>WJXW01000006.1:0-2656986 GCA_015832175.1 Paraphaeosphaeria minitans
CCCTAACCCTAACCCTAACCCTAACCCTAACCCTAACCCTAACCCTAACCCTAACCCTAACCCTAACCCTAACCCTAACCCTAACCCTAACCCTAACCCTACGCACCAGCGGTTCTTCCCATCCCGACGGGCCCACCCACCCCACCTCTCCCTTGCACTCACGAACGGGTTTCCTATCCTACCTCTCCTATACACTTATAAACGGGTTTCCTATTCTACCTCAAGATTTTTCCCTACTTTAACTCCCTTTAACTTATATTAGTATACTCCTTATCTAGTTATAATATTATATCTCTTTTCTAAAAAAGTCCTAACTTTTCTCTACTATATAAAGTTTTATAATAAGAAGCTTATTCTTCTCTCCTTACTAAGTTTGTTTTATAGTATAACTAATAACTTTAAACAACATTTAATAAGTCCATCCTATATTACTCTACATAACTTTATTTTACTTTATATAGCTTTATACCACTTTATATAACATTTAATAACTTCACCTTACATCCCTTTATAGAAAGTTATGTTACTTTATATCACTTTATACAACTTAACACTACTTTATAAACCTTTATAAAATATTTAATAACTGTACCTTATACTATTTTATAGAAAGTTATATAGTATTATATAGCTTTATATTACTTTATTACAATTTATATCACTTTATATAACTTTATTAAATATCTAATAACTTTACCATATATCACTTTATATAGCTTTATAGTAATTTATATCACTTTATATAACTTAATACAACCTTATATAACTTTACTTTATATTACTTTATATACCTTTATATTACTTTATAATAATTTATATCCCTTTATATAACTTAATACAACCTTATATAACTTTATAAAATATTTAATAACTTTACTACATATTACTTTATATAGCTTTATGTCCCTTTATAATAATTTATATCCTTTTATATAACTTAACACGACCTTATATACCTGTATAGAATAGTTAATAACTTTACCTTATATTACTTTTTAAAAAGTTATATTACTTTATATTTTCTATAACTTTAGAAATATATATTTTCCCTTTAATAAAAAATAACCCTTTAGTTTTTTTTTCTTAATTTTATAATAACTAGAAATTATTTATTATCTACTACATAGTTTAGTAATTTAGTTTTATTATTTATAAGTCCTACTTCTACTTATAAATACTACTACTTTAATAATTTCTTTTATATTCTCTTTTTAATAGAAATATAAATTATTAATATAAAATTAAATTTAGTTTCACTCTAGTAGTTATATAATACTATTAGTATAAACTATTTAAAGTAAAACTTATGATTACTAAATAAGTAAAAATTATTATAAGTATATAAAAAAGTATACTACTATTTAATAACTAGTGGTAAAGTTTATAAAAAAGTAGAAATATAGTTTAATTATAATTTTATTAAATTCTAATAAGTTATAAGATAGTATCAATACTAGTACTTAGGTTTTTAGAAATTTACTTATTTTATACAATTCCTAAACTCTTCTAGAAGACTCTAGTTTCTATTTTTTCTATAATTTCTAAAACTTACATCCTATTATACTAATATATAGTAAAGTAAAATAAAATCTATAATAGATAGGCTAACTCTACTATAATATGTACAAAGTGAGATTTTTTAAAAAATAGAAGTAAAGTACTATATTCTAGGCCTAATTCTTCTCTTTAAGTTTTATAATAACTCTTATAGCTACTACCATTGCATTACTAAGAAATTCGCCCCAGATACGTTCACAATGGCGCTGTCCAAGCCATACCTGGTACGCCTGGCACGAAACCTCGCACTCGCCCTGGAACCCGCACTGCCGAATGATCTCAAGCCCATCCGCAATCCCCGTTGCTGCCCTGGCCACAGGAATCACAATGTTCGGCCACTGGCACGAGTTCGCGACGTCCTGCCCTGTCGCGCACCACTTCTGGCTCACCCAGCACCTTCGACAGCTGTGGCAGTTCCCAGCGTCGCGCACCCCTCGCCGGAACTCGTCCATGTCCCTCCCCATCATCATGGGCTGCGCCGTGCACAGCATCGTTCTGTGCTCTTGCCAGCCTGCCCGCCCCAGCACCCAGCATATCGCACACCCGGCCCGCAGCTCGTCCATGCTTGCCTCCACCTCTTGCCACTCACTCGCCGCGAGCGACTGGGCCTGCTGCCACTCGATCCGGCCCTCACCGCATCGATCGCACCCAGCCGAGTCCATGTCACTGCACACTACCCGCTGCCCATCCATGTACTCGCTCATCTTCCCGCGCCGGCAGCCTTCGCTCTCGATGAACATGCCCATCGCGCACACGTCCACCGACGCTCCACCCTCCCGGATTCGCCTCTCCACCTCACCTGGCTCGACGATGATGACCGAGTCCGCCACCTCGCCGCTACGCCCCGCACGCCCACTCTCCTGGCAGTAGTCGATCATGCTCCATGGCATGCCTACGTGCAAGACGAACACGATGCTGGGAAAGTTAACCCCAGTACCGAGCGCTGATGTTGCCACGATGAGCCCGCCTTCGTCCAGCCAGCTGGCGAGGATCTCGGTTCGATCCAACTCGCCAGCGTGGTAGTGCTTGCAGCCCAGCGCCCCTGCCAGCATTTCGCATGCAGTCCTGCTGTGGCAGTAGATGACGCCTTTCTGGCCACCCCGCAGCTGTTCCTGCCGCCGTCGACACATGGCCAGTGCTGCCTCCATGGCCTTACCTCGCCCACACCACGACACGTAATACCGGATGTTGGGCCGCACCGTGCTGGCCCGGATGTAGGTGGCAGCTTGAATCAACATGCTTCTACCCAACACCCCCTCCAGCACGGGCGGTAGCGTCGCCGTCAGCAGTACGATCGGGCATGCAAGCACGCGCAGATTCCGCAGC
The DNA here is from genome assembly GCA_015832175.1 of Paraphaeosphaeria minitans. Classification (NCBI taxonomy): domain Eukaryota; kingdom Fungi; phylum Ascomycota; class Dothideomycetes; order Pleosporales; family Didymosphaeriaceae; genus Paraphaeosphaeria; species Paraphaeosphaeria minitans. The sequence continues at coordinate 2,884 of WJXW01000006.1, forward strand.
TTCGCCAGCTTCGGCCGCCAATGGCTGGAGGTGATGATGAGATGGCACTCGTCAATCACCACCCGCTGCAGCTGCTTCTTATCCTTCAGCGAGCTGGCATACTTCAGGAACCCCGCGCCGCCGGCGACATCAGCACCAACCAGCATGACGGAGGCCGGGTTCGTCTCGTGGTTAACCCATTCCACGCAGTCGATACCGCGCGCGCGGATACGCGTTGCCAGGTCCTCGATCAGCGCGCGGAACGGCACCACAACCACGGTCACGCCAGCATGGTCGAGGCAGGCCGGCACCATGAACAGCAGACTCTTGCCTCCACCTGTGGGGAGCACGACCACCAGCGGTGTCTGACCGTTCACCATAGCGAACATGGCCTGTTCCTGCTCGTCCGACTTGAACGATGCAGTAGCCTGGCCAAGTGCCTGCTGCATCGCTCTAGACATCGCACTCGCAGTGACACCCCCTGGTTTGGTTTTCTTCTGCGGCACGACCACGGCGAGATCATCTCTCCCTTTGTCTTGACCGTCTCCTTCTTCTTCCCATCGCCGCTTCCTGGCTGCACTGGGTCGTACCTCGTGCCCATCCACACCTAGAAACTCGTGCCAGCGCCGACTGAGCGGCCGGAAGGTCTCGATCGAACGCATGCTGAGATGCTTCACAATATCGATGGGCACGCTGTAGTTGGCCAGGCCGATCTTGGTCGTCCGCGCGCTCTGCAGCTCCAACGGGCTCTCACCGTCCTCGTCGACCTCGGGCTCTTCAATCTCACCCACCTCGTCTTGGTAACCCCGCCCAAACACATCCCCAACCACCTCCCGCCCAATCCCCACCGCCGTGTGTCGGTAGTCGAGCGTGTTCAGCGCCACCCCCAGGTGCTTGCCCGTCTCGCGCTTCAGCACCCGCGTCAGGTGATCCGTGTGCCACGGACCCTGCTCGTTGGCCCACAGGTAGTCGGTGAAGCTGCCGCCCAGCACCTCCACGGTCAGGTACTCTTCGAACGGCTGCACGTACGCCAGGTACACAACGAGCACCTGCGAGAGCCGCGAGGGCAGGAACCTTGGGATGACCTTGGGCTTGTCGAACTGCGACTGCGACTTGTAGTAACGGACCACCGTCATGATCTGTCCGTCCATCACGAAGAGGTTGCGGTCCTGCAGTGCTCCGTTGCGGAACCGCATCGACGTGATCTCGGTGCCCCGACCTGGCATTCCCTCGTCAATGTGGAGATTGGCAAGCTCCAGCTCCTTGAAGCGCTTGACACTGCGCAGGTACAGCTTCACGCGTGCAACGTTCCAAGTCCCATCTCCGGAGCGGAGCTTCCGACCCTGCTCGTCCTGCATCATCCGTTCGAGCATCCATCGCAAGCCATTCTCCAGGCCGTTGTTCCCGTGCGTGACAAAGGACATGCCGCGTCGTGTGCACGCGACATCGTCCTGAATCAGGTCGAGCCGGATCGGGAAACGCTGACCGGGACTGCGGACCCAGAGCAGCTCACCCCAGAGCAGGTCCTCCAGCTCGGTCAACAGTTCTTGGGCCATCAGCTGGAAATGGTGTATAACGATGGGTCTACCGTTGAGGTAGAAGATCTTCTTATCCTCTGACCAGAAGGCGTTGCCCGCGTTGCCGGTATTCATGCCGATGAACTTGCCATAGGCCAGCAGACTAAGCAGCTGGCTCGTCGGGCTGAAGGACCCGTCCGCTAGGAAGCGCTTTCTCAGGTCAAGATAGTGGTCACGTTCCACCAAGCCCTGCTGTTCCCGTTGCGCGGGCGGAAGTAGGTGTTCGACACTGATCACCCGAACGCAGTACACCATCCCAGCCACTAGATACGAATAGTTCTTCGCGGTGCGCAGTCGACGTGTCTCTGAATCGAACCCAAGCACAGCAGCAAAGTGAACGAGCCCGCTCTCAAACGGACTGCGGATGTAGGTCGTCATGATGAACGTACTAAGCATCCGGCGCACTAGGACGATGTGGCCGGCTTCGTCGTTGCTGTCCAGGGCCTCCCAGAGCATGGTGGCCAGCAGCTTTTGGTCCTCTTTCCATGGGAACATCTCCCGCGCGTCCTTCATGGGATCAACTTTGACTCGGCGACCTGTGTGGGCCTCGGGCGGGCTCTCATCACTGCAGTCGCTGCTGCTGCCGTCGCCGTCGCTGCTGTCGTCGGTGCTGCTGCCCTCGCTACTCTCCGTGTCCTCGCTCTCCTTGTCCGCTTCTTCGGCGGCGACGATACGTAGGACATAGCACACGAACATCACAATGTACCCAGCATAGCGCGCCTGGCTCTCTGGGTTCTGCAGTCGGGCTATCGGCTGCTGGTGGATCTCGTTGGCCTGCGCACTCTTCACCCATCGTCGGGTCTCACGTGGTAGCGAGGACAGCCCTCGGACGCTCTGCTCCACCAGCTGCTCCACAGCCCGCGCGGCCTTCTGCAGCTTGGGCTCGTCCCGGCGCGGCAGCCGGATCGCGTGGGCAAGGTGCACGCAGTTGCGGTTCGCAAAGTGCTCTGGCCACTCTGTAAACTTCCACCAGCCTGTCTTGTCTGTCTTTGCGACTTCTGCATCCATCACCTGCTCTTGCCGCTTCCTCTCCTCCTGCGTTCGCGCGTACTCTGCCAGAATGTCTTCCACCTCTTCTTTATGCGCCCTAGCGTCTGCTCCGCTGTCCGCTACATCGGGGACGCAAACTACAAAGTACCGCTGCCGTCCTGAAGCGGGGAAGAAAGACTGCATCTTTACCTTCTGGTAGAGCGCATCTGATCCCGTCTTGAACGCTAACCCATGACTGTTGCAGTGTAGTCGTATCTGGCCCTTGTTTCGCGTAAGATAGCTGCATGCTGGCTGCTTGCATTGGAAGCCGTCCAACGGCGCTCCTAGGACCTGGATTGGCGGTCCGCCAGCGTCTGGTAGCGTAACGCTGCCCAGCCCTTGTCTTCTCAAAAGAGCGCAGCTTTCAATGAATTTCCTCCGTTCGTTAACTGGTACACTATGCTTTTGACGGAGATGTACATCGAGATTTTCTATGCCGGCTTTGTGCTCGCTGCAGCAAAGCACGCCGTACTCCTTAACAAAATGAATATACTTTTGTATATTAGCTTGCGCTAAGTTTTCTCCTGCTAGTTGCTGTTGCTGCTGAGAGTTCTGTTGATGTGGTGATGTTAGTACTCTGTTAGCTGGGCTTGACGCGGAAGCTCGAGCGTCCCAGCAGAACTCCATCGCGAATTAGTAGTAAAAAGTAATGGCTAAACCCTGCGCCACCACCATCCTATTTTGTGAATAAGAGATGGTAGATTAGTATAAGAGGTTACGTTGAGATGAATTAGAATGAGAAAGAAATAGAAATAGCTGGGGAATAGGATTGTTTCTGCCCCTAGTCTAACGCGTTTCTGGTATCAAATCCTACCTAATTCGTTAACTCTAACCCTAACGCTAAGCCAATCTTAGCGCGTCTGTGACCACCGACGCCTCTTCCTCTTGGATAGGTAAAGTTTATAAAAAAGTAGAAATATAGTTTAATTATAATTTTATTAAATTCTAATAAGTTATAAGATAGTATCAATACTAGTACTTAGGTTTTTAGAAATTTACTTATTTTATACAATTCCTAAACTCTTCTAGAAGACTCTAGTTTCTATTTTTTCTATAATTTCTAAAACTTACATCCTATTATACTAATATATAGTAAAGTAAAATAAAATCTATAATAGATAGGCTAACTCTACTATAATATGTACAAAGTGAGATTTTTTAAAAAATAGAAGTAAAGTACTATATTCTAGGCCTAATTCTTCTCTTTAAGTTTTATAATAACTCTTATAGCTACTACCATTGCATTACTAAGAAATTCGCCCCAGATACGTTCACAATGGCGCTGTCCAAGCCATACCTGGTACGCCTGGCACGAAACCTCGCACTCGCCCTGGAACCCGCACTGCCGAATGATCTCAAGCCCATCCGCAATCCCCGTTGCTGCCCTGGCCACAGGAATCACAATGTTCGGCCACTGGCACGAGTTCGCGACGTCCTGCCCTGTCGCGCACCACTTCTGGCTCACCCAGCACCTTCGACAGCTGTGGCAGTTCCCAGCGTCGCGCACCCCTCGCCGGAACTCGTCCATGTCCCTCCCCATCATCATGGGCTGCGCCGTGCACAGCATCGTTCTGTGCTCTTGCCAGCCTGCCCGCCCCAGCACCCAGCATATCGCACACCCGGCCCGCAGCTCGTCCATGCTTGCCTCCACCTCTTGCCACTCACTCGCCGCGAGCGACTGGGCCTGCTGCCACTCGATCCGGCCCTCACCGCATCGATCGCACCCAGCCGAGTCCATGTCACTGCACACTACCCGCTGCCCATCCATGTACTCGCTCATCTTCCCGCGCCGGCAGCCTTCGCTCTCGATGAACATGCCCATCGCGCACACGTCCACCGACGCTCCACCCTCCCGGATTCGCCTCTCCACCTCACCTGGCTCGACGATGATGACCGAGTCCGCCACCTCGCCGCTACGCCCCGCACGCCCACTCTCCTGGCAGTAGTCGATCATGCTCCATGGCATGCCTACGTGCAAGACGAACACGATGCTGGGAAAGTTAACCCCAGTACCGAGCGCTGATGTTGCCACGATGAGCCCGCCTTCGTCCAGCCAGCTGGCGAGGATCTCGGTTCGATCCAACTCGCCAGCGTGGTAGTGCTTGCAGCCCAGCGCCCCTGCCAGCATTTCGCATGCAGTCCTGCTGTGGCAGTAGATGACGCCTTTCTGGCCACCCCGCAGCTGTTCCTGCCGCCGTCGACACATGGCCAGTGCTGCCTCCATGGCCTTACCTCGCCCACACCACGACACGTAATACCGGATGTTGGGCCGCACCGTGCTGGCCCGGATGTAGGTGGCAGCTTGAATCAACATGCTTCTACCCAACACCCCCTCCAGCACGGGCGGTAGCGTCGCCGTCAGCAGTACGATCGGGCATGCAAGCACGCGCAGATTCCGCAGCTTCGCCAGCTTCGGCCGCCAATGGCTGGAGGTGATGATGAGATGGCACTCGTCAATCACCACCCGCTGCAGCTGCTTCTTATCCTTCAGCGAGCTGGCATACTTCAGGAACCCCGCGCCGCCGGCGACATCAGCACCAACCAGCATGACGGAGGCCGGGTTCGTCTCGTGGTTAACCCATTCCACGCAGTCGATACCGCGCGCGCGGATACGCGTTGCCAGGTCCTCGATCAGCGCGCGGAACGGCACCACAACCACGGTCACGCCAGCATGGTCGAGGCAGGCCGGCACCATGAACAGCAGACTCTTGCCTCCACCTGTGGGGAGCACGACCACCAGCGGTGTCTGACCGTTCACCATAGCGAACATGGCCTGTTCCTGCTCGTCCGACTTGAACGATGCAGTAGCCTGGCCAAGTGCCTGCTGCATCGCTCTAGACATCGCACTCGCAGTGACACCCCCTGGTTTGGTTTTCTTCTGCGGCACGACCACGGCGAGATCATCTCTCCCTTTGTCTTGACCGTCTCCTTCTTCTTCCCATCGCCGCTTCCTGGCTGCACTGGGTCGTACCTCGTGCCCATCCACACCTAGAAACTCGTGCCAGCGCCGACTGAGCGGCCGGAAGGTCTCGATCGAACGCATGCTGAGATGCTTCACAATATCGATGGGCACGCTGTAGTTGGCCAGGCCGATCTTGGTCGTCCGCGCGCTCTGCAGCTCCAACGGGCTCTCACCGTCCTCGTCGACCTCGGGCTCTTCAATCTCACCCACCTCGTCTTGGTAACCCCGCCCAAACACATCCCCAACCACCTCCCGCCCAATCCCCACCGCCGTGTGTCGGTAGTCGAGCGTGTTCAGCGCCACCCCCAGGTGCTTGCCCGTCTCGCGCTTCAGCACCCGCGTCAGGTGATCCGTGTGCCACGGACCCTGCTCGTTGGCCCACAGGTAGTCGGTGAAGCTGCCGCCCAGCACCTCCACGGTCAGGTACTCTTCGAACGGCTGCACGTACGCCAGGTACACAACGAGCACCTGCGAGAGCCGCGAGGGCAGGAACCTTGGGATGACCTTGGGCTTGTCGAACTGCGACTGCGACTTGTAGTAACGGACCACCGTCATGATCTGTCCGTCCATCACGAAGAGGTTGCGGTCCTGCAGTGCTCCGTTGCGGAACCGCATCGACGTGATCTCGGTGCCCCGACCTGGCATTCCCTCGTCAATGTGGAGATTGGCAAGCTCCAGCTCCTTGAAGCGCTTGACACTGCGCAGGTACAGCTTCACGCGTGCAACGTTCCAAGTCCCATCTCCGGAGCGGAGCTTCCGACCCTGCTCGTCCTGCATCATCCGTTCGAGCATCCATCGCAAGCCATTCTCCAGGCCGTTGTTCCCGTGCGTGACAAAGGACATGCCGCGTCGTGTGCACGCGACATCGTCCTGAATCAGGTCGAGCCGGATCGGGAAACGCTGACCGGGACTGCGGACCCAGAGCAGCTCACCCCAGAGCAGGTCCTCCAGCTCGGTCAACAGTTCTTGGGCCATCAGCTGGAAATGGTGTATAACGATGGGTCTACCGTTGAGGTAGAAGATCTTCTTATCCTCTGACCAGAAGGCGTTGCCCGCGTTGCCGGTATTCATGCCGATGAACTTGCCATAGGCCAGCAGACTAAGCAGCTGGCTCGTCGGGCTGAAGGACCCGTCCGCTAGGAAGCGCTTTCTCAGGTCAAGATAGTGGTCACGTTCCACCAAGCCCTGCTGTTCCCGTTGCGCGGGCGGAAGTAGGTGTTCGACACTGATCACCCGAACGCAGTACACCATCCCAGCCACTAGATACGAATAGTTCTTCGCGGTGCGCAGTCGACGTGTCTCTGAATCGAACCCAAGCACAGCAGCAAAGTGAACGAGCCCGCTCTCAAACGGACTGCGGATGTAGGTCGTCATGATGAACGTACTAAGCATCCGGCGCACTAGGACGATGTGGCCGGCTTCGTCGTTGCTGTCCAGGGCCTCCCAGAGCATGGTGGCCAGCAGCTTTTGGTCCTCTTTCCATGGGAACATCTCCCGCGCGTCCTTCATGGGATCAACTTTGACTCGGCGACCTGTGTGGGCCTCGGGCGGGCTCTCATCACTGCAGTCGCTGCTGCTGCCGTCGCCGTCGCTGCTGTCGTCGGTGCTGCTGCCCTCGCTACTCTCCGTGTCCTCGCTCTCCTTGTCCGCTTCTTCGGCGGCGACGATACGTAGGACATAGCACACGAACATCACAATGTACCCAGCATAGCGCGCCTGGCTCTCTGGGTTCTGCAGTCGGGCTATCGGCTGCTGGTGGATCTCGTTGGCCTGCGCACTCTTCACCCATCGTCGGGTCTCACGTGGTAGCGAGGACAGCCCTCGGACGCTCTGCTCCACCAGCTGCTCCACAGCCCGCGCGGCCTTCTGCAGCTTGGGCTCGTCCCGGCGCGGCAGCCGGATCGCGTGGGCAAGGTGCACGCAGTTGCGGTTCGCAAAGTGCTCTGGCCACTCTGTAAACTTCCACCAGCCTGTCTTGTCTGTCTTTGCGACTTCTGCATCCATCACCTGCTCTTGCCGCTTCCTCTCCTCCTGCGTTCGCGCGTACTCTGCCAGAATGTCTTCCACCTCTTCTTTATGCGCCCTAGCGTCTGCTCCGCTGTCCGCTACATCGGGGACGCAAACTACAAAGTACCGCTGCCGTCCTGAAGCGGGGAAGAAAGACTGCATCTTTACCTTCTGGTAGAGCGCATCTGATCCCGTCTTGAACGCTAACCCATGACTGTTGCAGTGTAGTCGTATCTGGCCCTTGTTTCGCGTAAGATAGCTGCATGCTGGCTGCTTGCATTGGAAGCCGTCCAACGGCGCTCCTAGGACCTGGATTGGCGGTCCGCCAGCGTCTGGTAGCGTAACGCTGCCCAGCCCTTGTCTTCTCAAAAGAGCGCAGCTTTCAATGAATTTCCTCCGTTCGTTAACTGGTACACTATGCTTTTGACGGAGATGTACATCGAGATTTTCTATGCCGGCTTTGTGCTCGCTGCAGCAAAGCACGCCGTACTCCTTAACAAAATGAATATACTTTTGTATATTAGCTTGCGCTAAGTTTTCTCCTGCTAGTTGCTGTTGCTGCTGAGAGTTCTGTTGATGTGGTGATGTTAGTACTCTGTTAGCTGGGCTTGACGCGGAAGCTCGAGCGTCCCAGCAGAACTCCATCGCGAATTAGTAGTAAAAAGTAATGGCTAAACCCTGCGCCACCACCATCCTATTTTGTGAATAAGAGATGGTAGATTAGTATAAGAGGTTACGTTGAGATGAATTAGAATGAGAAAGAAATAGAAATAGCTGGGGAATAGGATTGTTTCTGCCCCTAGTCTAACGCGTTTCTGGTATCAAATCCTACCTAATTCGTTAACTCTAACCCTAACGCTAAGCCAATCTTAGCGCGTCTGTGACCACCGACGCCTCTTCCTCTTGGGTAGGGCATGCCTATAAGTCCTAGTAAGTTACGAGCGGCCTATCTAGGTCCTTACCTTCTATGTAATTGCTATAGAATTAGTGCCAATTTACGCTACTTTCTGTTAATTTGCGTTATTTGCGTTAATTTGTATTAGTTTGTGTATGTTAGTCCTATCTGTGCTGGCTTTGGCCACATAGGTTAGTAGGGAGCTAGCTGTAAGTTAATAAACGTGGTAGTGTATTTTAGAGATACGCCTAGCTTTGTGTTTGTATACTTTTTTTCTTATATACTACGCTAGGTAGCTGCGCTTAACGTAAGAGGAAGTATACTTACTTATAAATAACTATTTAAACTAGACATAATTTATATATGGTTTGAATGGTTAGTCTAATGTAAGTACACAGATTGGCGCTTTATAGTACTGTATTTTAGAGATTTGCACTCTACTACCTCGCCTAAATTGTTATAAATTACTGTTACTTAATACTAGCTTACGTTAAGTTAATTTACCTTAGTTTACGTGTTTGCTATTAGTTTAAATACTTTAGTAGTGTTATAAGCATTAATTATAACAGCACGTGGGTTATAAATATATAGTAGAGTATAAGTATAAGTGCTTAGCGCGTTACTATATCTTCCCTATCTATTACTTTCTATCCTACCTCTTTTTATCTCACCTACTACTTCCCACTTAAATATACATTAGATAGCTGTCCTTAAGGATACTACTACTTACTATAATAGTGGCCCCTATAGCTTTCCTCTAGCTACTAAAGGTTGCGTTCTTTACAACTTTAGTTATAACCCCCTTAATAAAGCGTATAAACAGCTCTTTACACGCTAGCTTACTATTCTACTACACTAGCAAAGCTCGTAAACCCCCTATTATAGCGCTAGATAGTTACTTCCTAATAACGCCAGCTACTATAAGCTAGTCCTAATCGCTCTATTGCTCTCGTTTACTATTAGTCTAATTTACTAGATACTCCCCTTTAACACGCTGCCTAATAACGCGTAGTAATGTCTTATCGCTACTGCCTAGTAACTTACTGTGGATCCTAACTATTAGAATGCTAATAATAATAATATTAAAGACCTAAGTAAGGTGCCTCCTTTAGCCTAGGAGCCCTTTTTAAGGCGTACGTAGTAGCCCTCTATCTCTACTTCTACCTCTCTGCCTACTAAGCAGGTCTACTCCTAACCACTATTCTGTCTCTTTTCTACGCAGAGCCCTGCGTCCTAGGCGTTGCCCACCTACGTTAGGGCAACGACCCACAATAACTACCGCGCAGAACAGGACCGCTAATATAGGCAGGTAGCCTACTAGTAGCGTAAAAAGGTGGTTAAGCTAGGTCTACTTCGCCCTCCCCTAAACGCTAGCTAGGCAGAAGTTAATGCCTATAATAGTATTACGCTAGAAGATAAGCCTAACGTTACCTAGATTCTTAAGCAAAACATTAGGAAGGAAGATAATAAGGGTAAGAGGCGTAACTTAATAACTATAGCTACTAGCCCTTACGTAACTACTACCTATATACTAAATTACGCATAGTCGCTTAGTAATAAGACTATATAGTAATATACTACTACTTTTCTCTTTACCTAGTACTCTTATAGTAGCCCCTTTTCTATCTCTAGCTAGCTAAGGGCATTGCTAGTAGGCAAAGTAGGTACTATATAGGTAACATAGGCTATATCCTACACACCTAGAAGTGCAGTAGATAAAACTTTTACTACTACGTACTATCTAGTTAAGTATTATAAGTGCTGCGTGGTAGCTGTGTATATTAAGTACTACTAGGCAATAGCCTTTTATAAGTGTGCCTACGCTAACAAGATAGCTAAGCTAGTAGTAGAGGGGGTACTACTTAAGTAATATAATAGTAAGGCTATTACTACGCTTATTTAAATAGTTATACCTCCTGGCTGTAAGCTGCCTACGTTAGCGTGGAATGTGTAGAAGCTATACCTAAACTAAGCTACTTAGTAGTATAATACTGCTAAAACCCTTAACTAGGGCTTCCTATACCTAATCCCTAGCAACGTTACCTATAAGTAGGTAGAGTAGACGCTACGTGTTAGGGAGTAGAACCTTTAGCTAGAGGCAGTAAAGAAGGTTAATTTAGAGGTGTACTAGGTAAGCTAGAGGCTAAGTGTGTAGTTAGGTGTAGATAGGTTAGCAGGTAAGCCTATTAGCGATAAAGATATGCTGCTTATTAAGGTGGTTACACCTATACTACCTACGTAGATAGAGGAGGCTACTAATAGCAAAGAGGAGAGTAAGGAGGGTAAGGAGGGTAAGGAGGGTAAGGAAGGCGAGGAAGGCGAAGGTAAGGGCAAGGGTAAAAAGGGTAAGAATAGTAGGGATAATAAGGGTAAAGGCGACACTAAGCTTATACTAGCTTACTTGCTGTAGCTAAGCCTAGTAGATATATTTACACCTTAAGAGTAGTCTTTCTAGCTTAGTATTACTTCTTTTTGTAATATATTTAATTACTATTACTAGGGGTTATAAATACACTCTTGCTTACGCTAGATGTATACCTAACGCTCTTCTATTTTATTTTAAACCCTAATATGTTTGTAAGACAGCCTCTCCCCCTAATTTACCTTACTTATGCCCTATGTAATAGATATAAATTCTTATATTTCTCTTAGTTCTATAGTATACGTTACCTGCTTTAAACCTTCTATTATTATATCTATATTATATTTAAATTAGTATCGTGGAAGGGGTTCTACTAGCTCCCTAGCTAGGATAGTCCTACTATAACTCTGTATAGCGCTTAGATATATAGTAGGTCTACGTTAGCTAGTTAAGGCTAAGAATAATTCTTCCTGCCTTATAGTTGTTACTAAAATTAACAACACTAATAAAGTGTTGCTAGAATGCATTAGTACTCTTAGAATTCTAGTCCTTACTCTTAATTGCTTTAATATTATAACTCTATAGCTCTTTCGCCTTTAGGCACTTATCCTACAGGATCGCCTATGTATCTTAAATAGCGAATTTATTAATACATAAAGCGTCTTTTAATAGTCCTGTTTAAATCTAGTTAGATCCTAGTATAAGCCACCTAGGGCAGCAATTTGCTGGGAGAAAGTAGGTCTAGTAGTTGCCTTTGCCTTATTTGTTTCCTATCTAAACGCGATAGAACATAACAGTATTCTCTAAGTAGGTTATCTTTTGTCTAGTAATAATGGCATATTAATCCTAGCTATAGTTAAAGGGCTTCTATTTAATAAAGTAAGCTATATAGTAAAGTCTCTAGTATTTAAGATAAGCTAGTATCTCTTTTCTAAAGATCCTACCTTTTCTCTTCCTAGCCTCTTCTGTCCTATATTAAAAGAAGTCTAGCTCCCTCTTTTAGTGGGCTGCTCTAAAAGGCGTGGCTAGTGCCTTCTAATGTGGGTTTACTGTGTATATAATTAGCACAGCGACTAGGGAGCTGGAGAAAAACTAACTAGGGGTAAATAAACGTTTAGTAGGGGAACCTAACGTGGTTTCTATATATATTAGGAGGAGACCTAGATCTGTCTATAGGCTGGCTAGCCTAGTTAATTAACTGGGTGTTAGAGATAGTGGGCGTTTTCTAGATAATAAAACATAATAGTCACTGCTCTAGGTACCTATTATGTAGGCTAGTAAGGAGTTTGCATTATACCTAGCCTAAATAGGCGTTAAAAGTATGTTTTGTAGCAGCCCTCTTACTACACCTTAGAGTCTTCCTAGTGTAATTAATAAACTTTACACGTAGAGTAAATTAGATAGAGAGTAAATTAAGTCTAAGTATATATTATAAGCCTGCTTAGATGCTTTACACATTTTCCTTATCTTATTACTATTTAAATAATAATTAATAATGCTGTAACAGCAGACTAGTTAGTAGGTAGAATCCTATACGTAGGCTAGTACAGCTAGCTAAGCATCCTAACTAGCTTTATTAAAGTGTGTATTCAGGACTTACTTACTAAGCACTAGGCGTGTAGTGTCTAGTTCCTAGTCCTAGGTAACCCTACCAAATTCTTATATAAGGCTAATTAGACTAGCTAGTAGAGCAAACCTAATAACTGCCTAGATATCTAGGATATAGAGGCCTTCTGTTAATACGCTAGTCGCAATTATAGCGCCTTTTAATTGTTATAAGAATAGGTCTAAGCTTGTTCCCTTCTTACCCTTTTCTATTTGGCTGTGGTATCTTAAGCAGTCTAGGCCCTAGGCTAGGGCATCTACTGTTAAAATAAGGTTAATATAGATAAAAACCTTTTTAAATTTTTGCAGAGCCTATTATATGTACTCTACTATGTCTATTATTATAGTGCTTATTAAGAGTGAAACGCTGCAGACCTTATATTAGATATTATTATAAGGTGTAGATTCCCTATAAGGGTTTATATTTATAGGGAGGCCTAGTAATCGAAACGCTTAGTACTAATTGTCTAGAGGTAGGGTTATAGTAAGTAAAATTAGAGGGACTTCGTACTATATTAACTAATATAGGTTGCGGAGATAAGGGCGGTATGCCATATTAGGGAGAATAACATAGTGAAATTTGTCTACCACTATTCGCTCTAGTACGCCTAACAACTTCTGCCTACGTACGTAAGCCTAGAAACTATTGCTAGCCATATTCTCTAGAGTTGTAAGTATAATAGCCGCCTACTTGTCGTATAAGCCCTACTTCCACACTATAGCATGTATGCGTAAGGTTGCACAGTGTTAAAGTATATCTATATATAAGGCTGCGAGTGGCACTATCACAAGGCTCTGCCTATAGCCTAGATAGTAGGCTAGTAGTATAAAGAGGAGACTTTTACTAGCTCTAGTGCTTATAATGTACACTACTATACTTTCGCCTATAAAGATAGTTAATAGGGCGGCCTTCTATATACCTCTAAATTAGGCGTCGCATCTAAAGTTCTCTTATAATAGTTATAGGAGATTAATGTTACTTCTTTTAGTATTCTACTATTAAGTAGTAGCTATAATACTCTTATAATAGTTAAGACTTAGCTGCGCTTCTACTAAGCCAAAATAAATAGCGTAATGCTATTTCTACAATGTCTTAAAGTGTGCCTCTACATTATTAAATAAGTAGGTAAATATCTTTAACACATTAAGTGCGTATACTACGTAGGCTGTTTTAGGTAGGTGCCTAGCCTATATTTCTTATGCTTTAGCCTCTATCTTGTTTATAATATTATCCACATCCTCTTTAGTAAGTTCCTAAATAAGCATCTTAGAGCTAGCAAACTAGCGGGCGAAAGCGATTATAAAGTAACGTAAGGTGCTAATGTTAATCTCCTGCCTAATCTAATAAAGACTAGTACTCTAGATAGCTAAACTAAGAATATGTAATATAGTGTATTATTTTCCTACTATGTTTAGTTATAGGAGTATACTTTGCGCCTACTTATAATAGTGGTTGCGAAGGTCTGTCCCTATTTGTCCTTAGACAACTAGATAGAATAGTTAGACCAGCTAAATATACCACACTAAGAGACTGCTCACCTCTGCTGGGAGGAATCTGTATATGGTCTTTATAGTCTTATTACAGTTGTATCCTTTATAGTATTATAGGACTACTATAATAAGACTGTTGTATAGGAAGATATTGCGTATACCTATAGTATAACTATTCTTAAGTTAAACGCTAAGCACTTCTATTCTGTAGCTAGGTTAGCCGCTAGTAAAGTGAATTAGGCAAAGAAGATGCTTTAGAAATTTCTGTACTAAGTTATAGTATTGCTACACCTAAGTGAAGTTACGTAGGTTTGTAAGGGGGGTAGTTAAAAAACTTTCTTAACCTACCCCCTTTATTAGGTTTTTAACGACGAAGTCGGCTCTGTACATAAGGTTACTATTGTTAGGGCTAAACACAAAAAAGCCTAGTGTGACATTTTTTAGTTTCTCCACTAGAAGTTTCTATAAAATATTTAGAAGGTCTAAATAAGCAGACATAAAGATTAGCTAGCACAGGATCTTTAAGGTCTCCTTATACTTGTTCCTAGCCATTATTATAAACAAGGCTAGGGTTATTCTTATATTGCGTATAGTAACTGTATCCCTATTCTAGTATATAAAGGCATCTAGGTTCTTACTATATTAGAACTTACTAATAAACTATGTTGTGTTTATAAGCCAGCTTATGCTCGTAGGATACTCTGTAGTAAAGTAGTTATATACCTACGCCTTAAACGTGTCCGCGAGATTGTGGTTCTCTGCCTCTATAGATATGTTGCTATCTTGCTTAGTAATAAGAAAGAAAGCCTTATTAAGCGAAATAGTAGTCTGTATGCTATTTGTGGTAGCCTAGGGCTAGACGTTATTTAAATAGACAAGGTTATTTTATAGTTTCTAAAGGCCTACAAAACAGCAGAACTTCTTTATAGCTAATATGTCTATTGCGAAGTTATACGCCTCTTAAAAACCTTTTCTGTTATAGGAGAGTGTTAGGAACGCTATAGGTGTTAGTAGGGCAAGTTTGAAATGCTTAGTTTAACTAGTTTATTTAATAAGGGATAGCTAAAAGCGATAGTAGTACTCTTTAAATAATATAAATTAAGTTCTAGTGTAGTGCTCTTAGACTTCTAGGATGTTATCTATTAAATCTAAGTATTCTGTAATATCTTACTAGGTCTACTCCTAGTAAGGCTATAAATAAAGTGTTAGTGGCTTTTCTATATTGTTAACTAATATGTGGTAGAAGAAGATAAATATCTTCTAGAGCAGTCCTACGTAGCAGAGGTGAGAGTCCTGGTATAGCTCTAGCAGAGTAAGAGGAACATTAGTCTTATATTCCTATATTACTCTTATGCGGGCGTAGTAGGAGGCTTTACTAGTAATATTTTACTAAGTTCTAGCTATGCTCTTTATAGTTACGTAGAGATAATGCAGTTTTAGATTACCTATAGTAGTTAGTATAGCTATATATTATAAAGCCTTTGCCTATGTAGACGTGTTACTAAACACTTACAGGACACCTATATAGGTAACCTAAAGATTTGTAGAGATAGAGGGTGTGCTAGGTATAGCTACTAACTACTCCTACTTTACTTTTTTAGCCTATTACAACGCTTCCTAGAGCTAATCTATAAATTTGCTGCTAGTAGGGGCAGAAATAGGTATAGGGACTACGCTAGGTTTAGTTAGGTTTTTAACGCTATTAGTGGTGGCTTTAGAGCTATATAAGTTTGTAGATAGTTTAACTATAAATTTATAAGTAAGATAAAGGTTTTAGAATAGGGGTAGTATAGAGGGGAAAAACTGTTAGTAATCTACGCCCTTTACTTACTTACTATACTAGAGCTGCCTTCTTTCTTTAGCTATGTTTAGAACGTAGAGTTTATATTCCTAGCGTAGGTGTCCTTATATATTATACTTTATAGAAATCCTAGTAGTGATGTAGGTATAGTGACAATAGTAATAACTATTAGGGATAATACGTAGGCCAGAGAAGGCTAGTACTAAGGTGTTAGGGACTGTAAATTCTTTGTATTTCTCTTATAGTAGTGGGTGAAGGTTCCTAAGCTTATTAATATATTCTTAGATAACGCGCCTCTCTTTACTAGTTATCTCTTATCTATGTTCCTTATTAAAATAGGAAAACACCTTACTTAGAAGTATTACATATCCATATAGTACGTAGGTAATAAAGTAATAGGTCTTATTATAGTAAATATGTTTAGGAGTCTCTATAGTTAGCAGTAGTACAATTAATTTTAATCTATGTCTATAGTTAAAATAAGTTAGCTAAACTTTAGTGCTAAGGGGAGATAAGAAACACTAGGTAACGTTTATTATCCTAGATTATATAAATACTATATTACACTATAGCCTACTATTCTTTAATCTTGCTAGCTAAGGTGCTTTAGGATAACAGCAGTCTAATTCCTTCCCTTATATAAGACGCACATAAATAAGTTTATAATTAGAAGCCTATGTAGTGTTTAGTTCTGTAGAGAAGAGGTTCTCCTGCTAAGGTATTTCTGTGCAGCTTACCTAAGTCTGCGGTGCGATAGATATGTAAATAAGTAGAAAAGGAAGAATTTTTTTACTTTTTACACTCTATCTATAGGGACTAAGCGCGCCAAAGTAATAGTAAGGAAGAGTTAGGTAAAGAGGAAGACACTTAAGTAGAGGCCCCAAAAGCGCCTCTAAAACAAAATCGCACGTTGAAAGCGACCAGCCATTTAGTAGAGGATAGAAATTAAAAGCTAAAGCGTTAGCTAGTAGACACGACGATAGAAGTCATGCTATGTATATAATATATAGAGGAGGCGGAGTTATTAGAAGACAATAAAGAAGAGGCATATTACTATGTATTTATAAAAAAACTACTAAGAGTAGGCGCTACTATTAGGGAAGGGATAATAAGCTAAGTAGTTACTATAGGTGCGGCTAAGTGTCTACGTAATTAAAAAATAGTGTTATAGGTATAGAGGATAAAGCACACATAGGGCCTATAGTTATTTAGAGAAAAGGTGGAGAGACTACTAGATATAGTTAAATATAAAGAGGGTAATAGTACTATAGCTAACACTGTACTAGAGAGTAGTATAGTATTATTATAACACTCTAGTGCTAGTTTTATAGAATATAGTTTTATATAGTTTAAGACTAAGAGGTTCTATTTACTGTATAAGAGTGTAAGATAGGGATAGGTGGTTAGTATTGTAAGTAAAATATAGTAGCGCTAGATATAGGTAGCGCTATAGTTAGAGTTTAAATTATTAGAGGGCCTAGTACGAAAAAGAAAGATGCTATCTAGTAGAAAAGGGAAAGGATATGCGTCTATTATAAAAAAACTTTTATTTACTTAAGAATTTAGTATAACAGAAGAGGAGGAACTAACTAAGGAAATGTATTCTACAGCGTAGAGAGAATTTAGTTAGTACTTAGATACAGGGAGACGATAGTATCTACTTAAGGTAAGATTTAGTGTAGGCGTGTTTACAATACTACTAAAAAACTCTATATTTAACACCTATATTAAATAAGGCATAACAGTTACGCAGTTCTAGTAATAGATAGACATAGTTGCGTAATATAATAATACTATCTTTAAAAGCGCGACAGCTATAGCAGAAACGTATAAGGCGTGTATATTAGATCTAGAGCCGCTAGAGCCCTTACTTCTAGAGATGCTTTTAGACAAGAATCTAGCGTATTGTAATTTAATTACAGGTTTCTAACTAGCAAGTAGTTAGCGGCTCCTAGGGGATGTTAACAATTTGTACGATAGCTAGGTAACACTTAAGAGGGTTGTATTTACTAATTAGGGGTACTTAAGAAAGGTTTACGTAATCTATAATTCTGTGTTATGCTAATTTCAGTCCTAGTATAGGGTTAAAATTATTTAGTGGCTTAGTATAACCTGTAGATAGTGCGATTCCTTAGGGCTTCTTAATAAAGTTTTTGCCCTAATAATAATAGTGCTATAAACTTTTGTAACTACCCCCTAGTGGTGCTGCGAGGAGTCCTCGCAGCCTGTATACGTAAAGGTCCCCTATATAGGTGAAAGGGTAGGCTTGTAGTTTATAGGTAAAGTTGTGCAGTTGTGCAGTTAAAAGTTACAGTTAGGATAGTTAGCTAGAAATTACACTCACTAGATAGATAGAGGTGTGAGGTTAAAATAGTAAATTGTAAATTAATACGTATAATAGTGCGCTAAGATAGTGCGTTAGTGCGCAGGATAGCGCGTTAAGATAGTGTATTAGTGCGTAGGATAGTGCGTTAAGATAGTGCGTTAGTGCGTAGGATAGTGCGTTAAGATAGTGCGTTAGTGCGTGGGATAGTGCGTTAAGATAGTGCGTTAATGCGCGAGATAGCGTGTTAGTGGGCTAGCTGTTTACGGACTAGCGCCAGTGCGCACGTACCAGCGCACGGACGATACTGGGTCCGAATCCTTAGTCCTAATAATATTAGTTTGGCTCAATCTGCAATTAAGCATTAAAGGGTTAATAGTATACTATTATGTAAAGGGTAAGAAGTAGGTTTAATTAATTACGTCTAGTCTATTATATAAAGGGGCACTAAGGGCTTTATAAAGTCTCTACCTCTTAGCGCTAACCTAAGTATTAGGTCCTTGTGTGGGTCCCTATAGGTAGGTAGGCCCCCACTTTACTTAGTGCTACTTGTACGATAAACTATACGGACATATAAGGTATTTATTTGTGGTACTAGAGCGGGTATTGCTAAAGAGATACTTAAGATCTGCTATAAGATTATCTAGATTAGTAAGGGCTAGTCTATTAACATCTAGCATTAGTAGGTTTTCGTTTAGTTATTCTAATACTAGGATAACTCTATGAGATATTATTAGCTACATATAAATAGTATACTATATAGCTAGTAAGCTAGTCTCTAATTTATTATATTAAAGGTGTACTAAGTAATGCTTAATATCCTAAATTCGCGCCCTATTAGTTAATGTTAGTTATGCTACTATGCTTATAGTAGGTATAGGTAAAGGTATAGGTGTAGGTAATTATTATGTTAAACTTGGTATAATTAGCTAAGTCTTTGGCTAAGGTGCAACTTAAGAGGTAGTTACTAGTAATAGGTATATAATTAGGAGGGTTTTATTGCTACTAAGTATAGAATGCGATGTCTTACTAATAAATATTAGTTTTAAAATAGTTTAGTAAATAGAGATAAATAGCTTACTTTATCCTAATATTAGAGGTGCTATTAAAGGCCTAGAAGGCCTTATAGGCTTTATTTAACTTCGCCTTTAACGCCTTTTACTAAGCTAGTCACTCTTCTAGTATAAGGTTAAGTTTTAGTAGCATAGTGTTAGTGGTATAATACCCTAGTTAGGGATATTATAAAGAATAAAAATAAAAGTATATAGAGAGGAGCTAGTGCGTAGAGATAGGCAAAAATTTAGAGTAGGTGCTATTTATAAAATAGTAGCCCTATAAGCCCTATAGCTCTAAGTGGCTAGTGTCTATCTATGCGTTTTTAGAAATAGGTAGCCCTATAAGCCCTATAGCTCTAAGTGGCCAGCGCCTAGTGGCGCTATCTATAAAATAGGCAGCTCTATAAGCCCTATAGCTCTGAGTGGCTAGCGCCTAGTAGCGCTATCTATAAAATAGGTAGCCCTATAAGCCCTATAGCTCTAAGTGGCTAGCGCCTAGTGGCGCTATTTATAAAATAAGTAGCCCTATAAGCCTTATAGCTCTAAGTGGCTAGCGTTTATCTATTTATTTTTAGAAATAAGTAGCCCTATAAGCCCTATAGCTCTAAGTAGCTAGTATCTGTTTATGCGTTTTTAGAAATAGGTAGCCCTATAAGCCCTATAGCTCTAAGTAGCTAGTATCTGTCTATGCGTTCTTAGAAAAAGGCAGCCCTATAAGCCCTATAGCTCTAAGTAGCTAGCGTCTATCTATACGTTCTTAGGAATAAGTAGCTCTATAAGCCCTATAGCTCTAAGTAGCTAGTATCTGTCTATGTGTTTTTAGAAATAGGTAGCCCTATAAGCCCTATAGCTCTAAGTGGCTAGCACCTAGTAGCGCTATTTATAAAATAAGTAGCCCTATAAGCCCTATAGCTCTAAGTGGCTAGCACCTAGTAGCGTTATCTATAAAATAAGCAGCTTTATAAGCCCTATAGCTCTAAGTAGCTAGCGCCTAGTAGCGCTATCTATAAAATAGGCAGCCTTATAAGCCTTATAGCTCTAAGTAGCTAGCGTTTATCTATACGTCCTTAGGAATAGGTAGCCCTATAAGCCCTATAGCTCTAAGTAGCTAGTATCTATCTATGCGTCTTTAGAAATAGGCAGCCCTATAAGCCCTATAGTTCTAAGTAGCTAGCGTCTATTTATGTGTCCTTAGAAACTAGTAGCCCTATAAGCCCTATAGCTTTAAGTAACTAGCTAAATATTAGTATAAATGCCGCTATTGCAGCAGCCTGTTTATTATAGGTAATAAGGGGCTTAAAAACCCCTATTTTCTCTATATTAAGCTAGATTGCGAGTAAGACTAAGGCCGCAACATATACTACTATATTATAGGCTAGCCTTAGAGAGTAAATAGAACGATAAGTGCTAAATATAAAGAATAAATTCTAGATAAAGTCTCTATAAAGAGATGTGTCTAATTATTTCTAAGTTATAGTCTAAATCTTTGCTTTTATAACAGAGTTCTTATTAGTAATTCTAAAGAGTTATTTAAGGTATTTCTTAAAGTTATTATAATTTTTAATAATATTAACTGTATTAGCGTACTTGTTTACATAATTGTTATTATTATTATTATAGTCTATATTAAATCCAAGAGGGTAGCTAGTCCTAAAGGGTTAAGGTTAGTTCTTAGGCAGGAGTACTTACAGAAAGTAGAAGGTCTTGTTAATATAATAGTATCTTATAAAGTGTAATAAGTTAATAATTTAGTTTACTAGAATCTAAACAATAGATTAATAAATTAATTAAATATAAGTATAAGAAGCTTATTCTTACGTTCCTATATACTAAGTAATCCCACACGTTCTAGAATCCTATATGTCCTAGAGTCCTATATGTCCTAGAGTCCTATACGTCCTAGAGTCCTATGTGGGCGAGTCCTACGCGTCCTAGAGTTCTTGTATAGGTAAGACCTGTGTAGTCTTTAGGACCCTTAAGACCTATAACCTGTTATTTAACTACTTAGTTAGCTAACTCTAGTAGACTAGTAGTCTAATAAGCTTATGCCCTGCTACTTATATATAGCTAGATCCTAATATTATCTTCTCTCTCTAAGCTTAATATCTTTATAAGTTAACTACTTATAAAGTTATTATCTCGTTCTATTTAATATCGCTATAGTTAAGCTAATTATCTTAAAAAAGACTATATTTTTATAATAGTTGCCTATTTATACTGCACTAAGAAGAAATATACTTATTATCTTTCTTCTTTGTACTTTTAGTGCACTAACTATATTAGATAAGGAAACTAGAAGTGTGAGTCTAAGGAGATCCCTTTACTAGATTATTTAAAAATAGATACTAAAATAAAGAGGTTAAAAAAGTTAGAGGCTAAAGAGGAGGTAAAGCTCTATATTAAGAAAGAGCTAGCTAAGGCAGCTCTCCTTTACGCCTATTAGGCGTAAAAGAAGATAGCGCGCTTACATAATTAGTAAAAGAAATTATATTAGAAAGAATAAGAATTGTTTAATTATAGTATAAGTACTATAAATAAATTAGAAGCACTTAAGGCGCAAAAGGAGTTAGCGTAGGCTACTACGTTAATAAATCCTAACCTACTATTAGGCGCTAAAGTAATTAACTAGTCTATTTTGTGGGCTAGCCCTTATACTAGTAGTAATTCCTAGGTGCGTCCTAGTTGTCTCTTTATAATTTCTAGCGTTTCATTATAGAAGTCGTTTATCTATTATTAATAGTTATATAGGTTTTCCTTAGGTTCCTATGTGTTTTTACTAGATAAATACTCTTTCTACTTAATAAGGTATTCTTTAGTGTCTGTGTACGTATTGCATACTTGTAGGATTTATTCTACTTTAAATTTGGTTTCTTCCTAAGCTTAGTAATAGAAGGTGGTTTTAATTAGCATTTCTAGGTCTGCTGGTTCTAGTAGTAATACGTGGAATACTAGGTGTATTTTTGTATCTAGTAGTAGCTCTAACTTGTAGTTTACTAGTGATATTTACTTAGAAATGTAAAATAGTCTAACTTTAATATAATCTAGTTTCTTGTGTTTTTTCTTCTAAGTTTAAAGGTTCTTTATAAGTAGACATACTTTATCCCCCTTCTTTAGCTAAGGTGCTCTTTTTTGTTTTTAGTTTTAGTATAAAATTAATTGCTGCTAAGCTTTTTTAAGATTTTCTTAGAGTTGTTAGTGTATTTTCTTTATATTTTTTACTATATCTATGGCTTCTTTTGCTTTAATTGTCGTAGGAAATTATTAATTAAAGAGATATAGGTGTCTTCTATAGTTTGCATAGAATAGTGTATATCCTAATACTACTAATACTTTGTTATTATAGGCTAACTATGCTATAGGTAGTAATAAAACCTAGTTATTCTTCTAACTATTGCAGTAGATGCGTAGGTACGTTTCTATAGTTTAGTTCGTACGTTCTGTCTGTCTGTCTGTTTATAGATAGTAAGCTGTTAATAGCTTTTGTTTTATTCTAAGTAAGGCTATAAGTGTTGTCTAATAATTTAACGTGAAGAGCTTGTCTCTGTCGCTAATAATTATTTTTGGGATTCTGTGATGTCTAATTAGTTAGTCTAGAATAAGAAAAGTAAGTTCTTTTGCTATTATTCTTTTAAGACATGGAATGAGCTTAATATACTTAGTTAGTTAACAGATTACTACTAGTATACTATTGTATTTAATTTCTATTGTTGGATTCTTAGAGTTTAGAATTCCTATAATAAAATCTATAGTAATGTTTTCTTATAGTACTGTTAGTATTCTAATTACTTATATCTCTCTATATTTAAGATGCGTACTCTACTTATTTCTCTAGTATTCTATATATTTATAGATGTAAGTTATTACAGCTTCCTTAATTCCTTTAAAAGTATAATTTCTTTAAATAAGTTCTATTGTTTTCGTAATGCCTAGGTGTCTGTATATAGGGTTATTATAGTATTATTAGATAATCTTAGTCTATAGATGTTCTAGAACTTCTTAGTTAATTACTAAAAGTTAATTTAGTTCTACTATTAGTTCTAGAGATCTATCTTTGGCTTTGCGAAGGATTATAGAGAAGGTTTTTGCCTTTTCTCCTACTAGATTACTTTGTTAGCTAAGAGTGTCTACTCTGCTATTTTCTTTTCTAGCTATATAGATAATTTTAAACTTATACTGCCTAGTGGTCTATAACTATCTTTGTTGTTATAGCGTAAGTTCTTTTGTTATTATGAACCTTAGAAAGTTCTTGTAATCTATATAGATTTCTAGCGTTAAGTAACTATGCGCGTAAATCCTCTAGTGCTTTAAGGCTTTAATAATAGCGTAGAGTTCTTTATTATATATGTTGTATTGTGTTTTGGCGTTATTAAATTTGCATAAGTAGTAGGTAATTAGGTGCTATTTACTATTATGTTCTTATTTAGCGTAGGCGCCTAGCGTAAGATCGCTAGCGTTTGTTTTAAAGCGTAGTGGTTTATCGCTTCTAAAATAAATAAGGATAGGTTCTATAATATATACTGTCTTAAGGAGTTAGAATGACATTCTGCACTTATTTGTCTATTCAAAGGGTACGTCCTCCTTTATAAGATTTATTAAAGGTATCGTGACTTTTATATAATTTTAGATGAATTATTAGTTAAATCTACAGAATTCTAAGAATTCTTAGATGTTCTTAGCTGTCTTTAGTATTAGCTAGTTCTTAATGTATTTAACTTTACTTAGTACTATCTTAATTCCTTCTATAGTAATAATGTGTCCTAGGAATTTAAGTTATTTAATGTTAAACTTACATTTCTTAAGTTTAATATAAAAGTATACTTTGTCTAGTGCTTCTAGTACTATCTATATATACTTAGTGTAGTCTGATTTATTTTTAGAAAAAATAAGGATATTGTCTATATACGCGATAACAAATATGTCTAGATATTCGCAAAGTACGTTATTAATAAGTGCTATAAAAGCTGCTAGTGGGTTTGTAAGTCTAAAAGGCATAATCTTATATTTAAATAGTCTATAGCGTAATTAAAACGCTATTTTCTATTCTTTACCTTTCTTAATTTGTATAAGGTGGTAATTGTCTCTTAGATCTATTATTATAAATATCTAAGCTTAAGATAGTTAATCTCGTAGCTTTGTAATATTTAGTAGTGGATATTAGTTCTTTATTATTATATTTTTAAGTTGTTAGTAGTTAACGTATGGTCTATCTAATCTATCTTTTTTCTTAATAAATATAAAAGGGCTTACTGCTAGTAACTTTAATAGTTATATATATCCTTTCTTAAGGTTTGTCTTAATAAAATTACGTTTTTTAAGGAGTTCTTCTCCTATCTTACTATATAGTAGTCTAAAGGGTAGCGTCTTTCCTTCTTTTAGGTCTATTATAAGATCCTAGGGTTAATGTTCTAGTAGGTTTACTTTTTCTTCCTTTTCTATAAATATATATGTCTATTTCCTATACTCTCTTAGTAAGGTAAAGGGTGTGCTATTGTCCTCTTTCTTGCACTTTTTAACCTAGTAGTTCCTGCTAGCGTCTACTAAGCTGTGCTTCTGTTTTTTAACTATCTATTGCGGTATTATATTATTAATAACTCCCTTATCTACTATTATTTTTAGTTAATGCGTAGGCTTTGCTTATAATGTATAATTATAGCGTTTAAATAATATTTTCTTTGTACCCTAGTTAATCTACAAGTTGTGTATTATTAACTAAAGTAATTCTAAGACTAACTTATGCTTAGATCCTAGTAAGATATTTAAGGTAAGTTTCTCTCTATATCCTTAGACTGTTATTGTGGTAGTAACCTCCTAGTATATCTAAGGTGTCTTAGGCATTAGGGATCTATTCGCAATATAGATAATATAGGGTACTTTTTTCTCTAATATTATAAGTCCTGCTTATCTTACTATTTAATAAGATATAAAGTTCTTTCCTACTTCTAAGTCTATAAGAGCTTAAGCCTATATTCCTTTAAGCTATACTAGTAGCTTAACTAATACTATACTTACTATAGTATTTAATTTAATAAAGGCGTTTTCTTGTCTAAGTTTAGGCCTAAAAAAGACATTTATTCGTGTAGGTTATAATTAAGTTCTAGTGCCTAGTATGCGTTTCTAAGTATCTGCTTCTATTATTATTCTTAAATATATAGTTTGTGTAGATTGTCTTCTTCTTTCTATAAGAATGTTCTGCTGTTTTTCCTCCTACGGTCTTTACTATTCCTGTATACTAGTTAAATTAGTAGTTCTGTTATTACTTCTTACGTAGGGCAGTTTACAAAGCTGTCTAAATATTTAGCTATATAGTAGTATTCGCAGTCTTAGTTTAGACATGTGTACTAGTACAGTTATATATAGTCTCTGTTAATAAGTATATTATAGTATTTATTACCCTTTAGCGTGAGGTAAAGAAAGTATTTTACTTATTACTTATTCTAGAGGTGTTTATTATAAGCTATAATAGGATAGTCTATCTATATTTATCTATAGCGTAGTTTTCTTCTAAGTTATTTCTTATTCTCTTTTTTCTCTACCTTATGTTATGCGTATATTAGTTCTTCGCAATGCGTCTATATACAGAATTAGTGTATAGGATTTTAGTAGTCTAGGTAGTACTTTAGTACGTAGTCTAACTTCTTATTTTTATAGGGTTACATTCCTTTTAGTGCCTAGTGGGGTTCTATATAGTCCTAAATATTTAGTTTATACTTAGGTGACATAAGGTTGTCTTCTTCCTACCTACTTTGTAGGTAAGGAGTAGGAGATCTTAGTATCTCTTCTACGTCTTCTGCGTTATAATATACGTTAGAGTTGTTTTCTAGATCTTTATATAGTTATAAGTTAGGTAAATCTAATTACTTACTTTACTCTAGTGTAATGTGTTAGTAACTAAATAGTGTTGTAATAACTTCTTATTCCTTATTAGGTTTTTAGTCCTTAATAGTTAGTATATTTAACTTAGTTTAATAGACTTTATTCTTTAATCTATAGTTCCTGGCTATATAGCCTAGTTTGCCACATATAAAGCATTTATAGGTTTTAGTTATTAGTTGTTAACTTCTATTAGAGACGCGTCTGTTAGGCTACTTAAGGCCTATTCTTCCTCCTTTTTCTTTACCTATATAGTTAAACTAGATATTTTCTATTAGTTTATATCTCTAGTAGTTCCTTGGCTGTTGCTTTTAGACAATTCTAATAGGGTTCTTATAAACTACTTTTGCTAGTTGTCTAAAGCTTATTGCTCTAGGGTTTTAGTAAAGTTTCTATTATAGCGAAAACTATTCTTTATTAATCCTAATAGTTTCTTTATATAGTTTTTAAGGTTAGTAATTCGCGTACTATTACGTAAGAGTTCTTTACGTAGTTTCTATTTAAGTCCTTATTTGTACATATCTTAAAGAGATTTATTATTCTAGTTAAGTTACACAGCGTACCTATAAAACTTAGCTATATACTTAGCTACTAATTATTTCTAAGTTATAGTCTAAATCTTTACTTTTATAATAGAGTCCTTATTAGCGATTCTAAAGAGTTGTTTAAGGTATTTTTTAAAGTTATTATAATCTTTAATAATGTTAACTACATTAGTATAGTTATCTATGTAATTATTATTATTATTATTATGGTCTATTCCTAGGTACTTTTTAAGGTAGAGATAGATCTATAATCCTATATCTCCTCGCATATATATTACTGTAAAGATAACCTTCTTTTTATCTTTAAAGGGTTTATCTAAGTTAAAGAAGTAGAGATCTAACTAGAGAATCTAGACGTTAGTTTAAGATTATTTACTAAAGTAGAGATTAAGTTTATGCGCCTTACTACTATCTTTTATAGGAGTAATTTTAGCAGCACCTAAAGCTATAGAAGAGGTAGAAGTTTATAAAGTACTTATATTAAGAGTGTTTAAGATGTTAAATCTAAGAGGGTAGCTAGTCCTAAAGTGTTAAAGTTAGTTCTTAGGCAGGAGTACTTATAGAAGGTAGAAAGTTTTATTAATATAATAGTATCTTATAAAGTATAATAAGTTAATAATTTAGTTTACTAGAATCTAAATAATAGATTAATAAATAGATTAAATATAAGTATAAGAAGCTTATTCTTGCGTTTCTATATACTAAGTAATCCTATACGTCCTAGAATCCTATATATCCTAGAGTCCTATATGTCCTAGAGTTCTATACGTCCTAGAGTCCTGTGCAGGCGAGTCCTACGCGTCCTAGAGTTCCTATATAGGCGAGACCTGTGCGGTCTTTAGGACCCTTAGAACCTATAACCTATTATCTAACTACTTAGTTAGCTAACTCTAGCAGACTAGTAGTCTAATAAGCTTATGCCCCGCTGCTCGCGCGCGGCCAGATCCTAACAGTCTATTTATAGGTACTTTTTAAGGTAAGGATAGATCTATAATCCTATATCTCCTCGTATATATATTACTGCGAAGATAATCTTTTTCCTATCTTTAAGGGATTTGTCTAAGTTAAAGAAGTAGAGGTCTAACTAGAGAATCTAAACGTTAGTTTAAGATTATTTACTAAAGTAGAGATTAGGTTTATACGTCTTACTACTATTTTTTATAAGAGTAATCTTAGTAGCACCTAAAGCTATAGAAGAGATAAGAGTTTATAAAGTACTTATATTAAGAGTGTTTAAGATATTAAATCTAAAAGGGTAGCTAGTCCTAAAAGGTTAAAATTAGTTCTTAGGTAGGAGTACTTATAGAAGGTAGAAAGTCTTATTAATATATTAGTATCTTAACTAAGTATAACAAGTTAATAATTTAGTCTACTAGAATCTAAATAATAGATTAATAAATAGATTAAACATAAGTATAAAGAGCCTATCCTTATGTTTCTATATACTCTAAGTAATTAGTGGACTAATTACTCTAATTAAACTAATTAAGCACTAATTAGTTACTTAGTATATTAAGTGCTTAGTCTAATTAGTTGTCTTAGCGCCCTAATCACACTAATTAGGTTACGTGACCTCTTGTGCTGTGCCACTCGAATAACAAATGTAGATACATATGAAGATCCTGGGAGGCCTAGCCTTCGGATCTTAACAATAACCACTAACGCCTCTTCCTCTTGGATAGGCCCACGGGTGGTGTCCGTTGTTGGCAGGTGCCATGTATGGCGGTCTATGAAACGCGGCAGCGTCATGGTGAGTGTGGGAGATGGAGCAATCGGACCAAACACTAGGTAGTTGCCTGCTGCAGACAGTGTTTACATGCGCGGGTCACGCGTCTAGGTCGGCTCCACATCCGGATATGGTCGTATCATCGTCGACAGGAGAATTGCGTGCTTCAGCGTGAAGCTTACGATGTTGACAAGGGAAACAATGGACGGTAGCTCTGGGAATAGATAACAAGCTCATTGCGATGTGACGTTTATGTCCATTGCCCTTCCCCACAATTCCTAGCGCCGGCGTCGGTCATGGCCCGTGCAGCAATGGAGGCGACACCAACACCAAGACCAAGTACATCAGCTCACCAACCTCACCAACATCCTCATCCCATGCCGAGCCGTCCGTCGGCCCTACTTCCTTTACTATTCCCGAATCCAAAGCCTGCATCAACCCAGTCCTGGGTTCGGAGATATATTTAGTTGCAGTACAACCCTGCCTCACGTCATTACAATCGTCCCGATATCGCAACCGGCTGGTAATCTGTCCCAAACGACAGGAATCCCAGCATCGAAAACAGCAGGTGCAGTTCAATTCCAGATTGTCGAGCTCCTAAATTGTGTTCGGTCGTCTATCTTGAGTACCAGGCGTGTTTTTGCTAGGCGGTATCTGGAAGGTGCCAGCACCGCAGCAGATAGCATCCACAGCCAAGGTTCGCTTTCACCTGACGAGTGCTTCTCCACCTGCTTGGAGTGTTTCTGTCCTCGTGAGGCTGAGGAAGTCGGTAATAGGTGGCGCTTTGCGGGGCTGACACCTGAGGAGCGCTTGATCTCAGCTACTCATGCGCTGAACCTTCTGTTTCGAAGTACATCTACACACAACCAGTGGCTTTCGATAAATACCCGACCAGAACCACTCACCGTCGCCATGGCTGAACGCGCACCCCCTTCGATCTCCACGCTCCCATCAGAACTCATCCACCACATCCTTACTTTCCTGCCATTAACTGACTTGGTGAAAGTGGGGTTGGTAAACCATGCTTTTCTTGAACACTCCCAGCAAGACACGCTGTACCACCCGTTTGTTCAGAGTCACGCACCGGGCTATGAGGTGCCCAAGCCCGATGGCTTGACTTGGCGTGAGCTGTTCAAGCTACACTACCCTTACTGGTTCATCGCACAAAGCCGAATCTGGTTTTCAGACACGCTGCATACAGGAAAGCTCATAGTAACCAGATATGACCATCGACTCAATGCCATCGAAGGATATGCACTCGTTGCGGAGCGGCGTCAACCCACCTTCAAGACGTGGTCTTGGAACCCACACGCGATTATACACACCTTCAATCCCCGCATCAGGCTGGACCTCAACGCCCCAGTGATACGTTTGAATGCTCGAGGCTATGAGTCTGCGGTTGGAGACGCTGAACATCGCTTGACGCAAGAAGTTCCCATGAACTTTGTTGATGATTTGCCCCGACCCAACTCTGGAATACATTCTCAGCTTATACTGACGAGGCCATGGCCCAACCAAGCTACCACGCGGAATACCCCTATTTGGCCGCCGCTTACGATACCGAGCCCGCTCCGTACGCTGAACGAATCCCCAAGCCACTTTCGTGATGTCGCCCACCGGCCGTCGCGTATCTCAGAAATGTCAACCGCGAGTTTCAGGTTGAGAAGATGGATGGAGTTCTCTTCACGGCCGCATGGAATCAGCATGCGTGTGGGTGAAGACGTAACGACATGGGGCACGCTCCCGGCAGAGTGTTATATGCCGACTACACAGAAACCATGGCAAGGAATATGGTGCGGAGACTACGCAGGTCATGGATGCGAGTTCCTAGTGGTTATGCAACCAGATGAACCCAAACCCCTCCCGGGGCGGGCAGAATTGGTCTTGCAAGCAGCAGAACGTGAGGGTAGTGTCAGCAGTGGCGACTCGTGGAGTACAGCACCAAGCGTCCAAGAAGAGTGGGACGCAGACGGGTGGGACGATGATGATGCCGTCTCAGAGGCAGACATGGCTGCTGGACAAGAAGATGTAAGCATGGAAGACAGCGTTGCCACTCTGCATGCGTCGCAGACACCTGCACCGGCCCAGTTGGTGGAGGACCAACACAACGACAGCGACGATGGCATATACCGGGGTCGGCTTGAGGCCGTAAAACTTACCGGTGATCCGAACATCCCACGAGGAGAATACACCTTCATTGCGCCAGAGATTGGTCCCAGCGGGTTGATTCGAGTCGCAGAAGAGGAACTGTTCAAGGGAGCTCGTATCGTTAAAAGTGTGGGCCACATCGCTGCAAGAGGGTTCAGAGATGGTGAGTCGAACTAATATTCCCAAAGCAAGCAAACGGTGTTGACGAAATCCAGACGACTACATGACATCTCAGCTCATTATGATTTCACATGACCGTCTCGCGCAGTACTGGGAGACTTTTGGCCATGTTTCGTTTTATCAGCGCGTTAATCTTGAAGAGTTCACGACGGCTTGAGATCATGGGCGCAATAGTCACTTGAGAACCATACGGGAATTCGTAGCTTTGATGTTTTGGCCATTGGCACATTCCATCTTTGTTTGCCGTGATGCCTAAACAAGCTTAGCGTGTGGAGAACCCTGCGCTTCAAGCGCTCCTTCCGCCGGCAGACCCTCCGAACGTCATCGTGATCGTCCACAATTTTCAGAGGGGCAAACAACCGCATTGTCGGCCTGTGTTTCAGTCACAAACATAGCAAATTTCCCTTTCAGACTTCCCTATACAGATTGTCTCATATTACTTGGCGACAAGAAAAACATCTTTCGGCCCACCATGTCCCACCACGAACAATACATGTTGAAGGTTACGGCGGGCACGACATACGACACGTCCAAGCATGAAAATGTCCATGTGAACACAGAGAAGCCTGTGGATATATCTTCGGAGCACCTTGATGCGCGGATACAAGTGCGCATCCAGGACTACCGGGGTACGTACTTCCTAAAATCGCATCGCAGCACGCGACAGGATCTAAACAAGCCCGCGCATGGCACTCAGGCATCCCGAATCGCGCGTACACGTAACCCTTCACACGAAATACTGACACCCATCTTATAGGTATGCCAGAAGGCTCGCCTTCTACATCGCCCTACTTCTCCACCCCGCAGCATCCCTACGATCGCTACTCCATCTCCTTCGCCTTCACGCCTAAACGCTCAATATCGGGCAAAGACCTTGTATTCGGAAACGACTTCGAACATCCAATCCGAGACCGCCTGCCACCGCTCTTCGACAAGGCTTTCGGCATCGTGAAGTGGTGGATAGACCCTGGGCTTGACGGCGATGTCTACGGTGACAACCCATACCTCTACGGCGCACTGCTCTCCTCTATCAACGTTCTGAGAATAGGCAA
This sequence comes from Paraphaeosphaeria minitans, assembly GCA_015832175.1. Classification (NCBI taxonomy): domain Eukaryota; kingdom Fungi; phylum Ascomycota; class Dothideomycetes; order Pleosporales; family Didymosphaeriaceae; genus Paraphaeosphaeria; species Paraphaeosphaeria minitans. The sequence continues at coordinate 34,491 of WJXW01000006.1, forward strand.
CAGCTCACCGCAGACGCCTGACGCAGGCGAGAAGGCAGAAGGCAAGACAGTCATATACGAAGAGGGTGCTGAAGGCGACGGCGTTGAGGTGCGCTCGAAGCACGGCATCCCCGCCACAACAGCACAGCGCCAGAAGCACTTCCTCAACGAGGCGAAGCGGACAGATTTCACATTCGAAGAGGGTCGGGAGTACAAGTGCGACTTCTTCAACCCGTACGTCGACTTCAACGAGTTCGCGCTCAAGATCGGATACGGGCTGCCCGCGATATCGATCATCGGCCACTGGGACGGCCAGCCGCTTCGGTGAGTAATGTAATCCCCCTCTTCGCTACTTGCTTCAGTTACACGAAGGGCGTTTTGACTAGGGTGGTTCGCGGTCTGACTAACGTAGTACACACTCCCTTAGGTACGTCCTCAAGGACCGAAGTACGAACACCGAGCTGTTCGTCGTCATCTTCCAGCTTATTCCGACCGGGAAGGGGAAGGAGGATGGGATAGAAAGCGCGGAGGATATGGTGAAGAAGGTGCATGGTGGGGACAAGACCGAGACGAAGACTGCGGGTGACGACGGCGAGCTGGATTAGGTGTTGGCCACACGCGTATCATCGCGCGGTGATTACTAGAGGGTCTGGCGGCGGAGGTGCATCGCACTCTAGATTTGGGAACGGACGGGCAAGTGGGTTGGGTTGGTTCAATGTGCATACGGTAAAATTAGACCGCGTTAGACGACGCTTTTACATGCATGGTATCTAGCCTGGTACAAGAATCCCCTCTTTCTACAGTATCCAACACACAGATTTACAACCTCCTGCACACGTCCTCGATGACCTCCTCGGTGGTAGCCTTGCCGCCCATGTCAGGCGTCAGGAGACGGCCCTCCTCGAGGTTCGCGTCGACAGCCGCGTAGATCTTGGCTGCGGCACGCTCCTCGCCCTGGAACTCGAGCATGAGCGCCGTAGACCGGATCGTCGCGATGGGGTTCGCGATACCCTGGCCCTCAATGTCAGGTGCGCTGCCGTGGCACGGCTCGCCGATCACGAAGTCCTTGCCCACGTTGGCAGAGGGCACAAGTCCCAAAGAGCCGACGAGCGCGGCCGCGCCGTCAGACAGAATATCACCGTACAGGTTGGGCGCGACAATGACATCGTAGTCTCCTGGCTGGCGGAAAAGCTTGTACACCATAGAATCCACAATCTGCTCCTCGATCTCCAACATCTGGTACTTGTCTGCGCCGAGCACCTTCCTGCTGACTTCCCTGAACAGGCCGTCGGTCTGGGACAGCACATTCGACTTGTGCGTGATGGTGACCATGCCGCGGTTATGTATGCTGGCGAGGCCGCTCTCGCGCACGCGCTGGCGGCGCAACGCGATGTCGCCAGCCATGGCGGCGATGTTGGAGGATGCGGTTTCCGAGATGCGCTTGATGGCCTCAGCGATACGCGAGCCATCGGGTGCGTTGTACGTCTTCTCCTCTTTGACGTAGAGGTCCTCGGTGTTTTCGCGCACGATGACAAGGTCAACAGGGCGTGCCGCCGAGCGCGTGCTCTTGACGGGGCGCACGTTGGCGTACAGGGCAAGGCGCTTGCGGAGGGCGACAATGGGAGAAGAGTAGCCTTCTACTTTGGTCGAGGGGGACCTGAGCTATCAGTTAGCCTCCAAAACATTGGAAAACATGCAACATGCGTCGCGTGCAGATTCAATTGCGGGTTGTAGGTGGAGATGGGAAACGTACGACACAGCACCGAACAGGGCGCCATCGCAATCGCTCCTGAGTGCTTCAACGGTGTCATCAGGCAGCGCCTTTCCACGCTTCTGGAACGTCTCGAAACCGGCTTCGTGGTGCGAGAAGCTGAACTTCAAGCCGAATGACGAGGGCAGAGCTTCAAGGATGCGGCGTCCTGCGGGGATAACTTCACGGCCGATGCCGTCGCCGGGAATGAGGCCTGCGTATTCGTTATTATATGACGTCGTGAGTCTAATATTGTGGCTGCTTACCTATGCGGAGGGTGCGGGCTGCCATGTTTGCGGAGGATAGAGAATGGAGTTCTGACTGGGGAAATTCGGGATGGATGGGTGATTGGATGCCGAAAGTCGGATTGATGAGAAAGGCTAGCTGTTGTGGGGCTAGTGCCGTGAGAACGTTCATCGCCCAACGTTCGCCTGATAGTAACCTATCGCATCTTCAGCTTATAGAACCTTATTCTTATGGCCTGTCCTCAAAATACACACCTAAGGGCGCACCGTGCACATAAGAAATCCCATAGTTTTGTGTCAGTCACTGTGATCAGAGTTGTGAAGCAGATTAGAGGCACACATGCACTGCTTTGACTCATAAAGACCTAGTCGATTATTTACCTCCCACTGCGCCTTAGTCGTATATATGCCAGGGTAAGCTATAATTCAGGTCTCGGTATGCGACGAAGGACCCCAAAGGAAAAGTTCAAATTCTGACAGATCCGCATATTAAGGTGATGAGGCGGGGGAAGTCAGTGAATACATCCACGTCGATTAAAAAAGAGTCTCCGTAGTAAGACCATGGGCTATTAGCTATTCTAGTCCTTATGATGAGCAGTAGGTAATGCCTCAAGTTCGTAACACAATCACATTGTAAATATCGGTTCCTCAAGTCATACCAATAACAGCAATGAGGCCAATCGCCTAGCTTGAGGTACAGCAATAATGACTCCTCTGTTTGCTAGCTATAACTCATCGTCACCCGGGTCGACTAATACATACTTCCACAACTCCTGCAACCACCATTAGTTCCAACATCAGCAAAATGCTCCTATCTAAAATTTTCCGTTCGCCTCTGTTTCTGGTCGCCGTGGGCGTAAACGCTAAGCCCAACGAGAGTGCGCCTATGCAACCTTGCCCCGGGCCTGCGATTACCATCCAACAACTTTGGCTGACATATGAAGAGGCATGTACCCGGATTTGTTAGCAGATTAGGAACAGCACTAGGTCGCCACAATGTCTTGCAACAGCAACAGGCCATTATTGGACAAACTCGATTGAGGGCAACGGAACGTGCAAAGACGAATATATGCCCTACACCTTCGCTATAGAAGGGCCGATGGCTTGTGAAAACAATTCAACCATTTCGTTCGGGAGAGTGTCTCAGAGGTTTCACTAGATACATAGTCGGAAACGGCAACGTAATAGAAGAGTCGAATATCAGGGGCCTTTGCCGAGCAGTTCAGGGTCCTTTCATTGATAGGTCACTTGTGCCGCGTTACGGGTACCGCCACGAGGGAAGCTTATACCGCATCACGCCAGGGAAGCCGGAATACAACGATTGGATCACGAGGATCGAGCCGGGCCTCCGGTCTTCCGGGAACGTGCTTGAGAATGAGGCTTACTACAACCTTACCTTTTGGACTGCAGACGTAGCTCTCTCCAGCGCTACCACTTCGCGCCGCTCAATGCGCTTGCGGTCTTGAAATTTCGCCAATCCTCGCTCCCCAGGTTTGGACTTGAGCACGGAAAGCCGATACTGCTTACGTGCAAGCTGACAACGAGTTCCAAGATATCCATACGGATTCCATCGCCTTCACAATATCGAAGTGAATAAGCATGGGTTGTACTGCTGGAAATTGGATTGCTGAACGCCCCTGCATGTTTTTCATGTCCTCGCGAGCGGACGGAACTTGAATTGGGATATGGTTTCATTCTCCTGTGCGATTCATACTTCGCCTGATTTCTAAGAACTGTTGCAAGTAGTCTAGCTGTTCGTCTTAATGAGGAACATCCTCGTCTTGATCTAAATGCTTCGATGCCCACGGACTGCGCTTTCTGATCACATATCCTCTGTAGAAGAGGATCCATGGAATCGGCACCAACAGGATTGCGATGAACCCCAGCAGACTCGAAGCCCACTCATTCCCCAGCTTCTTATACATCTGCGTAGCAAACATGGGAAACCCACCACCGACGAGATTCCGCACTAGAATCGTGCCTGCCAGCGCCGACGCCGAGTAGACCTGGTAAGCATCAACCAAGTAGTTCAGAATACTCAAGATGACGATGTAGATTCCAGCACCAAACAAAGATGATGCGATGATGGGCACGATCCAGTGCACCGAAGAATAACTCGTCCAGGCGAACCAAAATAAGCTGATCGGGATAAGTAACGCTCCATAACGCGCCATCCACACCCTGGCCTCTGGTACGCCGTTGCCATAATTCTCAATCACCCGTCGACGATAGTATCGCTCTTGGAGCGGGTAGAAGCAAAACGCGATGAGCGGTCCGATCGCCAGCCCGAGGAAAGATAAGCCCTGCTCGCCAGTGTTGAAGTTATGTCCTCCTGGACCGAAGACCAGCGGGAAGGATTCATTGAAGAGATAGACCAAGCCATACAAAAAGCCATTGTAGGCTGCTGCGAACATTGTGATGGGCTCAGTGAAGAGAAAGGTAAACGGACGAGTCAAAGAGACCTTGAAGAGCCCAGCCATGCCCTTCTTTTCGTCTGAATCGGCTTCTCTAATGTTCTTCGCCACGGCGAGACCTTCTTTTGCCATCTGCCTGCGGACTCGTTGGGTTTTCTTCTCCAGGATCTTTGAATGACGTGTCTCTGGAACGGTGAGCACAAGGAGCACCCAAAAGCCTCCAGTAATGGCGAACAAGGTCCAGAAAAGTATGCGCCATCCTTCGTTTTTAGCTATGTATCCACTAAATACAAGAGCGGAAGGTGGACCAAAGGTGCTACTGACTCCATAAAAAGCCATGATTATGCCGTTCTCGTCGCGTTTGAAGAGATCCGAAATGGTGCCTCCCGTATTGGTGAGAGGAGCACCGCCGGCGAAGCCTGCGATAAACCTGCAAACAACCATTGTACCGTAGTTTGGCGCGAGTGCGATTGGTAGCTGGAACATGAAGAGCACGAACCAAGACACGACATAAACCGGGCGGCGACCAAAGTTTTCGGATAGCGGAGCCAGGACAACCGGACCAACAGCGAAGCCCAAGACGTACAGTGCCAGCAATAGCGTCGTCAGTTCCTGGGACACGCCAAACTCTTCCTGGATTTGCCCTGCACCTGACGATATGCCACCAGCGCACCAGCAGGTCAAGACGTTCAGCCAGCTGGCAAACAGGCCGATGTAGTAGCGGCGCCAGGTAGGCCAATTGCGAGGGTTGTCTCTGTCGTCGGCCGAGTAGACGATGTAGATTGGCGTCGTGTCTTCCGGGTGATTGTGCGCATGTGCGAATGCCTCCTCTTCTGTGAAATCGAAATTCCCTTGCTTCTCCAGTTCGCTCATATGCGTGGTTTCGTTCATGTTGGGGTTCACGTTGGGGACGAGTGCCCCGAGTGGTTCCCGCCTCAACGTGGTCTGCTTTTCTTCGTCGGACATGCCTAAAATTTAGATGTGGTAGGTAGAGGAAGAGTGTTAAAAGCGCATTTTTCGGGCTATAACAATTTTACACTTTGCGCAGGTGCGCGTGTGGGAGCATTATCCCTGATAACGAACGACCAGGGAACCCGGGGTCGTCTCCGTACGCGGATATAAACATGTACCCATTTGAAAGTGCTTGTCTGGGGCCTAATTATTGCTTGTCCTTGGAGCGGCATTGCTTGTGTTCGATAGCGTGGAGGAACGCGTACCTTAGCGGAGGGTCCGGCGTCGCTGTGACATCACCGATGGGCCGCCGGCAGCACGCGGATGACCAGCGTGCAATTATAAGTTAGTTTCCCCATATCGATTTCACCATCTGGGGGTCTTCACCCAATAAAGGTGTGGGTTTCAAAGTCGCAATGCCTAGCTCGTCCGTAATTGATCCACTTGTAGTGAAGGGCTTCCATGGAATGCCGGTAGCCTATGCGCGAGGAAGAAAAGTGTGGCGTCGGCCCATGATCTGTGTGCTGAACCACGTGCACACACTCTGGCTATAATCTGGATGGTGAAACGCTGCGCACGCGTCTAACCACACCGTCATTCTTTTTTGTGGCAAAATTTGATGTTTGCTATCGTCATTTAGCTGTCCTCTTCGTCGTCGATGTAAGGTTGCGTGTGATTGGTTTCACGTGGCGCTGTCAGCTTCATTTTTCATTCCGTTAATCCTTTGCCCTCTTAGACCCTTTCTTGTCTTTCTAACATATATGACTAAGACCCAACGACTCTTTCTCTCACGCGGAGGAGATAAGGAGACTGGATCAAGTTCTTCTTAAGAAGACACCCCACCCCTTTTAACGTTCAGCCTTGTACTCTCAAACCGCTCAGTTTCTGCCACATGCAAGGCTCAAGGCCATATAATACTGCTTTACTTGGTTACAATTATGTATGCACTTGCGCTCTCTGCCGACGCCTACATGGAAACAACCAAACCCCATTCTACTAAATGCACTCGCCTCGCTGTGAAAGATACACGTTATGAAGATCTAGCCCAAAGCGCGTGCAAAACCTTCTCGAGCCGGACAATGGAGGAAGGCATGGACACCTCATACCTCAGCATATGTCACTGAATGAATTGGAATCCTGATGATGAAAATAAAGAATACAGCAATTCACATTCTGTTTGGCGGCCGGCGTCCAAGGCATGTATTTAGACAATAGGTCTACGGGTCGTAGAGGTATGGTTGCTTTGATTCTGGGAGCAACCCATAAAGAAAGCCGTGGAAAGATGATATAAAGTCTGGGGGGTATACCAGTGGCCGGAAGGTTTAGGGTTGGCACTACGAGCTTCACGGGAAGGTATACATCATAGTGTTAGGAAATTGCCACTGTGTTACAAAAAGGGTTGAGCCACCGCGAGGTGCAGTGACAAATAAATGGTAACGGCGACACCGAAGTGCTGCAGACACGGAGGTCCGGTCTATCATGCAGCGATATTTAGTGCAATCACCCGAATGGCTGTTCCTGCTATGAGCTTGTCATGCTATAATAATAAGGACATTTGCCAAGGCTAGAGGTGTCATTAGATTGCCACCAAAGCGATCACACGTGTGAATTGCTGATGAAAACATAGTATAATAATGTTAGGTATCAATTAGCCGACCGTTCGCCATGCGGAAAATAGAAAATAGTCCCACACCCAAGACTACACCCTCTTTTCCGTTGGACTAAGAAATTTAAGCGATCGATTTAAAAGACTGTACTCAATCAAGTAATGCAAAGATATGATAAGCCGAAATTGGATGCAAAAGCCACGTCCACACATCCCTCGGAACAGAATTGAAGTCCACGCATCCGCTAGTACAGAAGCCAAATACACTGATCCCCTAGAACAGAAGCTAGGTCCACAAATCCCCTAGTATAGAAGCCAAATACACTGATTCTATAGAATAGAGACCAGATCCACGCATCCCCTATACAAAAGCCAATAGACGTCCCCTAATACAAAAGCCACCAAACATCCCCTATACAAAGGCACCAGACGGCCCCATACAGAAGCGAACATACACCCCTAATACTAATGCTAAATACAGAAATCTCCAAAGAAGAGATTAAATATAAAAATTAAACCTGGAAATGGCTGCCGTAGAAAAATCGGCAAGCGCTCTAGGTTGCGTTCTACCCTAGGCGTTCGCCTCGCAAAGGCGTTAAAAAATCTAGTAACGCGCGGTTTCTATCGCAGCATGTAGAGATCAAATAAGCAAGGTGTAACAATCTAATTCTAATGTGTTCGCAACATGTAGTAAGTGTTGCGCGCGCAACGCGTAGTGACTAGGACCTTTTAACTAGATATTAGTAAATGACTACGTAAGTAGAGCCTAGATGATCTACTTACTAATTATAGTTGAGTGCTGCAACTTTGTTCAACTTAGTTGTGTGTTTGAGAAACGGCTAGGCGATCACAGTCCGCTTTCTTCCTCTACTTGGGCCATTTTCTTGTCCTGTATAAGCTTTGTGATTTCGTTCTGTAGAGCCTGCTTTTGCTCGATAAAACTATTAATCCTCGTTTGAACCTTCTTCTTGAACAGCATATTTGTTGTATTCGAGTGTTGTACCAACAATTCTTCTATCTTTGCATCTACAAGACGCATGTTGGCGTACTTGGCCAAGATCTCACGATCTTGCTCTTCGTCGTCGCTGTTGTCCTCTTCGCCATCACTATCTTCTGCAGTTGGCTGTTCAGGGACTTCCTCGGTAAGGTGCGCAGTCTGAGGTTTCTCGTCCTGGGTGTCTTTGAATTCGAATGAGGAAGTGATGGTTGTTTCCCTGAAAGCAATTGTCTTTGGAATTTCAGCGATTGCAATCGTTGAGGTCGTTTCGTCGTATTCAAGGGCGGTAGCAGGCGTCTCGCTGTCATTATCTTCCCCATCGAAAAGACTATTCACCTCGTCATTATCCCCCTCGAAGAGTGACTCTAATTCGACATCGACCTTATCACCCTGAGAAGTGGTCTCGGTTGAGTTCACGTTCGGGGAGATCGAGGTCTCTTGTACACCATCCTGGCCGTTACCGGTAAGTCTGCCCTGCTTTTCGTCCTCATTGTCGCCAACAGAAGCGACTTCATTGAAAAGACCGTTCGGAGGGGCTATATCTTCGGTCCGTTCATCGAGACCAGCTCGGAGAAGCTCAGCCAATTCTCGCTCCTCTTCCTCTCTGGCTGCCGCCTTACGCTCTTCTTTCTCCTTCTGAGCTTGTGCCACATTTTCATTTGCTTCCTTCTCTTCAGCCTCTTGTTGTAAACGGCGCTGATCTTGCCTCACTTTTTGCTTAGCGTTCCTCCTCTTATTATCTTCATGAGGTGCCTTCGCTTTCGCTTCCTCACCCCTCTTGACCTTAGCGTCACTTGATTGCCGTGCTTCTCGCTGTGCCTTAAGTCTCTCATTTTTCTCTAGTTTAGAACGCCGAGCGCTCTCTAGTTTAAGGCGCCTCTGACGTTCCATTTCAAGTTTTGCAGCGAAGGCCAACCAGGCGTCCTTGTACCTGAAGTCGCCACGGGTAACGCGATCGCGGAGAGTTTCAGGAAGGCTCCCAATACGTTTACCGACGGCATCTACTTGCTGCTTCTCCTGGTTCCAGACTTTCTCGAATGCTTCAAACTCCTTTGTGTTGTCGGATTTTGCGAAAGTCTGGCGAGCTGGAGCAGAAGCTTCTGTTGCAGGAGATAATGCTTGCAGTGGAAGTGATTTCGCTGCCTTATCATTATCGTCAGTGATGTCAATAGGCTTGGTGTACGAGGCGGTTCGAGTAGCCTTGACTAATCTAACTTCTTCATCGGATCGACGTCGCTTTACCCCTGCGTTTAAGCTCGCTGAAGGCCGAATATAGCTAGAGCAGACTTGAACTGGTCCATCTTTGTCGTTGATTACGATGGGAGCAGAAAAGGTGGTACCATAGGTAGGTACACTTCGCTGGTTATCTCGGAGTGCGGATCGCTGTTGCTGTTCGGCCGCTATTGTGCACGGGAAAGCTGCTGTCGGGTTCTGGTAGCCCGCGGAAGTAAGCTGACCGCTGGGTAGGACTCCGTGCAAGGTTACAGAGTGCTGATCAACGCCTGCTACCACTGGAGGGCTGTAACGAGTGGCCAGGTGTGAGAATGTGGACGACAAGTACCCGTTTTGGGGGCCAGCAGCAGCTTGGTGCGAAGCCCTATTGGGATTTGGCAGGTAGATGGCTGGTGAGGTACCTCGTTGGCTCTGCCGTAAAGGGGCCGCGGAAGAACTAGGGATATTCTGGGCATACGATTGCTGGGATGCAACCAATGCAGGACTGCCGAGTGGGAGAAGGTAGTCCGCGGGACCCATTCCATACAGTTCAAGGGGAAAAATTTGGTCGCAATCCAGTTTGAAACGTCGCACGTCCCCTATGTGCGCCTCTCGCAACCGCAGGTACTGTCCTTCTTGCTCCCTAAGATACGCTGATATTTTCCACAGTCGAGTCTTAAGTTCCTCGGCATTTGGCGTGCGAAACGGGCCATACAAGGATGCAAGGATGTTGCTGTAGGCGACATATTGACGATATCGCTCGTCTGGCTTCATGGAGCGACACCATAGGACTTCGTATGGGTGTAGTAAACTACCCTTCGAAGCCAAGATAGAGTTGATGGGTATGCGTGGTATGTAGTGGAATGGGTTGGCCAGTTGGCAAGACGCCGTCTTATACCAATCTATCTCTGCTTTCGTCGGTTGATACGTGGGAAGCTGGCTTGAGGTCGAGGCCTGATTCGGTAGCGGCTGCGGGTAGGGCTGATTTGGGGCTACATTGCTGGCACTGTATTGTGGTTTCTGGATGGAAGGGTGGCCGTTGGGACCAACTTCTGTATTGGCTGTATTTACGCCGTTCTTAGCCAGCTGTTGGCCGCTCGCGCCGGAGGGATGGGCATTATAACCTGGCTGAGCACTAACAGCTGCTAGGACACGCAATTTGTGTGCTGCACGTTGCCGGAGATCTGCTGCCGCTGCCGCGCGTGGGTCAGGGTGGCCTGGTGCACTCGACCGTACAAGGTTGCGAGGTTTTGTAGATGGCGGGCAGGAGGGCTGTCCTTCGAATCGCCTGAAGGAAAAGGCGTTGGGTGTTATTGGCTGAAAGGGAGGTTTTGCGCCATGCGCGCCGTTGTCGCCTTGGATGATTATAGGGCGAGTCGGAGCGATTCCCGTTGCGTGAACTAGCTGAGAAGGTGGTAGAATTTCGGAGAAGCAGAATTGAGGCTTCGCGGTGTCTATTTGGGCTAGCTGAGAGACAGGAGGGATCTGCCACTTGCCCTTCACAGTGTCAGTTATTGTACCTGTGCGACATGCAGCTTGAGGAGCTGCTACATACCTGAGTGACCGCTGAATTGTTGCCAATGCCAACACCGTCAGCGCAGTATCCAGTTGGCGGAGAGGAAGCCGCTTGGTATTTGCAAATGTGGTTGTCAAGGATCTCGTCGCCGGGATCGTGGGCCTCGCCGCGGGCGCGCTTCTGCGCGCCGGTGGATGTCGCCTGCTGCGGGAAAAACATATTGTCTTTTGGAGCAGAAAGAAAAACAGGAGAGTAAAGATGATGAGGAAGTATTGACAAGCAAGTCCTGTGGTCGAGGTACTCGTGCAAATAAAAGTGCTGAGTAGTTGACTGTGAGGGGGGTGTCAATTGCGCGGCAAACTGAGCGAGAGCTCAAGAAAAGCTGAAAGCTTGCACGAGAAGAGCTATGACGCTCGCTGAGCCCGCGAGGGCCTCTTCAGCTGTCTTGGCGCGAAAGATTGAGGTTGAGGAACATAGTGAAGGTGAGGTGAATGCTCGCTTAGTCACCACGCGAGGGGAACAATAAAGACACGCCGCGGCCGCAGTCTCCAAAAACATAATGCTAGTAACAGTTGTCTCATGTAGATTCTGTAGCTATTGAGCATCAGTGCGCGCTTATATGAAGATCGCGCTCTCATCAGGGCCCCGGTGCGCGTGGATGCGACGACTCTAGCTTCCTTCGCCGTCGGAAATCCAATGACGGCTTTATCAGTCCGCATGTCATTGACAAGACATATTTAATAGACTCGTATGTGGATCTCAAGGAGGTCTATGGCCATAGATTACTGCAACCTTCAAGCTAGGCGTCGTTCTGCAATCACATGTCGCCGGACAGATGAATGCATGATGCTCTATACTACTTGCAGTCAATACCTTCTATACGAGCTCACAACTACCATCGACCTCTTTATTCGAATACGCGGCTATAACAATTATATCTTCAATGAACCTAAAGACACCATTGCTATCGTAATCGCAGACCCATCGCTACAATTGCTAAGAAGATATGCCATGAAAATTTGAGACAAGGACAAAAATCGAGAGAGAAGTGTCTATAGCCGTTGTAACCTATGCTTTTAGGACAAAGTGAAGTTTAAAAGATTAAACCTCCATGATTGAACAACTAAACAGGGAGGAAGACAAGTACAAGTGCAAATGATTACAGGCCATACACTATGAGCGAGCTCCAAACTCGGGCGGCTGACGAGTGATTCAAACGCTCGCAGCCTTGCTCGACGGGGATTTTTGCGGCCCCTGCTAGGCGTGATCTTGGTGGCTGAGCCCTTCTTCGTTGAGCTCGTGGCAAATGGAACCTTGCGCACTGAAGACGTACTAGTTGTCTCGCGTAATGAGCATATTTCAACGACCTTGTTCCACCGGCTTGTGGAGTTTAGAAGTCTTCTGCGTAACGACCTTGCCCTTGTTCTAGCACCCAACTTTAGCGTCGAGCTTGCGCTTCTCTTTCTCGCGGTCAATCGCTGCTTCGGATGCAATCTTGAGCACGTCGTGTGCCATCTTGGTGATATGAGCCTTGAATGGACGCTCGCGCTCGTCGGTCTCAATATGGATGTCTGGGTAGTTTGACAGGCACTGGACAATGCGATCTATGTGCACCATGAGGGTGTTAGCAGTGACGTTGAGGTACTTGCTGGATCGGAGATTGACGATGGTGGCATCGCCGTCTCAAGTGACCGCTCCTTCTTTCGCTTTGGCGGAGGAGCTGTTGACCGGGACCGCGACGATCATCCCAGCTCTCTTGGGGGCACCTACCATCTCCACCTTCGTCGGGCGAACCAAAATTGGGCGTCTCTTATCCGATGCCGCTGTCACGTCAGCAAGAGAGCGACGCAACTTCAGGTTGCGAACGAAGCCATTTCCGTTCTCTGCTGCTGCTTTGCATTTCTCTTCCACCTCAATCATCCGGTTGACCTCGAGGTCCAACGAATTTGAATAGGACGTTGGTTCTTCAACGGAAGCCTCGCTTACGCGCGCTTTGCTGGCAGTTGTGACTTTGTTCCGCTGACGTATGACCACGTCACCTTCGTCGTCTCCGTCAGGGCCCAGCTCCACGAACCCATAGGGGCTAGGGGCGTGCGAGCAGGTCCTGCGCTGCATTGCGGCCGGTTGCTTGTCGGTATCCGCCTCGTCTGCGTTGTCTAAGTAGGCTTGATATCCTTTCCGATCTTAGAGGAGTAATTCACGACGCTCATGGGACGCTTCCGCTTCTTAGTCACCTCCTTCGTCTCAATGACGCTCACAGGCATGAAATCCTGGGCCAGGTTGGTATCACTGGGCCTGGGGCTCTGCACTGGGTCAGCAGCCTGCGTACTGTTAGTTGGTCTGCTGCTGCTCCAAGCCAAAGGAATTATCTCGGTGCTGTGAGCGATGGTTGTCTCAGGTGGGACGGGATTGACCGGTGTTATTGGGGCAACATGAGCCATCAGGGGGATAGACTTCGCGTTAATTGAAGCTGGAATTGAGTTTGAGCACGTTAGTGAGACGGCGTGATTGGCGTGCGCCTCAGACAGCTTTATTACAGAGATGCTGCACGGAGGAATAAGGTAGGCTTGCTACGAGCAGACCTGTTCAGACAAATCGCCTGCATGCTTTAGAGAAGTTGATGGGATAGTTTCAAAAGTATGTGCACACGACAGCGAGCGTTAGATCAGCAAATGAGGGTGCCTTAATAGAGTTTTCCGGGTGCGAAGAGTTTGTAGGACGAGGAGTTCTATTAGAGCTGTGCTTAAGGACTATCCCGCGCGGTGAACAATAACAGTGCCAAGATCCCTGGCGCTAGTGAAACAATGTGAATGTGAGGCACGTGCGTCTTTCAAATATTTTGGAAAATCTCAGGCAGCAATGAGCCAAGAATGGAGATCTGTAGTAATTCATAATTATTGTGCCTACCTGTTCTATTTTGCGGGTAAATGCTTCTCGTAGTGTCAATAAGGCTTAGTTCAAAGGTATGTGACCCGTTGTTCCTGTGGGACATAACAACGAGCAAAGCCAAATTGAGAATTATCTAAAGTAACTCATTTATTAAAGCTCGGGTCAAGGACAATAGAATAAAAATAAGAGGCCAGAGATTCTTAGGACAATGCCTTACGTAGGTTAATAGTTGTTAAATCCAAGAGGGTAGCTAGTCCTAAAGGGTTAAGGTTGGTTCTTAGGCAGGAGTATTTATAGAAGGTAGAAGGTCTTATTAATACATTAGTATCTTAACTAAGTGTAATAAGTTAACAATTTAGTGTACTAGAATCTAAACAATAAATTAATAAATAGATTAAATATAAGTATAGAGAGTCTATCCTCGCGTTTCTATATACTAAGTAAAGGCTGCTCTGTAAGGAGCACTCTGTAGAGAGCGCTCTGTAAAGAGTAGTTATGTGTGTTATACTCTATATAGAGCAATTAAGCGCTCTATAGAAAGTAGTTATATAACTCCTTTATTTAAGGCGTAGTTAGCATTACATCTCTGCTTAATCCCTACTACGCGCCTACTAAGTATAAAACTAGCTTCCTGCTATTATATAGATTTTAGATCCTAATATTATCCCTCTTCTTTTATAGATTTGTCTTAAATTACATGCTTAGATCTTAGCCCCTATTACGTAAGCTGTTCTACTAACCCTACTTACTATAAGTACGTCTGTTAGTATTATACCTAGCGACTTTACTATTTAAAAACATTAATTATATTATAAGATCTAAGAAGCTAATATTATTATAGAGAACCTTTACATTAACTATAGTTTTAAAAGTTCTATTTACTACGTTATACTAGGTTTAGGTTTAAAGTGTTTTAAATATATATACTTAGGTTACTTATGTGTAAACATAAGCTAGTTATTGCTAAATAAAACTTACGAAGAGTATAAGAAGAAAATTAAGAAAGATAAGAAGGCGTTATCTCTGCTAATAGTATAGTTATTATAAAATAAGAAGATACTAGCTTAGGCTAAAAAGTGTACTTAAAAAAAGACGTTATATTTAGTTGCAGAAATAGCTATAGATAGTAAGGACATACGTATAGATACTATTAATTATCCTACTACAGTAATAACTGTTAGTTACTCTACAGTAATGTGGTTAACTCTTAATATAGTGGACACTATAGCATTAGTACTATAATCCTCCTAGATATGTTTATATTTCTAATAGAATTCCTTAATCTTTTACTAATAGTTTCCTGGATTACTCTTTAGTTCCTAGGTGTTTTCGCTATATAGATAACTTTTCCACTTATTAAGGTATGCATTATTATGCTAATTATATTCTAGAATTCTTTTAACATTAAATTTATTTTCATCCTTAGTTCTGTAGTAGAAGGTAGTTCTAACTAGTGTATTAGGGTCTGCTAGTTCTAGTAGTAATATATAGAATACTAGGTGTATCTTTGCATCTGGCGATAGTTCTAACTTATAGTTTACTAGTAATATTTGCTTAGAAATATAAAATAGTCTAACCTTAACGTAATTTAGTTTCTTGTGCTTTTTCTTCTAAGTTTAAAGGTTCTTTATAAGTAGATATACTTTATTCCCTTTCTTTAGCTGGAGTGCTATTTTTTGTTTTTAGTTTTAATATAAAATTAATTGCTGCTAAGCTTTCTTAAGGTTTTCTTAGAGTTGTTAGTGTATTTTCTTTATATTTTCTACTATATCTATAGCTTCTTTTGCTTTAATTATTGTAGGAAATTGTTAATTAAAGAGATGTAGGTGTCTTCTATAGATTATATAGAATAGTGTATATTCTAATGCTACTAATACTTTGTTATTATAGGCTAACTGTGCTATAGGTAGTAGTAAGACCTAGTTATTCTTCTAACTGTTATAGTAGATGCGTAGGTACGTTTCTATAGTTTAGTTTGTATATTCTATCTATCTGTCTGTTTATAGATAGTAAGCTGTTAATAGCTTTTATTTTGTTCTAAGTAGGGCTATAAGCGTTGTCTAGTAATTTAACGTAAAGAGCTTGTCTCTATTGCTAATAATTATTTTTAGGATCCTATAGTGTCTAGTTAGTTAGTCTAGAATAAGAAAAGTGAGTTCTTTTGCCATTATTCTTTTAAGGCATGGAATAAGCTTAATATACTTAGTTAGTTAGTAGACTATTACTAGTATACTGTTGTATTTCATTCCTATTATTAGATTCTTAGAGTTTAGAATTCCTGTAATAAAATCTATTGTAATGTCTTTCTATAGTGCTGTTAGTATTCTAATTACTTATATCTCTCTATATTTAATATGTGTGCTGTGTTTATTTCTCTAGTATTCTATACATTTATAGATATAAGTTATTATAGCTTCTTTAATTCCTTTAAATGTGTAATTCCTTTAGATAAGTTCTATTATCTTTGTAATACCTAGGTGTCAGTACATAGGGTTATTGTGGTATTGTTAGATAATTTTAGTCTATAGATGTTCTAGAACTTCTTAGTTAATTACTAAAAGTTAATTTAGTTCTACTGTTAGTTCTAGAGATCTATTTTTGGCTTTGCGAAGAATTACAGAGGAGGTTTTTACCTTTTCTTCTACTAGATTACTTTATTAGCTAAGAGCGTCTACTCTACTATTTTCTTTTCTAGCTACATGGATAATTTTAAACTTATACTATCTAGTGGTCTATAACTATCTTTGTTGTTGTAGTGTAAGTTCTTTTATTGTTATGAACGTTAGAAAGTTCTTATAATTTATATAGATTTCTAGCGTTAAGTAACTAAGTGTATAAATCCTCTAGTGCTTTAAGGCTTTAATAATAGCGTAGAGTTTTTTATTATATACGTTGTATTGTGTTTTAGCGTCACTAAATTTGTATAAGTAATAGGTAATTAGGTGCTATTTACTATTATACTCTTATTTAGCGTAGGCGTCTAGCGTAAGATCGCTAGTGTCTATTTTAAAGCGTAGTGGTTTATCGCTTCTAAAATAAACAAGGATAGGTTCTATAATACATACTATTTTAATGAGTTAGAATAACATTCTGTACTTATTTATCTATTTAAAGGGTACGTCTTTCTTTATAAGATTTATTAAAGGTATTGTAACCTTTAGTTATTTTAGATGAATTATTAGTTAAATCTATAGAATTCTAAGAATTCTTAGATGTTCTTAGCTGTCTTTAGTATTGGCCAGTTCTTAATATATTTAACTTTACTTAGTGCTATCTTAATTCCTTCTATAGTAATTATGTGTCCTACAAATTTATATTATTTAACGTTAAACTTACACTTCTTAAGTTTAATGCAAAGGTATACTTTATCTAGTGCTTCTAGTACTGTCTATATATGCTTAGTGTGGTCTAATTTGTTTTTAGAAAAGACAAGGATATTGTCCATATACGCGATAATAAATACGTCTAGATGTTTAAAGAATACATTATTAATAAGTGCTATAAAAGCTGCTAGTGCGTTTATAAGTCTAAAAGGCATAACTTTATATTTAAATAGTTTATAGCGTAATTAAAATACTATTTTCTATTCTTTACCTTTCTTAATTTATATAAGGTAGTAACTGTCCCTAAGATCTATTATCGTGAATATCTTAGCTTAAGATAGTTAATCTCATATCTTTATAATATTTAGTAGTAGATATTAGTGCTTTATTATTATGTTATTAAGTTGTTGATAGTTAACGTATAGTCTATCTAATCTATTCTTTTTCTTAATAAACATAAAAGGGCTTACTGCTAGTAACTTAGATAGTTATATATATCCTTTCTTAAGGTTTATCTTAATAAAATTACGTTTTTTAAGGAGTTCTTCTCCTATCTTACTATATAGTAGTTTAAAGGGTGGTGTCTTCCCTTCTTCTAGGTCTATTATAAGATTCTAGAATTAATGTTTAGGTATGTTTACTTTTCCTTCCTTTTCTGTAAATATATATGTCTATTTCCTATACTCTTTTAGTAAGGTACAAAGTGTGCTATTATCCTCCTTCTCGCGTTTTTTAACCTAGTAGTTCCTACCAGCGTCTACTAAGGTATACTTCTATTTTTTAACTATCTATTGCAGTATTATATTATTAATAACTGCCTTATCTACTATTATTTTTAGTTAATACATAGGCTTTGCATAAAATATATAATTACAGCGTTTAAATAATATTTTCTTTATACCCTAGTTATTCTGTAGGTTGTATATTATTAACTAAGGTAATTCTAAGACTAACCTATGCTTAGATCCTAGTAAGACATCTAAGGTAAGTTCCTCTCTATGTCTTTGGACTATTATTATAGTAGTAACCTCCTAGTATATTTAAGGTGTCTTAGGCATTAGAGATCTATTTGCGATATAAATAATATAGGATACTTCTTTCTCTAACATTATAAGTCCCGCTTATCTTAATATCTAATAAAATATAAAGTTTCTTCCTACTCCTAAGTCTATAAGAGCTTAAGCCTATATTTCTTTAAGCTATACTAGTAGCTTAACTAATACTATGCTTACTATAGCATTTAATTTAATAAAGGCGTTTTCTTATCTAAGTTTAGGCCTAAAAAAAACATCTATTTATATAGGTTATAATTAAGTTTAGGTGCGTAGTATACGTTTTTAAGTATTTGCTTCTATTGTTATTCTTAAGTATATAGCTTATATAGATTGTCTTTTTCTTCTTCCCACAAGGATGTTTTGCTGTTTTTTCTCCTACAGTCTTTAGTATTCCTATGTACTAGTTAAATTAGTATTTCTTTTATTACTTCTTACATAGGGTAGTTTATAAAGCTGTCTAAATATTTAGCTATATAGTAGTATTCGTAGTCTTAGTTTAGACACGTGTACTAGTATAGTTATATATAGTCTCTATTAATAAGTATAATATAGCATTTATTGCCCTTTAGCGTAAGGTAAGGAAAGTATTTTACTTATTATTTATTCTAGAGGTATTTATTAGAAGCTGCGATAGGGTAGTCTATCTACATCTATCTACAGCGTAGTTTCCTTCTAGGTTATTTTTTATTCCCCTCTTTCTCTACCTTATAATATACGTATATTAGTTCCTCGCAATACGTCTATATACAGAATTAGTATATAGGATTTTAGTAGTCTAGATAGTACTTTAGTACGTAGTTTAACTTCTTATTTTTATAGGGTTGTATTCTTTTTAGTGCCTAGTAAGGTTCTATATAGTCCTAAACATTTAGTTTATACTAAGGTAACATAGGGTTTTCTTCTTCCTGCCTACTTTATAGGTAAGAAGTAGGAGATCTTAGTATCTCTTCTGTATTTTTAGCGTTATAGTATACGTTAGAGTTACCTTCTAGATCTTTGTATAATTATAAGTTAGGTAAATCTAATTACTTACTTTATTCTAGTGTAACGCGTTAGTAACTAAATAGCGTTGTAATAACTTCCTATTCCTTATTAGGTTTTTTATTCTTAATAGTTAGTATATTTAACTTAGTTTAATAGACTTTATTCTTTAATCTATGGTTCCTAGCTATATAGCCCAGTTTGCTATATATAAAGCATTTATAGGTCTTAGTTATTAGTTATTAACTTCTATTAGAAACGCGTTTATTAGGCTGCTTAGGCCCTATCCTTCCTCCTTTTCCTTTGCCTATATAGTTAAACTAGACATCTTTTATTAGTTCGTATCTCTAGTAGTTCCTTAGTTATTGCTTTTAGATAATTCTAATAGGGTTCTTATAAACTACTTTTACTAGTTGTCTAAAGCTTATTACCCTAGGGTTTTAGTAAAGCTCTTATTATAGTAAGAACTATTCTCTGTTAATTCTAATAGTTTCTTTGTAGAGTCTTTTAAGGTTAGTAATTTATGCACCACTACGTAAGAGTTTCTTATATAGTTTCTATTTAAGTCCTTATTTATATATATTCTAAAGAGATTTATTATCCTAGCTAAGTTACATAGCGTATCTGCAAGACTTAGCTATATACTTAGCTACAAATTATTTCTAAGTTATAGTCTAAACTTTGCTTTCGCAATAGAGTCCTTATTAGTAATTCTAAAGAGTTGTTTAAGGCATTTCTTAAAGTTATTATAATTCTTAATAATATTAACTATATTAGTATATTCGTTTACGTAATTATTGTCGTTATTATTATAGTCTATTCCTAGGTACTTTTTAAAGTAGGAATAGATTTATAATCCTATATCTCCTCGCATGTATATTACTATAAAGATAACTTTTTTCTTATCTTTAAGGGGTTTATCTAAGTTAAAGAAGTAGAGGTCTAACTAGAGAATCTAGACGTTAGTTTAAGATTCTTTACTAAAGTAGAAATTAGGTTTATACGCCTTACTGCTATCCTTTATAGGAGTAATCTTAGTGGCACCTAAAGCTATAGAGGAGGTAAGAGTTTATAAAGTACTTATATTAAGGGTGTTTAAGATATTAAATCTAAGAAGGTAGCTAGTCCTAAAGGGTTAAGGTTAGTTCTTAGGCAGGAGTTTCTATAGAAGGTAGAAGGTTTTATTAATATATTAGTATCTTAACTACGTATAATAAGTTAATAATTTAGTCTGCTAGAATCTAAATAATAGATTAATAAACAGATTAAACATAAGTATAGAGAGTCTATCCTTACGTTCCTATATACTAAGCAAAGGCCACTCTATAGGGAGCGCTCTATATAGAGCAATTAAGCGCTCTATAGAAAGTAGTTACGTAACTTCTTTATTTAAGATGTAGTTAGCATTAAATCTCCGCTCAATCCCTGCTACGCGCCTGCTAGGTACAAAATTAGCTTCCTAGTATTATATGGATTTTAGATCCTAACAATAGTCTAGCTATAGAATATTCACCTACGCGTTAATAACTTAAAACACCCCTATATACACTACTAAATTAATAAATAATTCTTTAATAACCTAGGAGTTTAATATAAAAGTTTTAATAGGATCTTATACTAAAAATACTACGTAGCTAGATATTATTATTAATAGTTTTATAGTAAGCGATATTATCTAAGTATAATAGTATAGAACCTACGCTAAACTAAAACTATTTAGTTATATTATTTATTTTTATTATAACCATATTATTACTAAATAAGTAGGACATAAATAATTTAACTACGCCTAGCCAAGTGCGTATTATAAGCACTAATAATTCTAGAATAAAAATTAGTAATTGTTTAGGATATTAGTATAGTAACTAGTCTAATAGGTAGTGTAGGTGTAGTTTTAGCTTAATAGATATTAGGTTCGCTAGTAGTAGTAATATTAGGCTAAGTAACCTATTTACTTAAATTATTAGCAAAGAGTTTAAAGTAGTTTACTAGCTTACTATATATAGTTATTATAGTTCTAGTAAAATTACACGAATTAACCTAAGTGGTAGTAATAGCGTGCCTAAGAATCTATAATACGTTTTTTAAGGCCCTATTATAATAATAATATAATAGAGAAGTTAGTATAGTAAGGTTTATAAATTATATAATAGTAAGTAGGGCTTTATAGTAAATGTATTATTTACATTTATCTTATGTAGAAAAAAGAAGTTAATATTAGTATAAAAGATAAATAAGTATACTCTATACATAAAGTAGTTTAGAATAATTATATTCTATTTCTATAACTAGTAGTCTAGATCTATAAATCTTTTATCTAAGCATTAATATTCCTAGGTGCTAATATTCTATGCACTATTTCTCCTTTTTTTTAGTTATTTATAATCTCTCTATTTTAAAACTTCTTAAAGTTATTAAACTGGATTCTTGTAAGTAGAAACAGCCTATACGCCATTACTAATATAGTTCTAATTAGGCTTAAATATGGGCTTAAACCCTCTCTTAACTATATATTAGAAGTTTTTTAATAATTTAACTAGGAAGCCTATTAACTCTATATAGTGTAAGTGGCGAGATAAGGTATATAAGAATATAACGCACTATTTTGGTAGCTCTTTATATATAATAGTTCTTCTACATATTAAAGCTAACCTTTAATATATTTTTTCTAAAATCTCTAGGACCTCTAGTGTAAGAAAATTCCTAATAGTTACGCGTATTTTTAATTACCTAGATACTTTCTTTCTTAGTTACCACTCTACTAGCTTAAGAAGAAACGTCTTAATTACTAAAACCTTATAAGTAGGCTAAAGAGGCTAATAACATTCAAGAGATACGCGTTTAATTAAATTATAAACATTTTAGTTATTATTTATCGTATTATTCTTTAATACAGGTTTAAAATTACTAAAGGAATAGTAGTTATTAGAGTCTAAAGCTTCCTACTCCTAATTACATATACAGCGTTATAATTATTTTAGAGTTAGGCGCTATACGCGCTTATTCTCGTATTTCTCTTCTAACTTATAAGCACTACGTTTTACGCCTATTAGGTACTTATATATTATAGTGGACTTAGTAGTGTTAGATACTTTAGAAGATTATTAAATATACTCTAATAGAGCTAGCGAACTATAGTTTATAGCTTAATTAAGTTAAAAAGTTAATAAGACAGTATTATAAAAAAAAGTGGTAACTAAAACTATAAAGTAAAAGAAACGCGTTTTAATTAAAGTGTAATTATAAACATGTCTTAATTATAGGTAGTGTGCTTATATTTAAAATAAGGTTAATAAAATAAGTAATATAATTTATAGGTAGGAATAGTAGTAGGACTTTATATAAGCACTAAGAGCTATGCGTGTTATACTATAGTAAATGCTAAAGGGGATTATTACGTAAGCTGCTACCGCAAAAATTCTCTATACTAGTATAATAGATAGGTAGGGGTGTTTACTCTAATAATAGCGCGTAATTTTTCTTTATTAGATTAGAAGAGTATAGCGTAGAGTATATATTTATACTAGGGTTAAATTAAAGTTAAGTTTCATAGACACCCTCTCTAATAAATAGGTAGTTATAAAACCTAGACTTTTAAAGTACTATTATAGTTATAGAAATAACATTAACTTTGCTATAAGATAAATATATAGAACTAAAAGTGTATTTACAATAGAAAGCTATATAGTGTAGAAATTATAATTTCTCTATAATAAGGGCGAGTAATTTATAATAAGATTGCTCCCTAACCATACGTAATATAGATAATCTATTTACTATAGAAACCCTCTACTACTTACTATAATAAGGATAGTTATGTCTTAGACGTATGTCTATTAGACGTATAGTTAGTAGAACTATAAAATAGACTAGATGTCTATATAGTTTATCGTATAAGTAGCACTGGGTGAAGTGGGGGCCTACCTACCTATAGGGACCCGCACAAGGACCCACTACTTAGGTTAGCGCTAAGAGGTAGAGACTTTATAAAGCCCTTAGTGCCCCTTTGTACGATAGACAAGACGTAATTAATTAAACCTACTTCTTACCCTTTGCACGATAGTATACTATTAACCCTTAAATGCTTAATTGTAGATTAAGCTAAACTAACACTAATTAGTGGTTGATTCTAATTAACTACAAACTAGTAAGGTCTAAAGACAGAGCGCCCTATAAGCTAGATGCGTAGGCTCTGTATTATTACCTTTACTAGAGATTAAATTTTGGATTGTATAATAAGCAGAAACACAGCGCACACATTTGTAAAGAGTCGCACGATCTAGTCTAAGCTATTCTATAGAAAAGAAAGGAGATAATACCTTTACTAGAGATTGAATTTTGGATTATACGATAAGTAGAAATAAAGCGCGCACATCTATAAAGAGTTACACAATCTAGTCTAAGCTATTCTATAGAAAAGAAAGGAGATAGTAAGTACATTCACAACCCTAAAAAATACGTTGCACAATTAAACCAGCGACAACTAAACGCAAACACGTCGCACGATTAAACTAGTAATAACTAAACGTAGACACGTCGCACAACTAAGAAAGACAACAATAACATGGCCTTAAGACTAGGAGACTTCTTAGAGGAACTATAACCTAAGGACGTTGCGTAATAATTAATACTGCCTCCTTAGTAGAAAGACAAAGCTGAAGTAATATAGCTTTAATAAGTGGAGGAAGTAATAAATATTAAGGCTATTACTTTAAGAGGAGAGATCGCACGAAAGTACTAGGTAGATAGAGTAGATCTATATAGCTACCTACCCCCTTCTCTAAAACGGCTAAACACTTATATAGTATATATAATCGCGCAATATTGCGCGAGCAGCCTTAAAGGTAAAGAGGTAATCTCTTCTTTTGCTAAAGATTTTAACAACTAGAAGGAGAGAACCTTTAATAAGATTAGTTGTATAGTAAGAAGAGAGCTTATTGCTTTTCTTATAAAAGAAGGCTTTGTCGCTACTAATTCTACAACAAAGAATACTTATGCAAAGAAACTTTTTAAACTATTACAGCTTAACTATAAGCTATAGACCCTTTATATAATAACTCTGTAACCGCAACCTAAACCGCTTCGCACGATCCTAATAATGTAACCTACACTATCTATAGGCAATACATATATATATAGAGCACAGCTAGGGCCTATCCCTATACGTGCGAGGACAGAGACACTATATGTAGAGCCATACTAGTAGCAGTAGCCTAAAACCTAAACTACTTTTGCCCGACAAACTACATCGTACAAAGAGGCTAGACACTCCTAGTCTCCTTAATAACTAGGAGATCATGCTTATATCTAGCTAGACAAGATTATTCTCTTTTAGAAGGCTTAGAGTAAAGAGAATAACTACACTAGTAGGCTGTATAACATTCTAGTAGATAAGGCAAAAGTCTTTAGAGAACTATACTATAGGCTAGGCATACCACAGGACTAGTATGTAAACATCTTTCTAGGAATCCTTTCTAATCGTGCGAGTACCTACTACCTATATAATATTGGACCAGGACTTCTATAGGATAAATTATACAACAGACTAAACAGGCACTTTAACACTAGTGTTAATTATAATTAGTACTAAATAGACTAGACCACTCTTACCTTTAAACACTATAAAAGGGATAATCTAGCTACTACATTACATAAGGCCCTAGAAGTAATAATTAATAAGCTTACCTTAGCCTAAAGAGCTCTTAGATAAGGCTTTAGTAGTAAACTATAACTACATACCACTATTGTATAAGCATGCCGCGGCCATTCTAACCTTAAATAAGCTATGTTTAACCCTAAAAACATAGTAGAAGGCTTACTTAGCAACCTTCGTGCGTTACTCTAAGTTACTAAAGATAGGAAGAAGTTACAGTTTCTCTAAGATAGTGAAGAGGTGTACTACACTAATTAATAATATAATAATCCTAATCGCATAAGAGGATCTAGCCCCTCTAGAGGCAGATTAACCTTTAGACTAAAAGGAAAAGGTAACTTTAGAAGTTTAAGCTCTTACACAAAGCAGAAATACTTTATATACTATAAAAAAGGATACTTGTCTACCAACTATCTACTAAAGGATACCTAGTGAGCTAGAAGGCAATACATGTTGTTGTACGTTAACTTCTACAAACATGAACCCTCTGCTATAAATATATAAGCATATATCCTTAACTTTAAAGGAGAGCTAGAGGAAGAAGACTATTGCACAAAAGAGGAGGAAGATAAACAAGACTAATAGAGTAATAAAGAAGAAGCACAGAAGGCTATCTTATACCTTACTTCTACTACCTATCTTTATCGCACAACTAGCGAAGACATCCAATATGGCAAGGATAATAAGAATATAAAGGAACCTACACAACTATTCACTCTAGCTAGTTAGTATCGTACGAAGTACTAAGGAGAACTCTAGGACACAGGCACCGTATAAGTGTCCATAGTAGGAAAGGACTAGCTTACTACCTACTTGCACAAAAACCTAACTACTAAAGTAGACTAGTTACTAGGATCTACTAATATTAGCTTTAGAGGACAGGGTTCCTAGACATCTCTAGACACTATACAAATCACCAACCCTATAGGAATAGTAACCTACTATATCCTTAACTCCCTAACACTATTCCTGCTATCGCTAGCAGATACTAACAGACTTAGGGTATACTTTAATAACATCCTAGATATTATTGTACAAAGGGACAGTATAATAGTCCTAGTTATATAAAAGTAGGGTTACCCCTTTTTTAACCTTAGCAATAAGGAATTAGCTCTCTTCTTCACAGAGACAGAACTTTAACACCTACACTGCTATTTTGGACACCTCTAGATAGAAAGACTATATAAGCTTCTTACTTAGGTAGGGTATAAAGTAGAGAGCTCTATACTAGAAGAAGTAAAGAAGTTCTGTTACCACTGCTAGTTATACAACTAAGCGCTAAGACGTTTTAAGTTCTCTATCTAAGATAACTTATACTTTAACTATAAAATTATTATTAATGTTATATAAATTAGTAAAAGGGATGTCCTATATATTATTAATGCAGACACATCCTTTTAGGCAGCCTAATTCCTAAGATTAATAATTGTATAAGACACCTGGGATACCTTAACAAGATGCTGGATTAATGTATACTAAGGCCCACCAGATTATATTATCTATAACCCAGGAACCAACTTTATTTCTAATAAGTTTTAGAATTATGTAAAGATAGTTAGGGCAGAATGCAGGCAAATGCTAGTAGAGGTACACTAGGCTATAGGCAAGATTAAAAGAGCATATATACTACTACGCCAAGCGTACAACATCCTAAGAGCTAAGATTAATAGTTGTACAGACAATAAGACAGTGCTATAGATAGTAGTAAAGGCACTAAATAACACAGCTAGGCCTAATAGTATAGTACCTACCCTTTTAGTCTTTAGTGCCTACCTAAGGATTAATAAGGACTCTCCACCCTTACTAGAACTAATTGCCTAAGCCAATACAGTTTAGAAAGCAATAAAAATACTTAAGAAGGATAGAGCTAAAGTTAAAGTTGCTTATACAATTAACACTAGGAACAGCCTATTATCGCACAGAACCCTTACACTCCCACTAGGCTTAGAAGTCATGGCCTAGAGAGAAAAGAAGGGATAGTAAGGACTATATAAGATTAAGAGTATTAAAGGAAGAGACATTATCCTAGAGCTTAAAAATAGACCTCTAAAACTACGCTGTATATAGGTTAAACTATACTATTGCGTAACTAAAGACAGCACACAGGAACTATAGGATGTAGATGCTCCTATAGCCGCATGAATTGAAGCTCTAAAGCCAAGGCTAAGGGGAAGACCTAGGAAGGACTAAACTACCACAGTCGCACAATTAGGTGAAGCTCAACAAAGATTAGGAAGACTAAACACCTAGTTTATTACCTAAAAAGAAAAAGATAACTTTAAGCTTACACTAAAGCTTTATGCAAACAGCGTTATTACTACACCTAGCCAGCCCTTTAAAGAATTAGATGTGGTAGAAATAAATGCCCTTATTACTAATAGCACTTTTAAGATCTTATTATACAACCCTAATAAACAACCTAGCTATATCTTTAACCTACGTCTTGTACGAGAGATTAAAGGCAAGACAACCTAACTATATAAGAAATTAAGACTTGTCTTTGCTAGCCATTTAGACAAAGAAAAAGAGAAGATTCTTACACAATCCCCTACTATTTAGCGTATAAGCTAGAGGTTACTATTAGCTCTTTCTATAACACTAATTTAGTTATACAACATGCACATCAAGCTTAGGGATATCACTTAGGCCTATATATAGTCCACTAACAAACTTCTTCGTACATTATACGCCTAACCACTAGCAGAAATGTGCGATTTCTTTCCACCAAACACAATTCTGTAAGTTATACGACCTCTGTATAGCGTAGCAGAATTAGGTCTCTACTAGTTTAAGACATACTATAACCACTATAAGGAGAAACTAAGGATACATATGTTAACGTACGACCCATGCCTACTTATTATAGATAAGGGACCTAACATGTTTAGCATTACTAGACTCTAGACTAATAACACCCTTAGTGTAGTCACAGAAAGCTTCACATAATAAGAAAAGGAGTAGCTCTATGCTGTAAAGTTTTGTGCAAAGGACAAAAGCGTCTTAACACAAGATAGGGCAATTAAGTTTAATAGAGGCAAAATCCAACTTACCTAGGGTGTTATTACCCTAGAATAGAAGGGACAGGCTAAAAGCCTTCACATAATTAATCCCTAGAACAAAGACGCTGCACACTAATATATTATATAATAAGTAAGAGGTGCATATATCTCTTTAGTTTACCAACTAGAAGTAATATTTAACCTGTCTATTGCTGCGTAAATAACAGTACCAACAGAAGAAGATATTAAGGCACTAAACATACATTTAAACTAGCAAATTTAGAATGTATAAAGAGGACTGAAATTTATTCCACTTAACCTAGGTCGCACAAAGCTGTTCATCTTTACAGATAGCTCTTTTACTAATAACAGAGACCTAAGCTTACAGCTTAGCTTTGTTATTATACTAGCAGAGGAACATCGCATAATAACTTAGGACTTTAAGATCTATAGTAACATTATCCACTAGAACTTAGTAAAGTGCAAAAGAGTAACTAGAAGTGTTCTAGTAAGCGAATTGTACAGTCTAGTAGGCAGTTTTAATAATGCAATTACATTAAGCACAATACTTTAATAGATTATATAAACACTTTAGATCCCCCCAATTCCTATTATAGTCTGTACTAACTTGAAATCCCTATACAAATGCCTTATATAACTAGGCACTACAAACAAAAAACGCCTTATAATTAATATTATGTTAATTAGGGAGTCGTACAAAAAACAAGAAATTACAGAGATTAGGTAGATTAATAGCAAAGACAATCCTACTAATGCTTATATAAAGAAAGCACCTAACTAGGCACTCTAAACACTAATCTTAACAAATAAACTACACATTGCTGTTAAGGCTTTAGTAGACAGAATTAACAAGAACCGCACAATAGAGTAACTACTCTGCTGCATAACATTTCTTTTGTTATTTCACTTACTATTTTAAAAAAAAAAAAAAAAATTTCTTTTCTTCTGTCTAACTTGCTACAACTTCGCACAGACACATTTATTTTTAGGCTGTATAAGCCCTACTACTAATTCAACATTATAGTTTTATTATAAGAGAAGGAACACATCGTAGGAGATTGTACAAAGACATTAAAAAACATATTTTCTATATTAATAATTTAGATATCTTAAGACTAGGCCTACCTACCCCTTTGTGCGACGAAGACATTCACTCCCCCCTATACACAACGCTTATAACGAGCACTATACGACTTCTACACGTAGGCGCCGTATAATCTAGACTTATAACCTAGGATTGTATAACAATCTAGGAACACCTAATTACTGGTATTAGCAGTGCTACACAAGTAAGTATAAGGCTTATTTTAAACTTGGCTGTACAACTAGATAAGCACCGCTTACTAATATCCCTTACGTTATATAATGTAAGCAGCCTACCGCTAGAGGTTTGTGCCAACTAGGATTTGCACGATAATGTCCTAGGAGGGCATTTAGGCCACTCTGGCCTCTTTGTCCTACACCTGTTAGTATTGTATAATAAAAATAAAGATGCTCTAGAGAATTTATTATACGTCTACCGCCAGGCTCTATATAAAGGCCCTTATGCTGGGCAAACTAGTAGGGAGGTTAATCTGGATGCGTAATCTAGTCTGGCCTATAATAACTAGCACAAAGACACCAGCAGCAAGGGTACTGGCGCCTAACAGACTAACAGTGTTATTAGCTATTATACGATAGCAAGTGTGTGTGTATATATATGTTTGTGTGTCTTGTTAAAAATTAGTATTATATAAAAAAGCTATACACATTTACTAGTAACAAAGCACTAGCTACTAGACACTAGGACACTAAAAAAGAACAAGGTAAGAAAGGAGGAAGGTACATATACGTTAAAGTAGAATAAAGAAGAGAGGGTTTAGGGGAGCTAGGAGACATCCTTTTATAACTACTTACTAAGACCTAGCGCTAAGCATTATATTGCTTAACACCTTACCTTTTGTTTGCGCATAAGGCACATGCCTAGAAAGAGCCTTATTATACGATGCGGCTCTGCTACTATATAAGGGGGTAAGGTAAAAACTAAGTAGGTTAGCTATTACTACCTGTTTACACAAGAGCAGGTGTAAATAGGACCTCTACTGTATAGTAACACTGCACCTACCCCATAACCTGTTCTAATAGGGGAAGGCTAACTGTATAGATAAAAAAGGACAGGAAAGGGAAGCGTATAATAGACATAGGCCATCGCATAAAAGAAAAGTTGCTAGTGTCTATACAGTTTATTATACAAGTAGCACTAGGTGAAGTGGGGGCCTACCTACCTATAGGGACCCGCACAAGGACCCACTACTTAGGTTAGCGCTAAGAGGCAGAGACTTTATAAAGCCCTCAGTGCCCCTTTATACAATAGACAAGACATAATTAATTGAACCTACTTCTCACCCTTTGCACGATAGTATACTATTAACCCTCAAATGCTTAATTGCAGATTGAGCCAAACTAACACTAGAGGAGATATTTATTTTATATATTATAATATATAAAAAATAAGGTTTAAGATGTAAGTTATTGCTTATAGAAACCTTTTTATATAAATAGACACAATTACTATATTATAACAGGATAGAGTGTTTTGGTTACAAATCTTAGAAGTTATAAATACTTTTAGCGAATACTAAATATGCTAGAGACGAAGCCCAGTACAGTTTAACATCCATTAAAAACTATCCGAGGTATCGTGTCTTGATATAACATGATATGCCCTCGTTCAAGCCAAAGATCCAGCCACTATATCCCAACCCTCTACTTCTTCGCAGCCTTGGCAGCCTTGTGACCCTCCATCTGCGCTGCCGATAATTTCACCCACATGCCCGGTGAATTCCCGCCTTTCGCCTTCCCGAGAATCTTCGACAGGCTCTTGTTCATGGTTACCTTCTTCTGCCCCGGGCCTTTCTCCTCCGGCCTCTCATCCTTAGGTATGATCTTGGACGCAGCCTGAGAAACCGGCTTCTTGCCCGGCGTCTTGCGTGGCGTCTTGCGTGGCGTCTTGCGTGGCCTGTGCTCCACCTCCTCGTCCAAGTAGTCTGCCTTCTTGATACCCCAGTCAGCCTTGGCTGAAGTCATCATCACCTTCATCTTCTTCGCATCACGGAGCTGGACGGGCTCTGGCTTAAAATCCAGCTCCGCGGACATGAACGCTGCCTTTGCCTTCTTAGCCAGCCCCGCGAAGTCAGTGTCCTCATTGGTCTTGAGATCCTCGTAGTTGCGCGTCTTGCTCGCGCTGTTTGCACCAGCGTCTATTCCGATGCCATGCAGCTGAGCTCCGTGATCGCCCTTCGCTATTCCTGCGGTGAGCTTTTTGGCCTCTTCTCCGGCCTGTGCCTTCAAGCCGGAGGGAGTGTCGACGCTGTCGGTCGGCAGCTTAGACACTTTTTCAGCTCCAGTATCGGTCTTCCTCGATAACTCGACACCTGACTTTGAGTAACATGAGGTGCCTTGGAGCGCTTTTGAGATCGCACGTGTTGCGCGTATAGCGCCTCTGGATTGGTCTTGGGTTCGGCTTCAGCTTTGGCCCGCGCTCTGGCGAGCGGCTTCTTCTTCTTCTTCTTCTTCGAACCAGCCTTGGCGGGATTGCATTTGCGGTATGTATCGGTGTTGACATCATCCTTCTTGGGAACCTGTTTCTCGGCGATGG
This sequence comes from Paraphaeosphaeria minitans, assembly GCA_015832175.1. Classification (NCBI taxonomy): domain Eukaryota; kingdom Fungi; phylum Ascomycota; class Dothideomycetes; order Pleosporales; family Didymosphaeriaceae; genus Paraphaeosphaeria; species Paraphaeosphaeria minitans. Next base: position 65,719 of record WJXW01000006.1, read on the forward strand.
GCTCTGCGGTGGTGTGCTCAGGTTTAGGCTGAGCAGCACGCTTCTCAACGGAAAAGTACACAGGCTTGGAGTCTATGCAAGTCATTGTGAACTTAACGGGAGTCTCGCCCTTCGCCTCGGAAAGAAGATCCAAGATGTTGAAGGACATCTTGGCTGGAGTTGTGCCAGATGTGTGTTTCCAATGGTCGGTTCGTCGCGGCCTGAACGGACAGGGAATGTATGCCTGGAGATGTGTGTATGGGTGTGCTTGGACTATGAGGTTCTCCAACTGATGTTTTTCTTATGCAACGGTGTTCCGAGTGCAAGATGCAGCTGAAAAGTTTGACGAGCAAGTGTGAAGAGAAAGATTTGGGTGACGACCTACCGGTCGGTTAGCACGAGAGCAGGACAAGGCCTAAGGCGTGCAATAGCACATTGGTATCATGCAGTGAATTGTATGTAGCCATGTACTAGTAATGCACACAGAGCTTTCCTAGATTCATAGCATTCCTTTTTGTCCATATCATCATTCGTGTGCGTATGCCGTATGTTTTCCAACGTCCCACGGCTATATCCGGTTATCGTGTCCCCCTCACCCCTCTAACACGCCCCACATCTACAGCTCATCCTTGCTGACACCGTCGATCGATACCAGCTCGGTCTCAAAGACTACCTAGCATTAGTGCGTGTTCGACCCACTTGACTATCTCAATGTACGTACTCAACACGCTGTTCGCGGGGATAGGGCCAGCGCCACGGCTGCCATACGCCCAGTCAGGCTGGATGGTAAGCTTGCGCTTCTCGCCGGGACACATGTCGAGCAGGCCCTGGTCCCAGCCCTTGATGACCTGGCCCTTCCCGACGGTGAAGCCCAGCGGCTGGCCGCGGTTATACGAGGCGTCGAACTCGCTGCCGTCCCTCTCGAGGGTGCCACGATAGTGCACTTGGATGCCGTCGCCGGCCTTGGTGGGGCGGTTGCACTCGACTTTGTTGGTGACTTCCGTCTTCAGGTGCTACGTCCAAATGTTAGCTGTATGGTAGACGCGTGGCGGCATTGTGGGGGTACCTCGTTATTGATGATGTTGGCGACAGCGGCAGTTGCCAATGCGAGAATGACGGCGACCTTCATGACAACTATCGGGAGTTCCGGGAGGTGTATTGGGGTGTTATCGCGAGCAATTGACTCGTGGGAGGTGCAATGCTTTCGGTGGCCTTTGTTGGGGTACGTACGTCTAGCATGTGGGGAAACGCCAAGCCCACCGCCTATTCTAGAGATCTGGCCGCAACATCCCTGTGACCTATCTCGTCTTTCATGTAGAAAGAGGAGCTCCTATTTCATCCTCCGTTTCCCCAGTGCAGACCGTCATACCCAACCTATATGACCCGGCGGATCAAGCTTGATCCGTCTGCGCTGGGTTTAGCGTTTTCCCGCTTAGGTTTAGCACCACCAGCTTGATCCGCCTTAGCGACCAGCTTGATCCGTCGCCCTTCACACCTACCTAGCGCCGCCACCACGCCCGCTGGCGCAAAATATCCCATACTAATGTAAATTGCCTACGGTACTCGTTCTGCACCTTACGTTGTTCTATATAGCAGTTTTAGACCGCGTTAGGGTTTTAGGGGCCAGATTAGGATAGTAGTAACCCTAGGCGGGCCTCTAGGCGGGCCTAGGCTATAGAAACAGGAGAGAAAAGAATAGTATATAGGTCTTTACTACCTCTTTATATAATATCTAGAAAGGCCTCACTAAGAAACTAAAACTAGACCTAAAGGTGGCACTACTAGAGGCGTTTAAAGACCTCTAGCCTATTTTAAATAAAAAGGAAGTAGATAAGCTATTATAGGCTACGCCCTAGTAGATATCCTTATTCTATATACTTTAACCTTAGGCCTATTAGGTCCTTTAGATCTAATCTTCTAGGCCTAGATATATATAAGTTTAGTAGTAGAAGCTTAACCTCTACTTTTTATAAATTTATAAAAGTATTATCTTTAGTAATTTAGCTTATTAAGTATTAAGGCTATTATATTAAATTTATTACTTCTTCCCACTATAGGGTAGAACGTTTTTTTTACCTACTAACGTTACTAAGTAATACCTATAAACTATAAATTTAGAACTAAGAGCTTTTACTAAAGCTTCTTATTTAAGTGTAAATAAGTACGTATAATAAGCGTATTACCTATAGTAAAATATAAAATAGAATAATAAAAAATTATTTACCTCTTTAGCTTAGAGGTTAATGTAAAGAGGAAGTTAAGACTAGAGGATAAAGGGTAACCTTCTAGAACCTTTTAGTACCTTCTCTCCCTAGTACTAGTTACCTAGAATAGTAGAGACTAGGGTAATAGAGGCTAGATTGAACATAGGTATATAGAGTAATAAAATCTTAGGTATAGGCTTAGAATTACCATCTAGGATAAAGAGTATAAGTAGAAGAGAACTCTACTTATATATATAAAATAGAGTTTCTAGAGTATTCTACTTAGTAATTCTCTACTATCCATAACGTTATCTATAACGTTACTTATAGCGTTATTTAGAATAGTGTCTATACGGTTATCTATAACGTTATTATAACGTTATTATTAAAACTTCTAGAACATACTTAAAGTAAATAAAAAGGTCACTCTAGGAACCTTTAAAAGTTACTTATTCCTTATATACCCTCTTAAACTTTAATAGGTTTCTAGGGTAATAAATATTACTTTTAAATTTTATAGGGATTTTATAATTTCTTTAGCTAGTACCTTTAAACTAATTTAGGGGACTTTTTAGCCTCCTTTTTTTTTAAGAAGTCTTTTCTAGTAATTAGTTTTCCTTAATAGTTTATTTAAGCCTATAGCTTTATAAAAGAATTCTAGTTTAGGATTACTAGTAGTGTGGTGTCGTAGGTGCGATTGCCTTAAGTGAGGAATATAAAAGAATGAGTTAAGTTCTCCTATCTAAAATCTATTATACAAATCTAACTACTCTAATTATCTATTAGATCTCTTTGTGTCTTATCTAGTTAGCGCTCTCTTCTCCTTCTTTGTCTATTCCCTAATTAGCTATCTTAAATAATAGCTAATTGGCCCTATATTTCTCTAATTCTCTATTATAGGCTAACCTTTACACTATATTTTCCTCCCTCTCTTCTAGACTTAGTCCCTTAAGCCTACTACTTTACTACCCTTTTAACACCTTATTAGTAGTTACCTCCTAGACCTATAATTTCCTTAATCCTTAGCTAGCCACCTTTACTTAATTATCCTACCTACTAACCTATCGCCTATCTGCTGCTTATATCCCTATAATTAAAGTTGTTTATTAACTTTTTTACATATTAGGTAGCGACGCAGCGTTAGCCTAATTCTAGGCCTATAATTTTACCTTAGCCTCTAGCTAACTAACTGTGCCTAATTATTCTACCTACTAACCTATCGCCTATCTGCTGCTTATATCTTTATAATTAAAGTTGTTTACAGACCTCTTAGTATATTAAATAGTAATATTATAGTAATATCCTCTTATAAACGTTTCTACTAAGCCGCTTAGGTCGTCTACGCTTAATCTTTAGGGTATATAACTTTAAGATTTCTTCTACTTTATCCTTCTTCTAACTCTTATTCTTACTCTTCTTCCTCTCTTTTAGTCCTTCTAATACCTGTTTAACAACTCTACTATAGTTATAACTATAGTTAACTATACCCTAGGTAGAACAGCCGCTTCTAGTGCTAGTAGTAGGAAGGGTAGTAATAACCTAAATAAGCGTGGCCCTACTAGCAATATAAAAGTAGACCTCTTTATCTACTCTTCTAAGTCTACTAAGGAGTATATTATTAAGTAGCGTATATTATTTTAAAAACCTTTTATATTCTATTACTAACTTTCTTAGTTAGAGCGAGGGCTAATTAGTGTATAAACTATAATCTTCTACGTGAACTAGCTTACTTTATTTATAGTCTAGGCATGTAGGGTGTTGCCCTAGGTCCTATTCTTCACACTACTAGCGTCTACAAGAATGATAGCTATTTAGACCTTACTATTTAGCACTTTAATAATAGTAATACTAAAGTAGAGACTATTACTAAGTTTTTTAGCTTAGGCACTAGGGAGGCTCTATTAAAGCGTAGATACTATAATACCAATATTAATATAGGTATCTAGTATACTACTACCTCCTCTTATTTTCTTTCTTCTTTTCTAATTAACTATTACTACACCTACTACTAGAATAAGAGTAGGAGGAGTAAGCTCTATCTTAGTAGTAAATATAGCGTTTCTTATTTAGAAGGTAAGCTGCTAAACTAAGGAGGGTATAATAAGTGCTAGATAAATAGTAACTATACTTCTTACTCTTTTTATTATAAGTTCTAGTCCTAATTCCCTATTAATTACGCTAATATCTCTTTCTTTTTAGGTAAGCTAGCTAATTCTAGCACTAGTCTTTTTATAGATAATATTATTTTAGCTACTAATATCTTTCCTATTAGTATAACCTGCTTTTAGGCTCTTTCTAGTCGCACTTCTAAGGCTGTTTCTACCTTTAATACTCCTATTCCTAGGGAGCCTATAGAACCCTAATACACTATCGCTATAAACTATAGTCCTCTTTCTTTAGCAGCCCTTTAAACTTATTCCTAAAGGTCTTCTAGAGGTTCCCTCTAGTCTCCTCCTAGTAGTGCTTTATTATTTAAGAGTTTTAGTCCTCTAGCTTAAAGGGGTTCTTATTCTAGCTCTAATTATAAATTGCCTTGTTCTAGATTATTTATACGCCTAGATTCTCTTACTAGGAAGAATACTCCTTTTTAGCCTTAGCTATCCTCTTATTAAATATCACCGTCCTAAAAACCAGTCCGAGGTTGAAAAAATACTCCATACTGTCTTATAAGTCGTTACTTGTGATTATAGTTCTAAACTAAAAACACTAAATCTTGTCTCTTGCTCACCCTTTCGCCACACTTACCCCTCTAATACTACTTTACTTAATAAGAACATCCTACCTACTATCCCCTACACACCTTTCCTACCCTAAGACTTGTAAACCCTACTAATCCTACACTAAAGACTACATAATTATCTATATACTTAGAAACACTGCACACATACTATAACACAAGCAGCATAAGTATTGTACACTTTATCCCTACTAGGATAAATACACCGCCCACTCCCTATAGCGTTAGGAACGTGATAATAAGCTTGCAGTTATTTACGTTGTTAACGTTGAGAGACTGTGGTATAATCGAATAAGTATGAAGTGCAAGCACTTAATGTAGGCGAGGATATCAAGGATGTGGAGGGTAACTTTGTCACCACATAACATCGACTTCGGCACCAAAGTGCTTAGGTTTATTAACGTAATACCTGTATCCTTGGCCCTGCAACTAGAGCTTTGACCACAGATGTGTACTAGGCACGTTTATCTAAAGTTAACTAGTTACTAGGCTATTACTATCGTCTGTGATTTAGTATTAAGGACAAGAAGTTTTGCCGTTAACTACTGCTGTAAAACGTAACTATTAGCCCTTCAACCCGGCATGAACTATAGTACGTTTAGATAGAGATATAAAGATGTTGCGCAACCCTTATCTAGAGGGCACTCTTACTAGAGCACTTCTCCTGTTAATTATTCATTTCCACAGACATTCTAGACACACTTAATATAAAGACCACATTTACACTCTTTCTTTCTACTGTCGCGGCTGTCCCCGTTTAAGATACTGGTAAAGGCACATTAGATGTTAAAGGAGACGTTAAAATTGCTAATGTTAAGCCTAGATGCCCCTAAATCTATAGTAAAGACTTCCTAACTCCTTAACTAATGGTGCCTATTAGTGCCTTAGAGCCTGACAAAATGTTTGGCTACGTCCGCGAGCCAGTCATCACGCTAAACGACATCTGGTACGTTGTCTTTTACAAAGTGTAATAAGTTAATAATTTAGTCTACTAGAATCTAAATAATAGATTAATAAATAGATTAAATATAAGTATAAGAAGCTTATTCTTACGTTCCTATATTCTACGTAATCTCACACGTTCTAGAGTCTTATATGTCCTAGAGTCCCATATGTCCTAGAGTCCTATATATCCTAGAGCCCTGTATAGGTGAGTCCTATGTGTCCTAGAGCTCCTGTACAGGCGAGGCCTATATAGTCTTTAGGACCCTTAGGACCTATAACCTATTGTTAAATCCAAGAGGATAGCTAGTCCTAAAGGGTTAAGGTTAGTTCTTAGGCAGGAGTACTTACAGAAGGTGGAAGGTCTTGTTAATACAATAGTATCTTACAAAGTGTAATAAGTTAATAATTTAGTCTACTAGAATCTAAATAATAGATTAATAAATAGATTAAACATAAGTATAGAGAGCCCATCCTCGCGTTCCTATATACTTTAAGCAATTAGTAGACTAATTGCTCTAATTAAACTAATTAAGTACTAATTAGTTACTTAGTATATTAAGTGCTTAGTCTAATTAGTTATCTTAGCGCTCTAATTACACTAATTAGATTACGTGACCTTTTGTGCTGTGTTACTTAAACAACAAATATAGATACATATAAAAATCCTAAGAGGCCTAGCCTTTAGATCTTAACATTATCTCCCTCTTTACTAGGATTTATCCTTAAATTATATAACTATATCTTATGCCTAGTTATAACTAGAGCTCGCCCCACATTATAAGTAGCGTTAGCTTACTTATATTATACCCTAACAACTTTCTAAGTCTAGCACTACCTATCGCTATTACCTAACTAATTTTATTAACTCCTTCGGCGAAGTCATAGTTAAGAAATACTTAATATATATAAAATATAACTATGTTTACAAAGTTTACGTTTAGTCTAAAAGATATAGGGAATATATTTATTAAGGTTAACATTGCGATATGCGCGTTTTAGAGTCTAAGTTTAAGCGTTTATTAGCAGAGAAAGAGAAATTATATATATAAATAAAAAAGTTAAGAGAAACACAGGAGGCTACGTTTAAGGCCTATAAAGAGGCGTTAAAGAAATTATAGGTTACACGCGCACGCAAAGATTAGTTATATTAGTAAATAGACTTACTAGATAAGTATACTAAAGATGCGATAGTAGTTAAAGAGAAGAATATTAAGGAGGCTAAATCTTGTAAAGCTATTAATCTAGTGGTTAATAAGACTCCTTTAGGTCCCTTCTTATCCCCTACAATATAGAGCGCTTTTAAGGATTTCCTGTTAAAATTCTAGAATAATCTAGTGCCTTTACCATCTTAGGTATAAATGTTATTATACTATATAGGTTATTAGTAGAATTCTTTAATCTTTTATTAACAGTTTCCTAGGGAGTTCTCTAGTTCCTAGGTGTTTTTGCTGTGTAGGTAACCTTTCTACTTAATAAGATACGCGTTGCTATGCTAATTGTATTCTAGAATTCTTTTAACCTTAAATTTATTTTCTTTCTTAGTTCTGTAGTAGAAGGCGGTTCCAACTAGTGTATTAGGGTCTGCTAGTTCTAGTAGTAATACGTAAAATACTAGGTGTATCTTTGCATCTGGTGGTAGTTCTAACTTATAGTTCACTAGTAATATTTACTTAGAAATATAAAATAGTCTAACCTTAATATAATCTAGTTTCTTATGTTTTTTCTTCTAAGTTTAAAGGTTCTTCGTAAGCAGATATACTTTATCCCCCTTCTTTAGCTAAGGTGCTATTTTTCGTTTTTAATTTTAATATAAGATTAATTGCTGCTAAGCTTTCTTAAGATTCTCGTAGAGTTATTAGTGTATTTTCTTCATATTTTCTACTATATCTATAGCTTCTTTTGCTTTAATTGTCGTAGGAAATTATTAGTTAAAGAGATATAGGTGTCTTCTATAGTTTATATAGAACAGTGTATGTCCTAATACTACTAATACTTTATTATTATAGGCCAACTATACTATAGGTAGTAATAAAATCTAGTTATTCTTCTAACTGTTGTAGTAGATGCGTAGGTACGTTTCTATAGTTTAGTTTATACGTTCTGTCTGTCTATCTATTTATAGATAGTAAGCTGTTAATAGCTTTTGTTTTGTTCTAAGTAGTACTATAAGCGTTGTCTAATAGTTTAATGTAAAGAGCTTGTCTCTGTCACTAATAATTATTTTTAGGATTCTGTGGTGTCTAACTAGTTAGTCTAGGATAAGAAAAGTAAGTTCTTTTACTATTATTCTTTTAAGACATGAAATGAGCTTAATATACTTAGTTAGTTAGTAGACTATTACTAGTATACTGTCGTATTTAATTCCTATTATTGGATCCTTAGAGTTTAGAATTCCTATAACAAAATCCATAGCGATATCTTTCTATAGTGCTGTTAGTATTCTAATTACTTACATCTCTCTATATTTAAAATATGTACTTTGTTTATTTCTCTAGTATTCTGCATATTTGTAGATATAAGTTATTATAGCTTCCTTAATTCCTTTAAAGGTATAATTCCTTTAGATAAGTTCTATTGTTTTTGTAATGCCTAGGTGTGTGTATATAGGGTTATTGTAGTATTGTTAGATAATCTCGGTCTATAGATGTTCCAGAACTTCTTGGTTAATTACTAAAAGTGTCCGTACAGTTTATCGTACAAATAGCACTGAGTGAAATAGGGGCCTGCCTACCTATAGGGACCCGCACAAGGACCCACTACTTAAGTCAGCGCTAAGAGGCAGAGACTTTATAAGGCCCTGCCTACCTATAAGGACCTGCACAAGGACCCCCTGCTTAGGTCAGCGCCAAGAGGCAGAGACTTCATAAGGTCCTCAGTGCCCCTTTGTACGATAGACCAGACGTAATTAATTGAACCTACTTCTCACCCTTTGCACGATAGTATACTATTAACCCTTAAATGCTTGATTGCAGATTGAGCCAAACCTACAAAAAGTTAATTTAGTTCTACTATTAGCTCTAGAGATCTATCTTTAGCTTTATAAAGGATTGCGGAGAAGGTTTTTACTTTTTTCTCCTACTAGATTACTTTATTAGCTAAGAGCGTCTGCTCTGCCATTTTCTTTCCTAGCTATATAGATAATTTTAAACTTATACTACCCTATGGTTTACAACTATCTTTATTGTTATAGCGTAAGTTCTTTTATTATTGTGAACCTTAGAAAGTTCTTATAATCTGTGTAGATTTCTAGCGTTAAGTAACTAAGCGTATAAATCCTCTAGTGCTTTAAGGCTTTAATAATAGCGTAGAGTTCTTTATTGTGTACGTTGTATTATGTTTCAGCGTTATTAAATTTGCATAAGTAATAGGCAATTAGGTACTATTTACTATTACATTCTTATTTAGCGTAGGCGCCTAGCGTAAGATCGCTAGTGTCTATTTTAAAGCGCAGTGGTTTATCGCTTTTAAAATAAATAAGGATAGGTTCTATAATACATACTGTCTTAAGGAGTTAGAATAACATTTTACACTTATTTGTCTATTTAAAGGGTACGTTCTTCTTTATAAGATTTATTAAAGGTATTGTGACCTTTACGTAATTTTGGATAAATTGTTAATTAAATCTACAGAATTCTAAGAATTCTTGGATATTCTTGGCTATCTTTAGTATTAGCTAGCTCTTAATACATTTAACTTTACTTAGTGCTATTTTAATTCCTTCTATAGTAATAATGTGTCCTAGGAATATAAGTTATTTAACGTTAAACTTGCATTTCTTAAGTTTAATATAAAGGCATGCTTTATCTAGTGCTTCTAGTACTGTCTATATATGCTTAGTATGGTCTAATTTGTTTTTAGAAAAGACGAGGATATCGTCTATATACGCGATAATAAATATGTCTAGATATTCGCAGAGTATATTGTTAATAAGTGCTATAAAAGCTGCTAGTGCGTTTGTGAGTCTAAATAGTATAACTTTATACTTAAATAGTCTATAGCGTAATTAAAACGCTGTTTTCTATTCTTTACCTTTCTTAATTTATATAAGGTAGTAACTGTCTCTTAGATCTATTATTATAAATATCTTAGCTTAAGATAGTTAATCTTGTAACTCTGTAATATTTAGTAGTAGATATTAGTTCTTTATTATTATATTATTAAGTTGTTAGTAGTTAACGCATAGTCTATCTAATCTATCCTTTTTCTTAATAAACATAAAAGGGCTTACTACTAGTGACTTTAATAGTTATATATATCCTTTCTTAAAGTTTGTCTTAATAAAATCACGTTCTTTAAGGAGTTCTTCTCTTATTTTGCTATATAGTAGTCTAAAGGGTAGTGTCTTCCCTTCTTCTAGGTCTATTGTAAGATCCTAGGGTTAATGTTCTAGTAGGTTTACTTTTCCTTTCTTTTCTGTGAATATATATGTCTATTTCCTATACTCTCTTAGTAAAGTAAAGGGTGTGCTATTGTCCTCCTTCTCGCGCTTTTTAACCTAGTAGTTTCTACTAGCGTCTACTAAGGTGTGCTTCCGTTTTTTAACTATTTATCGCAGTGTTATGTTGTTAATAACTCTCTTATCTACTATTATTTTTAGTTAATGCGTAGGCTTTACTTATAATATATAATTATAGCATTTAAATAATATTTTCTTTGTACCCTAGTTAATCTATAAGTTATATATTGTTAACTAAGGTAATCCTAAGACTAACTTATACTTAGATCCTAGTAAGATATTTAAGGTAAGTTCCTCTCTATGTCCTTAGACTATTATCGTAGTAGTAACCTCCTAGTATATTTAAGGTGTCTTAGGCATTAGGGATCTATTTGCGACATAGATAATATAGGGTACTTTTTTCTCTAATATTATAAGTCCTGCTTGTCTTACTATCTAATAAGATATAAAGTTCCTTCCTACTCCTAAGTCTATAAGAGCTTAAGCCTATATTCTTTTAAGCTATACTAGTAGCTTAACTAATGCTATGCTTACTATAGTATTTAATTTAATAACGGCGTTTTCTTATCTAAGTTTAGGCCTAAAAAAGACATCTATTCGTGTAGGTTATAGTTAAGTTCTAGTGCCTAGTATACGTTTCTAAGCATCCGCTTCTATTATTATTCTTAAGTATGTAGCTTATATAGATTGTCTTTTTTTTCTTCTTCCTGTAAGGATGTTCTTCTGTTTTTTCTCCTGTAGTCTTTACTATTCCTATATACTAGTTAAATTAGTAGCTCTGTTGTTGCTTCTTATATAGGGTAGTTTATAAAGCTGTCTAAATATTTAGCTATATAGTAGTATTTGCAGTCTTAGTTTAGATACGTGTACTAGTATAGTTACATACAGTCTCTGTTAATAAGTATATTATAGTATTTATTACCCTTTAGCGTAAGGTAAAGAAAGTATTTTACTTATTATTTATCCTAGAGGTGTTTGTTGTAAGCTGCGATAGGGTAGTCTGTCTACATCTATCTATAGCGTAGTTTCCTTCTAGGTTATTTCTTGTTCTTTTCTTTCTCTGTTTTGTGTTGTGTGTATATTAGTTCTTCGCAGTACGTCTATATATAGAATTAGTGTATAGGATTTTAGTAGTCTAAGTAGTACTTTAGTACGTAGTCTAACTTCTTATTTTTATAGGGTTGCATTCCTTTTAGTACCTAGTAGGGTTTTATATAGTCCTAAACATTTAGTTTATACTTAGGTGACATAGAGTTGTCTTCTTCCTGCCTACTTTATAGGTAAGGAGTAGGAGATCTTAGTATCTCTTCTATATCTTCTACGTTGTAGTATACGTTAGAGTTGTCTTCTAAATCTTTATATAGTTATAAGTTAGGTAAATCTAATTACTTACTTTGCTCTAGTATAACGCGTTAGTAACTAAATAGCGTTATAACAACTTCCTATTCCTTATTAGGTTTTTAGTCCTTAATAGTTAGTATATTTAACTTAGTTTAATAGACTTTGTTCTTTAATCTGCAATTCCTGGCTATATAGCCTAGTTTGCCACATATAAAGCATTTATAGGTCTTAGTTATTAATTATTAACTTCTATTAGAAACGCGTTTATTAGGCTACTTAGGGCCTATTCTTCCTCCTTTTCCTTTACCTATATAGTTAAACTAGACATCTTCTATTAGTTTATATCTCTAGTAGTTCCTTAGCTATTGCTTTTAGACAATTCTAACAGGGTTCTTATAAACTACTTTTACTAGTTGTCTAAAGCTTATTAGTCTAGGATTTTAGTAGAGCTCCTATTGTAGTAAAAACTACTCTTTGTTAATTCTAATAGTTTCTTTGTATAGTTCCTTAAGGTTAGCAATTTATGCACTACTATGTAAGAGTTCTTTACATAGTTTCTATTTAAGTCCTTGTTTATACATATTCTAAAGAGATTTATTGTCCTAGTTAAGTTGCACAGCGTATTTATAGAACTTAGCTATATACTTAGCTACTAATTATTTCTAAGTTATAGTCTAAATCTTTACTTTTATAATAGAGTCCTTGTTAGCAATCCTAAAGAGTTACTTAAGGTATTTTTTAAAGTTATTATAATTCTTAATAATGTTAACTATATTAGCGTGCTTATTTACGTAATTATCGTTATTATTGTTGTGGTCTATTCCTAGGTACTTTTTAAGGTAGAAATAGATCTATAATCCTATATCTCCTCGCATATATATTGCTACAAAGATAACCTTCTTTTTGTCTTTAAGGGGTTTATTTAAGTTAAAGAAGTAGAGGTCTAACTAGAGAATCTAGACGTTAGTTTAAAATTGTTTACTAAAGTAGAGATTAGGTTTATGCGCCTTACTGCTATCCTTTATAGGAGTAATCTTAGCGGCACCTAAAGCTGTGGAAGAGGTAGGAGTTTGTGAAGTACTTATATTAAGGGTGTTTAAGATATTAAATCTAAGAGGGTAGCTAGTCCTAAAGGGTTAAGGTTGGTTCTTAGGCAGGAGTACTTACAGAAGGTGGAAGGTCTTATTAATATAATAGTATTTTATAAAGTGTAATAAGTTAATAATTTAGTCTACTAGAATCTAAACAATAGATTAATAAACAGATTAAACATAAGTATGGAGAGCCTATCCTCGCGTTCCTATATACTTTAAGCAATTAGTGGACTAATCGCTCTAATTAAACTAATTAAGCACTAATTAGTTACTTAGTATGTTAAGTGCTTAGTCTAATTAGTTATCTTGGCGCTCTAATCACACTAATCAGATTACGTGACCTTTTGTGCCGTGTTACTTAAACAACAAATGTAGATATATATGAAGATCCTAGGAGGCCTAGCCTTCGGATCTTAACACCTATTACCTAACTGCTTAGTTAGCTAACTCTAGCAGACTAGTAGTCTAGAAGTATAATAAGCTTATGCCCTACTACTTACGCGTAGCTAAATCCTAATATCATTCTCCCCCTTTAAGCTTAATATTCTTATAAGTTAACTATTTATAAAGTTATTATCTTATTCTATAATATCGCTACAGTTAAGCTAATTATTTTAAAAAAAACTATATTTTTGTAATAGTTACCTATTTATACTACGCTAAAAAGAAATATACTTATTATCTTTCTTCTTTACACTCTTAGTATACTAACTATATTAGATAGGGAAACTAGAAGTGTAAGCCTAAGGAGATTCCTTTACTAGATTATTTAAAAATAGATACTAAAATAAAAAGGTTAGAAAAGTTAGAGGCTAAAGAGGAAGCAAAGCTCTATATTAAGGAAGAGCTAGCTAAGGCAGCTCTTTTTCGCGCCTATTAGGCGCGAAAGAAGATAGCGCGCTTATATAATTAGTAAAAGAAATTATATTAGAAGGAATAAGAATTATTTAATTATAGTATAAGTACTATAAATAAGTTAAAAGTGCTTATAGCGTAGAAGGAGTTAGCGTAGACTACTGCGTTAATAAATCCTAACGCACTGTTAGGCGCTAAGGTAATTAACTAGTTTATTTTATAGGCTAGCCCTTATACTAGTGGTAATTCTTAGGTGCGTCTTCTTATAATTTCTAGCGTTTAATTATAGAAGTTGTTTATCTATTATTAATAGTTAGATAGGTTGTCTTTAGGTTCCTATATATTTTTACTAGATAAATACCCTTTCCACTTAACAAGGTATTCTTTAGTGTCTGTATACGCGTTGTATACTTATAGGATTAATTCTACTTTAAATTTAGTTTCTTCCTAAGCTTAGTAATAGAAGGTGGTTTTAATTGGCGTTTCTAGGTCTGCTAGTTCTAATAAGGATATATAGAATACCAGGTGTATCTTCGCGTCAGCTAGTAGTTCTAATTTATAGTTTACTAGTAATATTTGTTTAGAAATATAAAATAGTCTAACCTTAACATAATCTAGTTTCTTGTTTTTCTTCTTCTAAGTTTAAAGGTTCTTTGTAAGTAAATATACTTTATCCCCCTTCTTTAGCTAAGGTGCTATTTTTTGTTTTTAATTTTAGTAAGAAATTAATTGCTGCTAAGCTTTCTCAAGATTCTCTTAGAGTTATTAGTGTATTTTCTTTATATTTTCTACTATATCTATGGCTTCTTTTACTTTAATTATTGCAGGAAATCGTTAATTAAAGAGATGTGGGTGTTTTTTATAGTTTATATAGAATAGTGTATGTCCTAATACTGCTAATACTTTATTATTATAGGCTAACTGTGCTATAGATAGTAATAAAACCTAGTTATTCTTCTAACTATTATAGTAGATGCGTAGGTATGTTTCCATAGTTTAGTTCGTACGTTCTGTCTATCTGTTCGTTTATAGATAGTAAGCTGTTAATAGCTTTTATTTTATTCTAAGTAGGGCTATAAGTGTTATCTAATAATTTAACGTAAAGAGCTTGTCTCTGTCGATAATTATTATTTTTAGGATTCTGTGGTGTCTAATTAGTTAGTCTAAGATAAGAAAAGCAAGTTTCTTTGCTATGAATTTTTTAAGACATAGAATGAGCTTAATATACTTAGTTAGTGTTGTGGTAAAAAGGGCTCGAACTATTACAGGATATTTAGGAGCAGAGTTGTAAAGAATACAAATAGCTAATTGTAGGAAAGGATGCCAAAAGGGCAGACTATATATAAAAGAAATGAGCCTCTTAGTAAGAATCCTGTGATATAAATTAGTAGATCTAGAAAGAATTATAGAAGTAAGTGTTTTACTTTAACACACCCCCTAGGTAATCGCTTAAAAGCAGATCACCTATCCTAAGAAGTAATTTTTAATTATCTAAATCCTTCCTAAAGATCTTTAAAAAACCATCTAAAGGCTATTTAAAGATTAAAAAACTATTAAGAATTATTCTTCTAAATCTCCTTATCTTAAGAACAGCAATTCTATTAACCCCCTATTTGTTATAATAGTAAAACAATCGCTATTTATCTTTTAAATTACAAATCCTATCGTAAATTGTGTCTAGAATCTCTTCTTCTAGTAAGTTAGGAGCTTATAAGCGTGGCACAAAGGCCTAGAGCGTAAACGCTTTTATTCTACTACTTTTTTCGCTTACTTCCTATTAACTATAAAGTAATTTCCCCGCTCTTACTAGCTAGTAAGTATAATAGGTAGGCGCGTTTTAATTAGGAAAGAATAGTAGTAAGAGAAATAAGTAGTAAGGAAGGAGCGTATTTAGCGCTTAATAATTAGATAGACAGTAGAGTAAATAAACCCTTTACTAGCGCTTAATCTTCTCTCTTTAATCCTTTACTTTTAACGCTTTAACTTCCTATCTAATTTAAGCCTACTAGTTTAAGCCTTTAAATCCTACTATTTTATAGTAGGTTCTTTTCTTTTAATTATTACTTTGCGCTCATTCTATTATTTAGAGCTTTACTAACTCTTTTAGATATCTAATAACCTAGCTAAAGCACGCGTAGCAAAGGCTGTAAAAGCTACTAAATAAAGCTCCTAATCCTCCTACTAAAATCCTTCTACTTCTTCTACTCTACTAGCTCCTCTTACCTTAGCTCTAGGCCCTTAGTAATTACTTAGTGCTCTTAAATAAGTAAGCTGCTTAGGCTGCTTAAAGAGAGCTCTAGTAGAAAAAAGTAATAGATACTACTATAATAACGCTTTAAGCTTAAGTAGGCGCTACTATACCTACTTTACCTACTTTTACACTACTATATATATAATTATTCTATTACTTTAGCTAATTTTACTAATTATTTCTATAGCTAGCTGTATATTTAGACTCTAGCTATAGATTTTATCTACTATTAACTATTAGAGAGTGCTAATATAAGCTTTTATTTTAAGATTCTTTCTAGATTTAGCTAATACTTTTTATAGAAGTAGCTAATTACTAAGCTGCGTAAAAAGGTTAAAGTAGCCTTATAAGCTCCTTTTCCTACTAGTAGTTAGGAGGAGTAAGCTTAGTATATAGTTACTATCCTACTCCCTCTCTCCTAGCTAATTTTTAGTAGAGGATAGGGTAATTACCCTCCTACTCTACCTATTAAGAAGTAGCGCAGTTATAGCTAATACACTAATTAAAATAGCTAAATAAGAAGCCTATTAGCTCTAAAGTAGGGTAAAAGCTAGGTAAGTGCTTCTTCTCCTACTAATTAAAAGAGGGGAGGCTAGGGTAAGCTATTACCTACTACTAATTAAAGGAGAGGTAGAGGAGGTAGATAGGGTAAGGAATTACCTACTGTAAAGAGGAGGAGAAGAGAAAGATAGGGAGAATCTCCTACTACTAATTATAGGGGAGATTCTCACACCCCTGCGATTAAGTAGAGGAGGAAAAGGGTCTATAAGCTTATAAATAAGCTCTTTAATCTCCTCTTTCTCTAATTCCTATTCTCTCTCTAATTTTTTCTTTCTTTTCTTTTTCTTTTCTTATTTCCTAGCTCTAAATTAATAATTCTAGGTAGTTAATAGATTAATTCTCTGCTTACTTACTCTTATTCTATAATTATTATACTTATATTTTATAGATTTAATAGCCTTTTAAATCTATTAAACTACTAATAAGTAAGAGCCTTTATAAGGCTATCTACTAGCATTTCGCTAGTTACAAGATAGTCTATTTAAAACAATTTCTTTATATGCTCTTACTGTAACTACATGTTCTAAATATCTATATAGCGTAGTTAAGTAGTGATCCTTTTGTTCTTTCTAATTACTAAATAAATAGTTTAAAGATTGTTATAATAGACCTTCGATAAAGGTCCTAGATCTAGAGTAAGCTTAGTAAAGAATCTCTTAATTACTATAGCTTCTTTACTTATATATTTAAGCGCCAGAAGCTCTACTTCTATTAATAAAGTAGTAATTGTGTTCTATTAAGCTGCTTTCTATAGGATAGCTCCTCTAAATAATAGGATAATATATCTATAGGAAGATCGCTGTAATATTAGATTATTAGCGAAAGAGGTATCTCTACATATTAGTAAATTAGGTCTATTATAGCCACTAAAGACTATAGCCTACTATTTAGTTTAATAGAGGTAAAGGATTATATAATTAATAGTAGTAAAGTGTTCTTTACTTAGATTTGTTAGAAAGTGTAATAGCTTTAACACTACAAAGGCTATATCTAGGCGTAGCATAATTACTATGTAGAGAGCTAATCCTACCTCTTCTTAAAAGAGCTTTATTTGTTAAGGAGTAGCTTCTCCTATGCTTGGAACAAGATCTTCTGCTAATAGAGGTGTAAGAGGGAAGCTCCTAGAGTTTAAAAGGTTAAACCTTTTCGTAATCTTATTAATATAGGTATTATAGACTAGAGAAATTAATCTTACTTCTCTATCCCTAATTACTTAAACACCTAGGAACCACTCTACTAGTCCTTTTAATTTAATCCTATATTTGTTTATAATCTTTTTCTAAAAATCTAGGGCTTCTTTCTCTTTACTCTTGTAATAGAGAAGAAGAATGTTGTTAATATAAAAAAGAATAATAATACTTTAATTACTGTTAAAGAAAAGGCATAGCTCTTCTAGCGAAGCTAAGAGTCTATAAGATTAAAGTAATCTTATAAATTCTTTATACTAAAGAAGTAGTGAATCTCTTAAGCTATATAAAGCTTGATTTAATTTTACACACTTTCCTGGCTTTTTAAAACTATTAGGTAATTTATAAGTTACTAGATTAGCGGCTGTAATAAAAGTATTTAGAAACGCTCCTACTATATTAAATTGTAAAATTTCTAGATTAAATTCTGCTGCTAGAGCTACAGCTAATTAAAAAAATCTTACTGCTAGGGTAGTAGTATAAGTAGAGTAGAGAGTATTCTTTTTCTAAAGATTACCTCTTATAACAATTTAAGCTTTACACTTTTTAAAGTATCTATTTTAATTAAACTTATAGGTAAAAACCTACTTTAAAGAAGCGGTCGCTCTAACACCTCTAAATATTTAATCTTTATCTAGGTACCTTTATCTTACAAAGTCAAGATCTCCTTATAAGCAGTAAGGAGGAATAGCTTCCTATATAAATAATTATAAAAGTGTTTCTATAGAGTTAGCTCTAGTGTAAGCTTATCTCTATAAGTCCAAGCTGTATAAAACGCTCTAGGCGCCTTTCTAAGCATAGAAGCGAATACTATCGTATTTAGTGTAATATATTCTTTTTGCTTAGACTAGGCCTCTACTACTTCTAGTATAAATATATGCTCTAATATTACATTAAGATTACTTTAAAGATAATTAGTAATTAGTGTATAAGCACCTAGCTTCTACCTACCCCCTAGTTAATTATTCTAATTATTTTGCTTTCTTAATCTTTGTAATAGCAGATAGTAATTTATTAGTTAGTTAATTTCTAGTGTTTTACTATAATTTCGCCTACTTATTCTGCTTACCTCTAGATAGATCTGCCTTCGCCTTTAGCGCGCTAGTAGGTTATCTGCTTTATCTAGCGTAGTTAAGTTATCTGCGCTAGGTTAATTAGTAACCTAATTAGTTTCTACTAATAAATAGGGTATTAAATCCCTAAATTCTGGCAGGCTAGCTCTTTTAGTAGTGTTCTAGTAGCTGCTAGATGTCTTTTAATTACTTAATAGATTACCCCTAAGATCACCTAGCTCTAGTGTCTAATTAGGGGTTATAAGTCCTGTGCTTTCTTTCCTACTTAAGCGAATTCTTAGCTACTAGCTAGCTAAGCCTACAGCTTACTTAGTAGTAAGTACTTTAAGTTTCTAATTACTTAGCTAGCCTACTTTGCTTTTAATTACTTAATGGTTACTTATAGGTCTAGTAGTAGTTCTTATATACTTATTTATTTTAAAAAGAATATTAAGCGCGTCTTTATACACTTCTCCTAGATTATTTAGCTCTCTTTCTTAAAGGCTTTCTACTATTTTTAACACTTCTATCTTTAGAATAGATTATTCCTCTAATTCTTTATAGAATAAGAACTTATTAAACCTTACGTTTTATGTAGTAATTACCTAATTAAGCTAAGGAATCTATATTTAGTAGATATTAGAAGCTTTATAGCCTACTAAGTATCTAATATAGCCCCTAGGATTCACTTTAAATCCTCTTCTGTCTTGCCTAGCTGCACGCTCCTAATCTAAAGGATAAGCTTAGTAGCTATAGGCGTAGACAGCACTCTAGTTTAGACAAAGATTAGCTGTCCTATATTATGTTTTTACTAGTTTAAAATAACAAAAATATTGTCTAAACTAAGTATCTAACGTTTTATTAGGTGATTAATAGCTTAATACTAGGCTAGGAATTATTCCTTAGAGCTAGTATGCCGCTTATATAATTTTAGGCTAGAGATTTAATAGCAGATTTACGCTTATTCGCATTTTAATTGCTTTTATTATAAGCTCCTAGCCTACTCTTTCTACAACGCTATTAGGCTTATACGTATAGAGTAGTAGTCTACTAATTATTATCTCTTCCTAATTAGCCTAAAATTTGTACTAGGATTTCCCTCTCTATAGCAGTGTTGCTATATTATTGTCCTAGTAGATTTTTGTAATTCGAAGCTCGTATTTTGTATTAATAAGAGCTAAGAAATCCTACTACACTCTTATTATCTTAGAAAGCGTCTTTATTCTAAGATTAAAAACGTAAGATTTCTTACTAAAATCTTCTTTAATTAGCAAAACCTAGTTTTCTCTATTTTAAGCAGTGGGCATATTAAATAAATCCTAGAATAATAAGTAAAATAGCCTAGGTAATTGTTCTCTAAGTCTTTTAGAGATTACCTAGGTTACGTATTGTTGAAGTAAAACACTCACTTCTGTGATTCTTTCTGGATCCACTGATTTAGATTACAGGATTCTTGCCAAGAGGCTCGTTTCTTTTGTATATAGTCTGCCCTTTCGGCATCCTTTCCTATAATTAGCTCTTTGTATTCTTTACAACTCTGCTCCTAAATATCCTGTGATAGTTTAAGCCCTTTTTACCACAACAGTTATAAGCCTGGCGCTTAGAACGTAGGACGATTCTCCCTGCCTACTTAGCAACGCTCGAATTATTATACAACACTCTATTTAGAACCTCTCTACGATATAATCCCTCCATTCTAATCATAAAAATTGTTAAAATGGTAGAAGTACAGCTTATTAATCGCGCTAGTTGGCCCTACTAGTTTGTCTAGCTTTAATTCTAAGCAAACTCGAAAGGAATCTAGAACTAAATTAACCTAGAGGCGATCAACGCTCCAGTAATTAATTATACAAAGCTAGAATAACCTTCACTCCTATAGAAACTATTACTAATTGCGGATATAGCCTCTGTGGCGAGTATTTAATTATACAAAGCAGAGCTTACTAAGTATGAAATGGATAAGGAGAGCTTTCCTTTACAAATAGCAGAATATAGAGTAGTAGTTTTAGACTAGCAAGCAGACTATACTAAGATATAGAATTTCTAGACTTAGGTAAACGCTACAGTATCGCCTAATCTACTTACTCCTGCCATGATTACTCTAGTTAATACACGCCAAACTACGCTTTAGTCCCTAATTTAACTCTTAAAGGAAGATCTCGCACCAAATAAAGGAGCTATATAGAATAATGTTCAAGCTTTGTACCGCGCTCATCTTAAGAAGGCTAAGCAGGTAAGATAAAGTTCTAAGACCTAGTTTAAAGAATAGTAGCTCTTCTATTAAAAAGCGAAGACCTACTTAATTAGCGAAATCAGCGGACCGCTTACTACCTAAGATTTCCTAGATATAATCGCCGCGCGTATAGCACTAGATTGGGCCTAATTAATAAACTAACAGCTAATCCAGGATAAGACGCTAGGACAGAATTAAATCACGCTAGACAATCTAGGGAAGGTATTTTCGGCGCTTGTCTAGGAGCATTCGATCTAATCTAGTTCTAATAAAATAAGTGGGGTATTCGCCACTTTTAATAGATTATTAAGACAATCTACCAACTCTAATAGTTCTAGTTCGTCTAATTAGACAAAGAAACAACTGAACTGTCCCTATAAGCCCTATGCTTATAGGTGGAAACTAATAGAGTGCCGAAGACTTTAAACCGCAATAGCTAAATTACCCTAGGATAGAACATCGTTATTTAATCTCACTAATAAAGAAAAATTAGAGATTCTTAATTAACTTAAGCAGCCTAAGTGGTTAAACCTTCGTAATGCGATCACGAAGGCAGGATAGAACAAGAAACAATCCTCTACTAAGACTATTAAGTATCCTAGTAGTATTGCTGCTGCTCTACTAAACCTATTCAATCTGCCTACAGACAATAGAGCATCGGGTGTCTACTCTACTCTACATTCTAACGCTTATCCTCTGTTAGAATGTACAATACTAGATAGTGCTATAGCAGTTCACCTAGTTAACAATCGCGAAAGACTTGTTCCTAGGACGTTTCGATTATTAAACGAGAGTGTGGAGGCAGGTACACAAAGCCTCCTAATCTTAGGAATTAGTAATAGACTAATTAAGAACGCTTTGCATAGGAAAAATAGGAGATTTACAGAAGATCTACTACTCTAAGGAGTGAGAGTAGTAGAAGGCTTTTATATAAATATTATATTAGAAGCTCTTTTAAAGAAAGTAAAGATTTAGTACCTTAGTTTAGATCACACTCTTAGCATTAGAAGCCTAGAATAAAGCGTTATCTTAGTAGACCTAAAATGCGAGCATAACCTTACTTTCCTATAATATAAGCTAATCTGCTCTTGTCTAACTGTTATGAGTGTGACTACT
The DNA here is from genome assembly GCA_015832175.1 of Paraphaeosphaeria minitans. NCBI lineage: Eukaryota > Fungi > Ascomycota > Dothideomycetes > Pleosporales > Didymosphaeriaceae > Paraphaeosphaeria > Paraphaeosphaeria minitans. The sequence goes on from WJXW01000006.1 coordinate 87,730, forward strand.
AAAGGATTATCCTAGGTCAATATTAAGAGATCAGATTCTAAGGACCTCTGGCACCTTTAAGCAGGGCATGCAGGAAGTAGAGCCCTATAAGCTCTAGTAACTGCAGCCTAAGGTGTAAAGATCACTAGAATATTAAGAAAGGATTACAAGCACTGTGCTACTACACACGCAACCTAGGTAATCTCTAGGAGACCTAGAAAATAATCACCCAGGCCATTTCACTTATTATCCTAGGATCTATTCGATATGCCCACTGCTTAAAATAGAGAAAACTAGGTTTTGCTAATTAAAGAAGATTTTAGCAAGAAACCTTACGTTTTTAATCTTAAAACAAAGACGCTTTCTAAGATAATAAGAGTGTGGCAGGATTTCTTAGCTCTTATTAATACAAAATACGAGCTTCAAATTACAAAAATCCACCAGGATAATAATATAGTAACACTTCCATAGAGAGGGAAATCCTAGTACGAATTTTAGGCTAATTAGGAAGGGATAACAATTAGCAGACTACCGCCCTATACGCATAAGCCTAATAGCGCTGCAGAAAGAGTAGGCTAGGAACTTATAATAAAAGTAATTAAAATGCAAATAAGCGCAAATTTGCTATTAAATCTCTAGCCTAAGATTATATAAGCAGGATGCTGGCTCTAAGGAATAATTTCTAGCCTAGTATTAGGCTATTAATCACCTAATAAAACGTTAGATGCTTAGTTTAGACAATATTTTTGTTATTTTAAACTAGTAAAAACACGACATAGAATAGCCAATCTTCGTCTAAACTAGAGTGCTGTCTACGCCTATGGCTGCTAAGCTTACCCTTTGGATTAGGAGCGTGTAGCTAGGCGAGACAGAAGAGGATTTAAAGTGAATCCTAGAGGCTATATTAGATACCTAGTAGGCTACAAAGCTTCTAATATCTACTAAATATAGATTCCCTAGCTTAATTAGGTAATTACCACACGAAACGTAAGGTTTAATAAGTCCTTGTTCTATAAAGGATTAGAGGAACAATCTATTCTAAAGATAGAAGTATTAAAAATAGTAGAAAGCTTCTAAGAAGGAGAGCTAAACAATCTAGGAGAAGCGTATAAAGACGCGCTTAACATTCTTCCTAAAATAAATAAGCATACGAGAACCGCTACTAGACCTATAGGTGACCCTTAGGTGATTAAAAGCGAAGTAGGCCAGCTAAGTAATTAGGAACCTAAGGTACCTACTACTAAGCGAGCTATAGGCTTAGCTAGCTAGCAGCTAAGAATTCGCTTAAGTAGGAAAGGAAGCACAGGACTCGTAACCCTTAATTAGACACTAGAGCCAGGTAATCTTAGGGGTGATCTATTAAGCAATTAAGAGATATCTAGCAGCTACTAGAACACTACTAGGAGAGCTAGCCCGCCAGAATCTAGGGATTCAATACCCTATTTATTAGTAGAAACTAATTAGGTTGCTAATTAACCTGGCGTAGATAACTCAATCACGCCAGACAAAGCAGATAACCTACTAGCGCGCCAAAGGCGAAGGCAGATCTATCTAGAGGCAAGCAGAATAAGTAGGCGAAATCGTGGTAAAGCACTAGAAATTAACTAACTAATAAATCGCTATCTGCTATTGCGAAGATTAAGGAAGCAAAATAATTAGGACGATTAGCTAGGGGGTAGGTGGAAGCTAGGTGCTTATGCACTAATCGCTAATTATTTTTAAAGTAATCTTAATACAATATTAGAGCACACGTTTATACTAGGAGTAGCAGAGGCCTAGTCTAAGCAAGAAGAATATATTACACTAAATATAATAGTATTCGCTTCTATACTTAGAAAGGCGCCTAGAGTGTCTTATGCAGCTTGGACTTACAGAGACGAGCTTACACTAGAGCCAACCCTATAGAAACACCTTTATAATTATCTATATAGGAAGCTATTCCTCCTTGCCGCTCACAAGGAGATCTTGACTTTGCAAGATAAAGGTACCTGGACAGAGATTAAATAATTAGAGGTGTTAGAGCGACCGCTCCCTTTAAAGTGGGTCTTTACCTATAAGTTTAATTAAAACAAATACTTTAAAAAGTGTAAAGCTTAAATTGTTGTAAGAGGAGATCTTTAGAAAAAGAATACTCTCCACTCTACCTATACTACTACCCTAGCAGTAAGATCTTTTTAATTAGCTGTAGCTCTGGCAGTAGAATTCGATCTGGAAATCTTACAATTTAATGTAGTAGGAGCGTTTCTAAATACTCTTATTATAGCTGCTAATCTGGTAACTTATGAATTACCTAATAGTTTTAAAAAGCTAGGAAAGTGTGTGAGATTAAATTAAGCTTTGTATGGCTTAAGAGATTCACTACTTCTTTAGTATAAAGAATTTGTGGGATTACTTCGATCTTATGGACTCTTAGCTTCGCTAGAAGAGCTATGCCTTTTCTTTAACAGTGATCGAAGTATTATTGTTCTATTTTATGTTAACAACATTCTTCTTCTCTATTACAAGAGTAAAGAGAAAGAAGCCCTAGATTTTTAGAAGAAGATCGCAAACAAATACGAGATTGAATCAAAAGGACTAGTAGAGTGGTTCCTAGGTGTTCAAGTAATTAGGGACAGAGAAGCAAGATTGATTTCTTTGGTCTATAATACCTATATTAATAAGATCACGAAAAAGTTCAACCTTTTAAACTCTAGGAGCTTCCCTCCCACATCTCTATTAGTAGAAGATCTCGTTCCGAGCACAGGAGAAGCCACTCCTTAACAAATAAAGCTCTTTTAAGAAGAGGTGGGATTGGCTCTCTACACAGTAATTATGCTACGCCTAGATATAGCCTTTGCAGTGTTAAAGCTATCACACTTTCTAACAAATCTAAGCAAAGAACACTTTACTGCCATTAATTGTGTGATCTTTTACCTCTATTAAACTAGATGGCAGGCTATAGTCTTTAGTGGCTACAATAGACCTAATCTGCTAATATGTGGAGATGCCTTATTCGCTAATAATCTAATATCACGGCGATCTTCCTATAAATATATTATCCTATTGTTTAGAGGAGCTATCCTATAGAAAGCAGCTTAACAGAACACAATCACTACTTTAATAATAGAAGCAGAGCTTCTAGCGCTTAAATATATAAGCAAAGAAGCTATAGCGATTAAGAGATTCTTTACTAAGCTTACTCTAGATCTAGGACCTTTATAGAAGGTCTATTACGACAATCTTTAAACTATTCATTTAGTAATTAGAAAGAACAAAAGAATTACTACTTAACTACGCCATGTAGATATTTAGAACATGTGGTTGCGGTAAGAGTATACGAAAGAATTATTTTAAGTAGAATATCTTCTAACTAGTAAAATGCTAGTAGATAGCCTCACAAAGGCTCTCACTTATTAGCAGTTTAATAGATTCAAAAGGCTATTAAATCTACAAAATGCGAGCACAATAATTACAGAACAAGAGTAGGTAAGCAGAGAAATAATCTGTTAACTACCTAGAATTATTAATTTAGAGCTAGGAAACAAGAAAAGAAAAAGAAAAAAAAGAAAAAATTAGAGAGAGAACAGGAATTAGAGGAAGAGAAGATTAAAGAGCTTATCTATAAGCATATGGACCCTCTTTCTCCTCTACTTAATCGCAGGGGTGTAAGAATCTCCTCTACGATTAGTAGTAGGAGATTCTCCCTATCCTCCTTTTCTCCTCCTCTCTACAGTAGGTGATTCCTTACCCTATCTACCTCCTCTACCTCTCCTTTAATTAGCAGTAGGTAATAGCTTACCCTAGCCTCCCCTCCTTTAATTAGCAGGAGGAGAAGCACTTGCCTAGCCTCCACCCTACTTTAGAGCTAATAGGCCGCTTATCTAGCTATTTTAATTAGGGTATTAGCTGCGACTGCGCTGCTCCTTAATAGGTAGGGTAGGAGGGCAATTACCCTATCCTCTACTAAGAATTAGCTAGGAGGGAGGGAGTAGAATAGCAGCTGCGTGCTAAGCTTACTCTTCTTAACTGCTAGTAGGAGAAAGAGCTTACAAGGCCACTTTAACCCTCTTACGCAGCTTAGTGATTAGCCTCTCCTATAGAAAGTATTAGCTAAACCTAGAACAAATCTTAGAATAAAAGCTCACATTAGCACTCTCTAATAGTTAATAGTAGATAAAATCTATAGCTAGAGTCTAAATATGTGGCTAGCTACGGAAACGATTAGCGAAATTAGCTAAAACAATAGGACAACCCTATATATAGCAGTGCAAGAGTAAGTAAAGTAGGTATAGTAGCGCCTACTTAAGCTTAAAGCATTATTATAGCAGTGTCTATTACTCTTTCCTACTAGAGCTCCCTTTAAGCAGCCTAAGCAGCTTACTTATCTAAGAGCACTAAGCGATCGCTAGGGGCCTAGAGCTAGAGTAAGAGGAGCTAGTAGAGCAGGAGAATCTTAGCGGGAGGATTAGGAGCTTTATTTAGCAGCTTTTACAGCCTTTACTGCGCGTACTTTAGCTAGGTTATTAGATATCTAAAAGAGTTAGCAAAGCTCTAAATAACAGAAAGAGCGCAAGGCAATAATTAGAAGAAGAGAACCTACTATAAGGTAGTAGGATTTAAAGGCTTAAACTAGTAGGCTTAAATTAGATAGGAGATTAAAGCGTTAAAAGTGAAGAATTAAAGAGAGAAGATTAAGCGCTAGCAAAGGGCTTATATGCTCTACCGCCTATCTAATTATTAAGCGCCGAATGCGCTCCTTCTTTACTACTTATTTCTCTCACTACTGCTCCTTCCTAATTAAAACGCGCCTGCCTATCGTACTTACTAGCTAGTAAGAGCGGGGAAATTACCTCATAGTTAATAGGAAGTAAGCGAAAAGAGCAGCGGAATAAAAGCGTTTACGCTCTAGGCCTTTATGCCACGCTTATAAGCTTCTAACCCACTAGAAGAAGAGATTCTGGACACGATTCACAATAGGATTTGTAATTTAAAAGATAAACAGTGATTGTTTTACTATTATAACAAGTGGGGGGTGATAGAATCGCTGTTCTTAAGATAAGGAGATTTAGAAGAACAATTCTTAATAGTTTTTTAATCTTTAAACAGCCTTTAGACGGTTTTTTAAAGATCTTTAGGAAGGATTTAGACAATTACAGATTACTTCTTAGGATAGGTGATCCGCTTTAAGCGATCACCTAGGGGGTGTGTTAAAGTAAAACACTCACTTTTGTAATTCTTTCTAGATCCACTAATTCAGATCATGGGATTCTTGCTAAGAGGCTCGTTTCTTTTGTATATAGTCTGCCCTTTCGGCATCCTTTCCTACAATTAGCTCTTTGTATTCTTTACAACTCTGCTCCTGAATATCCTGTGATAGTTCGAGCCCTTTTTACCACAACACGTATGTAGTAGTATAGTGCTCGCAATTCTTTCTTAACATTTTAGTAATCTTTACACCTTAGGCTGCAGTTACTAGAGCTTATAAGGCTCTATTTCCTATATGCCCTACTTAAAGGTGCTAGAGGTCCTTAGAATCTAATCTCTTAATATTAACCTAGGATGATCCTTTAGTAGTTACACTTATAATAGTTAGACAAGAGCAGATTAGCTTGTATTATAAGAAAGTAAAGTTATACTCGCATTTTAGGTCTACTAAAATAACACTTTATTCTAGGCTTCTAATTCTAAGGGTGTAATCTAAACTAAAGTACTAAATCTTTACTTTCTTTAAAAGAGCTTCTAATACAATATTTATATAAAAGCCTCTACTACTCTTACTCCTTAGAGTAGTAGATCTTTTATAAATCTCCTATTTTTCCTATGCAAAGCGTTCTTAATTAGTTAATTACTAATTCCTAAGATTAGGAGGCTTTGTGTACCTGCCTCTACACTCTTATTTAATAGTTAAAATGTCCTAGAAATAAGTCTTTTATAATTATTAACTACGTAAACTGCTATAGCACTGTCTAGCATTATATATTCTAACAGAGGATGAGCGTTAGAATATAGAGTAGAGTAGACACCTAATTCTCTATTATCTGTAGGTAGATTAAATAGGTTTAGTAGAGCAGCAGCAATACTACTAGAATACTTAATAGTTTTAGTAGAGGATTGTTTTTTATTCTATCCTGCCTTTATAATTATATTACAAAGGTTTAACCACTTAGGCTGCTTAAGTTAATTAAGAATCTCTAATTTTTCTTTATTAGTAAGATTAAATAACGATGTTCTATCCTAAGGTAATCTAGCTATTGCGGTTTAAAGCTTTTAGCACTCTATTAGTTTCTACCTATAAGTATAGGGCTTATAGGGACAGTTCAGTTGTTTCTTTGTCTAATTAGATAAACTAGAACTATTAGAGTTAGTAGCTTGTCTTAATAATCTATTAAAAGTGGCGAATACCCCACTTATTTTATTAGAACTAGATTAGATTAAATACTTCTAGATAAGCGCCAAAAATACCTTCCCTAGATTGTCTAGCGTGATCTAATTCTGTCCTAGCGTCTTATTCTAGATTAGCTGTTAGTTTATTAATTAGGCCTAATTTAGTGCTATACACGCGGTAATTATATCTAGGAAATTTTAGGTAGTAAGCAGTCCGCTAATTTTACTAATTAAGTAGGTCTTTGCTTTTTAATAGAGGAGCTGCTACTTTTTAAACTAGGTTTTAGAACTTTATCTTACCTGCTTAGCCTTCTTAAAATAAGCGTAGTATAAAGCTTAAACATTATTCTATGTAGCTCCTTTATTTAGTGTAAGATCTTCCTTTAAGAGTTAAATTAGGGACTAAAGCGTAGTATAGCGTGTATTAACTAGAGTGATTATGGTAGGAGTAAGCAGATTAGGCGATACTATAGCGTTTACCTAAGTCTAGAGATTCTGTATTTTAGTATAGTCTACTTACTAGTCTAAAACTACTGCCTCATATTCTACTATTTGTAAAGGAAAGCTCTCTTTATCTATTTTATACTTAGTAAGCTCTGCTTTGTATAATTAAATACTTGCTATAAAGGCTGTATCTGTAATTAGTAATAGTTTCTATAGGAGCAGAGGTTATTCTAGCTTTACGTAATTAATTACTAGAGCGTTAATTACCTCTAGGTTAATTTAGTTCTAGATTCCTTTTAAGTTTGCTTAGAATTAAAGCTAGACAAACTAGTAGGGCTAGCTAGCGCAATTAACAAGCTATACTTCTGCTATTTTAATAATTTTTGTAATTAGAAATAGAGGGGTTATATTGTAGAGAGGTTCTATATAGAGTGTTGTATAATAATTTAAGCGTTACTAAGTAGGTAGGGAGAATTATCCTACGTTCTAAGTGCTAGGCTTATAACTGTTGTGGTAAAAAGCGCTTAAACTATTATAGGATATTTAGGAGTAGAGTTGTAAAGAATATAAATAGCTAATTATAGGAAAGGATGCTAAAAGGGCAGACTATATATAAAAGAAATAAGCCTCTTGGCAAGAATCCCGTGATATGAATTAGTGGATCTAGAAAGAATCACGGAAGTGAGTGTTTTACTTTAATAGTATAGTATTAATTAAGCTACTAGTATAGCTTAAAGGAATATAGGCTTAAGCTCTTATAGACTTAAGAGTAGAAAGCAACTTTATATTTTATTAAATAGTAAGATAAGCGGGACTTATACTATTAGAGAAAAAAGTACCCTATATTGTCTATATTATAAATAGATCCCTAATGCCTAAGACAACTTAGATATACTAAGAGGTTATAACTATAATAATAGTCTAAGAACATAGAGAGGAACTTACCTTAGATGTTTTACTAGGATCTAAGTATAAGTTAGTCTTAGGATTACTTTAGTTAATAATACACAACCTACAGATTAACTAGGGTATAAAGAAAATATTATTTAAACGCTGTAATTATGTATTATAAGTAAAGCCTACGCATTAACTAAAAATAATAGTAGATAAGAGAGTTATTAATAACATAATACTATAATAGATAGTTAAAAAATAAAAGCATATCTTAGTAGACGCTAGCAGAAATTAGTAGATTAAGAAGTGTAAGAAGGAGGATAATAGCACATCCTTTACCTTACTAAGAAAGTATAGGAAATAGATATATATGTTTATAGAGAAGAAGGAAAAGTAAACCCACCTAAATATTAACCGTAGAATGTTACGATAGATCTGAAAGAAGGGATAACGCTACCCTTTAGACTACTATATAGTAAAATAGGAGAAGAACTCCTTAAAGAACGTAATTTTATTAAAATAAACCTTAAAAAAGGATATATATAACTATTAAAGTTACTAGTAGTAAGCCCTTTTATGTTTGTTAAGAAAAAGGGTAGATTAGATAGACTATGCGTTAACTACTAATAACTTAATAATATAATAATAAAGGACTAATATCTACTACTAATATTATAGAGTTACGAGATTAACTATATTAAGCTAAGATATTTATAATAATAGATCTAAGAGAGAGTTACCACTTTATATAAATTAAGAAAGGTAAAGAATAGAAAATAGCGTTTTAATTACGCTATAGAATATTTAAATATAAGGTTATGCCTTTTAGACTTATAAACGCACTGGCCGCTTCTATGTAATAGGCTAGGGCTATGCCCTAGCCTTTAGAAAGATCTTAAGGAAAGGAACTGCCCTAAAGAAGTGGACCTACTAAGGAAAACTCTTCTTATAAGCGGCACACCCCCCTATAGAGACTCGATACCTAGAATTCATCCTTTATATTTAGCACTTATAGTTCTATTCACTCTCTAAGGCTAGCCTATAATTTAAATTCTAAGTCTTCCAGAAAAGAGTTGTTTAAAGGAATAGAGAAATGTAATATAGTCTAGAATAACCCCTTATAAATGCCTTAATTATCGCTAAGTTAGTAGAATAACTATAGAACCTAATTACTACTAGAGACAAAGACTACTCTACTATATAAATACTATAACTCTAGAATAAAAAGCTGCGTAAGCTCTTTATACGCTAATAGGCCTATACTAGCACTACCCTAGGCTTATTCACCTTTACTATAAGGGGCAGATCTCTATTTACTAGCGTAGACTAGCTAATCCTACACTATAAACTAATTCTAAACCTAACTAAGTTTAGGGGCTTAAAGGCCTAGTTTAGGGCTTAGAAGGTTATAATAGACTATAAGCTCTAGGCGAATAAGCAGTTTATTAGCTCCCCCTAGAAGGAATAGGCACTAATATAGGACTACTTAGATAATACTCTTTAGGATATAGTAGTGGCCTCCTACTAAGCTAGAGGGGCGGATAGCTAGTTTAACTTATAGACGTTTATATAGTACCTTACTTTTATGTACACTAATAAACACGCCTAGTAAAAAGCTAAAGCACGCCTTAATATAATAAGGCAGAATTCTAGAGAGAGTTTGTCTAACTTTTATATCTACTTTAAATAAACCTTAGTAAAGGTAAGTAGTAGCTAGTAGAGTAATACTAAGAAACTGCGTAAGTTACGCTACGTAATCTAGCGTAATATCTCTATAGTTACCTTTAACTGCGATATTCCTAAAGGGGACTATAATATAGCTATTACAAGGTTTTTACAAATTATAGTAGACTTTAAAATAAAGGCCTTAGAAGATAAGATTACTATTTAAGCTACCTTTTATAAGAGTAGCTAGCCCTCTTTTTAAGGGCAGTAATAGTAACATCTATATAACTCCTATAGTAGCGTTAACCTTAACCTAGCCCTAAGCTAGCGGAGAGGCAGGTAAATAGCGCCTAAACTAAATACCTAAATATATCTTCTAGCAACGCTAGGACGTAAGCGTGTATATTTACTATAGTAAGCCTAACTATATAACTAGAGCCTACTTTAATATACTCTTACTCTAGGCGACTATAACTTAACCTTAGCATAATAAAATAAGTGCCTAGTTAGGAAAAGAGTTACCCCTAGTTTAGCACTAATATAGGGGCTAAGCGCAATAGTATTAATAGAGGTATAATTAGGGCGAGTTACGATAGTTAGAGTGGCTAGGACTAGAATAGGTATAAATAGGCCTACCTTTACCCTCTACGTATTCCTTAATAGTATATAGTATATAGAGGCCCTAATTAATATAGGGTGTAAATGCTTTACAGTAATTAGCCCTAGGCTAGTAGATTTACTTTTACTATAGTATATTATAATTCTAGCCTAGGAGCTAGAATAGGATGCTAGGTTATTACTATAGGCTCTTATTATAGAGATAGTAGTAGTGCTTTATAATAAATCTAGATAGTAATAGACCTTTTACGCTTATATAATCCCTAACCTTTACTAAGATATAATTTTAGGGGCCCCCTAGCTAGCTAAATCTAAGGTAGTAGTAGATATCTATAGTAGTAAGATTATAATTAGGGTAGCTAGGGGTCTTATTACCCTTAATATCTAGGTAGTAGAGAGGTAGCGCCTCCTCGCTACGCTTATAAATAAGAAGGATAACGTAACGCCTTTTAATATTTTAAATAATAACTAAAAAGGAGTATTCTTAACTTTACTCTAAAATATTATCTAGCTACTTATAATAACGCTTCTTTACATAGTAGGATCCCTACCCCCCTATAACATAGTAGGGCTAGGCCTTACTAAAGATAGTAGAACTCTTCTCTTAGAACTAGTAGAATACGCTGCTATTTTTAATAAAACTAAGATGTCTAGCCTTCTACTATACTAGGGTATATTAGACTACTATATCTACCTAAAAAAGACCCTAAGCAGCTCCCTTTTAAGACTACTCTAAGGCCTACTATATAGTATATCTAGAGATTAGCTAGTAGAACTCTAGCGCCAACTTATAGAACTTATAAATAAGGGCTAAATATAAGCTAGTTTCTTTTTAGTAGGTACTTTAGTCCTTCTAGCCTTAAAGCCTAAGGGGAAATAGCGCCTTTACATTAACTATTAAAACATTAATATAATTTCTAAGCTAGATTAGTATTTTTTTCTGCTTATTAAAGAGACACTGCGCACCCTCTTCTAGGCTACTTAGTTTATAAAAGTAGATATCTAAGCTGCCTTCTATAAGCTATAAGTTATAAAGGGGGAAGAACACTATACTACATTCTATATCTAGTTTAGCCTCTTTAAGTGGTTAGTAGTCCTATTTAGACTTACTAGGGCACCTACTATATTTTAGCACTATATTAATAGCGCTCTAAAGCATACCCTAGGCGGTATATATATAGCTTACCTAAATAATATCCTTATTTATATAATAGGGTCCCTACGCTAATACTAGGACTATATACGATAAGTGCTCGAACTCCTATAGAAAGCTAGACTATATAGACCTAGGGAAGTATAAATTCGCGACAATAGAGGTTAGATACCTAGGGTATCTTATTATAGTAGGTAAAGCTATTTGCCCTAATCTAGTAAAGATATAGGTAATTAATTAATAAAACGCCCCCTTTATAGTGTATATAGTCTACTACTTTATTCGCTTTACTAACTTCTATTATAACTTTCTTTCCTAATTCTTTACGTAGGCCGCACCCCTATATACCCTTACTAAGAAAGGGGTCCTATTCTAATAAGGCCTTAAAGAATAAGAGGCCTTTTAGGCCCTAAAGAATATATTTATATAAGGCCCTATCCTAGCGCTCTAGGACCTAGAGCGCGATACGCTAGTAGAGGCAAATTACTTAAGTAGCGCTACTAGGGCCTACCTCTTATAATATATTAAGAGGATCTAGCACCTTATAGCCTACTACTTTATAGCCCTAACACTAGCCTAGCGGAACTACACTATTTACAATAAAGAGCTACTTATAATTATATAGGCTCTATAGGTATAAAAACTAGAACTAATAGAAGTAGTACGCCCCTTTAAGATTCTAATAGACTATAAAAACCTTAAATACTTTATAAATATCTAAGAATTAAGTAAGCGCTAGTACTAATAGTTAAAGTTACTCTCTACCTTTTACTTCTACCTCTACTACTAGTCTAGATCCTAGATAACTATACTAGACGCACTAAGCTAGCGTAAGTTAGATATAGCCTAATAGATAAAGATAAGCGCTCTACTAATAGTGCCTAGGACTATTTAGGCCACCCTAGTATAGACGTAATCTTTAATAGCACTAGTAGTAGCCTAGATTTTTACTAACACGTATTTATAGGCACTCTAAAACGTAGCTATAGTAAAGTTCCTTTTTTATTATATTAGGCTTAAGGTAGTGCACTGTAGTAACTATATATTTCCTATAGTAGTTGCTACTTTATAATAAATTAGAAACTATATAATTAGTATATATAAGTTCCTCTTATAGTAAGGAGTTCGTTAGGTCCTAGCTTAAGAATCTTTTACTACTACTATTATATAGCGCGTATATAAGTCTCTAGTTATAGGCTACCCTAGGAAGAACTTAACGTTTAAAATTATCTACTAGAACTACTACTAGAATAATATGTCTAAAGACGTTACCTAATTTATACATAATTACTACTACATAGGAGTGTATATAGACTAGCGAAAGTAGTAAGCTCTCCTATAGCTACTCCTAATTATAGACTAGTACTAGGCGTAACTTTTAAGAGATGTTATAGTAGACCTCTTCTAGGCCTCTATAGTAGCACTGCGATACCTACTTATAATTACTAATAGGCTGTTAAAGTATATATAACTAGAAGCTATAACTTCTATAATAGTAGAGCACTATACAGCCTACTTTAATAATATATAGTAGTAGTTTTATAGCTTCCCTATCTTACTTATTACAGATAGAGGCTTAGACTAGCTAGGGAAGTTCTAGACTACACTATATAAATTAACTAGGATAAAGTAACTCCTCTCTACAGTATACTACCCCTAGACTAATAGCGGTATAGAGAGGGTAAACTAGAAGGTATTCTTAGTCCTCTATATTATAGTTAACTTTAAATAAATAGACTGGCTAGAGTGCCTCCTAGCCTACTAGCTTATCTTAAATAATAAAGCATTTACTACTAGAGTCCTAAGCCTAAACTTTCTACTAAATAGATATTATATTAATCTCTTTAAGAGAATCCCTTTACTAGTAAAGTCTAGTTATACCTCTACTAGAAGAGTAAAGCGCTTTCTAGACTACCTTAAAAAAGGGATAGCTTTAGCCTAGGCTACTATTACTTATAGGTAGTAGCGTACTATAGAGCCTATAAACTATACCTACCGCCCTATAGAGTAATTCTAAGTTAGAGATAAAATATAGTTCTCGCTACGTAATATAAAAACTTACTAGCTAAAGAAGAAACTTAACTAGTTTAAGATTAAATACACTATAATTACTATACTATCCCTACTTATAGTAACGCTAGACCTATTTAGTAATCTTTATAAAACTGTCTACGTTAACCTCCTTAAGTAAGCGGTAGACAATTCCTTATTTAGTTAGACCTAGGCTAATACCTAGCTAGGCCTAGCCCTAGAGCTAAAAGAAGCAGACCTAGACCTACGTAAATAAGAGGTAGAGGAGGTCCTACGTACTAAGAACGCCTAGGGTAAATAATAATAGGCCCTAGTAAAGTAAACTAGATAGGTATTACTAACTTAGGTGCTAGTTAAAAACATTATAAACACTATAGCTCTAAACTATTTTAAGGCCGCCTAGGGGGAATATAGGCATAATAATAGTCCTATTTAGCCTATAGGGAAGAACACATAAATATTATAAGAGAAACTATAATATATAGCTAAGAAAGTTAGAATAGACGTAGGTTAAGTTTAGTATAGAAAGGAAAGAGTAAAAAAGGGACAAAGGGAGGTAAAGTAATATAAATATAAGAAGACTATAATAGCGACGCACCGCTAAGGTAACAGACATATAATAATTATATTAGAAAAAGTAGGAGCGCTGTCCTATCGCCTTATAATAATAAGGAATAAATAAACCACCTAATAAGGGCTCTCACTATAAGACTACCTTAGGGCCGCCTCTACACTATAAGGAAACCTTTACTAAAATAATAATAAGTTCTTAATAGAAGAATAACACCTATAACACTACCACCTTACTATAGCACTATATTCCTAAGATCTCTAAGGTTTACCTTTTAACTATAAGACGTTTTAAACTAAGTAAGGACTAGGGTATATAATAGGCTAGGGCATAGCCCTAGCCTTTAGAAAGATTTGAGGGAAAGGAACTGTCCTAAAAAAGTGAACCTACTAAGGAAAACTCTTCTTATAAGCAGTACACCCCCCTATAGAGACTTAATACCTAGAATTTATCCTTTACATTTAACACTTACAGTTCTATTAACTCTCTAAGGCTAGGCCATAATATTTTATAGCACTTATTAATAATGTACTTTATAAATATCTAGATATATTTATTATTGCGTATATAAATAATATTTTTATTTTTTCTAAAAACGAATCTAACTACACTAAGCACATATAAATAGTATTAGAACCACTAGATAAAGTATTCCTTTATATTAAACTTAATGTTTATATAGTGGATCGTATGAGTAGCACTAAGTAAAGTGGGGCCCTACCTGCCTATAGGGGCCTGTATAATGGCCCACTGCTTAGGGCAGCGCTAAGAGGCAGGGACTATATGAGGTCCTTAGTACCCCTTCGTACAATAGACAAGACGTAATTAATTAAACCTACTTCCTACCCTTTACACGATAGTATACTATTAATCCTTAAATACTTAATTATAGATTAAGCTAAACCTACACTAATTAGTAGTTAATTCTAATTAACTATAAACTAGTAAGGTCTAAAGACAGAGTGCCCTATAAGCTAGATGCGTAGGCTCTATATTATTACCTTTACTAGAGATCGAATTTTGGATTGTATAATAAGTAGAAACAAAGTATACATATTTATAAAGAGTTATATAATCTAGTCTAAGCTATTCTACAGGAAGAAAGGAGATAGTAAACCCCCTTATAACCCTAAAAAACACATTACATAATTAAACTAGCAATAACCAAATACAGACACGTCGCACGACTAAGAAAAACAATAATAATAATATAGCGTTAAGACTAGTAGACTTCCTAGAAGAACTATAACCTAAGAATGTCGCGCAATAATTAATGCTACCTCCTTAGTAAGAAGATAAAGTAACATAACTTTAATAAGTAGAGGAAGTAATAAATATTAAGGCTATTACCTTAAGAGGAGAGATTACATAAAAGTACTAGATAAATAGAGTAGATTTACACAGCTACCTACTACCTTCTCTAAAATAGCTAAACACTTATATAGTGTATATAATTACGTAATATCGCGTAAGTAGCCTTAAAGGTAAAGAGGTAATCTCTTCTTATACTAAAGATTTTAATAACTAGAAAGAGAAAGCCTTTAATAAGGTTAGTTATATAGTAAGAAGAGAGCTTATGTTAGGATCCGGTCGTGCGCGAGTAGTGGGGCACAAGCTTATTATACTTCTAGACCACTGGTCTGCTGGAGTTAGCTAACTAAGTAGTTAGGTAACAGGTTACGGGTCCTAGGGGTCCCAAAGACCACACGGGCCTCGCCCGTACAGGAGCTCTAGGACACATAGGTCTCACTCGCACAGGGCTGTAGGACATATAGGACTCTAGGATATATAGGACTATAGGATATATAGGACTCTAGGACGTGTGGAATTACGTAGTATATAGGAACGCGAGAATAAGCTTCTTATACTTATATTTAATCTATTTATTAATCTATTATTTAGATTCTAGTAGACTAAATTATTAACTTATTACACTTTATAAGATACTATTATATTAATAAGACCTTCTACCTTCTGTAAGTACTCCTGCCTAAGAACTAACCTTAACCCTTTAGGACTAGTTACCCTTTTAGATTTAACATCTTAAACACCCTTAATATAAGTACTTCACAAACTCCTACCTCTTTCACAGCTTTAGGTACCGCCAAGATTACTCCTATAAAGGATAGTAGTAAGGCGCACAAACCTAATCTCTACTTTAGTAAATAATCTTAAACTAACGTCTAGATTCTCTAGTTAGACCTCTACTTCTTTAACTTAGACAAACCCTTTAAAAATAAGAAAAAGGTTATCTTTGTAGTAATATACATACAAGGAGATATAGGATTATAGATCTATCCCTACCTTAAAAAGTACCTAGGAATAGACTACAATAATAATAATAATAATTATGTAAACAAACACGCTAATATAGTTAATATTATTAAGGATTATAACAACTTTAAAAAATACCTTAAACAACTCTTTAGAATTGCTAATAAGGACTCTATTACAAAAGTAAAGATTTAAACTATAACTTAAAAATAATTAGTAGCTAAATATATAGCTAAGTTTTATAGGTACGCTGTGTAGCTTAACTAGAATAATAAATCTCTTTAAGATATGTACAAATAAAGACTTAAATAGAAACTACGTAAAAAACTCTTACGTAGTAGTGCGCAAATTACTAACCTTAAAGAACTATATAAAGAAACTATTAGGATTAAAAGAGAATAGTTTTTACTATAATAAGAGTTCTACTAAAACTTTAAGGTAATAAGCTTTAGATAACTAGCAAAAGTAGTTTATAAAAACCCTATTAGAATTGTCTAAAAGCAATAGCTAAGGAACTACTAGAGATACAAACTAATAGAAGATGTCTAGTTTAACTATATAGGCAAAGAAAAAAGAGGAAGGATAGGCCCTAAGCAGCCTAATAAACGCGTTTCTAATAGAAGTTAATAATTAATAACTAAGACCTGTAAATGCTTTATATGTGGTAAACTAGACTATATAGCTAGGAACTATAGATCGAAGAACAAAGTCTATTAAACTAAGTTAAATATACTAACTATTAAGGACTAAGAACCTAATAAGGAATAGGAAGTTATTATAACACTATTTAGTTACTAATACGTTACACTAGAATAAAGTAAGTAATTAGATTTACTTAACTCACAATTATATAAAGAACTAGAAGATAACTCTACTGTATACTATAACGTAAAAGACGTAAAGAGATACTAAGATCTCCTACGCCTTACTTACAAAGTAGGTAGGAAGAAAATAACCCTATGTTACCTAAGTATAAACTAAATATTTAGGACTACATAGAACCCCACTAGGCACTAAAAGGGATGCGACCCTACAAAAATAAGGAATTAGACTACGCACTAAAGTACTACCTAGACTACTAAAATCCTACACACTAATTCTATATATAGACGTATTACAAAGAACTAATATGCGCACAACATAAGGTAGAGAAAGAAGAGAATAAGGAATAACTTAGAAGGAAACTACACTATAGATAAATATAGATAGACTACCCTATCGCAGCCTGTGATAAACACCTCTAGAATAAATAATAAGTAAAATACTTTCCTTACCTCACGCTAAAGGGCAATAAATACTGTAATATACTTATTAATAGAGACTATATATAACTATACTAGTACACGTGTCTAAACTAAGACTATAAATACTACTATATAGCTAAACATTTAGATAGCTTTAAAAACTACCCTACGTAAGAAGTAATAACAGAACTACTAATTTAACTAGTACACAGGAATAGTAAAGACTACAGGAGGAGAAACAGCAGAATATTCTTATAGGAAGAAAAAGAAAATCTATATAAGCTATGTACTTAAAAACAACAACAGAAGTAGATACTTAGAAACGCATACTAGGCACCTAAACTTAATTATAACTTACATAAATAGATATCTTTTTTAGGTCTAAACTTAAACAAGAAAACGCCTTTATTAAATTAAATACTATAGTAAGAACAGTATTAGTTAAACTACTAGTATAGCTTAAAGGAATAAAGGCTTAAGCTCTTATAGACTTAGGAGTAGAAAGGAACTTTATATCTTATTAGATAGTAAGACAAGCAGGACTTATAATATTAGAGAAAAAAGTACCCTATATTGTCTATATCGCAAATAGATCCCTAATGCCTAAGACACCTTAGATATATTAGGAGGTCACTACTATAATAATAGTCTAAGGATATAGAGAGGAACTTACCTTAGATGTCTTACTAGGATCTAAGTATAAGTTAGTCTTAGAATTACCTTAGTTAATAATATATAAACCGCAGATTAACTAAGGTATAAAGAAAATATTATTTAAACGCTATAATTATGTATTATAAGCAAAGCCTATGCATTAACAAAAAATAATAGTAGATAAGGGAGTTATTAACAATATAATACTGCGATAGATAGTTAAAAAACAGAAGCACACATTAGTAGACACTAGTAGGAACTACTAGGTTAAGAAGCGCAAAAAGGAGGACAATAGTATACTTTTCACCTTACTAAGAGAGTATAGGAAATAGACATATATATTTATAGAAAAGAAAGGAAAAGTAAACCTACCTAAACATTAACCCTAGGATCTTATAATAGATCTAGAAGAAGGGAAGACACTACCCTTTAAACTACTATATAGTAAGACAGGAGAAGAACTTCTTAAGGAACGTAATTTTATTAAGATAAACCTTAAGAAAGGATAAATATAAACATTAAAGTTACTAGCAGTAAGCCCTTTTATGTTTATTAAGAAAAAGGATAGATTAGATAGACTATACGTTAACTACTAATAACTTAATAATATAATAATAAAGAACTAATATCTACTACTAAATATTATAGAGCTACAAGATTAACTATCTTAAGCTAAGATATTTATAATAATAGATCTAAGAGACAGTTACCACCTTATACAAATTAAGAAAGGTAAAGAATAGAAAATAGTGTTTTAATTACACTACAGACTATTTTAAGATAAGGTTATACCTTTTAGACTTACAAACGCACTAGTAGCTTTTATAGCACTTATTAACAACGTACTCTATAAACATCTAGACATATTTATCATCGCGTATATAGATAATATCCTTGTCTTTTCTAAAAACGAATTAGACCACACTAAGCATGTACAGATAGTACTAAAAGCACTAGACAAAGTATACCTTTATATTAAACTTAAGAAATATAAGTTTAACGTTAAATAACTTAAATTCCCAGGACACATTGTTACTATAGAAGGAATTAAGATGGCACTAAGTAAAATTAAATATATTAAGAACTAGCTAATACTAAAGATAGCTAAGAACATCTAAGAATTCTTAAGATTCTATAGATTTAACTAACAATTTATCTAAAATTACGTAAAGGTGTTAAATCTAAGAGGGTAGCTAGTCCTAAAGGGTTAAGGTTGGTTCTTGGGCAGGAGTACTTACAGAAGGTGAAAGGTCTTGTTAATACAATAGTATCTTATAAAGTGTAACAAGTTAACAATTTAGTCTACTAGAATCTAAACAATAGATTAATAAATAGATTAAACAACACAAGTATAGAGAGCCTATCCTTGCGTTCCTATATACTAAGGCTACTCTACTACTTAGTGCTACTAAGTAACTAAGCACTTTATGTAACCTACTCTACTACTTAGTGCTGCTAAGTAACTAAGCACATTATATAACCTAATCTAAGTTACTTAGCGTCTCTTTATTATATTTATTACCTCTATTGTCACTTTATTACATCTTTATAAGCGCCTAAGTCCTACGTTGTTATCTAGTACGTAATATTATCCCCTCCCTTTCTATTCTTTATCTTAAAGAATTATGCCTACTAACTATAATTCTATAAAGGGTTGTCACGGCCTTATCTCTACTATTAAAAACTATAGAGTAGTTATAGTGTTAAAGTACTCCTTCTATAAATCGTATTCTTGCGTTTATAAAGTCTATATTAGCTTAGAAAAGTGTAGTAAGTGTTAGAAATAAGGCTTAAAGTGTAATATAGCTATTACTAGGAATAAGTTTTTACAGTTAATTACTAAAAAAAAGAAATTAAAGGCGCAAATGTTAGAGGCGTAAAAAGAATAAGATATAGTGTTTAAAGTCCTACGCATAGCGCACACAAAAGAAGATTAGTTATTAAAATAATTAGCGTGAAATAAAAACTATACTAGCGAGGTTATCGCAGTAGAGAGTGCTACGCTAATAGAGTTAAAGTTAGAGGAGGACTTAGCCTATCCTACTTAGCCTACTAGTCTAGCTAAACTTAGCACATCTATATAGTCTGTAATAGATAACCTGCCTCTAGAGTTCTAGAATAATTTCTTAGCGTTACTATCTTAGGTAAGTTTATTAATAGAATTCTTTAATCTTTTATTAATAGTTTCCTAGGTAGTTCTTTAGTTCCTAAGTGTTTTTACTATATAGGTAACCTTTCCACTTAATAAGGTACACGTTATTATGCTAATTATATTCTAGAATTCTTTTAACCTTAAATTTATTTTCTTCTTTAGTTCTATAGTAGAAGGCGATTCTAACTAGTGTATTAGGGTCTACTAGTTCTAGTAGTAATACGTAGAAAACTAGGTGTATCTTTGCATCTGGCAGTAGTTCTAACTTATAGTTTACTAGTAATATTTGCTTAGAAATGTAAAATAGTCTAACCTTAATATAATTTAGTTTCTTGTGTTTTTTCTTCTAAGTTTAAAAGTTCTTTGTAAGTAGATATACTTTATCCCCCTTTTTTAGCTAAGGTGCTATTTTTTATTTTTAGTTTTAGTATAAAATTAATTGCTACTAAGCTTTCTTAAGATTCTTTTAGAGTTATTAGTGTATTTTCTTTATATTTTCTACTATATCTATAGCTTCTTTTGCTTTAATTATCGTAGGAAATTATTAATTAAAGAGATGTAGGAGTCTTCTATAGTTTATATAGAATAGTGTATGTCCTAATATTGCTAATACTTTATTATTATAGGCTAACTGTGCTATAGGTAGTAATAAAACCTAGTTATTCTTCTAACTGTTATAGTAGATACGTAGGTACGTTTCTATAGTTTAGTTCGTACGTTTTGTCTGTCCATCTATTTATAGATAGTAAGCTATTAATAGCTTTTATTTCGTTCTAAGTAGGGCTATAAGCGTTATCTAATAATTTAACATAAAGAGCTTGTCTCTATTGCTAATAATTATTTTTAGGATTCTGTAATATCTAATTAGTTAGTCTAGAATAAGAAAAGCGAGTTCCTTTACTGTTATTCTTTTAAGACATAGAATAAGCTTAATATACTTAGTTAGTTAGTAGACTACTACTAGTATACTGTTGTATTTAATTCCTATTATTAGATCTTTAGAGTTTAGAATTCCTGTAACAAAATCTATAGCAATATCTTTCTATAGTGCTGTTAGTATTCTAATTACTTATATCTCTCTATATTTAAGATGTGTGCTATGTTTATTTCTCTAGTATTTTGTATATTTATAGATATAAATTATTATAGCTTCCTTAATTCCTTTAAAGGTGTAATTCCTTTAGATAAGTTCTATTGTCTTTGTGATACCCAGGTGTTCGTATATAGGGTTATTGTAGTATTGTTAGATAATCTTAGTCTATAGATATTCTAGAACTTCTTAGTTAACTACTAAAAGTTAATTTAGTTCTACTATTAGTTCTAGAGATCTATCTTTAGCTTTGCGAAAGATTGTAGAGAAGGTTTTTACCTTTTCTCCTACTAGATTACTTTGTTAGCTAAGAGTATCTGCTCTGCTATTTTCTTTTCTAGCTATATAGATAATTTTAAACTTATACTACCTAGTAGTCTGTAACTATCTTTGTTGTTATGGCGTAAGTTCTTTTGTTATCGTGAACCTTAAAAGGTTCTTATAATCTGTGTAGATTTCTAGTGTTAAGTAACTAAGTGCGTAAATCCTCTAGTGCTTTAAGGCTTTAACAATAGCGTAGAGTTTCTTATTATATACGTTGTATTGTGTTTTGGCGTTATTAAATTTGTATAAGTAATAAGTAATTAGGTGCTATTTACTATTACGTTCTTATTTAGCGTAGGCGTCTAGCGTAAGATCGCTAGCGTTTGTTTTAAAGCGCAGTGGTTTATCGCTTATAAAATAAATAAGGACAGGTTCTATACTATATACTGTCTTAAGGAGTTAGAATGACATTCTACACTTATTTGTCTATTTAAAGGGTACGTCCTTTTTTATAAAATTTATTAAGGGTATTGTAATCTTTACGTAATCTTAGATAAATTATTAGTTAAATCTACAGAATCCTAAGAATTCTTAGATGTTCTTGGCTGTCTTTAGTATTAGCTAGTTTTTAATATATTTAATTTTACCTAGTGCTATCTTAATTCCTTCTATAGTAACAATGTGTCCTAGGAATTTAAGTTATTTAATATTAAACTTACATTTCTTAAGTTTAATGCAAAGGCATGCTTTATCTAGTACTTCTAGTACTATCTGTACATGCTTAGTGTGGTCTGATTCGCTTTTAGAAAAGACAAGGATATTGTCTATATACGCAATAACAAATATATCTAGATGTTTGTAGAGTACGTTGTTAATAAGTGCCATAAAAACTGCTAGTGTATTTATAAGTCTAAAAGGCATAACTTTATATTTAAATAGTTTATAGCGTAATTAAAACGCTATTTTCTATTCTTTACCTTTCTTAATTTGTATAAGGTGGTAACCGTCTCTTAAATTCATTATTGTGAATATCTTAGCTTAAGATAATTAATCTTGTAACTCTATAATATTTAGTAGTGGATATTAGTTCTTTATTTATATATTGTTAAGTTATTAGTAGTTAATGTATAGTCTGTCTAATCTATCCTTTTTCTTAACAAATATAAAAGGGCTTACTACTAGTAATTTTAATAGTTATATATATCCTTTCTTAAGGTTTGTTTTAATAAAATTACGTTCTTTAAGGAGTTCTTCTCCTGTCTTACTATATAGTAGTCTAAAGGGTAGTGTCTTCCCTTCTTCTAGGTCTATTATAAGATCCTAGGGTTAATGTTCTAGTAGGTTTGCTTTTCCTTCTTTTTCTATAAATATATATGTCTATTTCCTATACTCTCTTAGTAAGGTAAGGGGTGTGCTATTGTCCTCCTTCTTACGCTTCTTAACCTAGTAGTTCCTACTAGTGTCTACTAAGGTGTGCTTTTATTTTTTAACTATCTATTATAGTATTATATTATTAATAACTCCCTTATCTACTATTATTTTTGGTTAATGCCTAGGCTTTACTTATAATATATAATTATAGCGTTTAAGTAATATTTTCTTTATACCCTAGTTAATCTGCGGGTTGTGTATTATTAACTAAAGTAATCCTAAGACTAACTTATACTTAGATCCTAGTAAGACATCTAAGGTAAGTTCCTCTCTATGTCCTTAGACTATTATTATAGTAGTGACCTCCTAGTATATCTAAGGTGTCTTAGGCATTAGGGATCTATTTGTAATATAGATAATATAGGGTACTTTTTTCTCTAATATTATAAGTCCTGCTTATCTTACTATCTAATAAAATATAAAGTTCCTTTCTACTCCTAAGTCTATAAGAGCTTAAGCCTATATTCTTTTAAGCTATACTAGTAGCTTAATTAATGCTGTGCTTACTATAGCATTTAATTTAATAAAGGCGTTTTCTTATCTAAGTCTAGGCCTAAAAAAGACATCTGTTTATATAGGTTATAGTTAAGTTTAGGGGCCTAGTATGCGTTTCTAAGTATCTGCTCTTATTGTTATTCTTAAGTACGTAGCTTATACAGATTGTCTTTTTCTTCTTCCTATAAGGATATTTTTCTATTTTTCCTCCTGCAGTCTTTACCGTTCCTATATACTAGTTAAATTAGTAGTTCTGTTATTACTTCTTATATAGGGCAGTTTGCAAAGCTTTCTAAATGTTTAGCTATATAGTAGTATTTGCAGTCTTGGTTTAAATACGTATACTAGTATAGTTGCATGCAGTCTCTGTTAACAAGTATATTATAGTATTTATTACCTTTTAGCGTGAGGTAAGGAAAGTATTTTACTTATTATTTATCTTAGAGGTGTTTGTTATAAGCTATAATAAAGTAGTCTATCTACATTTATCTATAGCGTAGTTTCCTTCTAGGTTATTTCTTATTCTTCTTTTTCTATACCTTATGTTGTTCGTATGTTGGTTCTTCGTAATGTATTCACATATAGAATTAGTGTGTAGGATTTTAGTGGTCTAGGTAGCACTTTAGTACGTAGTCTAATTCCTTATTTTTATAGGGTTGCATCCCTTTTAGTGCCTAGTAGGGTTCTATATAGTCCTAAACATTTAGTTTATACTTAGGTGACATAGGGTTATCTTCTTCCTACCTACTTTATAGGTAAAAAGTAGGAGATCTTAGTATCTCTTCTACATCTTCTACGTTATAGTATACGTTAGAGTTATCTTTTAGATCTTTATATAGTCGTAAGTTAGGTAAATCTAATTACTTACTTTATTCTAGTGTAACGCGTTAGTAACTTAATAGTGTTATAATAACTTCCTATTCCTTATTAGGTTCTTAGTCCTTAATAGTTAGTATATTTAATTTAGTTTAATAGACTTTGTTCTTTAATCTACAGTTCCTAGCTATATAGCCTAGTTTGCTATATATAAAGTATTTACAGGTCTTAGTTATTAGTTATTAACTTCTATTAGAGACGCATTTATTAGGCTGCTTA
This sequence comes from Paraphaeosphaeria minitans, assembly GCA_015832175.1. NCBI lineage: Eukaryota > Fungi > Ascomycota > Dothideomycetes > Pleosporales > Didymosphaeriaceae > Paraphaeosphaeria > Paraphaeosphaeria minitans. Next base: position 112,147 of record WJXW01000006.1, read on the forward strand.
GGGCCTATCTTTCCTCCTTTTCCTTTGCCTATATAGTTAAACTAGACATCTTCTATTAGTTCGTATCTCTAGTAGTTCCTTAGCTGTTGTTTTTAGATAATTCTAATAGGGTTCTTATAAACCACTTTTACTAGTTGTCTAAAGCTTATCGCCTTAGGGTTTTAGTAGAGCTCTATTAAATCCAAGAGGGTAGCTAGTCCTAAAGGGTTAAAGTTAGTTCTTAGGCAGGAGTACTTACAGAAGGTAGAAAGTCTTATTAATACAATAGTATCTTGCGAAGTGTAATAAGTTAATAATTTAGTCTGCTAGAATCTAAACAATAAATTAATAAACAGATTAAACACAAGTATAGAGAGTCTATCCTTGCGTTCCTATATACTAAGCAAAGTCTACTCTATAGGGAGCGCTCTGTAGAGAGCGCTCTATATAAAGCGGTTATATATATTATACTCTACACAGAGTAATTAAGCGCTCTATAGAGAGCAGTTATATAACTCCTTTGTTTAAGGCGTAGCCAGCATTAAGTCCCCGCTCGATCCTTACTACGCGCCCGCTAGGTACAAAACTGGCTTCCTGCCATTATGTGGATTTCAGATCCTAACAAGCTCCTATTACAGTAAGAACTATTCTTTATTAATTCTAATAGTTTCTTTATATAGTTCTTTAAGGTTAGTAATTCGCGCACTACTACGTAGGAGTTCCTTACATAGTTTCTATTTAAGTCCTTATTTATACATGTCCTAAAGAGATTTATTATCCCAGTTAAGTTGCATAGCGTACCTGTAAAACTTAGCTATATACTTAGCTACTAATTATTTCTAAGCTATAGTTTAAATCTTTACTTTTATAATAGAGTCCTTATTAGCAATTCTAAAGAGTTGTCTAAGGTATTTCTTAAGGTTGTTATAATTTTTAATAATATTAACTGTATTAGCGTACTTATTTACGTAATTATTATTATTATTATTATAGTCTATTCCTAGGTACTTTTTAAGGTAGAGATAGATCTATAATTCTACATCTCCTTACATATATATTACTATAAAAATAACCCTTTTCTTATCTTTAAGGGACTTGTCTAAGTTAAAGAAGTAGAGGTCTAACTAGAGAATCTAGACGTTAGTTTAAGATTATTTACTAAAGTAGAGATTAGGTTAATACGCCTTACTGCTATTCTTTATAGAAGTAATCTTAGCAGCACCTAAAGCTGTAAAAGAGGTAGGAGTTTATAAAGTACTTATGTTAAGGGTGTTTAAGATATTAAATCTAAGAGGGTAGCTAGTCCTAAAGGGTTAAGGTTAGTTCTTAGGCAGGAGTACTTATAAAAGGTAAAAGGTCTTATTAATATAATAGTATCTTACAAAGTGTAATAAGTTAACAATTTAGTCTACTAGAATCTAAACAATAGATTAATAAATAGATTAAACACAAGTATAGAGAGCCTATCCTTACGTTCCTATATACTAAGGCTACTCCGCTGCTTAGTACTACTAAGTAACTAAGTACTTCACGTAACCTACTCTGCTGCTTAGTGCTGCTAAGCAACTAAGTACATTACGTAACCTAATCTAAGTTACTTGGCGTCTCTTTATTACGTTTATAACCCTGTCGTTGCTTTATCACACCTTTATAAGCGCCTGAGTCCCACGTTGTTATCTGGTACGTAATAAAAGGTTATAATACCTTTAACAAATCTTATAAAAAAGGACGTACCCTTTAAATAGACAAATAAGTATAGAATGTCGTTCTAACTCCTTAAGACAGCATGTATTATAGAACCTATTCTTATTTATTTTAGAAGTAATAAACTACTACGCTTTAAAATAGACGCTAGCAATCTTACGCTAGGCGCTTAGGCTAAATAAGAACGTAATAGCAAATAGCACCTAATTGCCTATTACTTATGCAAATTTAATAACGCCGAAACACAATACAATATATATAATAAAGAACTCTACGCTATTATTAAAGCCTTAAAGCACTAGAGGATCTATACGCTTAGTTACTTAACGCTAGAAATCTATACAAATTATAAAAACTTTCTAAAGTTCACAATAATAAAAGAACTTACGCTATAATAATAAAGATAGTTATAAACTGCAAGGTAGTACAAGTTTAAAATTATCTATATAGCTAGAAAAGAAAATAGTAAAGTAGACGCTCCTAGCTAATAAAGTAATCTAGTAAAAGAAAAAGTAAAAGCCTTCTCTGTAATCCTTTGTAAAGCCAATGATAGATCTCTAAAACTAATCGTAGAACTAAATTAACTTTTAGTAATTAACTAAGAAGTTCTAGAACATCTACAGACCAAGATTATCTAATAATACCACAATAACCCTATGTACAGACACCTAGGCATTATAAAAACAATAGAACTTATCTAAAGGAATTACACCTTTAAAGGAATTAAGGAAGCTATAATAACTTATATCTTTAAATATGTAGAATACTAGAGAAACAAATATAGTATATATTTTAAATATAGAGAGATGTAAGCAATCAGAATACTAACAGCACTATAGGAAGACATTGCTATAGATTTTGTTATAGGAATTCTAAACTCTAAGGATCTAACTATAGGAATTAAATACAATAGTATACTAGTAATAGTCTATTAACTAACTAAGTATATTAAGCTTATTCTATGTCTTAAAAGAATAATAGTAAAGGAACTCGCTTTTCTTATCCTAGACTAACTAATTAGAGACCACAGAATCCTAAAAATAATTATTAGCGATAGAGACAAGCTCTTCACGTTAAATTATTAGACAACGCTTATAGTCCTACTTAGAACAAAATAAAAGCTATTAACAGCTTACTATCTACAAACAGACAGACAGACAGAATGTACGAACTAAACTATAGAAACGTACCTACGCATCTACTGCAACAGTTAGAAGAATAACTAGGTTTTATTACTACCTATGGCACAGTTAGCCTATAATAACAAAGCATTAGTAGTATTAGGACATACACTATTTTATACAAACTATAGAAGACACCTACATCTCTTTAATTAATAATTTCCTACAACAATTAAAGCAAAAGAAGCTATAGATATAGTAGAAAATATAAAGAAAATACACTAATAACTCTAAGAGAATCTTAAAAAAGCTTAGTAGCAATTAATTTCTTACTAAAATAAAAAATAAAAAATAGTACCTTAGCTAAAAAAAGGGATAAAGTATATCTGCTTACAAAGAACCTTTAAACTTAGAAGAAGAAAAATAAGAAACTAAATTACGTTAGGGTTAGACTATTTTACATTTCTAAATAAATATTACTAGTAAACTACAAATTGGAACTACTAGCTAACGCGAAGATACACCTAGTATTTTATATATCCTTATTAGAACCAGCAGACCCAGAAACGCCCATTAAAACCACCTTCTATTACTAAGCTTAGGAAGAAACTAAATTTAAAGTAGAATAAATCCTATAAGTACGTAACGCGTACACAGACACTAAAGAATACCTTATTAAGTAGAAAGGGTATTCACCTAGTAAAAACGCATAGGAACCTAAAGACAACCTATCTAACTATTAACAACAGATAAACAACTTCTACAATTAAACGCCAGAAATTATAAGAAGGCACACCTAGGAATTACTACTAGTATAAGAACTAGCCTATAAAATAAACTAGTTAATTACCTTAGCGCGTAATAGCGCGTTAGGATTTATTAATATAATAGCCTACGCTAACTCCTCCTACGCTTTAAGCGCTTCTAACTTATCTATAGTACTTATACTATAATTAAATAATTCTTATTCCTTCTAACGTAATTTCTTTTACTAATTATTTAAGCGGGCTATCTTTTTTCGCGCCTAATAGGCGTAAAGGAAAGCTGCCTTAGCTAGCTCTTTTTTAATAAAGAGCTTTGCCTCCTCTTTAGCCTCTAACTTTTCTAACCTCTCTATTTTAGCATCTATTTTTAAATAATCTAGTAAAGGAATCTCTTTAGGATCGCACTTCTAGTTTCCCTATCTAACGTAGTTAGTACACTAAAAGTGCAAAGAAGAAAAATAATAAGTATATTTCTTCTTAGCGTAGTATAAATAGGTAACTATTATAAAAATATAGTCTTTCTTAGGATAATTAGCTTAACTGTAGCAATATTAAATAGAACAAGATAATAACTTTATAGGTAGTTAACTTATAAGGATATTAAGCTTAGAAGGGGAAGATAATATTAGAATCTAGCTATACGTAAGTAGTAGGGTATAAGCTTATTATACTTCTAGACTACTAGTCCGCTAGAGTTAGCTAACTAAGCAGTTAGGTAATAGGTTATAGGTTCTAGGGGTTCTAAAGACTACACAGGCCTTGCCTATACAGGAGCTCTAGGACACATAGGACTCGCCTACACAGGGCTCTAGGATATATAGGACTCTAGGACATATAGGACTCGAGGACATATAGGACTCTAGGACGTGTGGAATTACGTAGTATATAGAAACGTAAGAATAAGCTTCTTATACTTGTATTTAATCTGTTTATTAATCTATTGTTTAGATTCTAGTAAACTAAATTAATAACTTATTACACTTTATAAGATACTATTATATTAATAAGACCTTCTACCTTCTATAAGTACTCCTGCCTAAGAACTAACCTTAACCCTTTAGGACTCGCTACCCTCTTGGATTTAACAGCTTATTACTTTTTTTATAAAAAAAGGCTTTATTGCTACTAATATTAGAATAAAGAACACCTATATAAAGAAACTCTTTAGACTATTACAGTTTAACTATAAGCTATAGACCCTTTATATAATAACACTATAACCGCAACCTAAACCACTTTATATAATCCTAATAATGTAACCTACACTATCTATAGGTAATATATATACACATAGAGCACAGCTAGGGCCTATTCCTATATATCTAAGGACAGAAACACTATATATAAAGCCACACTAGTAGCAGTAGCTTAGAACCTAAACTGCTCTTACCTAATAAACCACATTATATAAAGAGGCTAGACACTCTCACTCTAGAGGCAGATTAACCTTTAGACTAAAAAAAAGGGGTTACTTTAGAAGTTTAAGCTCTTGTACAAAGTAAAAATGCTTTATATACTATAAAGAAGGATACTAGTTTACTAACTATCTACTAAGGGATACCTAGCGAGCTAGAAGGCAATATATATTATTATACGCTAAGTTCTATAAACATAAACCCTCTACTATAGATATATAAGCATACATCCTTAGCTTTAAAAAAGAGCTAGAGGAAGAAAACTATTACACAAAAGAGGAGGAAGATAAATAAGACTAATAGAGTAATAAAGAAAAAGTATAGAAAGCCACTTTATACTTTACTTCTACTACCTACCTTTATCGCATAACTAGGCAAGACATCTAATATAGTAAGAATAATAAGAATATAAAGAAACCTGTATAACTATTTACTCTAGCTAGTTAGTATTGTACAAAGTACTAAGGAGAACTCTAGGACATAGGCGCCGTATAAGTGTCTATAGTAGGAAAGGACTAGCTTACTGCCTACTTACACAAAAACCTAACTACTAAAGTAGACTAGTTACTAGGATCTACTAATATTCGCTTTAGGGGAGCTAAAAAATATCCTTTTATACCTACTTACTAAGATCTAGCGCTAAGCATTAGATTACTTAATACCCTACCTTCTATTTGCGTATAAGGCACATGCCTAGAAAAAGTCTTATTACGCGATATAGCTCTGCTACTATATAAGGGGGTAAAGTAAGAACTAAGTAGGTTAGCTATTACTACCTATTTGCATAAGAGTAGGTATAAATAGGACCTCTACTATATAGTAACACTGCACCTACCTTATAACCTGTTCTAGTAGGGGAAGGCTAACTGTATATATAGAAAAAGATAGGAAAGGGAGGCGTATAATAGATATAGGCTATTATATAAAGAAAAGTTACTAGTGTCTATATAGTAGATTATATAAGTAGCACTAAGTAAAGTAGGGCCCTACCTGCCTATAGGGGCCCGCATAATGGCCCACTGCTTAGGACAGCGCTAAGAGGCAGAGACTTTATAAGGTCCTTAGTGTCCCTTCGTACAATAGACAAGACATAATTAATTAAACCTACTTTTTACCTTTTACACAATAGTATACTATTAACCCTTAAATGCTTAATTACAGATTAAGCCAAACCTACACTTAAGAAATATAAGTTTAACATTAAATAACTTAAATTTCTAGGACACATTATTACCATAGTAGGCTGGGGCTATGCCCTAGCCTTTAGAAAGACCTTAAGGAAACTAACTACCCTAAAGAAGTAGACCTACTAAGGAAAACTCTTCTTATAAGTAGCACACCCCCTATAAAGACTTAGTATCTAGAATTTATACTTTATATTTAGCACTTACAGTTCTATTTACTCTCTAAGGCTAGTCTATAATATTAAATTCTAGATCTTCTAGAAAAGAGTTATTTAAAGATATATAGAAACGTAATAGAGTCTAGAATAACTCTTTATAGATGCCTTAAATATCACTAAGTTAGTAGAATAACTATAGAACCTAATTACTACTAGAGATAAAGACCACTCTACTATATAAACGCTATAACTCTAGAATACAAAGCTACGTAAGCTCTTTATACGCTAATAGGCCTATGCTAGCACTACTTTAGACTTCTCTACCCCTACTATAGGGGGCAGATCCCTATTTACTAGCGTAGACTAGCTAATCCTATACTATAAACTACTTTTAAACCTAATTAAGTTTAGGGGCTTAAAGGCCTAGTTTAGGGCCTAGAAGGTTATAATAGACTATAAGCTCTAGACTAATAAGTAGTTTATTAGCTTCCCCTAAGAGAAATAGGCACTAATATAGAACTACCTAGATAATAGTTCTTATGACACAGTAGCGGCCTTCTACTAAGCTAGGGGGGTAGATAGCTAGTTTAACCTATAGACGTTTTTACAGTACTTTACCTTTATATACGCTAATAAACACGCCTAGTAAAAGGGTAAAGTATGCCTTAATATAATTAGGTAGAATTCTAAAGAGAGTTTCTTTAACTTTTACGTCTACTTTAAACAAACCTTAGTAGAGGTAGGTAGTGGCTAGTAAAGTAATACTAAAAAACTATGTAAGTTACGCTGCGTAATCTAGTGTAATATCTATATAGTTACCCTTAACCACGACGTTCCTAAAGGGGACTATAACACGGCTATTACTAAGTTTTTATAAATCGTAGTAGACGTTAAAATAGAGACTATAGAAGATAAGATTACTATTTAAGCTACCTCTTATAAAGATAGCTAGCCCCTTTCTAAGGATAGCGATAGTAACGTCTATATAACTCCTATAGTAGCGTTAACCTTAACCTAGCCCTAAGCTAGTAAAAAGGCAGGTAAGTAGTGCCTAAACTAGATACTTAAATACATCTTCTAGTAATGCTAAAATATAGGCGTGTGTACTTACTATAGTAATCCTAACTATATAGCTAGAGCCTACTTTAATATAGTTTTACTCTAGGTAACTATAACCTAATTTAAGTATAGTAAGACAAGCACTTAGTTAGGAAAATAGTAGCCCCTAGTCTAGCGCTAATATAAAGGCTAAGCGCGATAGCATTAATAAAGGTATAATTAGGGTAAGCTGCGATAGTTAGAGTAGCTAGAGCTAGGGTAAGTATAAATAGGCCTACTTCTACCCTCTACGTATTCCTTAATAGCATATAGTATATAGAGGCCTTAATTATTATAGAGTGTAAATACTTTATAGTAATTAGTTCTTAACTGGTAGATTTACTCTTACTATAGCGTATTATAATCCTAGCCTAAAAGCTAGAATAGGCTACTAGATTATTACTACAGACCCTTATTATAGAGATAGTAGTAGTGCCTTATAATATATCTAGATAGTAATAGACTTTTTACGCTTATATAATCCATAACCTCTACTAGAATATAATTCTAAAGGCCCCCTAGCTAGCTAAGTCTAAAATAGTAGTAGATATCTATAGTAGTAAAATTATAATTAGGGTAGCTAGAGGTCTTATCGCCCTTAATACCTAGGTAGTAGAGAGGTAGGGCCTTCTTACTATACTTATAGATAAGAAGGATAACATAACGCCCTTTAATACTCTAGATAAAGACTAAAAAGGGATATTTTTAACTTTACTCTAGGATATTACTTAGATACTTATAATAACGCTTCCTTACATAGTAGGATTTCTACTCTCCTATAATATAGTAGGGCTAAACTTTACTAAAGATAGTAGGACTTTCTCTCTAGAACTAGCAGAGTACGCTGCTATTTTTAATAAGACTAAGTGTTGTGGTAAAAAGGGCTCGAACTATCACAGGATATTCAGGAGCAGAGTTATAAAGAATACAAATAGCTAATTATAGGAAAGGATGCCGAAAGGGCAGACTATATATAAAAGAAACAAGCCTCTTAGCAAGAATCCTGTGATATAAATTAGTGGATCTAGAAAGAATCACGAAAGTAAGTGTTTTACTTTAACACACCCCCTAGGTAATCGCTTAAAGCAGATTACCTATCCTAAGAAGTAATCTTTAATTGTCTAAATCCTTCCTAAAGATCTTTAAAAAACTATCTAAAGGCTATTTAAAGATTAAAAAACTATTAAGAATTGTTCTTCTAAATCTCCTTATCTTAAGAATAGCGATTCTATCACCCCCTATTTGTTATAATAGTAAACAATCGCTATTTATCTTTTAAATCACGAATCCTATTGTAAATTGTATCTAGAATCTCTTCTTCTAGTAGGTTAGGAGCTTATAAGCATAGCACAAAGGCCTAGAGCGTAAACACTTTTATACTACTACTCTTTTCGCTTACTTCCTATTAACTATAAAGTAATTTCCCCGCTCTTACTAGCTAGTAAGTACAATAGGCAGGCGCGTTTTAATTAGGAAAGAGTAGTAGTAAGAGAAATAAGTAGTAAAAAAGGAGCGTATTTAGCGCTTAATAATTAGATAGGTAGTAGAGTATATAAGTCCTTTACTAGCGCTTAATTTTCTCTTTTTAATTCTTTATTTTTAACGCTTTAACTTCCTATCTAATTTAAGCCTACTAGTTTAAGCCTTTAAATTCTACTACTTTATAGTAGGTTTTTTTCTTCTAATTATTACATTACGCTCTTTCTATTGTTTAGAGCTTTACTAACTCTTTTAGATATTTAATAATCTAGCTAAAGAACGTGTAGTAAAGGCTGTAAAAGCTACTAAATAAAGCTTCTAATTCTCCCACTAAGATCCTCCTACTTCTCTTACTCTACTAGCTCTTTCTACCCTAGCTCTAGACCTCTAGCAATCGCTTAGTGCTCTTAAATAAGTAAGCTACTTAGGCTGCTTAAAGGGAGCTCTAGTAGGAAAAAGTAATAAACACTACTATAATAACGCTTTAAGCTTAGGTAGGCACTACTATACCTACTTTACCTACTCTTGCACTACTATATATAAGATTATTCTATTACTTTAGCTAATTTTACTAATTGTTTCTATAGCTAGCCGCATATTTAGATTCTAGCTATAGATTTTATCTACTATTAATTATTAGAAGGTGCTAATATAAGCTTTTATTTTAAGATTCTTTCTAGGTTTAGCTAATACTTTTCGCAAGAGAGGCTAATTACTAAGCTACATAAGAAAGTTAAAGTGGCCTTATAAGCTTTTTCTCTTACTAGCAGTTAGGAGGAGTAAGCTTAGTATATAGCTACTATCCTACTTTCTCCCTTATAGCTAATCCTTAGTAAAGGATAGAGTAATCACCCTCCTACCCTACCTATTAAGGAGTAGCATAGTCGTAGCTAATACACTAATTAAAATAGCTAGATAAGTAGCCTATTAGCTCTAAAGTAGGATAAAGGCTAGGTAAGTGCTTCTCCTCTTACTAATTAAAAGAGGGGAGGCTAAAGTAAGGAATAACCTATTACTAATTAAAGGAGGGAAAGCTAGGGTGAACTATTACCTACTACTAATTAGAGGAGAGATAGAGGAGGTAGATAGAGTAAGGAATTACCTACTATAAAGAGGAGGAGAGAAAAAGGATAAGGAGAATCTCCTATTACTAATTATAAGGGAGATTCTCACACCCCTATAATTAAGTAGAGGAGGAAGAAAGTCTATAAGCTTATAGATAAGCTCTTTAATCTCCTTTTCTTCTAATTCCTATTTTTCCTCTAATTTTTTTTTTCTTTTTTTTTCTTATTTCCTAGCTCTAAATTAATAATTCTAGGTAGTTAATAGATTAATTCTTTACTTACCTAATCTTATTTTATAATTATTATACTTATATCTTATAGATTTAATAGCCGTTTAAATCTATGAAACTACTAATAAGTAAGAGCCTTTATAAGGCCATCTACTAGCATTTCGCTAGTTAGAAGATATTCTAGTTAAAATAATCTTTTTACATACTCTTACCGCAACTATATATTCTAAAAATCTATATAGCGCAGTTAAGTAGTAATTCTTTTGTCCTTTCTAATTACTAAACAAATAGTTTAAAGATTGTGATAATAGACCTTCTATAAAGGTTTTAGATCTAGAGTAAGCTTAGTTAAGAATCTCTTAATTACTATAGCTTCTTTACTTATATATTTAAGCGCTAGAAGCTCTGCTTCTGTTATTAAATAGTAATTATGTTCTATTAAGCTACTTTCTATAGGATAGCTCCTCTAAATAATAGGATAATATATCTATAGGAAGATTACTATAATATTAGATTATTAGCAAAAGAGGCATCTCTATATATTAGCAGATAAGGTCTATTATAGCCACTAAAGACTATAGCCTACTATCTAGTTTAATAAAGGTAAAGGATTACATAGTTAATAGTAGTAAAGTATTCTTTACTTAGATTTATTAGAAAGTGTAATAGCTTTAATACTGTAAAGGCTATATTTAGGCGTAGCATAATCGCTATATAAAGAGCTAATCTTACCTCTTCTTAAAAGAGCTTTATGTTTTAAGGAGTGGCTTCTCCTGTGCTTAGAACAAGATCTTCTGCTAATAGAGGTGTGGGAGGGAAGCTCCTAGAGTTAAAAAGAGTAAACTTTTTTGTAATTTTATTAATAGAGGTATTATAGACTAGAGAAATTAATCTTACTTCTCTGTCCCTAATTACTTAAACACCTAGGAACCACTCTACTAGTTCTTTTAATTTAATCTCGTATTTATTCGTAATCTTCTTCTAAAAATCTAGGGCTTCTTTTTTTTACTCTTATAATAGAGAAGAAAAATATTATTAACATAAAATAGAATAATAATACTTTAATTACTATTAAAGAAAAGGCATAGCTCTTCTAGCAAAACTAAGAGTCTATAAGATTAAAGTAATCCTACAAATTCTTTATACTAAAGAAGTGGTAAATCTCTTAAGCTATATAAAGCTTAATTTAATCTTACACACTTTCTTAGCTTTTTAAACTATTAGGTAATTCATAAGTTACTAGATTAGCGGCTGTAATAAAAGTATTTAGAAACGCTCCTACTATATTAAATTGTAAAATTTCTAGATTAAATTCTGCTGCTAGAGCTACAGCTAATTAAAAAAATCTTACTGCTAGGGTAGTAGTATAAGTAGAGTAGAGAGTATTCTTTTTCTAAAGATTACCTCTTATAACAATTTAAGCTTTACACTTTTTAAAGTATCTATTTTAATTAAACTTATAGGTAAAAACCTACTTTAAAGAAGCGGTCGCTCTAACACCTCTAAATATTTAATCTTTATCTAGGTACCTTTATCTTACAAAGTCAAGATCTCCTTATAAGCAGTAAGGAGGAATAGCTTCCTATATAAATAATTATAAAAGTGTTTCTATAGAGTTAGCTCTAGTGTAAGCTTATCTCTATAAGTCCAAGCTGCATAAAACGCTCTAGGCGCCTTTCTAAGCATAGAAGCGAATACTATCGTATTTAGTGTAATATATTCTTTTTGCTTAGACTAGGCCTCTACTACTTCTAGTATAAATATATGCTCTAATATTACATTAAGATTACTTTAAAGATAATTAGTAATTAGTGTATAAGCACCTAGCTTCTACCTACCCCCTAGTTAATTATTCTAATTATTTTGCTTTCTTAATCTTTGTAATAGCAGATAGTAATTTATTAGTTAGTTAATTTCTAGTGTTTTACTACAATTTCGCCTACTTATTCTGCTTACCTCTAGATAGATCTGCCTTCGCCTTTAGCGCGCTAGTAGGTTATCTGCTTTGTCTAGCGTAGTTAAGTTATCTGCGCTAGGTTAATTAGTAACCTAATTAGTTTCTACTAATAAATAGGGTATTAAATTCCTAGATTCTAGCGGGCTAGCTCTTCTAGTAGTGTTCTAGTAGCTACTAGATATCTCTTAATCGCTTAATAGATTACCCCTAAGATTACCTAGCTCTAGTGTCTAATTAGGGGTTATAAGTCCTATACTTCCTTTTCTACTTAAGTAAATTCTTAGCTGCTAGCTAGCTAAGCCTATAGCTCGCTTAGTAGTAGGTACCTTAGGTTCCTAATTACTTAGCTAGCCTACTTTACTTTTAATTACTTAAAAGTTACCTATAGGTCTAGTAGTAGTTCTTGTATACTTATTTATTTTAGGAAGAATATTAAATATGTCTTTATACGCTTCTCTTAGATCGTTTAGCTCTCCTTTTTAGAGGCTTTCTTGTTGGTTTGGCTTAATCTATAATTAAGCATTTAAGGGTTAATAGTATACTATTGTGCAAAGGGTAAGAAGTAGGTTTAATTAATTACGTCTAGTCTATCGTACAAAGGGGCACTAAGGACCTTATGAAGTCTCTGCCTCTTAGCGCTAACCTAAGTAGTGGGTCCTTGTACAGGTCCCTATAGGTAGGTAGGCCCCTACTTTACCTAGTGCTACTTATATAATAAACTATACAGACACTAGCAACTTTTCTTTTGTATAATAGCCTATATCTATTATACGCTTCCCTTTCCTGTCCTTCTCTATCTATACAGTTAGCCTTCCCCTATTAGAATAGGTTATGGGGTAGGTACAGTGTTACTGTGTAGTAGAGGTTCTATTTACACCTACTCTTATACAAATAGGTAGTAACAGCTAATCTACTTAGTTTTTACTTTACCCCCTTGTACGGTAGTAGAGCCGCATTGCACAATAAGGCTCTTTCTAGGCATATACCTTATACGCAAATAGAAGATAGGGTGTTAAGTAATATAATGCTTAGCGCTAGGTCTTAGTAAGTAGGTATAAAAGGATGTCTCCTAGCTCCCCTAAACCCTTTCTCCTTTATCCCACTTTAACGTACGTGTACCTTCCTCCCTTCTTATCTTGTTCTTTTTAGTGTCCTAGTGTCTAGTAGCTAGTGCTCTATTACTAGTAAATATGTATAGCTTTTTTATATAATACTAATTTTTAATAAGACATATACATACACACATACTTGCTATTATATAATAGCTAATAACACTATTAGTCTATTAGGCGCTAGTGCCCTTACTACTAGTATCTTTGTGCTAGTTATTATAGGCTAGACTAGATTATATATCTAGATTAACCTCCTTACTAGTTTGCCTAGTATAAGGGCCTTTATGCAGAGCCTAGTAGTAGATATATAATAAATTCTCTAGAGCATCTTTGTTTTTATTATATAATGCTAATAGGTGTAGAACAAAGAGGCTAGAGTGGCCTAGATACCCTCCTAGGACATTATTGTGTAAATCCTAGTTAGTATAAACCTCTAGCGGTAGGCTGCTCACGTTGTATAACGTAAGAGATATTAGTAAGCAGTGCTTATCTAGTCGCACGGCTAAGTTTAAAATAAGCCTTATGCTTACTTATACAGCACTACTAATGCTAGTAATTAGGTGTTCCTAGATTATTATGTAATCCTAGGTTATAAGTCTAGATTATGTAGCGCCTATGTATAGAAGTTGCATAGTGCTTATTGTAAGTGTTGTGTATAGGGGGGGGTAAATGTCTTTGTCACACAAAGGGGTAGGTAGGCCTAGTCTTAAGATATCTAAATTATTAATATAGAAAATATATTCTTTAATGTCTTTATATAATCTCCTACAATGTGTTCCCTCTCTTATAATAAAACTATAATATTAAATTAGTAGTAGGGCTTATACAGCCTAAAAATAAATGTGTCTGTGCGAAGTTGTAGCAAGTTAGACAGAAGAAAAGAAATTTTTTTTTTTTTTTTTTAAAATAGTAAGTGAAATAACAAAAGAAATGTTATGCAGCAGAGTAGTTACTCTATTGTGCGGTTCTTGTTAATTCTGTCTACTAAAGCCTTAACAGCAATGTGTAGTTTATTTGTTAAGATTAGTGTTTAGAGTGCCTAGTTAGGTGCTTTCTTTATATAAGCATTAGTAGGATTGTCTTTGCTATTAATCTACCTAATCTCTGTAATTTCTTGTTTTTTGTACGACTCCCTAATTAACATAATATTAATTATAAGGCGTTTTTCGTTTATAGTGCCTAGTTGTATAAGGCATTTGTACAGGGATTTCAAGTTAGTATAGACTATAATAGGAATTAGGGGGATCTAAAGTGTTTATATAATCTATTAGAGTGTTGTGCTTAATATAATTACATTATTAAAACTACCTACTAGACTATATAATTTGCTTACTAGAACACTTCTAGTTACTCTTTTACACTTTACTAAGTTCTAGTAGATAATATTACCACAGATCTTAAAGTCCTAAGTTGTCGTGCAATATTCCTTTGCTAGTACAATAACAAAGCTAAGCTATAAGCTTAGGTCTCTGTTATTAGTAAAAGAGCTATCTATAAAGATAAACAGCTTTATGCAACCTAGGTTAAGTGGAATAAATTTTAGTCCTCTTTATACATTTTAAATTTACTAGTTTAAACGCATGTTTAGTGCCTTAATATTTTCTTCTATTAGTACTATTGTTTATGCGGCAATAGACAGGTTAAATGTTACTTCTAGTTATTAAACTAAAGAGATATATACACCTCTTACTTATTATATAATATATTAGTGTGCAGCGTCTTTATCCTAGGGATTAATTATATAAAGGCTTTTAGTTTATCCCTTCTATTCTAGGGTAACAACACCTTAGATAAGTTAGATTTTATCTCTATTAAACTTAATTGCCCTATCTTATGTTAAGACACTTTTGTCCTTTACACAAAACTTTACAGTATAGAGCTACTCCTTTTCTTATTATACAAAGCTTTCTGTAACCACACTAAGGGTGTTATTAGTCTAGAGTCTAGTAATGCTAAATATGTCAGGTCCCTTATCTATAATAAGTAGGCATAGGTTGTATGTTAATATATACATCCTTAGTTTCTCTTTATAGTAGTTATAGTATGTTTTAAACTAGTAGAAACCTAATTCTACTGCGCTATATAGAGGTTGTATAACTCGCAGAATTGTGTTTAGTAGAAAGAAATCGCGCATTTCTACTAGTAGTTAGGCGTACAATGTGCGAAGAAGTTTGTTAGTAGACTGTATATAGGCCTAAGTAATGTCCCTAAGCTCAATGTGCATATTATATAACTAAATTAGTGTTATAGAAAAAGCTAATAGTAACCTCTAGCTTATACACTAAATAGTAGAGGATTATATAAAGATCTCCTCTTTTTCTTTATCTAAATAGCTAGCAAAGACAAGTCTTAATTTCTTATATAGTTAGGTTGTTTTACCTTTAATCTCTTATACAAGACGTAGGTTAAAGATATAGCTAGGTTGTTTATTAGGGTTATATAACAAGATTTTAAAAGTGCTATTAGTAATAAGGGTATTTATTTCTGCTATATCTAATTCTTTAAAGGGCTAGCTAGGTGTAGTAATAACACTGTCTATACAAAGCTTTAGTATAAGCTTAAAGTTATCTTTTTCTTTTTAGGTAATAAACTAGGTGTTTAGTCTTCCTAATCTTTGTTAAGCTTCACCTAATTATGCAACTATAGTAGTTTAGTCCTTTCTAGGTCTTCCCCTTAGCCTTAGCTTTAGAGCTTTAATTCGTGCAGATATAGGAGTATCTACATCCTATAGTTCCTGTGTACTGTCTTTAGTTGCGCGATAGTATAGTTTAACCTATATATAGCGTAGTTTTAGAGGTCTATTTTTAAGCTCTAGAATAATGTCTCTTCCTTTAATACTCTTAATCTTATATAGTTTTTACTATCCCTTCTTTTCTCTCTAGGCTATAACTTTAGAGCCTAGTAGGAGTGTAAAGGTTCTATGTAATAATAGGCTATTTCTAGTGTTAATTATATAAGTAACTTTAACTTTAGCTTTATTCTTCTTAAGTATTTTTATTACTTTCTAAACTACATTAGCTTAAGTAATTAGTTCTAGTAAGGGTAGAGAGTCCTTATTAATCCTTAGGTAGGCACTAAAGACTAGGAGGGTAGATACTATACTATTAGGCCTAGCTATGTTATTTAGTGCCTTTACTGCTATCTATAGTACTATCTTATTGTCTATATAACTGTTAATCTTGGCTCTTAGGATGTTGTACGCTTAGTATAGTAGTATATATACTCTTTTAATCTTGCCTACAGCCTAGTGTGCCTCTACTAGTATTTGCCTACATTCTGCCCTAACTATCTTCGCACAATTCTGAAACTTATTAGAAGCGAAGTTAGTTCCTAGGTTATAGACAATGTAATCTAGTAGGCCTTAGTATACATTAATCTAGTATCTTATTAAGGTATTCTAGGTATCTTATGTAGTTATTAATCTTAGGAATTAGGCTGCCTAAAAAGATATATCTATATTAATAATATACAGGACATCCCTTTTACTAATTTATATAATATTAATAATAATCTTATAGTTAAAGTATAAGTTATTTTAAATAGAGAACTTAAAGCGTCTTAGCACTTAGTTATATAACTAGTAGTAGTAATAGAACTTTTTTACTTCTTCTAGTATAGAGCTCTTTACTTTATGCCCTATCTAAGTAAAAAGCTTATACAGTCTTTCTGTTTAGAGGTGTCTAAAACAGTAGTATAGGCGTTAGAGTTCTGTCTCTATAAAAAAGAGAGCTAATTCCTTATTACTAAGGTTAAAGAAGGGGTAATCCCACTTTTATATAACTAGAACTGTTATACTGTCCCTTTATACAATAATATCTAGAATGTTATTAAAGTATACCCTAAGTCTATTAGTATTTACTAGCGATAGCAGGAATAGTGTTAGGGAGTTAAGGATATAGTAGGTTACTATTCCTATAGGGTTAGTAATTTGTATAGTGCCTAGAGATATCTAGGAACCCTATCCTCTAAAGCTAATGTTAGTAGATCCTAGTAACTAGTCTACTCTAGTAGTTAGGTTTTTATATAAGTAGGCAGTAAGCTAGTCCTTTCCTACTATAGACACTTATACAGCGCCTATGTCCTAGAATTCTCCTTAGTACTTTATATAATACTAACTAGCTAGAGTAAATAGTTGTGTAGGTTCCTCTATATTCTTATTATTCTTACTATGTTAGATGTCTTCGCTAGTTATATAATAAAGGTAGGCAGTAGAAGTAAAATATAAGGTAGCCTTCTGTGCTTCTTTTTTATTACTCTATTAGTTTTATTTATTTTCCTCCTCTTTCGTGCGATAGTCTTCTTCCTCTAGCTCTCCTTTAAAGTTAAGAATGTATACTTATACATCTATAGTAGAGGGTTTATGTTTGTAGAAGTTAGCGTATAATAATATATATTACCTTTTAGCTTACTAGGTATCTCTTAGTAGATAGTTAGTAGACTAGCATTCTTCTTTATAGTATATAAAGCATTTCTACTTTATATAAGAGCTTAAACTTCTAAAGTTACCCCTTCTTTTTAGTCTAAAGGTTAATCTACCTCTAGAGGGGCTAGATCCTCTTGTGCGATTAGGATTATTATATTGTTAATTAGTGTAGTACACCTCTTTACTATTTTAGAAGAACTATAACTTCTTCTTATCTTTAGTAACTTAGAGTAACGCACGAAGGTTACTAAGTAAGCCTTCTACTATATTTTTAGGGTTAAACATAGCTTATTTAAGGTTAGGATGGCCGCAGCATACTTGTATAATAGTAGTATATAGTTATAATTTACTACTAAAGCCTTGTCTAAAAGCCCTTTAGGCTAAGATGAGCTTATTAATTATTACTTCTAGGGCCTTATGCGATATAGTAGCTAGATTATCCCTTTTATAGTGTTTAAAAGTAAAAGTAGTCTAGTCTATCTAGTACTACTTATAATTAACACTAGTGTTAAAGTGCCTATTTAGTCTGTTATATAATTCATCCTATAAAAGTCCTAGTCTAATGTTGTGTAGGTAGTAGGTACTCGCACGATTAGAAAGGATTCCTAAGAAGATGTTTACATACTAGTCCTATAGTATGCCTAGCCTATAGTATAGTTCTCTAAAGACTTTTGCCTTGTCTGCTAGAATGTTATATAGCCTACTAGTATAGTTATTCTCTTTACTCTAAACCTTCTAAAAGAGAATAATCTTATCTAGTTAGATATAAGCATAATCTCCTAGTTATTAAAGAGACTAGAAGTGTCTAGCCTCTTTATATAATGTAGTTTGTTAGGTAAAAGTAGTCTAGGTTTTAGGCTACTGCCACTAGTGTGGCTCTATATATAGTGTCTCTATCCTTACATGTATAGAGATAGGCCCTAGCTATGCTCTATATGTATATGTATTACCTATAGATAGTATAGGTTATATTATTAGGATTATACGAAGTAGTTTAGGTTGTAGTTGCAGTATTATTATACGAAGGGTTTATAGCTTATAGTTAAGCTATAATAGTTTAAAGAGTTTCTTTGTATAGGTGTCCTTTATTATAGAATTAGTAGCGATAAAGCCTTCCTTTATAAGAAAAGTAATAAGCTCTCTTTTTACTGTATAACTAATTTTATTAAAGGTTCTCTTCTTCTAGTTATTAAAATCTTTAGTAAAAGAACAGATTACCTTTTTATCTTTAAGGCTGCTTACGCGATATTGCGTAATTATGTATACTATATAAGTGTTTAGCTATTTTAGAGAAGGGGGTAGGTAGCTGTGTAGATTTACTCTATTTACCTAGTACTTTTATGCAATCTCTCCTCTTAAGGTAATAGCCTTAATGTTTATTACTTCCTCTACTTATTAAAGCTATATTGCTTTAGCTTTGTCTTTCTACTAAGGAGGCAGTATTAATTATTGCGCGACATCCTTAGGTTGTAGTTCCTCTAGGAAGTCTCCTAGTCTTAAGGCTATGTTGTTATTGTCTTTTTTAGTTGTGCGACGTGTCTGCGTTTAGTTGTCGCTGGTTTAATTGTGCGACGTGTTTTTTAGGGTTGTGAATGTGCTTACTATCTCCTTTCTTTTCTATAGAATAGCTTAGACTAGATTATACGACTTTTTATAGATGTGCGCGCTTTGTTTCTACTTATTATATAATCTAAAATTTAATCTTTAGTAAAGGTATTATCTCCTTTCTTTTCTATAGAATAGTTTAGACTAAATTATGTAACTCTTTATAGATGTGTGCGCTTTATTTCTACTTATTATATAATCTAAAATTTAATCTCTAGTAAAAGTAATAATACAGAGCCTACGTATCTAGCTTATAGGGCGCTCTGTCTTTAGACCTTACTAGTTTGTAGTTAATTAGAATTAACCACTAATTAGTGTTAGTTTAGCTTAATCTATAATTAAGCATTTAAGGGTTAATAGTATACTATTGTGTAAAGGGTAAGAAGTAGGTTTAATTAATTACATCTGGTCTATTGTATAAAGGGGCACTGAGGACCTTATAAAGTCTCTGCCTCTTAGCGCTAACCTAAGTAGTGGGTCCTTGTGCGGGTCCCTATAGGTAGGTAGGCCCCCACTTCACCCAGTGCTACTTGTACGATAAACTGTACAGACATTTCTACTATTTTTAAAGCTTCTATCTTTAGAATAGATTATTTCTTTAATCCTCTATAGAATAAGAACTTATTAAACTTTACGTTTTGTGTAGTAATTACCTAATTAAGCTAGAGAATCTATATTTAGTAGATATTAGAAGCTTTATAGCTTACTAAGTATTTAATATAGCCTCTAGGATTCACTTTAAATCCTCTTCTGTCTCGCCTAGCTGCACGCTCTTAATCTAAAAAGTAAACTTAGTAGCTATAGGTGTAGACAGCACTCTAGTTTAGATAAAAATTGGCTATCCTATATCGTGTTTTTACTAGTTTAAAATAATAAAAATATTACCTAAACTAAGTATCTAACGTTTTATTAGGTAATTAATAGCCTAATACTAGGCTAGAAATTATTCCTTAGAGCCAGCATGCCGCTTATATAATTTTAGGCTAGAGATTTAATAGTGAATTTGCACTTATTCGCATTTTAATTGCTTTTATTATAAGTTCTTAGCCTACTCTTTCTATAGCGCTATTAGGCTTATGCGTATAGGGCAGTAGTCTACTAATTGTTATCCCTTCCTAATTAGCCTAAAATTCGTACTAGGATTTCCCTCTCTATAGAAGTGTTGCTATAGTATTATCCTAGTAGATTTTCATAATTTAAAGCTCGTATTTTGTATTAATAAGAGCTAAGAAATCCTACTACACTCTTATTATCTTAGAAAGCGTCTTTGTTCTAAAATTAAAAATATAAGGTTTTTTACTAAAATCTTCTTTAATTAGTAAAACCTAGTATTTTCTATTTTAAGCAGTGGGCATATTAAATAGATCCTAGAATAATAAGTAAAATAGCCTAGGTAATTATTCTCTAGGTCTTCTAAAGATTACCTAGGTTACGTATACAGTAGCATAGTACTTACAATCTTTTCTTAACACTCTAGTAATCTTTACACCTTAGGCTATAGTTACTAGAGCTTATAGAGCTCTACTTCCTATATATCCTACTTAAAGGTGCTAGAGGTCCTTAGAATCTAATCTCTTAATATTAACCTAGAATAATCCTTTAGTAGTTACACTTATAACAATTAGACAAGAGTGGATTAGCTTATATTATAGGAAAGTAAAGTTATACTTACATCTTAGGTCTACTAAGATAACACTTTATTCTAGGCTTCTAATCCTAAAAGTGTAATCTAAACTAAGGTACTAAATCTTTACTTTCTTTAAAAGAGCTTCTAATATAATATTTATATAAAAGCCTTCTACTACTTTTACGCCTTAGAGCAGTAAATCTTCTACAAATCTTCTATTTTTCCTATATAAAGCGTTTTTAATTAGTCTATTACTAATTCCTAAGATTAGGAGGCTTTATATACCTACCTCTACACTTTTGTTTAATAATTAAAACGTCCTAGGAATAAGTCTTTCGCAATTATTAACTAGGTAAACTGCTGCAGTACTGTCTAGTATCGTACATTCTAACAGAGGATAAGCGTTAGAATATAGAGTAGAGTGGACACCTAATGCTCTATTTTCTATAGGCAGATTAAATAGGTTTAGTAAAGCAGTAGTAATACTACTAGAATACTTAATAGTCCTAGTAGAGGATTATTTCTTATTCTATCCCGCCTTCGTAATTACATTATAAAGGTTTAACCACTTAGGCTGCTTAAGTTAATTAAGAATCTCTAATTTTTCTTTATTAGTAAGATTAAATAACGATGTTCTATCCTAGGGAGATCTAGCTATTGTAGTTTAAAGTCTTCAGCACTCTATTAGTTTCCACCTATAAGTATAGGGCTTATAGGGACAGTTTGGTTGTTTCTTTGTCTAATTAGACAAACTAGAACTATTAGAGTTAGTAGATTATCTTAATAATCTATTAAAAGTGGCGAATACCCTACTTATTTTATTAGAACTAGATTAGATTAAATACTCCTAGACAAGCGCTAAAAATACCTTCCCTAAATTATCTAGGGTAATCTAATTCCGTCCTAGCGTCTTATCCTAGATTAGCTGTTAGTTTATTAATTAGGCCTAATCTAGTACTATACGCGCGGCGATTATATCTAGGAAATCTTAGGTAGTAAGTAGTCCACTAATTTCGCTAATTAAGTAGGTCTTTACTTTTTAATAGAGGAGCTGCCACTCTTTAAACTAGGTCTTAGGACTTTATCTTGCCTACTTAGCCTTCTTAAAATAAGCGCAGTACAAAGCTTAAATATTATTCTGTGTAGCTCCTTTATTTAGTGCGAGATCTTCTTTTAAGAGTTAAATTAGGGACTAAAGCGTAGTATAGCGTGTATTAACTAGAGTGATTATGGCAGGAGTAAGTAGATTAGGTGATACTATAGCGTTTACCTAAGTCTAGAAATTCTGTATCTTAGTATAGTCTGCTTGCTAGTCTAAAACTACTACTCTATATTCTACTATTTATAAAGGAAAGCTCTTCTTATTTATTTTATACTTAGTAAGCTCTGCTTTGTATAATTAAATACTCGCTATAGAGGCTGTATCTATAATTAGTAATAGTTTCTATAGGAGCGGAGGTCGTTCTAGCTTTACGTAATTAATTACTAGAGCGTTAATCGCCTTTAGGTTAATTTAGTTCTAGATTCCTTTTAAGTTTACTTAGAATTAAAACTAGATAAACTAGTAGGGCTAGCTAGCGCAATTAACAAGCTGTACTCCTACTATTTTAACAATTTTTGTAATTAGAAATAGAGGGGTTATATTATAGAGAGGTTCTAAATAGAGTGTAGTATAATAATTTAAGCGTTACTAAGTAGGTAGGAAGAATTATCCTACGTTCTAAGCGCCAGGCTTATAACTGTTGTGGTAAAAAGGGCTTAAACTATTATAGGATATTTAGGAGCAGAGTTATAAAGAATACAAATAGCTAATTGTAGGAAAGGATGCTAAAACGGCAGACTATATATAAAAGAAACGAGCCTCTTAGTAAGAATCCCGTGATATAAATCAGTAGATCCAGAAAGAATCACGGAAGTGAGTGTTTTACTTTAACAAAATATAAGTAATTAATTAATAGGACGCCCCTTTTATAGTGCGTATCAGTCTACCATTTTATTAGCTTTACTAACTTCTATTATAACTTTCTTCATTAATTCTCTAAGTAGGCTACACCTTTATATACCCTTACTAAGAAAGGGGTCCTATTCTAATAGGGCCCTAGAGAATAAGAGGCCTTCCAGGCCCTAAAGGATATATTTATATGGGCCCTATTCTAGCGCTCTAGGACCTAGAGCGCAACACGCTAGTAGAGGTAGATTACTTAAGTAGCACTACTAGGGCCTATCTCCCCTTGTCTATACAGTGGATTGTATAAGTAGCACTAAGTAAAGTGGGGCCCTACCTGTCTATAGGGGCCTACACAATGGCCCACTGCTTAGGGCAGCGCTAAAAGGTAGAGACTTTATAAGGTCCTTAGTGCCTCTTCGTATAATAGACTAGACGTAATTAATTATACCTACTTCTTACCCTTTACACGATAGTATACTATTAACCCTTAGATGCTTAATTACAGATTAAGCCAAACCTACACTCCTAATATATTAAAAGAATCTAGCACCCTATAGCCTACTACTCTATAGCCCTAACACTAGCCTAGCGGAACTATACTATTTATAATAAAGAACTACTTATAATTATATAGGCTCTATATGTGTAGAGACTAGAACTAATAGAAGTAGCACGCCCCTTTAAAATTCTAATAGACTATAAGAATCTTAAATACTTTATAAAGATCTAAGGATTAAGTAAGCGCTAGTACTAAAAGTTAGAGTTATTTTCTAGCTTTTACTTTTACCTCTACTATTAGCCTAGATTCTAGATAGCTAGACTAAACGCACTAAGCTGGCGTAAGCAGAATATAGCCTAATAAATAAGGATAAACGCTCTACTAATAGTGCCTAGAACTATTTAGGCTACCCTAGTGTAGACGTAATCTTTAACTGCGCTAGTTAAGGTCTAGATCTTTACTAATACGCATTTATAGGCACTCTAAAATGTAGGTATAGTAGAGTTTCCTCCCTACTATATTAGGCTTAAAGTAGTGCGCTATAATAACTATATATTTCTTATAGTAGCTACTACCTTATAATAAATTAGGGACTATATAATTAGTGTGTATAGGTCCTTTCTATAGTAAGGAGTCCTTTAGGTCCTAGCTTAGGAACCTCTTACTACCGCTATTATATAGCGCGTATATAAGTCTCTAGTTATGAGCCACTTTAGGAAAAACTTAATATTTAGGATTATTTACTAACACTACTACTAGGACAATATGTCTAAAGACGTTACCTAATTTGTACGTAATTACTACAACGTAGAAGTGTATATAAACTAGTAAAAGTAGTAAGGTCTCCTATAGCCACTCCTAATTAAAGACTAGTACTAGGCGTAACTCTTAATAGATTTTATAGTAGACCTCCCCTAGGCCTCTATAGTAACACCGCAATACCTACTTATAATTACTAATAGGCTGTTAAAGTATATATAACTAGAAGCTATAACTTCTATAATAGTAGAGCACTATACAGCCTACTTCTATAATATATAGTAGTAGTTCTATAGCTTTCCTACCTTACTAATTATAGATAGAGGCTTAGACTAGCTAGGGAAGTTCTAGACTACACTATATAAATTAACTAGAATAAAGTAACTCCTCTCTACAGTATACTACCCCTAGACTAATAGCAGTATAGAGAGGGTAAACTAGAAGGTACTCTTAGTCTTCTATATTATAGTTAACTTTAAATAAACAGACTAGCTAGACTGCCTTTTAGCCTACTAGCTTATATTAAATAATAGAGCATCCACTACTATAGGTCTAACCCTAAACATTTTACTAAATAGATATCACGTTAATCTTCTTAAGAGAATCCCTTTACTAGTAAAGTCTAGCTACACCCTTACTAGGAGAGTAAAGCACTTCCTAACCTACTTTAAAAAAAGAATAGCTTTAGTCTAGCCTACTATTACCTATAGGTAGTAGCGCACTATAGAGGCTATAAACTATACTTACTACCTTATAGAGTAATTCTAAGTTAGAGATAAAATATAGTTCTTACTATATAATATAAAAACTAACTAGCTAAAGAAGAAACTTAACTAGCTTAAAGTTAAGTATACTATAACAGCTATACTATTCCTACTTATAGTAATAATAGACCTATCTAGTAATCTCTATAAGACTATCTACATTAACCTCTTTAAGTAAGCGGCAGACAATCCCTTACCTAGTTAGACCTAGACTAACGCCTAGCTAGGCCTAGCCCTAGAGCTAAAAGAAGCGGACCTAGACCTACGTAAATAAAAAGTAGAGAAAGTCCTACACATTAAGAACGTCTAAGGTAAATAATACTAGAAGCTAGTAAAGTAACCTAAATAGGTATTGCTAACTTAGGTACTAGTTAAAAATATTATAGACACTATAGCTCTAGACTACTTTAAGGCCGCCTAGGGGGACTATAGGTATAATAATAGTCCTATTTAGCCTACAGGGAAGAACACATAAACATTATAAAAGAAACTATAATAAATAGCTAAGAAAGTTATAATAGGCGTAGGTTAAGGTTAGTATAGAAAAGAAAAAGTAGAGAAGAGAAAAAGGGAAGTAAAGTAATATAAATATAAACAGACTATAATAGCAACGCACTGCTAAGGTAAGAAATATATAATAATTTTATTAGAAAGGGTAGAAGCGCTGTTCTGTCGCCTTATAATAATAAAGTAAATAAAGAAACTGCCTAATAAAAGCCCTCGTTATAAAACCGCATTAGGGCTACCTCTACACTATAAGGAAACTCTTACTAAAATAATAATAAGTTCTTAATAGAAGAATAACACCTATAATACTACTACCTTACTATAGCACTATATTCTTAAGATCTCTAAAGCTTACCTTTTAACTATAAGACGTTTTAAACTAAGTAAAGTCTAGGGTATATAATAGGCTAGGGC
Organism: Paraphaeosphaeria minitans; assembly: GCA_015832175.1. NCBI lineage: Eukaryota > Fungi > Ascomycota > Dothideomycetes > Pleosporales > Didymosphaeriaceae > Paraphaeosphaeria > Paraphaeosphaeria minitans. The sequence continues at coordinate 137,958 of WJXW01000006.1, forward strand.
TATACCCTAGCCTTTAGAAAGATCTTAAAGAAAGGAACTGCCCTAAAGAAGTAGACCTACTAAGGAAAACTCTTCTTATAAGCGGCACACCCACTATAGAAACTTAATATCTAGAATTTATCCTTTATATTTGGTACTTATAGTTCTATTTACACTCTAAGGCTAGCCCAAAATAATTACTATGGAAGGAATTAAGATAGTACTAAGTAAAATTAAATATATTAAGAACTGGCTAATACTAAGGATAGCTAAGGATAGCTAAGAAGTCTTAGAATTCTATAGATTTAACTAATAATTTATTTAAGATTACGGAAAAGCCACGATACCTTTAATAAATGTTTTAAAAAAGGACGTACCTATTAAATAAATAAATAAGTATAAAATGTTATGCTAAATACTTAAAATAGTATGTATTATAGAACGTATCCTTATTTATTTTTTAAGTAATAAACTGTTAGGATCTGGAATCCACATAATGGCAGGAAGCCAGTTTTATACCTAGTAGGCGCGTAGCAAGGATTAAGCGGGGATTTAATGCCAGCTACGCCTTAAACAAAGGAGTTACGTAACTGCTCTCTACAGAGCGCTTAATTACTCTGTAATAGAGTATAACACATGTAACCGCTCTCTACAGAGCGCTCTCTATAGAGCGCTCCCTACAGAGCGGACTTTGCTTAGTATATAGGAACATAAGGATAAACTCTCTATACTTATATTTAATCTGTTTATTAATCTATTATTTAGATTCTAGTAGACTAAATTATTAACTTATTACACTTTGTAAAATACTATTATATTAATAAGACCTTCTACCTTCTATAAGTACTCCTGCCTAAGAACTAACCTTAACCCTTTAGGACTAGCTACCCTCTTAGATTTAACATCTTAAACACCCTTAATATAAGTACTTTATAAGCTCCTACCTCTTCCACAGCTTTAGGTGCCACTAAGATTACTCCTATAAAGGATAGTAGTAAGGTGCATAAACTTAATCTCTACTTTAGTAATCAATCTTAAACTAACATCTAGATTCTCTAGTTAGACCTTTACTTCTTTAACTTAGATAAACCCCTTAAAGATAAGAAGAAGGTTATCTTTATAGCAATATACATGCGAGGAGATATAGGATTATAGATCTATCTCTACTTTAAAAAGTATCTAGAAATAGACTATAATAATAATAACAACAATTACGCAAATAAGCACGCTAATATAGTTAATATTATTAAAGATTATAACAACTTTAAGAAATACCTTAAACAACTCTTTAAGATTACTAACAAGGACTCTATTACAAAAGCAAAGATTTAGACTATAACTTAGAAATAATTAGCAGCTAAGTATATAGCTAAGTTTTGTAGATACGCTGTGTAGCTTAACTAGGACAATAAATCTCTCTAAGATATATATAAACAAGGACTTAAATAGAAACTACGTAAGGAACTCTTGCGTAGTAGTGCACAAATTGCTAACCTTAAAGAACTATACAAAGAAACTATTAGAATTAACAAAGAGTAGTTTTTACTACAATAGGAGCTCTACTAAAATCCTAGACTAATAAGCTTTAGACAACTAGTAAAAGTAGTTTATAAGAACCCTGTTAGAATTGTCTAAAAGCAATAGCTAAGGAACTACTAGAGATATAAACTAATAGAAGATGTCTAGTTTAACTATATAGGTAAAGGAAAAGGAGGAAGGATAGGCCCTAAGCAGCCTAATAAACGCGTCTCTAATAGAAGTTAATAACTAATAACTAAGACCTATAAATGCTTTATATGTGGCAAACTAGGCCACATAGCTAGGAACTGTAGATTAAAGAATAAAGTCTATTAAACTAAGTTAAATATACTAACTATTAAGGACTAAGAACCTAATAAGGAATAGGAGGTTATTACAACGCTATTTAGTTACTAACGCGTTACGCTAGAACAAAGTAAGCGATTAGATTTACCTAACTTATAATTATACAAAGATCTAGAAGACGACTCTAATATATACCACAACATAGAAGACGTAGAAGAGATACTAAAATCTCCTACTCTTTACCTATAAAGTAGGCGGAAAGAAGATAACCCTATGTTACCTAAGTATAAACTAAATATTTAGGACTATATAGAACTCTACTAGGCACTAAAAGGGATGTAAACCTATAAAAATAAGGAATTAAACTACGTACTAAAGTACTACCTAGACTACTAAAATCCTACACACTAATTCTGTATATAGACGCATTGCGAAGAACTAATATATATATAACACAAGATAGAGAAAGAAGAAAATATAAAACAACCTAGAAGGAAACTGCGCTGTAGATAGATATAGATAGACTATCCTATCACAGCTTATAACGAACACCTCTAGGATAGATAATAAGTAAAATACTTTCCTTACCTTACGCTAAAGGGTAATAAATGCTATAACATGCTTATTAACAGAGACTCTATACAACTATACTAGTATACGTGTCTAAACTAAGACTATAAATACTACTATATAGCTAAACATTTAGACAGCTTTGTAAACTGCCTTATATAAAAAGTAATAACAGAACTACTAATTTAACTAGTACATAGGAATAGTAAAGACTGTAGAAGGAAAAATAGAAGAACATCCTTACAGGAAGAAGAAAAAGACGATCTATATAAGCTATATAGTTAAGAATAATAATAGAAGCAGATGCTTAGCAACGTATACTAGGCACTAGAACTTAACTACAACCTATATAAATAAATATCTGTTTTAGGCCTAAACTTAGATAAGAAAACGCCTTTATTAAATTAAATACTATAGTAAGTATAGCATTAGTTAAGCTACTAGTACAGCTTAAAGGAATATAGGCTTAAGCTTTTATAAACTTAAGAGTAGAAAGGAACTTTATATCTTATTAGATAGTAAGATAAGCAGGACTTATAATATTAGAGAAAAAAGTACCCTATATTATTTATGTCGCGAATAGATCCCTAATGCCTAAGACACCTTAAATATACTAGGAGGTCACTACTATAATAATAGTCTAAGGACATAGAGAGGAACTTACCTTAGATATCTTACTAGAATCTAAGTATAAGTTAGTTTTAGGATTACCTTAGTTAATAATACACAACCTATAGATTAACTAGGGTATAAAGAAAATATTATTTAAACACTGTAATTATATATTATAAGCAAAGCCTACGTATTAACTAAAAATAATAGTAGATAAGGGAGTTATTAATAACATAATACCGTAATAGATAGTTAAAAAACAGAAATATACCTTAGCAGACACTAGTAGGAACCACTAGGTTAAAAAACGCGAGAAGGAGGATAATAGCACACTCCGTACCTTACTAAAAGAGTATAGGAAATAGATATATATATTTACAGAAAAGGAAGGAAAAGTAAACCTACATAAATATTAATTCTAGAATCTTATAATAGACCTAGAAGAAGGGAAGACGCCACCCTTTAGACTACTATATAGTAAAACAGGAGAAGAACTCCTTAAAAAACAAGATTTTATTAAGACAAACCTTAAGAAAGGATATATATAACTATTAAAGTCACTAGTAGTAAGCCCTTTTATGTTTATTAAGAAAAAAGATAGATTAGACAGACTATACGTTAACTACTAACAACTTAATAATATAATAATAAAGAACTAATATCTACTACTAAATATTACAGAGTTATAAGATCGACTATCTTAAGCTAAGATATTTATAATAATGGATCTAAGAGACAGTTACTACCTTATATAAATTAAAAAAGGTGAAGAATGGAAAACAGCGTTTTAATCACGCTATAGACTATTTAAGTATAAGGTTATGCTATTTAGACTTACAAATGCACTAGCAGCTTTTATAGCACTTATTCACAACGTACTCTATAAATATCTAGACATATTTATTATTACGTATATAGACAATATCCTTATCTTTTCTAAAAATAAATCAGACCACACTAACCATGTACAGATAGTACTAGAAGCACTAAACAAAGCATGCCTTTGTATTAAACTTAAAATATGTAAGTTTAATATTAAATAATTTAAATTCCTAGGACACATCATTACTATAGAAGGAATTAAGATGGCACTAAGTAAAGTTAAATACATTAAGAACTGGCTAATACTAAAGACAGCTAAGAATATCTAAAAATTCTTAGAATTCTGTAGATTTAATTAACAATTTATCTAAGATTACGCAAAGGTTATAATACCTTTAATAAATCTTATAAAGAAGGACGTACCCTTTAAATAAATAGATAAGTATAGAATATTATTCTAACTCCTTAAGACAGCATGTATTATAGAACCTATCCTTATTTATTTTAGAAGCGATAAACCACTACGCTTTAAAACAAACGCTAGTGATCTTGCGCTAGGCGCCTACGCTAAATAAAAATATAATAGCAAATGTCACCTAATTGCCTATTACTTATACAAATTTAATAACACTAAAACACAATACAACGTATATAATAAAGAACTCTACGCTATTATTAAAGCCTTAAAGCACTAGAGGATTTACGCGCTTAGTTGCTTAACGCTAGAAATCTATATAAATTATAAGAACTTTCTAAGGTTCACAATAACAAAAGAACTTACGCCATAATAACAAAGATAGTTATAGACTACTAGGTAGTATAAGTTTAAAATTATCTATATAGCTAGAAAAGAAAATGGCAGAGCAGACGCTCTTAGCTAACAAAGTAATCTAGTAGAAGAAAAGGTAAAAACCTTCTTTATAATCCTTTGTAAAGCTAAAGATAGATCTCTAGAACTAATAGTAGAACTAAATTAACTTTTAGTAGTTAACTAAGAAGTTCTAGAACATCTATAGACTAAGATTATCTAATAATACCATAATAACCCTATATACGGACACCTAGGCATCACAAAGATAATAGAACTTATCTAAAGGAATTATACCTTTAAAGGAATTAAGGAAGCTGTAATAACTTACATTTATAAATATATAGAATGCTAGAGAAATAAATATAGCACATATCTTAAATATAGAGAGATGTAAGCAATTAGAATACTAACAGCACTATAGGAAGACATCGCTATAGATTTTGTTATAAGAATTCTAAACTCTAAGAATCTAATAATAGGAATTAAATACAACAGTATACTAGTAATAGTCTACTAACTAACTAAGTATATTAAGCTTATTCTATGTCTTAAAAGAATAACGGCAAAAGAACTTGCTTTTTTTATTCTAGACTAACTAATTAGACACTACAGAATCCTAAAAATAATTATTAGCAACAGAGACAAGCTCTTTACGTTAAATTATTAGACAACGCTTATAGCACTACTTAGAACAAAATAAAAGCTATTAACAGCTTACTATCTACAAATAAATAGATAGACGAAACGTATAAACTAAACTATAGAAACGTACCTACGCATCTACTATAATAGTTAGAAGAATAACTAGGTTTTATTACTACCTATAGCATAGTTAGTCTATAATAACAAAGTATTAGCAGTATTAGGACATACACTATTCTATATAAACTACAGAAGACACCTATATCTCTTTAACTAATAATTTCCTACAATAATTAAAGCAAAAGAAGCTATAGATATAGTAGAAAATATAAAGAAAATATACTAATAACTCTAAGAGAACCTTAAAAAAGCTTAACAGTAATTAATTTCTTACTAAAATTAAAAATAAAGAATAGCACCTTAGCTAAAAAAGGGGGATAAAGCATATCTGCTTACAAAGAACCTTTAAACTTAGAAGAGAAAACCCAAGAAACTAGATTATATTAAAGTTAGACTATTTTATATTTCTAAGTAAATATTACTAGTAAACTATAAGTTGGAACTACTACTAGATGCAAAGATACACCTAGTATTCTACGTGTTACTACTAGAACTAGCAGACCCTAATACACTAGTTGAAACCACCTTCTACTACCAGACTAAGGAAGAAAATAAATTTAAGGTTAAAAGAATTCTAGAATATAATTAGTATAACAACACGTATCTTGTTAAGTAGAAAGGTTACCCACATAGCGAAAACACCTAGGAACTAAAAAACAATCTAGGAAACTGTTAGTAAAAGATTAAGGAATTCTATTAGAAATATAAATATACCTAGAAGGATTATAATACTAACGCTATAGTGTCTACTATATTAAGTGTTAACCACATTACTATAGAGTAACTAACAGTCGCTGCAGTAGTAGGATAATTAACAGTATCCATATTTATGTCCTTACTATCTGCAGTTATTTCCGCAGCTAGACACAACGTCTTCTTATAAGCACGCTTTTTAGCCTAAGCTAGTATTTTCTTATTTTGTAATAACTATACTATTAGGAGAGATAATGCCTTCTTATCCTTCTTAATCTTCTTTTTATACTCTTTGTAGGTCTTATCTAGTAATAACTAACTTATGTTCACATACAGATGACCTAAGTGAACACATTTAGAACACTTTAAACCTAAACCTAGTATAACGTAGTAAATAGAACCTTTAAAACTGCAATTAATATAAGGGTTCTTTATAATAATATTAGCTTCTTAGATCTTGCGATATAATTAATGTTTTTAAATAGTAGAGTTACTAGGCATAATGCTAATAGATGTACTTGTAGTAAGTAGAGTTAGCAGAATAGCTTACGTAATAATAGCTAAGGTCTAAATATGTAATTTAGGACAAATTTATAAAAGAGAGGGGATAATATTAGAATCTAGAATCTATATAATAGCAAGAAGCTAGTTTTGTACCTAGTAGGCGCGTAGGAAGGATTAAGCAGGGATTTAATGCCAGCTACGCCTTAAATAAAGAAGTCACGTAACTACTCTCTATAGAGCGCTTAATTACTCTATAATAGAGTATAACACATATAACCGCTCTCTATAGAGCGCTCCCCACAGAGCGCTCCCTATAGAGCGGACTTTGCTTAGTATATAGGAACGTAAGGATAGACTCTCTATACTTATGTTTAATCTATTTATTAATCTATCGTTTAGATTCTAGTAGACTAAATTATTAACTTATTACACTTCACAAGATACTATTATATTAATAAGACCTTCCACCTTCTGTAAGTACTCCTGCCTAAGAACCAACCTTAACCCTTTAGGACTAGCTACCCTCTTGGATTTAACATAAACTAATGCGCTTTAAAATAGACGCTAGCACTCTTACGCTAGGCGCCTGCGCTAAATAAGAACGTAATAGTAAATAATACTTAATTACCTACGACTTATCCAAATTTAATAACGCTAGAACATAATATAACGTATAAAAAAAAAACTCTACGCTGTTATTAAAACCTTAAAGCACTAGAGGATTTACACGCTTAATTACTTAACAATAGAAATTTATATAAATTATAGGAACCTTGTAAGGTTTACGATAACAAAAAAACTTACGCCATAAGAATAAAGATAGTCGCAGACTACTAGGTAGTATAGGTTTAAAATTATCTATGTAGCTGGAAAAGAAAATAGTAGAGTAGACGCTGTTAGCTAACAAAGTAATCTAGTAAGAGAAAAGATAAAAACCTTCTCTATAATCCTTTGTAAAGCTAAAAATAGATCTCTAGAACTAATAGTAGAACTAAATTAACCTTTAGTAATTAACTAAGAAGTTCTAGAATGTCTATAGACTAAGGTTATCTAACAATATCACGACAACCCTATGTATAGACACCTAGGCATTACGAAAATAATAGAACTTATCTAAAGAGATTACACCTTTAAGGAAATTAAAGAAGCTGTAATAACTTATATCTATAAATATTTAGAATGCTAGAGATACAAAGATAGTATATATTTTAAATATAGAGAGATATAAGTTATTAGAATACTAATAGCACTGTAGAAAGATATTGCTGTAGATTTTACTCTAGGAATTCTAAACTCTAAGAATTTAATAACAGGAATTAAATACAATAGTATACTAGTAATAGTCTACTAACTAACTAAGTATATTAAGCTGATTCCATGCCTTGAAAGAATAATAGTAAAGAAACTCGCTTTTTTTATCCTGAACTAACTAATTAGATACTACAGAATTCTAAAAATAATTATTAGCAGTAGAGATGTGCTTTTTATGTTAAATTACTAGATAATACTTATAGCCCTACTTAGAACGAGATAAAAGCTATTAACAGCTTACTATCTATAAAAAGACGGATAAATAGAACGTATAAACTAAACTATAGAAACGTACCTACGTATCTACTATAATAGTAAGAAGAATAACTAGGTTTCATTACTACCTATAGCACAGTTAGCCTATAATAACAAAGTATTAGTAGTATTAGGACATACACTATTCTATATAAACTATAGAAGACACCTATTTTTTTAAAATTAATAATTTCCTACGATAATTAAAACAAAAGAAGCTATAGATATAATAGAAAATATAAAGAAAATATACTAATAACTCTAAGAAAACCTTAAAAAAGCTTACTAGCAATTAATTTCTTACTAAAATTAAAAACGTAAAATGGCACCTTAGCTAAAGAAGGGGGATAAAGTATATCTACTTATAAAGAACCTTTAAACTTAGAAGAAGAAATATAAGAAACTAGATTATATTAAGGTTAGACTATTTTACATTTCTAAGTAAATATTACTAGTAAATTATAAGTTAGAACTATCACTAGATGCAAGGATACACCTAGTATTCTATATATTACTACTAGAACTGGTAGACCCTAATATACTAGTTAGAACCGCCTTCTACTACAAAACTAAGTAGGAAAATAAATTTAAAGGTAAAAGAATTCTAGTGTAGGTTTGGCTTAATCTGTAATTAAGTATTTAAGGGTTAATAGTATACCATTGTATAAAGGATAAGAAGTAGGTTTAATTAATTACGTCTAGTCTATTATATAAAGGGGCACTAAGAACCTTATAAAATTTCAGCCTCTTAGCGCTACCCTAAGTAGTAGGCCATTATGCGGGCCCCTATAGGTAGACAGGGCCCTACTTTACTTAGTGCTACTTATACAATCCACTCTATAGATACTAGTAACTTTTTCTTTATGCGATGGCCTATATTTATTATACGCTTCCCTTTCCTATCCTTTTCTATTTATACAGTTAGCCTTCCCCTATTAGAATAGGTTATAAGGTAGGTGTAGTGTTACTATGCAGTAGAGGTCCTATTTACACCTACTTTTATGTAAATAGGTAGTAATAGCTAACCTACTTAGTTCTTACCTTACCCTCTTATATAGTAGTAGAGCCGCATTGTATAATAAGGCTCTTTCTAGGCATATACCTTATATATAAACAGAAGGTAGGGTGTTAAGTAATGCAATGCTTAGCGCTAAGTTTTAGTAAATAAGTATAAAAGGATATCTCTTAGCTTCCCTAAATTTTCTCTCTTTTATCCTACTTTAATATACATGTACCTTCCTCCCTTCTTACCTTATTCTTTTTAGTGTCCTAGTGTCTAGTGGCTAGTGCTCTATTACTAGTAAATATTTATAGCTTTTTTATATAATGCTAATTTTTAACAAGACATATATATATATATATACACACACTCTTGCTATTATACAATAGCTAATAATACTATTAGTCTATTAGGCGCTAGTGCCCTTACTACTAGTGTCTTTGTGCTAGTTATTATAGGCTAGACTAGATTACGCATCTAGGTTAACCTCCCTACTAGTTCGCCTAGCATAAGGGCCTTTACATAGAGCCTATTAGTAGACGTATAACAAATCCTCTAAAGTATCTTTATTTTATCGTATAATACTAATAGGTGTAGGACGAAGAGGCTAAAGTGGCCTAGATACCCTTCTAGGATATTTATATGCAAATTCTAGTTAGCACAAACCTCTAGTAGTAGGCTACTTACGTTATATAACATAAGGGATATTAGTAAGTGGTGCTTATCTAGTTATATAACTAAGTTTAGAATAAGTCTTATATTTACTTATATAGCACTACTAATGCTAGTAATTAGGTGTTCCTAGATTATTATGTAATCCTAGGCTATAAGTCTAGATTATATAGTGCCTAGGTGTAGAAGTCGCATAGTACTCGTTATAAGCGTTATATATAAGGGGAGGTAAATATCTTTGTTATATAAAGGGGTAGGTGTGCCTAGTCTTTAAATATCTAAAATATTAATATAGAAAATATATTCTTTAATGTCATTATACAATCTCCTATAATGTGTTCCCTCTTTTATAATAAAACTATAATGTTAAATTAGTAGTGGGGCTATATAGCCTAAAGATAAATGTGTCTGTGCGAAGTTATAGTAAGTTATCCAGAAAAAAAAGAAAGAATTTTTAAAATAGTAAGTAAAATAACAAAAGAAATATTATATGGTAGAGTAGTTACTCTATCGTGTAGTCCTTATTAATTATGTCTACTAAAGCCTTAATAGTAATGTGTAGTTTATTTATTAAAATTAGTCTTTAGAGTGCCTAGTTAGGTGATTTCTTCGTATAAGTATTAGTAGGATTATCTTTGCCATTAATCTACCTAATCTCTGTAATTTTCTACTTTTTGTACGACTCCCTAATTAACATAACATTAATTATAAAGTTTTTTTTATTTATAGTGCCTAGTTGTACAAGGCATTTATATAGGGATTTTAACTTAGTACAGACTATAATAGGAATTAGGGGAATCTAAAGTGTTAATATAATGTATTAGAGTGTTATACTTAACACAATTACTATCTACATAGTTTATTATATAAATAGCACTAAGTAAAATAGGGGCCTGCCTACCTGTAGGGACCTGCAAAAGGACCCACTACTTAGGTTAGCGCTAAGAGGTAGAGACTTTATAAGGCCCTATCTACCTATAAGGACCTGCATAAGGACCCACTGCTTAGGTTAGCGGTAAGAGGTAGAGACTTTATAAGGTCCTTAGTGCCCCGTTGTACAATAGAGTAGATATAATTAATTAAACCTACTTCTTACCCTTTGCATAATAGTATACTATTAACCCTTTAATACTTAATTACAGATTAAGCCAAACCTATACTAATTAGTAGTTAATTCTAATTAACTACAAACTAGTAAGGTCTAAAAACAGAGCGCCCTATAAGCTAGATACGCAGGCTCTGTATTATTACCTTTACTAGAGATTAAATTTTAGATTATATAATAAGTAGAAACAAAGCGCGCACATCTATAAAGAGTCGCATAATCTAGTCTAAGCTATTCTATAGAAAAGAAAGGAGATAGTAAATATGTTTATAACCCTAAAAAACACATCGCACGATTAAACTAGCGATAACTAAACGCAAATATATTGTATAATTAAACTAGGAATAACTAAATACAGACACGTCGCATGACTAAGAAAGATAATAATAATATAGCCTTAAGACTAGGAGACTTTCTAGAGGAACTATAACCTAAGGACGTTGCGTAATAATTAATACTACCTCCTTAGTAAGAAGATAAAGTAATATAGCTTTAATAAGTAGAGGAAGTAATAAATATTAAGGCTATTACCTTAAGAGGAGAGATTGCACAAAAGTACTAGGTAAATAGAGTAGACTTACATAGCTACCTACCCCCTTCTCTAACATAGCTAAACACTTATATAGTATATATAATTATGTAATATCGCGTAAGTAGCTTTAAAAGTAAAGAGGTAATCTCTTCTTTTACTAAAGATTTTAATAACTAAAAGGAGAGAATCTTTAATAAGATTAGTTATGTAGTAAAAAGAGAGCTTATTACTTTTCTTATAAAGAAAGGCTTTAGTACTACTAATACTATAATAAAGGACACCTATACAAAAAAACTCTTTAAACTGTTATAGCTTAACTGTAAGCTATAGACCCTTTATATAATAACGCTGTAACTATAACCTAAACTGCTTTACACGATCCTAATAATGTAACCTACACTATCTATAGGTAATATATATATATATATAGAGCACAGCTAGGGCCTATCCCTATACACGCGAGGATAGAGACACTATATATAGAGCTACACTAGTAGTAGTAGCCTAAAACCTAGACTGCTTTTACCTAATAAACTACATCGTACAAAGAGACTAGACACTCTTAGTCTCCTTAATAACTAGGAGATTATGTTTCTATCTAGCTAGATAATATTATCTTTAACTTTAAAGGAGAGCTAGAGGATAAAAACTATCGCACGAAAAAGGAGGAAGATAAATAAGATTAATAGAGTGATAAAGAAGAAGTATAGAAAGCTACCTTATACTTTACTTCTACTATATACCTTTATCGCATAACTAGGAGACATCCTTCTATACCTACTTACTAAGACCTAGCGCTAAGCATTATATTACTTAATACCCTACCTTTTATTTACACACAGAATATATGTCTAGAAAGAGTCTTATTATATAATACGACTCTACTACTGTGCAAAAGGGTAGAGTAAGAACTAAGTAGGTTAGCTATTACTACCTATTTACACAAGAGCAGGTGTAAATAAAACCTCTACTATATAGTAACACTACACCTACTTTATAACCTGTTCTAATAGGGGAAGGCTAACTGTATAGATAGAGAAAGATAAGAAAGGTAAAATGTATAATAGATATAAACTATTATATAAAAGAAAAATTACTAGTGTCTATATAGTTTATTGTATAAATAGCACTAAGTGAAATAGGGGCCTGCCTACCTATAGGGACCTGTATAAGGACCCACTACTTAGGTTAGCGCTAAGAGGTAGAGACTTTATAAGGTCCTACCTACCTATAAGAACCCGCACAAGGACCCACTACTTAGGTTAGCGCCAAGAGGCAGAGACTTTATAAGGTCCTTAGTGCCCCTTTGTACGATAGAGTAGACGTAATTAATTCAACCTACTTCTTACCCTTCGCACTATAGTATACTATTAACCCTTAAATGCTTAATTGTAGATTAAGCCAAACCTACAATTGCATTATTAAAACTACCTACTAAACTATATAATTCGCATACTAGAACACTTCTAGTTACTCTTTTACACTTTACTAAGTTCTAGTAGATAATATTACTATAGATCTTAAAGTTCTAAGTTATTATATAATATTCCTCTACTAGCATAATAATAAAGCCAAGCTGTAAGCTTAGGTCTCTATCATTAGGAAAAGAGCTATCTATAAAGATAAATAGCTTCGTGCGACCTAGGTTAAGTGGAATAAATTTTAGTCCTCTTTATATATTCTAAATTTGCCAGTTTAAACGTATATTTAGTGCCTTAATATTTTTTTCTATTAGTACTATTGTTTACGCGGCAATAAACAGGTTAAATATTACTTCTAGTTAGCAAACTAAAGAGATAAATACACCTCTTACTTATTATACAATGTATTAGTATACAGCGTCTTTATTCTAGGGATTAATTATATAAAGGCTTTTAGCCTATCCCTTCTATTCTAGCGTAACAACACCCTAAATAAGTTAGGTTTTACCTCTATTAAACTTAATTACCCTATCTTATGTTAAGACGCTTTTATCCTTTATATAAAACTTTATAGTATAGAGCTACTCTTCTTCTTATTATATAAAACTTTCTATAACCACACTAAGAGTGTTATTAGTCTAGAGTCTAGTAATACTAAACATCTTAGGTCCCTTATCTGTAATAAGTAGGTATAAGTTATACATTAACACATATATCCTTAGTTTCTCCTTATAGTAGTTATGGTATATCTTAAACTAGTAGAGACCTAATTCTGCTACGCTATACAAAGGTTGTACAACTTACAGAATTATATTTAGTAGGAAGAAATCGCGTATTTCTACTAGTAGTTAGGCGTATAATGTATAAAGGAGTTTGTTAGTAGACTATACATAGGCCTAAAGTAATATCCCTAAGCTTAATATACATATTATACGACTAAATTAGTGTTACTAAAAGAGCTAACAGCAACCTATAGCTTATACACTAGATAGTAGAGGATTATATAAGAATCTTGTTTTTTTCTTTATCTAAATAGCCAGTAAAGACAAGTCTTAATTTCTTATATAGTTATTTTATCTTGCCTTTAATCTCTTGTACGAGACCTAGGTTAAACATACAGCTAGGTTATTTATTAGAGTTCTACAATAAGATTTTAAAAGTGCTATTAGTAATAAGGGTATTTATTTCTACCACATCTAATTCTTTAAAGGGCTGGCTAGGTGTAGTAATAACGCTATTTATATAAAGCTTTAGTATAAGCTTAAAGGTATCTTTTTCTTTTTAGGTAATAAACTAGGTGTTTAGTCTTTCTAATCTTTATTAAGCTTTACCTAATTATGCAACTATAGTAGTTTAGTTATTCCTAAGTCTTCCCCTTAGCCTTGCCTTTAAAGCTTTAATTCGTGCAGGTATAAGAGTATTTATATCCTATAGTTCCTATATATTATTTTTAGTTGCGTAATAGTATAGTTTAACCTATATATAGCGTAGTTTTAGAGGTCTATTTTTAAGCTCTAGAATAATATCTCTTCCTTTAATACTCTTAATCTTATACAGTCCTTACTATCCCTTTTTTTCTCTTTAGGCTATAACTTTAGAGCTAAGTAGGAGTGCAAGGGTTTTGTGTAATAATAGACTAGTCCTAGTGTTAATTATATAAGTAACTTTAACTTTAGCTCTATCCTTCTTAAGTATTTTTATTACTTTCTAAACTGTATTAGCTTAGGCAATTAGTTCTAGTAAAGGCAGAGAGTCCTTATTAATCCTTAAGTAGGCACTAAAGACTAGGAGGGTAGGTACTATACTATTAGGCCTAGTTATATTATTTAGTGCCTTTACTACTATCTATAGCGCTGTTTTATTATCTATATAACTATTAATCTTAACTCTTAGGATATTATACACTAAGTATAGTAGTATATATACTCTTTTAATCTTACCTACAGCCTAGTGTGCCTCCACTAGTATTTGTCTATATTCTACTCTAACTATCTTTAAATAATTCTAAAACTTATTAGAAGCAAAGTTAGTTCCTAGGTTATAGATAATATAATCTAGTAGGTCTTAGTATATATTAATATAGTATTTTATTAAGGTATCCTAGGTGTCTCGGGTAGTTATTAACCTTAGGAATTAGGCTGCCTAAAAGGATGTGTCTATATTAATAATATATAGGACATCCCTTTTACTATTTCGTACGACATTAATAATAATTTTATAGTTAAAGTATAAGTTATTTTAGATAGAGAACTTAAAGGGTCTTAACGCTTAGTTATATAACTAGTAGTAGTAATATAACTTCTTTACTTCTTCTAGTATAGAGCTCTCTACTTTATGCCCTACCTAAGTAAAAAGCTTATATAGTCTTTCTGTCTAAGGGTGTCTAAAATAGTAGTATAGGCATTAGAGTTCTATCTCTATAAAGAAGAGAGCTAATTCCTTATTACTAAGGTTAAAGAAGGGGTAATCCTACTTTTATATAACTAGGACTATTATAGTGTCCCTTTGTACAATAATATCTAGAATGTTATTAAAGTATACCCTAAGTCTGTTAGCATCTACTAGCGATAGCAGGAATAGTGTTAGGGAGTCTAGGATATAGTAGGTTACTGTTCCTATAGGGTTAGTAATTTATATAGTGCCTAGAGATATCTAAAAACCCTATCCTCTAAAGCTAATATTAGTAGATCCTAGTAACTAGTCCACTTTAGTAGTTAGGCTTTTGTGTAAGTAGGTAGTAAGCTAGTCCTTTCCTACTATAAACACTTATATAGCGCCTATATCTTAGGGTTCTCCTTAGTAGTTTGTATAATACTAACTAGCTAGAGTGAATAGTTACATAGGTTCCTCTATATTCTTATTATTCTTGCTATATTAGATGTCTTTACTAGTTATACGATAAAGGTAGGTAGTAGAAGTAAAGTATAAAGTAGTCTTCTATGCTTTTTTTTTATTACTTTATTAGTTTTATTTATCTTCCTTCTCTTTTATATAATAGTCTTCTTCCTCTAGCTCTCTTTTAAAGTTAAGGATGTATACTTATATATTTATAGTAGAGGGTTTATGTTTGTAGAAGTTAGCGTACAATAATATATATTACTTTCTAGCTTACTAAGTATCTCTTAGTAGATAGTTAGTAGACTAGTATCTTTCTTTATAGTATATAAAGCATTTCTACTTTATATAAGAGCTTAAACTTCTAAAGTTGCCCTTTTCTTTTAGTTTAAAGGTTATTCTACCTCTAAAGGGGCTAGATCCTCTTATGTAATTAAGATTGTTGTATTATTAATTAGTATAATATACCTCTTTACTATTTTAGAGGAACTATAACTTCTTTCTATCTTTAGTAACTTAGAGTAATGCATAAAGGTTGCTAAGTAAGCCTTCTACTATATTTTTAGGGTTAAACATAGCTTATTTAAGGTTAGGATAGCTATAGTATACTTATATAATAGTAGTGTGTAGTTATAGTTTACTACTAAAGCTTTGTCTAAGAGCCCTTTAGGCTAAGGTAAGCTAATTAATTATTACTTCTAGGGCCTTATGCAATATAGTAGCTAGATTATTACTTTTATAACATTTAAAAGTAAGAGTAGTCTAGTCTATCTAGTATTAATTATAATTAACACTAGTGTTAAAGTGCCTATTTAGTCTCTTATATAATTCATCCTATAAAAGTCCAAGTCTAATGTTATATAGCTAGTAGGTGCTCGCATAATTAGAAAGGATTTCTAGAAAGATATTTATATACTAGTCCTATAGTACAGCTAGCCTATAGTATAGTTCTCTAAAGATTCTTACCTTATCTACTAGGATGTTATATAGCCTACTAGTGTAGTTATTCTCTTTACTCTAAGCCTTCTAAAAGAAGATAATCTTATCTAGCTAGATGTAAGCATAATCTCCTAGTTGTTAAAGAGACTAGAAGTGTCTAGTCTCTTTGTATAATATAGTTTGTTAGGTAAAAGTAGGCTAGGTTTTAGGCTACTACCACTAGTATGTCTCCACATATAGTGTCTCTATCCTTATATATATAGGGATAGGCCCCAGCTGTACTCTATATATATATATATATTACCTATAAATAGTGTAGGTTATATTATTAGGATTGTGCAAAGCGGTTTAGGTTACAGTTACAGCGTTATTATATAAAAGGTCTATAGCTTATAGTAAAGCTGTAACAGTTTAAAAAGTTTCTTTACATAAGTGTCTTTTATTATAGTATTAGTAGCAACAAACCCTTCCTTTATAAGAAAAGTAATAAGCTCTCTTCTTACTATATAACTAATCTTATTAAAGATTTTCTCCTTTTAGTTATTAAAATCTTTAGTAAAAGAAGAGATTACCTCTTTACCTTTAAGGCTACTTACGTAATATTACGTAATTATATATACTATATAAGTGTTTAGCTATTTTAGAGAAGGGGGTAAGTAGCTATATAGACCTACTCTATTTATCTAGTACTTTTGTGTAATCTCTCCTCTTAAGGTAATAGCCTTAATGTTTATTACTTCCTCTACTTATTAAAGCTATATTACTTTGTCTTCTTACTAAGAAGGCAGTATTAATTATTATACAACGTCCTTAGGTTATATATCCTCTAGGAAGTCTCCTAGTCTTAAGGCTATATTATTATTATTATCTTTCTTAGTTGTGCAACGTGTCTGTATTTAGTTACTACTAGTTTAATCATGCAACGTGTTTATATTTAGTTGTCGCTAGTTTCATTGTGCGACGTGTTTTTTAGGATTATAAGGGGGTTCACTATCTCCTTTCTTTTCTACAGAATAGCTTAGACTAGATTATACGGCTCTTTATAGATGTGCGTGCTTTATTTCTACTTATTATATAATCTAAAATTTAATCTCTAGTAAAGGTAATAATATAGAGCCTATGTATTTAGCTTATAGGGCGCTCCGTCTTTAGACCTTACTAGTTTATAGTTAATTAGAATTAACTACTAATTAGTGTAGGTTTAGCTTAATTTACAATTAAGCATTTAAGGGTTAATAGTATACTATTATATAAAGGGTGAGAAGTAGGTTCAATTAATTACGTCTAGTCTATAGTATAAAGGGGCACTAAGGACCTTATAAAGTCTCTGCCTCTTGGCGCTTCCCTAAGTAGTGGGCCATTATGCGGGCCCCTACAGGCAGGTAGGGCCCCACTTCACTTAGTTCTACTTGTACGATCCACTGTACGGACATCTAGAATATAATTAGTATAATAACATATACTTTGTTAAGTGGAAAGGTTACCTATATAGCGAAAATACCTAGGAACTAAAGAGTAATCTAGGAAACTGTTAGTAAAAAATTAAGGAATTCTATTAGAAACACGAACATACCTAGGAGGATTATAGTACTAACGCTATAGTATCTACTATATTAAGAGTTAACCACATTACTATAATGTAACTAACAGTTACTACTATAGTAGGATAATTAATAGTATCTACACTTATATCCCTACTATTTATAGCTATTCCTGTAGCTAGATATAATGTCTTCTTATAAGTACACTCTTAAGCCTAAGCTAGTACCTTTTTATATTATAATAACTATACTATTTGGAGGGATAACGCCTTCTTATCCTTCTTAATTTTTTTTATACTCTTTATAAGTCTTATCTAGCGATAACTAGCTTATATTCACATATAAATAACCTAAGTGAACACATTTAGAACACTTTAAACCTAAATCTAGTATAACGTAGTAAATAGAATCTTTAAAACTATAGTTAATATAAGGGCTCTCTATAATAATATTAGCTTCTTAGATCTTATAATACAATTAATGTTTTTAAATAGTAGAGTTGCTAGGTATAATACTAATAGACGTACTTATAGTAAGCGGGGGTAGTAGAATAGCTTACGTAATGAGGGCTAAGATCTAAGTATATAATTTAGGACGAATCTATAAAAGAGAGGGAATAATATTAGAATCTAAAATCCATATAATGGCAGGAAGCCAGTGTTATACCTAGTGGGCGCGTAGTAGATATTAAGCAGGGAGTTAATACTAGCTACGCCTTAAATAAAGAAGTGTTGTGGTAAAAAGGGCTCGAACTATCACAGGATATTCAGGAGCAGAGTTGTAAAGAATACAAATAGCTAATTATAAGAAAGGATGCCGAAAGGGCAGACTATATATAAAAGAAACAAGCCTCTTGGCAAGAATCCCGTGATATGAATTAGTGGATCCAGAAAGAATTATGGAAGTGAGTGTTTTACTTTAACAGTAATCTAATCTAAGCCTCTTAGCATTTTCCTTATTACGTCTATAACCCTATTATCGCTTTATTATACCTTTATAAGCGCCTAACTCCTATATTATTATAAAAGAAACGAGCCTCTTAGTAAGAATCCTGTGATATAAATTAGTGGATCTAGAAAGAATTATAGAAGTGAGTGTTTTACTTTAACACACGCCCTAGGTAATCGCTTAAAGCGGATTACCTATTATAAGAAGTAATCTTTAATCGTCTAAATCCTTCCTAAAGATCTTTAAAAAACCATCTAAAGGCTGTTTAAAAATTAAAAAACTATTAAGAATTATTCTTCTAAATCTCTTTATCTTAAGAACAGCAATTCTATTACCCCCTATTTATTGTAATAGCAAAACAATTACTGTTTATCTTTTAAATTATAAATCCTATTGTGAATTGTGTCCAGAATCTCTTCTTCTAGTGGGTTAGGAGCTTATAAGCGTGGCATAAAGGCCTAGAGCGTAAACACTTCTATTCTACTGCTCTTTTCGCTTACTTCCTATTAACTATAAAGTAATTTCCCCGCTCTTACTAGCTAGTAAGTATAATAGGCAGGCGCGTTTTAATTAGGAAGGAGCGGTAGTAAGAGAAATAAGTAGTAAGAAAAGAGCGCATTTAGCGCTTAATAATTAGATAGGTGGTAGAGTATATAAGCCCTTTACTAGCGCTTAATCTTCTCTCTTTAATCCTTTACTTTTAACGCTTTAACTTTCTATTTAATTTAAGCCTACTAGTTTAAGCATTTAAATCCTACTGCCTTACAGTATGTTCTCTTCTAATTATTACCTTGCGCTCTTTCTGTTGTTTAGAGCTTTGCTAACTCTTTTAGATGTCTAATAACCTAGCTAAAGCACACGCAGTAAAGGCTGTAAAAGCTACTAAACGAAGCTTCTAATCCTCCCGCTAAGATCCTCCTACTCCTCCTACTCCTATTCTCCCTCTAATCTTTTCTTTCTTTTCTTTTTCTTTTCTTGTTTCCTGGCTCTAAATTAATAATTCTAGGTAGTTAATAGATTAATTCTCTGCTTACCTACTTTTGTTCTGTAATTGTTGTGCTTATATCTTATAGATTTAATAGCCTTTTAAATCTGTTAAACTACTAATAAGTGAGAGCCTTTGTGAGGCTATCTGCTAGCATTTCGCTAGTTAGAAGATAGTCTACTTAAAATAATTTTTTTATATGCTCTTACCGCAACTACATATTCTAAATATCTTTATAGCGTAGTTAAGTAGTGATTCTTTTGTTCTTTCTAATCACTAAACGAATGGTTTAAAGATTATCGTAATAGACCTTCTATAAAGGTCCTAGCTCTAGAGTAAGCTTAGTAAAGAATCCCTTAATCGCTATAGCTTCTTTACTTATATGTTTAAGCGCTAGAAGCTCTACTTCTATTATTAAAGTGGTAATTGTGTTCTATTAAGCTGCTTTCTATAGGATAGCTCCTCTAAATAATAGGATAATATATCTATAGGAAGATCGCCGTAATATTAGATTATTAGCAAAAGAGGCATCTCTACATATTAGCAGATTAGGTCTATTGTAGCTACTAAAGACTATAGCCTACTATCTAGTTTAATAGAGGTAAAGGATTATATAGTTAATAGCAGTAAAGTGTTCTTTGCTTAGATTTGTTAGAAAGTGTAATAGCTTTAACACTATAAAGGCTATATCTAGGCGTAGCATAATTGCTATATAAAAAGTTAATTCTACCTTTTCTTAAAAGAGCTTTATTTTTTAAGGAGTAGCTTCTCCTATACTTAGAACAAGATCTTCTACTAATAGAGGTGTAAGAGGGAAGCTCCTAGAGTTTAAAAGGTTAAACTTTTTCGTAATCTTATTAATGTAGGTATTATAGCCTAGAGAAATTAATCTTGCTTCTCTATCCCTAATTACTTAAACACCTAGGAACTACTCTACTAGTCCTTTTAATTTAATCCTATATTTGTTTATAATCTTTCTCCAAAAATCTAGGGCTTCTTTCTCTTTACTCTTGTAATAGAGAAGAAGAATGTTGTTAATATAAAAAAGAATAATAATACTTTAATTACTATTAAAGAAAAGGCATAGCTCTTCTAGCGATGCTAACAGTCTATAAGATTAAAGTAATTTTATAAATTCCTTATACTAAAGAAGTAGTGAATCTCTTAAGCTATATAAAGCTTAATTTAATTTTACACACTTTCCTGGCTTTTTAAAACTATTAGGTAATTTACAAGTTACTAGATTAGCGGCTGTAATAAGAGTATTTAGAAACACTCTCACTACATTAAATTGTAAGATTTCTAGATTAAATTCTGCTGCTAGAGCTATAGCTAATTAAAAAGATCTTACTGCTAGAGTAGTAGTATAGGTAGAGTAGAGAGTATTTTTTTCTAAAGATCTCCTCTTATAACGATTTAAGCTTTACACTTTTTAAAGTATCTATTTTAATTAAACTTATAGGTAAGAACCTACTTTAAAAAGAGTAATTACTCTAATATTTTTAATTATTTAATCTCTGTCTAGGTACCTTTATCTTACAAAGTCAAGATCTCCTTATAAGCGGTAAGGAGGAATAGCTTCCTATATAGATAATTATAAAGGTGTTTCTATAGGGTTGGCTCTAGTGTAAGCTTGTCTCTATAAGTCCGAGCCATATAAGACGCTCTAGGCGCCTATCTAAGTATAGAAGTGAATACTATTGTATTTAGTGTAATATATTCTTTTTACTTAGACTAGGCCTCTACTACTCTTAGTATAAACGTATGCTCTAATATTACATTAAGATTACTTTAAAGATAATTAGTGATTAGTGTATAAGCACCTAGCTTCTACCTACCTCCTAGCTAATTATTCTAATTATTTTGCTTCCTTAATCTTCGCAATAGTAGATAGCGATTTATTAGTTAGTTAATTTCTAGTGCTTTACTATAATTTCGCCTACTTATTCTGCTTACTTCTAAATAGATCTGCCTTTGCCTTTAGCGCGCTAGTGGGTTATTTACTTTATCTAGCGTGATTAAGTTATCTGCGCTAGGTTAATTAGTAACCTAATTAGTTTCTACTAATAAATAGGGTATTAAATCTCTAGATTCTAGCGGGCTAGCTCTTCTAGTAGTATTCTGGTGGCTGCTAGATATCTTTTAATCGCTTAATAGATCACCCCTAAGATCACCTGGCTCTAGTGTCTAATTAGGGGTTATAAGTTCTATGCTTTCTTTCATACTTAAGTAAATTCTTAGCTACTAGCTAGCTAAGCCTATAGTTTACTTAGTAGTAGGTACCTTAGGTTCCTAATTACTTAGCTAGCCTACTTTGCTTTTAATTACCTAAGGGTTACTTATAGGTCTAGTAGTAGTTCTTGTATACTTATTTATTTTAGGAAGAATGTTAAGCGCGTCTTTATACGCTTCTCTTAGATTATTTAGCTCTCCTTCTTAGAGGCTTTCTACTATTTTTAACACTTCTATCTTTAGAATAGATTATTCCTCTAATCTTTAATAGAATAAGGACTTATTAAACCTTATATTTTGTGTAGTAATCACCTAATTAAGCTAGAGAATCTATATTTAGTAGATATTAGAAGCTTTGTAGCCTACTAGGTATTTAATATAGCCTTTAGGATTTACTTTAAATCCTCTTCTGTCTTGCCTAGCTGCACGCTCTTAATCTAAAGGATAAGCTTAGTAGCTATAAGCGTAGATAGTACTCTAGTTTAGACAAAGATTAGCTATCCTATATTATGTTTTTACTAGTTTAAAATAATAAAAATATTGTCTAAACTAAGTATTTAACATTTTATTAGGTAATTAAAAGCCTAATACTAGGCTAGGAATTATTCTTTAGAGCTAGCATGCCGCTTATATAATCTTAGGCTAGAGATTTAATAGCAGATTTGCGCTTATTTATATTTTAATTACTTTTATTATAAGCTCTTAGCCTACTCTTTCTACAGCGCTATTAGGCTTATATATATAGGGCGGTAGTCTGCTAATTGTTATCCCTTCCTAATTAGCCCAAAATTCGTACTAGGATTTCCCTCTCTATAGAAGTGTTGCTGTATTATTATTTTAGTAGATTTTTATAATTTAAAGCTTATATTTTGTATTAATAAGAGCTAAGAAATTCTACCACAATTTTATTATCTTAGAAAGCGTCTTTATTCTAAAATTAAAAATGTAAAGTTTCTTATTAAAATCTTCTTTAATTAGCAAAACCTAGTTTTCTCTATTTTAAGTAGTAGGCATATTAAATAGATCCTAGGATAATAAGTGAAATAGCCTAGGTATTTGTTTTCTAGGTCTCCTAGAAATTATTTAGGTTACGTGTGTAGTAGTACAGTGCTTATAATCCTTTTTTAACATTCTAGTAATCTTTACACTTTAGGCCGCAGTTACTAGAGCTTATAAGGCTCTATTTCCTATATGCCCTGCTTAAAGGTGCTAGAGGTCCTTAGAATCTAATCTCTTAATATTAACCTAGGATAATCTTTTAGTGGTCACACTTATAATAGTTAAATAAGAGCAGATTAGCTTATATTATAGAAAAGTAAGGTTATACTTGCATCTTAGATCTACTAGAATAACACTTTATTCTAGGCTTCTAATCTAAAGAGTGTAATCTAAACTAAGGTACTAAA
Source organism: Paraphaeosphaeria minitans (assembly GCA_015832175.1). Taxonomy (NCBI): domain Eukaryota; kingdom Fungi; phylum Ascomycota; class Dothideomycetes; order Pleosporales; family Didymosphaeriaceae; genus Paraphaeosphaeria; species Paraphaeosphaeria minitans. The sequence continues at coordinate 161,717 of WJXW01000006.1, forward strand.
TCTTTGCTTTCTTTAAAAGAGCTTCTAATATAATATTTATATAAAAGCCTTCTACTACTCTTACTCCTTAGAGCAGCAGATCTTCTATAAATCTCTTATTTTTCTTATATAAAGCGTTCTTAATTAGTCTATTACTAATTCCTAAGATTAGGAGGCTTTGTGTACCTACCTCTACACTCTTATTTAATAATTAAAACGTTCTAGGAACAAGTCTTTCGCAATTATTAACTAGGTAAACTACTATAGCACTGTCTAGTATTGTACATTCTAATAGAGGATAAGCGTTAGAATGTAGAGTAGAGTAGACACCTAATGCTCTATTTTCTATAGGCAGATTAAATGGGTTTAGTAGAGTAGTAGTAATACTACTAGGATACTTAATAGTCTTAGTAGAGGATTGTTTCTTATTCTACCCTACCTTTATAATCGTATTACAAAGGTTCAACCACTTAGGCTGCTTAAGTTAATTAAGAATCTCTAATTCTTCTTTATTAGTAAGATTAAATAACAATGTTCTATTCTAGGGTAATCTAGCCATTGTGGTTTAAAGTCTTCGGTACTCTATTAGTTTCTACCTATAAGTATAGGGCTTACAGGGACAGTTTGGTTATTTCTTTGTCTAATTAGACAAACTAGAACTATTAGAGTTAGTAGATTGTCTTAATAATCTATTAAAAGTGGCGAATACCCTACTTATTTTATTAGAACTAGATTAGATTAAATACTCCTAGATAAGCGCCAAAAATACCTTCCCTAGATTATCTAGCGTGATCTAATTCCGTCCTAGCGTCTTATCCTAGATTAGCTGTTAGTTTATTAATTAGGCCTAATCTAGTACTATACGCGCGGCGATTATATCTAGGAAATCTTAGGTAGTAAGCGGTCTGCTAATTTTACTAATTAAGTAGGTTTTCGCTTTTTAATAGAGGAGCTACTACTCTTTAAACTAGGTCTTAGGACTTTGTCTTGCCTACTTAGCTTTTTTAAGATAAGCGCGGTATAAAGCTTAAATATTATTCTATGTAGCTCCTTTATTTAGTGCAAGATTTTTCTTTAAGAGTTAAATTAGGGACTAAAGCGTAGTATAGCGTGTATTAACTAGAGTAATTATGGCAGGAGCAAGTAGATTAGGCGATACTATAGCGTTTACTTAAGTCTAGAGATTCTATATCTTAGTATAGTCTACTTACTAGTCTAAAACTACTGCTTTATATTCTGCTATTTATAAAAGAAAGCTCTTTTTATCTATTTTATACTTAGCAAGCTCTATTTTGTATAATTAAATACTCGCCACAGAGGCTATATCCGCAATTAGTAATAGTTTCTGTAGGAGTGGAGGTTGTTCTAGCTTTATGTAATTAATTACTAGAGCGTTAATCGCCTCTAAATTAATTTAGTTCTAGATTCCTTTTAAGTTTACTTAGAATTAAAGCTAAACAAACTAGTAGGACTAGCTAGCGTGATTAATAAACTATACTTCTGCTATTTTAACAATTTTTGTAATTAGAAATAGAGGGGTTGTATTGTAGAGAGGTTCTAAATAGAGTGTTATATAATAATTTGAGCGTTACTAAGTAGGCAGGGAGAATTATTCTACGTTCTAAGCGCTGGGCTTATAACTGTTATAGTAAAAAGGGCTCGAACTATTATAGGATATTTAGGAGCGGAGTTGTAAAGAATACAAATAGCTAATTGTAGGAAAGGATGCCAAAAGGGTAGACTATATACAAAAGAAACGAGCCTCTTGGCAAGAATCCTGTGATATAAATTAGTGGATCCAGAAAGAATCACGGAAGTGAGTGTTTTACTTTAATAAGAAGTTACGTAACTACTCTTTATAGAGCGCTCTCTATAGAGCGCTCCCTATAGATTAGCCTTTACTTAGTATATAAGAACGTAAAGATAGGCTCTCTATACTTATGTTTAATTTGTTTATTAATCTATTATTTAGATTCTAGTAGACTAAATTATTAACTTATTACACTTTGTAAGATACTATTATAATAATAAGACCTTCTACCTTCTATAAGTACTCCTGCCTAAGAACTAACCTTAAACCTTTAGCACTAGCTACCCTCTTAGACTTAATATTAAATAACCTAGTTTTGTATACCTCTAGTTCTAGGAGAAATTACTCTTCTATAGACTTTACTCCTAGTTTACCTTATTATTCCCCTATTACTAGAGGTAAGGCAGGCAGGAACGGCTAGAATAGAACCTTAGAGAATACTAGCCTAACTTATAAAGTAATAGGCCTATTCTCTTTATCCTTTACTAGATAGATAGCTATAACTAGGTAAACTAAACTAGGCCAGGACGCTTATATAAGCCTCCTAACTCTATATCTCCTAGAGAGGTAGGAAATAGATCTTTCTAATAAAGTATATCTTTCTAGAGAGATATAGTCTCTAGAATTCTATTTTAGTAAGGAATTAAACTAACAGTTATATAACCTAAATAGTTTCCTACTAGAAATGCCCGCTTTCCTTATAGGGTTAAAAGTTACCCTTTATAAGAAACTCTATAGTAGTTTAAACTAATAGGTAAATATCTAAATAGTGTAAGGAATAGGTAACCTTTAAAGGTTCCTAGAGTTACCTTTTCTATATTCTAGAAGTTTCTATAATAACGTCATAATGACATTATAGCCCTATGGATACTAGGTAACGTTATAGGTGACGTTATAGGTGACGTTATAAGGTAACGTTATAGGTGACGTTATAGGTAACGTTATAGATAGTAGAGAATTACTAAGTAGAATACTCTAGAATCTCTACTATATGTATATAAGAAGAGTTACCTTCTACGTGTACTCTCTATCCTAGATAGTAATTTAGGTAACACTTCTATTCCCTTAAGAAGTAATAGTAAGGTATATAAACCTAACTTATACTATAGTAACTATAAGTATACTAATATCTAGATTCTTTAGCCTAAATTACTTCGTAACTATTTAGTTACTATAACGTCGCTTCTTAATTATATTTTACTTTTTTTATAGTAAGCGTATATTTAAATTAGGGTTGTCTTCTATTTAATTATAATTTTAACGTTATAGAAATATATATTATCTACTAATAACGCCCTAACTAAATTCAACCTTATTAGTGCTATAAAACTCCTCTATAACTATTTAAATCTAACATTATAATCTCGTTTTATAAATAGGTCTAGACCTACTTCTCGCACATTCTCAATTTGTAGTCTAGTTCTACTGTGTATAGATAATATTAAGGAGCGGCATCACGGAGACTAAACAGGCCCTTAATCTAGCTATATTATAACGGGGCGTTAGAAGATTGTGTATGGCTACATTAAGAAAACAATCTACGCCAGCGCTATACAAAGAACGACCGAGATCACGCCCAGATTATAGATTGAGATCACAGCGACCAAATAGGCCCTTCGATACCTGCCCGTTACTAAGTACCGTTTCGTTCCCCGGCCTGTACTCTAGAGACCTAACCCTTGTTGCACGCTCCATTAATGCACTGGAGGCCTCCATTAGCCGGTTTAGGGCAGTCCCAGCAGAGCCATAGGTAAGCTAAATATCTCAAGTGTAAGCAGCCCTGCCAAGTGGCGAAGAAATGCGCAGCTAGCGAGACTTACCTCCTAGATATCCGCCTGGTGAGATGTTTGGAACATATGTGCATGTACACTACGCATGCTGTATAAGCAAATAATATCAAGATATAACATGTGAGAGAGTACTTACACGCTTGCCCTGGTTGCATAGACATAGTTTTTCGCCAGCGTTTTTGCAAATGCCATACTCAGGCGACGCGCAGTCTCTCTTCGTTAAGAGCTCTACTGAACGATCGGCGATAGAGACGTCGGGCAAGGGGTCTGTTGGGATGGCTGTGATGGCTCCAATTAAGGCAGTAACAAGGGCGATGCTAAGCTTCATTGTAACAACAGAAGTTGGTTATAAATTTCGAACGGTTTCCAGATTGTGTGAGCGTACAAATGTATGACTGGGGGACCCTGAGTGTTGTCGTAAAAAGATGCACCGCGGCAGCTGGTCTTTATATGTAGTCACTCAATCCTATTAAGCTCTAGCCCACCTGCCCCGCGAGGTAGGCTCCACTGTGTAGGAACACAACTATGAATCGCGCTAAGTCCGTACACAAACAGAGCGGGCTGTTGGTGGCATTAATGTCACTTATCGAAGGATTGTAGGATTATGGCAGAAGTCATGTCTCGCGCACAGATAACATGCGAAGTGGAGATTAATGGATTGAGGTCTTTAGTATCGTCTGGGCTACCTCCACGTGGAACTAGTGCTTACCACAAAACTATATGGCAGCTTCCTATAGCTAGTAGCACCACAGGTGCTATGCAAGTTCCGCTTTGCTTTGTAGTCAAGGTGGCATATCGGGATGCCCAATCAGACTCTTGATGCGGCAATAGGGCCACGAATGTACTGTGGCATCCAACCGAAATACCGTATTGTTGCTCGGTCCGCTCACAACAGCTACGTCGCTTCTGCTTTGTGCATTGTGCGACCTACAAAGTCGCGGTACTTTCCAAGCCCGCCCTTCCGTTGATTAATGCCTCGCATCTGGCCGCGATACCGATTTGATAGCGCTACAACCTCCATACTGCAGTAGGTGCAAAGGGCGGCCGATACGCGAAGGAATAAGGTTTCGCAGGACAAAGTATTGAATCCTGCTAGGGGCGAAAACAACGTTGCGACAGGGGCTCCTGACTCATGATCACAACGTCCGAGGTGGAAACTACTATGGTACATGGCAAAAGTAGTGTTAGCGCGACATGGGTAGGTGGTCAGAGCCCTCGGCATTGTTAAAATGCCCTATTGCCGCCAAGACATCCTATTCCATAGTAATTTGTATTGCAAACAATGCTGTTGCAGCTAAGCCTTCATCCCCTAAGTGCGCGTACATACAATCAACTTCGGACGATAGTGGCAGAAGCTTGGGAGTCAATTTCACCAGATCACCTTGATTCTATAGTAAATACTATAGGAGAAAGGTGTAGAGACGTAATTGCTGCCAAAGGTGGGCACACAAAGTGGTAGAAGAATCAGAATGTTGATAAAAATGCCTTTCGTCTCATGTCAGTACAGTTGACTGTAAAATACGCGCCTTGGCACCTCATCTCCGACCCATGCTCGGTGGCGCGCTAACACTACTTTTGCCATGTACTATAGTAGGGCTGCCGTCCTAGGAAGAAAATCGTAGAAACTAAACCTTAATAGTTTTAAGGGGTTTCAGCTGCACCTGCCACCCGCCACGGGCATTAGCCACATTAGGAGTAGCGGGTAGGTATCTAAGTAATTACGGGTAGGCGTGCAATTAGATTTTATTAAGCTAATCTATAGACTAAACCGCTATTTGCTTTATATTAATTAGAAGGGAAAATACACTAAAGACAAGAGTCTTTAATTGTCTAAAAAAAAATACTATTAATATAGGTGTAATAGAGACCTTCTTAATGTTAGTTACAATGAAATAACTAGTATTCCTAATATAAAAATACTCTATAACGCGTACGCCTATAAGTGAAAAGGTAGTTTCTATATTAAGTCTACTTATATATAGTATATAGGTGTATTCATAATAGCTCAGATATTTAATAAGCTAAATTACTAATAATAGTAGTTATAAATATAAAATATACTACCACTTTACGTGAACTTAATAAGTTGGCTTATAATAACTACTTATTTAAATATATAATAATTATAATTATTAATAAGTCTATGTATTAATAGCTATGGTTACTATAGGGATAGTAGAATACTAGTTTAGATATAGAAATATTTTACTATTATTTACTAAAAATAAGTCGTTATAGGTAATTTAAAGAATATTAGTAATATTAGAGAGTGTTATAAAGATAAAATCTAGCTAACGTGAGATTGAAACTACGGAGTTATAGATTATAAATATAATATAATTACTCTAGGTAGGCTCTATAATACTAAATAAACTAGGAAGCTAGTAATTAAGTAAAGTTTTCTAGCGTATAGTTAGATAAATATAGGTTAGAAAGATATATAAAAGATAAGTTAATTTTTATCTTTATTGTTAGGTCTTATTAAATCTAATAGGGCAGTTAATCCGAAAGGTTAAGGTTAGTTCTTAGGTAGTACTAGCTAAAAAGGTTAAGGGGTCTTATTAATATAATAGTATTTTATATAGTGTGTTTAAATAAATGCTTATTTCTATAATACTAGACGCTAGGCTTATTAATTTAATTATAGGATCTGTTATAGACTAACCTTAGAGAATAAATAAATACTATAAGTGCTATATAAAGGGATAAATTCTAGCCATAGTTATTATGTGGGAGGATTTTCGCTTATAAGAAAGAGTTTTCCTTAGTAGCCCCCTATTAGTATCCGCTCGTAGGGTAGGGCATAGCCCCAGCCTATTATATATTCTAGCTTTTACCTAGCTTGGACCTGTGGCTTTAGTGTAGTGTATCCTTTCTAGGGAAGTATAGCGAGAGTAAGGCGTGTGCTATAGCGATAGGGCGGCCCTATTAGAGTTATTTATTCTAGTAGAGGGCCGCTTTTAACGCTAATATTATATAATAGGCTCGTCTAGCTACTAACTATAGTAGGTCTATTATGTTACGATAGCCTTTATTCTACCCTCTACTTTATACGCCTTAATCCTTTTAAGCTGTATATCTATATTTATATCTATACCTATAGTATATACCTACGCACCTACTACTCTATTACTCCTATACTCTTCTCTAATTTTAACCTAGCTCCCTTTTACCCTTCCTGTAGCTCTACTCTAAATCCATACCTACTTTTACGCTATACGCACCTTTATCCTCTTTAGCCTCTTATCTATATTTTTTAGTTCCCTTCTTATCGCCGCCACTAGTATTAATATTATTAATAATAACTGTAATAGGCTTAATACTTAATAAGCCGAATTGCTAAAGATAGTACTTTTTAAAATTTATAAGGAGTAGAAGTTAAGCTTCTACTACTAAACTTATATATCTAGGGTTAGAAGATTGGATCTAAAGGACCTATAGGCCTAAGGTTAAAGTATATAGAATAAGGATATATACTAGGGCGTAGCCTATAATCTACTATTTTAACCCCTATTACACAGCGTCTAACTTAGTAGTAGTTTGTTAACTAGATGAACTATTATTATTAGTCTTTTATTGCTATTAGGCAGGAGGAGGGCTATTAGGTACTTAAATAGAGGGCGTTGGTTTACCTATTATAGGCGAGGGTGTTGTCTATAGTCTTAAACTACTACCCTATAATAGGTCTATTATTATTTATATTAGGTAGAGGTGGGCGTAATTACCCTTTTTAGGGAAAAGTGTTACGCTAGCGCTATTTACTAGCTTATAAATAAAACCTCTATTATTATTATTATAGTCTTTTCTCTACTCACCTATACTTTTTTCTCTCTATTTTCTCTTAATAGCACTTTATCTAGCTAGCCGCTCTTATTCTTTTTAATATCTTCTACTACTTTGTATTCTATATAGTTTTTTTCTATCCCTATTACTTCTACTCTAATAGCCTTTTCTAGCTACTATAATACGCTACGTAACTCTAAGCGCGTTTATACTAATAATAGTAATAAGAATACTTTTAACACTTTAACGCCTAGCACACCTAGTTAATAAGGCCTACGTTGCCACTAATAACCTGCTAGCGAAGATTAAAGTAGGGCCTACCTATAAAGTAAGTTATTCTATTTCTTAGAGTTATCCTTTTCTTTCCCTTTCTTATTATAGCCTTAGCTACTATTATTATAGTCTTAGCTATAAACTCTTTTTTGAATTAGTTTTTTCTAACTATTTCCTAGTTCTTTCAAGGCCTAAGAGTTAAGAATTAATATATTCAGGCCCTTAAAAACAGCGTTATTGTGAACCTACGTGCTATTATTAAGGGCTAGTGTATTAACTATACTTACTCTAGTTATGTTAAACTCTTTAAGCTAACTAGTAAAGCCTTTACTTATAAAGGGTACTACGTTTATAAGCTTACTAGCTATACTAGCTATATAAGCTTTTTTTTTTAGGTTCCTTTCTATAGCTTCTATTACTAATTTACATTATAGATCTAGCCTACTCTAATAAATAAATAGTGTAAAGGCTACACTAAGATCCTTATTAGTGGCGCCTACCTCCTTTAGTGTAATGGGCTGGGGCATAGCCCCAGCCTTTAGAAGGATCTTAAGGAAAGGAACTGCCCTAAAGAAGTGGACCCACTAAAGAAAACTCTTCTTATAAGCGGCACACCCCCCTATAGAGACTTAATACCTAGAATTTATTCTTTATATTTTAGCACTTACAGTTCTATTTATTCTCTAAGGCTAGCCTATAATATTAAATTCTAGGTCTTCTAGAAAAGAGTTGTTTAAAAGAATAAAGAAACATAATAGAGTCTAGAATAACCCACTAATAGATGCCTCTAATATCGCTAAGTTAGTAGAATAACTATAGAACTTAATTACTGCTAGAGACAAAGACCGCTCTACTATATAAATACTATAACTCTAAAATAAAGAGCTGCGCAAGCTCTTTATACGCTAATAAGTCTACGCTAACACTGCCTTAGGCCTATCTACTTCTACTATAAAGGGCGGATTCCTATTTACTAGTATAGACTAGCTAATCCTACAGCGTAAACTACTCTTAAGCCTAACTAAGTTTAGGGGCTTAAAGACATAGTTTAGGGCCTAGAAGGTTATAATAGATTATAAGCTCTAGGCTAATAAGCAGTTTATTAGCTCCCCCTAAAAGGAATAGGCGCTAATATAGGACTACCTAGATAATAGTCTTTAGAACACAGTAGCGGCCTTCTACTAAACTAGGGGGGCAGATAGCTAGTTTAACCTATAGATATTTATACAGTACCTTACCTTTATATACGCTAATAAACACGCCTAGTAAAAGGCTAAAGCACGCTTTAATATAATTAGGTAAGGCCTTAGGAAGAGTTTCTCTAACTTTTATATTTACTTTAAATAGACCTTAGTAGAGGTAGGTAGTAGCTAGTAGGGTAACACTAAGAAACTATATAAGTTACACTACGCAATCTAGCGTAACATCTATATAGTTACCCTTAACTGTGATGTTCCTAAAGGGGACTATAACGCAGCTATTACTAGATTCTTATAGATTGTAGTAGACCTTAAAATAGAGGCTCTAGAAGATAAGCTTACTACTTAAGCTACCTCTTATAAGGGTAGCTAGCCCCCTCCTAAAGATAGTAATAGTAATGTCTATATAACTCCTATAGTGGCTTTAACCTTAACCTAGCCCTAAGCTAGTAGAGAGGCGGGTAAGTAGCGCCTAAACTAGATACCTAAATATATCTTCTAGTAACACTAGAATATAGGCGTGTGCACTTACTACAGTAAGCCTAACTATATAGCTAGAGCCTACCCTAATATAGTTTTACTTTAGGCTATTACAACCTAATCTTAGTATAATAAGATAAGCATCTAGTTAGGAAAAGAATAGCCCCTAGTCTAGCGCTAATATAGGGGCTAAGCGCAACAGCATTAATAAAGGTATAATTAGGGTAAGCTGCAATAGTTAGAGTGGCTAAGGCTAGAATAGGTATAAATAGGCCTACCTCTACCCTCTACGTCTTCCTTAATAGCACACAGTATGTAGAGGCCCTAATTAATATAGGGTGTAAATGCTTTACAGTAATTAGCCCTAGGCTAGTAGATTTACTCTTACTATAGCACATTATAATCCTAGCCTAGAAGCTAAAATAGGCCGCTAGGTTATTACTATAGACCCTTATTATAGAGATAGTAGTAGTGCCTTATAATATATCTAGGTAGTAATAGACCCTTTACACTTATATAATCCCTAACCTCTACTAGGATATAATTCTAGGGGCCCCCTAGCTAGCCAAGTCTAAAGTAGTAGTAGATATCTATAGTAGTAAAATTATAATTAGCGCGGCTAGGGGTCTTATCGCTCTTAACACCTAGGCGGTAAAGAGGCAGGGCCTCCTTACTACACTAGTAGATAAAGAGGATAATGTAACACCCTTTAATACTCTAGATAAAGACTAGGAAGGAGTATTCCTAACTTCGCTCTAGAATATTACCTAGATACTCGTAATAACGCTTTCTTACATAGTAAGACCTTTACCCCCCTATAACGTAGCGGGGCTAGGCCTTACTAAAGATAGCAGGATTCTCTCTCTAGAACTAGCAAAGTACGCTACTATCTTTAATAAAACTAAAATATCTAGCTCCTACTATACTAGGGCACATTAGACTACTATATCTACCTAAAGTAGACTCTAAGCAGCTTCCTTTTAAGACTACCCTAGGGCCTACTATATAGCATATCTAGAGATTAGCTAGCGGAACTCTAGCGCTAACTTACAGAACTTATAAATAAAGACTAGATATAAGTTAGCTCCTCTTTAGTAGATGCTTTAGTCCTTCTAGCCCTAAAGCCTAGAGGGAAATAGCGCCTATATATTAACTATTAAGAGATTAACGCAATTTCTAAGCTAGATTAGTATTCCTTTCTACTTATTAAAGAGACACTACGCACCCTCTTTTAGGCTACTTAGTTTATAAAAGTAGATATCCGCGCTGCCTTCTATAAGCTGTAAGTTATAGAGGGGAAAGAACACTATACTATATTCTATACCTAGTTTAGCCTCTTTAAGTAGTTAGTAGTCTTATTTAGACTAACTAGGGTACCTACTATATTCTAGCGCTACATTAATAGCGCTCTAAAAGATACTTTAGGCGATATATATATAGCTTACCTAGATAATGTTCTTATCTATATAACAGAGCCCCTACGCCAACACTAGGACCATGTGCAATAAGTGCTAGAACTCCTATAAAAAGCTAGACTATATATAGACCTAAAGAAATGCAAATTCGCGATAACAGAGGTTAGGTATTTAGGGTATCTTATTATAGTAGGCAAGGCTATTCGCCCTAATCTAGTAAAGATATAAATAATTAATTAATAGAACGCCCCCTCTATAGTGCGTGTAGTCTACTACTTTATTAGCTTTGCTAACTTCTATCGTAACTTTCTCTTCTAATTCTCTAAGTAGGCCGCACCCTTATATACCCTTACTAAAAAAGGGGTCCTATTTTAATAGGGCCCTAGAGAATAAGAGGCCTTTTAGGCCCTAAAGAACATATTTATATAGGGCCTTATCCTAGCGCTCTAGAACCTAGAGCGCGACACGCTAGTAGAGGCAGACTACTTAGGCAGCGCTACTAGGGCTTACCTCTCTTAATATATTAAGGGGATCTAGTACTCTATAGCCTACTACTCTATAGCCCTAACACTAGCCTAGCAGAACTACACTATTTACAATAAAGAGCTACTTATAATTATATAGGCCCTCTAAGTATAGAGACTAGAGCTAATAAGAGTAGCGTGCCCCTTTAAAATTCTAATAGACTATAAGAACCTTAAATACTTTATAAAGATCTAAGAATTAAGTAAGCGCTAGCACTAGTAGTTAGAGTTACTTTCTACCTTTTGCTTTTACCTCTACTACTAGCCTAGATCCTAGATAGCTAGACTAGACGCACTAAGCTAGCGTAAATAGAATATAGCCTAGCGAATAAGAATAAACGCCCCGCTAATAGTGCCTAAGACTATATAGGCTGCCCTAGTGCAGATGCGATCTTTAACAGCACTAGTAGGGGCTTAGATCTTTACTAACACACATCTATAGGCACTTTAAAACGTAGCTATAATAGAGTTTCCCTCTTACTATATTAGGCTTAAGGCAGTGCACTATAGTAACTATATATTCTCTATAGCAGCTACTACCTCCTAATAAATTAGAGACTATATAATTAGTATATATAGGTCCCTCCTATAGCGCGGAGTCTTTTAGGTCCCAGCTTAGAAACCTTTTACTACTACTATTATACAGCGCGCACATAAGTCTCTAGTTATAGGCTATTCTAGAAAGAACTTTACGTTTAAGATTATCTACTAGAACTACTACTAGAATAATATATCTAAAAATATTACCTAATTTATGTATAATTGCCACTGCGTAGGAGCGTATATAGACTAGTAGAAGTAGTAAGGTCTCCTATAGCTACTTCTAATTACAGACTAGTACTAGGCGCAACTCTTAATAGATTTTATAGTAGACCTCCCCTAGGCCTCTATAGCAGTACCGCGATACCTGCTTATAATTACTAATAGGCTGTTAAAGTATATATAACTAGAAACTATAACTTCTATAATAGTAGAGCACTGTGCAGCCTACTTCTATAATATATAGTAGTAGTTCTATAGCTTCCCTATTTTACTAATTATAGATAGAGGCTTAGACTAGCTAGGGAAGTTCTAGACTACACTATATAAATTAACTAGAATAAAATAACTCCTCTCTACAGCATACCACCCCTAGACTAACGGCGGCATAGAGAGAGTAAACTAGGAGGTACTTTTAGTCCTCTATATTATAGTTAACTTTAAATAGACAGACTAGCTAGACTACCTCCTAGCCTACTAGCTTATATTAAATAATAGAGTATCTACTACTATAGGCCTAAGCCTAAATCTTCTACTAAATAGATATTACGTTAATCTCCTTAAAAGAATCCCCTTATTAGTAGAGTCTACCTACACCCCTGCTAAAAGGGCAAAGTACTTCCTAGACTACCTTAAGAGAGGGATAGTTTTAGCCTAGACTACTATTACCTATAGACAGTAGCGCACTATAGAGGCTATAAACTATACCTACTGCCCTATAGAGTAATTCTAAGTTAGAGATAAGGTATAGTTCTTACTATATAACATAAAAACTAACTAGCTAAAGAAGAAACTTAACTAGCTTAAAGTTAAGTATACTATAATAGCTGTACTATCCCCGCTTATAGTAACGCTAAACCTACCTAGTAATCTTTATAAGACTATCTACGTTAACCTCTTTAAGCGAGTGGTAGATAATCCCCTACCTAGTTAGACCTAGGCTAACGCCTAGCTAGACCTAGCCCTAGAGCTAGAAGAAGCGGACCTAGACCTACGCAAATAGGAAGTAGAGGAGGTCCTACGCATTAAGAACACCTAAAGAAAATAATAATAGGCGCTAGTAAAGTAGACTAAGTAGGTATTACTAACTTAGGTGCTAGTTAAAAATATTATAGACACTATAGCTCTAGACCGCTTTAAGGCCACCTAGGGGGACTATAGGCACAATAATAGTCTTATCTAGCCTATAAGAAAGAACACATAAACATTATAAGGGAAGCTATAATAGGTATTTAAGAATTTATTCCCCTACTAATCTAGTAGAGGCGCTATCTATCTAAAAACTACTAAAGACTATTAGCCCTAGGGTTACTATAACCAAAGCGGCACTAAAGTAACACTAGGTAGGAATAAAGGGGGGCTATAATAACTATATTACTCTTCGCACTAGTAGTAGTAGCACCTAGAAAAGTGCACTAAGCTAGCCTTAGATAAAGGCTTAGGCGGAGTTACTTTATAAGGCTCTTAATATAGGTTAAAGGGTATACGCTATTAGGCTAGGGCTGCTAAAAGAGTAGGGCGGCGTTAGTTAGAAGCTGTCCTAAGTCACTCTATAACAGTGGCGAGTAGGTTAGTAGTCTATACTTAGGTCTAGGTTATCTTATCTAGGCGCCAGCCTATGCTCTTCTTAGATCGCTAAATATAATTTCCTATATTATTTATTTACCCCGCTATATTGTTAGCTAACGCCACTAGATTCTAATTATAGTTACTACTACACTAGGCTAGAGTTATCTAGAGCAAAGGTGCCACTAGGGCTATATCTATACTAGGGGGGGCAACCACTATTCTATTACTACGCTAAAGTAGGGGTATAGTAAAGAAGCCTAGCTCCTAGATTAGGCTAGAATTTTTAAGCGCTAAGTTTAGGTACTGCTTGTACTACTAGGCTAAGCGGTAGAACTTTACTATAAAGGTAGGCAGCGTTCTAGTTATAGGCTTTTAGAGGTTAGTGCTATACATTTTAGGATTATAGATATATAAATTACTATTAACCTAGCCTCGCTCTACGTATTTAATCTAGAGGTGTAGAGCCCGCCTTAGGCCTAGGTTATTAGCAAAGGGGGTAGAATTATACTAGTAGGTGGCCTTAGTGTAATAGTAGGCGCTATAAAAGCAGCCCTAAAATAGTTAACAGCTATATAAACATTAATAATAGTTTAGAATATAAGACTATAGACTTACTCTACGCGCCTAAGCCGCCTTAAGCGCCTAATATATTTAATACACATAAGGCCTATATTAGGGTTAGCTAGCTCTTTATCTAAACTATCTCTTTAAAGGACTGCGCTCTTAGCAATGCAGAGCTACTTTAGAGTATAAGTAGAGGTAATAGGGTTAGGGCAATTAACTAGTATACACCTTTTAGAAGTTATAAAAGAGTAATAGTAATTACTACTATTAGGCTACTGCGTAGGCGTATTAAGGCTCTAGAGAATCTCTTCTACCTTAGTATTATTAATCTCCTCCTTAGTATGCGCATAGCTAGGCTTAGTAAGGCGCTAGTTTAGGTCTAGAGGGTTATTGCTACTACTACTACTAGGACTAAAGATATCTGCTAAGGCGGCGCTACCTTAAAGGCTGTTATTAATAATATTAATATTAGCTACAGCTGTGAACAAAATACTAAAGAAAAGGGCTAAGAGGCTAATAAGAGTATAGAGGCGCATAGCGTAGAAATAGAAGGAGGACTAGATTAGGGCTAGAAGGAGACAGGGACAGAGGTGGTTATAAATAGTTAAGGAAGTTAGAATAGGCGTAGGTTAGGATTAGTATAGGAAAGAAAGAGTAGAGAAAAGAAGAGGGAAGGCAGAGTAACGTAGATATAAAAAAACTATAATAGCGACGCACTACTAAAGTAATAGACATATAATAATTACATTAAAAAAGGTAGGAGCGCCATCCTATCGCCTTATAATAATAAGGTAAATAAATAAACTGCCTAATAAAGGCCCTCGCCCTAAGGCCGCCTTAGGGCTGCCTCTACACTACTACCTTACTACAGTATAACACTCTTAAGATCTCTAAGGCTTATCTTGTAACTATAAGACGTTTTAAACTAAGTAAGGTCTAGGGTATATAATAGACTAGGGCTATACCCTAGCCTTTAGAAGGATCTTAAGGAAAGGAACTACCCTAAAGAAGTAGACCTACTAAGGAAAACTCTTCTTATAAGCAGTACACCCCCCTATAGAGACTTAATACCTAGAATTTATCTTTTATATTTGGCACTTATAGTTCTGTTCACTCTCTAAGGCTAGCCTATAACACTTTCTACTTATTAAAGAGACACTACGTACCCTCTCTTAGGGCACTTAGTTTTTAAAGATAGATATCTACGCTACCTTTTATAAGCTATAAGTTATAGAGGGGAAAGAATACTACGCTATATTTTATACTTAGTTTAGCCTCGTTAAGTAGTTAGTAGTTTTATTTAGACTTAGTAGAGTACCTACTATATTCTACCGCTATATTAATAGCGCTCTAAAGAATACCCTAGGTAATATATATATAGCTTACCTAGATAATATCCTTATCTATATAATAGGGCCCCTGCGCTAATACTAGAACTATATATAATAAGTGCTAGGACTTCTATAGAAAGCTAGACTATATATAGACTTAGGGAAATACAAATTCGCGATAATAGAGGTTAGGTACCTAGGGTATTTTATTATAGTACGTAAGGCTATTCGCCCTAATTTAGTAAAGATATAAGTAATTAATTAACAGGATACCTCCTCTATAGTACATATAGTCTACTACTTTATTAGCTTTATTAATTTCTATTATAACTTTCTTCTCTAATTCTTTAAGTAGGCCGCACCCCTATATGCCTTTACTAAAAAAGGGGTCCTATTCTAATAGGGCCTTAGAGAATAAGAGGCCTTTTAGGCCCTAAAAGATATATTTATATAAAGCCCTATCTTAGCGCTCTAAGACCTAGAGCGCGATACGCTAGTAGAGGCAGATTAGTTAGGTAGCGCTACTAGGGCCTACCTTTTCTAATATATTAAGGGGATCTAGTACTTTATAGCCTATTACTCTATAGCCCTAACACTAGCTTAGCGGAATTACACTATTTATAATAAAAAGCTACTTATAATTATATAGGCCCTATAGGTATAAAGACTAGAACTAATAGAAGTAGTGCGCCCCTTTAAGATTCTAATAGACTATAAGAACCTTAAAAACTTTATAAAGATCTAAGACTTAAGTAAGCGCTAGTACTAATAGTTAGAGTTATTTTCTACTTTTTACTTCTACCTTTACTACTAGCCTAGATTCTAGATAGCTAAACTAGACGCACTAAGCTAGCGTAAGTAGGATATAGCCTAATAGATAAAGATAAGCGCTCTACTAATAGTGCCTAGGACTATTTAGGCCGCCCTAGTGTAGACGTAATCTTTAATAGCACTAGTAGTGGCCTAGATTTTTACTAACACGTATTTATAGGCACTCTAAAACGTAGCTATAGTAAAGTTCCTTTTTTATTATATTAGGCTTAAGGTAGTGCACTGTAGTAACTATATATTTTCTATAGTAGTTGCTACTTTATAATAAATTAGAAACTATATAATTAGTATATATAAGTTCCTCTTATAGTAAGGAGTTCTTTAGGTCCTAGCTTAGGAATCTTTTACTACTACTATTATATAGCGCGTATATAAGTCTCTAGTTATAGGCTACCCTAGGAAGAACTTAACGTTTAAAATTATCTACTAGAACTACTACTAGAATAATATGTCTAAAGACGTTACCTAATTTATACATAATTACTACTACGTAGGAGTGTATATAGACTAGCGAAAGTAGTAAGCTCTCCTATAGCTACTCCTAATTATAGACTAGTACCAGGCGTAACTTTTAAGAGATGTTATAGTAGACCTCTTCTAGGCCTCTATAGTAGCACTGCGATACCTACTTATAATTACTAATAGGCTGTTAAAGTATATATAACTAGAAGCTATAACTTCTATAATAGTAGAGCACTATATAGCCTACTTTAATAATATATAGTAGTAGTTTTATAGGTTCCCTATCTTACTCATTACAGATAGAGGCTTAGACTAGCTAGGGAAGTTCTAGACTATACTATATAAATTAACTAGGATAAAGTAACTCCTCTCTACAGTATGCTATTCCTAGACTAATAGCAGTATAGAGAGGGTAAACTAGAAGGTACTCTTAGTCCTCTGCATTATAGTTAACTTTAAATACATAAACTGGCTAGACTACCTTCTAGCCTACTAGCTTATGTTAAATAATAAAGTATTTACTACTATAGGCCTAAGCCTAAACTTTTTACTAAATAGATATTATATTAATCTCTTTAAGAGAATCCCCTTACTAGTAAAATTTAGCTATACCCCTACTAAGAGAGTAAAACACTTCTTAGACTACTTTAAAAGAGGAATAGCTTTAGCCTAGACTACTATTACTTATAAGTAGTAGCGCACTATAGAGGCTATAAACTATATCTACTACCTTATAGAGTAATTCTAAGTTAGAGATAAAATATAGTTCTTACTACATAATATAAAAACTAACTAGCTAAAGAAGAAACTTAACTAGCTTAAAGTTAAATATACTATAATAGCTATACTATCTCTACTTATAGTCACGCTAGTCCTATTTAGTAATTTTTTATAAAACTGTCTATATTAACCTCTTTAAGTAAGCGGCAGATAATCTTCTATTTAGTTAGACCTAGGCTAACGCCTAGCTAGGCCTAGCCCTAGAGCTAGAAGAAGCGGACCTAGACCTACGCGAATAGAAAGTAGAGAAGGTCCTACGTATTAAGAACGCCTAGGGTAAATAATAATAGGCGCTAGTAAAGTAGACTAAGTAGGTATTACTAACTTAGGTGCTAGTTAAAAATATTATAGACACTATAGCTCTAGACTGCTTTAAGACCACCTAGGGAGACTATAGGTATAATAATAGTCTTATTTAGCCTTTAGGGAAGAACATATAAATATTATAAGAAAACTATAATAGATAGCTAAGGAAGTTAGAATAGGCGCAGGTTAAAGTTAGTATAGAAAACAGAGAGTAGAGAAAAGAAGAAAAAAGGTAGAGTAATATAGATATAAAGAAACTATAATAGTAACACACTGCTAAAGTAATAGACACATAATAATTATATTAGAAAAAGTCGGAGTGCTGTCCTATTACCTTATAATAATAAGGTAAGTAAACAAATCGCCTAATAAGAGCCCTTGCTATAAGACTACCTTAGGGCTACCTCTACACTATAAGAGAATTCTTACTAAAATAATAATAAGTTCTTAACAAAAGAACAACACCTATAACACTACTACCTTACTATAGCACTATATTTCTAAGATCTCTAAAGCTTCTCTTTTAACTATAAGACGTTTTAAACTAAGTAAGGTCTAGGGTATATAATAGGCTAGGGCTATGCCCTAGCCTTTAGAAAAATCTTAAGGAAAGGAACCGCCTTAAAGAAGTAAACCTACTAAGGAAAACTCTTTTTATAAGCAGCACACCCCCTATAGAGACTTAATATCTAGAATTTATCCTTTATATTTGGCACTTACAGTTCTATTTACTCTCTAAGGCTAGCCTATAATATTAAGGGATTTATTTAAGTTAAAGAAGTATAGGTTTAGCTAGAGAATCTAGACGTTAGTTTAGAATTATTTACTAAAGTAGAAATTAGGTTTATACGCCTTACTACCATCTTTTATAGAAGTAATCTTAGCGGCACCTAAAGCTATAGAAGAGGTAGAAGTTTATAAAGTACTTATATTAAGGGTGTTTAAGATATTAAGTCTAAAAGGGTAGCTAGTCCTAAAGGGTTAAGGTTAGTTCTTAGGTAGAAGTACTTATAGAAGGTAGAAGGTCTTATTAAGATAATAGTATCTTGCAAAGTGTAACAAGTTAATAATTTAGTCTACTAGAATCTAAATAATAGATTAATAAATAGATTAAACATAAGTATAGAGAGCCTATCCTCGCGTTCCTATATACTAAGTAAAGGCTACTCTATAGGAAGCGCTTTGTGGAGAGCGTTCTGTAGAGAGCAGTTATATATATTATACTCTATACAGAGCAATTTAGCGCTCTATAGAGAGTAGTTACATAACTCCTTTATTTAAGGCGTAGCTGGCATTAAATCCCCGCTTAATCCCTACTACGCGCCTACTAGGTATAAAACCGGCTTTTCGCCATTATGTGGATTTTAGATCCTAACATTTAACTAGTGTTAGGAAGGTAGTAGTAGGATTAAATTATTCTAGAAACCTTGTAGAAAACAGTTATCTAGGATACCACTATATAGCCTCTTCTAGATAAGAGAAATCTAGTAAAGCCTAGCCTAAGCTCGTTTTACCGCTAAAAAGTAGAACCTATTTACGCCTGGGATAGGCATTTTTTTCCTAAAAAACCTAGGGCTATTCTCTGTTATTAAGAGATATAAAAGGTTATCTTTATAAAAAGTAAAAAGGGAACTTAGGGATTATTCTCTAGAACTTATAAAACCTATTATTATAGGCTTTCTATTCACTAGAAGATCATTAAGGAATTATTTAGAGAAACGTTATATATTTCTAGACAAAAAACCTAGATCTCCTAGGAATTAAGGAGAAGAAGGCATTTTAAGTTTAATCCTAAATACCTAAAAAAGGTTTAATCTTAAAATCTATAAGACCTATAACTTCTAAATTAAGAAGTATAAGGCAATTAAACCCCTATTTTAACCTGAGATCTTATTAAGATCTAGAAGTTAGAGAAGTACTTACCCTACTAGTCTATATATATTAAGACTAGACAAAATAGGAGACTCTCTATTTAAAATCCCTAAGTTAAGTGGTTCTAAGAACCACGAAATTTAGTCTATTAGAATAGAGGCCTACCTTATTAAAAAGGGTTGTCTAGAGGTTATGTCTAGTAATATTCAAGACCTAACCCTAGAATAATAAGCCGTTCTATAGGAAAAAGCTTCTAAAGCTACTAGTATTTTAAAACCTTCCTTAGAAGATAGCCCTCTAGTATAAACTAGATTTATAACAAATTCCTATATACTTTAGAATAAGTTAAAAGAACTTTATAAGCCACAAGAATTTAGTAGTAAATTTATACTAAGTAAAGACCTTATTAACACTACTTTAACTAGCTATAAAAATAATCTAGGAAGCTACGTTAATAGCTTTAAAAGGCTAGTAATTAAACTAGAGGCTAAGTCTATTAATCTTCCTGAAAGATTCTTAGTAGCCCTACTCATAAATAATCTAAATAGTAGGGATTATAAGTATATTATTACAGTTATTACTTAATCTATGAGGATAAATAATAAAAAGGAAGAAGACCTAGATTAAGATTCTATAGTAAGCCAGCTCCTAGACGAATCTAGGAGACTAAGTTCTATAAGAAAAGGCTCTACTAATAGTAATCTACTTCTTAGAGTAAATAATAATAACTCTAGAGAAGATAAAGATATAGAAATGTCTATGCCTACTAGAGAAAATAGTAAAAAAGACCTTTGTTCCTACTATAGTAAAGAGAGACATATAGAGTCTAATTACTAGGTTAAATTCCCTAATAAAAAGCCTAAGAACTATAAGGCTACAAAGGGAAAGTTTCATAAAGAACGTAGTAATAATACTTTTCTAAAAGAAAAAGATAGAGAGACTATTCTTACTACTAAAAAACCCAAAAATAAGTCTAAAGAAATAGACTTTATACTAGATTCTGGCGCCACTATATATACTTATTATATAAAAGAGTTATTTACTACTTTAGAACCTACGGATCCCTCTATTAAATAGGGAAATTCTAATAGCTCTATAGTAGCAAAAGGGGTCGAAAATATAGAACTCCTATTTACTAAAACAAGTAAGAAAGTAACCTTAAGTAAGGTTTTATTTGTGCCAGAACTAGGTGTTAACCTTATAAGCCTAAATAAACTTACAGAAAGAGGTCTAAATCTAAATTTTACTAGATTAGGCTGTGAGGTTATATCCTCTAGTAGATATATCCTTATAAAAGGAGAATATAAAGAAGTTGTTACAGTCTTTAAGGCTATAAGTTCTAAACCAGACTTTAAAACCTCTAGTAGAATACTAAATACTTTATCTCCTAGGAAAATTAATGCTAGAGAAGAAGAAGTTAATTCTACAGAGAAAATAGTTATTAATAATAACTCTGTGGAACTATAGTATAATAGACTAGGGCATATTAATAATAAAGCCCTATTAGCTCTTAAAGAATCCGCTCAGGGTATTAAACTAGACAAAAAAGATCTAGATAACTCTAGAACTAGTCTAGATTCCTGTCCTATTTGTATTCAGGCCAAGTTAACTAAAAAGGTTAATAAAGAACCTTCTACTAAAGTAGATAATTACTTGGACCTAGTACATATAAATATAGGGAAACCTATAAATCCTTAAACTCTAAAAAAGGAGAAATACTTTATTACTTTTAGAGATAGTTTTACAAAGTTTATAGAAGTAACTCTCCTAAAGAGTAGGGAAAATATTGTAGAGGCTATAAGACAATTTATAACTAAAGTAGTACTACAGAGTTCTTCTAAGGTTAAAGCCCTATAACTAGATAACAAATTTATATCTAAAAATCTTATAAGATACCAAGAAGAAAAAGGTATTATAGTTCTTTTTTCTAGCCCCTATACACCTAAGCAAAATGGAGCTGTAGAAATTATTAATAGGCTACTATTAAATAAAATTAGAGCCTTATTAATCTAATCTAATCTTCCTAAAGTTATATAGGGAGAAGCTCTATTAACTGCAGTCTACCTATATAATAGAACTCCTAATAGTTATATAGGCTATAAAACACCATTCTTCCAAAGGTATAATAAAGTACCTAATATAGAAAACCTAAAGATTTAGGGTTCCTAAACTTATTATAAAGAACCTAGTAGTCTTATTAAGAAACTAGACGCTAGGGCTACTCCCTACTATCTAATAGGTTATAACTCTAACTAGTACTAATTATTTAATCCTAGTAAAAATAAAATAGTATATGCTAGAGATTGTAAGGTACTAGAAGGCTACTTCTATAAGCCAAATAATTAGGAAAGGGTAATAGAGATCTATAATAGACTAGAGCCTATAGAGCCTAGTAGAGAAATAGAGCCTAATAAGGAAAATAATATTCCTAAGGCTTAATAAGACTCTAACCCTAAAGTAGTTATAAATAGGAATAAAGAACTAATTCCTAAAACTACTAATATAAGTTGGCTTATTAAGTATTAAGCCTATTATATATACCACGTATACTAAACGTTTTTAAACTTTTAAGTTTTCGCGATATATAAAGAGCCTATTCTCACGTTTCTATATACTAGGGTAATTAGTTATTATACTAATTAAGATAAGTAAGTAGTGCTTAGTAATTAGTGCTGCGGTCTACTTAGTCTACTTAGCGTGCTAAGGCTACTAATTATATAAATTAGGTTATATAACCCGTGCCTGCGCCGCACGTGCTACTTCACGAATGGTCCTATGTGTGGTCTAAGTGATCTGCACTTCAATTTTATAAAGCTAAGTAGCTGCGTCTATTACTTTAGGCTAAAGCCTTTAGGCATATTTGCACTTTTTATATTTTATTTCCTTTTATAATAAGCTTTTATCTAGTTTCGAGGTGGCATCGACGCGGATCCTTGATGATGTCGTCTTCAGCACCGTCAAGCTCGTTGCATTGGCTGAGCATTTCTTCGTGGACCAGGTCCCAATTCTCCTTTGTCAAGTATGTATCATTTCCATGGAAAATGTCCTCTAGCACAGCCCCGTACCACATGACAATGGTGCCGAAGTTAGAAGCTGGCGGGCCAGCGACGATGCCATCGAAGAGTTCGGGATCGAGCTGAGCGACGCGGATGCCTTGACGGGCGCCAGTAGCACATCCGATGTGATATGATTTCCAGGCATTGGACCCGTAGTACTCCGTGACTAGCGCCTTGCCCGCTACTGTAGCTTGCTGAACACCGCGCCAAGAATGGTCAGTGAGGACTTTTGGCTGGTCGAGCAAAGCGCTGGCTGAGCTGCCGTTATGTCCACCGTTTGAACTGACAGTCGCAAAGCCAAGGTACATTCCATGCGCCATCTGAGGGTATTCGACGCCTACAACTCAATCAGTATGTAGTCTTCGGGCGAATGAGCTGTCACCAACACCCATCAAATTTCCTGTTACCGACAGATAGAAGGCGACCCTTCGATTCATCTGGCAGCCATGCCTCCACCATGATCGAGCTTGACAGTGATGTTGTAACGTTGAGTATGGCGCGACACAGGCCGACAGGCATCGGAGGAGCTGGGGTCATCTGGTAGGTTACATCCAAACCCTCGCTTCTGTGATCGATGACAGATCCCTGGGGAAGGTACTGCGTGGCCACAACATGAATATAGGCTGATCCAATTTTTTTGGCAAGACTGGCGCAGTCATCCATTCTGGACGCAATGCTGACGGCCAAAAGTAAGGCCACGGTTGCTGGGAACAGCATGGCTCAATATTGGTCTGATCGCCTTGAAGAAACGGACTGAAAAAAATAAAGAGAGAAGCTGGGCCGTGGGAGCCTGAATGAGTCTCTCGAAACTCACTGTTTGTCCTCCATGAATAGAAAGAGCCGCGGGGTGGGTTTAGCAGAACGTGAGCGGGTGCAATTTTGCGGCAGCAACCGCCATCGAATCAATCCTAAGGCCACCACAGACCCTGTTTATTCACTGAGTATCCACCTGTTCAGCGTTGGTCATCTTCCTGGTGATGCTGCTGCGCGCGCATGGTGAACTCTGTTCGCTCAGGCAGTACTCACACGGCGTCTGTACGATTTCGTTGCATGTGTAGTACCAGCCTCAAGTGCACCACACCCACATCGCCTCATCACGATGATTGCCCATATTCTTAGAGTAGTTGACTTTGCAGCACAGCGCCTTGAGCAGCTTCAGTGCGTACCACAGTCTGCTTCGACTGATGTACATCCTCCTGTCTGCGGGAAATGCTTCGAGCGACATCCAGGTTTCTTTCTACGCCGATCACCAGACTTTCCATCGCTCCAAATATATCGCCTTGACTTCGGTCCCTGGCTTCCCTGAGCTTCGTCTCCTCAGGCTGCCCCTTGGCTTTGCCTTTGTTCTTCCTGGGCACCTCGACGCCCTCTATCTGCAGCATGTGTCCGGAATCTGGTGACGATTCGTCGAAGGAAGGTGCGATGCGCGTGGTTGCGTTTGTAATCTGCCATTCTGGTGACATGGACTGCGCATTGACGACAGTCTGGCCGTCTGCTGCGATGTCAATGATGATGAAGCGCTCTTTCGTTGCAGGTAATGGAGGAGGCAGCGGCGACTCGACTGGAGATTTGTGTTCTTCGTCGTCGATTTCCTCCTCACCGTGCTGCTTGTCTCCTCCTTCTGGGCGTGGCAGATATTGAGTGTCGTCTAGGCCGAGGCTCCGCATCGCTGCAGCAGTGACGATGACTGGGTCATCGTCGGCGAAGACGTAGTGGACGAAAGGATGGTAGTGTTCGCCTGTCGTGGTGTCATCCACAACAGTGAAGAAGGGGTTGAAATTCGGTGGCGGCAGCAGCGTCTGCTCGGAGGTGGGCTCCGGGTAAGCAATGCCGTCCTCGTCTTCGCAGGCACCACTATGTGCCTCGTACCTTTGCGGTGGTTCATCCAAACCTTGCGGGAGTTCTTCGGACTGCGGAGCGGGTGGCGAGCGTGGCGAGTGCGCTTTTGGCAGCATAGGCGATGCCCTTGATGGCCTAGGACTCGAAGGCATCATGGGTTATGGGAGTGTAGAGGCGGGTAGGTAGGGCTGGAGCATGCACTTCGGAGCTCGGAAAGCTGTCGCCTTATCGATAAGACTCGCCGAAACGCGTCCACGGACGCGTGTCACGCGTGGTACCTCAGTAGTCGCAACAAGCATGACTTTGTCCCGAATACAACAATATATTGCTCTGATAGGACAACATGTAGACCAAAGCTACATGTGCAGAAAACAACCAACTGAGGGGTATCTTCCAACGCCAGTATATCAAACGCCAACCACATAAGCTTTCGCTATCCTGCCACAGCTGGTACTACAGCACCCATTGTAAAGGCAGCAGATACCAGACACTGTGCGATGCCCTTTTGTACACAATCAAAGCCTCGGTGAAGATCTAGTCGCCCATGGAAAGCACTATAGCGAAACAGCTCTGGGTCCGAACCGTGGTGTGCGGTGTGCTGGGAACGCTGAAGGAAACCGAGGAGGTCAAGATACTCCGGTGTTCGGCACGAGTTTTGGGTTGTCACATAGGACTTGTGTCTGCATTCGTTGCTGGCGTCCCTGCTTCGGTAGCGCCGGCCTCTTGGTTCTTGCTCTTGAAAGCTATTGCTATCAGCTGGTGCATCGCTGTGTAACGGAATGACAAGCTTACGCTGGCGACACATGGGGCACTTTTCCTGTGCTGCCTCTTGTCGCAGCCAAGAGAAGATGCAGTGCTGTCTCGGTCAGATCAAGTTTGTCCCTGCGATCTCGAGGTGCCTACCATGTGGAAGGAGTGATTGCACTCGCCGAGCACTGTTCCACGTCAGTATAAGCAACAGGTAGCAGTAGATCATGGCTTACACAGCGGGCAATCGTCGCCTGGGTACTTGCACTTGGAGCAGGTACTGTCGTATGGGTTGCGACAGATGCCACACACGTCATCGTCCGGCATGTCCCACCTCCAGGCCGCGACGGCGTTCCACTCCTTGATTGTCACCTTCATCGTGTCTCCCAAGCTGTCTGGCAGCAAATGTTGTCAGGCGGGGCGTGTTAGGATGGAGCAAAACAAACAGGCAGGGATCCATCTGCGGGGAAACCGTCGTGCCAAGCTTTGTCCCCTAGAGCTCCATCTGTTGCCTTCCCCACTTTTCCCGAATGACGGAATCTACGCTAAAGTTATCAACATTCACATATCGTCCGTTGTCGGGCGTGTTTCTCTTCAAGCAAACACAAGGTATTATGACCAACTCGAATTCCTGCAGCTGAGCAGCCAGGTAAGCAACCACAGTACTTTTCGAGTCTCCGCAAGCGAAAGGCGGGGAGTCAAATGAAGGCCTGCGCTATCAGCCGTAAGCTCGAGCTACCCCGACGCATATAGAGCTATTTGCTCCGGCTCTTGTAGCTCCAATCCTTCCACACACTACCACAGGACCATTGACGACCCACTCCAGCTTCCAAGATGCCTGTCTCGAGTTTCCGCTTCACCTTCCGCCCTCTCTCCTCTCTCTCCTCCGTCCGGTCACTGGCAGGTGGCAGACGCGCCATGTCCCAATACACCCTCACCTCCTACATAGTCATGCCTGTCGAGCTTGATTCCGCCCTCAAGAAGAACGTCTTCAGCAAGCTCTCGACCGCTCCACGAATCATCCCCCTGTGCGCATCATGGTTCCTGCCAAACGATGGCCGAACCGGGATCGACACTTTTATGGAGGCTCGCATTCCCCACGCACGATTCTTTGATTTGGATGAGGTGAAGGACCAGCACTCCTCCTACCCCCACATGCTACCGTCAGCCAAAGACTTTGCGAATGCGATGGGACGCTTGGGCATCCGAAAGGACGACAGCGTGGTGGTGTACGATTCGCAGGAGCTGGGCATCTTCTCCGCACCGCGTGTGGCATGGACTTTGCAGATATTCGGCCACCCCAACGTACACATCTTGAACAATTTTCGGACGTGGGTCAGGGACGGCTTTCCGACAGAGAGCGGAGAGCTGGCCGACCACGAGAGGGTTGAATACCCGGTGCCGGAATTGGACAAGAACAAGGTCACTGCCTTTGAGGAGGTGAAGGATATCGTGAAAGATGCGGGCAAGGAGGGCGCAGAGGAAGTACAAGTGCTGGATGCGAGACCCGCTGGGCGCTGGGCCGGAACCGACCCCGAGCCTAGAGAAGGTGCGCAACTATGCATACCCGTACAAGCACACGCTGACAAATACAGGCATCTCATCTGGACATATGCCTGGCTCGACGAACGTTGCCACAAATCATCTGCTCCACGCTGAAGACAAGACGCTCCTGCCTTCCGCTGAGCTGAGACAGGTCTTTGAGCGCCTGGGTGTAGACCCCTCGAAGCCCATCATCAGCAGCTGCGGAACTGGTGTCACCGCTGCTATTGTAGACACCGCTCTGACCGAAGCCGGATACCCGCAGACGAACAGACGCATCTACGACGGCAGCTGGACGGAGTGGGCACAGCGCGTGAAACCCACCGAAGGCCTTATTCGGAAGTCATCGTAGATACTTCCGTCGATGTGAGGATGTACAGTACCAAATTGATACCCGAACCTGGGTGGCGAATCGAAAGCGATATTCACGGTGCAGCCTATATGCCGGGTTAACTTTCGGTGTTCGTGGTGAGGAATGGACAAGTTTAGCACCCATATCAGCCGTTGACGCGATGGCACCTATGCTATTCACCTAGGCGCGACACGGAGCGATCGAGGTTACGCAGCATGTTCGTTAATTCGAATTTGAACGAGAGCCTTCTTTGTCGATATTATTCGCGAGTCTTGGATTGGCTCTCAAGCGAAAAGCGTCTTATATCAAACCCCACGCTCGACGACAGTTGTGTACTTTAAGACCAAGATTAATTAAACTCAATGCTCGATTGTCACTCATATGTGCTTTGCTCCAACAACCCACCTCCAGCCCTACCACGCAATCCCCTCCCCAAACCGATCCACAAACCTCCCACTCCCCTCGATGCCCACCGTCTCAATAAACTGCACACTCGTGCCCAGGCTCTCCTCTGGTGAAATTGCACCCTCCTCGTTCCACCCCACCAACCCCGTCTCCACCCTTCCGGGATGCATCGCCAGCACCACGACCCCCGGCACATCGATGGCAAAACTCTTGATGACGGCGTTCAGCGCAGCTTTGGACGCGCGATACGCATAACCGCCGCCGGCCACATTGGCGGCTATGCTGCCCATGCGGGAGGACATGACTATGATTTTGGGTGGGGAGGTGCAAGCGGCAGAGGAGGCGGCGAGCTGGAGGGCGGGTAGGAAGGACCGAACTGTGGCGAAGGCTCCCCAGGTGTTTATTTCGAGGGTGCGGAGGAAGGTGGTGCGTTCCATCGCGTGCAGGGTTTCTAGGGCGGCGACATCTTGTTCATGGTGCTTGGCAGAGGGGACGAGGCCGCGGATGCCGGCGGAGTGGATGACTTTAGGTTGCGTTAGTAAAATCAGGATGTGTAGGATGAAGGTGTAGTCATGAGGTGGTGAGGAAGCTGGGGGGGCTAACGCAGGTGTACGGTTTGCCCCCTCAAGTCGTCTGCGACTTTCGCCAGGGATTCTTCGGTTGCGACGTCTACTTCGTAGAACGAGACGTTTTGCTGTGATGAAATGGAAGCTGGTAAAGGCGATATGTCCAGTCCAACAACTCGCGTTGACGGCTGTGCAGCGTAGTGCTTTAGAAAGGCGAGACCGAGGCCTGATGATGCGCCTGTTACTACCACTGTACGCTCCATGGTACTTTCTTCCAATGCTAGCTCTTTAGTTTGCACGGTTCTAGATGCGCTCTTGACCGCTAGATAGCCAACGTTTAAATTACATGTAAGTCGGAAACGATACCGAAAACAAAAACAAATAGGGCCCCATCCGTGCATTAGCGCGTGTCTTGCGGTTCGGACTCAGGTTCCGGAGTTGAGCTGCCGGTCGGCTTGTACCTATGGTGGGGTGTGGGGTAGGCCGAGCTGACCACCATCCATCCGTGGACTTCTCAGGAACTCTGCCAAATTCGCAGCCTTTTTGGCCAAGTTTTGTTGGAGATCTGCCGAAAAGATGTTTTACGAACCAGGGAAAACGGACCATGGACTTCCTCACGATCCTTTCAAGGTACGTTAAGGAACTTCCGGGGTACTTCTCCTTTTGCAGCAGTGAATGGAGTTTGCCCATGGCTATCAATCAACGGGTTTGGGGTCACTATGCTTGTCATGCGCTTTATCCGACAAGAGTGCGTTGTCGGATAGCCCTGAAGTCGAGCTCGATATGTTACCAAGCTCGAACGTTCCTATCACTGCAACGCCTCTCCATTTCAATCACCCTCGAGAGATTAGGAAACTGCTCTAAAAAAAACCAGGCATGCGTAATCCCCCGCCCCATCGGTTGGATCTCCACGCTCTCGCCATCTGGAACAGCCAACCTCGCTCCCTACTCTCAGTTCAA
The DNA here is from genome assembly GCA_015832175.1 of Paraphaeosphaeria minitans. Taxonomy (NCBI): domain Eukaryota; kingdom Fungi; phylum Ascomycota; class Dothideomycetes; order Pleosporales; family Didymosphaeriaceae; genus Paraphaeosphaeria; species Paraphaeosphaeria minitans. The sequence goes on from WJXW01000006.1 coordinate 190,911, forward strand.
CAACCTAACCTTCGACCCACCCTACGTTATGTTCAGCGCCAACCAAACGCCTTCTGCCGCGCAAAAGGACACTGTTGTCAACGTCGAAGCCACCGGCGTCTTCTGCTGGAACCTCGCCACCTACGCGCTCAAGGACGCCGTTAACGCTACCTCCGAGCAGATGCCGCCCGAGGTCGACGAGTTCGAGAAAGCCGGACTGAAAAAAGAAGACAGCAAGCTGAGTAATGTTCTAGTCAAGGGAGAGCAAGTAAGAGTACCAATGGTGAAGGCATCGCCGATCAAGTTTGAGTGCACACACTACACTACTCTCCGCTTGCCGGGCAATCCGCCGATGGGCGCGGTGGACGTTGTTATCGGGCGAGTGGTTGGAATTTATATCGATGAGGATGTGTTGACGGATGGAAAGATCGACGTTAGCAAGACAGTGCCGATTGCGAGGTGTGGGTACTTTGAGTATACGGCCGTGAGGGAAGTGTTTGAGATGAAGATCCCCGGGGATGATCCTAATCGTTATGCGGGGCTGGAGGGGAGTATCAAGGGGAACAGAGAGATTCAAAGAAAGATAATGAATGAGGCGGAAGAGGAAGAAACTAGCGTTTCGTGAAGAGGGGAACGGTCTTTTGCGGAGAGAGGTATTTCCATTGCCTACGTGTGTTTAGTTGTTGAGCGTGGTATGTGCAGCTCTCTTCAGTGCAGATCCATTGAACTGCGTGAGGTTTGCAGTTAAGACACAATATATAGACTATTGAGCATAGTTTTCGAGACCTGGAAATAGACGGTGTCTATGGAAGAGTAATTTTACATAAGTTTCTCGGTATTTCGGTTTCAGCTTTCTAAAGTATTGGGATCCTAGAGTACACCTAGTTCTGTGGCACCTTGAACTCTGACGAACCGTAAGTATGGTAGTGTAAGATAGTACTTTGCAGTAAGCTCTACTACGAAGCCGGGTCCTGCGGAAATATTGTCGACGAAATGAAGAGTATCAGACATCCAGTAATCATAGCTCAAACGTTTGAGAACCAACATGGAACTCGTTTTAGCCTCATCAACAACCAGTGATCAGGAACTTGGCTTTGCTCGACGCGACTCACAGTCAATGAACCAGTGCTAGTTTTTCTTGGTTTGCGTCGCCTACAATTGTTAAAGCCTAGAACATTCAGTATTGAACTTCGTATGACGTGCAGGCTCTTTGTGTGCCTTTGCGCAAGACGCAATGCAGAGAATCGATGGACTGCCAAAGCACAAAGCACATTGACACACAAATTAACTGTTTCGCGTGTCCGTTTCCGGAACCGATCAGCCTCGTACGATAACCGCCACGCTAGAAGTAAGGTCTCCGGTTCAAAGTACCAAGACAAAGGTCTAAACACATCCGGGATACGCTATGAACCCAACGTGACAGGAAACACTCAATCTCACAAATTCGGATTGTATTTAGCTACGCTAAAGTGACACAATGTAGCTGGCTTCGCCTTGTTGCTGTCATCGCTATAAAAACTACAAATAGATCCGAAAGTGCTCAACGATTCCACCCGCGCACGTGTAACTCTTCATCAAATTATTCGGGGCTTTCAGACATTGTATATCCGGTTACATAGGCATGTTCACAACGTCCACAAATACGGACTGCGAGGGAGACTCTTTCGATCTTCTTTTATTGGAATGAGGGGCAGCTTCTGAGCTCACACTGCATACTAATCGTCATCTTTTGATGGACAACCCACGGGTGATACTGAGTCGTCTTATTCGGTACTGAGTGCGCTCACATGATAGCGTATGCCCTTATCATTTGTTCCCACCGGCCCTAGAGTTTGGCATCAAAGCGAAAACCCTTAAATGCGGAAGATCCGAAGCCGTTACCGAATGGCAGGATGGCTTTCAGTTGGATGCAAGCAGCTATCCAGAAATCGTTAGATTGTCATCGCGATATGAAAAAGTATATTTCAGATGTGATCATGAAGATTCTCACAGCCTCAGACTTCCAACCATCTGTCTGCTCCTGTCGTATCTTGGCATTCTGTGCAGCTCTCTCCGCAAGACGATGACTCAATCGCGTCGCTCCAAGAGCGCATCTCTGATTGTTCCGAAAGTGCGACCAATCATTTCCTACGAGAATACGATTGACATCGAAGTCGTTGAGCCATGTGTCTGTGTCATCGGCGTAGGCTTCGTAGGTGAAGCGCTACTGCGCGAATTTGGTCAAGTCTTCACATCAATTGGATTCGACATCTCCCAGAAGCGTATCGATGAGCTAGCCAAGTCCTTCAACTCATTCCCAAAAGTCACCCTCACCACGGACAAGACAAAGCTAAGTCAAGCAACGCACTATCTCATATCCGTTCCCACTCCGCTCAAACAGGACCGCTCTGTCAACATGTTACACCTGGTCTCCGCTATCAGCACAACTTTCAAGTACGCTCGTCCAGGATCGGTGATCGTTCTCGAATCCTCGGTATGTGTGGGAACTACTCGTCAGTTCTTCAGCGCCTACAAGGACGTCTATCATTGCGGGATGTCACCAGAGCGCGTCGATCCCGGAAGAAGTCAACCCACGGCGAAGGAGATTACGAAGCTTATCTCAGGGCTCACGCCAAAGGCCCTGGCGCTCATTCAAAGCATTTACGCCAAAGTATTCGATCACGTCGTACCAGTCTCGTCGCCAGAAACAGCTGAGATGACAAAGCTCTTCGAAAACTGCCAGCGTATGATTAACATCGCCTACGTCAACGAGATGGCGGACGCTGCGCGCACCCATGGTGTTGACCCAGAGGAAATGATGCTTGCGGCCAGCTCAAAGCCATACGGTTTCACTCCATACAGTCCTGGACTCGGTGTTGGAGGCACATGTATTCCCATCAACCCGTTTTACCTCTTCGCGAACAATAAGTATCTTCCTGTTCTGGAGGAAGCGACAGCCCAGATGCGGGAACGACCAAGCACAAAGGCACGCAAGTTTCATATCCGCGTCACTTCTTCACTGTCGGGCCGATCTCCACGGATTCTGGTGGTTGGCATCGGCTACAAGCCAGGGCAGTCTTTGCTCTCGGGCTCGCCCGGCCTTGCGTTCGCCGAGCGATTGCGAAGGTTGGGTTGCAGTCGCTTGGCCTTCTACGATCCGCTAGTGCAAGGCGAGGCTTTGGAATGGATGGAAAAGCTTCAAGATGACTTTTGGCACTCACGGTATCTTGAAGAGAACTTCGACGCTGTTGCAGTCTGCATGCGACAGACAAACACTGATTTCAGGGTCATGGAGAAATTGCATGCGAGCAAGGTTGTTGTGCAAGAGTTTAGATAGAGGAGCTTTGTTGATGATAGACTAGGTACATAATATGATGCATCAGAGAACGTTGAACTCATTTTCAGCGCGATCAGCCTCTGATCGAGGCTCCGTGTGACCTTCCTCCGCCTCCCTTTGCAAAGTTTCCGCATTAGCCGCGATCGGCGCTGCAGGCGCGGTCGCCGAGGTAGCCGTGACTCCTGAAATGCCCCAGACTGCATAATGCGTCAATACGAGTCCTTGTTGTGCGTGCCGCATGCGCGCGGAACCCAAGGACGACCCTTTTGTTGCGGAAATAACGGGGACCGGACGTACCTTGGCTTCCCAAATTATTCAGCACCTTCGTAAAGATCGTTAACGAGATAAAATAGCTGATGAGCTTGTTGATGCAACCCCCGACAAAAAGCTTGTGCGCTCGCTTTCGCAATTCTGGTTCAAGCACGAACACCGTGAAAGTGTACCAGGCGATAGGAAAACAGGCAACGATGATCAGTGGCAAAATTTCCATAAAATTGACCCCCTTTGCAAGGCTTCTGAGAAACAATGCTGTGTTGACGATTCGATAGTACACCATGGAGATTCTAATGATATCGATAGCAGCTGCGATGCGCGTGACAACGATCATCTGGGCACAAGTCAGGTTCATCCAGTACAATATGAATCGTGAGTACGTATGCGTACATTTCTTCCCAACCAATAGTGATAGTTATTGAAGTATGCATTTGAGCCCCAACGTCGGCGTTGTGAAAGATAGTGTAGGAGTGATTGAGGAGCGATAGTTTCGCTGATCGCTTCGGGAACGAAGATTGTATGGAGTTTCTTGCTCTGCGAAAGCATAGCGTATGTAAGCCGTCGATCTGTGCCCTGCAAGGCGAGGTGAGCGGCTTGGAAACTGTTCTTAGGGTAATTTGACCTTACAAGATACTGTACTTGGTGCTGAACAACTGGAAAGCTTGTGATAGGTTCAGCATATTTCTGGATAGCCCCTGCCATTTCCTCGCGAACTGCTATCATTGTTATGCAGCCAGGCAGACACGTTACTTTCCCGATGAAGCTCTCTGCTCGTCGGCGAACTATTTGAGACAATGACCGTCAGCAGACGTTCGTATCAGTTGAACGATTGAAAGCGCTCGAGAATCGGGGAAAGATATACTGACTACAGTTGGGGGTGACCTAGTACAGGGCTTGAGCACAATGTCAAGTTCGATGGAGCTGCATACCCCGCAGCCTGAGGTAGCACACTGTACTCGGTCTTTCGACTGGCGCTATATCTATTCAATGGCAACGCCTCGGGGTTTCGCTTACCGAATTGTCCATACGTATACTGGAATTGCTGATATAGATTCCAGAAAGACCACTCAAACCCTGGCTCCAGCTCTACGAAGACAAGTCCGCAGGCAGCAATGGCGTGCTTGTCTCTCGCCATCGCCTCGGCCAGACTTGCAACAGCCCCCTTGTAAACTGTCGAATCGGCGTCTGTACAAAACACCATATCAAATTTCGTGAAGTCTTCTGCTTCAGTCAACACAGGTAAAATATTGGTCCATACCTCCTCTCTCAGAAGTCTCGTATAGAGAGGAATATTCTTTCGAGGCACATTGAATAGATCATGGCATAGAACAAGAGAGTCCTTCTTCCCTTTTCTCCTATCAGCACAAACCAACGATTATGATAGAAGGGTTTTTCCTACCGCTGTTTCTCATCTTCTCAATAACAATGACAGGCACGTCTTCTGCAAATCCCGCGGTGATCTTCAGGACACCTCGCCTGTGCTTCAAGGAGATATATGGTCTCCTGAAATCGCGGATGATGCGCGTCATATGGCTGCGTATATCCCGATGCCTTCCATCCAGCAACACAACCATGACTTGGCGATGTTTTCCAACGTCGTTATCGCGAAGTGAGTATATCGTTTTGACAATTTGCTCTTCGCTCTCTGAGTAAGCGGGTATCAGAGTTAATATCCACTGCTGGGATACTGGACTCAATGGCCTGAAGATGCGGTAGATGCGTCTTATCAACAATCCAAAGGCGGATACCAGACAGGAGAGGAAGTCTTTGCTCTTGATGAAAAGGATGAAAACGAAGACGATCATCCCTTTATGCGCAAACACTGCAATCATAGCCATACCTACGTTGATAACGGCGATGATTCCCCAGAAGATCAGACGTTGTTTCCGAAGCTCGCTGCGATCCAGGATACGAGCCGGATCTCGGGGGTCGGGTATGTCTGGGTATCCACATCCACGAACAGTATCTTCTGCTCTAACAGCTGATTCTTCCCACGCGAAGTTGCTAAGTGATTCAAGGTGGGTTGTGTTGTCGTTGATCGAAACGTTGTTATCATTGTCTGACTCGTGGTTCGCCTCATCTCGATCATCCCTTGCTATACTCTCTGCCACACTGTCACTGACCAATTGAGTTGTTCCTGAGTTGCTAACCGTAACTTGCTTCTTGCCTTGTTGTTTTTGGTCAGGTGATATTTCCCTGTGCTGATTTGATTCCTCGAAAGTGTCGCTTTCCTTCTCGGCATTTCTTGGCGCATCCATCACGATCTCCCCGCGATTTTTGATTCCAATACCCGGCATTGGTAACATGCTGAAAAGGCATGTATTTTTCCTTTTTGCCTTCGATTGTTCGCGCGTGCACTATACAGGCTGCAGAGACTAACATTCAGGGTGGCGCGCCACTGAACTTTCCACCGGGAACGTCCACACTACCGTTAGAGACTCCATAGATCAAAACAATGAACGGCTGAATGACTGAACGCAGCTTTCATCTCCCAGAAGCGAACGATCATTCCGTGAGTGTCAAGTATCCGCCGAAAAGGTGCGCCCCACCACGCTTGCCTATCTGAAGGACGTGAAGGACGCCCGTCAACAAGGAATGCAAACGTTCGTAGTCAGAAGGACGAGGAACTATCCAGTAATTTTTTGGCACGAGCCAGGAAGTTACTTTCTGGTGTCAATCCATTGTTCAATATGCGAGGACTGTCGGAAGACAAATTCAACCGCATTCAGCCAGCATGTGAGGTGAGGTCATTTCGCGACCAAAATTGCATTTCGGAAATTCCTACTGTACCTTGGTCTTTTTTCTATTACGATGGATCACGGAGAGCAACACTTTCATGAAATTAAGTATGTCAAGAGCACGACTTTCTCGAGATCCTCATCATCTAGGATGGTCGTTGAATCATTTTCGTCCGGCAACTTCCAGAATACTTACCAATAAGGACCACTAAGGCCAATCCTCTCACCCATGTGGCCGGAGAGCTGTATGTCTATTCACGTAGTAGATCCCACTATAGTATGTCCTTCTGAGTTCCTGGCGCCCCTTGCTACTTTCTCTACTATCCCTTGAAACCCATCTCGTTGCAATGTGCATATTCCAGTGCCACCCAGACTTGCCACAGTAGCATTGGGGTCTATCTTCCTGGCAGCTGATGTAACGCTATTATGCTTCAGTCCTGTAAGAAGTGCCCATAGTGTGGGGGGACATTTTTCAGCTTTCACCAACCCTTTTTTATTCAGCTCTAGTGAGATTGATCGTACGCTGCACTTCGAGAGACTTCTGCTTTGTTCTAAAACAAAGCAGGAATCTCTCTTTCCGTCACATCGACCTGCCTAGCCGGTATTGTAATGATCGCAAACGGCTGAACATATGCTGTTGATAAACACAATGTGAAGATATGGGCGGTTGCAGCATATAATTGGTTATTGTTTCATAGCATTAATTGTGACCTTGAAAGAGTTTGTGTAGAATTATGAGAATGAAAACAGAAGCCTGAGCGCCCACATTAGCAGACAAAAAATCAAATATCCCAGAATATATTCTTCCAGTCATCAGTGAACCATGGCCCGAAGGATGAAGAAGAAATCGAAGCGGCGCAACCGGCGCCGAGGATCTCTCGAAATCCTGCGCGAGACAATTGCTCCATCGATCGTTAAGACCGCTCGGGCGGCAGCCACGCAAACCAAAAATCTTGTGAGGCGCATGTCGGTCGTTTTGAACGCAGGTGGTGGCCAAATACCTGTGGTTGAGCACATACATCCAGGGAAAGCACGCCCGGGCTCTAGGTATTCAGAAGTGGATGCAATATACCAAGATGGCTGGGGTGCGGGAATGGTAAGTGAGACATCTAGTATACTACAGAACGAGGCTGACAGCGCATTACAGGAGTATGACGATACCGAATCTAGACTATTACCTAGGGGAGGAGAGTGGCGGCGCAAATTGTCATTGTCAACCTGGGGACATCTTCAGCAACACTAGCATGCTTGGAACGCTGCAGCAAGCTTGCATACGCGTGTCCTCACTGGGAACATGCCAAAGCAATATTATCTGGAACCATATCTTTGGGGCCTTGTGTTCGAAGTTTCGAAGCTACATGCAGGTGTCCTTGTTTCTGAAATGTGCACATGAATGTGAATGTCGCCCATTGGGTTACCGATGCAAATACTCGTTGTACGTGTAGCCAGATCTTTTGTAAATATGTCATCTTTGAACAATGTCCCATCTCCTTATTTTTTGCTAAGCTTGCGCTAAACGTATACTTTTGACTCGAACGAGCTTTTCTTGGTCCAAACAACTTAGTATCTGCTCCTATGTCGAGGTATGGCTCATAAAAATTGATGTTTTGATGACCAATTCCCAGGAGACTCCATTATGTCGGGCACGGCTCGTGGTACGTGAGTCAATTGGGGGGGACCGATGTTACCTCGAGTTGGGGAAGAAGGGATGCGTTTGTCGCATTTTTCTCTTGGGTCGTGGACATCCCGAACCGCATTCCGTATCTACATATATCGTAGAGAAAGCTATCCGCGATAGACGCGTTTCACGACTAAGCTTCATGATCCCATGTAATCTTATCACATCCGCATCCTACCCGTGCTACTTGGATTGCTCTCTCAGTCCTTTCTTTCTCGTATCATGCACAGCACAAACACACAGCCACTCGCTAACCTACTGTCATGCTAATCCAGACAGGCCGTTGTTTCGTCCTCTCGACCAGCCAGCAGCGCTGTAACGGTGACAACTACGACTACGACTACGACTACGACTACGACTACATCGACCACTACTAATACACCTCCGACAGTGACGTGAGTGCTCCCATGGTGCAACGCGCGTTTCCGCACCATTGCAAATGGTCTGATGATCCAAACTTCATTTGTTTCTGAGATTAGAAGACTTTAGCAGTTGGCAACGACAAGCTCGCGATAAATTTGCCAGGGGCCAGCAAAAGATCTTCTGCTAATAAGTCCTCTGTCCTTAGAATTACCTCAGCTTTTACAGTAGCTGCGTCTTCAATTATAACAACAACGACGAGCACAACAACCTTACCAGCAGTAACGTAAGCAAAACTTAAAGCATTGCTTTGTAGAATTACACATCTCTATTCACCACCTTATCTTATTCAAAACTACTCTAACTCTTTCCTAGGGTTACCTCAGCCATTACCGTGGCTGCATCGCCAATTACAACAACTACGACGAGTACAACAACCTTACCAGCAGTAACGTACGTAGCTTAAAGTATTCCTTCGTGGAATGATATATTTTTATTCAGCTCATCCCTTTCAAAACCACTCTAACTTTTTTTCAGAGTTACGTCGGCTTATACCGTGGCTGCATCGCCGATTATCATCACAACAACAAGTACAACCACTAGCACGAGCACAACAACATTGCCAGCAGTGACGTAAGTAAAGCTAAAGCAGTGCTTTGTAGACCTCAATATCTCTTTCTACCTTATGCCTTTGAGAATTAGACCAACCTTTTCCTAGGTTTACGTCAGCTTATACCGTGGCTGCGTCGGCTGTTACAGTGAGCACCACGACAACGAGCACGACAACGAGCACAACAACGAGTACGACGACATTGCCTGAAGTAACGTAAGTATTAGGACCTAAGGATTTGTTCTTTGGCATGATCGGAATGGCGGCCAAGTTGACCCGGGATGAATTACACAAGCACCACTTTTTATATTCATCCGTAAAGTGAAAATTACAAGACAGACACTGCAGTTTCCGCCTTTTGATATCAACCATTGCAATATCGGTGCTCAATACACTGACTTTCCCCACAGCGTTACATCAGCATACACTACTGTCGCTTCTCCGGTCTACGTTAGCACAACGTCCACTACCACGTCAACAACCACTTCCACAACTACACTACCCGCTGTTACAATTACCTCGGTCTACACAGTGGCAGCATCTGCAGTAAGTAAACCACCGGGAATGAAGTCAATATGTGTTTCCTTTCGCGGTTAAGTTGAAACATTCACTACCCTGTCTTAACTCACACTGACTTCGCACGCGCAACTTAGGTAACGATTAGCACCACCTCGACGAGCACTACCACTTTGCCTGCGGTGACCATCACGGTGGCTGAAAATGCAATAACTTCAACGATCACTTCAACTTCAGTCAGTATTTCGAGGACAACTGGTGAGTACTTCCTTTTATTTGGGACTTATATCAGTGGGCTTCCTTAAAGGACTGCTCTGGTCTAAAGATGGCCTCGAAATGTCTCTTGAGCAAAATCAAACAAGATCCATGTACTGAAGCGTACTAATAGTCTCGGCCACGATCACTTCTACCAGTATTCCCAACGCCGTAACCATCACGCAACAAGGCCCTGCAGAAGAAACTCGCACGGTCACTGTAGGACGAGAGACAACGACCAAAGAGGTCACGACCACTCGCTCGCTGACGGTACGCCAGAACGCGAAGGTACCAAGTCATCTGTTGGCTTGCACCTTGGCTCATTTTACATCGAAAGATGCTAATACTCTCTAGTTCCGAGAAACTTCCACAAGACTTGTTCCAACCACCGCAACCCAAACGGTATGTTGAGACCTCAATCCCCGGTTGCACTTGGCAAGATGTATCATTGCATATCCCACGAATATCAGCTTACGTCCCATTGCGAATAGGAACGAACAACGTCGACGAGGGTCGTCAACTCCATCTCCACAATCACCACCACTCTCCCGCGTGAAACCACCACTCGCCTCTCTACCGTCACCCTAAGCCCAACAACCCTGACCTACCGCACAACTCTCACCGCAGCAGCTACGCGCTTCAGCACGCAGACCGCAATCGAGACCTCCAGTACTTCCCCTCTCTCTCCTCTCCCTCGCATCTCGCCCCCTGACTAACGCCCACCAGCGTCCATCCGCTACATCGACCGCACCAACACGCTCACAACCCGCACCACCGAGACCTCCATCGCGACGCGCATCAGCACCCTGCGTACAACATCCACCCTCTTCACGACCAGGGCCGGGACCACGCAGACGACGCGCACCACGCTGACGGTCGACAAGACGAGCTTCACGACGCAGACGGCGCGCACGACGACGACGAGCACCAAGACGGCGAACACGACGCTGACGGCAAGGACGACGACGACGTTGTACTCGACGAAGCCGACGACGGTGACGGAGAGGACGACGACGACGTTTTATACGACGAGGCTGGGTCAGTAGATGGTTGTGATGTCTGTTTTGAGGGAGTGCTAATGTTGGGTGTAGGTCAGCCGCCAGCTCCGACGGAGACGTTCGATTAGGCAGGGCGAGGTAGGTTGGTGAGTAAGTATCGGAGGGGATGGGTTAGTGAGTTGAGGCAGGGTAGTGCGGGAGGAGAGATATGGGGGGAAGTGCTTCAAAAGGGGAAGGGCCAGACTGTTCAGAGGCGTAGGATGGGAGGAGCTTGTGCGTTGCTTTCCCTGCTGTATTATTACGATCATCCTTGCTTTTCCTTTCTGTTACGGTATTCTTACGATCTAGTAGATTGAATCTTTTCGCTGTGGGACTTCTCATATTTCTGTTGCAATTGGGTGCTGTTTCATTCATGTTGGCCGACCTCGGGAGTCTCCACAGCACGTGACTATAGCTTCTTGATTTGCTTCCTCACCCGACCAATCTCAATCTCCTGTTGCCTAAGCTCTTTCAGCAGGTTTGAAAGCTCAGTGACGGGACTCTCAACGGCGGTTGCAAACGATGCTTGAGCGGCCCGTAGCGCAGGTGGTACAAGAACGCCGAACCACCTGAGGGGATCATTCGTGGGTGTCTTTTTTGTCTCAGGCTCCGGGTGATTTTTTTTTTTCTCCAATGGACCCTGCAGATCTAGTTCTGGCACTTCGTCTACTTCTGCGGTAGAAACGGTCTCTCCGGCAGCAGCAGAGCCATCTGGAGGTGATGAAGTGTCTTTGGGTTTGAAGGTTGCGTCGTTCGCAATTTGAGACACTACAGAGAATGTAGGTTTCTCCTCATCTTCACATATCACACTGCTAACGTAAGTATTAGAGGGCCGCGAATACTGTATATACACACATTTTCCTTGAAGCCTGCATCCTCTCGTCAAAGTAGTCCTGGCCATATCGGGTATGTGCGTTGTTATTGAAATTTGCTTGTGCCAGAGAAAGATAGCCCTGCAATAAAAACATCAGCACAATCAAATTATGAGGCGTGTTAAAGGCTGCTCACAGTGGACAAGTTTTTGGTCAGCTGCTGCTGCGCTTTCTGGTAGGCATCCAGGGTATGAAGGTATCGTTCCAGCAAATGATCGAGCCTCGAAACCAGTTCGACTTTCTCGGAATCCGAAGATGGCAGCTCAGGCGTAATCGGCAATACAACGTCTGCCATTTCCTCGAGAAGCAGAAATGGTGTCGTTTGCGTGGAAGTTCATCTAACTGTGTACGCGCCCCAAGTTCATAGCTCCGCCACTAACCCCATCCAGCCCCACTAACGCCATCTCTTCGACCTCGCGCATATCCGCACCCGCACCCGCACCCATCCTACCCAGACACGGCACAATGTCCAAACCAAACCCCTTCCTGAACCTCTTCAGGCGGTACTATTCCCACCAGCCCCTCAGACCACCCACCGCGACCCGCGCCCGGCCATATCCACACCCACAATGCCTCCGCGCCCGCTTCCGCACGCAATTCTTCCTCCTGCGCCGCAACTTCGGCGGCGCGCCGAATAGCAGCCATACCCCCCTCGACCCAAGCTTCGTCTCTATTCTCGACCGCCCGGCCAAAATGGCGCGCGTAGGCAAGCAGCACGGGCCGGGTCTCATCATCCTCGCCATCATACCCATCACCGCGTTCGTGCTGGGGTGCTGGCAGGTGCAGCGGCTGGGCTGGAAGACCGAACTGGTCGCGCGATTCGAAGACCGCTTGACGTTCCCACCGCTGGAACTCCCGCTACGGATCGATCAGGATGCCATCGCGGACTTCGACTACAGGCGAGTGTATGCGAAGGGCCGCCTGCGACATGACCAGGAGATGCTGATCGGGCCACGGATGCTCGAGGGCGAGGAGGGGTACACTGTTGTCACACCTCTGGAGCGGGAGGACGCGCAGGGGAACAAGAGCAAGATATTGTGTTGTCGGGGGTGGATCAGGAAGGATGCAGCGAAGCACTGGTTCCGGAAGAAGAATGGGGCGCTGCCGGAAGGAGAGGTCACCGTGGAGGGCCTGCTGAGGATCCCGCCAAAGGGCAATCTGTTTACCCCAAGGAATGTTCCCGAGGAGGGCAAGTGGTTTTTCCCCAGCGTGGAGGAGATGGCGAGGTGGAGTGGGAGCCAGGCGGTGTGGGTCGAGGAGACGATGAGTAAGTTTGAGTCCACTGGAAGAGAAAGTTGATTGGGTATCTAACGGAATACAGCTCCGGATTTGCTCGAAAGCTACGCGCGTGAGCCCAAGGGGATACCGGTTGGTCGCGCGCCCACGGTGAACCTGCGCAACAACCACACACAGTACATCTTCACTTGGTAAGCCCCCTCTCCGCTCTTCTACACCACGCGATGCTGACGAAACAGGTACGCGCTAAGTTTCGCGACCTCGATCATGTTCTGGATGGTCGTCAAGAAGCCCATCTCCGGGCAAGCCAAGCGCGTGCGCCATAGCGTCGACTGGTCATAGCCACCTCTGCCACCGCCCCTTTCATACCTTTACTCATCATCCCTGTCCTCTTCAGGGATAGCCTCCATCCGTTTCCTTTTCTGCCGCCTCAGCTTCGGCAGCGGCTCCATGCGCAGCTGCTGGAGCAGCTCCCTCGGCAGCAGCTTCTGCGCGAGGGAGAAACATGTACTACTATCTGTAACCTGGCGCGTCCTGTGCGGGCCTCCGTCAGCAACTGTAACCATCGTCGTGTAGCGAGTATTTGTCCGTAGGCTAGGCCGTGTTCGAACGTGCAACCACCGCGGCGCAGCACGTAGTAGAAGGCAAGACAGTCGGGAAATGCACGTACCTCTTGAGCAAAGCAATGACATCGCTTTCCTCGACCATCTTCCGCCCCGCATGCTGCGCGTAAGCAGCGAGGTCCTCGCCGACCTGCTCGAAGAAGAAATCGCTCGTCTGCACCAGCGCCTCCAGCGTGTCTTTGCTGATCTTGCCCTTGCTGCCCTGCCCCTTGAGAAACCCGTTCGCGAGCATCTTGGCAGTGGCGCTCGGAAACGAGGGATACTCGTGCCCAAAGCGCGAGATGTTGAGGGCTCTGCGTTGACGGCCTGCGCGCTTCTTGGCCGGGGTCTCGGGTGCAGGGGTTTGCAGGCTGCGGTCCATGGCAGACACTTCGCCGCGATATGCAGCTAGGTCTTCGTCATCCAAATCCTCGGGCTCGGACTCCCAGCCTGCGATTTCGAGAGGGGCGGTTTCGTTTTCGTTTTCATTGTCAGAGGCGAGGACAGGTGCGGTGTCGTCGTCGTCGTCGTAGGCTAGGTTGAGGGCAGGTTGCTCGTCGTTGTCGTCAACAAGCATGGTCTCTTCCAAACCCCCTAGAATATCATTATCAACTTCGCCCTCCCCGCCTTGTTCCTCGCCATCTTCCTCCCCCTCCACAAGCACCTCCCTACGCGCCGGAATTTCAAACCTGAACGTCGGATCCTCCTCCTCGCCCTCGACCTCCCCAAACACGCCCAAATCGCCCCCATCGCTCGCCCTCCCCCTTCCCGTCAACGCCCGAATCTCTGCCTCCGTATCCCCCTCTTCCACCTCCTCCACCTCCTCCAGCAGCTCATTCGGCAGGAGCGTCCCCCTTCTGTTTATGAAATTCCCATCGAGCTCGTACTCCTCCCCATTGATTGTCAAGTCATGCAAATCGCCAAACTGCTCGCTGATCCGCCGCCCAAACACGCGATCCAGGCGGGGATCCTCGCTGCGTGCCCGGCGCCCGAATTCAACCGAGTGCACGGTGCGGTTGTCGTAGTCATAATCCGGCAGGGGCGCGAGCAGCGACGGGCGCGGCGGCTCTTCGTTGAAGCTGTCGTCGTCGTACATGTCTTCGAGCGGCATCGAGAGGCGCGGGGCGGTGGGCTCGTCATCGTCGATGTCGGGGAGGTCGAGTGCAGAGTGCCTGTTTCGCTGCTGTGGGTTTGGGGGCGGCTCGATGGGCTGGGTATCGCGGGCGAGGACTCTGCTCAGGTTGCGCAGGAGGTCACGGGGCGTTTCTCGCTGGACCCTTCCGCTTCGCCGGCGCGCATGGCCGGGTGTCCGCACGGCGTTTGCGCGCTCCCTCAGGGCTCGGATGGCATGCGGTGTTGTGGGTGCGGCTCGCCGCGCGGGGAGTGGGCGTGTAGCGGGTCCGCCGCGGGGCGTTCGCGCAGTACCAGGGGTTCGAATTGCTGCGCTCCTAGGCGTGACACCGACGCTGGCTGCGCGGCGGAAAGGAGTGACGGGCTTGGGCGCAATGCTCGCGAGGCGGTGGAGCTGCGGCGTGTTAGTACAGCATGTGCTCGCAACAAGTGAAGTCGCATACATCTCTGTATAGCGTCGGCGAGTGATACGAGGCATCGCCCGAGATCCTTGGGCTCAGGTGCTGCTTCTTCCGTGCAGATTCCGACATTGTGACCGTGGAGACCTCACAAGCGTTGCGACTCGTTTCATGCGGCGACTCCAACGTTGTTGTAAGTCGCAAACGCGTCGCGTCCTCACTAACACCATCCCTCCACCCTTATCGATACGCCACAGCCGCGCCAAACCCCCCAAAAAGTTTCGCCCGCACCGCAAACGCATCCTTCTACTCTACAACACTCCACCACAATGTCCGACTCCGAAGCTGAGCCCGGAGTCCCCCTCATCGAGGCCGAATTCGACTCCCTCTCTACCTCCAAAAAACGCAAGCGCGAAGCCGAGTCCGGCGCAACCCCCGACGATAAGAAAGCCGCCAAAAAGGCCAAGCGCAAGCAAAAGAAGAAGCTCAAAGCCAAGGAAATCGACGAAGATGACTTGGACCAGGCGCTGGGCGTGAACCGGGCGTTTGAAAAGATGGACAGCCAATTGCTGGCGGATTACGTGAATGCGAGGACGAGGCTGTATGGCAAGGAGCTTAGCAGTGTGGAGCTGGAGGATATATTCGTGCCGACACGCACGCTCAGGGACACGACGAACTACACGGAGCCCCGGACGCTGGAGAATCTTTCTGCGTTTCTGAAGCAGCAGTTCAAGCACATCCAAGCGGTGCCCAAGGAGTCCAGAGGCGCACCGCATACGCTCGTGATTTCCGCCTCTGGACAACGAGCTGCGGATGTTTTCAAGTCACTCAGGACCGGGCTGCCGAAACAAGGCATCAGGAATCCGAATGTTGCGAAGCTGTTCGCCAAGCACATGAAGATTGCTGACCAGGTGGAAAATCTCAAGCAGTACAAGTGTGTTCATCAGCTCCAGGAATTATTCAGCATTTTCTGACATAGCATAGGGTCGACTTTGGCGTGGGAACTCCAGACCGGCTGTCCGCGCTGCTGGACCAAAACGCCCTTTCAACGACGAATCTCAAGCGAGTCGTCGTTGATGTATCGTACATCGACCAGAAGAAGCGCGGCATCCTCGACATGAAGGAGCTGCACGAACCGCTGATCCGGTTGCTGCTCCGCAAAGAGTTTGTCGGCGAGGGAGACAAGGGCGACAGTCTGTTCATGTTTTATTAAAGGGTGCATGGCTGCTCAGGGAGACAGTGGCATGAAAAGCATGATACCCGATGGCGCGGAAAGTGCCACTCAAATGTTCAACGAGAGCTAGGATTGGTAACATGATGATAATGCTTTATTCATGCGGCAAGTGGAGTCACACCCATGATGTTGCATCATCAATACTCTATCATTTTGTCAAGTGATATGCGCTTTGAACTGGAAGGCTGTGGCCGGAGGCTATCGATTCGAGTCTTCATCGCGTGGCTCAAAGTTCAGCTTTATCAGCGTTAGCTACTACTGGATCAAGGAGTGGAGACTGTATCAATCCCAACCTACCTGGTTCCCGTTATACAGCTGCTCGTTCCTCGGCTCTCTCGACCGCTGGTCCGCAAGCGTCCGCACGCGAATGCCTGCCGCGCCTGGCGGCTCCTGCGGTGTATTGCCTAGCGACCGACCTTCGCTTATCTGCTGCTGCTGACTTTCTGGCTGCGCACTGCTTCCGCCCCCTAATACCGAAGAGAGAGTGCTGTTCACGTAGCCCACGGCGGAGCCCGCAAGATTGAAGACTCCGCCCACAATGCTGAATACGCTACCTGCCGGTCCAGAGACAATGCCCCGAGAGCCGCCAGAATACGCATCAGTGTATCCCTTGACAGGCACGAGGATGAGCGTCGCTGAGGGCGCGAGGTCAATATCGCCTAGTGCCTGGCCTTCGTCACCAGCGGATAGCTCGCGACTAGGTAGCGGTGCGAGTATCTGCTTAAAGTAGTACGGCGGATGTTGCTCATTCGGGGTTTCCGCTCGCGTCACAAACTCCCGGTCTATCCACGGCCGCACGTCGTCTTGGAGATTTGCTGTGCGGGGAAACGAGGAGCGCACGGTTGCGCCATCGAACATGCGGACATTGAGATGGACTTCTTTGGCATTTGAACCTCTTGAACTTGTCGCGGAGAACTGTGGCGTTGTTGGTTCTGACTCGGTCAGCTTTTCCCGCTCGGCCTTCCGTGCTTCTGCCTGTGCCTTGCGCTCCGCCTTGTCCGCCTCGATGCGTGCTTTTATGCGCTCAAGCGCTGCCCTTTCCTCTTCCTTCTTCTTCCGCAGCGCTTCTCTCGCAGCTTGCTGTGCTTTTGAAGTCGGCGGCTCAGGTTTTGTGGCCGGTGCTGTGGCTTTCTGCTTGCCCTTGGCTACTGATGAAAGCGGCGGTGTTGGCGCGGCGGGTGTGCGGGTAGGTGGTGAAGGCTGAGGCGGTGTAGCTGTAGGTGTTGCTTCTGGCGCAGAGACCACGGGCTCTGCCGTGCCTGGAATCGGAGACGCGCCAAGGACTTTCCGTATGCGATTGATGAAGTCGTTTTGGCTTATGCCACTGCTCAGCTGCTCTTGTAACTGTCCGTTCCTGCTTGTGTTACCCAAAGCTACTCCCCAACATGTAACTGACATACTGTATCACGATGAATGTGGGCGTCTCTGCTATAGAGCAGAAGGCTGCGAGAAAGCCGGCCTCTGTAGATGCGGCTTCGAGGCGCAATAGGACCGCTTTCTGTTCGAGCAGGCTCGATAGCTGACTTGTCGTTAGCCTGGAAGCCCCCGGCAGCTACACATTCAGGAAGCACTCACCCAGCCGCTCTTCAGCCAGTCACCCTCCCAGGTCGTGCTCTCTGCGCTGCCGTCTATAGTCGCGCGTCAGTCGTCGCCAGTGCTTCCTCTCTGCGCGGCTTGCCTTGTATGAAGCAGCCAACAAGCTTCTGTTCCTGTATGGCGCGAGCTATGCCGCTCTGCAAGTTGCCTTCGTGGAACATTATGTCATGTAGCTTGGGTTGTTTCGTCGCGCGATGCTGTGGCCAGTTGGTTGGTCGCGGGGTTAAGACGGGAAGCTGCGACAGGGATGCGAAGGTAGCTAGTCTTACCGTAGTAGATATCGTGGGGCTGGTGATACCGTGCTTCGACCGCGCGCTGAACAACGTCAATTCGCATGCACAAGCACTCAAGAATCAATAAGACGACGAGTAGAAGTCACAACGCAATGCAATGTTGATCAAGGTGCTAGATCTATGGGAATAAAAAGCCACAATCCAATGTCTTCCGTGCCAAAGAGAGAAGCAGCCCAGAACCACACATGCTCCGTTATCTACACGCAGCTCATTAATCTGCGGATTTGATGCAGTCATAGAGTACACTAAATTCAAACGATAGAGCTACTCGTCCGCTCAAACGCGCCCTCGCACCCGCCCCGCTGTGTATGCGTCAAAACCGGCGTTTCGCGTAGTTATTCGTGGCCTGCCGTGATTTGCATGCTGCTTCGGCTCTGGTCCGAGTCGCCTGTTCGTTCGTAATGTCGCCGGATGGTATTCAAGCCCCATGTACCCTGTATACACAACCGCGTCCCCACCGGTGCGTCTACTGCATGCGCCCTACAAGATGGTGCAACCCTTGCTCTTCTTGACCTTGCCGGAGGCTTGTGGACGAGGGCTGAGAACGGCGCTGCGATCGAGGTTAGCTTGCGACGAGTGCAATGCCATGCACGGCTTACCGAATCGCCTCATCGAAAACGCTCTTGAGATTCCGCTGTGTCAGCGCAGAGCACTCCAGGTACTTCTGGGCCTTGATCTCCTTGGCGACCATGACAGCCTGCTCGTATTGTATGGGCGCCATCTTCTTCTGCCGCAGGCTTTCCTTGGTCGCCTCGTCGTCCCTCAAATCGAGCTTGGTGCCGACGAGGATAATTGGCACACCCGGCGCGTGGTGGTCGATCTCGGGGTACCACTAGCTGTTGTCAGTGGGCCATCGAGTACATAGTGCAGACGACCGGTGTACCTTTGCCTTGACGTTGTCGAACGAGGGCGGGCTGACGATGGAGAAGCAAATTAAGAAGACATCGGTCTGGGGGTATGAAAGCGGGCGCAAGCGGTCGTAATCTTCCTGTCCGGCAGTATCCCAAAGACCAAGACTTATGGGTTTTCCATCGACCATGACATTTGCAGAGTAGTTATCGAAGCTCGGTGGGCGTCAGCTGGTGGGTGGGCGTTTGCAGACGCGGGCTACTCACACGGTGGGGATGTATTCTCCGGGGAAGGCATTCGTAGTGTACGAGATGAGCAGACATGTCTGGAAACGAAGTTAGGTGCTGGAAAGCTCGTGGCGCTCGAAGGACGGCACCTACCTTGCCTACAGCACCGTCACCGGTCACGACACACTGGATCCGATTAGCGCCATGTCTGGTTTGGGAGCGGTGTTGCGAATAGGCACACCTTCAGAGACTGGGTGGTGGGTGCAGCCATGTTGCGGGGGGCTGGATGGGTGAATGGATGGGCGCTGGATGGACGCTGGATGGACGCTGGATGGACGCTGGATGGACGTTGGGGAGGGCGTGCTGGCGGTACTTGCGAGGGCGTGCTGGCGGTGGTTGTAGGGGCGAGAGCGACGCGTGGGGTTCGGGCGGGCTTTATTAGGGGTCTGCAACGGACTAGGTCAGCGTGCACTGTCGGTGTATCCCATGCGGGCGGCGCAAACGGACGGTATGGATTATGGCAGAGACTGACGTGACGGGCGAACGCGCAGTGTGCAGTGTGCAGTGTGAAGGGTGCAGTGAGAGAAGGGCGGTCTATGGCGAGGCGGAAGAAGCGAAGCTTGGAAGATGCTCGCAGCGCGGGCCACTGGTTAGGCGGGGGGGCGAGCAGACGCGCTTCGCTACTCGTACGGGGCGATGGTGGTGCTTCGGCTTGGGGAGGGCGGTGCGAACAGCGATGCAGGAGGATGTGCAGACGGGGCGGTGTGATGGGGAGAAGAGCAGGAGAGACGAGGGCGGGTTTTTGGCAGCAGGCAAAAAGGCAGGCGAGTCTACCGTCTGGACGATTGCGCTGTGAAACTCTCTCGAGACAGCAGCAGGCCAAGGGAAGGGAAGGGAAGGGAAGGGCTCGACGGGCAGGTCCACACTGCACCCTCACTGCACCAGTGCACAGGTCCACAGACGTCTGATGCACAGGTCCACAGGTGCACAGGTGCACAGGTCCACTCACCGCCCGGCACTCCAAGTCTCAAACCCTGCCTGCACTCTCCCTGCACCCTCCCTGCTGTGGCCTCTCCCATCACCATGCCCGTTGCGGATGGATGATAGGGCCGCCCGCGAGCGCCCGCATCCACAGTGCACACACGGCAACCAGAGCCAAGCAGCTCAGCTCGCCCGAAGACGCTGGGACGGACATGCAGCGCCTCCGCGCCGCCTGCCAGCCAGCCAGTCGTGTCAAGACTCACGACTCGACTGCACGCCCGTCGCCCGTCGCCCGTCGTGTGCTGCCAATGCACGCCCGTCGTGTCCTGCACCTCGACTTTACGCGAAACGCCACGACACCCTGCAAGCGACTGCGGCTGCCGATTACCCATACTGAAACGGGCGGGGGATGGAGAGCAGGGAGACCGCCTTGACGACCATGTCCCTAGCAATCCATAGATACATGCACATGGTTGTCCGTGGAGGGTATCAAGACCCGCATCCTAGCCACTACTTTACCCGTGTTCTCTCCAGGTCGGAGGATTATCTTTTCGCAGTACCGTTTGCGGTCTTGTTCTAGTATTGTTTGCATCATGGCTCGCAGGATTGTTCGCAGGATTGTTCGCAGGATTGTCCCGGGATTGTTCCAGGGTTGTTCGCAGTGTCGTTCGCAGTGTCGTTCGCAGTATTCTTCGCATCATGGTTTGCAGTATTGGCTTGATTGACTTGATTGACTTGATTGACCTGATTGACTTGATTGACTTGATTGACTTGACTTCATTAACTTGACTTCATTAACTTGACTTCATTGACTTGACTTCATTAACTTACTTCATTAACTTCCGCGCCCCTCAGACCTACTGTCAATGCACGCCTGGCTGTAATTCGTCTTTCCCTTTAACCTGTATCGTTTTGGTGCAATTGAGCGTAGCCCGGTTCTAGGAATCAACCTTCAAAGCGTAAACACGTGATCCACACCGTGTAAGCGCCCTGGTCGATATATGGAGGACCAACCATGTAGAAGACAAACGCTGAGATGCGCGTCGCAAACTCGAACTTCCAGTTGCATCGCACCACGAGTTTCTCTTGTCCCGGCAAGACGAGTCTTGGGCGAATTCGCCGGTGATTCGACTATTTGGACCATCAATCCTTTCTCTAAACCAGAATGCTGCCTTGCTCATTGAATCAGACTTTCGTTGACTTTGCCGTTCTCCATGACCCCTGTTCATCGACTAGGTACCTCTGCATTTCTCTACGTCACGGGTCACGGGCACGGTGACACCCACGGACCCACGGACCCCGGACCCTCAGACCCACCACCTGTACAACGCTAGACGGCGCAACCAACTCGCCTCGAATTCCGCGGGTCCAATATCTCGTGCCCTTCTTGCTCCATGTTCGGCCTCACCACATATCCCTACTCTTGTTTCGTTCCAAGACTTAACTATCTCCTGCCGACCCAGCAACAGAATCAGCAGGCAGCATTGATTTGCATGACAAGGCCTGCCCAGCTCCATCGCCTTGACCTCGCAACCAGTTCCCTCAGACCTTCCCCGCTGGCGCCGTCCAAAATTGCTTCCAGGCCCATCATCGTGGCAGCCAGGGACTAGTTCAGCAACTGCAGCCATACTAAAAACGCGTTCTTATCGATTCCAACACCCTTAGATCCAAAGGAAAGAGGGTCGAATCTAATTCGCCGATGCCGTACCTACCTAGTCATATCTGCATGGAATGATCTGAGATCCGTATTCATCAAATCCACATAATCCGCTCTCAACATCACGCTGCAAAATAAGGAGTCTGCTCAAGAGCCTCGTTTAATAATAGCCATTAGACTAAGCAAAGCAGTACGGTGGATCGGGGTATCCATATCGGAGCAATCACCGCGGTCTGTCCTCCATTCTAGGCTATATACAACCTAGAAAGATTTACCAAAACGGACCTCATGATTTAGCAATCCGTTACCTGCAACTCTCCGACGCTAATCTAAGTCTGATCCATCGGACATATATCTATAAGATCACTGCTCTCTTCACCACTTGCACCGTCCTATCAAAAAGGGAATTCCTTTGCACTTTCTGTTCCTCCCCGCCACCATCCCTCTCCTCATACAAGAGTATGACCGGCCCACTTCTTCCACAAGCCCAGTCTCTCCCAATCACATGACCATCGTTCACATCAAGGCACCTCTCGCGCTCGCCTTGCTTTTCTTGCACGCTGTTTGCATGGTTTCCTTCGTCACTGTTCTTGCGATTCCCATCCCCCTGTGGCGGTGCCACGCGCGTGTACAACCCCTCTTCCCCACTCACCTTTACAATCTCCCTCGCCTCACCAGCAAAACTCCCATTCCACTCGTCCACCCCCTCATCCCACGGCAGCACCGTAAGCTTCTGCTTGCTCCTCTTCCTCTTTTTAATCTGCCGGACCATGGCACGCATGTTGCTCAGCTGCTGATTCTGCATGTGCTTCGCCCACGCGCTCAGTGCACAGGGTCTAACCATCGTTGGCAGGCGGAGTATTGTGTCGGGGATGAAAACCTCGATCTCCGCGCGCTGGGCGAGGGATAGTGGGACGGGGAAGGAGAATTGGTACGGGGAGAGGTAGGCGTTGATTGCCGTGCAGGTCGTGAGATCGCATGGTTCCTCGACGGGTTCGGGGTGGGACGGCGGCGGCGGTGGTGGCGGCGTTGTGGACGAGGAAGGCGTGCATGTCAGGTCCTGGGTTGTTGGTGTCGTCGGCAATGAGCAGTTCGAGGACAGAGGTGTGGCCCGCGACTCCTGACTCGATGCTGTCGCCCGATCGGAAGGTTCTAGGGACGAAGACGTGGACGGTGGTTCTTGCGGTGCCGCCGTTGCAGCAACTGATCCGCCGACATGGTGGATTGGACACCACTCGCGGCTGAACTCGTGGTCGGCGCGGAAGTACTCCATGTCATCGTCGTTGTAATTGCGAACTTGATTGATAGTATCGTCGTCGGTATATTCGCACAGCGATTTGAAGGAGGAGGGGTGGGGGTATAACGCTGGAGTCGGATTTGGGTTTGGATGTCTCGGCATCTTGTTTTTGCCCTTGTCATTCGATTTCCTGCTGCGGATGGAGCACTGGCTGAGTAAGATGCTCAGTATTCGTCCCATCGCTTGTGGATTGGCGGCGGACCGTGTAGCTACGTATCTTCGTCCAGCCGGAGGACCAGAGGATGTCGTGGTTTGTTCTGCGTTGTGGAGCTGTGATAGTAGACTACTGTGTAATGTAAGTTTCAAAATCCCTGCGTTATCAGTTCGATGAGATACGTTTTGTTGAGTGCTGAAAATGAACGGACCGCATCAACAGTGCGGTACTTGTGCGTTTGTCCAGTGAGCCACGACGTAATGTAACCCGCGAGACTTCCTTTGGAACTCGCATCTTTCTATTAGAGCGCTTGATTATGTCCATGTCGAAGCTATTTTTAAACTGTAGGGGGGTCCACGATTCGTCAAGCAACGCGTCTCGCACAGTGAGTGAGCCGTTGTATGTAGCAACCAGTATAGAATTTATATATTGCGAATCAGAGGCTGGAAGACGCAACATCGCAGTGAATTACTCGGGAATCAGAACTTGCGGTCAAAACACGCAATTTGTGAGTCGCCTTTGAGGATGGAAAGACGGAATCTGTGGTTCGCGGGCCCAAACTGATGGGTACCAACACCTCCACCCCCCTCCTCCTCAACATTGGGCTTAGTAGTTCCAATATAATGATTGCCTGTTTTGGACTATCTTGGGTTCAACTTCACGTTAGCCAGCATTCTCAGGACGTACGACGCTCCCGCAGTGAAGTGAACGCCACTAAGTGCTCATGAATCCCACCTACACTGAACGGATTGATAGCCAGGGTCGCATCGTTACCTGCTCCCTCTTTGACTTTGGAACAGAAGACTTGAGAGCTGGTTCCAGTAGAAGAGGATCCATTTCCAGTCTTGAAGAAGACGACCCAATCAAAGACTGGGTGAGTTGACCTACACATTGCAAACTAAGACTTCGATGTGCTGATCGTCTCTGAGAATCTCTACTCGCAGCTCTCAGAACCAGGTAAGCGTTGCGAGCCAACCAAGATTCCATCAGAAGAAAGCACACTTTCCCACACATCGTTCAAATCGACCAATTGGACACATGCCTCTTCAAAAGAGCAAACTCCACAGCAAGCACACGAGGTCTCTCCAACAGGAATCATCCGCAGGAGGAAGAATTTACGGTACAGTGTCCCCTCAACCTCGTCCAACCCTGCCTCAGTCGTTCCTGACGGAACAAGCAGAAGCACTGGCACTCCCACCTTCACTTCCACCACCACCCAGCGCCGGGATTATGGCCAGATTAAACGCCCGACCTGATCTCGTGTACTACCCCAATCGCCCCGAGCTCTACTCGAGAGATTCTACCGACCAGCTTCACCAGCCTACCATTAACTTTCGCGGTCCGAAAACATCGTACGGAGACCCAGCGTGGATGCTGAACGAAATCCAACGAACGAAAAACCTTCTCCGGACCGCGGGTCTGTCGCTTCCCGGAATTCGCGAGCATCAGGAAGACGATTCGGGAACGGAATCCAACGACATGGATACACTACCGGCTCCGGTCGGTTTGCACGCGTTCGAGGAGCAGCGGAATAGCGTTGCGGCTGGGCGTGCCCTAGCTGCGAACAATCCTCCAATGCATCATAAACATTCACGACGTGGAGATTTGACTAAGCTGGGTTATGTTGCAGTGTCTGAGGTTTCGACGGCTGCGGATGACGAGTTGGATCACGAGTTGGATCTTAGGCGCAGCCCTCGAGGTAATAATAAGAAGAAGAAGAAGAAGAAGAAGATGGAAGACGCCTCTACGGCCGCAACGCCAACCAAGCGTTTAGCCAAATGCCAAAGGGGGATGATGATGAAGTTTGTCGCGCATAAGAAGACTGACAATTCGGCTGCTCAATCGTCGTTGGATGTAGCTAGGAAAGATAAGTTGGTTGTGCGATTATGGTCGCGTCTTTGTCGTTAGGAAGATCGGACTTCCTCATGTAGATCTGAGCATATATCAATTAAAATGCATTCATCCATGCAAAGCTCCCACATAAATCGTCATGTGCACGCATTCAGAGCTTGCTCTTCTCCAACCCCTCCCTCTCTGTCTGCTTGTCCATATCCGTCCCGCTCGTCTCCGCCTTCAAGCTTGCCGGGTCTCCCAGTTGCGTTTTGTTTACTTTCTTCCCATCCGGATTCGCGAGCGTCCCTCTGACTTCCTTGGAATGGGGAAGGTCATCGCCATTCTTGAAATTGGGCATGTCGTCGTCATTCGTGTCTGACGACGAGCTGGGGACCAGCGGCTGAGCAGCGTTCCAGCTGTCGGACGTGTCGTCGTATGTTTCTGGCATCACCGAAGTAGGGTCGCCTATTCGGGGTGGGTTGTCACCTGCCTTAATGGCGGCTTTCGTTTTGGGGTTGTCGAATGTTCCGCGCACGCTCTTGGAGTACGGCTTTGACATGATGGTATGGTTGTAGATGGGTAGCTTTTTTGATTGGAAATCTATTGGTTATTCGGTAGTCAATGTCTCGTGGTTGAGGTATTGCATGCGAGCCTCGGTAACGCATCATCGATGCTGCATTCACGGTAAGTGCGCTTTAACGGCTTACAGTCGATTAGCGTGTATAGATGACGTCTGCATCTTGTTCACATGTGGAAGTTGTAAATGCGGATGCATATGGTATTTCTTGAACCGATTTATCCGTGGATTCACGATTTGTTCTTTGTAGAAGAACACTGCTTACGTCATCGAGGATTTCGTTCTTCCTTTCTTTCCAACCAAATCTTAACATTTCGGGCGTGTAGTGGGTCAGTCAGATCTGCGAAATGTGGATAAGACGAAGAGAGATACGCAAAATTAAGAGTTACAACAGACTTTGAGATGGTAAGAGTGCGTAGTACTATGAGGTTTCGATGAGCTCTTAGTGTTGTGGTGATGGAAGCGATGCACTGCTGTAGGTACCGTAGTGTCGTGACCGCCGCCTTCAATCTACTACCTCAGCACGTATCTGAAGTCGGCACCATGATTGATACTGCTGTCACCGTGCCGCCAGATGCATCGAGGGCAAGCCCTGAACGCCATGATAAGCTCTACACAGATCTCTGCTCTCACTGCTCAAGCTCCTTTCGGTATACTTTCTGTTCAACACTTTTGATATATTAAGTTATTAGAGTTAGCAGCAATCGACGCCGAATTTCATCGCATGTTGCCTCAGTCACCCTCTTGAGCCGTGTATACAGTGCTCTTGTTCGGCTAATGTGAAGTGATGCAATTTTAAGAACTTTGCATAGATAATATTACAATCAAAAGTGTACATTCGGGCTTAAGAAAAACCTTGAGATTATCCCGATTTTCCATCCGCAGACTGAATATTACAAAACGTGGCAGGCTACCGTTGACCTTTTCGTATGCGGAGCTTATGCCTCACTGATGATCTGTTGCCCTTTCACGGATTTCCACTCTACAAACCACGAAGCCACAAAAGCAAAAGCCGAGACTCCAAGGGCACAGTACCACACGTTAACAATGCCTTCGTTGTACGCAGCGTGAAAGACAGGTAACTTGTCTGTCGGTATCAACTTCGCCAAGTCTGTCGCTCCAGCATGCGCGATCGCTGACAGGTCCAGTCCAGGGATCTTCTGGGCAAGTTGCGATCGAAGCGTGCTGGACAAGATGGTCTGGCAGATGCTGACGAAGATGGTACCGCCGACGAAATTGCCAAAATTGATGATCGTGATGCCAATGGGGATATCTTCCCGTGACAGGACGGTTTGAGCTGCATTGTTACATTGCGCGAGGCTCATACCCATGCCGGCACCTACGAGAACCTAATGTGGGTTAGTTACGATCACCTCGAAGATGATAAGCTCGATGCAACTACTCACCTGGTAGCCAATTGACTCGGCTGTGCTGGTGTCCACTCGAAAGGTGGTGAGGAGACCACAGCCGAGCGTGAGCAAAGCTGTCCCGGCGATCAACCAGGGTGTGTAGTAACCTTGCCACGAAACGAAGGCACCAGACCCGATGACGAAAAACACTGTAGCGAGGAAGTACGGAAGCATGCGTACACCCGCATCGACGGCAGAGAGTCCTTTAATAGCCTGATACCAGATGGGCAGGTAGAAAGTCACCACAATCAGCGTGGAGCCGAAGCCTAGCGACACTGCAGTCCCGGCTGCAATACTCCTCTTGCGCAAGATCCTCGGCGGCAATGTTCCGTTGTCCCCGATCCAGATCTGCGAAGCTATGAATGCAATTATGAGCACGATGCCAACGATGAGCGTGCTGAGGACTCGAGTCGCCCTCCAGCTCGAGTCGACACTACCCCACTGGAGTGCGAGCAAAAGCAATATAAGCCCTGGTGTGAGGAGTGCGATCCCGACGGGGTCGTATGCCTTCAGTTTGTCCAGGAATGGTTTGTCCGAATGGTCTTTCGCCGGTGGGTTGTTGGGCACAAGGATTATCAGTACAACAAGTGCTAATCCTCCGATCGGACCATTGATCCAGAAACACCATCGCCAGGATACCTTGGATGCGAAGACGCCTCCGAGGAGAGGTCCGACGACGGAAGCCAGACCAAATGTCGCGCCGATAAAGCCCATATATTTCGGCCTTTTCTCCAGCGGCAAGAGGTCGGACAGGATCACGTTCGCTCCAGTGATATTTCCCGCGCTGCCGATGCCGGCGATGGCCCGCCCGATGATGAAGGCCGTGGAATTGGGGGCGGCGGCGCAGACGATGGAACCGATTTCGAATATAAATATGAGGGCAATGAAGGCCCATTTGGCGGGGAAGAAGGTCTACAATCCCTGTCAGCCCGCTCCGGCGTGAGAAGAGAGATAAGCTCACGTATAATTTGCCAATAGGCAGTTGTAATGCAGCAAAGGTAAGCAGATACGCGCTCTCATACCACGAGATGTCATTGAAAGACTGGAAATCGTTCGAAATTGCAGGGATTGCGACCCCGATGATGGTTCGATCCTGATGTAGGCACGGTTAGTTACTTCATTGTGCATTGGAAGAGAAACGTACCAGGGCCGTGAGAAAGACCGCCAGACATAATGAAAAGACGACCGGCAGGATAACCTTGGGGTGGGATCTCGGAACTTGTTCTGGTGTCGCTTTTGACTCAGTCTTGAGGTTGAATTCCTCAAGTCTTAACGGAACACTGCTGGCCTCCGAAGCTGCTGTGTTTAGACGCTGGGATGGGTTAAACTTGAACAAAGGCATCTTGGGGGTTGTGTGAGCGTGAAACTACTCAACATAGCTTGGGGCTCAAGATCATTAAGTACATGATTTTTTTGGTTTATCGTCATGTCATGTATGTCAGAAAGGGTGTCGCTGAGCGAATAGTGTCGATCGCTTCGGTTCGGTACCGAACTCAGCTCGGCTTTTAACCCGAACTACGCTAAATGTCACCACAACCTTTACATGCACTCCAGCACCTCATCATATCTTTTGACAACCGCAGGAGCACCAGGACTTCCGCGTTACTCGCTTGACAGTATGTTACCATGCCTTCGGGCAAGAAGTCAGTCAGCTGCCTACCATGTTCAAAGCGGAAAGTAAAGTGCGATAAGGTCCAACCATGTTGCCACTGCAGGCGAAGAAAGCAAGACACATGCGTATTCCCAGAGTCGATTGGAGCCACGGATCATTCTTCCCGTGCAAGTAGTGAGCGAATTGTGAAGCTGGAGCAGTACATCCGAAGCCTCGGCGGTGACCCCCAGTACGCCGATGAAGCACGGAGCCGGAAAGGCTCCGAAGGTCGAACGCCGAGCCAGGCCAGAGGAGCAGCTGCAAACAGCCCAAATGACTTGACGTCTACATCAGTGTCTCTCAATGAAGAGTCATCCCCCGGAAGAAAGGTCCTCCGAGGCGTTCCGGGCGAATCTGAACTACTGTCCCACGGGGATGGTGTAACCTACATTGAAACGCAAGTATCTTGCTGTGTGCCCATGTCCTTGCGCCGCTGCTGATTTTATAACTTAGGCCCATGTGGTACAGCTGGAAAGGTCAAGATAACCCAACGAGTCATCATCGACCGAGCACCGAGGTTTCCAATACCCACAACTTGCCAACAATACTGAACCAAAGTCATACGCTGTACACAGAGGGTTGCTTCTCCCCTCTTCCTCCATCAGTTCACTTGGGCACATTATGGCCTATTTTCCTGAAGAACGTTCATCCACTGATTAAGATTTTCTTCGACTGGGAGATAGCACCTGTTGTCCAGAAGGTCCAGGCATCTGCGTCTACGTTGTCCATCGAGGAGGAAGCACTCGTGAATGGAATAAGATTCGTTGCCGCGTTGACCCTGACCCAGGAAGAGTGCCAAAGCATCCTATCCGAGTCCAAGCATAAACTACTGCAACAATGCCAGAAGAGCACGGAGTATGTCTTGACGAATGCCGAGTATTCGGAGACGACCGATAAGCGGGTACTACAGAGCTTCATACTGTACATCGTGGGTCTCAACATATGGTGTTTGTGCGCTACGTCCTAATCTATTATCAAACAGTTAGCCATGCGCGACCGGACACGGCCTTCCGCCATATATCCACTCATGGGCATTGCCACGCGTGTGGCTGAACGGATGGGCCTTCACCGTGACGGGACAACGTTCGGACTGAGTGCCCTACGGAGCGAAGAACGTCGGCGCACTTGGTGGGCACTACAGTTTATGGAACTGGCTACCGCACGACTGGTGGGCACCCTCAGCTTGACCATCTTCGCCACCTGGGACACCAAGACACCTTCGAACCTGGAAGATGACGACTTCAACCCAACAACGGAAGTCATGCCAGTCGAAAGGAAAGGTCTCACCAGCATATCACCGTGTCTGTGGAGATACAGCATCCTGCAACGACGGCGCAACCTGCTAGGCAAGAACAACGCTGGAGACTTGTCGTGGATGCTCTCTCCGCATCTGTCGCTCGTAGAGAAGGACGCCAAGATTGACGAGCTCGAGAACATTTTGGCAGACAAGTTCCTGCGGCATTGCGAGCTTGTCAATCCGTTGCATGTCCACATACAGATCGGGGTCCGACAGTTCGTTCTTGCAGCCCGCAGCAACGTACGACAACCGACGCTCGTGAACGCGAAGATATCCGAATTACTTCCCCACGTGCGCGACGATCTTTTGACGATTTCCAAAAAGAGCTTGGAATACTTTGTCATGGGCCAGACGACCCCGTCCATAGCGGGTTTCAAGTGGGGGAACTCCATCTGGTTCCAGACCCCGTCTTGTCAGTCGTTCGATACCGCGCATGGTCACCTTGCTAATGCAGTCAGTCGTGTACATCATTCTTGAAGCGCATCATAGATCTGGCGAGCCCGAGGTTGCCGACCTGTGGGACCTCATCCGCCGCGTGTACGAGAACCACCCTGACCTGATGACTGCTGTCACTCGCCCCGAGGTCGATTTCCTGGCACGCATTACCGTCGCAGCATGGCAGAAGGACGACCTTGGGATGCGGCAGCATAGGCCGGACGTGGTTGCGACGGAGACCCCCGAGTGGATCCGGCAGCTGTGTCACAACTTCAACTTGCCGGTGATCGACCCTTCCACGACGACTGAAGAGTATGCGCAGTCTCTCAATGGTGACCTCTTGCCGCCGGATTTCGACTTTGACATTGTTGACTGGTCGGCCTGGGATGCTTTGCATTATTAGGCTAGACATGAGGCTTTATTGGGTGTCGGGCTGTTATTTTTGGAAGGCATTGGAGGCTTTACTGGGTGTCGGGCTGTTAGTTTTGGAAGGCATTGGAGGCTTTACTGGGTGTCGGGCTGATAGTTTCGGAAGGTATCGGAGACTTCGCTGGCTGTCGGGCTGTTGGATTTCACATTATCACAAACGCGCGGCTTGCTTAGCAGCGTAAATTAGGAAGAGCTCGAAGACAAAGACGTGGAAAGAGAAAACATTGGAGACTACCTTCTAGATCCTTGTCGTCCAAGTCAAGGAGACAAGCTTGATCATGCGGTTCAGCGCTGCAGATGCAAAAGAACAAAGATGACCGATGCCATTACACCTTGAATGTCTCAATCACAGTGCAGCTCGAACATGTAGAAAGTGGTGGTGGCAGTGGTGGACCACGATATATGATGTCATCACAGGTTCGCATCGACGCTAATGCAGGCTGGAGGCTCGCTTAGCATAGCTCGTGATTCGTCCAATGACGACGTGGCCTGCTGGAATAAGCTCGGCGCTTCCCAGAGCGAATTTGGTTGCGCGGCGATCGACAAGAACTGCCGTTCCCCGAAGGTTGGGTCTCACATCTCGGAATGCCTCAGCCGGCCCATGTCGTATGTGCCCACGCACATGTTCTGCCTCTGCGATCGGCTGTCCCGCTGTCCCGCTGTCTCTACCGCTGTGCTGCGACTGCGTGCTCCCCCTCAGCGGGGAAAGTGGAGTTCTGTGGGAGGCGTTGCCGTGCTGAAACTCGGCCAATTGGTCCGGGAATCACTCTGCAGCGCAGTGCGCAATCACCTCCCTCGTCTGGCACACGTACCTACTCGGCGTTGTTGCACTTCCCTGCATCGTCGGCGCTTGTATGCATGGTCTTTGCCTGCCGAGCCTATCGATAATGATCCTCGAGCGCCCGTATTGAGTGGGCTGGGGGCGGATGCCAGGGCAACAATTGATTGATCTACGCGGCCGGGTGTGCGCCATCTAACGGTATCGTAAGCGGTTCTTTCGGTAGAGGTGGTTTATTGATGACTAGGGATTATCCATCGTATTAGTGATGGCCAGGGACTAGGTATCTATCGTGTTAGCTGCGCGCATGTATCTATCGTGTGGTCCGATGGCGGAATGACTATGCTGCAGATGATAGTCGTGGGCCTGAGGATGTCGCCCGAGGATGCGTTTGATTGTTGCCCGAGGATGCGTTTGATTGTTGCCCGAGGATGCGTTTGATTGTTGCCCGAGGATGCAGATGATGGTCGTCCGAGGATGCAGATGATGGTCGTCCGAGGATGCAGATGATGGTCGTCCGAGGATGCAGATGATGGCCGTCCGAGGATGCAGATGATGGCCGTCCGAGGATGCAGATGATGGCCGTCCGAGGATGCAGATGATGGCCGTCCGAGGATGCAGATGATGGCCGTCCGAGGATGCAGATGATGGCCGTCTGAGGATGCAGATGATGGTCGTCCGAGGATGCAGGATGCAGATGCCTTGACCAGTGTGCGGACTGCGGGTGGGTGCCAGGGAAGTGGCAAGACCATGACGAGTGGACTGGGGACTGTTTCTCACCTGGCCATGCCGCAGCCGGAGGCCTTTGCTAGGTACGACGTGGGCTGCCATCCGCAGACGACGAGAATGCGAGCAGGAATTAGAATCACACAACTTGCAAGCGACGAGGCTGTACTGTGTACGCGCCCAGAATCCAGATGCGCATGCTGTCTGACATCTGTACCTATCGTCGTGACCGCGAGCCTTGTCAGCTTTGGCCGGTGCAGGCAGTGCTCCGCGCTTGCCCAGTTCCCTGCCGCCCCCCGGGCCCCCCCCCCAGCATCAAACTATCAAGAGCGCCCACTTGCCCCCGTCACCCTGCTCCGCTGCTTTCCTTCCTTCGTAGCTGTGCTGCTCCACCCACTCCCCCCGCGCCGCCTTCGCCGTGCGACTTTCATCTGCCCTCCATGTGCGTCTGTTGAGTTAACTTCGGCTTACTTTCCTCGCCTGCATCGCTTTCGTCACTCCTTTGTCCGCCTGCAGCCACGGGCTAGTTCCTCCGCCCAAAGCATCTGGTCGAGCTAGAGCCTCACCACACGTCAATCATGGCTGAGTACGTAGTCCCACAGCGTCCGCAGTGAAACCTGCATTCTTCCGAGAAGAATGCCACCCCGCATGCCTGGTTTCGCAGCCTTGTAGCCATCGTACCGCTCACACTTTGCTTGGTTAGGTTCATCCACATTGCCCCGTGGGTGCACACGGGAGCCAACTCTGGTACCGTAACGCCCTCCCGCCTCCACTCCCAGATGCGGACCCTAAGCCCGCCGGCGAACAAAACCGTCACAAAATCTGTGTCCTCGCCTCAACTGAAGAAGTTCGCCCATCCTATGCTCGAGCGCTCCGACAGTGAAGCTCTCAACACGATTCCAGACCCTCGTGCGGCTACCCCACAACCCACCTTCACGCGCAACAACTCGACCGACTCCACCATGCATCCCGACCTGAGCCAGGAAGTCGCAACCCTCAGTACGAAGCTGATCGATGCCATCAACCACCAAACTAAGCTGGACGACAGCCTGCAGCAAACGCGCCATGAGCTGGAGACGGCACGGACAAGGTTGGCCCTGCTGGAGCTGCAGGTCAAGGTCCACGAGCAAAAGGTCTCTCAAGGCCTGCTGGTAGAGAAGGAGGTCTACGACAAAATGGAGAAGCAATTGTCAAGCGACCTGAACGAGGAGACGCGGCGGCGCAGAGACGCAGAAAAGGCGAAGAAGAAGACTGACAACGAGGTCGAGACATTGACCACGGCACTCTTTGAGGAAGCCAATGGGGTACGTTTTAGCACGTAATCTTCGTCCTGAGGGGGAGCTTACCTTGAGTGCAGATGGTAGCAGCCGCACGAAAAGAAACCGAGGCGTCCGAGAAACGCAACGACCAGCTCAAGCAACAGCTCAACGATGCAGAAACACTCCAAGCCAACATGCAAGAGCAACTGCAGGATCTCAAGGGTGTTTTGGAAAAAATGAGCGCACACGGCGATGACGAGAGCAATACCCTGGCGACAACCACCGCGCCCTCCACTCCTGGAATTACTCCCGCGGACAAGATGAGCAAAATGTTCGAGACAAATGGCCAAACGCCAAACACGCCTGGTTACGACGAAATCTCCCCCAACCATCCTCTACACTTCACGCACCTCATCCACCCTGTTCTCCGATCTGATCTTACATCTATCAAAGAATTCGAAGAAATGCTCAAGGTCAGCTCTCGATCTGCCCCCAGCAGCCGTGTCTCGAGTGGCAATTACGGCAGTCTCAACGTTCTAGGGTTAGGAAATTTCACAAACAGCTCTACCAGTTCTCTACCCATAGCGAAATCGCCCAACTCTGTAGGCACAAATTCGCCGCGTGAATCTCTTGCCGGGGCAGCCAATCTCAAAGACGAGCGATTCTACAAGCGATCTTTGTCCGAGGATATCGAGCCAACCTTGCGTCTGGATATCGCACCTGGACTCTCTTGGATGGCTCGCCGCACGGTTCTCAACAGTATTACATCCGGTTCGCTCGTGGTTGAGCCGGCTCCTCCACCACCCAAATTTCGGGGCGCAATCTTCCCTTGCTCACTTTGTGGCGAGGTCAGGAAAGGCGACGAGTATGCTAGGAATTTCAGGTTTAAGTCCTCCGAGACAGACGACACGCGGCATCCTTTGTGCGATTGGTGTCTCGGAAGGGTTCGGAGCACCTGCGACTACATCAGCTTCCTGCGAATGGTTGCTGCGGGACACTGGAGAGCAGAGACCGAGGACGAAAAGAAGGCAACTTGGGAGGAGAGTGTCCGTCTACGAGAGCGTATGTTCTGGTCACGGATCGGCGGCGGTGTGATACCAGCATTTGCCGCGAGTCGGGACAGTCCGCGGAGCCCGGCATTTGCGAACGGAACTGATAACCGGGATGCAATTAGAAAGAGCGAGGAGAGCCAGCTTTCCAACAAGCCTTTGGACTCTGCAGTCGACATGACGGAACCAACAGACGTAACACGAAGGAGCGAGGATGATCCATTTCTTGAGTCAAAGGACGAAGAAGAGGTTAAAAGAGTGTCAATTGGCAAAACAATCATTTTCACTGAGCCCCCGCCAGTTGAGTCTTTGACGGAAGACGAAGAGAAGAAAATCGAAGAAGAGGCAGAGGCCCAGCTTCACGAAGAAGTAGTTAAGTCTATGAGTGCCAAGGCGGCAGAGAGCGAGCCGCAACAACAGCAACGGCCGTTTTCGATGCCACCCTCCTCTGAACCCTCGTCAAAAAAGAAGGATGAGCGACTCAGCTTGACCATTCCTGGATCGTTCGAATAGACTCGATCGGATTCGCGCCACTTCTCGCCCGGTTTTAGCCACGACTTGAAAGTTCGTCTATCCACCTTTCACAGCGGATACCTCAGCGAAGCACAAATATTACGTTAATATATATCTCTACCAGCATCCCAGCACATGTCACAGAGAGGTATCATTCATATTCGACAGTTTCCACGACTCAAAGCATCATTACTCTCTGGTTCCTTGCACATATTCAAAAAGGTCTTGGCTTTCTTCTTCAGCTTTCGTTTCTGATTTGTACACTACGATCCCAGGAGTCCTTTGGATTGATTCAACATTGGGTCGCTGCGCGCACTT
The DNA here is from genome assembly GCA_015832175.1 of Paraphaeosphaeria minitans. Lineage (NCBI taxonomy): Eukaryota > Fungi > Ascomycota > Dothideomycetes > Pleosporales > Didymosphaeriaceae > Paraphaeosphaeria > Paraphaeosphaeria minitans. The sequence goes on from WJXW01000006.1 coordinate 226,474, forward strand.
TTCTTTTTACTGTAAGATATTGATAGCGGGGTTTGGATGAGATGAGCTTTGGGAGTGCATTTCTTTAGGCTAGGGAGAAACCTACAACAGGTATCTTGGGATTGGATGGATGGATTGGTTGGATCCATGGATAGAAGGGGTTTGGATCGAAGTGCGAGTAGCAGTTTGTTACGCTATATACTGCTACAGGCTGATAATACATACGCTTAATGACGACCGAATGTGGGTTCATGTCGCTGTGCATGCTGCGCGCCAAACTTTTGAAATCGATGTCGGGGTATCAACTACTACCATACTCTTGGAATGCTCGTCGTGCTCCTGCCGCTGCCTCCGTCGACTCACGCCTTTTTCCCTTTCTTGCTCTTCTTTTTCTCCTTCTGCTCGGCGAAGGTGCCTGACAGGAGCGCGTTGAATGTCTCGCTACGGGACCGTGACTCCTCACCGCGCTCGGGAAGGATGAGCTCCTGAGGTCTGTCGGCCTTCGCGGACCTCCTAGTGGCCTTGACGCCGCTTCTTCTGCGCTTGCTGGACTTCTTGTCCTTCTTCTCCGTCTTGTCCTTCTTGGCCTTTTTGCTGGGCGCGTCGGCAGGAGCAGCATCTTCGCCATAGAAGTCCGCATTCTCACTATCGACATGCTCCTCTGAGCTGCCGCCCGCCTGCGCCTCCATCGGGTCCGCAGGCTCCTGCATGACCTCGTCTTCATCGCCGCTGCTGTCGCTCTCCACCGCCTTCTTCCGCTTCTTCCCCAGCTCCTGCTGCACCTGATCCTCGGCGTCGTCGTCGAATTTCTTGTTCACCTTGTCCGCAATCTGCTTCGCCTTCAGCGCCGCCCGCGCGCGCTCCTTGGCCAGCCTTTCCGCGCGTTCCTTGTCGTACCGCTCGTTGCCACTCAGCCCGTGCCGGATAAAGCGCGCCGCGGCGTCCTTGTCCAGCTTCGTGCTGGGTCCCGCCGCGCCCTTGCCCTCGCCGGCTGCCTCTGCAGCAGTCACTTTTCCAAAGTAGGTCTTCAGGCGTGCGAGCTCGGGGAATATGCGGTGGGATTTTGCGTCTGCGCCGGAAGCTTGGAGGGCGCTGAAGAGGAGGGATTCCAGGGTGTAGGCGGTGAGGATGTGGAGTTTGGCTTTGTCGAGGGTGGGGAGGGTGGAGGTGAGGGTGGAGAGTGGGGAGGCGAGGATGGGCGCGAGGGCCTCTTCGAGGTCGTCGATTGTGGTCTCGAGGTCGTCGGTCAGGTCGGGGAGGTTGGTTTCGGGGTCCATAGTTGCGGTATGTGTTTGGGTAGTGATGCGGCGGAGTAGAGTGTGATGTGCGCGATGGGTCGGCGCTTTGTATGGAGTGAGTTCAACTGCCTCGCAGCGAGTGTATTTGCGATTTGCCGGCGCGTCGTCAGACGTTGTGTCGAGAATTGTAAGTTGCGTGAGCGAGAGACGCAGCGCAGGAAGTCGCCATGAACTTTCTTTGAGCGGGCGGGCCGAGCTTTTCTCCGCTCCGGCTAGAGCTTCGATCTGGCACGACATCACATCACCGTTTCTCCCGGCACCTTCCTCCAAGTAATCGCATTCGCCTGACAAGCTTGTACATAGCGTCGCCTTATTCATACATGTAATATAGTTCCAATCTGCCAACCTGTCTTCCTTTTCGCCGCTTCAATTTCTCCCAAGGCTGCGGCTGCGGATACGCCACATACGAGCGCCATGCAGACCCGGTAGCTATATGGTCGGCCGGGTGGCCTGTTACCAGACGAGCGGACGTATGAGGAGCTGGCTGGGGCCCGAGAGTATGGAGCCGCAAGCCAAGCAGGGGATCCAGTATGTCCACCATTCTTCTGCGAACATTGCATGGACTAATGGACAACAGCGCTGAGAATGATGCTCTCTCGTTTCCAGACGATACGCCGACAATGCCTCGGAATCCTGCAGAGTTTTACCGCGCACAGCCTGTGCGGGACCGTCGCATCCACGTCATGGGGCTGGGGAATGTTGGATACTTCGTCGCGCATTCGCTGAAGGGAATACCGAATGCGCCGCCCGTCACATTAGTCTTTCACAGCCGAGAAAAACTGAAAGCATGGGAAGAATCGTCCAAAAGACTGCAGTGCGTTACGGACGGGGATACCGAGCGACGCGAAGGCTATGAAGCAGAATTGGCGTTGCCACGACCGAGATTCCATGGCAAAATGGTCGGGAGCAATACTGGCGATCGCCTCCCAGAGGTCTCTCCTGCGCAGGCGAGATCTTCGGAAGAATCGACACTGTATGGAGAGTCTACAGAACCGATCAGCACGCTCATCCTGTGCATGAAGGCTACGCAAGTCTTGTCAGCACTCTCCTCTGTCAAGCATCGCCTGCACAAAGACTCGGTGATATGCTTTCTGCAAAATGGCATGGGAACAGTAGAGGAAGTGAACAAAGTGATATTCCCAGATGTTGCGACAAGGCCACACTACATGGTGGGCATCAACTCTCACGGCATGAAGAAAACGGACGATCCATTCACAGTCGTACATGCAGGCTTTGGAACCATATCGCTTGGAATCATGCCGAACGAACGGGACCGAGAGCCCGCACCGTACGCTCCGATTCCTAAATTTGCGGCTCATTCATCCTCGCAGCCGATGGAGCCAGTCCACCCCGCGAACCCAGAACCTTCAGCTCCTCTGGCCACGAGTCCCAGCGCTACATTCACCCCGAATTCGCGGTATCTTTTACGAACCCTACTGCGCACACCCGTCCTTTGCGCCGCGGGATTCTCACCGCCAGACCTTCTTCAGCTGCAGCTTGAGAAGCTTGCCGTCAATTGCATTATCAACCCGCTCACCGTAATGCTTGATGCGCGAAACGGCTCTATCCTATACAATTACTCGCTCACGCGCGTCATGCGGTTGCTCCTCTCCGAGATTTCCCTCGTCATACGATCTCTCCCCGAATTACAGTACATACCCAACGTCGAGCAACGGTTTGGTCCCGGGCGATTGGAGACTGTGGTTGTAGGCGTCGCGAACCGCACTAGTGATAATATCTCCAGCATGCTGGCAGATGTTCGGGCGGGCAGACAGACGGAAGTTGACTACATCAACGGATGGATCGTGAATAAAGGGGAAGAGATGGGTATCAAGTGCTTCATGAATTTCATGCTGATGCATCTGGTCAAGGGCAAGAACGGAGTAATACAGTTGGAGCTTAGGGAGGGCATTCCCTTTGTGGAGCCCAGGCCTGGAGAGGAGTCGGTGATGATTAAGGACGCGCTTGGAGATGTTCCTCTGGCAGATACTTTGTCTACTGATACGTCCACGCCGCAATGGCCTGAGAAGCGTTAGTGAAACATGGCAGAGAGTCCTGTATAGAAATCTAACGGCGTCAAACGCCAAATCAATCCCAATCGGATGCTTCACAACCAAGCACATCATGATATGATGCAATTACTGCATTGCTACTCCCTGCATCACAATGTGCATGACCTTTCGAAGTTGCCTGGTGCTGGCGCAGCCAATGGCAGGCGACGTGTTCTCGAAGGGACCGTTGCTCGGCTTAATTCCGACGCCGATCCTTCTCGAAGCCGAGCTCTACTTTTGCCATCCTCGCGCCAACACCAAACACACTGTTAACCTTCATCACCTCCGCCCAATCTCCACACCCAAACCCACCACCACACACATCATCTAAAATGGCTCGTCAACGCGGTGGAACTGCTCCCCCTCGCCGTCCCACGGCTGCCCCGGCCAGGCCTGCTGCCCCTGCTCCTGCGCCCGCCCGTCACTCGTCCACCGCCGCTGCTCCCCCGGCTCAGCATGCACCGCCTGCGCAGGCTGCTCCTGCTCCCCAGGCCAGCCAAGGCCCCGGTCTCTTCGGACAGATGGCCAGCACTGCTGCGTAAGTCGCATTCTTACTACTGGCTTTTGAAGCCATGGCGCATCACTCCCGCGGCCTCACTGTACTATTAAACCAAAGCTCAGCGCTAACCATCCCCCAGCGGTGTCGCAGTCGGCTCCACCATCGGCCACGCCCTCGGTGGCTTCTTCGGCGGCGGCTCTTCCGCGCCCGCTGAGGCCGCGCCCCAGAACACCGACTTCGCGCAGCAGCACCAGCAGGCATCCATGTCACAGAGCCAGCCCACCGGCCCTTGCGCCGGCGACATCAAGACCTTCAACAACTGCATGACGGAGAACCAGGGCAACCTCAACATCTGCGGGTGGTACTTGGACCAGCTCAAGGCGTGCCAGCAGGCCGCGAGCCAGTACTAGAGAGTTAGGAGGTTGGGGATTGCTTAGGGAGGGACCATGTGGAGCGTTATGCTTGCATTTGCTTCGGTTAGCTTGATATGTACAGTATCGGCAATGGCATGCAGTCACCACTTTCCACAGACCAAGCATTTGGGGTTTGTAAGCTATTGACGTAAAGGTTGCATCTCCACCCTCTCCACACCGTTCACACCTTGTCACCCCACGTAGATGGCATATTCGGCCATTTCGACGGTAGTGGCGAAGATCACACTACGAATCCAGACAATGGGCATGCCCTCGAGCGTTCAAGCAAACTACCAATGGATCCCATGATCGTTCAACAGCTGCAGAGCAAAACTGCACAGGGACTACGGACGCGACTGAGAGCAGGTATCATGCTATGTTCCCTCCACTGTGAACTCGTCCTGTGCATCGCCAGCCAATACCCCACGTAAAGGTAATCCTAGAGATGGAAGGCAGGAACAATCTGGCCTCGGAGCAAGCAGGACAAGAGTGTCTAACAGTTGCGGATCCTTGCACCTCGCTCGGGTGATGCATGCAGGTAAGATGGACGCTGTCAGCGGGAGGGGAGGCTATGGCCTCAGGGCTGTGCACGGACCACCCATTTATCCCACTCCCTCTCAGGGCCTCTTGTTTCCTTAAGCTCTCAGAGAACCATTTATCTGACTACGTATCTTGTTCGCCCCCACCGGAGACCTCCACTTATCCAGAACATGCTCTGTTTATGGGAGCACGCCCAACACAAGACCGGGGATCCCGTACTCTGTTGCCTTGCATTGTTCTGTGGCTGACATGTACCTACCTATGCAGCCCTAGAGCGGACCATTTGATCAAGTGTGCCTCATGACCCCTCGCGCCATGTCTAAACCCGGCATTAAGGATAGTTCTATTGTTGTAATCGATATCTGGCATCGAGGTTGCAACTATGATGCAAGAGATTGCGAACGAGACCCCATCAAATCGCTCCATCTTCCACAGTGCTGACGCACCAGTAGCTGCGTGTACCACATGCGGACAATTCGGAAAGAGATGGTGAACGGATTTCTGATGCAATTGCTCTTTTTGCCTAGACCATTGTGATCACCTGTCACTAGCTAGACAAGCTTCGCCCAGAAGAGCTTGAGTCGGCTACGCAACCGAAGCTACTGAGAGGGTGTACTCATCTGTTTGGTTATATCTGTATTCGATTGCTACCATGTTCAGGATGCAACCTTCATTCGAATTTAAGACCTTGAGGACGGCTCTTATCAGACTTGTGGCCCTGGTCGACCACCGACGCAGTATGTCCCAGAGCTACCACCCTTCAGCTTGAGGCCAATGAGCTTCTAGGGGCGAAGTAGACCATACGGTGGTTTTTTTAAACACTTTGGATCTTGATGTCTGAGCTTGTAGAGCTAAGCACGTACCATGCACGTCTAAAGGACTGATTTCTTGCGGATCACACACTCCAGCTCTCAGGAAATTGCCCTGGCTTTTGCTGCTGCTCAATATCTTCATGCAGTAAATCTCAGTGTGAACATTGAGCTGCACGATTCTAATGGACACAGTGTGCTGCAAATCAGCCTTCAATACCAGCCATGGCGACAACTTGGTTCGAAAATGGAAAGAGAGCTTCTCTGATGGTGTCGCCATTGATTACATCCCAGCATTGTTCCCTGATCTCACAAGACCTGTATGTCTGTAAGTGCAGTTCAATATCTGAGACAAGATGATCATGTCCTGGCAGCAACGTGCATTGTCCGTTTCTGAACATACAGATGACCTCCAGGCAGTAGCAGTAGCAGTTACTGCGCCTCCAGCAATCACAGCAGAGACAACATAAAAGAGACGTCCATGTCGCTTTGCGTCTCAAAATCATCGACAACAACTCTTCAATCACCTAATCTTCCATCTTTCCAACACTTCCACAGCTCATTTTCTCCGCACCCTACAACTCATCATGGGTCTTTCTCAAGTCGGCGAATCCTACGAGAACGACAAAAATTTCTTTGATCTCAGCCTTCTCGACACTCAAAAGGGTGGTGATGTCTGCGTCTCGAGAACTTCCGTTGTAGCCACCCCGATGGCACCTTTACCAGGAGTGGCACGTCTGTCAAGGCCATTTTTGGAGACGAGCACCTCGTCCTCGACAGCAACCGCACCTTTCGCATGATCTACTCTAAGGGAAACGGCAACCAGATCCTCTCTCTCCTGGAGATGCGTGAATTCTACGACGAAGATGGCAGTTACATCTGTACCATCCGTAACGTTGACGGCAATGACCCAGCGTTCGGCACCGCCATGATCTCGACTGTCACTCCTGTTGACAAGGCCACTAACGTCAATTACAAGATTTTCGTCCCCGGCCCAGTCCGCAAACAGTACATCTACTCTCCCAATACCACCCCCATCCAGGAGCAAGCCAAGGGCCTCGTCGACCTCGCCAAAGTCGGCGAACTGGACATCGACACCTCGCTCGACTTCCAACTCTCCCTCGACGGCGACAACACCGAGCCCATGGACAAGCTTGCCCAGTGGGCCGCCACAGTTCGCGACAAGTACCCCTTGTGGTCCAAGAACGTAGTCTCGTACCTCCGCATGGGCGACTTCCGCGACAAACGCATCCACAACGGCACCAACCTCACCGGCGACCACACTCTTCGAGCCTCAGAATTCGTCCCGCTCAGCAACTACCGCGTCTCCCTCGTCACCACGGGCAAGATCTTCGACCCCGCCATGGCCGGCGGCGCGCACGAGACCAAATTCCGGACCCCGCTCCTCGTCGACAGCAAGCCTGGCAACTACTCGCCGTTCCTGCTGGCGTACGGGCACAACATCGTGCTGACGCAGCTGGGCATCGACAAGGTGCACAGCGACTACGGGGGCGTTCCGATGAAGATTGCGCCCGGGAGCAGGATGGAGAACGGGGCGACGCCTGTGGTGGATTCGACGAATCTGAACCGCACGCTGGCTCTTGTGAGCTCGTTCTTCTATGCGCCGGAGGCAGTGGAGTCGGTTGTGAAGACGACGCCGAAGATTCTGGCTTTTGGCGGGCAGAGGAAGTTCAAGGCTGTTTTGCCGGGGCGCAAGTGAGTGGGAGAGAAGTGTAGCACTGAGAGAAGAACAGTCGTTACGGGGCTCGGAAGTTTTTAGTTGCAATGAGTGAAGAGAGTTTGGGTTTTTGTCGTTATCTTCTTCCTTTTATAGCTCGGATGATTGTCGTGATGGATTTGTAGCTACATGACCGATGCACGGGTGACCCGGATCGTCACGTAATATACATACCAACTCAATCCAGACCATCTCCCATAGCTGACAGCTTGCCTCGTTCGGAATTCATACATGAGCGACGATCTCAAGTATTTCACTGGGTTTGAAGAACAATCCTCTCGCGTACCGTAATCGCAGCTTCCATGTCCGTGTAAGTAACCACGTCAGCAGTGACGAGCGAACCGAGGTTGATGCTTCAATTCCCATGCTTCTTCCGACTGCTCGTTCCATTTCTTGAATATAGCAAGATGGGGAATGCCTGGGCGGATGTGAGTTATTTACTTGCAGAGAAGGAGATACGGAAAACTACAGAGCAAGTGTAGTCGTTGTATTATCGCTTGTCGAAGGGTACGTAAGTTTTATACCTTGAGCCTGCTAGATACATACTTGACATAATATAGTCTTTCTTCCTGAAGTGAGTCTACCCGCAGTAAGCGTTTCTTTAGGTTGCTTTTCTGGTATGGTACTCGGCCCACTTGCGCGAATCCCACCCTTGATACTATTGCCGTGGTTGATTTGTTATGCTGTAGACGCTGACTTGAGTTGATTAGGTAACGGTCTGCTATTGGCCACAAAAATACCGAAACTACTACCAGTCAGAACTCTAGTCAAGTAATATCAGTATTCGGACGTTTGCAGAATGAGCAAACGATAAAAGTATCTCAGAAAAACATGATCATCTCACAAAAAATGCAACAGAAACAGCCTGCAGGTGAGATGCAGCAAGAGACGCAACGCTTTCGGCGTGTGAGCCAAAAGCAACACGATAGTCTCCGGGGACAAATAGGAAGAGACACCAATTTTATTGTGAAGAATTTGGAAGATATCCACCTCTCAACTTCTCAACGTCTCATTGCCTCGCCCAACGAGAAATCAATCAGAGGATTCTCCTCAGAGGCGCAGATCGAAAATTTGCATAAACTACACCTCTACTTATGAAGGAGCATGTCAATCATGCGACTAGAGCGAACGTTGCATAGTCCGAAACAGGAAGTACACAGCAGGATGTCATATACGAACCTGGACCTGTACGAGTTCAACCACCTCGTTTCTCCGACATCGCAGGAGACCGCTGCTCAACATCCAGACTCGACACCTATGACAGTAGATCTATGGTTCTATTCCGGTTCGGGGTGGGCCACTGGCCACGGATCTCACGACACAAGGCTTTTATCTACCGAATGAGCAAGGTTCCACCTCAACAGGACGAGCAAACGGGAGGACATATCTAACAAAGTCTGTCAAATATTGGAGGCACGGAAATGCCATGAGTGTATTAATTTCCAGGATTCCTGGGAATGAAGAAACTCAAGAACGCTATGCTGTAGATCACCAGGTCCCACTCCTTCCCTCCATTGCGCTATCTACAACCTGCTGTAAGGGCTATTCGGTCCGCCCACACGCGATACAGCAGAATCTCGATCCAAATCTCCGCACAACAGGTCGACTTATTCCAGGATCGTGGGCCCTTCTGGTTCCATTGAAGAAATCGACAAAGCATTTCAAAGCCTACCGTATCACTCGGTGCGATACCTACCTCCAAAGAGGGAATTTCATACTGTCTCAATGCGTAAGCAAGAGGATGATGAAGGGACGGGATCACGAAGGAGCGCTGATGATGTGCTGTTTAGTATGAATGGAGACGTGTGGCGACATGGTGGCTGGAATCTGGGATATCGCATGTGCACGGGTAGGTACACTTCGAAACGCGATGACGACATGCGATTATATCTTGATGATGGTGGCATCGATTCCTCCACCGGCCCGTACATCACGAGGATAAGAAAATGACGAGTCGGTATGGGAAGGCGCATGGGTGGGATGGGAGGAAAAGAGGGTTGAAATTAGGCTTTACGCGGGGGTTGGATTAGCGGCGGGTGGGAGCATGGTATTGACGGAAAAGCAGATGGGGACGGGGATTTGGATGGGGATCTCGAAGAGGGGGTTAGGCGCGCACTTTGACAGAGCTTCGTACTGGAACTCGGGCGAGAACATGGCTGGCAAAATCGAAGAGGGAGGTGATCAGACCACGAGGATATAGGTGAATAAAAGCTCCGAGGAGATGGATGTACGGTAGAGGGATTTTGTTCGAGGCTTGGTGTAGGGTAGGGTAGGGTAGGGTAGTTACAATACAGCATCTGAAATCACCCTTTGATTCTTATCATGCATAATGTAATTAGGTAGGTATACAACCTTAGGTGGATAGTAAGTACATCCACACACTTACACGCTTACTTCAGACACAGACAGAACTGTGATTACGCGTGGCGAACTCTTTCGATGAATCTGGGATAGGATGGAAAGTGTACCTCTGAGGGTAACCTATAGATGCCAAAACCTATAATTAGTTAGGTACTTGCATGGCGGATTGCGGCCGAATCGATCTTGAAGCGCAAATCGATAACGCGGGGGCCTTTTTAGGGCCACGGATTTTTGTTTGGGAAATTCGTCGTCGCCTCTCCCTACGAGTTGTCGTTTTCACACAATGTAGACGGGGCAGAGGTTGCGAGGGTTACGTGTTTGAGATGGGGCAGTTGTGGTTGGCCCAGCCTCCTCGCACATGCTCTTTACCTCCTCTCCTTGATAAGACCACGCTGCCCGACACGCCACCTAAAGTCGCTCTTGTCAGCGCTATACGCAGCCTTGCAGTCGCAGCACACCTCCAATCCCCGAACGGCACCTCATAGCACCAACCTAGTAACCCGAATTGAGCAGCGAGCCCTCCCAGCGCAACACCAAAACACGCGTACCCTCCCCTCTACGCCGACCCACCCCACCCCTCTCTCTTCCCAACCCTCGCCGGCATCCCCTCCGCCGGCTTCGCCGCCGCCATGAGCACCTGATACATCCTCTCGCCATAGCACTCCTGCGGCCCGCTCTTGCTCGCCCCAAAGCTCGCCCAGATGCTCCCATCCCCGTCCAGCGCATCCAGCGCGTCGAACGCCGCCGCGATGTCGTACTCCCTGATGGTCAGCGCGAGCACGATGCGCATCTCGACGAGGGCGAGTTCCTGGCCGATGCAGTTGCGCGGGCCTTTCTCGAAGGGGCGGTACGCGTTGGGGGGGATGGAGTCGCTCTGCGGGGCGAGGAAGCGCGCGGGGTCGAAGGCGTTTGCGGTGGGGCCCCAGAGGGAGGGGGAGCGGTGCATGACGTGGAGGATGGGCCAGACTTGCTGTGGGGTTGTTAGTATTTCCGGACGAGGGAGGGGGGCGCGCTTACGCAGCCTTCTGTCGGCAGCATGTCGCCCGTGGTAGGGTCTTTGATGAAGTAGTCTGCGCGTCCGGCGCGGATCGTTGAACCTGGGGGCCACAGTCGCAGGACTTCTTTGATCACGGCTAGGCTGTAGGTGCACTTGTTGATGGTGTAGGGGTCTTTTCTGATCTGTTCCAGAGCGCCAACGCCGGTGCCGAACACGTCGTCCATTTCGCGGCGCACTTTGCTGAGCGCATCAGGGTGCTTCGAAAGCTCGTGGTAGATGTAACAGATGGTGGACGCGGTTGTGTCGTGGCCCGCGAAAACGAGGATCAGCATGTTATCGATGATGTCCGTTCGGAACGCGGGATCCAGTTTTGCGGTCTTTGATTCTATATCCTGACCGCTCTCCTTGAAGTACGCTTGGAGCGCGAGATCGATGCCCGTCTTCCTCCTCTTCGTAGACGAACCAGTGGTTTCACGTGCATTGAAACGCTCATCGATGATGGCGCCGATGTATTCGTCCATCTTTCCCTTGTAGTATCTCAAGGCATACTTACGGATCGGGTTCTTCCGGTGGAATGGATTTTTCGACTGCGAATCTTCCATCCAACTGAGCACGCTTCTCAGTGCCGAAACGAATCTGTTCTTTCCAGCGAACGAATTGAAGTCGTGATCGAGCACCAACTTGCCAATGACATCGACAGTCAGTTTCGTCACGTCTTCTTCGAGGCGAAACACATCGTTGCGAGCAGCATGTCCATCCAGTGCTGTTACAAATTCCTCAAAGACATTGAGAAAGTTGGGTACCTGCTCCATGACATGTTGGCTCGAAAAACCAGGATTGAAGGCAGCCCTTTGTTGTTTCCATTCCACGCCCTCTGAAAGCAGCATGTTCTTGGGTCCTGCGATCGGGGCAACGAAATCGTGGAATCTCTAGGTTGGTTTGAGCTCTACATTGATTCATCGTACGTGCCGTCTGGAGATAACCTACGGGCGACTTATACATTGCAGGGTCCGCAGAGATCGCAGCACTCAAGTCTCTGATTTTCCTCAGCGAGGAGGCATAGGTCCTGCCTCAGGCGACTTACGGATCTGCGACCAACATCATAGGTGTCTCGAAAGGGTACACATCCATGTAGAAGATAGAAGGCAAGTTGTATTCTTTCTGGAGGTGGGTGCCCAATGCATGCGGATGCACACGGGTAGGAAGCTTGGTGGTGACTTTTCCTATGGAGATCAAGTGACCGAACAACGGGTGGTGTGGAGGCCCAGGCTAAGCAATGCATTTAGTTTGCATAGAATGCACTGACGAGCGATGACGAACCAGTTTGCTGAATTTCTTACGATGCTGGTGGAGGTGTAGGATGAATTTGGCAAGCCATGCGAGTACGAGCACTGCGAAGGCCACAACCGTAGGATGATCGCTAAGGAATGCCATGATGGTGGATGGGATGAAGTCTAGAGTGTGCTCCTGAACACTCGTAGAGACAAGAGAGGGTCGTTGCGGCTTGAAATGAGAAGTCGCACATGTTCCGTCTAACAAACTAGGTCAGACGGTGCCTGCATGTTATAGCCCATAATGCTATCAATGCGCCACGCTACGAGGATGTTGGCTTTGTAACATTCGTTATTGGGCTCAAGTTATTGGTATACACAGTGGAGCGTAAGCGGATCCTGGACCGTAGATCCTGCGCGCCGGCTCAAAATAACAGCGACTATCGTGGGTACCGCATTCGGGCCAATTGGGCACGTTTAGCGACATCCTTTGCGACTTTCAAAGCACGGGGCATACGAAACACGCTGTCAGACGAATATTGGTGAGGAGACGTGTAGTGGAAGCCTGGAGGTCGATGGAGAGCATTGGGGATCCCACTGCCGCAATGAATGACACCATGCACAGAGTATGTCGCGCTTCTTATTAGTGCAGTCAACGACGGTTGAGTAATAGCGCTTGTGCCAACATCTTACGACCATTGCCCAAAAGCGACCAACACGGTCCACGGCGCAGGCGCATGGCCTCGATACACGCCAACCCGACCTGACGCCTGTCGATACACGGATGTGCGAAGCCAACTACCGCCGATTAGGTTGTGGATCCGCTAATGCGCAACATTCGTACCTAGCATGAGCCCAGGCGTGGTGCTTGCAACGGGTGACTGGCGGTGACGGGTGGATGAGGTTCTCGGCCTCATCACGTGACGGTCTGTATCCACCAGGGCAGATGTCAAGGCAGATGTCAGGTCCACTTGACATGCGAGACTCGGCATCGGAGATGATTGATCAAGCACTGGCCAATGGGATAAGTCGGTCGCGGTGATTGGCTGGCAGCTTCGACGGGACATGAAACGGTCGCTTCATGTGTCATGACAGTCATTCCAGGAGGTGGGCATTCCTTGGAGAGCGCTTCTGTTCTGTTGTTTCGGTAGTGAAGACTGACTCTGCGTGCGAGTCGCGTGGCAGTGTGACCGGAATGCAACCAGATGCGCAGAGTGGGTGCGGTCGGCCATCCACGGTGTCTCTCCATGCTGGACTGGTGATGTGGTGAGGAGAAGGGCGGATGTGCTGAGGGGGAACAGGGCAACAGGGCAACAGGGCAACAGGGCAACAGGGCAACAGGGAAACAGCGGGCGTGCCACCCCTGCACGGCAACGCGCCCCTGAGCTGTTGTTCTCGTCCCTGCTTCACTCCTCTGGCCTCGGATCGTGCCACGGCCACTGCCACGACCACTGCCACTGTCACGAAGCGCGCAGCTTCGTCGCATCCACACTTCTTCAGGTGCTCAGTCATTCTCCTTCGTTTCAGAGAGCTCTGGCAGCCCTCGGCGTAGACTCGCCTCATCGATTGCTTCCCAATCCCTATCGCAATCCCCAGAACCCCAGCCCTATCGACTTCGCCCGCACATTCACCGGAGCCTGTCCCTGGGGCCTGCAGTACCTACGGTACCTAGTCTAGCGGTGCCCGAACTTGTTGTCTTCACGGGCCCAATACGTCGTCCAGCCCCTTCAATCTCTTGCTGCACTCTTGCACTCTTGCCTTGCCCTCTTGCAATCCTGCAATCCTGCAATCCTGCAATCGCCCTCGTCCGCTTGCGCTGGTGAAGGCTGCCACTGCAACCGGCCACACACTCCGCCTCCCGCGCCTCCTTTCCCGTACATTGTCCACCGCAACCAACTACACCGCGCGCGTACCCGCCGGCCCTTCCCACATTGCGACAACGCCCACCGGCCATGGCAGCTCCGACCAAGGAAGGCTCTCCCGACACCACCGCCTCCCCACAACCCGCTGTGCACTCCGGCAACGGCAACGGCAACGGCAACGGCGACGCGCAGAACGGACCTCGCCGCACCAGCTTCAACTTCCTGCGCCGCAAGAGCTCCAGCGAAATCCGTGGCCGCAGCGTGTCCGGCGGCAAGATGGGCAAGAAACAAAAGGCGCTCGCCCAGGAGGATGCCCTGCGCAGACAGCGGGAAGCCGCGATGCGACAGCCTCCTCCGCGTCTGCCCAACCACTCGCCGCTACCCCAGATCGACCACTTTGGTGGAGACGACGCACGACCCGATTCCATTGCCATTGTCTCCAACCGAGCCGGCAGCTCCAGCCACAACTTCAGCCGGCCCTCGATGGACCAGAACATGGCCCCGTCCAGCAATACTAACCCGCCGGCACCGTCCATGCCCAGCGCCTCGCCGGCCTACATGGGCTTTGACCCGTACCCGCGCACCGAGAGCATGACCCACCGCGGCCGCTACAGCTACGCCAGCAGCGCCGTCAGCACCATTGGCGTCAACAGTCCTCGTCGCGTGCGCAGGAGGAAGGACCCGACGCCCTTCAAGTGAGCATCGTCACAGATACGTTCGTGAATTCCCCCTAACTCGAGCAGCATCCTCGTCATCGGCGCCAAGAGCTCTGGCAAGTCGTCCTTCATCGACTTCCTCCGCACCGCCCTCGCCTTGCCTTCGAAGAAGCGCCCTCACACCCCTTCTCCTCCGCCCTCCGCCGTTGTGCCCGGCTCGCCCTTCACCTCGCAGTATCTCGAGACCGAAGTGGACAATGAGCGCGTCGGCGTTACCCTGTGGGACTCTGAAGGCTTGGAGAAGAGCATCGTCGACTTCCAGCTCCCCATCGTCACCTCGTTCCTGGAGTCCAAGTTCGAGGACACATTCAGCGAAGAGCAGAAGGTCGTTCGTGCCCCTGGTGTCAAAGACACTCACATTCACTGTGTTTTCCTCGTCCTTGACCCCGCTCGTCTTGACGCCAATATCGCTGATTCGAAGAGGCCCAACAGTAACGTTGTTGGTGGGTTGAGCGAGACGCTCGACATTAACGTGCTCCGTGAGCTGAAGGGCAAGACGACGGTCATTCCCGTCATCAGTAAAGCAGACACCATCACCACCGCACACATGCGCCATCTGAAGAAGTTGGTGTGGGAAACGCTCAAGCGCGCAAAGTTGGACCCGCTTGAGGCACTCCACCTGGACGAGGATGACGAGGATGGCGAGTTCGACGAACGTGACGAAGACGCATACGTTCGCTCAGGCGACGACGGAGACTCGGAGATTCTTAACAAGATCATCGACAAATCTTCGTCAGACGATGGGTCTGACGTGTCGTCGCACCGCTCTGGCTCGCAGTCACCTCCGACGTCACCACCGAGCGCAAGGAAGAATCACAGTAGGAAAGCCTCCGTCATGTCTGCCACCATCGAGAAGGAAGACCCCGAAGGCCCGTTCCTGCCCTTGAGTATCATCTCCCCAGACCTTTACGAGCCTGAAGTCATCGGTCGCTCGTTCCCGTGGGGGTTCGCCGATCCATACAACGAAGAGCATTGTGACTTTGTCCGCTTGAGGGAAAGTGTCTTTAGCGAATGGCGCGCGGAGCTCCGCGAGGCAAGCAAGGACCAGTGGTACGAGGGCTGGAGGACGCAACGACTACAGAAGGTACCCGCTGGGCGCAAGGTCACAACGTCGGACGGACTAGCAAACAAGCAACTCTCGGTACCTGGGCAGAATGGTCGCGCAGTCAGCGCCGGCCGAGAAGTCCGCCAACACCACAGCACCCCTTACTAGTCGCCTTCTCCCCTAGCACGTTTGGAAGCACGGCGGCGACCAAACAACATCGCCGAGACCAGTGAGAACACGCCCACCCTCTTGCCGCGCGATGCCCCCACCACTTCCAAAAATCTTTCGTGTGTACGTTTTTCTGTTAGTTGATATACCTCATACCCCCTTTACTTCTTATTGTATGTCATCGGCAAGACTGGGACAGATTTCTTCTTTGGCTGAAACTACTTTGCATAACTTCTCTTTGTATCCGAGTATGCGCATACCCCTTCTGTTTCGAGCTGATGCCTTGACACGGCTGGTCTGCAGGGCGCCGCGCAGGTGGAGCTGGTCCTGGAGCTGGTCCTTGAGATGGATCGGGAGCTGGACCCGTCGCGATTGCGCTGCGCGTATAATGCGTCCGACGCGTGGCCTGCATCGGCGGCGCGGGCGTGCCCACGAGGGGAGGGAGTCGTTTGTCTTTTGCGTGGAGATTTCGCTGTGGAGAGAGTGTTGCATGTTCGGATAGCGGATAGATGACTTTGCACTTTCCCCCACCACCTCTTTCGTTCCCCGTGCTTGCCGCAACGTTTCCAATGGCGCAGAATCGAAATCGCAAAACGGCACATGCGGAAACGCAGGTTTTTAATAGGTAGCTAGGTAGGTAGACTAGCAGCATCCGTCTTGACCCCCGCTTGTTCCGTGTTTGCGTTGACCATCCTACATGTACGCGCAAGGCAAACGCGCAAACGCGCTATCACGTGTCCGTTTGGGTCCCCCCCCCCTGGCCCCGGCCATGGATTTCCGCACCCAGCTGGATTAGACTAGGTAGACTGGTGCTAGACTGGTGCGAGACTGACCCGTCGTCGCCGCCGCCGACAAAGGATGCCGCGTCGTTGCATTGCGTGCGCATCTGGGGCGCAGATGCAAGAAGGAGAAGTAAGATGGAAGAGGGAAGATGGAAGATGGAAGATGGAAGATGGAAGATGGAAGATGTAGAAGCAAGAGCCAGACGCAGCTGTGAGGAAAGTCGGTCCCGGGACACGGTGACTTGGGGAAAGCCGCTGTCTGTCTAACTACCTACCTACCTACCTATCTATCTACCGACTCAAACCCAGGCATCTCGGCGCGGCGATTCGAGCGTGAGGACTGGTTCGGGGATCGGGCAGCCACTTTGATTTGGTTTTGGGTTTGATTTGGTTTGATTTGATTTGATTTGGTTTGATTTGATTTGATTTGATTTGATTTGATTTGATTTGATTTGATTTGATTTGATTTGATTTGATTCGGGGTAGGTACCTAGGTAGCCGTAGGTAGGTAGGTAGGTAGGTAGGTAGGTAGGTAGGTAGGTAGGTAGGTAGGTAGGTAGGTAGGTAGGTAGGTAGGTAGGTAGGTAGGTAGGTAGGTAGGTAGTGGAGCTAGCGTTGACGCGGGGAAGGTTGTTGTACATACATACATACATACATACATACATACATACATACATACATACATACATACATACATACATACATACATACATACATACATACATACATACATACATACATACATACATACATACATACATACATACATACATACATACATACATACATACATACATACATACATACATACATACATACATACATACGCAGATCTCGCGGGAGGAAGGATTGATGGAATCGATGGATGCAGAGCAGAGCAGAGCAGAGCAGAGCAGAGCAGAGCAGAGCAGAGCAGAGCAGAGCAGAGCAGAGCAGAGCAGAGCAGAGCAGAGGAGAGCAGAGCAGAGCAGAGGAGAGCAGAGCAGAGCAGAGCAGAGCGCGACGCAACACCGGGTGAGGGCAATGTGGGGTAGGAGTTGAAATCATACACTGTAGAGCACAAAAAAAATAAAGGCAATTAGGCCCGTAAGACCAACATCGCGGTATTGTTGATATAGGGTACATCTACAAAGTAATCTACCGCTACTGCTACTCCCGTCTCGGATTACTGCAACTCATCCGATCGCTTCCGGGGACCTACGTGTTGGATTTGCGACCGTCCTCGAAAAGAAAAAAAAAAGAAATAAAAAGGTCCCTCATCTTGCCCCTCCTCTGCTCCCTATTAAAAAAAATGCAAACAGGGTCGACACGCGGGTCGGGGTATATGGCATAGGAAACGTGGGCGCGCATGAAAAAAAAACAAGAAAAACAAAAACAAAAACAAAAGACTGCTTGCTTGCGGGTATCGGTATCCATCATGTGGTGCTGGGCTGCACACATGCGGACAGCCGAGCCGCCGGCCCGTAAAGCGCCATGCTGTGCGCCGAGTAAATATGCTTCGCTGGTAAGATTGGAAAACACTGAGCGGAGTAGTAGTCGCCGAGGCGTAGTAAGCGGAAGACTGCCTTGGTCGTTGTATCGTTGCTGCTAGTCGTCGTGCGCAAGGTATTATAATCCGTCAAGCGACGCTCTGTATGTATATCGCGAGAGAGCTCGAGGGGTCGATATGAAGGTTTGCGGCTGTCGGTTCGGGCCAGTTTCCGTGCGGCAGTGCACCATACAGCTTCGATTCGTTCTCTTTCTCCCAGCTCCTCCTCCACACTTCAAACTTCAAATCCCACCGGCGCATGATCCTGCTCCTCCTTGTTTGGATGGTGAGATCCAGTTGGCTGGAGTCTTTGGCGTACTGCAACTCCTGCGCACTCTTCTCTTTCTCGTAGTCAGCATGCAGTTGCTCAAGCTCCAACTGCTGCTTCTGGATCCTCAGTCTCGTGTCCCTCTCTTGCTTGGCTCTCAACACATTAATAGCGCTTTCATGCTTCGCTGGTAGCTTCCCCTGGATGATTCGCTGGCGCTCCAACTTCCTCCTGTCATCCTCTGTCACTACATATATTACTCCTTCATGCGCAGGATTCGGTCCCGAGCAGTAACCCTCAATGTGCTTGAGTGCCGTTGCAACGTTCTGCGTCTCCATCGCTTGTACATTGCGAAGATCATGCTCCATCATTAGCTGAAACTCGTCCAGCCGTTCGAGCTGTTGAATGTGCTGTGAATGGTCAGCACTTTGCACACCAGGCTGGAAACGTCATAGCGCACCTGTTTTGGTTTTTCGATCTTTGAGGCGGCCAGCTGCGCCGTGAGGCGCTCCAAGCAATGCTGGTGGTTGGCTGCTAGAGCCGTACGCTGATTCGACTCGAATGCCGAGACCCGCCGAAATTGTTCTTTTTGTTCCGCCAGCAAGTTCTGGAATGTCTCACTTTCAAGCGCGGAGCTCAGTCGGGCTTCATCCATCTCGCTTGGCTCGTACGTCGGCGTTGCTGGCACGGTGGATGGTTCGCTTACGAGTACGTCCGTGTATAGCGCTTCAGAGAGGTCGACATTCAATAAGCCATTCTCACTGTATCCAGAGTCTCGCAGTGACACTGCTTCGGGCGACGGCGGATCGTCATCCGTTACCAGGTGGATTTCTGCGCTTGTCAAAACAGTTGACAGCACCTTCCGTGGTATGCGCTGGCCACAACAGGCGGGTGCAGCGCCATCTTTTCTCTTCAAAGCTTCTTGCACGTGGACCCGGATGGCATACTTGGAAAGTGAGTGACCGCATTCGAGCTTGGGGCTTTGCGGCTTGAAGTGGTGACCATGGTGAGAGCGAGAGGGACAGGCGCTGCGCAAGTAGTGAGACACAGGCTCGGAAGAATTCATGGCAATCAACAAACCTTTGCTCTTTCCTGAACAGGGAGAACAGTGCGGATGCGCGCTTTTGCTTTCTGGCGCTCGCGCCCTGTGCCGAAGAAACACTGGAATGCGGAGACAGAGAGGTTGGGAAACCAGAAGTCGAGTGTCTATGGCGCATGGGCGATGGCGGACCTTCCGGCATGACATGGTTCCTGTCTACCGAGAATGAGGCGCGGACAAGCGGGGGAGGCATGCGCGACATGGGCGACTTGTCTCGGGAGCTACGCGACGGAAGCGAGGTGAAGGTGGTGAATTGGGTTTCGCCTGAGTGCACAGAAATGGAGCTGCTCTGCTCACTTTGCAGTGACATGGTGGACAGGGCGGTCGCTATGTCGAGCACGGCGGGGCGTGGGATGAGGAAGAGATCCGGGTCCTCGATGCCGCTTGCCTTTGCAGCGAGAGTGAGTCGCGAGTCGACCAGGTCGTCGGTGTCGCCATCCTGGAGCCGAAGGGCTTCTGCAAAGTAGAGGCGGTCGTCGAAGATGGGGGCAGTGGTGAGGCCGGCGAAACCATGGCCGTCGGCATCTGTCATGGCGCCTTCGCGGTCATAAGAATGGCTGGGAGGAGTCGGAACAGGTACAGTGGTGGGGGATTTGGCGATGCCACCGCGCACCGCACCGTGGCGAGAGGATTCGAGGTGGTTTTGGGCAGCAAGTTTGTGGGATTGGAGAGATCAGACGACGGGTAAGGTAGGGTAGGGTAGGGTAGGGTAGGAGGAAGACGAAAGTGGAGAGTGGGTGGGCCAAGTAGACCCTGGGTCCGCATCCGACCAGGGCTCAACGGTCAACCGCGGCTGCCGTCGAGATGGACAGAAAGAATACGAACTACATAGTAGACTCAGGACTGGCGGTGATGTGTAGACTCGCAATGCTGATGCGCATCGTGCCGCCGCCGCCGCCGCCGCCGCCGGCTGCCGCGCCATGGATGAGGGTCCATGGCTGCGGGACGCTCTCTGCACTGTGTACTGTGTACCGTACCTAGTAGACCATGTACGCGCCCGCCACAGCGCACAACAGTCGACGATGGAATGGGCCCGGCGACGGCTGCTCGCTCGTGACCTGTATCCTCCTCTGCGCTGCATCTGCACGATGACAGTCGGATACCTGATGGACCATGTCGTATCTAGTCTACTAGACACCGTTGGTAGCTGTCAGCCCAGTAGTCAGGACCGACCACGACCGTGTGGACCAGCGGCAGCCTCACCGCTCTGCCGTGCGTGAGCATCCCTATCTTCTCCTCCCCTCCCCTCTCCTCTCTGCTCCCTCGACGCCTGCTTCAGCGTCCTCGCCGACGACGGTAGCACCCGCAGCCTCAACCCACTTCTTACCCTGAGCCGTGATGCCCTTGTTGCTGCTCTGCGGGCTGCCCCCCCTGGCCACCTCATCAGACAACTCACGGACAGACTCGCCCTGGCGCGCACAAAGACGGCCACGCAAGTCCCGCCGTAGCCACAAAAAATGAAAAATAAAAAACCACACACCACGCCCGCCCCTGAGTCGCGAACATGACCAGAGGAGAGGGGCGGCCGGAGATGAGGTCACGCAAAAAGCTGGCCGTGATCCCACCCGCTTGGGCAGGGCACAAGCTCCCGCAGCCGCTAGAGCTCGCCTGCCCTACGCCAAACCACCGTCGATGAGGACCAGTCTTGATGCGGTGCTGTATGTCGTATGTCAGCCGTCTGTTTGATAGAGGGAAAAATAAAACATTCGCCCGGCGCCTTGACATTGTCAACCGTGTCGTTGGTACTAATCGTCATTCGGCCCGCAGCACGACGCTGCACGCCCAGGTGCTCGACGCTGCACGTCTACCTGCCTACTCGACGCTGCACGTCCACCTACTCGACGCTGCACGTCCACCTACTCGACGCTGCACGTCCACCTACTCGACGCTGCACGTCCACCTACTCGACGCTGCACGTCCACCTACTCGACGCTGCACGTCCACCTACTCGACGCTGCACGTCCACCTACTCGACGCTGCACGTCCACCTACACAGTACCTACTCGACTCCCTCTCCACCCCCCTCACCACGCCCCGGACCTGCAGCTGAGACATCAATGCCAATTCGACATGAACAAGTGCTGTGCTGTTCTGTTCTGTACTGTTCGTGCTGTTCGTGCTGCGCTCCCCCATCCAACAGCAACTCCTACGACGGTGCCATAACAAGACGTGACCCAACGGCGCACCTCCCAACCCGCACGCACGCACCTCCCTTGCTTGCCTCATCCAGGACTCGTCCGTCCGTCCGCGGCAATGGCAAGGGAAGAAAAAAAACCAGTGGGTAGGGTAGGTATCAGGTGAGCTGTAACCCGCAAGCCAGTCGAGCCAGGTCGCCGCATGCGACAGGTTGAGGTGACGAAGCGACAGAAGGGGGGAGCCGTCCGTGTCTGTACTGTAGGCCCGAGTCTAGCCACCTCGCTGCCGCTTCCGGCATGTCGTGCAGACGCAATGCAGCCACGGGACGGCCCTCGCCCTCCCAAGCCAGCCTGCAACCGCATTGACTCTCTTCTCTTTTTTTCGTTTCTTTGTTTTGTTTTGTTTTCTTTTCTTTTCGGCGTGACCGTTTTGGCAAACACGAAAGAAGGGGGGAAAGGGGGGGGGGGGCTCATCCGGGGTGACGGTGCGCCTCTATCGAATTAAATTACGTGCTCTCTCTCTCTCGGCCCTGACAACTGCATACGTGCAAAAAACGAACAAGCAACTAAAATAAAATGTACAATCAGAATAGATACCCCAACTGCCTGACCCGGCCTGCCCTCAAGCCAGGATCCCCGCGTGTGTGTGAAAAGTCAGTCAGCGTTGCCCATGACGTCCCTCTTGTCCCAACGCCGTACACAAATGTTCCCATGCATCAGGTGACCAGAAAGAATTGGAAGGGAAATGCAAGCGTCGCGTCTACCTCTACCCGGCGATGAGGACCCACAGTAGGAAGACTGCATTCGGTTAGCTGGGCTGCTCCGCATCCGACGTCACGTGTAAACCTACATATCATCAGAACACCAAACATCTTGGCGACAAGCCATCGGTTGCCCTGCACACGGCTCCAGTACTTCATCAACTCGCGCTGCGCACCCTCGACGTTGTCCACGACGTCTTCGGTGTTGGCGTCGATGCGCTGGATCTGCTCCCCCTGTTCCGACACCATCTGCGCCAGTTGGCCAAATATGCTTCCCAGTTCGGAAATCGTGCTTTCGATCGACTCTATCGCATGTCCCCGCTGCTGGATGTACTGGTTCGGCGCTTGCGCTTCCTCCATCAGCATGAGCTGCGCATCCGACTGAGCGCCGCCGCGAGTCAGCGCTGATGATCCCGAAGGATCGAGGGACAAGAGATCCTGTTGCGCGGCATTCGTGTTCCGGAAGCCTCCTGGCGATCGCCCTCGCTGCGGTGTTTGGTAAAGCGGCGAGTCTGTTCTGCTGGGATCGAGGCTCGTTTGCGAATGCGACGCTGCCGTGGAGAGAAACTGTTCCGTCCGCGATCGCGACGCCTGCATGTTCTTCGTCCGGACCTCGAGCACATCCTTGAAGCTTCCGCCCACGTTTTGAAGTTTGTCTTTCAGCATGACTACCACCTGGTGGTTGTGTTCGCCCTCCTGGTCCGCGCCAGGTTTCGCCTTCGGATGCTGTTTGCTTGTGAGGGCCTGGAGGTCCTGTATCTGCCGCGACAGCTGTGCCATGTCTTGCTTGATGACGAATGTCAATTCGTCAATCTCCACGGGCCGGTCGTCGAACAGTGTCTTGCGTCTTGCTAGTTGAGAAAGGCGCTCTAGTTTCGCCATGGTGCCCGAGATGGCACGGGCAACGTCGCGAGCGCTACGCTGGAACTCGGAGTGCTTGCGCTGTGCCGACGTGCCATTTGCTTCGGCTTTCTGCTGGGCTGTCAGGAGAGACTGCCGTTGCGCCCCCGTTTTCGACTGTGCCTGTTTTCGTTGCGCTTGCGCGAGGATCGAGCGGAACTCGTCCGTGCGGTCCTGTATGGACACGGCCATTGTGGTTTATGAGAGCGCGCGGAGGCGGAGGCGGAGGCGGCGGCGGAGGCGGAGGCGGAGGCAAAGGCAAAGGTGAGGCGGCGTCACCCTTACGCAGAAACGGAGTGGCTCTGCTGGTATCGTCGGATGTTTTCACGTAGCCCCCGGATATATATGGCGGATATTTGGCAAGAGAACGGCGATGTAGGCGTGCTGTTCCCCGTTGCCTGCAATCGAAGACGCTGCGTGTTCACAAAGCCACGGGTCGTTGCACCGCTGCCATCCGCTACGGAGTGTCACGAGTCGCAAGGGCTCGGTCTATCGTGGGCGTGGGCACTGCGGAAAGAATGCGTGAAGGGTCGCGGGGTATATGCGGTCGGTCGGGCGAGGTGTGGTTGTGGAGTAAGAAACGGATCACAGCGATCCCGGGGCGCGGTTGTCTTCGAATGCAGGTGCAGGTGCAGGTGCAGTGGCTAGTCGGCAACGAGCATTGCCCTAGCTTGCCGCGCCGTACCTACAAGTTGGCAGCCCAGTTCAGGCAAATTGCGCCTTGTTGCCGTCATCTGCTTCACGCTTCTACATAGCAAGAGGCAAACTCTCTTCTGGCCAGTTCGCGACTTCTTTCGTCGCGCGCAATTCCGCAACCTGTTACTTGCCTCCTCGTGCCAGCCCGAACCCCTCGTCATCCCCTGCTCGCCTCACGTCCCCGCTGCGCCAGAGGATCACCCTTCACCCTCGTTACCTCATCCAACTGGGCAGCCTCTTTCCTCGTAGTAATACCGTCGCGTCTCAAGGGCACCCGTTTGCGCCTTCCTCACCTTCCCGAGCCGGCTGCGACCGCCTACCATACGATACGCCATACGCCATACGCCACCCGCCATCTGGGAGCTGGAGTTCGCAGGCCATGCTGCTGGTGTAGCTCCACGCGGTGATCCTACATCGTAATAATAGACACCATGTCTGGGCCTTATCGTTTCCAGGCGGACTCGGCCAGGTCACCTCTGTAAGTTATTTGGTTCCAATATAGCCATGCGTCGATGCAGTGGCTTGCCCGCTTCGGAGCGCCTTCCTGCATCCGACTTGTGCCTTCCAAAGGAAGATTCCTCCTGGAAGGAGCGCACGAGTGGACAGCCACACCTGGGCAGTGTATCGAGCACAAATATTGAGTGCTTTGGTGCCAACTCGCTGCCGGACTTGCCCTACCAAGCGCGCCGTCGTCTTGTGAAGTAGGACGTATGCTAACAGCCGCCAGTGACCGCCGACCTCAAAATCCGCTCCCCGCCCAGCCCGTGTCGTTCAAGACTAATGTCAATCGCATGAAGACGAAGAAATGGGTCGAGGCCAAGAAGAACGCATACGACGGTGACGACTGGGGAGACTATGACGAGTACGACGAATATGGCGCGTCAGAACCAGACCCGCTGCCTGCATCGTCCCAATATGCCGCACCGCAGGCCCAAGTCCAAGCGTACGGGCAGAGGCTGGCTCAGCATGGCAGGAGCTTCACAGATCCGCAGCGCCCAGGACAACCGCAGCCGGGGCGAAGGTACGACACCGCGAAAGCTCGGTAATAGGCCGCCTCGCTGATCTGATCACAGGAACTCGTTTGAAGCTGGCGAAGAACAGCTAGCCTTCTCCGCCTCTACAGGCCAACCACCGCAGGCCTTCTATGAACAGCATGCGCAGCAACCCCCGCCGACACAATACGTACATCCGGCACTGAGGCAGGCGAGCGGTGCCCAATCCGATAGTAGCGACACACCAGAGCATCGACGAGACTTTAGTCCATCCGCTATGCCTCCTCCTCTTCAGACGCGCATGTCGCCACCTCCTGGTAGTGTATCTGGTTCGCCCAGTACTCGATTTCCTCCGCGCAAGAGCAGCATAGGCCAGACAGAGTCACCCGTCGCTTCGTCCCCTCGTGACCGCGCTCCGAGCAATCCAGGGAAGCCCCTTCCCTTTATTAGGCCCGCAGACATATACAAAAGGTACGAGGAGGAAAGGGAAAGGGAGCGCGCATCTCTCGACGAACAACGCCCACGAGTGGAAACCGCACCCGGCCAGAACTCCGCCAATGTTCAGCAGCCGGTACTACCGCCGGTGGAGGAAGGCACGTCCATGTTTGACAGCGACCTTCGCTCTGTAGTAGACAGTGCGTTCACACGTGCTGATGATCAGCGCTCTGTGCCGCCGACGCCCATTTCCAACTCGGAGTCCGGGGTCTCTAGAAGCAACACTGACAGCACGTCCGGTATCAGCCCTATCATGAGTCGAGTTCCCAGCTCGGCCGCTTCAGCTATCAAGGCTAGGAATCTTGTAGGTGGCGACGGTAGTACACCTGTGATTGCTGAGGAAGCTAGTGAAAGCGGCACTCCCGTCTCCCGGCCAACATCTGCAGCGCTGCTTGGTAGCACACACCAGATCCCCCGCAAAGCTTCGCCCGGCCACTCGCGAAATGTTTCCAATGGTAGCGGTTTGACCACACCCACCGCGACAGGAAGCCCGGCGCGATCCCCCGCGATCACACCTCAGGCCCGTTTCCCAGAACCAGAGACTGCTAAGCTCTCGTCTCTAAGTCAGCCGTCGGATGAAATGAAGGTGTCTTTGCCAACTGATGCCACCACGCGCGAAGCAGACATTGCAGCAGCAATGAAGACGAGCTCGGTTGAAGCGCATGCTGGGCTAAGTGCGGCCGAGAAGGAGTCCCAGGACGCTTTCCTCGAATCCCATCAAGCTTCCACCTCCGTTGCAGAAGCATTTCCACGTTCACGCTCAGAGTCTCCGAGCAAGAGTCGGGTGCAGGAATTGGCTGGCAAATTCGGCGACGTGTCTCAGTCACGACGTGGCTCTACACAGTCCAATACATCCCGCACGAGCCTACAGTCTTGGGAGAAGAGCCAAGATAATTCACGTCCAAGTTCTCCAACGAAGCCTGCCAGTCCTTCCAGGGATAATGTTGCCGCAAGACCCCAGGCTGAGCGTGAGGCAAGCTTCCGACCTAAACTACCTGGGCAATGGGACTCCTATGCTACCAGTGCAACAAGTCCAAGCAAGGAACTCAGCACCGATAACCTTCTCGCTACGAACAGTGACTTGAAATCGCCCGTGGAAGAAGTTGATCTGACGCCGACCACAGCAAAACAGTCGGTCGCGTCAGTGGGGCCCTCTAAATTGGATTCAAATACTTTCCCGAATCACACTTTCGGAGGCGTACTGCCACGGCCCCTTCAGTTGTTCCGTGAAGAGTCGTCTTCGTCAATGCCGCCCACACCACCTGCGAAGGATTCCCCTGAGTCGGAGGAAATGCCGCCTCCGCCGCCCCTGAAAGAGAAGAGCCCGGAACCGCGTTCCGCCACTACATCTAGCGTGCTCCCCGAAAGGCCCATCATGTTGCCCCAGTTGAGCACGGACGACGCCGTTGACGACCAAGAGAGTGACAGGCTGCGGAAAGAGATTGTCGCCAGCTTGAGCCCACAGCAAACGATGACAGGGTCTACACCAGAGCAGAATCCAGCTTCACTACATGCTGGAAGCGCGCCTGTGGATCGAGAAAGTTCTCTGTTTCCAAGTGAATATGAAAGTTACTGGGCAGATGGCGATCAACCATCGCATGAACAAGGGCACGTTCGCGATTCACAAGCGCCCTCCAGCGCCGGCGATGCTATAACGGCAAACCCGCTCACCCAATCACCGATAGAGGCCACGAAACCGGCGATCAAGACACGTTTTAGTTGGGAGAATGGTGGTTCGGGCCTCTTGGCTGACAGT
This sequence comes from Paraphaeosphaeria minitans, assembly GCA_015832175.1. Classification (NCBI taxonomy): domain Eukaryota; kingdom Fungi; phylum Ascomycota; class Dothideomycetes; order Pleosporales; family Didymosphaeriaceae; genus Paraphaeosphaeria; species Paraphaeosphaeria minitans. Next base: position 253,633 of record WJXW01000006.1, read on the forward strand.
CTTCAACAGACTCCCCCCGCAGCTCCTGAACCTACGACCCAGATCTACGGCGAAGAGAAGATCCTATCACCTACAGTGGACAAGGCTGCAGAGGAACAAGAGATCAGCCAGTTCCCGGAGCCTTACTTCGGCCCTACCCACGGTGTTGCTGTCGTGAAGCCAGAACCGGTCAGTGACGCCGATTTGAATGCTCGCTCGCCTGCCGTGGACCTCTCAAGCCCCTCTACCAACATATTACCACCCGACACTGAGCGTGCAACATCCCCTGCCCCGGGTCTTCACGTTGTGAACTCTGCTCTAAACCCTGAAGCAGTCGATATGCCGCCTCGTCTCAGTCGCGAAGTCTCGCCAACGTCCGCCCAGCATCTCTCCGGTCCAGATGTGCCTACCAAAGAATCAAATGACCAAACTCACGATCGTACACAAGACCCGGTGGTCAATCCTGCTATAAGTGCACCGCTCTATGGCGTTCGGGAGCCTACGGCAAGCTCCCATATTGCAACGGCATCCCCCACCTCGGATAAACCTCTTGGGTTCAAGGAAATCTTACAGATTAACTCTCCAGCGGAGAGGATAAGCCGATACAACAAGACGCGTAACTATTGGGCGCATACTGACCATGGGCTCGGCGATTGGGTGAGCACAACTCTGAGCACGAACCCAGATCTTGCCACGCAGCCATACCCGCAACCTCGGCCTACTGTGAACACATCAGGGACGTTGCGCCACAGACCCACGGGATCCATATCATTGTTCGGAAAACACCACGGTGCGGCTAGCGTCCAAGGAGAGCCAACCGGGGCATCCACTGCCCAAACTCCAGTCACGCCAACCTCTGCGCCGGGCTTCCCAGGAAGCGGCAGGAGTGCAAGTCATCAGATGCAAGTCAAAGGAAAAGACCTCCTGCATACGGCTGGCGCGTTGAGCGGGAAAGGGTTGACAGGTGCCAAGGGCCTCTTTGCGAAGGGCAAAAGCCGCTTCAAGAGTGACAAGGTAGATAAATGATTTTCTGTTCTTTTTTTCTTGTTTCCTTACGATATGATCCGACGATGCACCTCACGATCCCTCTTCTGATGGCGGGTGGAGGGAACGACGACAGATGTTTGGAGTTTTGGCTCGGCTGATCCCCAATCCTGTGGGCAATTCATCTGCTCGCCAGTCTTTGCATCCCGGCCCTAATTTTCCATCTCATGTTGACGCATTTTTGTATGATTAGGGCCAATATAATCTTTTCATAACCATGTGATCCCACCTAGTAATGAGTATACGTGTTGATTGTGATGTAGGCCTCGGAATCACCCACCTCGTCCCGCGAAGCGTCAGAAGAGCCATCAGACATGGGCAGCACGACCTCTGACTTTGCCACCCTCGCACACCTCTCATTGGACACCACGGACAGTACGAAGGAGGAAAAGAAGCATAGACGTCGTTTCTCGTCGCCGTTCCGCCGTTCCGCTCGCTCCAGGTCCCGACCCGGCAGCATCGTTCTACCAAGCATCGAGTCGACTCCCCGCTCGACACCGGGACACAGTCGTCCACAATCGTACCATCCGCCCGAGACATGGGGCACGGGGTCGCGCGGGCTCTCGACCACGCCGGAGCGCGAGGCCTCTGGGCAGCTCGGCGTGTTGCCGTCGCCCGCCAAGAGCGTATTTTCGTTTTTTCCGCACGACGGCGTCGACGACGACGTTCCTCCCGTGCCGCCGATCCCGGAGAGTATGGATCATGTCCTGTCGGATCATGTGACGCATAGGTTGTTGCAGTCTGTGATTCGGAATTCGACGACGCCGGCTGTGGAGACGCAGATGCTGGTGGGAAGACCTGGGTTTGCGGAACTGCCTGCGAGCAGGAGGGACAGGCTTGGATCCGAGGCCGGGTCTGGGGGCCAGTCTGGACTGCTTGATGATGGGTCTGGAATGCTGGAAGAGGGCGGTGTCGTGGAGAATGTGGAAGCAGTCGTTTCGGTGGCGCCGGCGGTGGAAGGTCGACGAGATGAGAACAGCCGCGACCCTTTTCCTCCGCAGTTGCACCATGACGATGTTGAACATACGGGTACTGGGCACCAACAGGTGCCTCGTGACGATGATTGGGTGCAAGTCGAGGTTGTTTCGCGCTCAGACTCAGAGAGCGAAGATGGAATGTCTCCACAGCCTCATCAGGAACCAATTTCACGTCCAGATGCTTGGCTGCATAAGCTGCAAAAAGATCAACGGTCGGATGGGGATCTGACGGCTACAGATAGTGATCTTGAGGATAGACCAGGCCAGTTGCCACGCCACAGATCTGTTTCGCCCGAGGATGCTTCGGTAAGACTGGATGCGCACTCAGTAGAGGGCGTGGATCAACCCATTCACGACGAGAGCGACGATGACCTACCCCCGCAGCTTCACCATGATCCGATTCCCGCCAAAGGTCCCCAAGTTGTCTTTGTCTCGGAACGGGCAGCAGATGCTGTGGCTGGGGCCCCTTTCGTTGATCTGGAGATGTCGCATACCTTGTCACCCGTAAAGCCTCATCGCTTAAGCAGCCACCGAGAGGATGGCAGGCAACCTCATCTCCAACAGCCCTCTCATGCGCATCCGCAACGACCCGCTCTGGACGTGAGCCCGATGCTCCAGCCAACCAGGCTTGTCTCAGACATCTCCGACAGCTCTGATGACGATGAACAAGCAACGCTTCTCGCTTCTGCGATGAATGCAAATGGTGAGAGTCGCTTTTCGTATGAGACGGAGGTCATCGGTGGCGATCTCTCTCCCCTTTCCTCGCATGCATCCAGCGACGAAGAGAGAACGCGGACAGAACCAAACACACATTCATCGCATACAGGTGATACGACTGCAACGCCAGTGATTGTCACGGTGGTAGACACTGCGCAGTCGCCGCATGGCAAGGCTGCATCGGGCGAGAATGCACTAAAAACTGCCCCGCGGCCTCAGCCACAACATCAACTAAGCGCATACCGTGTAGTTCACGCCGTGGAGTATCTGCATTCGCAATCGTCATTCGAGTCATGGGAGCACGAGAGCACTGTTGCATTGTCGCAATCGGACGAGAGCCCACGTCTTGATGAGCACGACGGAGCCGAGCTGCCGCCTGTGCCTCTTGGGTCTGACCCGAGCTTGGATGACGTGAAGGCGGAAGAGGCAGAAAAGGCATCAATAGATAAGCAACCAACGCTCATGTCGGGTCGAGATTCGCCAAAGCCAGTGGTTCCGATCAAGTTCGATACGCCCCAGGAGGATCCGCAACAATCTCTGCAATTTGGGCGCGCAGGGGCTCACAAACGCTCCGAGTCGCTCATATCCAAGATATCATCTATGGTATCGGCAGACGACGCGCCTCTCTCTCCAGTCTCGAGCTACGGCCCTCGTTCACGTCCTCCAAGCAAAGCTGCAGGTCGTCAACGGCAGATTCCGTCCGCTAAGGCCTCCCCAATCCCTGTGCAGATCGAGGAAGAACCTACTGCACCCGATCACGCCGTCAACAGTACAATAGAAAACAATGATTTCGACTTGTATGCCGACCACAACGGGGTGGTAAAAGACGAGGAAGGCCGACCCTTGCTTGTTACGACTGACCAGCCGCCCAAACCAGTTGTTTCTGCGCGACCTCCTACATCCGCCGTACCGAAGCCTACTCCTCTTTCCGTGTCAATGGATGAGGCGCCAGCGCGGATTAGCGATGAACGCCCAATGAGTTTTATTTGGGGTCCTCGAGATGCGAACGGCCGGCCGCAGGATGAAATCAATCGTCCTGGTGGAGGCAATCAGGATCAATCCTCGCCGCGCCTCCCTAACACGCGGGTCCAGCGATCCAGCCAGCTCCGCCTCGCTCCCGTCATGAGATTGAAACCTCAAAGTACCGTCACCCAATCCAACGGACGACTGCTGGAGCAACCTTCTCAGGGCGATTTGGGGAGCGAAAATGTCTCGCCGCTAAGCAGCTATCGCGAGAGCAGCAAGTCCTTGCCGCATGACAATGTCCCAATCTCCCCACCTCCAGTCGCTGTCGCCAGGGCGTCTCCTCCGCTAGGTTCTCCGCCATCTACAATCTCGGAGCGACCACACCTTGAAAGTCCGACGACTTCAAATGGCCAGCCATTGCCATCAAAGTCACCTGATCTGCGATTGATCCAAGATCCAAGAGTGATGATGGAGGCACAGATGCAGAGGCGGGGATGGACACCTGGTCAACCAATTTCACAGGACTCTCGACTGCGACTAAGCGATCCTGCCCAGGTTCACATGCACGGTCTTCCTCAAAGCCCGCCTATCGCCCCAAGGAACCAGTATGAATATCAGCACATGATGGCACGTCAAACCATGCAAGCACCTGAACTCAAGTTGTCAACGCCGCCTGGAATACATCCTAGCAAGAAAGAAGACAAATTTTCTATACCCAAATTTTCATCCGTCTTCAAAGGTCTAGGCAAATCCAGCTCGAACCTCCCGCAGGCTTCGCAACCGCCACCACCACTGCAACAACCTGTCCAGCCGCTTTCGCAACACATTCAACAGCTTCAAAGCAAAACGCATCCGCACCCGAACGCTTTAGCGGATAATGCAAGGCGGAGCGCTTCCCTTCAATCCGGCGTGAGCGATGTAACTCCCCCGCAGATGGCTCCGATGAAAGAGCGCAAAACGAGCACTTTCGGCTTCAATCGACCTGTGAGCTTTGGGCAAGAGTCACATAACAGTCAAGACAGTACCAGGGCCCAGGTTACTGGCTCCAGGCTGGATTTGAGACATCCTGCGAGCCCTCCGCCTTCTCAGGACATACCTCCGCAACAGCCTCCCCAGCATGTCCTGCAAAGCGTGCAAAACCCTCCCAGACCACAGAACTATCAGACTTCTAGTTCGGGTGTAGTGGAGACTGGCGGCAAGAAGAAAAGGTTCTCGTCTCTCGGAAACATCTTCAATCGCAGCGCAACGAGTGGTCCTTCGCTCCCGACCAAGCAGAAGATGAGCAAAGAGGAGAAGAAGGCGCAAAAAGCTCAGAAAAATTCCAGTGCAATGCCTCACCAGTCAGTCCCACAAGGTCAGCCATGGCCGCCACAACAGCCTGTGGACCCGCGCCAATACGGTACTGTCCAATATGGTCCGCCTCCTATCGCAAGACCATTCCCAGGAGTGCACGGCGTGTCATCACAACCTATGCAGATGCAAGTCATGCAGCAGCACGCTGTGTCGTCTGTTTCTCCGCAAAGGATGCAATTGCAGTCACCTATGACGCCGGAGAGCATGCATCCTCACGGGATGCCTCAATCGTACACCCAGGTTCCTCAAGGATTCCAGCATCCGGTTCAAGTACCGTCCTCACAGTTTGCATCACAGATACAACGGACACCTGGTGTTCCAGAGGCTTCTGCCTACATGAGAACTCGACAAAACGCCCAGATGATGCAGGCACAACACATGCAAGAACAAAGCAGGCCAACGACACATCATCCGCCTTATACTGCGCACCCGAACATCCCTACAGCACCGAGCTTACCGCACCCTGCACCGAGACCTGAGGAATCCATTCCTCCTGCTTTCAACGAGTATTTCAAGCCGGATCTCAAGATGATCAAACCTCTCCCACCTATTCAGCCACAACCTGAACAACACCTTTCCTATCATCGACACCCGCTACAGCAGCCACAGCCCCAATCAGTGGCGCAACAGCCACCCCGCAATCCTCGCATTGTGCCTGCTCCGACCACTGTTTCCTCTGCCGATCAAACGTCGCACGTTTCACAGCGGCAGGTAAGCTCGCCTTTTCATGAGCCGCAATACGACACTCCACAGATCCCGGCAGCGTATACACAAGTCACGGGTGCCTTTGTCTCGCCTAGATTGGAGCAGGGACCATCTCGAGCGGAAGAGTCGGCTGATGCTCGATCTTACAGTCGGCAATATTCGGACCCACTTATGCAATCCATCTCACCTCAGGTCTCCGCTTTGGCGACGTCGCCCCCTAACGTCCGTCAGAACTCCAGTGACTCTGTTGTCTCCCCGATCTCAGATCCCTCGCCTGGCCCTATGGCTGGTCCTTCGCCCCCACCGAACTTGAGGCCTCAGAAGCAAAGGATGACTAGTATTACGGAGCAGGTACAGTCGGAGCGGCCTTGGAATCTGGATCTACCCCACGGAGCCACCGAGCAGGAGATTGTGCGCGCACGCCAGCGACAGTACATGGAACAGCAGCTTGCCGCACAAGAGCAATTGCACGCTGAACGAACTGGCCGCTCACCATCGCCTCGTTCCGGGCAAAGCCAGCAGTCGGCCAGTCCTGCACCGCCAGCACCAACTCAAGCGCAGCCTCCACACAGAGGGGGGGGAGGATTCCGGGAATTGTTTCCTCGCAGCTCGCCCCAGCCTTACCCTGTCACCGACGATCCGGAGACTCGGGGGTGGCAGCCTCATGAACAACAAGTGCCCAGTCCTCCGATAGCTCCTGCGCCTGTTCATCCTGCACAATTCCAGTCTCCCAGTCCAGTAGGTTACCCTCTACCCATGTCACCTGACCCAACCAACCTCAGGAGCCCGGTCAACCCCGCGGCGAGCATGATGCCGCCTCCCCCCCTTCCCGCGAAAACACCCCATGCCCCAATCAATGCCCCCTTCGCAGACGCCCACACGACGCGACCAATCTCGCAAGGCGCAGCCTCAGACCGCACCCAGGATTCCCTCTACGACCCACCCCCACCCCCAGCCTCGTACCAGCACCCCGCCTACCGCGGCCAGCCAGACTACGACGACCTCGCCCCCGCAGACGAGCCCCCGCCGTACTCGGGCCCCGGCGTTCCAAACGAGGGCATGGACAAGGACGCAGCGCGCCCCCACCCACCCGACGTCGTGACGGACCGCGGGCGCCTCCCCGAGCCCCGCCAGCGTCAAGCCTCGCTGGGGATCCTGCAGCACCCACAGCCCGCCTCCATGGCCGCCTCGCCGCAGCGCTCCTCGGCCGACATGGGCGCCGACATCCTCCGGCGGCAGCTGCTCCATGTCGAGCAGCGCGAGCGCGCCGACCGCATGCAGCAGGCCGAGGCGCGCCGCGCGGAGACGGAGCGCGAGCGTGCTGAACGCGACCGCGCGCGGGCCCGCGCCCGCGAACTCGAGCGCAGCGTCTCGGGTGGGGGCCGCGTCGGCAGCTTGCGCAGCGCCCATGGCAGCGCGCGGAATGGCGCGAGCGGCTTCGAGCGCGGTCCGGGTTCGGGTTCGGGCAGGGCCGTGTACGAGCTGCCGGCTGAGGACGACGCTGAGCCCGTCATGCGGGCGACGAGCTTCCCTGGGCAGGAGTGGGTGCCTACGTGGACGGAAGACTGAGTGCGGCACGTTGGGATGGGTTTGTGCTCTTCCGCATCGCATCGCATCCCACCGCACCGCACGATGGATTCTTCCCGGCGTTGATGGGACAGGGGTTCTCGCTTTGTACATTGTCCACTGTCTGGTTTACATGTAACATCATCTGGCTTTTCTTTTGGTCTGTTCTGGCAGCAGCAGCAGCAGCAGCAGCAGCTGGGCGTCCGTCCGTCCGTCCCGTCGGCCCTGCTATTCTGGTTCTTTCTTGGTTGGAGCTGAATACCCCTATCTCGTTTCCATTCGATTCGATTCGCTTCGCTTTGTTTAATTCGTAATTCCGTCCGGCATTCCTACTTCACCGGATGTCAGTAGGGCGTTGGCGCATACATCATCGTCATCGTCGTACATATATATATCATCCATACATGAATCCTCCACGACACTGTTCGCATCTCATCTATCTCCCGAGCGTAGAATAAGCAGACGGTGTGTTTCCCGCGCGTGGAAGCGTTCGACGGGGTTTCCACCGCTGGCTTGGGGCAGGGAAGGCGACATCTATCCATCCATCCGTTTCTTCGCTCTCGAAGTGCTAGAGAATATATTCCATGCAGCCCTTAGACTTCCTCCTCTGCAGTCTACACAGACGGATTGCAGGGGACAAAAGGTCGGGGGTTGGTGCGTGTGGTACCTTCACCTTAGACCTTGCTGCGTTCGACGGCTTCTATTAGGTTTCGCAGACTTGCCGTTTCGGGAAGGTTGGACTTGCACTACGCTGCGGCTCTCCTCGAATCGTGGGGATGTTGACTGTGATGCACATCGTTTGAGAACACCGGATGATGATGAGGAGGTGGACATCTCATCCAAGCATTTTTATGTGATTTTGATTTTTGGATTTTGGTCTTCGTGTTGCATCGACGACGTGTAGAGAAAGAAAGGCAGGCAGTCCCAGCCGAGTCCCCCGCAACAACCACCAAAACACCAACATCTCGCACCCCCACCAAATCACCCGCACACCCGCACACCCACATCCACATCCACATCCACACACAACGCGACCATGGCCGACGACGACCTCGAACAGGTACCTTAACCCCCCTCCCCTCCCCTCCCCTCCCCTCCCTCCCCAAACTCAAACTCAAAACGCCCCACTAACCCCCCGCCAAAGATCCGCCGCGCCCGCCTCCAACAACTCCGCGAACAAGGCAGCGCCCCAGGCAACGAATCCTCAGAGCAAGACGCAAAACAGTACGTCGTCCCATCCCCGTCCCTACCACCCCCCCTAACCCCACCCCAGACAACGCGCCAACGACCAACGCGCCTCCCTCCTCACCCAAATCCTCACCCCCGACGCCGCCGACCGCCTGGGCCGCATCCGCCTCGTCAAAGCCTCGCGCGCGACCGACGTGGAAAACCGCCTCCTGCAGCTCGCGCAGACGGGCCAGCTGCGCGCCAAAGTGACCGAAGCGCAGCTGAAGGAGCTGCTGGGCGCCGTGGCGGAGCAGCAGGACAGGGAGGAGCCTAGGATCGTGGTGGAAAGGAGGGGGAGGGGGGGTGGCGGGGGGTGGGACGATGATGATGATTTGGATGATTTGTTGAAGGATGTGTAGGTGCGGGAGGGGGGTGGTGAGGAGTGGGTGGCGGGGAGAGAGGCATGGGTGGGTGGGTTGGCGTGCGTGCGTGCATCGGCTGGCGTTTTCTGGCGTATATCCCCCTTTGTGCATTTCAAGCGTGGGCAATGAGTTGGGTGTGCTGATGATGCTCGACCGAGGGGATAGGCAGGTGCAAAAGCAATCTTATTCGGAAGCTACGTGGTGAGCTCGCTGGTGCCATTGTCCAGTGGACGTGGGACCCAGGTCGCCAGCAAGTGGATGTGTCTTGCGAACGGTGACCAAAAAGAGACGCCACCCGGATTGACCTCGCACTGACTTGAGCAACGCCCTTCACGCCTCCTCCTCCTCCTCCTCCTCCCCGTCCTCCTCCAGCTCCAACCTGGCAAGTTCCTCCTCCACCGTGCCCAAGCACCCCGCGCTCGCAACCATGTTGCTATCGGCCTGCACTCCGGCAAACGGTATCGGAGCCCCGCGCTTCATCTCCTTCCACTCCACCCCGTCCCTCGACACGCTCCACTTGTCCCGCACGTCCTGCGCATCCCCGAGACCCAGTGCCCCCGCCGCAAGCGCCCTCTCCTCCAACTCCCTAAGCGCACTCTGCTTCGTGGCGATGCGCCTGTGGAGACGTTCAAGCCCCGGTCCAAGATCAGAATTGCCCTCCGGAACGGCATTGAAAGCCGCCTCAAGCCGACGCAGCTCCTCTTGAGCGGCTAGCAACTCTTGCTTCTCGGGATTGAGCATCTCGTCGGGAAGCGGATCGAAGCGTGAGTCCGCGTGGCTGGGCCGAGGATCGAGGTTGAAGTCGGGGTTGCAGTAACCCTTGGGATCTGGACGTGGTGAGTATGCTCCGTGTGTAACGTGATAGAGTCTCGTGCTTGATCGTTGTGGACTCACCTTGTGCGACGTCTTCGAAGAAGCGCAGGACGGCTTCCTGCACAGTGGACTGCGTGAAGACGCATTCGCCGACCCAGGTGTTTCCGCCACCGAAAGACGGACAGAGCGGGGTTGCATCGACAAAGCCGTCATCTGATGCTGGCTCTTCCGTGGCTGCTATCGTCACCTTGGCTTCTCGGATACCGGTAGTGGCGAACGGGGTATCGGCGCGATGTCCGGCTCCTCCCCCCACAGTCTCCAGCCAGTCGATGGGCTCTTTGGAGGTCGGATTGTCGGAAACAGCCTTGGAGATGTAATTCGAAGGCGATGCCTTGCACTGGGTCGGATCGGCACTCGTATGTTGCGAGGTCTCCCAATGCCTGGCACGTGTAAAGAGGAAAGTCTTCACATCTGGGTTGTGGATCTGATGGCCGCCGACTGGTGACTGCACGGCAGCCAAAGCTGTAATGCGATCGGCGGAGCCAGAGACTGCCATGTGTTAACACAGCCTACTGTCAGGGAGTATCGTACTTACAGTCCTTGTTCAGAACTTCCAAGAGGCTCTCCACACCATTCTCAATGGCGATCACGTAGACCTCTGCCTCGGGGTGGACGAAGTTCGGGTTCTTGATTACCGTATCGAAGACAGTCTTGATGTGCTCAGCCGCAGTCCTGTGGCCCTCGACCCGGTTCTCGACTTCGTGAATCTGCACGGGGTCGTGGGTGATGGACTTTCGTGTCAGGGCGGTCCAGCTGCGATTCGAGAGCGCCTTGTTGAGCTTGTGCGAATAGAGAAGTTGACCAGCATTGAGGACAATCAATCCAGGGATGTGCTCATCCTTTTCAATCCGCGCACCATCTTTGGCCAGCTTTTCTCCGAGCGATATATCCGTGTTCGCCTGCGCGCGGTTGACGAGCCCTACGAATGAGAACGAGTTAAGACCGGATGCTGCAATAGACCCGATCCACTTGTGCCTGGTGGCTTGCTTACCTTTGGCAAAGTTGATCACCGAACCGGTGTTCACACCGCCCTCGCGCTGTAGCTCACGATACGCTAGGATCCCAAGGTCCTGGTATGTATCATCGTTGATGATGACGTTGATGCGCTTCCGCGTCTTCAACACTGAGGCAACGGGTGCAAGAATGGGAACGTGCGGTCCTTTGGGCTTGTTGCTGGTCAATGTAGGCAGATATAACTGCTTGAGACCCAGGGCAGACAGGCGGCTCATGACCTCTCGGCGTTGACAGACTGCACGGGATCAATGTACGTTGGTACACGTCGGGGAAATGTACGCTCGCACACAGCTCGGAAATGTACTCACCGCGCATCGCCTCACCGCGAACCTCGTTGTGGCGGTCGTTGTTGGTGTAGTAGAAGTCGAAGAAAAGCTCGGGAGCGTCGATTCTCCGAAAGCAGCCATTCTTGTCAACAAAGTATCCCAGCTTCTCGAGGTCGGCCTGGTGGTTGGTACGTAGTCAGTCCATCTGGAGCACATGGCAGGGTTGGGGCAACTCACGGGATACTTTGCATCGGGGTCCAGGGTACTCTCCTGTCGACGGAACATATTGGCGGCGGGGGCTTCTTCGTCGATGTCAACAAGGTCTTGTAGACTGACGTGGGAGCAAAAGAGAAAATGGGTGAAGAAGAGCAAGTACCGCTCAGGTCGTAGGGTTATAGGCAATGATGGGCGTTTGCTCCATCACGTTTGTTTGCAAGCGCATGGAAATGAGTGAGACGGCTTGGAGTGCGGTTAGGGTGAGCGCAGGTGAGAGTCGACAGAGAGCAGGAGCGTTTGCGGGACAGGCGCGGTATCCCATGATGGCGCTTCGCGGGCGACCGATATTGGTACAATGTTGTATTTACATGCTTGGAACGCCATCCAATGCCCGCAGATGCTGCTACTATACACATATCCCAACAAAGCCTGTCCGGTAGCTCCGAGCGTGCCTCTCGCTCCTTTACCAGCTCGCTTTCCTCACACCGGGTATGTTTCCAGCCAGCGCGTTGATTCGGAATTGGTACTGCTACTTGTCAGCGCATTTGTTTTGCGTCGCATTGGAATGCACACGTACTCGACCCATCCGGAAGTCGCTGAAGACACCTCTGCCCTTGCCTCCCATTATACACCTGTTCTTGATCTGCGTGAAGCGCGTGTAGCAGTGCATCTGCGAGAGCTGGAGCTGGGCCTGGGCACGCACGCGCTGCGGGAGCGTCGTGTTTCTTATTATGTACCGGAGCGCTTGTCTGGAGAATAGAGGTCAGCTGCGACCGCTTTGCGCAATGGCAACCAGGGAGGCGTACCGTTCGGGCTCGTTGGCTTCAAAAACCTTCCGCTTCGTGTGGTCGCGAATGTTGCGGATCTTGGAGAAGCAGCCGATGTCGAGCGTCTTCGCGCGGAACTGGGACATGATGGCGGTGGCGGGCGGCGTCAATTGCCTGAGATGGCTGTCGTGCAGAAGTTGAGACGCGGATGCGAAGCCAGCCTGCTCCCAATCCTCTGCCCTTAGGCTGCTTGTTGCTTCTCGCTTACACTTGCCTGCTCTGCGCCCAAAGCAGCAGACATCGCATTGTCGGGCTTGACCGAGCACAATTATAAAAAGATCACCGCGACATCCTTGCGATGCTCTTGTGACAAACTGCCGTGGTTAAACGACTGCCATAGTCTTTGCGTATCACATTGCGCCGGCGCGACTTTTGCTTCCAACGCACAGCTGACCTTTCCATCTCTTCTATCCGAGCGCCAACATGTTTTCTCAGGACGATATTCTGGACATCTACGACTCATTGCCCCCGGAAAAGATATCTCAGTCAGAAAAGAGCGAACTCCTTCCCCTGCTCGTCAGGACTATCAGCGGGCACAGTTTCATCACGGCACATGGTTTGCGCCAAGACTTCGAACGAATTGTGACTACAGGAGCTACACGGACTCCCGTAGAATCTGCGAGCAGCGAACTCGATGTCGAACTCGATGTCGTATTACAGCTTATCCGGGGGAATCCTGCCCTGGCTCTGTTGAGCCAAGACGGCAGTACCATCATTCCAAGAGCAGAGCGAGATGCAATAAAGAAAGATTTGGAGGACATGCTTTGCAAAAAGCTGGTCTTCAAGGCTGACTTTATCCGATCGCGCGATATCCATCAGGAGTGTCTCGCTAGCTTTCTCCGGATCCCGAGTATCAAAGAGAATCTTGCAGATGATACGGAAGAGCACCTTTTGGGTAAAGTATACTCAAGGGTATTATCGGAGGAGATGAGCAGGAAGCTCGTACGGGCACTCGACAGGAATGAGTATGCGTCGGATCCGTTTCAAAGATGAAGGCTAACTTCTTCAGAACAGTTGTGTTCAACTCACAGTCACTTCCTGGGACGCCTCCAATGTGGCTCGTGCAGCAACACCTGGGGCAACTTCCAAGCGACACGGTGAAGGGGAATGCGCTTTCCCCACAGTTTCAAATCAAACAGGAGGTCGACTTAGTCCGGTGCACGCCAACACAATCGCTTCGGAGCCAACGAGATGAACTCGTTGCTAAGCTACGGTCAGGAGATATATTTGCTGTTGACCTCGGTCACTTTGGTCAAACTTTCAGAGACCTTTATGCATCTCCCGAAGCCCTACAACAACATCTCCATGAATCTCCATCCATCATCATCTTGAATGGCAGTCTAGGCACATTCGCAGTCTCTACGGAAAGGCTCTCCCAATTAGCCGATGATGCAGAACGTAAACTTGGACAGGATTACCTTGACTTGAACGTAAGCACATCAAACCAGTCTCTTTGCAATAAACTGTGATGTGGGCTGTGGAGCTATGCAAAGTTATACTTACTCTCGTGCAGACCATCATAACAACCGAGGTGCCTGACGATATCAAGGAATTGGTACTCGACAACATCGCCGAGGGGATCCTGACCACGGTGTCGAATGATGGTGAAGCCACGCTCCGCATTGATAACTACCTCATAAGGAGGAAAAGGTACAACCTTATGCAAGAAGTTTTGTCAGGTATCGCCGGATCTTGCGCTAGTATCCAGTGGAACAATCTCAAGGACACACCAGACAAGGACCCCAAATTCCAGATGGCGGATGTTTTGGCCGCCGCTGCACAGCAAAAGGACTTGAGCGAACACTTGCGGATGTTGCTTACCGTCGCTCAGCAGAAGGATTCCGAAGTCGCTGCTGCTGAAAATTTCTCAATCACTATATCTGATCTGGAGTCCAACAACGAAAACGACTTCTCTACGTTCTGGGCCGACAAGGTTTCACAGCGTGTCCACAACTACTGTGACGGCCTGAAGCCCATCGACGACGCGAAGCTGAACGAGCAGCTCACCGACCTCCTTGCCAGCCACTTACAAAAGGACCTGCTGCCGGACGCGGTCTCCAAAGCCCGCATCCAAGGACTAGTGCGCAGCAGACGGACGCGAAAGAATGTGACCCGATTCGAAGCCAGCCTGAAAGCGAGCCAATCCAATCTCGCCAGCGCCCTCTCGACGCTCGAAAAGTTTAGCAAAAAGCAAGACCTTGGGGGGATTGATGCGGACGCCGCAGAAGCAGCGAAGAAGACATCGGTGCAGGATATGGTCCGGCGGATGCAGAAGCCCAGGACGGATGCACCGGCCATGTTCCTCAGCTTGGTGGTCATCCTCTTCGCAAAGCACCATCCAGGCGTGGTCTATGCTACTGGGAAATTCGCGCCCAAGCTACTGAGGCAGCTGAAGACGAAGCTCGATCGTGGGCCGTACGAGCAGGTGGAAAAATGGAAGGAGTTGGCGAAGGCTGGCGAGTTGGCATCGGAGGACAGGGCATGCATGGTGCAAATGGCAGAGGGAGCAGCTTCGTGAAGGTCGAGCGGAAGCGTCGGTGCGGAAGTCCCGGTGTGGACGCTTTGGTGGTTCATAACGATTCTCTAGTTTAAGAGCGCATATAAAGTCGCATGGTGCAGATGGCAGAGGGAGCAGCTTCGTGAAGGTCGAGCGGAAGCGTCGGTGCGGAAGTCCCGGCGTGGATGCTCTGGTGGTTTATAACGATTCTCCGGTTCAAAAGAGCGCATGTGGAGTCGATGCAATCGCAGTTTGTGTATGGCCATATAGTCTCTACGCCAACATGGCGAATTGCCAACATTAAACGGTAGTGCTCGACGTTGATGCATGAGCATGCCACTCGTGCGAGGGAAGCTGGAGAAGCTATCCGGATAAGGCCTAGGGCTCGCTGACGTAACGAAGCACGCCTTCAACAAACAATGCATCCAGGAGCACGGCCCACGGCCCACGGCCACTATTGCACCACGGCCGGCCGGTACACGTCAACCCCCGACGACCCGAAGCCGTCTCCGACGAAGCCCCAACGGGGGTCTGAAAGAGCTGTCGCGTAGTCGAGGAACACGGTACAATGATCAATCCAGCGACGACGAGCCATCTCGGGCGGGCCGACACCCTGGCGCGCGTTCGGCGTCGGATCCATCACCACACCAGGGGCAGCGTCCATGTACCATCAGCGTAGGCGCGGGGGCCTTTACAACGCCACGGCAGCGTCCATGTACTATCAGCGTACGTGCGGGGGCCTTTACAACGCCACGGCAGCGTCCATGTACTATCAGCGTAGGTGCGGGGGCCTTTACAACGCCACGGCAGCGTCCATGTACTATCAGCGTACGTGCGGGGGCCTTTACAACGCCATGGCAGCGTCCATGTACTATCAGCGTACGTGCGGGGGCCTTTACAACACCATGGCAGCGTCTCGCGGGGGCCTGCCTCGATTTCCAGCCGGCCACATGTTTCTTCAGTCGCTCGCCGTGGACAAGTTGCTCGATGCCAGGCCCAGGTCTAGGCTGGACCCGGGCGTCCGTACGTGGGTGTCAACATGGAAGAGCAGGGACGCGTCTCGCGACGTTGAGAACAGGCCGCCTCAGAGCCATGTATTGCAGCTGCTCAGCTTGTAGACTAGAGCTTGTGGATTAGTCTAGGTACGTGGTTCAGCATGCTCGTCTGCGGACTTGTCGTTGCCCGGATCAGATCACCACGGCCTGTTGCCCAGATCACCACGATCACCACGGCCTGTTGCCCAGATCACCACGGATGGCAAAATCGCTACCCAAGGCTGCTTATTAGTAGGCATGACAAAACCACTACACACGGCTGCTTAGTAGGCATGGCCAAAATCGCTACCCAAGGCTGCTTAGGCATGACAAAGCCATGCGCAAGACGCGCGCAAGCCCAGCGAAGAATAATAACCAGGCACAATGATGAGGCTGGATTCCCAAGGCTCGATGGCACCATCGCTGCTTCTTTACTGGGCGAGACCCCGTCGTTGTCCCGAAGAATTTTCCGACCACCATGGTTAGCGCGGATTGCGCCATACTTCTTCACTATGAGACCTTCGCGCCATGGTACGGTGGCTATTTGTACGGGCTGCCGATGACGGAGCACAAGATGGATTCCCTCGCGCAATCGACTTTCTGCTCTCTCTCTTCTCCATCGCTGTGCTTGCCCATATCCCGCTTTGCACTTTGATCCGCTTTACAAACCTCTCCGTAAACGCTCAAGAGCACTCCCGTTCTCCACTCCAGTACATCACTTGTAGTGTCTTCCTAGCTCTTGTCTCGCACCCTCGGAACAATGTCGTCGACCTCGTATTACGAAGAAGCAAACATGATCCGCGACGACGAATCTGGTTATGCCTCTGGCGAGTCTAGCCACGAGAGCCTGCCCGAGATCGTATTCTCCAAGGCTCACCTCAAGTTCCTCAACCACCAGTTGGCCCAGCTCGAGCCCCAAGGTCCGTAGCACTCACATGATGCACACGAGTTGCCCATTCTAATCCCTTTCTAGATATCCTCCGTTGGTGCATCACTTCCCTGCCTGGCCTTCACCAGTCCACGGCTTTTGGCCTGACCGGTCTGGTCACCGTGGACATGCTCTCCAAGCTGGATGGTCCCTTGAAGTCCAACATCGATCTCATCTTCTACGATACCCTCTACCAGTTCCAGGAGACTCTTGACCTCGTCGAGAAGGTTCGACAGCGCTACGGCAACACCATCCACGTGTACAAGCCCCGCGGATGCAACACGACCGAAGACTTCGAGGCCAAGTACGGCAAGAACTTCTGGGATGTCAACGATGAGAAGTACGACTACGTCGCCAAGGTGGAACCCGCCGCTCGGGCGAATGCTGAGCTCAATGTCAAGGCCCTCTTGACGGGACGACGGAAGAGCCAGGGTGGAAAGCGTGGTGACCTCGACATCATCGAAGTCACCGACAGCGGTGTCATCAAGATCAACCCTCTCGCCAACTGGTCCTTCGCCCAAGTGAAGGAGTATGTCGACGCGAACAAGGTTCCCTACAATGACCTTCTTGACCGCGGATACAAGAGCGTTGGTGACTGGCACTCGACGCAGCCTGTCGCCGCCGGCGAGGACGAGCGCGCCGGCCGCTGGAAGGGAAAGAACAAGACCGAGTGCGGCATCCACAACCACCAGTCGCGCTACGCCCAGTTTTTGGCGCAGCAACAACAGCATCAAGAAGCCGAGGCGTTGGCGCAACAGCTGGAGAAGATTGTGGTTGCTTGATGGACATGTCGTCATCGGAAAATATTCTGAGTGGTTCCTTTTGCAGCGTTTTTAGCATGGGCGTTTTGGGTATGAGCGAATTGCATCAGGGGTGCGATGGGTCACGAACATTATTACTCCCTTGAGATCAAAACAGAAAGATCCAAGGTTGAGTCTCCGCATTAGCCCAGATGTATTCTGGACGAATTGAAACTCCATGAAGAGTTCAGTACCCTAGCCATCTGAAGTCAAGTGCTCCTCGGTGTGTGATGTGTGGTGTGTGAGTGTTCCGCTTTCGCTGCCACCTCTTGCGTGCCAAGAACGGGCAAGAAAGCCAGCCCAGTCTACGCACGCATCAGATGAAAGAAGGCAAATCTCGTGCAATTGCGCAATCGACCTAATCCAAAGCCGACCCAAAGGTCGCCCCGATTGCAGTTAGTCCAACACGCCCACCGACGGGAGAGTGCCGTGGAGAAAGCACGCCCGCCATAGGCCATGCAGTGTATACTGCCGTCATTTGCGGACCACCCTCCACAGCAGAAATTTCGGCGCCCTGCATTCCACTTCTTTATAAACATCTCCTCTCGTGTACACACCGAACCGTTGAACTTCCAGTCGCCCTGTGAAGTTGCCACCACATCCACCAACCGGTGCCGCCCACGACAGCTCCAAACGGAAGAGCCGATTGTTCATACTCGTCGTTATAAGTCGCGGGAAACTACCCCTCACAAACTCACATCCCTCACTCAGCATGGCTAACCCACCCCATGGTGAGTCGACGCTGCCTCTGCGTGGAGGAATGCAAGTCGCTAACAAGGCCAGGCGGCGTCCTCAAGGACCTGATCGCGCGCGATGCGCCGCGGCGCAAGGAACTCTCGGAGGAAGCGGAGAAGCTGCAGGCCATTGTCCTCACCGAGAGGCAACTGTGCGACTTGGAGCTCATCCTGAACGGAGGTTTCTCGCCGCTAGAAGGTGCGTTGAGGTCTGGGTTTTCTAGTGAGGTTGCGGCTGCTGCCCCTCGTGTTTGTCGGGTTTGCAGCCGGACATGACTCGGCGACGGATGACGGCACATCGCTCGCGCCCCCCGCTGAACACCACAACTGATGCATCGCGACCAGGCTTCTTGAGCGAGAAGGACTACAATGGGTAAGGAATTGCGGACGTTCTGGGGGAGAGTGCGAGCTGACTCTGCTCAAGTGTCGTCTCGGACAACCGCCTCGCAGATGGAGCTCTGTTCTCCATGCCCATCACGCTCGACGTGTCGCAACAGACGATAGATGACCTGGGCATCAAGGCTGGTGCCAGAGTAGCACTGCGCGATTTCCGTGACGACCGCAACCTTGCCATCATCACCGTTGAGGATGTCTACAAGCCAAACAAGTAGGTGAAAGAGTCGCCTTTGCAGAACAAGGCCACTGACCACTCCGCAGGGAGAAGGAGGCCAAGGAGGTTTTCGGCGGCGACCCAGAGCACCCCGCTGTCAAGTATCTCTACGAGACTGTCCAGGAATTCTACGTCGGCGGCAAGATTGATGCGATTGACCGCTTAGAGCACTACGACTACGTTGGTCTGCGATGTATGTGTGCGGGCAACCCTCTCCCTAGGCTCTGCTAATCAGAAGCAAAGACACCCCCGCAGAGCTCCGCCTCCACTTCGACAAGCTTGGCTGGTCCAAGGTCGTCGCTTTCCAGACCCGTAACCCCATGCACCGCGCTCACCGTGAGCTCACCGTCCGCGCTGCCCGCGCCCGCCAGGCCAATGTCCTGATCCACCCCGTCGTGGGTCTCACCAAACCCGGTGACATTGACCACTTCACCCGCGTCCGCGTCTACCAGGCGCTTCTTCCCCGATACCCCAACGGCATGGCTGTCTTGGGTCTGTTGCCCCTGGCCATGCGTATGGGCGGTCCTCGCGAGGCCATCTGGCACGCCATCATCCGCAAGAACCACGGTGCGACCCACTTCATTGTCGGTCGTGACCACGCTGGTCCCGGCAAGAACTCCAAGGGCGAGGAGTTCTACGGCCCGTACGACGCGCAGTACGCCGTCGAGAAGTACAAGGACGAGCTCGGCATCGAGGTCGTGCCCTTCCAGATGATGACCTACCTCCCCGACTCGGACGAGTACAAGCCCAAGGACGAGGTCAAGGAGGGCATCCGCACCCTGGACATCTCCGGAACCGAGCTCCGCAAGCGCCTCCGCACCGGCGCTGAGATCCCCGAGTGGTTCTCCTACCCCGAGGTCGTCAGGGTCCTCCGCGAATCCCACCCGCCGCGCAGCAAGCAGGGTTTCACCGTCTTCCTGACGGGCCTCACCAACTCGGGCAAAGACGCCATCGCCCGCGCTCTCAACGTCACCCTCAACCAGCAGGGCGGGCGCTCCGTGTCGCTCCTCCTCGGCGAAAACGTCCGCTCGGAGCTCTCAGGCGAGCTCGGCTTCTCCCGCCAAGACCGCGACCGCAACATCGGCCGCATCGCCTTTGTAGCCTCTGAGCTGACCAAGGCCGGCGCCGCCGTCATCGCCGCGCCCATCGCGCCCTTTGAGGACGCCCGCCGCCACGCCCGCGACCTCGTCGAAAAGTACGGCTCCTTCTACCTCGTCCACGTCGCCACCCCGCTCGAGTACGCCGAGAAGACGGACCGCCGCGGCATCTACGCCCGGGCCCGCAACGGCGAGATCAAGGGCTTCACCGGCGTCGACGACCCTTACGAGACGCCTGCCAAGGCTGACCTCGTCGTCGACATCTCCCAGAGCAACGTCCGCACCGCCGTGCACCAGATCATCCTCCTGCTCGAGGCGGAGGGGCTGCTCGACCAGTTGTGAGCGTTGCGCTGGGGGCTTGCGGGTTGTTTCCTTTTTTTCTAAAACGACGGCACGATACACTATGAAGGCAGTTTTATTTCCCTTTTTATTGGCCTGGGTGATGCGATACGATGCGATTTGATGTGATGTGAAGCAATACGATGCGATGTAACACCCACCCACCTCCGCTCCCCCCCCCCCCCCCCCCCCTCTCCCACCCAACACACACACACACACTAACAAATCCGCAATCACGGATGGTGACTCGACGTCCAGATAAGGTTCCCGCATTAGAACCCCCCTCCACCCCCCTCCCCCGTGGGGATGTTGGTTCTCTCCCACCCACTCACGACTGGCGCGGTGGGGCTGGCGTGGCGTGGCGTGGAGCACGTCAGAGTCGCTGGGGATGGCGTGCTTGCGGGGGGTTTTGGACTATTGTTAGGGAAGGGAGGGGGGAAAGGGGAAAGGGAAAAGGGAGGGGAGGGGAGGGGAAAAAGGGTGGTAAGGGGGGAGGGAAGGGAAGGGAAGGGAAGGGTGGAAGGGTGGTATGTTATGGTAGTCTATGATGGTGGTCTATGCTATGCTATGCTACGAGACGGTACGTTTGGGGCTGGAAGGATCGGTGGGTGACAGGGTGTTGTGGATTGTGGATTGTGGATTGTGGATTGTGGATTGTGGATTGTGAATTGTGGGTTGCGTCTGCAGGTGCTTACACTGGAGGGTATCCATTCTGATTTAACCTGAGCTTCTTGCGGAGGCAACTGCTTTGTACGTTGGTGATACCCCAGGAGGAAGCAGTACGACTGATCTTGCTTTCACCAGGTCGTACTCTGATTGGACAAAGTACGGCTCAAGTGTGCAGTCGTGGCCGAAGACCCACAAAAGGACGACCCATGCCTTCTAGAAGAGAAATAACGTGTGTTGCCGACCGTTATTGCGGCGTTCCTGGTGGACGGGCCCTTGGCGCAGAGGACGCGGCGGTCGCTTGTACCTAGGTAGGTACCGTACGCCCGGCTAGGAATGAATCTAGTGCTCCTACCCCAGGTACTGTGCCGCAACAAACGGCGAGCGCAGAATGCTGTTGCAGAATAACATGCGGCGAGGTATATGGGTTAATCGTACGTATGGTGCATGCAAACTTCCACGCGACATCTTCCCACGTTTAAACGGAGTCGGTAGTGATCGTAGTGATGGATGTGTTTGGATGCAGTAAAACCGTATCGAAGGAACATGTAGCTAAATCCGGCGTAGACTGCGCTCGCATGTGGAATAGAAGCAATTGGTCCGATATCAAATGGGCAGCCTGGGCTGTGTCAGTACGAGATGGCGTCTGTGAACGTTCACCCGGAGTCTAGGGATTATAGTAGCACTTGGAGATGGCATGCGTGCTCACTGCATTGCAGCAGCTGTTAAGCATACTAGTTTTAATCGCTTTGATCTTGTGCAGCGACCTCTATGCAGTGCATGAGGCATTGCAGCAATTTTTAGATCCGGGTTCGGTCGACTCTCTCGATTGTAGACGAGTCACACTCGTAGGATACCAGCCGTTTTCGAGGTGCGAGTACAGATATGAGCTTAATATCGCCGTGGTCAGTTTCTGGTACATGGTCAGATACACGCCCAGCATTTTGTCGTGGTTTGATCCTGGTAGGGTACATGGATCGGGTAAATGATCGCTGAGTATCAGCCAGAATGGATGAAGGCGTCGCAAGAAACGTATATTATCGCGCTTATCAGGACAGGTAAAAGACACGATTCCAGACTGTTTTGATTCGCTAAAGGTCGTACTTGCGAAGCTGGAATCGAAAGAGGCTCGAGTTCGAGAACCTGCATCGTATACCCTGGAGACACACTATGGCTCCTGGGTCGCGTATATTGCGACCCGGAGATCACACGTGGTGCTGGTCAAGGTGTTTAAATAGCGACAAGAATGCAGCTCCCTTACTTCATTAGACAATCGCGTGCCTTGCTCCACTGAAGATTGCCATCGGATATCTGCACTTGCGACGTTGAGGCAACGGGCATAGAAGAGGACTCTCGCCGCACCGATACTTATCTAATATCGAACAACACTCCTCGGACAGGACCGTGAGAACCCATAGCCGCTAGCCACCGCACAGCATAATGAAATTCTTCGCCGTGGTTGCATTGGTCATGGTCTCAGTCGCGGTCGCCTCGCCTGCATCGGTATGCTTTTTTCTGTTGCCAAAACTGCTGGTATTGACATAACAATCAGGCGAACCTGGAGCGTTCTGTCAAGGTCAGCCGAACCGCGGACGGAGCCACAACTCTCACGCCATGTATTGAATGTCCCTGCACAGGCTGGGCGGTCACGGATTGCAAATGCGTAAGAACGGCTAGTCCGACCGCTCATATTGTAGCTGACAGATCAAAGATTCCCAACGGATGCTGCTGCACTTGAGGCGATATGGCAGAAAGGGAAGATGGAGGTGGCCGCTTTCCTGTTGTACGTTACGAATCTTATTCCGGGCCAAGGCAGGGAAAGCGTGAGAAAATGCATCAGGAGATGATTCAATGAATCTTAATCCACGCGCCGTGATCAAACGACTTCCCTAAGGTCCGCGGTGGAACAAGGAGGGAGTGTACAGTATGGTGGGAGGTCTCGCATCAGTGATGGCTCTGATAGGGTAGGCGCCTTGGCATCTCAGGACCGCGTCTGTCGTCATCCTTCTGCGAAGTGCGCGATCGGCCAGCTCACCACCAAAATGCCGAACGCCGGGATGAAGTAATTCCGACGGTCCCCTATCGTGTCCTCGTGCGCAACGCTTGAGCAGCAACGCGTACAGCTTGCGTGCAGTCGCTTCTTGTTTTCATCTTATGATCATGCGGACGCGCAGCTGAACACTGTCACTTGTCTTTGCCTGGCCAATATACCTATATCAGTTGATGTTTAGACTACAGCCTCTTACGCATGGGTGCACTGTGTATACCTCGACTACCGACCTTCACGCCGTAGCTCGGTATGCCTGAGACCGAGTCTGAGCTTGCTATGTTTCTTCACGCGCTATCGCGAATTTTGGGGTGGGCGTACTTCTTGAGCTGGTCAGTCTTACGATGCTGCTGATAAGCATCTTTGAAGCTAACTGTGGCAAAGGTCTGCGTCATTCTACCCTCAGGCTTTCAACAACTATAGACGGAAGTCGACTCTGGGGCTCGCTGTTGGTAAGGAAACTGCAGGCAGACTCGCCCTCCAACCGAAGCTAAGTGGCACGTAGATTTCCCTACGCTCAACATTCTCGGCTTTACATGGTACATTCCCCAACCAGCGAAAGATGGTTACATGCTGACGAATACCTACAAGCTATGCCATCAACACAGCCACCTTCATGTACTCTCCAACGATACGATCGCAATATGCCTACCGTCATCCTGCTGCACCCGAGAACACCGTACAGTTCAATGATTTCTTGTTCGCCGCCCACGGCGCGTTCATGTGTGTTATACTATATAGCCAATTCTATACATGGATATGGGGATTCAAGGTGGGCGCGCGGCAGAAGGCATCGAAGGGGGCCCTTGGCATATTCTGGGGTTGCGTCGTGGCAATACTGTTCACGGTTTTTCTTGCGCAAGTAGCAGGGAAGGACTCAGGGTATGACCCCAGCGGTTGGGCCTGGATTGATGTGGTAAGTTAGGACGCTCGGATAGACGGCTGTCTGCTGACTCGACTAGATCTATGCACTGGGCTATGTCAAACTCATCACGGTCGTCGTCAAGTACATACCGCAGGTCTGGGTGAATTTCAAGCGAAAGTCAACAGATGGGTGGAGCATATACCCTATGCTGCTCGACTTCGCAGGCGGATGGCTTTCCCTTGCGCAATTGGTCCTTGATTCCTCGCTACAAAATGACTGGAGTGGCATTACGGGAAACCCGGTCAAGTTTGGCCTTGGGAACATTACGATCGTCTTTGATATCGCCTTCTTTGTCCAGCATTACATACTTTACACGCATCCTGCGAAAAGCGCCGAAGAGGAAGAAGAGTGGAACGATGAGCGAGAGGATCTGCTCGCATAGCCATCGTGAGCACGATCTCAATCCTTCGATAAAATCAATAACAACCATGCTCAATGGGCTCGTTGGGCTCAATAACAACTTTTCTTGATTAGCTCCGGCTACCAACTCCGCAAGCTATTGGACTGTCACTGTGTGAACCATCAAGCGAAGCTAGCGGATAGTTCGGCGCATGAGTCGCCCTGACCGACGACACGAATCTCCTTGTGACGACTGACACTACGCCTAGCCGACTTGAATCCTCCCAAGACCAGAACAAGCACTGGCCGCCGATGACTGCACGCATCCGGCAATGTACCTGCATCGATGGCGTAGCGTTCGTGCTATGGAGCGGGACGCGCACACGTTGTGGTTAGCCTGCCACCAAAATCACGACGATCGTGTCTCTGAGACAGGGATCACGCGAGGAATCCTAACAGTATCTATGAATCCTTGGGCGACGATCGTGATTCCTTCGACCCTTGCTCGGCGAGCTATAGAACCTTATGCGACTCGCACATGGCTGTCAATGGGGCTCTGAGATCTACGCAGGGCTGGCACGGGCGCTTCTCAGTCGAAACAATCGGTGGCTAGATCTGTACTTTTGCATTCCACCTCGGGCACGTCCTGCTTTATACTTCCAACAGCAGGCAGCAATGCTTATTATCTGCTGTGCGACATCCCGACAATTTCGCTAAAGCAACTTAGAAAACTTCGTAACTGCGCCTCCAACACGCGACCTGATTGTATTTGCAAGTAGAATTGCGGGCTACGATTTTTATCTGCACATCGAGGCTCCGACTCAATATCTGGGTAGGCATTAGGCCAAACAAAGTTCCGATCTGCTCTTGGGTCTCTCGCTGCAGGGTGTCATCATCGACCGTCAGTTCGGTGCGGCGCTAAAGCATCAGTCCGGGGGGTTTCAAAAGTCTGTTTGGACGTCTTGGGCCGAGCCGGTGTCAGTTGAGACCTTCTTAGTACGGTATGTCCAGCCATGCGTCATTAATGCACATGTATGCAGACGCGCTCTCCGTTAAGTGCAACCAACGTCCCGCTCCCACGATTGAAGTCTCTAGCGTAGAGGCCCGTCGGAGCAGCTGTCATGCCCATGTTGACCAAGAAGAAAAGGCACAGGCTCTCCGGCCACGGCTTCTTCTCCTCGTCGCCGCCTGTGATCTCTTCGCCAACAAACTTCGTTAATATCTCCGGCGCCGGCATGGGCCACCCGCTTCCGACTACTGGGGGTGGAGATCGAGATAGCGTCGCAGATGACAGCGTGCAAGCTACCAGGGTTGCAGAACCGCTCGTGGAGGATTTAGATCAGGTCCATGCCGACGAGGAGCATGCGCCGGCACCGCAGTTCCAACCCTCGCTAGGCAACACGGTCGACTACCTTCCTGGGAGACATCGATCCCCGACACCATCAGAAGAAGACGCTGCCGCCCCTCCGCCTGACTTTACACGAAGAGGCATTCATATCCCTACGAGAACTAGGTAAGATCGCCGCTATATTGTCACCATATAAACCTTATTGATACATCTATAGCAGCAACACCGCAGCGCTCAAAAGGAGGTTCCTTCGCTCCTCAAGCCTGCCACCAACTATACCAACAGAAACTGCTCCAATGTCCACCACAATTGACTCTTCCTCCATGCGTGAACGGAGCTTGCGAAGCTCGGCCGACTCTGTTCGATCATACGACACTCAAGCTTCTTCAATCGCAACACACCAACTCGGTCCTCTCCAAACACAAGGCCCACTCGATGATGTCGACCGCCTGTCCCCCCTCCTGGAAGACGACCCCCAGTCCTACGAGCTCGTCGCGCCAACCTCAAACCACAGCAAAGGCTTCGACCTGGAAACCCGGTCCGAGCAGTTGTTCTCTAGAGAGCACCTGCAAGCCATCTTCCGCGACACGCCTTCTCTCCTCCGCTTCACCGCGTTCCTCAGCACAGCCAGGCCCAACGCGGTGCCCGTCCTGATCTACTACCTCGACGCGCTCAAGGCCATGCGCGCGATACAGTATGCCAATGCCGTCGCCGAAGCGCTCGAGCCCATCGACGGACAGGAATTCACCGAACACCCTCCACGGTCCACGCTGAATGCCGTGCTCGAGGACAAGGCCCAGCAGGCCTTTGACATACTGGTCAGAGACGAGCTGCCCGCTTTCATAACGCACGTCTTCATCCAGCACGTCAGCCTCAGCATCCAGAAGCGCGTGACGGGCAACATGCCCCCGATGCTGCGCGAAGCCAGCGAGGGTCTGGCCGAGGTAAGTGGCGACGGCCCAGGAATTTTTTGCGACACCTCTGACCGAACCGTGTGCAGGTGTTTTGCGTGTCCGACCCGTCCCGGTCGGACAACCCCATTATCTTCGCGTCGGAGGAATTCCACCGCACGACCCAATACGGCGTCAACTTCGCCATCGGCCGCAACTGCCGCTTCCTCCAGGGCCCGATGACGAATCGCAGCAGCGTGACGCGCCTCCACAACGCCGTCTCCGAGGGCAAGGAAGTCAGCGAGGTCTTCCTCAACTAGTAAGTCTCTCCCTCCCTTCCCTCCGCCCCAGCCCATTCAGAGCTAACATCCCGCCGTAGCCGCCGCGACGGCTCCCCCTTCATGAACCTCCTCATGATGGCCCCGCTCCTCGACTCCCGCGGCAACCTGCGCTACTTCATCGGCGCGCAGGTCGACGTCTCGGGCATGGTCAAGGACTGCACCGACCTGGATGCCTTCCGGCACCACATCGACGTCAAGGAGGGCCGCGCGCCCTCGACCGAGGGCAAGGACGAGTTCCAAGAGCTGAGCGAGATGTTCAACGTGCAGGAGCTCGAGACGGTGCGGCGGTGCGGCGGGAACATGCATCGCGAGACTGTGGACGACGACGACCGGACGAGCATGCGCGGCCTGGGGCAGCAGGCACGCGCGCCGAGGGTCGTGATCAAGGACGTGAGTGCCTACGGGGACGAGGGGCCGAGAAGCGGCAGTGTGCCGCTCAAGACGGAGGGCAAGTTGCAGGGCGTGTATAAACATGTGAGTCTGGGCAAGCGATGTAGGGTTTTGACATTGCTGACTAGGAGATGTAGTATCTGCTCATCCGGCCGGCGCCCTCGCTGCGCATCCTCTTCGTGTCGCCGTCGCTCCGCGTCCCGGGCATCCTGCAGTCCCGATTCCTCGACCGCATCGGAGGGAACACGCGCGTGCGCGATTCCGTCGCCGAAGCGCTCACCGACAGCTCGCGCGGCGTCACTGCGAAGATCCGCTGGCTGAGCACCGCGACGGCGAACCTCGACGAGGGCCATCACGAAGAAGGCAGGCCGCGGTGGATACATTGCACGCCGCTGCTGGGCCAGTCTGGTGCGGTGGGCGTGTGGATGGTCGTGTTGGTGGACGACGAGAAGCAGATGGGTTCTGGGCGGCGCTTCAGGCTGGCGCCGCCGATCCCAAACGACGTGCGGAGACCGCAGCGACAGCGCGCCAACCACATGTCGCCGGAGCCATCGGTGTATGACAGGGACAGCGAGAGAGAGCGCGAGGGCAAAACACCCGTATACAACATGGGCCACATGAGTGGCAGCCAGCCGCGGCTTGCCAGGAACGGAGGCCACAGCCGACCCGAGAGCGCGATGAGCGATCAGAGAGCAGAGCCAAGCATCGCCTCTTTTGCACTGTGAGGTGCCGGCGACGTGTGGAACGACATTGACGCAGTCAGGGAGCAACAATGATGGCAGCGTAGCGTCGGATCGCAATCGGCGCACGGTTCGTGACGAGGGCATCACGGAGACGACGATTCTCGAGCGAGAGGGCGTGGACGCGTCGCACAACGATTGCGTCTCGAGCAGTGTGTTGGCGCAGGAGGTCGAGCCTGTCATCGCGCGGCGGGCTGTTTTTTTCTTTCCTTTCTTTTCGTTGTGAGTAAGGTATCTGGGCGGCATTGGTGGTTCGGCACGGAGTTTGGGTTGCAATATACCCTCTGTGTATAGTTTCCTTCTGCGATGGTGGTAATAGTGTGGGCCGTAATCGGGAGGGCAATCGAGACGCTTCAAGCAGGACATATAGACTGCGGCGGTGTTAGTAGTGAATCAGGAGGTGTATAGGCGGAGACCGAGGTTACTCACTCTTCACCACATCACCAGCCCACTCACATTTTAGTCCCTTCGATCAATCTATATCAGCATGTATGCGTGCGTTCGTGCGTAGATGCGTCGCAGCCATTCCCGCCCCACTCAAAATACGCGCAACTCTCTCCTCTCCCATCCCATACTCACCACACATCCTGCGGCAGCACCTCAAAGCTCTCCCCATCCTCCCTCACATGCGCCCTCTCCTTGTCCCTGCCCAGCGGCATCCGCATATCCAGCGCATCCTCCCCGTCATTGTAGTACTCCTTGACCTTGCGGTACACACTGTACCCCATCTTCCTGTACAGCTCCTTGGCCACGACATTGCTCTCGCGCACGAACAGATCGACGAACCACGCGTCCGCGGCGTCGCACGCTTTGGCCAGGCTGTCGGACAGCGCGGTCGCGTGGCCGAGGCGGCGGGCGCGCGGGGCCACGGTCAGCGCGGTGATGTGGCCGTGCCAGGGAAGGTAGTTGGGGTCCGGGTTGGTGTGCGGGGAGTAGGGGTGGATCTGGGGCGGGAAGGGGGAGGACTCGAGCTTGCCGAGGACTGGAGGGTGTCAAAACGTTGGTCTACGGCGTGGGATTGGATTGGATTGGGTTGGATTGGGTTGGAGTAAAGGGCCGATGGACGCACTGTAGCCTTCTATCTCGCCGTCGGCGCCCTCAATGACGCGGCATAGCTCGGGCCATTTGGTCAGGTACTCGAGGTAGAAGCCGATGTTGTAGGTTTCGGTGAAGGGGTCAAGGTTGGTGGTGGTGAGGCGCAGGAGGTCCGACATGCGCATTGTGCGGATCGACGACATGGCGGCAATACTCGGACTGAGTGCTGTAGGGATGTGGGCCCGTCAATCGCAGGCGCTGTTGCTGGTGCTGGTGCGGGTGCTGGCTGGAGATTTTGGTGTTGACAAGCACTTCTAGTTTTGGTGGGGAAGCCGCGGGGGTCTCTCTTGCCTCGCCTAAACCTGCCCTTGGCCCTCGTCCACTCTTCGCATTCCCCCCGCTTGCGCATTCCATCAACGTAGCCCCATCCCCTCATCCTTTCATCCCCCCTCCGCGTCCAGCATCAACCCAGACTACTACCGGTGTATGACGACAGCAACATGCAGCATGTGCCTCGTCCTTTGCGACCCTATTGACCGGCGGTGCTTCCCGCTGCAATCGACACGTCTCCTACACTGCCCGTCCAGGCAGTTTGACCAAGTCCTGAGGCGGCGCCCGTTCTAGACCTGGAACCACGTACACCGTAGCACTTCCTCACCCGATCATCATGTCATCTTGGGCGCGCGCGGTCGTCCTATTGGTGCTGCGAGGCGGCCTCCATCGCCCCTGCAATCGTCTGCGTTTGACGATGCTGCCCGTTCGAGCGATGTACGGCAGGCTTGGGGATCGTACCTAGGGCTGTGGCTGGGGTTCACGGCGGGAGAATAGACCGGACGGCCTGAGGATCCAGGGACGTTGTTGCATCCTGGTGGGTAGCTTTGGCACCTATTCTTGGACAAGATGCCTACAATGTAGGTACTTTGCTATGCAGGCACAAGCCATCAAGACGTCCTGTAGTCGCTGTCAAGTCAACAAGTCAACAAGGACACAGCATCACATATACCATCTCAACATCCATGCATCCACCTATCCATCCTCGGACCAAAACTCACAATCAATCTGCCCAAACATACACCACGCTACAAAGACTCCCACTTGCTCAGATGACGTACAGCATGCACAGCTTTGAGATGCGTCAACAAGTCGTCAATAGGTCAGGCGTACATGGGTCGCTTGGGGCAAAGTGCAGTCCAGTTGGTAAAACTGCAAAACAGCCGAGACAGCTGCTCGGTATCGGGTATCAAATTCTCCGTCGCTACAGATGCGTATACAAACATGCTACATAGTCGTTAAAAGGCATTGCAAGCTCTTTCCGGCCAGATTGGCATCCGTCCATTGTGATTGGCGGATACAAGCCTCGCTGCGTGAAAGTAATCCGACCTTGGACGCCTCCTCACACCGCTATGCTCTTCCTCGACCGGTTGGTCCCTTTCTTCTTATCCGTACCGAAGTGCGACGTCCCGCCCGCCAAAACATCGTAATCTGCCGCGCGAACGACGGGCGGAGCATCACCACTCTTCGCCCTCTTCTGTTCCATCTCAACGTCCGCGCCGCCCTCTTTCGGGAGTCTGAATGCTAAGAATGTCTCTTCCGCCCTCCTGCACGTGTCAAATACCTGGTTCATGTACTTTTCTACGGCATCCGGCGGACGGATGGCGCGTGGCAGCGCCTGGAGTATGTCCGGGTGGCCGCTCATAACGAGCACGGTGACGGGCTGGTAGAACTCCATGTCCTTGATATCGGCCTTCTCGTCGAAGTCTTCGATCCTTGGGGGTGGGACGTAGTGGGTCGCTGGTGGTAGCGAGCTGGCCGCCGGCGTTGGAGTCGCTGCAGGGGTGGCTTGGGTAGGTCCAGGGGTTGCGAGGTATTGCGCAGCGCTACTTGAAGTCCCTGTGCTATTGGCATAACCTGCTGGAGTGGGTGTAGGCACCGTGGTAGCAGCGGCAGCGGGAGATGGAGCAGCTTTCGGCGCTGGTGTAGCGGGTGGCTTCATGTCCGTAGTAGGAGATGGCTTTGGCTTTGGCTTTGGCTTCATCTTCGTAACCAAGAACGAGAACTTGGCACCGGAGTTGTTGGGCAGCCACTCCATGAAGCTGTAAGTTGGAAAGTAGAATTTGTCCCCGTTGCCCTCCTTAAAGTCAAACACTAGCGGGCGATAAGTTGCCCTTGGCGCCTGATACACAGGGTACTGCTGAGCATGGTGCTGATGGTACTGCAGTGGCTGGTTGTACGGTGGCTTGTGGTTGTAGTTGGGAGGGTGGGATACGTGCGGCGGCCCCGGAGGTGGTGGGTGCCGTGGGGCCATCTGCGGCTGGTGGACGTGTGGGGGATTAGGAATAGGGGCAGGAGGAGCCTGCTTGGGCGGCATCGGTTGCTGCTGCTGCTGCTGCGGTGGCAGGAGAGTCGGTGCAACTGGTTGTGGAGGCGGTGCGATTGGCTGTGGGCGTGGTGCGGCGGCTGGTTTCGGTGGCGGAGGTGCAGGGCCGGGCTGGTGTGGAGCATGCTGTATCCCCGCATCTTTCTGCTTCTGCAATATGCCGGTGAGTTCACTAATGTGGCCCTGGAAGAACTCCAACTGCTCCTTGGTAGCTTGTCCCGCGGCGACGATTTTCATGACGGCCTTAAGTTCAGGGTCTTGTCCCGCTCGTTGTGCCAGCATGTGAATAACAGGGTCCGGGGCAGGCGCTTGCGGAGGCGGTGGTGCCTTCTGTGGCTGCGGTTTGGGCTGTGGCGGGCGCGGGGGAGGCGGCGGTTGGTGTTGAGGTGGGGTGTGGTTGTACTGATATGGGCTCTGCTGGTTGTGGTTCGGCCATTGTCCATACGTCGGCGCCTTCTTCTGCACTTGTCTGACAGCCTCCCGCGGTCCGTAGAGACGGATGGGAAATGTGTGCGGCTCTATCACCAGCTGTGCCTCGCCCACTTGGGGGAAGTTGCGCACAATCTCCTTCTGGCGCTGCAAGTTCTGCTTGTCCTCTTCGGTGCGGTCGGCGACCTTTTTCGGCGGCATGAAGAAGGCGTGGAAGAGCCTAAAGTTGGTGCCCGAGACCCATATTGCCCGCGACCGCTGGAGGGAGGCACTGAGCACGCCGCTGTGCTGGATGTCTTGGTACTCTTGTGACGAGAGATCGAGCGACTGTGGTTCCGAGAGCGTCGGCAGAGGCTGGCCCTCTACCACGCGGAGGGGGAGGACGAGCTGTGGGGGCTGCTGGGGGCCCTCGGCAACGGGCGTGCCTCTGCGGGGCGTGTCATCTTTCGATGGTGCAAGGCTCGGCCGTTTGCGCTTCAGAGACTTGGATAACGGCTTGGTGGGCGTCTCCTTGGGCGTTTCGGGGGGTGGAGGGGCGGCCTCCTCTCTCGCGCGCGCCCTCGTCGACCGTCGCGGCTCCGACATGATGCCGTTGTCGTTGTCGAGTGTTGGCTGCTGGAAGAATATCGGGACTGGCATGTCGGCGCGACACAGACGCGCTCTAGACGAAAATCACGTGGAGGAACGAACGAACGCGATAACCAGAAGGGAAGCGCCCAAAATAGCTAGTCACGACTCCAAACGCGCTTCGGACTTCAAGGTAGATGGTCTTTGCCACTCGCATAGTATTGCGCCGCCAGTGTCATGTCCAGACGCTGCAGAAATGAGCTTCAATTCTGCAACGACACCATGGGCAGACCCAGAGCATTGCCATTGTCAAGGAAATGATGTCCAGGTAAAGGCTCTGCTGCTTGTACAGTCACACCTTCAGACGTCGATATGCACTAGAAAAATGAATCTCGAAGGTATCTTATTTGCATCGCGAGATGCCCTCACAAGCAAGCCACACAGTCAGCACAACGTTATTGTAGAACGCTCGCCTCGGTAGCCGGAATGAGACTCTCACGTCGAAACGGAGATTGTGTGGACACTCTCACTTTTATACACTCGTCACCTGAGATTGCTCAATTGAGCCCTCAGACATTAGCACGGCCTCACGTGACGGGCCGCCTCATCGGACTTCGCGGTCTGATACACGGCCTCTCCAAATAACCGCAGCTCGCTCCTCGGCATGGAGTGACCTTGGGAAGAGCAGCAAAGCGGCGACCCAACGTAACACAGTACGATGCGTACGATGCGAGCGAGAGGACTTCGAGGGTAGGGGTCGGGGTGCAGGACAGGCCTCGGAGAGTGCCTAAGGTACATGCTTGTAGCACGGCACCATGCAAAGGACAAGTCAAGACGGCGAGAATAATGCAGTAGTATACAATTGTGCAAGGAAAGAGCGGTGTTCCACAACCATCTACCAAGAAGCAAGCAACAGCAACGTACAGTTCAAATGCCATTTGCTACACCGACGACCCTTTGCGCACGAACCTCTACGCTCCTCCGTCAGCACCGTAATGTTTCCAGTACGCCCCGTCATATCGATACGATAACTCTAAATCAATCTCAAATCAATTTCCACCTGACATCTTCCTTACCCCATGGTCATCCTTACTGCTCCAGCGCCACACAGAGCAACCTTAAGGTACTCCTACGCCGTAGTGTCGCATGAACATTCCTTAGTGCTCACTGCACCGCTCGTCCCGACAGGGAACACGCTTGATAGTCTCATGTAGCTCGCGATGGCGACAACAATGCAACCACCACACACGTCTTGACCCGTCATATGGCTCTGCTTCATACTGGGCGGGAAAGGCCCACCCTCGACGGGGGCTGCCAGCTTCACATCTGTCCTGCCTTGCCCAGAAGCGTCTGATTGGCCAGATCCGTCTATCACAATCACACCTCCCGTGAGAAAGGGGAAACGAACGCGCGAGTCCTGGTGTAGAAGGTAGTATGTAAGGATACAACCAGGGTGAAAGCTATGATGGTCGTAGTGATCGGTAATTTCGGGAACACCGTTAGGCGGACTGGATGATCTGCAAAGCGTGGGGGAGTGACATCCAGGTCCGCGTGTTTCAGGGCGTTGAGCTCGGAGTGCCCGGCTGAGGATGGACCGTGGAACAACCCTTGGGCACGCGAAGTCCAGAGCAATTTCATCGCACCCTGACGGAGCCGGCATCGAGTGGCCAGCGCTTTTTTTTAACACGCAAACGGATCCCACGTGAAGAAGGTGTGCACCATTATGTTGCTGAACGTACTTGATTTGCTCTATACATTTTCTCAAGATCTTTGAGAATAAGAAACCCCGGCTCTACAGTAGAGCCCAAATGCTGGCTATGCTTTGCAATGCGACGCTAGAGAGAAAAGAACACGAAGAAGATGAATAGACCCAACAATCTCTCTGCTTCAGGTCTCAGACCGCCCCAGGAAATGAATCTTGAACAAGTGAAGAAGGGAAAAAAAGTCGATACACTAAGTCCATCCTCTAGAGATAATTTTACATCAAAGAGCGGAGTAGCTCATCATCGTGCGTATGAAGCCCAGGCAGCATTTAGATGCGGCGAGCGTGCAGGGCAGGGCGGGCGTAGTACATGGTGCGCTTCTGGATGTTGCCGTTGGAGCACGTGGTGCCGTGGGCAACCGCCTGCCAGACAACGGAGCCGCCGTTGCAGATGCCGAACTGGTCGGCGCCGTTGCAGACGATGGCGCCGTCGGACGAGCAACTGCCTGGTGAGCCAGTGGAGCCGCCAGTGGAGCCGCCAGTCTCGCTGCCGCTTCCAGAGTTCGCCGGGGCTGTGCCGGAGGGAATGGTGGCAGAGACGGGAGACGAAGCGACGGGGACAGAGGCAATGGGAGCCGAGGCAACGGGGGCAGAGGCAGCCGGGGCTGAAGTAGCGATGGTGGCGAGAGTGGATTGGACTGGGGCAGCAGTGGCAGAGGCGGCAGGCGCAGTTTGGACGGGAGCGGACGCAGGAGCGGATACAACCGGTGAGCTCTCGACCGGGGCACCAGACGAAGGAGTGGCAGGAGTAGAGCCCTTTGCACCGCAGTCGCCGGTAGGGTCCTCAACATCGTTCGTGCCACCATCCTCGAGGTTCTCACCAGGGTTCGGGAATTTCACGGCGTGGTTCAGAGGGCTTGTGCAAGTGGTGGATGCGATGTTGGCGATGAACATGTCAGGGAGGGCATTGAGGCCGGAGGCATCGCTGGCACCACCAGTAACATCAATCGGAGCGCAGTTCATGTAGAACTCGGGAGCCCCGCTCATCTTCGCCATCCAGGACCAAACAAAAGTTCCGTGGCCATTCGGAATCGAATCAGGGAGGGTGTACTCGAAGCTCTTAGTGCCATCCACTCCCGGACAACCGCCTTCGATGGATTTGATAACCTTGAACACGGAATCTTTGGTAGGCTCAGTGTCGGTAGTGTAAGAGAGCTGGCAAGAACCTCCTCCGTGAACAGCACTGCCATCGAATTCGAGCTTCTGGGGCTCGCCGACCTTCATTGAGTTCATCTGGGTGACCTTGAAGCCATACTGGCTCTTGCAGGGGAACTGATCAGCAGTGATAGCGGCCTTGTCGATCTTGACCTGGTCGGCAGAGTAAGGAACCGGGTTGGAAATGGTGATATGGGCGTTGGTAGCGGCAATGAAGGCAGAAGCCGCGAAGAGAGCAGATCGGAAAGACATGTTGATGATGGTGTTGGAATCGTACGACTGAAATATGACTGAATGAATGGGATTGGAATTGAAAAACTAGCCCGGCTAGTAGAGAAGAAAGGATGCAAAGCTGAAAGAATGTGAAGGTTTGGAAAGACTGTAATGAGATAATGGTTGTAAGGTCGGTTGTGCCAGACGTTTATATACCTACGTCCTCGACCATCTGCCATCCGTTTCCTCTCTTGTTGTTCGCCGCACAGTCCTTCCATCATCGGAGTCCTATGAAGATCCCTAATTACCAGTCGAGCATGATAGTCCGGAAACAAAACATCAGTGGGCTAGACATCACGTACCTACTCCACTGTGCTAGCGCCTACGAGGTTCATGCGAGACTGGGGATGATCGCCATCAGGCTACCAACCAAAGAAACCGCGTTGCTTAGGGTGTCTGACTCAGGTAAAATCATGCGATATCCGAGAATGGAAGCTCGGTTCAGGGCTATGGCAGCCCATGTTGGTCGCCTCCGCGACGAGGTTTTGTTTCGAGGTCTCTGCTGGGTAGATTATTGGTCGTCGCGGAGTCGCTACGCCGGCCGTAAAGGATTCCGTGTTTTAAGCTTGTTTGAGCCACAGCACAACCATGTCTGCTACCGCTCTCCCCTTGGGGCCTCTCTTGAACCACGACCCAAAGTCTTCAGTCAACACGGCCGTCGCGAAGGATTCATCTGCGTACTGCGTGAAGTCGGTGATAGCTGATGCCTTTGGGCTGGATACCTGTAATGCTCTCGCTGCAGTCTCTGGATGCGTTTGGCCATGTACGTGCATTGGAACTCGACCATGAGAACAATGCTGGCCATGGGCGCACCGCTGGGTCCCAGGTATATGAAAAAGTTTGGCTATGAGGGCGCTGCGACACTTGGGTAAAATTGTTTGAGGTGCTGAAGCTGGTGGCGCATACGACGGCGTCGAGTTCTTGGAGCTGTTCGTCTTTGTTTATGATGCCGTTTGCGACTAACTTGCTCAAACCGCCCAAGATGACTTCAAAATTGTCTTCTGTGAGAGCTTCGAGGTAGCGTTAGCCGGGCGAGGCACCCAGTCGCTTGTAGCCTTCTGGCCACTTGTTTTTATTGAATTCAAAGAGACTGGGCCTTGAATTTCGCTTTCGCCGCACCAGTTCTTCTAAAAGAGCTGCCCTGTTTTTGCGAGTTTTGGATTCGTGGAGGACTCGCAAGTAACCAGTGTTGACCTGCTCGTTAATAATCAATCGGAGTTTTCGCAGGAGACCTAGGTTTTCCGAAACTCCTTGTTCTTTTCTTTCGTGTATGCGAGTGAAACTTGGATCTAGCCATTCAATAGCGTGGTCTTGCCCTTGCAGTTGACCTGCAATCCTCGTCACTGCCTTTTGTTTTTACTTCCTCGTGAAGTCCACCTCGCGGAGACACTCAGGACTCTAACTGCATGTAGACATGCACACTTATAGCGATAGGCTGTAATGCTGGACCAATGTCAATTCTAGTCGATCCGTTGCCAATAAATGCGACTCTTTTACCTGTGAAATCGCTGTCTTTGTCCCAGTTCGTATAGTGCAGCAGGGACCCTTTAAAGTCGTGAAGCCCCTCAATAGCAGACCACTTACACTTATTCAAGATCTCCGTTCCCTTCATCAGTGCATTTGCTTACGTTATTGCAAAAGATGAGCTTGACGGAAGGTGCGCAGGTCAGTTATTTCGGCTTGAAGTTCCCGAGTGTTTGAGAACGAGGGCTGACACAGGGTTAGGGAAAGCCACCCCTAGAGCCGACCAGTACAGCCAACATGGCGAGGAGCCAACGGAGTACGAATTGACTACTTTGCACAAAGTCGGGATAACTTGGGTGCGCCAAAATATCAAAAGCATCAACTGCGATGCTGACTTGAGTTGCCCTAGGTAACACTATCATCCTGGTTAATCTGCGTAGTCGACACTGGCGAGAAAACGCCTCCAGCATCTCGTATGGATTCA
Organism: Paraphaeosphaeria minitans; assembly: GCA_015832175.1. Classification (NCBI taxonomy): domain Eukaryota; kingdom Fungi; phylum Ascomycota; class Dothideomycetes; order Pleosporales; family Didymosphaeriaceae; genus Paraphaeosphaeria; species Paraphaeosphaeria minitans. The sequence goes on from WJXW01000006.1 coordinate 290,996, forward strand.
TCTTCTCGATGTATGTTACGCCAATCGTACGCAGAATCATAACGAACCCTTGTCTTGGTCGATATCGCACGATCTGTTACGCCGTCAGCATCTATGTCACTGGATTGCTCATTTTATTCCTCACCTCGCTTCCCGTATATCTCCAGCATGGAGCTGGCGGGCGGATTCGGTACAGCATTGATTCTGATCGGTGCAGGTGCCGGAGGAATCAAGTCGAACGTCGCTGTCCTCATCTTTCTTCATACCTCTTCCGATTGCGTGGCTGTGCTACCTCAACACGACCAACAATCTCGTCTTGAAGGCTGGTACCATGGAATTACATGATTTGCCTAACGGCATTCTTTAAAATTTTCCAGCGACTCATCGAGATCGTCATCATCCATATGCTACGCATTGCCGTGTATCCAATCCTCGTGAAGTACAAGATCAATCCGGGACCGATCGCACGCATCATAACCGGCCTTCTCTACGGCATATTGGCTAACGCAGGGGCTGCCATTTTTCAGCGGATTATCTACACCGCTGGGCTAGTTACTTGTACTCCCTTCTTTGTGACGCTTCCAAGGACGTTACGATTTCGCAACGCGTACACGTGTTATGATTTCCGGCGTCCTTTCTCTTCGCGTTATCGGAAGCGCTCTTCGCCATCTAATTACGATCGTAATAATTAATAAAATCTATACTAATATAATATCTATAGCTATCTACTAGTAATAAGTAGTATAATTACCTTACCTTATCCTTAGTAAGGCAATTAAACACCTAATTAAGCTATACTATTATAGTGTAAAGGTTGGCCTGCGATGGAAAGTTAGAGAAACATAGGGCTAATTAGCTATTATTTAGATAGCTAATTAGAGAGCACAAAAGAAAAACCCAACACTAGACAAGATAAAAAAAAAGAGACCTAAATAATAATTAGAGTAGTTGGATTTCTATAATAGATTTTAGATGGAATAACTTAACTTATTCTTTTCTACTCCTTAGTTAAGGCACACCATGAACATAATAATTTTTAGCGGGGGATATAGGGCTGTTTTTAAAAGGATATAGAGAAGTATAGTAAATAGTATTTAGAGAACTAATAGAACCTATTTAGTAGACTTTTAAGTAGCCCCTAAATAGCTAGGAATAAAGTAATAAACTAATGGACTTTTAAGTAGCTATTAGGTATATAGATAAATACACTAATAGACTTTTAAGTAGTTACTAATTACTATTAGGAGTTAGGTATAAGTAATGTAGCTTTGGCTTTAGTCGTGAAATAAGGATGGATTAGGTGGTAGGATAGACGAATCGCTACTAAATCGCTCTGTTAGCGATAGAATTATATATCTATGGCTTAGGTAATCTCTACCTGTATCTGGCCGGTCCTTCCCATACTAGGGCCCAGCCAGGTACCTAAGGTTCTAACAATTACCTAGAAATAAAATAATATACTAATAGACTTTTAAGTAGCTATCTAGTGCTAGTATAGACTATATAGACTTTTAAGTAGTTATTAGTTGCCTAGAAATAAAATGTTAAATCTAAGAGGGTAGCTAGTCCTAAAGGGTTAAGGTTGGTTCTTAGGCAGGAGTACTTATAGAAGGTAGAAGGTCTTGTTAATACGTTAGTATCTTAATAAAGTATAATAAGTTAATAATTTAGTCTACTAGAATCTAAACAATAGATTAATAAACAGATTAAATATAAGTATAAGAAGCTTATTCTCGCGTTCCTATATACTAAGCAATCCCACACATCCTAGAATTCTATATATCCTAGAGTTCTATATGTCCTAGAGTTCTATATATCCTAGAGTCCTGTGCGGGCGAGTCCCATATGTCCTAGAGTTTCTGTATAGGTAAGGCCTGTGCGGTCCTTAGGATTCTTAGGACCTATAACCTATTACCTAACTACTTAGGTAGCTAACTCTAGTGGACTAGTAGTCTAGAAGTATAATAAGCTCGTGCCCTACTACTTATATATAGCTAGATCCTAATATTATCCTCCCTCTCTAAGCTTAATATTCTTATAAGTTAACTACCTATAAAGTTATTATCTTATTCTGTTTAATATTACTATAGTTAAGCTAATTATCTTAAGAAAAACTACGTTTTTATAATAGTTGTCTATTTATACTATGCTAAGAAGAAATATACTTATTTTTTTTACACGCTTAGTGTACTAACTGCGTTAGATAAAAAAACTAAAAGTATAAGCCTAAGGAGATTTCTTTACTAGATTATTTAAAAATAGATACTAAAATAGAGAGGTTAGAAAAATTAAAGGCTAAAAAGAAGGCAAAGATCTATATTAAGAAAGAGCTAGCTAAAGTAGCTCTCTTTCATACTTATTAAGTGTAAGAAAAAATAGCGCGCTCATAGAATTAGTAAAAGAAATTATATTAGAAGGAATAACAATTATTTAATTATAGTATAAGTACTATAGACAAGTTAAAAGCACTTAAGGCGTAGGAGGAGTTAGCGTAGACTACTACGTTAATAAATCCTAACGCGCTATTAGGCGGTAAGATAATTAACTAGTCTATTTTATAGGCTAGCCCTTATACTAGTAGTAATTCCTAGGTGCGTTATAGTTATCTTCTTATAATTTCTAGCGTTTAGTTGTAGAAGTTGTTTATCTGTTGTTAATAGTTAGATAGGTTTTCTTTAGGTTCCTATATGTTTTTACTAGATAAATACCCTTTCTACTTAATAAGGTATTCTTTAGTGTCTGTGTACGCGTTACGTACTTATAAGATTTATTCTACTTTAAATTTAGTTTCTTCCTAAGCTTAGTAATAGAAGGTGGTTTTAATTGGCATTTCTAGGTCTGCTAGTTCTAATAAGAATATATAGAATACTAGGTATATTTTTGTATCTGGCGGTAGTTCTAACTTATAGTTTACTAGTAATATTTCTTTAGAAATATAAAATAGTCTAACCTTAATATAATCTAGTTTCTTATGTTTTCTCTTCTAAGTTTAAAGGTTCTTTACAAGTAGATATACTTTATCCCCCTTTTTTAGCTAAGGTGCCGTTTTACGTTTTTAATTTTAGTAAGAAATTGTTGTGGTAAAAAGGGCTTAAACTATTACAGGATATTTAGGAGCAGAGTTGTAAAGAATACAAAGAGCTAATTATAGGAAAGGATGCCAAAAGGGTAGACTATATATAAAAGAAACGAGCCTCTTGGCAAGAATTCTGTGATCTGAATTAGTGGATCTAGAAAGAATTACAGAAGTGAGTGTTTTACTTTAACACACCCCCTAGGTGATTGCTTAAAGCGGATTACCTATTCTAAGAAGTAATTTGTAATCGTCTAAATTCTTCCTAATCTTAAGAATAGCGATTCTATCACCCCCTATTTATTGTAATAGCAAAACAATTGCTGTTTATCTTTTAAATTATAAATCCTATTGTGAATCGTGTCTAGAATCTCTTCTTCTAGTAGGTTAGGAGCTTATAAGCGTGGCATAAAGGCCTAGAGCGTAAACGCTTCTGTTCTGCTACTCTTTTTACTTACTTCCTATTAACTGTAAAGTAATTTCCCCGCTTTTACTAGCTAGTAAGTATAATAGGTAGGCGCGTTTTAATTAAGAAAGAGTAGTAGTAAGAGAAATAAGTAGTAAGAAAGGAGCGTATTTAGCGCTTAATAATTAGATAGGCAGTAGAGTATATAAGCCTTTTACTAGCGCTTAATCTTCTCTCTTTAATCTTTTACTTTTAACGCTTTAACCTCCTATTTAATTTAAGCCTACTAGTTTAAGCTTTTAAATCCTACTACTTTATAGTAGGTTGTCTTCTTCTAATTATTGCCTTACGCTCTTTCTATTGTTTAGAGCTTTACTAACTCTTTTAGATATTTAATAACCTAGCTAAAGCACACGTAGTAAAGGCTGTAAAAGCTACTAAATAAAACTCCTAATCCTCTTAATAAGATTCTCCTACTCTACTAGCTCTTTTTACCCTAGCTCTAGGCCCTTAGCGATTGCTTAGTACTCTTAGATAAGTGAGCTACTTAGGCTGCTTAAAGAAAGCTCTAGTAAGAAAGAGTAATAAGCGCTGCTATAATAACGCTTTAAGCTTAGGTAGGCGTTACTATACCTACTTTACTTACTCTTATACTACTATATATAGAGTTGTCCTATTACTTTAGCTAATTCTACTAATTATTTCTATAGCTAGCTATATATTTAGACTCTAGCTATAGATTTTATCTACTATTAACTATTAGAGGGTACTAATATAAGCTTTTATTTTAAGATTTATTCTAGGTTTAGCTAATACTTTTTATAGGAGAGGCTAATTACTAAGCTACGTAAGAGGGTTAAGGTAGCCTTATAAGCTTTTCCTTTTACTAGTAGTTAAGAGAAGTAAGCTTAGTACGTAGCTACTATCCTACTCTCTCTCTTTTAGCTAATTTTTAGTAGAGAATAGAGTAATTACCCTTCTACTCTACCTATTAAGGAGTAGCGTAGTTGTAGCTAATACCCTAATTAAAATAGCTAGATAAGCAGCTTATTAGCTCTAAAGTAGAGTAGAGGCTAAGTAAGTGCTTCTCCTCCTACTAATTAAAGGAGGGGAGGCTAGGGTGAGCTATTACCTACTACTAATTAAAGGAGAGGTAGAGGAGGTGGATAGAGTAAGGAATTACCTACTATAGAGAGGAGGAGAGGAAGAGAATAGGGAGAATCTCTTACTACTAATTATAGGGGAGATTCTCGCACCCCTGCAATTAAGTAGAGGAGGAAGAAAGTTTATATGCTTATAGATAAGCTCTTTAATTTCTTTTTCTTTTAATTCCTATTTTTCCTCTAATCTTTTCTTTCTTTTTTTTTTCTTTTCTTGTTTCCTAGCTCTAAATTAATAATTCTAGGTAGTTAATAGATTATTTCTCTACTTACTTACTTTTATTTTGTGATTATTATACTTATATCTTATAGATTTAATAGCCTTTTAAATCTATTAAACTACTAATAAGTAAGAGCCTTTATAAGGCCATCTGCTAGTATTTCGCTAGTTAGAAGATATTTTACTTAAAACAATTCTTTTGTATACTCTTACTACAACTATATATTCTAAATATCTATATAGCGTAGTTAAGTAGTGATTCTTTTGTTCTTTCTAATTACTAAACGAATAGTTTGAAGATTGTTATAATAGACCTTCTATAAAGGTCCTAGATCTAGAGTAAGCTTAGTAAAGAATCTTTTAATTACTATAGCTTCTTTACTTATATGTTTAAGCGCTAGAAGCTCTGCTTCTGTGGTTAAAGTAGTGATTGTGTTCTATTAAGCTACTTTCTATAGGATAGTTCCTCTAAATAATAGGATAATATATCTATAGGAAGATCGCTGTGATATTAGATTATTAGTAAAAGAGGCATCTCTATATATTAGCAGATTAGGTCTATTGTAGCTACTAAAGACTATAGCCTGCTATCTAGTTTAATAGAGGTAAAGGATTATACGATTAATAGCAGTAAAGTGTTCTTTACTTAGATTTATTAGAAAGTGTGATAGCTTTAACACTATAAAGGCTATATCTAGGCGTAGCATAATTGCTGTGTAGAGAGCTAATCCTACCTCTTCTTAAAAGAGCTTTATTTATTAAGGAGTGGCTTCTCCTATGCTTAGAATAAGATCTTCTGCTAATAGAGGTGTAGGAGGGAAGCTCCTAGAGTTTAAAAGGTTAAACTTTTTTGTGATTTTATTAATGTAGGTATTATAGACTAGAAAAATCAATCTTACTTCTCTATCCCTAATTACTTAAACACCTACAAACCACTTTACTAGTCCTTTTAATTTAATCTTATATTTGTTCGCGATTTTCTTCTAAAAATCTAGGGCTTCTTTCTCTTTACTCTTATAATAGAGAAGAAGAATGTTGTTAACATAAAATAGAACAATAATACTTTAATTACTATTAAAGAAAAGGCATAGCTCTTCTAGCAAAGCTAAAAGTCTATAAGATTAAAGTAATCCTGCAAATTCTTTATACTAAAGAAGTGGTAAATCTCTTAAGCTATACAAAGCTTAATTTAATCTTACATACTTTCCTAGCTTTTTAAAATTATTAGGTAATTTATAAGTTACTAGATTAGCGGCTGTAATAAGAGTATTTAGAAACGCTCCTACTATATTAAATTATAAGATTTCTAGATTAAATTCTGCTACCAGAGCTATAGCTAATTAAAAAGATCTTACTACTAGGGTAGCAGTATAGGTGGAGTAGAGAGTATTCTTTTTCTAAAGATCTCCTCTTATAATAATTTAAGCTTTATACTTTTTAAAGTATCTATTTTAATTAAACTTGTAGGTAAAGACCCACTTTAAAGAGAGTAGTCGCTTTAACACCTCTAATTATTTAATCTCTGTCTAGGTACCTTTATCTTATAAAGTCAAGATCTCCTTATAAGTAGTAAGGAGGAATAGCTTCTTATATAGATAATTATAAAGGTGTTTCTATAGGATTAGCTTTAGTATAAGCTCGTCTCTATAAGTCTAAGCTATATAAGACGCTCTAGGCGCCTTTCTAAGTATAGAAGCGAATACTATTATATTTAGTGTAATATATTCTTCTTACTTAGACTAGGCCTCTACTACTCTTAGTATAAACGTGTGCTCTAATATTACATTAAGATTACTTTAAAGATAATTAGTAATTAGTGTATAAGCACCTAGCTTTTACCTACCCCCTAGCTAATTATTCTAATTATTTTGCTTGCTTAATCTTCGCAATAGTAGATAGCAATTTATTAGTTAGTTAATTTTTAGTGCTTTACTATAATTTTGCCTACTTATTCTACTTACCTCTAAATAGATCTGCCTTCGTCTTTAGCGCGCTAGTAGGTTATTTGTTTTGTCTGGCGTAATTAAGTTATCTGCGCTAGGTTAATTAGTAACCTAATTAGTTTCTACTAATAAATAGGGTATTGAATCCCTAGATTCTAGCGGGCTAGCTCTTCTAGTAGTGTTCTAGTGGCTGCTAGATATCTGTTAATCACTTAACAGATTACCCTTAAGATTACCTGGCTCTAGTGTCTAATTAGGGGTTATAAGTCCTGTGCTTTTTTTCCTACTTAAGCGAATTTTTAGCTGCTAGCTAGCTAAGCCTACAGCTTACTTAGTAGTAAGTACCTTAGGTTCCTAATTACTTAGCTAGTCTACTTTACTTTTAATTACCTAAGGGTTACCTATAGGTCTAGTAGCGGTTCTTATATGCTTATTTATTTTAGGAAGAATGTTAAGCGTGTTTTTATACACTTCTCCTAGATTGTTTAGCTCTTCTTTTTAGAGGCTTTCTACTATTTTTAACGCTTCTATCTTTAGAATAGATTGTTTCTCTAATCCTTTATAGAATAAGGACTTATTAAACCTTACGTTTTGTGTAGTAATCACCTAATTAAGCTAGGGAATCTATATTTAGTAGATATTAGAAGCTTTATAGCCTACTAGGTATTTAATATAGCCCCTAGGATTCACTTTAAATCCTTTTCTGTCTTACCTAGCTGCACGCTCCTAATCTAAAGGGTAAGCTTGGCAGCTATAGGCGTAGACAGCACTTTAGTTTAGATAAAGATTAGCTGTCCTATATTATGTTTTTGCTAGTTTAAAATAACGAAAATATTGTCTAAACTAAGCATCTAACGTTTTATTAGGTGATTAATAGCCTAATACTAGGCTAGGAATTATTCCTTAGAGCTAGTATGCCGCTTATATAATTTTAGGCTAGAGATTTAATAGTAGATTTGCACTTGTTTACATTTTAATTGCTTTTATTATAAGCTCCTAGCCTACTTTTTCTGTAGCGCTATTAGGCTTATGCGTATAGGGCAGTAGTCTACTAATTATTATCCCTTCCTAATTAGCCTAAAATTTGTACTAGGATTTCCCTCTCTATAGAAGTGTTACTATATTATTATCTTAGTGGATTTTTATAATTTAAAGCTCGTATTTTGTATTAACAAGAGCTAAGAAATTCTACTACACTCTTATTATCTTAGAAAGCGTCTTTGTTTTAAGATTAAAAACGTAAGGTTTTTTACTAAAATCTTCTTTAATTAGTAAAACCTAGTTTTCTTTATTTTGAGTAGTGGGCATATTAAATAGATCCTAGGATAATGAGTGAAATAGCCTAGGTGATTATTCTCTAGGTTTCCTAGAGATTACCTAGGTTACGTATGTAGTAGTATAGTGCTTATAATCCTTTCTTAATATTCTAGTGATTTTTACACCTTAGGCTGTAGTTACTAGAGCTTATAGGGCTCTACTTCCTACATGCCCTACTTAAAGGTGCTAGAGGTTCTTAGAGTCTAATCTCTTAATATTAACCTAGGATGATCCTTTAGTAGTTACACTTATAATAGTTAGACAAGAGCAGATTAGCTTATATTATAGGAAAGTAAGGTTATACTCGCATCTTAGGTCTACTAAGATAACACTTTGTTCTAGGCTTCTAATCCTAAGAGTGTAATCTAAACTAAAGTACTAAATCTTTACTTTCTTTAAAAGAGCTTCTAATATAATATTTATATAAAAGCCTTCTACTACTCTTACTCCTTAGAGTAGTAGATCTTTTATAAATCTTTTATTTTTCCTATATAAAGTGTTCTTAATTAGTCTATTACTAATTTCTAAGATTAGGAGGCTTTATGTACCTGCCTCTACACTCTTATTTAATAATTAAAACGTCCTAGGAATAAGTCTTTTGTAATTATTAACTAGGTAAACTGCTACAGCACTATCTAGTATTATATATTCTAATAGAGGATAAGCGTTAGAATGTAGAGTAGAGTAGACACCTAATGCTCTATTGTCTATAGGCAGATTAAATAGGTTTAGTAGAGTAGTAGTAATACTACTAGGATACTTAATAGTCTTAGTGGAGGATTGTTTCTTGTTCTATTCTGCCTTTGTAATCGCATTATAAAGGTTTGACCACTTAGGCTGCTTAAGTTAATTAAGAATCTCTAATTTTTCTTTATTAGTGAGATTAAATAATAATGTTTTATTCTAGGGTAATCCAGCTATTGCGGTTTGAAGTCTTTAACACTCTATTAGTTTCTACCTATAAGTATAGGGCTTATAGGGACAGTTTAGTTGTTTCTTTGTCTAATTAGACAAACCAGAACTATTAGAGTTAGTAGATTATTTTAATAATCTATTAAAAGTGGCGAATACTTTACTTATTTTATTAGAACTAGATTAGATTAAATGCTCCTAGACAAGCGCTAAAAAACCCTCCCTAGATTATCTAGCGTAATCTAATTCCGTCCTAGCGTCTTATTTTGGATTAGCTATTAGTTTATTAATTAGGCCTAATTTAGTACTATACGCGCAGCAATTATATCTAGGAAATTTTAGGTAGTAAGCAGTCCGCTAATTTTACTAATTAAATAGGTCTTCGCTTTTTAATAGAGGAGCTGCCACTCTTTAAACTAGGTCTTAGGACTTTGTTTTACCTACTTAGCCTTCTTAAGATAAGCGCAGTATAAAGCTTAAATATTATTCTATGTAGTTCCTTTATTTAGTGCGAGATCTTCCTTTAAGAGTTAAATTAGGGACTAAAGCGTAGTTTAGCGTGTACTAACTAGAGTGATTATGGCAGGAGCAAGCAGATTAGGCGATACTATAGTATTTACCTAAGTCTAGAGATTCTGTATCTTAGTATAGTCTGCTTGCTAGTCTAAAACTACTACTCTATATTCTACTATTTGTAAAGAAAAGCTCTCTTTATCTATTTTATACTTAGTAAGCTCTACTTTGTATAATTAAATACTCACTATAGAGGCTGTATCCGCAATAAGTAATAGTTTCTGTAAAAGTGGAGGTTGTTCTAGCTTTATGTAATTAATTACTAGAGCGTTAATCGCCTCTAGGTTAATTTAGTTCTAGATTCCTTTTAAGCTTACTTAGAATTAAAGCTAGACAAACTAGTAGGGCTAGCTAGCGCAATTAACAAGCTATACTTTTGCCATTTTAATGATTTTTGTGATTAGAAATAAGGGGTTGTATTATAGAGAGGTTCTAAATAGAGTGTTGTATAATAATTCGAGCGTTACTAAGTAGGTAGGGAGAATTATCCTACGTTCTAAGCACTAGGCTTATAACTATTGTAGTAAAAAGGGCTCAAACTATTATAGGATATTTAGGAGCAGAGTTGTAAAGAATACAAAGAGCTAATTATAGGAAAGGATGCCAAAAGAGTAGACTATATACAAAAGAAACAAGCCTCTTAGCAAGAATCCCGTGATCTGAATTAGTGGATCTAGAAAGAATTACGGAAGTGAGTGTTTTACTTTAATAGAAATTAATTACTATTAAGCTTTTTTAAGGTTCTCTTAGAGTTATTAGTGTATTTTCTTTATATTTTCTACTATATCTATGGCTTCCTGTGCTTTAATTATTATAGGAAATTGTTAATTTAAGAGATGTAGGTGTCTTTTATAGTTTATAATAGTGTATGTCCTAATACTACTAATACTTTGTTATTATAGGCTAACTATGCTATAGGTAGTAGTAAAATCTAGTTATTCTTCTAACTATTATAATAGATGCGTAGGTACGTTTCTATAGTTTAGTTTATACGTTCTGTCTGTCCATTTGTTTATAAATAGTAGGCTGTTCATAGCTTTTATTTTATTCTAAGTAAGGCCATAAGTATTATCTAGTAATTTAACGTAAAGAGCTTATCTCTGTTACTAATAATTATTTTTAGGATTCTATAATATTTAATTAGTTAGTTTAGAATAAAAAAAGTAAGTTCCTTTACTATTATTTTCTTAAGGCATAGAATAAGCTTAATATACTTAGTTAGTTAGTAGACTATTACTAGTATACTGTTATATTTAATTCCTATTGTTAGATTCTTAGAGTTTAGAACTCCTGTAACAAAATCTATAGTAATGTCTTCTTATAGTACTATTAGTATTCTAATTACTTACATCTCTCTATATTTAAGATGTGTACTATATGTGTTTCTCTAGTATTCTATATATTTATAGATATAAGTTATTATAGCTTATTTAATTCCTTTAAAGGTGTAATTCCTTTAGATAAGTTCTATTATTTTTGTAATACCTAGGTGTCTGTACATAGGGTTATTGTAGTATTATTAAATAACCTTAGTCTATAAATGTTCTAGAACTTCTTAGTTAATTACTAAAAGTTAATTTAGTTCTACTATTAGTTCTAGAGATCTATCTTTGGCTTTATAAAGAATTGTAAAGAAAGTTTTTGCCTTTTCTCCTACTAAATTACTTTATTAGCTAAGAGCGTCTACTCTACTATTTTCTTTTCTAGCTATATAGATAATTTTAAGCTTATACTGCCTAGTAGTCTACAACCGTCTTTGTTATTATAGCGTAAGTTCTTTTATTATTATAAACCTTAGAAGGTTCTTATAATTTGTATAAATTTCTAGCGTTAAGTAACTAAGCGCGTAAATCCTCTAGTGCTTTAAGGCTTTAATAATAGCGTAGAGTTCTTTATTATATACGTTATATTGTGTTTTAGCGTTACTAAATTTGCATAAGTAATAGGCAATTAGGTGCTATTTACTATTATATTCTTATTTAGCGTAGGCGCCTAGCGTAAGATTACTAGTGTTTATTTTAAAGTGTAGTAGGTTATTACTTTTAAAATAAATAAGGATAGGTTCTATAATACATACTATTTTAAGGAGTTAGAATAACATTCTATACTTATTTATTTATTTAAAGGGTATGTCCTTCTTTATAAGATTTATTAAATATATTATCCTCTTTATGTAATTTTAGATAAATTATTGGTTAAATCTATAGAATCTTAAGAATTTTTAGATATTCTTAGCTATCTTTAGTATTAGCTAGTTCTTAATATATTTAACTTTACTTAGTGCCATCTTAATTCCTTCCATAGTAATAATGTGTTCTAGGAATTTAAGTTATTTAACGTTAAACTTATATTTCTTAAGTTTAATATAAAGGTATACTTTGTCTAGTGCTTCTAGTACTATCTATACATGCTTAGTGTAGTCTGATTTATTTTTAGAACTGAGGAGGATATTATCTATATACGCGATAATAAATATATCTAGATATTTATAGAGTACGTTGTTAATAAGTCCCATAAAAGCTACTGGTGCGTTTATAAGTCTAAAAGCTATAACCTTATATTTAAATAGTCTATAGCGTGATTAAAATACTATTTTCTATTCTTTACCTTTCTTAATTTGTATAAGGTAGTAACCGTCTCTTAGGTCTATTATTATAAATATCTTAGTTTAAGATAGTTAATCTTGTAACTCTATAATATTTAGTAGTGGATATTAGTTCTTTATTATTATATTGTTAAGTTATTAGTAGTTAACACATAGTCTGTCTAATCTATCCTTTTTTTTAATAAATATAAAAGGGCTTACTACTAGTAACTTTAATAGTTATATATTATTTCTTAAGGTTTATTTTAATAAAATTACGTTCTTTAAGGAGTTCTTCTCCTATTTTACTATATAGTGGTTTAAAGGGTAGCGTTTTCCCTTCTTCTAGGTCTATTGTAAGATCCTAGGGTTAATATTTAGGTAGGTTTACTTTTCCTTCCTTTTTTGTGAATATATGTGTCTATTTCCTATACTCTCTTAGTAAGGTAAGGGGTGTACTATTGTCCTCCTTCTTACGCTTCTTAACCTAGTAGTTCTTACTAGCGTCTACTAAGGTATGCTTCTATTTTTTAACTATGTATTATAGTATTATGTTGTTAATAACTCCCTTATCTACTATTATTCTTAGTTAATACATGGACTTTACTTATAATGTATAATTACAGCGTTAAAATAATATTTTCTTTATACCCTAGTTAATCTGCAGGTTGTATATTATTAACTAAGGTAATACTAAGACTAACTTATATTTAGATCCTAATAAGACATCTAAGGTAAGCTCCTCTCTATGTCCTTAGACTATTATTATAGTAGTAACCTCCTAGTATATCTAAAGTGTCTTAGGCATTAGGGATCTATTCGTAATATAAATAATATAGGGTACTTCTTTCTCTAATCTTATAAGTCCTGCTTGTCTTACTATCTAATAAAATATAAAGTTCTTTTCTACTCCTAAGTCTATAAGAGCTTAAGCCTATATTCCTTTAAGCTGTACTAGTAGCTTAACTAATACTGTGCTTACTATAGCATTTAATTTAATTAAGGCGTTTTCTTGTCTAAATTTAGGCCTAAAAAAGACATCTATTTGTGTAGACTATAATTAAGTTTAGGTGCCTAGTATGCGTTTCTAAATATCTGCTTCTATTATTATTTTTAAATACATAGCTTATATAAATTGTCTTCTTCTTCCTATAAGGATATTCTACTATTTTTCCTCCCGCAGTTTTCACTGTTCCTATATACTAGTTAAATTAGTAGTTCTATTATTACTTCTTATATAGGATAGTTTATAAAGCCGTCTAAATATTTAGTCATATAGTGGTATTTATAGTTTTAGTTTAGACACGTATACTAGTATAGTTATATATAGTCTTTATTAATAAGTATATTATAGTATTTGTTGCCCTTTAGCGTAAGGTAAGGAAAGTATTTTACTTATTATTTATTCTAGAGGTGTTTGTTATAAGCTATAATAGAGTAGTCTATCTATATCTATTTATAGCGTAGTTTCCTTCTAGGTTATTTCTTATTTCTCTCTTTCTCTACCTTATGTTATGTGTATGTTAGTTCTTCGCAATACATCTATGTATAGAATTAGTATATAGGATTTTAGTAGTCTAGATAGTACTTTAGTACGTAGTCTAACTTCTTATTTTTATAGGGTTACATTCCTTTTAGTGCCTAGTAGGGTTTTACTTATATTCTAGGTTTCTGTCTCTTAGCTAATGGGGTTCTATATAGTCCTTAACATTTAGTTTATACTTAGGTAATATAAGGTTGTCTTCTTCCCGCCTACTTTATAGGTAAGAAGTAGGAGATTTTAGTATCTCTTCTACGTCTTCTATATTATAGTATATATTAGAGTTGTCTTTTAGATCTTTATATAATATAAGTTATGTAAATCTAATTACTGTTAAATCTAAGAGGGTAGCTAGTCCTAAAGGGTTAAGGTTAGTTCTTAGGCAGGAGTACTTATAGAAAGTAGAAGGTCTTATTAATATAATAGTATCTTATAAAGTGTAATAAGTTAATAATTTAGTCTACTAGAATCTAAATAATAGATTAATAAATAGATTAAATATAAGTATAAGAAGCTTATTCTCGCGTTCCTATATACTAAGTAATCCCACACGTTCTAGAATCCTATATGTCCTAGAGTCCTATATATCCCAGAGTCCTATACGTCCTAGAGTCCTGTGCGGGCGAGTCCTACGCGTCCTAGAGTTCCTGTATAGGCAAGGCCCGTATAGTCTTTAGGACCTTTAGGACCTATAATCTATTATCTAACTACTTAGTTAGCTAACTCTAGTAGACTAGTAGTTGTTAGAACCCTAGGTACCTGGCTGGGCTCTAGGATAGTAAGGGCCAGCCAGATGCAGGTGGAGATCACCTAATCCAAGACTATATAGTTCCATCGCTAATAGAGTAATCTGGCAGCGATTTGTCTATCCTCTATCCTACATCCTACTATATAATCCACTATTATTTCACATCTAAAGCTAAAGCTATATTACTTATGCCTAACTCCTAACATTTAAATTGCTTACTATATATATAAGCAGTTTAGTTTTAAAAGGCTTCTACTTACAATAACTAGACTATAGTAGTAGACACCTTATAGTCTACGCGCTCTTATACCTAATACTAGAACACTTAAGAGCCTATAGGAGAGGAATCTTTATATTTAAGCCTATCTCCTATACTAAGTAAGCTAGAGGACTAGCGTACTCCTCTTCTTATATATTAGGGTTAGTCTGCGCCTAGACGCGCTAGAAAGGGCTAAGTTAGGATACCTCTAGATATTAAGGATAATTCTTCTAGTACTATCCTCAAATAGCTTAAAAAAGCTAAATAATAGCTTAAAGAGAGAAGGAATATAGCTAAACTTAATAAAATTAACTAAATAAAATAATAATAGGAGGCAGGAGACACTTAAGTCCTATATAAGCCTATAAGAAATTCTACTAAAACGTAAAATCCCCCTAAGATATCTTTATTATAACCTTTATAAAAGTAGCTGCATAAATATACCTAAAGGGACTAATAGGAGTTTAATTATTAAAGAGATAACTATAAGCTCTATTTCTAGTCCTTAAAGGACTACTTTATAGATAAGGACCTTAAAGTTACTTACGCCCTCTAGTATGTGTTAGATGTCTACTATATAGTATAGAGAACTAAAGTTTAAGCCTAGTTATTAATAGACCCTAACTAGTTACCTACTTAGGCTAACCTAAAGGATAAGATACTAGAAGCTTTAGAATCTCCTAAAGAAAGGCGCTAGTTAGCGTATAATTAGCTTAAGAGATGCTAATAGAGACTAAATTAGAGTCTATTAGAGCTGTTAGATTATCTATAAAGTTACTAGGAGGAGCTAAGAATAATAAACCTTAAATAATAAAAGCTAGAATATGTAGAATTACTTCTACCTTCTATTTAATAGTAGCTATAAGCAATTCTCTTAGGGCTCTAAGTTATAGTTATAAATGTTAAACTTTAGGCTTTAATTATTTATTAGATAGATAAGCTAAATTAAAGATTCTTAGCTCCTAACCTATACTTAAAGGGTATAGAACATTAACGCCTAAAGTAACTAGATTCTAGGGGGGACAAAAAACCCTAAAAGGTAGTTAAGAAACTAAAAAAGTAAGGTAATAACACTAAGAGTCCTAAGTTAGCGCTATCTAGCACTAGACTACTAGTAACTAACACTTCTTACTAGTATTATAGAAGGCTAGGCTACTTAAAACCTAATTACTTTACTCTAAATAAGCTAGCTGCACCTAGAACCTAAGATACCTAGTCTATACGTAATAGGGAATAGGATGTAAGAAAAAGTAGGGGACAGAAAGAGTAGTAGCTACCCTTACTACTTATATATTAATAGTTATAAGGCACCTTAATAAAGTCCTAGAGGTAAGATAGTTAGGATCTCCTTTTAACTAGCTTTATATCTAGCTAAGGGAAATGCTTATTCTCTTAGCTAGAGTTAAAAAGAATACTATTAATACCTTAGTAGATTCTGCTTTAGCGTTAAACCTCTTTTTACTATAAAAGGCAAAAGAGTGGGGGGTTAACATTAAACTATTAATAGGGTTGCCTACCTAGGCAGTAAATAGGTCTAATATTAAGGTTTATAGTATAATAGTGCTATCTATAGAACTTAAGGACTTATATAGGCGAAAGTAATAATAAGAGGTACCCTATATAGTTACTAACCTTAGAGGTTATAATATCCTCCTAGGTTTACTTTAGTTTAATTAAGTAAACCTAAAAGTAAACATTATAACCTAATGTGTGCTATTTTAGAGACGCGACACTAGGGAAGTACTAGTCTACTAAAAAATCACAGCAGAAAATGCTAAGTAGTTTAATTATACTATATAAGACCCTTATGTCTCTGTGTACGCGTATATAGTATCTAATATAGACGTACTAGCACTATTTAGCGTAGATAGGAATAGAATAGTAGAAATGCTATCCTATTACTCTAATCTTACTAATGTAGCCTTAAATAAGGACTATAAGGACCTCGCCGCTTATACTAACTATAATTTGTAGATTAATTTAGTAGAAGGTAGCGTACCTCTATATTACCCTATATATAACCTCTCTATAGTTAAGTTAGAGACATTAAGGAAGTATATTAAAAAGTATTTAACTAAAGGGTGGATTCGCTATTTAAAATCCCTAGCTAGTGCCCCTATACTCTTTATAAAGAAAAAAGATGGCACCTTACACCTATGTGTGAATTATTAAAGTCTTAATAAAATTATAATTAAAAATCGTAGAGCTCTCCTACTAATTACTAAATCTCTAGACTAACTAAAATAAGCTAAGATATTTACAAAGCTTAACTTAAAAGAAGCGTACTATTAAGTTTATATTATAGAAAGAGATAAGTAGAAAACTGCTTTCTATATAAAATATAGCTATTTTAAGTATACTGTAATGCCCTTTAGCCTTACTAACGCACTAGCCTAGTTCTAGGGCCTAATTACCTAGATACTAACTAGCCTAATCAATGTCACCTATATTATATACCTAGATGACATATTAATCTTCTCTAATATACTAAAGGAACATAAGGCCTATATAAGGGAGATTCTAGACAGGCTGCGCTAAGTAAAGCTCTTTATTAACCTAAAGAAGTGTAAATAGCATACTATTACTATAGAGTACCTTAGGTTTATTATTTCTCTAGAAAGGCTTACAATTAACCTAGATTAGGTTAATGCGATATAATTATAGCCAAAACTAACCTATATACGTAATATACGCGTCTTTATTAGCTTTATAAACTATTATAGATAGTTTATTGCCAATTTCTCCTAAATAGCGCTACCTTTTACTAGTTTAACTAAGAAAGCGCTAGATAGCGCTAGGCAGAAGCTAGCAATATAAAGGGAGGAAAGCGTAGCCCTAGATATTAGGCTAGAAGACACTAAAGCCTTCTAGACGCTAAAAGATATATTTCTTAAAGTGCCTATACTAGTGCACTTTAAATATAGACAACAGACACGTCTTAAGACTAATGCCTTAGGTAGAGTAATTAGTGCTATTTATAACTAACTTATGCCTAAAGGCAATAAGCTAGGCTTATAGCGACTAATTAACTTCTTCTTAAGGAAATTAAGCACCACGTAGTACTACTATAACACTTATAATAAGAAACTCCTTACTATTATTAAGTTAGTTAAACACTAGTGTTAATACCTTTAAGGTTAACACTTTAAGGTTTTAATAGATTATTATAACCTTTAATAGTTTATAGAGACTAAAACACTTACATTATATTACGTCTAGTTGTACCTCACCCTAAGTAAGTATAACTTTATTATAACTTATAGGGCAGGATTAATAAATCTAGTAGACAGCCTATTAAGGCGCCTAGACTACATGCTTAGCACCTAGGATGCTAAGTAGAAGAATAATAAAGCCTTTATTAAGCCTTTAGCTAATCTATTATTAGAAAGGTAAGGCAGATACGCTCTAGTCTCTACTATCTCTACCTATTTTAGGAACTAGATAGGATAGGGCAATAAGCCCTATTAAGAGACTAACCCCACTAGAAGTTAGATAAGATAGGGTAATAAGCCCTATAAAGATACCTATTACTTTAAGAGGTTAGATAAAAGTAGTCTTAGTAACTACTTCTCCCTAAAGAACTAAAAGGCTATTAAATCTAAAGATTTAAACTTATTAGATAATAAGATTAACAAGTTAGCGTAATCTAGTCTAAGTAGCCACAGCTTAGGACTAACTAGTCTAGTATGGCTTAAGTCTCCCTTAAAGCGCACGAAAGCTATTAAGAGCTACTATAATAGCCCTCTCTTAAGATATTTTAGTGCAACTTAGACGCTTAAGCGCGTTTAATAGAAGTTTCGCTAGACTAGTATAAATAAGGAGGTCGCTAACTATGTTTATAACTATAAGCAGTGCTAATAGGCAACCTATAAAAGACATAAGTCTTATAGTCTTTTATAGTAGCTTTCTATCCTAGATTGTCTATAGTAGTATATAATAATAGACTTTATTACTAATCTACCCCTAAGTCGCTTCTTGGGACTAATATATAATATAATCTTAGTAATTGTTAATTAATTTTCTAAGATGGCTTATTATATACTAGCCTAGATAGATTAGGATGGCACTAACCTAGCTTAGGCTTAGATTTATAAGGTTATTAGACTTTATAGTAATCTAGAGAGTATTCTCTTAAATAGAGGACTAGTAATAAAAGCGAAACACTAGAATACTTTTTATTATTACCTAAACTTAAGGAGGGTTTTAACCTCAGCTTTTCACCCTTAGACTAACAGGTAAACAGAACACTAGAACTAAACACTAGAATAATACTTACGAATCTTCTACTCCCTAGAGTAAGATAATTAGGCAATATAGATCTCCCTAGTAGAATATATATATAATAACAGTAAATATTTAGTAATAGGGTATACACTATACTAAGTGTGCTTTAGATATAATCCCTCTAACCTAACCTAGCCTAATATGCCGCTAGGTGGCGGGGAAAGCCTAAGGGGCTACTAAATAGTGTTAAGATTAATAGAAATACGTATAAATATAAGGAAGAAGCTGTAGGTAGTATAGAAGTACTAAAAATCTATCTCTAATAAGAAGAGAACCCCTTTATAACTTAACAAAGGTAACAAGATATAGGTTTTAAGCAGGAATCTAAAGTCTACACAACTAAATAAAAAGATGGACTAGAAATTCCTAGGCTCTAGAGTAGTAGATAAGTGTATTGGCTCTCTACCTACAGCCTACTAAGTAAACCTACCTAAATTAGGTAAAGTTTATCTAGTATTCTATCCTTCTCTACTAGAACTATATAAACTGCGTAGGAAACTACCCCACTAATAACCGCTAATTAAAGATACATTGCGACAATATAGTAATAATATATATAAAGTGGACTATATTATTAATAAATTGTCTGTACAGTTTATCGTACAAGTAGCACTAGGTGAAGTGGGGGCCTACCTACCTATAGGGACCCGCACAAGGACCCACTACTTAGGTTAGCGCTAAGAGGCAGAGACTTTATAAAGCCCTTAGTGCCCCTTTGTACAATAGACTAGACATAATTAATTAAACCTACTTTTTACCCTTTATATAATAGTATACTATTAACCCTTAAATACTTAATTATAGATTAAGCCAAACTAACACTAATTAGTAGTTAATTCTAATTAACTACAAACTAGCAAGGTCTAAAGACAGAGCGCCCTATAAGCTAGATACGTAGGCTCTATATTATTACCTTTACTAGAGATTAAATTTTAGATTATATAATAAGTAGAAACAAAGTGTACACATTTATAAAGAGTCGCATAATCTAGTCTAAGCTATTCTATAGAAAAGAAAGGAGATAGTAAGCACATTTATAACCCTAAAAAACATATTACACAATTAAACCAGCGACAACTAAATGCAAAGATGTTGCACGATTAAACTAGCGATAACTAAACGTAGACACGTCGCTTAACTAAGAAAGATAATAATAATATGGCCTTAAGACTAGAAGACTTCCTAAAAGAACTATAACCTAAAGACGTTGCGTAATAATTAATACTGCCTCCTTAGTAAGAAGACAAAGCAATATAGCTTTAATAAGTAGAAGAAGTAATAAACATTAAGGCTATTACCTTAAGAGGAGAGATTACATAAAAGTACTAAATAGATAGAGTAGATCTATACAGCCACCTACCCCTTTCTCTAAAATAGCTAAACACTTATATAGTATATATAATCGCGTAATATCGCGTAAGTAGCTTTAAAGGTAAAGAGGTAATCTCTTCTTTTACTAAAAATTTTAATAACTAGAAAAAGAGAACCTTTAATAAGATTAGTTATATAGTAAGAAAAGAGTTTATTACTTTTTTTACAAAGGAAGGCTTTATTACTACTAATACTATAATAAAGGACACCTATATAAAGAAACTCTTTAAACTATTATAGCTTAACTATAAGCTACAGACCCTTTATATAATAACGCTATAACTATAACCTAAAGTACTTTATATAATTCTAATAATATAACCTACACTATTTATAGGTAATATATATATATATAGAGCACAGCTAGGGCCCATCCCTATATATATAAGGATAGAGACACTATATATAGAGCTACACTAGTAGTAATAGCCTAAAACTTAGACTACTTTTACCTAATAAACTATATTATATAAAGAGGCTAGACACTTCTAGTCTCTTTAATAACTAGGAGATTATACTTATATCTAGCTAAATAAGATTATCCTCTTTTAGAAGGCTTAGAGTAAAGAGGATAACTACACTAGTAGGCTATATAATATCCTAGTAAATAAGGCAAAAGTCTTTAGAGAACTATACTATAGGCTAGGTATACTATAGGACTAGTATGTAAACATCTTCCTAGGAATCCTTTCTAATCGTGCGAGTACCTACTACCTACATAATATTAGACTAGGACTTCTATAGAATAAATTGTACGATAGACTAAATAGGCACTTTAACACTACTGTTAATTATAATTAGTACTAGATAGACTAGACCACTCTTACGTTTAAACACTATAAAAGGGATAATCTAGCTACTATATTATATAAGACCCTAGAAGTAATAATTAATAAGTTTACCTTAGCCTAAAGAGCTCTTAGACAAGGCTTTAGTAGTAAACTATAACTACATACTACTATTATATAAGTATACTGCGGCTATTCTAACCTTAAACAAGCTATATTTAACCCTAAAAATATAATAAAAGGCTTACTTAGCAACCTTTGTACATTACTCTAAGTTACTAAAAATAGGAAGAAGTTACAGTTTTTCTAAAATAGTAAAGAGGTGTACTACACTAATTAATAATATAATAATCCTAATCACATAAGAGAATCTAGCTACTCTAGAGGTAGATTAACCTTTAGACTAAAAGAAAGGGGTAACTTTAGAAGTTTAAGCTCTTACATAAAGTAGAAATACTTTATATACTATAAAGAAAGATACTAGTCTACTAACTATTTACTAAAGAATACCTAGTAAGCTAAAAGGTAATATATATTATTATATACTAACTTCTACAAACATAAACCCTCTACTATAGATGTATAAGTATACATCTTTAACTTTAAAAAAGAGCTAGAGGAAGAAGACTATTACACAAAAAAGGAGGAAGATAAATAAGACTAATAAAGTAATAAAGAAGAAGCACAGAAGGCTATCTTATACTTTACTTCTACTACCTACCTTTATCGCACAACTAGCGAAGACATCTAATATAGTAAGAATAATAAGAATACAGAGGAACCTACACAACTATTTACTCTAGCTAGTTAGTATTATATAAAGTACTAAAGAGAACTCTAGGATATAGGCGCTGTATAAGTATCTATAGTAGGAAAGGACTAGCTTACTACCTACTTACACGAAAACCTAACTACTAAAGTAGACTAGTTACTAGGATTTACTAATATTAGCTTTAGAAAACAGGGTTCCTAGACATCTCTAGACACTATATAAATTACTAACCCTATAGGAATAGTAACCTACTATATCCTTAACTCCCTAACACTATTCCTGCTATCGCTAGCAGATGCTAATAGACTTAGGGTATACTTTAATAATATCCTAGATTGTAGGTTTGGCTCAATCTGCAATTAAGCATTTGAGGGTTAATAGTATACTATCGTGCAAAGGGTGAGAAGTAGGTTTAATTAATTACGTCTGGTCTATCGTATAAAGGGGCACTAAGGGCTTTATAAAGTCTCTGCCTCTTAGCGCTAACCTAAGCAGGGGGTCCTTGTGTAGGTCCTTATAGGTAGGTAAGGCCTTATAAAGTCTCTGCCTTTTAGCGCTAACCTAAGTAGTGGGTCCTTGTGCGGGTCCCTATAGGTAGGTAGGCCCCTATTTTACTTAGTGCTATTTGTACGATAAACTATATAGACACTAGCAACTTTTCTTTTATGCAATAGCTTATATCTATTATACACTTTCTCTTTCCTATCCTTTTCTATCTATACAGTTAGCTTTCCCCTATTAGAACAGGTTGTAAGGTAGGTGTAGTGTTACTGTGTAGTAGAGGTCCTGTTTACACCTACTTTTATATAAATAGGTAGTAATAGCTAACCTACTTAGTTCTTACCCTACCCTTTTACACAGTAGTAGAGTTATATTACGTAATAAAGCTCTTTCTAGGTATATATCCTGTGCGTAAATAGAAGGTGGGGTATTAAGTAATATAATGCTTAGCGCTAGGTCTTAGTAAGTAGGTATAGAAGGATCGCTCCTAGTTATATAATAAAGGTATATAGTAGAAGTAAAGTATAAAGTAGCTTTCTATACTTCTTCTTTATTACTCTATTAGTCTTATTTATCTTCCTCCTCTTTTATGTAATAGTCTTCTTCCTCTAGCTCTCCTTTAAAGTTAAGGATATATGCTTATACATCTATAGTAGAGGGTTTATGTTTGTAGAAGTTAGCGTACAATAATATGTATTGCCTTCTAGCTCGCTAGGTATCCTTTAGTAGATAGTTAGTAGACTAGCATCCTTCTTTATAGTATATAAAGTATTTCTACTTTGTGCGAGAGCTTAAACTTCTAAAGTTACCCCTTTCTTTTAGTCTAAAGGTTAATCTGCCTCTAGAGGGGCTAGATCCTCTTATGCGATTAAGATTATTATATTGTTAATTAGTGTAGTACACCTCTTCACTGTCTTAAAAGAACTATAACTTCTTCCTGTTTTTAGTAACTTAGAGTAACGTATAAAGGTCGCTAAGTAAGCCTTTTACTATATTTTTAGGGTTAAACATAGCTTATTTAAGGTTAGGATAGCCGCAGTATGCTCGTACAATAGTAGTATATAGTTATAGTTTACTACTAAAGCCTTATCTAAAAGCCCTTTAGGCTAAGGTAAGCTTATTAATTATTACTTCTAGGGCCTTATATAATATAGCAGCTAGATTATCCCTTTTATAGCGTTTAAAGGTAAGAGTGGTCTAGTCTATCTAGTACTAATTATAATTAACACTAGTGTTAAAGTGCCTATTTAGTCTATTATATAATTCATCCTATTAAAGTCCTAGTCTAATGTTGTGTAGGTAGTAGGTACTCGCACGATTAGAAAGGATTCCTAGGAAGATGTTTATATACTAGTCCTATAGTATGCCTAGCCTATAGCATAGTTCTTTAAAGACTTTTACCTTATCTACTAGAATATTATACAGCCTACTAGTGTAGTTATTCTCTTTACTCTAAGCCTTCTAAAAGAGAATAATCTTATCTAGCTAGATATAAGTATAATCTTCTAGTTATTAAGGAGACTAAAAGTGTCTAGCCTCTTTATACAATGTAGTTTGTTAAGTAAAAGTAGTCTAGGTTTTAGGCTACTGCCACTAGTGTGGCTCTATATATAGTGTCTCTGTCCTCGCATGTATAGGGATAGGCCCTAGCTGTGCTCTATATATATATACATTGCTTATAGATAGTGTAGGTTATATAGTTAGGATTATGCGAAGCGGTTTAGGTTACAGTTACAAAGTTATCGTGCGAAGGGTCTATAGCTTATAGTTAAGCTATAATAGTTTAAAGAGTTTCTTTGCATAGGTGTCCTTTATTATAGAATTAGTAGCGATAAAGCCTTCCTTTATAAGAAAAGTAATAAGCTCTCTTCTTACTACATAACTAATTTTATTAAAAGTTCTCTCCTTCTAGTTATTAAAATCTTTAGTAAAAGAAGAGATTACCTCTTTACCTTTAAGGCTGCTTACGCGATATTGCGCGATTATGTACACTATATAAGTGTTTAGGTATTTTAGAGAAGGGGGTAGGTGGCTGTGTAGATCTACTCTATCTACCTAGTACTTTTGTGCGATCTCTCTTCTTAAGGTAATAGCCTTAATGTTTATTACTTCCTCTACTTATTAAAGCTATATTACTTTAGCTTTATCTTTTTACTAAGGAGGCAGTATTAATTGTTGCGCGACGTCCTTAGGTTGTAGTTCCTCTAGGAAGTCTCCTAGTCTTAAGGCTATATTATTATTGTCTTTCTTAGTTGTGCAACGTGTTTACGTTTAGTTGTCGCTAGTTTAATCGTGCGACGTGTTTGCGTTTAGTTGTCGCTAGTTTAATTGTGCGACGTGTTTTTTAGGGTTATAAATGTGCTTACTATCTCCTTTCTTTTCTATAGAATAGCTTAGACTAGATTATGTGACTCTTTATAGATGTGTGCGCTTTGTTTCTGCTTATTGTACAATCTAAAATTTAATCTCTAGTAAAGGTATTATCTCCTTTCTTTTCTATAGAATAGCTTAGACTAGATCGTGCGACTCTTTATAGATATGCGCGCTTTATTTCTACTTATTATATAATCTAAAATTCGATCTCTAGTAAAGGTAATAATACAGAGCCTACGCATCTAGCTTATAGGGCGCTCTGTTTTTAGACTTTGCTAGTTTGTAGTTAATTAGAATTAACTACTAATTAGTGTAGGTTTGGCTTAATCTACAATTAAGCATTTAAGGGTTAATAGTATACTATTAAAGTAAAACACTCACTTCCGTGATTCTTTCTGGATCCACTAATTCAGATCACGGGATTCTTACCAAGAGGCTTATTTCTTTTGTATATAGTCTGCCCTTTTGGCATCCTTTCCTACAATTAGCTCTTTGTATTCTTTATAACTCTGCTCCTAAATATCCTGTAATAGTTCGAGCCCTTTTTACCACAACAGTTATGAGTCTGGCGCTTAGAACGTAGGATAATTCTTCCTGCCTACTTAGTAACGCTTAAATTATTATATAACACTCTATTTAGAACCTCTCTATAATACAATCCCTCTATTCTAATTACAAAAATTATTAAAATGGCAGAAGTACAGCTCGTTAATCGCTCTAGTTGGCCCTACTAGTTTGTCTAGCTTTAATTCTAAGCAAACTTGAAAAGAATCTAGAACTAAATTAACCTAGAGGCGATTAACGCTCTAGCAATTAATTACGCAAAGCCAGAATAACCTCTACTTCTACAGAAACTATTACTAATTGCGGATACAGCCTCTATAGCGAGTATTTAATTATACAAAGCAGAGCTTACTAAGTATAAAATAGATAAGGAGAGCTTTCCTTTACAAATAGTAGAATATAGAGCAGTAGTTTTAGACTGGCAAGTAGACTATACTAAGATACAGAATCTCTAGACTTGGGTAAACGCTATAGTATTGCCTGATCTGCTTACTCCTGCTATAATTACTCTAGTTAATACACGCTAAACTACGCTTTAGTCCCTAATTTAACTCTTAAAGGAAGATCTCGCACTAAATAAAGAAGCTATATAAAATAATGTTTAAGCTTTGTACTGCGCTTATTTTAAGAAGGCTAAGTAGGTAAGATAAAGTCCTAAGACCTAGTTCAAAGAATAGCAGCTCCTCTATTAAAAAGCGAAGACCTACTTAATTAGCGAAATTAGCGGACTACTTACTACCTAAGATTTCCTAGATGTAATTGCCGCGCGTATAGCACTAGATTAGGCCTAATTAATAAACCAACAGCTAATCCAGAATAAGACGCTAGGACAGAATCAGATTACGCTAGACGATCTAGGAAAGGTATTTTCGGCGCTTATCTAGGAGCATTTAATCCAATCTAGTTCTAATAAAACAAGTAGGGTATTCGCCACTTTTAATAGATTATTGAGACAATCTACTAACTCTAATAGTTCTGGTTCGTTTAATCAGATAAAGAAATAACTAAACTGTCCCTATAAGCCCTATACTTATAAGTGGAAACTAATAGAGTGCTAAAGACTTTAAACCGCGATAGCCAGATTACCCTAGAATAGAACATTGTTATTTAATCTCACTAATAAAGAAAAATTAGAGATTCTTAATTAACTTAAGTAGCCTAAGTGGTTGAACCTTTGTAATGCGATTACAAAGGTAGAATAGAATAAGAAATAATCCTCTACTAAGACTATTAAGTATCCTAGTAGTATTACTGCTACTTTACTAAACCTATTCAATCTGCCTATAGACAATAGAGCATTAGGTGTCTACTCTACTCTATATTCTAACGCTTATCCTCTATTAGAATGTATAATACTAGACAGTGCTATAGTAGTTTATCTAGTTAACAATCGCAAAAGACTTATTCCTGGGACGTTTTAATCATTAAACAAGAGTGTAGAGGTAGGTACACAAAGCCTTCTAATCTTAGGAATTAGTAATAGACTAATTAAGAACGCTTTGCATAGGAAAAATAGGAGATTTATAGAAGATCTACTACTCTAAGGAGTAAAAGTAGTAGAAGGCTTTTATGTAAATATTATATTAGAAGCTCTTTTAAAGAAAGCAAAGATTTAGTACCTTAGTTTAGATTACACTCTTAGGATTAAAAGCCTAGAACAAAGTGTTGTCTTAGTAGACCTAAGATGCAAGTATAACCTTACTTTCCTATAATATAAGCTAATCCGCTCTTATCTAACTGTTATAAGTGTAACCACTAAAGGATTATCCTAGGTCGATATTAAGAGATTAGATTCTAAGGACCTCTAGCACCTTTAAGTAGGGCATACAGGAAGTAGAGCCCTATAAGCTCTAGTAACTACAGCCTAAGGTGTAAAAATCACTAGAATGTTAAGAAAGGATTATAAGCACTATGCTACTGCACACATAACCCAGGTAATCTCTAGAAGACCTAGAGAATAATTACCTAGGCTATTTCACTTATTATCCTAGGATCTATTTGATATGCCCACTACTCAAAATAGAGAAAACTAGATTTTGCTAATTAAAGAAGATTTTAGTAAGAAACCTTACATTTTTAATCTTAGAACAAAGACGCTTTCTAAGATAATAAGAGTGTGGTAGGATTTCTTAGCTCTTGTTAATACAAAATACGAGCTTCAAATCACAAAAATCCACTAGGACAATAATACAGCAACACTTCTATAGAGAGGGAAATCCTAGTACGAATTTTAGGCTAATTAGAAAGGGATAACGATTAGCAGACCACCGCCCTATACGCATAAGCCTAATGGCGCTGTAGAAAGAGTAGGCTAGAAGCTTATAACAAAAGTAATTAAAATGCGAATAAGCGCAAATCTACTATTAAATTTCTAGCCTAAGATTATATAAGCGGTATGCTGGCTCTAAGGAATAATTCCTAGCCTAGTATTAGGCTATTAATCACCTAATAAAACGTTAGATGCTTAGTTTAGACAATATTTTTATTATTTCGAACTAGTAAAAACACAATATAGGACAGCCGATCTTCGTCTAAACTAGAGTGCTGTCTACGCCTATGGCTACTAAGCTTACCCTTTGGATTAGGAGCGTGCAGCTAGGCAAGACAGAAGAGGATTTAAAATAAATCCTAGGGGCCATATTAAATACCTAGTAGGCTATAAAGCTTCTAATATCTACTAAATATAGATTTCCTAGCTTGATTAGGTAATCACCACACAAAACGTAAGGTTTAATAAGTCCTTGTTCTATAAAGAATTAGAGGAACAATCTATTCTAAAGATAAAAGCGTTAAAAATAGTAGAAAGCCTCTAAGAAGGAGAGCTAAACAATCTAGGAGAAGCGTATAAAGACGCGCTTAACATTCTTTCTAAAACAAACAAGTATACAAGAACCACTACTAGACCTATAGGTGACCCTTAGGTAATTAAAAGCGAAGTAGGCTAGCTAAGCAATTAGGAACCTAAGGTACCTACTACTAAGTAAGCTATAGGCTTAGCTAGCTAGCAGCTAAAAATTCGCTTAAGTAGGAAAGGAAGCATAGGACTTATAACCCCTAATTAGACACTAGAGCTAGGTGATCTTAGGGGTGATCTGTTAAGCGATTAAGAGATATCTGGCAGCCACTAGAACACTACTAGGAGAGCTGGCCCGCTAGAATCTAGGGATTTAATACCCTATTTATTAGTAGAAACTAATTAGGTTGCTAATTAACCTAGCGCAGATAACTTAATCACGCCAGATAAAGTAGATAACCTACTAGCGCACTAAAGGCGAAGGCAGATCTATCTAGAGGTAAGTAGAATAAGTAGGCGAAATTGTAGTAAAGCACTAGAAATTAACTAACTAATAAATTGCTATCTGCTATTGCGAAGATTAAGGAAGTAAAATAATTAGGACAATTAGCTAGGGGGTAGGTGGAAGCTAGGTGCTTATACACTAATTGCTAATTATCTTTAAAGTAATCTTAATGCAATATTAGAGCACACGTTTATACTAAGAGTAGTAGAGGCCTAGTCTAAGCAAGAAGAATATATCACACTAAATATAATAGTATTCGCTTCTATACTTAGAAAGGCGCCTGGAGCGTCTTATGCAGCTTAGACTTACAGAGACAAGCTTACACTAGAGCCAACCCTATAGAAACACCTTTATAATTATCTATATAGGAAGCTATTCCTCCTTACTGCTCGCAAGGAGATCTCGACTTTATAAGATAAAGGTACCTAGATAGAGATTAAATAATTAGAGGTGTTAGAGTAACTGCTCCCTTTAAAGTGGGTCTTTACCTATAAGTTTAATTAAAACAGATACTTTAAAAAGTGCAAAGCTTAAATTATTGTAAGAGGAGATCTTTAGAAAAAAAATACTCTCTACTCCACCTATACTGCTACTCTAGTAGTAAGATCTTTTTAATTAGCTATAGCTCTGGTAGTAGAATTCAATCTAGAAATCTTACAATTTAATATAGTAGGAGCGTTTCTAAATACTCTTATTACAGCCGCTAATCTAGTAACTTATAAATTACCTAATAGTTTTAAAAAGCTAGGAAAGTGTGTAAGATTAAATCGAGCTTTATATAGCTTAAGAGATTCACCACTTCTTTAGTATAAAGAATTTGCGGGATCACTTTGATTTTATGGACTCTTAGCTTCGCTAGAAGAGCCATGCCTTTTCTTTAATAGTAATTAAAGTATTATTGTTCTATTTTATATTAATAACATTCTTCTTCTCTATTACAAGAGTAAAGAGAAAAAAGCCCTAGATTTTTAGAAAAAGATCGCGAACAAATACAAGATTAAATTAAAAGGACTAGTAGAGTGGTTCCTAGGTGTTTAAGTAATTAAGGACAGAGAAGCAAGATCGATTTCTCTAGTCTATAATACCTACATTAATAAGATTACAAAAAAGTTTAACCTTTTAAACTCTGGGAGCTTCTCTCCTACACCTCTATTAGTAGAAGATCTTGTTCTAAGCATAAGAGAAGCCACTCCTTAACAAATAAAGCTCTTTTAAGAAGAGGTGGGATTAGCTCTCTACACAGCAATTATGCTACGCCTAGATATAGCCTTTGTAGTGTTAAAGCTATTACACTTTCTAACAAATCTAAGTAAAGAACACTTTACTGCTATTAATTATGTGATCCTTTACCTCTATTAAACTAGATAGCAGGCTATAGTCTTTAGTGGCTACAATGGACCTAATCTACTAATATGTGGAGATGCCTTATTCGCTAATAATCTAATATCACGGCGATCTTCCTATGGATATATTATCCTATTGTTTAGAGGAGCTATCCTATAGAAAGTAGCTTAACAGAACACGATCACCACTTTAATAACAGAAGCAGAGCTTCTAGCGCTTAAATATATAAGCAAAGAAGCTATAGCGATTAAGAGATTCTTTACTAAGCTTACTCTAGATCTAGGACTTTTATAGAAGGTCTATTGCGACAATCTTTAAACTATTTGTTTAGTAATTAGAAAGAACGAAAGAATCACTACTTAACTGCGCTATGTAGATATTTAGAACATGTGGTTGCAGTAAGAGTATGCGAAAAGATTGTTTTAAGTAGAATATCTTCTAACTAGCGAAATGCCAGTAGATGGCCTTATAAAGGCTCTTACTTATTAGCAGTTTAATAGATTTAAAAGGCTATTAAATCTATAAGATGTGAGCACAACAATTACAGAATAAGAGTAGGTGAGTAGAGAAATAATTTGTTAACTATTTAGAATTATTAATTTAGAGCCAGGAAACAAGAAAAGAAAAAGAAAAGAAAGAAAAGATTAGAGGGAGAATAGGAATTAGAAGAAGAGGAGATTAAAGAGCTTATCTATAAGTATGTAGACCCTCTTCCTCCTCTGCTTAATTGTAGGGGTGCGAGAATCTCCCCTATAATTAGTAGTAGGAGATTCTCCCTATTCTCTTCCTCTCCTCCTCTTTGTAGTAGGTGATTCCTTACTCTATTCACCTCCTCTACCTCTCCTTTAATTAGCAGCAGGTGATAGCTTACCTTAGCCTCCCCTCCTTTAATTAGTAGGAGGAGAAGCACTTGCCTAGCTTCTACCCTACTTTAGAGCTAATAGGCCGCTTATCTAGCTATTTTAATTAGGGTATTAGCTGCGACCGCGCTGCTCCTTAATAGGTGGGGCAGGAGGGTAATTACCCTATCCTCTACTAAGGATTAGCTAGAAAGGAGGGAGTGGGACAGTAGCTGCGTGCTAAGCTTACTCTTTCTAACTACTAGTAGGAAGAGGAGCTTATAAGGCCACTTTAACCCTCTTGCGCAGCTTAGTGATTAGCCTCTCTTATAAAAAGTATTAGCCAAACCTAGAAAGAATCTTAGAATAAAAGCTTACATTAGCACTCTCTAATAGTTAATAGTAGATAAAATCTATAGCTAGAGTCTAAATATACGGCTAGCTATAGAAATAATTAGCGAAATTAGCTAAAGCGATAGGATAATCCTATATATAGCAGTGTAAGAGTGGGTAAAGTAGGTATAGCAGCGCCTACCTAAGCTTAAAGCGTTATTATAGTAGCGTCTATTACTCTTTCCTGCTAGAGCTCCTTTTAAGCAGCCTAAGCAGCTCACTTGTCTAAGAGCACTAAGCGATTGCTAGGGGCCTGGAGCTAGGGCAGGAGGAGCTAGTAGAGTAGGAGGATCTTGGCGGGAGGATTAGGAGCTTTATTTAGTAGTTTTTGCAGCCTTTGCTGCGTGTGCTTTGGCTAGATTATTAGATATCTAAAAGAGTTAGTAAAGCTCTAAATAACAGAAAGAGCGTAAGGTAATAATTAGAAGAAGAGAACCTACTGTAAGGCAGTAGGATTTAAAGGCTTAAACTAGTAGGCTTAAATTAGATGGGAGGTTAAAGCGTTAAAAGTGAAAGATTGAAGAGAGAAGATTAAGCGCTGGCAAAGGGCTTATATGCTCTACTGCCTATCTGATTATTAAGCGCCAAATGCGCTTTTTCCTTACTGCTTATTTCTCTTACTACCGCTCCTTCCTAATTAAAACGCGCCTGCCTATTGTACTTGCTGGCTAGTAAGAGCGGGGAAATTACTTTATAGTTAATAGGAAGTAAGTAAAAAGAGTAGTAGAATAAAAGCGTTTGCGCTTTAGGCCTTTGTGCCACGCTTATAAGCTCCTAACCTACTAGAAGAAGAGATTCTAGACACAATTTACGATAGGATTTGTGATTTAAAAGATAAACAGTGATTGTTTTGCTATTACAATAAGTGGGGGGTGATAGAATCGCTGTTCTTAAGATAAGGAGATTTAGAAGAACGATTCTTAATAGTTTTTTGATCTTTAAACAGCCTTTAGACAGTTTTTTAAAGATCTTTAGGAAGGATTTAGACAATTACAGATTACTTCTTAGAATAGGTGATCCGCTTTGAGCAATCACCTAGGGGGTGTGTTGAAGTAAAACACTCACTTCTGTGATTCTTTCTGGATCCACTGATTCAGATCACGGGATTCTTGCTAAGAGGCTCGTTTCTTTTGTATATAGTCTGCCCTTTCGGCATCCTTTCCTACAATTAGCTCTTTGTATTCTTTACAACTCTGCTCCTGAATATCCTGTGATAGTTCGAGCCCTTTTTACCACAATATATACTATTGTGTAAAGGGTAAGAAGTAGGTTTAATTAATTACGTCTGGTCTATTGTATAAAGGGGCACTAAGGGCTTTATAAAGTCTCTGCCTCTTAGCGCTAACCTAAGCAGGGGGTCCTTGTGCAGGTCCTTATAGGTAGGTAAGGCCTTATAAAGTCTCTGCCTCTTAGCGCTAACCTAAGTAGTGGGTCCTTGTGCGGGTCCCTATAGGTAGGCAGGCCCCTATTTCACTTAGTGCTATTTGTACGATAAACTGTATAGACATAGATATTATTATATAAAGGGACAGTATAATAGTTCTAGTTATATAAAAGTAGGGTTACCTTTTCTTTAACTTTAGTAATAAGGAATTAGCTCTCTTCTTTATAAAGATAGAACTCTAACGCCTACACTACTATTTTAGACACCCCTAGACAGAAAGACTATATAAGCTTCTTACTTAAGTAGGGCATAAAGTAGAGAGCTCTATACTAGAAGAAGTAAAGAAGTTCTATTACTACTACTAGTTATATAACTAAGCGCTAAGACGCTTTAAGTTCTCTATCTAAAATAACTTATACTTTAACTATAAAATTATTATTAATATTATATAAATTAGTAAAAGGAATATCCTATATATTATTAATATAGACACATTCTTTTAGGTAGCCTAATTCCTAAGATTAATAACTACATAAGACACCTAGAATGCCTTAACAAGATGCTAGATTAATATATACTAAGGCCTACTAGATTATATTGTCTATAACCTAGGAACTAACTTTACTTCTAATAAGTTTTAGAATTGTGCGAAGATAGTTAGGGTAGAATATAGGCAAATACTAGTAGAGGCACACTAGGCTATAGGCAAGATTAAAAGAGTATATACACTACTATACTAAGCGTATAATATCCTAAAAGCTAAGATTAATAGTTATATAAATAATAAGATAGTGCTATAGATAGTAGTAAAGGCACTAAATAATATAGCTAGGCCTAATAGTATAGTACCTACCCTCTTAGTCTTTAGTGCCTACTTAAGGATTAATAAGAACTCTCTACCTTTACTAGAACTAATTACCTAAGCCAATATAGTGCAGAAAGTAATAAAAATGCTTAAAAAGGATAGAGCTAAAGTTAAAGTTACTTATATAATTAATACTAAGAACAGCCTATTATTGCATAAAACCCTTACACTCCTACTTAGCTTAGAAGTTATAGCCTAAAGAGAAAAGAAGGAATAGTAAGGACTATATAATATTAAGAGTATTAAAGGAAGAGATATTATTCTAGAGCTTAAAAATAGACCTCTAAAACTGCGCTATATATAGGTTAAACTATACTATTACGCAACTAAAGATAGCACACAGGAACTATAAAATATAGATACTCCTATAGCTGCATAAATTAAAGCTCTAAAGCTAAGGCCAAGGGAAAGACCTAAAAAGGACTAAGCTACTATAGTTACATAATTAGGTAAAGCTTAATAAAGATTAAGAAAACTAAACACCTAGTTTATTACTTAAAAAGAAAAAGATAACTTTAAGCTTACACTAAAGCTTTATATAAATAGCGTTATTACTACACCTAGCCAGCCCTTTAAAGAATTAGATATAGTAGAAATAAATGCCCTTATTACTAATAGCACTTTTAAAATCTTATTATACAACCCTAATAAATAATCTAGCTATATCTTTAACCTACGTCTTGTATAAGAGATTAAAGGTAAGATAACCTAAGTATATAAGAAATTAAGACTTGTCTTTACTAACTATTTATTAGGATCTGGCTGCGCGCGAGTAGCAGGGCGCGAGCTTATTAGACTACTAGTCCGCTAGAGTTAGCTAACTAAGTAGTTAGATAACAGGTTATAGGTCCTAAGGGTCCTAAGGACCGCATAGGCCTCGCCTATATAGGAACTCTAGGACGCGTAGAACTCGCCCGCATAGGACTATAGGACATATAGGACTCTAGGACATATAGGACTCTAGGACATATAGGATTCTGGGAAGTGTGGGACTACTTAGTATATAGGAACGCAAGAATAAGCTTCTTATACTTATATTTAATCTATTTATTAATCTATTATTTAGATTCTAGTAGACTAAATTATTAACTTATTACACTTTATAAAATACTATTATATTAATAAGACCTTTTACTTTCTATAAGTACTCCTGCCTAAGAACTAACCTTAACCTGTTAGGACTAGTTACCCTCTTAGATTTAACATTTTAAACACCCTTAATATAAGTACTTTATAAACTCCTACCTCTTCTACAGCTTTAGGTGCCGCTAAAATTACTTTTATAAAGGATAGTAGTAAGGTGTATAAACCTAATTTCTACTTTAGTAAATAATCTTAAACTAATATCTAAATTCTTTAGTTAGACCTTTACTTCTTTAACTTAGATAAACCCTTTAAAGATAAAAAGAAGGTTATCTTTGCAGTAATATATATATAAAGAGATGTAGGATTATAGATCTATCCCTACCTTAAAAACTACCTAGGAATGGACTATAACAATAATAATAATAATTACATAAATAAGCACGCTAATATAGTTAACATTATTAAGGATTATAATAACTTTAAAAAATGCCTTAAACAACTCTTTAGGATCACTAATAAGGACTCTATTATAAAGGTAAAGATTTAGACTATAACTTAGAAATAATTAGTAGCTAAGTATATAGCTAAGTTTTGCAGATACGCTGTGTAGCTTAACTAGGATAATAAATCTCTCTAGGATATGTATAAACAAGGACTTAAATAGAAACTACGTAAGGAACTTTTACATAGTAGTACGCAAATTACTAACTTTAAAGAACTATATAAAAAACTATTAGAATTAATAGAGAATAGTTTTTACTGCAATAGGAGCTCTACTAAAACCCTAGAGTAATAAGCTTTAGATAACTAGCAAAAGTAGTTTATAAGAACCCTATTAGAATTGTCTAAAAGTAATAGCTAAGGAACTACTAGAGATATAAACTAATAAAAGATGTCTAGTTTAACTACTTAGGTAAAGGAAAAGGAGGAAGGATAGGCCCTAAGCAGCCTAACAAACGCGTCTCTAATAGAAGTTAATAACTAATAACTAAGACCTGTAAATACTTTATATATAGTAAACTAGGCCGCATAGCTAGAAACTATAGATTGAAGAATAAAGTCTATTAAACTAAGTTAAATGTACTAACTATTAAGGACTAAGAACCTAATAAGGAATAGGAAGTTATTATAACACTATTTAGTTACTAACGCGTTACGCTAGAATAAAGTAAGTAATTAGATTTACCTAACTTATAATTATACAAAGATCTAGAAGATAACTTTAACGTATACTATAACGTAGAAGATATAGAAGAGATACTAAAATCTCCTACTCCTTACCTATAAAGTAGGCAGGAAGAAGACAACTCTATATTACCTAAGTATAAACTAAATATTTAGGACTACATAGAACCCCACTAGGCACTAAAAGGAATGTAACCCTATAAAAATAAGAAGTTAGACTACGTACTAAAGTACTACCTAGACTACTAAAATCCTACACACTAATTCTATATATGGACGCATTGCGAAGAACTAATATACATATAATATAAGGTAGAGAAAGAGGAGAATAAGAAACAACTTAGAAGGAAACTACGCTGTAGATAGATATAGATAGACTACCCTATCGCAGCTTACAACAAACACCTCTAGGATAAATAATAAGTAAAATACTTTCTTTACCTTACGCTAAAGGGTAACAAATACTATAATATATTTATTAATAAAGACTATATGTAACTGTACTAGTACATGTGTCTAAACTAAGACTGTAAATACTACTATATAACTAAACACTTAGACAGCTTTATAAACTACCCTACGTAAGAAGTAACAACAGAACTACTAATTTAACTAGTACACAGGAACAGTAAAGACTGTAGAAGGAAAGACAGAAGAACATCCTTATAGGAAGAAGAAGAAGAAGAAGACAATCTATATAAGCTATATACTTAAGAATAATAACAGAAGTAGATACTTAGA
Source organism: Paraphaeosphaeria minitans (assembly GCA_015832175.1). Classification (NCBI taxonomy): domain Eukaryota; kingdom Fungi; phylum Ascomycota; class Dothideomycetes; order Pleosporales; family Didymosphaeriaceae; genus Paraphaeosphaeria; species Paraphaeosphaeria minitans. The sequence continues at coordinate 327,499 of WJXW01000006.1, forward strand.
AACGTATACTAGGCACTAGAACTTAACTACGACCTATACAAATAGATGTCTTTTTTAGGCCTAAACTTAGATAAGAAAACGCCTTTATTAAATTAAATACTATAGTAAGCATAGTATTAGTTAAGCTACTAGTATAGCTTAGAAGAATATAGGCTTAAGCTCTTATAAACTTAGGAGTAGAAAGGAATTTTATATCTTATTAGACAGCAAGATAAGCAGGACTTATAATGTTAAAGAAAGAAGTACCCTATATTATCTATATTATAAATAGATCCCTAATGCCTAAGACACCTTAAATATACTAGGAGGTTACTACTACAATAATAGTCCAAGGATATAGAAAGGAACTTACCTTAGATGTCTTACTAGGATCTAAGCATAAGTTAGTTTTAGAATTATCTTAGTTAATAATACACAACCTACAGATTAACTAGGGTATAAAGAAAATATTATTTAAACACTATAAATATGCATTATAAGTAAAGCCTACGCATTAACTAAAAATAATAGTAGATAAGGGAGTTATTAATAACATAATACTATAATAGATAGTTAAAAAACAAAAGCACACCTTAGTAGACGCTAGTAGGAACTACTAGGTTAAGAAGCGTAAAAAAAAGGACAATAGTATACCTCTTACCTTACTAAGAGAGTACAGGAAATAAATATATATATTTACAGAAAAGGAAGAAAAAGCAAACCTACCTAAACATTAACCCTAGGATCTTATAATAGACCTAGAAGAAGGGAAGACGCTACCCTTTAGACTACTATATAGTAAGATAGGAGAAGAACTCCTTAAAGAATGTAATTTTATTAAAATAAACCTTAAGAAAGGATATATATAAATATTAAAGTTACTAGTAGTAAGCCCTTTTATATTTATTAAGAAAAAGGATAGATTAGACAGACTATACGTTAACTACTAATAACTTAATAACATAATAATAAAAAACCAATATCTACTACTAAATATTACAGAGTTACGAGATCAACTATCTTAAGCTAAGATATTTATAATAATGGATCTAAGAGATAGTTACCACTTTATATAAATTAAGAAAGGTAAAGAATAGAAAACAGCGTTTTAATCACGCTACGGACTATTTAAATATAAGGTTATGCCTTTTAGACTTATAAACGCACTAGTAGCTTTTATAGCACCTATTAATAATGTACTCTATAAACATCTAGACATATTTGTTATTATATATATGGATAATATCCTCGTCTTTTCTAAAACTAAATCAGACTACACCAAGCACGTATAGATAGTACTAGAAGCACTAAACAAAGCATGCCTTTGTATTAAACTTAAGAAATGCAAGTTTAACGTTAAATAACTTAAATTTCTAGGACATATTATTACTATAGAAGGAATTAAGATAGCACTAAGTAAAGTTAAATGTATTAAGAACTGGCTAATACTAAAAATAGCCAAGAACATCTAAGAATTCTTAGAATTCTATAGATTTAACTAACAATTTATCTAAGATTACACAAAGGTTATAATACCTTTAATAAATTTTATAAAAAAGGACGTACCCTTTAAATAAATAGATAAGTGTAGAATGTTATTCTAACTCCTTAAGACAGTATGTATTATAGAACCTGTCCTTATTTATTTTAGAAGTAATAAACCACTACGCTTTAAAATAGACGCTAGCGATTTTACACTAGGCGTCTACACTAAATAAGAATATAATAGTAAATAGTACCTAATTACCTATTACTTATGCAAATTTAATAACGCTGAAACACGATACAATATACACAACAAAGAACTCTACGCTATTATTAAAGCCTTAAAGCACTAGAGAATTTATATACTTAGTTACTTAACGCTAGAAATCTATATAGATTACAAGAACCTTCTAAGGTTCACAATAATAAAAGAACTTACGCTATAATAATAAAGATAGTTATAAACTACAGGGTAGTATAAGTTTAAAATCATCTATATAGCTAGAAAAGAAAATAGCAGAGTAGACGCTCTTAGCTAATAAAGTAATCTAGTAGAAGAGAAGGTAAAAACCTTCTCTATAATCCTTCGCAAAGCTAAAGATAGATCTCTAGAACTAATAGTAGAACTAAATTAACTTTTAGTAATTAACTAAGAAGTTCTAGAACACCTATAGACTAAGATTATCTAACAATACCACGATAACCCTATATACAGACACCTAGGTATTACAAAAATAATAGAACTTATCTAAAGGAATTATACCTTTAAAGGAATTAAGGAAGCTATAATAACTTACATCTGCATATATGTAAAATACTAGAGAAATAAACATAGTATACATCTTAAATATAGAGAGATGCAAGCAATTTGAATACTAATAACACTATAGGAAGATATTACTATAGATTTTATTACAGGAATTCTAAACTCTAAGGATCTAACAATAGGAATTAAATACAACAGTATACTAGTAATAGTCTGCTAACTAACTAAGTATGTTAAGTTTATTCTATGCCTTAAAAGAATAACGGCAAAGGAACTTACTTTTCTTATCCTAGACTAACTAATTAGACACTACAGAATCCCAAAAATAATTATTAGCGATAGAGATAAGCTCTTTATGTTAAATTATTAGACAACGCTTATAGCACTGCTTAGAACGAAATAAAAACTATTAATAGCTTACTATCTACAAACTAATAGACAAATAGAACGTATAAACCAAACTATGGAAACGTACCTACGCATCTACTGTAACAGTTAGAAGAATAACTAGATTTTATTACTACTTATAGTATAGTTAGCCTATAATAACAAAGTATTAATAGTATTAGGACATACACTGTTCTATATAAACTATAGAAGACACCTATATCTCTTTAACTAATAATTTCCTACAATAATTAAAGCAAAAGAAGCTATAGATATAGTAGAAAATATAAAGAAAATACACTAACAACTCTAAGAAAATCTTAAGAAAGCTTAGTAGCAATTAATTTTATACTAAAATTAAAAATAAAAAATAGCACCTTAGCTAAAAAAGGGGGATAAAGTATATCTACTTACAAAAAACCTTTAAACTTAGAAGAAAAAACACAAGAAACTAAATTATATTAAGGTTAGACTATTTTACATTTCTAAGTAAATATTACTAGTAAACTATAAGTTGGAACTACCGCCAGATGCAAAGATACACTTAGTATTCTATGTATTACTACTAGAACTAGTAGATCCTAAAACACTAGTTAAAACCACATTCTGTTACTAAGCTTAGGAAGAAACTAAGTTTAAAGTAGAATAAATTCTATAAATACGTAATGCGTACACAGACACTAAAGAATACCTTATTAAGTAGAAAGGGTATTTGTCTAGTAAAAACATATAGGAACCTAAAGAAAACCTATTTAACTATTAATAATAGATAAACAACTTCTATAATTAAACGCCAGAAACTATAAAGAGATAACTAGAACGCACCTAGGAATTACTACTAGCATAAGAACTAGCCTATAAAATAGACTAGTTAATTACCTTAGCGCCTAACAGCGCGTTAAAATTTATTAACGTAGTAGTTTACGCTAACTCCTCCTACGCCTTAAGCGCCTCTAACTTATTTATAGTACTTATACTATAATTAAATAATTCTTATTCCTTCTAACGTAATTTCTTTTACTAATTATACAAACGCGCTATCTTCTCTTACACCTAATAGGCGCGAAAGAGAGCTACCTTAGCTAGCTCTTTTTTAATATAGAGTTTTGCCTCCTCTTTAGCCTCTAACTTCTCTAATCTCTCTATTTTAGCATCTATTTTTAAATAATCTAGTAAAGAAATCTTCTTAGGCTTATACTTCTAGTTTTCCTACCTAATATAGTTAGTATACTAAGAGTGTAAAAAAGAAAGACAATAAGTATATCTCTTCTTAGCGTAGGATAAATAGGTAACTATCACAAAAATATAGTCTTTTTTAGGATAATTAGCTTAACTATAGCAATATTAAATAGAATAGGATAATAACTTTATAGGTAGTTAACTTATAAGGATATTAAGCTTAGAAGGGAAGGATAATATTAGGATCTAGCTATATATAAGTAGTAGGGCGTAAGTTTATTAGACTACTAGTCTGCTAGAGTTAGCTAACTAAGTAGTTAGATAATAGGTTATAGGTCCTAAGGGTCCTAAGGACCGCACAGGCCTTGTCTGTATAGGAACTCTAGGATGCGTAGGACTTGCCTGCATAGGACTATAGGACATATAGGACTCTAGGACATATGGGACTCTAGAACATATAGGATTCCAGGAATTGTGGGACTACTTAGTATATAGGAACGCAGGAATAAGCTTCTTATACTTATATTTAATCTATTTATTAATCTATTATTTAGATTCTAGTAGACTAAATTATTAACTTATTACACTTTGTAAAATACTATTATATTAATAAGACCTTCTACCTTCTGTAAGTACTCCTGCCTAAGAACTAACCTTAACCTGTTAGGACTAGCTACCCTCTTGGATTTAACACTATTTAGATAAAGAAAAAAAGAAGATCCTTATATAATTCCCTACTATCTAGCGTATAAGCTAGAGGTTGCTATTAGCTCTTTTTATAACACTAATTTAGTTATATAACATGTATATTAAGCTTAGGGACATTACTTAGGCTTATATACAGTCTACTAACAAACTCCTTCATATATTATACGCCTAACTACTAGTAGAAATGCGCGATTTCTTCCTACTAAACATAATTCTATAAGTTGTATAACCTCTGTATAGCGCAGTAGAATTAGGTCTCTACTAGTTTAAAACATACCACAACTACTATAAGGAGAAACCCAGGATACATATGTTAACGTACAACCTATATCTACTTATTATAGATAAGGGACTTAAGATGTTTAGCATTACTAGACTCTAGACTAATAACACCCTTAGTGTGGTCACAGAAAGCTTTATATAATAAAAAAAGTAGTAGCTCTATACTATAAAGTTTTATATAAAGGATAAAAGCGTCTTAACACAAGATAGGATAATTAAGTTTAATAGAGGCAAAATCTAACTTATCTAGGATATTATTACCCTAGAATAGAAGGAATAGGCTAAAAGCCTTCGCACAATTAATCCCTAGGATAAAGACGCTACATACTAATATATTACATAATAAGTAAGAGGTGCATATATCTCTTTAGTTTACTAACTAGAAGCAATATTTAACCTATCTATTACTACGTAAATAATAGTACTAATAGAAGAAGATATTAAGGCACTAAACATGCGTTTAAACTAGCAAATTTAGAATACACAAAAAGAACTAAAATTTATTCCACTTAACCTAGGTCGCACGAAGCTATTTATCTTTATAGATGGCTCTTTTGCTAATAATAGAGACTTAAGCTCACAGCTTAGCTTTATTATTATGCTAATAGAGGAACATTACACAATAACTTAGGACTTTAAGATCTATAGCAATATTATCTACTAGAACTTAGTAAAGTGTAAAAAAGTAACTAGAAGTGTTCTAGTAAGCAAATTATATAGTCTAGTAGGTAGTTTTAATAATGCAATTGCATTAAGTATAACACTCTAATAGATTATATAAACACTTTAGATCCCTCTAATTGCTATTATAGTCTGTACTAACTTGAAATCCCTATACAAATGCCTCGTACGACTAGGCACTATAAATAAAAAACGCCTTATAATTAACATTATGTTAATTAGGGAGTCGTATAAAAAACAGGAAATTATAGAGATTAGGTAGATTAATAGCAAAGACAATCCTACTAATACTTATATAAAGAAAGCACCTAACTAGGTACTCTAAACACTAATCTTAACAAATAAACTACACATTACTGTTAAGGCTTTAGTAGACAGAACTAATAAGGACTATATAACAAAGTAACTACTCTACTATATAATATTTCTTTTGTTATTTTACTTACTATTTTAAAAAAAAAAAAAAGAAAAAGATTTTTTTTTTTTTTTATCTAACTTGCTACAACTTCGCACAGACATATTTATTTTTAGGCTATATAAGCCCTACTACTAATTTAACATTATAGTTTTATTATAAGAGAGGGAACATATCGCAGAAGATTATATAAAAATATTAAAAAATATATTTTCTATATTAATAATTTAGATATCTTAAGACCAGGCCTACCTACCCCTTTATATAATAAAGACATTTACTCTCCCCCCCCTTATGCACAACGCTTACAATAAGCACTATATAACTTCTACACACAGGCGCTATATAATCTAGACTTATAACCTAGGATTACACAATAATCTAGGAACACCTAATTACTAGCATTAGCAGTGCTATATAAGTAAGTATAAGACTTATTTTAAACTTAGCCGCGCAACTAGATAAGTACTACTTACTAATATCCCTTACGTTATATAATATAAGTAGCCTACTACTAGAGGTTCGTGCTAACTAGGATTTGCATAATAATATCCTAGAAAGGCATCTAGGCCACCCTAGCCTTTTTATCCTACACCTATTAGCATTGTACAATAAAAATAAAAATACTCTAGAGGATTTATTATATATCTACTACTAAGCTCTATATAAAGGCCTTTATACTAGGCGAACTAGTAGGGAGGTTAACCTAGATGCGTAATCTAGTCTAGCCTATAATAACTAGCATAAAGACACTAGTAGTAAAGGCACTAGCGCCTAACAGACTAATAGTATTATTAGTTATTATATAATAGTAAGTGTGTATGTGTATATATATATCTTATTAAAAATTAGCATCGTATAAAAAAGCTACACATATTTACTAGTAATAGAGCACGAGCTACTAGACACTAGGACACTAAAAAGAATAAGGTAAAAAGGGAGGAAGGTATATATATGTTAAAGTAGAATAAAGGAAAGAGGGTTTAGAGGAGCTAGGAGACATCTTTTTATACTTACTTACTAAAACCTAGTGCTAAGTATTATATTACTTAATATCCTACTTTCTATTTACGTATAAGGCACATGCCTAGAAAGAGCCTTATTATATAATGCGGCTCTACTACTGTATAAAGGGGTAGGGTAAAAACTAAGTAGGTTAGCTATTACTACCTATTTATATAAGAGTAGGTGTAAATAGGACCTCTACTGCACAGTAACACTATACCTACCCTATAACCTGTTCTAATAGGGGAAGGCTAACTATATAAATAGAGAAGGACAGAAAAGGAAAGTATATAATAGATATAGGCTATCGCACAAAAGAAAAGTTACTAGTGTCTGTATAGTTTATCGTATAAGTAGCACTAGGTAAAGTAGGGGCCTACCTACCTATAGGGACCTGCACAAGGACCCACTACTTAGGTTAGCGCTAAGAGGCAGAGACTTTATAAAGTCCTTAGTGCCCCTTTGTATAATAGACTAGACGTAATTAATTAAACCTACTTCTTACCCTTTACACGATAGTATACTGTTAACCCTTAAATGCTTAATTACAGATTAAGCCAAACTAACATAAATAATAAAATAAGTTAGGATAATAGGAATACTGTTGGTTTGGCTTAATCTACAATTAAGCATTTAAGGGTTAATAGTATACTATTATGCAAAGGGTAAGAAGTAGGTTTAATTAATTATGTCTAGTCTATTGTACAAAGGGGCACTAAGGGCTTTATAAAGTCTCTACCTCTTAGCGCTAACCTAAGTAGTGGGTCCTTGTGCGGGTCCCTATAGGTAGGCAGGCCCCCACTTCACCTAGTACTACTTATACAATAAACTATATAGACACTAGCAACTTTTCTTTTATGCAATAGCCTATGTCTATTATACGCTTCCCTTTCCTGTCCTTCTTTATCTATACAGTTGGCCTTCCCCTATTAGAACAGGTTGTAGGGTAGGTGCAGTGTTACTGTGTAGTAGAGGTCCTATTTGCACCTACTCTTGTATAAATAGGTAGTAACAGCTAACCTACTTAGTTTTTACCTTACCCCCTTATACAGTAGCAGAGCCGCATTACATAATAAGGCTCTTTCTAGGCATATGCCTTGTGCGCAAATAAAAGGTAGGGTGTTAAGTAATGCGATGCTTAGCGCTAGGTCTTAGTAAGTAGGTATAAAAGGATGTCTCCTAGCTCTCCTAAACCCTCTCTCCTTTATTCTACTTTAATATACGTGTACCTTCCTCCCTTCTTTCCTTATTCTTTTTAGTGTCCTAGTGTCTGGTGGCTGGTGCTCTATTACTAGTAAATGTATATAGCTTTTTCGTACAATGCTGATTTTTAACAAGACACATACACACACACACACACACACTTGCTATTGTATAATAGCTAATAACACTATTAGTCTGTTAGGCGCTAGTGCCTTTACTGCTAGTGTCTTTGTGCTAGTTATTATAGGCCAGACTAGATTGCGCATCTAGATTAACCTCCCTACTAGTTCGCCTAGTATAAGGGCCTTTATATAGAGCCTGGTAGTGGACGTACAACAAATCCTCTAGAGCATCTTTATTTTTATTATACAATGCTAACAGGTATAGAATAAAAAGGCTAAAGTGGCCTAGATACCCTCCTAAGACATCGTTATGCAAATCCTAGTTAGCACAAACCTCTAGTGGTAGGCTGCTCGCGTTGTACAACATAAAAGATATTAGTAAGTAGTGCTTATCTAGTCGCACAGCCAAGTTTAAAATAAGCCTTGTGCTCACTTGTGCGGCACTACTAATGCTAGCAATTAGGTGTTCCTAGATTGTTGTGCAATCCTAGGTTATAAGTCTGGATTATGCAGTACCTGCGTGTAGAAGTCGCATAGTGCTTATTATAAGCGTTGTGCATAGGGGGGGGTGAATGTCTTTGTCGCACAGAGGGGTAGGTGGGCCTAGTCTTAAGATATCTAAATTATTAATATAGAAAATATATTCTTTAATGTCTTTGTACAATCTCCTGCGATGTGTTCCCTCTCTTATAATAAAACTGTAATGTTAAATTAGTAGTAGGGCCTATACAGCCTAAAAATAAATGTGTCTGTGCGAAGTTATAGCAAGTTAGACAGAAGAAAAGAAAAAATTTTTTTTTTTTTTTTTTTTTTTAAAATGGTAAGTGAAATAACAAAAGAAATGTTATACAGCAGAGTAGTTACTCTATCGTGCAGTCCTTGTCAACTCTGTCTACTAAAGCCTTAATAGTAATGTGTAGTTTATTTATTAAGATTAGTGTTTGGAGTGCCTAGTTAGGTGCTTTCTTCGTATAAGTATTAGTAGGATTGTCTTTGCTATTAATCCACCTAATCTCTGTAATTTCCTATTTTTCGTACAACTCCCTAATTAATATAATGTTAATTATAAGGCGTTTTTCGTTTGTAGTGCCTAGTCGTACGAGGCATTCGTACAGGGATTTCGAGTTAGTACAGACTATAATAGGAATTAGGGGGATCTAAAGTGTTTATATAATCTATTAGAGTGTTGTGCTTAATGCAATTGCATTATTAAAACCGCCTACTAGACTGTATAATTCGCTTACTAGAACACTTCTAGTTACTCTTTTACACTTTACTAAGTTCTAGTAAATAATATTACTATAGATCTTAAAGTCCTAAGTTATTATGCGATGTTCCTCTGCTAGCATAATAACAAAGCTAAGCTGTGAGCTTAGGTCTCTGTTATTAGTAAAAGAGCTATCTGTAAAGATGAACAGCTTCGTGCGACCTAGATTAAGTGGAATAAATTTTAGTCCTCTTTGTGTATTCTAAATTTGCCAGTTTAAACGCATGTTTAGTGCCTTAATATCTTCTTCTATTAGTACTATTATTTGCGCAGCAATAGACAGGTTAAATATTACTTCTAGTTGGTAAACTAAAGAGATATATACACCTCTTACTTATTGTGCGATGTATTAGTGTACAGCGTCTTTGTTCTAGAGATTAATTATGCGAAGGCTTTTAGCCTGTCCCTTCTATTCTAGGGTAACAACACTCTAGGTAAGTTAGATTTTGCCTCTATTAAATTTAATTACCCTGTCTTATATTAAGACGCTTTTATCCTTCGCACAAAACTTTGTAGCATAGAGCTACTCCTCTTCTTATTATACAAAGCTTTCTGTAACCACACTAAGGGTGTTATTAGTCTAAAGTCTAGTAATGCCAAATATCTTAGGTCCCTTATCTGTAATAAGTAGGCATAGGTCGTACGTTAACACATGCATCCTTAGTTTCTCCTTATAGTGGTTATAGTATGTCTTAAACCAGTAGAGACCTAATTCTACTACGCTATATAGAGGTCGTACAACTTGTAGAATCATATTTAGTGGGAAGAAATCACGCATTTTTGCTAGTAGTTAGGCGTATAATGTGCGAAGAAGTTTGTTAGTAGACTACACATAGGCCTAAGTAATGTCCCTAAGCTTAATATGTATATTATACAACTAAATTAGTGTTGCAGAAAGAGCTAATAGCAACCTCTAGCTTATGCGCTAAATAGTAGGGGATTGTGTAAAAATCTCTTCTTTTTCTTTGTCTAAATAGCTAGTAAAGACAAGTCTTAATTTCTTATATAGTTGGGTTGTCTTGCCTTTAATCTCTCGTACGAGACGTAGGTTAAAGATATAGCTAGATTGTTTATTAGGGTTATACGACAAGATTTCAAAAGTGCTATTAGTAATAAGGGCATTTATTTCTGCCACATCTAATTCTTTAAAGGGCTGGCTAGGTGTAGTAATAACACTGTCTATATAAAGCTTTAGTGTAAGCTTAAAGTTATCCTTTTCTTTTTAGGTAATAAACTAGGTGTTTAGTCTTCTTAATCTTTGTTAAGCTTTACCTAATTATGCGACTATGGTAGTTTGGTCCTTCCTAGGTCTTCCCCTTAGCCTTGGCTTTAGAGCTTTAATTCGTGCGGCTACAGGAGCATCTATATCCTATAGTTCCTGTGTGCTGTCTTTAGTTGCGCGATAGTATGGTTTAACCTATATATAGCGCAGTTTTAGAGGTCTATTTTTAAGCTCTAGGATAATATCTCTTCCTTTAATACTCTTAAGCTCGTACAGTCCTTACCATCCCTTCTTTTCTCTCTAGGCTATGACTTTAGAGCCTAGTAGGAGTGTAAGGGTTCTATGCGATAATAGGCCATTCCTAGTGTTAATTGTATAAGCAACTTTAACTTTAGTTCTATCCTTCTTAAGCATTTTTATTGCTTTCTAAACTACATTAGCTTAGGCAATTAGTTCTGGTAAGGGTGGAGAGTCCTTATTAATCCTTGGGTAGGCACCAAAGACTAGGAGGGTAGGTACTATGCTATTAGGCCCAGCTATATTATTTAGTGCCTTTACTGCTATCTATAGCACTGTCTTATTGTTTGTACGACTATTAATCTTAGCTCTTAGGATATTATACGCTTAGTGTAGTAGTGCATATACTCTTTCAATCTTACCTACAGTCTAGTGTGCCTCTACTAGCATTTGCCTATATTCTGCCCTAACTATCTTCGCACGATTCTAAAACTCGTTAGAAGCGAAATTAGTTCCTAAGTTATAGATAATATAATCTAGTAGGCCTTAGTATACATTAATCCAGCATCTTGTTAAGGCATCCTAGGTGTCTTATATAGTTATTAATCTTAGGAATTAGGCTACCTAAAAGGATGTGTCTACATTAATAACGTGCAGGACATCCCTTTCACTAATTTATATAATATTAATAATAATCTTATAGTTAAAGTATAAGTTATTTTAGATAGAGAACTTAAAGCGTCTTAGCGCTTGGTTGTATAACTAGTAGTAGTAACAGAACTTCCTTACTTCTTCTAGTACAGAGCTCTCTACTTTATGCCCTACCTAAGTAAGAAGCTTATACAGTCTTTCTGTCTAGGGGTGTCTAAAACAGTAGTATAGGCGTTAGAGTTCTATCTCTGTAAAGAAGAGAGCTAATTCCTTATTACTAAGGTTAAAGAAGGGGTAACCCCACTTTTGTATAACTAGGACTATTATACTGTCCCTTTGTACAATAACATCTAGGATGTTATTAAAGTATACCCTAAGTCTATTAGCATCTGCTAGCGATAGTAGGAATAGTGTTAGGGAGTTAAGGATATAGTAGGTCACTGTTTCTACAGGGTTAGTGATTTGTACAGTGCCTAGAGATGTTTAGAAATCCTGTCCTCTAAAGCTAATATTAGTAGATCCTAGTAACTAGTCTACTTTAGTAGTTAGGTTTTTGTGTAAGTAGACAGTAAGCTAGTCCTTTCCTACTATAGACACTTATACGGCGCCTATGTCCTAGAGTTCTCCTTAGTACTTCGTACAATACTAACTAGCTAGAGTAAACAGTTGTGCAGGTTCCTCTATATTCTCATTATTCTTACTATGTTAGATGTCTTTGCCAGTTGTGCGATAAAGGTAGGTAGTAGAAGTAAGGTATAAGGTAGCCTTCTATACTTCTTCTTTATTACTCTATTAGTCTTGTTCATCTTCCTCCTCTTTTATGTGATAGTCTTCTTCCTCTAGCTCTCCTTTAAAGTTAAGGATGTATACTTATACATCTATAGCAGAGGGTTTATATTCGTAGAAGTTAGTGTACAATAACATGTATTACCTTCTAGCTCGCTAGGTATCCCTTAGTAGATAGTTAGTAGACTAGCATCTTTCTTTATAGTATATAAAGTATTTCTACTTTGTATAAGAGCTTAAACTTCTAAAGTTGCCCCTTCCTTTTAGTCTAAAGGTTAATCTGCCTCTAGAGGGGCTAGATCCTCTTATGCGATTAGGATTATTGTATTATTAATTAGTGTAGTACACCTCTTTACTGTCTTAGAGGAACTATAACTTCTTCCTATCTTTAGTAACTTAGAGTAACGTACAAAGGTCACTAAGTAAGCCTTCTACTATGTTTTTAGGGTTAAACATAGCTTGTTTAAGGTTAGGATAGCCGCAGTATACTTATACAATAGTAGTATATAGTTGTAATTTACTACTAAAGCCTTGTTTAAGAGCCCTTTAGGCTAAGGTAAGCTTATTAATTATTACTTCTAGGGCCTTATGCGATATAGCAGCTAGATTATCCCTTTTATAGCGTTTAAAGGTAAGAGTGGTCCAGTCTGTCTAGTACTAATTGTAATTAACACTAGTATTAAAGTGCCTATTTAGTCTATTATACAATTCATCCTATAGAAGTCCTAGTCCAATGTTATGTAGGTAGTAGGTACTCGCACAATTAGAAAGGATTCCTAGAAAGATGTTTGCATACTAGTCCTATAGTATACCTAGCTTATAGCATAGTTCTCTAAAGACTTTTGCCTTATCTGCTAGGATATTATACAGCCTACTAGTGTAGTTATTCTCTTTACTCTAAGCCTTCTAAAAGAGAATAATCTTGTCTAGCTAGATATAAGCATAATCTTCTAGTTGTTAAGGAGACTAGGAGTGTCTAGCCTCTTTATATAATATGGTTTATTAGGCAAAAGCAGTCTAGGTTTTAGGCTGCTACTACTAGTGTGGCTCCACATATAGTGTCTCTGTCCTCGCACGTATAGGGATAGGCCCCAGCTGTGCTCTATGTGTATATACATTACCTACAAATAGTGTAGGTTATATAGTTAGAATTGTGCGAAGTAGTTTAGGTTACAGTTACAAAGTTATTATGCAAAGGGTCTATAGCTTATAGTTAAGCTATAACAGTTTAAAGAGTTTCTTTACATAGGTGTCCTTTGTTGTAGAATTAGTAGTAATAAAGCCTTCCTTTATAAGAAAAGTAATAAGCTCTCTTCTTACTACATAACTAATCTTATTAAAGGTTCTCTCCTTCTAGTCATTAAAATCTTTAGTAAAAGAAGAGATTACCTCTTCACCTTTAAGGCTACTTACGCGATATTGCACAATTATGTACACTATATAAGTGTTTAGCTGTTTTAGAGAAGGGGGTGGGTAGCTGTGTAGATCTACTCTATCTACCTAGTACTTTTGTGCGATCTCTCCTCTTAAGGTAATAGCCTTAATGTTTATTACTTCCTCTACTTATTAAAGCTATATTGCTTTGGCTTTATCTTTCTACTAAGAAGGTAGTATTAATTATTGCGCAACGTCCTCAGGTTATAGTTCCTCTGAGAAGTCTTCTAGTCTTAAGGCCATGTTATTATTGTCTTTCTTAGTTGTGCGACGTGTCTGCGTTTAGTTATCGCTAGTTCAATTGTGCAACGTGTTTTTTGGGGTTGTAAATGTGCTTACTATCTCCTTTCTTTTCTATAGAATAGCTTAGACTAGATTATGTAACTCTTTACAGATGTGCACACTTTGTTTCTACTTATTATACAATCTGAAATTTAATCTCCAGTAAAGGTATTATCTCCTTTCTTTTCTGTAGAATAGCTTAGACTAGATTATATAACTCTTTACAGATGTGCGCGCTTTGTTTCTACTTATTATATAATCCAAAATTCGATCTCTAGTAAAGGTAACAATACAGAGCCTACACATCCAGCTTGCAGGGCGCTCCGTCTTCAGACCTTACTAGTTTGCAGTTAATTAGAATTAACCACTAATTAGTGTTAGTTTAGCTTAATCTGCAATTAAGCATTTAAGGGTTAATAGTATACTATCGTATAAAGGGTAAGAAGTAGGTTTAATTGATTACGTCTGGTCTATCGTACAAAGGGGCACTAAGGGCTTTATAAAGTCTCTGCCTCTTAGCGCTAACCTAAGTAGTGGGTCCTTGTGCGGGTCCCTATAGGTAGGTAGGCCCCCACTTCACCCAGTGCTACTTGTACGATAAACTGTACGGACAAATACCTTATTAAATAGAGTAGATATAATCTAGAAGAAAACTCTTAGGAACCTACTATATTAATTAGCAAAAATGCGCTTAAAGAGTTCTGGAAAAAGCTTAAGATATTCTTAAGAAGGTTAATAACTACACTTCTAGAGGTAAAAAAGAGAGGTTATAGGCAACCTCCCTTAAAGGGGAAAACTAGCAAACGCTAAGAACTTATATAAAAATATTAGTCTAAGTTAGACCTACCTAGTATAAAATGTCCTAATTTAGTATAATATGCGAACATTAACTTATAATTAGATACTATAGACCCTTTTATCCTTTTGAAAACCCCACGTGTCTCCTATAGGGGGTTTAGTAGATAGTTAGCTAGTTAGGTAGGGTGTTTTAATAGGTACAGGAATACTAATTAGTATATGCGACACCCTTTAAAATTAGTAAAGGATAAGGATAATATTAGTAACATTACAATTCTGGCACAATCTAGTACATATTAGTATAATTTGGCATAATCTAGATTAAATTATATTATTATAAGGCAGAAAGCCTCTTATTGCCTAAAATAGGGTTAATAACTAACTAAAATAGGAACCTATATTAAAATGTCGCCTATTTGTGGGTAATAGCCTAAAAAGCCAGGCAAATGTGCTATTTAAAATTAACTAACGCTAGATTATTACTATTATTGCTGAATTCTGCTATTATATTCCTATTTACGCTAATTTATGCTATACTATGCTATATTATACCTATTTGGGCTGTGTAGTACTGTATTACGTCCTTATTTAAATAATTAAATCTAATAACTTTTGTTAGAGCTACTTTAAGTCGCTAGGCCCTTAGTATAGAAAAAAGTTATAAAATAGTAATTAAAGTACGCCAACTTCTCTGTATTAGTACTATTAATAGGTAGGAAGTCTACTAGGGGCTTAGAAATAGTAGATAAGTCTAGGTTATGCCTCTTTACGCTATAACGCGCTAAAGTAGGAGTAGCTAGTGTAGATATAACCTTAGCGTCCCTATAAGCAGCTTCTAGTTAGGCTTTGGCGTTAGCTGCGGTAGTTTCTACTAAAGAGATATTAAGGCTGGTTAGGACAGTTACGTAGGGATAGCGAGGGACCTATTACACTAGTTAGTGCTAACTTACTCTAAATAGTACTATAGTATATTTATACTAAAGTCTTAGTCTTATATAGAGAGATTACCTTATCTTCTAACTCTATTTCGCGCTTAATATAATAAGCCTTAGCCTTAAGCGCCTTTCTAGAGCGAGAATAACTATATAGGAGTACACTAGAGTTAGCGCACTTATCTTTAAGTATAAAGGCCCTATTATAGGCCTAGAACTTCTTAGCGTACTTACGTAAGTCCCTGTGTACTAATTAGCGCTAATTTGTGCTAAATTACACTAAATAGTACCTATACTTATTTAGCTCTACTATAATGCGTATAGCTATAGCTATTACCTGTTTATTAGCCTCTATTCTTAGCTTCTATACTTTAAGGAGCGCATTCTCCTTATTCTATAATAAAGGGGTAATAGGTTTGGCTATAAGTTATAATTAGCCTTTAGTAAGATTAGCTAGAGCCGTAATATACTTTAGGTCTTTACACTAGACCTTATATTCCTTTTTAGCAGTTTTATAGAACACTTAGGCTATAGTATTAGCTTCCTTAAATACTGTGACTAAGGCTTAGACGTCTATTTCTAGGATAGATCTAAGATAGACTTTAAGAGTTTTAAGGAGCCTAAATACCTTAAATAGGGGCTATATACGCCTATTAGTATCTAATAGTGCTAAATAGCGCCAAATAATACTAGAAAGTAACTTACTGTAAAGTATAAGGTGCCCTTATTTAAATAATTACTACACTCCTTATAGTAGTAACCTTTAAATTGCAATAATTCCTATTTGTTATTATTTAGGTCTATTACGTATATAGTATCTAATTCTAGGACACTACGCTCTACTATAATTCTAATATATCTAACATATAGTATTTTAGGATAAAGTCTATTAGTCTTAATTATATTAATATAATAGTCGCAAAGAGAGCGCTTCTTAGGTAGAGCTATTATAATTTGCGATAATTAGTACTAATTAGTGCTAACTAATGCTGATTACTGCCTATTAGTGCTAATTAGTGTTAATTATTGTTAAAGATGTACGAAAAGTGTTAAATATATACCAAAAAGGTACAACGTGCGACTCTTTAGTATAGTTAGTGCTAAGTTGCGCTAGAATGCGCTAATCTAAGGGCCGCATAATATTACTTACTACAAGAAAATATAAGTAAAGAATAGGTCTAAGAGCCCTAGGCAATAGGATAACTACCCTACTACTAAAACGCTAGTTACTAGCGTAGTCACGTACTAGACTAGCGTAGATAATAATATCTTACTTTACCTAGGCAGAAATAGTTATAATCTAACATAAGGGGCGCCTAAGTGCCGCATAAATCTATTATAATAATTTAGGCACTATCTAGAACAAAATAGTATAAATAGGAATAAGCTAGAACGTAATCCTCCTTATTGTCCATAATTAAGCTATTTTAGAAATAGTAGGACCTTTTAGATCCTCTAATATTAGGCTTACTACTAAGTTTAAGAAGTAAGGATAGTTAAAGGCCTACGCTAACTACTAGGTACTAGTAGAGCTAGTTAGTGCTAATAAAAGACTAATAGTAATAAATAGTAAAGGGACTTACTAAATACTTCACTCTTAGAATAAGAGATCCCTTAAAGGGGGATAATATTAGAACCCTAGGTACCTAGCTAGGCTCTAGAATAGTAAGGGCTAGCCAGATATAAGTAGAGATTACCTAATCTAAGGCTATATAGTTCTATCGCTAACAGAGTAATCCGGCAGCGATTTGTCTATCCTCTATCCTATATCCTACTATACAATCCACCATTGTTTCACATCTAAAGCTAAAGCTACATTGCTTATACCCAACTCCTAACAGTAGTCTAATAAGCTTGTGTTCTACTACTTACGCATAGCTAAATCCTAATATTATTCTCCCTCTCTAAGCTTAATATCCTTATAAGTTAACTACCTACAAAGTTATTATCTTGTTCTATTTAATATCGCTATAGTTAAGCTAATTGTCTTAAGAAGGACTGCGTTTTTACAATAGTTACTCATTTATACTATGCTAAGAAGAAATATACTTATTATCTTCTTTCTTTGCACTCTTAGTGTACTAACTACATTAGATAGGGAAACTAGAAGTGCGAGCCTAAGAAGATCTATTGTGGTAAAAAGGGCTCGAACTATCACAGGATATTCAGGAGCAGAGTTGTAAAGAATACAAATAGCTAATTGTAGGAAAGGATGCTAAAAGGGCAGACTATATATAAAAGAAACAAGCCTCTTAGCAAGAATCCTGTGATCTAAATTAGTGGATCTAGAAAGAATCACAGAAGTAAGTGTTTTACTTTAACACACCCCCTAGGTGATCGCTTAAAGCAGATCACCTATCCTAAGAAGTAATCTATAATTGTCTAAATCCTTCCTAAAGATCTTTAAAAAACCGTCTAAAGGCTGTTTAAAGATTAAAAAACTATTAAGAATTGTTCTTCTAAATCTCCTTATCTTAAGAACAGCGATTCTATCACCCCCCACTTATTATAATAGCAAAACAATCACTGTTTACCTTTTAAATCACAAATCCTATTGTGAATCGTGTCCAGAATCTCGTCTTCTAGTGGGTTAGGAGCTTATAAGCGTGGCACAAAGGCCTAAAGCGTAAACGCTTTTGTTTTGCTGCTCTTTTTACTTACTTCCTATTAACTATAAAGTAATTTCCCCGCTCTTACTAGCTAGCAAGTACGATAGGCAGGCGTGTTTTAATTAGGAAGGAGCAGTAGTGAGAGAAATAAGTAGTAAGAAAGGAGCGCATTTAGCGCTTAATAATTAGATAGGTAGTAGAGTATATAAGCCCTTTGCTAGCGCTTAATCTTCTCTCTTTAATCTTTTACTTTTAACGCTTTAACCTCCTATCTAATTTAAGCCTACTAGTTTAAGCTTTTAAATTCTACTACTTTATAGTAAGTTATCTTTTTCTAATTATTACCTTGCGCTCTTTCTATTATTTAGAGCTTTACTAACTCTTTTAAATATCTAATAACCTAGCTAAAGCACGCGCAGTAAAGGCTGTAAAAGCTACTAAATAAAACTCCTAATCCTCCTGCTAAGATCCTCCTACTTTACTAGCTCCTCCTGCCCTAGCTCTAAGTCCCTAGCGATTGCTTAGTGCTCTTAGATAAGTAAGCTGCTTAGGCTACTTAAAAGGAGCTCTAGTAGGAAAGAGTAATAAACGCTACTATAATAATACTTTAAGCTTAAGTAGGCGCTGCTATACCTACTTTACCTACTCTTGCACTACTATATATAGGGTTATTCTATTACTTTAGCTAATTTTGCTAATTGTTTCTGTAGCCAGCCGCATATTTAGACTCTAGCTATAGATTTTATCTACTATTAACTATTAGAGGGTGCTAATATAAGCTTTTATTCTAAAATTTATTCTAGGTTTAGCTAATACTTTTTATAGAAGAGGCTAATTACTAAGCTATGTAAAAAGGTTAAAGTAGCCTTATAAGCTCTTTTTCCTACTAGCAGTTAAAAAGAGTAAGCTTAGTACGTAGCTACTATTCTACTCTCTCCCTCCTAGCTAATCTTTAGTAAAGGATAAAGTAATTACCCTCTTACCCTACCTATTAAAAAGCAGCGCGGTCGCAGCTAATACCCTAATTAAAATAACTAAATAAGCGGCCTATTAGCTCTAAAGTAGAGTAGAGGCTAGGTAAGTGCTTCTCCTCTTGCTAATTAAAAGAGGGAAGGCTAGAGTAAGCTATTACCTGCTGCTAATTAAAGGAGAGGTAGAGGAGGTAGATAGGGTAAGGAATTACCTACTATAGAAAGAAAGAGAGGAGGAGGATAGGGAGAATCTCCTACTACTAATTATAGGGGAGATTCTCGCACCCCTACAATTAAGCAGAGGAAGAAGAAGGTCTATATGCTTATAAATAAGCTCTTTAATCTCCTCTTCTTTTAATTCCTATTCTCCCTCTAATCTTTTCTTTCTTTTCTTTTTCTTTTCTTATTTCCTAGCTCTAAATTAATAATTCTAGGTAGTTAATAGATTGTTTCTCTACTTACCTACTCTTATTCTATAATTATTATACTTATATCTTATAGATTTAATAGCCTTTTAAATCTATTAAACTGCTAATAAGTAAGAGCCTTTGTGAGGCCATCTGCTAGCATTTTACTAGTTAGAAGATATTCTACTTAAAACAATCCTTTTATATACTCTTACCGCAACTATATATTCTAAATATCTATATAGCGCAGTTAAGTAGTAATTCTTTTGTTCTTTCTAATTACTAAATAAATAGTTTAAAGATTATCGCAATAGACCTTCTATAAAGATCCTAGATCTAGAGTAAGCTTAATAAAGAATCTCTTAATCGCTATAGCTTCTTTACTTATATATTTAAGCGCTAGAAGCTCTGCTTCTATTGTTAAACTGGTAATTATGTTCTATTAAGCTACTTTTTATAGGATAGCTCCTCTAAACAATAGGATAATATATCTATAGGAAGATCGCCGTGATATTAGATTATTAGCGAATAAGGCATCTCCACATATTAGTAGATTAGGTCTATTATAGCCACTAAAGACTATAGCCTACTATCTAGTTTGATAGACGTAAAAGATCACACAATTAATAGTAGCAAAGTGTTCTTTGCTTAGATTTATTAGAAAGTGTAATAGCTTTAACACTACAAAGGCTATATCTAGGCGTAGCATAATCGCTGTGTAGAGAGCTAATCCCACCTCTTCTTAAAAGAGCTTTATTTATTAAGGAGTGGCTTCTCCTATACTTAGAACAAGATCTTCTGCCAATAGAGGTATAGGAGGGAAGCTCCTAGAGTTTAAAAGGTTAAACTTTTTTGTAATCTTATTAATATAAGTATTATAGACTAGAGAAATTAATCTTACTTCTCTGTCCCTAATTACTCAAACACCTAAGAACCACTCTACTAGTCCTTTTAATTTAATCTCGTATTTGTTCACAATCTTCTTCTAAAAATCTAGGGCTTTTTTCTCTTTACTCTTGTGATAGAGAAGAAGAATGTCGTTAATATAAAATAGAACAATAATATTTTAATCACTATTAAAGAAAAGGCATGGCTCTTCTAGCGAAGCTAAGAGTCTATAAGATTAAAGTAATTCTATAAATTCCTTATACTAAAGAAGTAGTAAATCTCTTAAGCTATATAAAGCTTAATTTAATCTTATATACTTTCCTAGCTTTTTAAAACTATTAGGTAATTCACAAGTTACTAGATTAGCGGCTGTAATAAGAGCATTTAGAAACGCTCCTACTACATTAAATTATAAGATTTCTAGATTAAATTCTGCTACTAGAGCTACAGCTAATTAAAAAGATCTTACTGCTAGGGTAATAGTATAAGTAGAGTGGAGAGTATTCTTTTTCTAAAGATCTCCTTTTATAACAATTTAAGCTTTGCACTTTTTAAAGTATCTATTTTAATTAAACTTGTAGGTAAAGACCTACTTTAAAGGGAGTAGTTACTCTAACACCTCTAATTATTTAATCTCTGTCTAGGTACCTTTATCTTATAAAGTTAAGATCTCCTTGTAAGCGGCAAGGAGGAATAGCTTCCTATATAGATAATTATAAAGGTGTTTCTATAGGGTTGGCTCTAGTGTAAGCTCGTCTCTATAAGTCCAAGCTGCATAAGACGCTCTAGGCGCCTTTCTAAGTATAGAAGCGAATACTATTATATTTAGTGTAATATATTTTTCTTACTTAGACTAGGCCTCTGCTGCTCCTAGTATAAACGTGTACTCTAATATTACATTAAGATTACTTTAAAGATAATTAGCGATTAGTGTATAAGCACCTAGCCTCTACCTACCCCTTAGCTAATTATTTTAATTATTTTGCTTCCTTAATCTTTGTAATAGCAGATAGCGATTTATTAGTTAGTTAATTTCTAGTGCTTTACTATAATTTCGCCTACTTATTCTACTTACCTTTAGATAGATCTACCTTCGCCTTTAGCGCGCTAGTAGGTTATCTACTTTATCTAGCGTAATTAAGTTATCTGCGCTAGGTTAATTAGTAACCTAATTAGTTTCTACTAATAAATAGGGTATTAAATCCCTAGATTCTGGCAGGCTAGCTCTCCTAGTAGTGTTCTAGTGGCTGCCAGATATCTCTTAATCGCTTAATAGATCACCCCTAAGATCACCTGGCTCTAGTATCTAATTAGGGGTTATAAGTCCTATACTTCCTTTCCTACTTAAGCGAATTCTTAGCTGCTAGCTAGCTAAGCCTATAGCTTACTTAGTAATAGGTACTTTAGGTTCCTAATTACTTAGCTAGCCTACTTTGCTTTTAATCACCTAAGGGTTACCTATAGGTCTAGTAGCAGTTCTTATATACTTGTTTATTTTAGGAAGAATATTAAGCGTGTTTTTATACACTTCTCCTAGATTGTTTAGCTCTCCTTCTTAGAGGCTTTCTACTATTTTTAACGCTTCTATCTTTAGAATAGATTATTCCTCTAATCCTTTATAGAACAAGGACTTATTAAACCTTACGTTTTGTGTGGTAATTACCTAATTAAGCTAGGGAATCTATATTTAGTAGATATTAGAAGCTTTATAGCCTACTAAGTATCTAATATAGCCCCTAGGATTCACTTTAAATCCTCTTCTATTTTGCCCAGCTATACGCTCCTAATCTAAAGGGTAAGCTTAGCAGCTATAGGCGTAGACAGCACTCTAGTTTAGACAAAGATTGGCTGTCCTATATTATGTTTTTGCTAGTTCGAAATAATAAAAATATTGTCTAAACTAAGCATCTAACGTTTTATTAGGTGATTAATAGCCTAATGCTAGGCTAGAAATTATTCCTTAAAGCTAGCATACTGCTTATATAATCTTAGGCTAGAGATTTAATAGTAGATTTACGCTTATTTACATTTTAATTACTTTTATTATAAGCTCCTAGCCTACTCTTTCTGCAGCGCTATTAGGCTTATACGTATAGGGCAGTAGTCTACTAATTGTTATCCCTTCCTAATTAGCCTAAAATTTATACTAGGATTTTCCTCTCTATAGAAGTGTTGCTGTATTATTGTCCTAGTGGATTTTCGTAATTTAAAGCTTATATTTTGTATTAATAAGAGCTAAGAAATCCTGCTACACTCTTATTATCTTAGAAAGCGTCTTTGTTCTAAAATTAAAAACGTAAGGTTTCTTACTAAAATCTTCTTTAATTAGCAAAACCTAGTTTTCTCTATTTTAAGCAGTAGGCATATCAAATAGATTCTAGGATAATAAGTAAAATAGCCTAGGTAATTATTCTCTAGGTCTTCTAGAGATTACCTAGGTTACATGTGTAGTAGTACAGTGCTCGCAATCCTTTCTTAACATTCTAGTAATCTTTACACCTTAGGCTGTAGTTACTAGAGCTTATAGGGCTCTACTTCCTATATACCCTACTTAAAGGTGCTAGAGGTCCTTAGAATCTAATCTCTTAATATTAACCTAGGATAATCCTTTAGTAGTCACACTTATAATAGTTAGACAAGAGCGGATTAGCTTGTATTATAAGAAAGTAAAGTTATACTTATATCTTAAGTCTACTAAGATAACGCTTTATTCTAGACTTCTAATCCTAAGAGTGTAATCTAAACTAAGATACTAAATTTTTACTTTCTTTAAAAGAGCTTCTAATACAATATTTACATAAAAGCCTTCTACTACTCTTACTTCTTAGAGCAGCAGATCTTCTATAAATCTCCTATTTTTCCTATGTAAAGCGTTCTTAATTAGTCTATTACTAATTCCTAAGATTAGGAGGCTTTATGTACCTACTTCTACACTCTTGTTTAATAATTAAAACGTCCTAGGAATAAGTCTTTTGTAATTATTAACTAGGTAAACTGCTGTAGTACTATCTAGTATTGTACATTCTAACAAAGGATAAGCGTTAGAATATAGAGTAGAGTAGACACCTAATGCTCTATTGTCTATAGGTAGATTAAATAGGTTTAGTAGAGCAGCAGTAATACTACTAGGATACTTAATAGTCTTAGTAGAGGATTATTTCTTATTCTATCCTATCTTTATAATCGCATTACAAAGGTTTAACTACTTAGGCTGCTTAAGTTAATTAAGAATCTCTAATTTTTCTTTATTAGTGAGATTAAATAACAATATTCTATTCTAGGGTAATCTAGCTATTGCGGTTTAAAGTCTTTAGCACTCTATTAGTTTCTACCTATAAGTATAGGGCTTATAGGGACAGTTTGGTTGTTTCTTTGTCTAATTAGACAAACTAGAACTATTAGAGTTAGTAGATTGTCTTAATAATCTATTAAAAGTGGCGAATACCCCACTTGTTTTATTAGAACTAGATTAGATTAAATACTCCTAGATAAGCGCTAAAAATACCTTCCCTAGATTGTCTAGCGTGATCTGATTCTATCCTAGCGTCTTATCCTAGATTAGCTGTTAGTTCATTAATTAGGCCTAATCTAGTGCTATACGCGCGGCGATTACATCTAGGAAATCTTAGGTAGTAAGTGGTCTACTGATTTCGCTAATTAAGTAAGTCTTTGCTTTTTAATAGAGAAGCTACTATTCTTTAAACTAGGTCTTAGGACTTTATCTTACCTACTTAGCCTTCTTAAGATAAGCGTAGTATAAAGCTTAAACATTATTCTATATAGCTCCTTTATTTAGTGCGAGATCTTTCTTTAAGAGTTAAATTAGGGACTAAAGCGTAGTTTGGCGTGTATTAACTAGAGTAATTATAGCAGGAGCAAGCAGATTAGGTAATACTATAGCGTTTACCTAAGTCTAGAGATTCTGTATCTTAGTATAGTCTGCTTACTAGTCTAAAACTACTACTCTATATTCTACTATCTATAAAGGAAAGCTCTTCTTATCTATTTTATACTTAGTAAGCTCTGCTTTGTATAATTAAATACTTACTACAGAGGCTGTATCTACAATTAGTAATAGTTTCTGTAAGAGTGGAGGTTATTCTAGCTTTACGTAATTAATTGCTAGAGCGTTAATCGCCTCTAGGTTAATTTAGTTCTAGATTCCTTTCAAGTTTACTTAGAATTAAAGCTAGACAAACTAGTAGAGCTAACTAGCGCGATTAATAAGCTATACTTCTGCTATTTTAATAATTTTTGTAATTAGAAATAGGGGGTTATATTATAGAGAGGTTCTAAATAGAGTATTGTATAATAATTCGAGCGTTGCTAAGTAGGTAGGGAGAATTGTCCTACGTTCTAAGCGCTAGGCTTATAACTGTTGTGGTAAAAAGGCCTTAAACTATTACAGGATATTCAGGAGTAGAGTTGTAAAGAATACAAATAGCTGATTATAGGAAAGGATGCCGAAAGGGCAGACTATATACAAAAGAAATAAGCCTCTTGGCAAGAATCCTGTGATCTGAATCAGTGGATCTAGAAAGAATCACGGAAGTGAGTGTTTTACTTCAACAAGATCCCTTTACTAGAATATTTAAAAATAGATACTAAAATAAAGAGGTTAGAAAAATTAGAGGCTAAAGAGGAAGTAAAGCTCTATATTAAGAAAGAGCTAGCTAAAGTAGCTCTTCTTTACGCCTATTAGGCGCGAGAGAAGATAGCGCGCTTATATAATTAGTAAAAGAAATTATATTAGAAGGAATAAAAATTATTTAACTATAGTATAAGTACTATAAATAAGTTAGAAGCGCTTAAGGCGTAAAAGGAGTTAGTGTAGACTACTACGTTAATAAATCCTAACACGCTATTAGGCGCTAAGGTAATTAACTAGTCTATTTTATAGGCTAGCCCTTATGCTAGTAGTAACTCCTAGGTGCGTTCTAGTTATCTCTTTATAATTTCAGTGTTTAATTATAGAAGTTGTTTATCCATTATTAACAGTTAGATAGGTTTTCCTTAGGTTCCTATATATTTTTACTAAATAAATACCCTTTCTACTTAATAAAGTATTCTTTAGTGTCTATATACGCATTGCGTACTTATAGGATTTATTCTACCTTAAATTTAGTTTCTTCCTAAGCTTAGTGATAGAAGGTAGTTTTAATTGGCGTTTCTGGGTCTGCTAGTTCCAGTAGTAATACGTGGAATACTAGGTGTATCTTTGCATCTGGCGGTAGTTCTAACTTATAGTTTACTAGTAATATTTACTTAGAAATGTAAAATAGTCTAACTTTAATATAATCTAGTTTTTTATATTTCTTTTTCTAAGTTTAAAGGTTCTTTGTAAGTAGATATACTTTATCCCCCTTCTTTAGCTAAGGTGCTATTTTTTATTTTTAGTTTTAGTATAAAATTAATTGCTGCTAAGCTTTCTTAAGATTCTCTTAGAGTTATTAGTGTATTTTCTTTATATTTTCTACTATATCTATAGCTTCTTTTGCTTTAATTATTGTAGCAAATTATTAATTAAAGAGATGTGGGTGTCTTCTATAGTTTATATAGAATAGTGTATGTCCTAATACTGCTAATACTTTGTTATTATAGGCTAACTGTGCTATAGGTAGTAATAAAACCTAGTTATTCTTCTAACTGTTATAGTAGATGCGTAGGTATATTTCTATAGTTTAGTTTATACGTTCTATCTATCTGTCTATTTATAGATAGTAAGCTATTAATAGCTTTTATTTTGTTCTAAGCAGGGCTATAAGCGTTGTCTAATTATTTAATATAAAGAGCTTATCTCTATTACTAATAATTATTTTTAGGATTCTATAGTGTCTAATTAGTTAGTCTAGGATAAGAAAAGCGAGTTCTTTTGCTATTATTCTTTTAAGGCATAAAATAAGCTTAACATACTTAGTTAGTTGGTAGACTACTACTAGTATACTGTTGTATTTAATTCCTATTATTAGATCCTTAGAGTTCAGAATTCTTATAATAAAATCTATAGTAATATCTTCCTATACTGCTATTAGTATTCTAATTACTTGCATCTCTCTATATTTAAAATATATACTATGTTTATTTTTCTAGTATTCTGCACATTTGTAGATATAAGTTATTACAGCTTCCTTAATTCCTTTAAAGGTATAATTCCTTTAGATAAGTTCTATTATTTTCGTGATGCCTAGGTGTCCGTACATAGGGTCATTATAGTATTGTTAGATAATCTTAGTCTATAGATGTTCTAGAACTTCTTAGAATTACTAAAAGTTAATTTAGTTCTACTATTAGTTCTAGAGATCTATCTTTAGCTTTACAAAGGATTACAGAGAAGGTTTTTACCTTTTCCCCTACTAGATTACTTTGTTAGCTAAAAGCGTCTACTTAGCCATTTTCTTTTCTAGTTATATAGATAATTTTAAACTTATATTACCTAGTAGTCTATAACTATCTTTATTATTGTGGCGTAAGTTCTTTTGTTATTATAAACCTTAGAAGGTTCTTATAATCTATATAGATTTCTAGTGTTAAATAACTAAGTGCGTAAATCCTCTAGTGCTTTAAGGCTTTAATAATAGTATAGAGTTCTTTATTATATACGTTATATCGTGTTTTAGCGTTATTAAATTTGCATAAGTAATAGGCAATTAGGTGCTATTTACTATTACGTTTTTATTTAGCGTAGGCGCCTAGCGTAAGATCGCTAGCGTTTATTTTAAAGTGTAGTGGTTCATCGCTTCTAAAATAAATAAGAATAGGTTCTATAATACATACTATCTTAAGGAGTTAGAATAACATTCTACACTTATTTATCTATTTAAAGGGTACGTCCTTCTTTATAAGATTTATTAAGGGTATATTAAAGTAAAACACTCACTTCCGTAATTCTTTCTAGATCCACTAATTCATATCACGGGATTCTTACCAAGAGGCTTGTTTCTTTTGTATATAGTCTGCCCTTTTAGCATCCTTTCCTATAATTAGCTATTTGTATTCTTTACAACTCTGCTCCTAAATATCCTATAATAGTTTAAGCCCTTTTTACTATAACAGTTATAAGCCTAGCGCTTAGAACGTAAGATAATTCTCCCTACCTACTTAGTAACGCTCAAATTATTATACAACACTCTATTTAGAACCTCTCTATAATACAACCCCTCTATTTCTAATTACAAAAATTGTTAAAATAGTAGAAGTACAGCTCGTTAATCGCACTAGCTAGCCCTACTAGTTTGTCCAGCTTTAATTCTAAGTTATCTTAAAAGGAATCTAGAACTAAATTAACCTAGAGGCAATTAACGCTATAGTAATTAATTACGTAAAGCTAGAACAACCTCTACTCCTATAGAAACTATTACTAATTGCAGATACAGCCTCTATAGTAAGTATTTAATTATACAAAGCAGAGCTTACAAAGTATAAAATAGATAAAGAGAGCTTTCCTTTATAAATAGCAGAATACAAAGCAGCAGTTTTAGACTAGTAAGCAGACTATACTAAAATACAGAATCTCTAGACTTAGGTAAACGCTATAGTATCGCCTAATCTACTTACTCCTGCCATAATCACTCTAGTTAATACACGCTAAACTATACTTTAGTCCCTAATTTAACTCTTAAAGGAAGATCTCGCACTAAATAAAAGAGCTACACAGAATAACATTTAAGCTTTATACTACGCTTATCTTAAGAAGGCTAAGTAGGCAAAACAAAGTCCTAAAACCTAGTTTAAAGAGTAGCAGCTCCTCTATTAAAAAGCGAAAACCTACTTAATTAGCGAAATTAGTAGACCACTTACTACCTAAGATTTCCTAGATATAATTACCGCGCGTATAGCACTAGATTAGGCCTAATTAATAAACTAACAGCTAATCTAGAATAAGACGCTAGGATAGAATTAGATCACGCTAGACAATCTAGGGAAAGTATTTTTAGCGCTTATCTAGAAGTATTTAATCTAATCTAGTTCTAATAAAACAAGTAGGGTATTCACCACTTTTAATAGATTATTAAGACAATCTACTAACTCTAATAGTTCTAGTTTGTCTAATTAGACAAAGAAACAACTAAACTGTCCCTATAAGCCCTATACTTATAGGTGGAAACTAATAGAGTGCTAAAGACTTTAAACCGCGATAGCTGGATTACCCTAGAATAGAATATATTATTTAATCTTACTAATAAAGAAAAATTAGAGATTCTTAATTAATTTAAGCAGCCTAAGTAGTTAAACCTTTATAATATAATTACAAAGGTAGGATAGAATAAGAAACAATCCTCTACTAAGACTATTAAGTATCCTAGTAGTATTGCTACTACTCTACTAAACCTATTTAATCTGCCTACAGATAATAGAGCATTAGGTGTCTACTCTACTCTACATTCTAACGCTTATCCTCTATTAGAATATACAATACTAGACAGTGCTACAGTAGTTTACCTAGTTAATAATTACAAAAGACTTATTCCTAGGACATTTTAATTATTAAACAAGAGTATAGAGGCAGGTACACAAAGCCTCCTAATCTTAGAAATTAGTAATAGACTAATTAAGAACGCTTTATAAAGAAAAAATAAGAGATTTATAAAAAATCTGCTACTCTAAAGAGTAAGAGTAGTAGAAGGCTTTTATATAAATATTATATTAGAAGCTCTTTTAAAGAAAGTAAAGATTTAGTACCTTAGTTTAAATTACACTCTTAGAATTAAAAGCCTAGAATAAAGCGTTATCTTAGTACACCTAAGATGTAAGCATAACTTTACTTTCCTATAATATAAGCTAATCCACTCTTATCTAACTATTATAAGTGTGACCACTAAAGAATTATCCTAGGTTAATATTAAGAGATTAGATTCTAAGGACCTCTAGCACCTTTAAGTAGGGTATATAAGAAGTAGAGCCCTATAAGCTCTAGTAACTGCAGCCTAAAGTGTAAAAATTACTAGAATGTTAAGAAAGGATTATAAGCACTATACTACTACATATATAACCTAGGTAATCTCTAAAAGACCTAGAGAACAATTACCTAGGCTATTTTACTTATTATCTTAGGATCTATTTAATATGCCTACTACTTAAAATAGAGAAAACTGGGTTTTACTAATTAAAGAAGATTTTAGTAAGAAACCTTACGTTTTTAATCTTAGAACAAAGACACTTTCTAAGATAATAAGAGTGTAGTAGGATTTCTTAGCTCTTATTAATATAAAATACAAGCTTTAAATTACAAAAATCTACTAGGATAATAATACAGCAACACTGCTATAGAGAGGGAAATCCTAGTACAAATTTTAGGCTAATTAGAAAGAGATAATAATTAGTAGACTACCGCCCTATACGCATAAGCCTAATAGCGCTATAGAAAGAGTGGGCTAGAAGCTTATAATAAAAGTAATTAAAATATAAATAAGCGTAAATTTACTATTAAATCTCTAGCCTAAGATTATATAAGTGGCATGCTAGCTCTAAGGAATAATTCCTAGCCTAGTATTAGGCTATTAATTACCTAATAAAACATTAGATACTTAGTTTAGACAATATTTTTATTATTTTAAACTAGTAAAAATATAATATAGGACAGCTAATCTTTATCTAAACTAGAGTGCTGTCTACGCCTATAGCTACTAAGCTTACTCTTTAGATTAAGAGCGTGCAGCTAGGCAAGATAGAAGAGGATTTAAAGTAAATCCTAGGGGCTATATTAAATACCTAGTAGGCTATAAAGCTTCTAATATCTACTAAATATAGATTCTCTAGCTTAATTAGGTAATTACTACACAAAATATAAGGTTTAATAAGTCCTTATTTTATAAAGAATTAGAGGAATAATCTATTCTAAAAATAAAAGTATTAAAAATAGTAGAAAGCCTCTAAGAAGGAGAGCTAAACAATCTAGAAAAAGTATATAAAAACGCGCTTAATATTCTTCCTAAAATAATTAAGTATATAAGAACTACTACTAGACCTATAGGTAACCCTTAGGTAATTAAAAGCAAAGTAGGCTAGCTAAGTAATTAGAAACCTAAGGTACCTACTACTAAGTAAGCTATAGGCTTAGCTAGCTAGTAGCTAAGAATTCGCTTAAGTAGGAAAGGAAGTATAGGACTTATAACCCCTAATTAGACATTAGAGCTAGGTGATCTTAGGGGTAATCTATTAAGTAATTAAAAGATATCTAGTAGCCACTAGAACACTACTAGAAGAGCTGGCCTACTAGAATCTAGGAATTTAATACCTTATTTATTAGTAGAAACTAATTAGGTTACTAATTAACCTAGCGTAGATAACTTAATTACGCTAGATAAAGTAGATAACTTACTAGTGCGCTAAAGGCGAAGGCAGATCTATCTAGAGGTAAGTAGAACAAGTAGGCGAAATTATAGTAAAGCACTAGAAATTAACTAACTAATAAATTACTACCTACTATTACAAAGATTAAGGAAGCAAAATAATTAGAATAATTAGCTAGGGGGTAGGTAGAAGCTAGGTCCTTATACACTAATTACTAATTATCTTTAAAGTAATCTTAATACAATATTAGAGCACATATTTATACTAGAAGTAGTAGAGGCCTAGTCTAAGCAAGAAGAATATATTATACTAAATATAATAGTATTCGCTTCTATACTTAGAAAGGCGCCTAGAGCGTCTTATATAGCTTAGACTTACAGAGACAAGCTTACACTAGAGCTAACCTTATAGAAACACCTTTATAATTATCTATATAGGAAGCTATACCTCCTTGCCGCTTATAAGGAGATCTTAACTTTGTAAGATAAAGATATCTAAACAGAGATTAAATAATTAGAGGTGTTAGAGCGACTACTCCCTTTAAAATAGCTCTTTACCTATAAGTTTAATTAAAATAGATACTTTAAAAAATGTAAAGCTTAAATTATTATAAGAGGAGATCTTTAAAAAAAAAATACTCTCTACTCTACCTATACTACTACCCTAGTAGTAAGATCTTTTTAATTAGCTATAGCTCTAGCAGTAGAATTTAATATAGAAATCTTATAATTTAATATAGTAGGAGCGTTTCTAAATACTCTTATTATGGCCGCTAATCTAGTAACTTATAAATTACCTAATAGTTTTAAAAAGCTAGGAAAGTGTGTAAGATTAAATTAAGCTTTATATAGCTTAAGAGATTCACCACTTCTTTAGTATAAAAAATTTGCGGGATTACTTTAATCTTATAGACTTTTAGCTTTGCTAGAAGAGCTATACCTTTTCTTTAATAGTAATTAAAGTATTATTATTCTATTTTATATTAATAACATTCTTCTTCTCTATTACAAGAGTAAAGAGAAAGAAGCCCTAGATTTTTAGAAAGAAATTGCGAACAAATACAAGATTAAATTAAAAGGACTAGTAGAGTAGTTCCTAGGTGTTTAAGTAATTAGGGACAGAGAAGCAAGATTAATTTCTCTAGTCTATAATACCTATATTAATAAAATTACAAAAAAGTTTAACCTTTTAAACTCTAAGAGCTTCCCTACCACACCTCTATTAGTAGAAAATCTTGTTCTAAGCATAAGAGAAGCTACTCCTTAAGAAATCAAGCTCTTTTAAGAAAAGGTAAGATTAGCTCTCTACACAGTAATTATACTACGCCTAGATATAGCCTTTGCAGTGTTAAAGCTATTACACTTTCTAATAAATCTAAGTAAAGAATACTTTGCTACTATTAATTATGTAATCCTTTACCTCTATTAAACTAGATAGTAGGCTATAGTCTTTAGTAGCTATAATAGACCTAATCTACTAATATGTAAAAATACCTTTTTCGCTAATAATCTAATATCACGGCGATCTTCCTATAGATATATTATCCTATTATTTAGAGGAGCTATCCTATAGAAAGCAGCTTAATAGAATATAATTACTACTTTAATAATAGAAGTAGAGTTTCTAGCGCTTAAATATATAAGTAAAGAAGCTATAGTAATTAAGAGATTCTTTACTAAGCTTACTCTAGATCTAGGACCTTTATAAAAAGTCTATTACGACAATCTTTAAACTATTTATTTAGTAATTAGAAAGAACAAAAGAATTACTACTTAACTACGCTATATAGATATTTAGAATATATAGTTACAGTAAGAGTATACAAAAAGATTGTTTTAAGTAAAATATCTTTTAACTAGTATAATACTAGTAGATAGCTTTATAAAGGCTCTTATTTATTAGTAGTTTAATAGATTTAAAAGGCTATTAAATCTGTAAGATGTAAGTATAATAATTATAGAATAAGAGTAGGTAAGTAAAGAATTAATCTATTAACTACTTAGAATTATTAATTTAGAGCTAGGAAATAAGAAAAGAAAAAGAAAAGAAAGAAAAGATTAAAAAGAGAATAGGAATTAGAGGAAAAAGAGATTAAAGAGCTTATCTATAAGTATATAGACCCTTTTCCTCCTCTACTTAATTGTAGGGGTGCAAGAATCTCCCCTATAATTAGGAATAGGAGATTCTCTCTATTTTTCTTTTCTTCTCTTCTTTATAGTAGGTAATTCCTTACTCTATCTACCTCCTCTACCTCTCCTTTAATTAGTAGTAGGTAATAGCTCACTTTAGCCTCCCCTCTTTTAATTAGTAGGAGGAGAAGTACTTACCTAGCTTCTACTCTATTTTAGAGCTAATAGGCTACTTATCTAGCTATTTTAATTAGAGTATTAGCTGCGACTGCGCTACTTCTTAATAGGTAGAGTAGAAGGGTAATTACCTTATCCTCTACTAAGAATTAGCTAAGAGGGAGAGAGTAAGATAGTAATTATATACTAAGCTTACTCCTCCTAACTACTAGTAGAAAAAGGACTTTATAAGGCCACTTTAACCCTCTTACGCAGCTTAGTAATTAGCCTCTCTTATAAAAAGTATTAGCTAAACCTAGAAAGAATCTTAAAATAAAAGCTTATATTAGCACCCTCTAATAGTTAATAGTAGATAAAATCTATAGCTAGAGTCTAAATATGTAGCTAGCTATAGAAACAATTAGTAGAATTAGCTAAAGTAATAAAATAACCCTATATATAGTAATGTAAGAGTAGGTAAAGTAGGTATAGTAGCGCCTACTTAAGCTTAAAGCGTTATTATAGTAGTGTCTATTACTTTTTCTTACTAAAGCTCCCTTTAAGCAGCCTAAGTAACTTACTTATCTAAGAGCACTAAGCGATTGCTAGGGGCCTAAAGCTAGGGTAGGAGGAGCTAGTAGAGTAGGAGAAGTAGAAAGATCTTAGTAGGAGGATTAGAAGCTTTATTCAGTAGCTTTTACAGCCTTTACTACATGTACTTTAGCTAGGTTATTAAATATCTAAAAGAGTTAGTAAAGCTCTAAATAATAGAAAGAGTATAAGGTAATAATTAGAAAAAGAAAACCTACTATAAGATAGTAAGATTTAAAGGCTTAAACTAGTAGGCTTAAATTAGATAGGAGGTTAAAGTGTTAAAAGTAAAAAATTAAAAAGAGAAGATTAAGCACTAGTAAAAGGCTTATATACTCTACTACCTATCTAATTATTAAGCGCTAAATGCGCTCCTTCTTTACTACTTATTTCTCTTACTACTACTCCTTCTTAATTAAAACGCGCCTACCTATTATACTTACTAGCTAGTAAGAGCGGGGAAATTACCTTATAGTTAATAAGAAGTAAGCAAAAGGAGTAGTAGAATAAAAGCGTTTACGCTCTAGGCCTTTATACTACGCTTATAAGCTCCTAACCTACTAGGAGAAGAGATTCTAGACACGATTTATAATAGGATTTGTGATTTAAAAGATAAATAGTGATTGTTTTACTATTATAATAAGTAGGGGGTAATAGAATTGCTGTTCTTAAGATAAAGAGATTTGGAAAAATAATTCTTAATAGTTTTTTAATCTTTAAATAGCCTTTAGATGGTTTTTTAAAGATCTTTAGGAAAGATTTAGATAATTATAGATTACTTTTTAGGATAGGTAATCCGCTTTAAGCGATCACCTAGGGGGTGTGTTAAAGTAAAACACTCACTTCTGTAATTCTTTCTAGATCCACTAATTCATATCACAGGATTCTTGCCAAGAGGCTCGTTTCTTTTATATATAGTCTACCCTTTCGGCATCCTTTCCTACAATTAGCTATTTATATTCTTTATAACTCTGCTCCTAAATATCCTGTAATAGTTTAAGCCCTTTTTACTACAACAGGGTATTATAACCTTTACGTAATTCTAGATAAATTATTAGTTAAATCCATAGAATCCTAAGAATTCTTAGATATTCTTGGCTGTCTTTAGTATTAGTTAGTTTCTAATGTATTTAACTTTACTTAGTGCTATCTTAATTCCTTCTATAGTAATAATATATCCTAGGAATTTAAGTTATTTAACGTTAAACTTATATTTCTTAAGTTTAATATAAAGGCATGCTTTATCTAGTGCTTCTAGTACTATCTGTGCATGCTGAGTGTAGTCCGATTTATTTTTAGAAAAGACAAGAATATCGTCTATATACGTAATAATAAATATGTCTAGGTGTTTATAGAGTACGTTATTAATAAGTGCTATAAAAGCTACTAGTGCGTTTATAAGTCTAAAAGGTATAACTTTGTATTTAAATAGTTTATAGCGTAATTAAAACGCTATTTTCTATTCTTCACCTTATTTAATTTATATAAGGTAGTAACCGTCTCTTAGATCTATTATTATAAATATCATAGCTTAAGATAGTTAATCTTGTAACTCTATAATATTTAGTAGTGGATATTAGTTCTTTATTATTATGTTATTAAGTTGTGTTAAAGTAAAACACTCACTTTCGTGATTCTTTCTGGATCCACTAATTTATATCACGGGATTCTTGCCAAGAGGCTCGTTTCTTTTATATATAGTCTGCCCTTTTAGCATCCTTTCCTACAATTAGCTATTTATATTCTTTATAACTCTGCTCCTAAATATCCTATAATAGTTTAAGCCCTTTTTACCATAATAGTTATAAGCCCAGCGCTTAGAATATAAGATAATTCTCCCTACCTACTTAGTAACGCTCAAATTATTATACAACACTCTATTTAGAACCTCTCTATAATACAACCCCTCTATTTCTAATTATAGAAATTATTAAAATAGTAGAAGTACAGCTCGTTAATCGCGCTAGCTGGCCCTACTAGTTTGTCTAGCTTTAATTCTAAGTAAACTTAAAAGGAATCTAGAACTAAATTAACCTAGAAGTAATTAACGCTCTAGCAATTAATTACGTAAAGCTAGAACAACCTCTACTCCCACAAAAACTATTACTAATTACAGATACAGCCTCTATAGCGAGTATTTAATTATACAAAGCAGAGCTTACTAAGTATAAAATAAATAAGGAGAGCTTTTCTTTATAAATAGTAGAATATAAAGCAGCAGTTTTAGACTAGCAAGTAGAATATACTAAAATATAGAATCTCTAGACTTAGGTAAACACTACAGTATCGCCTAATCTGCTTACTCCTGCCATAATTACTCTAGTTAATATACGCTATACTACGCTTTAGTCCCTAATTTAATTCTTAAAGAAAGATCTCGTACTAAATAAAAGAGCTACACAGAATAATGTTTAAGCTTTATACTACGCTTATCTTAAAAAGGCTAAGTAGGCAAAATAAAGTCCTAAGACCTAGTTTAAAGAGTAGTAGCTCCTCTATTAAAAAGCGAAGACCTACTTAATTAGCGAAATTAGTAGACTACTTACTACCTAAGATTTCCTAAATATAATTACCGCACGTATAGCACTAGATTAGGCCTAATTAATAAACTAATGGCTAATCTAGGATAAGACACTAGGACAGAATTAGATTACGCTAGACAATCTAGGAAAGGTATTTTTAGCGCTTATCTAAAAGCATTTAATCTAATCTAGTTCTAATAAAATAAGTAGGGTATTCGCTACTTTTAATAGATTATCGAAATAATCTACTAACTCTAATAGTTCCAGTTTGTCTAATTAGACAAAGAAACAACCAAACTATCCCTATAAGCTATATACTTATAGGTAGAAACTAATAGAGTGCTAAAGACTTTAAATCGCGATAGCTAGATTACTCTAGAATAGAACATTATTATTTAATCCCACTAATAAAGAAAAATTAGAGATTCTTAATTAACTTAAGCAGCCTAAGTAGTTAAACCTTTATAATACGATTACAAAGGTAGGATAGAATAAGAAATAATCCTCTACTAAGACTATTAAGTATTCTAGTAGTATTATTACTGCTCTACTAAACCTATTTAATCTGCCTACAGATAATAGAGCATTAGGTGTCTACTCTACTCTACATTCTAACACTTATCCTCTATTAGAATATATAATACTAGATAGTGCTGTAGCAGTTTACCTAGTTAATAATTACAAAAGACTTATTCCTAGGACGTTTTAATTATTAAATAAGAGTGTAGAGGCAGGTACATAAAGCCTCCTAATCTTAGAAATTAGTAATAGACTAATTAAGAACACTTTATATAGGAAAAATAAAAGATTTATAAAAGATCTACTACTCTAAGGAGTAAGAGTAGTAGAAGGCTTTTATATAAATATTATATTAGAAGCTCTTTTAAAGAAAGCAAAGATTTAGTACCTTAGTTTAGATTACACTCTTTAGATTAGAAGTCTAGAATAAAGTGTTATTCTAGTAGACCTAAGAAGCAAGTATAACCTTACTTTTTTATAATATAAGCTAATCTACTCTTGTCTAATTGTTATAAGTGTAACTACTAAAAGATTATTCTAGGTTAATATTAAGAGATTAGATTCTAAGGACCTCTAGCACCTTTAAGTAGGATATATAGGAAGTAGAGCCCTATAAGCTCTAGTAACTACAGCCTAAGGTATAAAGATCACTAGAATGTTAAAAAAGAATTACAAGCACTATACTACTATATACGCAAATTAGGTAATCTCTAGGAGACCTAGAGAATAATTACTTAGGCTATTTTACTTATTATCCTAGGATTTATTTAATATACCCACTACTTAAAATAGAGAAAACTAGGTTTTACTAATTAAAGAAAATTTTAGTAAGAAACCTTACGTTTTTAATCTTAGAACAAAGACACTTTCTAAAATAATAAAAGTGTGGCAGGATTTCTTAGCTCTTATTAATATAAAATATAAGCTTTAAATTACAAAAATCTACTAGGATAATAATACAGTAACACTTCTATAGAGAGGGAAGTCCTAGTACGAATTTTAGGCTAATTAGGAAGAGATAATAATTAGCAGACTACTACCCTATACGCATAAGCCTAATAGCGCTATAGAAAGAGTAGGCTAGAAGCTTATAATAAAAATAATTAAAATGCGAATAAGCGCAAATCTGCTATTAAATCTCTAGCGTAAAATTATATAAGCGGCATACTAGCTCTAAGGAATAATTCCTAGCCTAGTATTAGGCTATTAATTACCTAATAAAACGTTAGATGCTTAGTTTAGACAATATTTTTGTTATTTTAAACTAGCGAAAATATAATATAGGACAGCTAATCTTTATCTAAACTAGAGTGCTGTCTACGCCTATAGCTACTAAGTTTACCCTTTAGATTAGAAGCGTGCAGCTAGGTAAGACAGAAGAGGATTTAAAGTAAATCTTAAAGGCTATATTAGATACCTCGTAGGCTATAAAGCTTCTAATATCTACTAAATATAGATTCTTTAGCTTAATTAGGTAATCACTACACAAAATGTAAAGTTTAATAAGTCCTTATTCTATAAAAGATTAGAGGAATAATCTATTCTAAAGATAGAAGTATTAAAAATAGTAGAAAGCCTTTAAGAAAGAGAGCTAAACAATCTAGAAGAAGCGTATAAAGATACGCTTAATATTCTTCCTAAAATAAATAAGTATATAAGAACTGCTACTAGACTTATAGGTAACCCTTAAGTAATTAAAAGCAAAGTAGGCTAGCTAAGTAATTAGGAACCTAAGGTACCTACTACTAAGCGAGCTATAGGCTTAGCTAGCTAGCAGCTAAGAATTCGCTTAAGTAGAAAAGGAAGTATAGGACTTATAACCCCTAATTAGACACTAGAGCTAGGTAATCTTAGGGGTAATCTATTAAGTAATTAAGAAATATCTAGTAGCTACTAGAACACTACTAAGAGAGCTAGCCCGCTAGAATCTAGGGATTTAATACCCTATTTATTAGTAGAAACTAATTAGATTACTAATTAACCTAGCGCAGATAACTTAATTACGCTAGATAACACTAGAGCTAACCCTATAGAAATACCTTTATAATTATCTATATAGGAAGCTATTCCTCCTTACTACTTATAAAGAGATCTTAACTTTGTAAGATAAAGATACCTAGACAGAGATTAAATAATTAGAGGTGTTAGAGTAACTACTCCCTTTAAAGTAAGTCTTTACCTATAAGTTTAATTAAAATAGATACTTTAAAAAGTGTAAAGCTTAAATTATTATAAGAGGAGATTTTTAGAAAAAGAATACTCTCTACTCTACCTATACTACTACTCTAGTAGTAAGATCTTTTTAATTAGCTGTAGCTCTAGCAGTAGAATTTAATCTAGAAATCTTATAATTTAATATAGTAGGAGCGTTTCTAAATACTCTTATTATAGCCGCTAATCTAGTAACTTATAAATTACCTAATAGTTTTAAAAAGCTAGGAAAGTGTGTAAGATTAAATTAAGCTTTATATAGCTTAAGAGATTCACCACTTCTTTAGTATAAAAAATTTACGGGATTACTTTAATCTTATAGACTTTTAGCTTTGCTAGAAGAGCTATACCTTTTCTTTAATAGTAATTAAAGTATTATTATTCTATTTTATATTAACAACATTCTTCTTCTCTATTATAAAAGTAAAAAGAAAGAAGCCCTAGATTTTTAGAAGAAAGTTATAAACAAATACGAGATTAAATTAAAAGGACTAGTAGAGTAGTTCCTAGGTATTTAAGTAATTAGGGACAGAGAAGCAAGATTAATTTCTCTAGTCTATAATACCTATATTAATAAAATTACAAAAAAGTTCAACCTTTTAAACTCTAGGAGCTTCCCTCCTATACCTCTATTAGCAGAAAATCTCGTTCTAAGCATAGGAGAAGCCACTCCTTAATAAATAAAGCTCTTTTAAGAAAAGGTAGGATTAGCTCTCTACACAGTAATTATACTACGCCTAGATATAGCCTTTATAGTGTTAAAGCTATTACACTTTCTAATAAATCTAAGCAAAGAACACTTTGCTACTATTAATTATATAATCCTTTACCTCTATTAAACTAGATAGTAGGCTATAGTCTTTAGTAACTATAATAGACCTAATCTACTAATATGTAGAGATGCCTCTTTCGCTAATAATCTAATATCACGGCGATCTTCCTATAGATATATTATCCT
This sequence comes from Paraphaeosphaeria minitans, assembly GCA_015832175.1. NCBI lineage: Eukaryota > Fungi > Ascomycota > Dothideomycetes > Pleosporales > Didymosphaeriaceae > Paraphaeosphaeria > Paraphaeosphaeria minitans. The sequence goes on from WJXW01000006.1 coordinate 367,571, forward strand.
ATTATTTAGAGGAGCTATCCTATAGAAAGTAGCTTAATAGAATATAATTACCACTTTAATAATAGAAGCAGAGCTTCTAGCGCTTAAATATATAAGTAAAGAAGCTATAGCGATTAAGAGATTCTTTACTAAGCTTACTCTAGATCTAGGACCTTTATAGAAGGTTTATTACAATAATCTTTAAACTATTTATTTAGTAATTAGAAAGAACAAAAGAATCACTACTTAACTACGCTATATAGATATTTAGAATATATAGTAATAGTAAGAGCATATAAAAGGATTATTTTAAGTAGAATATCTTCTAACTAGTAAAATGCTAGTAAATAGCCTTATAAAGGCTCTCACTTATTAGTAGTTTAATAGATTTAAAAGGCTATTAAATCTATAAGATATAAGTATAATAATTATAGAATAAGAGTAGGTAAGTAGAGAATTAATCTATTAACTACTTAGAATTATTAATTTAGAGCTAAGAAATAAGAAAAGAAAAAGAAAAGAAAGAAAAAATTAGAGAGAGAATAGAAATTAAAAAAAAAAGAGATTAAAGAGCTTATCTATAAGCTTATAAACCCTTTTTCTTCTCTGCTTAATTATAGGGGTGCGAGAATCTCCTTTATAATTAGTAGTAGAAGATTCTTCCTATTCTCCTTCTCTCCTCCTCTCTATAGTAGGTAATTCTTTACCCTATCTACCTCCTCTACCTCTTCTTTAATTAGTAGTAGATAATAGCTTATCCTAGCCTCCCCTCTTTTAATTAGTAGAAGGAGAAGCACTTACCTAGCCTCTACTCCACTTTAGAGCTAATAGGCCACTTATTTAGCTATTTTAATTAGTGTATTAGCTACGACCGCGCTACTCCTTAATAAGTAGGGTAAGAGGGTAATTACTCTATCCTCTACTAAGGATTAGCTAGGAGAAAGGAAGTAGAATAGTAGCTATATACTAAGCTTACTCCTCCTAACTACTAGTAGAAAGAAGAGCTTATAAGGCTACTTTAACCCTTTTATATAGCTTAGTAATTAGCCTTTCCTATAAAAAGTATTAGCTAAACCTAAAAAGAATCTTAGAATAAAAGCTTATATTAGCACCCTCTAATAGTTAATAGTAGATAAAATCTATAGCTAGAGTCTAAATATACAGCTAGCTATAGAAATAATTAGTAGAATTAGCTAAAGTAATAAAATAACTTTATACATAGTAGTGTAAGAGTAAATAAAGTAGGTATAGTAGCGCCTACCTAAGCTTAAAGCGTTATTATAGTAATATTTATTACTCTTTTCTACTAAAGCTCCCTTTAAGTAGCCTAAGTAGCTTACTTATCTAAAAGTACTAAGTAATTGCTAGAGGTCTAGAGCTAGAGTAGGAGGAGCTAGTAGAGTAGAAGAAGTAAGAGGATCTTAGTAGAAGAATTAAAAGCTTTATTTAGTAGCTTTTATAGCCTTTACTACGTGTGCTTTAGCTAGGTTATTAGATATCTAAAAAAGTTAGTAAAGCTCTAAATAATAGAAAGAGCGTAAGGTAATAATTAAAAAAAGATAACCTATTATAAGGTAGTAGAATTTAAAGGCTTAAACTAGTAGGCTTAAATTAAATAGGAGGTTAAAGCGTTAAAAGTAAAAAATTAAAAAGAGAAGATTAAGCGCTAGTAAAGGGCTTATATACTCTACTACCTATTGAATTATTAAGCGCTAAATACACTCCTTTTTTACTACTGTTAAATCCAAGAGGGTAGCTAGTCCTAAAGGGTTAAGGTTGGTTCTTAGGCAGGAGTACTTACGGAAGGTGGAAGGTCTTGTTAATACAATAGTATCTTATAAAGTGTAATAAGTTAATAATTTGGTCTGCTAGAATCTAAATAATAGATTAATAAACAGATTAAACATAAGTATAGAGAGCCTATCTTTGCGTTCCTATATACTTTAAGCGATTAGTGGACTAATTACTCTAATTAAACTAATTAAGTACTAATTAGTTGCTTAGTATATTAAGTGCTTAGTCTAATTAGTTGTCTTAGCGCTCTAATCACACTAATTAGGTTACGTGACCTTTTGTGCTGTGCCACTTGAACAACAAATATAGATACATATAAAAATCCTAGAAGGCCTAGCCTTTAGATCTTAACATTATCTCCCTCTTTGCTAGGATTTATCCTTAAATTATATAACTATGTCTTATGCCTAGTTATAACTAGAGCTCGCCCTGCGTTATAAGTAGTGTTAGCTTACTTATATTATACCCTAATAACCTTCTAAGTCTAGCACTACTTATTACTATTACCTAACTAATTTTATGAACTCCTTTAGCGAAGTTATAGTTAAAAAATGCTTAATATATATAAAATATACCTATGTTTATAAGGTTCACGTTTAGTCTAAAAGATGTAGGGAATATGTTTATTAAGGTTAATATTATAATATACGCGTTTTAGAGTCTAAGTTTAAGTATTTATTAGTAGAGAAAGAGAAATTACGTGTGTAAATAAAAGAGTTAAGAGAAATATAGGAGGCTGCGTTTAAAGCCTATAAAAAGGCGTTAGAGAAGTTATAAGTTATACATGTGTGTAAAGATTAGTTGCGTTAGTAAATAGACTTACTAGATAAGCGTGCTAAGGATATAATAGCTATTGTGGTAAAAAGGGCTCGAACTATTATAGGATATTTAGGAGCAGAGTTGTAAAGAATACAAAGAGCTAATTATAGGAAAGAATGCTAAAAGGGCAGACTATATATAAAAGAAACAAGCCTCTTAGCAAGAATCCCGTGATATGAATTAGTGGATCTAGAAAGAATTACAGAAGTGAGTGTTTTACTTTAACACACCCCCTAGGTAATCGCTTAAAGCGGATCACCTATTCTAAGAAGTAATCTATAATTGTCTAAATCCTTCCTAATCTTAAGAATAGTAATTCTATTACCCCCTATTTATTGTAATAGTAAAAACAATCGCTGTTTATCTTTTAAATCACGAATCCTATTGTGAATCGTGTCTAGAATCTCTTCTTTTAGTGGGTTAGGAGCTTATAAGCATAGCATAAAGGCCTAGAGCGTAAACACTTCTATTCTACTAGTTTTTTTACTTACTTCCTATTAACTATAAGGTAATTTCCCCGCTCTTACTAGCTAGTAAGTATAATAGGCAGGCGTGTTTTAATTAGGAAGAAGTAGTAGTGAAAGAAATAAGTAGTAAAGAAAGAGCGCATTTAGCACTTAATAATTAGATAGGCGGTAGAGTATATAAACCCTTTGCTAGCGCTTAATCTTCTCTCTTTAATCCTTTACTTTTAACACTTTAACCTCCTATCTAATTTAAGCCTACTAGTTTAAGCCTTTAAATTCTACTACCTTATAGTAGGTTATTTTTTTCTAATTATTACTTTACGCTCTTTCTGTTATTTAGAGCTTTGCTAACTCTTTTAGATATCTAATAACCTAGCTAAAACACGTATAGTAAAGGCTGCAAAAGCTACTAAATAAAGCTCTTAATCCTCTTACTAAGATCCTCCTACTTTACTAGCTCTTCCTACTCCTCCTGCCCTAGTTTTAGGCCTCTAGCGATCGCTTAGTGCTCTTAGATAAGTAAGCTGCTTAGGCTACTTAAAGGGAGCTCTAGTAGAAAAAAGTAATAAATACTACTATAATAACGCTTTAAGCTTAGGTAGGCGCTACTATACCTATTTTACTTACTCTTACACTACTATATATAGAGTTATCCTATTACTTTAGCTAATTTTACTAATTATTTCTATAGCTAGCTGCATATTTAGACTCTAGCTATAGATTTTATCTACTATTAACTATTAGAGAGTGCTAATATAAGCTTTTATTTTAAGATTCTTTCTAGGTTTAGCTAATACTTTTTATAGGAGAGGCTAATTACTAAACTGCGTAAAAGGGTTAAGGTAGCCTTATAAAGTCCTTTTTCTACTAGTAGTTTGAAGGAGTAAGCTTAGTATATAGCTACTATTCTACTTTCTTCCTTTTAGCTAATCCTTAGTAGAGGATAGGGTAATTACCCTCTTACCCTACTTATTAAGGAGTAGCGCAGTTGCAGCTAATACCCTAATTAAAATAGCTAAATAAGCGGCCTATTAGCTCTAAAGTAAGATAGAGGCTAGGTAAGTACTTCTCCTCCTACTAATTAAAAGAGAAAAGGCTAGGGTAAGCTATTACTTACTGCTAATTAAAGGAGAGGTAGAGGAGGTAGATAGGGTAAAGAATTACTTACTATAGAGAGGAGGAGAGGAGAAGGATAGGGAGAATCTCCTACTACTAATTATAGGGGAGATTCTTACACCCCTATAATTAAGTAGAGGAGGAAAAGGGTCTATATACTTATAAATAAGCTCTTTAATTTCCTCTTTTTCTAATTCTTATTCTCCTTCTAATTTTTTCTTTCTTTTCTTTTTCTTTTTTTATTTCCTAGCTCTAAATTAATAATTCTAGGTAGTTAATAGATTATTTCTCTACTTACTTACTTTTATTCTGTAATTATTATGCTTATATTTTATAGATTTAATAGCCTTTTAAATCTATTAAACTACTAATAAGTAAGAGCCTTTATAAGGCTATTTACTAGCATTTTGCTAGTTAGAAAATATTCTACTTAAAATAATCCTTTTGTATACTCTTACTGCAACTATATATTCTAAATATCTATATAGCGCAGTTAAGTAGTGATTCTTTTGTTCTTTCTAATTACTAAACAAATAGTTTAAAGATTGTTATAATAGACCTTTTATAAAGGTTCTAGATTTAGAGTAAGCTTAGTAAAGAATCTCTTAATCACTATAGCTTCTTTACTTATATATTTAAGTGCTAGAAGCTCTGCTTCTATTATTAAAGTAGTAATTATATTCTATTAAGCTGCTTTCTATAGGATAGCTCCTCTAAATAATAGGATTGTAGGTTTGGCTCAATCTGCAATTAAGCATTTGAGGGTTGATAGTATACTATCGTGCAAAGGGTAAGAAGTAGGTTCAATTGATTACGTCTGGTCTATCGTACAAAGGGGCACTGAGGGCTTTATGAAGTCTCTGCCTCTTAGCGCTGACCTAAGTAGTGGGTCCTTGTGCGGGTCCCTATAGGTAGGCAGGCCCCCACTTCACCCAGTGCTACTTGTACGATAAACTGTACGGACAAGGATAATATATCTATAGGAAGATCGCCGTGATATTAGATTATTAGCAAAAGAGGCATCTCTATATATTAGTAGATTAGGTCTATTATAGCCACTAAAGACTATAGCCTGCTATCTAGTTTAATAGAGGTAAAAGATCACATAATTAATAGCAGCAAAGTGTTCTTTACTTAGATTTATTAGAAAGTGTAATAGCTTTAACACTATAAAGGCTATATTTAGGCGTAGTATAATTACTATATAGAGAGCTAATTCCACTTCTTCTTAAAAGAGTTTTATTTATTAAGGAGTGGCTTCTCCTGTGCTTAGAATAAGATCTTCTACTAATAGAGGTGTAGGAGGGAAGCTCCTAGAGTTTAAAAGGTTAAACTTTTTTGTAATCTTATTAATATAGGTATTATAAACTAGAGAAATTAATCTTACTTCTCTGTCCCTAATTATTTAAACACCTAGGAACTACTCTACTAGTTCTTTTAATTTAATCTTATATTTATTCGCAATCTTCTTTTCAAAATCTAGGGCTTCTTTCTCTTTACTCTTGTAATAGAGAAGAAGAATGTTATTAATATAAAATAGAATAATAATACTTTAATCACTATTAAAGAAAAGGTATAGCTCTTCTAGCAAAGCTAAGAGTCTATAAGATTAAAGTAATTCTGTAAATTCCTTATACTAAAGAAGTAGTGAATCTCTTAAGCTATATAAAGCTTAATTTAATCTTACACACTTTCTTAGCTTTTTAAAACTATTAGGTAATTCATAAGTTACTAGATTAGCGGCTGTAAGAAGAGTATTTAGAAACGCTCCTACTATATTAAATTATAAGATTTCTAGATTAAATTCTACTACTAGAGCTACAGCTAATTAAAAAGATCTTACTGCTAGGGTAGTAGTATAGGTAGAGTAGAGAGTATTCTTTTTCTAAAAATCTCCTCTTATAATAATTTAAGCTTTGCACTTTTCAAAGTATCTATTTTAATTAAACTTATAGGTAAACACCTACTTTAAAAGGAGCAGTTACTTTAACACCTCTAATTATTTAATCTCTATCTAGGTACCTTTATCTTATAAAGTTAAGATCTCCTTATAAGCAGTAAGGAGGAATAGCTTCCTATATAGATAATTATAAAGGTGTTTCTATAGGGTTAGTTCTAGTGTAAGCTTGTCTCTATAAGTCTAAGCTATATAAGACGCTCTAAGCGCCTTTCTAAGCATAGAAGCAAATACTATCGTATTTAGTATAATATATTCTTCTTGCTTAGACTAGGCCTCTACTACTCCTACTATAAACGTGTGCTCTAATATTATATTAAAATTACTTTAAAGATAATTAGTAATTAGTGCATAAGCACCTAGCTTCTACCTACCCCCTAGCTAATTATCCTAATTATTTTGCTTCTTTAATCTTCGTAATAGCAGATAGCGATTTATTAGTTAGTTAATTTCTAGTACTTTACTATAATTTCGCCTACTTATTCTACTTACCTCTAGATAAATCTGCCTTCGTCTTTAGTACACTAGTAGGTTATCTGCTTTGTCTAGCGTAATTAAGTTATCTACGCTAGGTTAATTAGTAACCTAATTAGTTTCTACTAATAAATAAGATATTAAATCCCTAGATTCTAGCGGGCTAGCTCTCTTAGTAGTGTTCTAGTGGCTACTAGATATATCTTAATTACTTAATAGATTACCCCTAAGATTACCTAGCTCTAGTGTCTAATTAGGGGTTATAAGTCCTATACTTCCTTTCCTACTTAAGCAAATTCTTAGCTGCTAGCTAGCTAAGCCTACAGCTTGCTTAGTAGTAAGTACTTTAGGTTTCTAATTACTTAGCTAGCCTACTTCGCTTTTAATTACCTAAGGGTTACCTATAAGTCTAGTAGTAGTTCTTATATACTTATTTGTTTTAGGAAGAATATTAAGCGCGTTTTTATACGCTTCTTCTAGATTATTTAGCTCTCCTTTTTAGAGGCTTTCTACTATTTTTAACACTTCTATCTTTAGAATAGATTATTCCTCTAATTCTTTATAGAATAAGGACTTATTAAACCTTACGTTTTATGTAGTAATTACCTAATTAAGCTAGGAAATCTATATTTAGTAGATATTAGAAGCTTTATAGCCTATTAGGTATCTAATATAGCCCCTAGGATTTACTTTAAATCCTCTTTTGTTTTACCTAGCTACACGCTCTTAATCTAAAGGGTAAGCTTAGTAGCTATAGGCGTAGACAGCACTCTAGTTTAGACAAAGATTAGCTGTCCTATATTATATTTTTACTAGTTTAAAATAATAAAAATATTGTCTAAACTAAGTATCTAACGTTTTATTAGGTAATTAATAGCCTAATACTAGGCTAGGAATTATTCCTTAGAGCTAGCATGCCGCTTATATAATCTTAGGCTAGAGATTTAATAGTAGATTTACACTTATTTATATTTTAATTACTTTTATTATAAGCTCCTAGCCTGCTTTTTCTGCAGCGCTATTAGGCTTATGCGTATAGGGCGGTGGTCTACTAATTATTATCCCTTCCTAATTAGCCTAAAATTTATACTAGGATTTCCCTCTCTATAGAAGTGTTGCTATATTATTATCCTAGTAGATTTTTATAATTTAAAGCTTATATTTTGTATTAATAAGAGCTAAGAAATCCTGCTACACTCTTATTATCTTAGAAAGCGTCTTTGTTTTAAGATTAAAAATATAAGGTTTCTTACTAAAATCTTCTTTAATTAGTAAAACCTAGTTTTCTCTATTTTAAGTAGTGGGCATATTAAATAGATCCTAGAATAATAAGTGAAATAGCCTAAGTAATTATTCTCTAGGTCTCCTAGAGATTACCTAGGTTACGTGTACAGTAGCATAGTGCTTGTAATCCTTTTTTAATATTCTAGTAATCTTTACACCTTAGGCTGTAGTTACTAGAGCTTATAGGGCTCTACTTCCTATATACCCTACTTAAAGGTGCTAGAGGTCCTTAGAATCTAATCTCTTAATATTAACCTAGGATAATCCTTTAGTAGTTACACTTATAACAGTTAGACAAGAGTAGATTAGCTTATATTATAGAAAAGTAAAGTTATATTCGCATTTTAGGTCTACTAAGACAACGCTTTATTCTAGGCTTTTAATCCTAAGAGTGTAATCTAAATTAAAGTACTAAATCTTTACCTTCTTTAAAAGAGCTTCTAATATAATATTTATATAAAAGCCTTCTACTACTCTTACTCCTTAGAGTAGTAGATCTTCTATAAATCTCCTATTTTTTCTATACAAAGCGTTCTTAATTAGTCTATTACTAATTCCTAAGATTAGGAGGCTTTGTGTACCTACCTCTACACTCTTGTTTAATAATTAAAACGTTCTAGGAATAAGTCTTTTGTAATTATTAACTAGGTAAACTGCTGTAGCACTGTCTAGTATTATACATTCTAACAAAGGATAAGCGTTAGAATATAGAGTAGAGTAGACACCTAATGCTCTATTATCTATAGGCAGATTAAATAGGTTTAGTAGAGTAGTAGTAATACTACTAGGATACTTAATAGTCTTAGTAGAGGATTATTTCTTGTTCTATCCTGCCTTTATAATCGCATTACAAAGGTTCGACCACTTAGGCTACTTAAGTTAATTAAGAATCTCTAATTTTTCTTTATTAGTAAGATTAAATAATAATATTCTATCCTAGGGTAATCTAGCTATTGTGGTTTAAAGTCTTTAGCACTCTATTAGTTTTTACCTATAAGTATAGGGCTTATAAGGATAGTTTGGTTGTTTCTTTATCTAATTAGATAAACTAGAACTATTAGAGTTAGTAGATTGTCTTAATAATCTATTAAAAGTGGCGAATACTCTACTTATTTTATTAGAACTAGATTAGATTAAATACTCTTAAACAAGCGCCAAAAATACCTTCCTTAGATTATCTAGCGTAATCTAATTCCGTCCTAGTGTCTTATCCTAGATTAGCTGTTAGTTTATTAATTAGGCCTAATCTAGTGCTATACGCGCAGTAATTATATCTAGGAAATCTTAGGTAGTAAGCGGTCTGCTAATTTCGCTAATTAAGTAGGTCTTTACTTTTTAATAGAGAAGCTACCACTCTTTAAACTAGGTCTTAGGACTTTATCTTACCTACTTAGCCTTCTTAAGATAAGCGCGGTATAAAGCTTAAACATTATTCTGTGTAGCTCTTTTATTTAGTGTAAGATCTTCCTTTAAGAGTTAAATTAAGGACTAAAGCGTAGTTTAGCGTGTATTAACTAGAGTGATTATGGCAGGATTAAGCAGATTAGGCGATACTGTAGCGTTTACTTAAGTCTAGAGATTCTGTATCTTAGTATAGTCTACTTACTAGTCTAAAACTACTGCTCTATATTTTACTATTTATAAAGGAAAGCTCTTCTTATCTATTTTATACTTAGTAAGCTCTGCTTTGTATAATTAAATACTCGCTATAGAGGCTGTATCCGCAATTAGTAATAGTTTCTATAAGAGTAGAGGTTATTCTAGCTTTACGTAATTAATTACTAGAGCGTTAATCGCCTCTAGGTTAATTTAGTTCTAGATTCCTTTTAAGTTTACTTAGAATTAAAGCTAGACAAACTAGTAAGGCTAGCTAGCGCAATTAACAAGCTGTACTTCTACTATTTTAATAATTTTTATAATTAGAAATAGAGGGGTTGTATTGTAGAGAAGTTCTAAATAGAGTATTGTATAATAATTTAAGCGTTACTAAGTAAGCAGGGAGAATTGTTCTACGTTCTAAGCGCTAGGCTTATAACTGTTGTGGTAAAAAAGGCTTAAACTATTATAGGATATTTAGGAGTAGAGTTGTAAAGAATATAAAGAGCTAATTGTAGGAAAGGATGCTGAAAGGGTAGACTATATACAAAAGAAACGAGCCTCTTAGCAAGAATCCTGTGATATGAATTAGTGGATCTAGAAAGAATCACGGAAGTGAGTGTTTTACTTCAACAATAGCGGTTAAGGAGAAGAATATTAAAGAGGCTAAATTTTGTAAGGCTGTTAATCTAGTAGTTAATAAGACTTCCTTAGGTCCCTTCTTATCCTCTGTAACATAGAGCGCTTTTAAGGATTTCCTATTAGAATTCTAGGATAATCTAGTGCCTTTACTATCTTAGGTACAAATATTATTGTGCTGTGTAGGTTATTAGTAGAATTCTTTAATCTTTTATTAATAGTTTCCTAAGTAGTTCTCTAGTTCTTAAGTGTTTTCGCTGTGTAAGTAACTTTTCTACTTAATAAGGTATGCGTTGCTATGCTAATTATATTCTAGAATTTTTTTAACCTTAAATTTATTTTCTTCTTTAGTTCTGTAGTAGAAGGCGGTTCCAACTAGTGTATTAGGGTCTACTAGTTCTAGTAGTGATATGTTGAATACTAGATATATTTTTGTATCTAGTGGTAGTTCCAACTTATAATTTACTAGTAATATTTACTTAGAAATGTAAAATAGTCTAACTTTAATATAATCTAGTTTCTTGTGTTTTTTCTTCTAAGTTTAAAGGTTCTTTATAAGCAGATATGCTTTATCCCCCTTCTTTAGCTAAGGTGCTATTTTTTATTTTTAATTTTAGTATAAAATTAATTGCTGCTAAGCTTTTTTAAGATTTTCTTAGAGTTGTTAGTGTATTTTCTTTATATTTTCTACTATATCTATGGCTTCTTTTGCTTTGATTATCGTAGGAAATTATTGGTTAAAGAGATGTGGGTGTCTTCTATAGTTTATATAGAATAGTGTATGTCCTAATACTACTAATACTTTGTTATTATAGGCTAACTGTGCTATAGGTAGTAATAAAATCTAGTTATTCTTCTAACTGTTGTAGTAGATGCGCAGGTACGTTTCTATAGTTTAGTTTATACGTTCTATTTATCTGTTAGTTTGTGGATAGTAAGCTGTTAATAGTTTTTGTTTTGTTCTAAGTAGTGCTATAAGCGTTATCTAATAATTTAACGTAAAGAGCTTGTCTCTATTACTAATAATTATTTTTAGGATTCTGTAGTATCTAATTAGTTAGTCTAAGATAAGAAAAGCAAGTTCCTTTGCTATTATTCTTTTAAGGCATAGAATAAGCTTAATATACTTAGTTAGTTAGCAGACTATTACTAGTATACTATTGTATTTAATTCCTGTTATTAAATCCTTAGAGTTTAGAATTCCTGTAATAAAATCTATAGCGATGTCTTCTTATAGTGTTATTAGTATTCTAATTGCTTGCATCTCTCTATATTTAAAATATATACTATATTTGTTTTTCTAGTATTCTACACATTTATAGATATAAGTTATTACAGTTTCCTTAATTCCTTTAAAGGTGTAATTGCTTTAGATAAGTTTTATTATTTTTGTAATGCCTAGGTGTCTGTACATAGGGTTATTATAGTATTATTGGATAATCTTAGTCTGTAGATGTTCTAGAACTTCTTGGTTAATTACTAAAAGTTAATTTAGTTTTACTGTTAGTTCTAGAGATCTATCTTTGGCTTTGCGAAGGATTATAGAGAAGGTTTTTACTTTTTCTCCTACTAGATTACTTTATTAGCTAAGAGCGTCTGCTCTGCTATTTTCTTTCCTAGCTATATAGATAATTTTAAACTTATACTGCCCTATAGTTTATAACTATCTTTATTATTATGGCGTAAGTTCTTTTATTGTTGTGAACCTTAGAAAGTTCTTATAATTTATGTAGATTTCTAGTGTTAAGTAACTAAGCCCGTAAATCCTCTAGTATTTTAAGGCTTTAATAATAGTGTAGAGTTCTTTGTCGTATATATTGTATTGTGTTTTGGCGTTATTAAATTTGCATAAGTAATAGGTAATTAGGTGCTATTTACTGTTACGTTCTTATTTAGCGTAGGCGCCTAGTGCAAGATCGCTAGCATCTGTTTTAAAGCGTAGTAGTTTATCGCTTCTAAAATAAATAAGGATAGGTTCTATAATATATACTATCTTAAGGAGTTAGAATAATATTCTGCACTTATCTATCTATTTAAAGGGTACGTCCTTCTTTGTAAGATTTATTAAGGGTATTGTAACCTTTATATAATTTTAGATAAATTGTCGATTAAATCTATAGAATTTTAAGAATTTTTAGATGTTCTTAGCTATCTTTAGTATTAGCTAGTTCCTAATATATTTAACTTTACTTAGTGCCATCTTAATTCCTTTTATAGTAATAATGTGTTCTAGGAATTTAAGTTATTGAACGTTAAACTTATATTTCTTAAGTTTAATGTAAAGGTATGCTTTGTCTTTCTAGTACTATCTATACATGCTTAGTGTAGTCTAATTCGTTTTTAGAAAAAACAAGGATATTATCTATATACGTAATAATAAATATATCTAGATGTTTATAAAGTACGTTATTAATAAGTGCTATAAAAGCTGCTAGTGTATTTGTAAGTCTAAATAGTATAACCTTATACTTAAATAGTGTGTAGCGTAATTAAAACGCTGTTTTCTATTCTTTACTTTTTTTAATTTATATAAAGTGGTAACTGTCTCTTAGATCTATTATTGTGAATATCTTGGCTTAAGATAGTTAATCTCGTAACTCTATAATATTTAGTAGTAGATATTGGTTCTTTATTATTATATTGTTAAGTTGTTAGTAGTTAACGTATAGTCTGTCTAATCTATCCTTTTTCTTAATAAATATAAAAGGGCTTACTGCTAGTAACTTTAATAGTTATATATATCCTTTCTTAAGGTTTATCTTAATAAAATTACGTTCTTTAAGAAGTTCTTCTCCTATCTTACTATATAGTAGTTTAAAGGGTGGCGTCTTCCCTTCTTCTAGGTCTATTATAAGATCCTAGAGTTAATGTTTAGGTAGGTTCGCTTTCCCTTCCTTTTCTATAAATATATGTGTTTATTTCCTATACTCTCTTAGTAAGGTAAGGGGTAAACTATTATCCTCCTTCTTGCGCTTCTTAACCTAGTAGTTCCTGCTAGGGTCTGCTAAGGTATGCTTCTGTTTTTTAACTATCTATTGCGATATTATATTATTAATAACTCCCTTATCTACTATCTTTTTTAGTTAATGCGTAGGCTTTACTTATAATATATAATTACAGCGTTTAAATAATATTTTCTTTATACCCTAGTTAATCTGCGGGTTGTATATTATTAACTAAGGTAATTCTAAGACTAACTTATGCTTAGATCCTAGTAAGACATCTAAGGTAAGTTCCTTTCTATGTTCTTAGACTATTATTATAGTAGTAACCTCCTAGTATATTTAAGGTGTCTTAGGCATTAGGGATCTATTTGCGATATAAATAATATAGGGTACTTCTTTCTCTAATATTATAAGTCCTGCTTATCTTGCTGTCTAATAAAATATAAAGTCCTTTTCTACTCCTAAGTCTATAAGAGCTTAAGCCTGTATTCCTTTAAGCTGTACTAGTAGCTTAACTAATACTATGCTTACTATAGTATTTAATTTAATAAAGGCGTTTTCTTGTCTAAGTTTAGGCCTAAAAAAGACATCTGTTTATATAGGTTGTAGTTAAGTTCTAGTGCCTAGTATGCGTTTCTAAGCATCTGCTTCTATTATTATTCTTAAGTATATAGCTTATGTAGATTGTCTTCTTCTTCTTTTAATAAGGATATTCTTCTATTGTTTCTCCTGTAGTCTTTACTATTCCTATGTACTAGTTAAATTAGTAGCTCTATTATTACTTCTTATATAGGGTAGTTTATAAAGCTGTCTAAACGTTTAGCTATATAGTAGTATTTGTAGTCTTAGTTTAGACACGTGTACTAGTATAGTTATATATAGTCTCTATTAATAAGTATATTACAGCATTTGTTGCCCTTTAGCGTAAGGTAAGGAAAGTATTTTACTTATTATTTATTCTAGAGGTGTTTGTTATAAGCTGTGATAGAGTAGTCTATCTATATCTATTTATAGTGTAGTTTTCTTCTAAGTTATTTCTTATTCTCTTTTTTCTCTGCCTTATGTTGTGCGCATGTTGGTTCTTTACAATATATCTATATATAGAATTAGTGTATAGGATTTTAGTAGTCTAGGTAGTACTTTAGTACGTAGTCTAACTTCTTATTTTTGTAGGGTTGTATTCCTTTTAGTGCCTAGTAGGGTTCTATATAGTCCTAAACATTTAGTTTATACTTAGGTGACATAGGGTTGTCTTCTTCCTGCCTACTTTATAGGTGAGGAGTAGGAGATCTTAGTATCTCTTCTACGTTTTCTATATTATAGTATACGTTAGAGTTATCTTTTGGATCTTTGTATAGTTATAAGTTAGGTAAATCTAATCACTTACTTTATTCTAGCGTAACGCGTTAGTAACTAAATAGTGTTATAATAACTTCCTATTCCTTATTAGGTTCTTAGTCCTTAATAGTTAGTATATTTAACTTAGTTTAATAGACTTTATTCTTTAATCTATAGTTTCTAGCTATGTAGCCTAGTTTGCCACATGTAAAGCATTTATGGGTCTTAGTTATTAGTTGTTAACTTTTATTAAAAACGCGTTTATTAGGCTGCTTAGGGCCTATCTTTCCTTCTTTTCTTTTATCTATGTAGTTAAACTAGACATTTTCTATTAGTTTATATCTCTAGTAGTTCCTTAGCTATTGCTTTTAGATAATTCTAATAAGGTTCTTATAAACTACTTTTACTAGTTATCTAAAGCTTATCGCTCTAGAGTTTTAGTAGAGCTCTTATTATAATAAAAACCACTCTCTGTTAATCCTAATAGTTTCTTTGTATAGTTCTTTAAGGTTAGTAATTTATGCACTACTACGTAAGAGTTCCTCACGTAGTTTCTATTTAAGTCCTTATTTATATATATCCTAAAGAGATTTATTGTCCTAGTTAAGTTGCACAGCGTATCTATAAAACTTAGCTATATACTTAGCTACTAATTATTTCTAAATTATAGTCTAAATCTTTGCCTTTATAATAGAGTTCTTATTAGTAATCCTAAAGAGTTGTTTAAGGCATTTCTTAAAGTTGTTATAATCTTTAATAATATTAACTGTATTAGCGTGCTTGTTTGCGTAATTATCGTTATTATTGTTATAGTCTATTTCTAGGTACTTTTTAAGGTAGGGATGGATCTATAATCCTGCATCTCCTTACATATATATTACTATAAAAATAACCTTCTTTTTATCTTTAAGTAGTTTGTCTAAGTTAAAGAAGTAGAGGTCTAACTAGAGAATCTAGACGTTAGTTTAAGATTATTTACTAAAGTAGAGATTAGGTTTATGCGCCTTACTGCCATCCTTTATAGAAGTAATCTTGGCGGCACCTAAAGCTATAGAAGAGGTAGGAGTTTGTAAAGTACTTATATTAAGGCTGTTTAAGATGTTAAATCTAAGAGGGTAGCTAGTCCTAAAGGGTTAAGGTTAGTTCTTAGGTAGAAGTACTTACAGAAGGTAAAAGGTCTTATTAATACAATAGTATCTTGCGAAGTGTAATAAGTTAATAATTTAGTCTGCTAGAATCCAAACGATAGATTAATTAATAGATTAAACATAAGTATAGAGAGCCTATCCTTACGTTCCTATATACTTTAAGCGATTAGTGGACTAATCGCTCTAATTAAACTAATTAAGCACTAATTAGTTACTTAGTATATTAAGTGCTTAGTCTAATTAGCTGTCTTGGCGCTCTGATTACACTAATTAGGTCACGTGACCTTTTGTGCTGTGCCACTCGAACAACAAATGTAGATACATATGAAGATCCTGGGAGGCCTAGCCTTCGGATCTTAACAACTACTTATTTCTCTTACTACTACTCCTTTCTAATTAAAACGCGCCTACCTATTATACTTACTAGCTAGTAAGAGCGGGGAAATTACCTTATAGTTAATAGGAAGTGAGTGAAAAGAGTAGTAGAATAAAAGCGTTTACGCTCTAGGCCTTTGTGCCACGCTTATAAGCTCCTAACCTACTAGAAGAAGAGATTCTAGACATAATTTATAATAGGATTTGTAATTTAAAAGATAAATAGTGATTGTTTTGCTATTATAATAAGTAGGGGGTGATAGAATTGCTGTTCTTAAAATAAGGAGATTTAGAAGAATAATTCTTAATAGTTTTTTAATTTTTAAACAGCTTTTAGATAGTTTTTTAAAAATCTTTAGGAAGGATTTAGATAATTATAAATTACTTCTTAAGATAGGTGATCCGCTTTAAGCGATCACCTAGAGGGTGTGTTAAAGTAAAACACTTACTTCTGTGATTCTTTCTAGATCCACTAATTTATATTACAGGATTCTTGCTAAGAGGCTTGTTTCTTTTGTATATAGTCTGCCCTTTTGGCATCCTTTCCTATAATTAGCTATTTGTATTCTTTATAACTCTGCTCCTGAATATCCTGTGATAGTTCGAGCCCTTTTTACTACAACAAGTTGTTAGTAGTTAACGTATAGTCTATCTAATCTATCCTTTTTCTTAATAAATATAAAAGGGCTTACTGCTAGTAACTTTAATAGTTATATATATCGTTTCTTAAGATTTATCTTAATAAAATTACGTTCTTTAAGGAGTTCTTCTCCTATCTTACTATATAGTAGTCTAAAGGGTAGTGTCTTCCATTCTTCTAGGTCTATTATAAGGTCCTAAGGTTAATGTTTAGGTAGGTTTGCTTTTCCTTCTTTTTCTATAAACATATATATCTATTTCCTATACTCTCTTAGTAAGGTAAGGGGTGTACTATTGTCCTCTTTCTCGCGCTTCTTAATCTAGTAGTTCCTACTAGCGTCTACTAAGGTGTGCTTCTGTTTTTTAACTATCTATCGCGGTATTATGTTGTTAATAACTCCCTTATCTACTATTATTTTTAGTTAATGCATAGGCTTTGCTTATAATGCACAATTATAGCATTTAAACAATATTTTCTTTGTACTCTAGTTAATCTGCGGGTTGTGTATTATTAACTAAAGTAATCTTAAAACTAACTTATACTTAGATCCTAGTAAGACATTTAAAGTAAGTTCCTCTCTATATTCTTAGACTATCTATACAGTTTATTGTACAAATAGCACTAAGTAAAATAGGGGCCTACCTACCTATAGGGACCCGCACAAGGACCCACTACTTAGGTTAGCGCTAAGAGGCAGAGACTTTATAAGGCCCTACCTACCTATAAGGACCCGCACAAGGACCCCCTACTTAGGTTAGCGCCAAGAGGCAGAGACTTTATAAGGTCCTTAGTGCCCCTTTATATAATAGACTAGATATAATTAATTAAACCTACTTCTTACCCTTTACATAATAGTATACTATTAACCCTTAAATACTTAATTATAGATTAAGCTAAACTAACACTAATTAGTAGTTAATTCTAATTAACTATAAACTAGTAAGGTCTAAAGACAAAGCGCCCTATAAGCTAGATACATAGGCTTTGTATTATTACCTTTACTAGAGATCAAATTTTAGATTATATAATAAGTAGAAACAAAGCGCGCATATTTGTAAAGAGTCGCATAATCTAGTCTAAGCTATCCTATAGAAAAGAAAGGAGATAGTAAGCACATTTATAATCCTAAAAAATACGTCGCATAATTAAACTAGCAATAACTAAACGTAAACACGTCGTATAATTAAACTAGCAATAACTAAACGTAAACACGTCGCATAATTAAACTAGTAATATACTAATACAGTCTAGTCGCACGATTTAATAAGACAACAACATAGCACTAGAACTAGGAGACTTCCTAGAGGAATCTGTATAAGAAGGAATTACACAATAAGCTACCTAGGAGGATAACTTAGAATAGCTTTAATAAGTAGAGGAAGTAACAAATATTAAGGCTATTACCTTAAGAGGAGAGATTGCACAAAAGTACTAAGTAGATAGAGTAAATCTACACAGCCACCTACCCCCTTCTCTAAAACAGCTAAACACTTATATAGTGTATATAATTACATAATATTACGTAAGTAGCCTTAAAGGTAAAAAGGTAATCTCTTCTTTTGCTAAAGATTTTAATAACTAGAAAGAAAGAAACTTTAATAAAATTAGTTATATAGTAAGAAGAGAGCTTATCGCTTTTCTTATAAAAGAAGGCTTTATTACTACTAATATTATAATAAAAGACACCTATATAAAGAAACTCTTTAGACTATTACAGCTTAACTATAAGCTACAGACCCTTTATATAATAACGCTGTAACTATAACCTAAACCACTTCGCACGATCCTAATAATGTAACCTACACTATCTATAGGCAATACATATATATATAGAGCACAGCTAGGGCCTATCCCTATACGTGCGAGGACAGAGACACTATATATAGAGCCACACTAGTAGTAGTAGCCTAAAACCTAGACTACTTTTACCTAATAAACTATATTATATAAAGAGGCTAGACACTTCTAGTCTCTTTAATAACTAGGAGATTATGCTTATATCTAGCTAGATAAGATTATTCTCTTTTAGAAGGCTTAGAGTAAAGAGAATAACTACACTAGTAGGCTATATAATATTTTAATAGATAAGGTAAAAGTCTTTAGAGAACTATACTACAGGCTAGGTATACTATAGGACTAGTATGTAAATATCTTTCTAGGAATCCTTTCTAATCGTGTAAGCACCTACTACCTATATAATATTAGACTAGGACTTCTATAGGATAAATTGTACAACAGACTAAATAGGCACTTTAACACTAGTGTTAATTACAATTAGTACTAGATAGACTAGACTACTCTTACTTTTAAACACTATAAAAGGGATAATCTAGCTACTATATCGCACAAGGCCCTAGAAGTAATAATTAATAAGCTTACTTTAGCCTAAAGAGCTCTTAAATAAGGCTTTAGTAGTAAACTATAACTACACACTACTATTATATAAGCATGCTGCGGCTATCCTAACCTTAAATAAGCTATGTTTAACCCTAAAAATATAGTAGAAGGCTTACTTAGCGACCTTTATACGTTACTTTAAGTTACTAAAGATAGGAAGAAGTTATAGTTCCTTTAAAATAGTGAAGAGGTATACTACACTAATTAATAATATAATAATTCTAATCGCATAAGATAATCTAGCCCCTCTAGAGGCAGGTTAACCTTTAGACTAAAAAGAAGGGGCAACTTTAGAAGTTTAAGCTTTTATATAAAGTAGAAATGCTTTATATATTATAAAAAAGGATGCTAGTCTACTAACTATTTACTAAGGGATACCTAGTGAGCTAGAAGGTAATATATGTTATTGTATACTAACTTCTATAAATATAAACCCTCTACTATAGATGTATAAGTATATATCTTTAACTTTAAAGAAGAGCTAGAGGATAAAGACCATTACACAAAAGAAAAGGAAGATAAACAAGACTAATAAAGTAATAAAGAAGAAGCACAGAAGGCTACCTTATACCTCACTTCTACTATATACCTTTATTACATAACTAGGAGCGATCCTTCTATACCTACTTACTAAGACCTAGCGCTAAGTATTGTATTACTTAATACTCTACCTTTTATTTACGCATAGGATATATGCCTAGAAAGAGCCTTATTATATAATATAACTCTACTACTATACAAAGGGGTAGAGTAAGAACTAAGTAGGTTAGCTATTACTGCCTATTTATATAAAAGTAGGTGCAAATAGGACCTCTACTATATAGTAACACTGCACCTACCTTATAACCTATTCTAATAGGGGAAGGCTAACTATATAGATAGAGAAGGATAGGAAAGAGAAAACGTATAATAGATATAAGCTATTGCACAAAAGAAAAGTTACTAGTATCTATATAGTTTATTGTATAAATAGCACTAAGTAAAATAGGGGCCTACCTACTTATAGGGACCTGCATAAGGACCTACTACTTAGGTTAGCGCTAAGAGGTAGAGACTTTATAAGGCCCTGCCTACTTATAAGGACCTGCATAAGGACCCCCTACTTAGGTTAGCGCTAAGAGGCAGAGACTTTATAAGGTCCTTAGTGCCCCTTTGTACGATAGACTAGACGTAATTAATTAAACCTACTTCTCACCTTTTGTATAATAGTATACTATTAACCCTTAAATGCTTAATTACAGATTAAGCCAAACCAATATAGACTGTTATTATAGTACTGACCTCCTAGTATATTTAAGGTGTTTTAGACATTAGGGATCTATTCGCGATATAGATAATATAGGGTACTTCTTTCTCTAATATTATAAGTCCTGCTTATCTTACTGTCTAGTAAAATATAGAGTTCTTTCCTACTTCTAAGTCTATAAGAGCTTAAGCCTATATTCCTTTAAGCTATACTAGTAGCTTAACTAATACTATACTTACTATAGCATTTAATTTAATAAAAGTGTTTTCTTATCTAAGTTTAGGCCTAAAAAAAACATCTATTTATATAGGTTATAGTTAAGTTCTAGTGCCTAGTATACATTTCTAAGCATCTGCTTCTATTATTATTCTTAAGTACGTGGCTTATATAGATTGTCTTTTTCTTCTTCTTATAAGGATATTCTTCTATTTTTCTTCCTACAGTTTTTACTATTCCTGTGTACTAGTTAAATTAATAGTTCTATTATTACTTCTTACGTGGGGCAGTTTACAAAGCTATCTAATTATTTAGCTATATAGTGGTATTTATAGTCTTGGTTTAGATATATATACTAGTATAGTTATATATAGTCTCTGTTAATAAGCATATTATAGTATTTATTACCCTTTAGCGTAAACTAAGGAAAGTATTTTACTTATTACTTATTCTAGAGGTGTTTGTTACAGGCTGTAATAAGGCAGTCTATCTATATCTATCTATAGCGTAGTTTCTTTCTAGGTTATTCTTTATTCTCCTCTTTTTCTACCTTATATTATGCGTATATTAGTTCTTCGCAATGCGTCCACATATAGAATTAGTATGTAGGATTTTAGTAGTCTAGATAGTACTTTAGTACATAGTCTAACTTCTTATTTTTATAGAGTTGCATTCCTTTTAGTGCCTAGTAGGGTTCTATATAGTCCTAAACATTTAGTTTATACTTAGGTGACATAAGGTTATCTTCTTCCTACCTACTTTATAAGTAAGGAGTAGGAGATCTTAGTATCTCTTTTATATCTTCTGTGTTATAGTATATATTAGAGTTGTCTTCTAGATCTTTATATAGTTATAAGTTAAGTAAATCTAATCGCTTACTTTACTCTAGTGTAACGCGTTAGTAACTAAATAGCGTTATAATAACTTCCTATTCCTTATTAGGTTCTTAGTCCTTAATAGTTAGTATATTTAACTTAGTTTAATAGACTTTGTTCTTTAATCTACAGTTCCTAGCTATGTAGCCTAGTTTGCTATATATAAAGCATTTATAGGTCTTAGTTATTAGTTGTTAACTTTTATTAGAGACGCGTTTATTAGGCTACTTAGGGCCTATCTTTCCTTCTTTTCTTTTACCTATGTAGTTAAACTAGACATCTTCTATTAGTTTGTATCTCTAGTAGTTCCTTAGCTGTTACTTTTAGACAATTCTAATAGGGTTCTTATAAACCACTTTTACTAGTTGTCTAAAGCTTATTACTCTAGGGTTTTAGTAGAGCTCTTATTGCAGTAAAAACTATTCTTTATTAATCCTAATAGTTTCTTTATATAGTTCTTTAAGGTTAGTAATTTGCGCACTACTACGTAAAAGTTCCTTATATAGTTTCTATTTAATTCCTTATTTATATATAGCCTAAAGAGATTTATTATCCTAGTTAAGCTGCACAGCGTACTTATAAAACTTAGCTATATACTTAGCTACTAATTATTTCTAAGTTATAGTTTAAATCTTTACTTTTATAATAAAGTCCTTATTAGTAATTCTAAAAAGTTATTTAAGGTATTTCTTAAAGTTATTATAATCCTTAGTAATATTAACTGCATTAGCGTGTTTATTTACGTAATCATTATTATTATTATTATAGTCTATTCCTAGATACTTTTTAAGGTAGAGATAGATTTATAATCCTATATCTCTTTACATGTATATTACTACAAAGATAACTTTTTTCTTATCTTTAAGAGGTTTGTTTAAGTTAAAGAAGTAAAGGTCTAACTAGAGAATCTAGACGTTAGTTTAAGATTATTTACTAAAGTAAAGATTAGGTTTATACGCCTTACTACTATCTTTTATAGAAGTAATTTTAGCAGCACCTAAAGCTGTAGAAGAGGTAGGAGTTTATAAAGTACTTATATTAAAAGTGTTTAAGATATTAAATCTAAGAGGATAGCTAGTTCTAAAGGGTTAAAGTTAGTTCTTAAGTAGAAGTATTTATAAAAGGTAGAAAGTTTTATTAATATAATAGTATCTTGTAAAGTGTAATAAATTAATAATTTAGTCTACTAGAATCTAAATAATAGATTAATAAATAGATTAAATATAAGTATAAGAAGCTTATTCTTGTGTTCCTATATACTAAGTAATCTTACACATTCTAGAATCCTATATATCCTAGAGTCCTATATGTCCTAGAGTTCTATACGTCCTAGAGTCCTGTGTGGGCGAGTCCCACGCGTTCTAGAGTTCCTGTACAGGCGAGGCCTGTGCGGTCTTTAGGATCCTTAGGACTTATAACCTATTATCTAACTACTTAGTTAGCTAACTCTAGCGGACTAGTAGTCTAATAAGCTTGTGCCCTACCGCTTACGCGCGGCCGGATCCTAATAACTACTTACTTTATCCTAGTGTAATACGTTAGTAACTAAATAGCGTTATAATAACTTCCTATTCCTTATTAGGTTCTTAGTCCTTAACAGTTAGTACATTTAACTTAGTTTAATAGACTTTGTTCTTTAATCTACAGTTCCTAGCTATATAGCCTAGTTTGCCATATATAAAGCATTTATAGGTCTTAGTTATTAGTTATTAACTTCTATTAGAGACATATTTATTAGGCTGCTTAGAACCTATCCTTCCTTCTTTTCCTTTACTTATATAGTTAAACTAGATATCTTCTATTAGTTTATATCTCTAGTAGTTCCTTAGTTATTACTTTTAGATAACTCTAATTAGGTTCTTATAAACCACTTTTACTAGTTACCTAGAGCTTATTACCCTAGGGTTTTAGTAAAACTCCTATTATAGTAAGAACTATTCTTTGTTAATTCTAATAGTTTTTTTATATAGTTCTTTAAGGTTAGTAATTCGCGCACTACTACGTAAAGGTTCCTTATATAGTTTCTATTTAAGTTCTTGTTTATATATATCCT
The DNA here is from genome assembly GCA_015832175.1 of Paraphaeosphaeria minitans. Taxonomy (NCBI): domain Eukaryota; kingdom Fungi; phylum Ascomycota; class Dothideomycetes; order Pleosporales; family Didymosphaeriaceae; genus Paraphaeosphaeria; species Paraphaeosphaeria minitans. Next base: position 390,929 of record WJXW01000006.1, read on the forward strand.
AAAGAGATTTATTATCCTAGTTAAGTTACACAGCGTATCTATAAAACTTAGCTATATACTTAGCTACTAACTACTTCTAAGCTATAGTCTAAATCTTTACTTTTGTAATAGAGTTCTTATTAGTAATTCTAAAGAGTCATTTAAGGTATTTCTTAAAGTTATTATAATTCTTAATAATATTAACTATATTAGCGTGCTTATTTACATAATTATTGTTATTATTATTATAGTCTATTCCTAGGTACTTTTTAAGGTAGGGATAGATTTACAATCCTATATCTCCTTATATATATATTACTATAAAGATAACCTTTTTCTTATTATTAAGAGATTTGTCTAAGTTAAAGAAGTAGAGGTGTAACTAGAGAATCTAAACGTTAGTTTAAAATTATTTACTAAAGTAGAGATTAAGTTTATACGCCTTACTACTATTCTTTATAAGAGTAATTTTAGCGGCACCTAAAGCTATAAAAGAAGTAGGAGTTTATAAAGTACTTATGTTAAGGGTATTTAAGATGTTAAATCTGAGAGGGTAGCTAGTCCTAAAGGGTTAAGGTTAGTTCTTAGGCAGGAGTACTTATAGAAGGTAGAAGGTCTTGTTAATACGTTAGTATCTTAACTAAGTGTAATAAGTTTACAATTTAGTTTACTAGAATCTAAACAATAGATTAATAAATAGATTAAATACAAGTATAAGAAGCTTATTCTTACGTTTCTATATACTTTAAGTAATTAGTAGACTAATTACTCTAATTAAACTAATTAAGCACTAATTAGTTACTTAGTATATTAAGTACTTAGTCTAATTAGTTGTCTTGGCGCTCTAATTACACTAATTAGGTTACGTAACCTCTTGTGCTGTGCCACTCGAATAACGAATATAGATATATATAAAGATCCTAGGAGGCCTAGCCTTTAGATCTTAATAGGCAAATATAGGTATACCTAAACTAGACGTTAGATAGGTAATTTAAGGATTAAAAAGTGTTAGAAAAGTAGTAGTAGTGGCTTTATATATATAGTGCCTATAAGATAAGAGTAATAGTAAGAGATTGTAAGTAAAAACTAGCGCCTATAGGCAATTCTTATAAGCAAAGCTTAACTATCTAAACAGCTTATATTAAAATAAAGCTACTACTACTATAGTATAAGGTATTAGGCGGGTATTAGCTTTCCTAAAAAGCTATAGTTATAGTGAATAATACTAGCCACGTATAGCTAGAGACAAAGCGTTGTGTAATAAATAGTATTAGTTTTAAATAGTAATAAGGGACCGCGCTAAGCTTAAGTAAAGATTATACTAATAGTAAGCTAAAGGCGTACACTAGGCTATAACTAGAGCGTGTAACTAAAAATAAAACAACGCTTTTAGCAATGGCTTCTACTTACCTCTATACACACTTTCTATAATATCCTACCTAATATATTCTGCCCAATACTATCCTAATACCTATAATAATAGATAATAGCAAAAGCTATTAGTTTGGCTTAATCTACAATTAAGCATTTAAGGGTTAATAGTATACTATTGTACAAAGGGTAAGAAGTAGGTTTAATTAATTACGTCTAGTCTATTGTATAAAGGGGCACTAAGAACCTTATAAAGTCTCTGCCTCTTGGCGCTAACCTAAGCACGGGGTCCTTATGCAGGTCCTTATAGGTAGGCAGGGCCTTATAAAGTCTCTACCTCTTAGCGCTAACCTAAGTAGTAGGTCCTGATATAGGTCCTTACAGATAGGTAGGCCCCTATTTCACTTAGTGCTATTTATACAATAAACTATATAGACACTAGTAACTTTTCTTTTGTGTAATAGCTTATATCTATTATACGCTTTCCCTTTCTTATCCTTCTCTATCTATATAGTTAGCCTTCCCCTATTAGAATAGGTTATAAGGTAGGTGCAGTGTTACTATATAGTAGAGGTTCTATTTACACCTCTTTTTATATAAATAGGTAGTAATAGCTAACCTACTTAGTTCTTACTCTACCCCTTTGTATAGTAGTAGAGTTATATTATATAATAAGGCTCTTTCTAGGCATATATCCTATGCGTAAATAAAAGGTAGAGTATTAAGTAATACAATACTTAGCGCTAGGTCTTAGTAAGTAGGTATAGAAGGATCGCTCCTAGTTATGTAATAAAGGTATATAGTAGAAGTAAAGTATAAGGTAGCCTTCTATACTTCTTCTTTATTACCCTATTAGTCTTATTTATCTTCCTTCTCTTTTATATAATAGTCTTTATCCTCCAGCTCTTCTTTAAAGTTAAGGATAATATTATCTAGCTAAATAGAAGTATAATCTTCTAGTTATTAAAGAGACTAGGAGTGTCTAGCCTCTTTGTACAATATAGTTTAGTAGGCAAAAGCAGTCTAGGTTTTAAGCTATTGCTACTAGTATAGCTCTACATATAGTGTCTCTGTCCTCGCACGTATAGGGATAGGCCCCAGCTATACTCTATATATATATATATTACCTGCAGATAGTGTAGGTTACATTATTAGGATTGTGCGAAGTAGTTTAGGTTATAGTTATAGCATTATTATGCAAAGGGTCTATAGCTTATAGTTAAGCTATAACAGTCTAAAGAGTTTCTTTACATAGGTGTCCTTTATTATAATATTAGTAGCAATAAAGCCTTCTTTTATAAGAAAAGCAATAAGCTCTCTTCTTACTATATAACTAATCTTATTAAAGGTTTTCTCCTTCTAGTTATTAAAATCTTTAGTAAAAGAAAAGATTACTTCTTTACCTTTAAGGCTGCTTACGCGATATTACGTAATTATATACACTATATAAGTGTTTAGCTGTTTTAGAGAAGGGGGTAGGTGGCTATATAGATCTACTCTATCTATCTAGTACTTTTATACAATCTCTCTTCTTAAAGTAATAGCCTTAATGTTTATTACTTCCTCTACTTATTAAAGCCATATTACTTTATCTTCTTACTAAGAAGGCAGTATTAATTATTGCGCAACATCTTTAGGTTATAGTTTCTCTAGAAAGTCTTCTAGTCTTAAGGCCATATTATTATTATCTTTCTTAGTTAAGCGACGTGTCTACGTTTAGTTGTTGCTAGTTTAATTATGCAACGTGTTTACGTTTAGTTGTTACTAGTTTAATTGTGCGATGTGTTTACGTTTAGTTATTACTAGTTTAATCGTGCGATATGTTTTTTAGGGTTGTAAATGTGCTTACTATCTCCTTTCTTTTCTATAGAATAGGTTAGACTAGATTATGCGACTCTTTACAAATATGTGTGCTTTATTTCTACTTATTATATAATCTAAAATTTAATCTCTAGTAAAGGTACTATCTCCTTTCTTTTCTGTAGAATAGCTTAGACTAAATTATACGACTCTTTATAAATATGCGCGCTTTATTTCTGCTTATTATATAATCTAAAATTTAATCTCTAGTAAAGGTAACAATATAAAGCCTACGCATCTAGCTTATAGGGCGCTTTATCTTTAGACCTTGCTAGTTTACAGTTAATTAGAATTAACTACTAATTAGTGTAGGTTTAGCTTAATCTATAATTAAGTATTTAAGGGTTAATAGTATACTATCGTGCAAAGGGTAAGAAGTAGGTTTAATTAATTACGTCTAGTCTATTGTACAAAGGGGCACTAAAGACCTTATAAAGTCTCTACCTCTTAGCGCTAACCTAAGCAGGGGGTCCTTGTGCAGGTCCTTATAGGTAGGCAGGGCCTTATAAAGTTTCTGCCTCTTAGCGCTAACCTAAGTAGTGGGTCCTTATGCAGGTCCCTATAGGTAGGCAGGCCCCTATTTCACTCAGTGCTATTTGTACAATAAACTGTACAGACAAAAGCCCTTATAAGAGATATAAGTAAGATTACGAATATTTAACTAATGTAAATATAAAAAAGAATATAGCTCTTTACAATAAAATAGGTCTAGAGCAGCATAAATAAGCTAATATAAAAAATATAGATAATAAGATAAAGTTAACATTCTAGAATATAAAGTGTAAACCAGCCTATTAGTATTTAATTAATACTGCTAAAGAAGATTACAAGGAGACTCTAATAAAGTAATTACGTATCTAATTTAATAATATTATTACTATATTTTAGTAAGTATATACCCTAAGGTATTAGTAAGTATTAGTCCCTAATACTAATACAGGTTTAAGGAAGGAAAGCTTTAGCAGTAACTAGTAATTAAGAATAGGGCTTATATTCCTTCTAAGACACTAGAGGAAGAACTCGTTTACTAAGAAGTTTCTTACTTTATCCCTAGCTTCCTACCTATTAAAGTGTCTACTACCTAGCCTTAGTTATCTTTAGCTATAGTACCTATTTCTAGTAGTAACAAAGAAGATTAGAAAGATGTAAAAATCTTTTAAAAGGTATTATTACTTATAATAAAAGACGAACGTAGTAAGGAGAGAAGAATAAGCTTTTTATAGTAGAACTTTATACACTAGAGAGAACTTAGGGCTTATTTAGGACGGAAATACAGCGTTGTAATTAGGCTAGAAGCCTACTTTTACGAGCGCTAATTAGCTCCTAAAACCTAACGTAACAATATTTTGCTAATTCTAAAGTAGATATACCTAATTACACTACGACGTACCCCCCTTTCTTTTGCACGCACAGGTAGGCTTAACTATTACTACCTAGTACTAAGAAAACTCTACCACCCTTCCCTTTCTACTACTTTTAACAAAATATACTTCTACCTTAATAATGCTACCTTCTTTACTAGCACCTATAGCTTACATTCTATTTTTATAATTATTATCTTCTTTATCTATTACTAGTAACACAGATAATGCCTCTATAACACCTATAAACACTATTATAACAGTTTAATACAGTAATACCCCCCCTAGCACTAAGGCACCTATTATACACGATATAGAATTACTTATAAGTAAAGACGTAGCTGCTATATTTATAAGAATAAAGTTAGTGTCTATAAATCGCGTCGCCTTATAGTGCTAATACTATATAGAGATCTCTAGGCATCCCTTCTACCTACCTTTACCTTGCTTAACGTATTTAAACTGCCTTTATATACACTATTAAATCTCCTACTTTAGCACGTAATTATAGTACCTATATAAATAAATACTAAGATAGTAGGAGATAGTACTTTACTCCCTCTAGTGTTAAGGTCCTAGTAGCTTATATTTATTAAATACTATTTAATTATTATTATATAGTATTAATAGTTTCTGTGATAGGCTAGGGTATAGCCCCAGCCTTTAGAAGGATCTTAAGGAAAGGAACTGCCCTAAAAAAGTGGACCTACTAAGGAAAACTCTTCTTATAAGCAGCACACCCCCCTATAAAGACTTAATACCTAGAATTTATTCTTTATATTTAGCACTTATAGTTCTGTTTACTCTCTAAGGCTAGCCTATAATATTAAATTCTAGGTCTTCTAAAAAAGAGTTATTTAAAGGAATAGAGAAACGTAATAGAGTCTAGAATAACTTACTAATAGATACCTTTAATATTACTAAGTTAGTAGAATAACTGCAGAACTTAATTACTACTAGAGACAAAGACCACTCTACTATATAAATATTATAACTCTAGAATAAAGAGCTGCGCGAGCTCTTTATACGCTAATAGGCCTACGCTAGTACTACCTTAGGCCTGTCCACCTCTACTATAGGGGGCGGATCCCTATTTACTAGTATAGACTAGCTAATTTTATAGCGTAAACTGCTTCTAAGCCTAATTAAGTTTAGGGGCTTAAAAACATAGTTTAGGGCCTAAAAGGTTATAATAGATTATAAGCTCTAGGCTAATAAGTAGTTTATTAGCTCCTCTTAAGAGGAATAGGCGCTAATATAGGACTGCCTAGATAATAGTCTTTAGGACATAGTAGTAGCCTTCTACTAAACTAGGGAGGTAGATAGCTAGTTTAACCTATAGACGTTTATATAGTACTTTACCTTTATATACACTAATAAACACGCCTAGTAAAAGGCTAAAGTACGCCTTAATATAATTAGGTGGGGCCTTAAAGAGAGTTTCTCTAACTTTTACATTCGCTTTAAATAGACCTTAGTAGAGGTAGGTAGTAGCTAGTAAGGTAACACTAAGAAACTACGTAAGTTACGCTGTGTAATCTAGTATAATATCTATATAGTTGCCCTTAACTGCGACGTTCCTAAAGGGGACTATAACGCAGCTATTACTAGGTTTTTATAGATTACAGCAGATCTTAAAATAGAGGCCTTAGAAAATAAGCTTACTACTTAAGCTACCTCTTATAAAGGTAGCTAGCCCCCTTTTAAGGATAGTAATAGTAATATCTATATAACTTCTATAGTAGCTTTAACCTTAACCTAGCCCTAAGCTAGTAGAGAAACAGGTAAGTAGCGCCTAAACTAGATACCTAAATATATCTTCTAGTAACACTAGAACGTAGGCGTGTGCACTTACTATAGTAAGCCTAACTATATAGCTAGAGCCTACTTTAATGCGATTTTACTCTAGGCGATTATAACCTAACCTTAGTATAATAAGACAAGTATCTAGTTAGGAAAAGAATAGCCCTTAGTCTAGCGCTAATATAGGGGCTAAGCGTAATAGTATTAATAGAGGTATAATTAGGGTAAGCTGCGATAGTTAGAGTAGCTAGGGCTAGAGTAGATATAAATAGGCCTACCTCTACTCTTTACGTCTTTTTTAATAGTATATAGTATGTAGAGGCCCTAATTAATATAGGGTGTAAATACTTTATAGTAATTAGCCCTAGGCTAGTAGATTTGCTTTTACTATAGTATATTATAATTTTAGCCTAGGAGCTAGAATAGGCTGCTAGGTTACTACTATAGACTCTTATTATAGAGATAGTAGTAGTGCCTTATAATATATTTAGGTAGTAATAGACCCTTTATACTTATATAATCCCTAACCTCTACTAGGATATAATTTTAGAGGCCCTCTAGCTAGCTAAGTCTAAGATAGTAGTAAATATGTATAGTAGTAAAATTATAATTAGCGTAGCTAGGGGTCTTATCGCTCTTAACACCTAGGTAGTAGAGAGGTAGGGCCTCCTTACTACGCTAGTAAATAAAGAGGATAACGTAATACCTTTTAATACTCTAGATAAAAACTAGAAAAGGGTGTTCCTAACTTTACTCTAAAATATTACCTAGATACTTATAATAACGCTTTCTTATATAGTAGGACCTCTACTCTTTTATAATATAGTAGGACTAGGCCTTACTAAAGATAGTAGGACTCTCCCCCTAGAACTAGCAGAGTACGCCGCTATCTTTAATAAGACTAAGGTGTCTAGCCTCTTACTATACTAGGGCACGTTAGACTACTATATTTATCTAAAGTAGACCTTAAGTAGCTTTTTTCTAAAACTACTTTAAGGCCTACTATATAGTATATTTAGAGATTAGTTAGCAGAACTCTAGCACTAACTTATAGAACTTATAGATAAGGGCTAGATATAAGCTAGCTCCTCTTTAGTAAGTGCTCTAGTCCTTCTAGCCCTAAAACCTAGGAGGAAATAGTGCCTATATATTAACTATTAGGAGATTAATATAATCTCTAAACTAGATTAGTACTTTCTCTTATTTATTAAAGAGACACTGCGCACCCTCTCCTAGACTACTTAGTTTATAAAAGTAGATATCTACGCTGCCTTCTATAAGCTATAAGTTATAGAGGGGAAAGAACACTGCACTATATTTTATACCTAGTTTAGCCTTTTTAAGTAGTTAGTAGTCCTATTTAGACTAACTAAGGCACCTACTATATTCTAGCGCTATATTAATAGCGCTCTAAAGAATACTCTAGGCGATATATATATAGTTTACCTAGATAATATCTTTATCTATATAATAGGGCCCCTACGCTAACACTAGGACTATGTGCGATAAGTGCTAGGACTCCTATAAGAAGCTAGACTATATATAAACCTAGGGAAATATAAATTCGCAATAATAGAGGTTAGGTACCTAGGGTATTTTATTATAGTAGGTAAAGCTATTCGCCCTAATCTAGTAAAGATATAAGTAATTAATTAATAGGACGCCCTTTTTATAGTATGTATAGTCTACTACTTTATTAGCTTTACTAACTTCTATTATAACTTTCTCCCCTAATTCTCTAAGTAGACTGTACCCCTACATGCCCTTACTAAGAAAGGGGTCCTATTTTAATAGGGCCCTAGGGAATAAGAGGCCTTCTAGGCCCTAAAGGACATATTTATACAAGGCCCTATCCTAGCGCTCTAGGACCTAGAGCGTAATACGCTAGTAGAGGTAAACTGCTTAGGCAGCGCTACTAGGGCCTACCTTTCCTAACGTATTAAGGGGATCTAGCACTCTATAGCCTACTACTCTATAGCCCTAACACTAGTCTAGCAGAACTACACTATTTATAATAAAGAGCTACTTATAATTATGTAGGCCCTATAAGTATAGAGACTAGAGCTAATAAAAGTAGCGCGCCTCTTTAAGATTCTAATAGACTATAAGAACTTTAAATACTTTATAAAAATCTAAAAATTAAGTAAGCGCTAGTACTAGTAGTTAGAGTTACTCTTTACTTTTTACTTTTACCTCTACTACTAGTCTAGATCCTAGGTGGCTAGACTAGACGCACGAAGCTAGTGTAAGTAGGATATAGCCTAGTAGATAAAGATAAACGCCCTACTAATAGTGCTTAGAACTGTTTAGGCTGCCCTAGTATAGACGTAATCTTTAATAGCGCTAGTAGGGGCTTAGATCTTTACTAATACATATTTATAGGCACTCTAGGATGTAGCTATAGCAGAGTTCCCCCTCTACTATATTAGGCTTAAGGTAGTGCGCTATAGTAACTGTATATTCTCTATAGTAGCTACTACTTTTTAATAAATTAGGGATTATATAATTAGTATATATAAATCCCTCTTATAGTAAGGAGTCCTTTAGGTCCTAGCTTAGAAACCTTTTACCACTACTATTATACAGCGCGTATATAAGTCTCTAGTTATAGGCTATTCTAAAAAGAACTCTACGTTTAAGATTATCTACTAGGACTACTACTAGGATAATATATCTAAAAATATTACCTAATTTGTACGTAATTGCCACTGCGCAAGAGTATATATAGACTAGTAGAAGTAGTAAGGTCTTCTATAGCTACTTCTAATTATAGACTAGTACTAGGCGTAACTCTTAATAGATTTTATAGTAGACCTTTTCTAGGCCTCTATAGTAGCACTGCGATACCTGCTTATAATTACTAATAGGCTGTTAAAGTATATATAACTAGAAGCTATAACTTCTATAATAGTAGAGCACTATATAGCCTACTTCTATAATATATAGTAGTAGTTCTATAGCTTCTCTACCTTACTAATTATAGATAGAAGCTTAGACTAGCTAGAGAAGTTCTAGACTACACTGTGTAAATTAACTAGAATAAAATAACTCCTCTCTATAGTATACTACCCCTAGACTAATAGCAGCACAGAGAGGGTAAACTAGGAGGTACTCTTAGTCCTCTATATTATAGTTAACTTTAAATAGATAGACTAGCTAGACTACCTCCTAGCCTACTAGCTTATATTAAATAATAAAGCATCTACTACTATAGGCCTAAGCCTAAACCTTCTACTAAATAAATATTACGTTAATCTCCTTAAGAGAACCCCCTTACTAGTAAAGTCTACCTACACTTCTACTAAGAGGGCAAAGCACTTCCTAGACTACTTTAAAAGAGGGATAGCTTTAGCTTAAACTACTATTACTTATAGATAGTAGTATACTATAGAAGCTATAAACTACACCTACTACCTTATAGAGCAATTCTAAGTTAGAGATAAAATATAGTTCTTACTATATAACGTAAAAACTAACTAGCTAAAGAAGAAACTTAACTAGCTTAAAATTAAGTATACTATAATAGCTATACTATCCCTACTTATAGTAATACTAGACTTGTCTAGTAATCTCTATAAGACTGTCTATATTAACCTTTTTAAGTAAGCAGCGGACAATCCCCTATCTAGTTAGATCTAGGCTAACGTTTAGCTAGGCCTAGCTTTAGAGCTAGAAAAAGCAGACCTAGACCTACGCGAATAGGAAGTAGAGGAGGTCCTATATATTAAAAACACTTAAGGAAAATAATAATAGGCGCTAGTAAAGTAGACTAGATAGGTATTACTAACTTAGGTGCTAGTTAAAAACATTATAAATACTATAGCTCTAGACTGCTTTAAGGCCGCCTAAGGGGACTATAAGTATAATAATAGTCTTATTTAGCCTATAGGGAAGAATATATAAATATTATAAAAGAAGCTATAATAGGTATTTAAGAATTTATTCCTTTACTAACCTAGTAGAGGCGCTATTTATCTAAAAACTACTAAAGGCTATTAGCCCTAGGGTTATAATAACTAAAGTGGCACTAAAGTAACACTAAATAGGAATAAAGGGGGGCTATAATAACTATATTACTCTTTACACTAGTAGTAGCGGCACCTAAAAAAGTGCACTAAGCTAGTCCTAAATAAAGGCTTAGGTAGAGTTACTCTATAAGACTCTTAATATAGGTTAAAAGGTATACGCTATTAGACTAGAGCTGCTAAAAGGGTAGAGTAGCGTTAGCTAAGAGCTATCCTAAGTCGCTTTATAATAGTAGTAAGTAAGTTAGTAGTTTATACTTAAGTCTAAGTTATTTTATTTAGGCGCTAGCCTATGCTTTTCTTAGATCACTAGATATAATTTTTTATATTATTTATTTACCCTACTATATTATTAGCTAGCGCTACTAGATTCTAATTATAGTTACTACTACGCTAGGCTAGAGTTATCTAGAGTAAAGGTGCTACTAGGGCTATGTCTATACTAGGGGGGGCAACTACTATTCTATTACTACGCTAAGGTGGGGGTATAGTAGAGGAGTCTAGCTTCTAGATTAGGCTAGAGTTCTTAAGCGCTAAGTTTAGGTACTACTTATACTACTAGGCTAAGCGGTAGAACTCTACTATAAAGGTAGGCAGCGTTCTAGTTATAGGCTTCTAGGGGTTAGTGCTATATATTTTAGGATTATAGATGTGTAAATTGCTATTAATCTGGCCTTACTTTACGTATTTAATCTAGAGGCGTAGAGCCCGCCTTAGGCCTAGGTTATTAGCGAAGGGGGCGGAATTGTACTAGTAGGTGGCCTTAGTGTAATAGTAGGCGCTATAGGAGTGGCCCTAGAATAGTTAATAGCTATATAAATATTAATAATAGTCTAGAATATAAGGCTATAGACTTACTCTACGCGCTTAAGCTACTTAAAGGTCCTCTAGTCTATCGCTCTTACTACCTAATAGCTATTTAAAAGTCTATTAGTCTATTGTTATTTTATTCCTAGGTAACTAATAACTACTTAAAAGTCTATATAGTTTATACTAGCACTAGATAGCTACTTAAAAGTCTATTAGTGTGTCGTTTTATTTCTAGGTAATTAGTAACTACTTAAAAGTCTATTAATCTATCTATCTAGGCAACTAATAACTACTAAAAAGACTATACAGTCTATTTATCTATATACCCTATAGCTGTTTAAAAGTCTATTAGTCTTATTACTCTATTCCTAGCTATTTAGTAGCTACTTAAAAGTCTACTAAATAGCTTTTATTAGTTCTCCAATTACTTATTACTATACTTCTCTACATCCTTTTAAAAGTAGCCCTATATCCCTTACTAAATATAGTGTTATAGGTGCGTTTGCCTTAAGTAAGGAATATAAAAAAATAAGTTAAGTTATTCTATCTAAAATCTATTATATAAATCTAACTACTCTAATTATCTATTAGGTCTCTTCGTGTCTTATCTAGTTAGGTTCCTTCCTTCTATCTATTCCCTAATTAGCTATCTTAAACGATAGCTAATTGGTCCTATGTTTCTCCGACTCTCTATCGTAGGCCAACCTTTACACTACACTACCCTATTAGATTTAATAACTAACTACGCCGCACGCGCTACTATATAAAATAGTTATATATATTATTATGTTTATAGTATGCCTTACGTGAGGAGTATAAAAGAATAAGTTAAGTTATTCTATCTAAAATTTATTATATAAATCTAACTACTCTAATTGTCTATTAGGTCTCACCTTCGTGTTTTATCTAGTAGTAGTGTATGTCTCCCTTTTTGTCTCTTCCCTAATTAGCTATTAAAATAATAACTAATCGGCCCTATATTTCTCTAACTTTCTATTATAGGTTAATTTTTATACTATAGTGTAGTCTAAGTAATTATATACTTCGAATCTTAACACTACCTTACTACCTTACTCTAGTATAGAGGCCTATTAAATATTCTTACTAATTAGGTAATAATACTAAGCAGGAAGCCTTTCTTATTTATATTATAGGTATACCACGCCTCTATTAAGTACTACTAGATTTTCTACTATAGGAGGTTAAAGTGGAGCTAATATTTATATAGGGAATTAGCTTTATAGTAATTACTATTAATACTAACTATCTACTTAGATATTAAAAAGTTAGTGTTACACTATATAAAGTAATTAACTTACATAATTAAAATCTTTTTCTAGGTAATAGTGGACGTAAAGCTCTATATTATCTACTATATAAGTAGAATGCCCTACTAAGTAAGGCGCCTAATATAGTATAAAAGCTCTACTTCTTATTAGCCACTAAGATTTTATTATTTTATATAATTATTTTTACGTAACTATATAACGTGTTAGTGCCTACAACTTAGCGTAGATAAATTAACGCTATATTTTATAGTAGTATTTAACATGTAAAACATTTTCCTAGTTTTTATAAAAGGATTACTGTAATCGCCTTATTAATTAGGTCTATATTATTTGATCTGCGACGCGTTGAAGTTGGTGTGGTGTATTGGGGCGCGTGCGCGAAGTGATGGCGTGCACGAGCCGCCAAGTCACGGTACGGTAGCGTCTCTGCTCCATCGGACGTCTGAGCACAGCCGCACCCGTACGGGCTCCCTTCGTCAGGATTTTAGCTCTCCACGCACATTATGCCTATAGGCGAAAGGTGAAACCGTCTCACATAAGCGTGTAAGAGGGTCGGAATCCTCTGCCGCTGAGTCGCACGTCACCTCGTGCACAATACGGCAACGGATCCGTTAGCCTCCTTCGCAAGGATCCTCCCTCTCTGATATGAGCATATGGGAGCGATCGCTCGAGAAAACAAAGCTCCTATTGCTTGACCAGACGATGAATGGGTGGAAAGTAGCACGTAAGCTGGATCGGACGCGCAGTCGATGCTGACCGACATGAGTGCAAAGGTAGGTACTCCGCTAGGTATACAACTTGGCAATCCAGGCCCTCCACTTGTATATAACTTCATGTATACAGCTTCAATACCTCAGCCCATGCTGCCTTGAGCTTCTCACTTTGACACTGCACGCTGAAATTTCGTTACAACAGCGGAACCGACAAACCCATCATGACTGGCCCGGAGATACCCATTCCGGCAGAGTTCGCCTCTAAGCTTCGTTTTATACCGGCCAAAGATACACGCACTGATGCCGAAATCATTTCCGCCCTCAACGAACATGTACCCGTTACTTCCGAGAAAAACATTTGGACGTATTGGCATGCAGGCGTTGATGCCATGCCTTCGTGGAACAAACGTACTATATGCGACTGGGTCCGTCTGCACGACTCTGAGTGGACTGTTCGCGTCCTCAACACCATCTCAGGTCATCCGAACCATGCACTGAATTGGGTTGAACCCGATCAGCTACCGGAGACCTTAGTGAAAGGTACCATGACCGGACCCTACGTAGGCCCTCACTCCGCCGACTTCCTTCGTGGCGCTGCGATATACAGGTACGGAGGTGCATGGCTGGATGTCAGCTGTATTCTCTTCCGAAGCCTTGACAAGATTTGTTGGGATCAACTTGCCGACGGGAACTCGCCTTTCACAATCAGCGCGGCAATCCAATTCAAAACAATTATGGCTAACGCTTTCGTGGCCGCACGAAAAGGCGATCCTTTCATCAAGGCATGGCACGAGCTTTTCATGCACCTCTGGAAGGACCAGAATGACTGGACTGGCATCGTCAAATCGCCACTGATCATGTCTTTCTTGCAACATATGGATTTCAGTGAATCCGAGGCTGCTGGATATCATTGGAAATTCACGGTCGATCCGGTCACTGTCCTAGGTTATATCGGCCAAGTCCTGTCATGGTGCCGTGTGGCCAGCCTCCAAGAACCCGACGGTGGATTCGACGGCGTGGACTACTACACAAAGCACGTCCTGTGCTTTAGTGCGCTCAACGAGATCTGGGCTGCCGAGAAAACGGTGGGGTTTGATGGTAACGACCTCCACAAGGTGTTCACCACACGACTCGACGCAGACCCAGAGAGCAAGGAATACAAGAAGGCTTACGAAACAACCTGGAGGCTGTTGACAGATAGCAGCCTGCAGAAGATTACACATGGCAAGAATCTTACCGCTGATATCCACTGTGGCGTGTTGTTAGACCAGCAAGAGGGCAGTGATTGCGCGCCAGGTACCTTTGGGGAGCTGTTGAGGTATGGCAGGGTGCATTTTGAGCAGACGCGCGAAAAGATCGACTATCGGGATGCTCATAAAGTGGAAGGCGAAAAGGTAATCCACAAGGGGCTGCTGGAAGCATGAACAGGCACATGAGTATCTATCGCGTACGTGTGATGGAGTTCTCTTTTGCATCTGCGCCTGTACGCAACAAATAGGTATATAATACATTGAAAGTAGTCTATATCTGCTATATGTAGCGCCTAGACGCTTAACTTGTGCTTCCTGCTAGTTAGGATAATGATAGCTATGTTATAGTAAAGTCTAGTCCTACATTAATTGCTCAAACTAGCTTTTAAACAATAATGTACTCGCCGTACTACGTACTGTTGCGAGCGCCGCCAGCACCCTCGCAATCCTCTTCTTTCTTCTTGACCAGTCCAATCCTTGTATCACCCTCCATGACCTCCTTCCTCCCATTTGCACTGCGCGAAGTGTTTCTGTCAACCTGAATTCAATCAACAACCTATTTTATTACAAGAGACCATCTTTTGTACTTCTGAAAATCTTGTAGACCTCTTGCTTAGCTCGGAAATTCCTGGCTCTTCTTCTCCGACTCGGCTTGGGCCTCGCACGCCTTTTTTTGCGCATGCTTGACCTTCTTATTGTAAGACGAGACCAGTTACTTATAGTCACTCTCTTGAACGGCCTCTGACTGGTATTAGTTCGGCCTCGAGCTCGTCGGCCTATGGACTCTGCTGGTCCTCCAGCTCGGGCTTTCTCTTCTCGTATCCTCGAATCGCGAATTGAAGGCAGCTTTTCCAAGTCCCGATTACCATTCTTCAGCTTAACAAAACAAGGTCTAAATCCTTGTAGCAGGCCGGCATTGGATTTCTAAGATACGTCACTGGGGAAGAATTTCACGTGCTTGGTATAGATCGAGTTACCGCAGGATCAACTAGAGTATGCGGTCTACGCCTACGATGAATTTACGCGACAAGTGTTAAATTACATAGTAATAATCATCTATATACTCCTGGGATGGCTGCTGTTAACTCAGATTTCCCTGTCATTGACTTTCGAATGTTCGAAGGTCCCCTCGCAGCGCACGTTGGGAGTGCAGAACATCATATACTGTACAAAAAGCCTCTTCGGGAGAGCGAACTGGCGTATCTTGCATCTCACAATTGAAATTCAAGCAATGATGCTTGGCGAACCTTGCAATTATGAGCAAGCTCCCATCTCACCATCTTTCTCGCAGATCCCAACTATGCAGGACCCTCGCTGCAAACAACACTAGTGATCCGACCAACATGGCTGAGCCCTACGAATGTCAGTGGAAAGAAGCCACGATGGAGTTCGAAGCAGCTTACCGAGAAAGCTATAAGGCCACGATAGTCCTCCCTGGTAGTTGGATTCTTGCCTATAATCGTCGTGCCAATCGGAGCTCCAGTCAACGTCGCAATAGCTATGACACTGTAGAAGGCCCCTATTCTTGCGCCGACTTTGTCATCTGGGACAATCTGACTGACAACTGATGGCAGCAACGAAAGAACAGCGCCAGAGGCAAACCCAAAGAGTGAGGCAAATAGAGCGAGCACTGGGAGCGACGATGCACGAAGCCAGATAGACAAACAGAGAAATCCGGAGAAGAATGTTATGGGGAGGATGATGTTAAGCCTACCAAAACAATCCCCAAGGAGGCCTCCGCTGATACGCTGTCAGTTATGACTCTGTAAAAGAAAAATAACTTACAAAATCATCCCAGGTACGCTTGAGCCACTCATAAGGGATATCAAGTACTTTCCGATCGACTGACCTGGGTAGACCTTGATAGCATATGACTCTGACTAAGATCAGTCGCGGCTGTATTGAGAAGATGAGGCACCTACTGATGTGGAACCCTGGGACCCAGAGGCCGAAATTGGCAAAGCACCCTCCTAGAGCCAATACGGCATATTTGGCATCTCTAAAACCATTAAAATCTAACAGGGAACGGAGACTGATCTTAGCACCGCTTGGTCTATCTTTGGATATCAATAGGGCAGCTGAGTAACAAGCACTGCGGCGATCAGATAGAACTTTTGAGTTTTGGGGTATATAACTTACAGAACTTTGATAGCTGCAATGCGCATCGTCCATGGAAATCCCACCAAAGGTTGCAGTTGCGTAAACATAAGTTGGTAGCATACACCGCCCATTGCACCACCCGAACTGACAAGGCTCATAGCCATCGCACGTCTCTTTTCGAAATGCTGGGCTACGACTGTGCAAGCTGGTTGGATACCAGATCCAGCAGTGACTCCCAAGAGCAGCCCTTGCGTTACAAAAATATGCCATAGTCCACCCTGGGGACAGAATGAAAGCGCCGAGAGGGCGACGGATGTGCCCAAGCCAGAGAAGAGATAGAGAATCTGGTCACATATGAGTAGGCAGCTTCTGGTAGTTGGTGTGTCTGCATACCTTAATACCGTGAGCATCGCATATACCTCCAGATACTGTAGACAGCAAGTTCATCAGCGCGAGTTGAAGGGTTCCAATGAACGCAATCGTGGATGGAGATATCGTTCTGAGATAATCATTCTGGTAGTAATCTTGGAAGAAGCCAAAACTATTCAGAAGCCCAAAGGATGAATAATAGACGAGAAATGAGCCAACGACCGTTAGCCATGCTTGCTTGCCTCCTTCATGGTGCGTTTTCTCGTGTTTGAGTACACTTCTGGAGGTGCTTTCGGTATCTGTCATACTCGCGGTATCCACACAAGGGATGCGAGGAACTTTCCGCTCCATCTTGCTTCGATGATTGAGGAATGATCTGTCGTCTGCATCACTAACCATGGAAACAAGGCCTTGATATACATGAGTTAGAACGTGGCAGGCCGTTGCCAGCAAGACACCCCACAAATGTTATCCTTCCCCTGGCGTCATATCCGGTCAACATTGTGACGCTAAGATGTCATTTCCGTCTGGTGCAAACGGAACCACCAAAGCTTCGTACCCAGATCTTAACGATGAATGTGGTATGAGGATACATGACTGCCTTAGGAAGTTGGTTTGGAAAGGCTGAGCATTCTGGAACTATCATAAGACATGAATTGAGATTGCATGGTTTTCCGTGTTTCAGTGGCACTCGGGATAGCGGCTTACGGTAGATGTACCCGGGTGTGTGGATTTATTCGAACTTCGCAGTACGCGCTGTATGATGACGGTGGCCACAAATACATCATTGAGATACCTCATGAAGCGAATGCTCTCACATTTAATTGTGGGTCTTGTGGTGTCAGCCGAGCGGGAACAACCCGTTCGTACAACTCATGCATACAGCAACAAATCATGGAGCAACTCTTACACGCAACGCGCAAATAATCTGGAGGATGTGTCATTAATCACGATCTATACTTCACCTCCGATCGGTGGTCTCGGTATTCAAATGCGGGAGGTTAGGATAAGGAAGTCGAGGTGCATATGGTAGTGCGCATCCGTACCCTGGTATCTTTGTGTTCAGCATAAGAAGAATATGGCCAGTTTGGCTTCATATTCCACAGTGTAGCTTGTGTTGGGAGTTACGTGCACAACTGCCTACCTGAGGTAGGTAAGCCACGCCACGCAGCGTGGCGAGAAGAAGTCTTAACGAAAGGTCAAGTGGAGACCAACCTGCCAGCTGTCAGTCAGGATCGCATGACCTTGTGCACATTCTAGACATTGCTGAGGAGCAGGCAGGTACCACCACGGAAGCATGCATGATGCCGAGCGGTGGGAACGTTGAAGTGCCAAGACACGCCGATCGCATGTCGCGCACCGTGAAAGGGCTCTTGTATGAACGTGAACACCCGCGATGCAATATCGCGTGCGGATACTGAGCTCGTATAGTAGCCTAAGCCGCTCCATGATTGACGTCTAGGTGCCTGACTAGCGAAGGCCTCAGCGTGTACCTACCGGTATCCACATGTTCATGCAGGGGAGGGCCATGCTACGGTACCGGTAGGTAAACGCCAGCCCAACGAAATGACGCGAATCGAAACCTGCGCCAGCAACGAGATGAAGTCGAATGCCACGAAAAAGGTCCTTAGTTCAATTTCAGGGGAATGGAGGTCCTACAGGCACCGAGGAGGTGTTGCGAACGCCCTTCTGTGGATCGGGTAGCTACATGACGCAATCCAGGTCACGAGCAGTTCAGATAGGTACGCGAGAATCGACATCTGTAAAATGGGGACCACATCATCTCCGCACAGCATCTTCCATTGCTTAACCATTTGGGATCTTCATCGCTTGGTCTTGCGCTTGTCAAGGATGAGTTCCACGGAATTACAAAACCGGAACGTGGCGTGGTTCACCGAACGCCCAGACAACTCCCAGCTATCGACCGATGCACGCCATCTGCTTGAGGGTTACAACATTATCCCAGCTGAAGATGTTGTCGATCATGTCATCAAGATACGCAGCGAGGCTTGGAAGATCTTTCCATATCAGTGCATTGGCCAGTTCCACTTCTTGGATATGGCGATGAAGCAGACAAAAGAATAGCCAGAGCTTTTGGAGCGCCTCGGAAAAGGTCAACGCTTCTTGGACATGGCTTGTTGTTTTGGACAAGGAATCCGACAACTTGTGGCAGACGGTGCGCCACCGGAGAACATCTTCGGGTGCGACCTTCGGAAAGAATACGTAGAGCTTGGCTACCAGTTGTTCCGCGACCACGGCCGTCTACATGGTCAACTTTTGACCGCCGATATATTCGAAAAAATCGTCTCCGCTTGTAGACCTGCAAGGTATCTTCGATGTTGTTGTATAAGCTGGATCCTTCTTTCACCTGTTTGATTATGAAAACCAGATCAAGGTTTACAAGGCAGTTGCGAAGTTACTTCGATCTGAGAAGGGGTCGATAATCCTTGGTCGACAAATAGGTGCAGTGTACGCCGGAACTCACGATCACAAGACGAATCCAACGGGGTAAATGTATCGACATAGCCCTGAAAACCTGCAAGAAATGTGGAAGAAGATTGGGAACGACCTGTGCGTGTCGTTCTCCGTGGGTGCAAGTGTTCAAGTGCTGACTACAGACCACTTCCGCTTCCATACCGATGATACGAGGCGCATCCATTTTGGCATTCGTCAAGACCCGTAGAATGTAAGGGTCGCATCTGATGGGCATGCATTCGAGGTTGACTTATTGTGGGGCCTCCAGGCTGCCTCTAGTCTAAAAAACTATAACAAGACCCTCACGAGCCAAGCACTCCGGCATATATGTAGACGTAAGCCCTATGTGTTCGGTGCGGACGCACAGACATTGCCTCATCCTTAGAAAATGTTGCCTGGCGGCCATCTATGTAACATTTTCACATGCAACAAGACCCAGCGCGACTATAAACCTGCAGAAAGCTTCAGTCTTTGAAGTATTGAAGTAGATCTTGCATCCTAAAATCTTCTTCGCCTCCGTACAATATTCTAGCCGATGCCCGTGAACTTATTTTTAGGATCTCTGGATAATGTCATCTCAACACGCGATTTGCCGGGTTCGGGACCGGGGTAGCTCCAGCCACCCACCGTGTTCTAGATTGCTTGTACTTTGGGTATATTTCGTTTATAACCTTCAGCATGTTCTCTTTGGCGGACCTCAAACCGATATTCTAGGCCAGCTGCACGTTACCGCGGCTTCGGAGCGCCCACTGCCTGGTTAGGATGGTGAAGCCCTCCCTTTTAGCGAAAATGCGACCGCAGATACGATGCGAACAGGGCTAATTGAATCTATAACGGGGACGCAGGCAGTTTAATCAGGACTGGAACGTCGGTCTACGGACAGGCCTGGCCAGCCACAATGGGACAAAGTATCGAATGTGCTCGAATGGACACCTCTCATTTACTCACAAATGAAATATTCTACATCACGAGCGATTCGCACGAACCGGGCGCTCATTGCGGGATGTGCCGCAGACCATACCTACCTATAAAAAGAATAGATTCGCCCATCTGATTGTCGCAGCTTGTCAAATACGTACGAATTTCGAGTTGGATCTTGGAAGCATCGGGTTTCCACCGCAGAAATGAAGAAATCTCTTTTTCTCGGTGCGGCACTAGCTGCGGGTGTCAATGCATTGGCAATTGAGGCCAGACAGCGTCCACAGCCTACGAGCACGCACGCCGGGATTCCAGATGGTGAGCGCAACGTCCTGGTTCATGGAGCCCTTCGATTTTGATGACCGAGGGTCAGAATTCTAAAGGCGTCGTCGCTAATACACCACAGTCTCGCAGTGTGGGTTGGACTCCTTCGTAGGACACACTTCCGAAGCGCTTCTACTCTGCAGCAGCCTGCTCAAAGGTGGGACTGCTACACAAACAGCCACTGTTACGGCCGGCACCACCACCACCATCAAGACAACAGTCATTATTACATTGTATCCGCCTACCACTTCGAGCAGCGGACCGGGTAGGGTAAGTAGCCGTTTCCGAGAGGGTATCCAGTGTTAACCAATGTCAAAGCCTACGACCACTCCAAAACCGCCGACGTCTACGCCGAAGCCACCCACATCGACTCCGAAACCACCGACGACGTCCACCAAGCCGACAACAACCGTACCAACCGCATCCCCAACCCCAACACCGTATGATATCGCATGGAAAACGTATTCGGAGGATTCTGGCTAACAAAGAATAGGCCGGCGGGTTGCGGACTAGTTGGATACACCAAGGACACAGCAGCATACTATTTTGATAGCTCCGGGACGAAGAGCACCTTTGCCGCTTGCAGCGCTGCCTGCAAGGCTGACTCTCAATGCAAGAGCTTTGGATATGGAGAGGCCAACTGCATGCTGTTCACCGTTGACGCGTAAGTTGTTGACTGCCTCAATCTCATCGATCAGCTTCTGACCTGTCCCAGTACTTCCAACACGAACTACAACCCCATGTCCCCGTACACCTTCTACGATGTCAGCTGCCCCTCTGAGCTGCCTGTCAGGAAGCGACAGGTTCAAATATCAGTCGGTCTTGGCATCTCGTCGCTTTCTTCGGCTTGCTCGTGCTTGATCACCGCGGGTCCGGGTGCTATCACTAAAACAACTTCGGTCACGGTAACATCGAAGTTTACGGCCACACAGACTCTGACTAGGACTGTGAGCTTGCTGCCTGGTGATGACGGGCGTTTTGACTAAAAGAAGACGAGGAAGAGGGGGCGGAATTGTCTTTAGGACTCCTCAAGCGCTAGCGTACGGTAGAACTGCATGATGGATTTCAATCTCAAAGTTCGATATTTCGCAAACGGATCGTCAAAATATTGCTGACGTGTAAAGCGATGTTTCGTGCCTTGTGGCAATTGGCTGCGATTGGCTAGCCTATCTGCCTCCCGCGTCCGTCCCAGTACATCGCAGATCTTCACGCCCTCCCACTCTTTCAACACTCGAGCATGGGCAAAAAGAAAGTATGCTTCCGACACCGGGAATCGAACCCGGGCCACATCGGCACATGCTCTAATGACTTAGAGATGTGAGAGCGATGTATCCTAGCCACTAGACCATATCGGATTGTTGTAAATTTGATAACGTAAATTTCTGAGTTTGATTATATATATCAGCTGTACTTGCTCACAGCGGGAGGACGCCATGGCGATAATGCTCAACTTGATCTGTCTCGGTGCTTTCACGTTGTGCGAGTCATTTCGGACTTTGTGGGACTGTTACAGATTTTTCCATTAGCGCGGTCGTGTCCGGTACCTAGCCCTTGCAACGCCTTATCCCATATGAATATTTCGACTTATCTCGTGTGAAAATTGCATTGGATACCTGCAGTCTCCACATCACAGATTGCACACAAGCCTTGTCATAAAATGAACACTTTGCCTGGTTCCCCTGCAAAATATCTCAGATTACTCTATGCTGGAGCGATGTCATCTGCTATTTTCACCAACACCACTCTTGTTACTCACATCGGAAATGTAAAGGTCACGCAACTCTCCTAGATCTGCAGCTATTCGGATGAGTGTATCAGTGGGATCCACCTAAAGCCCCCATTTTTACTCTATCTGCATTGGAACAGTGCTCAAGCCCTCCTAATGGGTTGTATTACTGTTCTAGTTCAACAGACTCTCTTGTTCAATTTCTTCAGACTCTCATGAAGCGAATTCAGATGTCCATTTTGTCATCGGTCAATCAAAACTGCTGCATTGATCCTACAGCCAGGTTATGTTGGTGGAGAGTGCCTCACATCTGCTGATCAAACTTAAACCACCATTGTCTTAGTGTCAATACCGACAGTTGACCTTGACTCGCCATGTGCGCACCTAAGAATGAACCACACCGCTTGGTCAGGTGGTCACACTCTTCTTGGGTCATGTTCTTCAGGCTCTAATGACCCAATTATATGCACAAAGCTTGCAACATATGGAGATTTTACTGTCTACGTCCGGTCACGCTGCAATTGTTGTGCCACTTTGCGGAAGAATTGTGAACGGTTGGGATAGAGGGTCCCACACAGAAGGAAGATATAGAGAGCTTCGTTTCACTGGTGCCAAACTATCATCAACAGACAGCTCAGCGTTTGGAGACAAGACGCGATGTCTAAAGAATTTCTTGCACGAATCCTCCGGCAGCAGAGGGAGTTGACACGATTAGCCAATCAGCAGCAAGATGACCTCGAGCGCTATCTCATCGACCGTGGGGACACTGGCACGACGCATCACAGCGAAACGAGGCAGATACTTGATGCTATTCAGAATTTGGGGAGGCTCATGGGGGAAAGCAATGAGAACGTGCTAGATGCTCTTGAAGCAAACAATGCGAAAGAGTGTGTTATCAATGAGAACGAGGATAGGAAAGATACAGCTCGAAATTCGGATCTGGTATACAAAATAACACAGGGAGTTGGTCAAAATAAGAGCAAGAACACGAAGGGACACAACGAGCATGACATTAGCCAGCAAGACATCCAACATCCACCCGATGTGAAACCACCTTTCGCTCTTGCACCACCTTCTCTGATTCCGGAACCTTTTCTTACCCTGGCCCCAGCATCGCTTCCTACCTCGGCGTCTCCAACTTTACCGACAACATATGCCCCCTTACCATCTCCTACTTCCTTGGGTCTACCTAGATATTACCAACCCAGAGGATTAAAGCGGACCGACCAGACTAAAACTTGCTACATCAATGTAGTTATGCAGGTCCTGGCAATAATTAATCCCTTCTAAT
The DNA here is from genome assembly GCA_015832175.1 of Paraphaeosphaeria minitans. Taxonomy (NCBI): domain Eukaryota; kingdom Fungi; phylum Ascomycota; class Dothideomycetes; order Pleosporales; family Didymosphaeriaceae; genus Paraphaeosphaeria; species Paraphaeosphaeria minitans. Next base: position 414,593 of record WJXW01000006.1, read on the forward strand.
TGAAACATGATCTGGGGAATCGTGTTGGGGCAGAACCCGAAATACGGCGAGAAGGAAAGAATGAACCGGGTCAATACAAGACGATGATGATGTATGGCTATTATAAAGGTCTCAACCTTGGCTGGGAGTTCTTGGATCTACTCAAACGTCTTCGCAGCAAAGGAGAAGACTCCCTTCATCCGTACGCCCTTCAGTTTACCCTCGCCAGGGCCGTGCTTCGACCAGGACAGGACCCAGCTAAGCAATCTTTCAAACTCGACGGGAGACGCGAAGAGGATGCAGCAGACTTCTGTCGCACATTGATCAATTACCTGAGGGAAATATGGTACCATAAAGACGAATTCGAACCCCTCGCGAAACTGTTTCATTTTGCAATTTCTGATGTTTTCACTAATACAGAGACCAGAGTGGAAATAGCTATAAAGCCCGTAGGAGGATGGGATCTGTTGCTGTACCTGCACGATAGCTTGGGGACTACTGTAGCAGACGCAATGACTGAGGCAGCGGAAATATCGATACTTACAGTGATAGATCTACTGGAACACAACTCCACTTACTACGCAGGAGGCTTCGCAGAGGGTATTGAGACTGGTAAACAGCAGAAGCGGTGGCGTTTCACGGCAACTCCTGATTTTCTTATGCTCACATTCTGTCGCCAGGAAGTCGTTGAAGGCAAGTCGAAAGAAACGGCCGGAAATTCAAGTCGACTAAAGCTCGCCTAATCCAACGCAACAATTACATGTTAGATCTATCCGAGATAGAAGAAAACATTGATGAGCTCAATGGTATGTACAAGTTACGCTCCGTGGTATATCATCACGGCAAAACCTTCGCATTCGGTCACTATACCATGATTACAAGGATAGAAAGACGTGGGCGCGAGCTTTGGTATCACTGCAACGACCAAACCATTAGCGAGTTATCGGAGGGCCCGTATCCTACAAGGGGACAATCTCATTATCAGGCCTACATGGCGCTTTACGAAAAGATTTCCCTCGAAGAGGCCATAAAAGGGATGGTAGATGAAGATTGGGATTTTAACCATCAGACATTAAGAGGGGAATGGACCCGGAGTTTTGCTACACGTTCATTTTGGAAGATTAGGTACACATTAAGAGCGTTACTTCAAAAGTTCGTCGTATCGTCGCATCTCGTGTATTTCATAGAGTTTTGCTGTGCCTATAACGTTTCTAGAACGTGCTACGCTTACCTTTAAGTAATTGATGTGTGGGAGTCTCGAAGGCTATATGGCTACCAAACTGGCACAATGACTGTAGTGCTCGAATAGATATCACAACTACAAAGCGTAATCTGTGATCAATCCGTCACTTGGACGGTACAGTCCACTTCAAGCTCATCTAAGGTGCTATTTAATATTTGCTCGCTGCTATAGAACGCCACCTTATCTTGAACCACGATTTGTCAATAGCTATAGATTTCATCTTAGCGAGGGGCATCAAGTTCCGCCAAGCTCTGCCCGCCCATCCAAATCATGGGGCTGCTGCATGAGGAGAAGCCATGTCTGCTGTGCTAAGACGAGGTACAGAAGGTGGACAATCCGACAAAAACGTGACGCCAGATTTCATAGCAATGCGGCGTGGGTCAATTCAGGCAAGCTGTGCAAGTGAAATTCATGAATCTAATATGTTCATCAGTCTCAATCAATATTTGCCTACCATGAGAATTTTCTAGTCTACTCTGTCCCGTGAATGATATACCTGTACGCATTGTTGAACCACATACCATTCTCCTCCTCGATAAACTTGGGCGTGGGCACCAATCCCCTCCACTTGTTTTCCCCAACCTCAGTCACAAATCTCGCTCCTAGATCTTCCAAACGCTTCTGCTCATGCTGAGCCCCCTTGGAATTGTATGTCGTGTAAAGCGCTGGCACGTTTTCTTCAACTAAAGCCTTGATGGTCGGCTCCCAGTGTGACTTCGCGTAATCGCCATCAACCCATCCACTGTTGAACAGCACGACCAGATCTGGCTTTTCAAACGTGGGTCCCAGAACAAATTCGTGGTACACGCCCTTGTGCAGCGATATAGAACGCTGACGGTCATCCAACTTGCAAGGCGGGCAGCAGTCGAGATTTTGCTTGGTAAGAACAGTACCATCTACCGGACCTGGTATGTCAGGGCCAATGGCCGTGATGTGTAGACTTTTTACACTTGGCATCAGATGTAGCAGTTCCTCGAAGTTCGCTAACGCAGTAAGTTCGCGATCTGTAGCGCCCAACATGTGTATTGTGAGTTGAGGTTTCTTCCAGCTGAGGTCTTCGAGAGCTGATACGATTGTCAGCGGCATGGTGAGGCTGTCGGTGGAATACAAAAGGAACATGAGCATTCGCTCTGCTTCGTCTTTCTCGTTATCAGATCCACTTCTGGCAATGTCATCCTCGATACTGCTGAAATCGCGCTTGAATCGCCCTTCTATCTGTTGTTTATCGGATATTTTTGTATAGTAATCGAACCATCCGGTAGCATTTGCGAGAGGCTTGTGGGTTTCACGCGGGAACTGAGTGCATGTGATCGGAGTTGCTTTGCCGGTATCTTCGAAGAAATTGATACGGAAGTTTTCGATGCGACGGAAATTCTGCCAGGCTGCACATACGGAGGCCGAATGTTCAGGCGTAGGCGAGCAGTCACCGCACGAGAAGACCAGACGACAGTCTTCGCAACGATTAAGATTAATCTTGCGGCTTGCGAGTTGTACCGCACTCCGGCGGCAGGTAGCACAATAAGCTTGCGCTCTACCTAAGTTAAAAATGTGTCTGCGTAAATTTGATGGACTTTACTGACTGGACAATGTAACGCAAATCCTCATCTCTGGGTGCTGCATTTCGGATCACGCGAACCATCATCAACTGCAATCTATCAGCTATCGATATGACGGAGATCTCGCGTTTCGGCTCTTCGTAATTCACTCACTAGATATTCACGATATTCATCCCATGTTCTGGTTGTCTGGTATTGCTCTTCCTCGACATTGTTGATGGTTTTGAAGATCGTGCAATGATTCTTGTGCTTGAGCCTCCAATCAAGCTTCTGGCACTTTGCGGAGCAATAATATGCACGCTTGCAACCCGAGCACTTCAAAATATCATCAGAAGGGCTGAAGCAGCGAAAGCAAAGGTTGCCTCGGATTGCGCCGACAGGGAGAGCAGGTATGTCCACCACGCCCGAGGCCGCAACACGCTCGCGGTCCCTGCACTTGGCTGGCATAATGTTATAGATATTGTAAGTCCTTGAAGATGTCTATCTCTTGCAATGTGAGCTGTTGGCTAAGTGGAGGGGCTCGCAGTTCACAGAAGTTTCACTACGTGTTATGTAATCGCACTAGCCTAGAATGCCATACCTAGGTAGCGCTAGCGCTAACACACGTGCTCATGCATCGGCCCAGACTCATTCCTCCTCCCTTCTAACATTCCATCTGATTCGTCTCAAAGAGTTCGCATACTCTTTAAGATAGGCCAGCTACCTTAATAATCCAGTCTGCAGCCTCCTCGCCCACGCTCCCGTAGCTAATATGGCTACCCTGTGGATTGTCTCCAGTGCCGCAGATGCTATCCGCCGTCGCGCAAAACTCCTTCACCTTATCCGTGCTCAGACCGCTGATGCTCTGAGTCTTCAGTGGATCACCAAACATCAATGCCCCGGTGACATCTGAAGTGGAGATCCCCTGCTTGAACGTATTGTGGACGACCATTGCACCTTGTGAATAGCCGAAGACGAAAATCTTGCTGTTGGGGCACTGCGACTTGGCCGTCTTGACGAGCTTCGCCATCTCAGGGCCGCCTGAGGCACCCAAGTTTGCATTTTGCTGTTTCGAGTGTTAGTCATATGCAGTAGCATGGTAAGATAGCTTCGCAAACTTACGGTAGCGTCGGCAGGATAGTCAACACCCTGTATTGTCACTTTACCGTCTCCCAACTTCGACCTCAAGCTCTTAAACATCGGTGGCACGCTCACAGTTCCGACATTACCTCCCTCAGTTGTTCCGCGCGCGAAAATGACGGTCAAGCCCGTGCAGCAGTTCTTATCCGCAACACCGTTCTCACTACTACCGAGGCCGCCACTGCTGCCTACTTAAAGGGTGCAATCGCGTCCTACTGTCCCGATTCCCCCGGTTGATCCAGTCAAAGTGGGTTCGACTGTAGCACTGGTCGGTGTCGCAGTGTCCTGTACACCAGAGGCAGCGCTCGTTGCCCCAGGAAGACTGCCAGATAACGACAGGGGGGATCCAGCTCCAGAGCCAGCACCGCCTGATCCATAACCCAAGCCAAAACCTCCAGTCGGCAGGGTCCAGCCCGAGGGCAGAGTGAAAGAAGGCACGTTGAAACCGGGAATGTTGATCTGGGGCCTGGGTCGAGCATCGCTCAAACCCGCCAAAAGAAGCACAGTCACAGGCGCGTACTTCATCTTCAAAAATGTGGTCAAGAGAGCGTGTTGTAGTGAATGTAGAGTGCACAGCACAACGAGTGGCAATGGTCAGAAGAGAGAATAGGAGCGTAGAAGCGAAACACTGCGATGCTGGCGTCGATAAGTTCAATGGGTATGGGCGCTATTTGTACATGCCTTACTTTAGCTCCAGATCTCGGAGCGGTACAGGCAAGGGGCCAGCGTACAGTTGTCCAACGCCACAACTACGTTCGAAACAAACACTAAATCCATCCAGTAGCATAGTTGTATTATGTTCAGGTTTGTACCAAACCTTCTTAGCAGATCTATGCCTCTTTGGATGTTTTCTCATTGTTTCTAGGCCTCCCAGCCTTCTAGACGCAGCAAATTGCTTTTTAGTGAAGTTAAGAAATGAGTCTATGCAGACAGATGCCCAGATCAGTAAGAGGAGCGTTTTACATACATTAAAACGTAGGAAGTGGGCGTAGACGAGCGCGGGGCTGGCAGTGGAATAGCCTCGGGAGGTGGCAGCTGGCTTGTTTCACCAGGCGTGGTGGCGGAACATTGAGGGAAATCACGCGCTACGACCATAAAGCAACGAAGAACACCAATGAGCTTACAGAAGCGTAGGAAACATCCGAGGTTGGCTACAGTCCAAGCTCTCGGAGAATCCACAGCATCGCACGCTACCACACATAGTGGGCAAGTTTCTATGTGCCTGCGGCTTCATCCATTTGCAAACAGCGAAAACCCTTCATTCCTTCTGATACACGCTCCGTTCCTATGAAAAAATGTCACGGTGCATATAAGGCACAGTCAGACATTGTTGCCAAGGTTGATCCCAAATGCATTCGAACTTCCTCGGCACCTGTCATGTATCGCAAATTACCAAACCCCTTGAGAACATCCTTCGACCTCTATTCATGGCGCTACGCACACCGCTTCCCATATCCCCTCGTCCAAGTTGTCCACCAACTACGATTCGGCCTTCTCCCCACTCAGATTTTGCTCCCATATTTTCTTCCTCGTCGGCGAGCTTCTCCTTGAGGTACACAACAACAATTGCTGTGCTTAAAGCAGCCTCTGTCTTTCCTCAATCCAGAGAGTACTCAGATTTCACAAGGTTGTTGACCGCCTTGCTGTAAACATCCAAATCGATGCCAATCTTTTTCCGCAGTGACATGCTAATGGGGGTCCAGGAGCCCTCAAAAGATTGCTCAGCAATGAAGCCCTCGAGCAACATGCCCTTGTCAAGCGAAGCTGAATCAGCCCCAGTTTCGCCTCCAGAAGATGAGTCGTTGCGCTTGAAGAATCGACTTGGAGCGTTGTTCCAGCTGTCAGCTGACGCGGGGCTGTTTAAGCAAAGCGCTCCGCGGCCATAACATGCGTCTGAAGCAGGCGGGGTCCCGCTGTCGAAAATACCGAAGTCCATATCTTTATCTGAATCATCACATTGCTCCTCTTCTTCCACCTCGGCCTCTAGTTCCACATGACTAGAACGTAAGCCACGTACTCCAACGGATTGGAAGTCGCCCTCCTCCTCGGGCGTCTTGTCGGACCCTGCAGATACGTTAGACTTTTTCTTTCCTGTAGACGACGCCCCCCGCAAAACCCAGCTTGGGATCAATAGCTTCGGGACTTGCAGGGCTATTGGCCGATCCAGTAAGACGAGCATCGGAGGTGAGACTTTGCTGTGGGGGTGCTCTTACTCGACGCCCGCCCCCTGGCGATGCAGTGCGTGCCATCTGCGTGGGGAAACTACCGCGACCACGATGAAGTCCGACCAACTTGCACAGGGTTTCGTCACTGAAGAGCCACTAAGCTGGACCGATTGAAAGCGATGAGCAGAGGTGGTGCCATGTGGCAGGGTATGGCCAGGAGGAAACGATCTAGGATCCTGTAGAGTTGCCTCGAGGCCCGCCCGGTCCACTTGCGTGCAGGACGAATTATCATTGAATCTGCCATCGCGGGGGCCACCATGCTTTGCCTCGAAGCTATTCTCGCTCCCCGTTGGGTTATGGCCCTGTTCATAGCGGCAGTGCGCAACTTCATGAGAGGGTTGAATTCTGATAGCATCGTGCTAGTACTTCTCCATCCACGAGATCCATAGCCCCGAGTTTGTGCCGAGCCCATAGGGATAGGGATTGGGATCTGTATACCTGGGAAAGAAATGAAGTTAGCCGAGTGGAGTACCGAAGTGCAGAAACTGGTGCAGATGTACCTTCACTAGTTGGACACTGGCTTTTAAAGGCATCAAAATGGTTACCAACAATATCCCAATCGCGGTCTTCTTCATCAAAGCCGCTACGCACACAGCGATCGGTGGCTCTCCGCCGCTTCTCCGCCATCTCAGCCTCTTTAGATTCTACCGCGACAAAAGAACAGAGCTTCCCGCCGACTTGAAACTCAACACCAAGTCGGACGGCTTCGCGTCGCTGTAGCAGAGCAGTCTTCGCAGGATATTTCTCTCCGATTGAAATCGTCTCGCCAGGCTTCTCTCCCTCTGTGATAACCTCTGTGATCCAACCTCGGCCTTCTTTAAGCTCCTGAATTGCTTTTCGTGCAGCTAGTTGATGGATCATCTGATCAAGTGCTGTGGGTGCCTCGACAGTAATCTCTAGTTCAAGAGGTCCTTGCGGCGATGTGCCTTTTGGCACAACACTCTTCGGCGTCCCGCTAACTGTAGTAGGCGACATCAGTAAGTAAAGACAGGTACGATTGAAGGGGAAGAGCGGAGATATCTCATGAGGGGTTTGCAGAATCTTATGTTCGATCAATTTTCGGAAGACCAGTGAAGATGTCTGTAGACTCGTTGGATTTGGGGTGTGCCTCACGGCCTCAGTGTCGTACAACGAGACAGGCTTCACATCGGTCTTATCGCTTATTTTATCTTCGAAACGAACAGTGACGTGGCGACTATCTGTAACAGATTCGACACTGTCATCATCATATGTCACTTCCAAGCGATAGTCCTTGATGTGCGGTGTAAGAGCACCCTTGAGCTGCAGCTTTGGTCAGGATACTCTTCCTCGAAATTGCCTAATGTCCTAGGGTTCAGCGAGGTCTTACCGTTCGAACAATCTTGCGGTCAAGCTTCTCATTTTCTGCCACCATCTGTGAAAATCCACGCCCAGATCTAGCGATACCCTCGATGAGAGAACTAGACACGCCTCCGCCTATACCAATGGGAAAGACGCGAACATCGCACGCCTCGGTTTGCTCGTTGACGTAATCGAACACCTGCTGTTGAGGACCAGATATCGCCATCTGTGAGCAGCATAATCTCTGTCGGCATCTCTGTCAGGCGAGCTTTGAAGCAAGCCTTCACTGCGCTTAATGTCTCCATTCCTCCGAAATCAGCGTCGAAGGTATTTACATGCCTATGCATGTGTTAGCGTAAGCTTCACTGATTTTCATGACCTTACTTTATTGATCCTACTTTATTGTTTCCGCAAACGTATCCTGATTGTATAACTGACTTTTTGGTCAGAGAAATGGATGGTCACTACCAAAGGAGCAGATATTGAACATACGTCCAACAGGTATTGATTTTAAAAAGACATTCATAGCAGATATCAGAGTGGGGATGTTATCGTCCATACTACCGGAGCGATCAGCCAGGAAGATGATCTCCGGCTTATGTGGCTTCAGATTGTTGAACATCGGAACCTTAAGAAAGTGTTAGTACCAGTTGGATTATACCCAAACCCGGCAAAAGAATTTAGAGCGTTGTAATCACTGCCCGTTGGTTAAGAAGCATTGGGTGGATCTCTAAGGTGGCTTGAGGAATGCCGACATCCTTCGCCACAGCCTGAAGCACGAAGTCCTTCTCCAACTGTGCGGTGTTAATGGCGAGGTGGCTGAAACTTTGGATACCGAAGGATATTCATCATTGGTGCTTCCGGAAAGACAGCCCAGTGATACTTCGTTTGGATGTGAAGGCGACATAATTTTCTTGATCGGGAAACCCTCGACCATGCGGACGTAGATTGTCAACGACATACCCTCCGTGTTATCTACAGCCGATTGCTCCATAAGTTCCCCAGGGCATAAGCCATACTGGGGAGAAATAGATGTGGGCACTGTCAATCGCACACCGTCCACTTCTGCATCGTGCTTCAGCTCTTGGATGTAGGTGATAGACACCTCGACAATGGAGCTTTTCGGTATATTGCTGACAGAAGTGGTGAAAACATCTGCACCATTTGGTAGCTGCTCTAGAAGCGCGGCTTCCGCGCCTCAGCTTTCTCTTTCACGAGGCCGTAGATGGTGCGATTCCCGACTTTACAAACAACGTCGACCACACTTAACGCCGTCGAACAATGGAAATGCGTATATGTAAGTATAGATCAGCCACCAACCCATTGTAACGAGCTTTTGCACAATCATGGGTAAAAGCGAAAGAAATAGGAATGTGGCATTCTGTACTCTGTACACCCATTTACCAGACTTCTTCAAGTTCATCTTTCGATATGTTGATAAACTTCTGCTTCAAGACTGTTCTCCATCCAGTTGAAATGATAGTAGTATGGGCGTCAAGTTTTACCTGAGGCAAATACTGCCGCTGTCGTACGGCTGGAAGGACATAATAACAGCCACAAACGTGGCGAGACATTTTTGCGATGCGCCAGCACTCCTCCAAAGAGGCGGGTGGTCGATATTTGAGTGTTTTCTGAAAGGTCTTCAAGCATGATTTGCAACAGCACAAAAGGCGGAGTCAGTACTACTTATGATGTGATGGAGATGGTTGCGTGAATGTGTCACGTTCCGCCATGGCAAAATGCGCAACCCCAAAAGCCAATCGAGAAATTTGTGAGTCACAGTTCGATATTGCGCAAACCATTAGATTCTTTCACTTGGCTACCGGATAAACTTTTTTGTCGTGGTTATATGGTGTCCCACTGTTTTTCCATTGAACCTTGAAGATGCCATGATTGAGATGGTGGGAACAACGCCATCCCAGAACCTTAGAACCACCGTCCACGCGTATTTTCTTATCACCTTGAGGGGCTTTCCACCCCAGAAATCAAAATTAATACAATACCTGAACCAGTTGCACATACCATTTTACGGTATAACTGGATATTGACTGCTTGTAATCTCGACCTCGTATGCTGTCCGTGACCAACTTCCACCTATCTTTCGTGGCCCATTGAGTTCTTCACGGTTGGCTGAGGAAGTCCCACACAGCCAATGTATGAGTCTTCACCACTGCCATGAATTCATCGATGGACACCGTTTCGTGGCTGCCGCCCATGCCCTTTGGGGAAGGGCCGTAGACGTAAGTTGGGATACCACGATAACGATAGAACTTGCAATCCGTTCCTCCCAATCCGGCTAACATGACTGGTTTGATGCTCGTGACTTCTTCGGCACACTTCGCAATTATTCCCGCAAACGGATGGTCTGCCGTGCAAAAGTTTGCGGGATTGCTGGCTGCTTGCTGCACCTTGTAAGAAGCCGTAGGAAAATCTTCCATATGTTGATCAATGAGGCCAAGGATCGTAGAAGCCTCCATTCCGATAGGGATGCGGATGTCGGTTTCGAAAACGCACTCTTCAGGAATAGTATTGACCTTGACGCCTCCATGGATGGTCCCTACATTAACAGTAGGCTTCAAAAGTACTCGCGATGCTCCTTCGCCCATGATTTCGTCGGCTATCTTGCGGGTTCGCGAGTCAAAATGCTTTCGAATCTCTTCCGGAAGGTGAGGTTCGAGACTCTCTATCTCTAGGAGCTTGTTAATGAGTCTAGAAGCAATGATGACGGCACCGCGGCTAAGAAAAGTATAGGCGCCATTTAGACCTTGCGCCTCAACCGTGAATGTGATCCGCAATGTGCCCTTTTCGCCAAACCGGATCGATTGAAAGCCACCAGGTTCTCCGTTCAAGACAACGTCGCCAAGCCAGCGCGATGGATTGCTGCAATTCTCCAAGAGATACCGGGTGCCCCATTTTCCCGCCATCTCTTCATCTGATACAGCCATGAGGCCCACGCTACCTTTCAGGCTCTCAGCTCTGCTTCGCAGGATGGTGTACGCGATGACGGAAGCTGCGATCCCGGCTTCCATGTCGACCCCACCTCGGCCATGGATCAGGCTCCCATCGTTGTAGCCTGAGTATGGCCCCCTCTTCCACTTTTCTGGCTTCTCCACTGGATACTGTCGATACGTCCGTTGAGTATCACGCGTTGCCCGGCTCCTCCCCCGCCGCGGAAATCGGCAACAACATTAGGCGCATGTGGTAAAAGGGCGACAGACTCGAAGTCCGCCCCATGATCTTTTAGATAATTCTTGATGACTCTTGCGGCTTCGGTAGTGTCTCCCGGTGGGTTGGGGGATGCCCCTTGGATCAGCTCCTCAAGGAACGTGACGTAGCTCTCGCAATTTGCATGGAGCTCTGCGACGATTGCCTCGCGTACAGACATGATAAAGCGGTATATAACTTCGACTCACAGCTTCAGGAAGCAAGGACCTTGTTCCTACGCTCGTAGGAGCAATGGCGATTTTGTTGAGGTTGAGTCACAATTCGACCTTATTATAGTGCTGGATGCAGGGCAATCCGCTCAAGAAGCGTTTGGTAAGTATTGAACATGGCGACCATACGTCTGGAGAATTTATACTCGACTTGCATAACCGCTCTGTGCGGAAAGATGGTCAAAAATGGTTCATTGTCGGAGTGAAGTTGAGGTCGTTGCTGTCCGAGATGGAGGCTCCGAGGTCCGTGCGAAAACGAGCTAGCCCGTTTTGGCGGGTTGTCAAGCTTCTTTCCCGTATACGCTCTCTTCGTTTTGCTCTACACATGTAAACGTCGGCTCATCATGAGCCCGCCCCACGGAATTCGCATTCTGCTTCGGACTTAAACGGTCTTCGAACCTACTCCACGATCGACGCTGTGCACGAATGCCGGAGGCCTTGGACTTAGTAGCTGATGTCCGAAAGGCAAACTCTAGAATGGAACATACAAGTATCCGTTTATTTCCAGCTGTCCAGTGGTGACTTAGCGAAGGGCGTCGTGAATTGTGATGACGAGCGGTGTGTATTGCAGAGGACATGGTGAATGAGAGTGGGCGAGCAACTATCACAGCAGGCAATGTGTTGCAGTCCCATCCGTCTTCTCACGGACGATACAGCGAGCATGACCCGACAAAAAATCCTATCTTTTGAGTTTTTGTTTAGTTTGGCGTCTTTCGCCTGCAGCCAAACAAATCCAAGCAGGGGTCTTCCGCTGATTTAACTGACACAGTTGAAAACACCGTCTAGAAGGTCATCGTCAGAGGTACTGATGTCTCTTCGGGCCTGGCACCTCGATTCTGTCCAGCTCGCGTATGTTCCTAGGGGTTGCGCTTTGGGGCTTCTGTGAAGCTACCATGTGCTCCAAGTTTTCACCATGGCAAATGTAGACTTTGTTGTTTGGTAAGTAAAGGATCTGCGACTCTCTTGATTCCGGAAAAGCTCTATACAGCAAGCTCTTCTGAAAATCCACGCGCAAAGGTTGGTTATGCCGTGCCAGGCGGCGCATCGTTGAAAGAACGTCATCTCTACTTTGGTCAGCTTGATCACCTAGACCCAAACAGGACACCGCACCACGAGCTTGCACACGGCGCGTTGTTGACCAGACTACGAAGTGAAGGTACCGCTTCACCAAGAAAGAGCGACGGGCAACACGGTATGACTCGATCTACCGACCCCAACAAACATCACCTGCTCAGTTGTACCATTATCAGCACCCAAATTCTTAACTATGGCGCGTTGCCGCGGATCCTCTCGAAAAGCGCCATCTCTGCGATCAGGTAAAAAGCGCGTTACCCGATCAATGAGCGGTATTGATAAATCCACCACATTCAATATGGACGGCAAACATCGCAAGAAATACTTCGACGAAAGCGACAACGAGCACGACAACGAGCACGACAGCGAGCACGACAACGCTGTGTCCGAACGAAGCCGCCCCGAAGAGATACGACGCATCACGGCTATTCCGACACCCGATGTCTCCCCGCGCCAGGATGAAGACGTCATAAATACAGGGAGCGGTACGAAAAGCGCGTCTGTCTCTAATCACCTTGGAGTACAGCACGCGGCCGCACGCGACCACAGTCTCAATGCAAGGCCACAGGAATTCATAGTCCGCACCGGAACATCAGTCTCAAGGCCGAACTCTGGGACAAGACGCGACAACATCGGGAACCGGGATTGGAGAGACGAGTCGTCACGGGGAGGCCTTTCCCCAGCTGCTTTCGAAGCGAACGAACTGCGTCGGACTGAGAATTACAAGAGAGAGAACACGCGATTCGACAAGGTACACGACGGTGCCCTGACCCGCAGCTTCACTGAAGGGAGACCTCTGCTCAAGTACTGGGAGGATTCCAGGCTGGAACGTCCAATGAAGAAGCAACGTACCCAAACCGTTTGCGAGGTTCCAGAGACAGCCGCGACTCTCAAGAACGGGCGCAATCAGGCACAGTTGGAGAGACAACGCAGTAAGCTATCTCTATCGCCAGTGCTTCCAATCAGACCTCCTGCTCCGGAGGATGAGGCTGATTCGTTGGATCTGCATGGAACTGGGCTTTGGCCAATTGGTAAGTTTGTCGCTTTTGCACAGCACCGGGGCAGAGATCTGAGTGATGTGTGTTATCTGTTAGGCAATATGTCGGCCATCGGATCTAAAACCTACATATGTAAATATATACTCACTAACATTCGGTTTAGATCTACCCGAGCCCCGCACAGGCAAACCTCCACTTGCTCATGTTGCCTGGCCGCCCACAATTTTTCCCCAAACTGTACGTCGTTCAACATCGCATCTGCCCGAGGGCGAGAGGCCTCAGGCACTCCGTGAGCGCTATCTAACCCGTCAATATCATGCCGAACGTCGGAAGATGGAGGGGAAGATGTCCGAGGAAGAATTGTCTGTTTTCTTTGAATTCTGATCCAACGCAATGATTGTACGATTCAGGGTTTCTCCCTTGGGTAAATATTTCCACCAGGTCCGTGACGTTTTGCATACCCTGGGTTGGGGTTTGACTGCGGTCGGCGTGTACGATAACCGGGTTGTAGGTAAATCATCTGTACGATATTTCGTTACAGCGCATCGGATACGGTAGAATTTTGGCTGGGACCATCACGCGAATACTCTTCCCATTGGCCAATTCATTCACCCCATTCCCGGGGAAAGCTTGGGTGTCGATCTTAGTTTGCTTGGCAGCGAGGCCTCTTATCTGGCTTGGCTCCTTCCCGTTGCAGGATTCCTCCGCTTCCTCAGCCTCTCTCCAAGACAGACCAGTTCCAGACAACATAATGGCGAAGTCGGTCGGTTTTCTAGGCGTTGTGGCTCCTCGTAAATATTTGGCCCTATCTCGTGCCTTCGTTTTGTGCTGACGCACCAGTCAATGTTTGCTGCCCCTCATTTTTGTTGAATGGTAAAGTAGAGAGTATAAGTAATGGATTGATCTAGCTAGTGGGTGACGTATATATCAATAGAGGACTAGCTCCTTCCATGGGCGCTAGGCACCTTCCGGCTGCACCGGAAGTTCCTTCAACAGTCCTCCCAGGCGGAGGTGCCTGTATACCGTAATTTAATACCCAAATATCTCAATCGTAAGGTCCTTTTCAGAGTCGTCGGATCATGTCCATTAGCCTCATTAGGGTAGGTAATGGGAGCGCCTTAGTACACAGATCTGCCAGATTGTCAATCAATAGCACATGCTCAACTATGAATTCGCTATCTAGGTATCTCTCTCGAACAAAGTGGTAATGTATACTAATATATTTAGATTTGGCTGTTAGCTTCTAATCCTAAACCAGGGTAATGGCAGCTTCATTGTCAACCAAGAGTTAATAGGCAACTTAGGTATTAATTATCTCAGACATAGCTTGTCGCACCCAGATGAGGTGGGTAGTAGTAAGTAATGCTGCCATGTATTTAGCTTCTATAGTACTGCGAGCAACACAACCTTATCGCTTGCAACTCTATATAATAGTAGTAGATAACGCCTGAAGTATAAAACCTGAAAATGACTTTGCATTATTTAGGTCTGTTCTAAATAACGCATCTGAGTACATGTCCATAGTGATAACACAAGAGTTAGGGTTGACAGGGGAGATCCTTAATTGTTGTTCTGCACCACAGAGATATCTCAACACCTAGAACGCCAGCGCAAGATAAGTGGTTAACAGATTTGAATTATATAATCCCATCATGCTGACCAGATAGGATAGGTCTGGTCTTGAGACAAGAGCGATGAAATTTACTAACCTGACAATTAACTAATATAATTGTTGTTGTTTAGGATCCGCCAGTATATTAGGTAATGATCTTGGGGGGAACGTGTTTAGATCTAGTAGAGTTTTCCTTGGATTGTATTTATCTATACCATACCTTTGCAGGACGGCAAGGATATAGGTGGTTTGGTGAATGAATATACCGCCGTTTTTATTATAATTAATTTCAAGGCTGAGGAGAAGTTTCGGTCGACCTAGATCTTTGTAGGAAAACTGTTGTCTAGCAGAATGCATGAATAAGTTAATGCCATGTTTTGTACTAGCTATTAGCACGTTATTAACGTATATCCCTAGTATTAATTCTAGGCTAATGAACACACATAGGTCGAAGTCCGCCTGTTTAAATTAAAGTCTAATAAGAAAGGTGCGTAACACTTCATACCACTCTTGTCCTAATTGCTTAAGGCTATAAAGCGTTTTTAGGAACTGAATAACTAATTAAGGATTGCCCACACCTTCTAGGCATTAACTGTAGATGAGGTTTGGTAGAAGGCCATTTAGGTATACTGCATTAAAGTCCAGTTACTATAGTCCCTAATGTTGTATTAACACTATAAATAATATTATCCTTAATAATTCATATCGTGCCACTAGTGAGTATGTTTCCAGGTAGTCCAGTCCTAGTTGTTGTGAAAAGCCTTAGGCGACCAACCTTGTCTTGCGCTTCACCACCTCACCTTGTTCGTTCCTCTTGGTGTTAAATACCCATCTTGTACCCACTAGCTTTGCATTAGTAGGTATTTCGTCTTAATGTATAATCTCCTAAGTATGGTTTTTGGCATGTGCTCGCAATTCATGTTAGATAGGTTCTCGCCATATTAGGCTGTGGGCCTAGGCATCTGAATAGGATAGTAGTGTTTCCTTATTAGTGTATGCTGATGTTCTATATGCAGCTATCTTATAGACCTGGATGTCTTCATTTGTTAAGGATGTTAAGGGTTAGAATTCCAAGGTTGTATCACGAACAGTTAGACTATATTAGTTTAATAGTAGTTCGCTAGGCCAACGCAGTGGTCTTACTACCCTATCTAATTATGTTGTCTATTCCTTAGGTGTGGTAGAAGAACTCATTCGCGGGTTTGTGGTTGTCACTAATTGTCTTAGCAGTAAAGACAGCGGGTGTATTGTGAGTCGCGTTAGCGAGGGTGGGGGATGTATCGTAAGTCGCGTTATTTATAGGGAGGTGGATAATATTTCTTGTTATAATATATTTATTCGCGTGATCGCATCTTAATCCTGTGTTAGTCGTGGTTGTTAGGACGAATTTGGTGATCTAATTATATTAGGTATCTCTTTAGTGTGTCCTCTAACCTTTAGGGCCTCTAGTTTCAGAGGTTCTAGGAGAGGGTGTTAATAGGAGACTGTTTCGCGAACAGTGTTTTAGATAGAGGCATTAAAAAGTGGCTTGTCTAATAGCACTGCGAAGGGTTAGTACTGAATATTACAGGACTTAATAATCTGTTGTCGCGACAGGATGAAGATTCAGGCAGTTTTGGTGCTACTGCCGTATTCTACGAATATACTAGTCTTAGCGTGGTATAGGAATTTTGACCCTGGTGCGCGTGTCTCCTTTAGTATATAGACGAAAGCCTTTGTGCTAAAAAAGTGGAGGTGTTTAATGGCTAGTTTTTCTTTATAGAGCCGCTCGTGTGGTGTTCACTTGAGGGTGTTAGATGACGTTAGTAGGACGCTTATTAGAAAACAAGCTGTCGCAATAGCCTTACCCTACAGTGGGAGAAGATTATTAGAATAGATTATAGAGCGGGCTATCTAGGTAATAGTGCGATTGAAACGCTCTGCCGTGCTGTTAAGCTCATAATAGTATAGTAGTACTGTGTTATAGTGTATACCTTAGTTGCGCAAAAAGGTTTGAAGTAATGTAGACATATACTCGCCTCTGTTGTTAGTCTTAAAATGTTGAAAAACTTGTGTTAGGATAATGTTGGACACCTTATGTCCTAAGAACTAACACTTAAGATAGGCTATAAAGTCTATAATAGCCTAAGGTGTATTTGACTTCTTCTCTAGGAACCTAACCCACGGGTAGCGGGTAGCACTGTTAATAAAAGAGATGTAGTATCTTTTACTACTAAGGCTCTTTGTGCTAAACTGTCCTAATAAGTCTAAATATATAACCTCTAGTAGTTTGGGTGGATGTATCATTTACGTGGTTTCTAGTACAGGTGTTTTGTAGATAGACTTGGACAGGACGTATGTGTTATAATAAAAGTTAGACAGTCTTAAGGGTATAAGGTAAGCGTCTTAATATAGTCTTTAAGGGTTAATAATATTATAGTGTCTAACAGCAGTATACTATTCTTTAAAGGAACTAAAGCACGC
The DNA here is from genome assembly GCA_015832175.1 of Paraphaeosphaeria minitans. NCBI lineage: Eukaryota > Fungi > Ascomycota > Dothideomycetes > Pleosporales > Didymosphaeriaceae > Paraphaeosphaeria > Paraphaeosphaeria minitans. Next base: position 431,616 of record WJXW01000006.1, read on the forward strand.
TGTTACTGTCTTACTACGTCTTAATATCCTGTCTTTATTTAGGGCGTCTGGCGCAGAGACAGGGACAGTGTTATAGGGGACAGCGTTGTTGTTAGTCTAAATTTAGACAACTCTATCTAAGTAACGTGCCTATAAGACACAGTTATTGTTGCGAAGGAGGTAGAGGTTGTTCTTAGAAGCCTATAGTTTAAATCTCACGTAAATGTAACTCTATAAGAAGAGTCTTGTTGTGAATAGGTCTCTACTATAGAGTGCATTAGTAAGTTCAGCGATTTTTGTTAAACTATTAAAGAGACAACAACGAAGTCTAATTATTCTAACACCTTAAATAGGGAGGCGTATGCCTCTAGCAATAGTAATTGTTCCAGAGCCTAGAGATAGGCTTAAGAAGTTATCTATGCATCTAGACATGTGCTGTAAGGCGCTAGTGTCGAATAACTAGACTGGGGTAGATGTTAACAGATAAGAAAGGGACACAGCTTAGGCACTTATTTTATCGCGGGACTGTTTCCTGTGCACATTAACAACTAGTATAGCGTTGGCAACAAAGGCGTTAATATTAGTGTTGCTGTTATTATTGTTATTATTGTTAATAATAATGGCTTTGTTAGCTTTCTAACGCTTTGTTCTATATCTATCTGTCTTTTGTCTAGTCTACTTCGCTTTCGCGTAGGCCTATGCCTAGGTCTTCTCCTGTTTATCCTTATGCTTCCTTAGTTAGTTACAGTTAGTATACATATAACTAATAAATATTATATTGTGTTTTTAGCACCAGGTGCACTCTATAGGTGGTAGTTTCGACCTAGTGTATGCTGTTTAGGTCTAGGCGGCATAGGCGGTGTTCTTAGAGTTAGCAGTATTAAGGGAAAACTTCTCTAATATATCCAGGATTTTAGGTTTAATGTCCTAGAATGCTGTGACACTGTAGGTGGCTAGATTGTCGATGACATTGTCTATAACCTCTGAAAGGGTTGCAAGAAAGAAGGAACCCTTAACCTTATTGCTTTTAAACATAGTTCTCATGGCGACAGTAACAGGTTAGGTGGATGCCATAGTTCTCTTAGATATTCTCGTCTAATAGGCATGAAACTTGTTAAGGTGGCCGCGAAGGTTATCCCCGTCGCAGTAGTAAAGGTTAGTTAGACTGCGAAAGAGGAGGATTAATGAATTACTAGTATCTTAATCAAATCTGTTTGTTAGGTATTCCTATGCCTGCGGTAAGGTTTCGCAGTTCGCCACTGCTATAGTGAGGTTATTGTGTATTAACAATAGGATTATTACTATTGCCTTATTATTGTTAGCTTCCTATATCTCAACAGTTTCGCTGTGGATGATTAGGGCCGCAGGGTTAGCGTTAGCTAGTAGTGCTAGGCGTGGTTTCTTTTTTAAGATAATGGGCTAGAGGCCCGCATATTGAAATGCGATCATCCAGGCTGATCGGTACTTTAGGAAGTTGTCACTACGGGCGTTTAATCGCGGCAGCGATGACAGATCTAGCTTAAAGCTAAAAGACGATGTCATGATAGTAATAGTTAGTAGTTATAACAGCGGTTATAGTCACCGCAAGTGTATTACGGCCTGTAAGGGTTGCGGCTAGTGTAGTGCGAGGTGTCCTTTTTGTTAGGATCTCAGAACGCAGCGGCAGTGGCCTCAAAAGGTATCGCGATAGTACAGGATCTATGAAAGAAATCTATCACTGTAGGTGATCGCGATGATAGAGTATCGGCAGCGGGAGCGCCGGGCTCATAACCTGTTGAATGGTAAAGTAGAGAGTATAAGTAATAGATTGATCTAGCTAGTGGGTGACGTATATATCAATAGAGGACTAGCTCCTTCCATGGGCGCTAGGCACCTTCCGGCTGCACCGGAAGTTCCTTTAACAATTTTGACCGTTCTTTCCGAGCTTCTTGCATGTTCATCAGTTTCCAGGCACCAACAGTATACAACCCGTTCATTGCCGGCCCATTAGAAATGACAATGTGATGACAGAGACCTGTGCCAAGGCTCCCCGCATCAAATGAACATACCGCTTTATCCCATCGACAATCATTCACCAAGGCCGCCCAGACCTGCAGTCGAATGTGGCAATGTAATCCACGAGGTATTAAGACTTCCAGCTACCTAAGTTAGGAAGGTAGGGGGTTCTGTCGATATCTCACAAGGCCATGGCCTGCATGGCAACGATGCCGCGGAAGGACGCTGGGAAGAAGATGGCCGAGGTGGAGAGTAATATAAATGCGGGGGCTGCTTGCAATACGTGACAGAATGGTTAAGCTTCTCTGCAGTTTCTCAACATGAAGTTTTCCACGGTCGCCGCTACAGTATTGCTGCCTCTCGCATACGGCTTCACTAAAGATGACTACGACTCTGGTCGTGTCATGGCTAAAATGATGGAAGCCAAAGAGGTCCGTTCACAACTTGAACGATGTATTCAAGATTCCTACTTATCTTTTCTAGTCAGCATGGGCTAAGCACAAAGCTGCCGGCGAATATGACAACAAGAAGTGGAACGGGTTCGATAAGAAGCGTCACAACAAAGATGTCATCAAGTGCAAGAACGGGAAGGCCGAGGCCGTGAAAGGTGACGCCGACCAAACGTACAAGTGCAAGGACATTGACATGTACGACTTCAAGACGCATGAAGAGCTGGGAAGCGTCGACGGTGAGGGATCGGGTTCTTGGGGGTGGACTCACAAAGGTCGCGACTTCATTGCCATCGGACAAACCGACGGCGCCGCTTTTGCTGAAGTCACCAAGAACGGAAAGCTCGTCTATCTCGGACGCTTGCCTGCGCAAGCAAGCCCTGTTATCTGGCGTGAGATCAAGGTCAGCGGCGATTACCTAGTTGTGGGCTCAGAGGGTGTAAACCACGGGGTTCAAATCTTCGACATGAAGAAGCTACTCAAGATTGACCCTAAGAAGCCCAAGACTTTCAACACGTCGACCGATCTCACCGGTCTCTTCACCGACTACCTCGAAGTCGGCCGCTCGCACAATGTGGTTGTCAACTTCGAGAACGGAAATACCTTTGCGGTCGGAGCTCAACCTCGCAACTCAACCTGTGCCTCGGGAATTATCTTCATCGATATGAAGAACCCCGCGAAGCCTACCTCTCCTGGATGCGCCTCCTCTGATGGCTACGTCCACGACGCACAGTGCGTAATCTACCGCGGCCCTCACAGGAAGTACTGGGGCAAGGAGATATGCTACGGCTACAACGAGGACACACTCACCATCTACGACGTGACCAACAAGAAAGGTACCAACGCCGGCAAAGTCATCTCCCGCACCCCCTACAAGGGTGCATCCTACACGCACCAGGGCTGGGTGCTTGATACGAACTGGCAAACCCACCTCATCATGGACGACGAGCTCGACGAGGGCGAAATCGACCCCGCGCGCACCGACCCGGAGTCCCCCGCCATCGACGGCTTCCCCGTGACCTACATCTTCGACATCTCCAACCTCGAAAAGCCCGTCAACACCGGCTACTACAAGTCCTCCGTGCGCTCCGTCGACCACAACCAGTTCGTCCACGACGGCCTCGCGTACCAGTCCAACTACCAAGCTGGCCTGCGCGTGCTCGACGTCTCCGGCATCCCGCGAGACCCCACCGGCGGCAACGTCAGGGAGATTGCCTACTTCGATGTGTACCCCGGTGACGATGATCTGCCGGGCGGTGGCCAGGCGCTCTGGGATTTCGGCACCTGGAGCCACTACAGTTTCCAGAGTGGGTGGATTGTGGTGAACACTATTGACAGGGGTGCGTTTGTTGTGAAGTTGAGCAAGTTCAAGGGACGGGGATATGGTAAGAGGTGGGTGAAGCCAAGGACGATTAGGTAGATGGCTTCCCCTGCTTCAAAACTTGATTGTACTGTACAATTACGGTTTTCAATCATGTACAATTTGTGCACGAAAGAAGTATTTATCTGGCTTACACTTGGTGTTGTGAGGTTTCTTGACGATCGTGATGAACGAAACGTATCTTTGTAGTGGTTTGCTTGCTTGTGCAGAGTAATCCCACGAACAGCAGTTGACAATTCAATGAAAGGCGAATTCCAAGTCGTGATGTTTCGTATGCAGACTTGAAACACTTGTTCAAGGGTAGACAGCACATGGACATGAGGCATGTCGATTCAATACACCTACATAGGGGCGGAGCCTTCCGGGGTATCGAAGATCCATGCTTTGAAACTGGCTCGCCCCCGCTGTCAAGCTTTACATCAGGATAAACAACCAAATCCGGTAGATTCGACCATAGATACGCCAGTAGTCACTGAACAGGAGAAGCCTGTTCAGAAATGCGTCTATAGTCCTGGGTTACATAAGAAAGTAGTAAGCTGAGTGGGAAGCTCGTCTCAGTCATGTGATCACCTCTTGGGTGATCGTCCTGTAGGGCTCACAGGCCCTACCCGTGTATCTCATACGCCGGCTAAGCCCAACTACATAGTATACACAGGACCAAAGTGGTAGAACAGCCGCTGATGAGATTTCTCACCCAAGTAAACACTCGCAAGTACACCCACGCAAGTACGAAATACATCTGCACCTAGGTTAGAAGAACCGCCGCCATCTCCAAAAACTAAGGTCAAGGCGTTTAAGAACAGCGATGGAAGTGTAGCCACATCCTACGCTTCCGCGTCCCCCGGATCGTAGACATGAAAACCATTCTCTTTGGTCCACCCTATTCAATCCTCTCGAGTGTGAAATGGGATACTTGATTCCGAACTTCTGCGGGCAAGCGAAGCAGTGACGAGTTCTAGTTCTGTCCAGCTCTATGCTCACAATCTGTTATCGTAGTATAAGAGCGAACAGCATACCTCAAACACAACTAGGTAACATAGAATGCCCAACTTTCAACAGCGCACTGTCCTTCCACTCCCGAGGCGCGCGTGGCACGAGCATGACTTCCAGGAGCTCCATTTGCGGGCGTCCATGTCCGACGATGATCCCCATCCTCGACACCAACGCTGCGAAGTGCAAAGAGTCAGCGGACTTGAGCATGGTGCCATTTACCAAGGAGCTCGTATGCAGTGTCTCACTAAACACAAGCTCCTCCGTATACACCCACCCTGCCACCTTTCAATACAATCACGTCCCTCCCATACACATCGAAACTCCTGAAAATCATGATTCACATGCCGAGTCTCCAGATAGCGTGTTTCTTCGCCTAGTATATGCAGTGCGTGATGTATTACCCCAATCCCATACTCATTGTGCACCCCGACCATCCTATATACACCGCTTCTCGCTGAAACCAAGTCGTAAACGTCTAAATGCCATGCCATGCCGTAAATCCGTGATCCGTAACCCGTGACCCATATGCTCGCATCTTGCGCTAAAAAACCACATAAACGCTCAAATCGTTCTAGTTGCTCGGTCCGCGACCCTACGCCGCAGAAACCAAACTCTTCCTCTGCTGCTCCTCCCAGATGACCATTTCGCGCCCAGACCTCTCGCCCCCGCGCCTCAGGCGGTCAATCCCCAAGTGCTCCAGCCCATCCCGGCCTACATGGATGCCGAACCCATACCGCGTCTTCCCCGGGTGACTCACATCCGCTTTCTCGCTCTGCCTTTTCCCTCTCTTGGTACTCTGCTCCCTCAAATTATCCCGACTCGGACGAACAAGACTCGTCACGCTCTGCGCCCAGCTGCGCTCCGCATACGCGCTCCCCATCAGACGCGCCACAAGCTCCGGCTTCGTATGCGGGCGGCTGAACGAACGGTCCGTCAGCAGCGGGGACTGGTACACCCAGCTGATAATCTCTGCGAGCGCGGTGCTACGGTGCGGGAGGGCAGCACGGCGACGACTGGGCCAGAGCGCCAGCAGCGTAATGCCGTATAGCGCGAGGAAGAAGCACAGCGCGTAGAATCCCGGCAGCTCGGCAGCGACGCGGACGACGTCCGAGTTGGGGTAGTACTGTGTCCAGAAACAGCCACCTGCGAGGACGGGGATTGCGAGGGAGAAGAGGGAGACGAGGGAGAGGATGGCGGTTTGGTAGTGCTGGTTTTCGAGGGCGGCAAAGGTGGCGGAGAGGGGGAGGCGGGAGGCGTAGTCGACGAGGAGGGACGTCTCGGCTGTGGCGCCGCCGTTGGAGGCGAGCGAGATGTAGGGTCGGAGGACGCGGATGGTGTAGTCGAAGGTAAGGAAGATGAGGAAGAGGATGTGGCCGATGAGGGCGGGGATGAAGGAGTAGAGGAAGTTGGAGGCGGAGAAGCCGGCGGCGTTAGTGCGGGCGAAGACTTGCGGGAGGAAGCCGAGGCGGACGGCGCTGTTGACGAAGCTGATGACGAGGAAGGCTATGAGGAGGATCATGGCCGTGACGATCCAGAGGAGCACGGCGGACGTGCGCAACCACCAGGGGAGGTATCGCAGACGGACGCTGGGGCTGCGGATGTCCATGCGGATGGAGAAGTCGCTTGGGTGGTGACTTTGCCGTACATCAGCTGTATCCGGATATGTGCGCTCTCCGCCTTTCTCTCGGATGCGTCCGTCCTCGATAGAGTATCTTCGCGTTGGAATGCCCTCTTCTCCGATTCCGTGGAAGATGTCATTCGGGCGTCTTGTCGTACTCCAGTATCCCAAGCGGTCTGACCGTCCTCTCAGATTGTCAAAGTCTCGTTTTTCAAAGGTCTCGGCACCCCTGTATTCGTTCGTAATGTTTGAACGCTCGAGCAGCGCAACGATATCAGCCAAAGAGCGTGGATCCCACTTCAGGCCAGTGGGCTTGCGCAGTAGCACCAGCAGCACCAGCAGTGACAATACCAGTAGTATATAAAGAACGACGACTGTCCAGATCACGCCCTGTACAGCTACCCAGCGCCAGACTGCTCTGTCAAGGTCATATCGTACGTTGAAGGAAGATGCAAGAAGGGGTATCGTCCATTGAAAAACCCAGCAGATGAAGAAGCAGACGCCGATTACTGGCTGCCCGGCGCGGAAGTACTCGATGCGAGGAAAAAGGAACTGCGTGGGGTAAAGCTGCAGAAAGATGGCCTCAGATCGTTGGCGGTACTGGCCCGAGGCCATGGCGATGAAGGGCACCACTCGCTGTAGTGCGACTTGCACCTGGATGAGCCATAGAAGAATGAGCGCACCGAGGAGGGTGGGCAGATACTCGAAAACAAAGTATCGGTTGTCGCCGAACACACGGTAATCCCATAGTCCAATGCCGAGCTGTCGGTTTGAGTAGATGGCGCAGAATATGAGGGCTGCAAGCATGAGCAAGCAGATGAAGGTGAACAGAAGCAGCCAGAGAGGGCGCAGGATGCCCGGTACAAAGTTCAGCGGCGCATGCGGGACGTCGTGTGCGACGAAGACGTCCTTCTGGGCCTGCTCTGGGGTCCTTTCCCGGTATGGCTGCTTCTCTTGTATCGCGCCTGCCTTTGTGTGGGGGGCCTGCCGTGACTGCCGTTGAGGCATGTGGCGCGATAGTCTTTCTTGCGTCCGAGCATTCTGGTCCATGTAGCCCAAACTGTCGTCGGAAACTATACGCTCGACTGGATAATCGGTCTCGTCCTCAGGCTCTGCGTCCGACACGACCGGGGCATCTTCATGGCCCTGGGGGTACATGCGACTGCCTCGCACTTCCTCATCGCGCGTGAGCTGATCGATGGCAAAGCGGATGTAGGGTGTCGTGTCCAAGCCGGGAGTGGTGGCCATTGACTCCGAGTCCATCGGACGCTGGGTGGTTGCCTGCGTGTCTGGTCGCTCCTCGGCAATGGTGGAGACGGGCCGGTCGGTGGTGGGTGGTGGGTGGCGCTGGACGCCGACTCCTCGTAATGATGCTATCGGTGCGTCGTCGTAGTTCTGCAGATGTTCATGGCTCTCTGCTGGTGTGCGATACTGGGAAGGCGGGGTGCGGTACTGGGAAGGCGATGTTGCGTAGCGGGGCCGGCGAGCGTCAGTCTCGTTCGACGAGTTCTCGGAGAGGCTGTAGTAGCCGTCGGAGGCGGCTTGGGAAGCAGCAATGCTCTGCTGGGATTCCGAGTGTGAAAGACGTGGACGACTGACTGTGCCACATTGTCAGTGGGCGGTGAACCGTTTGTCGCACTGGACTCACCGTTAGTTTGCTTGAGCTGGAATGGAGACTCCAAGCTCATGTCGTTGGCAGAAGCACTAGCAGTATGTGGGTATGCGGAATGGCTGCCTCCTTAGTGTACCTCGGGATGTGCAGTCGATTTTGTACAGCCATAGCCACGCCGTAGTGGGCGCTGCTGCAGGTGGCTGGCAGAGGAGGCTGGGAGGCCAACCTCAGGATATTACGTGTCACAGCGAAGGCATTGGTGCGACAGGCTTGGGAAAGCGGCATCGATTGGGGCTACGAAACTAGCCAACGGCTGCCTTGGTTCTTGTCGTCTCAATCCAGGCGCCCAGCAGGTAGATATGGGATGGTGGTGTTGGTGCTCTTGAGCCTTGATGGTGAAGGTGCATGCACATGTACGAGATGCTCGCTTAGCGGCGGACAGCTCACCCAAGGCGCTAAGGCTAAGGCGGTTAGCGTGTTGGGCGAGCATCTAGTGGCCTGCCTGCACCCTCCTCGTTGGCATTCGGCAGTTGGCAGTTGTCACGCCAGATCATCACTTCCAGTATCTGGGTGGGCCTAGACAGACAGTGATATCAATAATACCATTACAACTCGATCCAGTTTCGGTCAGAGCCCTCGTTGCGCCATCGTATGTGAAGTGTTGTGGTGAATGGGCCGTAGCGCGTTGCCGCATCACCGGATCGCCGCGTCGCCTGATCACGTGGGCGTCCTAGCGTCCTGAATCTGTCCCAGGTGATAAGCAGAGTGCCAGCATTCACCTGTGCGCCGGAGCAGCCTCACCTCCACCGCCAGCACCAGTGCCGTCATTGCTTCGCACAACTTGTCGCACGCTATCTATTCATCCTCCGCTACGATGCCGGGCGCGACACAATCCGAGTCGCGTTCGCCCTCCCCCGCCCCACCCCCGCCGATTGCAGACACGCCAGGCCCGCGCGCTCAAGGTCTACTAAACATCTATAACCAGGCCGTCGACGCGACCCTAAAAAAGTGCACCGCCAGCAATTTCGCGTCATGTTTTCCCACGGTGCCCCCCGAGACGCTGGAGCATCTACGCACTCAAGTCCTCAACCAGCTGCAGCGCACATGGAAGCTCAATTTCGATGAGATCATGTTGAAGCGCAATGTTGTCCAGCTGCTCAACTCTTTGGACCAGTGCATTGAGGATGCCAGGCTGCGAAAAAAGCGCGCTGAGGCCAATGGGGGACCTGTGGAACCACGTGTGCCGTAAGTCTTTGCCACCGCCCAGGGCAATGTCTGTCCGCGCGCCGAGACTGACGACAATCACGCAGACCGCATACGCTTCCACCCGCCGAAATCCACTTGGCCCATCTCATGCCGTTTCTCGAAGCCCAGGCTACTGAGATGAACACGCGACTCGCCGATACCCAGCAAGCCAACACGCAGCTGCTCACTACCGTTACTGCTCAGCGCGCCGAGATGGAAGCTCTGGTTCACGGCCTTGAGAACGTCATCCAAGATCTGGAAACCAGCGCGCAGATGATGGGCCAGGAAGAGGTCCAAGGCCTGAGCAAGGAGATGCGAGAGTTGGAGAAGGAGATGATGAAGTGAGAAGCCCACAAGTTGAGCATGCGAAAGCAATCGCTCGCACCAAACCACCATCATGAGCACGCGCTACGGCGCTACGTCTTTGGACGTGGAATCATGCGACGCTTGCCTAGTCGAACTGCAAAGGGCAAGCCAGTAGGATCCGCTACGCCTTGTTGGCGGCCCGCCGTCCGAGTACGCGCATTGCGGGAGGATCGCATTCGGTGCTGCGGGGAGCAAGCCGGCTACCAGCAGACCAAAGCCATGTGCATAAATGTGCGATGCATGGCCACCCATGTTACCAAATGGGTAGCTGAGGCACTCCTTTGATAGGATGACCTACAGCCTGGTCGCGGTACTAGAAGCACAGCACTAAGGCTTCGAAAGAGAGCAAGCCTGACAGATGACGTGGGCTCGGGGTGATGGGGGTGTTGTGGTGGCGATGGTAGTCAACTGTGGAACAGTACGTGAGTGCACTCGGTCGGCCTTACAATCTGTACGCATTGTTTCGGATATCAATACAGCACAGTCGTCGCTCACAAGACTCCGACCATACTTCATTTTCTTTGTACCTCCTCTCTCGTGCCCCGATCTTTTCGCGACAGGAATCTCACCATGCCGCCAATCGAGCTATACACTTCCATTATTAGACGCCCATGCAACTCTAGTTCCAAAGCCGGGACTTCAAGAGCCGAAGCGTAGGGTGCCGCGTGCCCAACTCCTCAGATCGGTACCAACATCGCAATCTACCGTTAATCTACACAATCCCAGTTTGGCGCTCCCACCGGCTCAATCAATCAATCTAATATCGTCCACGGCAAAACCGAAACCGCACGATACCGACCACGCAACAACATGGCGCGAAAGTGTGCTAAATGTTGGTTAAAAAAATAAGCCTCTAATAGTTCATTGAATCTGTATATGATGTCTCTGACAGCGATCTACTCCTGCTGCCCGCGATAACCCTCAGACCCTACCAAAACTGCTCACGATGAAGCTCACCACCCCCCTCAGCGTCGCCGTCGCCGCGTCCGCCGTGAATGGCGCAGCCCTGCAGCCCAGACACTGTGTGTCCGCCTCCTACTACCGCTCTGCCCTTCTGACCCTGAAATACAGACACCTTCCCCTCCATCGGCAGCTCCTCCGCCTGGCAGTATGTCCGGCAGACAGACAACTACCAGTCCAACGGCCCCGTCACAGACGTCAGCTCCAACCTCGTCCGCTGCTACACGTCCTCAAACGGCGGCGCGCCGGCGACGCAGAGCGTGGCCGCGGGCAGCAGTGTGACGTTCAAGGCGAACCAGGCCGTGTTCCACCAGGGCCCGATTCAATTCTACATGGCGAAGTACATGACCCCCTCCTCCCAACCACCCCGCGAACAGCGGATACCCCAGAGTTGACAACCCTACAGGGTCCCCCCCGGCAAAACCGCATCCACATGGGACGGCTCCGGCCCCGTCTGGTTCAAAATCTACACGGAGAAGCCCTCGTCCTCGTCCAACGGACTCTCCTGGGCATCCCTCAACCAGGCCAGCTTCGCCGTCACGATCCCCAGGACCGTGCCCAGCGGCGACTACCTCCTGCGCATCGAGCACATCGCACTGCACGGCGCCAGCGCGGTCAACGGCGCGCAGCTGTACATCAGCTGCGCGCAGTTGGCCGTCACCGGGGGCGGGGGCGGCGCGCCTGCTCCGCTGGTTGCGTTTCCCGGCGCGTACAAGAACACGGATCCGGGGTTGCTGGTGAATATTTATAGTGCGGGGAGTTATACGGCGCCGGGGCCGGCGGTGTGGACTGGATAGGTAGGTAGGTAGGTGGGGGAGGGGGGATGGGCTGTTGAGAGGGACAGGTTCTGGGTGCGGTGTACAACCGGTTAGATGTATGTCTGCTGTGTGTATCGTGTACCAGGAGGGTAATGTTCGATAGAGTATAAACCATCCACATGCCTGTTCGATTGTACTTCCTTCTCAGTACACCTCGGGCCTTTTGCCCGTGGACGTGTACCCGCTCTTCTCCGCAGCTCGTTTATAGCTCCCGCGCGTAGGTGATGGCGAGAACGTGCAACATGAAGGTTGCTTCGGCGGCGTGGTGCCAGTGGAGGGCTTTTATGCGTTCGGTGGTAGGAGAGGGTGAGAGGTTGCACTGCTTGTCGTAGGTGGCGCGGAGGTATGTGGACAGACGGCAGAAGAAATGGGGGGAAGGAAGGAAGCAAGGAAAAGAAAGGGAAGGAGAGAAGTACTCTGTTCTTGCGCCGCGCTCGTACACGGTCATGTCGCCGTCTTTGAGCGAGGGGAATTTGCCGAGGGGGTTGCCGCTGCGGGCTTTGAAATCGTTGGCGGCTTTCGAGTTGGCTGTGACATGAATATTAGTGCCATATAGGATCGGGTGGTTGGATACGACATAGAGTGTAAGAGGCACGTACACATGCGGTCTACGAAGCGGATCTCGTAGTAAAGGTCGATGACTTCGAGGAGCCAGGCGATGCGAATAGAACGCGAGGCTTAAAGAAACCAGAGGATTATTGGATATATTGCTTTGCGCCGCGCAACGAACTGTGAGGTTGTATAGTTTATGCGAAAAGATTGACCTGGTGGCGCGGATAAGACTAAAGGTTGGGTGATGTTTTACGAGAACAGCTTGCAGTATGTACAATGAGTTCAAGCATGAATCATACAGACGTCGGTTTTCCGGCGAATGTTAATGGTCTTCGCCATAGAGTACTTAGCTAGGGAAGACGCCCTCGTGTGGGGATTCAGGGTCCACCGTTCGATGTATCTAGCGCCAACCATGCGTCTGGCCGTGTGGGTCCGCTCGGATTGAAGTGCACCAAATCAGGGTATTTGGTCTACTACGGAAGATCCTCCGTCATGGTGTCATTGGTCGAAGAATGCGTAATTTCGGTAGGTGATCTTGTAGGGTGGACGTCCGGATACCGCGTCCTTGCCTTTGCATGACACATTCGGCTTCTCGAGCTTTGCTTATGCACATTTGTCTGAGTGAATAAAACATGTGCCCTCGCTCTTGTCTTTGAGGGTTGTTATACAGTCCATATAATTGCGTCGGTACCGTTGCTGGGTCTTTGTATGCCTAAGAGAGAGAGACGAAACATCCTATCGTTTTCTTTCGCCGAACCTCTGTTTGTGTCAATATGGTTGTAGACGATTCACAGGCGAGAGGCTAACAAACGCTCGCATATAAAATGCGCGGAGCTGTGGCAGAGACGGGAAGGAAATCCACGTGTGCCGTAGTGAGGCCTACTGATATGATCCAAATCTGCCAGATGTTGAAAAAGGCCATGGAGGATGGTCACACATCTAGGTGCAAAGCTGCAACTGCTCTCTTGAGACAGCTCTTTCCTTTGAAGCACCACATGCAGTATTTCTGGCGCGGCTGCGGATGGAGATGCGTGGTTTAAGAACACGGGAAGCTTTCGGCAAGAGCCAGGAAGTGCAGGTTCCTCGACCGGAGAGCAAGGAAAGAATGAAGCCCTAAAAAAAGTCCTTGCACACTGGATCTCACTGGGCTATCATGGCTTCAAATGTTCTACGGTGTCCAAAGATGGATGGAGCACAGAATTTGACTTCCAACGTGCCCACTCCCAGCACACAACGAGGTCATCATCATACAGATCATCCTAGAAAACCTAAGGATAGGTGGATCCATATGAACGTCTCTCCTCGAAGCTCACGTAGCTCGAGCAAAGACGCATAATCACCACCAGAGAGACGAGCGTCACATCGTTGATGTGCAGGCGGTACGCCTGGCCCCAACAAAGAGCTAGCCAGCTCGGACGGCCGCCCCTTTCGGTCGCGTCTCCGGTTGAATCTTGGCTACTGCAAAAAGTATGTTTGAGGCGAACCGGTCAGACAACAGACCTGGTGTAACATATGCAGTCGGTCAGCCATAGCACCAACAGCCCGGGGTCACGGCACCCCCTCCAAAGGTGAGAGCGTGGCAGCTCTTTGACTACGATCAATGTGTCCGTCTATCACGGGTAGTTGACACTGTAAGAACCCCACGAGGCGCAACGCGTGTCTGTCATCCCACTTGACGACTACTATGGTTACACTATTCCATAATCCGCAAGTGGTCCTCGGGTTTGGAAACCGTGCTCTCCTCCAATAGTCGAGCCTCCCAGTGCTTAAAAAAGCTTTGGTCGCCGGTAATATCTATCTGGGGCAACACTTTCGTGGGGGCAAGCATGAAAGTATCAGGGTCTTTGAACCGGTATCTCGGGGCTCTTCGGTATGACCAACGTAAACCATAGCCGGTGCTCGCGCAGTTGCCTCACATACGATATGATGCCTAGTTGAGAGTACATGCGGCCCGCCATCGTTCACTCCCAGTCGATGGCACCATCCCGGTTGTTGACCGGACGTTGGGAGTTGCATACCGTCCTTCATAAGTTGGATTCTGCGATCTCGTTATGGGTAAATGGAGATTGAAAAGAATGAGCTGTATCGCCTCCACATGTTGAGATGTGCTGATCCTTCGCTCTTGGGTGTGATGTGAAACTGTCGTTGCGTAAGTCGCTTGCGCTTTTCCGCCTCGATCTCAAGGTCCCTGTCCGTTAGACACTCGCGATCGAGCGCTCGCTTACATTGTCCCGGAGACCAAACGGGCGACCGCAGTGCTCCATAGTGCAACTTGCACATATTAAGCTCGTGCCACAGTTGCAAACGAGGTTCAGCTGGCACGTCTGCACGTGATGCAAAGGGTCACTCAATGGCATCCGCTTACCACGCCATGACTGTACATATGCCAGACCGAAGATTTTCGGAGCACAAATCCTATGAGTGGTGGCTGTTTAGGCACGTATCCAATAGATCTGCCATGTTGCAGTGTCGCAGTGCCAGGTTCGGAGAAGTCGGGTTTGGCGTGCAGATTGCATTGCGACCGGTCACTGTAGGCGTGAACCGAAACGCTATGTGCAGGAAATCAGCCTCCGCATTCTTGTATACGGTGTATGGGTGATGACGGCGTGGACTTGGGTGCCGTTAGTGGCACAGGTGCGTGAACTCTAGATCTCGCCTGCGTTTAATTTAGCGCGTGCTCCACCTTGTGTTGTCAAAACAGGGTACCGGACGCCCGGAAAAGACTATAGAGGGTTAGTGAGGTTGGAAACAGGGATTGTGGCGCATTGAAGGAGCGTGGTAAAAAGCAACAAGGGGCCAGTCGGTTACACTTGCACAGTGAGGCTGATGGCAAGGCTGGATAGAACATTAAGAGGTGATATTTGGAGGGAGCACATTGGCTCCGCGCGGCAGAATCCCGCGGCAAATCGAGAAGCCGAAAGATTGGTATGAGAATAGATACAGAAAGTTGAATGGCACGCAGGGGTCGTCGCGTGGCGTGATTGGCGGTGGTGTGTGAAGCTCCTTAGAAGGTACGTAGAAGATACACCCAGGTGGTACAGAACTCGGACAGACGTGAGTCAAATTTTGTTTAGTGATCAATACTCAGATACATGGCAGCCCTCCCGCTCGACACGAACCATATTGGGTAGTAATAGAGGCGGCAGAGGCGCAGTGCGAATCAAACTCGGTGCATGAGCATCGTACTCAGGCCAAGGTGGTTTGACTTCGTGGCCAATTTTGGGATTGCACCCATTGCCACAGTTAAAGGGAACATTGAAGGCTGTCTAGTGCAAAAAGTAGTCCTGTGTCCATCTCACAAGTGGATGTTACGGCGACCTTGTTCTGCCCAAATCGAATTGGAGCTGAATATGTGTTTGCTTCCCTCACTCACTGCTTCCGCTGAGTATCTTCCCAAACACACCTTGGGCACACGCAGAGGCCTCCTAATGCTCCGGAGGCCCACTCACGTCTTTCCTGCACCGGGAGTCTGATATCACAGTAGTGGCTGAAAACCTCGTCTCCCTTCTTCAAACCTGGCTGCCTCGGCACTTGCCGCTCGTAATTGACAAGCTGTTCGCGAGCCCAGAAGCGGATGGTGCCGTTCCATTCCCAAGTCACATTTGGGTCGCAGCTGTGGTTTGCAAGGCACCACATAGGATGCACGGCACAGATTTCAGGTCGGCCGTCAAGACCCTGTCGCCCGGAAGCCGTTCCTATTGCATGTCAGCAAGCATGATCAATACGAGGCGAGAAGCGGAGGGCTGACCTCGAAACTTTGCGTACAAAGTGTTGAAGATCCATGTGTCATATCGATGGCTTTGCACGTAAATATTGACATCCATCTTCTCTAGAATGTGTAGTGGCTTTAGGATATTGGCTTCGAAGGAGAATGCCAACGTCTGAGGAACAGCGGCAAATGGACCAGAGTCCAGTTTACATCTCTCAGCCAGATCCAGACCATGATAATCGCCCCAAATGTAACGAACCTCTTTCAGTTCGAGTGGGTGAACATCTTGCGTTTCAGCCAGGGCCATCGCCCGGATCAGCAGGCGTGTGTACAGTATATCTGCGACTTCGCTTGGCTTGACTTTCTGTTCGGTGACTACGCCACAAAGAGAGGGGTGGTAGTTGTCCTGCGCTAGATCATGGCACTCTTGACTGCAGAAGAAGACTTCTTCGCATTCTTCGCATGACAATGTAGTGAATCCCTGGTCATCACTTGCATCCGAGAGTGAAATGCTGCAGGCATCGCAATAGAAGTCGTGAAGTCGAGATATTCCTGTCAGAAGTGACTTCTCTGTTAAGATTTCTTCCCCTGGTGAGATGTCTTCTTTCGCGAACACCCCGAGTTGTTTGACGTAGACAACATCGGCACCATGCGACGAAGCTTCACTGTGTAGGTATCAGTATCTAGCCTAACACTTTCGCATGCTTTGCCTCTGAGGAGATAAATTTCTCGTGCTTACTTCAAGATTGGGAGCTGCGCCACCTTCACCTCCAGCTTCGGCGCAACATGTTCCATTTCGTCGTTAAGAAACCGAAGCGCATCAGACGAGAATCTATCCGGTTCATGATTATTCCAGGGATAGAGCTCTCTTCGTACAGAGCCCTTGTCGGGGTAGTCCTCGATGCTGATTGAGTCAAGATCAATATCTTGAGAATTTAGGTGCAAGCGTAGCTTCGAGTCAAGGCTTTCCTGGTAGGATGCAAGTATCACTTCATCCATCAAAGATGTCGGGACACGTTTCAGAAAACCGGCGGCACTTCGAAGACTTCCGCATTGTATAAGACAGGGGATGAGTATCTCGTATCTAGGAAATATCAGCTTTGCCATCCGACGAACAGTAGTGAAGCGTACACGTACGCGCTTTTCAAGCATGAAGATCGGGCCCACAGGACTACCTGCTCGGTATCCTCATCCGGGGAGCCGTTCCGGTCGCGGTAATCGTTGGTCGCAGCTTCTAACGCTTCTTCGTGAAACTCGCCTTCTTCCGCACACTCATCGACTAGGAGTAGCGCCTTGTAGGCATCTCCGGCGGCAAGGTCGGGATAACCCAAGCATCTGTACGCATTGGCAAGAGCCAGCCTATGTGTAATGCTGTAAGGGTCGTCTAGTGTACCTGCTTGAAGCTTGGCTAGCCCCTCCAACCGTTCTTGCAGGGTATGACTGGGCACTGTCTGTGAAGCATTAGAATACAACAGGCTGTGTATATTCAAGATCTTACGACCATTGTGCGCCGACAGTTGACAGGAACTTGCAAGGTATACTAAGCGTAGCCTGAAGAAATATGGACTGGCCCAAGTGGGTAGGAATTTCTTGCAGCACGTGATGCTTGGCGTGGCCAAAATCTGGACAGGGTCAGATCGGCAAAGCCGGGCCCTCACTAAACCACCTTTGCACGTTCTGTCGGGTAGACAAACAGCAACAGTACTTCTTTCCTCTTTGTCACCGAGGTCATCATCGAACATGCTTCCTACGATAGCAGAGCTTGTCGCGCATTTTCTGAGGTCTAATGGGTATACAGAGGTACTTACGTCAGCGACATCTAGGAACGTCACGCTCACTAGAGGTAGACGCTGGCAGTGTTCATCAGCGAGGCGGAACTCCCGGTAGATACAGGCAGCAGAAATCCCGACTTCACCATTGAGCAGATACTGCAAGAGAAAAAGACATTTGACACAAGTCTCAACTTTGAGAGATTAGGACTGGAAGACAACGGTCGGAAATGGCGGAGTATTGGTGAGTGTTGAACAAATTCTATCCCTGCTATACCGCTGATGGGTGCAACATAGCCCCCTCAAGACCAATTGATGTTGAATCTTCGCCGCGGAGCAACATCCTCAGTGTTTCTCCAATCAACTTGGCCCTGCCATCCCAACCTCTGGTGCAGACATACTTGGCGGCAACAACCGCGGATAGGCGCTTGCACTTGATCGACCCCAGCTCTTCTTCCTACCGTGTGGTTCAATCTTACTCTACCTTCCAGGATTCACCTATATTAGACCTTACTGTCCTTTACAGCCGGTATCTGCTCGCGGCTTCCATGTCAGGCAAACTGCTCCTCTTCGATACGAAGACCGAGCAAATACTCGATCAGAGGAAAGATCACAGCAAATATGTTGTGAAGATAGCTACTTGGTCGATGGAATCCGGTACCATTGTGGCCTCCGCGGGATGGGACGCTAAGGTTTTTCTCTACAGGATGAGTACCGACAGTGCGGACCTTCGACTTGGGGACCCTGTGGCAACAATCTCACTTTCAACTGTGCCCGAAACCCTATTGTTCATTCGGTCTCCTGAAACTTCACGCCCTATACTGCTACTCACCCGCAAGGATTCTACGTTTGTCTATTACTATGCGATCAAGGCGGAGGGAGGAGATGAGTCCGCCATCTCGCTTATTGGCAAGCAAAACCTATCTCCACATTCAAATGCGTGGGTTGCGTTTTCACCATCAGATCTACAGGTCAATCCGATCGATCCGTCGGTTGTTGCTGTTGCAACTTCCTCGACTCCGCACATGAAGCTGCTGGTCGTGAAGTTGCTTCTACCACCAGAAGTGGAGCAGGCATCGGACAGGTCCGAGAGTGCGCCCTCACAGCCGGTCACACAAGCTTCGCAAGCTCGTGCTGATCGTCTTCTCCAGGCAAGGGAAGAAGCAGCCATTCTGGTCAACGTGAGTACCATGGCTCCACAGACAGCCTATTCCACGCCGCGACTAGTGTGGCGGCCCGATGGATCCGGCATCTACGTTAGTTCCGATGATGGCATTGTACGCGGATTCGAAGCGGCGACCGGTCGGTTGACAGCATCGCTCAGTGCTCACGAGCCTGGCTCCAAGATCAGATGTCTCTGTGCCGGACAAGCAATTTTTGGAAACGAAAACAAGCAAAACGAGGAGTTCTTGTTGACTGGCGGTTTTGATCAAAAGCTCGTCCTCTGGAGAACTGGTTGAAGTTGAATAGGTCCGGCCAAATAAAGTAGATCGGCTGCGATCGGTCCGAATCGTGGAAGACCACCTGAAATAGCCTTCTATGACGGCGGTTTCCCATAGCATACGTCGACATATAGTCAAACCCAAAGCAAGAACCTCAATGCCAGCCAGATATGCACGGTCGCCGACAACTCCACTGTCTCCACGAATGACTAACAGTATCACATCCCACTCTTATGGGCTTATCGGCAAGCAGACCAAGGCATTATCTAAAAGTATGAATGCTGAAGTGGCTCGAATAGGGTAGTTTTCGAATATGCCGCAGCGGTCATGTATTTCCAAATCCGGTACTCAGGTTCGAGTCTTCCGACTGCGCCCAGACACCTTCCCCGCGTGATAAGACAAAAATAAGACAAAAGAACATAATGGATACTTCAAAACAAGTATTGTCGGGATTCTGGCCCCTCGAGTCTAGTGGTTTAGTAGCTCTTAGTAGCTAGGACTTTGGTGAAGCCACATTATGTTTGTAAATGCCATGTGCAAGTAGGTGCTGGACTAGCTCCCGCCTCAACTTTTTGCTTTTCTGGATCCACGGGCATACCCCGAAAGTTGCAAGCATTCCGTTACGGTCAATGCGCAGCACAAGGATTCAGCGCCGTGGATCTGTCTATCGGCGAGCTGGCAGGTGATCCTATTGCTTGGTTTCAGATCTCACCTTTATTTTCAAAGTCAAGATCCTGGTGATTCAGGAGCATTTAGAAAATATAAAACTACGTCTGGCCCGCTACAAACAGCTCATCACAACACTACCATTCGACAAGTCTTTCCAAGTATCGATATTCCAGCAGCGTGCTCAGTCCTGTAGACAACCTTTCTCCCACACTATTGCCATTTCATTTCTCCGATTCCGATTTCAAGCGCGTCAATGTCTCTTCCAGGCGCAAGAAAAGATGCGGACGGGGACTACCTGCTTGTCGTTTCTGGTCAACTGCGCAAAGCTCCCTACCTCGCGGACTGGAAAGCCTTCAAGGATCATATCCGAAAGGTTGTGAAAGAGCAACCTGGGTGGTCGAATGTATGCGAAGGGAAAACCCGAGGCGACATGCAGGGATGGTGTAGACTGAAGGATAAGGAGGATTCAAACTCCGTATACAGTTGGTGACATTTCCCTTCACTAGCTCCTATTTGGCTAATTCACTCCTCTAGATGCCTACTCCAGGCAGGTGGTGATTCATATCTTCGCAACGAGTCTTCGTACAGGGTACTGGGACCTGCTTAAATGCAACTGCAATCGACACTTTGGGGTGGGGGATAGAGGCCACTCCCCTGGTAGATCAGGAATCGATGTCAACGCTGTCAACCAAGTCTTCGGTAAACAAGAAAGCGCCTCCGCAGCCTACCACGCAGTGCCAGCGCAACCGTCTTACGAATACGCCAATTACTACCACGCTACAACCTACACGCAACCATTAGTCTATCAATACCCGGGCACACCGCTCCAACCGGTATACTCACAAAGCTCCGGAGGCCTGCCCGTGAATCTGAGTAGGGGCGCGGTAATCACCGAGACGCGTGGCATCTTCCTCCAGGGCCTTAACTACAGCGTAGGGAATAGCGAGCTTGTAACACTGTTAAACAATGCTGGTTTGCGCCCGGGGCAAGCCAGCGTGCACAAGGATTCGAGGGGCGCTTCCAAAGGCGTGGCGACCGCAAGGTTCTCGACGAAAGCCGAGGCGGAATATGCAGTCTCGAAGCTCAATGGGACAACACATGCTGGAAAGACCATCATTGTGCGCATGGACACAAACTCCACCGTGATCGGTTCGCTAGAGCCTTTTGTGGTTGACGGCACGAACAAATCTGGTGTATGTCGTCGCAGGGTACCTAGTCCCTTGTCCTTACGCGACTAACAAGCAATAGTATTAGGCCAACAATTAGGGGAGCGCCAAGGATGCAAAACTACTGTAACGAAGAGACATAGCGTCTCATTGTGGTGGCAGTGTGATATGCCTGTGGGGGCAGGGTGGGGAACAGCCCGGCTTTCAGGCCTTTCTTCGTCGATGATGACGACTTTGACTTCGGCCTTCCTTGCTAGATGTCTCTCGAGCAGCAAATGTTCATTTCGGATGGATCCTCCGTGGCTTGGCTGAGATCTTAATTTGAAATCTGCGTTCCAAAATCGCCACATATTGCTTTTGCGCCACCATTTCTTTTCTACACGATGACGCCTCGCCCAACGTGGCATCATGCGACTGAAGTTAGAAGACAAAACCAATGTGAGAGTCTTCGGAAACGCCATCCCGCACTCCCCGGGCTGTCTCGATCGACTGACCGTACGTGCACGATCTGAAACAGTCAGGGTCCGCGAATCTAGGCGTTTTCCGATTAATAGAGTTTGGGGAGACTGGTGCGGTCCGCTTAGCAGGGGTCGTAAAATACCACTCGAGGGCTTTGCGAGCCTTGACAAGCTAGTTTCCCGCACCTCCTCCTGGGAGACAGTAACATCTTGCATCGACGGGCCAAGCCGCTGGGCGCCCGCTGGCTTGGGTCATCTGAACGATGTTGCACCAGATCTCATCTGATCTACGGATTTGTTCGGCGGGCTAGCTGTCCCGCTTCCGCCATGTGAGATCCCTGACGGGCTTGACAATAGCTAACCATGCAGCCCCCACTTCTATAGCATCACCACGATGTGTCGCATGGCCTAGTTCGGGCTTTCGGTGCACCTTCGGTCAGTTGTGGGTTCAATGTAGGCCAGAGCTGGAGTCATGAACGTGCTTTTCGAGTTTCGAATCTTCTCCACGCGCAGCAAACTTTTGCAATCCGAACGCGACCCGACGAGGTGGAACACCTGCCGAACAAATAGGACCAAATATAACAGTATAGATTCATAAGCGTGCTTGCCAGGTCATCTTACGCAATTCCATCGTAGCACACGAGCTGCATGCTAACATTCCATGAATGTCGAAGCGTTCAACGCCTGTCTTAGATTCTGTTCACGTTTATGGCGCAAGGCTGTAATCTCTCACCGGGCGCCCGGGAAGGTGGCGAGATCTGGAAATGATCGCCTCCGCCGTTCCTGCTCCGTACCTAACGGAGAGCATGCCATACTGCCAATCATTTCACATCAGGGTGAGGATGGCAAGACAACACTACCTCGCGGCTCTCGGGAGGCTAGTGTTGTGATTGCCCATCGGCGGATCGCTTCAGGCACTCGACGAGGCTGGATGTTAGCTTCATGAAATATATTTCAAGAGCTTCACCCTTGCAATCGTGGCGGTAAAGAACATCTCGCAAACCGCAAGCTGTCTTTTCAGACCTCTCCACTTCTTCTCGGTCTTTCTTTCTCTTGTAATGCTATCGATAGACACGATTAGCTAGCAAGAACACCCACGTTGCGGGAGATGCGTTATCATGCTCTCACGAGTAAGAGCACCGCCTGGTAAGCCTAACACATCTGACGCATGTTTCTAGAAGCTAATATATGCTTCGAGGAAATACTGAAAGCTGTACGCTGCCTATGCTGCCCCCAAATGGCCAATAATACACCATCGCCAGATCTGTCGTGATGACTGCGACTGCCAGCCAGCAATAATCGTATCCGCGACGAATGGAATCTTTCGGTAGAATCGCAGGCAGCACGAAGGCCGCACAAAGATATTTCCGATGTGGACGCAGGGACTCGGGGATAGTAACGGCGGTACACGATCGCCGATTCATCCAGCCCAGCTCCCAGGTTGGCACCAGCCATCTGGAGTTACGAACACTGCCGAGAACGTGTCCCAGAGCCCTTCAACACGGTGCGGCCCGTTGCGATGACCTGCATGCATGAGGCGTTGAACGAGCCATGCAGATCAAAACCTACCACGAGCACGACCCGACAATTTGGGGAAAAGACGTTGTGGCATTGCGACAACGCAGGGTGAGCGCCTTCGATTCCAGCAGGATGGATACTGGTCGTGATTGCAGCCCAAAAGTGCCGCCCAGCAGCAAACGGTATCATTCGTGCTGCATGGCACCCGGCGAAGTGGCTACACTGAGGTGAGGCAGAATGATGTGGTGCAGGCCTGATGCAGGTATCTTGCGACATAGCATTGTCGAAACACGCATATGGCATTGAAGGAGGCTTGATGCTGGCCGAAAGATACTTGGAGGTGCTGTTCCATGGCCTCTCACTACTCGGAGGCTCGAAAAAAATCGCAGACTTGGGATAAACATGGCTGAAATCTCCTGTTTTGTCGAGCTTGTGCGTCGTGGCTTTCCGGCATTGCCTGTCTGGAACGTCCGATCACGAGAGGGCTTCATGTTAGGCGGCGACGCTGGCTCAGCTTACACATTGGGTCCTCAGAGATCGATTCTTTTTGCAGGGATGAGGTATAAGCAAAAGGTTGAACAGAGGAGAGTACTTGTTAGACCTTGTATATATCCTTACTTTCTTAATGTCCTTTGCTTTCGGAACTCTCGATTGATACCCGCGCCTAACAGCATCAACGATCATCGACAAAAATGTCTTGCATGATATCTAATCATTCTGGCGGGAATAACACCTTTTGTATCAAGAACCAATTTTAATTTATTCGTAGTAGCACTCACAGCGTAAGATGGAATACTCAAATTACCGCAATTGCGACTCTACCACCGTCACCACCTCTTGCAGCCCCACGATGGGCAGAAGTTAGTCGAAGAGAAACGCATACTATCAGACCTGAATTCCATTCGATACGGCACCATACAAGCAATATATCGTTGGCAGGAAGGCCAGTACTCACAGGTTCCTCCAAAAGGGGTGGGATATGGCAGCATTATTCATACCCAGTGTTATTTGTTATTTGTTTGTAATGCATTTACAGAGACGTGAGGCAAGTAAGTTGCCGTGAGATATCAGATGCTGGATCATCTTCCAGTCTCTAACATTGCCTCGAAGATCGGGGGCTTCAAGTTGATTTGCACAAGTTCGTGGCTTGGCTTAGGACAGAGCGGGATAATAGGCTAGTAGGAGACAGTTTGCCCAAGATTCTCTAGGCTATGCGCAAACGAAGATTTGTCTATATACGTGTATAGGGTAAGAAACTCGGGTTGAGAGTGGTACTCGCAGGCGGTTGAGTTTGAGCATCCCACATTCAAGCAGACCTAATAACACAGTGGGCAACAGTGCTTGTCCACTCAGTCCGGGCTTCTTTTCTCTACGTCAGTGCCAACTATTTAAGCCTACGTGCCTATTCCCGCCGAGGGTCTGCATTTGCTTTGTTTCCCTTCCCGTTAAGATCAGCACAAACTTCACAGTAACCACTTGCGCGGCAGAGCCTCGTCTAAGAAAGCGTGCTGTGCCCACGTCGAATCCTATTTGCACGCACTTACCACTATAACTCCAACTCCACCCACCCATACTCACAACGACAACCTCCGAGATACACCTATGCCACCAAAGGCGCTCCCTCCCACCGCAAACATGGCAGATCGAGCTCTCTCCCTCGAAGGCGTCCTCGGTCTAAGTAATACCCCAGATACCGCCTGCGACATGTGCAGTGCCAGCCTCAAAGATTATGATCCGACAAAGCGTATGCGATGTACGACTTGCGCAGCACAAGTCGACTGCTGGGTCAACGCTACAAGCTGGTCGGAGCTGCTGCAGTACAATCGAGAGTTTGTGCGCAACCAGCGCCGGGCGACAGTGTACTCCCAGAATCCAGTCTTCGAGGACGCCAGTCTCACAGCGGGCCTTCTGCACCTGCATGACTATGGCTGTCTGTAAGTATGTCCGGATCGAGTGTAAGAAATACTCAGTTGAGTGACTGATACAGGGTTATCGACGCACAAGCCGGCAGCCATTGTGTTGGCCAGGAGAATCCAGATGCAGATCCTCCTGGCCCGTGGTATGAGGTCAAAGAGCGAGGGTACATCCGGTTCTTGCTGCCTCATGAGCAATTTTACATTGCAGCTTCCGTCGTTGGCGAGCTTATACAGCACCTCGCAGCTATAAGCTTCCCAGCCATTGAGATGGTAAGCTACTACGAGTAAGCCTCCGTATGATCACATTGCGGTTTCAGACTCACTGATACAAATCAAGGTACGCCGACTTCAAGCACGGCGTAATCACCCCAAACATTGCGAAATCGATCAGTGTAGCCTCGTACATCCGCGTAGAAAGAGAAACAGACGTAGAGCCTCAGCATCACAAGAACCTTTTCTCCACGTTTGCCAGCGTAAGTTCTCACACCAATGACTTATCTCTCTGCTAATCAATGCGCCTCAGGCTGCCGGCCGCGCGATGTCAAAGCATCGCACAGCAAGCACCAAGGACGGCCTGCGAGGAACGCACTGGAAGAAGTGCGCAAATAGCCAAATTGCCGTCATCACAGCAGCCGATATACCGGGCAATTCTCAAGGCAAGCGGGGTTTAGGTGTGGAGCTCAGGGTCTCTAGAGCAGTGAAGCCGGTCATCGTCACCGTAGCGTGGAAGGCATGGCCTCCGGAGCATGCGGGCCAAAGTCTGGCGAGGGTTGTGGAGGGGACCATGCTTTTAGTGGGAATGAAGCCGGTATTCAAGGAAGAAAATGAGTTAAGGTTGGAGTCGGAGGAAGGAGATGAGCTGGAGCTGAAAGAGGAAGATAAGCTGGAGTCGAAGGAGGCGGACGGCCAGCATAAGATAGGTGGGAAGGTTTCGGTTGCGGACGCGATTGCGGAGAGTATTAGGGCTTTGAATGTGGGATAATAGGGGACGCTGACTTCAGTCCGGCGGGTGGGGGAATAAGCCTATCGGATTTTCAGGATATGGGTGATCGACAGCAGCGTGAACTTAATCACTTTGGGTGTTCACACACGAATTCTTTATGGGTATGACACCCTGAGTCGTACGTTCAGTCCGGCTGCCGATTTTGTATTATTTGCGCCGGGAGAGGTTCACGCAATAGGATATCTGTGGATATAGGGTCCATGGTATATAGATTATCTATCGCGTATGTGTGACGGAGTTCTCTATTGCACCTGCGCCTGTACGCAACAATATCGAAAATGATGTGATAAGACGCGCCAGATATATTTTTCAGCTGTATTGTTCCCTGAAGTCTTGTCAGGCTAAGAATGGGAGTATGAAGAAGTTGCGGCAAGCTTTCGCCACTACTACTGTGGCCGCCGGCGGATGTAGTCCGCTGTATTCGACGCCTCGGCATGAAACCTGCCCTTTATGGTAATTTCCCTGACGTCGTTCTCGGAACAACCCGCAGCGGGAGGCATCGTGCAAGACCCACTTCATCTTCAATTTAGCAGCGCTACAAGCAACTGAAAAATGTCTCTCATACATTTTCATCCGCTCTGAAACCGTCGTCAACAGAATCTCCGATGTAGGTGTCCATAGCACGTGACCTGGAC
The DNA here is from genome assembly GCA_015832175.1 of Paraphaeosphaeria minitans. NCBI lineage: Eukaryota > Fungi > Ascomycota > Dothideomycetes > Pleosporales > Didymosphaeriaceae > Paraphaeosphaeria > Paraphaeosphaeria minitans. Next base: position 457,869 of record WJXW01000006.1, read on the forward strand.
GGGCCCGGCTAATACTCGGCGTTCCAAGAGGACAGCTTACGGGGTACGTAGTTTAATGTAGCTCCAGCAGCTCCACGTCAACACCACAACCGCCAAAATGAGGTTTTTCCGGTCGCTCGTTCCTTCTCTGCTTGTAAGCTCAGCTGCAATTGTTTCGGCTGCCTCTTCCTGGAGTTTTGAAGATGCCGCCGTCACAGTATCAAGCAAAGGCGCTGGAGTGGGTGCCGGTGCGAAGGATAAGTAAGTTCAAGAACAAGCTAAATCGAATACATATGCTAATGAATATTTCAGATTGAGCGCTACGTCTCCGCTGTCGAAATCTGTATCTCTAGGCGCCACAGACACGCTGAAGCTCCAACTCACGGCCGTGGACGGGAAGAAAGCAACGCGGCCACACCAGGCCTTCCTTACCCTCACCGACCCTGCGACTGGCGTAGAGGAATCATTCCTCCTCAATGTGAAAGAGAGCGGAAAGGGTAGTTTGAACCTCGTAAGTGGCGTACCCCAATGGCTCCGGGCACAGCTAACATGCGTAGGCCCACAAGGACCTCCCGCACCAATTCCTCACCTCGTCGAAGCCACTCCCCGCATCCATCGTCATCGGCTCTTTTGGCTCCTCGACCGCCTACAAGGCCAAGGTCTTCGACCTCAACGTCGCCCGCGACCCCGACGCCCCGCTCGCCGTGCCCGAGAAGCCCCTCCGCTACGCTGCCGAGAAGGAGATCCACCATATTTTCCGCGACGACCCGCGCTCCCCGCCCAAGTTCATAACTCTGATCTTCACGGCTGCCGTTGCCGCTGCGCTACCTGGGCTGTTTATCGTCTGGGCAACTTTGGGTGCGAACGCCAACCACCTTAGCAAGGCTCTGGGCAATGCGCCCATCTCGCATGCCATTTTCTTCGGATCCATTCTTGCCCTGGAGGGTATCTTCTTCTTGTACTACACCACCTGGAACCTGTTCCAGACCCTGCCCGCCGCCACTGTGGTTGGCTTGGTGGCTTTCATCAGCGGTAGCCGGGCGCTCTCTGAGGTCCAGGAGAGGCGGTTGGCTGGGCTGAGATGATTGCATATACGACGAAGTATATATATGACATAGTGGATGGAGCGATGTACTGGGCAACAGGTGGAGTGACATAATCTAGTCGTAGTGGGTGCGGCTTGGGCTCATGCGAAGGGCGACGAAGGGCGTGATGACGTGCAGGATGTAAAGAAGATACCGAGAGCCATGTAACTACACCGTGCTAGACATCCTCAGGCGATGTCGTAGCGCGTTTCGAGGAAATGCAAATCACACAGCGCGTATTTCAAAACGAACTACCCTACCATTCATAAGCAGAATAATCCACCAAATCTGTGACCTACGTGCTGATGAACGTGATCGAAAATTAGACCCTCGTTGGCCGCGATTGCTGGTCGTATCTGCCCATCTGTGTTGGCTTAGCTATATGGCCCCTCGACAGCGGCACAATAACACTTCTTCGCTCCGCCATATTCGATGATAATGCGAGTAGAAAGGCATTGAACCTGGCCAGCGCAGTCTAGGAAGCTTGTGGCATAGGTTTTGGAAGAGTTGGACGCCCATCATGATCGCCAATCAAAGAACCGACCTCTAGTGGTAGGCCAGAAAGGCTCGAGGCTGTAGCACAACCACACATGCAGGTGACCGTCGCTCAGCCCTGCACAAGAACTCTACATATCTGCTTCTCGTCACTGTATTTCTTAGACAGCGGTCTACTATTAACAACAAACTAAACTCGCCGTTCGTACTGTAAGCTAGCGTCGCAACCTGCATAGGTACTGTACCTATCTCTTGCCCTAATTTACCCAGGTGCAGCCCCATCAAAACTCGGCCCGCAAGGACCGATCCTTTCAGTGTCACTGCGAGCGTTCTGGCTGTGATCAGTTCTAGATTTACCATCGTACAGATGCTCCATCATCTCGCTAACAGCATCAGATCCGCTGGAATACAAGTTCGTGTCTATAAAAACAAAATCCGTCTATTCTCAGAGCTACTGGGTCACACCCAAGATAAACCACTTAAGAACTCGCAACAGTCCACGTCCCAGGCAGACCATCGGATTATGGGCGTCTTGGACGTTTTCGGAGGCATGTTAGAGCCACCAAAATAACTTCAGGTTCTGCTGAATATATTGCTACTGCGTTTTCGTAGTAGCCCAATGCCATTGATCTAGATCACTCTCCAAGTCCGCTGGTTGTTCTCTTCAGAAGACAAATTGTTGTGTCGGGAGCTTTGGAAGGTCTTGAATGGTCTACTCACCACAACACTGACAGCTATGAAAACGACATCGCCGATCTAAAAGCAGACAAAAACATCATAGCCAAAGGGTTTATCAGAGATGAACACTTCCAGTTGAATAAGGTGTGCACGTGGACTTCTAAAGTCATGAAAAGGTACCTCTGATACAAGGTCCGCTTCTGGGACACGGTTCCATGTGCAGCGTGTTCGAATACGAGGACACGAATTCGCTTGGAAAAGAAATTTCTAGCGGCACACGATTGGGGAGGATGAGAAGAAAGAGATTGAGATTCTGAAATAAAAATTGTCTTATCGTCACGTTACCTCACTTGTAGAATCTTACACGCAACGAAGTTCCGATAAGGCTTGGACTGCTATTTTGACTTGTGGCAAAGTTAGACCTTTCAATTTTTTTTTGAAAGACTACGAGGAACAGTTGGATAGACCATGCCCACGACGAACGAATGACAGCACCTGGCGCGATGCTAGGAGGAACGGAGGGTTTCAGATCCAGCGCCAACAGAATCCTTTTGAATCGCATGGGATGCATTGTATCCGCAGTTGTGAAAACAAGGGTCTATGGTATATAGATCATCTATCGCGTACGTGTGAAAGAGTTCTCTTTTGCACATGCGCCTGCACGCCACAGCAGTTGAATATCTGCATAGGCAGGAAATCCGCCACAAAAACCTGACGCCTTCAAACAGTCTTCTTTCAACAGAGCGTCTCATTATAACCGACTTCGGTACAGCCGCTGAAAGAAGCAGTGAATGAAAAATAAATAGCGTTTTTGACAAGTTCGTCGATGATAGGACCCAGGTCGACACGAGCGACGACAAGCTGCAGGACAACATGAATCACTTCCCTTCGCTGAAGCCACGGTTCCGGCGCTCAAATCAGAGTGACAGAGGTGAGTCGATCTGGTCAAAGCAAAAAAATCTATAGAACCACAATCCAAGTACAACTTACCTAAGTGACTTATCGTTCGGATACCCAGTGGTTGTAATCTTTGCGATCTACCTCACGGCACCAGAAGCGAACTATGAAAGAATCTCCAAACAACAAGGCTACATAGTACTCCCTTCAGAACTCGTAGTCTCGACAGCTACAGTGGCAATGCATTAATCAATAACGCCCAATCAGTAGCATCCATACCACGAAGACGACGACACATTCAGAGCTGCAGTGTGTACACGACGCACTCTCCCACCTTCCCAGCCTCTCTACGGTACACGCAGCATGAAGAGATTTATATGCGCCTCCATGCTACTTTTACCTACTCCACGTACATCATCGACGAGTATGAGGGCTGCGTGAGATGTGTGTCTCTAATTTGTTTCTGAAGTCCCGGAGAAATCAGATCATCGTATATATAATTAATGGAAGAGAAGAAGCAGATGATGGAAGTATTTTTGGATGATTATGTTACTCTCTCTCTCTCTCTCTCTCTCTCTCTGTCTCTCTCTCTCTCTCTCCCTCTCTCTCCGGCATGATGAGAGCGGAGATGGATCTACACACAAACCTAAAATGCAGCTGCTTGCGCGCTAGGTGAGTATGCATTTACCGGTGAGGATGGGTGCAGGGCGATATCATCGGATGGATTAATGCGAGAGGCGGCAGGTAGAGAATAATTTGAATCTTCGACCTGTGGGCGAGAGGATGTTAGCCACGTTGCACATGAAACTCAATATAATGTCATGTAAAAATTTCGCCTAGGATGCTCAGACTGATTGTGGTGCGATTTAGTATTTGTGCGTCTGGATTCTAGAGTGGCTGAGTTGCAGATGCTTCAGTACATTGTGCTTTTCTAACGAACGTGGAGCGTCCGGAGTAGAGCTATCGGTTCATCACCGTAGAACATGCATCCCAGCACACAAACCTTTCATCCACTACTTTACAACCACTCTCCACCCCTCCACACCTAAATCTCATGCCCGGTATACTCCTTCCCCATCCCCTCCCCACCCATTCTCCTCCACGCTCTCCTCACCGCCAAGCTAACCTGCCCCCACCCCACGCCCTCACTATGCCCGCCATACCTTACAACCTCCACCTCCACACTCCTCTCCCCATCCTTCGATTCCACCCTGCGATACGCAAATGCACCCCTGGACACCCTCTCCCCGCCCTGGATACTCCTCCTTTCGCTAACGCTGCTCGCACCCTCCTCGGCCAGCACCAGCGTCTCGAGCGGCGCGTACACCGTCTCTGCGATCTGGAAGGGGAATTCCTGGTCGTTGCGGGCATGCAGGATGGTAATGCAGAGGGGCGTGGAAGCGGTCGTCGCAGCGGAGGCGAGTGCTTGCAGGCGCGAGAGCGTGGGCCAGGTGTCTGTGATGCGGGAGGAGAGGAAGGAAGCTATCTTGGGGTAGCTTTGCAGTGGGGACAGGATCGGGATGAAGCCTTTTATCTTGTAAGACTTGAGCAGGGTGGGGAGGTCTGTGAATGCTGCTACGAGGACGATCGCTGCGAATGACTCAGGGTGCATTTGGGATGGTGATTGGGGAAGGGAGGCGGGGAGGAGAGAGGAGGTAGGGTCTGTGAAGTAGAGGGCTGTTGCGGCGGTGACGGCGGTGCCGAGGGATTGACCGAGCAGGGTGATGCGGGAGGCGGGGTGGTGAAGCGTGTGCAGGGCGAAGGAGACGATGGAGATGCCGTCGACGATGAGGCCTGGTTCGGTGGGGCGGTGAGGTGCGTTGGTGGTGGTGGAGAGGCCAAAGCCGCGGTAGTCGCAGACGAGGGTGTGGGTGCGTGGGATGCCACTCATCGAGCGGTAGATGGAGGGGCGCCAGCCGAGGGCGAGGTGGCCGGAGTTCTACATTTATTTTGATTAGCATGTAAATCCCTCTCCCAGGCTTTTTCCCTCTAGTGATGAAGGACTAGGGTAGTACTTACACCATGGAAGTTGATGACCAACTTACTCCTCGCATCCTCTTTGAGCAACTTCGCACCCAGCGTCTTCACAAACTCCCCTCTCCCCACAACATCATCCTGCACACGGCTTACGAGCTCCCGCTCGTGCTCTAAATACACATCCATCGGGAGCACGTGCCAGCAGAACAGCTTCTCATGATCGCTCGTCTCGAGCCAAAATGGCGTGACTTGGCCCTCTACACGCAGCAATGGCATTAGCCTAGGATACCACCAGGGAGGAAGGGAAGTAAGACGTACTAGCAAACCCAAATTCTTCGGGGTTCTCCACATTCTGGAAGTACCCGTGATGCAGCTTGTTCATGTACACGAGGCTGCAACTATATCAGCCACAATCCCCTAAAATCCCATCCCACCCAAAAGGGTTTCCGGCCTTTTCTTGTTTTTGCTCGAGTATAGCACGGAAAGAGGATTTCTTACTGGCTCTGCACGGTGGGATGTATGGCGGTGCCGAGGAGCAGCGCCCAGACGCCTCCGAGCGCCGCGAGCGTCCAGTAGCCCTTTCTGATGAAGGGAGCGACCATTGTTGAGAAGAAAACAAATGTACAGGAGGCTTTTATGGCAGCATTGAGAAAGAAATGTATGGCGATTGGGGCGAAGATGTGATCTTGTTTCGTGTGAGATAACAGTGAGAGGGGAACTAGGCTGTGTTGGGAACCGCGGTTTCGATATCTGGCTTGGCGCTGGCTGAGAGATGAGCGAATGCCCTGCGCGTGGCATCAGTTTCTTCTGCAGTGTCTTGCACAAGAAAGGGAATGAGAGGAAAATCATGTGCGGTGGTGCAGTCAGGAAAAATGTCGTTTCGTAGCCGCACGATGCGGTTGCTGAGTGTCCTTCTATGTGAACGCCAATTCCATGCAATGCCCATTGTACCAAAACCCATCCATGATGCAAAATCAACGCCTAGATGCAGTCCTCATGATGACGAGGCCGCGCCGACCCCGGAAGAAGCCCCCTCGCCAGCCTGTACAGGAGGAATGTTGAGGGGCTTTAACTCCTGATTCGTGTTGCCCAGCTGCTCAATCGGCAACGTTTTCTTCCAGTTCCCCTTAACAAAGTCTAGGGTCCTTTCAAACACCTGTCTCCTCTCCTCCTTCTCGTGCTTACCGAGAATCGCTACCGGGAACTGCGTCCATCCGTGTCTACACTTGGGCGCGTGCCAGACTTCCATCCCGCCGTTCGTGCCGCTTGGCGTAGCGCCCACGTTGCCCTCCCGCCCGTTCCAATCGTTATCGCGACCGTCACCGAAGCGCACGGGGCCGTTCCAGCCGGTGGAGTTCATCTTATCGACCCAGACGTCGCTTTGCACTGCGAGGGTGTCCTTTTCGGGGAGCACAAGCAGGATTGCGGCGTTTTTCTGGACATTTTTCGGGTCGACAAGGCCGGGGCTTGCGCGCGGATGGGCGCGGAGCTTCTTGGGGAGATAGGTTGGCCCCATGATGGAGAAGAGACCCGGCATTCGTGTTTTCTGGGGTTTCTTGTCGTTGGGATTGAGGGCGCTCGGCATGTCTTTCATCGGGCGTTCGTGGGGAAGTAGGCGCGCGTCGAGGGAGGGGTAGAAGAGCAGCAGTGGTAGCAACCGCGGCTGTGCTCTTTCGGGCGGAAGTATAGACGGCCACGGCTGGCAGATGTCGTCGAGCATTGTGGGCGCGCGCATGGGTGGGAGCAGCGGCGAAAAGGTGCCGGCTGGCGATGGCCCTCGTGTTATGTCATGCGTTTGTGCTCCCATGCCTGTGGTAGCAGCCGGAGAGCTGAAAAGCTGCGGACAAGGCGGAACCCAGATTGCCATGTTGAGGGCAATGTTTCCACCGGCCGAGAAGCCAGAGATGACGAGGCGCGACGGGTCGAGCGTAATCTTCTGAATGTCGCTGAGGGCATGCGCTTTCTTTTTCCTCCTGACCTCTTCGACCGTCATGCCAAAGTATCGCTGGATCTCGTTCCGCAGTACCTTGCTGGCCTTGGACACCTGGTCAGTATCCAGTATCGCACTAAGCACATCCTCGGCATCGTGTATGGCAGCTGGAAATTGGTGAAACGGGCCGATGCGATACGACACGCTGATGACCACAGCACCCAGCTCACGCGCCATCATGGCCGCGTAGGGAGCCTGCTCGAGCGGGCTGCCCATGATAAAGCCGCCTCCGTGGAAGTCGAGTACGACTGGAACCTTCCACTCGCCATTCTCGACCGGCACCCTGACGCCATCTTCATGTTCAAGCAGCACGGGTGTAGGTGGCACAAACACGTATAGCGGAATCGTGTTGTTCTTGCGGGTCGGGAGGGCTACGATGAAGGGCTGTGGACCTTCCGGCGAGGTAAGGTGCAGGATCGATAAGGGAACGAACCGCGGGAGGTGTCTACACGCAATATAATCAGCAACGAGGGGTATTCTCACGGTTCTGGCGGGTTTGCTTACACGAGACAGGTGCGCCATTGGATGTGGAATGGTAGGCGGAAGAAGTAGGACAGGCTTTGCAGGGCGCTGCTCATAATGACGGCAAAGACACAGCGGTGCCTGTTAGCTGTGATTGTCGCATTGGCTTGGTAGCACTCAACGAGGCTACGCTTTGTAAGTACGTGAGGTGTGTTTACAAAGACTAGGACAGTTGACAAATGGCAGGGGTCGGTTACGCGTATCGTGTGAGGTCAATGATCGCCGCCGCTTGACGACATCGTGGCGCTGTGGCTGTGCATGGCCGACAAAACATGTACACAGTAATAAGAATCTCGTAGCCAGCCCGCCCATACCTATTCGTGAATGATCACAATGAATTCTGAGGTGCAAACTCCTCAAATGCATTATAGTGTGAATTGCTACCTACAAACACAGCTCACTTTCCGCATGCGAGTCGTGGAGCTACTGAAGCGACCTTGACACTGGCCCACTCTCTTCGCATTCAAATCTGCTCGTTGTACCGGCGCTTATCTGCAGTCTCATCCAGCTGGGCCGGATATTCTGTGTCATTTGTCTACCGTTTCATAAAACAGCCGTCGTTGAAGTACCACTATCAGAGAAATGGCCCTTTCTCACTGCAGTGCTTTTAGTGATGCTTAGCAACGTTGGACTAATTTGGAAGGCCTCGCGGATGGGGAACCTGAAACAGAAGGCTCTTGCACACGTGTAGCCGTACCGGGAAGGCCTGGCGCAACGGTGCTCTTGCAGCGAGCGATGTGGGGATGGAAGACTCGTGGAACAATGATGGACTTGAACTGGCCAAGTTGGATGGCTGGTATTACCTACAGGCCGTGGCGGCTGGTTGCCTGTCGCACTGTTCATCGGGAAGAATGGAGGTCGCTATTGTGGAAAAAAGTACGTTCCAGGCGGAACAAGTGGGAATTGTGGAATGTGACCACAGAATGTGCCATGACATCGAGTCTCCATCGTCTTCTCAGAGATCGGTATGGTACCGTACCTACCTACGCTACCTAAATAGCAACACCACTATGTTCAGGGATGAGATACATGATACGAGGTAGGAGTCTCGTACGAAGCCACACAACAAGCCTCCAGTCATCACGCTTCTCGGCTCTTGGATAGCCTGTGGACATTCCCGAACGTCACCTGTCGAAGACGCTGTCAAGCGGGTCCTCGGCGCACTTTTCGAAACTCGCTTGAGGATCCGTCACGGAAGACGACGGGTTCTTGCACATCAGCAGCACGGTCTCCACAAAGCGTCAAGGTCGCTTCCATTGATATCAGCGCGGCAGGAGCCTTATTACTATAACAGCGGGACCGTGTGCTCATTTGCGCTGACTCTGGTAGCTCACGGCTCACGGGCGTATTTTTTCGTTGCCGTGGGGGTTCGTTCATGGGCGGCTGCTGACATTCAACGAGCAGTTTGGCGTAGCATGGTACGAAGAAGAGCTGCATGATGCGACTGCATGCGGCATCACATCGGAAAGCGTGCCTGGCCCGACGCCCTGAAGCTATGGTGAATGTCGGTATTTTTTAAACTGGGATGCAGGCCCAAAAGGGCTATCGTCAATCTCAAACACCCCGCACGGGCCAGTCAATATGTCTGTCCTGATATTATCATGCTTCCGATCGCACCGTGCACCTCGGGCCGCTGCCTCAGGTTGCTTGCTGACTGCGACCATGGCTCATTTCGACTCCGATGCGCCCTGGATGGACAGTGTGCTGCAAACGACAACCAAGAAGCTGAGCGCGCACAATTGCAACGACAACCAAGGAGCTGAGCTGCGCGCAGAGAACACGGCATCGAGCACCATCTCGAATTGGCCGCGTGGAGCAGAAGCGGGAACCCTCGTGCATGCCCGTGTCTCACCATCCGCCCCCACCAATCACTCGACATCGCAATCACCCCTGACTCGTTGACTCAGGATGGCGTTGCTTGCACCGAGGGCCGTTCCAGAGTCCAAGCTCTCGCCTGATCCCACATCTCCGCCACGCCCATGCCTTGCACCGTCTGCGCGGGCCAGCTCCAAAGTCTCTGGTGCTGGTAAGACTGTCTCTGATCCCGCCTTACCTCTCGTCGTCCTCTCCACCGCTCTCGCCTCCTAGGTGCTGGTCGGGTGCTGCTCGTAAGCACCACACTCTTTTCTGCAGATTCGCTGCTGGCCATTCCGCTCTCCTTTTCGTCTCTGTTCTTCTTCTGGTGTTGTAGCTCTTGTTCGGCGATTTGAACACATCTATTCGTGACCCCAACACACCGGTGCATCTTACCTCACGAGCCATTGATCGTTTCCTCGAGCACAGGTTGAGAAAGCCAGGACGCCTGCATCTCTAACAACCACCTTCTGGACTGTACTCCGGCACATGCTGTTGTAGTGTACGTATAGCTCTCTTCTCAAACCCGCATTTGGCGTCCCGCTTCGCCCTGCTGTTACGGGAAGCGTCGCAAACCATACCCCCCACCTGCCCCGTCACCTAAGGTCGTGCCCTCCGTTATCAACTCTGATACATCGTCTGGTCTTGCGGGATCCTCACTGATCCTCACATTGTCGCAAGCTACCGCATTGAGAACGTCCTTGCCGTTTCTTTCGCTTCTTCAGCATTATGCTAGGGACTCTTCTGATCATCACTGGCTATAGGTTTCGATAGTTCCTAATCCATAAACAATTGGCCTGTCGCTTCGAACACTCGGTCCTGTCATCGCCGAGCTCGCAGCGTCGTGGACCCACCCCAAGTAAGGAACCGTGGCACTCGGTACCTTTGTAGTCCGATACTCTAACCACAGTCATTCTCCTCAAACGTGAGCCTTGGCTGTCATCGATAACAGTGGCGCTGGACACGAAAGCGGAGCAAATTTGTAATTGACGGAGACGCTCTTCCATGCCCGACTTTGCGCTGTCGCTCCCCACACCATCGAACGGCAGCCCCAACATCAAGGGCAGCCTAGTCCTTGCGACAGACTAGCCTTGCAGCACCTTACAGCACTATCTGAGACAGTGCTAACGGTCGCAACGTGATTCCTGGAACGGCCACTGACCTCCTCACGTCCTCCGACTCCTCCACCACCCACCCCGCCACAGGACCCGTGTCGGTCTACAGACACGAACCATCGCCAGTATTTCGTCAAACTATTGATGAGTTACGATCCGCGCATCGCCGCCCGGTACGGCGCGCGAGAAGAGGAGGATGGAGGCTCTAAGAAAGGATCGGTGCGCGCAGCGCGGAAAGCACTACATGAGAAACAAGTGCAGTTGCAGGACAGATCGAAGATAATAGGTCTGCCACCAAGGCCTAATCAGCGCCTCGCACCAGCACCAGACAGAAGCGCAGCATCTATCTCCCCTACACCACAATGGCCTTTGACCAACGACGCCGACGATGTCTTGGAGTCAAGACCTGGTCTACTACAGCCTACCCGGGGACCACCGCCCCAACGACCACCACGCCCAACATCAGATGAACTACCATCACAACAGCTTTCGCCACAATACCGCGATTCATTCAACAGCGACGACCCATTCTCGCCGCTGTCTGGCCCCTCTTCACGTCCGCTTACCACCTCCTCTGCTCACTCGGAAGCCTCTTCGTTGGGCGAGATACCTGATTTCCCTGTGCCGGAACCGCCGACGCCTTCCATGCAACCACTGCCGCGCCGTATACCGAGCCTCGGTCCACCGCCTTCGTCCCGAAGAGGGCCCTCGTCATACTACACCCAGATATCGTATGTCTCGCCCATCGCTGAGGAAGCCGAGACACGTTCCAATACGATACGTTCACATCACGGGTCTTTCGCATCGAGTATGGCCATGCCTGCGAACGAAGACCTTTACTACGAGGATCCTTTTATGCGCTCCGACGACGAAGAAACCATAACCAGCGACCACGGACGCCTTTCGCCGGGAAGTGATCATGACGATAAAAGTGGGCTAGTAACGCCTGCGATTGTTCGACAAGCTAGTTTAGGACGGAGAACGAAACCTTCGATGATGACCATAAGATCCGTTGAGAATTCAGCAGTCAAGCGGAAGCCATCACCGCCTGAAGGAGTGAAAGAGTGGGAAGGAGACATTGCAGGTGCGGCACTTGCAGCAAGAGATGGAATCGGTGGTAATGGCCCTGCGCGCCTGAGAGAGATCTCGCCCGATGATGCATCACTGGATTCCCCCACGTACTCGGACCATAAGTTCAGAGACCCGGAGAAGGACATGGGCCTGGAGCAGGACATGGATCCGGAGAAAGACATGGATCTGGAGAAGGATGGCTCGATGGCAGCCTCAGCATTTCGCCTTCAAGGGTCTCGTGGAGCTGGTTTCGCGGATCGCCCCGGGAGACCCCGCCCACCACGCCTCGATGTCGATGCTGTACGCGAGGCTGAGGCACGGGGTAGTCTGACCAGCTTACCAGAGTTGATCAGGCGCGCGACGCGTCTTGCTGCGAATCTCGATCGAGGCAAGACAGCAAGCCGACTAGGTCTGGACTTCTGGGAAGCTGGAGCACCCGAAAAGAAGCACAACTCCAATTCCATGGGCCACATGCTGTCGCAGTTTCCTCCACCTGCTCAAGGCACACCGGTCCGTGGAGGCACACCAAACCAGAAGAGCTTGTCGAAATGGCCGTCGGCTGGTGAATATGGAGCAGACCCTACCTCGGGCGATCGGAAGGGTGAGCGCAAAAGAAGAAGATGCTGCGGCATGCCCATGTGGACTTTCGTGACGCTTTTAATCGTGCTCTTGTTCCTCGTGGCAGCTGCTATCATCATCCCTATTGTCCTGGTGGTCTTGCCCAAAATGAAGAACCAAACCAGCACCGCCTCCCAGGACACGCAAGGTACGGGCACGACGACCGCCACGAGCAACTCTGCGCAGCCTACTGGTTCTGGCTCTAGCTCAACCGGAAACCAGAACAGCCAGTGTAGCGGCCTCATTACCTGCGAGAACGGTGGTGTAGCGATTCCCAACGCCGACCGTTCCTGCAACTGCGTCTGCATCAACGGCTTCACTGGAAAGACGTGCGCGACACAAGGAGACTCTGGCTGTACCACAACGAGCATCGGGAGCACCGCGAACAACGCCACCGTTGGCTCTGGCATACCCCGGCTCATCGAGAGCGCGCAAAACGAATTCCAGATCCCCCTCGACTCGACGCGCCTCCTCACGCTCTTCTCCGGCCTCTCCATGAGCTGCACCGCCGAAAACGCCCTCATCACCTTCAACGGCCTCGCCTCCCGCGCCGCCGCTGCCGCCTCCTCCTACATCCCTATCTTCATCGAAACCTCGACCACGCCCTCGCGCTCCCTTCCACTCCTCGACCAGCCCCATCCCGAACCCGCCGCCCTCCAGCACCGCCAGGCCATCGGCAACGTCGGCTCCGCCAAAGAAAACAGTAACGCAGCGTCCTCGCCCTCGGCGACCGTCTCCACCAAATCCGCAGCCGCCACCACCACCGTCCCCATCTCGAGCAACCCCACCGCGCTCGACTTTGCGCGCCTCGGCGTCCTGCTCAGCCTCCAGGTCAGCGGGAAGCTAGACACGGCGGCGAGTGCGCAGGAGGCGATCCAGAATTTCCTGAGCAACGATCGCCAGGGCGCGAGTCAAAGCAGCGACGTGGACCTCGACGTCTTCACCATCGACTTGGTGCGCTTCTCCATCAAGTTCGACAACGGGACGACGGTGCAGGCGAGCGTGCCCAAGGGGACGTCGTCGTGAACGGGCATCTGCCCCTGTCTTTTTTCGTTTCCATTTTCGTTTTCAATCCCATTTCTATTTTCTATTTCTATTTTTATTTTCAAATTTCCATGTTGTCGTCGTGGTTCGCCGACAAATTTTTTTTCCTCTACGCATGGCATGGACTGTCTTGTACCATACCACCTACGGCGAGCGCATATCCCTATCCGTATTCTCCTGTTGTCTACGTGTGTCTTTCTTTCTAATACGTCCTGTGGACGAACGCGACTGGTAATCGTTGTTTCTGCTGCTGTTGTTGTTGCTGTTGCTGGTGAATACCCCTGTTTTGCATTGCTCGGTGCGGGGGAGGATGGGGATTGTATATCAACGAGGATGGGATGCAAAGTGGTCTGCGACCCGGGTTATGTGGTGGGAATGCTAGCTATGTGCATTGCAAGTGTTTGGGCGTGTGTGAAGTGATGAAGTGAAGTGAAGTGACACGTTGTCCTCAGAGGATGGTGAAGCTGCTGAACGCGGAAGCAGTACTGTTCTCCCACGCGTCCACGAACTGAAATGCACACCGTAAGGACTTGACAAGCGCTTGGTGCCGCTGTTTTCCCTAGATGGATGCTGCGTGCATTGAAGGTGGTCATTCGTCTACGCGCCTTCGAGCAGGCGCCTTAGGCGATCTGAAGGTGTGTTCTGGCCAAGATCGTAGAACAAGTCTACCCACGAGCTTTTTTAACGATGTACGTATGTCTTCATGGACGAATGTTCCCTGCCACCGGCCAGCTCTGTTACCAAGGGATTAAATTCGCCTTGTTGCATGGACAAAGCTTTGTCATAAGGGAGAAGAACCGGGAATGAGGAGTCTAAAATGGAAGGCTTTACGGTGGGAAAAGGTTCATTTGAGACGCCGCTGTTCGTGAGTGCTTGTTGGCCGATCCCGTCAAGTCTGTAGGAGCCATAATTGCAAGATTGGGTGCAGCTTCATTTTTGGGAGTCCGTGGACATCCCTGCAATATGCGCCATGTTCGTGGGTGCTGCAAAATATATTCTCATGTAATGTCTCACAAATGTAGAATGTTTTGACGTTGCCGTATAAGTTCTCGCTGAGGGATAAGATGGATCACGTGGTTTTGATGCGTTGGGGGCAGCCTGTAGATCACTTTCGTAGGTTTGCTGCTTCTTGGAGTCAGTCGACGCGATTCACTTTTAATCTATGCAGTGTAGAGCGTGAGAAGATTCCGGGCGGTGTGGAAGAGCCTGTGTATGTTTGGTGCAGTACGATACGAGGAGGGTCCAGGTAGACCACGGCGGACAGTAGAGAACCGTGTCATGCCTGCCGATTGTTGAGTTGCGACATTCAGTTGCCTATTCGAAAGTAAACGAGAATTCATCAACGTGTCTTGATGGGATACCTCCAGACAGAAGAAATATGAAGCGTACGACCGATTGATCGTGGTCGAGGTGCAATGCCCTGCTTAGTCAGCCCCCGCTGCGACAGGCATCAACACCAACGCGGAGCTCCAACAGCTCGCCGCTGCACTCACTCTATACACACGCCGACCAGCCATGGCGAAGGACGCCGCGGACACGCCCTTTTTCCAGAAACGCAAATCGGAGGGCCAGATCGTCGTCAAAGGTAGCTATCTGCTTGTTCATACCAGATGCATGCTCACGCAATTAGATCCCCCGAAGTTCGACCTTGAATCGTACATAGCCAACTACGATGGCTTCACGCGCGCCGAACGCCTCCGCCACATTGGCTCGCACTCGACATACCTCGCCGTCGACGCTTACCGAACCGCAATCGCAGAGGCGAAGCGTGGCAAGAACGTGAAGCTGTACTGCGACCTTGTAGAGGAGCTCGCCCAGATTGCCCCCGAGGACTCAGCAGCTCTGACCGACACGACATGGGCGACGGAGAAGACGAAGAAGGTCGAGGCGGAGAAAGAAAAGCTAGAGCACGAGCTGAAGTCGTACAAGAACAACATGATCAAGGAGAGCATACGCGTGAGTGGTGCGTTGACTGTGCCAGCACGTGCGGCTAATAGTCGTCCAGATGGGCAACGAAGACATGGGCCACTTCTACTACGCCACCGGCGACTACAGCGACGCACACAAGGCCTACATGCGCATGCGTGAGCACTGCACCTCGCCCAAGCATCTCGCCGACATGACACTGCGTCTCCTCCTCGTCAGCATAGCACAGAAGTCGTGGCTAACCGTGCAATCACACATTGCAAAGGTCGATTCCACACAAGTCAAGGCCGACGAGAAAGCTAAGCTCGGCCCCATCATTTCTGCGTGTGCAGGTCTGGCGCACATGGGAGCCTCCAACTACCGAGAGGCCGCAACCGCCTTCATCAACACCTCCCCTGCCTTCCTCACTGCCGAGCCCATCGCCGGAATAACCTGGCAGCGCGAGGTCCTCACAGGCAATGACATTGCCGTCTATGGCGGCCTCTGCGCGCTCGCCTCCATGGACCGCAGCCAGCTCAAAGACCTCGTCCTCGACAACAACGACTTCCGCAACTTCCTCGAGCTCGAGCCCCACATCCGGCGTGCCATCAACCTCTTCTGCGCCTCCAAGTACTCGGCCTGCCTTGAGGTTCTCGAAAACTACCGCACCGACTACCTCCTCGACGTCTACCTCTCCAAGGTCCTGTCCAGCGTCTACGGCCTCATCCGCAGGAAGAGTATTGTGCAGTACTTCATCCCCTTCAGCTGCGTCACGCTCGACGAGATGGCGGCCAAGTTCCAGACCGCCGGCGGCGACTACGCGACCATCGAAGACGAGCTCGAGGCCATGATCAACAGTGGCACCCTCGACGCCCGCATCGACCTCGTCGACCGCCTGCTCATCTCCCCGCCGACCAATCCGCGCTACACCGTCCACGCCGACGCCCTCGCCATGGCACAAGCGTACGACCACACCCTCCGCCTGCGCCTCACCCGCCTGAACATGATGGCCGCGGGCTTCGAGGTGCGCCAGGAGAAGGGCTCGTCCAAGGACGCAGTATACAAGGACACCTCGTATGGCGAGAGCATCAGCGCCAGCCTGCGCGGCATCGGGTCTAAAATGGGCTTCACCTAGGACGCGAAGCCCAGCTAGCCCGCGTGGCGTAGATAGAGCGTGAGTCGAGCGTGAAGGCGGTGTCGGCAGGGCGTGTGCTTTCGATTCGGGCGTAGTTGGCATGGCATGGCATTTGCAGGCGTTCGGGGCGGTGCAGAGTTACGACGGGACGTGGCATGACATGACGGGGCCCTTCGTGTTCCCCACGGCGTTTATGACGGTTAGTTGGTGATTCATGGTGAGGATGCGAAGGAGGGAGGGTGTCCACAGACAGACTGGATGCATCTAGCAAATGTATAGTCTAATAGTCATGTTCGTTTTGAGTGTTTCGTTTTCATACAGACATGTACCCATCCCATCCCATACCATCCTATCCTATCAATCCGATCTACCATTCCAAACCCAAGCCCTCCGCTCCCTCCATCTATAGATACATTACATGGGATAACCGACCACGACGACGAACCGAAAGTCACTCCAGCACAACAACAACAACACGGGGTATAACCACAGCACGCACCTCTTCCTCTTCCTCTTCCTCTTCCTCTTCCTCTTCCTCTTCCTCTTCCTCTTCCTCTTCCTCTTCCTCTTCCTCTTCCTCTTCCTCTTCCTCTTCCTCTTCCTCTTCCTCTTCCTCTTCCTCTTCCTCTTCCTCTTCCTCTTCCTCTTCCTCTTCCTCTTCCTCTTCCTCTTCCTCTTCCTCTTCCTCTTCCTCTTCCTCTTCCTCTTCCTCTTCCTCTTCCTCTTCCTCTTCCTCTTCCTCTTCCTCTTCCTCTTCCTCTTCCTCTTCCTCTTCCTCTTCCTCTTCCTCTTCCTCTTCCTCTTCCTCTTCCTCTTCCTCTTCCTCTTCCTCTTCCTACTCGCACCTACTCTCCCCACCTCCCCACCTAAACCTGCCTAAACACTCCCTGGCCCCTCACACCCCCCCACCCCTCCTGTCCCTGCTGCCCCTGCTGTCCCTGCTGCCCCTGTTGCCCCTGCCCCGCCGCGCTCTGGTACGCATAATACCCCGCCGCCGTAGCAGCCCAGCCCCCGTCACCCGCACCCGCGCCCGCAAAACCCCGTCCGTACGAAGCCTCGCCGCCCTGCATGCCGCCTCCGCCGACGACAACGCCCATCTGCTGCACACCCTGCTGCGTCTGCGTCTGCGCCTGCGCCTGCGCCTGCGCCTGCCCGGCACTCCGCACCCCACCCGATCCACTCGACATGCCGTACGGATTCCCAAAGTACGCGCCCGCGCCGTGCGAGGACGGATGCCCATGCCCGTGTCCGGCGTGCCCGGCGTTGACGGCGTGCGTGTTGTGCGGTGTTTGGAGTTGCTGGGCTGCGGTCTGGAGTTGCTGCATGGCTTGCTGGGGCGAGGCGATGCTGTGCGTGTGGGGGGCTGGGGATGGGGTGGGCATGTACTGTTGCTGCTGCTGCTTTGGGGGCTTTTGGGACTGTTGTGCCTGTTGGGGGTGGAGGGAGGTCGAGTGGGAGCGGGAGTGTTGACGTTGACGTTGCTGTTGCTGATGCTTTGAGTCCCGCTGAGCTTGCTGTGGATGCGGATTCGAATGTGTCTGGGTCTGGGGCAGTGATTCCGCGGATTGGGATTGAGACTGGTGTTGGAGTGGCGGCCGCGGCTGCTGCGCCATTTGCGGTGTATGCACCGGCGTCGTCGACGCGCGCCGCTTTTCCTCCTCGAGCTCGTGAATTCGAGCCTTTGCGTCTTCAAGTTCCTGACGCATGCACTCGAGCTCGGACAGCTCGCTGGGCGCCGTTTGGGCAGGGTGCGTGAGTGAGGGGTCTACTGCATCGGGGATGGCAGAGGGCCGGCGCTTGTCGGGGGTTTGGTCGACGGTGTAGAAGCACTGCCGCTTCTTTTCGATGCAGGTCTGGCAGACCGGACGCGTGCCGTCGCACTGTGCTGGTTAGTAGGGGGTTTACATTGAGAATACGGGGCGGCCTGCCTTCGTCTTCTTGACCTTGCAAACATCGCAGCTGTTCCTAGGCCTCTTTCGCGTGGCGGGCTGTGGCTGGTGCTGCACTTGGGTCGGCTGCTGAACAGACTGCAACGGTGGCGGTGGCGGTGGCGGCACAGGGCGTTGCTGCAGGACAGTAGGTGGAGGGGGCGGAGGGGGTGCTGGAGGCGAATGCTCGGGGGCAGGGTCTGGGCGAATGAGCTCGAGCAGCGAGCGGAGGCTCTGAGCACGCAAGTCGCTCTCGAGCGAGGTAGACGACTTCTGGTCGTCAGTCCTCCTCTTCTTCTTCGCCTTCTGTGCGCTTTCCAGGGGCAGGTCCGGCCTGGGGGGCTTCAGGCGGCTCGTCAAGTTCTTCAGCGTGTCCGGGTCGTGCTCCTCGAGAAACTTGCGCCTCCGCGAGTCCTTCCGGGGCGGAGGGGCGCGCTCTTCGTACGTCTTGTGTATGGGGACGTGCTTGTAGAAGACATCCAGCGCCTGCTTGGTGGCGGAGAACTTGATGGACAGCACGCCTTTGCAGTCGTAGACGGGCTTGGTGGCGCGCTTGCCGAGCTTCGCGCCCTTGCCGTTGGCGGCGCGGTCCTTGTTGAGCAGCGAGTCGTTGCAGTAATAGGAGAAGCGGTAGCTGTCGTCTTCGCGGCTTTCCCAGCAGTTGTGGAAGCTATAGCGGTAGCCGTCGCAGCGCTGGATGGCGTCGACGCAGCACTTTGCGATGGCGCGCTGCTTCTTCATCTTGTCCCTGGTGTCGGGCATGGGCTGCAGGGCCTCGAGAATGCTCATGGATCTCTTGTGTGCCGTGTTCTTGCCGGCGTCGGTGGTGCTGGGAGGCGCGGCGCTGGCGCTGGACGGGCTGGCTTGCGGGTGGTGGAAGTCGAGGGCGAGGGCCATGGATGGGTCTGGCAAGGGCTGGTAGGTGGACCCGTACTGGATGCCATTTGCGCTGGCGTTGGTGGTGCTGTAGACCTGACCGTTTGCGCTGGCGTTGGTGTTGCTGTACACCTGACCATTCGCGCCGTTGCCATTGCCATTGCCATAAGCCTGGCCATTCGCGCCATTGCCATTGCCATTGCCATTGCTATTGCCGTCGCCAGTACTGCCGCCGTAGACCTGAGACGACACCTGCGCCTCCTGCGACGCCAGCCCCGCAACGACGACGACGAAGCTGGTGCCAATCCAAAACGACAGCTGGCAGTCAGTATGCTCGGGATGCTCCGGCGGATTCGCCAGATACTCGCGCAGCGCCGTCTCGAACGCATCGAGGCTGGCGACCGTATACGAGACCGTCTTGGCCTGGGGATCGCGCGCCTGGCGACCGCGGGCGAGGTGGACGGGCGGCCCGGTGAGGATGCCCTCCTGCGCGTGTTGGTAGTTTGCGACGGCGGGAGCGGACGCGGGTGCAGACGCGGATGCGCACGCGGGTTGCTCCATGACGAGGGCAGGCGGCGGGCGGCGGGCGGCGGGCGGCGGGCGGCGGAGCCCTAGACCCCAGTCGTCGACCTCTACAGACTAGCACACGGACGTTACGGTGGGAGTAGAGAGGTTCACGACGACGACGAGGTGCACAAGGGGGGAATAGAGAGGATTAAGCGGTCCGCGGGAAACGGTGCTTTGCCGTTCACCGCTGGTCCGCGCCGATGGACTGGACTAGGCTGGATACGGTCGCTTGCCGACTTGCGCCTCGCCGAATCCGCCTTGGGCCCCATGCTGGCACCCGACCGAGTGCGGCATGGTAAGCAAGTCAAGTCAAGTCAAGTCAAGTCAAGTCAAGTCAAACCAAATTGAGCGATGTCGAGTGAAGCAAGTGAAGCAAGTGAAGCAAGTGAAGCAAGTGAAGCAAGTGAAGCAAGTGAAGCAAGTGAAGCAAGTGAAGCAAGTGAAGCAAGTGAAGCAAGTGAAGCAAGTGAAGCAAGTGAAGCAAGACAAGTCAAGTTAAGCATGTCGAGTCAAGTCAAGTCAACCCAAGTTAACCCAAATCACCACAAAGCACACACCCAGCTATCAATCAATCAATCAATCAACTAATTAATCAATCAACCAATTAATCAATCAACCAATCCATTGATTCATTATCCTACGAGATCGCGAGCCTGCGACCAGCACATACTACCGCTGATCCCCTTGACAGTGCCTACACCGTATGACAGCTGCTGCTGCCAGACCATCACCACCAACATCAATATCAAACGCGCGCAATCATCGCACATGGTTCATCATCAACCCAAACCAACCCAAAAGAAAAAGAAAAAAAAAAGAAAAAAACAATGCCCATCCTCCTTTTTGCAAGTGGTATCAGTTCGCTAGCTTAGATGCTCCGTAGCATCTTCCCGTTATCTTTCCAATAGGTAATGAAAAAGAAAATGGTGGGTCATCCATTACCAAAAAAAAAGAGAAAAAGGTAAAGGAGAAAATGACAAGATATGGAGCCAAGCATCAACAAGAAGCGCGTGTGTCCGGCAGAGCAGAGCAGAGCAGACCAGAGCAGGGTAGATAGATACGTCGTGTGGTACAACAAGAGGGTCTTGATCGCGTCTCAGTGTACGGTCGTCTCTCTCGGATTCGATTCCAACGCTTGGGCTCGAGCGAGAAGAAAAGATTGGTGGGTGTCGTGTTTATTGTGAGAAAAGAAAAGAAAAGGAAGAGGAAAAGAAAAAAAGTTCCGTAAAACGCGTCGACGATCAAATCAGATACTGCTGATGCTGGACCTTGGCCGCACCGCCGCCCAAGATGTTGTCGGGCGTCCACCGGCCCTTTTCCTCGGGCGTCGCCCCGTGCAGCGCGTCCGCGCGCTTCAGCGTCTGCACGTCCAGGTCCGTCACGTACGACTTGCCGTCGGGCAGCTTCATGCGCACCTCGAACGCGTGGTCGAGCATCATGTCGTCCTTCCAGAGACGCCGCGTCCCGTCGTAGACGCAGAGGACGCGCTTCTTCATCTTCATCTTGTCCGTCGCGCACCCCCACGAAACGGGGTAGTTTTTGCGCTTCTTACGACCCGATCCGCTGGTTGCCACGCCGCCCTTGGAAAAGGTCAGCCCGGCCCGAGGGCCCCTCGCACCTGGGGCCTTCGTAACTTTAGACGCTCTGCCACCCCCGACGTGTGATGCGACACCTCGGGGATGTGTTGATTGTCAATGCGGCTTGTTCTTGATCGAGCCCCTGCCCCCGCGCGAGCGACGTGCACCGTACGTGTCGTCGCTAGCATCGTCGACGTCGACGTCGTCCTCGTCGTCCTCTTCTTCGTCCTCATCATAGTTGGGGATGGTGTACTCGATGCTATTCGACAGGCCGTTGCGGTCAAGCGTCTCAGAGACGTCCTTGTCTTCGGCGACCGATGTCAACAGACGCTGGTTGATGGCCTCGCTAGGGTCGGCTTGCTGCACGACGCGCAGAACGCAGTCGTCCAAGTGCTCGTAGAACTCTTGCGCGTTGGCAAAGGTGATGGAGCAAGTAGAGCATGTGCCAGCCATCTCCTGTTGCGAGCCCGTGTACGGTTTGCGGCCGGTGGGCGACTTCTTCCTGCTGTTGGGCGGGTTTTGTTCCACACCATGCACCGATGTGAGGTGACGCTTGAACACGTCGGCGCGGTTGAACGACTTTTCAGCCGCCGAGCCAGAGCCCGGGCAGAAACCACACACCATGGTACCCTTGTAGTGAGTGAGCGTGTGCCTGTTCTTGTCGTACTTCCTCGCGAATCCCTTGAGATGGTACTCGCAAGTAGTGATTGGGCACTTCTCTGGCCTCTCGTTCTGGTGTGTGAGCATGTGGGCCTTCAAGTCTTTGAAGACGCGGCCGCATTCTGGCAGCGGGCACAGGCCCTTCTCGCGGGTCTCGTCGTCGAGATCGTAGCTGCTTGCACTCTTCCGGCTGGTACTCGAGTGATGAGAGTGCAGCGAGGCGTTTGATTGCCGCCTCTGGCCGTTGCGCGCTGGATAGGGCTGGAAACGGTCGTTGAGGAAGGGGGACGCTGAGCCTCGCTTCACGTTGTTCGATCCAGGGCGCTGGCTGTGAGAGGACATGCTGGACAAGGCAGGCGACGGAGGATGCTCAACCACGCCGAAGTAAGGAGACTGGGTGGTCCTGATCTCTGGGTATGGCGATGGGGGCATGTAAGCCAGAGGGTTACCAAACTGGGTGAGACTAGGGTCTGCTTCACGGTCAGTGCTTGCTCCTGGTCTGCGGGAGAGTGCGAAGCTGTGAGGATCCAAGGAGAACAGACAAGAGGATTCAAATTTGGCAGGGAAACTCGTCTGACTTTGAGACTGCGCGAAAGAAGACGTTGAAGTGAAAGGAGAATCTAGGCTAGTATCGACGATGTCGCCAGGGCGCACATGATTTGAAAGTAGAGATTTTCGACAGCCTGCAAATGCGCTCGACCTCGACCTCGATCCCGACCATGTTGCCGAAGCAGCAGTAGTAAGTGATCTAAATACATTTGGGTCCGAAGGATCCGAGACGGACGTTGAAGAAGACGCAAAAGCAGAGGGTTCGGACTTTGAAGAGATGCTGTTTGACTCACCCACGCAACCCGGGACCTTGACGGCGTCTGCCATGCCGGGGTACTCGAAACCCTGAGCGAAGCCAAGGCCGACCGAGAGTGGATTCCAAGGTTCGGTGAATTGTGACGGGGAGCCCATGGCCGAGGACGACACGGAAGCGCCAGACTCTGACGACGCGGAGAGCACTGGTGGCTGCTCCTGGAAGGAATTCGATGTGGAGTGAGGTGACGCCAGGGGACTTGCGTATTGTGCAAAGGTTGCCTTGACGCCCTGGGCAATGCCGTCGTAGTGAAACTGGAGGTCCTGGGGCTCAAAGGCAGCATTGAAAGTGGGATCGATGGGATATGACGTAGAAGGGTGGAAGGGTTGTGAGGTAGGCATGAAGTCGAGATGTTGGTCCTGGCCGGCGTAAAGCTCAAAGTCGTGAGGCATGTTGGCGGTGGTGTAGGGGAGGTAGTCGACCATGACGAAAGGGCGGTATCGACAGCGGCCGAGGCTTGGATATATAGGGTGTGGGTGTGGGTGTGGGTGTGGGTGTGGGCTTCCCCGGGGTTAGCATAAGCAGTAAACAGTACGGTAGCGACAGGGCAAGCGGGCTAGGGTGTGCAGGTGTTATGGACAAGCAGGGGACACCTACGTTGAAACAGTGGATTAGCCGGGGCCGCGTAGAGGCTTGGGGCCGTCGCACGGGTCGGCGAGCTCGATGGCGTCTATTATTGGCTTCTGCTGATCTGCGTGTTCGAGTGACGAGGGACGGGGGCAGGATGGGGAACGGGTGCGACAAGGCGGCAACGAGGAAAGCAGGAAGCCGAGGCCGGACTGGTGAGTGAAGGTCGAAGAGTCGTCGTCGTCGTCGTCGGAGAGGGTACGGTATGTGTTGCAAAGAGCGAGGGGCTTGGGAGGCCTGGACTGATGAGGAGGCTCTCCGGGGGGAGGGGGCGACATGGTGAGGTTATGTACAAGGCGGGCTGGTCTTGGGTCTTGGGTCTTGGTGGGCAGTGGGCACGAAGCAACAGTGCCCCCGGCGGATGGACCCTTGCAGTTGCAGGCGCTTTGGGTGTGGCTTGAGGTGGGAACGGTGAAAGCAGGCTAGGAAAATAAGAAAGACAAGCGTGGACACTGCGCGACCACCGGTGGGCATGAATGCACGTCTCCGCCTCGATCGCGCGCGCCGACCACGTCGCGGTCAGACGGGGGGGAGGGGAGGAGGTGGGGAGGGGGCAGAGGTGCGGTGAAGGCGAGGCCCGGCGCTGCATGACGCTGCACCTCTTCTTCGCGACCATGCCGAATGCGTCGAGGGGCAGGCGGGCGCGGGCGAATGGCGATGCGGCGCTGCGAGAGCCTCCACGCCCAAGCGGGCAAAGGTAAGCGGATTGGGACGAGGGCCAGGCGATGTGCCGCCCTTCTGCACGTCGACCACCGCTTTGTGTCTTTGTCTTCTGTGCTCGTCTTGTGTGCTCGTCTTGTGTGCTCATCGCTCCGTGTTCACCTTTTGGCCATAGTCCATCCGCCTTTCTGTAGTCTTCCCTGTATCCACCTCTGCGTGGCCACCTTTCTGTCAATGGTCCATCCACCTTTCCGTGGCCACCTTTCTGTCAATGGTCCATCCACCTTTCCGTGGTCACCGTTCTATCAATGGTCTATCAACCTTTCCGTGTCTGTCTATCTTTCTATAGTTCTTTCTGTTTCCGCCTTTCTGTAGTCTTCCCTGTATCCACCTTTTTGTGTCCACCCTTCTGTAGATGGTCCATCCGCCTTTCTGTACCGTATCCACTCTCTGTCGTCTTTCTGTATCCACTTTCTGCACAATTCCAGCACACTTCCAGCACACTTTCTGTACACTTGCTGTAGATGGTCCACCTTGTATCCACTTTCTGTGCACTTTCTCCCGGGAGCCACGTCCTGCCACTGCCATCCACTGCGCCCCGATTCCCCACGCCCTCGCTGTGGCGCAGGCCTATGGCGCAGGCCTATGGCGCAGTTCCTCCGCTACTCGCTCATTCGCTAGCGAGGTCTATGGCGCAGTCCCCCCCGCTACCCGCTCATTCGCTGACGTCGTCTATGGCGCAGTCCCCCCCTGCTCACTCATTCATTCGCCGGCAAGCCCGGGCGGCCTAATAAATATACTCACCAGTGCCACCCATCCACACCCACACCCACACCCACACCACATGCCCAAAGGGGACCCGCGACCGGCGAGGCTCTGCGCAGAGCTTCCGAGCGAGCGTCCTGACCGCGCTGCAGTTCCCGTGCGTCACGTCTGCCCGCCTCACCGCCGACCCGCGAGCATCGCATCATAATAGGTAGCGCTCGATAATGACAACCACGCGCCGCCGTGCCCGTTGGTCGCCGGTGAACATGCGCCCTTGGACCACGGGTAGCAAACCGTCTGATGGCTTCATCTTACTACCTACCTACCTACGCTGCCTGGTTACCTACGCTGCCTGGAGTCGGTGCGCACCGCCTTGCCCAGCGCGAGGCCTGTCTTCCATCGTCATGCTCGGCCCGTCTTTCATCGTCATGCTCGGCCTGTCTTCCGTCGTCACGCTCGGCCTTTTCGTTCCGTCTCCAAGCCTGCCTTTCACCCCTCGTGGTCGTGCCTCGAGCCCCGCCTCACCCTCGTGGTCTCTGATCTCTGTCGTGGCCTTACCCTCGTACTCCCTCCCTCCCTAGGTACCCCTTCCGGCCCAGCCTCGCGGATAAGGTTGCTAAGAAGCGCAAAACGCCACCCTACCTACCTACCTACCTACCCACCCATCCCGGGAGCGTGCATCCCCCTGCTGTGCGACGCCGTGCTTTGCATCGATATTACCTGCGTCACCGGGTACCTTTCCCTCGAGACAGATAGATGGATAGACACAACCCACCGCCTCTTTCCCTCTCTCCAACCCACACCATCCACATCTCACCACGCCCGCTGCTGGACTGGACTAGACTACCCGGACTAGACCACCCAACCTAACCTCCCACCCTGCAAACCGCGTGAAAAATGGCGTCTTGGCAGTCTTCCATGTGGCATGTGCCCGCCTGTTGGCAGCACACACATCTCATCTCGTCTCGTCCGCACACGTGGGTGCTTGGGCCATGCGTTGTCGATGCTTCGACCACCACGGCTGGGCTGAATGGGTAGGTAAGGCTGTTCGTCGATCCAGCGCCATGTAGATAGGTAGTCTAGGACGACTTTTGCCTTTGGGTCTCGTACCTCCCTAGGTGCGTTGGGTGGGAGATGATGCGAGCGTCCACTAGGATTAGGTAGTCTGGTCTTGGGTCTTGGTCTACACCTTGCATATGCACGTCACGGGGGCTCCGCGTTTTCCATGCGGAATCGGTAGGTAGATAGGTGTTAGGTTTGAGGTATGAACAGTGTAGCTATACCAGGGAATAGTTGATAGCGGGTATCTACTGGGTCCAGTCCAAGCAATCCCGCTGCAACAGGACAAGTACTTAGTCTACAGTGTGCGAGTTCGTCAGGTAGGCATGGCTTCAGGACAAGCATAGCGTGGACTCGTCAACCATGCCATTCGCACCGCCACAGAGCCGTACCGTACCGTATCGTAGATAGCTTCGGTCCTACCAACCTACCCACCTATATATAGCCGCCGACGTAAAGCATCACCTTCCCCCCCCCCCCAGCGTCCAATCAACACGCCCAACCCACCCAAGAAACGTGGGCTTTTCCTTATCCATGTCCTTATCCATGTCCGTGTCCGTGTCCATGTTCCGTGTCCATGTTCCGTGTCCGCGACCAACCCCAACAACTCCAAGCTAAAAACACGATACGATGGGGGGTTATTTTCTTCGTCCTGGGCATTTGCACCGCCACACCTCTGCAAAGAAAAAAAGAAAGAAAAAAAAAAGACTTTGTCTGGACCCTCTTCGTGTGGTGACCTGATCTGACCTGATCTGACCTGGCCTGACCTTAGCAGACCAGACCCGGATCTGGACCTAGATCCAGATCCAGATTCAGATCCAGAAGTTCTGACGCTTGCGCCGCTTCGTGTTCCCAACAGACGGGCAGACAGATGGATGGACAGATGGGGTGTACAGATACCTAGGTAGACAGATGGATGGACAGATGGACAGATTATACATACCTACCTACCTACCCACCTACCTACCGAAGAAACGCGGCCCACGCGCATCTACCTACCTACCTAGGACGCAAAGGGGCACTTTTGCGAGCGTATTCCGCAACGGGAACAGTTGCTTCGTGCAGGAATTTGCATCGCGTCGTGTCGCGCACTTCACGTGCACGGTGGGGAATGTGATTCGGTCAAACCAAACGTGTCGGAAATGGGGATGGGGGTTAGGAGAGTGTGTTGGCTGGCTATGTTGGATTGGATTGGATTATTGGATCAAGGGCGAAAACGCAATCTCACGGCGTCAGAATCGGCGTGCGATTGCGCCGGGGAAGGAAGCGAAAACAGCCCCCATCCGTCCAGCGAGACTCCCGTCCCCGTGCTCCGTGCTCCGTGCTCCGTGCTCAGGGGCGATGATGGCTTGGGACTGGGACTGGGACTTGGACTTGGACTTGGACTTGGACTTGGACTTGACTTGACTTGACTTGACTTGACTTGACTTGACTGGACTGGACTGGACTGGACTGGACTTAGAGCCGCGCCGAGACACGCGCTAGGTATCTATCGTCGCAATGTGGCTACCTACCTACGTTGGTCGCGATCGCGAGGCAAAGGGCCCAGCCGTCGTCCTAACGAAAAGGCCGCCCCGTGTGCGCAGCTTCGAATGCTGCAAGGCGGACGGAACTCCGTCGGTCGCAAGGTTTTCGTGCTTAGGTATCTAGTTGGCCGTGGATGGGGCTACGGTACCTGGATAGTCCAACTGACAAGGGTCCGTGAGGACTGCGATACCTAGGTAACGTGAGGACTGCGATAGACTCCCTAACTAGGTAACGTGCAAAGGAAACTTGTTCTGGAAGACGTGCACACGAGATGGGAAGACCGAGTCCGCAGGGCCGGGTCATGGGGCAGGAGGAATGCTCGCTGGCGGGCGTACCAATATTGCGGTTTCGGCTGGGCGTCGTCCTCCACGGCAATGCGATGCGATGCGATAAGTCGTGTTTCTGGCGTTCCGCAGGCAGGGTAGGTAGTCTACCTAGCAAAGCGGACGGCCCCGGCCCCCTGTTGGACGGCCAGCAGCGTGCTCGTGCTCGTGCTGGATCTGATCGATAGTCTGGGTGGTGCTTGTGCTCGTAGCTACCTACCTATGGAGAAGGTGGCCAACACGGGGTTATTCCTGGCTGGCTGCACGACACAACGTCCTCGTGGGTATAGGGAGGGAAGTGGACGAGGCTAGGTAGTCTGGTGGTCAGCCAACTGCTGCAGACGCCGAAACTCGATCGACCGTAGCCTAGCGAGCAGAGCCGTTGCGAAACTGACTTTGCGCCACCATGGTTCGGCGGGGCCGCCGGTTCGTGGGCTTCGTCGGTCGAGAGAATCGTCGGCCTCGCCTGTGCAGGTAGTCGACCTAGGTAGGTGGATGCGCCCTTGGAATCTGATCTGCACCGAACCCGAGCCGCTGGATTGGTCCGTCCCAGCGTCATCCTTCCCGCACACTGCACCATGCCACCAGATGCGGATGAACACTAGGTAGGTAGGTGTCTAGATGTAGACTACCCTCCCCCTAGGTACCTACCTAGTCTACCGCGGACCGAACCATGCGACGCCTCGATAGCGCAGGTAGGCATCTAGTAGGTACCTAGGAAGGTATCCATCTACAGGATCGACCCGACCGACCCAGACAACGACAACGACAACCTTCAGCGCCGACCGAGCAAGGTTTGGACGAGCGCCGCCTCCGGTTATTGGTTACCTATTGGGAGAGCGCCGCCCGTCTCTCGTTTGCCTGGCACGCATTGCACCGTACGGCATGCATGCATCTGGTCGGTGCGTCGAATCCAAACTCGGCACGAGAGGTGGCAGGCCGCCAGACGAGACGAGACGAGACTCGTGGGCTTGCGTATCGTACCTAGCCAGCCACCTTGTACCATGGCCACGGCATGGGGTGGGTTGTTTGCCCTCTGCTTGACCGGGAGGGAGCGGAATTACCCGCAAACGAGTGTCAAGGTGAAGGACATGGTGGCCCTGCAGATCATGGCCCTGCCCTGCCCTGTCCTGCCCTGCTCTGCTCTGCGCTGTCCTGCCCTGCCCAAAGCCCTACCTACCTACCTACCTACCTACCCAGTCTACCTACCTACAGGCCCACTCGAAAAAAGCAATCTGCCCCCATTTCCACAACACGAGCAGTCCCAGCCAGTGTCGAGCATCAGCCCACCCACCCGCCAGTCCAAGAAACCACCCGCGCGCCTCGCATTCGCCCAACCCACCGCTCTCGTCGCCGGCCGGAGACTCCGGACCTTTGCATGCGGTGCGTTGTAGCATCTAGGTAGATTAGGTAGGTAGGTAGACTATCCAAGTTACCTAGCCAGCTGCTCGCCGAACCCAGAGCCCGCAGAGGGTCGCGTCGAGGCCAAGATGCGGCCTCGCCACTGCATGCGCCCACGATGCCTCGGATGCAAGGACCGAGACCTTGCGACGGCCCCGAACGGGAAAGATGCATTCGTTGCCGTGATTCGGCAGGTCGGGGTGCAAGGTACTGAGCGTTTGCCGTGTGCGGGTTAGATCGACAGCTCGGCGACCAGGTGCAGGGCGTGGCTGGCGACGGTACAGTGTACCTGCTGTTAGGTAGGCCGTCACGATTCGGCTGCCGTCCGCAAGGCGCAAAGGGACTTGGAAGGAGAGAGGGCGGCGTCGAGTAGCTACCTAGGTTGATGTAGTCCAGAGAGAGTTGTGTCGTTTTGCTGGGACGCGAGTCGAAGTGGTTAGGTAGGTAGGTGCAGCGGGGCCCGGCTCCGGCTCCGGCTCTGTCTCCGGCTCCGGCTCCGGGGCAAGGTGCGCCGCAAATCAGACTCCCCGTCGCAACGTCGTCGGAACAAGCACAACGTGTTACGGTCCGCGATGGCGACGAGTCCAATGCGCGTGGTCTTCTTCGTCGTGGGGAGTCGTACCTACCTATCCGATCCCAGAACCACTCAGAAGGCGAGCGACGCTTACCTACCGTCCTCTACCTATCTAAACACTTCTTCGCCTGCTTCCTAGATTCCTGACTTCCAATGCCGACCTCGCACGGCAATGCTCTCTCTCTCTCTCTGTCCGGGGCATCGTAACCGCACGCCATGCAACTTGGGAATGTTATCCATCGATACGCCTATCTACCCAGATAACTCTTTGGCAAACGTGCCTGCGATGCAATGATTCTGACTCGGCACTGTGCTAATACCTAGGTACCAGATATCCAACTCTTGCAGTTCTGGAGTCATGTTTATGCATGCGCAAAGCTCGTCATGGTGGGAAGATGGGGTTGAGAAAATGGGATTAAGAAGATGACTGGAAAAGACGACTGGAAAAGACGACTGGAAAAGACGACTGGAAAAGACTGGAAAAGACTGGAAAAGACTGGAGAAGACGACTACAGAAGACGACTATAGAAGACGACTACAGAAGACGACTACAGAAGAAGACTACAGAAGACGGCTACAGAAGACGACTAGAGATCAGGACAGGAACTACATCGTTCATTTATCTCTATCCGTGCCGCATTCGTGCCTATTCGAAGTCCCACTCTTATCAGTATGCTTCAGAATACAGTTCCACTTGTTGAGAATCCACGAACCTGAGATCCTGTGACCAAACCTATCCCTCAAGGACGATACAGTGTCTGCTTTCGTTGCAGACGCTGAAATTAAACCGGTTCCCCTGCTCACCCCGCGTACTCGGTCAGTCAAGCTAATCAGATATCGAATATGCATTCATTAATGCCATGTTCTTTCGAAGACTTGGGATGAGGTTCGGTTTTCAGTGTTCCCTCGTGGCACGGCTAACCGTGGACGACTACTTCCCAACAGCATCGTTGCCTAGCTGTTGAGCCAAACCTCGAATTGCAAATTTCGACAAGCAGTAGAAAATGTCCCATCTGAGCACCATCCAATTCAGCATCTTCGCAAGAAGGTCAGACCACACTTCACCATGGCCATGTCAATGCTCAAGCGCTGCTCCACGGGGTTCACCAGTGCGGAGCCCACATCAACTTCCAACCCGGCCGTTGACGAGCCGCGCCCTTCAAGAACCCTCTTCAAACAAGGCTCCCTTTCGAGAGCGTGGCGATATGGATTCATCAGACAAATCACACCTCCCCCAGAGCAAAACTCACACGCCCCTGCAGCGCACATCCCCGACGCAGAAAACGCCGCCACCAGCGCAGCCAGCCCAGAAAACGACACCACGGCCGCCGAACAGAAAGCAAGAAAAACCCGCATGGCAACCCAATCCCGCGTGCAGAGCTTGCGAGACTTTTTCGGCCTCCCCTCGCCCGCGTTCAACGCACTGGCCGACACCGAGAAGGAAGAGTACCACAAATGGCGCGCCTACGCCGTGCAGGAAAGGGACATGAGACGCCGCTACGAGGACATCGCCGAGAACCCCGCGGACGTCGAAGTCATGTTGCGCGGCTGGCGCGTCGACCACCCCCCGCCGCGCCTCTCCGCGCCCGTCCTCGCCCTTGCGACCGAGGCGAGCGCGGCCCGGAAGCGCAACAGTCGGCGCGGCGGGGACTCCGGGTTACCTCCGCTCGCTCAGGACATCCTCTGGAACACATTCACGCTCGTTCCCGCGCCGGCGGGGTCGGTGCGTTGCCGGATCTGTGGGCAGGGCCCAGCGAGCTTCCCGGAGTTGCGTTCGATGTATACGTTGCCGTGCCAGCACTGCTTCCATGTGACATGCTTCGAGGAGGATCACGAGAGGTGGTTGGGAAGTTTGGACGAGGGGGCGCGGGAATGTGTACGCTGTAAGGGATTGAAGGAGTTGACGAAGGGTTTTTCAAGGGGAGAGTTGGATGCGCGGATACGTCGCTTGGGAGACAGGTTGCTGAATCGGAGAGGGGACGATTCGAGCGGAGCGGCTCGTGGGGAGGGAAGCGTGACTGCACGGATTAGTAGGAACAAGAAATCATGCGGTAGCAGTGGCCGAAGTTGAGGGATCGTGACCGTCCGGGGAAGGTATTGAAATGGATAAGTCACATTCTTGTAGTTGAGATTTGAAACGAACTGGTAATAGTATTATAGAAAAACATCACGTCTGCGCATCACACAATACTAACTGCATGTTAAGGAAGGAGTAATGGGCCTGCGACAGCTCAGGTGAGGCCGAAGGAATGGACCTAAACCGCGGACAAACCCCTTACTGGAATGAACGCACCACCTATCAAACCACAACCACAGCGCCCCAACCCCGCCACGGAATCCAGCACCTACCGCCCTGCCAGACAGTGTCACGATGTCGTTGCAACGGGATATGCACCTCGTCCAAGCCCTCGAATACCACGCATCACAGTCGGTATCCTTCGCGCATCAACACCGCATACCTGACACGCGTTCCCAAACACCTCCCCCAAACGCGTTCCCTCGCCCGAGCCATGGCGGTATATTATGAAATCAGGGATCCTGCGACCCACCCGGCTCGTCCATCCCTCTGCTACTCTTTGCTTGCATGCCGAAAGATGGCATTGCTGTCGTAGTGCCTACCTCGGGGCAGCGATTACACGGCTCGTGTTGGCGCGGTGGAATACGCCTCTCCAGGGACGCTGGCTGGTCTGGCTGGGCGTGTTCAAGGCAGGTGAGGCTTGGTGCTGGCGGGTAACAGACAGCAGTTCACGTCCATCGCGAGTGGATGCCTTGCGTTTTATGCTCTTTACGGTCATCGAACTCGGCACAATGGTGCGGGACTGACGCGATGGAAGGTTGGACCTTCTGACGGGTCTTGGAGAACGAGTTAGGGATTCATGGACGGCGGAGATGAGATGCAGTGCAGCCGTTCCGTCTATCAATCATTTAGGTCGGATGAGTGAGTTACTTTCAGCGTCACCTCTGCGGGTGAGATTATTTGCCAAGCAGCACCGTGCCCGCCGACCGCACGGGAAGACGCTGAGATTTTTTGCTGACGTTGCGACAGGAGTCTATTGAGGTTTCATCCTTCCATTCGTTGGGTGGTTGCTCCAGATTGGCATGATTCCGGATGATATCGCGCGGAGAGCGTCGTTATTCCCTCGCGGTTGTCTTTTTATTTGTCGTCCTTTTTTTACAGAACCCAGCACACAGGCATTGGCTTTCAGTGCATACATACTTGGCCTCCGTGCCGGAGACGCAATCTGCTGACTCCTCCAAAGGATGATGGAGGAAACAATCCAGGTGGCGATGGCGGCTCAGATGGAGGCTCAGATGGTGGTAGCTCGGGAGATGGTAGCTCGGGAGATGGTGGTTCAGGTGACGGAGGTTCAGATGGGGGTTCAGATGGTGGCTCAGGAGATGGAGGCTCAGGAGATAGCGGTTCGGGCGACGACAGCGGTGACGGCAGCTCAGGCGATGGAGGCGATGGTAGTAGTGATGGCAGCAGCGGAGATGGAGGTGATGATGGTAGCAGCGATGACGGCAGCTCAGGCGATGGCAGCTCAGGAGATGGCAACTCAGGAGATAGCAGCAGCGGCGATGGAGGGAGTCACGGCAATGGAGGGAGTCACGGCAATGAAGGGAATGGTGGTCACGGGGTAGGTCGACTTTCTGACGCCAGTGGCATTGCTCGGAGTTGCGATCAGCAACTCAGCCAGACCATACGTCCTAACAATCTAGCACACGACAACGCTACTAACATACTAACGAGAGGAAGCGTGGCAAGCAGCACGATATGAGCACACGCCTGAGCAGCACCGAGCAGTAGCACTAACATGAACCGATTCAAGGAGCAGCTTGTCTGCAATAGACACATGGACTAACGTTCTGTGTAGGGTCAACCCGACGGGCCTGGAGGTCCTGGAGATGGTGGAAACCCACCAGGCAAAGGACCAGGCAAAGGCAAAGGCCCAGGACGACCAGACCTCGGAAACGAGCCATGGCAACCATTCACGTGGCCACCGGACCGCCCACCTTCGCCCATCGGCGATGGCGTGAGAGGCAACGACCCGTTTTGGCGAGACGACACTTACGGCCGTACCGCGATTGGCCGCTTCGCCCGCCTCGCTCGCATGATCCGAGCATAAGAGCCTCGCAGTTGGATGTAATTGTACAGCCGTACAGGAAATTGTAGGTACCTTGAAAACTCACGCAGGAGCTTGACTAACAGCCGCAGGTTTCAGGATTGAAGGAAGAGTATCGGCATGCGGCAAAGAGGTGGGTTTATTTACGACACTCGTTTGGGGAATGGGAGATGTTTTAGGTAGTTGATTCAATGCTTTTTGGACTCGCAGCTCGTTGTCTACCTATAGTGGTGATCCATCACGGCTATGGTATAACTGTCCTTCTCTCGACCTGACTGAGTTTGCAGCAGCCTTCCCATCCATCAAGTCATCGAAGTCAGCAATGAAGCTCGCTATAATTGCTAGCACACTGAACGCAAGAATGATAATAAAAAATGGTTCTGGAAGCACCTGTATAGGCAAAGCGATGTGCCTCCGTGCCGGCTGCCATTACCTCTGGTGTCAGACCTTGCACTTCAGTGAGAAGTGTGTCCGGGGCGCCAGTTAAGTTCCGTAGCAGTCCTTGTGGCCAGGACGACGAAGTAGATTGTGCCTGCAACGATGCTGGTCGCGGGCCTTGGAGAGCGAGCAGCACTAGAAGTTGTACTGATCTTAGATTGGTACGAGGCCACATTTAAGGTAATAGATCGCACCTTAGCGAACAGATGCTGACAGTGAGTATAAGCTAAAACTATGGTTCGAGCCCACTAGAAAGTGCGATCAGATATTTCTGGCCACCAAGTTTGGCGTCACTATTGGGAATGAAAAATTGACGATGCGAAGTGACTAGATCCGCCTGTATTATTTTCATCATTCGAACAATGTAACCCCCATCAAAGAAACTATATATACATTCCGGTATTCTCCCATTGATTCCAGCATTTGCATCTTTACGACCTTAACTCTCTTCGCAATGTCAAGAACAGTGAAGAAGGAATAATCTCGGCTTACCAACTACCGCGAGCTGCGATGCCGATTTAGGTGGTAGGTAGAGGAGACAAGTTAACTACGGCAGTGACTCGTACACGATCTAATATATCGTTTGCTACTTGCATGCCTCACGACGAGCTGTGACATCTGAGCTGTAGTATAGTGGATCCTGAATCTCGTACAGCAACTGCGCAGTGACGGTCTGGACGTTTGCAATTCCGCTCGTGGTCTTCTCTTTGGTGATTACGGACTCTCCATTGGATTCGATCTCACCAATAGGAAAGACTAGGTTGGTATAGTTCTTCAACCGAAGGAGCTCCTTCTTGAATTCCACCTAGTATCTACCATTAACGTAAGAGCTGCATGGGCTAACTCTGTAGATTCTTCGAGGCCAGTTGCGGTACCACATAGCTGCGCCGACCGCAAATGACAACGCCAGCGCCACAAAGAAGCACCTCAGCAATTGAGACACCTCCCAGATAAGCCTGTGCGCACACCAGATCCAGACCACTGGTCGATGGGATTATCTGAGGGAAAATACGGGAGTTTCTTTCCACTCTTCAATATCCTTGTGAAACGTGTCGTGACGTCGTCACCAGTGACACATACAACATTCAGGTCTATTACGTGGTCTTTGCCAAGCTGCTGCACGACTTTGGTCATAGGTTTAGGGTCACAAGAGCCGGCATTGACTGCATCTCTCTGTTTGTTGTTAGCGATGTCCCGGATTGCTGGCTTGAGTGCGGAGATAAATGACAGTTCGAACACAACTTGCTCAGTGTCTGGTGCTCAGGATGCGAACTCATTGCCTCAAAAGGTCATACTGAATTCATCAGCGACCATGCTGTGCACGAAGGCCATGCCACATATCATTAATACTTGAATTGTTTGGCGACATCTTGGATAGAGTATAAGCGCTGGAATTGATTTCACATACATCAGAGACTGGCTTATGATTTTCATGAGTCATCTTCGTGCACGTAAGAGCCCTGAAGAACTCCCCAAGGAATGGCTGATGCCACGGACAGAGACAACACATCTCGGAAACTGGTATTCTAAGAGAGATAACTTGAATGGATTATTCACCGCCCAGTGGCTTTATCCACAATGTGATTGGCCCGGCTCCAACTGTGCGGTCGTCATTCTCGAAAGTCGGAGCTTGCCATGAGAAACGTTGCATCGGCCCATTTTAACTATCCAATTGTCAGATATGTGTACTATCGGCAGGAGTACATATTCAGGCATAGTACTACCGGGCACAGTCCGGATGCACTGGCCTTACCTGGTTCGCTTATATTACCTAGTCAGTGACCTCGCCTCCTCATGGGAGTTGCGACACAGAGACAATAGAGAGAATAATCAATCCACATTATTAAGGGTTCACACTTATCCATCATTTATCATCGTGAATCTAACACCAATTTGAAGTTCTTGTGAAGGTGGGCGAAGAAACATTAACCTTTGAGATAGGTCAGATTAGTTTTACAATTCCTAGGAGGCTTGAGAATATCACAAGACGTATTCACTGCACTATGTATACAAAAGTCATGGGGCCCCACGCTCATACAACCAAAGCATACCCATTTTAGGAATTAAAGCGTGCGTGCTTGGTGGAGTATGTTGTTGAGGTAACATACCACAAACGTTGCAGACATGGCGCGCGCGGAACACTTGTGGAATAAGCATTGAGGAATCGTACCATGCGCCTGCCAGGAATACTGCCCGTACAATCCATGTGGCACGCATTCTGAGGTCTGGCAAATTTGTATAATTCGCGATATTAAACCTCTGAAATAATTTTTAAATCGTGATTAATACTAAATTCTACAATTCAGGTATTGTAAAGAAAGATAAGCTTGGTGTATTTTCTAGAAATAAAGAAATAGCTTGACTAGGCTAGTCAAAGGAGTACGGTTGATTCAGTGTTTTGTTTTTCATGGGGGCCCTATGACTTTTAGCGACTGACTGTACAGCAGGCAACCCAGGCATATAAAAAGGCCGTCATGGAATTTCCTAGGAGTAATCTCTAACAAGAACACACGCCAAAACTCTTCTGAGGATCAACCCAGCCAAGCTTTCCTAAGGATTAAACCTATTCATCAATTAGAATCCAGTCCGTAAAGCACCACCTGTCAGAATGTGCCGCACCGACACCCACGTCAAGTCTTGTGGCTGCAGCTATCCACTTCCTGGAATCGCGCAGTGTCTCGAAGCTGTGGCCAACAATCTGCCTGATTGTGGCAAAGTTGAGAACCGTGAAGTTCGCGATCCTACCCCTTGTCCGGAACATCCCTCCAGCGGTGCATCCAGTGCCAACAACGACCCCTCTGGCGGTGCATCCGGTGCCAACAACGACTACTATGGCGCTGCATTCAATACCAACAACGACCTCTCTGGCGGTGCATCCGGTGCCGACAACGACTACTATGGCGCTGCGTCCAGTAATCCTCGTCCTGGAGAGGCTTCGCGCACCCATTCGACGCCCCAACACCCCTATGAACACCCTCATAACTACACGACAAACCAGACTCAAGATCTTCGACACTTCCAACCCCGACACATGGAGTCACATGACTCACCAGCCAGCAGTATGAAACCATATTATCATGGGGAGTCTCTTCACGAAAACACATCCTACCCCATGCGTGAGCATCACCCACATGGCCAGAATACAACGCAGGGAAGTAATCAAGAAACCCAACACTACAGTCCGTACGCCTCCACCCAACACTACAGTCCGTACACCTCCACCCATGAGCGTGCTGGCTACACTTACCAGCCAAGTTCAGGCCAACAACCGACTAGTCGTCGTCGGTAGGGGGTCTTGATTATCGACTAACGAGTATGGTTGCAGGGGGAGCTAACTTCCCTTTGTTTTAGTCTTCATTCTCATCACGCGCGAATGGCCTAGCGTGAGCATGAACTTGCCTCTTGATGCAAATCTTCCTTTCTGCGTATGAGGCTGGCTGATGGCGATGAAGGACTTGGAGCCTGGCATCTTCGATTATCTTCCCGATTTCCCCCCCTGAAAACTCTTAGTCATGTTGTAGTCCAATTATTCAATTTTCGAAAAAGGCAGTCCTCCGCGGCCCGTTCCAAGTTTGTGAAAGTACTAAAATAAATGGATTTTGGCATTCACTCAACCAGTGCGTACTAGCCTGAGATTCAAGTTGGGAAAAGTGAAAACTGGTCCAGATACAAGTCCTTGGGTGAAATTTGGGAAAGGTTAATCCGATTACCAGTGCTACCGGTAGTGCGATCAAATGACTGAGTGATAGTGTGAAATATTACTTCTTACTGAAATCGGACCACATCAGGGCAAGCCTTCTCCCTCCAGTTTTTTAAAATGATCCTTTCTGATATTTGTGCCATTTTTTCAAGGCATTAAACATGTTATAGCCATCGTCCGTCATGAGACCCACGTGGTGGATGCCTCCAGTTTTGTCCGTGCAATCACACTTGCCGCCGAAAAAGACTGAACCCCATGGTTAGCGACGTAGTATTGAAAGACGTACCAGCATCTCCAGCACGGCGCTTAGAAGAACGGGATTTCCTTGCAAGAAACAAGTATGCCCCCAATGAATCATGTTCAATCTGGATTCCCTTGACTTCAGTTTCTTCTCACTCGCGAAGCACATGGAGCGCATGACAGCCGGGGAACTTGCGAGACGTTGAAGCGTATGTAGACCATGTAGCAGGCGAAACACAAGATGTTACTCACGTCTCCTTTTTCGCTGGTACCGTACGCCTCTACCTCGGCGAAAGCTAAAATCTAGCAAAACACGCATGCCAGACATGACGCACAAGGTGGGAGGACAATCCGACTCTGGGGCGTTCGCTAAAACCGTCATCGTGGGAGAGAATTCGCCTTGCCAAACAAATTGATTAGGTGAGGTTTGGCAAACATGTACGGTACGCACGAATCCTTCGTCCGGGATATACCTATAGATAAGTAGATACCTAGTCTAGGTAGTGCCGTAAGTCTTGGTAGCACCAAACCCCACCCCCGCCTCGCACGCAACAACATACCTACCGTACCTACCGTACCCTGAGCAAAACAATCGTCCACGCATTCTAGTAATAGGTACCGATACAGTACGCAATGGTGGAAACACTCACCGCGCAGACAGCATCAGCACGCAAACCCCGACCACCAACACCGCAACGCACAAACATGCTCTGCCCGCTTCTCCCCCAGCACCGCAGTTGCTTGCCCAAAATACCTGCCTCTAGGCTTTCACGGGCACAGATTGCAATTGAATCTACCTACCTACCTACCTACCTACCTACTCGTGAAGACACTGCGCAGCGCACTTGATGCGATGCCGGTAGCCCTTTTATCATTACTTTTTGGCGGGCCGGGGGCGGGGCCAATGGGTGGGTGTGCATGTTACGGGACATGGTA
The DNA here is from genome assembly GCA_015832175.1 of Paraphaeosphaeria minitans. Taxonomy (NCBI): domain Eukaryota; kingdom Fungi; phylum Ascomycota; class Dothideomycetes; order Pleosporales; family Didymosphaeriaceae; genus Paraphaeosphaeria; species Paraphaeosphaeria minitans. The sequence continues at coordinate 497,078 of WJXW01000006.1, forward strand.
GGTACCTACCGACCTACACCTCAGCATCCGAGTTTTGGGATGTGGGTAGTTTAGTGGCGGTGGAGGAGGTTGAATCGACGTTGGAAAGGATTGTAATAGAAGAAAGAAAGGAAAAGAGAAGGACAGAAGGACAGAAGGAAGAAAGGAAAAAAGGAGAGAGAGACAGCAAGTGGATGTGGAGAGTTGCGTGGTGGGTTGAGTGATGAGTCTGTGTATTCTACTACGTCGTACTACCTACCGTATGCTACCTAATGCCATGCCAGCAAAAACCAGCGTGTGCGTGTAAAGAAAACAAAGGCAAAGCAAAGCAAAGCAAAGCAAAGCAAAGCAAAGATGAAAAATAAAATAGTAACACAACCCAGCGCCTGATGAGGAGTACAACTTCACCCTGAAGGTCTCAACCCACATGCACGCCCGCAGAATCCCCAACACGAAAGACACCAGATCCCATCCAAAGCCCGGATCAAAAAGGCCGGAAAGCAGCAACGCCAGAGCCCGATCGTTGCCAAAATCTTCAAGGGACGGAAAAGCAGGGCAACACGGTTTCCATCCCTAGCACTGGAGCAAGCAACCCACATCTTAAAATCATTTCCCCCGGATCCAAACGCCTAAAACATGCCAGAGCATCCCTCTAAAACATGCCGTCGCAGTCATCTTTGAAAGAAAAAAAATCTGCCAAGCTTCCCTCCCTTCTCACAGTCGAGTCGTGAGATGCGAGAGGCAATCATGAGAATGGTAGACGAAGGGGCTACTGGTAGTACCCCGAGTTGCCAGCCGAAGTGCTGTTCGGGCCGCTGGACTGCCCACCGTCGTTGTGGATGACGGTGCCGCTGGGCTTGCTGCCGTAGCGGTTGTTGCGGGTGGAGTGGCCGCGGTGGGCGTAAAGGCTTGAGGAGCTGGTTGGTGAGGAAGCTGATGTGGTCAGAGAGTGTGCAGTGCGGACTGTTGATGGTGACTCACTTGAGTTCGTGGATCGCGGGGCGTAGGACTTGGACTTGTCCTGTGAGTAGGAGGAGCCGTAGGAGTATAAGCTGGAGGACATTGTTGGTGTAGGGGGCGTGAGGGAGCCTGGAGTTTGTGTGGTTGATTGGTGAAGTGGGTTTAGGTAGCGATGCTATACGAGAGGTTGTCGGTGCAGTGGTGTGGTGAAGAGCAATCGCAGGGCGGTCAAGACGATGAGATGGTAGACTGAAGCTGAGATGAACGTGACTTTTCTCGACGATATTGAACAATGCGGCAGGAGGATGTGCTCTTGTGAGACGGGACGAGATGAAAGAAAGAAAAGCTTCGCCAGACATGTTCAACAGGAGATTTATACTGCAGGCAGACGCCTGAGGCCGGTAACAGGGAGAGGCCTCAAGCGTGGACTGGCAGTCCTGCTTCCGTCACCGTCGGAGACCTCCTACGGACAGACGTAAGTGCCTGGGATCCAAGGTGCCCCGTTTGCGCGCAAATGTGTGATTCATCGTGGCTATACCCACGCCGGTCAGGACGACAGGCAGAAACGGCAAGGGACCTGTGGACAGCAGGCATCCTCGTGCGCGGGCGTGCCAGAAGCGGCGAGCAGACGGCCCGCAGGCGACGTGTGGAAGAGTCAGAGACGCGCAAATGTTCACCGAGGGAACATGTTCGGTGGGTTCCTCCAATGCTCAAGGCTTCAGCCTGGCCAACAGGTAGCGTCACCGCATTCTGGGCGCGACCTGCAAGGCACCGCAGGCAGCGGCCAGTCAGAAGGCGGGCGACAGAGCCGAGTCATCGCAGCATGCATCGCGACTCTGTCTTCGACCTCAGGCAAGAGGCGAGCGATAGATACTGCTGCACCTAGTACGGTGAATTGCCAGTCACCGGATGTCCAAAGACAGCCAAGCGTCCCCCACGCCTGCTCTGTTGCCTACGCTAGATGCGCGGTCCGCACAATCGGGAGAAGACACAAAACCAGCAGGAAACGATTGAAATCGATGGAAAAAGGGACAAACAAAGAGTCAAAGTCATGTTTACTGGCGGGGTTGCAAAGAGGGCGGAGGTGGAGGCGTAGGGCGCGGGTGGATTTGATTCACAAGGCTGGAGGCAATGGCGGGGGGCAAGGCAAGCAAGGCCAGGCAAGGGGACACGAAACAGGCATGAGCCGCGAGGCACGCTGACGTCCGCCGTCCGCTATCCGCAAGCAGCGTCGTGAGCCTCGGTGGCGAGTTACCTTGTTCGCATGCGCAATCGCGCAGATTCGATGACTGTCTGTTTGGTTTGGGGGGTTGGTGAGTCGAGTTGCAAGGCCGGTGAATCAGCACGGTTGTGCGCAAAATCCGGACATTTCCACATCAATTGTCCTCTCTTGAGGCCAGAGCACCTCTCACAGGCCAAAAGAAGAAAGAAAGGGGCGGGCACCCCTTCAATGTGCTGATGCATCTGGTGAACAAGCATGGGTATCATTCCACTCCTCTAAAATACTCCTTTCGTTCCTCTCCCCTGAAACCTCCGCCTGCGCGCCGCCCGCTCTCCCGCGGCTCGCTTCGCTCGTCTTCTCTAATCCCAGTACTTGAGCACGCCGTTGAGATCACCCGTAATGACCTTGGACGTCTCCCGCGGGTGCCACTGCACCGCCAAGACGGGCGCATCGCTCGCCTGGATCTTGTGCCACATCTTGCACGTCTTCCAGTCCCAGAAGCAGACGTAGCCGCCGCTGTCGCCGGAGCTGATGAGCTGTCCGTCGGGACTGATGGCGACATCTGGTGCATAGCCCGCCACATTGTGCCCGCGGTAGCTCTTCTTGCGGTTCTGGCGGAACTTGTCCGTGGAGGAATAGACAGTGATCTGGTTGTCCGAAGACTGAAAGGCGATATATTTTCCTGAGGGATGGGGGGACGCCCGCACCATGGAAAACATGTACGGCTCTGCGATGAATTTGATGGGCACGGGGATGCCGTATTCCCACGCGCGGAGGGACTTGTCGTCGGATGTGGTGACGAAGCGTCGGTCCTCATCGCAGAAGGTGATGGTGTTGACCGGGCCCAGGTGGTGGTCGTACTCTTGCACCATCTCTCCGCTCCTGGTGTCGTACTGGAGGATCTTCTTGTCCGCCATTCCTGCCAGGAACTCATGCGGCGAACTTGGGTTGATCCGCACCACATGGGGCGTCTTCCCGCTAGTGAATTTGCTAAGACATTTTCCAGTCTCGGTGTCCCACAGCTTCATGTAACGATCGTAACTCGCCGAAACGAACTGGGTTCCGCTGGGGTTGAAGTCGATGTCATTGACCGATTTAGTGTGCCCAGAAAACGTTCGCAGAAGCTCTCGTTGATGATATGTGTCCCACAATGCGATCTTGGAATCGGCCGAGGCGGAGAGAAGCAAGTGGCCGCTGCCAGGGAAGAAGCGAACCTGCGTGATCGACTTGGTGTGGTATTTGTACGTGTGGACGAGTTTCTTCGGGTGAAAGTTCTTGGTGTCGTCGCGCTCGCCGGTCAGCTTGATGTCGAGGTCTAATTAGGGTTAGCAAAGCACAAGTGAGTTGAAAGATGGAAACCTACCATTCGGCACATGCATGTACGTCCTGCCTTGGTAGTCGTACTGCTGGCTGCCCACGAACTCGCTCGTCTCGCCCGCCGCTTCTGTGTCCGCATAGTCTGTGCCTGCCAGCTTCTTCGTTGGCGCCGCAGGGTTGTCTTCCAGCTCGTCCTCCTCATACACTATCTCTACCTCCTCATCGCTGCCAAATTCCTCGTCGGAAGCCGCATCTGGCCGCTCCTCCTCGTACCTTGCCCAAGGGCCCTTGTACGCGCCGGCGCCTGAGACCACACTCAAATCGCCCTTGTTTTCTCTTTTCCGCTTCTTCCCATTGGCGCCGGGTTCGAGTGCGCGGTGGCCTTCTCGGAAGCTCGATTCGCTAATGAATGTCTCGGCCGCAAAGCCGGTGGGCACCCGGCCCGCGCCTTTGCCGTATCCTGCCATGGAAGCTTCGCCGGGTCGGAGAAGGAGGTGGGTGTCCTGTGGGCGAAGTTGAAGGCGCCTGCGTATCCTGAATTGCTCCGCGCAGACGGCGGTTCAAGAAAAGTGGTGCACGGACCGAATCCGATGTGCCAAGCCCTACCTATGAACGACCTCACAGAGTTGAGGATTCGGATCCAGAAGTGAAGACGTTCAAAAAACGGAGTTCGTCGCACTTTCTAGTATGTCTCAGAAGCCAGGCTACGGGATATTCACGTGATAAATTCTTGCCTAGCGTTCAGCTCTCCGCTGATTCGTCGAATGCTCTCGAATGTGTTTCTAATTCGAACAATTTCATTTACATTAAATGCACGCTATCATGGTCCATACGAACGTGAGGCTCTATGCCCAGCAAGCATACCTTGCACAGTTCCACCCTGTTCCCACTCTTCCTACAATACCTCCACAAGCTTGCGCCGGTAATCAGAATGGTATATCAACAACTTTGCTATCCCAAGTATCCTGTCCCGTCCAGCCGAATTCGCCTGCACCGAGGTCATGCCAGCTTCGCCCCAAACAACACCGCCCAGACCGACCCAAAGGACTGGTATTCAGACGTCCACAATGCGCCCTTTTGCGCGCGCCTCACCGGTCAGATCCGGAAACACCTAGTGCGATTCGTCGCGAATGAGGGCAACAATCATGCTGTACAGGTAGAAGAAGAACATGATCAGGTGGAATCCCAGCTTGATGAATGATTCCTACGCAAGTTAGCAGCTGAACACGCGTTCGATATCTGGTACGTGAGGGTATGCGGAGCGGTTTGCAGCCGTGCCCTACGCATGGAAGGACGGTACTACTGACTTTCTTGTGCACGTTAAGCTTCCTGAAGATCTCGGTCGCGTCCAAGAGATGCTGGTTTTCAAATATCCTGCCCCAGTCAGTGTATTGCTCCACGCGGTTGTGTGTCCAACATACTTCTTGCCGTTCCAGGCCAACAGAGGCAGGTTCAGAACAAGGGCAACCCAATATCCGTTGATAAGGAAGAGGAAGGTCAGAAAAGCGTGGACAGCGGCTTCGGGTACGATGTAGGTGTTGAGGCGGTTGCAAAGGTCGATCGGGTTGATGTAGTCGCTGGCGCAAAATTAGCATGTGCGTGATAAGCGGCGCGATGCGGGAGGTCGTATGCCAAGCAGGTCGCGGCGGAGAACTGGTGGAGAGCAAGACGGTACTCACCATTCCAAATCGCTGTACATAATAGTGAAGAAGACCTGAAGGAAGAGGTTGACGGCGTTTATCAGCACCGCCAACAGGTACAACCATGCTTCGCCGGACATCTTGCTGGATCTGTGCGGCGTGTCACGGCGTGGAGGCTACGCAAGCTTCTAAGAGACGTGTGAGGATGTCTGGAAAACCTGGGATTGCGGGACAAGCGGCGGCAGCGTGCGTGGTTGCAATTTGGCGTCTGTCGTGTGGTGGATGTCGTGAGGTTAGGCGCGGAAAACTAGCTCGGGGCCGATGCGCGGGGTGATGCTGGGGCGGAACGGGTGGGCGGCGGGCAGCGGGCAGCGAGGATTGCTACAAGACAGTCAACGTGCTGAGCTCGTGCGTGTCACGTCGGAGAGAAGGAAGGCAGCGTAGTGTGGAGTCTGGACAGGCAGCGAGGATGCTAGGATGACGTCCCCAGGGCAAGGAAGAGGATATCGGTCGCGACTGGTCCAAGCTCTCGCTACTTTCGGGCAGCTGCAGATCGACACATGCCCGCCACGAAGCTCATTCTGTGGCAGCCTTGATCTCGACGCTGTTGTCTGCCCTGAAGCTGTGCCACGCAATCAAGTCTTTCGAAAGTAGTTTGCCCATGTTCCTTTATACCATTTTCCCAGCGGTTTCCTCGAGACCACCTCCGATCATCGGCCGGTGCGCTAAATAACATGTGGAGCAGTAGGTATTGATGCTGTGACGTACATAGATAGTACCGTAGGTAGTAAGCATGACACAGTCCATCACCTGTGAACGATGGCCCTCTTTTCTTTGAACTCATGCTACGGAGCCGCTTCAACATACAATACGTACGATTCCTGTGGGGTTATTGTATCGCAGCTCTCATTTCGGGTGGCTATCACAGAGGAGTAGACAGGGCTTCACTCCGGTACCTAGCGATGCTCTGCTGACCCCCGTATTCATCCCCAACAGCGGTTGAAAGTACCCATCCATTTCGATTTCTGTGCAATGCATTGGCTATCGATAGCCCGGATGATACCAGAGCTGATGTTCCTTCGAGATCTCTAGTCCGATATCCAGATTTTTGAATCAAGTCAGCCGTATGTGCAGGACATCCCGACTGGCATACCAAAACAATTTCCCAAGAGATAGCTGAGAGACAATTCAATAGTCCGCTGTCTGATCGCTCCATTGTATCACCTGCACAACAAACGTACCCTACGCTCCACCGACGGCGCAACCACCCAAACACATAGCTGACGCCTTCCCTTCAGCTAAGGTGTATTTACCACGCCCACTCCCTCTTCCATGCGGTAATCTTCCTTCGCCTCCCATTTGGCCTGTCACTTGCGCCGCTCGAAGCTTGCCATCTCCGCCGCCGAAGCTCGAAGCGGATGCGCTGGAATATACTCGAGCTGCGGACGAACGGGAAACTTCCCAGGAACTTTGCGGACGGCATCGTAGACTGCTGCGTAATTGATCTTTGGTTGGATCCCACGCTTTCGGACCCTGAGCGGAGGCATCATGTACATGGCGTCGGCGGCGGTAATGAACGCCTCGCAGTACATATCCCTCCATGCCTCGATCGTAAAGAACTCTATGATCTTTACAGACTGGCGCAGCGGGTCGACGATGATTTGGAAAATATCATCAGTGAAGGCGGTGACCCAGATATTTATTCGGTCGATTTTTTCCATTTCCTTGAGCTTCGGGCTGTCGATATCCTTCTGTTCGTGTTCTTTTGCAAAATCGAAGACCTGTTTGTATGAATTAGAGTTCATTTGTGATTCCAACTGCGAGCAGCAGCCGAGATGCCTTGCCCGACGGATCAGCTCTGCGGAGCCGAACATTGCCTTCGCCCATTTCCCCTGCCACTCGTCCAGCTTTTTGCCCAAGTCGATAGGTCTATTACCATCTGGAAACAGCCAGTGGGAGACCTCGGCCGGACGGAACGCAAAATCGCGCGCAAACAGCCGCATGGCGTTCTTCTTGAGGACCCGCTGGGTGTGATATGAATCTTCTAGAAAGCACTCGAGTCAGCTTCACATTCGGTAAAAGTCACTGCACTTGCCATCTAGCCAGACATACCATAGGGAACACGCGGATAAACCGTGTCTGAAGTGTGGGAAGATGAGTCTGAAGTATGCGAAGAGGAGTTTGAAGTGGGCGAATATGCGTCTGAAGTGGATGAATATGCGTCTGAAGCAGGCAGCGGATATTCTCCAATCGGCGACAACGTTTCTGGAGACGCAGCGCCAGACAGCCGGCGACTGGACATCTTGTCAAGAGCCCGGTCACGTTCCGCCGCTGTGTCCACAAAGCTAAGAATACAGAAAGTACAACCCCCGAACGCGCGTCGCACGTAGGTGAAGAGTAGAAAGATAGAAAAGACAAGCTGCTACATTACATTACGCAGTCCCCAAACACACTTCTTTCCTAATCTAGAAATCGCGATCGAAAAGTGAAGTCAAGTGAAGTGACAGTAACCTCCGCCAACCACCCAAAACGAGCAAGAGCGAAAGAGGTCCTTCTCCCTCCCCCCAAAAACAAAACAAACAAACAAACAAACAAACAAACAAACAAAAAGAACAATCAACAACAAAAAAGAGAATCACCTCTTTTACTGCGACTCGAACCCCCGACCCACAAGACCCGGCATCTGATACCCCAGCCCCCGTAGTTTATCTACGGAGCCCTCAGCAACACAACCCGGGAGTGAAACCCAGGAGCGGTATCCCTTGTTGCTGATCCCGTTCGGAATCCGTGTGGGTGCACACCCCACTGCGCCAACGAAGGCGCTGGAAACCGACCCGATGCGGATCAATCTGGTTTGAATTGATGGTTTGGAGGAGAGGAGAGCGGTATATATAGCGGAGTGGGGGCGAAGTGAATGCTGGAAGGGGTGGAAGGGATGGGGAGGATGAGGTGAATGGCGGGGAGGTGAAAGGTGAGAGGTGAAGTATGTTTTTGATTCTATGGTTCGATGTTTTCAGAAAGCTTGTGATGAGGTTTACTACCGCTGGATGCAGTTGGTAGAATTTCCCATGGCCAGTCGACCGAGGGATGTGATCGTAGCGGCGGTGTGTTCGCACCTCCAGCATCGCGACCAGTCTACAGGGGATGGTCGCATGATGTGCCACCGCAAACCTCACGATCAGTAGAATCTGCCCGTCGTCTTTCGAACAGCCACCTCCACCTCGAGTCCCTCCACCACTTTCCTCACCTTCTCCTTCTCATGTGCCTCCATCCACTCCTCCCTGCTATCCTCGCAAGTATATCCCAAATGCTGTCCTGGGATGTGATCGAACGCCGGACGAACTCGATAGTGTTTCTCGGGGATCTGGCGGACAGCCCTGAGCACAGGCTCCAGGTCGACCGCAGGGTGGCCGTCGGCTGTCTGCGCCCAGTCCGTGGGTGTACACGGCTTCTGCAAAGGCAACCCACACGGCGCCATACATCTCCCTCCAGATGTCAATTTCGATGAAGACGTCGAGCTTAACGGCGTTGCGAAGCGGCCAGACGATGGTGAGGAAGATGGTGCTGGTGAAGCACGAGCTCCAGATGATGTCGCGCTGGAAACAGGTCTGGTCTTGTATTTTCGACGGAGCGTTATCCGAGTCCCACTGCGCCGCGATGTCGAAGACCTGGGGTTGTGATTAGCTGTTGGACATCTTGCACGATTCTGTAGGTAGGTAGCGTGACGCACGCGGTGGGCCAGCTCGACGTTCCCGAACATCTGGTTCTCCAGCTTGTTCTGCAACTTCACAAGCTGCCACATCCTGGCGACGCTGTCGTCCCTGATCCAGCGTGAGATAGCGGGCCACCTGAACTCAACATCACGCGCGAAAAGCCTCATTGCGTTCTTTCGAACAATCGCAGAAGGTATCTCCGATCTTGGAATGCATGTTAGCGATTGTTATCATTCTTGTACATGCGTTCTATTACTTACGCTCCGCCCGGGGTTTGAAGAGGGGTGGATAAGGACCAGCCTCTTGTCGCTTTGATTCCCAACGATCGAGGACTGTAAGACCGCAGACGGACGACCTCTGAGAGGTACGAACGGGCGGCATCGTTGCGTTTGCCGTAGTATGGATCAGCCAAAGATGTGACAGAAGGAAGAAAGGATATTCCGCGTTGACTGTATACGTAGACAGAATGGATAGAGAGTAAGAGCCATAAACTAACAATCAGTAAGACAAGCCGGTAATACACTCTTTTACCCATCATCCTCAAGCTGTCATACCTCTCACCGTCTTACTGCTTTCACGTACAGGACCGATATCCTGGCGTACACATCAGTATGATAACATTCCTCTCTCGAACCAGTACCGCCAAATCTGCGAAGCATCAGCAGCGCATGAGAAACCACCTCCTGAAAGTCGTCTAATCCCTCACCAAAACGTTTGTGATAGCCATCAGCGTGCCGACATACCTACGAGAAAACCGGCAAACTCCAAATCTCCCCCAGCGGCCTCAATGCCCCTCCCCATGCACCAACCTCCACCCCCTCACCCTAAACACCCGACATCCCCTCACATTCCTCACCGCCCACTCACTCGGCGTCGCCGTCTTCGCCGCCTCCGCCCGCCCTGCCATCCACTTCCCCGCATCCTCAACCTCATGCACCGCCAGAAAAAGCGGGACGTCCTCGCCCTTGGTCAGCGCCGTCCTAGGACCGAGCTTGTACCGCAGCGTGCGCCTGTATCCCGGGAGCGCGGCCAGCTGGTCCATGTGCTCGGTGCGGAACCACGCGTCGTAGTCATCTGGGTCTGCGGGCTGGGCTTCTGCAGTTAGGATCTCGGGAGGGGGAGCTAGGGGTGTGCGTTAGGCATGTCGATGCAGACAGGCAGGCAGTCAGACAGGCAGGCTGGCTGGATGCGTAAAGGGGAGGTACCATACATTCGCCCAAACCCTTCGGATCGAAGACTTGAATCAAACCATAGTTCCTCGCGTTAAAATCCCCATTGTCTTCTATGTCGCTACTCCCCGCGCCGTCCTTCTCAAACAGCCCGCTCGTCGTCCGCAAACCCCGGTACTGCTCCTTCTCCAGACACGTCTCGAACGGCGTCTGGTACATGGCCAGAAACCTGCGCTCCGACGAACCCGCCGTGGCTCCAGGGAGGTCGATTTCCTCGTACAAGGTCGCTCGGATGGAGGTCCCCGAGCCGACGAGGTCGGGCAGGTGCTCGGAAGCATACCACTTCTTCCACGTCTGTAGTGAGACCTGTGTTGGGCGGGACGTCACGTGGAGTAGGTAAGGTGCTGGGGCGGACATGATTGGGGAGGTGTGAAGCGCGCGGCAGTACTGAGCGGGATGGTGAGGTTTCTGGGTTGTCGTAACGAAGTTACGAGGGAGGGCGATGCGGTGCAAGAGGCGGGTCATGCCTTCCACTTAGAATATCGGGGAACACTGACTGCTGCTGCGCAGAACATGGTTGGTACTTTGCTGCAGAGGCGTTCTATATGAAGTGGGAACTCCCTATGGTTCCTAGTGCTGATGGGGGTGCTTTTCCGAGACGCTTTTCCGGACCGAGACTGGGTTGGGCGTGTGAGAATTGTGGTGATATGGGATGGCAAGACTGGATGGCAAACGTGAAGAGCAATGGGAAGCGTCGCTAGTGACTTCACAGGATGACTCTTCCTAGGATTCGGCGCAATGATGGAGAGGGTGTGATTGTGTCCTGCATTTGAACTTTTCTATTGCAGGAGATGAACAGCCTGAACGTGATATTCTCCCCTTTGGGCAAAGGCACCGCAACGAACCTCTGCGCATAGAGTACAATGCAGAGGCTGTAGGTATTCGACATGCTAATCACAAGCTTGCCACGTAAACCATACCGAGCACAGGAATCGCCACGATACCTGTCACTGGTAAAGGTGCCCCTGCAAGGGATCAAGAGCGCCAACCTTCACCGCAAAGCAGATCCTCGCATCCCGCATCCCGCATCTCGATCCGCATCTCGATCCAAATCCAAATCCAAATCCAAATCCCAATCCCAATCCCAATCCAAATCCTAATCCTAATCCCAATCCTAATCCCAATCCCAATCCCAATCCACCCAGACCCACCCTCCATACCCATCCACCATCCCTCAAACGCCCCCCGCCCCCCAAAACGTCACCACCCTGCCCGCTGACCTCATCCAAGGCCTCCGCAACGCCACGCAAAGCTTGACGGCTCCGCACCCGCGGTCGACGCAAGCGTGCATGAAGAACCCGGTAAGTAGATACGGTAGTCTAAGCCCTCGCCACGCGATTCATCCCACGCGATTCATCTCGCATGACCTCACGCATCCGCATCATGATCGTCGGCGTGCGGTGCTAGCGACACGGGAGGGATCGTCGGGCGTGCGGTATCTACTTTGGACACATGAGTAATGGCTGCGCAGAGCGCGGCGCGCATATCGAAGACGTGGGCTTGGGTATGGATGTGGGTATGGATGTGGGCAAGTGTTGCATCCACTGCGGGGTAAAAGTGGCTCGGCAGTCATCATGACCGGTGTGACGTCAAAATCGTAACATCACCACCACGCGCGACCACAGCGGGAAAAACAAAAAGAGGGGAACATTCAACCTGAGGTAGCTTCATTATGGTATTAGGTAAGAAGTAGGCAAGATACAACAGCGCAAGCCTTGCTTGCGTGGGGGAATAGTGTCTTCGTCATACTTCATTCAGAGCGTTGCGCACGTAGAGTTTGGTGAATTGGGAGGTAGATATGTATGTTTGTTGTGGGGGGAGGGGAGGGACGCGCGACGCTTTATGCCGTGTGTGCGGCGGACGAGTCGATGGGCTTGCCGCGGGCTTCGCGGCCCTTCTCCGACCAGGGGAAGTGCGCGACGGGGATGACGAAGAAGCTGGTGGGTGTTAGCATGGAAAACAGATGGTGATGGCGACAAGAGAGACTGACCTGTTGGAGCTGTCGGCAATACCGGCCAGCGCGTTGTACCAGGCGAGGAACGCAGCGAAGAGGCCAAAGTAGCCACCGGCCTTGATGCACTTTTCGTTGGGGCCGGCGGTGGTTGCGTTGAGGTAGCCAATGCCGAGGAGCAAGAAGGCCATGTCCAGGGTGAAGAACAGTGAGAAGAAGGCTACCGTGGATCGCAGGGTGCACACGAGCAGGACCGTCGTGAAGATGAACCAGCCGATGAGGTATAGTCCGAACGAGTTGTAGAATGGGAACGGGCTGCTTTCCTCGAGGGTCGAAGCAATCTGGAATCCACCGGGTGTCAGGATGATGGCAAACGAGAGCCAGAAACCACCGTAGGAGGAAAGAGCCGTAGCACCGAAGGTGTTACCCACTGCCATCTCCCTAGTAGTACAAGAGTTAGCTGATCGTGTCATGGGTAGACTCTGCAATATACATACCACATGCCAGCAAGGAGCTGGACAAGGCCACCGTAGCCATACGCAAGCGCGACTACGAGGTTAGGTTCGCCTATGGACCGTGTTCCAACGTTGACGAGGGACAAGACAAAAGTCGTCAGGGCGAAGGCCGACAGACCCAACGGAGCCGGGTTGCCAAAGTTGCTTTTCGGGGCACTGTGTGTCCTCTCAGTAACCAACAAATAATTCCAGCGTCGAATAGACATACCGGTACAGACCAGGTTGAAATTCACCGCCAAAAGCAGCGAGGCGGTAGTCGGGGTTGTTGGTCGCAATGTGAGCGAGAGGGTTGCCGCCTGCTCACGAGATTAGCAGGCATTCAGAAACAGGCAATTGGAATCTCACCATAGTCATACGGCTTCCTCTCCTGGTGTAGACCTTCCTTGGCCCCAGCGTGGTCAAAGGTGCTCGTGCCGTTCACAGGCTGATGTGTACCAGTGTGTCCAGCAACCTATACAAAAGTCAGGGACTGGTGGAGGAAATACAAAACGCGCAACGCGTGCAAACAAAACAAACATACAACATCGTTGTGCTCTTGAGCGGTCGCCATTGTACTGATGTTGATTTGGGTATCGGGAGTGGATGTCAAGGGCGAATGTGAAGGCGAATTGACGCGTGGTCCAGTCCGGGGATGCTTTTGAATCTTGGGAGCAAACACCTCAGGATCAATCTGGGGAACTGGGGGGAATATAAGGTCAGGTTCGCCGGTCCGGAGCGACCTATGACAGGAGACATGGATCCTCTTAAGCTATGGCCCCAGCAGAGACCCATAGAACTAACCCTAAACAGGAGCTAAAGGGGGTGATTGAGGTGATTTCCCCAGACCGGCTAAAATTGTGGCCGTAGTAACCGTCGTGACCGGGGTTCAGCCATCGAATAACGACGGGGCATATGCTGATGTATCCATGCATCGACGCATCAGCTCCTTGTGCAGTGGATCCGCGCCCATGACCTGAGCCGAGGTCCCGCACAGATTGGACAAAGAGCTTGGTGAGATGGTGCAACTTCTTTGCAAATGCGCCTACACGAGAGGTTGATTTTGCCGCGATGTGGGTGCGGAGCAACGGCGAACCGAAGCTTGTCGCCGATGGGCAGCCGATTTCTACATCATCGCTATGGCACCGCTTGAGCTCCCTAAACGACGCTACCGAAGACTTCGTTCTCGAGCGTTTCTCGCGCTTACAAATTAATGAATGGTATCGGCTGCGCAATGGAAACCCGTCGGGGTCGTCTACGCGGCGCTCTGTTGCAGGTTCCCCTGGTGGCTCGGGAAGAGCTGGCGCGCGATGGGATTGCTGCGGCGCGTCAGGTCGTAAAACAACAATAGAAGGTAGACGTGTACATTAGGCCATGTTCTCGCCGTCGCGAGTGCCCATGCCCAGACCGCAGCTTCGCAATGATCGCCTGCTTGGTATTCTTGGGGCGTTGCTGGGTATCCATCGACCGGACGTAGCGGGATTGCTCTGAACAGTCGTCTACGCAAGGATCATGATAGCACGCGTTGTGGAAGTTGTGTGGGACAGGGGTTGTGCATGCTAAGCTTCTGCGTAGACTCTGGACGTCAGCGATCCCCGAAACTGTGACATAACATCAAAAGCCTTTCGACCTTGTGAGATGGTCCCATTGCGGAGCTGTCAGCACGAAATTTCCAGTCGTCGCAAGACCTGGGTCACGCTCACACACAACAAGTAGCTGATCAGGGTCCACCGGGCCCACCGAAATTGGTGGTTGGGGTTCATCCCCGCGGGGGACGTGGAGCAGTTCCGGGGCTCCTCGGCGGCCACGGATCGTTCGGCCCAGCGGGAGCCCTAGAGGAAGCAGAGTATCCAAGATCGATTAGTTGCGTGTGTCGGTAGTTGATGAGTTGCGCGGGTTCGGTAGTCGTACAGTTTCCATACGGTGTCGAACACAAATCACACTCCCAATCGTATCATCCTTCCGTGAACCGATACCGGGAGGTCCTGCGCAGCGACAACAGTAACTCTCATTTGACCACACGGTCTGCGACGTACCTAAGAAGTACATGCTCATTAGTGACTGATTCCCAGCATTGCGGGACCTGCAGGATCGAGGATCGCTACGCACGGCTTCATTACACAGTCTGCAGTGGCTACGGTAGATTAGCCTAATTCCTTGCAGAGGACTAGCAACAGCGACATGAATTTCGCAATATCTATTCATCTGCGGGGGCGAAGAGCGTCGGTGGAGAGTGAGCAAGCAGGTCTCATTAAACGCTGGACAGCCAAGCACTGTTTGTAGAACTGCGCCGCTCACCGGATACAGCAAGTTGCTTTCTTCGCTGTGGCGCCTCGGAAAGAAGAGGTACCTAGAAGCTTCATCAAATTGCGGCCAGAAAGCTTCATGCTACCTTTGAGGGTTCGGCTTGTGCCCCACGACAGACTTTAGAAGGGAAGAACTGAAGGTCTCCCTAGATTTCCCAGGATTTTCGTCGCAAGCCTCTCGAAACTGCTCGTGGCCGAGCGCACGGACAACGGCTCTTCCGAGATCAAAGTCCCACCCGCGTCGCCTCAGCGGCCTGTGAATGAGAATTTGCATGTTTTCAATGGTGGTCCGATCATATTTGCAGCAATGGCACAATAGCCGTCGCCGTGTCCTTCAACCGGCGCATAGTGTTGTGCAAGGATTGCGCGTCCGAAACACGTAGGGAGGTGCAAGTGGGAGAACCGAGAGGGCGACATACATCGCAGGATGCCAACATTGCAACAAGTCAGTGGCAGGACTTGGAGCTCTGGTTCGTGAGACTGCATTACATTGCATCGTCTCGTCATGTCATGTCATGATGCGAAGAGGTGCAATCCAAGACTTTTGGTGGCGTTCACTGAGAGATCCTGCCGGCTGGGTACACTTGGCGGTGTTGGCGAACGCGGCAGCATGATAGCATGGCAACGACATGGGGTGTCTGGTGGCAGAGAGGTGCTTTGCTGAAGTTTGACACGATGGCGATGAGAGTTGGGCGAGGAAACACGCCATGGTGGACGTGGACGACGCGCCGCGCTAGGCCCCCAGCTTGGCCCCCGCCCCCGATGACGCGGGGAGCTTTGGAGCTCGAGGCACCACCACTACCACCACCTGAAGGTCGATGCTGATAGACACCCTGAGCGCAAACTCGGCACGCCCTGACCGCCAGCGCTTCTTCGTACTCCAAACCTGCAGTGAAGCTGGTCGTCGCTGCCTCTCTAAATTCCGCACCTTTTCCCAACCGCAATCATGACAGGCGGCTACGGCTCCCACGGCGACGAGACGACGCGCGAGTACTTCCACCACTCGTCGGGCCAGCGTGTAAACACCGACATCGTACTTATCGAAGCTCTTCGGAGCCAGTACCGCAATCTCGATCTCGTCATCGTGCCCGAGCACGGGACGAACCTCCTCGCATACGCCTCCGCTGGCCATGCCACCCTCACGCCGCTCGAAGACCCCGTCAGGGACCACGTATACGGAGGGGCCATCAAATGGCGGCAGTATATCCCGCCAGCGCGGCGCCTAGACCCTAGCCCGGGCATCTATGCTGAGCATGTTGTGTTTGGCAAATATCTCTACAAATGGAAAGACCAAGACCTGATCGTGTACGTCGCATCCGGCAGGGACGGCGCGAGCTCGTATCCGGATATAACGAACCAATACGTGCTCACAAACGACACCGACAAGGTCGATGAGCTGATCAAGGAGATCACTCTGTGGGCCCAAGAGCTCCGCAACGAAGTCTGGGTGTTCGACCAGGGCTTCTGGCAGAAGAGCTACGAGCTCTGGCACTCGGTGCAGAAGAGCCGCTGGGAGGATGTCATTCTTGAAGAAGGGATGAAGAAGCAGATCATCAGTGACGTGGAAAACTTCTTTGACGGGCAAGAGACGTACCAGAACCTGAAGGTGCCTTGGAAGCGAGGAGTCATCTACTATGGCCCGCCAGGAAACGGAAAGACTATCAGCATCAAGGCTATGATGCACAGTCTCTACCAGCGTGGCATCGACGGCAACAAGAAGCTGTCGGTGCCAACCCTCTACGTGCGCAGTCTCTCTTCCTTTGCGGGCCCAGAATATTCGTTGCAGGCCATCTTCAACAAAGCCCGTCAGGTCGCTCCCTGCTACCTCGTCTTCGAAGACCTGGACTCAATCGTCAATGACAACGTGCGCTCGTACTTTCTGAACGAAGTAGATGGCCTAAAGTCAAATGACGGTATTCTGATGGTGGGCTCGACGAACCATCTTGACCGCCTGGACCCAGGAATCTCCAAGCGACCCAGCAGGTTCGATCGCAAGTACTACTTCCCGGATCCCAACTACGACCAGCGGGTGCAGTATGCAAAGTACTGGCAGGGCAAGTTGAAAGACAACGACACGGTCAAGTTCCCAGACGATCTGTGCCCTGCTATTGCCAAGATTACCGACAAGTTCTCGTTTGCATACATGCAGGAGGCTTTCGTTGCCAGTTTGCTCGCTATCGCTGCACGCGGCAGCGATGGTGACGACGCCCAGCATGTCGCGTACAACGACATGCAAGCCTTGCAGAGGGCGTTGGCGCAGACCCTGGGACATTCAAATCTAGACGACCTTGTCCTGTGGAAGGAAATCCAGAAGCAGGTCAAGATACTGCGCGAGGAAATGGACGAGAAGGCGCAGGCACAGATTTCTGCCACGCCGGCACCACCGCAAGCTCCGCCTGCCCCAGCGCAGACCCTTTACCAGAGCAGTCAGTATGTAGGGCAAGCGGCTGACCCCATACCTCGGCGGCAAGCGCGCAGCTACCAGGACGAGCTGGACGCGATGATACACGATCCTCTGCGGGTCTCAGCCGAGCGTCTGAATGAGGCGCTCCGTCGGTTTGGCATTTAACGGTTGCCGTTCAGAGGCAATATGGGCGTTTGGTTGACTTGAAGTCTAGAGGCTACATTCAAATAATGGCCCATGGCAAATATACGATCCTTGGTATACAGTAACTCGTCTATGAAAATCATTACAGGTGGTATCAAGACAAGATTCACATCCACAGTTCGCTCTTCCGAGCTCTGTACGTACTGCTACATCGGCTACTACTCCGCCTGCTCTTTCTGCTTCTGACGCTCCTCTTCTTCCGGCGTCCGCGTCTTCAGCTGCAGGGCGTGGATGCCGCCCTCCTGTGCCAGCTCGTCCTTGAGCAGGGCGTAAACCATGCGGTGCCGCGCAGGCTGCATCCTGGCTTCTTTGAACTTTTCCGATGTGACGACTACGCTTTCACCATGTCAGTGTCGAGGCTCCGCGAGAAACACATGGACGCGTCTCACCGGAAATGTGTCTGGCGCCATGTTAGATGTCATCACGTGACCCGTGGACTGACGAGGAATAACATACCTCTTTACTGGTGACCCCCTGCATGGCCTTGTGGTGCGAGTGCAGATGCGAGTCATTGTGTATTTCGAGCGTCGTCGGCTGGAGAGCTTCGGTGAGCTGGATGGCCGTCAGCATGACCGATCCATCTGCGGGCTCTTCACCGCCGCGTGAGATACCTTTGCGCGCATCGCGTCTTCCATGGGCGTCGGAGATGGCACCATGGTGGAGGCAAGGCGCTTAGAGGCGACGACCGCGCGACGCAGAAACATGGATTGCCGCGGAGCTCGAGGCGTGGGTTTTGGACGGCTAGGTAGACTAGGTGGTGGAGTAGTTGAGGCTGATGAGGCTCTCGGGGCTAGAAGTGCAGGCCGAGCCGAGCGCCAAGAGATGCGAGGATGGGCTGGGGAGTGAGTCTTGGAAGGCGGATTGGAGTTGGCAGAGGTCAATAGGTGCTAGACGAGTACTGAAAACGACCAATTGATACTATACGAGACTCTGCCAGCTTCACGACGGTACTGCGGAGCGAGCGGACCTTCAGAAAGGTGAGTACCTACTACCTAGTCAATTGCATCGAGAGCACGATGGCCCGCGGCATCCACTTTATCAGCCCCAATCTCACTGCCGAACGACGTGCATCCAGCGTCCCATACCCCGGTCACGCCCTCGTCCGGCCTCATGTGGGCGCAAAGGACCTCATTACCTCGCGCACTCATTTTCGCAAGTCGCTTCCGTTGCCCTCGCTCGCATTGCTGCCGCCCCGTGTTTTCAATTGCTGCTGTTAGGATGGCATCGACGCTGCCCCGCCTGCCCATCTTCGAGGCCATCAAGAAACACGATGGAAAGTCGATTGCGGTGATTCATGGCCTGTCGGGAAGGACATTCACGTACGGCGAGCTGGTCAATGATGTAGCGGCCGCAAAGGACAAGCTGCAGAAGAATGCGAATGGCAAGAGCACGGCGGGAGAGCGGATATCGTTTCTCGTGGAGAACGGCTACGACTATGTAGGTGCGCAATGGGAACAGCCCTGTCTGCCCTCGCGCGTCGACTCGTCCCAGCTAACCTGGGCCAGTGACGTTGCTCTCGATTCTGGCGGCGCATGCAGTCGCCGTTCCGCTGTCGCCGACGTTCCCTGCTCACGAGCTGCGGTACATTATTGATCAGAGCGAGTCGCTCATGCTGCTCTCGTCGGAAAAGTTCCAGGACAAGGCCGACGAGGTGCTGAAGGAGGGCATGGACACGAGCCCCATCAACTACAAGCAGGACAAGATCATGATGGGCAAGACGGACGACTACGTCACCCTCGAGGAGCCCGCGAGCGACAAGGGCGGCATGATGCTGTACACGTCGGGCACCACAAGCCGACCAAAGGGCGTGCTTCTTGCCCAGGACACCCTGACAGCGCAGTCGCAGTCGCTGCTCAAAGCGTGGGACTACAGCAGCACCGATGTCCTCCTGCACGTGCTCCCCCTCCACCACATCCACGGCACCGTAAACGCCCTCCTGACGCCCCTCTTCGCCGGGAGCACCATAGAATTCCAGTTTCCCTTCAACGCAACCGCCGTCTGGGAGCGCCTCGC
The DNA here is from genome assembly GCA_015832175.1 of Paraphaeosphaeria minitans. Classification (NCBI taxonomy): domain Eukaryota; kingdom Fungi; phylum Ascomycota; class Dothideomycetes; order Pleosporales; family Didymosphaeriaceae; genus Paraphaeosphaeria; species Paraphaeosphaeria minitans. The sequence goes on from WJXW01000006.1 coordinate 516,507, forward strand.
AGCCCCCTTCCTCCCAAACCCAAATCCCGCAAAGAAACCCATCACCTTCTTCACCGTCGTCCCTACAATCTACACGCGCCTCCTCGCCTCGCACGCCTCGCTCCCCGCCGAAGTCCAGGCCGCCGCCAAAACCGCCCTCCACCCCTCGAACATGCGCCTCAACATCTCCGGTTCCGCGGCCCTCCCGACCCCCGTCAAGGCCGCTTGGACCGAGCTCAGCGGCGGCAACGTCCTCCTCGAGCGCTACGGCATGACCGAGGTCGGCATGGCGCTGTCGTGCGGGCTGGCCTTTGCCGACCGCGCAGACGGCTCCGTGGGGTGGCCTCTGCCGTCCGTGCAAGCGCGCCTCGTCGATACCGAAACCCACGAGGTCATCCAGGAAGGCGACGAGATAGACCCTACCACCGGCCGCGAGCGCCACGGCGAGATCCAGCTCCGCGGACCCACCATCTTCCGTGCGTACTGGCGCAATCCCGAGGCGACCGCCAAGGAATTCGTCGACGACAAGGACGGGAGGGGCAAGTGGTTTAAAACGGGGGACGTCGCGATCAGGCGGAACGTCGAGGGCGCGGGGAAGAGCAGCCAAGACTGGGCGCGCGGTCCGCTGTATTTCATCCAGGGGCGCAAGTCGGCTGACATCATCAAGACGGGCGGCGAGAAAGTGTCTGCACTCGAGATCGAGCGGGAGGTGCTGTCGCTGCCGCAGGTCGAGGAGGTCGCTGTCGTTGGGCTGCCGTCGGAGGCGTGGGGGCAAAAGGTGGCTGCGATTGTGGTGCTGAGTGAGGAGGGGAAGACGGCTGGGAGGGGTGGGAGACCCTGGTCTGCGCTGGATATGCGCAAGGCGTTGAAAGAGAAGCTGGCGAATTATAAGATTCCGCAGGAGATGAAGGTCGAGCAGAGCATTCCCAGGAACGCAATGGGCAAGATCAACAAGAAGCAGCTGGTGAAGCAGGTTTGGGGAGAGCCGCTGGAGGCCAATGGCACGGCAAATGGGGCGGTGCAGGTGCCGAGTGGTAGTGTGTAGATGGAGTCAGAGGGTGGGTGTTGTATGAATCTCGTAGGAAGCGAGGGTGATGAAAAAAAAGACGACCGATAGAATGTAGGAATTACTACTGTATCTTTTCAAGAACTTCCGTCGCGTGTCGACCCAGGCTACCCCATAGCCCGGCGAAGCAGTGCGGAGATGCATTAGTATTCGGGTTCAGACTCCAAGATAGACCATAACCTGTGAATCCAGTGATGGTGTCTGCACAACATCGATACTCCATATGCCTGTACAGATACTACTTTATCTATCCTCAACCGGCTGTACGATTGCAATGCCACATCTTTCGTCTAGGAACCATGGAGATCCATAGTGCGTAGCTCTGGTGGCGTACGATCGTTGCTGACAGCTATCGCTGTGGTGATTCACTTGAACTGGTTTGAAGAGATCTATGCCACGTGTCAGCATGTGCCTGTCACGTTCAATCCCTGACCAGATGAATATTTCGCAGATACCACACTGCCTAAATATCATAGGTGGTAGTACCGCCAACTGCTGCCTGCCTATATCTACGAACAATCGTGGACTTTGAGGGAGGCTTTCGATATCTGATTGATCAATAGCCAGCCAATACTCGTGGCAGTGAATCAGTATCCCATGTTTTTGATCCAATCTTGGACAAGCCATAGCCATGAACCTCGTCGACTTTTTTGTGGTGTGGATGGAGAACCACAGATACTTTGCAGAAGTAAGCACCTTAAAGCCGACTTTCAATTGACATGCAGCGAAAGTGGACAGGTTGGCGTTCCTGGAGTACCTCTGACTATGCCTTCCACACGTAACAAAAGTATCTTACAATCCAGGCGTATCTCCAATACGGAAAACATACTTCACAGCACTCTGCTTCCCCTCCTTCAAGTCCCTCAGTGCTTGCTCCACACCCTCCAACCCTCCCGCTCTCACTTTAAACGGATGTCCCTCAAACGTCCCCGCCTGCCACGCCTTCGTGAACCACCGACACGTCACAAGACCCAGGTCGCTCGCATCAGCACCATAAGCTCCGTCTTCCTGATTGTGCACGACGCCGACAGAAGTCGTGCTCTTAGTCGCACTGCCAACGTCAAAGTCACTCGGCAGCACGAGGTTGATGGCGCCATCAGGAGCCACTACCTCCGTCAACACTTTCTGGCTCGCGAGCCCAATCCCAGGATCGAGTCCATGGCGCACTGGGCCGAAGCCGCCGGCCTGGAGGTGCGTCCGGATCTGGCGGATTACCTCGCCGGCGCCGTTGCGGTAGTCGACAACCGTGTCGCCTTTCGCACGGTCGAGGAGCGTCTCGACGTAGTGCGTTCCCTTGCCTGCGACTGCGATGATAGGGTGGATGTTGCTGTTGCGGGCGAGTTTGATGGCAAACGAGCCCACCGCCGAACTGGCGCCGTACACGATGAACGGCGTGGATGCGGTCGCGGGGTTCCAGGGTGTGGGGAGTTTGAGGTTGCGGAAGAGCGCGACGGTGGCGGTGAGGGCGGCGAGGGGGATCGTCGCTGCTTCTGCGGGATGGATCAACGACTGCGTGGGATCCACGGAATATCTGTCGTGGACAGACATAGGTATGGTCTCTGCATACCTTCAAATGGTTTCGACGCTGGGACGTGGAACGTCGTCCACTCCCACGCAAGCGCATACTCGGCGTACGACCCCCCAGGAGCGCCCATCTCGTGGAACGCTGCGACTCGGTCGCCCTTCTGCTCTCACATTACCACTGCTCGATCGTGTGCTCGGGTCGGTGGTGTCGTACCTTGAATGCAATTACATCCTTGCCGACGCTCTCAACTATCCCCGCGATATCGTCCCCCTGATTCACGCCAGCCTTCGACTTCGCCATCAAGGAATCGTTATCAGGGCCATCGTATACGTCCGCATATTCAGGTACTTTCCAATCCTTAGGGTTCGACCCTGAGACCACGACTTTGATGAGGATTTGCCGGGCACTAGGTTCGGGGATGGGCGCGGAAGTGATCTTGACCCGGACTTCTGGGCCGGGGAGATTGATAACTTGTTTCATCATCGTGAACACTCTCAGGTGATGTAGGATGGTACCGAAATGTATTGGACACCACGAATATTTTATGATGTTGGGGTGGGCAGCGCAAGTGGAGAGTTCACGTGATTTCTGACATGTTTCTGATGTCTCAACCAACGTACCTAACGCCGCACTACCTACGCTTGCGTGCATTGATCAGCCACACTGATCGGACCGTAGGGAAGCCGGAACCGAGATCTATGCACCATGGAACCGTGTGAGAGGAGCATCGGCTGTTCGCCCGCCCGACTGAAATATGCGACTGCACTGATCACTCAACAGCTGTGGGGTCTGTTTGTGTAGAAATTCACACAATGTGGCATGTTAATAGGTATCCGCACCGAGCCCTTCTACACCCTAACTGTGGTATTTACTGCACGTTGGCAGTTCTCGCTGGAATGTTGAAGTCGGCCCACTCCCAGCAGCCTCAGCCGGAGGATGAGCCGTAGCAGCTAGGTAGTTAAGGTACCTAGAGAACGGGTTTACGCAGCTTTTCTGCAGTTTGGCCGCAGGATGACACAGTCCCTATTTCTAACGACCTTCCTACACAAGCCGCGTATCCTTACCCTGCCACCGCCCAGCCGGCGAAATAATCCGCATGTGTAAGAGCCTGCCGCGATGATGGTCACCATCGGCGGCAGATATAGTGCAGGCAGGTCTGCGAAGCCAGCATTTCCCCAGACGTAGCACAATGCCACGTAGGGACACAACGGCGAGATAGTAGTAGCGATAGGGTCCTACACTCCTTAACTCAGAGATTAGGCGTTGTTTGGTTCAACATTGGTGGCAATATTGCAGCCGGCGCTTGATGCCAGTATGGTCTGGTCCAACTGCTCCCACCCGACGACTTCCTCCCACACCCTCCGCATGCACACTCACAAAAGAGAGCCCCTCTTGATACTCCATGAAGTCGTCGATCTGGCACGAGTGCACGTAGCTCCTGCCAGGTGCCGCACGACACTGGTTCCACCATTTTCTGAGGCGGTCGAGCTGGTCGCCGTGAATCTCCAGAAGCTGCAGTAATTGAGCGTATTTTGTGCAATATGAGCGCATGGGGGCACGCACAAACTCGTGGAGGGGGGGTTAGGGCTTGGTGGAGGGGATTGGGGACTGGATAGAGGATGTGGCAAGGGGGAAGGGCGGGTCGGAGAGAAATGTTGAGTTTAGGCTTATACAACGTACGCAGATAGCATCGTCGCTGCTGGCGGTGTAAAAGAGTGATTCAATTGCTTGGAATGCTGTTGGGGGTGGTGGAGCGGATTCGTTGGTCTGGGTCGGCTCTACATTTTCTCCCCTTGGAGCTGGATTTCCTTTAGGAGACAATAAGGTGAAAACATGAGCCAATTCCGAACATGGAGAAACATGAAGCGTTGTTGCAAACTCATGATGGATAGTTCTGGTGTCAATCACCGTCCAGCTGCCACGGTAATTCCGTAGCACTGCCTGGTGTTTGATGTGCCACATTGCTTCATACTGCAACGCCTTGGGCCATATGCACCATTATAGAGTCGCTTGAGCTTCCCAATATTAAACAATGCAATATTCTGCATGAGAAACGGGACACAGTTCGCAGTACGCGTATGGCCGTGAAATGTGTGAGTGGCTGCACTTCACTGCTCCGTACGTGATGCCTCTTTTACTTGCCAAGCCTCTTCTCTTTGATGAACCACGCAAACACCGCACTCCCCACAACTAATCCTAAGCTCACAGCCAATGCAGCCCTCGCGCTCTTGCTGTAGCACTCCCGTACTATCTCTTTCAGCTCCGGCTCAAGACCCCGGAAGTACGCCAGCGAGGACCGCACGCGCTCTGCAATCTCCCTCGCATCTTCGTCTCCGCTAAGCGCAGCTTCCAGCGTCTTCCGCAGCGTCTGGTTGAAAGCAGTGGCGCACATAGAGATTCCAAAAACCGAGCCCAGGGAGCGAAATAGGTACGAGCACGCCGTGGCCACGGCTTGGTCCTTGTGCTTTGCGTTTGCGATCAGTCCGATGAGTGTGGTGGTGACGCCTATGCCGTTGCAGAATGCAGTGATGCACGTCCCCACCACCATAGCTGGAATGCTTTTCTTGACAACGCCCGTGAAGAGCAGGATTATTGCCAGACCAAGGACGAGATTCGAATACCCAATCACCGTGATCCAGTAGTATTTGCCTGTCTTCTTCATGTACAATCCGCCAAAGAGCGAGCCGCTGACGCCGCCGATGATGCTGGGGACTAAGAGAAGCCCGGCTTTCGAGGCGGACAGATCTGCGATGACTTGCCAGTACAGCGATATAAAGAAGAGAGCCGAGAGCCAGCCGGCAAAGGAGAAAAAGTTGCACAGGTAACAGGCGAAGAGGGTGCGGTTGAGGATGATGCGGAGGGGCGCGAGGGGGTGGCTTGCGAAGTATTTCTCAACGAGGATGAAGACGATGAAGAGGGAGCTCATGCATAGGCCTGCGATAGTAATTCGATCTGGTGGTTGATGGTCAGCCATGTCTGGAAGGAAACCACTCTGTAAGTGCACAGAGAACTTACTGTTCCAGCCTACGTTCGAGCCGTGATCTAGACCAACTAGAACACCTGTGACAGCCACTAGGATGACCAAGGCTCCCAGAAAGTCGATCTTTGTGAGCTTCTGCAGCCAATGCGAGTTATCGTTCTTCGGCAGGTGCAGCACGAGTGCAACCGCTGCGACCGCGACCAAGCACATTGGCCCCTGGGCTATAAAAGCCCATCTCCAGCCAATGCTGTCCGCGAGCAAGCCACCCAATGGCGCTCCTGTAGCTGCCCCAGTTGCGTAGATGATGTTCAGATAGCCCTGCCAGGTGCCCCGATCTCTGAGACTCACTACATCGCTCATCAGAATTGACGTGATGGTAGTCATGCCGCTGCCACCGATGCCTGCGAATGCTCTAGCAGCGATCAGCTCCTCAATATTTCTAGCCAGCCCGCAGAGAGTCGATCCGAGCCCGAACACGACATACGCGAAGAGGAGGCATGACTTTCGTCCGAAGATGTCGCTGAGCTTTCCGTACAGCGGCTGGAAGGCAGTGAGCGTGACGAAGTAGGCGGTCGCGATCCACGAGGTCAGGTTCAGCGCGTGCAGCTCCGTACCGATCGTGCCGTACGTGGAGACGACGAGGGTCTGGTCCGCAGCCGAGAGGAAGACCTGAATGGATTGAGCTTCTGCAGTCAAGCAGTTACAAAGCTTGGACAAGGCTCACTCCTATACAGATCGCTGGGAAAATGTACTTCAAGCGCTTCCTAACCTCCGGCATGCCCTGGTGCTTCGACGCATCGCCATTGCTGATCTGCCTCTCGATGTCGCCGCCCGTCGCACCCGCAACAGCATCCTGATAAGCCTCTTCGGGCGCAATGTCTCTATCCGCCGGAATAGGGTGCGGCGACACGGGCTGCAGCGCTGGCTTAGGGAGCAGCGGGGATGTCTCGCGGTGAGGCATTGTGGTGTACCTAGTGCTAGGTACCTAGGTAGGTAGGTAGCCAAGGCAGAAGCACTGCAAGGAGGAGAACGTGAGAGCTGTAATTACGATACGAGGACCGACGCTCATCACCTAATCAACACCATTGCGCATTCGTACAAATGGCGGATGGAGCGTCCACTTTGAGGCCGTAGGGCTTGAAGGATGATGCAATTGCGCGGATCGGAGGTGGCTATGGCGGGTGATTGGCTACCTAGGTAGTGAGCACCCCACTGAACCATTCATCAACCGCTGTTCTGTTCGTCCTCAGTGAAAGAAGTTCTTCCCGCATCACACGACAGGGTAATCATCTTAGAACACTTTTTGTCGCCCATTGAACATGACATAGTACAGCTATCGAACGAAATAGTTACTGTATGAACTGAAATACATTGATTCTCCACCGAAGCAGAACTGATGCCAAAGATTAAAGGGAAATATGTCCGCGCCTACATCTGAATGATCCTGCGCTCTTAAAAAGTTGCGAAAACTGGCGCTGCAGTACTGATCTCAATTTGTACGACTCGTAGCTCAAGTTGACCTGGTCATGGAGTGACGACCAACCGAAAGCAATTGGGGTTGCCTGACCACAATCAAATCGAGTCTATTGACTCATCATTTCTCAACTGAGCACCTCTTAGATGCTACTATATAGGTAGTGAGAGAGACCGCCCAAGACCCAGGGGGCTCAGCGTCGCACAAGGGTCTACGGTATCTTTGAGTTGACATGCTGGCTGGGGATGCTACGCGGAATTGAGCTGCTAATTGACGCCTTGATAAGATTGAAGCTGAACTAATATATGTTCTGATGACAGCGCAGCTAATGTCAGAGTTTGCTGGAATGACACACAAGCCAAGATGTAAGGCAACCTTTGCTGAAAGACTTCGCCAGGGTATTTGTGGGCAGCTGCAGGCGCTTATGCCTGGCCTGTGAGCATCTTTGCTGACTACATAAGCAGTGTTAATATGGATTTCTCGAGTCGCAGTATCACCAGTTCAGTAAGTTCGGTGCAATTTACACGGTAAGCCTGGTCGGCGATCAAAATGTTGATTATACACCAAGGACCATTACGGTCTCAACTTGAACGCTATTTCGCGCTTCCTGTTGTACCCATACCATATTACCCATACTCTACCTTAAGTTTTCTTAATATAGCACCGAACTAATTTTTCACAAGGTACCGGAAGTGCTGTCACGCAATAACGCAATAGCACTCACTGCACTCAAGTTTCACAGCTCGACATGCAGCACTCCTCACAGCAACATCACCCAACCAAACCCTACACCATCCGCTTCCTCTGAAAAAGGTAGCATGACGCGCTGACATCCATGGATCCGCATTCCGACCTCACACATGCGCGCTTACCCACGAAAACGCTGCTGCAGCGCGATACCGCATCCGGCCCTGCTCATGCAGGTGTCTCAGTTGGCGACGCTCACACAACACAACCTCCCCGTCAGCGGCCGTATCCTGCATTCGCAGTGCTCTCGGCAGACGAGAACGAGCGCACCTCGTTCTCTCTTCCCGTGGCTCGCTGCGCGCATGGGTCTACTTCCGTAAGGGCAGCGTCCAGGGAGCTTGATGGCTCGCCACTTTGTCTAAAAATACTACCTAAGGGCACAAAGCTGGCAGGAGATCGAAGGTACGAAGACTGCACAGCGTCCTCGAAGGTGCCCTGCAGCTGCACATCACCCCATCCTAGCGGCGATCGAAGACCCCAGTGCAGTACAGTGCAGTGCAGCTCCCAACAATGCCGCCACGACGCCCATGGCGATGCAAGACAGCGCTGGATCGTACCTGTGCCTGTTCGACTCGGGTCCCTGTCTTCGTCTAAACGCTGATGAAGCGAGCGGTTATCGCCGTGGTGCTGCCTGGTGAGGAATATGCGGTGCGAGGCCAGCGACGTGGAGCAAGGTCCGGAGGGGAAGGGATCCACCTTACTTGCGGCCATATTGCGCAGAGGTAGGCACAAGGCTAGGGACCAGCGGAGAAAGCAGCGGTGGTAATCATGGTGCAATCGCGTGGAGCTTACCAGCCGTTTTTGGGTTCTCAAAGCCGGTTAGTAGCAACGAAGTGAGATCATGACTGGCTCGATGTTCCAACATTATTAGAAGCTGTCGATTCCACATCTGGATCAGGATGAGGTAGGTGGGGTGGGAACTTGCGATGGGCCGCGTAGACTACTGCTGGCGCTACAGATTTAGTTCTGGCGACGGATACTAAACCTGGAATCTACTGCGTAGGTACCTAAGTGCATGCAGAAACGTGGGGAATCACGTGCAAACCATACGTTTTGGCCAGCCTCGACTTGCCTCTTGAATCATTTGCTTCCCTTCCGAGACTAACCTAGGTACGGCAGACTACTGCACCGTCTCAATAGACACGCATCTTGGCCATTCCCCTCTCGCAGAGAAGCTTCCATCCACCTCGTCCGCCACAAACGTGATGGGGTTTGGTAGGTATGATGCTACCGTCTGCGCGCGTCCGTGTGGCGATGTCGGGGTGCACAGTTTAAGTGCTCGGCAGTCACGCCTTGCGGGAAAATCCGTGTTCGTGAGGATCTCTCCAGGATACAGATGCGTCTAGGGAAATCGAATTCATCCTACATATCATCACCTTCAAGCTAATTCCGAAACACGTCTTCGCTCAATACTCGTGCATCCCTACCCCAAGATACCTATCTCCACACCACGTTTCGTATGTGTTGTCATACAGAGTAGCTTAGAATAGTACGTTGACAAGAGTTAGAAGACTTGGAAGAGTACGCTCAGTGGAGCTCGTTGGATCAATTAGTCTAACATGTTCGTGTGCTGTGCTGCTCCACCGATCAAATCCCCATATCTATTGGCGAAACGAGCTCAGCAGTTACATTAACACCAATAGTAAGGTCGTTTACATATGATGGATGGATTGTGTTGCTGGTCTACAAGAGCTCAGCGTTTTATTTTGCGAGACTAGTTACTGGGGGACTTTTGGCTTCTCTTCTATTTTGACTAGGGTTTAGATCATCGTTCACTGCGTTGTGCTTTACATGTATTATTCGATCGAGTGATTATCTGGGCTTGATGGAGCGAGGGACTTTGTTGAAGCGACCCAATGACCATGTATGTAATTCAACCGCTCATTTTATTATGGATTAACATGATGTGTGCAGTGATATTCAGGTAACAGCGCCACAGTGTCTTTGCTGGGCATCAGATGGGAACCGAACAACATGCTTCCCCCAGCCCAGCGCCATCGGGGGCTACCTTAACGAGTCCGCAACCTCCGACTCCGATAGTCTCCCGCCCCTCCCCCCCCCCCGCGCGTTCACGCCACTACGCTGCACGCATAGCGTGAGCTTCTTGATGCTTGAGCTATGCTTGCGTTGTCCGCGCGCCTGGAACGACTGGCACCCTAGCCCTTCCAATAGCGCAAACCCCGCCTGGTGTACCAAACTCGCGTCTCCGCATGCACCCAGGCTGGAGGCAGCAAGGCAACGACAGGCTCGACACTAGACATGCAGGCACGGAGGAAAGGTTGGGTGACCAGGTTATTCTTGGATACAAATGGTAAAAAGGTGCTTGCGAGAAGCGAAGCAGGGATAAGACGAAGAAGAAAAAGAAGTAGAAGAAGAAGGGGAAATTTAAGGAGTGAATGTATCTACGTGTCCAAGGACCGTTCGTGGTGTTCTGTTCCGGCTTATCCACAAGTGTAAAGAGCGTGTTTGTACCGTTCAAATTCCCCACATGCCGTCAAGGTTTTTCTATCATACTACAAAGCAGACGCGTGCGCTAGCAGCACTTTTCCCACCCCCAAAGTGTCATCTACCAGCCGTTGCCGTAGCCACCCTTGGTGGAGCACTTCGTGCTGGTGATCACCTTGCTGGTGGTGTAGGGGACGACCTTGGTGATGGTGGTGGCCTCTGACTTGGTCTTGGTGTAGACCTTGGTGTCGGTCTTGGTCTTGAGCTTGGTCTTGGTCTCGGTGCCGACGGAACTGTGGCGCGTCAGTCACGGATCGCTATAAGTGCAGCAGAGGTCTTACGTTGTGGGCTTGGTCACGAGGTTCGTTGTCGTCTTGACATAGCTCTCCGTCTTCGTGACGTAGGAGGTGACGGGGTAGACCTTGGTCTTGTACTCCGTCTTGTAGCCAGACTCGGTCTGGTACAGTGTTAGTTGGAAGGGATGGTCTGGCCTGCGTGGTGCTTACCTTGGTCACGTAGCCTGTGCTGGTGTAGGGCTTGGTGTAGGTCTCCGTCTTCGTCACGTAGACGGTCTCGGTCCAAGGCTTAGTTACATAGGCGGTGCTTGTGATGTATTTGGTGCTGTCGTAGACTTCCGATTTGGTGGTGTATACTGAGAAGCATTGAGTATGGAAGCAAAAATTACTTTGGCTTGGATTAATTACCAGCAGAGCAAGTGGTCGCAGGTGCGGGTGGTGTCTTGCTGGTAGTTGTGGTCTTGTATCCGTCACCCCCTGGGAAGGCAACGGCGAGGGAGGACGAGGTGAGGAGGATGAGGGCTTTTGAGAAGAGCATTTTGGATGTGGTGTCGTTGCTTGCGAAGCGACTAGACTAGGCTTTGAAGTGAAGCGAAAGTGCTGGACGGAGACAAAGAAGCTCTTGCTGTGATGCTTCCAATCTTGGTGAAAGTGAGCATCTTTATAGCCACTTCTTGCCCCGACAAGATAGCATGTCTGCCCAAGCGGCCCACATCCAGCCTAAACTCGTGGCACTCCTACTCAAGCCATATACTGCATATACGGATCAGAGCTGATCGAGTTGTCGTGGGCTGGGATCAGGCCATGAGAATGCTGCAGCTAAGTGGCAGGATTTACGCCTGGTGGCAGGGCCATCAAGCTCTACAGCGCCGAGCCGATGCTGTAGACGTCTGGTCATTGGAGGGAGCTGACGCGGGCTGGCATCATGATGCTATTCTTGAGATACGTGTAGGAGCAGTTTGTTGTCTAAGCCCACGATAAAGCCTGAGGTAACTCAAAAGCAATAGTATGTGCATGGAGACTAGGCGACTGAGTGGAGGTGGTGACAGCCGGATGAGATCGGCGGATGCTGCGCGAGGCTGGGTCGCATCGAATTCAGTATCACCACCCGTGGTGCTTGCGGGGACATAGTTGGTCACGTGAGAAAAGTTTGACGGTGGACGAATGAGGGGGGTTCGCTGCAACTGCTCTCCGAATATTTTCATTGGTTGCAATTTCGCGCCGCGGCGAGGCCTGTTGGCGTACTCTTCACAGGCATGAGGAATTGAAGAAGTGGATGATCCCAAGATATGTGCTGCATGAGCTTAGGAATACCTAGGCGGAGGGCTAGTGTGCAGCCGAGCTATGCGGGGAGCTCTTCTGCTCCCCGTCCGTCTCAAGTGGTCCACGAGTATCGCTCCCGTTAGCTGTTGTAGACCTGAGTATGAAAAGACGCCAATGGATGTACGCTCTGGATTGCTCGTGGCGTCGCGCCGGCGTACCACAGTTGATGTTTCTACCTTGAGAGAAGGCTAGGCAACTGATGATCATATGCGTGCAGCCCGCGGAGCCTTACACCACGTCGAATGTCTTGGAACTCCCCATCGGAACAGTCGGAAGTCGAGATCACGGACAGACGCCAAGCGAAGAGGTGAGCTTCCCATGGACGGTGTTCGCGGGGGGTACATGGCGTGAGCTGGGCTGACGATGTCTCTGGCTGGCACAAAGCGAGATGGGACGATTGGAGCAGTCAACAGAGCCCAGCCGGCCCGATGGTCCCTATAGGCGAAGTGGATCCATTGCAGACATGAAGTGATGGAATGGTTGCGGAGCTGGCTCGGTGCCCGTGGTAGCAAGCAACGTCCCAAGTTTGGTCCCTTCCGATCGCGGGTCGGAGAAACACGTCGGGTGCTTAGTCACTCAAAAACCTGTGAGAGCCGCGACATTGCAGCCAGTTGCTGTCCCGATTCACGCGCATTGCGGCCGCCAATCTGCCACGCTTCCACCGTTCTGAACCCGTTCTCACCAGCGTCCAATTCACCCACGGTCGCCGAGCTGTGCCATCCGTCCCCCGTTCCAAGCATGGGAAGCTGATGCTGCACCTGCCCGAATCGCATACCCGCAACAACCTGTGACCTGCATTGCACCTGCAGGCACATGTGGAAGCTATCCATAAGCTTCCGATCGCTCGCACCATGACCCGGTCAAATGCACCGCCGGTCAATGCACCTCCGCCGCCGCCGCCACCTGAACCTGCATACGAGAGCACGCCCGTCTTGTCCGAACGTTCCCTACGACAGCTGTCCATAGTCGCCTTCGGCGCTGCCAGTTTTCTCGCTGCCACGGCCATCACTCGCCGCGCCGTGCACAAACGCCACCTCCGCGTCAAACCTACCTTCTATGCCCCGAATACCAACCCGCACGAGCACTTCAGCCCGCTGCATGACGCAGCGCAAGCTCTCAACCTGGCGACAATGCACTGTGTCAGCTTAGCTACGATGGGATTGGGCGGTACCATGTGGGCATTTGACATTGCAAATCTCGAGGAAGCACGGCAACAACTCAGGGGTCGCCTGAACTACGACAGGATATACCAGCCGGGCGATACGCTGCCTGATTCCATAATGGACTTGCTGGTCGCCGCACAGGAAACGGCCAGCACGGAGGAGGACGGGAACAACAACTCAGACACGCCAGAGAAGTCCCGATAACGACGATCCGAAATGTACGATAAGCTGCGGTTGTAATACTAGTGTACATTTAGAAGGCTGAGGATCCCACTGAGGGATCGTTACATCTCGCCCGTATCTTCTCAGCTGGAGACGTTTTCGAAGTCGACCCGGGCTCCGTTTGGTTGCGTACACGAATTGCAACTCTGCTCGCTTGGCGTCATGGACAAATTTCGACATTGCATATCATCGCGTGCCTTTGCTCAAGTGAGTGAATCAATATCCGCTCAGTTGACAACACGTGCATTTAGGTACCCAGCCGTCTGGCTACCGGAGGAGTGCATGGCTTTCTGACTGCTGGTCATGCGTATTCGCTACCGATCGCCCAATAGTCGGGTTCCTTGGTGTCTCATCGACCCAGACCTCGCCGAGAATCTCTTGTGTGACAGGCACCTCAGCGCCTTCCGCAGCCGCCCGACCTTTAGCCCCAGCCGTCTCGCAAAGATAGAGCTTGGACCCTGGATGCAGAGGGCCAGAGGCGTCAGGCCGTAATCAACCTTAATTACGCCTCACAAAAGTCTCGAATAATGTTTCAAGGCATCTACAGTAAATTCGAGTGCCAGGTACACAACGTTGAGAAGTAAGCTTGCCTTCTATGTATAGTGTGTATAGAGTGTATAGTCAGACGGAGAGTTGTACCAAGCAGCTGGTAGAGCATCGTGCTGACAGAGGAGCTCACCAAACCTTAACAACTATTTGCACAACTCATGCTTTTGCGCGACTTTACTCTCCGCTAGATTCCGTTCCTGCTTCGCCCCAGCTATAATCGAAAACAGCTTAGCCCATCGCATCTCCATCTGAACGATGTACAAATGCATACTCGATGTGCCTCGCCCCAATGACGACGCACACAACATACCAGCCGCCCGTTCCACAGCTCACCGACTCCACGCCTTTGCCCTACCAGGCCCCATCGCCATGACGGCTCACCTCACCCTCCGCCCCGCCCCACCCCGCACCGCATCGCATCGCATCGCTTCACCACTCTCTGCACCTTCCCCACGTCATCTCTCCTCACGCAGCCCCTTCTCCCTCCCCAACCTTCACCCCCATAACCCCGTCCCGATTCGCCCTCCACACGCCGTCGCCGCCCTCAAACCGCTCCAGCTTCCAGATCTCGGCGCGCTTCTTCGTCTCCTCGAGCGCCTCCTCGCCCGCGCGCCACGCGGCTTGCCGGTGCGGCGCGCTCACGGCGATGACGATGCTTTCCTCGCCGATGGGGCACTCGCCGAGTTTGTGGATGATGGCGATGCGTGTGAGGGCGTGTTTGGCAAGGAGGGTGGTGGCGATGTTGTGCAGGGTTGCGAGGGCTGGGTGTGTTAGCTAGGTAGGTTGGGAGGGGTGGAGGGGGGTTGTGCTGCGTGCAAGGCAAACTCCGTATGAGCGTTGTAGCGGTGGATGAACGCGGATTTCTGATGGGTAGAGAAGTACGGGTAGAGGAATTGTACGTACCGAGCGGTGCGTAGGACGTGTAAGCTAGCGAGGAGACGGGAAGGTCGTTGAAGGTATCGCGGGTTGTGCCGATGAAGAGGACGGTTGCGCCGGCGGAGGGCGACCGGACGAAGCGCGTGGCGGCGAGCGAGTCGAGGGCGTTCGGCGTGAGCTCGATGTGGATGTTCGCTGTAGTCTGGGCCACGGGGTCGCTGGGTATGTCGGGCTTGTAGGTTGAAGGTTCGGTGGTGGACATGGTGATGGATGTGTTGAAAGCAGTTCTTGGAAAGGTCTAGGAACTTCACAAATGGCTTGGTACTGGGACTGGTTAAGTTGGTATAGCTCTTGAACAGAATGAGAGCATGTTCTCGAGTCTGAGTTGCTCGTATGCCGTCCGTCTGCGCCCCGCAGCGTTATGAGGAAATTTGGATGGGAAGCTTCGTACCGAAATACTGGAATCTAAAAGTTGATATGTTCGAAAATTTGACATACTACGTATCCACACATTTATGGGATGGAAAGAATAGGCAGTGATAGCAGGCGCGAACGATGTGGTGAGGGTGACTAAACCGACGATGTCCGCGGGGCGCACAACCGCTGATTGGCTGTCAACCGGCCTACATCTTCTTCACGACTTTTGTGGTACGATACTGCGCACAACCCCCGAATGTGCATACTATGCAGCATTCCGTGAGAAATTCTCGATCATCTGTCTCAATGCAAGCAACTCTGTGCTCGGCCATCCCAACTCTATGACCCAGCGCCCTCCACCGCCTTCAGCACCTTATCCCTCCTCTTCAGAGCCTCCGCACTCCACACCTCCTCTCTCACATACCTAGTACTCCTGAAACACTGAAACCCCACTCTCCTTCTCCAGATCCAGATCCATCCACTCCGGTTTCGTCCCCGTATAAATGTGTACCCTTTCACCAGCCGCAACCCTATTGAAACTCTCCCCATCCAGAGTCCCCGCCTTGACATAAGTCACAAACCTCGCGTCTCCATAGTACTTCCATAACCCGTCGAAGCATACGGGGCAACTTGCAACAGTTTAACCGTTTCCTAAGGGCGCGCAACGGGGATGAGCGCAAGCGGCTGCGAGACGGCGGGGTTGAGATGGTATGTGAAGTTGGAGGACTCAATGATGCTGTTGACGGCGCAGATAGCGCCAGGTTCGCGCTGGCACCACGTGCAGTAGCAGATGTGGGTTATGAGGGGTGGGGCAGTGAGGGTGCAGGATAGGGCGGCGCAGGAGCAGCGGCCGGTCAGAGGGGTGAAAGTGAGGGAGGACATCGCATTTGGAGAAAGTTTCATTCTGGGATTCGGGTGTATTTAGAAGTAATCGAGGTTGTGAGAGTGTAGAGTAAACGCGCCCTACCATATACGCGTCGTGGAGAATAGGCAGCAATGACTAGTGCGTAGACTGACTAATGTGTCTTTACACATCTAGCTTGTGAGATGTACCTAAAGTTTTTTTTTTTGAAAGTGAAATGTAAGTTGACTTTTGAGGATTCTAGAAAGGTAGGAGCATGAGCATAGCGCGACAATTACCTAACCATCTTTTTAATCCTTACAATTGAGTGCTCTTTGGAACCATCGCGTTATGGCTTGCTATCTCACTACATTCCATTTTGACCAGAGTTGATGTCCTAGCTTTGACACTCAAGTTGATGATGCGCATTCCAAGTTGCTGAATCTACTGTGGCGCCAGCCCAGTCAAATCAGTTTGAGTCCACGTAAGAGAGCGTTGGAAATTCATAAAGATAACACTACCTAGCAGTGAACATATTTTTAGAGCACCTACTAATCGGACATGGTGCAGAGTATTGTGATGGAGCGTAGTACGTCCTTTGGAGAACCACACGGCAAGCTGAATCCTTGAGACCGGTAGGTAGTCTACTTGTGCAAATGTTCGCTATAACTGAAGAGGAAGGTGGGGCCGGGCGAGGAAGGAGAAGGAAAAGCCAACACCACGCCAGCCAGGCAGCAGCTTATGAGGGAAGAGTCTCCTGTTACCACGACATTTCGCGCTAACTATGTAGTAGTGATTGGAGCCCCTCTCAAGACTGGTGAGGACATTGTCCTACACGAGCATTGTATGTATGTAGGTAACTCGCGTGGTATTTTATGTCGATAATTGCTGCAAACGTCAAGTTGCGGCCGCACACATCAGAACCGTTCTGGACATCGAATGCCCCATCGTACAGATGCCGACTTAAAATGTTGCCCACTGCCGTTCGAAATTTCGCGGGTTTCCAAAGGTTCTGTCCTCCAGATCACGCATTCATCCACCATAAGAATAAATCCATGAAAGCGTTGGAGCATAGGAATGCTAATATAATTCCAAAGAACTTGCTAAGTCCGTGAATCCAGTTATCAATGCAGCTTGAATCGCGATGCGCGCCAATGAAAGGTGGCACATGCCTTATCGATAGAGACCTCGGGATGGTGGTGCGTCGGTATAATTTTCCTTTAGCAATTGCGTCCTTTCGCTTTCACTAGTTCTGTGAAATTATTATACTCGACTGTGTACAAATGCGCCGGCACAGCGTAGCTGCCGAATGAATTAAAATTAAGCAAACGGCAGTAGCGGGTGTAGTTTTAGGATAAAATGCTTCCGGCTTGCAGTCGACCTTGGTGCTCTAGTAACATTTGCATGCAGCCGAGTGGGTCGCTTGATACGGGGGAACCGAGTTCCGGAATCGTCCAGCCACACACTCTCGCACGGCGTAAAAGCGCAAAAAAAAACTGGACTTGCTGGGAATCGAACCCAGGACCTTTCCCACGCGTTCGCTGCTCTCAAGAGAACGCTAATGCTAAGGGAAAATTATACCACTAAACCACAAGCCCGAATCGTACTTTGATGAAGGGCTGTTTTAAAAAAGAAAATATATCCTAAGTAAGTGTTAGTGGTTGAGAACACTCCAATTACTAGAGCGAGGTTATGCGGTAGTCTAATGTTAGATTTTGTTAGCGTAAAAATTAAACTTCTTTCAAGTTGGGCTCGAGCGGGGCGCGGAGCGGGCTGGTTGTGAACGTGCACGGTCCTAAGTGCGATAACGTCGCGTAAACTTTTGAAGCTGTTCAAATTCGTTAGTCTACGTGTAATCCGATGACAAGATAAATGCTGTTAGTGATGTGAGGAAGATGTGAAGTTCATCTATGGGGTTTGAGGACGTTGATGCTTCTACCAAGCAGGTCCTTCTAACCGATCTTTGGTGCTACTCCGGAAATCATTCCGAGAAGCTCCCTAGAAAGCCGTTAGCGTTACTATATCTTACTAGGGCTTGATCTTAAGATCCCGGTTGAGATTTTGCGATATAACATGCTGAGGACCCACTGCTAAGGGAGAACCAAGGCTTGTCTCTTAATTCTGCAGCACCTTCAAATGGTGTCCAAAAGACCAGGTATACTACAGAACCACCGATGCGATTGATGATGTGATGTAAAAGGTTGTGCTGTTGGTATAGGAACACCTGCGCCTCTTGAAACGTCCTGCCTACATGTGACGTATATATTCACATACAAGAAATACGGCGCCGCTTTCTAAGCTAGAAAGAGAGCCCCCTTTCTGCAAACGAGGATTATGAGAGGAATGGCTAGTTAGGGCTTTACTATGGACTATCCGCGTGCTTCTTATACGCAAATATCTGTAGTACTTCCATGGCTCTTCACGGGAATCTGCGCTCTAGCCTTCCATGTCTAGAAATTTGGTCTCGTAAAGGCCTTTCGGTTCTCAGAGGCACTTGTTCGTCCCTCGCTCTCTACTTCTGGTGCGAGCGTTAATGCCACAACAAGAAGTACATCACTTACTTATGCAGACGAAAAGTGCCTAGGGTACCTTCTTTCCAATTAATTAACTTCCATTGTGATCTCCAAGAGTAGGCGGTAACCAATCCCTTAACTGCTTTACTTTATGGTCACAACCTCTAAAGTTTCGAGATTTAGCGCATCTTAGAAGCTTAGCTGGTATTTAAGAAGGATTGCCCCTCGTTGTTCTGTTACTGTTATAGGGCTAAGGCTGTACACGAGCGGCCGAAACAGTACTCTCCAGAGGTTAGAGGCTGTAATAGGTAGAGAGAAGCAACCTCTAGTTGTTTAATGAAATTCTAACAGAAGTTAATAGCTTTTGCTTCCGTTTAATCTAAGCTCCAAACACATATGCACAAGACAGTTTTGTCATAGGTACAATCTAATGCGATAACGTCATCCGCACTACATGCGCGAGAATAATGTGGCAATTGTCTACATATTCTACCTCGTCTAACTTAGGTTCAGGCAAAAGTCTGTACGCTTCGCTCTCTTTATCCCATCCCAGCAAAGTTCGCCAACACTACGAAAGACCACTCCAGAACACACTCACACTGGCAAATCAACACTACTTCTGCAATTATCAAGGCGTTCACCACCTCTGATCTCCTCATCTCTTCCCTTTTCTAGGCTTTGATGTCTGCCTTTCTAGCCGTCATGTTTTCGAACGCCAACGTTGATCAGACCGAATGCGCTGAACAAGGTGGTATCCTTGAAACCGCAGCTACCGACGTCCCAGAGGGCACAGTTCTTGCTGAAATTTGTAAAGGCGTGGCACAACTGCTCGGGCGGGACCGCCTCGAGGAAATCTGGTCCCTTCCTTCCATTGAAGAAGATTCTGACGCCAACGCGATTTCTCCAGCTCCCCGCGACGTACATGATATCTCTTAGACGCAAACCTAGTACTACAACGCAAACCACGGATGTATAAAGAAGGGAAATACGAGATATTTCTGAAAGCACTGCGGTGAGAGTGACGACAATATATAATTATTACTGCCTCTTATGTAGAGCTATACACCTGGCATTAAGCTCCCTCTCTAATATCCTGACTTGCATTGGTTTTGTTCCTAGATGCAAAGTGGTGCTGGACCGCGAGCAACTTTGGACTGGGGGACTGAATCTCTTGCAACACGTAGGCGGATTATGGCACAATGACATGTACGTGCGGTATTTTGGGCGTAAGCGGTGGGTATGGGTGCCAAAATACTTTTGGAAATCGCAAACCATGTACGCTCTCCAATTGAGCGGGGATAGGCGTAAGTGAATATGCAAGTGGAGGGAAATGTGCCTTGGCTTAAGTTTTAAACTAATATGAAACTGGTTTCGACGCTCATGTTCTGCTTGGCCAACCTCCTGTCGGAGTCGGGATAATGCATGTGTAAGTGCAATGGGCCGCTTAAGGAGGGAATCTTTCATGTATAGAGTATTTGTTTCCGCAATACATTCATCCCCTGTACTGCTGTTGTGCCGTCACTTGTAAGAGCAGTCGAAGCCACTTCAAAATGCTTGTGACAATTAGGATCATATGCTAGTTTTAGATTTGCTTACGATAGCGCTTGCATAACCTGCCCTTAATAGTCTCCCGTAACGCCTGCAGCGCCCCCTAATCCTCTTTCTCGCACTGCGGGTACTCCGCCAATGTAAGTCACTTGTCTCCCTATTCAACTCTAAACTTATCTCTCCCGTGAAGAGTCTTCTTCGTCCACTTGGAGCTCTTTCTGCCAGTCGTCCCAGATGATATACCTTTCCTCGAAAAGACTGCTCTTGGTGTTGTTTTCGTCTTCCCATGACAGAATAAGATATGTGTGTAGTGGAATCCGAGCTTTAAAAGATAGATGTTGTATCGAAGTCCCACTGGGACGAGGTGCCGAAGCGGAAATCGCACAGGCACGTGAGACATGACGCGAGGCGTGAGAATAAAATGGTCCAGCGCAGGTCATTCGAATTGAACAGGAAATTGCGCTCGAATTCCCCATCATACTCGTCATCTGGATAACCTGACCACCCCCAGCCATCAAATTCGGTGTTGGGATCATTCCTGGGATAACCATCGTGATTCAACCAGACAAGGTTATTGCATCCAATTAATCAATCTGATAGATAATGGAGCATCGATCGAATTTCAGCTCGCGTAGTGTCTCGCTGTGAGAAACGATCCAGTTGATTGATTGTGGTGCAGAGCATGGTTGCCAAATGTGAGGGGAGATAGCTTGGGGAGGTGGACGGCTCTTTGGTCAAGCTTTGGAAACCACCCAAGAGGGTTTTCGGAATCAAGTACGAGGCTGGTTAGGGAAGCATCTTCCAATTCTAGGGTGATGATCCTGAGGTGAATCGATTAACATATGTGTACCTTTTATGTGGTCGCTTGACCTACGCAATGTGTCTCGCAAGTGTAGTTCTGCGCTTCCTTTACAAATCTCCGTAACCTCTCTTTTTCGACGATGTTCAGAAACACTACGTCATCGTAGTCAGCTGGTCCGGGAAAATTGTCACGAGCCCACTGGGGCCAAGTCGCTTCTCACTTCTGATGGCGTTACTTCTCGTGAGACTGCACGCCAGATAACGTTCCTCACTTAAAGGGTCAGGCCGGGGTGAATGGTAGTTTGCCTCTGAGGATGATTCATGTTCCTGTTGGGAGCTCTCACCGCAAGGACGTGGTCTTACGTCCAACCTATCTTCACCAACAGTGGACAAGTGATCTTCGTCCATGTCTGGCCCCACTTAAACCCCATTGTCATCGTTATGTCTTTCTTGACCAGACTGCTGGTTCAGGTCTCTTCGGCCTTAATTTTGCAGATCTGGTCTAGCTACGAGACTATCTTCGTCTTCATCCGAGCCAGCTATGAAACCGTCTTCTTCGTCATTTTGCGCCGACGTCTCTCGGTAGAGTCTCTTCTGTGCACATAATCCTCCCTTTCATTTTCGTGATAATCACCAGAGACGTCGTGGACTAGGCACTGAGAGTCGCGCGCTGGCATCTCTTCTAACGGTTCTTCACTCTGTTTTTTGCTCAATGAGCATAAAGCGTTACTCTTTCGAAAAGCCTAACAACAGCAATTTTCTCTAGCCCCTTGTTCATGAGTCCGAGCTGGGGAAGTGACCTCTTGTCAGAGTAATGGCAGCCCCTGGAAGTTCGCCAACAGACCAGTCTTCTTAAGGCAGTCTTTGTTGACGGGCTCGTCTGTAAGTTATCGCTTTGGTAACATCCAGGCCTTCTCGCAAATTCTCGTAGATGTCATGATCTGGGTTCCCGGAATAGACCAGAAGCTGGTTGGGATGAGACATACTATGAGGTTGTACAATTCTGAGCTTATCGAGAATTTGGCGGACATATCTTGTGTTTAAACGGCTAGCCTTAGATCTACTCATTTCACTCCTTTTTAATTAACCTTTACCCGTCGAGAAAGCTCTTTTAATATTAGACCTTTTATCGCTATTTTTCGCCCGTAGGATGAGCATCAACTCAAATAGCTGCCCATCAAGCGCATCACTTTATTGGTTCGTACATTTACTGTGAAACCTCTTTAGAAAGGAGCTATCCACTTTTTAGGGCGCAAACTCTATTGCTTCCAACTAGATGCGCGCTGATGTACACTGAAGGGGACGATGCGCGTTGCAAGTGCCGTTGCTGCGGCTGATGAGGGCCAGAAACGCAGGTCCCCATTGTAGGTGTTGGCGCGCATAAGTTCCTTGTGTCGATCTTCTAGACCACATTACCTAGCGTGTGACGGCAGGGCCAACACTTGCTCTATGGTGTGGGGGGTGGGGACACGATAATGCGACTGCCTGTCTCAGCGGAACTTTCGCCCGCTTCTTGTGATATTTCGGTCTTACCGGCTCACTATCGCATACGACACAATATATAGCCCATTGCTCGTGGACTGTAATGGCATGAAGATCAGAGGCCAGGATCGGAGGTACCAGCCGATTATGTACCCTGGTACCTAGGTACCTGCCAAGTCTCATGCGTGTGATATTCGTTATTTTGGCTCGAAGGGGAGAAGGCGACCCGTAGTGCATGTTCGTCAATATATGCAATCGCCACTGGAGCCAGGTCGCTAACGAACCCGCATCCGCGGAGGTGGCCGGACGATAATGTGACGCCGCACTCGCTTCTGCATCTTCACATCTGAGCCGCGGCTTCAGATGGACCAGGTACCTACTCCAGGATACGATCCAATGAAGCCGCGGCCTGCGCTTCAAGTCGCGCCAAAACCTTGAAACAACTACGGTCAACAACTTTGTACGCCTTCGGACAACCTAAAGTGGCAGTGCGAGATGCAGTTCCTCCCCCCCCCCCCCGGTTATCGCACCTGGGAACATGCTGGCGAACGTTGGCGCATGGTTGAAACAAAAGGTTGGCCCTGTGGCGGGGAAAGCTGCGAAAAGGTTCGTAAGGGGTCACATCCATGTGATCTACCAGGGTGCTTTCGGCTCGTGTGCGCACACGGTCATATAGCCCGGAAAAGGCTGGCTCTCGGTTCTCCTAATGTGCCTCTCGTTCCAGAAACCTCTCTCCCTTTCCCGGCGCCTGAGGGCAGGAAAAATTAGCAGTGGGCATCATGTCTTCTCCAATTCCTAACCGTGGCCCCGAACTGTACGCTATCGACATGGCGTTTCTCATCGCGGCAGTCATCGCCTATGGCCTGCGCGTGTATGTGCGTACCCGAATGATCAAGTCGTTCGGCCGGGATGACTATCTGATGGCTGCAGCTACAGTAAGTTCTCGCGCGATTGGTATATCGAACTTACTGACCGCCATAGGTTGCATTCATTGCGTACTGTATTTCATCAATACTTGGTGTGCATTACGGCACTGGAAGACATCGTTGGCACCTTACTGTCGAAAACTATGGCAACGGGCGGCACTACTGGTGGTTCTGCTATCTTTTCTACTGCTGCTCAATGATCACTTCAAAACTGTCTATAGGATTCTTGTAAGTTGCTTCCGCAAGCTGACAGATCGTAGGCTGACTTGATTAGCCTCCTCCGCATTGCCGTCAAGAGAATACATACCTGGATCATTTACTTGGCCATGGTGATATCCGTCCTGGCAGGCCTAGCGTTCTTCTTTGTCACGCTTTTCCAGTGCCACCCTATATCGTACTTCTGGAACGACTACTCACAAGGCGGAAGCTGTGTCAACATCGAGATCATCATTGCACTTGGATACTTGTACAGCTGCTTCAGCATTGTTTCCGACTTGACGTTTGCGGTCCTACCGGCATTCCTGGTCATGGGGTTGCAGCTCAAGAAAAGGACCAAAATTGCGCTGATTCCCCTCCTGGCTATGGGCTGCATGTAAGTTGTCCTACTTCACGTCCTTTGGTAGTCCTCGTTGCTAATCGATTCTTAGTGCAAGCGCTGCTGTGGTCGCCCGCGTCCCGTATATGAAGCGATTCCGATCGAGAGATTTCCTGTGGGAAACAACTGACATCGCAATCTGGTCCACCGTCGAGCAAGGCCTAGCTATCACCGCGGGGAATCTCGCCGCCGTCCGCCCCCTCTTCCAGATGATTTTGACCAAACTCGGCCTCACCACCCAGCGCTCTACCGTGCCCCTCACTCCGTACGGCTACGGAAACCGATCGGGCTCGCATGCCTTCCGTGAGCGACGCCCCTCTGCAGCCAAGGACCTCGATCTCTACACCTTGCCCGCCGAAGCCGAATCCGGAACAGTTCGCAACAACAGCACCGACCTCGTCATCAACGACGCCAGCAAGGAATTCCATAAGTCACCCCACTGGTATGAAACGCAGATAAATAAGATCAAGCGAAGTTCCAAGATGATGTCGGAAAGGAAAACAACCGACGATAATGAGAGTGAGAAGAACCTGCGGATGAAAGAAAGCAAGAGTGAGCACGATCTTGCCCATTCACGGACGCACTCGGACGAGCGGTCGATGCAGATCATGGTGGAGAGAAGTTTCTTCGTTACGGACGCCGAAAGAAGGAGTTATGTAAACGAGCAGGACTACAAGGGATGATCCCGATCGCCCTGAACCAGTCCACGACACTCATTACTTCCAATCATACCCAATAAACTTGCCGGTGCCAACCATCCTCTCGGTCTTGCCGTCGCCATGTGCCAGTCCCGCGGATGGGACGGGGTAGAGCGACATCTCGAGAGATGTGATGGAGAGCTGTGGCACTGCGTCTAATGGACGCGGGTCTGGGTCGTTCACGAGACGCCACTACGACGGGCCGAGAGCAGCTGAAGCGATGGAGTAGCGAAAACGAGATATAGCAACAAGCACACGGCCGTCACCAGTTTCTTTGTTTACCACTACAAGCTGTATGGCTTTACAATAGAAGCTCTACGCTTCGAGAAGGGCAGAGGTCATTTAAAATATTTTCACAAGCTATGCCGCGTAAGAGCTATCGCTTTGTGATCGATCACTCATATTGAAAGCCGTGATCTCTTGGACACATTGAGGCTCAACGATTACCACAGGGCAAATACAAAGTAAACCATTGAGAACCGTTTCGAAGCGAGCGTCGCATCATAGGCTTCGAAAATAGCATTTGAGACTCAACGTCTATCTGCCGCAGGGTCCTCGGGAGTTGAGCGAACCTACAAATAGTGATGAGAAGCGACCCAGCCGAGGAATTATCCAAGTGCCAGAGCAACCCAAAGAGAATACCTACATGCGGCCCGCGCCATCTTCAACCCCAAAACTGTATGCCACACAGTGTAATGGCCCGACACGGCAGGAAGGCCAGCTCGCTTGGGAAGCATATGGCGTCGTCGTCTAGACGGCGGCACGGATATAATTAGTCTTGCTGGTAGCGCCGACTGTGGCATTGCGAAACGATAGCCGTCACCCTTTTCAATAATACACGTATGCGCGTATAGAAGAACCATAAGGTGCACTCAAACTCCATCAAAGCTGTTTAGCCTGCTGGAAGTAGGCGAGTGTGTGAAGGCACAGACCGGCGGGAGTCATTCCCAGGGGACTATTCCACCTATAAAAGCTTACAATAGGGTCTAGATTGTCCCTAAGCATCATATCTAAGTCGTATTTGCTATATAATCAATGCGTCTTACTTTTGTCTAGCCAGGTAGCTCAGCCGCTTCAGGCAAAGGTGGTAAACCCACTAAGGCCATTGTCGTTATGAACACAAGGTTCTTTCAAACGGTGCGAATAACGATTGCGCTCCGAAATTCTCGAATTTCCAATGATATCTCTCCAAAGCGCCCGCAAACGAGATGAGACGAGACAAGCGTTGGTTGTGAGTACACTCCATCTGCGCATTGCTTCCCCGGGCAACATATTGTAGATTGTACTGGCTTCACCACAATTCATCAAGCAATGGCGATAGGCCTAAGAACCTCTTTCCCGGCCTCGAAGTCATCCCATCCAACGCCATGCACATAACTATCCCCGACTAGCTCGTACAACTTCCTGTCCCCCTGGCTTCCCATAGCTCGCAGAATGAACGGCGTCTCTCCGTGCGCCAAGTATGACACCTCGTCTCCCTCCCTCGCCAGTGGCGGAACAAGCACCACATGCCCCCGCCTCGTAAACGCGATATTTCTCCCCGCAGAGTGCCGCCCCATGCCCGCGGTGAAGCTCGTGCTCGCCTTGAACATATCCTCGCCGAGAAGCTTCACGTACTCCTCTCCGTAACTGCGGAGAGCTTCCGAGTCCGAGCACGACATCATGTACTCTGCCAACTTGATCTTGACATCCTCCAGCGTCTGGGGCATCGCTGTCGGCGCGATGAGCTGGTCAGGTGCATGTGGTACGAGTTTGTCCAGAAAGTCGGCTTGTTTGCTGAGGAGGGCCCAGGAGCGGGTGTTGTACGCCACCAAGTCTGGGTCGGAAGAAGTCTCGCCGAGGAGTACGCGCCAGAGAATTTCTTCCCTGGAGGTCCCCGTGGGATACGGCTCGGGGACGAATCGCGCAAATGCTTCGTGCAAGGCTTTGAAGTCTTTTCCCATGTCTAGCAAGCGTTTCGTCATGTCGCCCTTGAGCTCCAGTGCGATGATCCTGGGTACGTCCTTCATCATGGGGTGCGCGACGGTGGCCACGATGGTGTCATAGGATACTGCTTCGAGCAGGAGAATTTTCCCCGTGGGGTCGATGTCGATGATTCCGGGGTCGAACTGGGGGAGTGCTATTGGGAACAACTGCCCTTTGAGTGCGACTTCACTCCAGTTTGGTACCCAGGAAGGCAATTCTTCATCTTCTAAGCTGCAGTAGCGCGAATGTATGGAACGGTCACCGAAGCCCCGTCCAGCTAGCTTGAGGAACCAAAGCGGACGGTCATTACGCCCCATCAGGAAATACGTCACGTTTAGGAAGAGATCCAAGACACTTTGCTGATAGTTTGGCTGTATCCCCAGAGGAAGCTCTTCGCGGGTTAGCCCTTGAAAAGCAAATATGTTGTCCCGCGGGTCAGTGGCATTGAATTGCCAGCCGTGGAACAGAAGGTCGAGAATATCGACGCCGTCTGCTCTGTACGCTTCTCGCATGTTGTCGATTTGTAGGATCTTCATTATATAGGAGAGGGGTACTGAGCCGCCACCGAACATGGTGCCCATAACATCGAGTGCAGTGTTGTTGTCTGGGTTGCGGAAAGCGCGCGCGAAGCTGGCTATGTCATTCCATGGCAGTTCGTTGTCTCCGTAGACGACGATGATCTTTTGTGCCATGGCTATCTCTTGGACGATCCATGCGCGAGTCCAATATTCACGTTGGAATAGGCGTGTGAGGACTTCCCATCCCACAGAAACTCGGTAGGTCCCTACCTTTTGAAAGTATGCGACCTGTTCATCGAGTTTCCAGGTAGAGCGCTCAAGGTTGGCATTGAGCTTGTTAAGGTGGTGTGCAACACGATCACTATCGCCGTAGTCTACTGGGGTGACGGTGTTCAGTATGACTGAGTAGCGGTAAAATGTCAGTGACACAGTCACAGTAGAGGAAATCGGTAGAAGAAGGTGTCCCAACGCAGCCGCTGGTATACCAAATCGACTTACTTGTCACTTGACTGGCTTTCGCGTAAATCAGGCCCATACGTTTGACCTGGTTAGCGCGCTCGATCACGTCTTCCTGGTTGATACAGATGAAGTCCACCCAAATATAGCGCTCGCCTTTCTCCGGTGTAAGGTCATGCACGACCTGATACGCGCTCTCCGTGACCTGCAATCGCCTGCCATTCACGCCAAGAGCCTTGGGCCTTGCCGGATCTGGGCCCCATGCATAGCTTACAGCAGTATATTCCGGTATCTCGGCGTCAAGGTCAAACGTGACCAAGTCACATTCAAATGGAATCATATCCCACGGCCTCTTGACGCGTAGAAGTCGAAATCTGCCCTCTTGTACTGCATCGTACTGGTATGCTGCTCTGAACGGCATATCAGGCGCCAGGTCCGCACGCAACGTCTGAAGTGTTCTTCTCTGCCACCTCCGCCTCCCCTTGACCAAAAAACCGTTACGAACGTATATCAACTTCACCAGCACGCCAAATATCTGACTCCGGACGAGCCACTCCATGGCCGCCAGTAGCAATCCAACGCACCGTTCAAGGAGGCGCTTCAGCAACACACCGCACCGATCAAGCATGTCGTTCGACCGTTCGGGCGCCTGCTTCGTCAGCAGAAATACCAGTATCGCGATCGGCACGAGGTAAGTACTCGCGCCATACACCTTCACCATCACCATTTTCTGCACCCCGTACAATCCCAAATCGGGCACAAAGTCATACACGACCCAAACCGCGAAGCTCCACGGCACTATACCCACCAAACACCAGAAAACCTCCCACAACGCCGTGCTCCATGGCAGCACATCGAATCTCGCGTCGATAACAATTTTGGTCATGCGTGCCGTTGCCGGCATCGCCATGACCTGAAAGAAAAACCATACCGCCATGAGTATGCTTCTCAACCACGAGGTTAGGATCCACCCGAGCACCTTGTAGATGATGTACGCGCGCCAGCTGCATGCGCACTGGACGCCTAGATACGCGAAAAGGGCGGTCCGACCGGCGAAGGCAGAGATGAAGCCGATTGTCTCGTACTCTTCGGTGGTAAGGGGACGGCGGGATGGTTTAGGAAGTGGGGTATCATGTTCCGGGAGAGGAGTGTTATCCACGGTATCAATTTCCATGGTGGTATATACGTTCGTGTTGTAGTCGGGAAGCAACCTATCGAACCGTAGTAACGCTGAGATGAGCAGATACAGAAATGGATTTTTGACAGTTTTTGCAGAAGCTGGTGCTCTCTGTGTCTGTAGTAGCTTCTCAGATGGTCGTGGTTGGCTTTGATCGAGTAATCGTATCGATGCTGCTATCTTGCTTCCTCTCTCAACATATGACGTGCGGTATGAACGTCATAGAGAATACTTTGTGTGGCAGTCAAGTTTCAGAAAGAAAAAGAAATTCATGAAGGAGGGAACCGTCCGTCGGTAGGTGTGTTGTATAGGTACACAATGCCGCAAGCCAGGCGTTGCCAACGTTGTATCGTGGGAATTTCGGGGCTGAGCGACCCGGATACGAGACCGCGCCACGCGCAGAACGTCATGATGCCTAGCGCCCGGACTTGCCATGCAGATCCGCACTTGGAACTCCAAGGGAAACACAGGACAAAGTCTTCGGCATCGCATGGTTGAGCGAGGTGGGGAGAAAGACGAGCGTCAGTTACCTGGGCTGGGGTCCCCGCCATCTAGCGCGGACCCCAGCCTAGTGACCACATCACCTCCTACAATCCAATCATACATCAGATATGCAACCTATGTATTGCCAGCTTCTATAATACGAGCATGTTGTCCCGCTTTCAAAAGAATGTGTAATGAAACACTATGGATATACGAGACCCCAGACGGCGCATCCACAACTTCGCCAACACGTGTACACAGGCACAAAGACTTCAAATGATTAACATTATGGGTATAAAACATCTATCCTCTCCCTTCGACCAGCGATCGTTCCAAATACAGACCTCATAAAAGCTTCCACCCCTCACCTCCCGGTCTGACAAAGCTGAATACAAAACTCCCTGAAATCCCCCTTTGTCGCCGCCTCGATATCCTCCTCCACCACCCGCCTGTATTTCTCGTCGTACTCTATCTTCACGCGCTGCAGATGCATACGGTCCCAATGCAGCCGCACCAGCCGGCTAATGAGTAGCTCGTAGCGCTGCTGCCGTTCGTGCTTGCTGGAGGACAAGACCTTGGAAGAGGAACCGCGCGGGCCGTCGTGAGAGGAGGGCGGCTCGATGAGGTCGGTCAGTGCGTGGTTGAGGAGCATAGCATCGCGGGATGGGCGGTTGATGACGCCGTTGAGGATGTGCGCTATGACTTCACCCTGGAAGGTGGTCCGTTAGTGGTGCTCAATTAACCCAGTGGTGGCCCATGAGTGAACAGGTGGATGTATAGAGAATGGATGGATGGACTTACAACGAGATTATTACTCTTCCGCAGCGCATCGCGCGCAAAGTTACCCTGGTACTTGCGCTCGTACGTCCGCAGCACCTCCCGCAGATGGCTGTCGCTCCGCATGACGACCACGCCCAGCATCGCGGACTCGCCGCCTTCCCTTGCTTTCAGCGCGCGGTAAAGCGTGTCTACATCGCGGTTGCGGTATTCGGTCGGCCACACATCGCTCTCTTCCTGGCGCTCACCCTCCAGCGCCATCAGCACCGCTTTCCTGAACTTGTCTGCCTTGAGCTCCTTGTCCATGCACTTCATCAGGCTGTCGCCATAACGCTTGTCCTTGAACGCATCCCTGATCTGGCGGATCTCATGGTTTTGCCGCCCCATGAGCGCCTCGATGAGGAGTTCGCGCCGCGCGTTGCCGGACTGGTACCAGAAGTTTGCCCAGTAGCCCTCGCTCTCGTACCTGCCCAGCGCAGTCACGTATGCAATTTTTCCAAAGTTGCCGGTCGTCTTGAGCTTGATGTGTTTTGCAATGTTGATGCCGCGGCCCTGCACCTTGCAGTGGCGCTTGTACTCGTTCCTCAATTCGAGCATCTGATCGTGCGAAAGGATAGGGAGAATGTCAATTATGGTGTCGGCGTCGATGTTTCGCTGGCCCAGGGCATCCACAAGCGCGAGCGCATCCTCTTCAGCGTCGTAAATCTTGACTCGCCTCTTTTCCTTGTCGCCTCTGCGATCGCGACTATGGTCTCTGCTGCGGTCTCGGTCATCGCCCACATGCCCATACGCTTTGTATGCCTCCAATGCCAGTTTGTCCTTGTGTTTTGATTTTCGCGCAGGGCTCGGGGAGCGTTTGGACGATGAATACGTTCTTCGGTGTCCGCCGTGAAACGACGCACTAGATCCACGCGGGGACAAGCTGTCCAGTGGTTGTAGATGGTCTAGATCATCGTCCATCATCATAGCGTGCGGCATTGGCGATATCGACTGGTATGTTCCGTGGTATGCCTCTAGCAAAGGACTCGGAGGAGGCATCCCACCTCCTCCTGGGAACCCTCCCGGTACGATAGTCTGTATATCGGGCCTGTTCCCGCTCACTGACAACCTGTCCATGCGCTGGTTCAGCCCTCCTGGCGCTCCTCCGCTCACCGACAAGCTGTGCGGTCGCATGCCAGGTGAAGGTGGGGGCTTGCCCCCACCTGCTTTGGCACCACCCGGAACCATCTCGACCACTTGATGTCCGCCATATAATGTTGTAGGCCCTGCGTGCGATGCAGATCTCTGGTGGCTGGGCTGCGGTGAATGCCGACCCATGGGCGGAGGAGGCATCGGAGCAGTGGGATACGCTTGTTGCTGTGCTGCGGAACTCGGGTAGGGAGCCTGCGGCATGGCGGACTGCCCTGGGTACGGTGGGCTCGCGGCTTGCGACGTGTGCCTCAGCGGCGGAGGGTTTGTAGGTGCTACGGGCTTTGCTGTGAATGTGATGTTCTGCGGTGTCGATGCGTACTGGAAGCCACCCTGCTGCGACGGCGCCCGCACAGGTCCAGCCTGGCTCACGCTCGCAGGTGCTGCGCTATAGTTGTACTGTCCCGTCGAATACTGGATGTGTCCCTGCTGAGAGTATGCGACATTCGGCCCGCTGGGCACTCGAGGATCTCCTCCTGGCAAGGCGGCGTGGTATTGCGCATAGCTAGGGCGCTGTTCGGGTGGCAGATCTGCGTATCCGCCCATGGTGATGGGCTCGCTACCCGCTGGTCTAGCAGCCATGTTTCAGTCCTGAGTATCTAGAAACCTCTTTTTGCTTTTTTTTGGACTCGCGACAGAGGCAAAAGGTTTGGGGAAGCTCACTCGTATAGCTGACCTGGCTGCCTAAGCTCATATTCATACTGCTGCGGGGCTGAAGGTCCCCCATGCTCAGCTGAGTGGCCCCCAAAATACCCTGGGCCAGGCGACAGTGCTCGCGCATTGCTCCGTGACCGATCCCGTCTTCCTGGCGATTTTGAACGAGAGCGTCCTTTGCGGTCGTCCGGTCGAAGCGACATGACGGTGAATTGGAAGGTCCTGAGAAACTGCAACGATGGCGAAAGAGGAGCGGAGGACGCTTAGCAATAGCCTCACTCCAGAGACACAGTCAAAGCTCAATTGAAAGCTCCGACGAATGCACAATTGGCACGAGGTCAGTGACCAGAAACGAAGCTGCGGCTGAAAATGCGAAGGCGGGGAGCCTCCGCTTCGCGCTTCCCATCCGATCACCCATTGGCCGTCCACTGTGGGCCCGGGGAAGCTGGTGGGGGCCACATCTGATCAGGACAATGCTCGTACTTCGAGAGCAACGAAGTCGCAAGGAGATCAATCCTCAAGCAGGTACAGTGGCCTGCAAGGCTAGACCTTGCAATGACACCCTAGTAGGAGGTAAACCCAGCTACCACCCTGGCTAACCTCGCAGCCTCTTCAGCCCAGCACCCGTATCGGGGCCTATCTTTGTCCTGGCCCGCGCCATCGTCTCCAGCATCGTGCGCGCCGGAAACGTCTCACTGCAACCGCGTCCGTCCGTCATCCTTCGCTCAAGCTGCCGCATCGACCATGTTGAGAGGAACCAGCCGGAAGAAATCGTCACAGAAACCGCGCCGGTTCGCCTGCCCTAATGAGTAGCTCAGGGTTTCACTTCACCGCCCGCGGGTACGCTATAAAAGTCCCAAGAAAAGGAAATCCGGTGGAACAAAACTACAGCAAATCGTAGGTAGATGCGGCCATGTGTGTCGGCGAAACATGACCCGACCGTTCATTGTCGCTGCTAGACGCGGTCAGAAAATGCTCAGTGCACGCGTTCGGCCACGCAAAACAACGATCCCGGCGCGCCAGTGAGCACGCCACATGCCATACTGTGGTTCAAAGCTGAACGGATTTTGGCCTCTCTCTAGGATATATATATGTGGAACTGTCATTCCCCGACGGACCCTTTTCCGTAGTCCATTCCTCACACACCAAACATGTCATCCGTGCCTATCACTCCGCCAGCGAACCTCCAGCTTCAATCATCCTTGCTTTGTCTACCTGCGGAAATCAGAAACACCATATACAGCTACTGCTTCGACGCCGTTGAACCCATCATTGACTCTGTCGTCGGATGTCCGAGACCTGAGGATGGAATAGCTCCCAAGCTTGGAATCAACATCCTCCAGACCTGCCGCCGCGTCTACTACGAAGCCGATCGCCGCCCACTATTCGCTCAAAACCGCTTCCGTTTCTCGACCGTCGACCGTGTTCGTTGCTTTTTCAGGTCTATAGACCAATACGAGCTGTGCCGGGACAGCGTCAAAGATATCGAGATTGACGCTCGCAATGTTCATTACGACCATCCTGGTATCGAAAGAGAGTGGCTCCATTACCTGGCATGGGGAAAAGGAAATTGGGGAAAGATCCTGGGTTCACTGCGGGTTGATGCGCCAGGGCTGAAGTGCCTGCGGCTGAACTTTGAGTCATGGCCTTGGATCTCGATGTTCCGAGCTGAGCTCTGGGACCTCTTAAGGAGCATGCTAATGCAAGTCGAGGGCCTAGAAAGAGTAGTCATCGTTGGAGCTAGCAAAGGTCGTGGCATGATCGCACATGCGCCCTGGTCACCCGTTCATTTTGTGGGCGGTGACGATGTTGGGTCAGATGATCTGGTCGAACGAATGTGGAAGGTTGTGCGCGGCGGTGAGGACGACATCGCCAACAAAGTGCTGAGATGGGAACGCCAAGGGGGGAAGTTATACTTAGAGGTCATCACAAGGTCGTACCTCGTCAACTGCATCGATAGCAAATGGACCGGCCCATGCATGAGAAATAGCTACACCGATGCGTGGCCTGAGAACGGTTCCTGCACTTGGTTCGCGTACCAACATCGCCATTCCGACGTTACCGAGCCTACCACGAAGGGCATCAATCCCAGCGCCGCCGAATGATGGGGCGAGCTGGGTCCCAAGGGCCGTAAATTTCGTTCTTGTACTTTTGCAACCCAATAAGCCACCAACTGCAGATGCCCATGGCGAGGAATGTCACTATACTGCCCAGTATTACACCTGCAATCCAAGCACCACGACCACCACCCGTCAGTGTCGCGAACACAGCGCCGCCAGCTGTGGTGACCAACGCGACAGTCAGGGCGATGTTGCCGTCGCGCGATTTCGCGCGAAGCTGCCGGCGAAATAGGGGGAACAGACCGAACACCTCGATCGAGAACAGCGTCAATGAGAAGACGTGCGTCGTGGACGGTAGTCGGGAGGCAAGCACTGTGGAGGCCATGAGCGCCGAGTTGGTCGAGATGGACGCTGGTAGGCTGCCCAGGATTAGACAATGTTTCAGACTTAATTAATGAATGATGAACTCACTGAGCACCACTTCCGCTTCCATAGTCGAAGAATGCCACGTTCGTGAACAGCAGCCACGTACTCAGCGCCCAGATTGAGTCGCTTGTTGATGACTTGGTGAGCGACTTGAGGATCGGACTCAATCCCAGCAAGGCAGCGTATATGAGTAAGGCCGATCTCGCTGTCGCTAGCCGTTGCTGATTGCGGGGAGACAATGACGAGACTGGATCTACATTCGGAGGATAGGGAGAGTGCCCTGCCGTCGTTTGCTCCTTCCTAACAGAAGGGTCCTCTGCTTGCTGTGTCTTCTCAGGCGATATACTGGTGGGATTGCTCGTAGTCCTTGCCTCTTCCTGCACCATCCAGTAGTCCCATAGCACCCAAGCCAAGAATGTGCCCAAGCTCGCCCAGCTCACGACAGATATGGGCGACACACGCTCCATGTAAATTGCGACGAAGCAGCAGCAGAATATAGCGACAGAAGCGACATGCTGCACAATGACAGTCGAGTCAGTCATGAGCGACCAAAACTGGTAGGGCTGGAGGCGTGGATTGCGCTGGAGGTGATCGAGGAACGTCCGCTCGTCCGTGTAATTGTCGGGGACTGGTCCTTCAATGTTAGCCAGTGAAGTATTGCGTGCATTATAACGCTTACAAGGCTGCCTGAACCATAGCAGCTTCTTGAACTGTCCTTCCCGCCTTCGGTCTGAACTGCACATCCTCTCCCTCCGCTTTCTCGCACCCCAGGCGGTGATGGCTGCCGATGGATAGAGAGCATCTCGAGGTGCTAGAAGGTTGGGGTCGAGCGCGGAGGACGACGCAGCCGCGTGCGTGTCGACACGCGTTGGTGATGTGGGCATTGCACCTGCCTAGAGATGCGGACTGTGGGGAACTTGGTTGATGCAATGTGCCAGCCAATTAACTCCGATTTAACTCCGCGTAGCATCAGCTTGTCTTCGTACCACCAATGCGTACTGGAACTTTTCTCAAAATTGCTACCATTTTATCATTCCTAGAACACTGACTTGTACAGCCGGCAACGAAATTTATTTGGTATCTACTTAGTAAGCAACCATTTGACGCCCACCACGGACAACGTACACTGAGAAGCACTACCTATCCCCGTGTACCTATGGAAGAGTCGTTGATTATCGTCGAAATGGTGGTCCAATGACCTATTGAGAGTAGAGTACTTCACTCAGGACAGCTTCTGACCAACTGCCATCTTTCACTCTTCTATGGCACTGTCGCGCCGCCAC
The DNA here is from genome assembly GCA_015832175.1 of Paraphaeosphaeria minitans. Lineage (NCBI taxonomy): Eukaryota > Fungi > Ascomycota > Dothideomycetes > Pleosporales > Didymosphaeriaceae > Paraphaeosphaeria > Paraphaeosphaeria minitans. Next base: position 551,960 of record WJXW01000006.1, read on the forward strand.
TTGTGCGACCACTCCATAACAAAATAGCTCTTCGCGCTCGGAAATGCATAAACTTTGCGGCCGTCCACGGAAATCTCAATCCCTTTGAGTATCTGAGCTAGATCCTCGAAGCAACCCATGCTGAAGTACTCGCTCAGCCTAGCTGCCAGTGGCGCTCTCTCGTCCCCGGTCTCGCCAATCTTTGCGGGTAGGGAACGTCATGCTTAAGTGTAAGTCCAATTTTCTGGATCGACATAAATTGTGCCAACCCCACCACCTCAAGCTTTCATGTGCTTGCCGTGAGAGTCGTTACAAGGCTGAAATATTTATTTGTAGGCACACCTGGCAGATCTCATAATAGATACCAAACTTGCCAAACAGTCTCTACTGCGTCGTTCGATTCTCAATCCAAGCCTCCCTGATCTCAACTTCAGCGTCATATCCATATGTCCACTGGGCAGTGACAGGGTCGCAGAACTGGTTTGGACTCTCGTCGACGCCTCCAACCATCGCGGACTTCATGGCTGTATCCCGCGCTTCTTGTTCAGGCCCGTCTGCAAAGTGCCACAGCTTCCCGTTAATGAGACTAGCTTCCTGCATCTGGCCTGTTCGTAATAATCTGTGGCGTTCAAATACCTCGAGTGCAGAGCGTAGTTCCGAGCGCGAATCGATGAGAGACAATACCTCAGCGAGGGCAGCTCCATCCTCTACAGCCATTGCTGCTCCTTCGCTCATGTACGGCACCATACTGTGCGCAGCATCGCCAATAATCACCATACTACCAGATGGTGATAGCCACCTGCGAAGCGGTTTTCCAGAAAGCAGTGGCCACTTAAGCGTTGTCCGAATGAGTGAGATGATTTTGACAAGACTATGCCATCAGTGATTGGGCAACAACCCTTCCATAGAGGGACTCACCAGGGATCCCAGCCCTCGAAGTGCCTTTTCATGTCTTCGAGCACAGTATGCTGATTCCACATGGAAGGGTCCGAGTGCTCAGGGTGCGAAAGTACCATATTGAAAGACTTGCCCCCAGCGATTGAGTAGGCCATCACATGTCTGTCTTTCCCAATCCTGCATGTGTCAATGCCGCAAGACAAGCAGGTATTAACTTCCTAGAGCCACTCACCACAAGTTCTGCCCTGGTACATCGAGCAACCACGATATTTCGGGATCGGCTTTAATCACATCCGTGTCGACCATCGCTCTGTATGCAGCGTACCCACATTGCTGTGGAGGCTGATCGTGACCTCCCAGGACGACCTTTCTTGCCTCGGATTTGACACCATCCGCAGCAACTATCAGGTCGGCGAAATGTGTACCTCCGTTCTCTAACGTAACGCTTGAAGCTTCAGCATTGTACGATCGGACGCCAGCATTGACCATCACACGAACGCCTAAACTGACAGCAAGCTCGAACATTGCAAGCTGAAGATTCGCTCTATGGATCACATAATATCCAGCCCCGAACTTCTCTTCAAACTCCGGGACCAGCCTGGTAAGGGAGAGAACCTCGCCGTTCTGCCAACGTCGATGGCGAATCGCATCCGGTTCGACAGTTTTTCCCTTGAGGTAAGGACCCAATCCCCACCTGATAAGGAGACGGCGGGAATTTGGAGGCACTTGGATTCCGGCCCCGACTTCGCCCAGCTCTGGGGCCTTTTCGAAAACGGTGACTTCGTGGCCACGTCGACGGAGAGCGATAGCTGCTGCGAGACCACCAAGACCCGCACCCGCGACGATGATCTTGAGCTTTACAGTTGCTTCCTTGGGAGAAATATCTTTTTGGGGCGTATCACGAGCGAGATCTGGAACTTTGTCGAATCGCTGCGGCTCGCCTTGAAGTCGTTTCAAGAAGTTCAAGCTTCGAGAACGATATGATGTTTCCTACAATAATCAATCAATTCGTGTTCGTAAGCGAAGAGTTCGAGCTTGCCTGAAGGCCATCATGCCCTTTTCGAGCCAACAAGGACTCTACATGGCTTCTGCATTTCTTGAGCTGTTCTTCCTGGCTGTCCATCACTCTTCTATGTTCGAATTGCAACGATGCAGCAATCAGAAGTACTAAAACTGCCGGGGAAAGAGGATTAAACGGGAGCAGCTATCCGCACTGGCATATCCGCCACCAATCAAAGGCTCAGCGATGTACGTGAGAGTTACGCGGCAAGAATGCGGGGAACCGAAAGCTAGCCGACATAAACTGTACGTACCACCGATCGGCGACCGAGCATTCCTGTGCTATTTTCGAGACTTTTTATCTTGACTCTCTATGCATTTCAGTAAGGGCGAGTCATTCCCAGGTGCGTAAGTCACACTTGCGATATATTTCATAAGCTGAGCAAGCCAGTCTTTGCTTAGCAACTAAGACAGCATGGCTGCAGATGGATTCAACGGTACCATCGATACTGTGGACGATGTCATCAAGGGAGCCTCAAAATACAATGCGGTGCCGCTCTGGCCTCAGATGGTGAAGTATAACCCTCCGAAACCAAATCCGAGATGCATCCCGTACATTTGGCGATACGAGGACGTGCGACCATATCTACTAAAGGCCGGCGAACTTGTCAAAGAGAAAGAGGCAGAACGGAGAGTTCTGATGTTGATAAATCCCAAACGAGGTGTGTATGTGCAGGCCATGAAGAAACGCGCTGAGGAGATACAGAAGGCCCATACACCACGGACACACTCTACGCGGGCCTCCAACTGGTCATGCCAAATGAGACTGCACCCGCGCATCGACACACGGCCTTTGCATTGCGCTTTGTTATCGAAGGAAATGGAGGCTTTACTGCTGTTCATGGGCAGCGCATCCAAATGAACCGCGGCGATGTAATTCTTACACCTACGTGGAATTGGCATGACCACGGAAAAGATGGCTCAGGGCCGATGATTTGGTTGGACGGACTAGATTTACCCTTGTTCCAGAATTTTCCTGTCCATTTTGTGGAGCACTTCCAGGAGAAAAGATACCCTGCTGAAAATGTGGACTCGAATAATAGTCCAATCGTTTTTCCTTGGTTGCAGATGAAGGAAAAGCTGGATAGTGATCCCGGGGTATGGGCAAAGCAGGAGTATAGAAAGACTGATGGTAGTTATGGTGAGATCGTCCAGCTTTCGAGATGTAACTGCAGTCTAACCTATCACAGTGAGCAAAACATTGGGTCCATCGGCAGAGCGCATTCAAGCTGGAAAGTCTTCTAAGTTGAGGCGCGAGACGACATCCTGCGTATATCACGTCATATCCGGGGAAGGCCACTCAATGATAGATGGCCAGACACTGAGGTGGAAACAAGGAGATACCTTCTGCATTCCGTCGTGGTACCCGTACCAGCTGTTCGCTGGCGAACACAAAATTCTGTACCTGTATAGGTTTGATGATAAACCGATGATTGAAGCGCTCGGCTTCTATCGTGATGAAGGTGCTGAAGACGGCAGTCCATTATCCCTCCTTCCAGAGTAAAAAATGAGCTTTAACATTCAATTGCGTTATATACCGTGTTTTCCATCCTCTGCTGAGTTTGTACGATCGTTTGTTCTGAGTCAATGCGGTCAGCTACGTGAAAGAGAACTGGTGCTGGTGCTCCCGTTATACGAACGAGCATCTCCACAATTTGTGGTGGAGGTACTTTGATTCCGGCCAATGATGGAGTGCCGAAACACTATCCGGCTTTAGTCTTCCGTAGTCACCAGCCCGCACCTCCCCCACATCACAAAGCCGACATCGCCCTGCATTCGAAGCACATCTTCCTGCTGGACTTCAGATACGAGCTCTACAGTATAGTGTACTCTCCCTAATTACAAAAACCCCAAGATGCCATCCTGGAAACGCCTTATACGCTTTGAGTCGACCGACGGGAAGACCCTGCGGGGCGAGCCGATCCTCCCCTCACCAGACTTCGATGTGGGCACCACCACAGAAGAGACGGGATTAAAGGCGAAAGTAATCGAGGTTGCCAATAACGATATTTTCGACGCTGCGACAAAGGTTACGGATCAAGAAGTTACCGTCAAGAAACTGCTCGGTCCCGTGACTACGGACGAAGTCCCCATCATTCGCTGCATTGGGCTCAACTTCATCAAGCACAGTATGAAGGCACATTTATATAATATGCACACCATGCTGACTATGTTCTTTAGTCCAGGAAGGTGGTCGCACACTGCCACCGTACCCGTCCACCTTTATCAAAGCCAACACCTGCCTGAATGGCCACGGCGCACCAATCGTCATTCCAAAACTCGCACAGGACAATCAGGCCGACTACGAAGGCGAACTATGCTTCATCATCTCCAAGGATGCCTTGAACGTTTCCGAGACAGACGCCTACAACTACGTAGGCGGATATCTGTGCGGCAACGATGTCAGCTCGAGAAAGCTACAGCGTGACCCTAAACTTGCAGGCACTGTGCCGCAGTGGAACTTCTCCAAAGGATTCGACACCTATGCGCCTCTTGGACCGCAGATTGTCAGCACCGAGATCGTGCCTGACCCTTCTAAGCTTTATCTGAAGACCATCGTGAACGGAGACGTGAGGCAGAGTGAGACTATCGACGATCTTTGCTTCAAGATCCATACTATTGTGAGCTACTGCAGCCAGGGCACTACGCTGAAGAAGGGGACAGTCGTCATGACAGGTACTCCCAGTGGTAAGTAAACAGCAGATTCACTCCAGATGTTGCAAGATAAGCGCTAATTCGTTCCAAGGTGTCGGCTACGCCATGAAGGAGCCCCAGTTCCTGAAGCCGGGCGATGTCGTTGAAGTCAACATCAATGCGATAGGAACACTGCGAAACACCGTCGAGTATGCGTGAGCAGCCTGGTTAGTATGGAATAGAAATCAATTCACCCGAGTCACTGGTCACTGTTTGCATATAGCAGTCGTTTGGGGCTTCTCTCCACGAACGTTTTAGCCTTCACTTCTCCCTCGCGAACAGCCAACCAAATCGACCTGATTGGTCCCTCAGCAAAGATTCAAGCAAACTGCCGCTACCCGTGGCACATCTGTCCGTATTCCCCAAGCTCTACTCACCTCTTGCCTAGGGTTTTCGCGAGTATGTTGACACACACTTCACCTCCTTTCACTTCACAGCCAAAACTTCACGTCGTTACTTTAGATTCATAGTCTCGAGCAGCGACCAACTCATCACTCCATACCGGCACCTCCGATTTCATTGTGCCCATACAAATAATACGTGCAAATAATACGTGCAAATAATACGTGCAACCGGCCGTATCAAGCATGAAGTCTCCCGACACACCGCCGTACTCAGAATTAGGCAGTTCAGACCGACCCGACACAGTGTTCATCCAAGCACATGCCCCGATCTCACCATCTGCTGCTCCCAGTTCTGTTTGACCACTAACCACTCTCGTTTATCGTCGGGGACCCTAAGACAAGTCGAGATTTCCTTGTGTCCATGGGGGGATTCACATGACGCTCAGTGACCCAATATGGTCATAGTTTGCCTGGCCTACCGACCGGGTATAGAGCCTACGGCACTCCACGCTTCTCTGTTCCTGGTAATTTCGCAAGCCACGACAACTTGGCTTATTTCGTTTGCGTAAACTTCGAGAAGAAAGCTTGAGGGTTACCCAATGATCGCTAGTGATGCGCTTATCGGTAACGTTGTTCATTCGTGTCCAATGCAACGGCGCAAGATGCGTTTGTCTGAACAGTGGCTCATCGTCTGCCTGCGAAGTTCTTGGATCCTCAACAATCTTGCATCATAAAAATCAATTCCCTCTTTCCCTCGCCTCATTATATTTGCGCTCTTGACACAGCTCGCACTTCTTCAGAAAAGACAGCAACTTTGCTCACATCCAGCCATGGACCGCCGAAAGGAGATGCGGACCGACGATTCCGCGATCTCACTCACCGATTCACTGAAGAGCCTCTATCTCGGCATCTCCCAATATATCATCGGCGACCAAGAAATGAACGAGCTCAGCCCTGTAGCTTTGTTGAACCGGATGCTTTCTACCAAATCTGGTATTTCGACTTCATCCTCCCTTGCAGAAGAGAGCCAACGAGCTCGAGATGATGCACAGAAAAAGATGTTCCACCCTGTTGGAGATGGACAATGCGGTACCGTGTATGCGCTTCGTGGTACGACCATGGTTGTGAAGCTTCCCAACAATCCACAAAAGTCAGACGAGCTGTTCAGGGATTTCCAAATGCACTTAACTATACAGAACGCATTCAACACTCTTCCCGAGAAGCTCCGTGCATCGTACAACATTAATGTCCCTGGCGTGAAAGTGTGGGTTGATCCGCACAGCGACCACTTTTGGACCGAGCATGCGTCAATGTTCCCTGGCACGGGCGTTCCTGTCCCCAACTATGACCTTGTCTCAGAACGCATATATCCCCTTCCTCTTCCCGTGCGCTCCGCCATTGTGGATGCTCTTTGTCCCAAAGAGATCCAGAAACAGAAGACCGAGTTTCTCGCAAGGTCCGACAACAAGGATTGCCTCGTTCGCATCTACCTCAGGCGCCACAGCCGCGATACTCCGATGACGGCTGGAAATGTGCGCCTGCGAAACTTTCCGTTACATCTTGACCAGATGCAATTCTTGAAACTGGACGTGAAAATGTTCGCGCGCACAATGGCACAGGCTTTGGCAGTCCTTCACTGGAAAGTTGGCGTTGACGCTAACGATGTGGAATTTGTGCTGGGAAGCACTCCACAGATCAGCCTCAAGCCGCCGGGGGATGCCATGCGGACGGCGACCAAAGACACAGCTGCCCGATACTACATCACCGATTTCAAGCACAGGACGATTTCGATGTGGGTACTTGATTTTAACCAATGCAAGAAATTTGAGAAGAACATGGTAGGATTGAAGCAACTTGTGGACGGGTTCTGGTGGAACGACCCGTATTATCCTCATCCTGACAATAAGGAACTCTGGTCAACCTTCAGTGAGCATTATCTGAAGACGAGTTTTGAATTCATGAAAACCCTATGCCTAAGGCATTTATTGACCGAGTTGTTGAGGAGGGCAAGAAACGATCAGGAGGGGGGCTGTTCGGATAAGTCGAATTGACGAGCAGGTGGAAAGTACATCAAAGGCTGCTTCACAAGCCTTCTGAATTTTTTTCCATCCCGCTATGTGCACTGCACGAATTTTCGCTGACGAAACCATGGAAGTTGACTTTTTGGAAGTTCCAAGCGTGAGACAGTATAGCAAAAGGAGGAGATGGGCGTTCAATGAAGTTCTGCATACGCAAAGGGCTATTGCGACAGTATGTAAGCCTCATCTTGCAGGGAAAGGAAGTCAAGCAATGTCTTGGTTGAGGAATAATTGCTAGGCAGGCCTACGATGGTACTTGCTAGACTGCTCACGGAATATTTATATGCCAATTTCCACACCATGAGTGCAGTAAAATCTCGTCAAGAAGGCTTCTTCCAGCCACACGAGGTGGAAAGAAAATCAAATTGGATTCTCAGGGGTTATGAAGTGTTAGGATAGGCTATCAAGTTATACTTCTACAACTTTTTCATGTAGTGAGTTCCTAAATGATAAGCTATTGAAGCGACCAATCTTTCGTGGCAGCCACTGTGAGTGACATCAGGTAGGTGGGAAAATACAGCATATCTATGTTAGCCAGGATATGTATTCACGTCTTCTACTTGTGAATCTATGAACTGCCACTGCGTCCCTACAAACGGGCTCGGCCGGTAAAAACGCCCATCAACGACTTTCGGCATTTTACCGTTAACAGAGCGCCCACTACCCACCGAAAAAGCTTCAAGGTACGCGAGAGTCAACAGCGCAGTCACTCCTGCAGACATATCGAAACTCAGCATCACTCGAGGTCAGGGTCGAAAGCATTCAATAAGGAGCCCGTGATTATTGAGAATGAACGTGGACTCCGCTCTCCCCTAAGGAGATTGAATGGAAGAAACTCGCTTCTGGCCGACGCCAGGTTCGCAGATTCGCCTGCGCCCGTTGATGTTGAGGCAAGTAGACATGGCTACATTCTCTTTAGCCAAGCAGTAAGAATCCCAGAGGCTTTATCATGGGAGAATTATGACGGGGGGCAAGAATAGCGAGAACAGACACGCATATTGCATTGAAGGACACCGCACACGCTCTATTTAAGCACATTACACATTACCATTGCAGACCGATAGAGCCATTTGAGCGTGATCTCAACTAAGCTTGAATACTCTTAAGCAGTGCTCACAAGGACCAACCCATCCCAAGGCCAGATACACTAGACCTCCTGTCATAAACGTCCCATATAGCCAAACGGGTCCAAATACACACTCAACATGGGAGCACACTGTAGAACAGAATCCAAACTCCAGCCATGCACACCAGTCGACCCTCACCCCACCGCTACTCCTCCATCCTCTCCCCACCCACGACCCCCGCATTCCCCTCTCCCAAATGCTTCAACAGCCAACTCCGCTTAAAATACGTATTCGGATGCACAATGGTGTCCAAATCCGTCGCACTCCAACTCCCCTCATCCTTCACCTTCTTAATCTCCTTCTTGTGCACGGATTCAAACACGCGATTGCACGCAACATGATACCGCTGCTTCTTGACATCCTCCCTCACACCCTGCAGCGTCTCCCTGTCCTGCACGCCCACGCGCTGAAGCAAGCCCGTGAGATTCTCCACCGTGAAGGTGCGGTACGGACACCCGTGCGTCTGGCCGGGGCCCGGCAGCGCCTCCGTCAGGATCTTCTGGCACGAGTACGGCGTGTACCCGCGGCCGCGGCGGTTCGCGTCGCCGCCGACGTCGCCGTACGAGTGGCGGATGTTGTATTTGTATTCTTTGTGGAATTTGTCGTCGGTCATGAGCTTGAAGGAGCGCCGCCAGAAGAGGATGCATTCTTCGAGGCTGAGGCCGATGCCTTTGAGGAAAAGCGTGTACTGCAGACGGCCGTAGTGCTTGAGGTGCGAATTTGCGCGGAGCGTCATGTGCAGGTTTTGCATGCAGAGGGGGAAATTTTGGGAGAGAGTATCAATTGCGCCGGCGTTGATGGCGGAGAGGCCGTCGATGTTGGCGTCGGAGGAGGAGTAGGCGGCTTCGGGGGCGGTGAAGGATTGGGAGAGGTGCGCGAGAATGGGGGCGAGGCGGTCGTCTTCGTCTAGACGGGGAAGCGCGCGGGCGGTCAACTGTTGTGGGTGTTAGTATTTGTATGTTTAGGACTCTGATCGTGGTCATGTGCACCTCGAGCTGCTCGTCTAACCGCTTGGTGAACTCGGCCACCACGAGACTTGTCTGTTCTCGTGCCGGCACGTATGCCATTCCCCGCTTCAGAAGCACTTTTCTGTGGCCAACGAGCTCTGGTACCCTCTCCCAGTCAACTTTGAACCAGTCCTGCTCCTCTCCCTTTTTCGACCCAATCGCAGCCAGCATCTGGTCATGCAGCTCCCTCTTCTCATCCTCCCCAACCTCCTCCCACTCTAAATCTAGAGTCCTTACGAAATCCTGTCGCTCCCTCGGGTCATCTTCCTTAAAACGTAATCGGAATAATATCGTCTCCAAATGTGAAAACCGCCGCCGTAGATCTTCGGTGGAAGAGAATGCAAGGCGGAGGATGAAGTGCGAGTAGTGATCTCGTCTCCTTTCCTCCTGAAGATTCGCCCCTCGTGATGAGTTCGATCGCAGTGGAAGGTATTTGTTCAATATGCTCGTCATGTATTCTGCGGTCTCCTCTTGGCTGCGGTTGCGGAAGCTACACGCCTCCAATTCGGAGAGAGCTAGGGTAGGACGTCAGCTTTTGATATGACACTGATCGACCGAGATCGCTGCGCACCTTTCAACCGATTGATTGCCCACGTCTCGAACTCTTCGAGCGTGATCTCTGCCGTCGGCGGCAACGTATAGAAGTTGAGCCGGTGCTCGTAGTTCTGTTGCGCAAACTCGGCTTTGGCGAACTGCCGCTTTTTGGGATCGATGTAGGCGCGACGCTTCGGGTCGACTCGAGAGTAATCGTGGCGGATCATGGCGGTATGTCTGTCGATGCGTCTCAAGTCTGCTTTGTTTGTGAGTTACTGTATGCGTGCTGTGGGTTCGGAGGTGCGCGTAAAGTGGGACGCGAAACGCCGAAGGCGCGTCGTGGTCGCGTCCTTAGCTAAGCGCAATTGGGACGCGACGCGACGCGACGCGATTTAGGCGCGTCATGCGAGGGTGCGAAGTGCCGATTTCATAATTGACCATGTTCAAATCGTGTCTAGGCTTGTGTTCTATTGCTAGTTCTAACCTAGGAACGCCATAACGGTTGCCCTTCAGTACGCTCACGTTCAACCCAGCAGATCGCCAATGGCATTCACGTATGCCGACGGCACCGTCTCCGCACCCTCTGCAAGGAAGTCCTCCTTCTTACTTACACCAGTCAACACAGCCAAAGTACCACCCAGCTTCCCGTCAATGCCAAACTGGATGTCCGTGTTCAGCCTGTCGCCAATCATGCACGTCCTCCTCCGGTCCAACTTGAATTTGCCCTCGATGGCGTCCATCATAGCTTGACTGGGCTTGCCAAATGACACAGGCGTCTTTCCAACTGCCTTCTCGAGAGCAGCACCACTAGCTCCAGCTCCAGGAAAGAAGCTATGTGCCATGGGCAGCGTACTGTCAATGTTCGTGGCGAAGTACTGTGCGCCGCGCTGCACGTACTGGAATCCGATCGCCGTCTTCAAGTAATTCATGTGGAAGTCCAACCCGGCGAGCACAATGCCTACGTTGGGGTCTAGCATGGACCCGTTCGCGATGTTTGTAAAATCCTCCGGCTCAATGTCGCGACGAAGTGCAGGGTCTGTGCCTCCGATGTAGGGCACCCCTTCTGACTCAAGCTCCTGCTCGATACCGCTCTCGCCCATGACGAATACTTTGTTTTTCGGAGCCGGGAGCTTCATAATGCGAGCGATGTATACGGCAGCGCTGTACGATGAACCGAAGACCTCGTCCTGTGCACGCACGTTAGATAGAAACGCGTTAGAACAGAAGCGCGACCTACAACTTCGGCAGGTATGCCCAGCTTATCGAACTTCTTCTTGTAGTCTGCGCGCGACTTGGTGCTGTTGTTCGTGACGAAGACTAATCGCTTGCCTTTGCGCCCGCATTAGTCAATTACCAGTCTTGCAGACATGTATCGTACCTTTACTCCTCAGCATCTCCAGTGTCTCGGGGACCTTGTCGAACATATGATCGCCAGACCAGAGAACGCCTATCCTTCTTCAACGTCAGCGGTGTGCTCTGGCACATTTTCCCGATTCGAACTGAGGCGTATAGGGCACAGCAACTTCATATAAGAATTGGTCGCACGCACCATCGCAATCGAAGAGAAAGACCTGTTCGTGGCTGTTCAGCTATGCGAATAGCACTAGAACGAGCTGTTACTCACATCGAATCGGTCGAGAAACTCGTCAATGCCCGCCTTGTCGCCAGATAGGAACGTTGGTTGTGACATGATCTTTCGAGCTTCTCTTTTTGAGGAGAAAAGCTGTCTGAGGCAAGAAGAACGACGTGGTGAGGAAGTTGTTGGTGAGCAACACTTTGGTGGGGTGCTTGGCGTTGGGACTGGTCAGACTCGGAATTGTTCGGGAAGAATTCCGAAAGTACTTTCGTGCACGTATATTTGTTACTAGGGTATCTACTCGTGTTGCCCTTGATGTAGTTCTCCACCTATAGCTTCGAACTTTCTAGTCAATCAACAATAATCTTCTTCTCAAGATCTTCGAAGTGCTGAAAAAAGCTCTCGAACAGATTGATAGCATACTCAACGTCATGCGCTCCACCAGTCTCCCTGATGCTGTGCATACTCAATTGAGGGTTGCCCAAGTCTAGTGTGCGCGCGCCCATGGCGGCTGAGAGCATGGGTCCGATGGTGCTTCCGCAGGACGAGTCGTTCCTCACTACGAACAGCTGAAGTGGTACGCCTTCTTTTGCAGAAGCAGGGCTTGCAGAACCTTTCTTAGCCAGGCGAGCTGCCTCTTGCACTAACACTATGCCGGGCGAATTTGTCGCGTACCGGGCGTTGGCGTTGATCTTGATCACAGTGCCCTTGTTCATCTCGGGCCGATGCTGTGACTCGTACTTGCCGGGGTAGTTTGGGTGTACAGAGTGGGCCATGTCGGCGGAAATCAGGAAAGACGTCGCCAAGGTTTGCTCGTAGACTGTTGCCGAGTCGACATCTAGCTTGTCGTAGGACTTGTCGGAGTGTGAGCTCTCAGAAGGAGGTAGTACAGAAAGACGACGAATGACAGCGGGGAGGACTAGATGAGAGTTAGACGAGGGGGCGGAAGTGGGGAGCATGTAACTCACGGTTGGAGTCCGCGCCCTGTGCGGTTCGGCTTCCTATCTCCTCGTGGTCGAAAAGAGCTATCAACCGAATCGTGGAATCCTTCTCCAAGGAAGAAGGCGACGTGAGACTGTGGATCAGACCCTCCACGCTGCAATAGGACATCATCAGGTTATCGAGGCGCGCGGAAAAGATAAGCTCGTTGTTCAAACCGCCCACGACAGCTTTCTGGGTGTCATATAGGACCAGCTCAAAGTCTACGATATCGCTGGGGTTCACTCCGGCCTCCTCGGCAACTATCTCGACCAGGTACGTGTGGTGCCTCTGCATAGGAGCAGCCAGCGGTCCAACAGGGCTCTCCTTGCTCTCTTCTTCTTTGGCAGCTTCAGCGGACTTGCCCTGCCTGTTCAACTCCGCCGCGACCAAGCCAGCAATCGGGAACAGTTGAGCCTCCTTGTTGAATTTAAAATCTTCCTGGCGATCGAGATGGATAGCCAAGGTCGGGACGCGCAAAATGGGTCTCTCGACCTTGACCAAGCGGCTCTCGATGTTGCCCTGCTCGGTTCGGACCATAAGCCGGCCTGCGAGGGATAGGTCTCGGTCGAACCATGTGTGCCAAAGGCCACCGCCATATGTCTCGCATGCCACCTGGAGGAACCCGTCGCTCTGGCGTTTCGAAACAGGCTTGAGACGAAGGCAGCATGAGTCGGTATGCGCCCCGATCATGCCGATGGGGTTGCCCGCTTTCCAGTTCTTGCCGATGGCGAATGCTACGATGGAGGAGCCATTTCGGGTAAGGTAGTACTTCCCGCCGGGCTGCAAGGTGGACGCCCACGAGTCGCGCTCCTATGGTGTAACGGGTCAGTGCTCTGTGTGCTTGCAATGTGCATCGACTGAGAAGCCGAGCCCGTCCCCCCTACAAGAGTGAAGGGGCTCCTGGGACACATGCTGTGTTCTCCCTATGACGATGCGACGGCACAACTCACTCTGATCTGCTTGAAGCCGACCTTCTCCAGGCGGTCCTTGGATGCTTTAACAGCGTGGAAGGCTATGTACAGTTAATGCAGACCTCTTTCCCATCAATGGTGGAGCATACGGGTGGGTGAATTGTTAACAAAGGACAGGAAGTCGTTAGCGGCTGCGAGCGACGGCTTGGTAGACATGATGCGTGCAGTAAAGGATGGGATGAAAGGCAAAGCGACGCGTGTGCTGCTTCGCGGACCAGTATGCAGTAGAGCAGCTCGCAGCGGTTTGAGCATGGGACGGGATCACTGATAGGACGTGGCGGCTGTAAAGGTTGGGGTGGGGTTGACGGTGCACAAGTGACAGGGTCGCGACTGCTGCTGGCACGGCCGGGGGTGGCTGCCGCGTTTGGTTGGGTGGCAGGAACGGGGGGGTGAGGCGGGGGGCACGCGTGCTGGGAGGCAGGAACATCAAAACAGCGACAAGCAAAACAGCTGGACGTGACCAGCCCCGACCGCGGGAGCTTCGCGCGTCTTTCCATCCGACCTCCAGCATCCCGCACCCAGCATCCTCTTCGGTCCTCCCTCTGCCGTCCCACGCATCGCTCGAGCTTGCCCTGCGCTGTCCGCCCGCTGCATCCACGCCGCTCCCGCTCCCGTTCCTTGCTGCTGCAACCGGCGAGCGTTGCCCTAGCGCCTCGTCCCAAGAGGCGTCAAAACAACATCGGCCGCCTGCACAACAGCCCCCGCATCCTGCCCGCCGCCGCCACCGCCGCACAATAGCAAACAATACCGATTCGACTGCCATGCGCTTCGCTTGCGCATGAAGAGGAGGATCATTGCGATACTTTCTGTGCGCTCCGACGAGTGCCGCTGGCTGAGCGCGCGGTGACGCAGCACACAGGGACACACGTCCGCCTGCGATCCCGCCTTCACCCTACAACTGCATCCTTCCCGGACCACATCACTACAGTGCACAATTACCAGAAGCCTGGTGAAGCTGCCGCTCCAGTCGCTCTTTCTTCCGTGATATTTAACCCCGCCCCCACCGACAGCGTGGTCCCTCAGATCGCTCCCGCCCTTAGACCACGAGTGCGCTGCTCGCGACAAGGCACACAGCCACTGCAATGGCTTCCGAAGATACCGTGGCCCCTGTTGCGACGACAGAGCGCATTGCCGACGATGCGCGTACGCCTGCGCTCATCTCACCGCCCGAGTCCAAGACACCGCCAACGGCGACCCACAAGCGCAATCAAGCCGACTTTGCGCAAGACCGGAGTTCAGAACCAGTGGATGCTTCCGCCTTGAGCAAGGCTCTGGAACACTTTGAGCGAGCAGGGCGCGTCCAGGAGCGACCCATTGCAAGTCCCAGTCGCAAACGCCAGCGTATCTACGGTGATAGGTGAGTTTGCTAGCAAACAAATACATAGCGTAGGCTGACAGGTGGCAGGTTCATCCCCAATCGTGCTGGTCAGGATCTACAGGCGAGCTTCTCACTGCTCCATGATGACGCTTCACCTGCAACGCCCTCACGAAGCGCGAAACGCGCCCCACATAACGAGTTGCACTTTCAGCGGAGTGAGTTGAGCCTGGTGATGCAGAATGGATGTCCACTGATGATTGCGCAGCTGAGGAAGCAAATCGGACCTACTCGGCCGTCCTACGGCAGGAGTTATTCGAGGCATCTGTACCCCAAGCCTTGCCGCAGAGTCTGTCTCCCACCGACAGTGCTGATCTGCGTCGCTCCGGGCGCTCACATACGCCACCAGCGCATGCAGCAACATCACTACCAGCGCCAAATCTGACACCCTCGACACCACACAAGAATTTCTTCAACTACTCAGGCCAACCGACGCCCTCAAGAACTCCCTCTAGCCGACATGGAATCAATTTCAATGCGCAATCTGATCTCTACAGTTTGTCACCCATCAAGTTGAACAGCCAGCGCATGCTTCTCAGCCCACAAAGGACCCCCCGCGCCGTATCCAAAGTGCCCTACAAGGTACTCGACGCACCGGACCTAGCAGACGACTTCTATCTTAATCTAGTGGACTGGGGGAGTCAGAACATCCTTGGTGTCGGACTTGGGTCTTGCGTGTACATGTGGAACTCTTCAAGCGGGCGCGTCACGAAACTTTGTGAACTCACTGACGATTCTGTGACAAGTGTCAGCTGGATACAACGCGTAAGTTGCTCGGTGTTTGAAGCTTTCAACATGACTGACACAACATAGGGCTCTCATCTCGCCATCGGTACCAATCGAGGTTTCGTCCAGATCTGGGATGCAACTACCCAGCGTCGTCTACGAACTATGACTGGTCATTCTGGACGTGTTGGTGCTCTTGCTTGGAACGAACATATCCTTACTTCTGGCTCGCGAGATCGGTCGATATATCATCGTGATGTCAGACAACCAGAACAATGGCTTCGAAAACTTGTTGGCCACAAGCAAGAAGTTTGCGGACTGAAGTGGAACAATGACGACATGCAACTCGCGTCAGGCGGAAACGATAACAAGCTCATGGTCTGGGAGAAGCTTAACGCAGAACCAACCTACAAATGGAGCGAGCATCAAGCCGCTGTCAAGGCCATTGCTTGGAGTCCACATCAACGCGGCCTGTTGGCTAGCGGTGGCGGTACGGCCGATCGAACCATCAAGTTCTGGAACACACTCGTCTCTTCCAATGGACCTTCGTCTGCATCGCTTGCCGCCGCCTCATCCGCAGCGTCTGCGTCAGGACCTGGCGACGTGGACTTTCAGCAGACTGCACCAGCTAACCTCATTAGAAGCCTAGACACCGGTAGCCAGGTCTGTAATCTGGCATGGTCGAAGAACAGTAACGAAATCGTATCGACCCACGGATACAGCCAAAATCAGATCATCGTTTGGAAGTATCCCAACATGCAGCAAGTTGTTTCGCTCACTGGCCATACATACCGTGTTCTTTACCTGGCCATGAGCCCAGACGGTCAGACTATTGTTACTGGTGCCGGAGATGAGACCCTTCGTTTCTGGAATTGCTTCAAGAAGAAAGAGAGAACCGGAAGTCTCAACCATACCATGGACAAGTGGGGTGTCATTCGATGATGCCCCATCGCTGCGGTGATCACCAGTCTTCCCAACGCGACTGACACCAGCGTTTATTCTTATTCTCTCCAAAAGCAAGCTTGCAAACCTGGGCTACTTGAAAAGTTTTTTCCATCATCAGCATTGGGCGGTATTACAAGGCGTACAAGGCGCAAGAGGATCCTTGATACCACATTCGATCATCTTCTGGCATTTTCACTTGAGCATATGAGTTTTGGGTTCAGCGGATTGGGTTATCAATACGACATTAAGCATTTGGCGAGACACGACCTTGCCTCTCGTCTGCGAACGAGGACTACTTGGATGTGGGTCATCTGGGGGAGAAATGTGCGGATAACCTTACTGGCATTTGCTTCGGCGCGCTTTGGACCGTCGAAGCTGGAGTTCTGGGCATATGGTTGGCGCTTCGGTGGACAAGCGGGAACCGCGGCTGATTTTCATTTGATGACCACGATTGTACATTACTCAAAGATACCATCTTGAACGACATTTTTAACCTCATGAAAACTACATATGGATGCTGTTTGGTGAGTGCCTGCTACTACACGCAGTGAGGCTGTGGGTCACCGGGCTTCGCGCCGTAGGTGATTCTCCCAGCAGGCAAGAAGAACAGGGCGATCAGCGCACCGCCGCGGACTTCTGGGTAACTGTTCCCTTGGTTGGTACTGACTTCTCTTCCCGCCAAATACATATACATTCAAATTCAGTCCAACTTACTGATGCGTCCCCGGCCCGGGACTCGTCCAGCCAGCGCCCTGCCAGCCCTGCATCCCCATGAGCTCTGCGCCGGGGTCCAGCTGCACGACGCAGTTTATCTCGCCGTACGGGTGGCTGTGGTACTGGCCTTTGAAGACGGCGTCGCTGTTCATGTACACGGTTGTGATGCTTATGTAGCGTGTGTCAAGAGAGGGCAGGGCGATCTTGGAACGGCGGTAGTCGGGGCCTGCCTTGATTACTTGAATGTCTGATAGGAATCGCGACGGATGCAATCAACACCGAGATGAGAGTTGTGCGCGGGAAATAACAAATCAAAGAATGTTACCATTGATCTCAATGTTGGCGACCCATCCTTCCTCCAGGCCTTTGCGTGTCAGCGCGCAGAGGTCGTCGTAGATCGGGTTGCCCGGGCCGTAGGCTTCGTTCAGGTGGGCTTCGAGGGCGTGGCCTGGGGTGAGGTTTTGGACCTCGTCGAAGAAGTCCTGGACGCGGGACAGGAGTTTCTGGGCCGTGGGGTGCGCGGCGAAGTCGATGCCTTCGGTGCCGGTGTAGTCGCCCATTGTGGTGTATCGGAGCTGCGACTTGTTTGCACGTGCAGTGGGTTTGGCGAAGGTAGGTAATTGCGATGAGTGGTATGAGACGTATTGGATGATGTTAAGCTTTACTGGGTGAGGAGCTTGAGTTTCCTTGAGAGTTCACCGAGCTGCCGTTGTCAGCCGATGCTGATGCTATCGTATCGTGAAGGTTGGGACTGGTGACTAAGGTGCGGACTGCCTTACCTACCTACCTAACATCAAGATCTTGGGACTGTGTGATTAGATCCCGCACGCTATCTACAGGGGTTCACATAGTAATGCAAGTCGATATCACATGATACTGCGAGCTGGCGCCAGCCGTTATTGTGGAGCATGTCAAGCTCGCGGTTGGCCTTACCCCGCAATCTTAGGAGCCGGGAGATCGACTCGGGAGGTGGAAGACTAAGCAAGTGCGATACGCGGCGACAGAAGTTGTAAATCAGGTTCGACCATGGAGATTAGAAACAACTCGTCTTCATGCAGTCTAAATCTTAAGACACTCGTCCTGCAAATTGATCCAGAAGGTGTACATTTCTCTTCTACATCAACATCTTTCAGAAACACGATGCACAAGACCGCTCATCTCCTACAGTCAACTCTCGTGCGACTGTCCACTGTAACCAGCGCGTATTACTAGACATTTCATATGCACGTTTGTTGAGAATATATTCAATCTCCTCTTTGCAACACACCAATGTTGGGTTATCACTAGTGAACTCTCCTCCCAACATGTCATCAGGAGCTCTCGGAAATTATGCAGGATAAGCATGGAAATTGAGTCACGAGAGTAGCTGCGTTGTTGAGTTACATCGAAACAACGAGCCGCATGCGAAGTTCGAACGTGATACGTTGCCTTTTGATGCCCCATCCGCGGTATCACAGGCAGTTTTGCCTTCAGTGCTCTCACGGTCCGATTGATAAGCGCAAGGCGTTATGTCCTGGTGACACGTACTTTGGGAGTCTCCTTTACATTGGGATTTCGCACATGAGTCGAGAGTCCACGATCGCCAGCTTTATTGTTTGGTTGGTCTAGACGCGGGCCAAATAAGAAAATCATCGTCAGGCATGAGGTCTTCACGTCTGGCATAACTTTGACTGACTTTTCCCTTCACTGATCTTGTGTTGTGACTTAGGGGCAGCGGTGAGCTGTAAAGAACGTGAAGGCCGCGGGGCGAAGAACGTGGGTAATGTACCGATAGCCTATTACGGACTAGCCCATTCATCACAAGGAAGGTGGTGCTCGAATGTAGACCCATGCTTTTCTCGATTTCCATCCTCCACCTATCACGTCTTAAGATTCCACGTACTGAAAGCAATTTCCTTCTAGTGCACGGCAATCTTCAGGTACGCACATGCAGGGTATGGACGTCTACCCCGGATCTCGTTTCGAAGACGCGCGGTCCAGGTTGCAGACTTCATTTTCCCCCGCCTGAACCATGTCATCTTTGCTAACCGACTTACCAGAAAGCCTACCATCTCACATGTCACTTTCGTAATCACCTGCAACGTAACCCCGTCATCCTTCGACCTAACAAGGTCACGCGCACGCGCTTGTCGCGTGCAGTCTACGAGAGTTTTACTATAGCGGCATGATCTTGCCTTGTGCGCGAACGGCTCCTACGTTAATCTAGCTTGGGCGCTGAGCCTGTCTGTGCTGCTTGCGACCGTAGCAGTCTGAATACGTTGACTAATGCGCTCTGCTAAACGCAGGACCGTGGACCTAGCGTGACAACATGGACGCCCAATTGCCGTCGCCGAAGTCACCGACAAGATGAAGGTCATATGCACGAGCAAATCAGGACAGTGGAACTTTAAAGGCGAATTACCCTTGCTCTAAGGCGACTTCTTACTGGACTAGGCCCAGCCCCCTACTACTTTAACTGCCAGTGCAACCCTCCTTAAAGTAGGACGAATACAAGGGTCAAACCCCCGTATTTACCAATTAGCGTATTTGGGGATCTTTACCGCGGTCTAGGTTAATGGACAAGGCTACAGTGAGCTCCTTAGAGGATGGTCGAATGGCTGAAATAAGGAGTGATGAGAGACCCGTCTTGAAACGAATATCAAGAATATAATTTCACCAACCTGCCTCATGATGGAACCGCGGAGATGAATTGAGTATGATCATGATCAACGACCGAGCAATAATTTTAGCAAATCTTGGGTTCGGGCCTCGAGCGGGCTAGGTTCTCCTTCTCAACATCACACTCCACTTAATTGCTAATTAGGTGGTTTCGTAACTGGGAACAGCTGTCTAGACCCGTCAGCCGGCATACTCACAAGCGCCATTATGCACCTGAACTTCCTACTTTGGTTGCTCTTCCGTTCTAACCCTGCACATTGAGTCGCTGTCGAACGGACGAGAGCGTCAAATGTAACGGACCACGGCGTTGACTGACATTCAGGCTATGCCCAGGAATAAGGGATAGATCCTTCAGAGACATGGTCATCACCTGGTATGCCTTGGGCATGAACATGGGATGCGCTGTTATGTCTGTGGAGTATCTGTGCTATTCTCCGCGGGCTGCACCCAGATCAACATATAAAGAGAACTATAACGGTCATATTTATGATCATCACTATCTTACATTCCACTCTTAGCCGGACGATCTCGTATATCAACTCAAAAATGATCTTTAGAGCTGCTATCGCTTCGATCCCACTCTTGGGAAGCGCGGTCGCGTCTCCTCTCAACCAGCCGCCGCTTAAGCCTTCTGATCAGAAAGTATCTCCGGCCCGAGGGCCAAGCTTTATCTTCAATGAGACTTCGCCGACAGTCGAGCCTGACTTCCATATCGAATCAGTACAAGCATATTCTTTGCAAGAAACTTATGACGCGAGCAACTGGTTCTCAAAGTTCGATGTCGAGAACGTGTGCTCCCCTGCTCCTAAAGATTTCTCATACTGACCAACATACAGATTGCTGACCCAACTCGTATGCTTCGTGGCCTCTTTGAGGTCATGTTCTGTGGCTAACTTCATCAGATGGATTTGTGAACTACGTCAACCAGGCCACAGCGCAGTCGAAGGGCCTCTACAGGACGCAAAACAACCAAGTCTATATCGGTGTCGATTCTAGCACCGTCTTAAGCCCTAACGGCGTGGGTCGCGACTCTGTGCGCCTCAAAAGTAACCAAGCTTACACCCATGGCTTGGGTGGGTACATCTGTTATCCCGCATCCAAATGGACACTAACATATACGCCCCAAAAGTCATCGCTGATTTTGCGCATGTTCCCGGCTCAATTTGCGGGAGCTGGCCAGCTTTGTAAGCATCATTCTCCGCTGTTGATTTTTCAATTCTGACTTCCACAGCTGGATGGTTGGGCCAAACTGGCCTAATCAAGGCGAGATTGACATTTACGAAGGTGTCCACCTGAACACTTACAACCAGATGACTCTTCACAGCTCGCCAGGTTGTGTACCTGTGTACGACCAGAACGGAGGTCAGACCGGCACTCACGTCTCCGAGGCAGATTGTGGCGCTGGAGGCGGTTTCAACGGCTGCGGTGTTCTGTCGAACAGCCCCACTTCCTACGGCACCGCTTTTAACGCGAATGGGGGCGGCGTGTATGCCACCCTCTGGACATCTTCAGGTATCAAGGTCTGGAATTTTGCTGCGAGAGATGTTCCAGCAAACATCAGGTCCGGCAACCCCGATCCCAACACTTGGGGCACTCCCCAGGCCAACTTCGCTGGCTGCAACTTTGACGCGCAGTTCTCCAACATGAACATTGTAAATGGAAACTCTGCCACATGATGTGAGTGGAATTGCTGACATGTCTGACGCAGATCTTTGATATTACCTTCTGCGGCGACTGGGCTGGAGCTGTTTGGGGCACCACGTCTTGTGCCTCGATCAACCCCAGCTGCAACGCCTACGTTGCCCAGCAGCCTCAGTCTTTTGGGGAATCATACTGGCTGGTCAACTCCATCAAGGTTTACAGCGTCTAATGTACCTGTGACGACGACATTTGAGTACCTTGCGCTATGCGCGCTTTCGATTCTTGGTCTATACTTGGCTTGTTTTCCTGTGCATATTGCAAAGCCTGTCATGTAAATACTTTGAGTGTGCAGACAGATCGCATTCGCTTGATAGTATCGCCTCTTCCCAGAGGCGACCTGAAATGATTAGTATACCCACAATATAGTTCTCTGAACGGTTAGGATGCTCACCCCAGACATTGAGCAGCAAATCACGACAAGGTAATTGCTTTCAGGGGCCATGATTATTACTACACCACGCCCATCGTGCAGCTTTCTACTCGTCCCGAGTACGAAATTAGGCTTGATGAAAAGCATCTGACGTCACACTAACGGACAGCTGTAATAGATAAATGGCTATTTGCAATGTGGGATCACCCACTGGGATCTGCGCGTGGTGTTGAGCCTAAAACAGCTAGACCGATCGATTTCCACGATTGTCAGATCTGGAGATCTGGAATGCAGGGTCTGTGCACACTAGATCTACGCCATCTTTGGATCTTCATGACGCACTGCTTCGTAAACTTGGAGGAACAAAGACAATCGCCATGGCAGTGTCAGAAGGCTAGAGTTTAGACACTTTGCTTTCCTCCCCATGCCGCTGCGACGTGCACGCGAAACTGATCCCATCCTACCCACCAACATGGCTACCAACGGGAAGTCTGGCACTGGGAAGAAACGCGTCCTGGTGGTTGGAGCGGGAGCTGCTGGTAAGTGCATTCACGAGCCGGGTGAGATTGCTGTTTTAAATATTTCCAGGCATGTCATGCGCTCACCATCTTGCCAACCATCGCGACAAGTTTGATGTGACCTTGATCGATGCGGTTGATTATTGCGGCGGGCAGGCCTTTTCGATTCCAATCGACAAAGAACGCCATGGCGCAGGCTGGTTGAACCAGGGCGTGCAGGGCGGCAGCTACATCTTCCACCACACAATGACCATGTTCGCGCGCCAGGGCTACCACGCGGATCCAGTGAAGCTTCACGTTTCCTTCGGCAAAGGCGACCAGTTCTGGAGCAACGTTTTCCCCACGAAGCTTCTCGAAAGACATCAGAAAGAGATCAAACGGTTCAAGTGGATAGTATCCTTTGTCCGCATGTTTGAGGTGTTCTTCGCACTGATACCTATCAAGATTTTGATGAAGATGTTCTTCTTCTCGGAAGAGTTCACTAATACTGTCGCCTTGCCTATGGTCGCATTGTTCCTCGGTACTGGCCAGTATGCGCCGGACGTTCCCGCCATTATTCTGGAAAGACTCATCACTAGCCCGACATACGGAATGTGGTATCCCGGTGATAAGCTGAGCGTCGCAAGTAATCAGCCTCCGATGGTCGTTTTCCCAAGATTCGAGCACTTTTATCAGAGTTGGAGGAAAGACTTGGAGTCAAAGGGTGTGACTGTGCGATTATCTACTGAACTCACACAAGTGGTAAAGAGGGACAAGAACGGTGTACTGGTGAACCTCATCAAGCGCACGCCACAACCGGATGCACATAATATCAACAGTGCATGGGTACCGCAGGAATCCGAGACTGGGCCTACCGATGCCGATGCAAAGGAGGAGACTGAACATTACGATGAGCTTGTTCTCTGCGTCTTGTAAGTGAGATTATTCTTTGTTTGAGATCTTTAGCTAACTCAGCTCAGGGCAGATACCGCAAAACGCATTTTGGGCTCCTCGGGAAACTTCCGCGAAAAGCATGTCCTTGGCTCTGCCAAATTCGCAGACGACATCACGGTAACTCATTGGGACAGTGATTACATGAAGAAGCACTATGAAAACTTCTACAATGAAGAACAATCTGTTGAGAAGTTGTCCGGCGTTGACCAGAGCACGCGGGTTGACTTCGCCAAGAAGATGTTCAAGCCTATGTACTACATCAAGATGTACCCTCAAGACCTTTCCAAGCTGGAGATGTGCTTTGATTGCACCAACTACCAGAGCCAGTTCCCGCCTGAGGTTCCGTTTGACAAGCATGTTTTCCAAACCATCTATCTGAACAAGAACTGCGAGAAGCTCTGGTCCATCGACGAAATTGACGAAAACAAGATCATTCGAAAGGACTGGTGGCATCAGCTTTGCCACTCGTGGACGCACTACGCGTTCGTGGTGCCATGGATGTGGCTGCTCAATGGTCGCAAACACACACGTTTCGCTGCAGCATGGACCCTAGTCAACGCCCACGAAGTCGCTGTCATGAGCGGCATTGCCGCCGCAGTGGACCTTGGCGCCCAATATCCTGAGGATCTAGAGCGCGACAAGTTCGCTTTGCTATGTTTCAGGCTCTACTATCTTCTTACCTACGGCAAGTGGTACCGTAAGAAGGCGAATCCAGAGGGCGAGGGCAAGGATTGGGCCAGTGGCGAATACGGAAGTGTCTATAAGGGACCTGGCGTCGTCAGCATCGAGAGATTGACATGGAGGGAGGAGAACGGAGTCAAGGAGCATGAGGTTAACGATGTTCAGCGCATTTTGGAGTGACTTCGGGCAACGTAATTCGGACAGTCATTTGGTCGTAATACTAGAACAAACAGAGTATGCAGTTCAACGCTAGGCTTGATTCAACGTGATGCAAGTTGCTGACCGCTACTAAGCGCTAAAGGAAGGGGCCCCATCACTACCATCATGGCAGATAGTGCTTTACGTCCGCTAAAGTCCGACAAGGTCCTGCAGTAAGTCCACGGAGCCACAACTGCAGTGGGCTCTGATCAATATACCACACTGGGAGAAAGGAATAAATCATTCGATGAAATCATGCAATACTCTTCACCGGTGCTTGCTTTCCAACATACTGCAGAATCCCTCATTACCACTTGGCCACGAGACTACCTTGGCCATCTACTGACGAAATGGCTCCTACCACCAAGCTCGACATTGTCTTCGGAGCCATGACATTTGGTAAAGAAGGTACGCATGGTCGTCGCGCGTACTGAAGCTCCGTTTTTGACACCAGCTAGGTGAAGAACAAGTCCGAACCTCCAACCTCTCCGACTGTGCAGCCATCCTCGACACCTTCCAAAAGCACGGCCATGCCGAGATTGATACCTCCCGCTTCTACGGTGGAGGTACTTCCGAACAATATCTCGCCGATCTCAAATGGCAAGACCGCGGACTTGTCATGGACACCAAGTTCTACCCCAACGTGCACGGGCTCATGGGCCGCCCCATAACCCATCTCGACGCCGAAAGCATGCACGATGGCCTATCTACCTCTCTCCAAGCGCTAGGCGGCGCCGAGAAAGTCGATCTGTGGTACCTGCACGCACCCGATAGAAGTGTCGCGCTCGAAGAAACACTCAAAACCGTCGACGCACTGCACAAACAGGGAAAATTCGAGCGCTGGGGCGTCTCAAACTACATGTCCTGGGAGGTCGCTACAATCTGCGAGATCTGCGACCGGGAAGGCTACAAGCGCCCGGACGTGTACCAAGGTGTGTACAACGCACTGAACCGCACCATCGAGAACGAGCTCCTCCCTTGCCTGCGCAAGTACAACATGTCCTTTTACGCGTTCAATCCGCTTGCTGGCGGGTATCTAACGGACCGATATCATCGCAACATCGATGACTCCTCCATCGAGGCAGGCAGTCGCTTCGATCCGAGCAAGTTGCAAGGTAAGATGTACCGCGCACGCTATTGGAATGATGAGTTCTTCGGTGCTCTCGAAATACTACGTACAGCAACGAAGCAGGAGGGCATCCGGGAGAGCGAAGCTGCACTGCGGTGGATGATGCATCATTCTCAGCTGGACAGGAAGTTTGGCGACAAGGTTATTATCGGAGCAAGCAGTGAAAAGCAACTGCAGCAGAATTTGGGAGACTTTGAGAAAGGAAGCTTGCCTGAGGGGGTACTGGCGGCTTTCGATCAGGGGCGAGACATGTGCAGGGGCGTGACGTGGAAGTACTTCCATTGAATGATACTTTAGGATAGATAGTCTTAGGCCCATG
Organism: Paraphaeosphaeria minitans; assembly: GCA_015832175.1. Classification (NCBI taxonomy): domain Eukaryota; kingdom Fungi; phylum Ascomycota; class Dothideomycetes; order Pleosporales; family Didymosphaeriaceae; genus Paraphaeosphaeria; species Paraphaeosphaeria minitans. The sequence continues at coordinate 577,474 of WJXW01000006.1, forward strand.
AAAACGTTAATAACGGCCTACCAACTGCTGTTACGTATCATCATGACGACGGGCAGTCGGGTAGGTTGTCACTTCCCTCAAAAAGAAATCTTAATCTTGTAGTAGTTGCATGCACAGCCCGATGGCGACCGTAATGCATATTTGTGAGGAATAGCATTTCCCATTGCGGCTACGTCTATGATTAGCAGTCATAGAAATAGCAGCGATTCCAATGAGGCCCACTTGAAACCCGCATATGGAAGAAATATTCTAGAAAAGATTTCACTGGGCCCTCTGACCCTATTCCCCAATCCACTGCTAGCTAATCATAGCCAACCGTTCGCTAGCACTGATCGCTCCCTCACCAAGGTGCATGTTTGCGCAAACATAACCAGTGGGAAGATTTTCTTCTTTTTGCAGAAGCAATCCGCAAGAAGCAACCCCAAGGCCTATAAAGCTGCCGCAATTGCATCTCTGGATCCTCCAAGCCGTCAAGCGCAGACATTCTCCGAATTTCTTCTGGCTTCATACCTTCTGCTGTGTGCTCAAAGGGCCGGTTTAGAGGTAGCGTCCATTGACCCCAGGTTTCGTGATCTCGCTACACGGTAGTTTTTGTTTATTAGTAAATCCAGATCCGGCCGTGCAAATCATGCGACGACGCTACAAAATCGTTGAACAAGAGCTCTCGAGTCAACACGAACACTAGACATAAAGTGGAGCTTCACCAGCGTCGCGATACTCAAGCCTAGCATGGCGCAGGCTATTATCTGCATTTAGAAGTCTGGCATTACATGGTATCTCCGGTGCTCATGTAAACGCGAGGGCGAGAGCTGGTTGGAGAGGATGACGTGCCAGGAATGAGTAGCCTTAGAAAAACCAACACAGCCACCCTGCTGTCGCAAAGTTCTTCTGAAATTCGAGCCTTGGCAACGTACTCGTAGTACCTAGATACCTAAGCGAAAGGCTCCAGCAGTACCGACGCGGTTGTTCAGGATTATTTTCTAAGCAAATCCGTCGTGTCCTTGCTAAGAGTACCGGTCTTCATAGAACACTGGCTGAGGAGCCAATACCTAAACCTTTGCTCGTTTAGAACATTGTAGAACCAGCGACTAAGCGAATCACAGTCTTTAGAGAGGTACGCCACAGTATTTCTTTTCTTTTCTTTTCTTCCCCCCCCCCCCCTCAAAAAAAGACTTTTAGCAAGGTCAGACTGGGTAGGTAATGTCAAAGCTCTTCAAGATCTACCTCAGCAAGACGATCGAGGAAATGATCCGCAGAGTACCTACCTACCTTAAAGAGATCCAATACTGATAATGGAAAAGTCCTGCTCCCAGAACAACATCCAGCCGCCGGTGCGAACGGAGAGAAATGGAGGTTGCTTGCGCGAACATTTCCAAGACTCTGCAATCGACCCCTTGTTCCCATTAGCCCTCTTGCGAGATTTTCGAAAACGCGTGACATCCGATTCAGACCGCCCGATCAATTTGCCGACATCCTCTTGCGTTGTGACGGACGCCTTCCCTCTCCGTGCTACGGAGCCCCTCTTTAACTTACTTAGGGATTCGTCTAGCGCTTATTTCTAGAGTTGCGTTGCCTGAGCTCACAATGCTACTCGGCCATTTTCGCCTATACCTACGAAAGTGTCAATGGTAGAAGGTTGAGACGTGGCGAGGGAGCTGAGATATGGCATCGAGCTGAGCCACGCAGTCGTCGTGGCCCACGTGAATGCGAGGACCAACACCTACCTACCTACCTACCTACCTAGAATCTCGAGTGCGCACACGTACCGTACCTACTATCCAGGGCGTTCGTTTCGAAAGCCATCTCTGCCACGCCTCTGCAACGATTAAACTGTAAAGTGCTTTGGGGATTTACGAGAAGAGAAGGGAAGGGAAGGGAAGGGTCTGGAGGAAGGCACGCGGCCGCTGCGGTGAGTTGCGTACCTACCTAGGCCAATCAGGGGAGACTTTCCAATACCTACGGTACCTACCCAGATAGGTACTCAAACATACCGCAAATCCACCGGAAAGTACCGGAGTCGTCGTGCTACGTACGTCCAGCTCCGAGGGAAGGCATGTTCAAGTTTTCCAATACCAGTCGTGCATTGCTTTGCTTCCTGCCGTTCAAAGAAGCAGTAGCTACAGTACTTCACGAAGCCACATTCCTTACCTAGAGCCCTGGCTGGTACCTACACAGTACCTGGGTAGGAAGTGATGCAACTACCTAGGTAAAATTGCCCCGGCCGAACTCACCCTCGAAAAAAACGGCAGGAAAATAGCGATCGACGCTGCTCCTCGAACAAAGTCAACAAAGCCGCGCGTCGGAGACTCCTCGCATCCTCGATGTTCACTTTGAGCCTATCTGCTGCCGTGACGTAAGAAGACGACCGCGACGACCCTATCCAGAAGCAGCGCTGTCTCTCGTTTCTAATAAGCCGTGCGATGGCGAACCTAGAATCCTCGCATGTACTCGGGGTCGGTCGAGACGACATGCCGCATTTCGTCACCATCTTACTGCGGTTGCAGCCACATCTTCTTCGCAGCGGAGACGTCTTACCCACGGTAAGCCCAGCAGCAGACGCTAGGCTAGTAGCGTTTTTACAACACCCAAAGAGGCATGCGTCTGACGTTTCGAAAGTCATCTTCATCCCTTTGGTACGGTTTCCTACTTTCCCAAATCACTCTGCGTCATTCGGCGGATCTACAGACCGAAGCGCAGGCGTCGTAGCTGCGACAACGCAGAGATTCCGCGGTTGCACCGGCCAATGCGTCTGCGCGATGCGATTTGATGTGTTTGGGATGGACGGCTGGGAGAGCTTTGGGAAGAGAGTGTGGGCCGCCAGTGTAGGTACGCGGAGACTATACACGAAGCGGCGCTGGTTTCGTACAAGTTGCTGTGATACCGTACTCAATCGGTCAGTGGTGAAAGGGGCACGGCTCTGCAGAGCTTGCGAGAGGATGGCCTTCCACGAAGGAAACCTCGATTTCCCACGTTGGAATCCGAGGGTAGCTCACCTATTTGATGTTCCCATGGCGCTGGACTGGCAACCGTTGTATCTTTTTAGGGGTACAGAAAACCCCACGCAAAGCAGGCGCAGAAAAGCGGATGGCAAAGACGGATCCTTGACGAAGTGCAGGCGCGAGGCCTCTGATGCCCAGTCGTCCCGCGAATCCGACCTCTGTCAACCTCGATACCCATGTCGAATCGAAGCCAACATGACAGTGGTTTGCATCAACGAGCCCTCCATGCCTAAAATAACTCGCGGCTAACAAGCGCAGGATGCACATGTCCTCACCTAGACGCCCTAAAGAAAAACCTTGTCTCGCAAAGCAAAACAATACGCCTCTCTGATCCTGCTAAGACAGCGCAGCACAGCACAGCACGGCACATGTGGACCCTGGCTCCCAGCTAACGGTTCACTCAAGCTTTCCCATTTCGCCGCTAAGCACATGGAAAATGCAATGTTGGCGGGTATAAATAGTCAGCCTGTCTACCCGCCGAGGATTCACAGATCCCTTGCTGGCACGGGCTGGGCCGCAACTTGATCGAATGGCGCGCTATCGAAAATCTCGGCGCCACTTCTGCACGCGGGTCTGCAGAACCAGCCACGTTGCCAGGGCTCGGGCTCAGGAGCGCGTGGCGCACCGCGGGCCTGAGGCCAGGGCAAGAGTCAGGTGACGTTGGGGTTCGGGGGTGGCTGCTGCGTTGTGGCAAAGCAGCGCACGTCTGCCCATTGGATGCTCTAGTCGCCCGATTGAGCCTGGGAAATTGATTGTATTTGAGATTATGCGGCATTGGGCTTCGAGGCCGCCCGTTTCGAATTTTCGACGAGGCCCTGCACTCGGGGCACGGTAGGCATAGGCGCACGAGCCGGGGAGTGGTGCGGGGCCAGAGTTGGCAAACACAGCTAAGCTTTCTGCGGCGTGTCTTGGCTACTCGGGCACAGGTGTCGGCGGAGGAGGTGCTTGGGGCTCCAGGCGTGGGCGGTGGAAAGTGTTTGGGGCTCCGCGTGTGGGCGGGCGATGTGACAGGTCGGGTGGAGAGGTGACAAGTCTGGTGGAGAGGAGGATGACAGGTCGGATGGAGAGGAGGGTGACAAGTCGGGCGGAGAGGCGAGAGTCGACAGTCAAGGCGGGTGTGGGCAGGAGTGAGTCGACAGTCAAGGCGGGTGTTTGTGTTGGCGGGCAGGCGCGGGGCAGTGGAAGTGGCAGGGGCAGGGGTGGCAGTGGCAGGGGCGTTCGGCGAGGCCTCAGCCTGTATGGAGGGAGGCTAAGCTTCAGATGTGAGACAGGGACTGGACTGGGATGAGAAAGCTTGATGGTTGCATTGGCGGGCTGGGCGGGCTGGGCGGCTGACGGGTGAATGCGCTGCTGTGCCGGATGCAATGCACGTCAGCACGAGTCAACGGCAGTGCATGGTGGCGGCGGCGGCGGCGGCGGTGGTGGTGGTGATGGTGAGGGTGGTGGTGAGGGAGGTGACGGTGGTGAGGGTGGTGAGGGTGGTGAGGGTGGTGAGGGTGGTGAGGGTGGTGAGGGTGGTGAGGGTGGTGAGGGAGGTGAGGGTGGTGAGGGTGGTGAGGGTGGTGAGGGTGGTGAGGGTGGTGACGGTGGTGACGGTGGTGACGGTGGTGACGGTGGTGGTGACGGTGGGTGAAACACTGAAACACTGAACGGCACCGGCTGGCCTCGGGCTGCGCGACGTGAGGGTTTCGCGACACGTCCAACTCAAGGAAGGCACCGCCGGCCAATAGTTGCCGACTCGGCCGCACCCCCCTCATGCGCCGGACCTCCTCCGTACGCACCGCCCAATCCCACGTCGCCAAAGCATCGGTTGCGGGAGGCACCTTCGCCAGCTTGCCCCTGACGGTTGACGGTTGACCACCACCGCTCGCATGCACTGAGGCCTAGCCAACAAACCACCACGGCCCAGCGCCCTCGACAGCCTCGCCGTTGGGCTGTTACGCTGTTACGCTATTACGCTGTTACGCTATTACGCTGTTACGCTATTACGCTGTTACGCTATCACGGTGTAGCTACCTAGCCACCACTACCTCAAATCCTCCCTCATCCCTCGTCCAGGTTACGGCTAGATAGCTGCCACCACGCCCTCGTCCCTCGTCCCAAATGCGCCCGCCCCAACGCAGGGCCGCAATCTAGCCCCGCGCTCGAGGGATGCTGCTGCTTCTGCTGACGGGCCAGAAGTGTCTGCTCGTGACCTGGCCTGTACTCGGGCCTTTTCCCATCTATTGACGCTAACCGTGGACGCCGTGGACGCCGTGGACGCCGTGCTCCCTGCGCTGCGCCAGCTTTTATCGTGGTTGATCGTCGTGTAGAAAGGTGCCTGTCCCGCCGTCCGCCGCCGTTGTACGCATCCACGAACCACGCTGTTTGTTTGTCTCTGCATCCCCCTCCCCATAATTTCCGGATCCCACGGCTGCTAGTGCAAGGCCTGCCGCAGAGAAACCTCTTGTGAAGGAAACCAAAAAGCTTCAACGTTGCGCGTCTTGGGTGCCGACCTACGCAGGGCTGCATTGTTTCCGCTTGTTTCCCCTCCAGCACGCCTATTATACATAGCACCCTGCCGCCCGCCCTTTCGCTGCTTTCCCTGTCTCTTGGGCCCCTCTAGCACTTTGAAAAGAAAACACCACTGGAAAGAAGCAAGAGTGCATCCGACGCGACCAACCCAACATCCTACCTTGCCAATCCGGTTGAATTCCACGCCAACGCTCGCAACGACGGCAAGAGCTATCCATTGGACCCCGACGGCACCGATTGCAACAACGGCAAGAGCTATCCATTGGACACCGACGGCACCACAGCGCACCACAGAACAACGCCGCCGTTGGCACACACACATACAACACCACATCGCCACCCGTGCATCCTTCTCACCCAACAGGCTCGTCTTGTTTTGATATCTAGTCTCTGCCGCGCGGCACAGCACCTTCCTCCCTGGAGCGGACGACCACTTCATATTCTCTACCTGGAACCACCTCCTTCCGAAATCCCACACACAAACCACGCGCCATGCTTTCCAAAACCTTGCTCTCGGCGCTAGCCAGCGCCCTCCTCCTCTCCACAGCGGCAGCACTCCCATCGAGAACTCACTGCCGCTGCACCATCACCCCCGCCGATGCCGCCCCCTCGCCCCCCTCCACCTACCACGACTCCCTGGAAAACCCAGACACCCTCGTCGCGTCCACCCCCACGCCCCCGGACCTTTGCCTCGCCCTCGGCCCGTCCCTCGAGAACCTGCGCACCGCAAACCCCGCCCTGTACGCCTCGTACATCAGCAAAACCGACGCCCAGCAGCTCGCCGCCGCGACCACGGCCCACACGCCCCTCAGCACCACCATCCTGCTCCGGCTCGCCGCCCAGCAGGGCTTCCAGAACCTCGGCGTCGTGCTGCCGGGCGCGCCGCCGCAGGACGGTGGCGAGCGCATCGCGTGTCGCGCCGAGACGGAGACGGGAGGGGAGGAAGCGTGGTCCGCGTACCAGGTGAGCTGGGTGACGCTGGTGGTGCTGCAGGTCGTCGTCATCTTGGTCGTTGTGGCGTGCGTGGCCGAGGGCGTCATGTTTGGCATGCGGTGGTGAGTTCTACCCCCTACCCCTTTTTTGGCTGACTCTGCCTCTGCCTCTGCGGGCAGCACAGCAGAGTAGAGCAGAGCAGATGTGGGATTCGAGACAGCGATGCTAATTAGTAACAGGATGGCTTCACGCACACCCCCAGCTCTCATCACACTCCCGCTGACCATCCCCGGACGCCCCGCGCGTCTCCGCCTCAGCGGTGAAGAGCGCCGCCTCTTCGCCATCCCCGTGTCCGACGACTTTGACACGCGCAGCCCGGGCGTCGAGAAGAAACTCCGCGTCTATGCCTCGCTGAGCTGGCAGGCGCAGCGGTACGCCTACATTGAAGACGAGGACGACGAGTTCAACAGACCCGTCATGTGATGCCTCATGTCATGTCATGTCTTAATTAATTAATCCATTCTTCCTTCACGCCCCGCGTTGTAGCACTTCTCGTATCCAATCAATGTTATGCCATGCTATGGACGTTTACGAGACGCAGGCGTCTTGCAGCCTCGCTCTCGTTGACCCTCGTCTCGTCTCCCTCCTCCGACCTTCGCCCCGCCCCGGAAAGGGAAAGCGCGGGGCCGATGGTATAGTAGTCACACGACCCGCATTCCACTGGCGCGCCTATCTAAGTGAGAACCGCGCGTTGCCGACCGATGCTGTTGTTTTTGCTGCTGTTGGCTGCTGATGCTGGGGTATATATGGGCGCGTCGGATGTGTAGTCGCGCATCAATCTCGTGCGTGCGTGCGTGAGTGAGTGGGCGAGCGAGCGGGGAACGCCGAAGAAGAGAAAAACAGGTTTCTATCTACGCAGAAAGTCTCAATGGCGTTTCACGGCCGACGAATGCATGATGGGAGGGAGGTGCGGAGGGGGGGGGGGCGATGGTGCAACTCCGCCAGAGTACGGTACGGTACGGTACGGTATCGATCGTACGCACAGGGCATGCATCGGGAGCGGTGTGGCAGCCGTATCTTCACCTTTGCGTGCGTCGCTTGCACCGATGAGCAGATATATACATACAACCGAAAGGTGTGCAGCACAGGATGTAGGGAAGTCTATAGTAGAGAAGGGGTTCGGGTGTCTTTATTAGTGCCGGCGCCAGGCCGGCGGTCGCGCGGGACAAGGAACTGTCTGTCGCATGGAAACGGTGGCTTGGAGTGGAGGAGCCGGGCAATGTCGCTGGGAAAGTGTCGCTGGGAAGTGTCGCATGGGCCAGCCAGCAATGCAGGGTCGAGGAATGTCCATCGTAATGGACGGTTGTCGCATGGGTATCGTAACATGGTCGTAAGGTCGTGATGGGGTATTATAGTGAAAAATCGCGTGGGTCGTAAGGTCGTCAAACATCACCGGTGATGCTGGGTAGGTAGGTTGGTGGAACGTCGTTCATTACAATCTCGTAAGAACAGGATGATGGCGGTGTCGACACCGCCATCCGAAAGTAGGTGTCGCATATCGAAGCGTGTACAGGTCGTAGAGGTGCGGCGTCGAGAGCGATTGGGCCGTTGAAAGTAGACTGTAACTCCGTGCGCCGTAACAATGATCGCAAAAATACAGTGCAACAAGATTTTAGAGACAAAAAAGGATAGGCTGAAGGACGGATTGGTCGAAGGGTAGGGGCGGGTGGAGGTCATTACGGCCTCCTACGGTAAGGTAGGGGTGAACTTCTCGATCGTAGCAACGATCAGGACAATGCCGACATTGCTTTTTAAAAGAAAATGCCACGGCATGCTCGTCTATCTGACGAAAGGGTTTGACTTGTAGCCTTGCTCGTCGATGACATCGACCCAGAAGACGCTGTCGCCATTGTCCTGGCGACGCCAGACCTCCTTGACGAGGTCGATCATCCCACGGAAGGGCTTCGCTGGCAAGCGTCTGGAGTACTCCTGCAGACGCTTGACGGCAAACTCTCTCGACTGACACACCCTCGTGTCGTTTGCATAGACGTCGAAGAAGTCCACGGAAGACACGAAGCGGAGTTCAGAGGCAGCGCTGACGATCAGGATGTGCTGGATGCAGATGGTGCCGGATGATGATGGAATCGAATCGATGAGATCCAAGATGTGCATGGCCAGCGAGTTGAGCCATAGTTTGGTGTCCGTATCTTCGTAAGCTGTCTCGAAGCGAGGCATAGGAAACGTATTGAAATCTACAAGCTCGCCCGAGTGGGAGTCCTTCGTTCCCAAACGCTTTCGAAGTATAGAGGGGAAGACGCGGTAAATCTCCAGCAGGCCAGCGCAACGGTAAGCTTCGGCAACGGCGACAAAGTCTTGTTTTGATGTTCTCTCATCGCCCAGCTCTGCTATCTCGTCCGTCGTGGGGTACTCAGCAGCGAGAAGGTCTTCTTCCAGAGTGGCAGCGTTCAAAAGGTTCTCGTGATGACGTCGAAAGTCGACGCTGGCGTTCCCGTCACGCATGCGCTCTCTGCGAACAAGTCTTCCAACCTCAGCGAACAGAATCATGATGGTAGGGGCAATGCCAGTCCATGGATGAGGCATGATCTTCCCGTCGGGCTTTCTTGCCGAAGGAATCTTCTTGGGTCGGGAACGTAACCCACTGGGAGCAAAGGTCATGGCGTCTGGGTTGACGAAGCCCATGAGCATCTCCCAGTATATCAGAGATTCTTCAAAGAACTGGGTCTCCCGCTGCTTTCCTCCATCACCCTCGGCATTGTTGAGAAGCTTTGGGAGAATCAAGCTCCGAGCCGCAGACAAGAACTCTTCGCCAAGGATGTCGTTGTCGTGCCAGCCTGTTGTGGTACCAAGGAGCATGGTGCTTAGAAACGCCTTTGTGCAACTGATTGAGTCATTATGTGCAAGCGGGAGCTCGGTCAGAAGCGCGTCGCGAGCTTTGCGCTGCATGTCTACGCCAAGTTGCGCCATGTAAGGAAAGGTATTGGCCAGGTGGGCGGCCGCCATGGACATGATACCATAGTAGATGGAAGGTGTGTGTTGATAGATGCGACCAATGGTGGTCCGGAAGGGATTGAGATGAGAATCGAAGCAAGAGAAACGGCCACAAACTTCTTTGAAGTAGTGCTGAACTAAAACCGACTCGAGATCGTCGGCAGTTGAGGAAGGAGAAGGACTTGGTAGGCGGTAGAAGTCAAGAAGCAGCGACCGAGACAAACGGGGGCTGGAGCCGGTATCGTCATTTGCAGCTTGCGACGGTTCTTCAGCGTTGTAGTCAATACACTCCGATGGTCCTGGACCAATGTCAAACCCGTCTAGAGGCCCAAATGTGAGATCATCGTCTGGCATACCCACGGCGTCAACGAGGTCATCCATCATCAGGGGATCGAGATCGAGGGGATCGTCGAAGAAGAGCGGCTCAGGTAGCTGATCGAGCTCAGGAGGTGAGCCATCACTAGGCTCAGGCGTCGAGTCCTCTGAGGAAGTGAGAGAACCTACGACCATCGGCGGTGGTGACTGCTGGTGTGTCTCCGTGTGAGCTGCGTCGGGCTGCTTGCCTGCAGGCAGGACAGCAGCCAGTGCTTCAAAGTGACGCTCCATGTCAGGTGGCACTTGGAGAGACTTCTCCTTGGGGCTCGCCTTGGTGACGATGGCCGTGGAGCCATTCTTGTGTGGTGCCGGAGCGAAATGTGTTGGTTGAAAGACCTCATACTTGGTAGACCACTTGAGTGTCTTCTCATAGCCTGGGCAGGCTACGTTCCTTCTCTTGCACTGGAGGCACCCGGGCGCCGTCTCGTCACACTTGAGCTGCGACAATGTCAGCGAGTGGCTTACGTGGCCAACAGCGGGAGGAAAGACGCACCCTCTTGATCTTGCACCTCCCGCATCCGTTTCTGCTTTTTGTCTTCTTCACCTTGACATCATTGGTAGCATGGTTGGCCTTGACCTGAGCCAATGGGGGCATATCGGCTAACGAGCAGGGTGGGGGAGGGTGGTGAAGCGGTGAAGCGGTGAAGTGAACAAGACGAATATGGGCTGACAAGAGCGTGATCCGGGGTATTTTTAAATAATGTGCGTTTGACGAGCTAGGTCAGCCGATGGGAAACGGTGCTGATAGTTTCGTCGGTCATGATACGCAGCAGCTGATAGATAGCGACGTGGTCGTTGGGTTGGATGGCGGGCAGCCGAGAACGGAGCATCTGTGCTGCACATTGTCTAGGGCGGCGGATATTGGCGAGGGGCACCAAGTTGCAAAGTTGACCTGAGGACCTCGCTCCAACGCATGTGCAGGCGGCCGGCTGCAAATCGACGGCACGCATTTTTTGCGGGTTGATTTGATGCGTGTTCGCCTGCCAAACTGCGAAAAATGACGCTGGTGATGTTCGGCAACGGAGGCTCGATTTCGCACGATCGGCGGACCCCACTTGACTTGCCCCAACATCCAAGTGGATGCAATGGAAAGCACAGCCCGATGAGGGAAGGCGCGCGTCCGTCCGCCGTGGCTTTCCCCAGAGGCGCTGCATCATCGCCACCTCACCACCAATGACACTCTCCACCATGCATGGATGCCCTGGCGCCACGACATGGAGAAACTCCTCTTGTGCATCGGCATGACCTGGTCGACCTCGCTCTGCGTCTGAGGGGGCAATGCCTTCAGTCTGGACCCTCTGTCGACGGCCGCCAACCCCTTCGCGCCCTCTTGCGAGAACTACCGAAGCGCTACAAGCCTTCTAGCCTTCTTCCATGCGGCCAGCGTAGCGATAGAGAGAGGCCTTTGACCGTCGGACGAACCCGTGCCTCAAAGAACCGGGAACCCGTGCAGCAGCAGGCCGGAGCAGCCCAGGCGAGGCTTTCTCTACCAACTGACAACACCTTCATCGTAAGCTTTGTTCCACACTGGTCCACCACCCCAGCTTCTCGTTGAGTAGTGCGGCCGGTCCCACCTCGGAAAGAACGTTACTGCCGCCACCCAACACAGAGGCTGTCGCGTGAGATAGCCTAGCGTCTCGAAGGCTTCGAGGCAGCTTTGAAGTCTCTGCGATAGGAGCACACGCAGAGATACGGTCTCATCACCGAAACGCGGATCCGCATTCTTTATCAGTTACACCGCCCCATACCCGCGAGTCAGCGGCTAGGTGTGGATAAGGTAGATCAAGATTGTCTTGCTAACCTACACGTGCAATGGTGCCAGGACGAACGTCTGCTTGAAACGTGGGCCGACTTGTTACAGCAGAATTTGTGGTGGTGCAATGTGCGCGGCCTTATCAACGCGTATAGAGTGTATTCGTGGCAAGTGGAAGCGCCTTGTACTCCACCCTTGCTAGTTGTAGTTTATGGGCGTTGGGTCGCTGCAGAAAGAACGGCAAAATTGCAACACAGCCGAAAAGCGAGCCTGTCTGCCGCTTTAGAACTTCTCCATAAAGTTCTTCCTGACTGTCCACATCCGCGCACGCTTGCCGTAAATGTACATGGGAATAGAAAGAAGCATGCAACCGAGCTGTATACCGCCTACGGCGATGAAAGTGTCTTTGGGGCCGCTAGCCGCAAGCCAGTGGGTGAAAAACAATGAGAAAATGAATCCGTGAAGAATGTCTGGGTGATGTCAGCAAATGGTCGCTGTTAGGAACGTGAAGCAAGCATACTTTTGGAGAAGTTGAGGGTAACAAGCGCCTCCCCGGCGTATTGTCGGTATGAGTCGACCACAAAGGTGACCGAGGTGGTGGATCCAAGAGAGCAACCAAAGCTAATCACGCCGAAGAAAACGGTGGGTACAATCCAATTGTCCCTTTCTTCCGCGCTCCACCCAAAACCCATGAGACCAATGACGGTGCTGATAGCAATTGGGAGCGCCATGACCAGACGAAACTCTGGTTCATAGACTCCATCATTGCGACGTGCCATGAAGCGCACAACGATATCACTGATCTTGCCTGCCACTGCTGTGCCAAGTACTCCTCCGACGAACGGAGAGACGTAGACCAGACCAACTTGGAGCGGCGTGAAATTGTACGACTCGTGATTCTGGTAGATCTCGGCCACCGATTCGCTGAGCACAATCAACCAGCCTACAGCCAAGGCGTACACCATCGACGACCATAGAACGGCGGGGTAAGCATAGAGGACGAAAGGGCGCATCATGACCTTGAACCATTTGTCTCTGACCAGACGACCATTCCAAGGCTTGAGTGACTGCACGTATGATTTCTGGGGTGCCCCCCGGTAAAAATCGGTATAGTGTATAGCCGAGACCACGGATGCATGGTCAGTTTCAGCATGGGACTCAGGTTCGGTCGTGTTCAATGCACGATCCGTATTAGCATCAGGATGCTGATGTTGCTTTTCCGAATCACTGTTGATGGCATATGACGCGGCATTAGGCATGGAAGCGTCGTTTGGGGAAGCAGTGTGAGAGACGGATCCAAAGTAGTCGTGATCGGTATCAGTCGCCAAGATGTTACTTTCTGTCTGTGATCCTGGGTCGGAAGCGAAGCCCACTCTATGTGCTCTAGGTGGTCGCGTCGGGTTGGCCACTGGGGACACCGGCGAGGACGCGGTGAGCGGTACAGAGGCATGACCTGTACCATCTGGCTTTCGATGGCTCTGTCGTGACGGTAGATGGAAGTGGTGGCGTGCTCCAGGGCTACGACTGCGCGCTCTTCTTGAGCTCCGACCTCGGGCATGCGGGGTGCGGTCCCAGAACGTCTCGGGCACGCAGAAGAAGATCAAAAAGAAGCAAAATGCAACAACGATAGCCACAATCCTGATCAATGTTAGTCTCGCTGCACTCTCATGCGTCGGAGTCCTCAAACGATTTGTGATGCCTTGCACAGAATGGCATCCGATATTTTTACCAATACAGGGGAGTGCTCTACTTACTTGAAAACCCATCTCCAGCCCATAGATTGAACCACGGCTGCGCTGACCAAAGGAATAAGGTTCTTGCCGCCTAAAAGTAGGAGTGTGTATATTCCTAATCGGTAGGCACGCTCGTGCAGAAAAAAAATCTCGGCAATGGTCGCGGAGGGTAGGCATTCTACTGGAGAGACTGCCATTCCTTGAACGATGCGGGCCACGACGAGTGAAGCATCTGATGGGTTTGTGAGAACTGCCCATCCGTCCCAGGGCTGATGACTTACAATTAGGTGAATACGCGCACCAGACAGAAGCTAGACAGAAGAGGACGATTGCAACAAGGTACACTATGTTTTGTTAGCGTATGCTATGCTGCATTGTGGACGGCCTCACCAGGTCTTTTGCCCCACAGTATGGCGGTGGGTGAGGCCACGACGCTGCCCAGGCCCAGACCCAGCATATAGAGTCCCGTCGTCAGAGCGACCTGGGGAACCGTGACGTCGTAAGTTTCGGCAACATTTTTGAAGCCTAAAGTGTGGTGAACAAAGTCAGTGAAATGGTCAAACGCGAGGGAATTGAGCAGGAAGGGGGAGTTTTCGTCTCAGCTTGTTACTAAAGTCTGAAAATTTCAGCCATCATTAACAGCAAGCGCAGAAAACAACCACTTTATACCCCGGCCATACGTACCCGCTGCCAGAACGGGTGTCATGCCGCCACCGACCATACAGTATAAACCGAGCGAGATGAGGGCGGCATCGCGACGCAGCTGTTTCCAGTTTAGAGGATCGTTGGCCGAGTCCTCTGGCTGCGGTTCCAAGATGAATTTGCCATCTTTTGTTCGCTTCTTTTCCTGCTGCCGAAGCTCTCGCGACTTGGCCGAGCCGCGCGAGCCTGTGGAGGAGCTGCGAGGTGCGGGTCCGTATGGAGATGGAAGGGAAGAGGACGAAGTGCGGGCGTGCGCGTGCTGTAGACCAAGCGGTTCGTTCCTCTTGTGGACGCTGGAGAGCAGGATCACGGAGCCTGCAGATTCTCTTCAGTCTGGGTCCGAGGGAATGTGTGTCGCATTGCTCACCAGGGACTTCATCAGTGTCGGCGGTCAGGATACCGAGACGAGACTTCCTTGCTGGACGTTCCTTCTCAGTTGGGTGGTCTGGCGCCTCTGTCGCTTTCCTCACGAAGAATCTCGCCATGGCGCTGTAGGTGACGGCGAGATATGCTTCGAGGACCAAGTTGATTCAGGGTGCCGCATGAGCAAGCCAACGGGGGCAAGAATTTCGGCACGGTGCGGACGCGGCGGTCTTATCCAGGAGCAGGGCCGTCAGAAGAAGTAGGGCGGCAACAGAAGGCTGCAGATGTCACATCTATCGCAGCCATGGTGTACGGCGGTGAGGGGTCCACAGTTGCCAGTGTGACACGGTAACGTGAGAAGGTTGTTGTGGGTACCTCCTGGTGGTGGTGGGTCTGGTTGGTGTTGTCGGCTAGGACTGACATCATTGCGCTAGCTTTTAGCGCAGCTGATCGCTGCCCCGTGACCTCGAGCAGAAAGCTCATGTGACTGACCGCGCTCAAGCACCATCTTTATCGCGTTTACCGCGCGTGTTGCAGTGCTTGTCTTAAGAAGCCCTGCCGTTCTATCCATGTGCACAGCCATGCTGCATGTACGCACATCGATCTGCAGCACCATATAAGTCCGAGTCGATGTTATTGTTGCTCTCCCGCACGCATCACAAGTTGCGTGACAACCTCATCAATCCTGGGCTCGTCTGAAGACGGTGAAGCACACAAGGATATTGTGACTGTGATGCCGCGGAAAGTGTGACTGACAGGTCGGCTTCAGGGCTAGGAAATACGTAGGACGACAACCATGTCTGCCGAGCACTTGTAGCCTGAATCAATGCCGGATCTCATGATACTGTGCTGAGTCTACTGTGCTGATATCTATAGTCTACTGTGCCGGTAGTCTATAGATAGTCTGCTGTGTAGGTAGCAACAGTGGAACAACTACCTTGCTGGTTGCCAAGGCGAGTCTAACCAAGATGGGCAGCCGAGACCCTGAAAGCCGCGCTGAGCCGCACAGACGCATGCTCGCCCACCAAAACACCACACACGCCGACCGCTGATCTTGTCAGAGCTTGGGTGGATCTGCAAGGCCTTAAATACACATCATTCGGCCCGCGACGCTGCAACGCCTACACAGTACGTCGATTCACGCGATAGCCTTCAACAACACGACAATACTCATGCTTCCACCGCTTCTGTTCCGCCGCGGCACCTCGTCGCCACAACTGCCCTATCTACCTAGCGCCCAACCGAGCCGGTCAATGAATCCTCCGCACCTTGGCTTTTCGCCCTGCTCCGTTGCTCCGCCTTATCTCTCACCGTGCCGCTTCAACAAGTCGCCGACGACACATTGATTTGCCGTTTTGCAAGTCGCTGACTGCACATTGATCTGCCGCTTCCCAAGTCGCTGACTGCACATTGATCTGCCGCTTCCCAAGTCGCTGACTGCACATTGATCTGCCGCTTCACAAGTCGCTGACTGCACATTGATTTGCCGCTTTGCAGGTCGCCAACTGCACATTAGCTGTTGCTTGGCAAGTCGCGAGGCGTCGAATCGTCTTAGGAAAACAATCAGCCTGATTATTAGCATGAGATGGGAATAACCCGGCTGCCACCATCTGCAACCATCGCATGTTACCCCTGCCAAGCACAACTTTGCAACCGACCGTCGCCTAGCCCGAGGCATCGCTTCTCACGAACACGTGCTAACAAGAGCTTTTGGCTTGGTGATGCGGCTGCAGCCCGCCATGGGAAATGAGAGTTTTGTGCTGTGAGGATTCTAGGGAACAACACATTCAAGCGGACCGCGGCTATTTTACTTGGACCATGGTCCCTCGCATATCAATTTATGGACCATGGTCACTCGCATATTAATTTACAGAAGTCTGGCCAGGCGAGGGAGTACAAGGCGAGGTGAGAGGTTGCGGCAACTGTACAGTATTGGTACATGAAACCGTTCTCGCGAACGCCCCATCTGGTTCAGCCCTAGCGTCTAGCCCTCAAAAGGTCCACGATACAACTTTAACCTGCCTAACCGAGCACTGTTGCCTACCAGACATCGTTCGCGCGCCAGTCAGACGAACTACAGCAAGCCACAACGGGGGCCAATTCACACATTCTACGGCCCTTTCGACCCGTCCAGCCGCTTGATTCTCATGGGGTGTGCTAATGCACAGTCACACCTTGTGCGATTCGTCTGTTACTCAATCCCTCCAAGCCGACTGCACGAATACGAGGGGAGGCGGCAGCATGACCCACCGAGCCTATTTCGATGCCGCCGCGCCTTAGCAGGTACCGAAGATGATGGAAAACTAATAATCATGCAATTTCCCATGCCTTTTGTCGGTTTCTGTCCCTGCTGTCACTCAGTCGTTCAGTGCTTCGTAAAAAAGGCTGAACTAGGTCACTCCTAGTCCTCCTCCCACACTCCCTAATCCAACAGCAGCCATTTGGCTTGCGTCCTTTCTTTGTGGAAATCGTCCATCACACTCACTACTGGCCATACCTCAGGCCGCCAATCGCTATCACGATATTGCCATCGCGTATAATCCCTAATATTTATTCAATCATGTTTTCTCGATCTCTCGCCCTTGGCCTCCTGGCCTCGACCGTCTCAGCATTTGATGCATCCGCCAGCAACAATGTTGCCATGTACTGGGGTCAGGGAAGCAACCAGATCACTCTCAAGGAGCTCTGCAACGACCCTAGCGTGGACATTGTCAACTTGGCTTTCGTAAATCAGTTCCCTACCAAAAGGGGCGAATATCCCGCAACCAACTTCGGTATGTAAGCACATGTACCCCTTCATCATCCTCTATCACCAGCATCGAGTACAATTCTTGGATCATTGGCAGAGTGTTCTGAGGCTAATTGCTCCTAGCCAACGCTTGTGATGACATCTTCTACAAGGACGACTTCGGCAATGAGTCAGGTCTCCGCTCAAGCTGCCCCACAATCATAGAAGGCATGCAGACATGTCGCGAAAACGGCAAGAAAGTGTTGCTTAGCATCGGAGGAGGTTATCCCACCGACTACTACCTCAAGACCAAGGACATCGCAGAATACCTTGCAGACTTCCTCTGGGGTGCTTTCGGTCCCCCTGACTCCACGTGGACGGGACCGCGTCCATTCGGAAAACAGTACGTCGATGGCTTCGATCTGGACCTCGAAGCCTTGATGACCCCGGAACCGTTTACCGGATACTTGTCTGCCAACTACGAGCACCTCGTGAACAGGTGGAAGAACGTCCTTTTCCCGACAAAGGCAGGCAACTTCTACATTTCGGGCGCACCCCAGTGCATTGTTCCGGACGTAAGACTGGCCGATGCTATCAGCAAGTCGCACTTCGACTTCGTGTTCGTGCAATTCTACAACACGGCACTTTGCAGCGCACGCAGGGCATACGAAGGCGTTGTGGCTAGTAACGGTGTTGTGACTACATTCACATTCGACAACTGGGTCACCTGGCTCACGGCCAACTCCAAAGTCAACCCTAATGTCAAGCTCTACCTTGGTCTACCAGCGGACAAGGGAGCCGCACCGAACGACCAAACCTCCTATCTTGAACCTATTGAAGCCAACAAGGTCCTCACGTTTTACAAGAACAAGTACCCGTCGATATTCGGCGGTGCGATGCTGTGGGAAGCCACCTTCAACGCAAAGAATACCTGCAATGGCCCGACTTACTCGACCAACATTAAGGCTATCCTTCAGGGCTCCTACAAGCCTGCCACCTGCCCCACGCCTACCTCGTCGTCCATTGCATCAAGCAGCTCCTTCCCGACCCCGACCGCTATCAGCCCTGGCGGACAATGTGGTCCCGAAAACGGCTACGGCTGTGCGGAGTCGCTGTTCGGTGACTGCTGCAGCATTTACGGCTACTGCGGAAGCTCGGCGAGTTACTGCGGAGCCGCCTACTGCAACCCCAAGTTCGGCAAATGTGGCATTTCCAGCAGCAGCAGCAGCTCAGTGCGTCCTACTATCACTTCCAGCTCTTCTTGGTCTTCCTCTTCGTCTGCTAAGCCAACGTCCTCCGTCAAGACTTCGTCTTTCATCGGATCTACATCCTCCGCGAAGACTTCGTCGTCCATCAAGACCTTGTCGTCCGTTAAGCCCACGAGCTCTGTGAAGCCGACGTCCCGTTCCGCGATACCTACCTCCTCAGTCAAGCTCTCATCGTCTGCGAAGCCTTCATCGTCCTCTGGTAAGCCTACGTCATCCGTGAAGCCAACATCGTTCTCCGTCAAGCCTACATCGTCATCTGTTAAGCCTACGTCCTCTTCCACAAAGGCTTTGAGCTCCACCAAGACGTCGTCATCCTCTGTCAAGCCTTCATTATCTTCTGTTAAGCCTACAACTTCTGCGAAGCCTTCGTCTTCCGCAAAGCTTACATCCTCCACAAAGGCTTTGTCTTCTTCTGTCCAGCCTTCGTCGTCCTCTGTTAAACCTACGTCCTCGGCCAAGCCTACCAGCTCGGTCAAGCCTACCAGCTCGGTCAAGCCTACCAGCTCGGTCAAGCCTACCAGCTCTGTCAAGCCTACCAGCTCTGTCAAGCCTACCAGCTCGGTCAAGCCTACCAGCTCGGTCAAGCCTACCAGCTCGGTCAAGCCTACCAGCTCGGTCAATCCCACGTCTTCTGTCAAGGCTTCGTCGTCCTCTGTTAAGCCTACGTCGTCCAAGGCTGTTTCCCCATCGAAGGCTGCCTCCACGTCACAAGCTGCATCCACGTCGAAGGCCGCTTCCTCCACCAGGTCCACTAACATCTCTTCGCGCGGCGCGGCCTCTTCTCTGGGCAGCGTGGTTTCGAGCAGCGCAATCGTCTCTCCAAGCCTTGCCTCCAGCACCGGTCCAGCTGTGACTTTGACTCCCAGTGCCTCCGTTGCTCCCGTGAACAGCACTATTGTTACTCCTGTGCCCACGGACACTGGTTCTTCCAGCATCATCAGCTTTTCTTCGGCGCCCTCCAATGGCTCATACTCTGCGTATCCCACAGTCAATTCGTCGACCACTGAGCACAGCTATCCTGTTTATACTGGACCCGGTTACGGAGTCCCTACCTCCAAAACGGTTGAGGATTATGCTGTTCACTCCTCCAAGACGTACCCCGTGGATTCTAGCCAAGGTCATGGCAAGCCGTCCGTCACTAGCAAGCCTGAGGCTGCTGGGACCACCACCTACACCACATCGTACGTCGATGTCTGCGAGACTGGCTTGACGACCATCACTGCGACCGTCACCAAGACCTACACTGGCATTGCCCCAAATCCTACGTACAACGAAGTTCCCGAGGGCTGGTACACCACTGTTACTGTCTGCACCCACTGCGGACCAGCAACCACAACTGTCACTTTGACCAAGCCCTACCAGACCCCCACGGAAGCGGCGTACCACGCTCCATCTGCTCCGGCAGGTTACTCTGCAGACAAGGGTTCTTACTCCGAAGCCAAGCCGTCCAAGGCGGCGTACGTCCCCCTCCCTGACATGGATGCAGGCGAGGAGCCAGCCAGTGCGACGAGCAAAGTCTACGTAAATGTGGTTCCGGTTCCCGCGTCCGAAGCCCCTGGCTACCAAGCCACTCCTGCGCCCCACGTCCCTGTCACCACCGCGGCGTACGTGCCCAGCGGAATGGCGAGCAGCACCAAGGGCGCGGCAAGCTCCACCGGTGCCCCCGTGCCTTCTTACACACCTCCTCTTTTCGAGGGTGCCGCGAGCAGGTTCAGCGTGGGCGTGAGCAGCGTCATCGTGGTTCTTGCCGCGGGTGTTCTTCTGCTGTAAATGTCTCGGTGGATAGTTTCTGGATTTGTTTCCCTCGGCAGCTTGTCTGCGGAGCCGGTTTATTTTTATTTCTATTCTTCATTTCTTCATGTGCTCAGATTTGATGAATGGATGTATAGATGGATGTATGGGCTTGATGATGTTGGGTGGATTTTGAGGATATGGTTTGCATGCAATGGGTTTTGCTCGAGCTCCTGCGTTGCGCAAAGCGTGCGAACAGTTTATAATGTACTAGGTATCTAAATTGTCATGTGTATGCCGACTTGGGAGTCGATGGTGCGGTGGTGATGGCTGTTTTGGTTCGCGTAGGTACCTACCTGAGACGTGCATGTGAAGCAGGGAGTCGGTAATACGGTGATGATTCGCATGTCTACCTGAAACCTGCATGTGAAGTCGGTACGAGTACAACGAGGGAGTCGATACTATGGTGATGATGGCTGTCTCGGTTCGCGTACTTGAGACCTGCATGTGAAGCAGGGAGTCGGTAATACGGTGATGATTCGCGTACCTACCTGAAACCTGCATGTGAAGTCGATACGAGTACAACGAGGGAGTCGATACTATGGTGATGATGGCTGTCTCGGTTCGCGTACTTGAGACCTGCATGTGAAGTAGGGGGTCGATAATACCGTGATGATGGGAGAGTCGAGATTCCGGCATGCTTCGCTTCCACGAGTTTGTTCTTTGGACGCAGGGAGGATCGAGCAGCCGAGGTTCTTTGATGTCATGTAGCGTCCCAATCTCCCGCGATGCTAGCATAGGGCCGATGCGAGGGAGAGGGCTGTTTGCGGCGGTGATTGGCTGCCCCGCCGGGTCCAAGGCGAGGGAGAAGTCATGGCAAAAACCGCGTCTCAATCGGCGGCCATCCTTGCTTGCCTTTGTCGAGTCTTCTGCTGCAGAGACACTCCGTCTCCATGTCCATGGATCTCTGCCCTCGTTCGCGTGTCTCGCCGGCCATGCAATGAACACGCCGCCGCGCTCCTCGCAGACGGAGCCATTCCGAACCGAGCCTCGGGCGACATGGGGACATGGCGCCAAGTATGCAACATGCGCTGGCACGACGGACGGCCCTGAGGACACTCGTCGCCTAGTTGCAGCGCACACTGTTCACTGTCAATTGCGCATGCATCCGCTACTCAGCGCTCTGCAGGCCCCAATTGACCCGTCGACTTGATCCCAGGAGCAATCCGCGTCCGCCATTGCCCAACCGCGACCCGCGATCCGCGACCCTCGACACCATGGCCAGCGCCTGACGACGCCTGTCTCCAGACCCATTGCCCCCCGCCGTCGCAGCGTAGCGCAGCGCAGCGCCCTATCGTCACCCGCACAGCCGCTGTGGCTAGTTGCCGTTGCCGGCGAGCAGACGTGAGAGGAGAGGAGGCGGCGAGGGCACGGCGGTGACGGTGGCTGCCGTCTCGATACGCGACCACCTGGCAGCGCGCGCGGCAACACGCAACCGCACCGGCGGCAACAGCAGAAGCATTTGCGCAGAAGAGTCGGTGAAGCATGCCCGGCGACTCGTGGGGCATTTCTTGTTTGCGACAGCGTAAGTATACGTCGTCTCGCAGCGCGTCCCAGCCTCCCCATTACGGCCCACGACCGCACCCACCAACCACCCCAACCCCCCAGCTATTATCTTGTGCCCCCGGCAATGGCACTGCTCCCTGCCATCGCCCTCACTAACAGCGTGCTCTCCAGGCATTGCAGCATCCCTTCAGCCCGCCCGCTAGTCCCAGCACTGCCTGTGCCCCCTCGGACCCAGCGCTCCACCACCTGTCCCATCGGTCAACACCACCACCACCACCACTCGTCCTCCTCGTCGTACCGGCGCCCGTCGCCTCTGGGGTTGCCCGATTGCGCAGCAGCACTCCGCGCTCGCCACATTGACGACTACGGCGCTCGACGCATCCACCCTGTACCACCCCACCCAGCCCATCTCTGACGATACCCACGATAACGACCCTTCCGCCTTCGAGCCTTACATCTCATCGCTACAGCAACGCCAGCAGCAGGCTGCCGACTTCTTCAGGGCCCAGCACAACTACTCGCGAGCCTCGAGTTCCGACGGCAGCGCCGCCCACAGCCTCAGGCGCACCCCGAACATCGAAGACGTTCGCCAACAGTACCGCACGACATCAGCCGATCCAGCGCCGCAACACCAACAGCGCACCGTCCGCTTCGCCTCCGAGTATCCGCACTTGAGCCCTGGTCTCTCTGGCAGCTTTCGCGCCCGCAATTCAGACCCGCAATTCGACCCGCACCCCGCGCTCCGCATCTCCCAGCGGACTGCGTCTGCGATCCGCTTTGTGCTCGAAGTTGCCATCCGGACCCCGTATCCCTTGACCCCAGATCTTGCTGAGGAGAACGCGTCCATGGCGGAATTGACAGCCGGGGGCAATGGTCGCGCTGCCAATGCCGGCGCGCGCGCCGGGGGACCGTTTCCAGTCACCAAGGAGGACCGCCCCAACATCCTGACGCCGCAGATGATCATGAACAATCGTCGCCAGCGAGAAGCGCGCCGAGAGGCTGAAGAGGAGCGAAAGGCACAGGAAGCACGGGAAGAGCGCAGGAGAAGTGCAGAACGGAGAGCCCAAGCTGCTGGCGTTGTAGGCGCCCCCACAAATCCCGATGCGGGGATACAAAGACAATCGCAACCTCAGCAAACGTACGATAGTGGCTATGGCTCATACGGACCACAGGGCGCCAGTGCGAGGCAACCTGCACCTCAAGCGGCGGCCACACTGCCACCATCAGGACGTGCACATGATACAACATCCGGCGCGCAGTCTAATAGGCCGCGTGCAAATTCACAATCGCAGCAACAGCCTCGTCCTATCCAGCAACCCTCTATCACACAAACTGGCTCCTCGCGACGGCCACCGCCCGCGCAGCATGCCAGAACCCCCTCTGCTCCTGCCGCGTCCGCGCAACCAGCTTCTTTTGCGCCTGCGCCTGCTTCGGCCTTTCCAGGTACTTCCTCCTCTCAGCAGCGCCAGTCTATCACTTCGACATTTCCACATGCCTTCGAACGATGGGAAACGCTGTCGTCCCATTGGGAAGGCCTCACTTCTTACTGGATACGCCGATTGGAGCAAAATACAGACGAGGTGCGCGGCGCACCCCTTGCTCAGCAGATGTCCCGCCAAATCACCGATCTCTCAGCCGCCGGCGCAAACCTATTCCACGCTGTCGTTGAGTTGCAACGGCTTCGAGCGTCATCGGAGCGCAAGTTTCAAAGATGGTTCTATGACCATCGACAAGAACAGGAGCGGGCGCAAGAACGCGAAGCACAACTCGAAGTCACAATAAGAGAGGAAATTGCCGCGCGAAAT
This sequence comes from Paraphaeosphaeria minitans, assembly GCA_015832175.1. Classification (NCBI taxonomy): domain Eukaryota; kingdom Fungi; phylum Ascomycota; class Dothideomycetes; order Pleosporales; family Didymosphaeriaceae; genus Paraphaeosphaeria; species Paraphaeosphaeria minitans. The sequence continues at coordinate 600,953 of WJXW01000006.1, forward strand.
CAGGCTGTGGCCGATATGGAGCTTCTCGCCACGGAAAAGAGAAATGCCGAACGATCTGTGCAGGAGATGAAGCGCGAATTGCAAATCTCCAAGGAAGAAGCCAGAAGAGCATGGGAAGAGCTCGGACGGCGTGAACAAGAGGAACGTGACCGTGTCTTTTCCCTACGAGAAGGTCAGCCTACCATGATAGGCGGCGTTCAGGTGCTTCCGACGGCTCAAGCCATGGGCAGGCATGGCAGCGTCCGTTCGCACGGAGACGAAACGTATGGTGCAAGCTCAGCTGGTCAAGGGATCGAGCAGCATTATTCCTACGAAGAGGGACAATCGCCGACTGACACCGACCCTTTTACCGAGGGACGGCGGCACGAGCCTGAGGCCAAACCGGTCGCTCAGGGCACGTACGTCCCCTCAGGTGCCGGTCCCTCATCTCTATATCAGCCTGGGTATTCCCAAGCCTCCGAGCAGCCCCAAGTCCCTGCGCCTCTCCGTACCCAACAAGCGTCGAGTGGTCACCAAGGACCCATCAACCCCCAGTCATTCTCCAAAGACCCACATATCTCGCAGCCAGAAGCCTTCTACCAGCAACCGGAAGTCTACCTCCACCGCGACGCTGCCGCCTCCCCCGAAGACGAGCGCTCCACCATCCTCTCTCACCCCGAGGAGGACCCCTCCGACGCCGAAGACGAATACGCCATCGACGAGAACGGCAACTACATCCTCGACGCCGCAGGCCACCGCGTCCCGTTCCGCGCGCTGCGCCAGCAGCAGCAGCAGGACTCGGATGACGAAGATGTGTCTGAGGACCGGCGCAGGGAGCTCGAGCACTTGCATCGTTACGGGAGTACCGCGACGACGGTGTACGGGAGCACAACTGCGACGACGAGTGCGCCCCCCCCGCCGCCGCCTCCGCCCGCGGATTATAGCGGTGATGGGTACGGGAGTGAGTGGGTGGGAATGCGGCATCATCATCCCACGCGGTTGAGCGACGTCATGGAGGAGGACGAGAGGAGTAGGACGAGCCCTAGTCGCGCGAGTCAGGCTAGTCGCGGGTGGGTGAGGGATTGAACGTCCCAGTACTGAACTAAGAAGCGGTCGTGTGCAAGAGGTGAGATCAGGGCAGCGGAGATGGGGGTTTCTTCTTCGAAAAGGATATATTTTAGCGTGTGTTTTGTCTGTGCGTGTGTAAAGTGCTAGAGTGGACATGGCATTTGCGAAGGCGTCATTTCTGATCAGGTTCACAAATTTGTTCCAGCGAGCGAGTCGATGTGTGTTTTGTTGGAACAAGCGTATGTCGTTGGGTGTCATAGTAATGTGCCATGGGTGTTTGCAGAGCGAGGAAATTAGCGGGGGCGAGGGGTGTGTGTGTAGGGGGGGCAGGGGAACAGTAAGAGGGAGAATATATTCTCGTTCATCGTCAGGCTTTTTGCATCTTCTGGGTATGTATCACTGTGGTGATGGCTAGATCTCACGAATCCACATATCCCGTGGGAAAGCTTCAAGCCGACTGAGCACGATCAAGCTATAGCGGACGTGTGGAAGTTTTCAACAAGTGAAGTTGTTTCGACTGCTGTTCGTTTCGACTTGAGCAGTCTTCGAAGTCTACGCACGCTTAGGGATGTGGGTGATGGGCTACTCATGTTTGCTGAAATCATTGTTCGGATCGGGAATAGGTTGTCTAGGTGTGGCCATTGCTACGAGGATCGTGAATACTACACCTGACATTGGCGGCTTGATAGATACTATCGCTCGCAAGTGGGCATGGGCGTAAGTCGGCCAACATAGATACACGACACCCAAGTCGCAAGACCAGTAGGTGATGTTAACACGGAGAAATTGACAAGACGGAAGTGCCCTCCTCCCATGCAAATACAAATAAGCCCGAAATCTCGAATAAAACAATTGCAAAGGGGTAATGTTTGCAAAGCCACAGACACACAATAGCCGGTCATGTCCCTATCTCCGATCCAAGAATCACCCAGTCAGCAACGTAACAACAAAGCGCACGAAATACAGCGTCTCAAAATACGTCAGAAGTCGCGAATACATGCGCTAGGCAATTCCGCATCGTAGAGTAGGAACGGCGAGTGAATTTTCGGGTTTTTCATCCTCGTGCTAGATTTTTGGGGTTTTTTATTTTAAAAATTAAAATAAGGATTAAAAAAGTTTGTATAACTCACGGTTTCAAGTGACCAGGGGCTATCTAGTCGTCTAGTACTACCAGCTCGACCTAGATGGAGACATGGAACGGTGACAAAAGGGGGAACAGGTGCGGGGACTCCCGGAGCTGGAGAAAAACAACACCGCCGTGTCCGTAAGTTGCAGGGAGGGAAGCTTCGAAAGAGAAGAATGGGCATTGAATAGGTTGTCCAGAAATTTTTACATGACGGTAATCTAGAAGAGCCCTTGATTCTCCATGATACGGAACGGCTAAAGGTGAGGTAGAATGAGTCATGGTGACTACGAGTGATGCCACATGCCGCTCTGAAACCGAGGAACCCTCACCGAAACTGTCTAAATGTTTGTGAACGACAACATATGCCTCTGCAGTAAGGATTATCGGAAAATGTACGCTATACATTCGCTTCGAAGATCTGTTCTGCCAGTCGAGGAGATAATCGGCGTACTGTGCCATCTTTCTCGAGATTGCAGCGTCCTGTGCTTGCAGCCATAGAATGGTGTACCTCTTAGCTGCAAATATCAAGAGTAGCCCGCGCTAGGCTGATGCTTGCGGAGATCAGGACATGTTAATGACCTCACAATGTTCGAAAACGTGTATGTAATCACGAATGCTACAGGCGTACATGACTGCGCAGCCATCAATTGAGTGAACGAGAATCTCGCGTCTAGCACAAGTAATACTACGCGTACTGACTCCTATCCTTCCACGGCGGCTGCAAAGCCCCGCCATCAATCATGTCGAAGCCAAATCCGCTCTGATACTTCCCATACCGAATCAGCCGCAGAGAGCTCAGCTTAGCGCCAGCCTCGGTCTGTGCCCATAGAGCGACGCTCAACGTGTTCTTGCCGCGCGTGTTGATAATGCCGGGGGGGATCGGGAACCGGGTCTGAGGTCCGATGTGCGGGACAAATTTGCCGTATTGATAACCGTTGACGAAAAGCAGCGCTCTCGCAATCATGCTTGGTGGAGCGTCCACCTCGATACCGAGCGGGACGTCGAGGTCCCTGTCGATATCCAGCTTGAACGTGGTGGTGAACCACTTGATGCCCGCGCCCTTCACTCCATCTGTGACTGGGCTGGCTTTGGCCCACTTGGATGTGTCGAAGCCAGGGAGATGCCATCCTAGACGTTCGCCGTATAGACCTCCTTCGTTCATGGGTCCTCTTACGGGATCGATGTTCTCCTCTCCACCGGCATTTCCCTGAATCTTCCACTGGCTGAAAGATCCACCCTGAAGCTGTGCACCAAGAAGCCCGCGCGGGTTCTCGACGCCTGCGGGTCCGGTGGAAGTCTGGTCGTGTCCGGTGTAGTCTGTGACTACAGTCAAGACGTTGTTGTCGGACAGATTTGCGCCCTTGAAGGAGAAAGTACCCGTCGTTGACTGGTGTGAGACGTTACCTGGGTGGTAACCGACAAATTGGCCGTTGAGCCAGGCGTTCCATCCTGCTGCCACGCCACCTTGAGCCGTGATGTTCGCACCAGTGACATTTTGTCCGGAGAAATAGCCACGGTATATTTTTGCACCTGTGTAAAATTTGTAATCGCTGCTGAAAAGGACCGGGAGCGTCAGAGGTTTTACGGGACTCAATGTCGTCATCTTATTGGCGACAATCCAATTTTTATCGTCATAGGACGGCGACGCCTCGGGAACCGAATCAGCTACTCTGAAGTCCGTCAGAGCCGGAAGAGAGATTTGGCGGTCTTCGGCGCCGAGGATGCTGGCAGTAAGCGATCCGTAAGCAGTCTTCGTAGTCTTGATCTCGTCGCCATTCCAGGATATCGTATTTGCCTTTTTCCCTGCGTACACTTCGATCATTGTAGAGTTCGCATTGTCGCCAACGATATTGACAGTATCGCCATGAAGCTTTGCCGATCGAACGAGGTATGCACCGAAAACAAAGATCTGCTCGTTGGGTTTCACCGTTGGGCTAGATGTGATGGAAGGAGCAAAAAAGGTCCAAGCAGTGGGGATGTCGAGACAGTAGGCTAATACACCATTCGAAAAGAGAACAGCTGTCAAACCTTTCGCCTGGGTGTACGTAAACCCATCTCCAGATTGCGTGGCCTTGATACCCGACTCTGCGCCGTAGGTCTTGAAAGTGACTTTCTCAGCGCCCTTGAAGGCAAATTGTCCTTTCTGGCCTTCCCGGAGGTAGAAAACGACAACAGGTTGATCGAAGGTACCATATGTGAGCACTTCTGCAGAGGAATATGATAGTGTCACTTTTCCAATCGCATAGTCGGTCACGACCCATCTGCTTTGCCTACCAGCAAGCTGCAAACCAGGGATGGTCACGTTGCCCCCTGAAGTGTTGACCGTAATAGAGAAATCAGTTACCGAGCGCGAGTTTGTAACGTTGTGCTGGGCCAGGTAGAACCTTGAGTTAGTTTTTTTATTCTTGAGCACCCAAGTCCACAGATCAGTATTGCCCGTCGCAACGGCACTGCCGTTTGTTTCCATTACCGTATTGGCCAAACCTGCGCTCACGCGGGTGAATAAACTCAACAGCTTGTATTGCTTGAACTTGTCTTGTATCTCGCGAGTTTCCCGCAATGGCGCAGAATAGTCATAAGAAGTATAAACCTGTACTCGGTTTCATAAGATGCACACAAACGATCGAGGCTGTGACATGGTGTATAAGCACTTACCACTGGTGCACCACTGTGGCCCCAGTTAGTACCACCGAAGGCGACATAAAGATTGAGCAGCGTAGCCCTCTGCGCAACGATACCCTTGTAAAATACGTCGGCGAACTCAGGACTATGTTCTGCCTGGCATGTGTCGTAGAAGTATCCTCCCCAAGGCTGGAAGTACCCGCCTTCGAATTCAGGAAGGTACTGAGGTTGAGAGGGTGACACGTCGTGGAACCACTGGTAGTATGTATACGGTAGATTAAAGCCCGAATTAGGGTTAGTACAGCTCATGCCACCAGGGTAACTGTCAAGGCCATAGATGTCGACTGCGCCGCCGACGTTGTTGTACTCCGATGACCAGCTTTTGCTTCGGAACCCCTTTTCGTTGTGTGAAGTCGGCACGATCAGGCCAGCTTCTTTGAAGGCGTCTTCAAGCTGTATCATGTACTTGACAAGGGTGTTGTTCGGATCATACTGGGTTTCTTGTAGCTCATTCTCGACCTGAGTGAGAATGACCGGGCCGCCATTGGTAATTTGGTTTTTCACAATAATGGCTCCGACTTTGGCGATCCATTCCGACCAGGCCTGATGATATGTTTCGTCAGATGTTCTGACACTACCCATACTTCCATCACTGCCCCATAGGGCCAATCCTCCTCCATTCGTTTCCGCGTTGCAGTAGGGGCCGGGGCGCGCAATGACGTAAAGCCCAGCTTCTTTCGCCAGATCGAACATACGTTGGATGTCCTTGCCCGAGGTGGTGAAATCGTATGTACCTTTCGATGCAGAATGAAAAGACCAGAAGAAATAGATGCTGACAGTGTTCATGCCGTTGGCTTTGAACTTTTGGAAGACATCAAGCCACAGCTCCGGCACGGGCAGACGCTGATAGTGGAATTCGCCGCTCATCACCATGATGCGCTCACCATCAATGAGAAGGCTGCCGCTATCCCAGGAGACATCTTTCTGACTTCCATTATCGATCGCGCTGACTGCAGCCAGGACGCCCGAGAGGGTTGCGAGCAGCCACAGAAACATCATATTTTTCTGCAGAGAAAGGCGAATAGCCGGTGATCGGGTCCTAGAGAGTGTACCATCGTGCCTTTCTATAGATAATGCGTGGATATATGCGAGGAGGCAACTCAAGGCTTCGGATGCTCGGTACTATCCCCTGAGAAACTGGCAGACGGCTCAAATCATCTTCATGTCCCTGTTGGCGTAGAGCTATTATTGACGGTCTTTGAATTTAACGCCGGTAGAGCTTCCGGAAGATTGCCCTCACAGCGAAGGCCCGGGCACCTGGAGATGATGATTGCGGGGATCGCGCATGGCAGGGACATCATCGCACCGAATTGCCGAGGCAAGGAGCGCGTCATGTTCCCCTGCTAGCAACACACCCGTCCTATACCTAAGGCACACACAATCGATGAGGTTCTCGAAGTCGTAGTCTTCATGATCGGAGTGGTGCGACCTGACGAGATGCAACAGAGAAAGGAAGTAGGTACCAAGCTTCCGCGATCTTTGGCCAAGGAAGCCGCGATGCCCAGCCTAACCCCCGCCCTCGCTCCCGCCCCCGCAATCTTGCGAGAGCTGGGGCGATCGTACCTACAACAGCCCTCGCTGTGCCCACTGTTGCTTCAACTCTCATCCCTGCATTCACCCATAGGATCAATATCCTTCTGTACTCATCTCAATTGGCCCGAACCCGCGGTCAGAGGCCTCATGTCTTCGAACCACCTGAACAGCTCGGAATCCACGCCTTTGCTGCACCGCATTGTGCCTTCTCATGTGCACCCCGACGGTGAGAGCGGACGACGTGGCTTTCACCTAGGCCATTTTCTCAATGTTTCATGGCGCAGTGGTTCTACCATGGCGAAATATGTAAACCTTCTATGGTTGTTCGTCCCCGTGGCAATTGCCCTGAAAATAGCGACGCCGGGGCTTCCTCTCCTCGTCTTCGCGTTCAGCTACATTGCGATGATCCCAGTAGCAAACCTGCTGGGATTCGCGGGCCAAGAGTTTGCACGAAAGATGCCAAAAGTGTCTGGGATTCTCATCGAGACATCCTTTGGCTCCCTCGTCGAGATCATCTTGTTTCTGGTCCTCATCGTCAAGCACAATTCTGCGGAGGGCTCATCAGAGCATGGCAACCTGATTCCCGTCATTCAAGCAGCAATCCTTGGGTCCGTGTTGACCAACCTGCTGCTCTGTTTGGGTGCGTGCTTTTACGTGGGTGGCCTGCGGCAAGCAAGCCAGAAATTTCACGCCTCCATCAGCGAAGTCGGAACTGGATTGCTATGCGTGGCAGGCTTCGGTTTACTGATCCCGAGCGCATACTACACAGCGCTAAAGGGATCCACTGTGCCGGTAGGCATTGGCCATCACACGTTCACCGAGGCGGTACTGCACTACAATACCCTCAAGATCAGCCAGGTAACGTCGATCCTGCTCATAATTGCCTTTGGAATGCAAGTCAACCCCATCAAATTGTCAACATGGGCTAATGATCTGCAGTTTCATCTTCTACAATGCTCGCTCGCAACACTCCATCTTTGACGAGGTTCTCGAAGCCGATGAGCACCACGACCTAGACCGCTCTGAGGATCTCGCGAAGCCCAAATTCACCTTCACTGAATGCATTGTCGCGTTAACCCTGTCTCTCGTGCTCGTGACTTTGCTTGCAGTATTCCTTGTTGAGCGCATCGAGGATGTCGTTGAAACAGGTGTGCCAGATCAGTTTCTCGGTCTGATTCTTCTTCCACTCGTCGAGAAAGCGGCTGAACATCTCACGGCGATTGATGAAGCCTGGGATGGGCAAATGGTAACTTTCTCTACATGTAATTCCTCGACTACGCTGACAATGTCGAAGAACTTTGCTCTTTTCCATTGCATCGGACCCTCGATCCAGACCGCACTCTTTAACGCGCCTTTGGTCGTCATCGTCGGCTGGGTTTTGGGCAAAGATATGGATTTGAACTTTGAGGTCTTCATGGTCGTCCTGCTGGTGCTGTCGATTGTCGTAGTGGGCAACTTCCTTCGGGATGGCGAGTCTAACTACCTCGAGGGCGCTCTTCTGATCGTAAGTATGCTTGAGAAGTACTGCATCACACGGCCTAATCCTTCGGCAGATCATCTACATCATCATCGCGGTCGCATCGTGGTACTATCCCAACCCAGACGTCGCAACGTCGAACGGCCTCGGAAAGTCTTCGTCGTGGGGAACTTATGGACCTTGATTGAGTATACCTATTACAAGCCCCTACCGCGGGTCTGTTTACCATGGTGTCGGTCCCGTTTTGTGTTGTATCATGTCGTTTCTCTACGTGTAACACACCATGGTCACGCATCGGTGCATATATGCTACCATATCTCATCCGTCTGGTAATTCCGCATCGGTATCTACTATCGAACATGAGATGAACGGGAGACTACCTTTGGCGCCACCGAATGCAATCTTTCAAGTGAGCATTAGCTTGCAAAGATTGTTAGCCGCTATATGCAGCGAGACCACAGCCCAACCCAGGACCATGTCGCGGGGCAGAGCCGTCTTGGGGATAATATCGATCCCCGGGATATACTACGCAGGTCGCATGGGTGGCGACTCAACGACATGGGGCCAAGCACGGGACGTCGCACAACCGTAGCCTTACCTACCGTACGCCTCTTATTCCTGTTCGGCTGGCAGGCTGGGGAAATGAAGTACTCAGTAACAGAGCTTGTCTGAGACCATACCTACCTATGCCGTGTTTCCAGACGTGCTCACTCGCAACTCTCTGTTGCTCTCGTGTGTCGCGTCTGCCATCCTCGTACCTACAAGAGCACCTGGATAAACAATGCCCAGTCCCAACGGCACGGCCGAGGAAGCTTGGAAGTGCGGCGCGGGTCTTCGCGGAGCTTCGACGGTGTTGCTATCAGGGCTGTGTGCACGCAATTCCCACTCGTCGTTCGCGCCTTCCTGAAGCGGATCTAGCTCGATAGCCTTCACCGAATAAATACCTGGAAGATGGACTTGGCTATGCAGCAGCAATAACAATCGACCGCGACCAAGCTCCAACAAGCATGGACCGCTCAATACCAAGAACGAGGACTCCTGATCTGCCTGGTGCCTGCCTGGAATGCAAGGGATACGAGGCGGGGTCAGTGTTGGCGGTTGATTGCAGACCTGCCTTGAACAGCAAGGCCAACAGCGATTGCGCGGATAACGGGTCAGCGCAGGCGACGAGATGATTCTGGGGTGATTGTAAGCCCATTGCATCATTTGGTGCGAACATATAAAGAAAGTGACCGGCGTCCAGGTGAAGAAGGACCCCGTGGCTGAGCCTTCCTGCCCAGAGCTCCCCTCGCTCCACCCACCTTTCCGCCGGACCTCACTTCTGCCCTGCACGCAATCGGCTCCATTCACCATGCACATGTTCGCGTCCGCTTTGCTGGCGGCAGCAATGGCTGCGCACGCCGTCGTCGCGTCGCCAATCCAAGCGCGCTCTCCCTACACCGTCAAGGAGACGCACTTTGCGCCGCGCGAGTGGACCAAGCTCGACCGTGCCAACGGCAACAAGCTGGTGCAATTGCAAATTGGCCTCAAGCAGGGCAATATGGACGGGCTGCTTGAGCATCTTGACCAAGGTACGATGAGCGACGCCGCAGAACACCGACACAATTGCAATTGCTGACCATGAGCAGTCTCGGACCCGGACCATGCGCGCTATGGAGCCCATTTGAGCGCCGACGAGGTCGACGGAATGGTCCGGCCCGCGAAGGAGACTTGCGACCAGGTCGAAGACTGGCTGCGCGAAGCCGGCATCGGCGACGTCAGCTACAACACGGCCAAGGACTGGATCACTGTCAACCTGCCCATTGACTTCGTGGAGAAGCTCCTCGACACCGAGTACCACAACTACAAGCACGAGGATGGGTCCATCATCTCTCGCACCACGCACTGGTCTCTCCCTCGCCACCTGCACGGACATATTGATGTGATCCAGCCGACTACTTCCTTCTTCCGTGGAGCCGCCAACGCTGCCACCTATGTCAAGACCATCGACAAGGTGCACGACGAGGTTGCCAGCCTGAGCTTTGCCAACGGCCAATACGAACCGAGCGAGATCTCAAAAGTGTGCAATGTCAGCTCCGTCACTCCAGAGTGCTTCCAGACTCTCTATAAGACCAAGGGCTACAAGACTAAGGCTGCGCATAAGAACAGCATCGGCTTCACCAACTACCTTGAGGAAGTGCCCATTAGGCCCGACACTGAGCTGTTCCTTAAGAAATTCCGACCTGAAGCCGTGTCTACAGCTAAGGACTTCAAGACCTACTCCATCAACGGCGGTCCCTTGAACGACGGGCCTTTGACCGCACAGGAGCTTGCCGACGACAAGAGCCACGAGGCTAATCTCGATGTCCAGGCCATCGCAGGAATCAGTGATAGGACGCCCATTTTTAGTTACTCCACAGGCGGCCGTCCTCCGTTCATCCCGGACCTTACCGTGGTGGAGAATGACAGCGAGCCGTACCTCGTCTGGGTCAACTGGCTTCTGCAACAGCGCTCTATTCCCAAGATCATCAGTACCTCGTACGGCGAGCCCGAGCAAACCGTACCCCGCAGCTACGCCGAGCGCGTTTGCAAGCAGTTTGCAGCAGTTGGAGCTCGTGGCACCACTCTGTTCTTTTCCTCTGGGGATAGAGGCCTTGGAGGAACCGACAAGTGCTACAGCAACGACGGCAAGAACACCTACAAGTTCCTTCCTGCGTTCCCTGCGTCCTGCCCATACGTCACGACTGTCGGCGCTACTAAGAACTTCGAGCCAGAGGAGTCTGCGTACCGCGCTGCGCGCAACGTCTCTGGCGTCTTCCGCGACTTGTATTCCAGCGGCAGCGGCTTCAGCGATTACTTCAAGCAGCCCACTTGGCAGAAGGATGCTATTCCCAAATATGTTAAGAGCATCGGGGGCCTCTACAATGGCCTGTACAACCCCAGTGGTCGCGGTTACCCGGACCTCGCCGCCCAGGGTCTCTATTTCGCATACTTCTGGAATGGCACCGAGGGCACCATCAGCGGTACTTCGGCGTCGGCACCGCTCACTGCTGGCATCTTTGCCATCGTCAACGACGCGCTCATCGCGTCGGGAAAGCCTACGCTGGGCTACCTTAACCCGTGGCTGTACAAGAAGGGCTACAAGGGTCTGACTGACATTACTGTCGGGTTCAGCTACGGCTGTAATGTGCAGGGCTTCCCGGTGACCAAAGGCTGGGACCCGATCACCGGCTTTGGTACCCCAATCTTCCCAGAGCTTGTGAAGCTGGTTGGTGGGAAGGGTGTTGGTTATTAGAGCTGCTTTGGATGCCGAGCGTTGCATGGACTGATTGCTAGACTACCCAGCTACCTAACTCCAATTTATAATATCGTTCCTGACATGAAGTCATCTTGAGCTGGTCTGTATGATGTGAGGTAAAGTAGAATTGGAACATCATCAACGCTTTCCTCAGCTAACTCGCAACACTAGATGAATCGAGGTTAGCGCAAGCCACTGAAACGTGCAAGGGAGAACGAGATGTGGACGTTCCCTCTTCCTACTTCGACTGCTGATCAAACACGCGCGCACAAGAAGGGCAGCGATGTGCGGATGATAGTCCACGGTGCATTGTGATGTAGCAGAGCCGACGCTTCGCCATCGAAGATGGCACCACGCGACAGTAGGTAGACTAGGTAGAGTTCAAGAACCAAGTCTGCCATACCCTCTTGTCTTTTCCACGCAGAGTACTTCGTTTACATGACTGTGTATGTAACTTGGGAGGACACTGTTGTCGCGTGCATGCATGGATAAATTCTCCGATCGGCTTCCAGCGATCGACACGGCTCCACACGATTAACAAGTCTGACATGTCGGGCGTTTGAAGTCGTGCGGCTCTTGCGGCAGCAATGCATGCTGATCTGCGTAGGAACTGCTGTGGATCGCACCGGATCGAGCAATCCACTGCGGAACCGCTGGGTCGGGAAGATATCACGGGCATCGTGGGAACTGGACAGTGGGGAATTCACTGCGTGAGCGCCTTCCTGGCGTGTTGTGTACTTTGGCATGGTGCATGGTGGGTGATCAACCATCAAATCTGGAAGATGCTGCACGGCGGAGGGGGGCTTAGGAACATATTCGCCGAGTTGGTGCCGCGATCTTCGGGGTGGAGGTATAAAGATTGGTCGTCAACAGGAAGATTCCTTCCATCTCTTCGCTCGTCACTTCTCCTCTACCTTCCTTTACTTCTCGACACACCTGCGATTCGGACTTCTTTTCGTTCCTTCTTTTGATTGTACATACTGCTGTGCGGTACCTTCACTACATCCACTCTTTTCTCGAAGAACATCATCGTAACAACTTCCAATATGAAGATCTTTGCCTCTGCTGCTGCCGTCGCGTTGTTCGCCATCCCCCTCGTTACGGGTGCGCCTGTCGTATGTCCTCGCAGTACCAATATAACCCAGAGCCACTCGCTAATAGACTTGCAGGAATCCAAGCGTGAAGTCGACCAGCTGCTGCAAGGTGCAACCGGCACAGCAGGAAACCTCGTGGGCGGCGTCACTGGGACAGCTGGTGATGTCGCTGGTGGAGTCACGAGTGCGGCAGGCGACGTCGTCGACGGTGTCGGCACCACAGCCGACAGCGCCGTCGGTGGAGGTACCGCTGGCCAGGCTGTCGGCGACGTGACTGGTGCTGCAGGCAGCCTCGTCTCTGACCTTCCGAGCACGGCTGGAAGTGAGGCTAGAGACGTGGGAAACACTGCGGGTGCGGCGACTCGGGGCGCACGTGGGCTGCTCAGCGGCTTGCTCGGCCGGAATGTAGAAAGCCTCAGCGATGTTGAGAAACGCCAGCTCGACTCGCTGCTTGGTGGGGTGACAGGCACTGTGGGCGATCTAACCGGGAGTGTCGGGGACCTAGCAGGAGGCGCGAAGGGTGGTCTTACGGGCGGGTCTAATGCCAATGCGCAGGGCGCTGCGACGGGAGATGTGGGAGGCTTGCTTAAAGGGCGTCTGGGTCGTGATATGAAGGAGCCTAGGAACGTCGAGAAGAGGCAGCTTAATGGCCTCGTGAGTGGACTAACCAGCACCATTGTCGATCTTTCTGGCAGTCTTCCTGGTGGCCTAGCAGGCGGAAACAGTGGAAATGCTGCGGGTGGTGCTGGAGCGTCGGGAGCTGCTGGTGGAGCTGGCGACCTCCTCGGTAGTCTGACTGTAAGTTCTCTCTCCAAATCTTTAGGTTTTCCTCTGACGATCTCTCTAGGGCTCGCTCACCGGATCCGATGCGAATGCTGGCTCAGCGCAAGGCACTGCTGGCGCGGGCGCAAGTAGTGCCTCGAATGCGAGCGCAGCCGCTTAGAGAGCTTCGTATTTCCCACTTTGAGACTTTCGCAGCTGTTAGCGATGCACTGGATGGAGTTTGCAAAGAGATCTGCGTTTGAAGATGGGACTATTTTACTTTCTTATGTGCTGGCGGTAAGATATCTACGACGACTGCTCTACGACTGTGGAGAGAATCCAGCGGCAGTATTCGTCACACTTAAGTTTCATATAGAAGTCAAGAAATACCTCTGATCATATGGTGTGTACCTATTACCCTTTCAAGACACTGTCTCGGCAATTTTTCTGCGAGTGCAACACCGGTCAAACGACCTGTATCGAATCCCATAATTTTAAGTCTTTCTTTCACGAGATCTAGGCATACTCAAATTAGCATGGGTTTCAGTCCCTACAGCTGTCGACATTTTCAGCACGTACGTGGTTTTTATTAAACGCCTCGTGAGAGCGAGCGGGATCGCAAGCAAGTAGTGGTCTCTAAGCCAAGCTCACCATGCATTTCGAAATCACAATGCTGATACCCAGATCTGCTGCAGGAGAAATATATCCGATCTCCTACCGTCTGCCGGTGTGATTGTTCTTGCTATACTCTACGGCTTCTTCCCCGGGCGATTGCTCCTTTGTACCCGATGTTGGTAGTACGTTCAATACCTGTCCGCCGGAAAATTGAACATGGCTAGGGATAGGGCTTGTCGTCGTTACCATAGGTATCTAGGCTTGTTAATTGGAATCGTACTTCCGTTGTTATTCGTGGTCCTAGAACACCAAAACTGCAACGTGCCTCATTTTCTATAAATACTCAATTTATACCGATTCTAGATTATGATCTAACTCTATGTCATAATCTAAAAACAACCCTCATATTATAACAGGAAAGTTTTAGTGTTCTGTACTCTCGAAAGTACGCTACGTTGGCTGCGCTGTTTGGGGCTTTGCTCGACTGTGAGCGATGCATTTCTCATAGCAGCTAGGTTTAAACGACATGTAATGTGGATTACGGTTAAGATTTACAATACGGAACGATACGAGGGTTGAGCGAAGAACTATATAGGGGTCTGCATACGGCTGATTGAGCCACAGTTCTCCGCAGATACAAAAGTGCCCCCTTTTGGTTTTTTCAACAACCACGTATATATTGGATGTGCATACCGTCTCTCGCTTTGCTGGGGCATGCAGCACCCTATTTGACTCCTGTGGACTTCGTGCACGCGCTCTAGGTCATCTACTTCGAGTACTCGAATTGTACGTCCAATGAATCGATTGTGGCAGTTGCAACTTGTGCTCCAACAGGCAAAAGCCTCAGAAAGATGTCAATATTGGCTACCCCGCCTCCGTAGGTTGATGTTGCGCCTGGAGATACAGACGTAGCGACCCAATTTCCCCCAGATGGGTTCGACGGAATGATATCGCTCACATCGGACTAACGTTTTATGTGTGAGCACTATGCCGTGTGTGGTAGGTAATGTAACTGTGCGAAGAAGAGATAGGGTCTTCATACCGTCTTACCGCCCACTGTATACGCCACCTTGTAAGTTCCACCATCATTCTCCACGTAGCCCCGAATATTTGTTGCTTTGTTGATTGTGTACTTCCACTTTGAGTCCAGCTGTAGATCGAGCGTAATCACACAACGTTTTGTCTTGTCGACCTGAGTGCTATCTACAATCATGTTGTCGAATCCTACTGTAGCTCCGTCGCCGATACCGAGAACGAAAGACGCAGAATTCTCCGAACAACCTGTTCCACTCGCGGTAACGGATTTTAGAACCGCATTTGCCTCCGGTGGTGCGCGTGCAACGATTGCTTTAGCGGCATGGTAGACTGTTGGGGCTGTCGTTGGGAGTGCAACCGCAACGGCGGGCAAGAACGCGACCAGGGTATTGGAGTACATGGTTGTAGTGACTAGGAATAGCTGCCTAGGTTGATCGATTGCTCCCACTACTTGAGTCGTCGCCCCTTCTTATAGAATTCCAGCCAAAAATTCCAGTCGCCTGGCTTATTTTAGCTCGAGTACATTCGAAGATTTAGATGGTGGTGTATTGACCAGATCTAGCTTCATGGAAGCCTAACTGCAGCGGCAAAGATCGATACGATGGTATACATGCTGGGCATATTGTAAACTCAATATCGACCATTCTGGCGGGTCACTTACGAACTTTACGTCAGCGTTGCGTTGCAACAGTGTCCCCATCTAGTCGTCTTGCATTCTGAAGCAGGAGATATAGCTTCATCATTTAAGTTAAGAATGCGGTCGCAAAGAACAGCTTTTCCGTAGTGGATCGTGGATCGTGGAATTCTAATTCTCACTAGGGGTTGGTAAGCATGCTGAATTAAAGTTCATGGGTCTACAGATCGCGGTAGCACAACAAAATTTGAGTATATATACACAATCAACAAATATATCGAGATTAAGGAAACTTCACCCGGTGTAGTGTGGTCTTGTCTTGGTGTTTTCAAAGTTTTGTTCAGTTTAGCCGTTACATAAAGTGAACACTGAACATAAACGTGCTATATCCGAATCCAGATATACATCCGACTTGCCTAGCCTTTTTCTGCTCATGCAATACAACGAAAAGGGTTCGCACGAAGTTGATTCCCTGAAACGCTGATCTTGCATCCGGTGCTGTCCTAAAACTCGTTGCTGACTATTTTGTATTTACATTGCAGCATTGAACAACATCAACTAAGGCCTTTGATTTGAAAGGTCTCACTCTTTTCAATCCTTTAGTTGTCAGGTTCGTCTGGAATCTCGAAATCGTCTTCGTCATCTTCGGATATGGCCCCCTTGGTATCCGGTTCGTCCGGAATCTCGAAGTCATCTTCATCATCCTCCGATACGGCTCTCTTGGTATCGGGCTCATCCGGAATCTCGAAATCATCTTCATCGTCCTCCGATACGGCCCTCTTGGTATCAGGTTCGTCAGGAATGTCGAGATCATCTCCACTAATATCACTGCTTTGAGCCTCACGCCTATCAACTATCTGCGCCCTTATGGCATTGAGCGAATGGTCGGATCGGACGACAATAGCTGGATTAAATTAACTTTGCTGATACGTCAATTTTCGGATCTTACGGGACTTACAATCATTCTCAATTGCGATTGGTGAAGCGGCAACCAGGCCAGCCAAGGCAGCCAGTGCTAGAGTCTGATGGAACTTCATTTTCGCTTTATGTTTGATATGAACGTGAACAACGAGAAGTAGGGATCCAAATAGCTAGGAATACGAAAAGAGAATGATCTTCGAATGAAGGGCGAGGATCAACCTACACTGTTGCAAACAAAGATCTGGGACACAATGTTCCTTTTGAGCGCGAAAGACTGCGCACCCTAATGTTCGATTCGGGAGACAAAACATGCTCAAGCATTTGTGGAACAAGCTTCTCCATAAGCGCTTGCTGTTATCGCCCCATGGCAAGGGCGATAGCTCCTTTTGCCTGGTACTTTTGTAGCTGGTTCATGAATAAGCGGGGCAGGGCGTCTGGCCACCTGGGCTCGGACACACTGACACTCGAACATACGATGACATGACGTTGACATCGCCATGCTTCTGGGTCATAATGGACCCCGAGAAACACCAAACGAGCCAAAGCGTGACAAAATTGTAACAGCCAAAGTGTGAAACGGTGTTCAAACTTTCCTTCTGCGGTGCTAGCGGAGGCTGCTTGTCACACTACCGTGGCGAAACCTCATGAGTCACGACATCCGCTTATGCCATCGACAACATCATCAACACCATTCTGTTCATCTCGTCAACAAGCCTCTTTATCAGCAGGCTGTCAGGAGCTTGGCCATTAGCAGGCTGAGTCTGAGATGGGCTCACACAATCCCCGCAACCGTTGGTGCTTTTATTCCAGGACTGATGGCTCAAGCCTATCATACCTAGGTGTATTCCATTTATATGCTTTACAAGCATAAAAAGCCAATCAACGCGGGACGTCGCGAAGACCTTCCGCAGCATATTTGACGCTTGGGCATCACATGCGGAACCGAGTTACGCCGACAGTGCAGTACAAGCTGGGCATCTGTGGTACGTTGTTAACTCATGCACCCACCTGGAACTCAAAATAGATAAACAATACCTTCCCATCGTCTACAATACTAAGCGCCCACGCCGCTGGATGAAGTGCGTCCAACTTTCCTACGTCGGTAGCAATGTAAGCATATCTCGCGCGATTACCTCGTTCAAAAAGTCTTAAAATCTATGGTGTTATTGTAAAGTTAAAGCGTCGTGAGGTTTAATCGGGATGCTTTACGGATGTTGATGCACCGGCGCTAGGCCTTCTAAGGTAGGATCACCGCTATGGTCGCAACCCTTACCGGTAAAACTATACGGTACATCGAATCAGGGTGTTCATCCTGAATGTACGGCTTGCAGGCGGACAGCTGAAAGATCTCGGGCGAATACACTCAGGGTCAGAACATCTCTCCGCTTTGTTTCATATGGCCTCGTTGCTGTACTCAGGGCCCACTGCCCTCATTTTCGGGTACTTTTCATTACACTTCACAAATTTTGCTCCAGACAGTGCGCATCATGAGGGACATTCCGCCATGAGGGAAGGGTAGGAACACGTGCATTCCGGGATATCGCTAATGAATGCTACATCACATTGCGCCTCCTGGGTACCAACGAGCTTCTTTCTTTCGTTCTTTCACGACTCCGGAGTCCCAAGAGGTTGTTTCATTTTCTGCGGCTCCATCACTTTGGCACCGCTCGCTTTCGCTCGCGTCGATATTGGAACCGAAGATGTCACACGTAGACAGGTCGGGGGACACTCAGGACGATATTAAGTGCTACTGCCTAGATCTCTACACTTATTCCGAAGGGTCTCAATGTCCATCGTCGCCTATCCTCACCATAGAGTCGGCACGGAACCTCGCAAAACAACTGGAGATTCCACTGCAAGCTCTTGACGACGAAGCCTCAGCCAGGATCGGTATACAAGTTCCCTTGGAGAGCGGAAACACACTCTCCACGACACAGATCGTGTGCGGGAAGGGGGACGCAGTGCAGCGAGAGTTCCCAGGCGCGTTCGAACAGCCCCACGACCCAAAGGCTCATGAAAAGTTCGTCAACCGCGTGGGATCTTCTTCGGTACTTTTGCTATTGCTAGGGGTTATTGGGCACATTCTGTGGAAAAGGTGAGTTGGGCGTGAACACGCCTGGGTCGCGGCTAATGACGAGCAATAATAGTCGTAGAAGATGGTTCTATAGGACACTGAGCCAAAGCGAGCTCAGCAGAGGCAAGGACGAAGCATGTTGGGACTGATAACCTCTGCACGAAAATGAAGTTTTTGACATGGGAGGGAGTAAGACATCATCAAATTTTCAGGGTAATCTCAAAATGGGTATGTCCGGGGCACTTGCCTGCAGTTAGTCAATGGGTTCGAATTCGACGTGAAGATTAAAGTGATCTTTTATACTAAATCACACCGATGGCGACAGCCACCGAAGGGAGAAACGACGATGCGTATGTCCTAGCCAATGCTCTTCAGCGACCGAACATTCCTCTTCCCCAGACCGTTTTTTCACCCAAGCGCACACCCATCAAGCGGCATTTCAGAAGGGATAGAAGTCTCAGCAGCGATAGCGGTACAAGTACCACCAGCCTTCCTCTGCCACACACATGCACACCCACGTTGCGTCAAACACTGCGACCGCTGACACAATTTCAAGGAAATGAACAGATCACAAGTCTCTTTCATGATTTAAGGTATTGACCGATTGCTCTCCACCTACAGCTGCATGCAACGTTGCACTCTAATTTACACGAATACTGGCAGCAAACATTTACCCGAATGCACACGAGCCGAAAACAAGTCAGCGCAATGACCTTGGGCACGAAC
Organism: Paraphaeosphaeria minitans; assembly: GCA_015832175.1. Classification (NCBI taxonomy): domain Eukaryota; kingdom Fungi; phylum Ascomycota; class Dothideomycetes; order Pleosporales; family Didymosphaeriaceae; genus Paraphaeosphaeria; species Paraphaeosphaeria minitans. Next base: position 619,956 of record WJXW01000006.1, read on the forward strand.
GATTTCCTCCTATACCCGCCTGCCCTAAATGCATTCAGAACCTGCGTGCCGTTCCTTTGCAGCGTTTGTCGGCGCGGACACTACCCGACACTATCTCTTTTCAGACTACAGCGATTTCCTGAACAGAACACAAACAGTCACGTGAAGTAAACCCTCCGAGACAGGAGCCCTACTGTGGTTCTCCAAAGATAGCTCGCAGCGTGGTTCAAGCGACACAAGACTTCCACTCCGCCCTGTCTCGAACCCAGCGCTCGCTCAGATTGCCGATAGCTCCACCATCGCCGCCCACAAGTTTGTCTCGGCCTTCTACAGGGCGTCTCAGCCAGCACATCGAACCCAAGCCCTGGCACTCCACATCGTCCGAATAGTCCCACACCACCTATAAGTCCTATCCGCAAACACCCCCATTCTGCCCTTCCGTCTTCCCATTATCCACGACCCTTTTTTTGAGCCCCCTCTGTTACCCTACTGAGATGGCTCCAACCCTTGCTTTTCTCGTCTCCCTCCTCTCCCTTCCCTTGCTCTCCCACGCTCTCCCTACGACCCCCGCCCTCCCCAAAACCTGGACCCTAACAAACTTCACCCTCATCCTGTCCCCTGCCCAGAACTCAACCTCCATATCCTTCACCTTCACCGACCCCTCGCCCGCCTTTCCCACCATCCTGACCTGCACGTCCAACACCACGCTCAGGACGCAAGCCTGCGGGCCGCGCAGGGACGTGCTGTGGAAGGTTAGCGAGGACCTAGGGGAGGTGGTGTTGAGGCGGCAAATGAGTCTGTGAGTATTCCTCCCTTTTTGTCCTATGCGTGATTTTCGATACTCCGTTCTCCCTCCGCGTGGGGAGATGGGGTTTGGTTTCTATAAGGGGATGAGATGGAAGAAAAAATGCTAACGGTGCTACGTAGAAATTCCACGAATATGGGGACGGCGAGGCAGGCGACGCATTGGGTGGACGGGGTGAACGTGACGGAGACCGGGGCGGGGCGGCAGTATGCGAAGGCTGAGGATTGGTTGTTTACCGTGAGCTCGGTGTCGGGATGAAAGAATATGTTTATCCAGGGAGTGTGGGTTCACCGAATTGAGTTAGCTAGTGCCAGTGGATACAAACAATGGAGCATCGGGACAGTGCAGCGGTAAAAGGAGAAGTGCGACTCAGAAATTCGACATGTACGTTGGATATAACTTGCAAATAACAACCCTACCTAACAATGAACAAGAAAAAGCTAGCTTGGACAAAACCGATTAAAATTTAATGGTCGAGTGGCCCCGACGCTCATCCCTTGGTCTCCAAGTGAACAGCCCCCGTAGACTCCAAGAACCGACCCAAGATGTCCGATGTGATGGAGCGGACAGCCAAGCTGCAGCGCAGACGCGTGAAGAGGCTCGTGATATTCCCCTCGTGTAGACGCACGAATAACAACCGAACAATGCAAATCCCTCTCTAGCAGTTGCAGCCTGCGGGGCCCTGGGTTTGGGCCGCGTCCCGCCCGAGGTTCACGCTCTGTCGGCCCTGGCCAGGGCGGAGGTTTCGCGGACCGCCTTGGTCCAGAGGGAGCTTCTTGGCGATGGCGGTGAATAGTTCCCGCACGTTCTCGCTGGTCTTTGCGGATGTCTCGAAGAAAAGGAGGCCGGCTTCGCGGGCGTACTGTTCAGCGTCGGCGGCGGGGATGGCGCGCTTATCGGGCGACTCGGTGACAAGATCGAGCTTATTGCCAGCAAGGGCGATGATTATGTTCTCGTTCGCTTGGCGCTGGAGCTCCTTTACCCAGGCTTTCGCCTTGTCTAGTGACGACTACGGCTGTTAGCGGGGTGCGAGCCTCACGGTAGCTGACAGCACCTACAGCCTGTGTGATGTCGTACACTACCACGGCGCAGTTGGCGTTCCTGTAGTACATGGGCGCGAGCGACTTGTAGCGCTCCTGGCCGGCCGTGTCCCAGATCTCAAACTTGACTGTGGTGGACTCGTCGAGGGCGATGGTCTGGGTGAGGAATGCGGCACCGATGGTGGACTCCCGGTAGTCGTCAAATTGGTCCTGCCTATGTTAGCGACCGTGGATCCAGCAAATGCCGCTCGCAAGCATACCTTGACGAAACGCAGTACCAGCGAAGACTACATGCTGTTAGCTCCCGTTGTTGCTGCTGCCTGGAAAGCACATGCGCACCTTTCCGACGGCGGATTCGCCTGTACGAGTCAGCACTCCTCACGACAGGAAACAAACGACCGGCGCAACATACCGAGCAGCACCAGCTTGAACTGCGCGAACCTTGAGCCGCCGGGACGGCCGCCCTGTTGCGGTCTTGTCGACATGTTGGAGAGGGAGCGGCGGGCGATAGGAGATGCGGCAGGTATAGGAGAAGGGGTTACGGGCGCCGAGGAGAGCCTGGGTATATCGAGCAGTCGGGAAGGCAGATGGCGTAGGTTGCTGGCGGGATGAGCGAAAGGTAGCTGCGTGACGGGGACTCGGCGAGCAATGAGGGACCTTAGCGCCTCTATGGGGCTTGGCATACGTGCTGCGGGCAGGTGCGTTTGGCGACATCTGGACCCTACCCGGGAATCACATTCAGTCTCCAAAACACACCGCGCCTGGCTCCAGATCGTCTGCATTCCGTTCGCTTTGAACACATTGCCTGCCAACACACGCTCCAGCGGCCGCACCGTCTCTACCGTCTAGCATGGCTGCCGGCCTGCCGTTTCGCGATATCAACGTGCACTCGTCGCCCTCGCACTACGCCTTCTCGTCGCCGTCCTCCCCCTCTGCGCCGACCTTGGTCGTCGACCGCCCCAGTGGCGACCTCCGCTTGCACAATGGAAAGCTTCTGGGCTCGAAGCGCGTGTCCAGCATCGCTGGCATTTTGGGAATGATCAAGCTGCGGCTAGGTTAGCCTCTCCACCGTGGTAGCAAGAGCCCGGCTGATGAGTATGTGAAGACAAGTACATCATCGTAATCACCAAGGCCCAGCCCGTGGGCAGGATAAAGGGTCACATGATCTACAAGGTCATCTCCACAGAGTTCCTGCCGTTGCGCGAGCGACCGCTCCACGATCCTGATGAGGACACGTACATCAGCTTACTCAAGACGCTGGTCAAGAGCTCCCCGCTCTACTTCTCCTACTCGTTCGACATCACGAACAGCTTCCAGCGACAGGCACATATCGATCCCTCGGTGCCGTTATGGAAGCGCGCCGACGACCGTTTCTTCTGGAACCGCTTCGTGCAGAGCGATCTGATAGACTTCCGCGGCGGGCTCAACACTGGCTATGGACACAGGCATCCTAGCGGCCAGCAGCCCGAAGTGGACCCCTTTATTCTGCCACTCATGTATGGCATGATGGAGATCAAGAACACCTCCATCAAGGGGACTCCCATGACCTTCATCCTCATCACCCGTCGGTCGCGGGTACGAGCGGGCACGCGTTACTTCTCCCGAGGCATCGACGAGAACGGCAACGTGTCAAACTTCAACGAGACGGAACAGACCATCATCCTCAATGACCATGCCTCCGGGGGACTGGGCGGCTATGGATCCAACCAGAATGGGGCTGCTGGCGGCAACGCGGGCAAGGAAGTCCAGGTGCTAGCCTATGTTCAGACACGTGGCAGTGTGCCCGTTTACTGGGCTGAAATAAATACCCTAAAATACACGCCGAAGCTCCAGGTGCGGGGAGTCGAGAGTGCTGTACCCGCAGCCAAGAAGCACTTCGCAGAACAGATTCACCTGTACGGAGACAACTGGCTGGTCAATTTGGTCAACCAAAAAGGCCGCGAAAAGAACATCAAGGAGGCATACGAGCAGATGGTTGACTATCTCGTGAACTCCCCCGCCGAGAACACCGAAGGGGACCAGATCACATCCGAAAAGTTCCACATCATAGAACCGCAGCAGGCCAAAGCTACCTTTGACCGTATCCACTACGTCTACTTCGACTTCCACAACGAGACTAAGGGCTTGCAGTGGCATCGCGCTAAGAAGCTCATGGACCAACTTGCACCGCACGTCCTGAAACACGGCTACTTCCGTGGCGTAGACATGCCGGGCGATTCTGGACGGGTCGAGGTTCGAGGTCATCAGACTGCTGTTATCCGCACGAACTGTATGGACTGTCTGGATCGTACAAACGTCGTCCAAAGCATGATTGGTCGCTTCATCCTCTCCCGCATGCTCATCGACCTGGGCATCATCCGCGAAGGCGAGAACGCCGAAGACGACCAGGCCTTCGAGTTCCTCTTCCGCAACGTCTGGGCCGACAACGCCGACATTGTCTCCAAGTCGTACTCCGGCACAGGCGCCCTCAAGACCGACTTCACCCGCCTCGGCGTCCGCACTAAGCAGGGCGCCCTCCAGGACCTCAACAACTCTATCACGCGTTACGTCCTAAATAACTTCGCAGACGGCCCGCGCCAGGACGCCTTCGACCTTTTCCAGGGCACGTATCTCCCATCTGACTCGGGCATCGGTGGCCAGCTTCTCTTCGCGGACCGCCGCCCGCTGTTCATCCAGGCCATCCCGTACACGCTCGCCGCGAGCATCTTCCTCATCTTCGTGGGTATTTTTACGCGCAGGGCACCTGAAGCTGCGGTGTGGCCACTGCGTTTCATCATCGTCGTTTGCGTGGCGACGGCTGCTGTCTCAGGCAACTTTATCTGGAGCAATGGCACGCTTTATGTAAGTCGAATCCTAACTCATATTATTCCGTAAGCTAGATTAGGGCCATGCTAATACACGCGCAGGTCAACTGGCCAAAGCTCAACCGGCCCCCGCACGCCATCGAGTCGGTGCAGGACACGCTGTCGCGCGTGTCGCACAACCCCATGGTCGGAGGTCTCGTGGGCACGAAGCACGAGCGGGGGAAGAGTGATGCGCGGCTGCTGGGGCTGGAGGAGGGCAAGAAGAGGATAGAATAGGTGGCTTGGCGGTGAGAGTGCAAGGGTGTGGCAGGGGCTGAGGATGGGGGTGTACGACTAGACTAGGGAGCAGACGATCGAATGTTTGCCAACAGTACACGGGATATAAATAGAAGATGGGCCGCAAGGGTTGTTTAATTGTTCGTTGTAGTCAAGAAGATATTCGTATAATAAAAGACCGTGTGAACGGTCCACATCTTTTCCAAGTTTAAGGCCCGCTGCTGCCTGTCAATAGAAACTTCTAACAGAGATTGTTACATTCGATGGCGGTACAGGTACATGGGGTATCATTGGTAGGTACAGATCTAGGACGCAAGGAAAGCTGTGAAACTCTGGAAGGGAGGTTCGAGACGCAAGGAGAGGGGCGGCAGCGAGGGTATATACCGAGGAAGGGGTGGTTGTGATGCATTGTGGTGATCTCAGGCGAGATCAAGGTGATGTATCGTCGTCTCGTGAGAGTAGTGCGAGTCAAGGAGATACGCAAATATTTGGCCCAAGAAGATGTACAGCAAGGTACATAGGCAGGGCGATGTCCAGTACCACGCGTCATCCCAGGGTTGGCGTGCCATCTAGCGGTCGGAATTTTCGTGGAGGCAACGGAGGAGTCGTACTTCCTGCCCGAAGCAGCGTCGGTGCATATGGGTCTGGGCAACGGATGGCTAGCACGCAACACGGACAACGGGCAGAACGACAACGTCAAACTCCTCGTCCACGCTCTCCTGACTATCTTCGCTCGCCTCGGCCTCCTCTTTCAGCGCAGCGTCATCTTCGCCGTACTTGCCACCCACAAAGTCCCATCCGTCGCCTTCGAGCCGCCGTCGCAGGCGCTCACGGTTCGAACTCGCGGCGCGCTTGACGAGGGGTGCCCAAGCACCGTGCTTCTTCGCAGCCTGGAAATGCTTCTGCTGCGGGGTCTCGTCGTCGACCTCCGGCAAGATCCAGAGATCAGGTTCTGCACTGTCCACTTTTGCGTTGAGGTTGAGGCACGTGCTTTGGTGCATCTGCTGCTCCAACTGTGATTCCTGGGTGGATTGCAAGTGGCTGCATTTATTGATGAGTGACGAGGAAGCGATCCAGTAGCCTTTGCCATTCGTGTCCCTTGCGAGCGATGTACGTTGCGGGGACGACATGTCTCTCCGCTTCGCAGCTTTGGTCTCTTGGGGATGCCTGGGTGCTGGTGTTGTGGGCACACGTGTGGCGCGGATGTCAAAGCACGACATCTCCATAGGATCCATGGGGTAGAGACACGGGTCACGCGCGAGGTGGGTGCCTGCGCTCGGATCGTCCATGCTTGGTGAGGCTGAGAACAGGTGTTCGGTTCGAGTTTTGTGAACCCGCGTGTACGGACACAGAGAGGAAAATAGTGGGGTAGAACAGCCACAGGATGAATTTGCTGCAGTGTGAATGCAATGCAGATGATGGAGTGGGGTAAGAGCGCCGGGTTGGGTGTGAGCGAGGTCAATCAGTGTTGCGATATGGCTGCCTAGAGGGGAGAAGAGTCCATTGTGCGATGACGTCGAGCTGGCGTGTGTTGGTGGCGGTGTTCAGCAGCGCGTCTTGGCTATACGGATGAGTGAAAGGCACCCTGTGTTATTGAGTGAATGGATAATAGGGGCGTGGGTGCAGCGGGTGAGAGGAGGTGCTTTTTGTAGGGATGCCGGACTTGAGTTTGTCAGATGGAAGCCCTGGACAGCCGCAGCAACGTGGAGCCTATGACAGTGAGATGTGCAGGTGCTATGAGAAAGTATGAGCATGCTGGTTAGTGAAGAGCAAACGGTATTTGATGATGATTTAATTTGGACAAACACCTGTAGAGGCCCAAACCCTGGCCGCGGTGGTTTGGAGTTATGGATGAATGTCGACTTTCAAGCATCTGTTTGCCGGAGCGGTATTTACAACGGGCCGGGCCAGAAAGTGGCCCGAGCGTCGTGACGCTGGCGGCAGGAGCTCTCCAAGATTCTGCGGCTGCCGGACGACCACCGCCATCGTCGACCTCCCCATCTCGAAGCATTGGAGGGTGCCATTATGCTGCGCGCCTCTATCCTGCGCGCCCGGCCGGCCCTGCGGCCAATTGCCCCCAGGGTACGCCCGCAATGGCAGCAAGCCCAGCGCTTCTACGCCGACGACAAAAAGTCGCTCGGCGAGACGAGCATCCCTAATCCCGCGCCAACCGTCACGCCGTCTACCTCTGCGCCTATCCAGAACGCGACCATCCCCAGCTCTGACATCCCCAGGGCACCGCCGGCTCCTGAGACTTCTGCCTCCCGCTCGGCGCCCGCCGTGCAGCCCGCAACGCTCCCGCCCACGGGCCTCGGCACCGCCAGCGTTGCCCCCAACCCAAGGAGCGCACCCAAGCCGAAGCGGAAGCGGCGTCTGGGTCGTTTCCTTTTCTACACGCTGCTGCTCTCTGCCCTCGGATACGCCGGTGGTGTGTGGTACTCGCTCGTCTCGGACAACTTCCACGACTTCTTCACCGAATACGTGCCCTACGGCGAGGATGCCGTGGCCTACTTTGAGGAGCGCGAGTTCCGGAAGCGCTTTCCAGGACGTGCTGGCCAGCCGCGACTACACCCGCAGGTCACGGGCGAGAGCAAGGTCACCATCCCCGGAAACAGCGGCCTCACTTCGCGCCTAGCCACCGAGAACAGCACTGATCTGGCCGCAAAGGGCCCGCACGTCAGCGCCACCGCCGACAACACTGAAGCTGCCCATGGAAGGTCCTCACCGTCGCCCAAGGTCGCCTCGCCCGCATCCCCCCATGACAAGAAGGAGGAGATGCCTACCGAGTCTAGCACCCACCAGCTCTTGCCGAAGGAGCAAGCCAACTCTGGCCCAGCATCGGAAACGAAGCCGCCAACTTCAGTTCCCGCTCCAGGGAAGCGGATCGCCCAGATTGATCATCTGAACACGCCGCAAGCCAGCGAGCCAATCGTGCAGGATGTTGTCAAGATCGTAAACGACATCATCACTGTCATCAACGCCGACACCAGCCGCGACACCAAGTACAACTCTGCGCTGGAGAAGGCCAAGTCGGAGCTCAGCAAGGTTGTGTCCGACATCAACCTGCTTAAGGCGAACATCCAAAAGACGGCCGAGGAACAAATCAATGCCGCCCATATCGAGTTCGACGGAGCCGCAAAGGAGCTTGTGCAGCGTCTCGAGCACCAGATGAAGGTTCAGGAGACGCAATGGAAAGAAGAGTACGAGAATGAGCGCGAGCGTCTCGCCCAGGCGTACAAGGAGAAGACTCGCTCTGAGTTAGACGCTGCTCAGAAGGTTTACGAACAGAAGCTGAAGAACGAGTTGCTCGAACAGAGCATTGCCCTCCAGCGCCAGTTCGCCGGTTCCGTACGGGATCAGGTCGAGAATGAGCGCAAAGGTCGTCTTGGCAAGCTGAACGAGCTTTCTTCCTCGGTACAAGAGCTGGAGAAGCTGACTGCGCAATGGAATTCGGTTATTGACGCCAACTTGAAGACCCAGCATCTTGTGGTTGCCGTTGAGGCAGTCAAGTCTGCCCTGGACAACCAGGTCGTCCCCAAGCCGTTCATCGCCGAGCTCGCCGCTCTGAAGGAGATTGCCGCTGACGACTCAGTGATCGGCGCCGCCATTGCGAGCATTAACCCAGTTGCATACCAGCGCGGCATCCCTAACTCGGCACAGCTCATCGACCGTTTCCGACGCGTCGCCCAGGAAGTACGGAAAGCTGCTCTTCTCCCCGAAGATGCTGGTGTCGCATCGCACCTTGCTTCCCTGGCCATGTCCAAGGTTCTGTTCAAAAAGACCGGCCTTGCCGTAGGCCAGGATGTCGAAGCCGTGCTCGCGCGGACAGAAGCGCTTCTCGAGGAAGGCGACCTCGACGCCGCTGCCCGTGAGATGAACGGCCTCCAGGGCTGGGCCAAGGTCCTCAGCAAGGACTGGCTTGGCGAGTGCCGGAGAGTGCTCGAGGTGAAACAGGCGCTGGATGTGATGGCGACGGAGGCGCGGCTGCAGAGTCTGCTTATAGAGTAAGCGTTACATGGTAGAAAAACCTCGTTTCGTACGAAATTCCAGTTCCCTTTGTGTGTATACGGATGGGTATGTGTAGCTCGACGTGTAGCTTTAGCCTATAGAACCCCTTACTTCTGCAGGTCTGTCTTCGCAGCTCGAGTTGCACTTGCGGTGGATCCCAACGTAAGCGAGTACTTGCTTGAGCCAGTGATGTCTGCGAGTGTGGCTGGAGTTCTCCCGGAATTATTATATTCACATTATACCTGATGTACATCATAGTTGCATCCGGTGCTGCTGCAAAATTGACTACGATGGATGTGAGACATCTAATCGTTGATGACATGGCATAAGAAATCTAAAACAAACCTCTTGTGGTATACCTAGCGCTATATGGGTGATGCAACGAGTTGGACACTGATCTCCCATCCATTCTGTCTACCCGCCTGTACTCATGGTTACCTAATTGTGGAGGGTTTGACCATGCAGCCGATCTGTATCTGGCTGCTTCATCAAATGGTCGTCTTACCTTTCTTTATTAGTCTGTTCACTACGATTTTTGCAACTTCCAACATTCAATCCTTGCTACATTTATTTGATGGACTTCCACACTGACTAAGAAGTACGCGACATCCTCGCCTGACGCACAGAGGGTAGAACAGAAGAAATTTTAACTTGGGCCCGGAAAAACTTAGTCATATTTGAATCAATAGGAACCCTCCCAAAATTTGTTTCTGTGGGTAGGATGGAAATATGTAAGCTGTCCATCTATCCAATCATGGTTCGATTTGATGGACACATGCTTTCCAGTACAACTCGTTTGTTAACAATACAATGAATATCTCTCTATGAACCATTTCATTTCCACGAGAGATAGCTTCTCAATGAAAGCCTTTGTATATGTTTGTGTTTGCCATCGGGAACAACAGTAGCTGATTCTTCGGCCTGGCTCAAGCATTTACGAGTGTTATCTATAGCCTTGCGTGTTTCACTCGTTTCTTCTCCACCCTCACCCGTTCCAGTCTGCATACAATTGTGGTACTCATCTAACGTCACTAATTGCTCGAAATCGCTCCTCGTATACATACAGTTTCTTCTAGCATATATACTACAACATGCTGGGCGAGCCTGTTCACGTGCGATGTATTTGTTAACTAGCGTTTGGTGCCTTGCTCACTTCGTGATAAACTTAAACGCAAGATAATAAGAATGAGTAGTCTCCCCATTATTGAAGTGAGATAGAAATCTCGTCATTGATATCAAGATCATTGTACAATCTACAATGTCACGTGATGTATGTCATTCACCGCGAAGTTCTTATGATTGTGTCGAATATATGGTGGAACAGGTATAGATAAAGCAAAGCACTGAATTGATACAATGGTAGGATCTTGAATAGTGTAAGTCTAGACTGTCACCAAGTCGGCTCGCCGAGTGAGATAACAATTCCCACTTTCTCAAACAGTCGAGCAGAGATTGAAAAGATTCTTGACCTTTACTGTCTCTTCGCCACGCTCATACATGTACTTCCCATTTCCGACCCATACAGTAGCCTTCTCCGTCTCAAAAGTCATCCAATCCACCATCTCGTCAACTCTTTCAACAGTAGTCACCCCATCAATGACATAACTGTTGTCTGGAGGGATGATCACGGTTGCCGAAAGTTCAAATCCATCTGCGTTAGGTGCCCGAATCTCCACAGTGCGAGACTTTCCTTCCACTTCTGACACGATGACGCCTTCCTCGATGCGCACACGACGACCGTCCCTGATCTCGAGCACCAGGGCCTCTTTGGGCATGTCAATAGAAGTCACACCGTCGACTTCGAGAGCGCAGCCGGATTTGAGGTAGTATTGCACATGGACGTCACGGGAAGTGGTAGTCTGTGTTTGAGGCGGTATATCCATCCCGTTGCGCATCTGCGACGTTGGCACAGGCCTTTTGATGGACTCAGCCATCAATTTCGCCGCAATATCTTCAGGCAAGATGCCGTTGTTCTCGGCGCGGTGGATGCCTTCTTTCAGCACGGCCTCCAAAACGAAAAGCCCATTTACCTTTCCAAAGTCGATGTCTAGTCCCGAACACCGCTCATTTTCCTCCTCTACCATCTTGCTGATGGCGACTAGGCTTTCCAAAGTAAGGAAATTGTCGAGGGTTCTCTCAAAGAAATTGTAATCTGCTTGAGTAGGGGCTGCATTGCGATGCCGAATAATTTCGTACGCTAGAAGTACGATGGCCACAGTTTGCTTGACAAGTTTGGAGTTGATTTCAATTATTTCGTGGGTGCTGAGATAAGAGTTGAGTAAGGGGTTGAGGATGTAGGCTTCCCAATCTGGTTGCTCGTCTTCTGCGGAGCTTATGGCCTTGCTCAGCTTTTTGAGGATGTACACGTCGGCAACAGTACTCAGGGCGTCGCCGGAATTGTTCCAGTCTGAACCGAGTGCAACGCGTATAGCCAGGCCAGCATTTAGAGCCAGTTGAGAGTTATCCAGGGCCAAAGCTGACCTATTTGAGTGTTTGAGGCTTGAGTCTTGACCCATATTCCACCACTGTGTGTTTCAACTTGTTTGACTAAGGCCGATAATGTTAAGCGTGTCTTTATATGTACTAATCAACGAAGAACATTGTGTCTATTCGATGTTTTGCACGCTTTGATGGACAATGATGCCGACGTATGTTTTCCTTTAGAGTCCTTGTATAGACATAATGTGATTTGTTGAACGATCCTCTGCAGCAGTGAAGAGATTGGTGTGAAGGTATGTCGGTCGGAGCAACCTCACGTAAAATAACAACTATACTTTGAAGTCTCGTGTGGCTCCTTTGGATTAGCAAGGCTAAATCTGAACACGAACGAAAAGTCGAGTGCGGAGATCCTGATCAAATGTTGGGGCGTCATCTTTGAGAGACCCGTCAGGGATGAGATTGTTGTGTGAATGCTTGTGGTAGCGCATGAATAAGAACGCGTTGCTTCGGCTGATGCACACAACCCTTTCGCTGGGAGACAAGAGCTACACGTAATTCAGAAATACTACTACTGCCTTCGATGACATATTAATGTTCTTAAAAGTTTACACTTTTAGGTAGTGTTGACCAGCATTGGTTGAGATTAATCGGAGACTCATTGTTACAAAGGCACAATATGAGGCTCGACCGCGACAATTCACCCCCCAGCCACCCACAAAACTTATTTTTTCTGATACCTGCTTCAACGATCTCTACCATTACACCGCACTTATTACATAACACACCAAATTTTCGTCAACACTCTTTACTTCAAGATTTTCATCACCCAAAGCTTCAAACATGGAGTACCTCCCTACGTCACTGGGCCCTCGCGATGACCTTGCCGCTGGCGAAGGACATCGAAACCTCAATCACGCGGCCACCCTGCCCACACTCTCAGTCTACCTCAACGAGCTCAAAGTTGTTCGCCAGCGCGGACGAGAGACGCACGGCCTTGAGGGCGCATGTTCTATCTGTCACACTGATTTTTCCAACGACTACTACAACCAAAAAGTTGTGCAGACTGCCTGCGACCATCGTTTCCACCACGGCTGTTTGACAAACTGGAATAAGGGTACCCACGCAAGCCGCAACACCTGCCCGCTGTGTCGTACACATTTGTTCAGGACGGCTTCGGTGGTACCCATCCAGCCTGATCCTTATGAGGAAGTGAATGCCATTAGGGCAAGCAATCGAGAGATAGAAGAAGATGCGGCGGAGCTACTGAGGATGACAGCCCAGCCGATCACGGATCGCAATGAGTTTACTCCTTTGGAAGCAGAGGATGTGCTCGAGGAGGAGATCGAATGGAACCAGACTACTATGCGCACCCCCCATGTTCCTAGACAGAGTGACAGTCCTTCTACGATACAAGGCGGAGATTCTGATGACGATATCGACGACGGCGCACCAAGCGGCAGCCCCGAGAATCCAGTGATCCTTGATGAGCCTGACAGAGACAACGATATTGAGGAAGCCGACCTGCAGTTTGATGAATTCCTCGCAGCACGCCGTGAGCAGGGTTCTCCAGGTGCCCGGCTTGCCCAACGGTTCTTGCGGCGAATCCGGAACGCTCGTGCATCCGAAAGCAATCGGTACTATCGGGCGGACAGGCGCCGCAATGGCTGGGAGCCGTCTCTCACGCATCGAGCAAATATCCGAGGCTTGCGAGCAAACGACAACAACCGAGGATTCCTACCACGCTCACCCAGAACTCGCCGCACGGCTTCCTCGCTTCTCGACGAGTTCGAGACCCCCAGCCCGCCCTACCCGCCCGTACGTTCTTCGCCCCCACGAGCCTGCAACCTATGCTCGTCAACGCTTCCGCGTATCGGGGCACACTACCACATCATCCCATCCAGGAAGACCACTCTTTCCTTACACCCCCGCCGACCGGTCTGCCGTGAACTCCACAGTCTCTCGGCTCCGCCGAGCAGCCACGGGGGCCAGCCACCCTCCCGCAATCCTGGAGCCCCGCGCATTCGCCAATGCCCCCGGCTATCACGGCCCCTCTGGCCCTCCTCCATACTATATCACACCGGATCAGGATTCTCACCTTTCCTCTTCATCCCGTCAGCCCACCGAGGTCGATATCGAAGCTCGGATCGAAGCCGTGCGCCGGAATATCAGGCGGGACTACATCTACGTTGCGGAGTTCGCAAGCATGGAAGATGTCACCGCAGTCGAAGAGATCGCTGATCATTGGTATAAATACAGAGTGTGCCAATATAGCTGTGGCGCCACCTGGCAGAGCTTTGTGTTTGCAGATGCATTCGTCATGAGTGGCAAGAGGGCTATATTCTTCAAGCATCGTTGAACATATATGATAAGGACTGAGAGGGGTGAGGGAGTCGCCTCGACGTGAGGTTACGACCTTAGATCTGCCCGTTCAGTATCAAAGACTGGAGGCTTGTATACAGAGTGTGTTCTGGCTATTCAACCGCAAGCTCCGCGACAACGTGGTCACTCAGAACGGCACCGGGAACATGTACCTCGACCAGCAGTATCCTGGTCATCATTGCAATCGGAACTGGAGCGTGAAAATCTGGAGATGGAAGGGAAAGCGGGATTAATGATCTAGAAAGGGCATTGCTCAGAGTTGTAGTGAACTTGTTTGTCCGGCTGTGAGACATACCGACGAAAGGCAACAAACAGCTCCACGCTGGTGAGGTGACAGCTCGTACAATAGAACTCAAAGTAGCATATGCACAAAACAAAATTGAAAACGTAAATTCATACCTTATCCGTGGAATTAATTGTGACTTCGGCAATTCCTGGTCGACCTTGTAATCCTGCTTTCACATCCACTACAGTCTTCATACATTTTCCTTTTGGCCTATTTAAGATCTGTCAGCCATCAAAATTCTGTGCTGTTTTCTTTCTAGGATTGCAAAAGAACATGGGGAGCTCAAACTTCAGGACCATATTTCGACGGTATCCAATACTAGCCATTGATGACGTGCACTGGAGGCTTACTCGAGGTTTGTGTTTGTCATCAAAAAGAAATTAACCGCGCCTGCTCCGAGACGCTCAAAGCTACTATCAGAAGGGGTATGATGGACTGTTTTGATCTGATTACACATTATGGAGTTTTCTCGATGCTGTTGAAGATGCGATTGATGTGCCCATTATCCATATAATCGTGATGAAAAACTGCTCGCCATAATCCAGGTTTCTAACCAAGTTTCAACGCCAGGATAGAGCCGTATCTTTATAGATCATAAAGAAACCCCTCGACACTCCCCTGACTTCCTCAACGGACTTCGACAACACCCTCAAACATGACCATTCGCACCCCAACTCCACCCCTCACCCCTCACATCCGCCAGTATCCTCCTCTGCAATCCCTCCCTCGCATTCTCAAAATCCGCCCACCCCTCCGTCCCCACAATAGCCGCGTGGTATACATTGAGAAATCCCCTCATCTTCAACGCAACCAGCATCCCAAACAGCAAGAACCCAACGCTCATTTCGCCATCCTGCTTCTTGTCCCTGCTGAACGTCAGCCACTTCGATCGCGGACGGCCGTAGCTGTCAAGATCGGCGAGCACAGCATAGTAGCACGCCGTAAGATCCGGGCTCCCGTCTGCGAAGCGGGACTCCGGCGCACCCAGCTCGAAAAGCGCGAGGAAATGCGAGTGTATCAGCGCGGAGATGAGCGCGCAGTCGGACTCGTACTGCGTCTTGTCACTGGCGACGTACACGCCCGTGTTCTCATCGACATATGCTTCGTGCGGTGTGAACTTCGCGTCTGGCATGAGCACGTTGGTGCGTTCGGCGAGCGTCAGCGCCACAATCCCTTCCCAGATGAACAGCTGCATGCCGCACGCCGGACAGCAGTCTTTGGGGTATCGGCGAAGGTGCGGTTTCTGATAAGCCACGTGCCCGATGAAGCAACGGTAGTGCATCCAGCAACCGCAGGTGAGGGGAAGGTAGGTCGATTTAGTGGTCGCGGCGGAGTTCTGCTTGCCGCATGCTGAGCAGATGGAGTGTCCGTACAGTGGTCTATCGTGTTCGGCGCGTCGACGCAGTAGGTCGTTGTCGACGTAACGGAAGAGCGAGGGGAGCGGTGTGGCTGTTTGCGGGCGATGCGGCGGAGGCGCTTGCGCGTTGACGGCAAGAAATTTGTTTGTGAGAACGAATTCTCCGTTGCGCTCGTATGTCACAACTGTCCCTTCGATTTGGCGCATTCGGGGCGGCACTTGCCAAGAGTGAACTGTCGGTGTCGTGACTTCGCCAATCTTATTCCCGAAATGCTGCTGCACGGCAGGCGCGGGCGGTTGCGTATTCTGCTGCATTTGGAAAGAAGGTGCAGACAGACAAGCCATGGCGGCAGCAGCAAACGTTTGCGCGGTGGCGCCAGACATGGTTGAGTTCGTGGGTTGCGCGTCGAGTATCGGTTGTAAGGGCAACAGCTGGCGGAAGGCTTACACATAAACATAGAGGTGCCTAAACTTGGAAAGAGGCCCGTGGTGAAGGCCGACAAATTTTCATTCGGTTGGAGGCAAAAAAAAATAAGGTAATCAAGCAAGACAATGAGAGGGTTGATTGAGTGCATGTGTGATATCATTAGTACACTTGTACACTAGTTTGAGTACCATGAGAGAAAGCTCGCATTGCGTGCTTCTGCGCTGTCTATGATGACTCCAGACTTCCAAATTTTAACCGTTTGCTATGGAAATCATGTAGTTGTCTTTTTCGTACAAGATATATTACTGCTGCGACAGTACTAAACAATGTCACACGCGAGCTGGTGCGTCACCCTCGCTCCTGAAGAAGCTCGCACCTAATCGTCCTTCTGGAAAAGAATTCGACGACACTTAGGGCAGTTGTCCGGAATCTTCTTGCTGTCTGGCCAGAACACGTACTCTGGCGTTGTAAGGGATTGCACATAAGACGTAGGACCAACACAGCAACCTCTACACGTCTTTCGCTTCACCAGAACGGTTTTCCCTGCGACGACTGCTGGTGCTCGCTCCGCGTCCACGAATCCATCGTCCTCGATATCTTCCTCGTCCGTCTCGTCTGTACCATGAAACTCGTAGGAGTAGGGCCGATTGACCTCGAAGCCCTTCTCATTGAGCGAATCTCTGTGGGCGATGGCCGTCAGGACAAAGACGGAATGGAGAAGTCTGTGATAATATATGTCATCCAACTCAATCTTGGGCGACGCCGATGAGGTCTTCTTCGGACCCGCAAGTTTAAGCTTCTTCACGGGAGGTTGGAAACCAGCGGACACGGCTTGTTCGTATTGATGTCTCTCATAAGCTTCGTATACCTGGGCGAAAGACTTCGACAAATGCTTTGCGAACATCTTGGTACGCTCCTGCATCTCTGCTATGACTTATCAGTATCACGCTTTGATATATTCGGTAGGTGAGTAGAGCGTACCGGTATGTTGAGCTCGCGCTGCTGCATGCGGATCGGCAAGCAGACACGATGCCATCTGCGTCACGGTCGGAGGAGTGACAGGACTACCATAGCTATGGGCAACCTGATTCAGTGTGAGACCAGGGCTCATCTTAGTTATTACGGGAACTGCGTTACCTCTTCATCAGTTGTAGCACTTTCTGTCTTCTCCGGCAACTGCTCTTCCTGTTCCTGCAGCTCCTTGTGTTTTTGTACTAGGATATCCAGCTTCGATTTACTGGACAAGACCTCTTTCCACGAGGCCGAGGTGGGGGAGACGGTCTCTTGTTTCTCTTTGGTCTTCTGTTGTTCTTGTGCCCAAGTCAGGTGTAGCACTGGAATATGATTCGCTTCTGGCGTCGCTTGTGAGAGCGTTTCTCCAGGCACGGAGGGGAACTCCGTGCTAAATAAAGATGGCATAGATACCGGCGGTGCGATCATGGTGTTGCCGGGGAGGAATGGGTACATCTGATGCTTGGAGGATTCGTGGTTCATAATTATAGCATTCTCCATGAGCTCGATCTTTTCCAAAAGGCTCTCATAGTGATTAAACATCTGGAATACAAGTACCATCCTGTTTCAAATTGTCAGTATACGCTTCGATACGCAGGTCTGTGCCCATCCGGCATCATGGTTGGATCCATTCGCCGGAGCGAATATCTCACAGCACTCACCATTCTTTTCCCAGGAGATCGAAGCCAGGGCCTAATACGGTGGGGCGAGTCATGGTCTGCACAGTTGGCATGACTTCTTGAATGAGTCGGGCGAAATCCTTCTCGCGATTACCGCCTGTCAGTAAGGCGCTCTTTTCGACGCCATGGAAAGCAACCTATGTCCATATTAAGTCGGCACCGTAATTATGAGTACTTATAGGTTTGGTAGATCTTACGTAGGCACTGAGCCGGCTGCCCAGGTCTGCGCCTTTCGAGCCTGGCGCGAACGAGAGAGGCTTCAGATCAACTCGAACTGGTGCTCGCACGGCAAACAGCGATCGCATGCATTGTTCACCGAACACGTGGTTGCATCTGAATCGTACGGGAGCTTCAGCGTCATCTTCGCCGGGGTTCGACTCGCCGTACGGCTTCCAGCAATGGGCACACTTCAGGCTGTTATCATCCACCGACTCCACCGGAACAGGAACCAGACTGTCGAGAAACTCCTGCTGCGTCGCGAAGGTCTTCTCGTCAGCCTGCGGCGCGCTGTATGCTTTCTTGTGAGGCGGCATTGTAGACATGATACTCTCAAGAAGCCCTGCGTGGCGTTTATCTTGTCCGCCCTCTCAAACGACGGCTGTGACGTGGTGCTGAGGATCGTTTGGTGAAGTTGTTGCGACGAGGTGCAAGCTTAGAGGCGCAAGCACGTTACACAAGCTGCCTACCGCATCCGTTTGTATATGCCAAGACACGCTAGCCAGCTGTGTAATAGTCATTCACTCAATTGGTTTGCAGAGTCGACGAACCATGGCTGTGGTGTAGCTCCAGCCACATGGGGCTTTGCGGCTGTCCATCAACGTTATAGTCAGCAAGTTGAGCCACGGTGCCCTGAACTCATCGCATAATACTCGCCCCTTGCTGGAGCCATTAATTGTTGAAACAGAGGCACTTTTTAGCAAGAGCTCGACAAGCGGAAAATCAACGGTCTATATTTTACATGAGCAACGCGGAAGGCAATGACATCATTGTTCTCGGGAACAGCGATAGCTTGATCCCACCGAAACAGCTCGTAAGCCGTGAATATACTCTATACAACAAACGAAAGAGGGCTGGGGTTGTTGCTGAACATATCGCAGGTCAAATTGATCTCAAAGTCAGGGAAATTGAAGTCCAGTGTATCCAGTGGCAGGATTGGCGTCTCTTTTGGAATCCGGATCTCCTCCTCCTTCAACGCTAGGACCTCTCTGGCAATGGTCCCCATCGTTTTATACTCTCTCTGTTCGGCAGGCCAGAATTGGCCAAGCATCTTGAGTACCCCCATATTCAAGCGGATCTTTTCACGCTCGAGTGATAGCTTCGGCTCGCAGAAGAGGTATCGACAAGCGGAGAGGTGTGCGATGGTCATGTTGGCGATCATGCAGATGATGAACGGAGTGTGGACACTGAGTCTCGTGGGCAGGGTCAAGAGAATGTTGAGCTTTTCGACTGCATACAACACTTTCGAAGTGTGTATGAGCGCGTCTTCTTTGATTGAATCATTACATTCCGGCGGAGGCGGGGGAGCGCATGTCGATGCCAGTTCGATGTCACTGTATCGGAGGTTTGATAGTTGGCGATGTAGGTCGACGATGCACCTGCCCACGTCAGAGAGGATTATAAGTTCTCGTGAGCCGTGAACATACGTATGCATGAGTATATTAGCTTTGAAGAGCAGTTCGTCAACGCTTCCATCGTCTCGTAAGAGTCTTCGTTTGTATGCCGGAAGCAGCGAACACCATGCCGTCATCATTGTGTCGGCGTTTATGCAGGTGGCTTTGGCACTCTCGGTATCGTTGTACAATCGGGTCGCAAGAATTCGACAGAGACCTTGCGTGAAGCCGATTAGATGAGCAAACGATGAGAATTCCATGTCCGAGAATTCTCTAGCGTTGTAGTTTGTAAGTGTTGCGGGCGTTGGGATGATCTATTATACGATGTGTCAACACAGGTCAAGATGCGTGCAAGTGTAATAACCTACACCTGTTTCATAGCATTCCTCTTCACACGGTAAGTCGGTCGTGATTGGGAACTTTACGGACAGCCCTCGGTACGAGTGTGTGCTACCAGCAATATGAATATCAGTCACGTGGATCTGCCACCATGTCCGCCTCCAGCTTTCCTCTAGGACTGGATCTCCGTTGCCATTCCGAACAGCGAAGTCTTTCTGATGCATGCCGAGTGTGAAGGATCCCTCGATGCACTCGTCCAGCATCTCTCGACCTCGTCCAGGTCCATTGCACCAATACACTGCTATTGAGTATAGCATCAGTGCCTGTATAAAGTATGGATTTGGCGTAAATCTTGTAGAGTTTCGCTGCCCAGCCTCCATCGCTGCAGCTGCAGCGTTTGCAAAAGGGGTTGAGTCGACTGAGTGGGCAAATATCGAGCCAATGTAGAAGAGGACAGGAAGTAGAAAGTCTGATATGCCCTCTTCCTTCGCCATCCTTGTCTCCAATGCCCATCGTGGAAGGACACACGGATGGGATACATGGAAGTGGGTGTAGTACTGAGTCAGAAGCTGATCGACTAGGGTATTCGTCAATCGCGTACCGCTCGGTAGGACTGTCTCGAAGGACTTCAACTCTAGGTTTTCGCAGACGCTCTGCGTCGTAGAACTTCCGGATGTCCCATGCCTAAGCAAGTGGCTGTTTGCTCTGGATGCAAAGTTGCTCGAGGAATAAGTTGGCGAGTGAGATTCGCCAGCCGCAACCTGGATAGGCACAGTAGTTGGACGACGTGGACGTCCACCGCGCCGTGACTTTTGATACTCGCAGTTTTTTTCGTCAGCACGACAGCGGTTACAGGCAGGCTGTGTACTGTCACAGCGGACTTTCCTTGCACGGCATTGTATGCATGCAAGAGCGACGCGACGAATCGACCGTTTGAAGGGCGTATTTAAAACAGGTGTTGCAGTGTTGTTCATGTCGAGGAAAGGCCAATGGAGAGAGTAATCGCGCTCCGGCTTCACGCGCTTGTAGGTAATAAAGAGCAAGGCAGCATCGTGGACCGTCGTGGACTCGGCATCTCGCGGTGTCCGTCCCCGCGACGGTAGAGGAAGCAGATACCTGTTCGGGTCTAGACGGAAGCACGACAATTACAAGCTACAAGGATCAATCGGAACGCCCTATGCCATGGAGAATTGCATCCAGTGGAATCTGAGCGCCTAGGATTAGTAACATTTGGCGCGAACGACGGCAGTCGCAAATTCTGACCTCGTATTGCGTGTGACGAGTTTCCTGATTGTCGAAGTGGAATCCTCAAGAAATATAAACTAATGACCGTGGTCTCATCACACAAAAGATGCATTGTAAGTGAGTAGGCAAGGATTACCGTAGGTAAGTATGCTAGGCTTCCCGCACGATCATTGGAACCAGTGATGTCTCGAGATGTTGTGCTGCCTGGAAGTAGGATTGATGGACTAATCAAATTTGTTAGAGCGAGAAGCCGCAGCTGAGCATTGAACAGATCACTGTGTGTCGTCGAATGCTGCTCCGACACATGAGAGCGTCGCGGTGCTCTCGGCAAGCCCTGGAGACCAAGAGGCAGTTTGTGCTCGTACAGAAGAAGATCAGCCAACAACAGTGAGCCACTAACCGAAACCCAGCGCTCGTCTGCGGAAGACAAGACAACACCGCGTTTCTCGGAAGGCTGGATAGCAATATGTTGCTTTTGTTGACTTCGCCTTCAACATTTGTAGTCCTTGGGTGGATGCATCACGTGTCGGTGGCACGACCTCCCTAGCACGTAGAGCCGCAAGTGGCGTTGTGTTTCTGACCGACTTTTCGGCGCCCCTCGGTTCCTGACTAGCCCCGCCTAGACAACGACACCCCTTCGTTGGTTCCGTACTTGCTACACAGCTTCCTCGACACACAGGATTCCCTCCTGCTCTGGAAAGTAGCACTGTCGCAGCTCCCTTCCTGCGAACGCAGAATGGTCAACCTTTACTTCCAGCCAGATGCGCAGCTTACCACGCAGGACCGCATGGTCTTAGACATCCTACAGGAGGACTATGAGAGACACAAGAAGGCCAATGGCAGCGAGAGGGAGCCCTCTGAGGACTCTGGCGATTCTGGCGAGAAGCACACTCGCTTCGAATCAGCATCGCCGGAAGGTACGATCGATTCACTCCTTCCTTCACAATCATTCTGACCACAATGTAGATGCTCAAGAAGCCCAGGAGCAGGCGCTCGCGCACATGAAAGGGCTCAACGATCCCACCTCTGACCAATTCGAACCCACCGTCTTTGTAATGGTCGACTACCCGAGTATCACGAACCCTATTCTGCGCAAATACATAATCGAACCGTACGTACAATGGGGCCGCTCTGTCGTGCGCGTCGATACCGACGTCGTCATGCTCACGCACCTCTTGCTGTACCTCATCACGAGCATACCCTCGGCAATATATCTTTTCTACAACTTCCATTGGTGGCACGGCCCGCTGCATTCCATTATGCAGTTATACTACATGGGGTCGTACACTCTGATGATGCATCAGCACATACACATGCGCGGCATCTTGAACAAGGCATACTCGGCAATTGACCTTGCCTTTCCATACATAACGGATCCGCTCATGGGCCACACGTGGAACTCGTACTACTTCCACCATGTGAAGCACCACCACGTCGAAGGTAACGGCCCGAACGATCTCTCCTCGACGATACGCTACCAGCGGGATGATGTTTGGCACTTCTTGCACTATCTTGGAAGGTTTTACTTACTCGTTTGGTTCGATCTACCGCGATACTTTCTTCGCACTCGCAAGACTGAGCTCGCGCTCAAGGCAGGTGTCTGCGAGATTGGTAGCTATGCATTCTACTACGCATTGTTCACCTATGTGAATGCTCGTGCGACCGTGTTTGCCTGCCTCGTGCCGTTGGCGATCATGAGATTGGGTATGATGATCGGCAATTGGGGCCAACATGCGTTTGTTGACGAAACGGAGCCCGATTCGGATTTCAGGTCCAGCATCACTGTCATTGACGTTGCCAGCAACCGCTATTGCTTCAATGATGGCTACCATACTTCGCACCACCTGAATCCGATGCGCCACTGGCGCGACCACCCCATCGCTTTCCTTGCGCAGAAGTCTACGTATTCTTCTGAGCATGCACTCGTCTTCTACAACATCGACTACCTCATGATCACATTTAGCCTGCTCTCGAAGAACTATGAACACCTTGCCAGATGTTTGGTACCTTTGGGCGATCAGATGAACCTCAGTATAGAAGAAAGAGCAGAGATGTTGCGGAGCAAGACGCGCAAGTTCAGCGAGGAGGATATTGCTGCAAAATGGGGCAAACAATTCGCGAGACTGAAGTAGACTGTAAATGGAGTTTCAATAATATATTCACATTCACGATCCCGTATCAGGTTCCACGCAGGAAACTAGCCTGACTATATCGATTGTCGGCATTAGGACGCTGTGCGAAGGCCCCCCCTCAAGGAAGACTCGCTGAACGCTTTCAGACCAGCCTTGGGCTCTGTCCCTTTCGTCAGTCAGAGCACTTCGAGCGTTGCCTCGCAGTCAAAGTCACTCACGTCCAAACTATGGGTTTTGTCCCGCGTTATTATAACAAGTTTGCTTGTGTCTTAAATAGGGCCATGTAATTTCCCCCTACCTAGGCTCTACTTTTTCAACGGCTGCTGCTTGAACGCAGTCTAGCCGGGATACTTGACCGACTCTGCGACACAACAAACGCCAATTTAATTGCAGAGCATGCTATGTGGTGTCAGTAAGTCGAGTGTCAATATTCAGGGTAACACATATTCTAGGTCACCAACTCATAGCAGCGTAAGAACAACTGTGTTGTCCCGCGCAGCTACACCAGTATCAGCACCTGTACACAGGGCTCAACGCAGACTGTATTACTATCGCCCGTACCGATGAAGCGATTGAAGATCACATCGCTCGAAGAAACATAAGTTGTCTCATTCCCTAGCTTTTTGCCCACCAGCCCGAACGGCTAGATATAGTAGCTCGGCGGCATGTATGCTAATCCACGGACATCATACGTATACTCTGTCAGACCGAACAGCGGACCGTCGACAGCGCTGTAGCAGATGTCATCACAGTTGTCCAATGCGGGCACACACTTGGTCTCAGGGTCTGCCATCACACCGCTATGTGTGGTACGATTAATGATGTTGTGCTTGAGCATGTACTTCGCCATAGCAGGCTTCTAGATCCTGTGGTCGAACAGGCCATGGTTGACAGCTAAACAGGCGAGCTCGATCATACCTCACCAGTTTCGGGCCGTAGTGCCCACCATAACCCGCGCTCGCGAAGCCGAGTTCTCTCTCGGGTGGCTCCTGGAATTGCTCGTGTTGCAGGAATGCCTGCACCGCTGCGGCGGATCCGTAGGAGAAACCGATGCGCGCTAGCTAGTCAATGTTCGGTCGATGTACAACATGTGCGCATTGGTGTTGAATGAGTACGGGTCCAGGAACGGGGCGCTATGCTTGGGGAAATGGCAGAGTCCGTTGTTGTGGAAGCACCAGGGCTGCCGTTGACCCAGGGGACGAGGGTTGCAGTGGGGGATGGTTTCAGAACAAGAGGTGGATGTTGGATAGTTGGAGCTGGAGGTCGATGGAAGGGTGAAGTAGCCTCGCCGTTCGACAACGTCAGGCGTGGTTTCGCAGATGGGAGAAGATTTGATAGATTCATCTTACGCTACTAGGGATATCTTTCCGGCGGCTTGGAGAGGTATGCATGAGACTACGCTGCTTAGCGTGAGGAGCGAAAGGACTGTTGCATAGGGCAACGCGGCGAGGACTTTATGTGAGTCGGGCAATCGCAATAAGTTTCTGCGTGGACGCTTCATCGTTCCACATGATCATTTGAAGGTATGGTCTCTAGTTCTTCCTCCTTGCGAAGATAGAGCTGAATTCGGTGAGTGGGGCATCGTTCGAGCATTGAGGTACAAGCTGAGGGGCCAATCATGGAACATCTGGGGCCCGCTGCGTAGATGCGCGAGCGTGAGGTCAGAGCGATGGTTGCAGGCGATGCTGGGCTTGCTTCGTAGGCATATGGTGACTCTGGGAAAGAGTCCGCGAGATGACGTGAGGTAGCTATGGTACAAGCTCATGGTCGTCACACCGCTTTCAGTGCAGAGAAGCATAAGAAATATGCGTTGAT
This sequence comes from Paraphaeosphaeria minitans, assembly GCA_015832175.1. Taxonomy (NCBI): domain Eukaryota; kingdom Fungi; phylum Ascomycota; class Dothideomycetes; order Pleosporales; family Didymosphaeriaceae; genus Paraphaeosphaeria; species Paraphaeosphaeria minitans. Next base: position 644,588 of record WJXW01000006.1, read on the forward strand.
CTCTCAAAAATACATGGAAATTGAGAAGACGCGCGGAGGTTTTAACACTTCTGCAACTGCGAGAGGCATAGGTACGTGCGTGGGTAGCATGGCTCTGAACAGGCGACCATGTCAGATTTTGGACCAGCTTTAGAACCTTGGGACGGTGTTATGTACGTGCTTCGAGTAAATCTGCTGCGATATCCGCTGCTCAACTAGGGGACTACCCTTATATTGAGAAGTTGAATATTCGCGAGAAGTGTTGGGCTAGGAATGCAGGTCCGAAGTCCAGGCTGAGAAGAGGCTGAAAGGCTGTTCCTGCCGCTAGGCAGCGGCAAGGCTACGCCCACCAAGGCTAGCAGCTTCGCATCCCACCTGGTCTCCATCCCCACGCCAGGATTCTAGTGTCCACTCCTCCACGGCCTCACATGCGGCCACGCCCCGCTGGCATCTTACAATACGCCGTCGTCTACGGCAGCGCATCGATCTACCGTATCACATTTATATAGATCACCAATATAACGAAGCCGCACAGCATACGGGTAGGTACGGCGTAGCAACCGAAACCCCGCGGCTGAGTTCCTCCGGCTGGCCTGCAGCTACACAAACTATATGCAGCCATCGCGCCCGACACCTGTCCTTTTCCCTTTGCACCACGCGCCTGCGTTCTCGGCTCTCACTGAGTCTCCATCTCCACCGGCCTTCCTGGGTGGAAACAATCGCTTCCACCAATCCTCTCGGCGGCGCCACGTTGCCCTGTAAAGAGATCGCTAAGAGGTGTGCTTCTCAGCTGCAGTACGCGTTCGGTTAAGTGAGGCCAATATGGAAGTGATCGGGGATGAGTGTAGCGGTGCGGCTTGCGTATTCGCTTCTTGCCGGGCGAGGCGTGCCGACGTGATGTGATGGGTGATTATGCATGAGACATACACCTGGCCTTTGAAGAGTTTAAGGGGGAGACGCGTGCTTATGTTCTGAGGGTGACAGATTGGTTTCTTTCATCTCAAGTCTTAGTTCACTGCATCATGCGGTCCTCTCAGTACATTCCTTTTATCTTGCCTCTCGTGGCAGCCCGGCCGTATACAAGGCATCAGGGCTATGGGACTTCTTCGATTCAGCTTCATAAGAATCTTCAGGATGTGTGGTATACCGAGTATACTAAGGACAACCAAAGCGAAGTGACCACGCTGTCAACGAAGAACAGACTCGCGGTGCCCAGTGACCCCACCAGCGTCTACACCTGCGTCGGACCCAAGGCCGAAGACTTTCCCGGGCAAGATTCATGGCTCACCTTCGATCAACTCTGGGAAATTAACAAGCCCGTTATCGAAATAGCGAATGGAGGCTCAGATCATGACCACCACCTCCAGTCCGCCATCAAGGAAGTTGCTTCCGATAGCAAAGTCGACGCACGCTTGATCCTAGCCCTCATCATGCAAGAAGTACTGCTTCTCCCCCAGTCCCCATCCCCATAACCGACAAATTAACACCCCCAGTCTAGCGGCAACATTACCATCCACTGCACCGAAATCACCGCCTGTGGGCTTATGCAACACCGCGGCTCCAAACCCTTCTCCCCATCCTCTCCTAAATCTAGCATCAAAACCATGATTGAAGCCGGCATCTACGGCACGCCGCACGTCCCGGGCTTCCTGTCCTACTTCAATTGCGACGCCAACTCCCCCTCGGAGCTGACCTGGGTCAATACTCAGCTTATTAACGGGAATCCGTATGCTGCTGCTCATGTGTATAATACGGGGCATATTGATGATGATACATTGTCAACTGACAGAGGAAAGAGCAACTTCTATGCTCACGATATCTTGAGCAGGCTTCAGGGTTGGAACGGCTGGAGAGGGGGTTGTGAGAAGAGCAGGAATTGTGATGGCGTGGGCTTTGAGGAGAGGAACTGCTGGTGAGGAAGAGAAAGATGTATGTCTCATGATGTGAACGCGAACATGATTATTTTACTTTCTCCAATGATCCTCTCGATCTTGTTTTCGGAAGTATGGTTCTCTCCTTCCTTCCGCATGCACTATTTCTCTGCTTGGTGGTGACTGCCTTCCACTTGCCGCACGCTCTGACCTCTAGACAGACGGTTTGCCAAACGCATCCAATCCTGCACCCATCCAATCCTACAGCTTGTATCACTAACTCGCAGTGCACATCATGGCTCACGCAGACCAGCTGCCCGCCTCCTTCAGCTTATTCATCGTGACGCCGAACACCATCTACGCGCACAGCAGCGCATCCCGGAATCGCACCCTCTTCGAATGCACCTCTGAGGGCATCGTAAACGCCCGAGTCGCAAAGGACAACAGCAGCCTCCTCGCAGTCGCGGATAGTCAGCTCCTCATTCTCCATGATCCCGCGCGCAGAGGCGATAGGAAGTATGCGCTGAAGAGTTACGAGGGCGAGCCGAGACTGCTGGTGTTCTCCCCCGATTCGCGCACGCTGTACTTTACCACTACGCTGAGCACGTCAATACAGGCGTATTGCATTCCCACGGGAGAGCTGCTACCGCCACCGCAGATTCACCCATCACCGCCGACGATTTTGTCCATCTCGTCGGATGGGAATATACTGCTTTCCGCGAGTTCGGCGCCGCCTAGGATATATCTACAGGATTTGAGATTTGGGGGGAGCGCGTCCGTGAGCTTTCAGCCGGCGGATGCGAGATCACCGGCTGTGTTTGCCACGTTTCAGTGGTACGAAAGCTCAAACCCGTCATACACTTCCTTTCTTCTGGGCTTCCAGGACGGTACTCTTTCACTGTATAGGTTGGTCGTTTCAACACGCCGCCAGTCCTATCAGGATGTTTATCTCAACCAGACGCAAGCTTTCCTTCTTCAGCCGACGCGGGTCGGGTGCATGAAGAAGCTTCATAAGCCAGCGATGGGTGGAGTCACTGCCGCGGAATTCATCCCTGGCTACAAAGCAAGAGCAATCAGTGTGGGCCATGATGGGCGCTGTCGAATAGTTGACTTTGAAGGTCGCGGACGAGTGCTCAGGACTTAGCATGTCGATGGGTCGGCTACATGTTTAGCTGTCACATCCCGTCGCCCGGTAATGTCGAGAGGACGAAAACACAGAAACGTAATTCTTGGTGGCGATTTGACTCGAGAAGAGGCAGAGAAGAGTTACGAAGGCAGGGAAACGTTCATTGCGATCGGGTGTGAGACAGGAACCGTACTTGTGTACAATGCCATCGGGTTGATGGTGTACAAGATCGACCTGAATGCTCCCATTGTCGCACTTGACTGGCTCGGCGACATGAGCGCACCTTCAATCCTTCCTCATCGAAAGTTCTCTTTATCGACTTGTCTTGAAGAGGAAGAGCACCCCGTACTGAACTCCATCTTCACAAAGGCATCTAGCGAAGAGCCAGAGGGGGATTTGGGCACTGTTAAGAGGACAGCACCTTTACGAGAATGGTCAGGCGCCAGAAGTCCTATTCGTTTTGATGGTGGGCGAGATCTCTTTTCTCCGGGACCAGAAGTGTCTTGTCTGGGTCGCCGGAGATCGGAAATCCTGACCAGCTCGCCAACACCAATTGAGGGAGCCCTTCAACCAGTAAGAAGGAGGTCGTTCCTCCGCCCGCGCATAGCAACGGAAACTTTCAAGGATCCATCCAAGTCATCCATTCCTCATCGTTCCTTTCCAGCAGCAACGACAAGATCTACTAGCATCGCGGTGCAGGAAGCCCTTCGAAGAACAGATTCTCGTCAAGTGTTCGATGTGTTCTTCTCAGATGCCTTGCGAGTGCCACCTTCACGCTCACCATCACCCTCTTCGTCGGTATACTCTTCATCGACTGGCTCGGAGACATGGATGACACCTCCTACCACTCAGAAGCCCACTGGAAGGAGTAATCCCGTTGGCTACAGGTACCCGAGTGCTAATTCCCTGGCACAACCCTCATGCTCAGCGATTAAAACCAAAACCTCTTCATCTGTTAGCCCCAATTTCTCTCGACCGTTACCCTCTGTGGTGGCGGAAGACTACTCAATGCCCTCATCCAGCAAAACCTCCTTCGCCGATCGCTGTTTTCCCTGGGAGAAATATGACGATGATTGTAAACCAGATAGACGAAGGAGCGACCTTGCCGTGAAAGACCCTTTCCCAGCACCCCCGGGTCAGCAAGGGAAAAGAGACTTCAGTTTTGAAGCGGGGCTACACGCCCAGGAGAAGAGATGCGAAGAAAAGTTCGAAGGGAAGCAGGGAAGGCAAGCACCAGGCGACATCGATAGGCTGGCAAAGCGGAAGAGGGAGAGCGAGCAGCAGCCGGCTAGAATGAGCGAGTTTGAGCTGCGACAGGAGCACCAGAGGCTGAGACAGGAGATGGTGCTGCTGAGGGAGGAGTTTCAGGCCCTGAGGCAGACGCTGGTGGATTCGAGGCGGTGACGGCTGGGCTGCAATGGGCTGGTGTATTTTGGATTGTTGTCAGCTTTCCTCGACACGATTGGACTCCCCTTTTGTTTTCCTATGCTCATAGCAGCAATTCTTCATTTTCCCACGAAGATTCCAGCCACTACTAATTTCAGATGCAAAATTCCGGCCATTCGAGTATAAATGCCGTGATTTTGCGCTTGCCTGGGTAAACTCTTGATTTCTTTTTCACTTTTGAAGGTGTGTTTGATACCGTGGTTTGCGTTTCACATTTTAACAGAATATCAGTATATGGACTCCCGATCTTGTCAACCGGGCCTGTTTACATTTATCCTTGCATTTTTCTTGGGGTAGATCTATTCAGGTGTGCTACATGCCATCATCATCGCTATATCAGAGCACCGCCTAGAAAGACAGCCAGAGTATCAACACAGCGTCAGAATCAGCCTTCCATCTGCAATTTTCCGGTCTCTCAAATTTCGAGCGCAACCCAATCGAACTGATCGACACGTGACATCGCTGCTTTCACTCCATTCACTCCACTCTGACCAGGCAACCCCGCCTTCGGCATCCGTGCTCCTTCCACTTTCGATATACTGTACCTCAGCTCACCTTTGGGCGTGATATCAGTTCAACAAGACACAGCTTACAATTTTTCACCGCCACCTTCATACCCACTGCGCAAGAACACCTTCTCTACGATGTCGAAGCACAATAGTCGGGAGTCGAGCAGCTCTCCAGGCGGAACGCCGTACGAACGCGCACTACAAAATACTCGCAAAGCCAACAACAACGATGCCGAAATCCTCGAGGTGACAAACCCAGGTCGCGCTGTTGGCCAACCCGTCGAGGTCGGAGCAAGCGTGGAGTGAGTGCCGGATCGACCTGCACCAACCCGCGCAGCCACTCACCGGATGTAGAGTACCTACTCAAGCATCCCGCATAGCTCCCGTACCCAGCAGCTCCAACAACTTGACGAGCGGCCCGATCAACACTTGGGTGGTAGAGGGGTACGTTTCACTCATGCTACGCATCTTTTCTCCGTAGTATCAACAAAACTTGACACGTGCTACAAACAGAGAATCCTCCGAACACCTGAACCACACACTCCTGACCGACCGACACACCTCCCTCCTCGGCTCTTGCACCCACCGTGCCTCTCTCTTCGCCGCCGCCATCCAGCGATTCGAAATGTGCCTTCAATTCTTCGCCTCCGCCTGCGCCTCCGCACACCCAAACGGCACCGGGGACGTCGTTGCCACCCTCTGTTCCGCCAAATACATGGCAGACGAGCTGTTCGCCCCACGCCGCGATTACACCGTTGCCGTGACTATGCTGAGGCACTTTGTCGCGGGCTTGCTGCAGCGTTTGGCCCCAGGCTGTGAGGCTAGGGACAGGTGCACGAGCGCTTTCAATGAGCTGTCGATAGCGTTTGAGGAGGCGGAGAATGCTATTAGGGACACGATCGGGGGTCTATCTCAGGGGGAGGCGGATAGGAGTGCGAGGGAGAGGTTGGGCGTGTATATGGGGGCTTTTAAGCGGAGAGGGAAGATGCTGGGCAAGCAGCAGGGGAAGTTGAGTGAGCTGGCGCGAGAATGTTTGGCTGAGATTGCGGATGAGGGTATCGCGGGCTAAGAGAATGCCGGGGTAAGATCGGCAGCTGGTTGATGAGCTGGATGAATCAGGTACGCTTACGATGCGGAGATCTGTGCGGTTCTGGAGGGCTAGCTTGGAAACGTGACCGTTGATTCATGGCCTCGGATCTCGATGAGGCGTCAAGGTCGATATGGGCTACGAAGTGAGGACGTTGGTGGGTCGCACAATGCACCGAACACTGAATATTTGCGACACGGCGGTGACAATTTTCGTAAAAAAGACGACGATGGCAAATGGAAATAAAAATGCGACTTTTTGACAGAATCCTTGGAAGTTGGTGATTTTCATATTTCCCGGCTCCTAGCAGCATTCGTTATCCTGGTTTTCCACTCACGGGTTCTCTGCGCATTTATGTGTCCTCGACACCTCCTCTCCATTCGACATGAGCAATGTCTACCATTCGGATTTGCTGCTCCTCGATCATTACGCGGGTATCTTCTAAGAGGGTCTTTTCTCTAGTGTGGCATATTTCATTGCGTCAGTTTTGGTCCTGTAAAGGTGAGATAGCCATATCGCTTTCCTAATAGACGTTCTGGTCAATCAGCGCTGACTCAAGCACTGGGGGTGACGACGAAGTCGGAATAGTCTAATATTTCACTCTAAGTTCCGATAACGCCTCGGAAGCACTTTCATCGCTCACATGTTGGAGAGATCCCCGAGTCGTCCGCATCTTCATCAAAAACCGCAAGATTCATATCACAGATCCGACAGTTCTCATGACCTGGATGAACTTGCTGTACGATGTGCTCACAAGTCGGTAGGTCTACTCCGACTAGAAGACTCTAGTTTGTGCTGTTGGTACGCAGACAGACAAAGCAGTGTGGTGATGGCGAGATGGGACGTGGGGGGGCTATGGGACCAAAGCAGTCCCTCGGGAGCGACATTTGTGACTATGAGGTGGATTGTTTCGCGTACGGGCTCTCTCTTAGTAGATAGATTCAGTCTGAAAAGAATTTCGAAGTAAGTTCTTTATATGATTTGTAGCTGCATGTGAATCGCATGGTAGCTATCGTACAGAATGTTGAAATTGTATTCACATCTCGGTTTATTCTCCAGGTGCTGAACATTCGTTCAATGGGATATGTATTAATCATAGAAACAAAACTTCACGATTAAACGGGGTCAGGACATAACGAGATTACTCAGAATATTGATTGACAAGATTTGATGGTTATGGGTGCTCGAGGGGTGATGCTTATGGCGGTAAAACCTTCGTCCGATAGTTCAAGGCAGGGAATAGTTCGCATATTAGCCCTGGTAGGCGGGTCTGATCATTGACGATATGTCCGTTGATGGCGGAAAGTGCTGTCACGAGTCAGCTAGGTCTTCCAAGCCCAACGATGTGACATCTCGCGCTCACTGCCGTGTGCAGAATTTCCTTAGGACTTAAAATTTGAACTTTGGGTCTATTATGAAACTATCAACTTCTACACACAAGAACCCGAACACCAAACCTGAACCAGCACTTTTTGATCTGACGAACAAAACCAGGGACCATGGAGGAAACCCAACATCACGGGCAAGGGATTCAAATGGAGACAGAAGCATTCCCAGCTCGCCACACGATATCCTTTCGCCCACTGGTCCACTTCATCAAGTTCAACGTCCAGTATCTACCTCTAGAGGCTGGTTCTCTGGACCATGACTGCCCGATTTGTCGCGAAAGATCCTCCGAATCGCACGAACGCATGTTGCAAGTCGACCTCCCTGCTTGCAAACACATCTTCGGGGCAAACTGCTTCGAAAGGTACATCCAGCGCTCTCATACATGCCCTCTATGCCGAGAGATGTGGTTCGAGAAGCGACTGACCCCAGAAACGCCTTCTACACAAGGGCGAATTGGACAGGTTGTGATTGCGGTGTCAGTTGCCGATGATCAAGCCGCGGTTTCGCTGCTAGACACGCTACAGAATGATGACGGCGCAGCGATGAGGAGGTTACTGAGTGAGCGGATTCCAGAATTCGGACATGATGAGGAGGATACTGAGTTCCAGCCTTCAACTACTGGGGAAGAGTCTGACACCAGTAGCGAATCAAGTGTCGGCTCTTCAGCGAGTCTCCAGCTGGGGACCACGCGCATGGAAGTCAGATTTGGGGCGGTTACAGGAACAGGAATAGACGCAGAGGCAGGAGAAGATGTTCTTCCCATCAGTCGAAGGGCTTATGGGGACGGCTGGACCTCAGGTAGCGATGAGGATATTGCACCACCCCGCCGACGGAGGCGATATGAGTAACCTGTAGTTCATAATTTGCAAACGCCAATATCGGCATTTATTGATAGCTTTCCACTAGAAAACCTCCAATATTACTAGTCCGGCACCTATGGTCGTGACGAAGTTGTTAATGTGATGCAGTGACAAACGCGATGACCAGGATCGTACCTATGATAGTCTACAGTGAATATAAAGCTGGACAACGCAGGTTCAACAATGAAGAATTAGCTTTCTGTCTATTAAACGCGTGACTGAATGATGAGCTGTCACACTGATGATGGTCGGAGAAAAATACTCCTCTAGAAAAGCAAACGTACGCACCTACACTTTACTAACCTACAGTCTTTGCCTCAATGTCCGACCAAAGTACCACACTGGAAGATTTCATATCCTCAAATATTAAAACAGTCCAATCGACGCGTTCTTACCTCCTCGACAAGCCGTGTACGCGATGTCATCAAAGCACAAATGTGCGAGTACACTTGCCAGCGTGCAGTCACCGTATCTGCTCTGCCTGTCTGGCCGATTTTGCGGGGACACATAGACCCCTTGGCTCCGTAATCTGCCCCGCATGCTCAACATACTGGTTTACCTTGCCCTCGGAACGTGAGATGGAGAAGCGGAGCAAGAAAACCGAAGTTCAGAGCTCTGGGAGTACCAAGGCCGAGAGGATCATGCCGACATGGTCTATCAGCACTTTATGGAGGCCGGAAACAAGCATTTCATCGCAGCAAATATCCGATATACCACGATCCTTTGCCCACAACCACCTGGATGGCTCAGATAGCTGCTCTACAGCAACAGTAAGCGATGGTAGCAGTGAGGATCTTGACCTTCAAGTTTTGCGCGTGCAAGGACAATGGAAGTTTTTCTGTGAGGGTCAAGATCTAGCAAAAACAGAGGCAAAAATGCAAGCAGCGGTGGATGGTGAATACCAACCAGGCCCAGTTCAGAAAAGCCAGGCTACGTTCTGCCAAAACAAAGAAATGGACGAGGAGAGATTATTTGAGCTTGAAGCAACTGAATCTCGAACGCAACGCGCTAGCACAACTCAAACGGGATCGCAAAACCAAGGACAGCCGCCGATCGTTGACCAAGAAGTAGTGGCAGATGCGTCTCAGGTCGAAGAAGCGTTTTCAAAAACTGTGTTTCCTGCTGGAAAAGAGGTCATGAAGCCCTCGCGCTGCCTTTCGATTCTTGTTGTCATAGTCTGTCTCGTCTTGGAACTAATTTCGGGTTTGATCCTGGCCGTGCTTACAGCGGACTCTTAAATAGGTACCGTAGCTTGGCAGTCGGTTTGCACAATTACCTATAACAAAATGCGCACCTTTTGCTAGTAAAAAGGTCAAGAACTCGTTTTTAAAAGCATTTTCTTTTGTATAAAACAAGGTAAGTACTGTAGTATTCAGGAGGGAATAATACAAAGAGGTCATCAAAGGGGGTACAGAGATATTTAGAATACAACAGTCATTAAGCTACTACTCTGAATGCCCATCCTTACTTACAATTTGCCTCGGACTTTCTGTCCATGGACTCCAGTATGGTCCTAGACACTCACTAACTACCCTCACAATACTCCTCCCGCAGCCCTCCATCCACCAATATCCATTCAAAGAATGTAGCGTAGCACCAAACCACGCGAAGATAACCAAGGCTACTGGCTGCCGCTGTTCTAACAACTCAAAATACTTTTTCGGAGCGGAAACTATCCAGAAAAAAGGTCCCGAAAATTCTCTGTTATATGCCCATTCTGGTTCGTCGTCGATTTTCAGATGCTTGAACTGGCTGATCCACATTCGACACTTCCGCAGAAGATCTAAGGCCTCGTTGTAAACTTTAGAATCCCCCCCAATCGATATCTCTCGAATTCGGAGAATCTGCTCATCGTAAGAATCATAATAAGCATCCGGATCAAACTCGTCCCAGTTCCCAGCGCTAAGCATCGATTTTAGCGGCCCAACTGTAACAAAGTCGTAAACTGGATGTAGCACTGCTTCGATCCCGCGTAACAAGGGAATCCACTCAGAGCCGAGAATTCGCGTTTTCCGAATTGCCGCATTTGTACTGTCATCGTCGTACACCTTTCCAAAGGTAAGGAACGCGTAAAAGAAAGTCAACACCGCATTTGCAAACATAGCATCGCTGTTTTCTGGTCCAATGCAGCCAAACTGTTTTTCAAATCCCTCCAGTGCTTTAGAGTGATGCTGCGTCGCCTCGAGCAAGCATGTGTTTGCTTTTGAGGGGTCCAAATAGGCCATATGTAGAGCGGAAATGCTGAGGATGTTGTGCATAACGTGATCATGGCGAAAAGCGATTTGGGGGAGTAGGGTCTGCCAGTAGTAGTCTAGCTTGCGTTTCCGAAGAATGCTCACGCTTGTGACCAGTGACCAGTGATGTAAGAGGGCTAAATCTTTCAATTCGAACGATAAGCTAGGTTGGTGTTCGTCGGTCTTAGGGATAGCAGAGATGACATTCAGCCAATCTATCGCTGTAGTATCTGGACCTGACTCCAAGGGCTGCGGGGACGGCAAGGGACTGGTATGTGTGGCTTTTAACCGGAGATAAACACAGGATTTATCCTGTCGTACACAGTGGCTGCATCGAGGTTTTTCTTCGCTACACTAGAGCCAAATTCAGAATCCTTGGAATACGAGAACATGTGACTTGTGGACGCTTACCTTGATTCGTCGACGTTTACATTCCGCGCATCCAGTTTTCGACTTCTGGTGCGCTCGGCGAGTTTGGCCCATCAGAAGCACCTCAGTTATCTTTGAATAGTGCAGGTGTGGACCCAAAGAGCGCTGTACGTAAGGTACGAGATCATGAAAAGTTAAGAGGTATCTGAGGAACGAGATACGCGCAGCGGAATACGCGCAGTTATTGCACAGACCAGACACGCTAAGAATCGCTTAAAATCGGAACTAGCACATCCAATTGGGTTTCATCTCGTTAGACACTAGGTGCGTCGCGTTAGCAGAACGCGCCACCCCAGTATTAATTACATTCTTAATAAATGTTAACTTTTTCTACTTGCCTTCCTGTAATAATAGTCCACTGCGATACATGATAAATAAACACTACCTAGCAGTCGCTGACGCTAGCTGTAGCAATGCTATGTACTAAAGAGGTGACTTTGTAACAATTCTGATACCTAGTCAGCCTTGATACAGCTGCAAGCCTTCAAGAACTAATATAAGAGGCTTTGTGGCCCTGACGTAAGATGCTTAAAGATTAGATCCATCGCTGCGAATAGAGCATTTCCCTTATAGTTTCCAATGCCTGCTCCATATTCTCGACTTCCTGCCTTGCAACTTCATCGCGCATCTCTAACCGTTCTAGAGCGCCCAGAACGTTATCTAACGTGCTTACAATCTCAGTCCTTGCTGAATTCGGTGCCGGGAACCACTCCTCTCTACAGAGAGGGCATGCATGACTCCAAGGTTGGCCAGCGCGAACATGTCTCTCTATGCAGCGTCTGCCTAGTATGTGGTTGCATGGTCCACGATCGCGAACCTGGACAGGGTACTCGTGTGTGTCTGCAGGCAGCAGTGGATGTAGATAGGCAGGATCTTGTGCGTGGTAGAGATCGCGACAGATGGGACACTGCCGTGACAAGGGATCCAGCGGAAAAGCGGACAGCCGAAGGGCACGGGTGTGGTTGGTGAGGAAGTTAGAAATAACGGATTCGTCGATGCGGTAAGACATACTTGTTTGTTCTGTTGGGGGTCGTATTGCACGTTGTTGAAGGGTGGAAGGCAACAGCAAACCTTTTGATCCAGTGGCGTTTATCGGCGAAAAAGTGTGATTGCAGAGCATCGCCAATAAAGGGAAGTACTGTATGCATGTGAAGTTTTGACCAAGTGCTGTTACGATAGCAGCTGTTGGCGAGACATTGACGAGTACGCTGTCGACTACAAATTACACTACGGTAGTGTGTCGTTGTTCACGGGTAGTTTCCATTGTAGGCTGCGAGTCTTCTTCGTCGTTACCATAGGTACTTGGCCGTGCTTTGCTTTCCTGTTGAAGCACCAAAAACGTCACTAGCCAAAAACAAGACATGTTAAAGAAAATCAGGTGTTCCTCGATTCGAGCATCACGTAGTATATTTTGGTCTTTTTGCGAGATGGCAACGATGTAACACTATGGGTGTTCCTATCTGTTTGATCCACAGATGATGCATCGGCTTGCAATGGATGTAACACTATGGCATCAGTGTGAACTACAGCGGCTTGTTGTCTCATCGGTCCTTCATGTCGCACCCACTTCTACACGTTATATAGCATGGAATAGTCATCTGGGCTGTGTTTGCCCGTGGTCTGACGGGTGCCTTCTCGGCTTCTGATCTTGCTTTCATTTATTCACTCGACAGAGTCGCCAGAGCAACACAAGTATGCCAGCAATTCGGGTATTCGGTTCATTTCTCGTGATATGTAAGCCAGATAATTGGTTACGGAGTGCCGGGCCTTTCCCGTCGAATCAGAAAAACCGCAGGGTCCGTGGAATGAATGAGGTCGGAAGAATCGTGAAGAGTTTTCGGGGAAGCCCGGGGCTGGTGTAACACTTTGAAACCTGCTTGATGAGGAAAGAGAACTTTGCCATGCCAACTTTGTTCACATCCGGCCCCGGAGTGCGGGCGTGAGGACGTTGCGGGCCGGACCAACAGTGTGGTCGGTATGCCGAGACGTGAGGACGCTGCATTTGTTTCAATTGATAACCTATCATCATGGTCACGAAATTTTTTCCACTGGCTGTGGATTTTAGGCGCGCGCTTCTCCATTGCCGTTATGTGTCTGTTTGAAGATGCACTTGATATGCGGAAAGGAGGCGGGCGCAGTCGGCACTTGTTCGGCTGCGCCCGCCACTTCACATCCAGGCAACGTCTTCTCGTTCACGACACCCGCCACAGCAAAGAAAACCATCGCATCAGATTTTTGAAAGTAACACTGAAAGAACATCAACCGACAGCTGGCTGTCGATCTATACCGGAATTGAAGTGGTTGCTGACCAAATTTGCCATTCGCCCTCCACGTTCTGTGACCAACGATGGTAGCACATCCCCCACTCTAGTTGGGCATCAGGACGGACCCCTTTCTTGTGCATTCCGCGGCAGGGAGACATGTGACGCGGCTAACGCGACAAAAAAGTTATGACCATGATCCCCCAGTCTCCCCAAAACATTCCAATAATGTCTTATATCCGCGCAACAGCGGAAACCCCCAAGAAGTCATCTGGGCGCACGAAGTGTGGCTCATTCCAGGGGCCGACCATCCTTCAATACCGGGAGACTGGCTGCTGGAAACCTACAACGAGCAAGGAAAACCAAACCCCATTGGGTGAAAACAGGCTATATATACGGTGCTGTCAGTATGAGTTCAAAATACCACCGCAAATCTACTGAAATTCCACCCATTCACCAGGCCTGCTGAAGTTTTCACAATGCGCTACATCATCCCCTCAATTTTTCTCTCCACGGCGGTCGCGCAAGCCGTGGGACCTCTGCCTAGCCTTTCAATCCTTAAACTTCCCCAAATACCCGTCCTACCCCTTAAGGGTGTCCCTGATGTCTTGGCTGGCAATGGCTACAACTCCATCGCTGATTCACTTTTCAATGCGGCACAAAGCATCGGTGTTCACGCCGACGGTACTGGTAGGCTGCCTAAACCGATGAACACCGACGACCACCGATGATTCACTGACATGCAATAGCCGTGGCTAACGCCAAACTCACCGGCGACATCTCTTTGAACCCCACGCCCAACATCATCACGACGTTCGAACTTGTGAAGGCCGCGGGTGGTGCGTCTGCTACCCTCTGGCAATTGGCCTATGACCTCGAGAACAAAGTCTGCTCTGTCGCGACCTCGATCAACCAGCAGAACATCGCCGCCCAGCAGGCCAACTTGGCCGCTGCGTAAGCACACATCCCCAACACCTCAGATATACTTGATCTAATGTAATACAGAATCCAAGCACAAGTAACCGCCCTCGTCAAGCTCCAACAAACCCTCAACGCCACAGTTATTGCCGTTCAAACCCGTATGTGAACGAATCCTACATTCACAGCATGCCCTTGACTCACAATACCGCAGAGGCCGTTGCCTTCTCCGACGCTGAGAAGGACATCCTTACCTCAGCCATTCTAGCCCTCGTCGGCGCCGTTCTCTCCAGCGCCCAACCTTTCCAGGTCCTTGCCACTGGCCTGAAAGACGTCGGCATTACCGCCCTTTCCAGCATCGCCGATGCCCTCACCGTCCAGGTGACCGCCCTTGCAAGCTTCGCGTCCAAGGTCAACTTCGTTGGGCTATAGTACCTGAATGCAGGTCGATTTGTGGACTACGCGATATGGAGCCCGTTTGCGAATCGTTTCGTGAAGTGCTGCATGCCACATTAGGGACGGGCACAGCTGCCGACCGATGAAGGTATTAATGGTGATATTTTTCTTATTACTCTTTCCTTTGCGAAGGTTCGGGGGTACTGGGGACGCTCCTTCGAAGATCATCTCATTGTCCCATATAGTCTAGTAATGAACACCATCGGCGACGGCGGTATTTGAAGATCCAACGTCCATCTACACCTTTTCCTTAACCGCCATCATATCTACTAACATGCCCAACCGATCCATGCATCCCTCCTCTTCGCATGCTCCCCTCATCACATCCCTTCCTCGACCCTCTAAATCAAATCCGCCTCCCCAGGGATAACCGTCCCATTCTCAATCGCCGCTGCATGGCCCCTGGCAATATACCCGTACACGGGCAAGTACTTGTCCAAGTACGGCAGCACTTCTTTCGCACCGGGCACGTTCCTCCAGTCGCGCATCAAATCGCAAACAATGGCGAACATGCTGACGAGCTGCACACCGGCCTGCTGCATGCGGCTGTTGGCCGTGTCGCGCACGAGCTGGGAGTACGTGCCCGAGGCCTCGATGTTGGCGAAGACGGAGTAGCCCTCTGCGCGGAGCGAGAGAGACAGGAACGCGGTGCACACGTCGGTTGTGATGCCGGCAAGGATGATCTGCTTCTTGCCGGTTGCTTTGATGGCGGCGCGGAAGTCGGCGTTGTCCCAGGCGCTGGGTGCTTGTTAGTTCGGGTCGATCCAAGATGGACGGGACGAGGGGGCGGGGGACGCACTCAACCTCGCCCTGGCGCTTGATGAGCGGTGCATCGGGGTACATTTCGAGGATCTCTTTGGGGAGAGGTCCGTTGGGTCCCTGCTGGGCAGACGTGGTCATCACGACGGGCAGGTCGAAGAGCCTGCCTAGCTCGGCATGCGCGAGGATGTTCTCCCGGTAGAGAGTTGGGTCCCAGTCGCGGGCGACCTGGTAGAGGCCAACCTGGAGGTCAAGGATGAGGAGCATCTGCGATGGTCAGTTTAGGAGCCGTGATAATTGTGATGGGAGGACTGACGGAGTCGTTCTTGGATAGACGCTCCCATGGGACGGCTGGGCGGTGTTAGAAAAGAGCACTGGTGACGCGAGGACAGGAAAAGTACCGTCACCGCGGACAGCGTTGAAGAGCCCGAAGACTGCAATAAAGATACTGAATCCCAACTTCATCTTGGAGGCTTGCTTGATGCTCAGTCGCTCTTGGAGATGCTGGAGCTGGAGAGAGGATGCGGTGGTCACACTTCGAAGGACACTGGTCCCTTCTTATACTCTTCCGACCATTGTGTCTTTACTCCCATAGTATCCTCCTCCATGCATTCGGTAATCGATTCCGCGTCGCTATCGAGGTCCGTCCCCGCCAATTCGGCTGACTTGCCCGTTCGTCTTCCATCGCCGCGCTCAAGCTGTGGGTTGGCTGTTTGCCCAGTACAACATACCATGGTAGTATCTGCAGGCGCCACGGCATATATCACAATGACTAACCCGTCCACAACTTGACTCCTCCCAAAGCCTCACTTCGATTGGTCTCGCATACAGCGAGGCTTCACGCCGCTTCCACATGGCTCGTACTAGCTTACGGTGCAGCAGCTTCCTCAGTTTCGAGCCTGTATGTACAGCAAAACGAAAAGCACGCCATCCTGAAAGCGGTCCTTGATAATCTTCCTGGCATGGTATGGTAGGTACCTAAAGCTCGAGGTGCGGCCCGAGACGTTGCGGGTGGGTAGCGTCTCGCTTGCCTAGGTTGTATCTATCGTACCTAGCTCGTTCCCGCGGCTCTGTGCGCGTCAGCCATCACTCACCCGTCTCACAGCCGTCGCTCAGCAAACCTTGCAGCCTCGCCTTCGCATATGCATGGCCCGTCTCGCCTGGATCTATCTCGTCGCTTTAGTACTGGATGACAGCCCACCTTCAAACTGTGAAGCAGAGGATCTTTCCGGTCGCGCGCGCCCACTCCGAGACTGATGATAGGATGAACAGCAGCTGTGCATCGCGCGTTCCGAGAGGCGGTGTCGTGCAGGTCGGCTTGCCATGTCGCGCGCTCCGACGTCGTGGAGTCACGGATTCGATGTTGGGTAGAGTCCAAGTCTTGTGGCGATGGTTGTTGTGGATGATCTACCTACCTACCTACCGTCCCCTGCATGGCCTGCACATGAAGTCACACAACCGGGTTAATAAGCAGGCCACGACATGACTATCAGCTTCCGCAGGGCGATCTTCTCGGGTGGACTCCTCTGCAGGTTAACCTTGGTACCTGTTGATTTGAGTGATAATGACGGAACAAGGATTCGAACGCGATGTCCCGTTGCGTTCCTCTCTGCTACCACTTAAGCGTCCAGCCCATTTGCCGCCAGCCACCTTTTCACATACTCATTTCCAGCAGTGGAGTTGTAGTGCGCGTTGATTCCGTGCCCCGTGTTAGGTTGGATGTATGCTTCAAACGCCTACGCCTTGGGAAACGCCTTCTGGGCCTGGGCTGCAATGTTAGACTACAGACATCCGAAATTCTGAATAAACTGCGCTTCGTTGTGCAGGATAGGCACCGCTACAATACTGCCAGCGTTCACGGTGCATACTTTGTGACCAACGGTCGTTGACCTGATCTGGGCCCCTGCAGAACAAGTCTCCGCGATATTGAAGGCGACGTCTGATGTATAGCACTGCTCGAGTGGGCACTAGACACTATCGTTCCTACACCAGTGGGACAGTTTGTTATGAAGGATTGATGATGGTACGAGACCTTCTAGGACATCTGCTGAAGGCATCTGTGCCATATTGTGATGCAGGGCGGCGGATACAATACAGGTACATATAGGTACCAGTTGGCTGGATTGCTGGAGTCGCAAATTCGACGTGCCCAAGCTCGACTCGCAAGGATTCAGCCACCCTTCCAAACTGCCATCGCAATGTACTTTTGTAGGTAGCATTTCCAGCCCACTGGCGAACCCAGCGCAGGGCGACGATGACGTTAAGATCTCAGGTCCGAAGAGTGCCTTTTTAGCGGCGGGCGAACTCAACACCCGAATATGCGAAGCGACCGCATGCTGATTGGCCAGAGACTCATCACAACAGTCTCATCGCAGCAATGTCAGAGGAAATATTCCCATTGCGGGATCAAGGCTATCCTGAATGTAGGCATATTCGCGCGACGGAAGGATTCATCTGAGCTGGCGAGAGACTATGTGCGAGCTTGCTATCGCACATACACCACGCGATGCCTCCTCAGAAGAAAGCCAATCCAAGGACTCGAATATTTACACAGAGGACATAAACACCATAAGCAATAACGTATACTTTCCAACCCACAATGGTTGACTTCACCACAATCCACGCCTCCAACGCATCCCTGCCCACCCACCTAACCGCCGTCTTCGTAGGCGGCACCTCAGGCATCGGCCTCTACACCCTCCTCGCCCTCGCGCGACACTGCAAAGCCCCCAAAATCTACATCATCGGACGCTCGCACGCCGCCGCAGACAGCATCCTCGCAGACCTGCAAACGATCAACCCAAACGGCACATACACATTCCTCGCCTCCGACGTCTCGCTCATCAAAAACGTCGACGCCGCATGCGCCCTGATCGCACAGAAGGAGCTTTGCATCAACATCCTGTGTCTCAGCCAGGGCGCCGTGTCCGTCGGCCGGGAGACGGGGGAGGGCTTGCACCTCATCGCCTCCCTCGTGCTCCACTCGCGCACGCGCTTCATCTTGAACTTGCTTCCCCTCCTGCGCGCGGCGCAGGGGGTGAAGCGCGTCGTGTCCGTCTTCACGGGGACGAAAGAGGGCCCGCTCGCGGCGGCGGAGCTGCAGATGCGCAGTGTGAAGAGCCCGCTCCGGGCGCGCGGGCAGGCGGCGAGCGCGGTGACGTTGTTGCTGGAGGAGGTGGGGAGGCGCGCGCCCGAGGTAAGACGTCTTACCGTACTCCTTTCTGCTTTGAACACTTTGCGTTTCGACTTTTTTACTGATTGTGTGGCCTCGTTGTTTAGGTAGGGTTCGTGCATACGTATCCCGGCTTTGTGAGTTCGAATATTGGGCGGGACTTTGGGGTTATGGCAAAGGGGCTGGGGTGGGTGTTTGAGAAGACCGTGGGGAGGTGGGTGTATGTTCCCGTGGAGGAGAGCGGGGAGCGGAATCTATGGTTGTGTACGAGTGCAAGGTTCGCCGGCGCTGCTGGAAAAACAGATGTAGAGGTGGCGGTTGGGACGGATGGACGCATGGGCAGCGGGGTGTACACTGTTGATGAGAAAGGACAGACCGGTGGCGAGGCGGTGCTGCAGGTCCTCCGCGATATGCGGGCGCAGAAGAAGGATGTGTGGGCGTGGGAAGAAGTCCGTAAAGAGTTCCTCCGGATAACGGGAAAGGAGAGCATGTAGGATAGCGATCCCGTCCATCTTCTCTCGTGTCAGATTGCGCTACGCTGTCTTCCCCTTCTTACTCAACACATAATCCCCACCCCCGATCGCCTTCCACACCCCATACCATCCCCTCGCCATCTCGCTCTTCCACAAGATCCTCTTTATGCACGCCTTCCACCCGGTCCCAAATTCCCGCCTCGGTCCTCTATCCTTGACCTTCTCCCACACGCTCGGCAGACTCTCCGCGTTGAACTTCGCCCGCAACGTCGCATACCGCTCTTTATCGTAGATGCCCCACCATTCATCCTCTGTATAGAAGACGCGCGAGTACAGCCACTTCAGCCCGCCAAGTGACCGCGCTTTCGCCTCGATCTCGCGGTTCGCACGCACGTACTCGGCTTCGTCGGAGGGATGCGGGCCCCACACGCCAACGTTGATGTACGCGCCTTCGTACACCGTGCCGGGATGCTTCCCTGGCACTTCGCCGGAGAAAGAGCACGGATGTCCCATCGACGACCGCCCATCTTTGCGCACAGGACACAGCCACAGCGGATAAATCTCAAACGTCTTATCAACGTATTCCGCGAACTCTGCCGCATTTGGCGCCGGGAACGCAATGTCGTGGATGATGTAGCGGTCGGTGTGCCCGCTCGCGTGCAGCGCGTGGTACATGACGCGGGTGTGCATGAAGTAATCGAGGAGCAGGCGCGTCAACCAGGTAAAAGGCACGCGGAAGTGCGCGAAACCGTAGCTGCCCATCCAAAATGCGCCGCGGTCATAGCGGAAGAGATAGTCCTGGATGGGGACGCATTCGGTGGTCGGGCTGGGACGGGACGCGAGGCGCTGCGCATGCAGGTAAAACCAGGGGTCCCAGGGGCGGGAGAAGGTGCGGATAGGGAGAGTTGGGGAGGGAGTGGATGTGAGGCGGCCGGTGATGATGGCGCCGGAGGTGCGGGAGAAGAGGATGCCATCGACGTAGTCGGCGGTTGCGGAGGCGATTTTGACCTGCAACTTGGACATGGCGGAGGAGATGGAGGTGGTGGGGTGGTACGTAACCTCGACGTGGGAATCCACGTCAATGAGTTGCAATTCGACGCACGTTAGCACGCCCAGGGTGCCGAAACTGCCTCGAAGGCCCTCGAATAGCTCTTGGTTTTCTGTCGATGATGCGCGGGCTACGTCCCCATTTGCGAGGACGACTTCAGCGCTTAGTACCGTCCGGTCGAAGAATCCGTACTTGAAACTGCTGCTTTCACCCGCGGTGCCGACGAAGCCTCCACCGACGGTTATACCAGGGAATTCCATGACGACAGGCGGAAGGAGGCCTACTTTCATCGTCTCGCGGACGAGGGCATCCATAGAGACATTGGGTTCGACGACGGCGATTCTGGTGGCTGGGTCGATGGAGAGAACATTGTTAAGAGCGCTAACATCAACGATGGAGGCGCGGTCGAAGTTTGCATGGCGCGTGGAGTTTGTGCTCCCGTGATAAATGCGGAATGCGGTTTTGGTAGTGTAAAAGTGTGCAATGCGGGAGCGGATGCGCTCGACGGCGGAGTTGTGGTTGTCCATTTCCATCACCTATCAATCTTGCCACAGGGCTTCTGTTCCCTTCAAGTAATAAGCATCGCGAGTGTACGGTAGGGCTGTAAGAGTAGGTTCCCAGGGCCGAACGTTGGGATGCAAAACACCAGTCGACGAGTAGGTACTCGGCTAAGCGGAATCTCCAGCTGGTGTCGTTCCAAGCCTGTGGAGCCTGTTCCGTGGCTTCCGAAAACGTCCCAAAACGGAAAGAAAGATGCATCCGTGAGGCTCTGCGGAATCGGACGGCAGGCGCGATGCACAAGCGGTGCACTTACGTCTACCTACCTACGGTACCTACTCCTTCTTCAGCTGCCGTCATCCACTACCTATATTGGCGTCGCAGTAATAGCCACCTCTTCCTGTGCGTCGCATTGTTGCGTAGAATTCTTACTTTTTTTGTGGGGGGCTTTCCTATTACCTTTGTTCGGGCGATTACCTAGCTGCAATGGACGCACATAAAGAGGAAGTAGCGCGCATCTCAGAGCGGGTTCAAGCCTTTCAGCGCTCTTCAACACCGTTTCGAATCTACCACGGCAGTACGCTCTCGACGCGGGACTCGGTGCGGCAAAGAGACAGGATAATAGATACGAGCAGGCTCAGTCATGTTATACGATTCAACACGCAAGAGAAGACAGTGCTGGTGGAGCCGAATGTGCCCATGGACGCCTTGGTAGACGCCACTTTGCGCGAAGGTCTGCTGCCGAAGGTTGTGATGGAGCTTCCCAATATTACTGTAGGAGGTGGATTTGCGGGAACCTCGGGAGAATCGAGCTCGTTCCGGTATGGCCTATTCGACAGGTCTATGCGAGGGATTGAGGTGGTGTTGGGTAACGGAGAGATTGTGTGGGCAACGGGCAACCGCGAGGATCCTCACCGCGACCTGTTCTTTGCATGTGCCGGCAGCTGTGGAACTCTTGGAGTGGTTACGCTGCTGGAGATGGAGCTCATTGATGCGCAGCCGTACGTCGAGCTCGAGTATAAAGCCGTTGCGAGCGTCAAAGAGGCGGTCGATGTGCTCCAAGAGGCCGAGCAAGACCCTCGCGTCGACTATATCGACGGAATATTGTACTCGATTACCAGCGGGGTGATCATGATTGGAAGGTTGCGGGCTCAGCCCATTGAAGGTAAGTTCGGGCCATGGGCCTTGTTTCCGCACTCACCTGTTGCAGATGGAATTCAGTCGTTTGACAAACCTTGGGACCCTTGGTTCTACCTGGACGCTGAGCAGATTCTCAAACGCACAGAGAAAGGCGGAAAGCCATACAAACAGAGCATACCGACCAAGTCGTACCTGTTCCGGTACGATCGCGGGGTCTTTTGGGGCGGCGGGATCGCTTTCAAGTACTTCTGCATGCCATTTGTCACCCTGACACGGCGGCTGCTTGACCCTTACATGTACAGCAGAACCATGATTCATGCGTTGCACCGTTCTGGTATATCATCGCAGGCGATCATCCAGGACCTGGGTGTTCCCTACGAAAGCGCAGAAGCTTTCATCGAGTGGACCGGTGAAAAGACCGGGTTCTGGCCACTATGGCTATGCCCGGTGAAGCCCCCACCACGAGACGAGTGCAGCTTCTCCATGGCCAATGTGGACCCTGACAAGACAGTGCTGGATGTGGGCATATGGGGCATGGGACCCAGAGACCGTCCAAGGTTCGTTGCGCTCAACCGCGAATTCGAGGCCAAAGTAGCCGAGCTTGGTGGAATCAAATGCCTGTACGCTCATGCGTATTACACCGAAGACGAGTTCTGGCGGATATATGACGCGAGAAAGTACACGGGTTTGAGGCGAAAGTACCACGCGGGGTCATTGCCCAGCATATATGACAAAGTAAAGGTGGATCTTCAGGGCATCGCCGGCCCCCAAAGCGTTCGAAGAGAAGAGACATGGGGCGAATGGACGAGTCGGAAGTTCTGGGGGACATGGCCGTTTGGCGGCCTCTACGGAGTGGCTAGCGCGACCAAAGGGCTGGTTATACAGAGCGACTTTCTACTGAAGAAGTAGGAGAGCATCGTCCGGCCGTGTGTGCACCATGTAGGCACAAGAAACAGGCCGAGAGACCCTGGCGCTGCCTCGACGGGCGATAAAAGCTACCTATGGGCCGCATGAGTTCAGAGTGACGTGGAGAGCCCAGGCGAGCCTTTCCGCCCTTGGGAATCTTGCAGGCTGGTTGTATGGAAGATCAGCAGCGCCTTGACGATGGGCGCGGGGTGGGGGAGAGGCAGCGCGGAGCCAGAAGCGCGTGGAGCAGGTGCGACGCGTGAACGTCATGGGCCGTGAGCGTCCTGATTGGTTCGTGCGTGGGTGCCGGTTGACGTTGACGTACATTGTAGGCATAGCGCGACATGAAACGAACGGGCTCCCAGCCACCAGCAATTGCACGTCCACCCGCCCTCACTGCTGCCTCCATCCCTCGCCAACTGTACAGAAAATACCCACCCTGACTCGGCTCGCTGCGAAAAAAAAAACCTCGCCCTCCTCACCCACCTTGTTACGCAAACAACTCGACACGGCGACGCGTCACAGCTGTCTTGATTTTTTTGGGACCTCTGCAGCACACAGCACACAGCACACAGCACACAGCTCGCAGCACATAGCACACAGCACACAGCTCGCAGCAAGATCGACACAAACACAAACGCAAACCCACACACATCTGTCGCCATGGCTCGCCCCAGCGGCCTCGCCTCAGACCACCACCCCGAAGGCCCAGGCGATGCTCCCCGCCACCGGAAGGGTCGCAAGAGCACTCCGTCCGCCAACGCCTCGCAGACCAGCAAGCGCGCAGCCTCGCCCTTGGAGCAATCGTCACCCGCGCCGAAACGCGTGCGGGTAGCATCCGACGACCACGACCAGCTCGCCCGCGAGCTCGAGGAGTCGGTCATCCGCCAACAGTCACAGACGCCCACAGCGACAATCCGCAAGGCCATCGCACGCCACCCCCGCCGCAACTCGGAGCCAGTAGTCGCCTTTGCCGATGACGACGAGGAAGAGGACGAGGACGAAGATGAGGACGACTTGCAGTTGACCCCGTCGGCCTCGACCCAGCCCCTGCCCGGCCTCACACCACATCTTCGCCGCATTGGAGCACCCCGCGGCCGACCCACCAACGCCGCCCGCCGTGCCCGCATGTCGATGCCCGCCCAGATTCGCCTCGAGTCGGTCGACGAAGCCCACGGCAGCCAGATTCAGTTTGCACCCTTCAAGGCCACCATCGACAGCCGCACCCGCCGTCGGCTCAAGCGCAACCACCTCGCCGAAGAGTACAACGATCTCGAGTACCACCAGAAGGAGGACCAGCGCCTGCGAAAGGCCTATATCGAGCTCAGCAACCAGCTCAAGGAGAAGAACGAACAGATCAAAGACCTGGAATACCAGATTGAGGCCCGTCGCTTGGGTGAAATCAACTTGACCGAAGGCGAGACGGACGACCTACGTGCCCAGCTCACCCGCGCCCGGGAGGAGATTGAGGACCTGCGGGCGTCTTCAGTGTACCGCGGCGACTCACGCGAGATGAGCGCGTTCGACACCATGGACGGCGCTTTCGATGACGATGACGACGAGCCGTTCCTGGCCATTGACCCTAATGACCCCGACGGCCCCGACATGGAGGCCCCCGAGACCCTGCCTAATGGCCCGTACGCTGACCGCGTGACCGCGCTTTCCAGCCAGGTCACCGTCGAAAGCTTGAAGTCCATTGCCCACACGAGCCAGGACGCACTGGCCGAAGTATCGGAAACTGATCCGTCCTCGCTACCGGACAAGATCTCGGAGAAGGCCGTCAAGCGTTACCAGTCGGAGATCGATCGTCTGATCGAACAGGTAGCCACATCACAGGGTGCTCTGCGCGTCGTCTCCATTGAGCTGCAGAATCTGAACATTCTCCCACCCGGCGCGTCAACGGACGCCATTCTCAACTCCATGCGCCTTGTTCTCGAAGACATTCGCGAGGAGATGGAGAAATTGGTGCCGGGTTGCTCCTTGGGACTGCATAACGGCGAGTTTCTGCGGAAGTTGCCTATGCTGTTCGAGGATGTCCTAGCCGAGCTTCGAGAGAAGACCACCGTGGCTGAAACCCATTTCAACGAAGCTCGTGTCATGCGGGCCCAGTTCGAAAACTCTCTGTGTCTTTTGGAGCGCTCTGAAGCCCGTAATGATTCCTTGGATGATAAGATCGTCGGCTTGCAGCAAGGCAACGAGGACCTGCGCGCCGAAATCGCGAACCTGGAGGAGCGTGTTACCACTCTGGACGCGCTCACCAACCAGCAGGATGCCGAGCTAAAGGACAAGGATGCCAAGATCCACGGGTTGGAGAACGACATCGAGGACAAGGAGACCGCGCTCACTCGCCTCCGCGATTCGATCGAGAAGTACCGCGGCGACCTTGACACCGTCACCGAGACAGCCACCCGTACCGAGGCGACCTACAAGGAGACCATCGCCGAGCTGAAGGACAATCACGCCGCCGAAGTTCTGGGTTTGCAGACGCAGTACCAGGATGAAAACGAACGTTTCCTACAAGCGCAAGGTCAGGCCGAACAGAAGACGGAGTACATCGAAGAGCTCGAAAAGCACGTCAAGAACATTGAAAAGCAAGTGTCCGACCTGATGGAAGACCTGGAGCAGCTCCGAGACCTTCTCGCCACTACAAACGAGGAGCATGACGAGACCAAGGCTTTGCTTCAAGAGGAGCAGGATCGTACCTACGCTCAGCAGAACCAGATCGAGAATCTAGAGGAGAAGCTTGAGCAGTTGACAATCGAGCTCTCCGAGACTCGCGAGAACCTTGAGGCGGAGCGCACTCGGCGGGAGCAGACCGAGGCTGATCTTGATCAGGCTAACGCCGAGGTTGAAGATCTGAAGGCGCGCCTACAGGCAGAGCGTCAGGAGTCTCAAGGTCTTCGATCCAAGCTTTTCCAGGTCCAGATGGAGCGAGAGGAAGCAGTCAAGAATCTGGAGGAAGACGCTCGGGAGCGTGAAGACGCCCTGAACAACTCACTTACCCTTGAGACGTCAGCGCGCCAAGAAGTTGAGCAGAGCCTGGCCGACCGGAACCTGCAGATCACGCAGTTGCTGGCGGACATCGCGTCTCGGGATGCAGAGATCACCCGACTGACACAGGAGCTGGCTAAAACTGAACAGAACCGGGACGAGCTTGTCGCAGATCTTAACCTGCAGATTAACGACCTGAAGCAGAAGTTCGCAGCTTTGCAAAACACCTCTGATAGCACCATCGCCGCGCTGCAGGCCAACATCACTGACCTGACGAACGAGTTAAATGCGCTCCAGGTCGAGAATGAACGCATTACAGCCGCCGCTGCAGATACTGAGCGCGACCTCCGCGAGGAGTTGGCTCAGAAGGAGCAAGAGTTGGCCCAGCGCAACGTAGAGCTTGCGGAGCTCCAGGGCAACTATGCCCAGCTTGAGGACGATCATCGATACACCATCGACAGCTTCTCCACGGAACAGCTGCACTTCAACCGGCTACAAGAGAAGTGGATCCGGGGCCAAGCGACGATGCAGGAGAAGATCCAAACCCTGGAAGCTCGGGTGCGCGATCTGGAGGCGGCAGCCGCTCAGCAAGTCTTGGACCACGAAGCCATCATCCGCGAGAAGGAAGGCGAGGTCCAGGAGTTGCACTTGCTCGCCGACACCCGCGTCGAGAAAATTCTCGAAAAAGATCAGCAGATCGAGGCGCTCAAAGAGGCCTTTGTCGCGCAAGAGCTCGACTCGCGCCAAACCATCGACGCGCTGCTCGAAACTCAGCGTCTTGCCCAGCTACAGAATGAGGAGCTCGCTGCTGTGCTCAAGAAACGCAATGCGGACACGCTCGATGCCGTCCGCGATATGCAGGTCAAGGGCGTGGTCATCAAGAGGAAGGACACCAGTCTCAACAAGGTCAGCAACGGCAAGGTGACCAAGATCAGCGAGCGTGTGAAGGTTGGCAAGAAGACCCGCGCCGGCAAGATCGCCAAGGAGCGCAGGTGGCGCGACTCTGGGTTTGGTGCGGACAGCGACATTGAGAATGAGGAGGTTGACTTCGATGCGCCTGAGCCTATCGCCGGTTAGTTGCCGCCGATCTTGTCCTCCCCGCTTTTCGGAAAGACCTGAGCGTCACAAGGATTGGGTAGCTGGTTGGATGTTTCTTTCGGATTGTTGATTATTCCCAAGGGATGTCTTGTCAACATCACGGCCGCACACACATGACGAATCTCCCGTCTCGTTTGAATACGAGCCAGGACTTTTCCTTTTCTTTCTTATCGAATCCTTACCCCTTTTGTATTTGGAACAGCGGGTTTTCGACATTGCGGAGGGTGGGGTCTCTTGTTGGATCAAAATGGGATTGTGGAGTGGAGTGGATATTTGCATGGCACCGAGCGGGGCGTATTGGGTACATAGCACAGCATACCCCTAATGAGTGTGTCACATGACATGAGCGGACGAATACATCTTTCTCATTTTTTTTTAAAATCGGTCCACTGGGCTGGCGATGCGAGTTGCGTTGTTCGTAGCTGCGGTGAAGGATACTGGGGCAACGTGATGGTTGTTCGTATTGGGGGGTCGTATACTGAGATCGCAGCCTCGCGAACGATGCACCGGGTTACGAGGTATGATGCCTTATCCTTGTTGAACACTATCGTGTAGTAATTATAGCATTCGGTATCTTTGTGTTTTCACTTTCATTTTTTTTTTCAATAGACAACATCACAGCAACTTCTTGTGGTCTGTCATCATTTGATCAAACGTTTTGATTTATCAATTGCTAGATATAGATGCAAGAAGCGAAGAGGAAGAACAGAAGACGGAATCGCACACATCTAGTGTGTCACAGCGAGCTACAACACAAATGACTTGGCCATCTATGCGCGGCTGAAGCACTTGGTGAGCAAAGGCTGGTCGGTGGATCCGGTAGGCGTCAAGCTCAGGACATACGACGTGTCGAAAGCACCCGCAGCCCACCCGATGTATCCGAGGTAGACGTCGCTGTTCTGGTTGAGCGACGCGATGGCCGCGCAGACGTCGGTCTCGCAGGAAGACGTGTTGCCGCCGCCGACCTCGGACAGGAGGGCCTGGCGCTTGTTGGTGCGGAGCCAGGTGGCGAGCGGGACGAAGGTGTCGGCGACGTGGTCCGAGGTGCACTCGGCGTTGGTGCCGCTGTTGTCGCTGTCGAGGTAGCGGTGGACGTCGAAGATGAGCTTGCTGGTGGTGCCGTCGGCGTCGGTGACCTTGAGCAGAGCGGGCCCGCTGTTGGCGGCGAAGGTGCCTGCGGAGGTGTAGTCGGTTCCGGGGAGGAGGATCAGCTGCGACGATGCGCCGGCTTTGCGGATGGCGGTGACGGCGGCCTGGACCGAGGTCGCCCATGTGCTCATGGTGAGGTCGTGGGGCTCGTTCATGAGGCCGAAGGCAATGTTCTTCTCGGAGGCGTACTTGGTGGCCAGCTTGGACCACACGTCAGCAAACTGAGCGTCGGTGGGACCACCCTGGCCGACGATGCCACCGTTCCAGCGAGCGTAGTTGTGGAGGTCGATGACGCAGAGGGCGCCGGTGGCCAAGCAGCCCTGGACCAGGTTGTCGTAGGCAGCGCCCACGGTGGCGTCGATGGGGCCACCGAGGACGTTGTTGAGGAGATGCTGCCATCCGATGGGCAGACGGAAGACGTTGAGCTTGTCGTCGGTGGCGAAGTGCTTCATCTGGGCAATGCCGTTGGCGCCAGGGTCGCTGTAGGCTCCACCGCATGATCCATCGGTGGAGCAGCCGAAGTCGAAACCTGCAATGTTCACACCGGCGTATTGTGTCTTGCCGGAAGAGGAGGTGGCTGCAGCAGCCTTTGCAGTAGACACTGTGCTCGAGGCCACAGCCACAACAGCAGAGGTCTTGATCGCAGAAGTCTTGACCACAGGAGTCTCGGTCGCAGAACTCTTGACCGCAGAAGTCTTGACCACAGGAGTCTCGACCGAGGACGTCTTAGTAGCTACGCAATCATTAGCATCTTATCTCAAAATCAAGTTCAGGTGAGCTTACCGTCAGAGGAGCAGACGAGAGTTACGAATGTAGTCCTCGCCGGGGCCGAGCTGACTGCAGCGGAGGCAGCGCCGGGAACGCACTGGTAGTACCATTCGTTCTGGACCTGGCAGTGATAGCCAGACACGCATGAGGTGGCACCAGTCCAGCCTATTCCACCACACCGAGAATAAGCAGCGCCTGGAGCATCAGCAGCGGCGGCAGCAACGGCAGCTCCGGTTGCCGCCAAAGCAGTGAATGCGAAAGAGTAGCGAGCCATTGAAAGAAAGACTTGAGTGAGTGAAAAAAATGAGAGGCGGTGCGTAGAAGCACAAAAAGAGTGACTAGAAAAGACTGAACAAAAGTTGCGACTCTGGCGTGGCACGAAAGATGATGGATGACTGCGTGCTTTTGAACAAAAGAGATATGATCTCGCCATCATAGACACACTAGGGGCTTTAGTGGGTGGCAGCGGGATCCCATTGCACGGTAGGAAGATGAGATCGAGGTCTCCACATTACCTACCATTGTTTCATTGTGGTTGCTGGCGAGCCCTGTGCTGAGGTACCGAAAACCAGGTTCAGCTGAGCAGAATGTCTCTCGACGGCAGGTAAATTGCCGCACGGACTAACATTTCTCTTATCAATGAAAGCGAGATTGAGCTGCCACAGGGTCCGCTTCTAGAATACGTGGACACGGCTGCTAGACGCTTTCAAGCTTGGCCGAAACGGCTCGGCATTAATTCTTGCGGAGGTACGTGCTTCTTCATCTCGCCAAGATTTGAGGACTTGACAAGCTTTTTGATTCAGGTAAGCTCATAACTTCGGGAGCTTGGTCGGCTTTATGAATGTGTGATCTCGACCTGCACGAACTTGCACTTGAAGGACCTTATGCGTGGACACTCCGTCTCCATTGTGCCGAGTCATTTCCGCAAGAGTAGCGTCAATACTCGATTTGAGGGCTTGTAAAATTACCCGCTTTTCCTTCGGCTCTGGCCGGACACTTGTATGGCGGCCCGCAACGGACGACGTCGAAAGAAGCCTACTGCCGGTGATGCTATTTAGCGGCGTGGTTCGGAGGGAGAAGTCCGTGCTGGGAAGAAACGGCTGGTCGGTCTTTAGCGAAGAGACATGAAACAAGAGTGCAATACGCTATCCATATGTGATGTAGACAGCACCCAGCATCCATGATCTCGTGAAGCCGAGATCGATACGCATGCAACAAACAAAGTGAGCATCAACGTCACCTATCATGAACAAGCAAGACATAGTGTTGTGTTGGTAGGTTGCTAAGAGGGAGCATTTCACAAGAGAACAGATTCAGTAGGGAGTGCTCTTATCAAATCTGCCATCGGACAATGACTCCTGTGCACAGCGGTCAATATTATCGCAATCCGTCTCCATGGAAGGCTTTTTCCAGGTGCAAGGTCGTACATTCGTGAGTATGTCGAACTCGCACAAAACATATCGCCAATCCTTCGGAGAGCCGCACAACTTCGTGCCCCAGTGCCACTACGCAGCTTCTCAGTCGTCGCTACCACCACGTGCGCATATATCCTATCTTCGCTCTTCTTCTGCTGCAAAGTGCTTCCTTTCATGATCCACTAGGCTAACCTTTCCTTCCCCTCCTCGTGCCCTACTAGCGTTTGCTTACCTACAGTCCACATCCATTGGTCTGTCTTCGACCTCCATCACTCTCGGTGTTCATTGCCACGACGCTCCGCGCAAGCTTTCATAGCACCCATGTTTGTAGCGATATTGCGATGAGGATGATTACACTAGTGTGAGCTGCCGCGCGCGCAAGGGGTGGTTTTCATTGTTGCCCACGATGTGCTGTTGTTCATTTTGATGGCTTCACTGATGGAGGTGTGCAATGTTCGACAAGGGGCGTGAAAGATGAGATGGGCATATTGGGGGCAGGGATTACCCTGAAGACGAAATGCTTGTGATTGCTACTGAGTTTTCAAGTCAAACTCGTCGTCTTCAAGGCTTTGAGTGGTGCATGTGCGCAGTGTTCTCAAGCGACGCTCCATCCGGTTAAGCTTTAGCCCTTTGCACTGCGGGAACCATTCTTCGTAATTGCCACTTTACCGCTCGATTGTTCCGACAAGGTGGGTCAAGCAGCGAGCAGAGTTTTCGTGCAGGCCGCAACGCTGGGTCGAAACGTCACGGATGCGTTTCACTAGCACTATGCGCATTATAGTGCAATGATGCGAGCCATAAACCAGGGAATGTTCGAAATATACATGAATGAGTGCACTACTATGTAGTGAACGCTCGCTGAAGTGGTGCTGGACGAATACGCTAGGTAGTTTGGCGCAGCACGAATCACGGGTGAATGAGCTTGATAAAAAAAACTTCTTAACTCCTTCTGTCTCCTGCTTTTTGTTCCATGTTTACATCGCAAAGATGCTGTGTGATACAACAGCTACATCATCCGCAGATAGTGAAGTTGTCATGTGGAGCAACAAAAAGACAACCAAAATCGGCCTCCCCAGCTGACAACTCAAAAGTCAACGTCATGAAGGGGCTGAGGAGTTCAACCCCTAGAGGGTGCTTGAGAAAAGGGTAAGAGAGCCTTCATAATCACCAACCCACTGTTGCCTTCATTACCACCATAAATCCCACCCCATTCATTCTCCTTCGCATCCTCTTCCTTACAACTATTCGACGAGCAACGCTGGCTTCCACCCGTTCCTAGATCTCAAAGACAGTTGTTCTCAGGACTGCGGATATTGCACGGCACCTCAAGAATCGTAATCAGGATCCAACTTTGCTGGTCCTTGAGCAAACGTGAACACCACAAAATCCGCCGGACATGTTGGTCCCAGTCGATCGGGGAAAGCCCATGAAGGATTACTCCCCTCACTCGGGACAATGAATTCCTGGTCCGCTTATATTATTTCCGCCCCAACTTGCACCAGCCAAACTTGAATAAAACA
This sequence comes from Paraphaeosphaeria minitans, assembly GCA_015832175.1. Lineage (NCBI taxonomy): Eukaryota > Fungi > Ascomycota > Dothideomycetes > Pleosporales > Didymosphaeriaceae > Paraphaeosphaeria > Paraphaeosphaeria minitans. Next base: position 676,090 of record WJXW01000006.1, read on the forward strand.
GTGACTAAGTATTACAGCTGGTGCGCATAGCGTGCCTGCACCTTGTCATGCGCAGGATTGCGCAAACATACACAGAAAAGCTTTCGCTTCAACTGCAGCCTTGTACAACGAGAAACGGCATTTTTTGTTTTAGTGGTAAATGCGCAAAAGAAAAAAAGACAGTGCTATCAAATGGTTCCATGGCTATACGCATATTAGTCAGATAAGGATGCTCCAGAGTTCGCAATGATGGCTTTGTTTCCCGTAGGACGCATGCAACACGTCCTCTTCCCTTCGCTACCAACATGACGGCAAGGATGTTAAAGACATCGCATAACAGAAACTACCCACAATCCTGAAGCTGGTAGATCACTCCAATTGTGCGCTCAACGGGGCATCTTGTGAAGTCTTGTCTCTCGATGCATGCAGTAAATGTATTGATTAATACCTCAGATCGGAAGGCTATACAACGACACGCAGTAAAATACGGAGTCCCAGGCTTGTTCACAGTGCTGGATGCGTCACCTTTCTTTTTTTCTTAAGTGGTCATAAAGTCATTTGGCAGCAGGATATTTCGTCGATATCTCACCCTTGAATTCGCACTTCGTTTTCACCGAAACTTTTTCCACAATCAGTCTCTAATCATGCGTACACAACGCGTGGATCGCTGAATGACAAGTGCGTCGCATCGCAGTGGATCAAGTGGTTCAAGAAGTAAGCCTCAAGTGGATCTTAACCTGGTTTGATGTGGCACTAAATACTTCTTGCGCAGATTCGTCAAAGACAACGATAACTTTGTGGTGTTTGGCGAACACGACTTTGCCTGAGTATGCAGCGCTCCCAACCAGACGTATTACGGCTGGTTGGACCCTACTAACGGTATGGTACGGTTGCTACTAAGTACGGTACGTCTGGTACGGCACAAAAGTTAGTACGGTACGGTAGGTGATCTATACGTAGCAGATTTAGGTGACTATAGTCCGTACTTTATATACAAATTTTCTAATTTGGAAAGAGGCTAGTAGAGTTAATTAGGGGCGCTGTATAGAGATATCCTACTCCTAATGCAGGAAATTCTATACCTAATACAGCTAGATCTGCTACCTTCGCGGCATAACCTATACCTCCTTCCTAATTAGGCAACTGTATAGACCGTACAGCCATACTACAGGTCAAAAGTTAGTACGGTCAGTGCCTTCTACGGGAAGGACCTCACTACGGTACGTATGGTCAAAAACCGGCAGCTCACCGTACTGTACGGCCCGTAGTACGTCTGGTTGGGAGCGCTGTGAGTATGGAAGTTCGAATCGGATGGCTGGGTTGAAGAGGCAGGAGGCTACGCATCCATCTCTGAACAAATCTATGTAGAGTACCACTGAGTAGAGAAGAACACCGATCTTAGCAATACTGCTACTGCGTCTCGCCATCGCGTCTAAGCATAGCTAGTTTGGAAGCGCACCAATACACATTGGTTTTTGTTTCACGATTCTAGTCTTTAGCTTCTCGTTGCGGATAATTGTTGTCGGACCTCGCGTCTTGGTAATTCCCCCATTGAATTCACTATACGGCAAGTGCACGCTCTTATTCACCGTTCAGACCGTGGCCTAGATAGTGCCAAATATACATCTCCGGACTTTGATCATGGTAAGTATATCAGTACTTATGTAATCAAAATAAATCCTCCAAGTCTCGCGTTCACTTTCCTATTATTGAATAAATGAAGCCTTGGACGCTTGCCGACGAAGTACTTCTGCAACAGGTGGTGAAGGGAGGTGATCGGCGTATCGTCTGATTGAGGAAAACGTTACGGCGAGTCAGGCCGGTTGCTCCATACGCACGGTACCGTACGCCACCCCACATTACAGTTTTGCGCCTACACTAAGGCCATGTGGCAGGGATTCAGCTCCTGCTCTGGAAGCCTTTCGATGCTTATGATGTATTACGAAATCTGGACTTGATCTTGCCTCCACGGAACTCAACCCACTTTAGGGTCATGCTAATGATGCATTTACTCGTTCTATAATGATACATTTATATAAACAGCTCACTAAAGCATTGGGCAAGCAAGTCCAAAAGGTGACCACAATGTCGACAACTTGCCCAGCATGCTGTGAGTAGAGTCGAGAAGAGAAATCCGCCCACAAACTGCTGCTACGATTGAACATGCTCGCTTTGTGTGTAGGTATTGTCTACACCCGTGGCGACGATGCGGTCATAAATATTTCGCGACAACTATAAACAAAACCCCCGATGGGGGATGATTCCAGGTTTCCATCGAAAGATTTAACGTGCACATTGGTCATTAAACGGGTTCGCATTGTCCTTACGAAATCATCAACAATTGAATTAATCAGACCAAAGCTTGCTTTATACCATCTTTTCAGCTACAACCCTCCGCTCCGCCGCGTATTGTCCCATCTCCGACCGCGCCTCATTAGCACTCACCTCACTTCTCGCATCGTGATCGCGCTCCCTATGTGTCACATGCACTTCCCGCATCTGCTCTGTGAGCACCTGTATCCCGCATAACTCAATCGTGTCGTCCTCGTCTTCCTCCCTATTCTTTCTCGACGGCGTCGCCTTAATCTCCGTCGTCATAGTCCCCTCCAGCGCATTGCTCTCCTCCAACGCGCTGTCTTTCCTCGTACAACTCTTTACGGTGCCCACATCTCCCCCTCCACATTTCGCATCCGCCACACTCGCCATGCATCCTGTGCCGCCCAGCGACCGGTTCGAAGACGAGCCCGAACTGCGGTCAACCTGTGTGACCCAGTGCAGCACCACCACCGAAAATAAGATATCCGCATTGCAGCACATCAGGCAGATCCAGCCGGGCTCCCCCTTCAGCACCATCAGGATGGTTAGGTTCACCACTGATGACGTGAGCGTCGCGCAGGAGCCTACGAACGAGCGGAACGCCATTGTCCGCAGCGCGCGGTTCGTGCCGTGCTGGTAGGAATACAGCGTGCGTAGAGGCATGATGAAGAGCAGGGTGAGATACACGTTTACGATGACGTCAAAGACAATGAGCGGTAGCATGGCGATGCGCTCCATGCCGATGATGCAGACGCCATTGTCATCGATGTAGGCGATGCGGCTGTGTCATTGTTAGTTTTCAAGTCTTGCGCCAACAGTTTGTAAGTACGAGGGTATGTGAGGAAACGTACAAAACGAAGTTCAGCACCACGACTGCGCAATATGGTACTATCCCTCTCTATCAGCAAGTCTTTCTCGCTCGTACTTGGATTAGGTCTCCATTTACACAGCATGCCTAAGCAGTTGAACAGCCACAGTTTCGTCTTCAGCCGCGGCGCCCGGCTTCCTCTAATAATGTACGCCCGCTCAACGAGGAAATAGTACATCAGGATCTTGGTGGTCATGTAGCATATCAGACCTGCATCCACGCGACGCACGTTAATCTCAGAATCAGTCTTCGATGTGGGACGGAGAACTCCGGGTAACACATGGAAATGGAAAGGAAGAATAGGATGCGTACAAAGTAAGATCCCGCCCTCGCACACGCCCTTGCTCTCATTGATCCCAATACCCCTCGTGATGATGGACGTGACGAACACGAAGAGGACAGAGTCCGCATAGATGATGACGACCAGCCATATTGCCAGCGGGAGGTTCTTCCAATTGGATATGCTCTGGACGCGACGGAGGAGACATGCGGCGAGGATGGCGAAGGTGATCATCTGGAGTATCACGGATATGACACTGCCTGCTAGCGGTACCTAGGTGAGGCGATAGTCAGGTTCGTGATGGCCAGCCCTATGGTATCACAACGCTACGACTTACCTTTGCCGGTACGTGCAGCGCCATGGTATCTGGCCCTTATATTCGGAGGATATCCAGTCAATCGGGCACAGCACGTCGCTACAAACGAGCCAGGGTGGGCAAAAAAATCGTACGATTTGCATCTCCGACTACCCTTCCTGAGCCCAGACATATACCTCGTCCAGCACACGGCCCACTAGGTACACTACGACTTGCATTCCTCCCCGTCTCCGCGACGGCTTCTCTCACACCTGCAGTAGTCGACACTCAAGTGTCCTCAACTCCCTCTGCTATTCACCCAAAGCACGGAAGACCCCTCGAGAGACAGCCTAGGCGCCAATTCCCTCACCCAAACATCGCATCGCTCCCCGATCCTGGAACCATTCAATCGCCGCACACCGCGGGCGTCTAGTTCCCGCCGCTAGATAGCGCGTCGGGGCACCACCGACTGGCTCGGCGGAAAGGGACTTGTCCACGCTAGCACTGTGCCCAACGCGTCTCTGGTAAATCTTATCGCTAGTAGTCTAGCGGAGACTGCGGAGCGCGCGAGGGAGTGTTGGTGCACACGCGGGTCCTAGCGGAGGCCGGGCGAGGCGGAGCGCCACTGCTGTCAGAAGGCGTTGGCTTGGAGCTTTTCCATGGCGTGGAAACTACTGGGGTTATCATCCGAGGGGTCTGGGCCTATGGGCGGATACGGAGCTGTGACTCGTGCGGACATCGGATGTTCGCATTGGCATGGCTGAAGATGGGACCGGGAAACGATGGGCGAGGTTAGAAGGTCGAGTGTATGTGGCTGTTCTTTGGGAGGTTGGAAAGACTTTAGGCCAGTCGACAAATGAGGAGAGAAGGAATAGAGACAGAGTGGGAGTGATACGTGAAAGTTAGCATGAATGATAACAGACTTGCTGAGGCGCTAGCATCGGGCAACGCTACGCCAGCAGATTACTATTCCGTGTAACATAGAGATGCAGGCATACGGCACTACACTAAGACCCCTCTCGCGGTATGTCGTTATAGTTTGCCTATAGTGCCTGTGCAGGGTCGATGAGTGATTGAGAATTGTTCAGATAGCAGGGCAATACGGTTTCCTGCCGCAGACCACATATGGCATCCTCTTTCCCCTCCCGGGGATACTTGATACAAATATTGTAAGTCGTGTGTACATGTAGCGAGCTTTCTAGGACCTGTTACGAGGTCGGTCCCGTAGGCATGGTGAAGAACGCCCGACGCTGCTTTCGGGTGTTCTCGTCTAGTCCACTCTGCTCGTTGTTTGTACGGCCTCGCTTCCCTTTTGTCTTGGCTGGCGGGTGTTTCGAAGGAATCAATTGCGGTTTTGACGGTGCGGGTGTGGGTACCGTATCTTTGACGGCCTCCTTGATTGTCTGCCGTGAGAGGCAGAAGTCAATGTGGGCGTTGAACGTCGCATCCTCTGGAACTTGTGGGAGCGTGCAGATCGGACAAGTCCACGATTCTTCTTGCACTTCTTCCTGCACTGCTTCAGGTTGCTGGATCGTTGTGTCATTCCCTGATCTCTGTTGTTCATTATACTCTTGAGAGAGTTCCTCCAGTTCGTTCATTTCATCATCGCGCTCCTGTCGAGCGGCTTCTTCAAATTCTTCCTCTGGCCATGTCTCCCACTTACCACACTCACCACCCTTCTCGTTCGTTTCACTACTCGCATTCGGCTTCGCTGTGGCCATGGTACGCTGTCGGCTGAAGAAGTCAATGCCTGGCTTTTTTGTGCTGATAAGATGGGTACACCGCAGTCCCATGAGGCGCAATTTCAAGTTCGGTATCTCTTTGATGAGCCTTTCCAGCATTGGGAGGCCATACTTGTACAAATCGTCTGCACGCTGGATTGCAAACGGTGGCGTCATCTGCCTCGTGTAGACTTCGTACGTGTGCAATTTGATCTTGATGCAGAGCGTGCGTCCTTTGAACTCTGTGCGCTTCAGATCGCCTTCGAGCTCCTCGGCAATGCCTCGAAGCTTCTGTCGTAGGTTGTCTGGCGAGCCAAGTTCCCTGAAAGTCGTCTCGGTGCCCACGCTCTTCCGTTCGTAATCCTCGGTCGGTTGAATCTGAGTTCTGCCGAGCCCTAAGTAGCACTGCATGAGAAACTGGAAGGCTTTCTGGCCAAAAAGCGAAGACAAGTACGCCCGCTGAGCGTAGATGTCACCACATGTCTTGATGCCGATTGCGTCTAGCTCTCGTTCGAACACTCGCCCGATACCGTTGACCTTGCGGGTGGGCAGCGTCTTCATGAAGTCCATGATGGTCTGTCTATCTCTAGCGAGGTGAAATTGTCCGTTGGGTTTGTTCTTATTACTGCAGATCTTGGCCAGTTTGGCGTTTGCGGCAATGCCCGCCGATACCGTGATCTTCGTCTTCTCGTGCACTTCAGCTCGGAGTTGGCTGACGACTTCTTCAGGTTCCATATGGTGATCTTGACAGTATTGGGTGATGTTCAGATATGCTTCGTCACAACTGGCACTTTCGAAGCGTGCATCATATAAGGCTAGAACTGCACGCACTTCCTCCGCCTTGGCTGTATATTTGGCGAAGTTCATGGGCACACATATGAGCTGAGGACACAGCTTCATGGCAACGAAGCCAGCCATGCCGGAGCGGCAGCCAAACTTTCGCGCGTGGTAATTGCAGGTGGTGAGGACACCCTTGCCAACGGCCATGGGCACATGGCTGAGCTCCGGCCTGTCAAGCTCCTCCACTGCAGCAAAGAAAGCATCGCAGTCGATGTGGATGACAACCTGGGTAAGGTCTCTGCCTAGTTCCAGCTCTGCGAGGTAGTCGTCGGCGCGGCGCAGCTCCGGGTTCAGGCACACTTTATCTAAATGGCGCTTCTTCGCCAAGATGCGATTGATCTTCTCGGTCAAGACGCGGTCCTTGACCTCTTCGTTGTTGAAGAATTTGCTGCCCTTGGAGGCGTTGTATATGATCTCGGACACCTTTTGCTGGTCTACGCTGTCCTGGCCGGCCTTGGTGAGCGACGGGCCCAGCAGGTGGTACTTGAGCGTGTCATGCTCGTCCGAGGGCGTGCGCGAGGGCTGCGGACGCGTGCGGAGAGGGTCTTCGGGGGCATCGAGGGGCTCGATAGGCGGTGGAGGCATCGATTGCATGGGCGAGTTGGGTGTGGGTGCGGATGGACAAGTCATTTACCTAGGTACCTACCTAGTGAATGACGCATAGGCCACTCGACGACCTCTGGGCGAGACCGCATAGCAGGGCCACAACAACCAGGAGACTGTCCCAAAAACCCCTCACCGCCGTCACCGCCTCACCATGGCCGCTGCATTCTCTGTCGCTCTCTGGACTCCAAAGTAGCTGTATACGCAGCTTCCATGACCCCCGCCAGCCCGCTTTCAATCGTCGCCGCTCACCGTCGCCGCCAGCACTAGACGTCAACAAGCACGCCCACCCGCCCAACACCCGCCCATTGTCGCCCCCGACGGCCATGCCACTCCCTCGAACCCGCTGCCTCACCCGCCTCCTCACCCGCTAAACGACGACGACCACCACCACCGCCGCGGACGATGCCCATAGACCGCACAAACAATAATCCCGCCCGGCCGCTGAAGCCAACCCTTGCTACCACCCGCACCTCCAAGACGCCCGTTGCCCCTCGACTGGCACCCTCGGTCGCCAGCACGCCCGTCGCCCGCAGCTCTGTAGGGACCACGCCCCGCGTGAATACGGCAGTGCACGAGCATGTCACGCCGGTCAAGGCCTTCATCAGCAGCAATGTCACGCCACGCTCATCGTCAAGGAAATCACGCGTTGGCGGCAGCGCCAACTCCACCCCGAGCGCCACAACCTCCACCGCGCCAATCCCTTCCCGCCCTGCTTCCACCGTAGACTGCCCCCAGCAAGAGCTTGGAATCGGCTACGGCCAAGCTGGCTACGCACCCAATGGCTTCGGAGGCGCCCAGAGACGGCCCAGGAGCACCGTAGGGACAAGCAATCACCAAGTCACGTCTACGCCAAGACTCCCATTGTCGAACATCTATAGCAATGCCCCGGAGCCAGGCAGAGTACGAGTTCCTTCTGGCTCGTCCATGTTCTTTCATGCCAACGACGCCCGCACCACACCAGAACCCCAACAGCCCCCCCAGAAGAAGGGGCCCGTTTTCTTCTACGCCAATGGAGACCAGGATGCAAGCGCACCTTCTCCTACGGTACCCTCTCCTCCGTTGTCTGCGGTGGGAAGAATGCAACCAGAGAATAAATTCTTTCATGCAGATTCGCTATCGGACAACCGGGACAGCCCCCCAGTACTGACGCCTCCGCCAATCTCCACATCACCGGAACACTGGGCCAGTCTCCATCCCGCAGACAGTCAGCACGCTCTGCGTCCACCATCTCCCGCCAAGGAGAACATACACCTTTCGTACAGAAAGGGTGCGTCTCAAGTCATGAGACCCAACCTCCAAACCAGAAACTCGGCCCTTTCCATCATCTCAGGATTCCACGGCTCCGACGTGGGAGTTGATAAGCCGACGAGACGATCAAGTGGCACTTCGACTGTCCGCTTCAGCCATGCCAAGAGCGCGAGCCTCAGTTCCATTGACTCCGTGCAGTCACTGAAGAAAGTTTCGTCCCATGACCAGCCTCATATCACGCCTAGTCCGCTACATAATGAGAAGCGAGTCGTGAGCACTGGCTCGCTTCCGGAAAGTGTAGCAGCAAAATCGACCGAAACGATGACGGCCATGTCGGGTTTGCCATCCCCCAACGGTGGCAGTCCAACCAAACTAGGTACGGGGGGTAAGAGCATGTTGGAACACATGAACGAGCTAGCAGCGGATGCACGACGCGAGCGCAAAGTGCTCGACCTCGAGATTAGCAACAACTCTTTGCTCGCCATCAACCGGTCGCTCGAGAGGGAGATGCGGAAGCAGAAGGCTGAATTACGACGCTTCCGACGCATGAGCAGGGCTGGACGATTTACCGCCGATACGATATCCAGCTTGGAAGAGTTCTCCGCGGTTGGCGTTTCTGAGTTGGGAGATCTATCAGACATGTCCGAGGATGAGCATGACGAAGTTGAATCTGGGGAACATAGTGACTCTTCCTTTGACGAAAGCGTCGTGAGCGAGGGTGCACTAGCGGAACGTGATGAAGCCCACCGGCTACGCGATGAGAAACGAATACGACTGGACCTTTCGAAACATCGAGAGCTTCTCGCTGATAGCGCGAAATTGAACCAAAGCTTGAAGCGCTGTCTAAACTGGACAGAAGAGCTCATCAAAGACGGACAAAAGGCACTCGCGTACGAAGTACGCGCCAGCGATGTCCAGCTAGGAGGACGCGTCTTGGAGCCAGAAGAGCAGCCCGAAGTAGACCAAGATAAAGAGTCTCATGGTCTCTTGAGCATGTGGAGTCCTCCTCACCGAGATACGAACCCCACGGACAGCTATCCGCCATCCAATCCAGATCGAGACAGCGGCATCGACATCGACGGAATGAAGTCGGCAATATCCGGCCTACAGAGCTTCATATCGCCTCTTGCGTCGCCCCTATAACACCATACCCACCATTCTCTTCAATTTCCTTGTCCCACAATTCATCACACTACCGCGGCGTTTTGATTTTCTGGCTTAGGCGTTCCATCCAGCTTTCACATCACGGCTATATCCTTCCTTCGGCGCAACCGGCACCATACGTCTAGTGCGATCTCGACGTCCCACGAATCTTTCCTTTGTAAAATACCCACATCAGCGGCGCGCTGCGCGCTGTACATAGCATCGCCCGCGCGCCATTTCCTCAATGTGTTGAATCTAGTTCCGCTCGCAGATTGCGTGTTGGAGATGCTTGTCGGGCCTGGTCTTGCGATTGAGCGGACATGCGACGTCCGGCCTAGCCCACGTTTTTCTCTGTCTGAAGCGGCTGTACGTTATTTGTATGATACCCCCCGCCCAACCACTGTTGTGCTGTAGCTAGCGAATTCAAAGCTCAAGGATACGTGCCATGTTTCAGTGTCCATGTGTCTGCCTCACCTCCTTCCACCCCTGCATAACCTGCCCCTTGAACGCATCGTCGACCCCGGCATCCCGCCTCGGTCGCTCAATCCGGCCCCGCCACTCCCAACAACGGGACACGAGCTGCTGCCGAGGGAGAGAGGGTTAGAGAAGGTGGACACTCTCAAGCAAGACTTCCGGCCCCATGGGGCATGGAGAAATGTTAGCGTCGTCGTGCGTCGTCGTGCGTCGTCGTGCGTCGTCGTGCGTCGTCGTTGCTACCATCTCCTTGCCAGTACAGTGTCCCGCCGAGTTCTTGAACTCGCACAGGAGTGTCGCTTTTCTCGGTCGTCATGTTGAATCCAGCACTTGTTTTATCTCTCTGGCTTGGTGCCTGCGGACAATCTGCAACTCTTACCTACCGCTCAGATCAGCGTGGCCTTGACGAACACGGCGTTGCCATTGCCCACGGCTAGGTGACGAGTAGGTTGGGCGTGGGTACAGGAAGGAAGATACGTGGGTCTGCACTACAATCACCGACTCGCCATGTCGCTGCAGCACCTGCCCCATCTCAGACAGTCCATCATTGCGTTTCAGTACCGTACTTTTATGCAAGTCATGTCATCATGGTCGTGGTCATGGTTACCATCAATGCAGATCCCTCCACCATCACCCCTGCCCTTCCCACCCCATCTAATCCTACCTCCCCTCAACCTCCCTCCTCAATCTTACTCCTCAACCACGCCGGTACCACCGGCTTCTTCCCCCACCCCACCTCCCACCTCCCCTCCCACCCCTCCACGCTCGCCGGCACCGCAAATACCGCGCTCACAAACCACGTCGTAGTCCCCTCCTCCAACGCCGCCTGCACCGTCGGCAGCACCGTCCGCGCATGCTCAAGATTACTATTCGCATCAGCCAGGAGCACGCTACCCTCGCGCCTGCTCCGAGCCAGCTCCGCGATCCCGACGGCGCCCGAGCGCGGAGACACGGCGAGCGAGGACGTAGCATCGGCGGCGCAACCCTCAGGGACCGCCCTATCCAGCGCGATGCTGCCGTCGAGGCGGATGAGATTCCTGCCGTCGGCAGCGCGGGCGCCGTGCACGGCGAAGGCGCCCTCGGCGGTGAGCAGCGCGCGGGCGGTGCGGATGCGGTGCGCGCGCATGTGCCAGTTGGGCGTGTCGTGCGCGGGGGGGGCCAGGTAGGTGAGGACGTCGACGTCGGGCCAGGGCTTCATGGAGGAGACGAGCACGGGGCTGCCGGCGTGCGTCTCGATTTCGCTATCGCCGGTGAGCGCGCGGCGCATCTTCCAGAGCTCGCCGCCGTCGTCGGACAGCGCGAGGGACGACTCCGGGACGAACTGCTCGAGCGTGTAGGACCCTGTTGACACCGAGTACGCGAAGGCCGAGGAGTAGGCGAATTTGCCGTACTTGGCTTGCGTATTCTTGAGCGGGTAGTGGCAGGACTGGCCCGAGGAGAGGAGGAACGAGTGGCCGCCACTGCGGATGACGATGTGTCGGGGGTGGGGCAAGGGGCGCGCGATTCGGTTGTTGGCAAAGGGGTGTGGTTCTTCTTTTGCCTGCCAGAAGGGGTGGGAGGCGGGTTGGGCGAGGGGCGCGAAGGCGAGCATGCACCAGTAGGGGGACCCGGGGGAGTTGTAGTTCTCGGCGAGGTAGGTGTTTGGGTAGGAGTAGCCGATGGAGAGGAGGCCGTTGGGCTGGAAGATGTCTTGTTGCGTGGTCCACCAGCGGAGGTTGCGCAGCCAGATGCCTTTGATGACGCCCCAGGAAAGGGGCGCGGACAGCTCGACGTCGGCGAAGACGACGGAGCCCCAGAAGGCAACCATGGCCCAGCGGTAGGTGAGGGAGCGGCCGAAGGTGATGGCGCGGCCCTCCGGGTCGAAGTAGTGCACAAAGTCGAGGGCGTACTGCCGCGCGCGGGACTTGTATTCTTCTGCCTGTGTGGGATTTATGTCTGCGGCGAGTTTGGCGTAGAGGAGTTGCAGGTATTGGATTGCGAAGCTGCCGGAGTAGTAGTCCATCTGACGATACCCCTCGGGCCCATCGTTGCTCCAGCCATCGCCGCGATAAAAGGTATTCAGCTGCTTGATGTCCTTCTCCATCCTCTCCGTGTCCCATTTCGCGCCGTTCGCCGCAAGCCCCAGATTCGCAAACACGCGGAACCACAGCCAGTTGGTGTTGGGCATGTCTTTGTCGTTCATACTACCGAGCCACGTCTCCACGTTCTTCTTCTGGGCGTCGGTGAGCGGGTCCCAGAAGTCCTTGTGCGCAATGGCAAGTGTATACCCAATGGGACACGCCTCGACCATGCGCTGGTCCTGGTCTTCCATGTAACCCCAAAACTCCTCGCTCTCGGGGTCTGTCCCCGCAACAAGGCCAGCAACAAACTTCTCTGTGCCAGCGTACGTGCTGCCGCCGGCGAGCAACGGCGCAAGTGCCCACAGCGGTCGTGCGTAGCCCTCTACCTGCGCAGCCGTCTCATCGAATCTTGTTCCCGTCGCTCCAACTTTTACCATGGAATGTTTTGGAGAGGCCCCACCATGGAGGGGCTCGAGCAGTGACGCGACCGCCGCAACAACATCGTCGCGGGATTGCAGAAGATTGGAATGGAAGGGGTGGAGAGGAAAGGAGCGGTTTGCGTTTGCGATTTTTGCGGACATTGTTTCTTGGAAGGGTGGGGATAACCGCCTGAGAAGCAAGTCGCGACAAGCTTCCACGACACGAGGTGGCGTTTGTCTGTTGCGTCGTTATTCGCAAGAAAGGCCGCCGAGGGCTACCTAAGTGTTCGCCCGAGAACCGAAGCAAAGGCGGCGAAACAAAGGCTGACGGAGCTCCTGGGTCCCAAGTTCGTTCGTCCTGGTAAGTCGTGCTCATGCGAGATCCAACTGCAGAGCCTGTGTAGGATCGAGAGGCCTACCTAGTGGTGGCGTTGGACTCAGGGTCTGGCCATTGTCTGCGACTTTTCTAGCTGTCTTCTACCGCGCATGCATACCTACTCGTACCTAGTCGTATCCACGCGAATTCGCCTGGATGTATCTATGGGAACCACAATCATTCTACCCGGGCCTATTTTGCGGCTACTCATCGCCCACACAGTAGGTACAACACCTGCGGCTGAATGGACGTGCCGACTCCACAGTGGACTCCACATCCCGAATAACAGCCTGAACTGAATGGTGATCAGACGTGATATCAACGATTATAGGTCTTCCATCGCACCATACCTACAAGAGCGGATGAAGACCACATCGAGCCAACATGATCGGCGCCGTGGGCCCTCCACTGCCCCGAGCGGCAGGCCCTGATTCGACGGGTAAATGCACGCGTAGCATTCCCACGGCGGTAAAGTGCGGGCCTACCCCAGCTTTCAACACCCCCGGAACCTCACGTGCGACCTTGCGCATCTCATCCAAACGAGCCTCTGGCTGGCACAACGCTCAGTGGACGCATGTGGGAATCCTGCCAGCTTGGCTTGGCAATGCCATTCTGGAGGGTATCGCTTCATTTTCCCACCAGTGATGCGCGGGAATGTGCGCTGTGCCGCAGGCCGATTGAGGGAGCGGGCGGCGGACGTGAAAGCTGGGGGGAATCTGGAGGCGGACGTCGCGATGTGGAGAGACTTGAGTGGAGGAATCACGGAGGACGTCGGTGCGGGCTGGGCGCTGGGCGTTCTGGAGAGGTGGTGTTCATGACTTGGGATGGGCAGGCGGCCATCCCACCAAGATGCGCGCTTGGGCCAGGGTGTTGCAGTTTATATACAGGGTTGGTCGTGCGTAATCAAAGTGGTCTGTCGTCTGAGGCCGAGTCGCTGCTTTCTTCCAGTGCCTTTCCGCTTCATTGGGTCCGCTTCGTTGAGGGATCATTGACACTGAGACGTGTTGCTTCGTCTTCTTCTTCGTCTGGCCTAAGAAAGGTAGCACACAACTGAACAATCCATCATGGCTTCCAACCCCATCACGGCCGGTGCTGGCCCCGGCGCGCGCTTCCTCTACAAGGTCATCAAGAACGATGCCATGAAAGAGGACCCCCCGCAAATCTACGGCTGGCGTACCTTCATGATGGCCTGTTCGGCATGCTTCGGTGGCATGCTGTTCGGCTTCGATATCGGTACTATCGGCGGTGTGCTGACGTTGCCCGCGTTCATGGCGTATGTACACCCGCCTCCAACTTTGGCAGTGAAGACCGCATGAGGCTGACCTTGCTTGCTCGGGCAGGAAATACGGGATTTCTTCCGACCCGAAGTTCAAGAAACAGAACGCTGACTTGTCTGCAAATATCGCATCGACCCTTCAAGCGGGATGTTTTTTTGGGTGTTTCCTCTCGTCTTGGATTGCGGACAGATGGGGACGAAAGACAGCTCTGATATTCAACGGCTTAGTTACCATTGTGGGCTGCGTAATCCAAACTTGCAGTTTCGGAAGTATCGCGTCCATGTATGTTGGTCGGTACGTAGCATCTCCTCCTAATGCTCGGTGCGACCTCGGCTCATATTCTCTACAGCTGCGTAGCAGGCGTTGGTGTCGGCGGAGCCTCGATGGTTGTCCCACTCTATATCGCAGAGAACGCACCACGCGCCATCCGTGGCGGTCTCACGGGTATCTATCAGCTCTTCATCGCATGCGGGACCATGCTCGCCTTTTGGGTCAACTACGGTTCCATTCTACACCTCAAGGGACAATCTACCTATATGGTGCCGCTCGCCATGCAGGCCCTGCCTGCCGTGGTCTTGGTCGGCTGCATGCTTTTGAACAAGGAATCGCCTCGATGGCTTGCCAAAGCCGACCGCTGGGAAGACGCGACGAGAGTGCTTGCACGCATGCGGCAGCTACCGGCCGATCACCCTTACGTTAGAGCCGAATTGAAGGACATCAGCGATCAATTGGAGCACGAGCGCATGCTCGTCGGAGGCGCTACCCTTAAAGATTTGCTCCGCGAAATGTTCACCATCCCTGGCAACAGGAAACGCGCGTTGATCTCAATCGGTCTGATGATATGCCAGCAGATGACCGGAACGAACGCAATCAACTATTACGCTCCGCAAATCTTCAAGAACCTCGGCCTCGTTGGAACGTCCACGAATCTCTTTGCGACCGGTATCTACGGAGTCGTCAAGATGGCCACGTGTGCTGCTTTCCTCATCTTCGCAGCTGACTCGCTCGGCCGCCGAAGGTCGCTGCTGTGGACGTCCATTGCGCAGGGCTGCGCCATGTTGTACATTGGCCTGTACGTGCGCATCGATCCGCCCATTGCGGGCCAAGCCGTGCCGCCTGCTGGCTACTTCGCATTAGTGTGCATCTTCCTGTTTGCTGGGTTCTTCCAGTGGGGCTGGGGACCCGTGTGCTGGATCTACGTGTCTGAGATTCCGGCGGCGCGGTTGCGGTCGCTCAACGTGGCCATCGCAGCGGCCACGCAGTGGCTGTTTAATTTTGTCGTTGCGAGGGCTACGCCGAACATGCTGGCTACGGTGGGCTCCAGTGGATATGGGTAAGTTGACTCTCGGTCTGTGTTGCTCGAAAGGCATGTGACTGACGCCGCAATAGTGCTTTCCTCATTTACTCGTGCTTCTGCTTCTCCATGTTCTTCTTCGTGTGGTTCCTGATCCCCGAGACCAAGGGATTGTCGCTCGAGAGGATGGACGACTTGTTCGGTGTGACGGAGCTTGTGAAGCGCATCGAGGAGGATCGCGAGGCGCACGCTGCCACTGGTGCGATCGATGTCGACGACAAAAAAGCTGTGCGCGAGGAGCGCAAGGAAGTTGCCACTTAGGTGGACAACCTCTGCTTGCTGATGCTGTGATGTGGACGAGTTGCATTGAATCTTAGAACCTCAACAACATATCGGTCGTTACGTACCTTGTATATGAAGGGATCGAAACGAGGTCAAGTGGCATCTCGTTTCTGAAAGGCTTAAGTGGCGACTGTCATGCATATGCAGCAAACGTGAGGTCGAGTGGCATCTCGTTTTTAGATGGCTGAAGCAGCGACTGTCATGTAATGCAGCAAACATGAGGTCGAGTGGAAGTCTATCTCGGTTTTGAAAGGCGGAAGCGACGACTGTCGCATATCTGCAGCACGCGTCAGCAATCATCAGTAAAAGTACCTTTCAATATGCCTTTCAAATGCAAACACACTTTCCTTTTTTCCATACGAACCAATCATCTTCGCACATCTCACTTCGCTGCAAGCAAGGGCCAATGATAAAAGTGTGTCAATTGTAAACCCTGGTTCGTACACCAGTATGTGGGTCTGGTCTGCCGTATGGCAGGAACCAGCATCATACCGTCGCAGTCCTGCACACGATGGAGCCCTGTCCGGTTGGTCCCAAATCCCATCATGTCCCTCAACGCCTAAACGACCGTCATCTCGTATATTCCGTGCCTGGAGTGACCGCCAATCATCACAACCTTGACAACGTATCAGTCACTACGTGCCCTGTTGCGTCGAACACTCACCAACTCACGCCTCCTTCAACGGATTCTCATCCGCGTCCAGAATCCCCTTCTTCACGAGCTCCTCCGGCGACGGGCGATGCTGCAACCCCTTCTCCAAGCTATCCGCGCGCATGTTCTTCTCGAGCTCCCGCTGGTGACCCTGCAGCGCGGGCGCGGCGCTCGAGTCGGGCAGGATGTTGCGCTCGACAAGCGCCTCGCGCTCAGGACGGTGCTCAAGGCCCTTCTTGAGGTTGTCGGTGGCGCGCTGGCGCTCGAGCTCGAGGGCCTTGGCTTGCAGGGCACTGGGGTGGGTGTCAGCTTTGTTTGTTCGGGAAGCGTGGTGGCACGGGAACGGTAGGCAGCCTTGTTCGTTGGAAATGCTGGTAGCATAGGAACGGTAGGCAGCTTTGTTTGTTCGAAATGCGTAGTAGCATAGGAACGGTAGACAGCTCTGTTCATTCGAAATGCGCAGTGGCACGGGAACGGCAGGCAGCTTCGTCCGTCCACAACACTTGATCGCACAGAAAAGGTGAGCAGCGAGGGCTACACGTACGGAGCGGTGTTTGTGTCGAGCAGGATGTGTCTGTCCTTGAGATCCCGAGGATCCGGGCGGTGCTGGAGGCGCTTCTCCAAGCTGTCGCGGCGCTCCAAGCTGCGGATGGGCGAGATGGGCGTCTCGTCGACGGCTGCGTCGGACATGGTGGATGGGTGAAGACTACGCGTTTCGGTGTGATGTGATGCGATGTGATGCGATGGGAAGCTGGAGGCGAGGTGGCAGGTGGCGGGGTTTGCAGGTGGTGCTGCGAAGGTGCAGCTCGTGAGGCGGAGTCGTGGTTGCGTTTGGACCGAAGGGCGGCCGCTTCGAACATAACTACCTACCTAGGTACGTATCTACCTAGGTGCGCATGGGCACAAATGCGGGGTGGCCCGGCAACAAACATCCCTGCACGCAGCAGTCCATACATCAGGCATTGCCCTGACCATCCTCAGGCGCTTCACATGCCATGTCACCTGTTGTGCAGGCCATTCCCAGCCTCGAATCGCCTTGTTTGATCAGGGCGCTCTACCTATGCGCTGCCATCTGTGAATTTTGAAACATGTCGCTGTTTCGGTTCATCTGCTCGTGACGTAGGTGGTCTAGCTCAGTTAGGTACGCTACCTTTACCTAGTAGCACGCGTCGTAGCCGCGTATCACCCGTTGTCACAGAAGAAGCACATGCGAATATAGCAAATCGAAGATGCCGAGTAGAATTAATTGAACTAGAGAGTACTTGACGGACTTTTTGAGTCGGTAGCATCCTAACCTAGGTGAACAAACAATTTCGCCGTAACGCCAGGCGTGCATCCGTGATCATGATGCTCTCCGCAGCATACTCGTGCTTTCCCCAGCTCCGACACTCGGAGCGATATCAGAAACAACCCCCGTTGTTGCAAATCAATCCACCGTTTCATCATCCTTCACAATCTGGGCCACTTTAAGAGACGAAGCTAGCGTTTAAGCGCCATCATCCTCGAGACGGACGGCACCCTCGCCGCCAAGACCGTTGGACCAGAAGCCACCAAGGTCGATGTTGGTCTCGGGCATGTTGGCGTGGGTAACAAGAAGCCAGATGCCGAAGACGGGCTTGGCGAGGACGTCAAGGACAGCATAGGCAATGATCTCGGCGTCAACAGAGAGCTTGCGCGAGCCGTCGGCGACACCCCAGACGCTGCCAATGTTAGCAGTGATCGATCATGTCAAAGGTCTCAACTCACATTGGGTAGGCGGTCCACAGAATGAGAGTGTAGCCGGCAATGGCCAAGAAGAAAGATCCGAGCTTCGGGCTCTTCGCGTTGGCCTGAGCGCGACCGTTGACGGCCAAGTGCCAGATGACGACCAGGTAGGCGATGCAGGCAATGGTGTACCATCCCCACTTCTGGGGAGTACCCTCGGTGCCGAAGGCGGCGAACAGACCGGTAAGGATCATGACCACATCAGCAACGATGGCCATGGTGATGTGAGCGCCGTTGAGGCCGGCAAGCAGACTGAGATCGAGCAAGAGAAGGGGTGTGGTCAGAGCCCAGTCGACGTAGCGGGCCCAGAAGATTTGTCGCTGCACCTCGGTGGTCGTGTCGGGGACGTGGTCGTTCTGGTGACGGACAATGGTGGTGTGGACAGAGACACCTTGGCCAGTCGCCATAGCAAAGTACGAGATGGAGGCAGTGATGAGGATGATGGTCGTGATGACATGGTACAGACGGCGTTGCTGTCGACGTGTGAGCTTGGGACGAGCTGAGGGTGAAGCAGACTTACGACGGGGACCCTCCAGGACATGGCGGCGAAGGCTGCCGAGGCAATGGTCATGGCCACGAAGATGACCCAGAGCGTCTTCTTGCCATCGTCGCCGACGAACTGCTTCTCAATGGGGTCCGGGAAGACGGTAGGGAGGGAGGTGTGCGATGCGGTGGCGGTGGCCGAGGCAGTCAGGGAGGAGATGAGAGAGGTGGGAAGAGGGATGGGAAGAAGGCTCTTGGTGGTCTTGAAAGCGTCTACAATCATGATGGCGGTGGTGCAGGCGTACGGGCGTGCGGGCGTGCAGGCGCGTAGGCTACGGTGTGCGTGATGGAGGAGAAGCTGGTGCGAGTCTTGTAATCCAAGCCGGGAGCTGGAGCAGGCAGCTATTTGAGGACGTAGCACTAGTCAGCTGTTCAGCCAGAGCTCCATGGAAAGCGCTGGGTGTCAGGAGAGTGAGGGCGATCGATACGTCACTAGCCACAGCTCCGCTCGATGCGTGCTTTCGTGATTGGTTGGCAGTGGATCGAAACCCCGCATATTGGAGAATGTAGCATCGCGTGTGTCGAAGCATGGAGTGCCCGCCCCGCCCCCAGAAAAAGGGCCTTGAGCTCCTAAAGGTCCGTCGTCGCCAGCTCTGCCTGGACGGGTGGCCTTTGGGAGGCTTTGGGGACGCAGCAACGGTCTGTTGGCGGCAGAACGGTAGCACGCACTTGTATGTGTGTCTACATGGGATTTTGCGGAATCCCATCATGGCGCCACCGATCGCCGATGCCGATGTCTGTGCTGTAGCCTGCAGCCTGGACCTGGATCGCAGTTGTTGCAAGCAGGTTCCCTAACCCGCCTCATCCGATGCAAGACGCCCGGAGCGGTGTATTGATGTTCCGGTTGCTGCAGTGTCGTCCGCAGTGACTACAGAGATCCCTAGTGGCTACCTGCAGATGTTCTTCGTAACATATATTCTTAGTAACTACAGTATTGATGATTATTCTGGTCACTACAGTAGTGATGTTGCTGGTTACTACAGTGTTGATGTTGTTGTTTACTGCAGTATCGATGTTGCTGGTTACTGCAGTATCGATGTTGCTGGTTACTGCAGTATCGATGTTGCTGGTTACTGCAGTATCGATGTTGCTGGTTACTGCAGTATCGATGTTGCTGGTTACTGCAGTATCGATGTTGCTGGTTACTGCAGTATCGATGTTGCTGGTTACTGCAGTATCGATGTTGCTGGTTACTGCAGTATCGATGTTGCTGATTACTGCAGTATTGATCTTGCTGGTTATTACAGTGTTGATGTTGCTGGTTACTGCAGTATCGATGTTGCTGGTTACTACACTATCGATGTTGCTGGTTACTACAGCATTCATGTTTCCGAGTCACCACAGCATTCATGTTCCCGGTCACCACAGCATTGATGTTCCTGGTTACGACAGTATTCATGTTCCAAGTCACCACAGTATCGATGTTCCCAGTGACCACAACCCTAACCAGCATGGAATATATACTTACGAACAGCTCACGTCGTCTGTACCCACCTCGCAGCCAACACTGCGCCGCCCAGCAGCATGTTTGCAGCTCACTCCAGGACTCTTGCGAGCGCCGTGGAAAGAGCGTACAGTGTGCGAGCCACGCCGAATCATTTGAAAAAAAAAGAAAAAAAAAAGAATCCATGTCGCGGTGGCAATGGTGGGAGCGGGAAGACAATGTCGCAGTGTGCAAACCGTCCAGGACAGGTGAATTCTTCCTCATGCTTCTGCTGTGCAAGCACTCCACAGCGCGCTGCACGTCATGCGGCTAACACTCCGGCGCGCTGCACCTCATGCGGCTAGCACTTGACAATGCGCTGCACCTCATGCGGCTAGCACTTGACAACGCGCTGCACCTCATGCGGCTAGCACTTGATAACGCGCTGCACCCCATGCGGCTAGTACCGTGTCAACCTGGTTTTCGCTTCGGCTGCTGAGCTGCTCCAACGTCGCGCACCGCAACACCACCAGGGCTATGCACCGCTGTAGGTACGCCGCAGAGGCCATGCCCGTTCTTCTTCCAGAAGAAAATCGTTCCACTGTGCCTGTCACCCACCATGCTCGACGCGCTGCACCAATGGACGGTGCCGCCTTTCATGTGCTTATCAAGTCCGGTGGTCCAGTTACGTACCTAGCGGGCCATCTTGGTACTCAGTTAACAAACTCTGTCATGATACCATGCCGACTTCCCTACAAACCCCAGCTAACCATTAAGGTGCGCACTCAAAATCTGCGCGCCGTCCATCACAGTACTCCTCTTGGTTCCAATTAAAAGACTCTGCCTTTCAAG
The DNA here is from genome assembly GCA_015832175.1 of Paraphaeosphaeria minitans. Classification (NCBI taxonomy): domain Eukaryota; kingdom Fungi; phylum Ascomycota; class Dothideomycetes; order Pleosporales; family Didymosphaeriaceae; genus Paraphaeosphaeria; species Paraphaeosphaeria minitans. The sequence continues at coordinate 696,862 of WJXW01000006.1, forward strand.
CCTTTCTCCCTGCAGGACACGACCACCAGCCTGGTAACAAGACTTCTCGGCGTTGCTTAGTTCTGGCCCTCATCTACAGTTCATCTCCCGCTTCGACCTTTGACTCGGTAACACACTGGGTACCGAATAACCTTCGCCACATTGTACCCATACCCACCACGCTCCGCGACCATGTCGTTGCCCACCGAGCTGGCACGTCTCGTGCTGCGTGAAGACGAGGCTTCGCCGGGCCACTGCATCACTTCCAACGACTACGATGGGCGCATGGGCCTCCGGATATCTTCCATCTTCGTCATCCTGGTCACCTCCATGTTCGGTATGTATTGCCCCAAGCGCGTGGACAGAGCAACTGTCCGCTTACACACATCAGGTGCCGTCTTCCCGGTATTTGCCAGGCGAAACCGCGCGGTGGCCGTACCCGAGACCGTCTTCTTCATTGCAAAGTACTTCGGTTCTGGTGTCATCGTCGCTACTGCCTTTGTGCACCTCTTATCGCCAGCAAATGACGCATTCGGGAACGCATGCCTGACTGGTGTCATCACCAAGTACCCATGGGCAGAGGGCATTGCCCTCATGACCATCTTCCTCATGTTCTTCCTGGAGCTGATGACTATGCGTTTCGGCAATTTTGGAGCCGAGCACTCGCATGATGAACCTACGCCTGCATCCGCTCCCCACAATTCCGTCAGCCTCGAGGACGGCAGTAAGGCTGCGGGGGGCGAGGGCGTCCAAGGTCATGGCCATCAGGTGGGCGAGGACCATCTTGGCCACACGCGAGACCACACGGATAACTCTGAGCTTGGCTCCGACTTCGAAGCCCGCGGCATCATCCCCGAGACCTACGCCGCTCAGATCACTGCCATCTTCATTCTCGAATTCGGTGTCGTCTTCCATTCCGTCTTCGTCGGCCTCACGCTTGCCGTTTCCGGCGACGAGTTCATCACCCTCTACATCGTCCTCATCTTCCACCAAATGTTCGAAGGCCTTGGTCTGGGTTCCCGACTGGCCACGGTCCCCTGGCCCAAGAGCAAGAGATGGACGCCCTACCTCTTGGGCGTTGGCTACGGCCTGTCCACCCCTATTGCCACTGCCATTGGTCTAGGTGTCCGCACAACTTACCCGCCGGAATCGTCCACGACCCTCCTGACCAACGGAGTGTTTGACTCCATCAGTGCCGGTATCCTGATCTACACCGGTCTGGTTGAGCTCATGGCACATGAATTCATGTTCTCGCCGTACATGCAAAAGGGGCCGCTCTCGAGGATGCTCTGGGCTTTCACACTCATGGTGCTTGGCGCTGGACTGATGGCCTTGCTCGGATACTGGGCGTGAGGAGCTTTTCGAACGGGCTTGCTCTATGTACATGGGGAGCGCTTCCGTGTGGCTTGGGCCGAATTCTTCAGGTTAGGCTCTTGAGGTTAGATTGCTTAGGCTAGATTCTTCATGGCTATAATAACCTATTGGATGTCTTTACGAACGCATTTCCGGTTAGGTTCTTCATCTTGGATTGGGCTGGATTGTTCGGGCTAGATCGCTCGGGTTAAAATGGGTTAGATTCGGTTAGATTAGGCTGGGTTAGGTTATATTGGGCTCGATTGGGTTCAAGTAGGTAAAGTTCAGTTAGACTTGGTTAAGTATGGCTAGATTTGGTTAGATGTCGTTAGACGAGGCTGGATAAGGTTAGATAGTTCTAGATCACGCTAGACTGTGCTTGATCAGGTTAGGTCGGATTAGATCACGTTAGATTGGGCTCGATTCTTCAGCTTCTATTCTCCAGGTTAACAGATTCTTCATGGCTATAATAATGTTCTGCAGGTCATGTCCCCCAAGTGATGCATGCACCACATGTGATGTTGGACAGCCTTGACAACTCTCGCACACCAGGTGCAGCTTCGGCTCGACATGACGGCGCTGTGGGAAAATGCACAAGGTGCCGGGTCGTGAGAAAATGCACCTCGGTGTCGGGTCGTGAGAAATTGCACTTGGTGCCGTGTCGTGATTGGTGGCTCCCAAGATCATTGGGCAAAATGAAGAGTATGCCGCGCTCTCATTGGTCGGTGAAAAAAATGCCCTGTCGACACGACAACTTGGCTGGACCGAGAACTGCTTCTTGCGCTACCGTCACAACTGCTGGTAGTCTAGACATCAAAGAGAAAGCCATGCGAGGCTCGCCAGATGGGGGCTCAAGGGGCGGAATGGGGGCCTGGCGGGTTCCCAAGCTGAGTCTTGGCCGGTGGGTCGAGTAGCGCTTGGGCTGTGTTTAGGTCGCGGTCGCTTGTGCGTCGTCCAGGAGACACTTCATTTCCTCTCAGATCGTGGAAACGCGTCCCAATATTCGCGAGGCCTTTCGCTGTAACAACGCATCGCTGTAAGTCGCATAGCAGCCAGTCAGCCGTGAAACGCTGGGCATTGTTGTTCCTGAGACCTGGAGCAATCTTTGTTTACCAGCTAATCCCGCCGACCGACCCCTGTTTCCCAAGCACACGTTACCTGGCATTGTCTCGCACCATCTCCCCCAATCAGTTTGTACACTCGACCACAAGACGAGCATCACAACGCTGCAAACACAGTCGCTGACGATTGTCCGTCCGTCGCAGCCATGAGCAGTAACAACGCAGGCGTCCGGAACCTGCGGGCCATGTTCGAGAACCAGAACGCTGCCTCGTCCTCTCCTGAGCCCCGCGGTCGTTCTCCAGCCGGGAGCGCAACCAGCGACGTCAACCGCCCTACCTCCAAAGTGCGCGCCTCCTTTGTATCTGTCGAGCCGCACGCTGCTGGTTCCGCCAAAGACCCGGCCGCCACGAAAGGGGTCAGCCCAAACACCTCCCACGCCCACGCCCAGCGACGCGAGAGCTTCAGTGTCAGCGGCGAGTCGAGCGACGTTGACGCCCTGAAGCAGGCCATCAGCGACGAGAAGGAGCAGCGCAAGAAGAGCATCGCCGTTGACGAGGCCGTGCCCGAGCAGGCCGTCGAAACCAGAGTGAGTGCCCCGAGGGCGAGCAGCCGCTTTGCTGTGCGACGTGGGCTAAGATGTTCTTCTGCTAGGAATCCTCCAGAGCCCCAGCGCCCATTCACGAGCCTGTAGCTAAGATGCCCAACCTAGGCAGCATCATGAAGGGGTCCGACTTCCCGGACCCTGTCGCCGCGGCAGAGCAGCCGACCGAGGAAGCGCCCAACGTGCAGCCCGGAGACGCCCAAGTGGCCCCTGCCGCCGACGAGAAGCCAGCAGACACCCAGCCAGAGAACCCGGACAAGCGCGTGACGGGCGCCCAAGAAGAGGCCGCGCTCAAGCCAGCCGATCCCACCGACGAGGCCGCCGTGGCTGGAGGCAGAGCCCTCCCGCCCCCAACTGAGGTCCTATCGCACCCCATCAGCAGCGCGCCTGCTCCGCAAAAACCCAAGATCACAGAGACCAAGGCCGAAGCAAAGGAGACGCCCAGGACAAATGGCAGACCCTCGACGAGGAAGCCTGCTGCCATCTCGACCGCCAAGTCGCCCGCCCGCTCGGCTCGCGGTGCCAGCGCCGCACGTAGCCCTCTGCCCAAGACGCCTGTTCCCAGGACGCCAACGGCTTCGAAACCTGCCCCTGGTGCGGCCGCCAAGTCCCCAGCGCCCCCGGCCAAATCTCCAGCGCCGGCCAAATCTCCAGCGCCGGCCAAATCTCCAGCGCCGGCCAAATCTCCAGCGCCGGCCAAAGCTCAGTCCAAACCTGCTGCTCCCAGGGAGCCTACGAAACCCGTCGCTCCCAAGTTCACAGTCCGTGCTCCTGCGAAACCCTCCACTGCCGCCGCCGGCACCACTGCGGGCGCAGCAGCCAAAGCCAAACCGGCAGCTGCCGAAACCAAGAAGACATCTACAAAGGCAGCTCCGTCTGCGCCCGCCTCCAAATCCGGCACAACAACTACAGGTGGATTCGCGAAACCGAAGCCTCGGTCACCAACCCGACCGGTCCGCCTACCGTCCCATCTGACCGCCCCAACCACGTCTTCCGCTGCGAAACACGGAGAGGAAGCTGCTGAGCAGAAGCCCGCGCGCAAGCCCTCTACCGTTTCGAGACCAGCGCCAAAAGCTCCTGCTCCTGCTGTGAAGAAGCCGGCACCTCGGGCATCTCTAGCACCAAGCACTGCGCGGCCTGCATCTCGTGCATCTACAGCGGGCGCCAGCGACGGCTTCCTGGCTCGCATGATGCGCCCAACAGCGAGCAGTGCCAGCAAGACCCACGACAAGCCCGAATCGCCACCTCGTCAGAGGACTGCTGCCAAAGCTACCGTTAAGCCCAAAGCACCTGAAGGGTTGGCGACCAAGACTAAGAAGAAGGTCGAGGAGGTTGCAGCCAAGGCCAAGGAAGTTGTCACCAACGGCAACCACGAGGAGAAGCACGAGGAGAAATTCGAGGAACCGGAGACTGCTACTACTGGATCAGCTGCTGCAGAGCCCGCTACCGAGACGAGCGCCCATTTGGAGCCGGCCCCTGTCCCCACCGAAGACACTGCCGCGGGCGCAGAAAAACCTGTGGGCGGTATGCCTGCCGAAAAGACCGAGCATCCTGCAATCGAGTTGGAAGCCCCCAAGGCGCACGAAGCCGTCTTTTGAGGACCTCCCCGCCCCGTCGCAGATCCAGCTTTGGAACATTCACCCACACTCATATTCAGCCCCCCCATCTTCGGCTCGGAGCGCTTCGAACTATCTTATTTCTATTCTAGCATTAGCATTGTTCCGGAGCAAATTGTTTGACAGGCTGGCTTATATCCATTGCGAGGTGTCATTGGGTAGCTTATGTGCGGCGCGGTATAGGATTGTTGGACTTTCTTGTGCGACTGACACGGGATTGTAGATAGGGGCCTTTGTGTACTGTATTCGTAATTTCACGGTAGGGCGATGCTCTTCTGCCTCGCCATGTTCGAGAAAAGCTTGTAATACGATCGTTCCATACATTCTTAATGGGGGAAAATATTGAAACAAGGCGGCACCATCCCTCTAGCGCACACACAAGCCTTCCTAACCTCAGCGCGATCCGAGACCAATGCCATCTGTTCCTGGGAATAGGTGGACGACTACTTCACTACGACCCCTGGCGTGTAAGCCCTAGCCGGGATCACAGCGTTGCGAGTGGAGCAACCTGGCCCACCTTACATCAGCATCCGACGACATACATATAGACGACCGCCAACTTGGATGATCATGAGCACTCCGCTTTCTTGGGTTGTTTGTCTATCTCGCTATGCCATTCCTCGCGAAAGAAACCGTGCCGATTCCTACCAAGGATATTCTCTCGTGGGCCTGCGAGGGCCCGGAATACGACCAAGATGCCCCCGTGAGCTACCTGCTTTCCCCTTGTTATGGTCAAGAACGCACTGACGATGGTGCCAACAGCTCTACATCGACGCCGCAAACCCATCCACCACCCTCTCCGCCCGCCAAACCAAGTCTCTCATCCGCCAACTCATCGCAGGCTTCCGCGCCGCCGGCCTCCAGGAAGGCGAGACTGTTCTGGTCCACTCGTTCAATAGCATATACTATCCCGTCATCGTCCTAGGTATCATTGGTGCTGGGTGCATTTACACCGGGACGAACCCGTCGTACACTCCTGCAGAACTGGAACATGCCATCCGCGCCTCGGACGCCAAGTTCATCCTGTCGGAGCCAGAGCTGCTGCCCGCACTGCAGGTAGCTGCGAAGCACCTCCGCCTTCCCAACGACAGGATCAGGATCCTGGATTCCACGTCGAGAGCCGAGCAGACAAGCAGTGCCGCGCTGGAGTACGCACCGTGGCGCACGCTCCTCTCGCACGGCTCGCGCGACTGGTCCCCCTTCGACGATGAGCAGACCAGCAGGACCACGACAGCGATGCTCTGCTTCTCCAGCGGCACCACGGGCCTCCCCAAAGCCGCCCAGATCTCGCACTACAACCTCGTCGCGCAGCACACGCTCGCCTTCGAGCACAACCCCCGCCCCTACCAGCTCAACCGCCTCGTCTTCCTCCCCATGTTCCACATCTCCACAGCGCCCATGTGCCACACCTCGCCCCTGCGCGCAGGCCACGCGCAGTTCGTCATGCGCCGGTGGGACGTCGACGCCGTGCTGGACCGCGTCCCCGCGCTCGGCATCACAGACCTCGTCCTCGTGCCGCCCATGGTGGCGGCCCTCGTCGCGCACCCCATGCCCGCCGCGCAGAAGCAGGCCCGGCTCCGGGGCCTGCGGTGGGTCATCGCCGGCGCCGCACCGCTCGACAGGGACCTGCAGGCGCGCTGCCAGCAGCTTCTCCCGCGCGGCGTGCTCTCGCAGATCTGGGCCATGACGGAGACGACGTGCCTGGCGTCGGCGTTCCCGTACGGCGAGGCCGACGACACGGGGAGCGTGGGCCGGTTCCTGCCTGGCCTCGACGTCAAGCTGCTCGACGACGCCGCGGTCGACGTGACGGCGTACGGCGTGCGCGGCGAGCTGGCCATCCGCGGGCCCTCCGTGTTCAGGGGCTACCTGGGCGTGCCGCCGTCGCGCGACTTCGACGCCGAGGGCTACTTCCGCACGGGCGACATGGTCTGGGGCGACGCCGCCACGGGCAAGTGGTACGTCGTCGACCGGCTCAAGGAGCTCATCAAGGTGCGCGGGTTCCAGGTCGCGCCCGCGGAGCTCGAGGGCGTGCTACTGTCGCACCCGGGGCTCCTCGACGCGGCCGTCGTCGGGGTGCCGAGCCCCGAGACGGGGAGCGAGATGCCGCGGGCGTACGTGGTGCGCAAGGCGAATGCCGACGGGGAGCGGGTCAGCGCGGGGGACGTGGAGAGGTGGGTGGAGGGGAGGCTGGCGAGGTACAAGCGGTTGGAGGGCGGGGTGAGGTTCGTCGGTGCGGGGGAGATTCCGAAGACGGCGAGCGGCAAGATCAAGAAGAGGGAGATGAGGGAGTGGGTGAGGAGGGAGATGGGGTCCAAGTTGTGATGGGCATGGAACGTCGCAACGCAACGCATCCTCGAAACTTTCAAGTCTGCTTGTCGAATAGGTAGCCCGCCACCCGACCCCTTTCTCCACGTCCCGCCCACCATCCCCTGGCGCGGTTCATCGTCATAAGTAGGAAGGCAGTTGTCAAATCGCGACTGAACTTCCAAGGAGAGCACTTGTCAGGTTTAGCATTTTGCATATCATTATGGGGCATATGGGAACAATTATCCACAGGGTATCGCAACGCCAGATTCCACGCAGAAAGAGAAAACTCTCAAGTCCAGTCAAAAAGATGCACAAGCTCTCCAGGCTTGCAATCCAAAGCCCACCGCTATGCTGGAGGATTCGCCGTGATTAGTTGCGGGAGGGAGAGTATCAAGGACACGCAGGTTGCATCGACGCCGTGGTTGTTTTCTTGCAAAAAAAGAAATCAAAGTAGCACGTGCAAGGTTTGATGCAAGCCAGGACGGTTAGTTGGCTGGTTCCGTCCATCCTGGGCGTTCAATACATGGGAGGATTCCTGCCCGGTGGGGTAGTTCTGGGCGTTCCGTCACCGAAGATGGAAGGGCGCCCGTGAACCTGGATGTCGGCAACTCCATCTGACGACGGCGTAGGGTCAGGTCCGGAGGATTGACTGCTAGGATCTGACCACCCAGCCAGCGTCCGATGGGGGAGGGTGATGTCGCTCGACGGTTTGGAGTCCCTGGTTCTGTTAGGTAGCTGTGTCGTTGCACTGGTAGCTTCATAGACTCACGCTTCCTCGACAACAAGCTCCATCCGCCCGTCCCCTCGATCACCCTGGTCCTCATCGGCATGTCCCATACTCTCCTCTTCCTCTCCATGTTCAACACCCGCCTCTCCACCGCCCCTCTCCCACTCCTCATCCATCCCAATCCCCTCCTTCGTCGGCACCCACTTCTGCCCCCTCTTCTGCACCCCAAAGAACTGCGTCTCCCGCAGACTGTTGCCCGAAGTGTCCAGCCACTCGCTCCCCTCGGGCGCCGCATACCGCCCCGGCGAATACCCCTCGCTGTTCCGGCTGAACTCGGCGTCCACGCGCTTCTCCGCCGCCTCGGCGTCGCGGAACACGACCGACGGATCGAAGCCCACGCGCCGTTGCCGCTCCGATAGACGAGACCGCTTTGCACGCTTGCGCGGAGGCGACGAGGCTGGCGACAGAGGGCGCTTGTGGCGCGGTTGCGCATTGGCGGGCTCAGCTTCTGCGGTTGCGGTTGCGGTTGCGGTTTCAGTTTGCTCTTGCTCCAGGCTCCCTACTCCTTCAAACGGCTCGTCCTCGTCCTCATCTTCACCCTCGTCCCCCCACTCTGCCACAGCCTGTATGAAGTTCCCCAGCTTCATCTGCGCCTCGTGCACGACCTCGAGCGCCAGCTGCCGCGGGCGGTAGTCGTCGCGCCGATGCGCCAGCTCCCCAAAGTACCCCTTCACTTCGTCGTACTCGCGACAGTGCATCACCATATCCATGCACAGCGCGCAGCCCTCGCGCAGCGCTCCGTGGGGCTGCAGCTCGCCGTCCGCGGAGATGGTGGCGAGCGTGCGGCCGCACGCCTTGCACGTGAGGGTGTCGGCGGCCGCAGCAGGTGGTGCAGAGGGGTCAGCCATGGTTGGGGTCGAGGTGTGGCGTGCGCGTATGTGTATCGTTGTGGGCGGCGCGGCAGAAGCTGCGGTGCGCTGCGTTGTTGTGGTTGTGGCCATTTGCGTGGTTGCCCGGCGGACTACCTTTTCAACCAAGTCGGTTATCTACCGTCTGGAAACCGTTCAGACAGTGGGCGCCGCGTGGTATAACTCTTATCCGGTGCCTTGCACAGTATCTCTAGATCCGTGCGCTTGGATCGGCGGCTTGCCAGGCGCGCGTGGGGAGAAGAGAGGGTGTTGTCATCGCGGACAAGAAGGTTTGGTTCGCCCCGACCTCGCTAATTCCTTCATGCGCAATAGGTACCGGACAATGCATCGTCTGAACCACGTGCAAGAGCAGATGCATGGAGGTCCGTTCATGGACTATGCGTTATGGAACTTGGCATTCGAGAGATAGCAACTTTTTCTGTTTCTGCAGGTTGACCCCTGTTGCATATTCATCAAGCTGGAGAGAGAAAAAGGGGAAGCGCTGTTCGAGATGGCGAACATTGGAGATGGCAAACATTGTATCCGTTCTCAAGAAGCTGCTTACATACGTAACTAGCTATGAAGTCGTTTACGCCGGTTACGAGCACATGCGAGCCTTTCACGATTACTGCGGTCGAGTTGCCTATACGGTTGAAGGCTGAGGATAATATTAGTGACTCAAGACTTCAAGAAACCCTGCTGCGAGAATATTGGTGCGTGTAGGTTGCACATGTAAGATTCGTAAAGGATGATCAAGCAGTGAAACCAACACCTCGTGAGCAGTCCTTGTACATAGTATTTCTGTGCAGCTTGTTGGGCCATCGACAAGCTCGGTCGTCTTCAATGTGCTAAGAAGATCAATCGAGCCAGTATAATTAAATAAAAAGACAGATCGGGCAGCGAAGGCTTTGCTCCATCTAGTGTGACTAACGAGAGGTTTATATAGTAACAAAGTTAAGCTGTCCCTTGATCACGCGTTGGTTAGGAGTTCCAGCTTCAACTCCAAAACCAGTCACGTGCGCCGCCCCTTTAGTTAACAGCGTCGCTGGGGCTGCACTCGGCGACTTAGCTGAAATCTACGGCGATAGAAGAAGCGAGGGCAATTGTATTTATCTTTGGGAGTTGGGCAAGAGAATGAATTGCTAGGGATCTTTGTACTGGCAGTGTACTTGCTTCTCTTCCCATTTCTGGTATAGGATGGAAGACTAATTGTTAATGAAGGGAAGCAGTGCTTACATCTTGGAATTTCACTGACTAGAGGTACATCTCGTCTTCCTAATCTCTCACCTAACTCGCCGAAACTTTCTATCCAGCAAACTCCAATCTCCCCACCAGTCAAAATGATCCACAAAGCCTCCAGCTTCCTCACCCTAGCCTTTGCCCTCTCCAACCACGTCTTCTGCACTCTGGTTTAATTCCATCTTAAATGTACAAGTCCTGACACCCCTGCGTATTTGCCGGCCCGGGGATGGTCAACAAAATATACCTTCTTCACGGCCACATGATACCCCTCCTGTTCAGATCCATGCCCTTCAGATCAGTGTACACATCCAACGGGTACTGCCCAGCCTTCAGCTCCCTCCTCCACGCATGCATCCTCTTGTTCATTGCCTTGTCCTGCACCGTCAACTCCCTCTTCGCCCTGCGCCCACCGGTACTGTAGCCCCCAAGACCCCCCGCAATGCAGCGACTCTGGCCCCCAAACGCCGAATCCGCAACCGCCTTCCAGATCGCCGTCACGTCCATCGTCATCGCCTTGGTGTACAGGATGCGGCAGTCGGCAGGCTCGTACACGAACTGCAGCGGCGTCTCGGTCTCGTCCGTGTCGCGGATGCCGTCGCGGAAATTGACGTTGACGCTGGTGCCGGGCGCCTGGCGCTCGAAGACGACATTGTCCCAGTAGTCGCCGAGCTCGGTGGCGTTGAGCTTGGCTGCCTCCTCCGCGCTGGCCGTCAGGTTCGTGATGGCGAGCTCCGCGAGGTACTGGATGTACGTCCAGGGGTAGTTGTTGGTGCCCTTGATACCGCCAACCGCCTGGGTGATGCCCGCTTTCGCGCGGCCCCCGAGCGAGATGTACTTGATGCCTTGACGCTGGCGCATCAGCTCTGAGAAAATGGTGCACGTGGATGCGCAGTAGCCGTCGGTTACTACGACGATGTCCTCGTTGGCGAAGGGCTGCGGCACGGACGTGTAGTTTGCGAGCTCGCCGTAGCCGTGAACCCAGATGCCCGCGCTGTTGTATGGCGTGAGCACATCGGAGAGATTCCAGTGGAAGAGGTTGGAGAAGTTGTCGCCGTGGTGATAGAAGGGGCCGAACTTGGCTTCCCAGCTGGGGAAGTTCAGGTCGGACGCGTTGAGGTCGGAGAGGTAGTTGAAGGGGGACGCGATGACGTTATTCTGTAATTCGTATTTGGTTTCGTTCACATCTAGATCGACTAGTTCGCGAGGCAAGACGTCCGCAAGGCGAGATTGATACTCGCTCAGAAGCTTCGTGCTTTCGTGCGTGCGGTAGCGGTCAAAAGCAGCATGGCCGATGCCCTTGGGGAACAGCTGCTTGTACAGATCGTAGCCTTGAAGGATGGTGCCGCCACCGTTTGCAGAAAGATCTATCACGAGCTTCGTCTTCCCAGCTGCCTTGGCCGCTACGATGAACTTCTCGGTGACCTGCTGGAAGTCGATCTCTGCGGATTCCAAAGAAACGAACGAAGGAACTGAGAGCACAGCGATGTCAGAGTAGTCGTCTTCCAGGAAGTATCCACCGATAAGATTATGCTGTTCTTTGTAGACGGGTGGAGGGTAGCCTGGTGCGGGAATGGAGGTTGTGGTTGCTGAGGGTATGGCAGATGCGGTCGTGGTTGCTACACTGGAGTTGGAAGGCATTGCCGCGATAGTAGCAGTTGCTTGGCTGCCGAAATACTTCTGGTATAGGCTTTCACCATCGGTTACACCGTTGAGGCTTACAAGGACCCGCGCAACGTTGGTGTAAGTGGTGGTGGTGCCGTTCTCGAACTCAAGCTTAGTCTCTGGGCCCGGGTAAACCTACCAAAGGTTAATTATCGATTGACAAGTGGAAGATATCCAATGATGCATTGTGCAGTGGGTTTGCACAACACCTGTTGAGGTCTCCACGATCTGATGGAATTAGACATACCCATTTTCCACGTCCAGAACCAGCAAACGTTCCAATGCCTGACCCAGTGGGACCAAGAGACACTGTGGCAAGCTCGTAAAAGACGTTGTTGTACAGAGCGTCGCGGTCCTGTAGGGAGCCCCGCTGTGACCAGTCCTCGAGATACTCTGTGGCTTCTTGGCCGTTGATCTTGGTAATTGCGGAAGGCGTGAATGTCGCGTTGCCGTAGGACTCGGTCAGCACATCAGCGTAAACGTAGGGCTTCGGTAGCTCTTTTCCGTCAGCCGACACCGAGACGAGCGGGACCGGACGCGCCCAATTGAAGACCGTGCCCACAACATCTGGCACATATACGAAGTGGCCGTCATGGGTTTGTTGCAGCAGAGTGTAGAGGTCGAACCCGAACTGATACTGTCAATCTTTGGCTGCCGTGGATTTGTGCTCGATCATTACCTCAAACTCGTTGTCGTATTCCTCGCTCTCGACCTTGGACTTGATCTCCTCCAAGCCACCCCAGACGTCGATGGCAGGCTGAATCTTCTCCGCATACTCTGCAGGAGGATCCTTGAGCCACGCGGTGCTGGATTGCCACCTGAAGTACGGCACGACACCCTCAATCAAGTGTAGGGCCTCCTCTTTGTGCAAAGGCACACTAGTAATACAGTCATACGCCAACTTCGCGTCGACAGACGGGGCTGGGGTCGCAGGGTGAGCAGCAACTGAAGCTGCTACCTCAGCGCAGGCATTTGTCGCATATTGCCTGGCCTGGGACTGTAGAGGCGAGGCTGCGATGACCGAAGCCAAAGAGGCCGCTGCGAGGGCACGGGAGAGGACCATGGTGGCGAATTGGACAAAGTGCACCCGCGGTGGAGAACCCCGTTTAGCAGGAATTCGTCATTATATATCTTTGCTCGGTGCGAACTACCCTGCACGAAGCTTGGTTTCGCAGACCAGGACGCATGCACGATTCTACGACATCTTGTCGGTTTTGATCGTAGCTTTGCATGTCTTCATATGCAAGAGAAGCTACCCTTGTCGACCCCAGACGGGGGCGAATCAACAATGGTCGCTTGGTAGCATTAGGGCCATGTTCCCAATGTACAGACCTGCCAGAATAGGAAGCTCTCTACCACGACTCGCGATACTCGGGCCCATGTATGGATAAAGCAATCGTGTGGCGAGTGAGCAATGTTCGCTGGGGTCGGGACTCACATGCATAGGACATGCACAGAAGAGCCGGTGAAGTCACTGGGCAAGTGAGATCGGGAGAATCTTACACACTGCACGGCCTGGGTGTAGTAGGTACCTAAGCTTACACGGGACAGAGACTACGGTACGGTAGGTAACGCCACGATCCGGTAAATTGGTCTCGCAGAGCCCGAACGTAGCTAATCATCAGGCCAGTCATGGTGTCTCGGCCGTACTGTTAGACTACACGTACAGGCTTTCGCTCGCGGGGACGTTATCGCAGCCGACGACTTGATTTTCGTGCGGGCCACGCAACTCTTGGGATCGTCATCTAGCTTCCGCAATCGCGTTGGCGGCATTCTCGCGATGACGAGCTTGAGCTTCGAACCCTACCGTAGTATGGGAATCGTCCTCGGCTCTGTGATCGGGTTGTGCCAATTCTTGGATGTAAGGCTTACGGCTTACGGGTATGATAGTGCAGCTCGTTGGTGTGATGACTGCGTAAAAGCCGTGGAGCGCTCAATGGTGAGGTCAAAGTTTGGGGTCGGGGGTGGCCCATTTGCGGTTCCGGGAGCTCACGTGGGCCCTCGCGAGCTCGAGACGCCCCTGTGCTAAATAGCTTACCATCATCGCAACTTCACTCCATCTCCGATTAACCTTAATCCTGCATTGGACGCACTTTGCAACACATTTTGCGACCTGACAAGATGACACATTTTGTACAGTGTATTCTTGAACCCTGTAAACTTACATACATGTAGAAGCGAAGACGGAGTAGCAACACATCAAGCGAAGCCACCCGATTGAACACGCCAAATCGACAATCCCGAGAAGATCTCTACTCGTGCTTGTGGTGACGCTGCCACCGAGGCTGCGCATCCTCCTCCTCGTCATCCTCCTCGTCATCTTCATCTTCATCCTCGTCTTCGTCTTCATCCCCATCTTCTTGGTCCTCAGAGTCAGCGCTAGGCTCAGGGGTAGTCTCCGCCCCCGCGGCAGTCGATGAAGGCGTCACAGCACTTCCCCCCGTCGGCGTCACAGCCGGTGTCGCAGTCAGAACAGGTGTCTGCGCGGGAGTCGGAACCGACGTCTTCTCGGCGACCGCAGTCTGGGACGCCGCAGGCGTAGCGGAAGCCTGCTCGGACCCACCATCCGCACTGCACGCGCCGCCCAGAGCGTCCAGACTCTGATCCTCGTTCTTGATCAAGATGGACAGGTCCACGCCCGCGGGGCTGCTGCAGGCGTTGCCGCCGTACTCGATGTTGAAGACGGCCTTGTTGGCTTCGGTGAGGGGCTTGTACTTGGCGCACTCGTCGTAGTCGTGGCACTGCTCGTTGACGGCGAACTGGACTACGTCGACGACGTCCGGGATGAGGTCGAGGGCGTTCTTGAGGCCGATGGCGAGGTTGTTAGCTGCGGCGGTGGAGGCGAGGAACTTGACGTAGTCGGTGTAGGCCGACTGCTCGAGGCCGAAGCCGTCTTGGTTTTCGCTCTGGGAATCGTCAGCGGCGTGGTTCATCAGGGTGAGGTGCGACCAGTGGGAAAGAGACGTACGAATCCATCGACGTTGTCGGGGTCGACGGCCGTGCAGCCCTTCTGCGCTGCGAGCTCTATGCGCGATTTCATGATGGCCCGCACGTTGTCACTCTTGACATTGACCCAGTTCTCGCCGGCCCAGCCGTCCAGACCTTGCCCGTAGTCATCCGCCTTGAACTTGCTCGCATCTTCACGCCAGTCTTCGCGGGAGCCAGCGCTGAAGTAGCAGATGACGTGCTTGTTCTGGTTCTTCAAGGCACTGATGGTCGAGGCCTCGTTGTCGAAGAGATCGATGTCCATGGCAGTGACCCCTGCACTCGCCGTGCCGGCCAGATCGTCCAGGTTGGTGCTCCCCTTGTTCAGAATGATATCCCACGACGCTCCCGCGGGGAAAGTGGCAATCTCGCGACGCTGGGGGTGAGGATGGCCTGCCGCGAGACGGACAGAGCCACCGAGGACGATAGCCAGAGCAGGAAGCATCTTGGTATTCTTCCTCAAGTCTTAAATCAGATAAAAAAAAGCGAATGAAGGATGGCGCAGATGATCAACTCCACTATGAAAACGAACGAATGTGAGTAACGAAGGAGCGACACGACGAAAAAGACAGACTGGCTACCTAGAGATGCACCCACCGGCGCTTCCACCATCTACAATATATATATGAGTATACACCCACTCCTGCCGGACAAGCCAAGAGTCCGACCACGCCAAAAGTTAAATCACCCTCCTTTCAATCTGCACCCGCCATTGGCCCCGGCGGCGCAGTGCAACACACCGAGCCAAGCACACAGCGCCAAGTCCGCACACCCTCGCTGCGTAGGGTATCTAGGTAAGAGTTTGGAGCTGAGTTACTGTAAGAAGATGACCAGACTGCCCAGCGTCTACCTGCATGAGAAGAACACCGCCGAAACATCTGCCAACTATAGTCTGCATACCTCTTACCAAGTATACCAACCTAGATTCTCGCGCCCTCGCCCTCGCCCTCCTCACCCGTCCCCCGAAAAGGAACCCCCTGCGCGATCCCTCCGATCCCTCCAACTTCGTCCCCCACCCACCCCAAATCCTCCTCTTCCTTCCAATCCCCCCCTCCTCCATCATCCTCCCGTACGAACCCCTTTCAAGTCCGGCCTCAGCCCGATCCCGCCCTCAGACAGACAGACGACCCTCCCCTCCAGCCCCTCCTCCCCAGCGCGCGTGCCATTCCCGTCTGTCGTCTTGCCGCACGCACGTAGCGCGTACCTACGCGCGCAATATACAAAGTCTACTCTACTCTACGCTACTCTACTCCAGTCGTGCTGGCAGCAGCAGCCCATGCAGCGTGCGCACGGCGTGCCGCCAAGGTCGCCGCGTGTTTCAAACGCAAAACGCAAAACGCACAGGGCACACGCACACGCACACGGCGCGGAGACATTCATCTTGACAATGCCAAAGCGTGCCTGTGATTGTTGTGATTGTGTGAATGCTTACTTAGTTCGGGGATACCTGCCCAAGCGGTCTACCTACCGGTACGGTACCTACTTGACGGAACGATCGCGAGTTCCTGCGTTCGCGGTTGGGGTTTGGCGACACCACTCCACTCCACAGCATCCCACATCACCCACATCACCCACCCACGTCACCCCCATCACTCAACACCCCAAATCATGCAAAGCTCTTCACATTCATCATTACTCTAACCCCCCCATCCCATCCCATCCCATCCCGAGACATCGCGAGACATCGCGAGACGTCCATTTCCCACATGATCGCCAAGTATCTACGTACCCACATGCTCATGTACAAAGCAAAGAAAAAAAGGCCATGCAGATAGCTACCTAACCTCGCCAACCAACATAATCTCCATTCCATTACGCTAAATTACCCTCCCACTCCCTCCCCTCATGCAATTCCATCGACCTCGTCCAACATCGCACGAAACGAATAATGTACTAGAAATAGGCAAAAGTGATGGGATGCCGTGCACCAGGGAGGTTGGTTGTTGCGGCAAAACGCGCCACCACCACCCTACGACACCTGCACGAACTGGCCCACCGACGGCACACCGTCCACGAGGATGTACACCACGTACGGACCCGCAGGCGCGACGTTGCGGTTCGGCGGCAGCGTGACGTCGATCTTCTGGTTCTTCTGGCCGGGCTTGAAGTTGACCACGTCGAGGAACAGGTTGCGGTGGCCCATGTGCACGGAGTGCGTGACGAATCCACCGTAGTACAGGCTCACCTTGACCTGCTTCGCGTTGGGCGGGGCGTAGAAGCTGATCTCCAGGGTGCCGCCGTTGGCCTTGAGGTTCTTAGTCTTGAGCGCGACGCCCGTGGGGCGGGTGGGGTTGCCCTGGAGGTAGGGCGGTGTGTAGATCTCGTTGCGGAACTCGGTGACGAAGGGGTTCTGCGCGCTGGGGGTGAGGATGGGCTGCTCGACGGGGTTGGAGCCTGAGATGAGGAGGGTGCCGTCGAGGAGAAGGAGGGCGACGCTGTGGTAGAGGCGCGCGATGTCCGACTTGGGGCCCGTCGTGAAGCGCTTGCCGACGGGCTGGGTCGAGTCGTAGATCAGGACCTCGAGGGCAGGCGAGCGGGCAAGGCCGAAACCTTGGGCGCCCTCCTGCCCACCGTTGACCCAGATGACAGTGCCGTCAGGTAGGAGGGTACCCTCGACCATACCGCGACCCTCGGGCATGGCCTCCATCTCCCACGAAGGGTTGGCGGCCTGGGGGTTGATGCGACCGCAGGAGGCCTCGCCAGGGGCGGTGATGTCCTGGTAGGGACCTCCACCGCAGATGACCACGTCGTTGCTCCACTTGTTCGCGCTGGAAAGAGAAAGCATGACGGAACCACCGGTGTTGGGGTAGGTACGGAAGCCGCCGGGCAGGTCAGGAAGAGTGCGAACGACGTTGCCTCCACCGACGTTGAAGATCTCAGCAGACTTGGAGACGAAGACGAAAAGGTTGCCGTCGTTAAGCAAGTGCATGAATGGGTACATGTAGTAGGGCTGGTTCTTGGACAGGATCTCCATGGTGGTGCTCTTGCCGCGGGGAGTACCATCGGCGTTCAGGATCTCGTAGGTGGGGTTGTTGTTTTCAGGCTTTGAGGGGTCGAGACCGTTCAGACTTCCGGAAGCAACGAAAATGCTGTTGTCGGGCAAGATCTGAACAGACGCATACCAGCGAGCAGTGTCGAGCTGGGCGCCGGGCTCGCTCCAGCCCTGTCCGTCGAGGGAAGCATCGGTAGCAGAGCGCTTCAGGTAGCGAATACCGTGGAAACCGTCACCAACAGTGGGGTCAATGAAGCTGAGAGGAGCGTTTCCACCCACAGAGATGAAGCGTCCGTCGGCCAAGAATATACCACCAGAGCAGAAAGCATTGGTCTTGTAAGAAAGAGGAGTAAGCGTCTGCGTGTTCGGGTCGTATTCGGAGGAGTAGGCGTATTGTCCGTTGCCGAGCTTGAGTTCGGTGTAGTTCTCGACCTTGTCCAAGAAGACAACTTTGCCGTTGGGCATGAGACCGGCGTGCATACCGGGGACACCGGAGCGTCCCTTCTTAACGAGAGTTCCGGGCCTCGCAGCTGCGGGAGCCGGGCTAGCCTTGGGAGCAGGAATAACCGGGCCGTCTGTGCAAGGTCCGGACTGGCATCCCTCACCGCAGTGGGAGGTGGTGTTACCACAGTAGCCGTACATGGAGCAGCACGAACCCTGGGCCCAGTTTCCGCAGATGGTGTTGTCGAAGGTGGCACCACAGCTGCCATCGACGGTGACCTTGCCAGTGGGCTGAGCAGTGGACGAGGTCGAGGGCTTACCAAGTACAGGCTCGCCAGAAGTGGTGGTGGATGGGGGTCGAGTAGCAGAAGCGGTTTGGACAGGAGCCACTGAGGTAGCCGCACCGTCAGTGCAGCCGTTCTGGCAGCCGTTGGCTACCAAGCAGTGGCCATCAGTGGAACCGCAGTAGCCGTAAGACGAGCAGCATCCTCCGTATGCGCCCTTAGCATCACAGGTGGCGCCTCCAAAGTCCTTTCCACAGCGACCATCATCGCGAGGAGCAGCGGCATCAGCAGACTTGGAAACCACGGGGTTGGCGGGAGTGGTGTTGGAAGTGCAGTCGCCGGAAAGGCAGCCGTCGCCGCAGTGCGCCGTGGTACTTCCACACCATCCGTAGGAGCTGCAGCATTTGCCGTCGTATACTGTGCTTGCCGGGTCGCAGAGGAGGTTGTTGTGCGCCGGACCGCACTGGCCGTCCGTGGAGTACTTCTGGTTCTGCCTCTTGACAGGGGCACGGCCGGGGAAAGACCGGGACACCTGCTGCAGGTTGTTCTCGTTGTACTTGCAGCTACACGATATTAGTCGTGGTTCCACTGGCTGGCAGATAGACTTACACATCGCCTTCGGCGCAATGCTGGCCGGTCAAGCACTTCGTGTCATCGTGCTGAGCGAATGTGCAGGTTGGGTTCACCCAGTGGAAATTGATATTGGCGGCGGCGAGGGTGGCGAAAGCGCCTACGGTCAGGAGCGTGGCCCTCATGGTGTAACCTTTGGACGCGTGAGCAGGAGAAGGATAGTGCATCCAAGAAGACTCCAAGGGACTCCAAGGGGGGTTTATGTGTAGGACGAAAGGGGTGGCAGGAATATTAAGATGATGCCGAGAAGAGGTTGGCGATGCATGCGCTGGTGGCAGGACAACACGACGACCACCGAGGCAGGGCGGAGGTGCAGCCGCAGCTGAGGGAGTGCACCGCGTATGCTTCGCGTGCACATTTGGGCGGTTGCTATCCCAACCGTGTGCATGCGGCAGGTGCTACTTTGGGATGCGGTTGCGGCGTGCCAGACATTTGTGGAAGATGCTTACCTGTTTCTAGGCAGATCCAAAGAGAGTCGAATAGACGCGATCTTCACGGCTTGGAGAAGCGAAGTCTCAAGACGTAGAGGGACGGCGAAGGGTGGGTCGATATATTAGGTGTTGGATAGGAACGAGTGTGGCACACAATTACCGTGCGCGAGGGAGAGTATACACTGCCCTCGGGAATTAACGAAAGGCGGAACTAAACGAATGTGGTCGCTGAGGCAAGGAAACCATCAGCTGGAGGAGGTGAGGGGAAACACCAAGAGGCGAGGGAGGCCCTCATGTATACAAAGCAACTGGAGCGATTTGGTGTGTTCCCCTAGACCGGCGTCCACGGGAGGCCAGTAGTGCGGCTGCAGTTGGCCAATGGTGGCGGCAAAGCAGCGCCTGAGGCGAGGTTGCGACTCGCGGGTGCGCCACGATCTCCACAGGGAAGCCGTCTATTTCAGGAGGTTGTGCCGGTAGGTAGACCATCTATCTAGCGGGGGGTGCGACAGGGACGCATGGCGATGACTCTGGCGTCTATGTCCCTGGCGTCTGTGCCGGTACATGTCTCTGGAGTCTGTGCCGATGGTCTAGCGGGTGCGCATGGCCATGTCTCTGGAGTATCTATCAATGTTCCATGTGCCATGGAGGGCACGAGCACTGCGGCGTCGGCACGCTGGTCAGGCAGCAGCAGCCAGGGCGGGCGAGAGTGGACGTGTTGAGGGCGATTCGTCTACCACGACGGGCGCGTTCCAAGACGTGGTGAGAGGGCGCCGACGGCTGTGAGTCGTTGAAATTTCAGGACGGTAAAGCTTGAACGGGCAGTGAAGCATCGCCGAGAGAGAGGCGAGATGGATCTTCGCACCGAGCCAGCCAGCCCCTGACGCCCCCAACCCGTCCTGCATTCACTCTGCGCGAGGAACGGGACTAACGCCGCCGCCCCTCCCGATGGCTGCACACAAGCACCCCTGGACACGCCCTACACAGGAGGTATCTAGTCTACCTAGGTAGTCTACCTCCCCCACCGCACACCCATTTCGCTTGCTTCTGCGCGCCGCTGATCGTCAAGACGGCACCGCACCGAGAACCGAGATGCCTCCCCATAACGAAGCCCACAGCTAGGTAGCCGCACGCCCAGCTCCGCTCTGCCGCACTATCCGCATGTGGAGGCCGAGTTCATGGATGGGATAGTTTGACGCCGCCAAATCAGGCTCTGCATTTTATCGATTTTGGTTTCACGACCTCGCTATCTCGTCCCCATCATTTTCCCCTGACAGCTGAACCCACAATGCCATCCAATCCACTGGACTGTAGGTACTCCACTGCAACGGCGTGTCTTCTAGTTTATGCGTTGTCCTCGTCGACCACCAGGACGCATCGAGGGGCTCTCTGCGCTGGTGATTCGTCTCCAGACTCCAACACGTTGCATCCAGTGTACGGCGTCGCCATGCCGAGATGCGTTGACACCGTGGAAACAGACCCCGCCGTCGTCATGTCCCCCCCGCAGCCGTGAGCGTACCGTGAGCGTACCGTGGAAACCGGCAACATGCTGCGTCAACCATGTGTTGCGAAGAACGAGCACCTCCATGGATGATGCCTCAGCACCCTCGCGGGGCCCTCGTACCTGTAATTGCGTTGCCTCTGAGCCTGCTTTTAACTTTGTCCCTGGTGGCTGGTTTGCGGTCCTAGTGTTGGGTCCGGTCTTGAAGAGAATCAATGGCGGCGTGCTGTCGCCGACAGATGCAGCAGGGTGAGGAGGCCGTTCGGGTCAGCGCCCGTCGTCGACTCGTGAAGAGAAGACGCTGCCGTCGCATTTCCGGTTTCTAGCGATGGATAAAGTTACCGACGCAGAAGACCACTGACTTGTGGACCTCGCCGCCGCACCTCAACGCGACCAGTCTCCCACTTCTCACCTCGGCCTCTGCGCAGTGCGTTCGTTCCCTTGGGCAAGTCTCACTGCGTCCAAGCGCGTCGCCAAGTCGCCCGTTGCAAATGCAAACAAACAAATGACACCAGCGCAGACCCACGCTTTTCGGGCACCGGCAACTGCGAACGCCACAGTCCAGCTTGGTTGCATACGAAGAAGAAAACAATAAAGATGATACACGGCGAATCTTGCGAGATGCCCGAGTGCCGTTCCACCAGAGGACCCGCCGCAGCAACCCACCACGCGAAACACCACACCCACGTCCTCCACCCTCACACAGCATGTGACCCAGCATCCACCCGGCAACAGTCAGCCTTGCAAAAGCCAAACCGCAATCACACCGCCAACCCCATGGACCTGCAGGTGTCCTCTCCATCCTAGATCCACCCTGTACCTCCCTCCCCGTAGCCCAAGCAACAAAGTAACAAACCACCCCCATAGATAATCAACAAAGCCACAGCCCAACCAGCACCGCTCCCGTGATTTTACCTTGCAGAATCCCGCATCCGCTTCCCCAAGCGAGATGGAAGAAGAAAGAAAAAAAAAGCCCAGCGTAGCACACCATGGCCTCCCTCCCCGCGCCCCATGTACGGCGACGTCTCTGCAACCTCGATACTAGAAGCGCAAGGTGAGCCCCGAGAGACGACCAGCGTACGGTAACCTACAGGCAGAGAGACTGATGATGCCTTGCTTGCGCTTTCTGGGCTTGGACGATGTGATGCCCTGGCAGCTGCGCGTGATACTACCGTATGCGTTGACGGCGGAAGCAAGGGGGTGAGGAGCGTTCTTCACGGACATGTGGTGCGGTGGTGGGGAGGAATGAGGGGTGTGGTGTGGTGTGGTGTGGTGAAGATTCGACGTCGGACGTCGGATGGGGGTTAGGTAGGATGGTGGTAGAATTAGGATTGGGATTGGGGAAAGCAGAGGTAGGTAGGTAGGTGTTGTTAGCTCGGCGGAGGAGGAAACCATGCTGCCGTACACGTTTGGTAGTCTGGTATGCTTGAGCAGTATCTATACCGATCGTCGAGATGGACGTCAAGATCAGCCCAGAAGATTCATTTCTCATGTCTCGTTTCTCATCCCCTCATTTCTCATCCCCTCATTTCTCATCCCCTCATTTCTCATCCCCTCATTTCTCATCCCCTCATATCATCAGCCCGCTGAAGACGCCATGCAAATGCCACAAAACACAAACCAGTACAGAACCCGAAACTTTTTCTTTCCTCTCTCTCTCTCTCTCCCATCGCTGGTGCCCGGCCCGCCGAAATACCTACCTACAGGTTGCGCATCAGTCATCACACCCACAGCTAATCACCCTCACGAACCCCCTCCTCCGCCCCTTCCCTCCCACCTTCCCACTCCCCGCATTCGCATTCGCATTCGCACCCTCGCCCTCGCCCTCCCCCGACCCTGCACCACCAGCTTCGCTCGCCCGCCTCCCCCCACCCCCGATGCTCCCCCGCCACCGCCGCCCCCGCCAGTACTTGACCAACCCCCTCTTCTCCTCGTCCTCGCTGTCGCTCTCCTCCCACGCGCTCATCGTGTTCTGCAGGCTGTAGCTCGCGCGACACACGCTCGGCGGACTCGTGCTCGGCAGGGACGCCAGCTCCGAGGACGCCGCGCCGCTGACGCTGCTGTGGCGCGCAGACGCCGAGTAGTACGCGCCGGCGGTGGTGGGCGGGGTGGTGATGTTGGCGAGGGAGCAGGGACGCGCGGTCGCCCAGGGGGATGGGGAGGGGTGCGAGAACGTGCGGCTGTGGGAGGTCGAGGGCGGCGTCATGGGGGAGGTGGGTCCGGGGGTGGGGATGGGCTTGCGGGTTAGGTGGTGTCTGTCTGCGGCGTCCGGGAGACTGGCCTTGCGGGGGCGCGAGAGGGCGGCGTCGAGGGAGGAGCGGGGGGTGGTTTGCAGGGTGGGTGGGGGGCGGAGGGAAGAGAGGCGGATCGGGGGGTCGAAGGTATGGGGTGTTGATGCGGATGCCGAGGCCGAGGAGCGGTGGGCGCGCCGCCTCGGGGAGGTGGACGTAGGAGAGGTGGTTCCGGGGGACGTGGGCTTGGCTGATCGCAGCAGGTCGGATGCTGGGAAGGCGGGCGTCGTGGGGGTGAGCGGGGGCGTAGCCTGGCCTGCTGGCGAGGAGAGGACAATGGTCTTCTTGCATCCTTCGCAGATGCCGAGTGTGGACCTGATTGGGCCTTTGCATGTCTTGCAGATGGCCACTGTGGTGGGCTCGGTCGGCAACTGTGGGTGCTGCCGCGTGGGAAAGTCAAAGCCGAGCTGCGGACTTTTCTTGGTGGACGACGGCCTGGGCGACGAGTGCGTGTCATGACTCCTGATGAAGTTGTATACGGTGCCGCTCGAAAGATGCGATGCTTGGGCCTGACGGCGGGCGGAACGAGGCGTGGTCTCCCGTCTCTTTGCATCTTCCACAGCGCGTCTTTCGTACTCATCCCATAGTTGCGCCGTATTTCCTGGTGTGCATGGCGGGGTTCGAGGATCTTTGAAAGGCGAGATGGTACGAGCCAGCGGCGAAGAGTGTTGGGGGGTAAAGGTCATTGTGGTGGACATGCTTCCCGTGCAAAGTGAGGCTGGACGAGCCAGAAATGTCGGACAGAGGAGGGCCAAGGACGATAAGGTAGATAAGTCGATGGGTGCCACGATATATAGGTGCACACGACCGGCGTCTTGGAGTCAAGGGGTGAGACATGTTGTTTATCAAGTACCGAGTGGCCAGGCGCTACCGTGAGGAGGCTGGGATAGGAGTATCTGAATAGCCAGGGCCAGCGTGACATAGGACCAGCTCCCCGGAACAACTGTGGTTTGTGTATACCTGAGATGTCGCGACGGAGCACTCGATTCGACATGTCGCAGCGCTGGGCCGTCCAATTGGGGGCGACGCCGTGACCCAAGCGAGATGAAGCGAGAAGGCGAGCAGACGTCAGCAAGGGATGGCCATCTTGTCAAAGGTCCGACGAGGTGAAAGCTGGTGGAGGCGTCTGTCGAGAAACGCACTCAAACCGCAGGCGCTGTCGTCAATCTGGTCATGCATGTCATGCTGTAGCGCCAGCGATGAGAAAAGTGGGAGAGTGGAAGCTTCCAAGCGCCACACCGAGTCGGAAGAAGATGGCAATACATCCGGTGATGCAGCTAGAAGAAGGCTACAGTCACGCAAGGCGCTGTGCGTGGGCGAAGAGTGGTAGCGCTAAGTCGTGGCACGGCGTCTTATGGAATGTAACTCCCTCGAGTCCCGGCCCCATGCCCATGAATAAACACACGAGAGGAGAGCGTGATGGATGAGACAAGCCATGTCATTTTGCGCAGGACTGTTCGGACTGCTCCAACATGGATGGGGTAGAGCGAGGTCCCACAGGACGTAGAGACGGACGTAGGAACGGGGAGGACATGGCCCACCTTGGGTGCGAGGGACGTGGGGACGGACGTAGTGACGGGGAGCATGGGAACAAGGACATGGCCTACCTTGGGTGCGAGGGACGGAGAGACGAACTCATCGTCGACGTGCGCTGAGGGCTGGTACGGTGCGGCACTGCTGTCGCAAACGTTGCATTGTCGGGAGCGTGCGTGCGTCTGGGCGTGGACGCATTTCGTCTCAGCCACCGCCCTCAGCTCGGTCACGGCCGCCAGACATGCAGCCATTCTTCGAAATGTGTACACCAGGTATCGACGACGGGATCATGGCCAGCTCTCGAAGGGAGACGTGGAAAGCCGTGGATGCTGAGGGATTGCCCGAGGGAACTGCCTGGTATGGACCACACAGGTTAGGGAAGATTGACCATGCCCGTCAACTATACCTGCATCGTCTGGGTGTTCCGTCACCCATCGTCCCTTGATTCCTACATCGTCTAGGTGTTCCGTCACCCATCGCCCCTTGATTCCTACATCGTCTAGGTGTTCCGTCACCCATCGCCCCTTGATTCCTACATTCTCTAGGTGTTCCAACACCCACAGTCCCTTGATTCCTACATCGTCTAGGTATTCCATCACCCACCTCCCCCTATACCCGCATCGTCTAGGTATTCCAACACGCCCTCCTCCCCCCACACACACATTCCCCGTCGAGGTTGAGCAATTGCCAAAGAGAAGGCGAGCTGGCACATCATCTAGAAGCGCTTCGACCAATTGTGGAGTAAGCGGAACGAATGCAAGTCGATTCTGGCTCGATGTTGTCGGTGTGAAGGATTCGAACTAGACAAGGGCAAGCAACACTTGCGAAGCTAGCTAGCGGCCCGCTCGCTACCGCACGGAAACACCAATTTCAGGCCTACCACCACCACTACCACCGAGGACTTGTTTCGCCGTGGATACTCCATGTATTTTGCCATGGGTCAATGTATAGAGCGCCGCACTGGAACAAAGGCCAGAGCTGCTTGCTCACCAATTCAGGCCGGAGGACCTGGTGCCGAGCATCGCGATTCACTACAAGCGCTCGTCGTGCTGCTCTCGACAGCCACAGACACGCGTCGTTGTATCCTAGGTCTCTGGTCCTACTTATGCAACCCTGCACCGCGAGCCCGATATCAATCGTATCGTCACCACTTTGCAGAACCACCGCGGCACCGCTCCTCCCAGCGCGCAGCAAACGCCGTCCCATGGCTTTCTCCCCCGGGTCTGCTCGCACCCCCGTCCAGGTCGTTGGGAGCGTGTGATGACTGAGACATGTCGCGTCCAACGTCGCACCTGCACGCGTGGGCCGAAGGGGACATGGCCCATGTAGGTTGCGCCCGATTGGGCATCTTGGGGGACGGATTCGGCACTCAGGAGGGGGTGGGAATGGAGGTGGGAGCGTGACCTCAGGATGCATGCACATGTATGAATAGGACCAGGCGCTGGGGTTTCATGGCGACGGTGTTGGTAATGGACACGCTCACCGAGTGTCGCGGGATACCGTACCTCGTTTGCGCTTATTTATTGTCTATATTCGCGTCTGCGTCTGCGTCTGCGTCTGCTCCATGTACTTTGTATGCATGGCTTCGATGGCTGGAATGATGAGAGACTCGATTTCAACGGCCGGCTCGCCCTTCGGGGCTTCGGACTGCGTCTCCAGCAGCGACTGCGACGGCTCGGCCTGGTCCTGGTTCGCCGTGGCATCGGCGGAGCCCACGAGCGAAGGCACGCCCGAGAAGCTCTTGGTGCGTCTGTGTTCGGGCACGCGGATCCACCTCTCGCCCTCGAGCCGCGACACGAAGACGACCTCCCACTTGCGGGTGCTCAGCAGATTGCCGATGACGAGGTGGTGGGCGTACTTGTCCAGGGCGTAGCGGGCCTTTTTGACGAGTATCGAGGGGTCCGTCTCGAGCTTGAAGCTCACGATGATGCCATCGGGGGCCCAGCCGTCGACGAGCTGCTTGAGGAACTTGGGCACAGGCTCCAGGTCGATGACCAGCTTGCGGCCCTCTGTGCGCGTGGCGGGCGGGAGCACGGTGGCATCGGCGTCGGGGTGGGTGGAGGACTGGGCAAAGTCTTCGTTGGACTGGATCTTGTGCTCGACCATGCGGTCGCGGGGCACGAAGAAGTCGGAGACGGCGGCGGCGAGGTAGAACATGGCGCGCGGGCCCAGGGGACGCATGAGCCGGGCGACCTCGCGCAGGTCCCACAGGTACTCTGTGACGGTGACAAAGGACAGGATCAGCAGGCGGCCGTCGCGCTTGACGTGGGTGTACTGGCGCAGCACGTCGAGCATGTCGGGCTGGTGCTGCTCGTCGACGGTGACGCGGGCGTGGTCCTCGCGCATGAAGTCGAGGAAGGAGCGCGTGTTGTGCGAGTAGTGGCGCGAGTAGGGCAGCAGGGAGAACTGGCGGTGCAGGAAGATGACGGCGTAGCCCTGGCGCAGGAAGAACTCGGCGCTCGTGGCGCCGCGCGTGCCGGCGGAGAAATTGTCGATGTAGCGCACCGTCTGGGCCTCGAGGGGAACCGTGGTGCCGCCCGAGGTGACGAGCACCAGGCGACGGCCGGCGGCGTCATGGCGGGCGACGAACTCGCGGGCGAGGGTGATGTTGGCCTGCAGGTCCTTGGGCGGTGGTTCGTTGGCGAAGTAGTCGCGCTCGGCCTGCTGGGGGTCGGTCATTTGCTTTTCTACATGTGGTGTGTGTGTAGATATACGGTT
Source organism: Paraphaeosphaeria minitans (assembly GCA_015832175.1). NCBI lineage: Eukaryota > Fungi > Ascomycota > Dothideomycetes > Pleosporales > Didymosphaeriaceae > Paraphaeosphaeria > Paraphaeosphaeria minitans. The sequence continues at coordinate 724,122 of WJXW01000006.1, forward strand.
GGGGCGGGGAGGTGGTGGCAGTTCGGGTGCAGGTGGGTGCTGGTGCTGCCCTAGCAGGCGGGGTACACACGTGACCCCGCGTCGCCCCGGCGGGCACGCACGTCACTGGCAGCTCCAACTCGCCTTGCAGGCGTTATTAACATTAGACTACCTATAACAATACCTATAACATTACGTGCCTATGCTGCGTTAGCGGACACTACTCTTAGTATTCTTATAATATTATATACTTATACTGTGTTAGCGAACACTACTTTTAATATTACTTATAACATTACGTATCTATACTACGTAGGTAGATACTACTCTTAGTATTTTTATAATATTACGTATCTATACTACGTTAGCGAACACTACTCCTAATATTACTTATAATATTATATGCCTATACTGTGTAGGTAGACACTACTCTTAGTATTCTTATAATATATATAAGGTAGATTATAATTTTATTATAGTGTTATAGTATCTAGCGGCAAGACCCTATTAAGGGCCTGTGCGCTAAGTAAGCTAAGTATATAAGACCTATACTGCCCTTAAATTCTATATAAGATAAGTATTATTCTACTTAATACTATTAAGTTATTCTTTTACTATTCTTCCTTATAAGATCTAGTTATAGGTAATAGTATTTACTTTACACTAGAAAGGATAGTATAAGAATAATTTAATAATAATAAATAGAATAATACTTATCTTATATAGAGTTAGGGTATAGTATAGATTTTATATAGCTAGCTGTTATAAGCTAGCCTTAGAGAGTGAATAGAACTATAAGTACCAAATATAAAGAATAAATTCTAGATATTAAGTCTCTATAAGGGGATATATTACTTATAAGAAAAGGTTTCTTAAGTAGGTCTACTTCTTTAAGGTAGTTCCTTTCCTTAAAATTCTTTTAATAGTCCTAGCCTATTATATACTCTAGACCTTACTTAATTTAATACGTTTTATAGTTAAAAGGTATATTTTATAGATCTTAAGAATGTAGTGCTGTAGTAAAGTAGTAGTGTTATAGGCGTTATACTTCTATTAAAAACTTATTATTATTTTAGTAAAAGTTCCGTTATAGTATAAAGGCGGCCCTAAGGTAGTCTTATAGTAAGAGCCTTTATTAGGTAGTTCGCTTATTTACCTTATATTACAAGGTAATAGGATAGCGCTCCTACCCTTTCTAATATAATTATTATATATCTATTACTTTAGTAGTATATTACTATTATAGTCTCTTTATATCTATATTACTTTACCTCTCTTCTTCCTTTCTCTACTCTTTTTTTCTTATACTAACCTTAACCTATATCTATTTTAACTCTTTTAACTATTTAAAACTACTTTTATCTTTACCTCTTTTTAGCCCTAATCTTCCCCTTCTATTCCTAGACTATATGTCCCTATACTTTTTTTAGCCTTTTAGCCTTCTTCTTTAGCGTTCTATTTACGACTGTAGTAAATATTAATATTATTAATAACAGCCTCTAAAGTAGCGCTGCTTTAGTAGATATATTTAGCCCTAGTAGTTAAACAGGTAGATTACGATATTATTATGGTGTTATAGTATCTAGCGCCAAGGCCTTATAGAGGGCCTGTGCGCTAAGCGAGCTAGCTGCGTAAAACCTACGCTACACGCCAACTCTACATAAGATAAGTATTATTCTATTAATATTACTAGAGTTATTCTTTTACTATCCTTTTTAGTGTAAAGTAAGTACTATTACCTATAACTAGACTTTATATAATAATACTTTATCTATAACAGTCTAAGGATAGCTCCTAGAATTATATAAGTCACTAGTAGGGGGCAGACCTTACTTAAAGCCCCTAAAGGTAGTAAAGACCCTTTTACCTAGTATATAAAAGAAGAGCTAGTAATACGTAACTTAAGCCTACCTTTAACACTTAAGTAGTATATTCTAGTTACTAAAAAAAAGCGTAATAAGCTTTACGCTATATATTAACTTTATACTTTAGAAGATAAAATCTTCTAACTTAAAAGTATAAGCTAAACCCCTAACGTAGTAGCTGCTACTAAGAATATTAAAATCCTATCTACTAATATATATAAGCAGGACACGTCTATAGTATATATAGTAATATATATTAAGCATACGCTTTAACCTAAGGACCCTATTAAATATAGAGGTAAGAATTTTAAAAAGTATTATAAATTCTTCTATTTCTGTAAGGTGGCCTTTCGCCTCTTACTATAAGAATTTGTATAGGATAGAGATAAGGTTATTTAGGCAATATAGTATCTTATAGGCGACCTAAGAAAACTATAGTATATATACTATAAGCGCACCTTTAAAGCTAAAGAAGAAATACCTATCTAGAAGTACTTTAAGTAGTATATACTTAACTTACTTTTAGACCTAGTAAATTATAGCCTAGAAGTAACTATAGTGTATACTTAGGTAATATAGCAAAAAGGCTAAACTATTTACTCTTTTATAACCTACCTTAATATTTTTAAAAATTAACTTACACCTTATACTAAAGATTAAAGGGTATAGCACTTTTTCTCTAAGCTTAAACCTAAGCTATAGAGGGCTATTACTAACTACTATTAGGTACCTATAACTAGGGAAGACCTTATCACTTTAGGCTCTACGCTTAAGCGAAACCTACGCCGCGCACCTATAATATAGGAGTTAAGCCTATATTATGTATTAAAGAAATCTAAGAATACTACGCTAAACTACTAAATATCTAAAAGTAATAGTAAGACTTAAGATAAGAAAAGTGTTACCTACTATAAGTGCTATAAAACTAGTTACTATACTAATAAATATAGACATAGTAATCCTAACTAGATTCCTATACAAGTAAACTATGCGGGAAAAGGCTAAGCCTTACCTATAACTTAGATATAGTAAGGCGCCTACTAATTTATATCTTACTAGGTATAAAGCGCACGTGTAGCGCGGCTAAAGGTATAGGCTTAGAGAGAGAACTCTAAATAATTCTTAACTTATAAGCTAATATTAGCCTAATTAGCTAGATTATTATTAGGAGTTAGGCACGAGCAATGTAGCTTCAGCTTCAGATGTGAAACAATAGTGGATTATATGGTAGAATGTAGGATAGAGGATAGAGGATAGAGGATAGACGAATCGCTGCCAGATTACTCTATTAGCGATAGAACTATATAGCCTTAGATTAGGTGATCTCCACCTACATCTAGCTAGCCCTTACTATCCTAGAGCCTAGCTAGGTACCTAGAGTTCTAATATTATCCCCCTTTAAGAGATCTCTTGTCCTAAGAGTAAAGTATTTAGTAAGTCCCTTTGCTATTTATTACTAATAGTCCTTTATTAGCACTAACTAGCTCTACTAGCACCTAGTAGTTAGTATAGACCCTTAACTATCCCTACTTCTTAAACTTAGTAGTAAGCCTAATGTTAGAGAATCTAAAAGGTCCTACTGTTTCTAAGATAGCTTAATTGTAGACAATAAGGAAAATTACGTTCTAGTTTATTCCTATTTATACTATTTTATTTTAGATAGTGCCTAAATTGTTATAATAAATTTATACAACACTTAGGCGCCCCTTATATTAGATTATAACTATTTCTGCCTAGGTAAGATAAGATATTACTATCTATACTAGTGTAGCATATAACTACACTAGTAACTAGCGTCTTAGTAGTAGGGTAGTTATCCTATTACCTAGGGCTCTTAGACCTATTCTCTACTTATATTTTCTTGTAGTAAGTGACATTATGCGGCCCTTAGATTAGTGCATTCTGGCGCAACTTAGCACTAACTATACTAAAGAGTCGTATATTATACCTTTTTAGTATACATTTAACACTTTTTGTACATCTTTAATAATAATTAACACTAATTAGCACTAATAGGCAGTAATTAGCATTAGTTAGCACTAATTAGTATAAATTAGTACTAATTGTTGTAAATTATAATAGCTTTACCTAAGAAGCGCTCTCTTCGCGACTATTATATTAATATAATTAAGACTAATAGACTTTATACTAAAATACTATATATTAGATGCATTAGAATTATAGTAGAGCGTAGTGTTCTAGAATTAGACACTACATACGTAATAGACCTAAATAATAACAAATAGGAATTGTTGTAATTTAAAGGTTACTACTACAAAAAGTATAGTAATTATTTAAATAAGGGCACCTTATGCTTCGCAGTAAGTTACTTTTTAGTGTTATTTAGCGCTATTTAGCACTATTAGGTACTAATAGGCGCATATAGCCCCTATTTAAAGTACTTAGGCTCCTTAAGACCTTTAAAGTCTATCTTAGGTCTATTCTAGGAATAGACGTCTAAGCCTTAGTTACAGCGTCTAAGGAAGCTAATACTATAGCCTAAGTATCTTATAAAGCTACTAAAGAAGAATATAAGATCTAGTGTAAAGACCTAAAGTATATTATAGTTCTAGCTAATCTTACTAAAGGCTAATTATAACTTATAGCTAAACTTATTACCCTTTTATTATAAAATAAGGAGAACGCGCTCCTTAAAGTATAGAAGCTAAAGATAAAAACTAATAAAAGAGTAATAGCTACAGCTACACATATTATAGTAGAGCTAAATAAATATAGGTACTATTTAGTATAATTTAGTATAAATTAGCGCTAATTAGTATATAGGGACTTACGTAGGTACGCTAAGAAGTTCTAAGCCTATAATAGGGCCTTTATACTTAAAGGTAAGTGCGCTAACTCTAGTATACTCCTATATAGTTATTCTCGCTCTAAAAAGGCACTTAAGGCTAAGACTTATCGTATTAAGCGCAAAATAGAGTTAGAAGATAAGGCAATCTCCCTATATAAGGCTAAGGCTCTACTATAAATACACTATAGTACTATTTAGAGCAAGTTAGCACTAACTAGCGCAATAGGTCTTTAGCTATCCCTACGCGACTATCCTAACTAGCCTTAATATCTTTTTAGTAGAAACTGCTACAGCTAACGCTAAAGCCTAACTAGAAGCCGCTTATAGGGACGCTAAAGTTATATCTACACTAGCTACTCCTACTTTAGCGCGTTGTGGCGTAAGAAGGCGCAACCTAGACTTATCTATTATTTCTAAGCCCTTAGTAGACTTCCCACCTATTAATAGTACTAATATAGAGAGGTTAGTGTACTTTAATTACTATTTTATAACTTCTTTCTATACTAAAGGCCTAGCAACTTAAAGTAGCTCTAACAAGAGTTATTAAGATTAATTATTTAAATAAAGACGTAATATAGGACTACACAGCCTAAATAGGCATAATATAGCACAGTATAGCATAAATTAGCGTAAATAGGAACATAATAGCAGAATTTAGCAATAATAGTAATAATCTAGCGTTAGTTAATTTTAAATAGCACATTTGCCTAGCTTTTTAGGCTATTACCTATAAATAGGCGACATTTTAATATAGGTTCCTATTTTAGTTAGTTATTAACCCTGTTTTAGGCAATAAGAGGCTTTCTGCCTTATAATAATATAATTTAATCCAAATTATACCAAATTATACTAATATGTACTAAATTATGCTAGAATTATAATGTTACTAACATTATCCTTATCCTTTGCCAATTTTACAAGGTGTCGCATATACTAATTAGTATTCCTATACCTATTAAAACACCCTATCTAACTAGCTAACTATCCACTAAACTCTTTATAAAAGATACTGTTAGGATCCGGCCGTGTATAAGCAGCGGGGCGTAAGCTTATTAAACTACTAGTCCGCTAGAGTTAGCTAACTAAGCAGTTAAATAATAGGTTATAGGTCCTAAGGGTCCTAAGGACTGCACAGGCCTCACCTATACAGGAACTCTAGGACGCGTGGGACTCGCCTGCACAGGACTCTAGGACGTATAGGACTCTAGGACGTATAGGACTCTAGGACGTATAGGATTCTAGGACATATAGGACTACTTAGTATATAGGAACGCGAGAATAAGCTTCTTATACTTATATTTAATCTGTTTATTAATTTATTATTTAGATTCTAGTAGACTAAATTATTAACTTATTACACTTTGCAAGATACTATTATATTAATAAGACTTTCTACCTTCTATAAGTACTTCTACCTAAAAACTAACTTTAACCCTTTAGGACTAGCTACCTTCTTAGATTTAACATCTTAAACACCCTTAATATAAGTACTTTATAAACTCCTACCTCTTCTATAGCTTTAGGTGTCGCTAAGATTACTCTTATAAAAGATAGTAGTAAGGCGCATAAACCTAATCTCTACTTTAGCAAATAATCTTAAACTAATATCTAGATTCTTTAGTTAGACCTCTACTTCTTTAACTTAGACAAACCTCTTAAAGACAAGAAGAAGGTTATCTTTATAGTAATATACATGCGAAGAGATATAGGATTATAAATCTATCTCTACCTTAAAAAGTACCTAGGAATAGACCATAATAATAATAACAATAATTACGTAAACGAACACGCTAATACAGTTAATATTATTAAGAATTATAATAACTTCAAGAAATGCCTTAAATAACTCTTTAGAATTACTAACAAGGACTCTATTATAAAAGCAAAGATTTAGACTATAACTTAGAAATAATTAGTAGCTAAGTATATAGCTAAGTTTCGTAAATACGCTATACAACTTAACTAGGACAATAAATCTCTTTAAGATATGTATAAATAAGGACTTAAATAGAAACTACGTAAAGAACTCTTACGTAGTAGTGTACAAATTACTAACCTTAAAGAACTATATAAAGAAACTATTAGGATTAATAAAGAATAGTTTTTACTACAATAAGAGCTCTACTAAAACCCTAGAGCAATAAGCTTTAGATAACTAGTAAAAATAGTTTATAAAAACCCTATTAGAATTGTCTAAAGGCAACAGCTAAGGAACTACTAGAGATATAAACTAATAGAAGATGTCTAGTTTAACTACTTAGGTAAAGGAAAAAAAAGAAGGATAGGCCCTAAGTAGCCTAATAAACGCGTCTCTAATAGAAGTTAATAACTAATAACTAAGACCTATAAATGCTTTATATGTAGTAAACTAGGCTATATAGCTAGGAACTGCAGATTAAAGAACAAAGTCTATTAAACTAAGTTAAATATACTAACTATTAAAGACTAAGAACTTAATAAGGAATAGGAAGTTATTACAACGCTATTTAGTTACTAATATATTACACTAGAACAAAGTAAGTAATTAGATTTACCTAACTTACAACTATACAAAGATCTAGAAGACAATTCTAATATATACCACAACGTAAAAGACGTAGAAGAGATACTAAGATCTCCTACTCCTTACCTACAAAGTAGGCGGAAAGAAGATAACCCTATGTTACCTAAGTACAAACTAAATGTTTAGGACTATATAGAACCCTACTAGGCACTAAAAGGAATGCAACCCTATAAAAATAAGAAGTTAGACTACGTACTAAAGTACTATCTAGACTACTAAAATCTTACACACTAATTCTATATATAGACGCATTATAAAGAACTAATATATGCACAACACAAGATAGAGAAAGAGGAGAATAAGAAATAACCTAGAAGGAAACTGCGCTATAAATAAATATAGACAAACTGCCCTATTACAGCTTATAATAAACACCTCTAAGATAAATAATAAGTAAAATACTTTCCTTACCTTACGCTAAAGGGCAATAAATGCTGTAATATGCTTATTAATAGAGACTATATATAACTGTACTAGTACACGTGTCTAAACTAAGACTACAAATACCACTATATGGCCAAACACTTAGATAGCTTTATAAACTGCCCTACGTAAGAAGTAATAACAGAGCTACTAATTTAACTAGTACACAAAAATAGTAAAGACTATAAAAGGAAAAACAGAAGAACATTCTTACAGGAAGAAGAAGAAGACAATCTACATAAGCTATATACTTAAGAATAATAATAGAAGCGGATACTTAGAAACGCATACTAGGCACTAGAACTTAACTACAACCTACATAAATAGATGTCTTTTTTAGGCCTAAACTTAAATAAGAAAATACCTTTATTAAATTAAATACTATAGTAAGCACAGTATTAGTTAAGCTACTAGTATAGTTTAAAGGAATATAGGCTTAAGCTCTTATAGACTTAAGAGTAGAAAAGAACTTTATATCTTATTAGATAGTAAGATAAGCAGGACTTATAATATTAGAGAAAGAAGTACTCTATATTATTTATATCGTAAATAGATCCCTAATACCTAAGATACCTTAAATATACTAGGAGGTCACTACCACGATAACAGTCTAAGGATATAGAGAGAAACTTACCTTAGATATCTTACTAGGATCTAAGTATAAGTTAGTTTTAGGATTACCTTAGTTAATAATATATAACTTATAAATTAACTAGGGTACAAAGAAAATATTGTTTAAACGCTATAATTATGTGTTGAAGTAAAATACTTACTTCCGTGATTCTTTCTAGATCCACTAATTTAGATCACGGGATTCTTGCTAAGAGGCTTATTTCTTTTGTATATAGTCTGCCCTTTCAGTATCCTTTCCTATAATTAGCTCTTTGTATTCTTTATAACTCTGCTCCTAAATATCCTATAATAGTTTAAGCCCTTTTTACTACAATAGTTATAAGCCCAGCGCTTAGAACGTAGGACGATTCTCCCTACCTACTTAGCAACGCTTAAATTATTATACAACACTCTATTTAGAACCTCTCTACGATACAACCCCCCATTTCTAATTACAAAAATTGTTAAAATAGTAGAAGTATAGCTTGTTAATTACGCTAGTTAGCCCTACTAGTTTATCTAGCTTTAATTCTAAGTAAACTCAAAAGGAATCTGGAACTAAATTAACCTAGAGGCGATTAACGCTCTAGTAATTAATTACGCAAAGCTAGAACGACCTCCGCTCCTATAGAAACTATTACTAATTGCGGATACAGCCTCTATAGCAAGTATTTAATTATATAAAGCAGAGCTTACTAAGTATAAAATAGATAAAAAGAGTTTTCCTTTACAAATAGCAGAATATAGAGTAGTAGTTTTAGACTAGTAAGTAGACTATACTAAGATATAGAATCTCTAGACTTAGGTAAACGCTATAGTATCGCCTGATCTGCTTACTCCTGCCATGATTACTCTAGTTAATACACGCCAAACTACGCTTTAGTCCCTAATTTAACTCTTAAAGGAAGATCTCGCACTAAATAAAGGAGCTATATAGAATAATGTTTAAGCTTTATACCACGCTTATCTTAAGAAGGCTAAGTAGGCAAGATAAAGTCCTAAGACCTAGTTTAAAGAGTAGTAGCTCCTCTATTAAAAAGCGAAGACCTACTTAATTAGCGAAATTAGCGGACCGCTTACTACCTAAGATTTCCTAGATATAATCGCCGCGTGTATAGCACTGAATTAGGCCTGATTAATAAACTAACAGCTAATCTAGGATAAGACGCTAGGATAGAATTAGATTACGCTAGACAATCTAGAGAAGGTATTTTTGGCGCTTATCTAGGAGTATTTAATCTAATTTAGTTTTAATAAAATAAGTAGGGTATTCGCCACTTTTAATAGATTATTAAAACAATCTACTAACTCTAATAGTTCTAGTTCGTCTAATTAGACAAAGAAACAACTGAACTGTCCCTATAAGCCCTATGCTTATAGGTAGAAACTAATAGAGTGCTAAAGACTTTAAACTGCGATAGCTAGATCACCCTAGGATAGAATATTATTATTTAATCTCACTAATAAAGAAAAATTAGAAATTCTTAATTAACTTAAGCAGCCTAAGTGGTTAAACCTTTGTAATGCGATTATAAAGGCAGAATAGAATAAGAAATAATCCTCTACTAAGACTATTAAGTATTCTAGTAGTATTACTACTGCTCTATTAAACCTATTTAATCTGCCTACAGATAATGGAGCATTAGGTGTCTACTCTACTCTACATTCTAACACTTATTCTCTATTAGAATGTACAATACTAGACAGTGCTATAGCAGTTTACCTAGTTAACAATCGCGAAAGACTTATTCCTAGGACGTTTTAATTATTAAACAAGAGTGTAGAGGCAGGTACACAAAGCCTTCTAATCTTAGGAATTAGTAATAGACTAATTAAGAACGCTTTGCATAGGAAAAATAAGAGATTTATAGAAGATCTGCTGCTCTAAGGAGTAAGAGTAGTAGAAGGCTTTTATATAAATATTATATTAGAAGCTCTTTTAAAGAAAGTAAAGATTTAGTACCTTAGTTTAGATCACACTCTTAGGATTAGAAGCCTAGAATAAAGCGTTATCTTAGCAGACCTAAGATATAAGTATAACTTTACTTTCCTATAATATAAGCTAATCCGCTCTTGTCTAATTGTTATAAGTGTAACCACTAAAGGATTATCCTGGGTTAATATTAAGAGATTAGATTCTAAGGACCTCTAGCACCTTTAAGTAGGGTATGTAGGAAGTAGAGCCCTATAAGCTCTAGTAACTGTAGCCTAAGGTGTAAAGATTACTAGAATGTTAAGAAAGGATTGTGAGCACTATACTACTGTATACGCAACCTAGGTAATCTCTAGAAGACCTAGAGAACAATTACCTAGGCCATTTTACTTATTATCCTAGGATCTATTTAATATACCCACTGCTTAAAATAAAGAAAACTAGGTTTTGCTAATTAAAGAAGATTTTAGTAAGAAACTTTACGTTTTTAATCTTAAAATAAAGACGCTTTCTAAGATAATAACAGTGTAGTAGGATTTCTTAGCTCTTATTAATATAAAATACGAGCTTTAAATTACAAAAATCCACTAGGATAATAATACAGCAACACTTCTATAGAGAGGGAAATCCTAGTATAAATTTTAGGCTAATTAGAAAGGGATAACGATTAGTAGACTACCGCCCTATACGCATAAGCCTAATAGCGCTGTAGAAAGAGTAGGCCAGGAGCTTATAATAAAAGTAATTAAAATGTAAATAAGTGCAAATCTACTATTAAATCTCTAGCCTAAGATTATATAAGCAGCATGCTAGCTCTAAGGAATAATTCCTAGCCTAGTATTAGGCTATTAATCACCTAATAAAACGTTAGATGCTTAGTTTAAACAATATTTTTATTATTTTAAACTAGCAAAAACATAATATAGGACAGCCAATCTTTATCTAAACTAAAGTACTGTCTACGCCTATAGCTACTAAGCTTACCCTTTAGATTAGGAGCGTGCAGCTAGGCAAGACAGAAGAGGATTTAAAGTAAATCCTAAAGGCTATATTAGATATCTAGTAGGCTACAAAGCTTCTAATATCTACTAAATATAGATTCCCTAGCTTAATTAGGTAATCACCACACAAAACGTAAGGTTTAATAAGTCCTTGTTCTATAAAAGATTAGAAGAATAATCTATTCTAAAAATAAAAGTGTTAAAAATAGTAGAAAGCCTCTAAGAAGAAGAGCTAAACAATCTAAGAGAAGTGTATAAAAACGCGCTTAACATTCTTCCTAAAACAAATAAGTATACAAGAACCGCTACTAGACCTATAGGTGACCCTTAGGTAATTAAAAGCGAAGTAGGCTAGCTAAGTAATTAGGAACCTAAGGTATCTACTACTAAGTAAGCTATAGGCTTAGCTAGCTAGCAGCTAAGAATTCGCTTAAGTAGGAAAGGAAGTATAGGACTTATAACCCCTAATTAGACACTAGAGCTAGGTGATTTTAGGGGTAATCTATTAAGCGATTAAGAGATATCTAGTAGCCACTAGAACACTACTAGGAGAGCTAGCCCACTAGAATCTAGGGATTTAATACCTTATTTATTAGTAGAAACTAATTAGGTTGCTAATTAACCTAGCGCAGATAACTTAATCACGCTAGATAAAGTAGATAACCTACTAGCGCGCTACAGGCAAAAACAGATCTATCTAGAGGTAAGTAGAATAAGTAGGCGAAATTGTGGTAAAGCACTAGAAATTAACTAACTAATAAATTACTATCTACTATTGCGAAGATTAAGGAAGCAAAATAATTAGGACAATTAGCTAGGGGGTGGGTAGAAGCTGGGTGCTTATATACTAATTACTAATTATCTTTAAAGTAATCTTAATGTAATATTAGAGCACACGTTTATACTAGGAGTAGTAGAGGCCTAGTCTAAGTAAGAAGAATATATTACACTAAATACGATAGTATTCACTTCTATACTTAGAAAGGCGCCTAGAGCGTCTTATACAGCTTAAACTCACAGAGACGAGCTTATACTAGAGCCAATCCTATAGAAACACCTTTATAATTATCTATATAGGAAGCTATTCCTTCTTGCTGCTCGCAAGGAGATCTTAACTTTGTAAGATAAAGATACCTGGACAGAGATTAAATAATTAGAGGTGTTAGAGCGACTGCTCCCTTTAAAGTAGGTTTTTACTTATAAGTTTAATTAAAATAAATACTTTAAAAAGTGTAAAGCTTAAATTATTATAAGAGGAGATCTTTAGAAAAAAAATACTCTCCACTCTACCTATGCTGCTACCCTAGCAGCAAGATCTTTTTAATTAGCTGTAGCTCTAGTAGCAGAATTTAATCTAGAAATCTTATAATTTAATGTAGTAGGAGTGTTTCTAAATACTCTTATTACAGCCACTAATCTAGTAACTTGTAAATTACCTAATAGTTTTAAAAAGCTAGAAAAGTGTGTAAGATTAAATTAAGCTTTGTATAGCTTAAGAGATTTACTACTTCTTTAGTATAAGGAATTTACAGGATTACTTTAATCTTATAGACTCTTAGCTTCGCTAGAAGAGCTATGCCTTTTCTTTAACAGTAATTAAAGTATTATTGTTCTATTTTATATTAACAACATTCTTCTTCTCTATCACAAGAGTAAAGAGAAAGAAGCCCTAGATTTTTAGAAGAAGATCGCAAATAAATATAAGATTAAATTAAAAGGACTAGTAGAGTGGTTCCTAGGTGTTTAAGTAATTAGGGACAGAGAAGCAAGATTAATTTCTCTAGTCTATAATACCTATATTAATAAGATCACAAAAAAGTTTAACCTTTTAAACTCTAGGAGCTTTCCTCCTACACCTCTATTAGCAGAAGATCTTGTTCTAAGCACAGGAGAAGCTACTCCTTAACAAATAAAGCTCTTTTAAGAAAAGGTGGGATTAGCTCTCTACACAGCAATTATGCTACGCCTAGATATAGCCTTTGCAGTGTTAAAGCTATCACACTTTCTAACAAATCTAAGTAAAGAACACTTTGCTGCTATTAATCGTGTAATCCTTTACCTCTATTAAACTAGATAGTAGGCTATAGTCTTTAGTGGCTACAATAGACCTAATCTGCTAATATGTAGAGATGCCTCATTCGCTAATAATCTAATATCACAGCGATCTTTCTATAGATATATTATCCTATTGTTTAGAGGAGCTATCCTATAAAAAGCAGCTTAATAGAACATAATCACCACTTTAATAATAGAAGCAGAGCTTCTAGCGCTTAAACATATAAGTAAAGAAGCTATAGCGATTAAGAGATTCTTTACTAAGCTTACTCTAGATCTAGGACCTTTATAGAAGGTCTATTGCAACAATCTTTAAACTATTTGTTTAGTAATTAGAAAAAACAAAAGAATTACTACTTAACTACGCTATATAGATATTTAGAACATGTAGTTGCGGCAAGAGTATGCGAAAGAATCATTTTAAGTAGAATATCTTCTAACTAGCGAAATGCTAGCAAATAGCCTTACAAAGGCTCTTACTTATTAGCAGTTTAATAGATTTAAAAGGCTATTAAATCTGTAAAATACAAGTACAACAATTACAGAATAAGAGTAGGTAAGTAGAGAAATAATCTATTAACTACCTAGAATTATTAATTTAGAGCTAGGAAATAAGAAAAGAAAAAGAAAAGAAAGAAAAGATTAGAGGGAAAACAGGAATTAGAGGAAAAAAAGATTAAAGAGCTTATCTATAAGTATATAGACCCTCTTCCTCCTCTACTTAATTACAGGAGTACAAGAATCTCCCCTACAATTAGTAGTAAGAGATTCTCCCTATCCTTCTCCTCTCCTCCTCTCTACAGTAAGTAATTCCTTACCCTATCTACCTCCTCCACCTCTCCTTTAATTAGTAGTAGGTAATAGCTTACCCTAGCCTCCCCTCCTTTAATTAGTAGGAGGAGAAGCACTTACCTAGCTTCTACCCTACTTTAGAGCTAATAGGCTACTTATCTAGCTATTTTAATTAGGGTATTAGCTGCGACTGCGCTGCTCCTTAATAGGTAGGGTAAGAGGGTAATTACCCTATTCTCTACTAAAGATTAGCTAAGAGGGAGAGAGTAGGATAGTAGCTGTGTACTAAGCTTACTCCTCCTAACTACTAGTAGGAAAAAGAGCTTATAAAGCTATTTTAACCCTCTTACGCAGCTTAGTAATTAGCCTCTTCTACAAAAAGTATTAGCTAAACCTAGAAAGAATCTTAAAATAAAAGCTTACATTAGCACCCTTTAATAGTTAATAGTAGATAAAATCTATAGCTAGAGTCTAAATATGCGGCTAGCTATAGGAACAATTAGCAAAATTAGCCAAAGTAATAAGATAACCCTATATATAGCAGTGTAAGAGTAAGTAAAATAGGTATAACAGCGCCTACCTAAGCTTAAAGCATTATTATAGCAGCGTCTATTACTCTTTCCTACTAGAGCTCCCTTTAAGCAGCCTAAGTAGCTTACTTGTCTAAGAGTACTAAGCGATCGCTAGAGGTCTAGAGCTAGGGTAAGAGAAGCTAGTAAAGTAGGAGAATCTTAGCGGGAGGATTAAGAGCTTTATTTAGTAGCTTTTACAGCCTTTACTACGCGTGCTTTAGCTAGGTTATTAGATATCTAAAAAAGTTAGTAAAGCTCTAAATAATAGAAAGAGCGCAAGGCAATAATTAGAAGAAAAGAACCTACTGTAAAGTAGTAGGATTTAAAAGCTTAAACTAGTAGGCTTAAATTAGATAGGAGGTTAAAGTGTTAAAAGTAAAGGATTAAAGAGAGAAGATTAAGCGCTAGCAAAGGGCTTATATACTCTACTGCCTATCTAATTATTAAGCGCTAAATGCGCTCCTTCCTTACTACTTATTTCTCTTACTACTGCTTCTTCCTAATTAAAACGCGCCTACCTATCGTACTTGCTAGCTAGTAAGAGCGGGGAAATTACCTTATAGTTAATAAGAAGTAAGCGAAAAGAGCAGCAGAACAAAAGCGTTTACGCTCTAGGCCTTTATACCACGCTTATAAGCTCCTAACCTACTAGAAGAAGAGATTCTGGACACAATTTACAATAGGATTTGTGATTTAAAAGATAAACAGTAATTATTTTACTATTACAATAAGTAGGGGGTAATAGAATTACTGTTCTTAAAATAAGGAGATTTAGAAGAATAATTCTTAATAGTTTTTCAATCTTTAAATAGCCTTTAGACAGTTTTTTAAAGATCTTTAGGAAAGATTCAGACAATTACAGATTACTTCTTAGGATAGGTGATCCGCTTTAAGCGATTACCTAGGGGGTGTGTTAAAGTAAAACACTTACTTCTATAATTCTTTCTAGATTCACTAATTTAGATCACGGGATTCTTACCAAGAGGCTCGTTTCTTTTGTATATAGTCTGCCCTTTTAGCATCCTTTCCTACAATTAGCTCTTTGTATTCTTTACAACTCTACTCCTAAATATCCTGTAATAGTTCGAGCCCTTTTTACCACAACATTATGCATTATAAGTAAAGCCTACGCATTAACTAAAAATAATAGTAGATAAGGGAGTTATTAACAATATAATACTATAACAAATAGTTAAAAAACAGAAGCACACCTTAGCAGACGCTAGTAGGAACCACTAGATTAAGAAGCGCGAGAAAGAGGACAACAGTACACCCCTTACCTTACTAAGAGAGTACAGGAAATAGACACATATATTTACAGAAAAGGAAGGAAAAGCAAACCTACTAAAATATTAACCCTAGGATCTTACAATAGACCTAGAAGAAGGGAAGACACCACCCTTTAGACTACTATATAGTAAGATAGAAGAAGAACTCCTTAAAGAACGTGATTTTATTAAAATAAACTTTAAGAAAGGATATATATAACTATTAAAGTTACTAGTAGTAAGCCCTTTTATATTTGTTAAGAAAAAGGATAGATTAGATAGACTATGCGTTAACTACTAACAACTTAATAACATAATAATAAAGAACTAATATCTACTACTAAACATTATAGAGTTACGAGATTAACTATCTTAAGCTAAGATATTTATAATAATAGATCTAAGAGACGGTTACCACCTTATATAAATTAAGAAAGGTAAAGAATAGAAAATAGCGTTTTAATTACGCTATAGACTATTTAAGTATAAAGTTATGCCTTTTAGACTTATAAACGCACCAGCAGCTTTTATAGCACTTATTAATAACGTACTCTACAAACATCTAGACATATTTGTTATTGCGTATATAAACAATATCCTTGTCTTTTCTAAAAACAAATCAGACCACACTAAGCATATACAGATAGTACTAGAAGCACTAGATAGAGTATGCCTTTATATTAAACTTAAGAAATAT
Source organism: Paraphaeosphaeria minitans (assembly GCA_015832175.1). Lineage (NCBI taxonomy): Eukaryota > Fungi > Ascomycota > Dothideomycetes > Pleosporales > Didymosphaeriaceae > Paraphaeosphaeria > Paraphaeosphaeria minitans. The sequence goes on from WJXW01000006.1 coordinate 740,691, forward strand.
AAGTTTAACGTTAAATAACTTAAATTCCTAGGACACATTATTACTACAGAAGGAATTAAGATAGCACTAAGTAAAGTTAAATATATTAAGAACTGGCCAATACTAAAAACAGCCAAGAACATCTAAGAATTCTTAGGATTCTATAGATTTAATTAATAATTTATCCAAGATTACGTAAAGGTTATAATACCCTTAATAAATCTTATAAAGAAGGACGTACCCTTTAAATAGATAGATAAGTGCGGAATATTATTCTAACTCCTTAAAACAGTATGTATTATAGAACCTATCCTTATTTATTTTAGAAGCAATAAACCACTGCGCTTTAAAATAGACGCTAGCGATCTTGCGCTAGGCGCCTACACTAAATAAGAATATAATAGTAAATAGCACCTAATTGCCTATTACTCATGCAAATTTAATAACGCTAAAACACGATACAACGTATATAACAAAAAACTCTACGCTATTATTAAAGCTTTAAAGCACTAGAGGATTTACGCGCTTAGTTACTTAACACTAGAAATCTATATAGATTATAAAAACCTTCTAAGGTTTACGACAACAAAAGAACTTACGCTATAATAACAAAGATAGTTGTAAACTATAAGGTAGTATAAGTTTAAAATTATTTATGTAGCTAGAAAAGAAAATGGTAGAGTAGACGCTCTTAGCTAACAAAGTAATCTAGTAGGAGAAAAAGTAAAAACCTTCTCTACAATCTTTTGCAAAGCTAAAGATAAATCTCTAGAACTAATAGTAGAACTAAATTAACTTTTAGTAATTAACTAAGAAGTTCTAGAACATCTACAGACTAAGATTATCTAACAATACCACGATAACTCTATGTACGGACACCTAGGCATTACGAAAATAATAAAACTTATCTAAAGGAATTACACCTTTAAAGGAATTAAGGAAGCTGTAATAACTTATATCTATAAATGTGCAGAATGCTAGAGAAATAAACATAGTATATATCTTAAATATAGAGAGATATAAGCAATTAGAATACTAACAGCACTATAGGAAGACATTACTATAGATTTTGTTATAGGAATTCTAAACTCTAAAAATTTAATAACAGGAATTAAATACGACAGTATACTAGTAATAGTCTGCTAACTAACTAAGTATGTTAAGCTTATTCTATGTCTTAAAAGAATAATAGTAAAGGAACTCGCTTTTCTTATCTTAGACTAGCTAATTAGACATTACAGAATTCTAAAAATAATTATTAGTAACAGAGACAAGCTTTTTATGTTAAATTATTAGACAACGCTTATAGCCCTGCTTAGAATAAAATAAAAGCTATTAACGGCTTACTATCTATAAACGGACGGACAGACAGAACGTATAAACTAAACTATAGAAACGTACCTACGCATCTACTACAACAGTTAGAAAAATAACTAGGTTTTATTACTACCTATAGCACAGTTAGCCTATAATAACAAAGTATTAGTAGTATTAGGACATACACTATTCTATGCAAACTATAGAAGACACCTAAATCTCTTTAATTAACGATTTCCTACGATAATTAAAGCAAAAGAAGCCATAGATATAGTAGAAAATATAAAGAAAATACACTAATAGCTTTAAGAGAATCTTAAAAAAGCTTAGCAGCAATTAATTTTATACTAAAACTAAAAACAAAAAATAGCACCTTAGCTAAAGAAGGGGGATAAAGCATATCTGCTTACAAAGAACCTTTAAACTTAGAAGAAGAAATATAAGAAACTAGATTATATTAAGGTTAGACTATTTTACATTTCTAAGTAAATATCACTAGTAAACTATAAGTTAGAACTACCGCCAGATGCAAAGATACACCTAGTATTCCACGTATTACTACTGGAACTAGCAGACCCTAATACACTAGTTAAAACCACCTTCTACCACTAGACTAAAGAAGAAAATAAATTTAAGGTTAAAAGAATTCTAGAATACAATTAGCATAATAACACATACCTTGTTAAGTAGAAAGGTTACCCACATAGCGAAAACACCTAGGAACTAAAAAATAATGTAGGAAACTGTTAGCAAAAGATTAAGGAATTCTACTAGAAATAACTAGAACGCACCTAGGAATTACTACTAGCACGAGGGCTAGCCTACAAAATAGACTAGTTAATTACTTTAGCGCCTAACAGCGCGTTAGGATTTATTAACGCAGTAGTTTACACTAACTCCTCTTACGCCTTAAACGCTTCTAACTCGTCTATAGTACTTATACTATAATTAAATAACTTTTGTTCCTTCTAATATAATTTCTTTTACTAATTATATAAGCGCGCTATCTTCTCTTACGCCTAATAGGCGTAAAAGAGAGCTGCCTTAGCTAGCTCTTTCTTAATATAGAGCTTTACCTCCTCTTTAGCCTCTAACTTTTCTAACCTCTTTATTTTAGCATCTATTTTTAAATAATCTAGTAAGGGGATCTCCTTAGGCTTACACTTCTAGTTTCCCTATCTAACGTAGTTAGTACACTAAGAGTGCAAAGAAGAAAGATAATAAGTATATTTCTTCTTAGCGTAGTACAAATAGGTAACTATTACAAAAATATAGTCTTTCTTAAGATAATTAGCTTAACTATAGCAATATTAGATAGAACAAGATAATAACTTTATAAGTAGTTAACTTATAAAGATATTAAGCTTAGAGGGGGAGGATAATATTAGGATTTAGCTACGTATAAGTAGTAGGGCGTAAGCTTATTAGACTACTAGTCTACTAGAGTTAGCTAACTAAGTAGTTAAATAATAAGTTATAGGTCTTAAGGGTCCTAAGGACCGCATAGGCCTCGCCTGTATAAGAACTCTAGGACGTGTGAAACTCGCCCGCACAGGACTCTAGGACATATAGAACTCTAGGACGTATAGGACTCTAGGACGTATAGGATTCTGGGACGTGTAGGACTACTTAGTATATAGGAACGCGAGAATAAGCTTCTTATACTTATATTTAATCTGTTTATTAATCTATTATTTAGATTCTAGTAGACTAAATTATTAACTTGTTACACTTCGCAAGATACTATTGTATTAATAAGACCTTTCACCTTCTGTAAGTACTCCTGCCTAAGAACTAACTTTAACCCTTTAGGACTAGCTACCCTCTTGGATTTAACAGATACGTGGGGTTTTTAAAAGGATAAAAGGGTCTATAGTATCTAATTATAAGTTAATATTTATATATTATACTAAATTAGGACATTTTATGCTAGATAGGTAGGTCTAACTTAGACTAACATTTTTATATAGGTTCTTAGTGTTCGCTAGTTTTCCCCTTTAAGGGAGGTCGCCTATAACCTCTCTTCTTTATCTCTAGAAGTGTAGTTATTAACCTTCTTAAAGATATCTTAAGCTTTTTCTAGAACTCTTTAAGCGTATTTCTACTAATTAATATAGTAAGTTCCTAAGAGTTTTCTTCTAAATTATATCTACTCTATTTAATAAAGTATTCTTATTATCCTAACTTATTTTGTTATCTATTCATAATATAGTCTACTTTATATATATTATTACTATATTAGCGTAATGTGTCTTTAATTAGCAATTATTAGTAGGGTAGTTTCCTATGCAGTTTATATAGTTCTAGTAGAGAAGGATACAACACTAGATAAACCTTACCTAATTTAGGTAGGTTTACTTAGTAGGCTGTAGGTAGAGAGCTAATACACTTATCTACTACTCTAAGGCCTAGAAATTTCTAGTCTATTTTCTTATTTAGTTGTGTAGACTTTAGATTCCTGCTTAAAACCTATATCTTATTACCTTTATTAAGTTATAAAGGGGTTCTCTTCTTATTAGAGATAGATTTTTAGTACTTCTATACTACCTACAGCTTCTTTCTTATATTTACGCGTATTTCTATTAATCTTAACACTATTTAGTAGCCCTTTAGGCTTTCCCCGCCACCTAGCAGTATATTAGGCTAGGTTAGGTTAGAGGGATTATATCTAAAGCACACTTAGTATAGTGTGTACCCTATTACTAAATGTTTACTGTTATTATATACATATTCTGCTAGAGAGATCCATATTACCTAATTATCTTGCTTTAGGGAGTAGAAGATTCGCAAGTATTATTCTAGTGTTTAGTTCTAGCATTCTATTTGCCTGTTAGTCTAAGGGTAAAAAGCTAAGGTTAAAACCCTCCTTAAGTTTAGGTAATAATAGAAAGTATCCTAGTGTTTTACTTTTATTACTAGTCCTCTATCTAAGAGAATACTCTCTAGATTACTATAAAGTCTAATAACCTTACAAATCTAAGCCTAAGCTAGGTTAGTGCTATCCTAATCTATTTAGGCTAGTATATAATAAGTTATCTTAGAAAATTAATTAATAGTTACTAAGATAGCGTTATATGTTAGTCCTAAGAAGCGACTTAGGGGTAGATTAGTAATAAAGTCTATTATTACGTGCTACTACAGACAATCTAGGATAGGAAGCTGCCGGAAAAGACTATAAGGCTTATGTCTTTTATAGGTTACCTATTAGCACTACTTATAGTTATAAATATAGTTAGTAACCTCCTTATTTATACTAGTCTAGCAAAACTTCTATTAAACACGCTTAAGCGTCTAAATTGCACTAAAATATCTTAAGAGAAGGCTATTATAGTAGCTTTTAATAGCTTTTATACGCTTTAAAGAAGACTTAAGCTACACTAGGCTAGTTAGTTCTAAGCTACGGCCACTTAGACTAGATTGCGCTAACTTATTAACCTTATTATCTAATAAGTTTAAATCTTTAGATTTAATAGCCTCTTAGTCCTTTAAAGAGAGGTAGTTACTAAGACTACTCTTATCTAACCTCTTAAAGTAATAGGTATCTCTACAGGGCCTATTGCCCTATCTTATCTAACTTCTAGAGGGGTTAGTCTCTTAATAGGGCTTATTACCCTATCCTATCTAGTTCTTAAAATAGGTAGAGATAGTAGAGACTAGAGCGTATCTACCTTACCTTTCTAATAATAGATTAGCTAAAGGCTTAATAAAGGCTTTATTATTCTTCTACTTAGTATCCTAGGTGCTAAGCATATAGTCTAGGAGCCTCAATAGGCTGTCTACTAGATTTGTTAATCCTACCCTATAAGTTATAACAAAGTTATACTTACTTAGGGTGAGGTATAACTAGATATAATATAATATAAGCGTCTTAGTCTCTATAAACTATTAAAGGTTATAATAATTTATTAAGACCTTAAAGTGTTAACCTTAAAGGTATTAACGCTAGTGTTTAACTAACTTAATAATAGCGAGGAGTTCCTTATTATAAATATTATAGTAGTACTGTATAGTGCTTAATTTCCTTAAAAAGAAGTTAATTAGTTACTATAAGCCTAGCTTATTACCTTTACGTATAAGTTAGCTATAAATAGCACTAATTACTCTACTTAAAGTGTTAGTCTTAAGACGTGTCTATTGTCTATACTTAAAATACACTAGTATAGGCACTTTAAGAAATATATCTTTTAGTGTCTAGAAAGCTTTAGTGCCTTCTAGCCTAATATCTAGGGCTACACTCTCCTCTTTTTGCATTGCTAGCCCCTGCCTAGCGCTATCTAGCGCTTTCTTAGTTAAACTAGTAAGAGGTAGCGCTATTTAGGAGAAATTAGTAATAAACTGTCTATAATAGTTTATAAAGCTAATAAAGACGCGTATATTATGTATATAGGTTAGTTTTGGCTATAATCGTATTGCATTAACCTAATCTAGGTTAATTATAAGCTCTTCTAGAGAAACAATAAACCTAAGGTACTCTGTAGTAGTAGTGTGCTATTTACACTTCTTTAGGTTAATAAAGAGTTTTACTTAGCGCAGCCTCTCTAGAATCTTCCTTATATAGGCCTTCTGTTCCTTTAGTGTATTAGAGAAGATTAATATGTTATCTAGGTATATAACACAGGTAACATTAATTAGGCTAGTTAGTATCTAGGTAATTAGGCCCTAGAACTAGGCTAGTACGTTAGTAAGGCTAAAGGGCATTATAGTATACTTAAAATAGCTATATTTTATATAGAAAGCGGTTTTCCACTTATCTCCTTCTATAATATAAACTTAATAGTACGCTTCTTTTAAGTTAAGCTTTATAAATATCTTAGCTTATTTTAGTTAGTCTAGAGATTTAGTAATTAGTAGGAAAGCTCTATAATTTTTAATTATAATCTTATTAAGACCTTAATAATCTATATATAGGCGTAAGATACTATCTTTCTTCTTTATAAAGAGCATAGAGGCACCAGCTAGGGATTTTAAATAGTAAATCTACTCTCTAGCTAAATACTCCTTAACGTACTTCTTTAATGTCTCTAACTTAACTATAGAGAGGTTGTATATAGGGTAATGTAAAAGTACACTACCTTCTACTAAATTAATCCGTAAATCGTAGTTAGTATAAGTGGCAAGGTCCTTATAGTTCTTATTTAAGGCTATATTAGCAAGATTAAAGTAATAGGATAGTATTTCTGCTATTCCATTCCTATCTACGCTAAATAGTGCTAGTATATCTATGTTAGATACTATACACGCGTATATAGAGACATAAAGGTCTTGTATAGTATAATTAAACTACTTAGCGTCTTCTACCGCGATTTTTTAGTAGACTAGTACTTCCCTAGTATTACATCTCCATGTTATGGGCTAGCCTTAGAGAGTGAATAGAACTATAAGTGCCAAATATAAAGGATAAATTCTAGGTATTAAGTCTCTATAAGGGGGTGTGCCGCTTATAAGAAGAGTTTTCCTTAGTAGGTCTACTTCTTTAGGGTAGTTCTTTTCCTTAAGATCTTTCTAAAGGCTAGGGCTATGCCCTAGCCTATTATATACCCTAGACCTTACTTAGTTTAAAATATCTTATAGTTACAAAGTAAGCCTTAGAGATCTTAGGAGTATTATACTATAGTAAGGCAATAGTGTAGAGGTGGTCCTAAGGCGGCCTTAGGGCAAGGGCCTTTATTAGGTAGTTTATTTATTTACTTTATTATTATAAGGCGATAGGATAGCGCTCCTACTTTTTTTAATATAATTATTATATATCTATTACTTTAGTAGTGCGTTGCTATTATAGTCTTTTTATATCTACGTTACTTTGCCTTCCTTCTTCCCTTCTCTACTCTTTCTTTTCTATACTAACCCTAACCTACGCCTATTCTAACTTTTTTAACTATCTATAACTACCTCTATCTTTACCTTCTTCTAGCCCTAATCTAGTCCCCTTTCTATTCCTACGCTATACGCCTTTATACTCTTATTAGCCTTCTAGCCCTTTTTTTTAGCGTTCTGTTTACGGCTATAGCTAATATTAATATTATTAATAATAGCTTTTAAAGTAGCGCTGCTTTAGTAGATATCTTTAGTCCTAGTAGTAATAGTAGTAATAACCTTTTAGACCTAAACTACCGCCTTACTAAGCCTAGCTATACGTACACTAAGGAAGAGATTAATAACACTAAAGTAGAAAAGATTCTCTAGAGCCTTAACATGCCTATATAGTAGCCTAATAGTAGTAATTACCCTTACTTCTTTATAACCTCTAAAAAGGGCGTACTAGCTAATCGCCCTAACTTTATTACTTCTACCTATACTCTAAAGTAGCTCTGCATTACTAAGAGCGTAGTCCTTTAAAGAGATAGTTTAGATAAAAAGCTAGCTAACTTTAATATAGGCCTTATGTGTATTAAATATATTAAGCGCCTAAGGCAGCTTAGGTGTATAAAGTAAGTCTATAGCTTTATATTCTAGACTATTATTAATATTTATACAGCTATTAACTATTCTAGGGCTACTCCTATAGCGCCTACTATTACACTAAAGCTACCTACTAGTATAATTTTACCCCCTTTACTAATAACCTAGGCCTAAGGTAGGCTCTACGCCTCTAGATTAAATACGTAGAGCGAGACTAGGTTAATAGCAATTTATATATTTATAATTCTAGAATATATAGCACTAATCCCTAAAAGCCTATAACTAGAACGCTGCCTACCTTTATAGTAAAGTTCTACTACTTAGCCTGGTAGTATAAGTAGTATCTAAACTTAGCGCTTAAGAACTCTAGCCTAATCTAGGAGCTAGGCTCCCCTACTATACCCCCACTTTAGTATAGTAACAGAATAGTAGTTACCCCCCCTAGTATAGACATAGCCCTAGTAGCACTTTTACTCTAGATAACTCTAGCCTAGCGTAGTAGTAACTATAATTAGAATCTAGTAGCGTTAGCTAATAATATAGCGGGGTAGATAAATAATATAGGAAATTATATCTAGTAATCTAAGGAGAGTATAGGCTAGTGCCTAGACAAGATAACTTAGACCTAAGCATAAACTACTAACCTACTTACTACTATTATAGAGTAACTTAGGATAGCTCCTAGCTAACACTATCTTACCCTTCTAGTAGCCCTAGCCTAATAGCGTATACCCTTTAACCTATATTAAGAGCCTTATAGAGTAACTCTACTTAAGCCTTTATCTAGGGCTAGCTTAGTGCACTTTTTTAGGTACTACTACTACTAGTGTAAAGAGTAATATAGTTATTATAGCCCCTTTTTATTTCTACTTAGTGTTACTTTAGTGCTGCTTTAGTTATAGCAACCCTAGGACTAATAGCCTTTAGTAGTTTTTAGATAGATAGCGCCTCTACTAGGTTAGTAGAGGAATAAATTCTTAAATACTTATTATAGCTTTTCTTGTAATATTTATATATTCTTCCTTATAGGCTAAATAGGACTATTATTATGCCTATAGTCCCCCTAGGCGGCTTTAAAGCAGTCTAGAGCTATAGTATCTATAACATTTTTAACTAGCACCTAAGTTAGTAATACTTACTTAGTCTATTTTACTAGCGCCTATTATTATTTTCTCTAAGTGTTCTTAATGCGTAGGACCTTCTCTACTTCTTATTTATATAGGTCTAGGTCTGCTTCTTCTAGCTTTAGGGCTAGGCCTAGCTAGGCGTTAGTCTAGATCTAACTAGGTAGGAGATCGTCCGCTACTTATTTAAAAAGGTTAACGTGGATAGTTTTATAGAGATTACTAGGTAGGTTTAGTGTTACTATAAGTAAGGATAGTATAGCTATTATAGTATATTTAACCTTAAACTAGTTAAGTTTTTTCTTTAGCTAGTTAGTTTTTATATTACGTAGCAAGAACTATATCTTATCTCTAACTTAGAATCGCTCTATAGGGTAGTAGGTATAGTTTATAGCCTCTATAGTGCGCTGCTATCTATAGGTAATAGTAGTCTAGACTAAAGCTATCCTTTTTTTAAAGTAGTCTAGGAAGTGCTTTACCCTCCTAGTAGGGGTATAGGTAGACTCTACTAGTAAGGGGATTCTCTTAAGGAGATTAACGTAATATCTATTTAGTAGAAAGTTTAGGCTTAAGCCTATAGTAGTAGATACTTTATTATTTAATATAAGCTAGTAGACTAGGAGGTAGTCTAGCTAGTCTGTCTATTTAAAGTTAACTATAATGTAGAGAACTAAAAGTATCTCCTAGTTTACTCTTTCTATGCTACTATTAGTCTAGGGGTAGTATACTATAGAGAGGAGTTATTTTATTCTAGTTAATTTATATAGTGTAGTCTAGAACTTCTCTAGCTAGTCTAAGCCTCTGTCTATAATTAGTAAGGTAGGGAAGCTATAGAACTACTACTATATATTATAGAAGTAGGCTGTATAGTACTCTACTATTATAAAAGTTATAGTTTCTAGTTATATATACTTTAATAGCCTATTAGTAATTATAAGTAGGTATTATAGTACTGCTATAAAGGCCTAGGGGAGGTCTACTATAAAATCTATTAAGAGTTGCGTCTAGTACTAGTTTATAATTAGGAGTGGCTATAAGAGACTTTACTACTTTTACTAGTCTATATACGCTTCTACGCAGTGGTAATTATGCACAAATTAGGTAATATTTTTAGATTTATTATTCTAGTAGTAGTCCTAGTAGATAATTTTAAATATAGAGTTTTTTCTAGGATAGCTTATAACTAGAGACTTATATACGCGCTATATAATAGCAGTAGTAAGAGGTTTCTAAGCTAGGACCTAAAGGACTCTTTGCTATAGGAGAGACCTATATATACTAATTATATAATCCCTAATTTATTAAGAGGTGGCGGCCACTATAGAGAATATATAGTTACTATAGTGCACCGCCTTAAGCCTAATATAGTAGAGGGGGAACTCTACTATAGCTATATTCTAGAGTGCCTATAGATGCGTATTAGTAAAGATTTAAGCCTCTACTAGCGCTATTAAAGATTACGTCTACACTAGGGCGGCTTAGATAGTCCTAGGCACTATTAGTAAGGCGTTTATCTTTATCTACTAAACTATATCCTACTTACACTAGCTTAGTGCGTCTAGTCTAGCTATCTAGAATCTAGGCTAGTAGTAAAGGTAGAAGTAAAAAGTAGAAAGTAATTCTAACTACTAGTGCTAGCGCTTACTTAATTCTTAGATCTTTATAAAGTATTTAAAGTTTTTATAGTCTATTAGAATCTTAAAAGGGTGCACTACTTTTATTAGCTTTAGTTTGTATACTTATAGGGCCTATATAATTATAAGTAGCTCTTTATTATAAATAGTATAGTTCTGCTAGACTAGTATTAGGGCTATAGAGTAGTAGGCTATAAGGTGCTAGATCCCCTTAATACGTTAAAAGAGGTAGGCCCTAGTAGCGCTGCCTAAGTAGTCTACCTCTACTAGCGTGTTACGCTCTAGGTCCTAGAGCGCTAGGATAAGGCCCTATATAAATATATCCTTTAGGGCCTAGAAAGCCTCTTATTCCCTAGGGCCCTATTAAAACGGGACTCTTTTCTTAGTAAGGGTATATAGGGGTGCGGCCTACTTAGAGAATTAGGGGAGAAAGTTGTAATAGAAGTTAGTAAAGCTAATAAAGTAGTAGACTACACGCACTATAGAGGGGGCGTTCTATTAATTAATTACTTATATCTTTGCTAGATTAGGGCGAATAGCCTTACCTACTATAATAAGATACCCTAGGTACCTAACCTCTATTATTGTGAATTTATATTTCTCTAGGTCTATATATAGTCTAGCTTCTTATAGGAGTCCTAGCACTTATCGTATATAGTTCTAGTGTTAGCGTAGGGGCCCTATTATATAGATAAGGATATTATCTAGGTAAGCTATATATATGTTGCCTAGGGTATCTTTTAGAGCGCTATTAATATAGCGCTAGAATATAGTAGGTGCCTTAGTTAGTCTAAATAGGACTACTAACCACTTAAAGAGACTAAACTAGGTATAGAACATAGTATAGTATTGTGTTGTAGGTGCGTTTGCCTTAAGTAAGGAATATAAAAGAATGAGTTGAGTTCTTCTATCTAAAATCTATTATATAAATCCAACTACTCTAATTGTCCATTAGGTCTCTTTCTGTCTTGTCTAGTTAGCGCTCTATTTTTCCTATTCCCTAATTAGCTATCTTAAATAACAGCTAATTAGCCCTATATTTCTCTAATTCTTTATTATAGGCCAACCTTTACACTACATTTTCCTCCCTCTCTTCTAGGCTTAGTCCCTTAAGCCTACTACCTTACTACCCTTTTAACACCTTATTAGTAGTTACTTTCTAGACCTATAATTTCCTTAATCTTTAGCTAGCTACCCTTACCTAATTATTCTACCTACTAACCTATTACCTACCTACTACTTATGTCCCTATAATTAAAGTTGTTTATTAACTTCTTTATATATTAGGTAATAATGCAGCGTTAGTCTAATTCTAGGCCTATAATTTTACCTTAGCCTCTAGCTAACTAACTGTGCCTAATTATTCTAACTACTAACCTATCGCCTATCTACTACTTATATCCCTATAATTAAAGTTATTTATAGACCTCTTAGCATATTAGATAGTAATATTATAGTAATATCCTCTTATAAACGCTTCTACTAAGCTGCTTAAGTAGCCTACGCTTAATCTTTAGGGTATATAACCCTAGGATTTCTTCTACTCTATCCTTCTCCTAACCTTTACTCCTACTCTCCTCCCTCTCTTTTAGTCCTTCTAATACCTATTTAACAACTCTACTATAGTTATAGCTGTAGTTAACTATACTCTAGGTAGAATAGCTGCTTCTAGTGCTAGTAGTAGAAAGGGTAGTAATAACCTAAATAAGCGTGGCCCTACTAGTAATATAAAGGTAGACCTCTTTATCTACCCTTCTAAGTCTACTAAGGAGTATATTATTAAGTAGCGTATATTATCCTAAAAACCTTTTGTATCCTATTACTAACCTTCCTAGTTAGGGCGAGGACTAATTAGCGTGTAAACTATAATCTTCTACGTGAACTAGCTTACTTTATCTATAGCCTAGATATATAAAGTATTACCCTAGGTCCTATTCTTTGCACTGCTAGCGTCTATAAAAATAATAGCTACTTAGACCTTACTGTTTAGCACTTTAATATTAGTAATAATAAAGCGGAGACTATTACTAAGTTCTTTACCTTAGGCACTAGAGAGGCTCTATTAAAGTGTAGATACTATAATACTAACATTAATATAGGCATCTAGTATACTACTACCTCCTTTTATTTTCCTCTTTCTTCTCTAATTAACTATCGCTGCACCTACTACTAGAATAAGAGTAGAAGGAGTAAGCTCTATTTTAGTAGTAAATGTAGTGTTTTCTATCTAAAAGGCAAGCTACTAAACTAGAGAGGGTGTAATAAGTGCTAGATAAATAGTAACTATGCCTTTTACTCCTTTTATTATAAGTTCTAGTCTTAATTTCCTATCGCCTAAGCTAATATCTCTTTCTTTTTAGGTAAGCTAGCTAATCCTAGCACTAGTCTTTCTATAGATAATATTATTTTAGCTGCTAACATCCTTCCTATTAGTATAACCTACTTTTAGGCTCTTTTTAGTTGCACTTCTAAAGCTATTTCTGCCCTTAATACTCTTATTTCTAGCGAGCCTATAGAACCCTAATATACTATTGCTATAAACTATAGTCCTCTTTTCTTAGTAGCCCTTTAAAATTATTTCTAAAAATTTTCTAAAAGTTTCCTCTAGTCTCTTTCTAGTAGTATTTTATTATTTTAGGGTTTTAGTTCTCCTACTTAAGGGGGTTCTTATTCTGGCTCTAATTATAGATTGCCTAGTCCTAGATTACCTATGCGCCTAGATTCTCCTATTAGGGAGAATACTCCTCTTTAGCTTTAGCTATCCTTTTAGTCTACTTATTCCTAGTATTCTTGTTCTAGTTCTCTTTTGCCTTATTAGCGGTTTATTAATTAGGCTACTTAAAATTATACTAGATCTCTTCTTTAGTTTAAGGTAACTAGGGACTCTAGCTCTATAGAGCCTTAAACCCTAAATACTTATTAGTCCCGCTGCTACTATAGAGATAATATTACTATTAATAATAAGAAGGATAATAATTAGTGCCCTAATATGTCTTTAGCTAGCAACTAGGTGTTCTCTATTTTTTTTTTTTTTTTATTTCTTCCTTCCTCCCTCTCTTTTACTAACTGCCTATAGTTAGCTTTCCTAATTCTGTATTAGAAAAAGATTAGGCTAGTTTAATATAATATTAAACTCTAAAGTAGACATATCTTAGTTTATATTAAAATCTAATACTTCTACTCTTTTTAAAATAACCACCTTTAGTAAATTACCTCTTGTCTATATAGGTGGTATAATAGCCTATTAGAGTTCTTTCTTTTACTCTACCCCTTTAGTTCTTATAAGGCTATCCTTAACTTCTAAGCTAGAATTACTATACTCCTCCCTTTCTTTAACTTTTTAATAGCGTAGTAGTTTTGGCAGCTTTAGTAGTAGGGTCTAAAAGTTTATTAGTAAGTCCTTAGGTATAATTCTTATCCTTTCTTTTAGTACCTATGCTTTATTATCTAGGGTGTGCTAGTAGAAGCGCTTAAGGCGGTTACTATATATAGTATACTAGAATATAGCTCTATTAAGCTTTTCTAGTTAGTAATATAACTAGCTAGGGTAGTTAATAGAGATTTAGTAAGGGCCTAGCTAGCAATCCCCTATCTTTATAGCTGTTAACTTGTCTATAGCCCTAATTAAATTCTAAACTAGCACTAGGTCTCCTTTGTAAAAGTCTTGTTAATAGGCTTTATTAAAATCCTATTACTCTACTCCCTTAAGGCGCATTCTTCTTAACCTAAATAGTGCCTCTAAAAGTTTATTACCTTTCTATTCTAACTACTTAGCCCTTAGGGCAAGTAGATCTGATTAGTTCTCTACCTCTAACTATAGTAGGGTCTACTAGCTTTTAATCGCCAGCTTAATAGGTAGTATAGGTTAAATACTAGTTATTATCTCTATAGGTGCTAACCCTGTGCTTTGTTAAATTAAAACCCTCTTAGCCTATACTACTATAGGTAAATCGCGCTTCTAATTATTTCCTAGCTTTGTAAGCGCTGTAATAAGTAATTAGTAATCTTATTTAACTAGCCTTTAAGCCTTAGAGTTGTAGGAGGAAGCTTAGATATAGTATATCTTATAGTGTTTAGCTAGTGCTTTAACTACTAATTTGTTTTTAGGCCCCCTATTTACGCTTAGTTAAGGAAACACCCCCTACCTATAAATAATATCCTTATAGAGGAACTTTGCAACGCTTTCTAAATCTACTCTAATAAGCGCTCTAGCTTTAGGCCATCCTAAGGCGTATTCCCTAGCAATAATAAGGAAGGATTTCTAATACTTACTTATAGGCATATAGGTAATATTAATAGTCTATTATTTAAATAAGGTTCTAAGGTTACTAATTTTAAGGCTTATCTCTATCTAATTACCTTATTTAGTAGTATAGACAGTATATTTCTTTAGCTTAGTTTAAATTATCTTAAACTAGCGCTTTTACTAGAACTAAGACTAAATCGCAGTATTTATAGCCTAGATTCCTTTATAGTAGAGGTGCTAGTAGACTTTCTAAACAAGTGCCTTTTAAACATCTAGGTTATTAATTACCCTTTAGATAGTAAGATTTAGGGTTAACTTCTTAAATAGTAGGTTCGCTTTCACAAAAAAGGTTTAGGCCTTCTTTGTCTACAAAAGGCGGCTTTTCTAGGGTATTAGCCTATTAGGTCTTTTTCTAAATAGTAAGAACCTCGCTATTTCTTCTAATTCTTCTAAAAAGTCTTCGCTAAGGATCTAGGCCTCTTATAAGATAAACACTAAGCTATTATTATGCTTCTCTACTATATAGTCTATAAAGGGACCCAGGTCTTCTTCTAATTCTTCTGGCGCTGTCTATCCTTTTAGTTAGGGGTACCTTAACAATCTATTAGTAATAACATTTTGTTTTCCTAGCCTATAGACAATTTTAAAGTCCTATAGCAGTATTATATCTAGCTATTAGTTTATTACTAATCTAGAGAGGTTAGTAGAAGACTAGTTAAGCTGTAAAATTAGAGTAGCCGCATCTATTTTAATAATAAATTAGGTCCTATATAGGTATAGCGTAAACTTTTTTAGTGCCTATACTACTACTTTACATTTAAGCTTAGTTAAGTGCTACCTTAATTCTACTTTAAACTATAGTATACTTTTAAACTACACTAGGTAGCGCTTTCTATTCTTTCTTACTTACTTAATATAGGCTCCTTCTCTTTATAAACTTACGTTTACACAGACGAAGATCTGCCTTCCTAATTTATAATTAAAAGTTATTAGAACTAGTGCAGTAGTAATACTCTCCTTTAGAATATTTATTAATTAGCGCTTAAGATCTCCTTACTTCCACTTTTAGCCTTTTCTAGTAAGTATGTATAAAGGTTTTACTTTAATAGAAAAGTAGAAGATCTATTAGTAATAGTAAGTGTAAATTCTAATAAACTATTAGACTTCTCCTTAATTTGTGTATTCTTTCTAGTACAGAATCTTAGCCACTTTTTTGTCTTAGGGTAATTAGCTATTAGGCGATACCTTATATCCTACAATTTCTATTTAGTTTACTCCCTAGAAGGATTTTATTTCTAATATAGTAGTATAGGCCCTCTCTAGGTTAGTAAGTACCCTATCTAGCTGCATAATATATTTAAGTATAAATTAGTATATCCTAGAAAGGGCTTCTTTATCCCTATAGGTTAACTTTAGTCCTACTAATGCAATATTATTAATAAAGGGTAAAGCATTAGGAAAATACCTCTAAAGAATTATTAACATAGCCCTCTAGAAAACTCCTAGTAAATTTGTTATACCTTATAGCAGTGTGCAGTGCCTTACTAGGCCTATAGGTGTCTAGAAAGCTATTATATCTCTTAAGGCCGTATAGAGCAGTATCTAGTTAAACCCTAAAAACAGATTAAATAGAGAGTAGATTACTCTACCTCTAATCCTCTCTAAAAACTTATTAGCTAAGGGTAGGAGATTAGCATCTCTTTCTAAAACCTTATTATAGAACTAGGCGTTATTAATTAATTAGTACCCTTTATCTTTCTTTAGTACTAGGAACTAGGGGTTTTAATATTAGCTATTACATATTTTAAGGACTTTTTAGTTAATCTAATCTAAAATTATCTAGTGTACCACAGCCACTAGCTTTTTTAGGTAGTTAAAGCCTTTTACCTACTAGACTTTGTATAGGATAGTCTAAATCTAGTACAGAGGTATAATATCCTTACTAATAGTTATTATTTTACTAAATTCCTAGGCTAGAGCTGCCTCTTAATAGAATATTAGCTTATAGATAAGTAAAATTTCTGCAGGTTTTAGCTAGTCTCTAACATTTATCTCCTTTAGTTATTTAGGTGTTAATTAGTGCCCCCTTCTAAAATCTACATATCTAGGTTTAAACATTCCTAAATATATATCTAGTTAAGATCCCTAAAAAGCTATTATAGCTTATTATTATTTAATAGCTCTTTCTCTTTAATCTAATCTCCTTACCTCTAATAGGCGGTCTCTTCTTAGGTTATCTATAGGCTAAACTTTATCTACCACCTTCTTATGCATAGTGTAGGCAATCCCTAATTACCTAGCTACTATTGCCTAACGTTCTTACGCTTATTATCTAATTAATTCTACTTAACTAATTTCCTACTTATCTTCTCTATCTTCTACCTCTTTATCGCTAAGGTATACACTAATAGGGTAACCCTATAGCAAGTGTACTTCCTCTATAAGTACACCCTTTACACATTTTCCAAATCCTTATTACTTATCTTATAGTTAGAAAGTAGTAGAGTATCTAACCTAAAGAAAGAGACTATTCTTTTCCTATCTATAGAAGTAACCTTACACAGGCATTAGCCTATTAGGGTAAACTCTATAGCTAACTAAGTAGTTATTATAAAAGAGGTGCCTAGAATAATAGGCCTCCTAACGTTTCTTATAATCTTAAAATAAGTAGGAATTATAATTAGCCTAACTTTAAGTAGTACACTATAGGCAGTTCCTATATACTTATTTAAATCTCTACTAGCTCCTACTATACCTAATTATTCTTTAGTAGGTAAGTAGCTCTAATTTTAGTCCTAGATTATAATATTAAGTGCCCTTGCAGTAGTATACCTTATAACATTTAGTTCTAATCCTAAGTTAAGCAGAACCTCACAGTAGCTTCTAAGAATAATAATAAAATAGGTAGGGAGTTTTGCTAAAATACTCTAAACTCCTATCTATTCTTCTAGCTTAGTGCGACTTTAGAGGTTAACCTTATTAGCTTCTTCCTAATATCTATCCTACACCTCTCTAATACTATATTAGATACTTCGTGCAGCGTTTCTTTGCGCGATCTAGTGCAGCCTAGGGCGCAACTTCTCTATTATTACTTCTAATAGAATAGCAGGTTCTTAAGAGTAGTCCTAACTTCGTTTTTCTATTAAAACTTGTCTTTATTATGTCCCTATAAAGACATTCCTTAATTTACTCCTATTTAATTAGTTATTAGGCTGCTTTTTCTTTTTAGAGAGTAGTTGCTAGGCCTTTAAATATAGTTTATTCTAAAAAAATATTAATCTAACTATAATGCCTCTTACCTCTTAGGTTAGTGCTACTATTAGGATAGAATTAGTATTTAGGGTATTAATAAGTGCGACTAGCTCTTTATCTAATAGAGGAGCGGAGGCTATTTAAGCACTTTTCTTTCTACTAGCAGCCTTAGCTTCTAGTATAGCTTAGATAATGCTCTTCTCTATTATCTAAGTAGGTTTAGAAGCTCTTTAGTTTGCTTTTATAACTGCTACTTATAGTACTAATTTATTATTATTAATTACTAGCAGAGGAGATCCTAGGCGGAATTCTCTAATCTATAGCTAAGGATTAATTCTAACCCTTCTTTCCTAAAGGTCTCTTGTTTAAGCCACTAACACTTGTTTACTTACTCTAGCCCCTACAACCCTTTTAATACTTAGTTAGTTCTATTGTTTTTATAAGCTCTTTTCTACTACCCTAGTCCTAGTAGTATTTACTTCTTTAGTTATATTAACTTCCTTAAATAAGTAAGAGACCTCTAATAGGGTAGCGTAGAAGGCTTTAGCCCTTTTTATTACTTCTATCTCTAGCTCCTAGTCTCCCTACTTACTACTTATTAACCTAAAATAGGATTAGCTTAATTCGTGTTTAAGATAGGTAAAGGCTTTCTTACCCTCTAGGCCTAGCACCTAGCTAAAATTCTTCTCTAAATCCTTATTAGTAACGTTAAAATACTATTTAATCTCTTTAAGTAGGTACTAGAGCTGTGCATTTTCCTAAGAGCAGGGTATAGGCCCTCTAAATTTCTTTATCTAAAGGTGTTTTAGGCTATAGTAGAAGTTAAAAAACTAGCTATTAGTGTTAAAGATTTTATAGTACTAACCTCTTTTAATAAGGCCTTAGCGCCAGGGGTAGTCCTTTATAATGTGCCTAGTCTCTTTATAGGTCCTATAAGCCTAGGCTTAATATTCCTAATCGCGAATCACCTAAGTACCTGCACTAGGGTTTATAATAGGGTTATAGGAGCTCTTAAATAACCTATTATTACATTCTATATAAAGGGTTAGCCCTATAAGCTTATTAAAAGCGTATTAGTTGTTAGCTAGCTTATTAAAAATAAGACTAGTAGTAGTAGGTATAAAAGCCTTTTATTACTTATATTCTTTTATAGTAAGGGTAAGTCCTTCTATCTTTATAATAACCTCTTAGACTTACGCATCTACTTCTTCCTTATAATCTTTATTTCCTCCTATTCTTATTTCCTCCTGTACCTTAAAGAACTTCCTAGGTAGTAGAATAAGTAGGATTACTAATAAAGCAGCTTTAGAACAAGCTAGATTTATAGTAACCTATCTCTCCTTCTACTACACAGCCCTAATTGCCTTATCCTAGTCTCTACACTAGCGAAGGAAATTGTATATTTCTTATACCTAATAGGTGTTCACATTACCTCCTTTTAAGTAACTCTCTATTAGTATTCTATACATAACTATAGTCTTATTATCTTAGTTAAGACCTCTAAAGAAAAGAGTCCCTACTTCTATCTATATAATCTGTAATTAGGCAAGGGCAGCTTAAGTATAGCTGTTAAACTTATAGAAGTAGTTATTTAGTGTAATAGGCTGCTAGCTTACTTTATTAAGCCAGCTCTTAAGATAGGCTCTAGTTAATTTTTAGTATTCTAAGTCTATTAACAAGTACTTAGAGCAAAGTATCTTCTAGAAGTTTTCCTAGTTAACTAAAGTATTTCTATAGGCTAGTAGCTTTATAATATCCTTTTAGTAGGTATCTAAGTAGAAGTAAGGTAGCTTTTATTTTTTAAGCTCCTTACTCTACCCTACTCCTTTCGCTTAAAAGTTATAGTTCTCTAGAAAGGTGGTAATATTAATACTACTAAAGCTTAGTGCGTTACTGTTATTTAGACTTAGAGTAAACTAAGCTACATTTCTTTTTTAAAAGAAGCCTCCTATTTCTAGTCCTCTATCTTTAAACTGTTTTCTTTTATTTATATCTTCTAAAAGGTAATTAGTAATACCCTAGCTTATCTAGCTAGTGCTGCTCTCAGTAAAGGTGGTTAGATAAATAGGGTTATTACAAAACCTATATAAATCTATTTTGTCTTCTTTTTTTGTTTTTCTTCTGTTGTCTACTTATTCTTATATTAGTTTTCTGTTAGCAATTTGGCTTTAGGTATATAGATAACAATCTCACTTAATAGAATCCTACTACTAATACCTCGCTTTCCCTTTTATCCCTAACTTAATTATTACTTAGACTAGAATTATTTAGGGTCTATTACATTCGCTCTTTCTAGGAGTCTAGTGGCCACTTAAAAGTCCTCTAGTCTATCGCTCTTTCTACCTAATAGCTGCTTAAAAGTCTATTAGTCTGTTGTTATTTTATTCCTAGGTAACTAATAACTACTTAAAAGTCTATATAGTCTATACTAGCACTAGATAGCTGCTTAAAAGTCTATTAGTCTATTATTGTTTTATTTCTAGGTAATTAGTGACTACTTAAAAGTCCATTAATCTGTCTATCTAGGCGACTAATAACTACTTAAAAGTCTATACAGTCTGTCTATCTTTATACCTAATAGCTACTTAAAAGTCTATTAGTCTTATTACTCTATTTCTAGCTATTTAGTAGCTACTTAAAAGTCTACTAAATAGCTTCTATTAGTTCTCTAAATACTTATCGCTATACTTCTCTATATCCTTTCAAAAGTAGCCCTATATCCTTTACTAAAATTGTTGTATTATAGGTGCGTTTGCCTTAAGTAAGGAATATAAAAGAATAAGTTAAGTTCTCCTATCTAAAATCTATTATACAAATCCAACTACTCTAATTGTCTATTAGGTCTCTTTCTGTCTTGTCTAGTTAGCGCTCTCTTTTTCCTATTCCCTAATTAGCTATCTTAAACGACAGCTAATCAGCCCTATGTTTCTCCGATTCTCCATCGTAGGCCAACCTTTACACTACAATAGTGTTCTTCCCCCTTTATAACTTATAGCTTATAGAAGGCAGCGTAAATATCTACTTTTATCAACTAAGTGGCCTAGGAGAGGGTGCATAGTATTTCTTTAATAAGTAGGAGGAGGTACTAATTTAGCTTAGAAATTACATTAATCTCCTAATAGTTAATATATAGGCGCTATTTCCCCCTAGGCTTTAGGGCTAGAAGGACTAGAGCACCTACTAAAGAGGAACTAGCTTATATTTAGCCCTTATCTATAGGTTCTGTAAGTTGGCGCTAAAGTTCTGCTAGCTAATTTCTAGATATACTGTATAGTAGGCCCTAAGGTAGTTTTAGAAGGGAGCTGCTTAGGGTCTACTTTAGGTAGATATAGTAGTCTAACGTGCTCTAGTATAGTAAGAGGCTAAATACCTTAGTTTTATTAAAGATAATAGTGTACTCTACTAGTTCTAAGGGAAGAGTCTTACTATCTTTAGTAAAGCCTAGCCCTACTATATTATAGGGGGGTAGAGGTCCTACTATACAAGAAAGTATTATTATAAGTATCTAGGTAATATCCTAGAGCGAAGTTAGAAATACCCCTTCCTAGTCTTTATTTAAAGTATTAAAGGATGTTACGTTATCCTCTTTATCTACTAGTATAGTAAGGAGGCCCTACTTCTTTACTGCCTAGGTGTTAAGAGTAATAAGACCCCTAGCTGCGCTAATTATAATTTTACTACTATAGATATCTACTACTACTCTAGACTTAGCTAGCTAGGGGGCCCCTAGGATTATATCCTAGTAGAGGTTAGGGATTATATAAGCGTAAAGGGTCTATTACTACCTAGATATATTATAAGGCACTACTGCTATCCCTATAATAAAAGTCTATAGTAATAACCTAGCGGCCTATTCTAGCTCCTAAACTAGAATTATAATACGCTATAGTAAGAGCAAATCTACTAGTCTAAGGCTAATTACTATAAAGTATTTACACCCTATATTAATTAGGGCCTCTATATACTATATACTGTTAAGAAAGACATAGAGGGTAAAAGTAGGCCTATTTATACCTACTCTAGCTCTAGCCACTCTAACTATTATAGCTTACTCTAATTATACCTTTATTAATACTGTCGCACTTAGCCCCTACGTTAGCGCTAGACTAAAGGCTATTCTTTTCCTAACTAGATGCTTATTTTATTATACTAAAGTTAAGTTACAATTACTTAAAGTAAAATTATATTAAGGTAGGCTCTAGTTATATAGTTAGGCTTACTATAGTAAGTGTACACACCTACGTTCTAGTGTTGCTAGAAGATATATTTAAGTATCTAGTTTAGGCGCTACTTACCTGCCTCCCTACTAGCTTAAGGCTAGGTTAAGGTTAAAACTACTATAAGAGTTATATAAACGTTGCTATTACTATTTTTAAAAAGGGGCTAGCTATCTTTATAAGAGGTAGCTTAAGTAGTAAGCTTATCTTCTAAGGCCTCTATTTTAAAGTCTACTATAATCTATAAAAACCTAGTAATAGCTGCGTTATAGTCCCCTTTAAGAACGTTGTAGTTAAGGGTAACTATATAGATATTACACTAGATTGCGTAGCGCAACTTACGCAGTTTCTTAGTATTACCCTACTAGCTACTACCCGCCTCCACTAAGGTCTGTTTAAAGTGGACGTGAAAGTTAGAGAAACTATCCCTAAAGTCTTACCTAATTATATTAAGGCGTGCTTTAGCCTTTTACTAGGCGTGTTTATTAGCGTATATAAAGGTAAGGTACTATATAAACGTCTATAGGTTAAACTAGCTGTCTACTTCCCTAGTTTAGTAGAAGGCTACTACTATATTCTAAGGACTGTTATCTAGGTAGTTCTATATTAGTGCCTATTCCTTTTAGGGGGAGCTAATAAACTGCTTATTAGTCTAGAGCTTATAATCTATTATAACTTTCTAGGCCCTAAACTATGTCTTTAAGCCCCTAAACTTAGTTAGACTTAAGAGCGGTTTACGCTATAGAATTAGCTAGTCTATACTAGTAAATAGGGATCTGCCCCCTATAGTAGAGGTGGACAGGTCTAAAGTAGTGCTAGTATAGGCCTATTAGCGCATAAAGAGCTTACACAGCTCTTTATTCTAAAGTTATAGTATTTATATAGTAGAGCGGTCTTCGTCTCTAGTAGTAATTAAGTTCTATAGTTGTTTTACTAACTTAGCGATATTAGAGGTATCTATTAGTAGGTTATTCTAGACTCTATTATATTTCTCTATTCCTTTAAACAACTCTTTTCTAGAAGACCTAGAATTTAATATTATAGGCTAGCCTTAGAGATTAAACAGAACTGTAAGTGCCAAATATAAAGGATAAATTCTAGGTATTAAGTCTCTATAGGGGGGTGTGCTGCTTATAAGAAGAGTTTTCCTTAGTGGGTCCACTTCTTTAGGGCGGTTCCTTTCCTTAAGATCCTTCTAAAGGCTAGGGCTATACCCTAGCCTATCACACTCCAAAACAGCACATATTAGTTCGCGACGTTTACCTTTAGGTTTAGTTAATTAAACTAAAGTAAACCTAAAAGAATATTATAACCTATAAGGTTAGTAATTACACAAGGTACCTCCTATTATTACTTTTACCTACGTAAGTCCTTAAGTTCTATTAATAGCACTGTTGTGCTATAAACCTTATTATTAGACCTATTTACTGCCTAGGTGGGCAACCCTATTAATAGTTTAACGTTAACCCTCTACTCTTTCGCCTTTTATAGTAAAAAGAGGTTTAACTCTAAAGTAGAATCTACTAAGGTGTTAATAGTATCCTTTTTAACTCTAGCTAGAAGAATAAGTATTCCCTTTAGCTAGGCATAAAGCTAGTTAAAAGGAGATCCTAACTATCTTATCTCTAGGACTTTATTAAGGTGCCTTATAACTATTAATATATAGATAGTAAAGGTAACTACTACTCTTTCTATCCCCTACTTTTTCCTGTACCCTATTCCCTATTATATATAGACTAGGTATCTTAGGTTCTAGGTGCAGCTAGCTTATCTAAAATAGAGTAATTAGGTCTTAAGTAGCCTAGCCTTCTATAATACTAGTAAAAAGTGTTAGTTACTAGTAGTCTAGTGCTAAATAGCGCTAACTTAGGACTTTTAGTACTATTACCCTGCTTTTTTAGTCTCTTAACCACTTTTTAGAGTTTTTTGTCCCATCTAGAATCTAGTTACTCTAGGCGTTAATGTTCTACACCCTTTAAGTATAAGTTAGGAGCTAAGGATCCTTAATTTAGCTTATTTATCTAATAAATAATTAAAGCCTAAAGTTTAATATCTATAACTATAACTTAGAGCCCTAAGGGGATTACTTATAGCTACTATTAGATAGAAAGTAGGAGTAATCCTATATATTCTAGCTTTTATTATTTAAAGTTTATTATTCCTAGCTCCTCTTAGTAACTTTATAAATAATCTAATAGCTCTAATAGGCTCTAATTTAGTCTCTATTAGTATCTCTTAAGCTAATTATATGCTAACTAGCGCCTTTCTTTAAAAGATCCTAAAGCTTCTAGTATTTTATCCTTTAGGTTAGCCTAAGTAAGTAACTAGTTAGGGTCTGTTAATAACTAGGCTTAAACTTTAGTTCTCTATACTATATAGTAGACATCTAATATATACTAGAGGGCGTAGGTGACTTTAAGGTCCTTATCTACAAAGTAGTCCTTTAAGGACTAGAAATAGAGCTTATAGTTATCTCTCTAATAATTAAACTCCCGTTAGTCTCTTTAGGTATATTTATACAGCTACTTTTATAAAGGTTATAATAAAGATACTTTAGAGGGATCCTACGTCTTAGTAGAATCTTTTATAGGCTTATATAGGGCTTTAGTGTCTTCTACTTCCTATTATTATCTTATCTAGTTAATTCTATTAAGTTTAGCTATATTCCTTCTCTTTTTAAGCTATTATTTAGCTTTCTTAAGCTATTTAAAGATAATACTAGAAGAATTATCCTTAATGTTAAAAAGTGTCTTAACTTAGCCCTCTCTAGCGCGTCTAGGCGCAGACTAATCCTAATATATAGAAAGAGGAGTACGCTAGTCCTCTAGCTTACTTAGTATAAGAGATAGGCTTAAATATAAAAATTCCCCTCTTATAGGCCTCTAAGCGTCCTAGTATTAGGTACGAGCGCGCGTAGACTGTAAAGTGTCTACTATTATAGCCTAGTTATTACAAGTAGAAGCTTTTTAAAACTAAACTGCTTATATATATAGTAAGCAATTTAAATATTAGGAGTTAGGTACAAGTAATATAGCTTTAGCTTTAGATATAAAATAATAGTGGATTGTATAGTAGGATATAGGATAGAGGATAGAGAATAGACAAATCGCTGCCGGATTACTCTGTTAGTGATAGAACTATATAGCCTTGGATTAGATAATCTCCACCTGCATCCGGCTGGCCCTTACCATCCTAGAGCCCAGCCAGGTACCCAGGGTTCTAACAGGAATTAAAGAAGCTGTAATAACTTATATTCGCAAATATATAGAATACTAGAGAAACAAACATAATATATATCTTAAATATGGAGAGATGTAAGTAATTAGAATACTAATAGCACTATAAGAAGATATTACTATAGATTTTATTATAGGAATTCTAAACTCTAAGAATCTAATAATAGGAATTAAATACAATAGTATACTAGTAATAGTCTGCTAACTAACTAAGTATATTAAGCTTATTCTATATCTTAAAAGAATAACAGTAAAGGAACTCGCTTTTCCTATCCTAAACTAACTAATTAAACACTATAGAATCCTAAAAATAATTATTAGTAATATAGACAAGCTCTTTACGTTAAATTATTAGACAACACTTATAGCCCTACTTAGAACAAAATAAAAGCTATTAACAGCTTACTATCTATAAATAGATAGATAGATAGAACGTACAAACTAAACTATAGAAACGTACCTACGCATCTACTATAATAGTTAGAAGAATAACTAGGTTTTATTACTACCTATAGCACAGTTAGCCTATAATAACAAAGTATTAGCAGTATTAGGACATACACTATTCTATATAAACTATAGAAGACATCCACATCTCTTTAATTAATAATTTCCTATAATAATTAAAGCAAAAGAAGCTATAAATATAACAGAAAATATAAAGAAAATACACTAACCACTCTAAAAGAATCTTAAGAAAGCTTAGTAGCAATTAATTTTATACTAAAACTAAAAACAAAAAATAGCACCTTAACTAAAGAAGGGGGATAAAGCATATCTACTTATAAAGAACCTTTAAACTTAGAAAAAGAAACATAAGAAACTAGATTATATTAAGGTTAGACTATTTTACATTTCTAAGCAAATATCACTAGTAAACTATAAGTTAGAACTACCGCTAGATGCAAAGATACACCTAGTATTCTACGTATTACTACTAGAACTAGCAGACCCTAATACACTAGTTAAAACCACCTTCTACTACTAGACTAAGGAAGAAAATAAATTTAAGGTTAAAAGAATTCTAGAATATAATTAGTATAACAACGTATACCTTATTAAGTAGAAAGGTTACCTATATAGCAAAAACACCTAAGAACTAAAGAATAATCTAGGAAACTATTAGTAAAAGATTAAAGAATTCTATTAGAAATATAAACATACCTAGGAGAATTATAGTACTAACGGTATAGTGTCTACTATATTAAGCGTTAACCACATTACTGCAGAGTAACTAATAGTCGCTATAGTAGAAGGATAGTTAATAGTGTCTATATTTATGTCCTTACTATTTGCAGTTATTTCTATAGCTAGATATAACGTCTTTTTATAAGTACACTCTTTAGCCTAAGCTAGTATCTTCTTATTTTGTAATAACTATACTATTAGGAGAGATAACACTTTCTTATCCTCCTTAATCTTCTTCTTATTGTTAGAACCCTAGGTACCTGACTAGGCTCTAGGATGGTAAGGGCCAGCCAGATATAGGTGGAGATTACCTAATCTAAGGCTATATAGTTCTATCGCAGATAGAGTAATCTAGTAGCGATTCGTCTATCTTCTATCCTCTATCCTCTATCCTATATCCTACTATACAATCTACTATTATTTTATATCCAAAGCTAAAGCTATATTACTTGTGCCTAACTTCTAATATTTGAATCGCTTACTATATATATAAGTAGTTTAGTTTTAAAAGGCTTCTACTTATAATAACTAGGCTATAATAGTAGACACCTTATAGTCTACGCGCTCTCGTACCTAATACTAGGACGCTTAGGAGCCTATAGAAGGGAAATTCTTATATTTAAGCCTATCTCTTATACTAAGTAAGCTAGAGGACTAGTGTACTCTTCTTCCTATATATTAAGGTTAGTCTACGCCTAGACGCGCTAGAGAGGGCTAAGTTAGAATACCTCTAGATATTAAAAATAATTTTTCTAGCACTATCCTTAAATAGCTTAAGAAAGCTAAATAATAGTTTAAAAAGAAAAAGAATATAGCTAAACTTAATACAATTAACTAGATAAGATAATAATAAGAGGTAGAAGACACTTAAGCCCTATATAAGCCTATAAGAGATCTTACTAAGATATAAGATCTCTTTAAGGTATCTTTATTATAACTTTTATAAAAGTAGCTGCATAAATATACTTAAAGGGACTAATAGGAGTTTAATTATTAGAGAAATAACTATAAGCTCTATTTCTAGTCCTTAAAGTACTACTTTGCAGATAAGGACTTTAAAGTTACTTACACCCTATAGTATATATTAGATGTCTACTATATAGTATAAAGAACTAAAGTTTAAGCCTAGTTATTAACAGACCCTAACTAGTTACTTACTTAGGCTAACTTAAAGGATAAGATGCTAGAAGCTTTAGAATATTTTAAAGAAAGGCGCTAGTTAGGGTATAATTAGCTTAAGAGATACTAATAGAGACTAAATTAGAGCCTATTAGAGCTATTAGATTATTTATAAAGTTACTAGAAGGAAGTAGGAATAATAAACTTTAAATAATAAAAGCTAGAATACGTAGGATTACTCCTACCTTTTATCTAATAGTAGCTATAAGTAATCCCCTTAGGGCTCTAAGTTATAGTTATAGATATTAAACTTTAGGCTTTAATTATTTATTAAATAGATAAGCTAAATTAAGAATCCTTAGCTCTTAACCTACACTTAAAAGCTGTAGAACATTAACGCCTAGAGTAACTAGATTCTAGAGGAGACAAAAAACCCTAAAAGGTAGTTAAGAGACTAAGAAAGTAGGGTAATAGCACTAAAAGTCCTAAGTTAGCACTATTTAGTACTAGACTACTAGTAACTAATACTTCTTACTAGTATTACAGAAGGCTAGGCTACTTAACACCTAATTACTTTACTCTAGATAAGTTAGCTACACCTAGAACCTAAGATACCTAGTTTATATATAATAGGGAATAAGGTATAGGAAAAAGTAGGGGATAAAAAAAGTAGTAGCCGCTTTTACTTACTATATATTAATAGTTATAAGGCACTTTAATAAAGTTCTAGAGGTAATATAGTTAGGATCTCCTTTTAACTAGCTTTATACCTAGCTAAAGGGAATACTTATTTTCCTAGCTAGAGTTAAAAAGATACTATTAACGCCTTAGTAGATTCTACTTTAGCGTTAAACCTCCTTTTACTATAAAAGGTAAAAGAGTAGGGGGTTAATATTAAACTATTAATTGGGTTACCTACCTAGGCAGTAAATAGGTCTAATATTAAAATTTATAGTATAATAGTTGTTGTGGTAAAAAGGGCTCGAACTATTATAGGATATTTAGGAGCAGAGTTGTAAAGAATACAAAGAGCTAATTATAGGAAAGAATACCAAAAGGGCAGACTATATACAAAAGAAACGAGCCTCTTGGCAAGAATCCCGTGATCTAAATCAGTGGATCTAGAAAGAATCACAGAAGTAAGTATTTTACTTCAACACACCCCCTAGGTAATCGCTTAAAGCGGATCACCCATCCTAAGAAGTAATCTATAATTGTCTAAATCCTTCCTAAAGATCTTTAAAAAACCATCTAAAGGCTGTTTAAAGATTAAAAAACTATTAAGAATTATTCTTCTAAATCTCCTTATCTTAAGAACAGCAATTCTATCACCCCCTACTTATTGTAATAGTAAAACAATCACTATTTATCTTTTAAATCACAAATCCTATTGTAAATCATGTCCAGAATCTCTTTTTCTAGTAGGTTAGGAGCTTATAAGCGTGGCACAAAGGCCTAGAGCATAAACGCTTTTATTCTACTACTCTTTTTGCTTACTTCCTATTAACTATAAAGTAATTTCCCCGCTCTTACTAGCTAGTAAGTATAATAGGCAGGCGCGTTTTAATTAGGAAGAAGTAGTAGTAAGAGAAATAAGTAGTAAAGAAGGAGCGCATTTAGCGCTTAATAATTAAATAGGTAGTAGAGTATATAAGCCCTTTACTAGCGCTTAATCTTTTCTCTTTAATCTTTTACTTTTAACACTTTAACCTCCTATCTAATTTAAGCCTACTAGTTTAAGCCTTTAAATTCTACTACTTTATAGTAAGTTCTCTTCTTCTAATTATTGCCTTACGCTCTTTCTATTATTTAGAGCTTTACTAACTCTTTTAGATATCTAATAACCTAGCTAAAGTACGCGCAGTAAAGGCTGCAAAAGCTACTAAATAAAGCTCCTAATCCTCCTAATAAGATCCTCCTACTCTACTAGCTCCTCCTACCCTAGCTCTAGACCCCTAGTAATCGCTTAGTACTCTTAAACAAGTAAGCTACTTAGGCTACTTAAAGAGAGCTCTAGTAAGAAAAAGTAATAGGCGCTACTATAATAATGCTTTAAGCTTAGGTAGGCGCTACTATACCTACTTTACCTACTTTTACACTACTATATATAGGGTTATTCTATTACTTTAGCTAATTCTACTAATTATTTCTATAGCTAGCTGCATATTTAGACTCTAGCTATAGATTTTATCTGCTATTAACTATTAAAAAGTACTAATATAAGCTTTTATTCTAAAATTCTTTCTAGGTTTAGCTAATACTTCTTATAGGAGAGACTAATTACTAAGCTGCGTAAAAAAGTTAAAATAGCTTTATAAAGTCTTCCTCCTACTAGTAGTTAGGAGGAGTAAGCTTAGTATATAGCTACTATCCTACTCCCTCCCTCCTAGCTAATCCTTAGTAGAGGATAGAGTAATTACCCTCCTACTCTACCTATTAAGGAGTAGCGTAGTCGCAGCTAATACCTTAATTAAAATAGCTAAATAAGCAGCCTATTAGCTCTAAAGTAGAGTAGAGGCTAAGTAAGTGCTTCTCCTCCTACTAATTAAAAGAGGAGAAGCTAGAGTAAGCTATTACCTACTACTAATTAAAGAAGAGGTAGAGAAAGTAGATAGGGTAAAGAATTACCTACTACAGAGAGGAGGAGAGGAGAAGGATAGGGAGAATCTCTTACTACTAATTATAGGGGAGATTCTCGCACCCCTACAATTAAGCAGAGGAGGAAGAGGGTCTATATACTTATAGATAAGCTCTTTAATCTCCTCTTCCTCTAATTTCTATTCTTTCTCTAATCTTTTCTTTCTTTTCTTTTTCTTTTTTTATTTCCTAGCTCTAAATTAATAATTCTAGGTAGTTAATAGATTGTTTCTTTGCTTACTTACTCTTATTCTATAATTATTATACTTACATTTTATAGATTTAATAGCCTTTTAAATCTATTAAACTGCTAATAAGTAAGAGCCTTTATAAGGCTATCTACTAGCATTTCGCTAGTTAGAAAATATTCTACTTAAAACAATCCTTTTATATGCTCTTACCGCAACTATATATTCTAAATATCTATATAGCGTAGTTAAGTAGTAATTCTTTTGTTCTTTCTAATTACTAAATAAATAGTTTAAAGATTATTATAATAGACCTTCTATAAAGGTCCTAGATCTAGAGTAAGCTTAGTAAAGAATCTCTTAATTGCTATAGCTTCTTTACTTATATATTTAAGCGCTAGAAGCTCTGCTTCTATTGTTAAAGTGGTAATTGTGTTCTATTAAGCTACTTTCTATAGGATAGCTCCTCTAAACAATAGGATAATATATCTATAGAAAGATCGCTGTGATATTAGATTATTAGCAAATAAGGCATCTCTACATATTAGCAGATTAGGTCTATTGTAGCCTCTAAAAACTATAGCCTGCTATCTAGTTTAATAGAGGTAAAGAATTATATAATTAATAGTAGTAAAGTGTTCTTTACTTAGATTTGTTAGAAAGTGTGATAGCTTTAACACTGTAAAGGCTATATCTAGGCGTAGTATAATTGCTGTGTAGAGAGCTAATCCTACCTCTTCTTAAAAGAGCTTTATTTATTAAGGAGTAGCTTCTTCTATGCTTGGAATAAGATCTTCTACTAATAGAGGTGTAGGAGGGAAGCTCCTAGAGTTTAAAAGGTTGAACTTTTTTGTAATCTTATTAATATAGGTATTATAGACTAGAGAAATTAATCTTACTTCTCTGTCCCTAATTACTTAAACACCTAGGAACCACTCTACTAGTTCTTTTAATTTAATCTCGTATTTATTCGCAATCTTTTTTTAAAAATCTAGGGCTTCTTTCTCTTTACTCTTGTAATAGAGAAGAAGAATGTTATTAATATAAAATAGAATAATAATACTTTAATTACTATTAAAGAAAAGGCATAGCTCTTCTAGCGAAGCTAAGAGTCTATAAGATTAAAGTAATCCCGTAAATTCTTTATACTAAAGAAGTGGTAAATCTCTTAAGCTATACAAAGCTTAATTTAATCTTACACACTTTCTTAGCTTTTTAAAACTATTAGGTAATTTATAAGTTACTAGATTAGCGGCTGTAATAAGAGCATTTCGAAACGCTCCTACTATATTAAATTATAAGATTTCTAGATTAAATTCTGCTGCCAGAGCTACAGCTAATTAAAAAGATCTTGCTACTAGGGTAGTAGTATAGGTAGAGTAGAGAGTATTCTTTTTCTAAAGATCTTCTTTTATAATAATTTGAGCTTTGCACTTTTTAAAGTATCTATTTTAATTAAACTTGTAGGTAAAGACCCACTTTAAAGGGAGTAGTTACTCTAACACCTCTAATTATTCAATCTCTGTCTAGGTACCTTTATTTTACAAAGTTGAGATCTCTTTGTAAGCGGTAAGGAGGAATAGCTTCCTATATAGATAATTATAAAGGTGTTTCTATAGGGTTAGCTCTAGTGTAAGCTTATCTCTATAAGTCTAAGCTACATAAAACGCTCTAGGCGCCTTTCTAAGCATAGAAGTAAATACTATTATATTTAGTGTAATATATTCTTCTTACTTAGACTAGGCCTTTACTACTCCTAGTATAAACGTGTGCTCTAATATTATATTAAGATTACTTTAAAGATAATTAGTAATTAGTATATAAGCACCTAGCTTCCACCTACCCCTTAGCTAATTGTCCTAATTATTTTACTTCCTTAATCTTCGCAATAGCAGATAGCAATTTATTAGTTAGTTAATTTCTAGTACTTTACTATAATTTCGCCTACTTATTCTACTTACCTCTAGATAGATCTGCCTTCGCCTTTAGCGCACTAGTAGGTTATCTGCTTTATCTAGCGTAATTAAGTTATCTACGCTAGGTGAATTAGTAACCTAATTAGTTTCTACTAATAAATAGGGTATTAAATCCCTAGATTCTAGTAGGCCAGCTCTCCTAGTAGTATTCTAGTAGCTGCCAGATATCTCTTAATCGCTTAACAGATCACCCCTAAGATTACCTAGCTCTAGTGTCTAATTAGGGGTTATAAGTCCTATACTTCCTTTCCTACTTAAGTAAATTCTTAGCTACTAGCTAGCTAAGCCTACAGCTTACTTAGTAGTAGGTACCTTAGGTTCCTAATTACTTAGCTAACCTACTTCGCTTTTAATTACCTAAGAGTTACTTATAGGTCTAGTAGCAGTTCTTATATACTTATTTGTTTTAGGAAGAATATTAAGCGCGTCTTTATACGCTTCTCTTAGATTATTTAGCTCTCCTTTTTAGAGGCTTTCTACTATTTTTAACACTTCTATCTTTAGAATAGATTATTCCTCTAATCCTTTATAGAATAAAAACTTATTAAACCTTACATTTTATGTAGTAATTACCTAATTAAGCTAGGGAATCTATATTTAGTAGATATTAGAAGCTTTGTAGCCTACTAGGTATCTAATATAGCCCCTAGGATTCACTTTAAATCCTCTTCTGTCTTGCCTAGCTACATGCTCCTAATCCAAAGGGTAAGCTTAGTAGCTATAGGCGTAGATAGCACTCTAGTTTAGACAAAGATTAGCTATCCTATATTATATTTTTACTAGTTTAAAATAATAAAAATATTGTCTAAACTAAGCATCCAACGTTTTATTAGGTAATTAATAGCCTAATACTAGGCTAGGAATTATTCCTTAGAGCTAGCATGCCGCTTATATAATCTTAGGCTAGAGATTTAATAGTAGATTTGCGCTTGTTTACATTTTAATTACTTTTATTATAAGCTCCTAGCCTACTCTTTCTATAGCGCTATTAGGCTTATGCGTATAGGGTAGTAGTCTACTAATTATTATCCCTTCCTAATTAGCCCAAAATTCGTACTAGGATTTCCCTCTCTATAGAAGTGTTGCTGTATTATTATCTTAGTAGATTTTTATAATTCGAAGCTTATATTTTGTATTAATAAGAGCTAAGAAATCCTGCCACACTCTTATTATCTTAGAAAGCGTCTTTGTTCTAAGATTAAAAACATAAGGTTTCTTACTAAAATCTTCTTTAATTAGCAAAACCTAGTTTTCTTTATTTTAAGCAGTGGGCATATTAAATAGATCCTAGGATAATAAGTAAAATAGCCTAGGTAATTGTTCTCTAGGTCTCCTAGAGATTACTTAGGTTATATATGCAGTAGCACAGTGCTCGTAATCCTTTCTTAATATTCTAGTAATTTTTATACCTTAAGCTGCAGTTACTAGAGCTTATAGGGCTCTACTTCCTACATACCCTACTTAAAGGTGCTAGAGGTCCTTAGAATCTAATCTCTTAATATTAACCTAAGATAATCCTTTAGTAGTCACACTTATAACAATTAAACAAGAGCGGATTAGCTTATATTATAGGAAAGTAAAGTTATACTCGCATCTTAGGTCTACTAAAATAACGCTTTATTCTAGGCTTCTAATTCTAAGAGTGTAATCTAAACTAAAGTACTAAATCTTTACTTTCTTTAAAAAAGCTTCTAATACAATATTTATATAAAAGCCTTCTACTACTCTTACTCCTTAGAGTAGCAGATCTTCTATAAATCTCTTAGTTTTCCTATACAAAGCGTTCTTAATTAGTCTATTACTAATTCCTAAGATTAGAAGGCTTTGTGTACCTACCTCTACACTCTCATTTAATAATTAAAACGTCCTAGGAATAAGTCTTTTATAATTATTAACTAGGTGAACTGCTGTAGCACTGTCTAGTATTATATATTCTAACAGAGGATAAGCGTTAGAATGTAGAGTAGAGTAGATACCTAATGCTCTATTATCTATAGGCAGATTAAATAGGTTTAGTAGAGCAGCAGTAATACTACTAGAATACTTAATAGTCTTAGTAGAGGATTATTTCTTATTCTATTCTGCCTTCGTAATCGCATTACGAAGGTTTAACCACTTAGGCTACTTAAGTTAATTAAGAATTTCTAATTTTTCTTTATTAGTGAGATTAAATAACAATATTCTATCCTAGGGTAATCTAGCTATCGCGGTTTAAAGTCTTCGGCACTCTATTAGTTTCCACCTATAAGTATAGGGCTTATAGGGACAGTTTGGTTGTTTCTTTATCTAATTAGACAAACCAGAACTATTAGAGTTAGTAGATTGTCTTAATAATCTATTAAAAGTGGCGAATATCCTACTTATTTTATTAGAACTAGATTAGATTAAATACTCCTAGACAAGCGCTAAAAATACCTTCTCTAGATTATCTAGCGTAATCTAATTCTGTCCTAGCGTCTTATCCTAGATTAGCTATTAGTTCATTAATTAGGCCTAATCTAGTGCTATACGCGCAGCGATTACATCTAGAAAATTTTAGGTAGTAAGCAGTCCGCTAATTTTGCTAATTAAATAGGTCTTTGCTTTTTAATAGAGGAGCTGCCATTCTTTAAACTAGGTCTTAGGACTTTATCTTACCTACTTAGCCTTCTTAAGATAAGCGCGGTATAAAGCTTAAACATTATTCTGTGTAGCTCCTTTATTTAGTGCGAGATCTTCCTTTAAGAGTTAAATTAGGGACTAAAGCGTAGTTTAGCGTGTATTAACTAGAGTAATCATAACAGGAGTAAGCAGATTAGGTAATACTGTAGCGTTTACCCAAGTCTAGAGATTCTGTTGAAGTAAAACACTCACTTCCGTGATTCTTTCTGGATCCACTAATTCAGATCACGGGATTCTTGCCAAGAGGCTCGTTTCTTTTGTATATAGTCTGCCCTTTTGGCATCCTTTCCTATAATCAGCTCTTTGTATTCTTTACAACTCTGCTCCTGAATATCCTGTGATAGTTCGAGCCCTTTTTACCACAACAGATTCTATATCTTAGTATAGTCTACTTGCCAGTCTAAAACTACTACTCTATATTCCGCTACTTATAAAGGAAAGCTCTCTTTATCCATTTTATACTTAGCAAGCTCTGCTTTGTATAATTAAATACTTACTACAGAGGCTGTATCCGTAATTAGTGATAGTTTCTATAGGAGTGGAGGTTATTCTAGCTTTGCGTAATTAATTGCTAGAGCGTTAATCGCCTCTAGGTTAATTTAGTTCTAGATTCCTTTTAAGTTTACTTAGAATTAAAGCTAGACAAACTAGTAGGGCCAGCTAGCGCGATTAACAAGCTGTACTTCTACTATTTTAATAATTTTTATAATTAGAAATAGAGGGGTTATATCGTAGAGAGGTTCTAAATAGAGTGTTGTATAATAATTTGAGCGTTACTAAGTAAGTAGGGAGAATTGTCTTACGTTCTAAGCGCCAGGCTTATAACTATTATAGTAAAAAGGGCTCAAACTATTATAGGATATTCAGGAGCAGAGTTGTAAAGAATACAAAGAGCTAATTATAGGAAAGGATGCTAAAGGGGCAGACTATATACAAAAGAAACAAGCCTCTTGGCAAGAATCCCGTGATCTAAATCAGTGGATCCAGAAAGAATCACAGAAGTGAGTGTTTTACTTCAACAATAGTGCTATTAATAGAACTTAAGGACTTATATAGGCAAAAGTAATAATAGGAGGTACCCTATATAGTTACTAACCTTACGGGTTGTAGTATTCTTCTAGGTTTACTTTAGTTTAATTAAGTAAACCTAAAGATAAACATTATAACCTAATATATACTATTTTAGAGACGCGACACTAGGGAAGTACTAGTCTACTAAAAAATTACAGTAGAAGACGCTAAGTAGTTTAATTATACTATATAAGATCCTTATATCTCTATGTACGCGTGCATAGTATCTAATATAGACGTACTAGCACTATTTAGCGTAAATAGGAACAGAATAGCAGAAATACTATCCTATTACTTTAATCTTACAAATGTAGCCTTAAATAAGGACTATAAGGACCTTACTACTTATACTAACTACAATTTATAAATTAATTTAGTAGAAAGTAGCGTACCTCTATATTACTCTATATATAACCTCTTTATAGTCAAGTTAGAGACATTAAGGAAGTACGTTAAAGAGTATTTAGCTAAAGGGTAGATTTACTATTTAAAATCCCTAGCTAGTACCCCTATACTCTTTGTAAAGAAGAAAGATAGCACCTTACGCCTATATATAGATTATTAAAGTCTTAATAAGATTATAATTAAAAATCGCAGAGCTCTCCTACTAATTACTAAATCTCTAGACTAACTAAAATAAGCTAAGATATTTATAAAGCTTAACTTAAAAAAAGCGTACTATTAAGTTTATATTATAGAAAGAGATAAGTAGAAAACTACTTTCTACACAAAATATAGCTATTTTAAGTATACTATAATGCCCTTTAGCCTTACTAACACACTAGCCTAGTTCTAGAGTCTAATTACCTAGATACTAACTAGCCTAATTAATATTACCTATATTATATACCTAGATAATATATTAATCTTCTCTAATACACTAAAAGAACATAAGGCCTATATAAGGGAGATTCTAGAGAGGCTGCGCTAAGCAAAGCTCTTTATTAACCTAAAGAAGTATAAATAGCACACTACTACTATAGAGTATCTTAGAATTATTATTTCTCTAGAAGGGCTTATAATTAACCTAGATTAGGTTAATGCGATACGATTATAGCCAAAACTAACTTATATATGTAATATACGCGTCTTTATTAGCTTTATAAACTATTATTAATAGTTTATTACTAATTTCCCCTAAATAGCGCTACCTCTTACTAGTTTAACTAAGAAGGCGCTAAATAGCGCTAGATAGGGGCTAGTAATATAAAGAGAGGAAAGCATAGCCCTAGATATTAGACTAGAAGGCACTAAAGCTTTCTAGACGCTAAAAAACACATTCTTTAAAGTGTCTATACTAGTGCACTTTAAGTATAGATAATAGACACGTCTTAAGACTAACGCCTTAAGTAGAGTAATTAGTGCTATTTATAGCCAACTTACGCTTAAAGGTAATAAGCTAGACTTATAGTAACTAATTAATTTCTTCTTAAGGAAATTAAGCACTATATAGTACTACTATAACACTTATAATAAGAAACTCCTTACTATTATTAAGTTAGTTAAACACTAGCGTTAATACCTTTAAGGTTAACACTTTAAAGTTTTAACAGATTATTATAACCTTTAATAGTTTATAGAGACTAAAATATTTATATCACGTTACGTTTAGTTATACCTTACCCTAAGTGAGTATAACTTTATTATAACTTACAGGGTAGAATTAATAAATCTAGTAGACAGCCTATTAAGGCGCCTAGACTATATACTTAGCACCTAGAATACTAAGTAGAAAAATAATAAAGCCTTTATTAAGCCTTTAGCTAATCTATTATTAGAAAGGCAAGGCGGATACGCTCTAGTCTCTACTATCTCTACCTATTCTAGAAACTAGATAGGACAGGGCAATAAGCCCTATTAAGAGACTAACCCCTCTAGAAGTTAGATAAGATAGGGTAATAGGCCCTATAGAGATACCTATTACTTTAAGAGGTTAGATAAGGGTAGTCTTAGTAACTACCTTTTTCTAGAGGACTAAAAGGCTATTAAATCTAAAGATTTAAACTTATTAGATAATAAAGTTAATAAGTTAGCGTAATCTAGTCTAAGTGGCCGCAGCTTAGGACTAACTAGCCTAGTATAGCTTAAGTCTCCCTTAAAGCGCACAAAAGCTATTAAGAGCTACTATAATAGCCCTCTCTTAGGATATTTTAGTGTAACTTAGACGCTTAAGCGCGTTTAATAGAAGCTTTACTAGACTAGTATAAATAAGGAGGTTACTAACTATATTTATAACTATAAGTAGTGCTAATAGGTAACTTATAAAAGATATAAGCCTTATAGTCTTTTGCAGTAGCTTTCTATCCTAGATTGTCTATAGTAGCACGTAATAATAGACTTTATTACTAATCTGCCCCTAAGTCGCTTCTTAGGACTAACATATAACGCTATCTTAGTAACTGTTAATTAATTTTCTAAGATAGCTTATTATATACTAGCCTAAATAGATTAGGATGGCACTAACCTAGCTTAGGCTTAGATTTATGAGGTTATTAGACTTTATAGTAATCTAGAGAGTATTCTCTTAGATAGAGGACTAGTAATAAAAGTGAAACACTAAGATACTTTCTATTATTACCTAAACTTAAGGAGGGTTTTAACCTTAGCTTTTTACCCTTAAATTAATAGGCAAATAGAATACTAGAACTAAATACTAAAATAATACTTACAAATCTTCTACTCCTTAAAGTAAGATAATTAGGTAATGTAGATCTCCCTAGTAGAATATATGTATAATAATAGTAAACATTTAGTAATAGGGTATATACTGTACTAAGTGTGCTTTAAATATAATCCCTCTAACCTAACCTAGCCTAATATGCTACTAGGTGGCAGGGAAAGCCTAAGGGGCTACTAAATAGCGTTAAGATTAATAGAAATACAGGTAAATGTAAGAAAGAAGCTATAAGTAGTATAGAAGTACTAAAAATCTATCTCTAATAAGAAGAGAACCCCTTTATAACTTAATAAAGGTAATAAGGTATAGGTTTTAAGTAGGAATCTAAAGTCTATATAACTAAATAAGAAGATAGACTAGAAATTTCTAGGCCCTAGAGTAGTAGATAAGTGTATTAGCTCTCTACCTACAGCCTACTAAGTAAACCTACCTAAATTAGATAAGGTACATCTAGTGTTCTATCCTTCCCTACTAGAACTATACAAACTACGTAGGAAACTACCTTACTAATAACTACTAATTAAAGACACATTGCGCTAATATAGTAATAATGTGTATAAAGTAGACTATATTGTTAATAAATAATAAAATAAGTTAGGATAATAGGAATACTTTATTAAATAAAGCAGATATAATCTAGAAGAAAACTCTTAAGAACCTACTATATTAATTAGCGAAAATGCGCTTAAAAAGTTCTAGAAAAAGCTTAAGATATCCCTAAGAAAGTTAATAACTACACTTCTAGAGGTAAAGAAGAGAGGTTGTAGGCAACCTCCCTTAAAGGGGAAAACTAGCGAACGCTAAAAACCTATATAAATTAGACCTACCTAGCACAAAATGTCCTAATTTAGTACAATATGCGAACATTAACTTATAATTAGATACTATAGACCCTTTTATCCTTTTAAAAACCCCACGTGTCTCCTATAAGGAGTTTAGTGGATAGTTAGCTAGTTAGGTAGGATATTTTAATAGGTATAGGAATACTAATTAGTATATATAACACCCTTTAAAATTAGTA
Source organism: Paraphaeosphaeria minitans (assembly GCA_015832175.1). Classification (NCBI taxonomy): domain Eukaryota; kingdom Fungi; phylum Ascomycota; class Dothideomycetes; order Pleosporales; family Didymosphaeriaceae; genus Paraphaeosphaeria; species Paraphaeosphaeria minitans. The sequence goes on from WJXW01000006.1 coordinate 780,633, forward strand.
AAGAATAAGGATAATGTTACTAACATCGCAATTCTGGCATAATCTAGTATATATTAGTATAATTTAGCACAATCTAGATTAAATTATATTATTATAAGGCAGAAAGCCTCTTATTACCTAAAACAGGGTTAATAACTGACTAAAATAGGAACCTATATTAAAATGTCGCCTATTTGTAGGCAATAGCCTAAAAAGCTAGGTAAATGTAGTATTTAAAATTAACTAACGCTAGATTATTACTATTATTACTGAATTCTGCTATTATGTTCCTATTTACGCTAATTCATGCTATACTATACTATATTATACCTATTGAGGCTGTATAGTGCTGTATTACATCTTTATTTAAATAATTAATCCTAATAACGCTTATTAGAGCTGCTTTAAGTCGCTAAGCCCTTAGTATAAAAAGAAGTTATAAAATAGTAATTAAAGTATACCAACTTCTCTATATTAGTACTATTAACAGGTGGAAAGTCTACTAGGGGCTTAGAAATAGTAGATAAGTCTAGGTTACGCCTCTTTACGCTACAACGCGCTAAAGTAAGAGTAACTAGTATAGATATAACCTTAGCGTCCCTATAAGCAGCTTCTAGTTAGGCTTTAGTATTAGCTGTAGCAGTTTCTACTAAAGAGATATTAAGACTAGTTAGGACAGTCGCGTAGGGATAGCTAGGGACCTATTACACTAGTTAGTACTAACTTACTCCAAATAGTACTATAGTGTATTTATACTAGAGCCTTAGTTTTATAGAAGAAAATTACTTTATCTTCTAACTCTATTTCACACTTAATACGATAAGCCTTAGCCTTAAGCGTAGGGCGAGAATAACTATATAAAAGTATACTAGAGTTAGCGCACTTATCTTTAAGTATAAAGGCCCTATTATAGGCCTAGAACTTTTTAGCGTACCTACATAAGTCCCTATATACTAATTAGCGCTAATTTACGCTAAATTATACTAAATAGTACCTATACTTATTTAGCTCTACTATAATACGTGTAGCTGTAGCTATTACTCTCTTATTAGCTTCTATCTTTAGTTTCTACACTTTAAGGAGCGCGTTCTCCTTATTCTATAATAAAGAGGCAATAAGTTTAGCTATAAGTTATAATTAGCCTTTAGTAAGATTAGCTAGAGCTGTAATATACTTTAAGTTTTTACACTAGACCTTATATTCCTCTTTAGTAGCTTTATAGGACACTTAGGCTATAGTATTAGCTTCTTTAGACGCCGCAACTAAGGCTTAGACGTCTATTCCTAGAATAGACCTAAGATAGACTTTAAGAGTCTTAAGGAGCCTAAGTACCTTAAATAGGGGCTATATACGCCTATTAGTACCTAATAGTGCTAAATAGCGCCAAATAACACTAGAAAATAACTTACTATAAAGCATAAGGTGCCCTTATTTAAATAATTACTACACTTTTTATAGTAGTAATCTTAATATTGCAATAATTCCTATTTGTTATTATTTAGGTCTATTACGTATATAGTGTCTAATTCTAGGACACTACACTCTGCTATAATTCTAATATATCTAATATATAGTATTTTAGTATAAAGTCTATTAGTCTTAATTGTATTAATATAATAGTTGTAAAGAGAGCACTTTTTAGGTAGAGCTATTATAATTTGCGATAATTAGTACTAATTTATACTAATTAGTGCTAACTAATACTAATTACTACCTATTAGTGCTAATTAGTGTTAATTATTATTAAAGATATACGAAAAGTGTTAAATATATACTAAAAAGGTATAACGTGCGACTCTTCAGTACAGTTAGTGCTAAGTTACGCTTGAATACGCTAATCTAAGGGCCGCATAATGTTACTTACTATAAGGAAATATAAGTAGAGAATAGGTTTAAGAGCCCTAGGTAATAAGATAACTACCCTACTACTAAGACGCTAGTTACTAGCGTAGTTATGTGCTACACTAGCGCGAATAGTAACATCTTACCTTACTTAGGTAGAAATACTTATAATCTAACATAAAGGGCGCCTAAGTGCCGCATAAATCTATTATAACAATTTAGGCACTATCTAGAACAAAATAGTATAAATAGGAATAAACTAGGATATAATTCTCCTTATTATTTATAATTAAGCTATCTTAGAAATAGTAGAACTTTTTAGATCATCTAATATTAGGCTTACTGCTAAGTTTAAGAAGTAGGAATAGTTAAGGGCCTATACTAACTACTTAGTACTAGTAGAGCTAGTTAGTGCTAATAAAGAACTAATAGTAATAAATAGTAAAGGGACTTACTAAATGCTTTACTCTTAGAATAAGAGATCCCTTAAAAGGGGATAATATTAGAACCCTAAGTACCTAGCTAGGCTCTAGAATAGTAAGGGCTAGCTAGATATAGGTGGAGATTACCTAATCTAAGGCTATATAGTTCTATCGCGGATAGAGTAATCTAGTAGCGATTCGTCTATCTTCTATCCTCTATCCTCTATCCTATATCTTACTATACAATCCACTATTGTTTCACATCTAAAGCTAAAGCTATATTACTCGTGCCTAACTCCTAACACTTATACTCTTTATAAGTCTTATCTAGCGACAACTAGCTTATATTTATACACAGACAACCTAAGTAAATGTATTTAGAATACTTTAAATCTAAACCTAGTATAACATAGTAAATAGAACTTTTAAAACTATAGTTAATATAAAAGTTCTCTATAATAATATTAGCTTCTTAAATCTCGCGATATAATTAATATGTTTAAATAGTAAAGTCGCTAGGCATAATGCTAACAGACATACCCATAGTAAGTAGGGTTAGTAGAATAGCTTACGTAATAATAGCTAAGATCTAAATATATAATTTAGGACAAATCTATAAAAGAGAAAGGATAATGTTAGAATCTAAAATTTATAAAATAGTAGGAAGCTAGTTTTGTACCTAGTAGGCGCGTAGTAAGGGTTAAGTAGGGATTTAATACTAGCTACGCCTCAAATAAAAGGGTTATATAACTACTCTCTATAGAGCGCTTAATTGCTCTGTACTAAAGCATAATATATATAACTACTCTCTATAGAGCGCTCTCTATAGAGCGCTCCCTATAAAGCGGCCTTTACTTAGTATATAGAAACGCGAGGATAGACTCTCTATACTTATATTTAATCTGTTTATTAATCTATTATTTAGATTCTAGTAGACTAAATTATTAACTTATTACACTTCGCAAGATACTATCGTATTAATAAGACCTTCTATCTTCCGTAAGTACTCCTGCCCAAGAACTAATCTTAACCCTTTAGGACTAGCTACTCTCTTGGATTTAACAATTCTATGCCTTAAAAGAATAACAGTAAAAGAACTTACTTTTTTTATCCTAGACTAACTAATTAGACACTATAGAATCCTAAAAATAATTATTAGCAATAGAGACAAGCTCTTTATGTTAAATTATTAGATAACGCTTATAGCCTTACTTAGAACGAAATGAAAGCTATTAATAGCTTACTATTTATAAATAGATAGATAGATAGAACGTACGAACTAAACTATAGAAACGTACCTACGCATCTACTACAACAGTTAGAAGAATAACTAGGTTTTATTACTATCTATGGCATAGTTAGCCTATAATAATAAAATATTAGTAGTATTAGGACATACACTATTCTATGTAAACTATAGAAGACACCTACATCTCTTTAATTAATAATTTCCTACGACAATTAAAGCAAAAGAAGCTATAGATATAGTTAAAAATATAAAGAAAATACACTAATAACTCTAAGAAAACCTTAAAAAAGCTTAGCAGTAATTAATTTTATACTAAAACTAAAAATAAAAAATGGCACCTTAGCTAAAGAAGGGGGATAAAGCATATCTACTTACAAAAAACTTTTAAATTTAAAAGAGAAAACATAAGAAACTAGATTATATTAAGGTTAGTGTTAGTTTGGCTTAATCTATAATTAAGTATTTAAGGGTTAATAGTATACTATTATGCAAAGGGTAAGAAGTAGGTTTAATTAATTACGTCTAGTCTATCGTACAAAGGGGCACTAAGGGCTTTATAAAGTCTCTGCCTCTTAGCGCTAACCTAAGTAGTAGGTCCTTATACGGGTCCCTACAGGTAGGCAGGCCCCCACTTTACCTAGTGCTACTTATACAATAAACTGTATAGACACTAGTAATTTTTCTTTTATATAATAGCCTATATCTATTATACGCTTCCCTTTCCTGTCTTTCTCTATCTATATAGTTAGCTTTCCCCTATTAGAACAGGTTGTGGGGTAGGTGTAGTATTACTATATAGTAAAGGTCCTATTTACACCTACTCTTATATAAATAAATAGTAACAGCTAACCTGCTTAGTTTTTACTTTACCCCCTTATATAGTAGCAGAGCCGCATTATATAATAAGACTTTTTCTAGGCATATGCCTTATGCGTAAATAAAAGGTAGGGTATTAAGCAATATAATGCTTAGCGCTAGGTCTTAGTAAGTAGGTATAAAAGGATATCTCCTAGCTCCTCTAAACCCTCTCTCCTTTATCCTACTTTAACGTACGTGTATCTTCCTCCCTTCTTTCCTTATTCTTTTTAGTGTCCTAGTGTCTAGTAGCTAGTGCTCTATTACTAGTGAATGTGTATAGCTTTTTCGTACAATGCTGATTTTTAACAAGACATATACATATACACACACACTTACTATCGTACGATAGCTAATAATACTATTAGTCTGTTAGGCGCTAGTGCCCTTACTACTAGTGTCTTTGTGCTAGTTATTATAGGCTAGACTAGATTGCACATCTAGATTAACCTCTCTACTAGTTTGCCTAGTATAAGGGCCTTTATATAGAGTCTAGTAGTAGACGTATAATAAATCCTCTAGAGCATCTTTATTTTTATTATATAATGCTAACAGGTGTAGGACAAAGAGGCTAGGGTAGCCTAGATACCCTTCTAGGACATTATTGTGTAAATCCTAGTTAGTACAAACCTCTAGCGGTAGGCTGCTCACGTTATATAATGTAAGGGATATTAGTAAGTAGTACTTATCTAGTTGCGCGGCTAAGTTTAAAATAAGCCTTGTGCTTACTTATACGGCACTACTAATACTAGTAATTAGGTGTTTCTAGATTGTCGTGTAATCCTAGGTTATAAGTCTAGATTATGCGGTGCCTATATGTAGAAGTTGTATAGTGCTTGTTATAAGCGTTGTGTATAGGGGGGGGTAAATGTCTTTATTGTACAAAGGGGTAGGTGGGCCTAGTCTTAAGATATCTAAATTATTAATGTAGAAAATATGTTCTTTAATATCTTTGTATAATCTCCTGCGATGTGTTCCCTCTTTTATAATAAAACTATAATGTTAAATTAGTAGTAGGGCTTATATAGCCTAAAAATGAATATGTCTGTGCGAAGTTGTAGTAAGTTAGATAGAAGAAAAGAAAAAATTTTTTTTTTTTAAAATAGTAAGTAAAATAACAAAAGAAATGTTGTGCAGTAGAGTAGTTACTCTATTATATAGTCCTTATTAATTCTATCTACTAAAGCCTTAACAGTAATATATAGTTTATTTGTTAAGATTAGTGTTTAGAGTGCCTAGTTAGGTGCTTTCTTTATATAAGTATTAGTAGGATTGTCTTTGCTATTAATCCACCTAATCTCTATAATTTCCTATTTTTTGTACGACTCCCTAATTAACATAATGTTAATTATAAGGCGTTTTTTGTTTGTAGTGCCTAGTTGTATAAGACATTTGTATAGGGATTTTAAGTTAGTATAGACTACAATAGGAATTAGGGGGATCTAAAGTGTTTATATAATCTATTAAAGTGTTGTGCTTAATGCAATTACATTATTAAAACGACCTACTAGACTATATAATTCACTTACTAGAACACTTCTAGTTACTCTTTTACACTTTACTAAGTTCTAGTAAATAATATTACTATAGATCTTAAAGTCCTAAGTTATTATGCGATGTTCCTCTGCTAGTACAATAATAAAGCCAAGCTGTAAGCTTAGGTCTCTGTTATTAGTAAAAGAGCTATCTGTAAAAATGAGCAGCTTCGTGCGACCTAGGTTAAGTGAAATAAATTTTAGTTCTCTTTATACATTCTGAATTTGCTAGTTTAAACGCATATTTAGTGCCTTAATATCTTCTTCTGTTAGTACTATTATTTGCGCGGTAATAGATAGGTTAAATGTTACTTCTAGTTAGTAAACTAAAGAGATATATGCACCTCTTACTTATTATATAATATATTAGTATACAGCGTCTTTATCCTAGGGATTAATTATACAAAGGCTTTTAGCCTATCCCTTCTATTCTAGGGTAATAACACCCTAGGTAAGTTAGATTTTACCTCTATTAAACTTAATTACCCTATTTTATATTAAGACGCTTTTGTCCTTTGTATAAAACTTTATAGTATAGAGCTACTCCTTTTCTTATTATGCAAAGCTTTCTGTAACTACACTAAGAGTGTTATTAGTCTAGAGTCTAGTAATGCCAAATATATTAGGTCCCTTATCTATAATAAGTAGGTATAGGTTGTACGTTAACACATGTATCCTTAGTTTCTCCTTATAGTAGTTGTGGTATGTCTTAAACTAGTAGAGACCTAATTCTACTACGCTATATAGAGGTTGTACAACTTATAGAATTGTGTTTAGTAGGAAGAAATTACGTATTTCTGCTAGTAGTTAGGCGTATAATATACGAAGAAGTTTATTAGTAGACTATATATAGGCCTAAGTAATATCCCTAAGCTTAATGTGCATATTATATAACTAAATTAGTGTTATAGAAAGAGCTAATAGTAACCTCTAGCTTATATACTAGATAGTAGGGGATTATATAAGGATCTCCTCTTTTTCTTTGTCTAAATAGCTAGTAAAGACAAGTCTTAATTTCTTATATAGTTGGGTTGTCTTGCCTTTAATCTCTTATATAAGACGTAGGTTAAAGATACAGCTAGGTTGTTTATTAGGGTTGTACGACAAGATTTTAAAAGTGCTATTAGTAATAAGGGCATTTATTTCTACCACATCTAATTCTTTAAAGGGCTAGCTAGGTATGGTAATAACGCTGTCTACACAAAGCTTTAGTGTAAGCTTAAAGTTATCTTTTTCTTTTTAGGTAATAAACTAGGTATTTAGTCTTTCTAATCTTTGTTAAGCTTTACCTAATTATGCGACTATAGTAGTTTAGTCCTTTTTAGGTCTTCCCCTTAGTCTTGGCTTTAGAGCTTTAATTCGTGCGGCTATAGGAGTATCTACATCTTATAGTTTCTGTGTGCTATCTTTAGTTACGCGATAGTATAGTTTAACCTATGTACAGCGTAGTTTTAGAGGTCTATTTTTAAGCTCTAGGATAATATCTCTTCCTTTAATACTCTTAATCTTATATAGTCTTTGCTATCCCTTCTTTTCTCTCTAGGCTATAACTTTAGAGTCTAGTAGAAGTGTAAGGGTTCTATATAATAATAGGCTATTCTTAGTGTTAATTATATAAGTAACTTTAACTTTAGCTCTATCCTTTTTAAGTATTTTTATTGCTTTCTAAACTACATTAGCTTAGGTAATTAGTTCTAGTAAGGGTAGAGAGTCTTTATTAATCCTTAGGTAGGCACTAAAGACTAGGAGGGTAGGTACTATGCTATTAGGCCTAGCTATATTATTTAGTACCTTTACTGCTATCTATAGCACTATCTTATTATCTATATAATTATTAATCTTAGCTCTTAGAATGTTATACGCTTAGTATAGTAGTGTATGTACTCTTTTAATCTTGCCTATAGCCTAGTGTACCTCTACTAGCATTTGCCTATATTCTGCCCTAACTATCTTCGCACGATTCTAAAACTTATTACAAGTGAAATTAGTTCCTAAGTTATAGATAATATAATCTAGTAGGCCTTAGTATACATTAATCTAGCATCTTATTAAGGCATCCTAGGTATCTTATACAGTTATTAGTCTTAGGAATTAGGCTGCCTAAAAGAATATATCTATATTAATAACGTGTAGGATATCCCTTTTACTAATTTATATAACATTAATAATAATTTTATAGTTAAAGTATAAGTTATTTTAAATAGAGAACTTAAAGCGTCTTAATGCTTAGTTATATAACTAGTAGTAGTAATAGAACTTCTTTACTTCTTCTAGTATAGAGCTCTTTACTTTATGCCCTACCTAAGTAAGAAGCTTATATAGTCTTTCTGTCTAGAGGTGTTTAAAATAGCAGTGTAGGCGTTAAAGTTCTATCTCTATAAAGAAGAGAGCCAATTCCTTATTACTAAGGTTAAAAAAGGGGTAACCCTACTTTTATATAACTAGGACTATTATACTATTCTTTTATATAATAACATCTAGAATGTTATTAAAATATACCCTAAGTCTGTTAGCATCTACTACCGATAGTAGGAATAGTATTAGGGAGTTAAGGATATAGTAGGTTACTATTCTTATAGGGTTAGTAATTTATACAGTGTCTAGAGATGTCTAGGAACCCTATCTTCTAAAGCTAATGTTAGTAGATCCTAGTAACTAGTCTACTTTAGTAGTTAGGTTTTCGTGTAAGTAGGTAGTAAGCTAGTCCTTTCCTACTATAGATACTCATACAGCGCCTATGTTCTAGAGTTCTCCTTAGTACTTTGTACAATACTAACTAGCTAGAGTGAATAGTTATATAGGTTCCTCTGTATTCTTATTATCCTTACTATGTTAGATGTCTTCGCCAGTTATGCGATAAAGGTAGGCAGTAGAAGTAAGGTATAAGGTAGCCTTCTATACTTCTTCTTTATTACTTTATTAGTCTTATTTATTTTCTTTCTTTTTTATACAATAGTCTTCTTCCTCTAGCTCTCCTTTAAAGTTAAGGATATATACTTATATATCTATAGTAGAGGGTTTATGTTTATAGAAGTTAGTGTATAACAATATATATTACCTTCTAGCTTACTAGGTATCCCTTAGTAGATAGTTAGTAGACTAGCATCTTTTTTTATAATATATAAAGTATTTCTACTTCGTGCGAGAGCTTAAACTTCTAAAGTTACTTCTTTCTTTTAGTCTAAAGATTAATCTGCCTCTAAAGGGGCTAGATCCTCTTATGCGATTAGGATTGTTATATTATTAATTAGTGTAGTATACCTCTTTACTATTTTAGAGGAACTATAACTTCTTCCTATTTTTAGTAATTTAGAGTAACGTATAAAGGTTACTAAGTAAGCCTTCTACTGTGTTTTTAGGGTTAAATATAGCTTATTTAAGGTTAGGATGGCCGCAGTATACTTGTATAATAGTAGTGTATAGTTATAATTTACTACTAAAGTCTTGTCTAAGAGCCCTTTAGGCTAAGGTAAGCTTATTAATTATTACTTCTAGAGCCTTATATAATGTAGTAGCTAGATTATCCCTTTTATAGCGTTTAAAAGTAAGAGTAGTCTAGTCTATCTAGTACTAATTATAATTAACACTAGTATTAAAGTGCCTATTTAGTTTGTTGTACAATTTATCCTATAGAAGTCCTAGTTTAATGTTGTGTAGGTAGTAGGTACTCGCACAATTAGAAAGGATTCCTAGGAAGATGTTTATATACTAGTTCTATAGTATACCTAGCCTATAGTATAGTTCTCTAAAGACTTTTGCCTTATTTACTAGGATGTTATACAGCCTACTAGTATAGTTATTTTCTTTACTCTAAGCCTTCTAAAAAAAAATAATCTTGTCTAGCTAGATATAAGCATAATCTCCTAGTTATTAAGGAGACTAGGAGTGTCTAGCCTCTTTGTACGATATAGTTTGTTAGGTAAAAGCAGTCTAGGTTTTAGGCTACTACTACTAGTGTAGCTCTATATATAGTGTCTCTATCCTCGCATGTATAGGGATAGGCCCTAGCTGTGCTCTATATGTATATGCATTGCCTATAAATAGTGTAGGTTATATTATTAGGATTATACAAAGCGGTTCAGGTTGCGGTTGTAGCGTTATTATATAAAGGGTCTATAGCTTATAGTTAAGCTATAACAGTTTAAAGAGTTTCTTTGCATAGGTGTTCTTTATTATAGAATTAGTAGTAATAAAGCCTTCCTTTATAAGAAAAGTAATAAGCTCTCTTCTTACTATATAACTAATTTTATTAAAAGTTCTCTCCTTTTAGTTGTTAAAATCTTTAGTAAAAAAAGAGATTACCTCTTTACTTTTAAGGCTACTTACGCGATATTACGCAATTATGTACACTATATAAGTGTTTAGCTGTTTTAGAAAAGGGGGTAGGTAGCTGTGTAGATTTACTCTATCTACCTAGTACTTTGGTGCAATCTCTCCTCTTAAGGTAATAGCCTTAATGTTTATTACTTCCTCTACTTATTAAAGCTATATTACTTTAGCTTTATTTTTCTGCTAAGAAGGTAGTATTAATTATTGCGTAATGTCTTTAGGTTATAGTTCCTCTAGGAAGTCTCCTAGTCTTAAGGCTATGTTATTATTATCTTTCTTAGTTATGTAATATGTCTGCGTTTAGTTATTACTAGTTTAATTGTGCAACGTGTTTGCGTTTAGTTATTACTAGTTTAATCGTGCGACGTGTTTTTTAGGGTTATAAATGTGCTTACTATCTCCTTTCTTTTCTATAGAATAGCTTAGACTAAATTATGCGACTTTTTACAGATATATGCGCTTTGTTTCTGCTTATTATATAATTTAAAATTTAATCTCTAGTAAAGGTATTATCTTCTTTCTTTTCTATAGAATAGCTTAGACTAGATTATGCAACTCTTTATAGATGTGCGCGCTTTATTTCTACTTATTATATAATCTAAAATTTGATCTCTAGTAAAGGTAACAATACAGAGCCTACGCATCTAGCTTATAGGGCGCTTTGTCTTTAGACCTTACTAGTTTGTAGTTAATTAGAATTAACTACTAATTAGTGTTAGTTTAGCTTAATCTATAATTAAGTATTTAAGGGTTAATAGTATATTATTGTGCAAAGGGTAAGAAGTAGGTTTAATTAATTACGTCTGGTCTATTGTATAAAGGGGCACTAAGGGCTTTATAAAGTCTCTGCCTCTTAGCGCTAACCTAAGTAGTGGGTCCTTGTGCGGGTCCCTATAGGTAGGTAGGCCCCCACTTCACCTAGTGCTACTTATACGATAAACTGTACGGACAGTTAGACTATTTTATATTTCTAAATAAATATTACTAGTAAATTATAAATTAGAACTACTAGCTAATGCGAAGATACACCTAGTATTCTATATATCCTTATTAGAAGTAGCAGACCTAGAAACGCCAATTAAAACTACCTTCTATTACTAAGCTTAGGAAGAAACTAAATTTAAAGTAGAATAAATCCTATAAGTACATAACGCGTATATAGACACTAAAGAATACTTTATTAAGTGGAAAGGGTATTTATCTAGTAAAAATATATAGGAACCTAAAGACAACCTATCTAACTATTAATAATAGATAAACAACTTCTATAATTAAACGCTAGAAATTATAAGAAGACAACTAGGATACACTTAGGAATTACTACTAGTACAAGGGCTAGCCTATAAAATAGACTAGTTAATTACTTTAGCGCCTAATAGCGCGTTAGAATTTATTAATATAGTAGCCTATGCTAACTCCTTCTACGCCTTAAGCGCTTCTAACTTATCTATAGTACTTATACTATAATTAAATAATTCTTATTCTTTCTAATATAATTTCTTTTACTAATTACGTAAGTGCGCTATTTTTTTTTACGCCTAATAGGCGCGAAGAAGAGTTACCTTAGTTAGCTTTTTCTTAATATAGAGCTTTACCTTCTCTTTAGCCTCTAACTTTTCTAACCTCTTTATTTTAGTATCTATTTTTAAATAATCTAGTAAGGGAATCTTTTTAGGCTTATACTTCTAGTTTCTCTATCTAACGTAGTTAGTACACTAAGAGTGTAAAGAAGAAAGATAATAAGTATATTTCTTCTTAGCGTAGTATAAATAAGTAACTATTATAAAAACGTAGTCTTTCTTAAGATAATTAGCTTAACTGTAGTAATATTAAATAGAATAAAATAATAACTTTATAGATAGTTAACTTATAGAGACATTAAGCTTAGAGGGGGAGGATAATATTAGGATCTAGCTATACGTAAGTAGTAGGGTATAAGCTTATTATACTTCTAGACTACTAGTCCGCTAGAGTTAGCTAACTAAGTAGTTAGGTGATAGGTTATAGGTCCTAAGGGTCCTAAAGACCGCACAGGCCTTGCCTGTACAGAAACTCTAGGACATATAGGACTCGCCCGCACAGGGCTTTAGGACATATAGGACTTTAGGATATATAGGACTCTAGGATATATAGGATTCTAGGACGTGTAGGATTACGTAGTATATAGGAACGTAAGAATGAGCTTTTTATACTTATATTTAATCTATTTATTAATCTATTATTTAGATTCTAGTAGATTATATTATTAACTTATTACACTTCGCAAGATACTATTATATTAACAAGACTTTCTACCTTCTATAAGTACTCCTGCCTAAGAACTAACCTTAACCCTCTAGGACTAGCTACCCTCTTAGATTTAACACATACCTACTACTACTAGTCTTATTCTTAATAAGCTAGTTAATAACTAATACGCTTTTAATAAGCTTATAGGGCTAACCTTTTATATAGAACGTAATAATAGGTTATTTAGGAGCTCCTATAACCTAATTAAAAAAGGCTAATTACATTTTAGGTTAATAAGTAGTAAGTAGGAAGACTAGGAGCTAGAGATTAAGGTAATAAAGAGGGCTAAAGCCTACTACGCTACCCTATTAGAGGTCTCCTACCTATTTAAAGAAGTTAGTATAACTAAAAAAGTAAATACTACTAGGGATAGGGTAGTAGAAAAGAGCTCTTAGGAATAATAGAACTAACTAGGTATTAAAAGAGTTATAGGGACTAGAATTAGAGAATTTTACCTAGAATCTTCTCTACTAGTAATTAATAATAATAAATTAGTGCTATATATAGTAGTTATAGAAGTAAACTAAAGGGCTTCTAAACCTACTAAAATAATAGAGGAGAGTATTATCTAAGCTATACTAGAAGCTAAGGCTGTAAGTAGAAAGAAGAGTGCTTAAATAGTCTCTGCTCCTCTATTAGATAAAAAGCTAGTTGCACTTATTAACACCCTAAATACTAATTCTATCCTAATAGCAGCACTAATCTAAAAACTAAGAGGTATTATAGTTAGATTAACATTTTCTTAGGACAAACTATATTTAAAAGCCTAGTAACTACTCTCTAGAAAAGAAAAAGAGCCTAATAACTAATTAGGCAGGAGCAAATTAGGAAATGTCTTTATAGGGATATAGTAAAGACAGATTTTAATAGAAAAATAGAGTTAGGACTACCCTTAAGAACCTACTATCCTATTAGAAGTAATAATAGAGAAGTTGCGTCCTAGCCTATACTAGATCGCATAAGGAAACGCTGCACAAAGTACCTAATATAGTATTAGAGAGCTGCTAAAAGGAAGGATAAAAATTATATTTAAGTACTTCTTAATTAACTCTTAAACTCCTATACTAAAGCCACTAAAGCTACTATAGAAATAAAAGATTAAAGAGAGGGAGAAGTATAGCAGTTCTAGCTTAGAAGTTAAGGATAGCCTTATAAGAACTAGAGGGGCAGAGTAGAAGAAAGAATTCTAATAGGCTATTATGCTACCTATATAGATAAGAGGTAATTTACTAAAAGTAGTTATTTTAAAGAGAGTAGAAGTATTAGATTTTAATATAGGCTAAGATATATCTACTTTAGAGTTTAATATTGTGTTAAACTAGCCTAATCCTTTCCTAATACAGAATTAGGAAAGCTAACTATAGGTAGTTAGTAAAAGAGAGGGAGGAAGGATAGTAGAAACAAAGTACTTAATAAGATTTTAGAAAAATTAACACAGGAGAATAAAGAAGATAGGTAGATAGTATAGGAAAAAGAAATAAAGAACACCTAGTTACCAGCTAAAGATATATTAGGGTACTAATTATTATCCTCTTTATTATTAACAGCAATATTATTTCTATAGTAGTGGCTAGACTAATAAATATTTAGAGTTTAGGGCTCTATAGAGCTAAAGGCCCTAGTTACCTTAGACTAAAGAAGAGATCTAGCACGATTTTAGGTAGCCTAATTAACAGACTACTAATAAGGTAAGAGAGAACTAAAATAAAAATACTAAAAATAAGTAGACTGAGAGAATAGCTAAGGCTAAAAAGGAGTATTCCTTCTAGTAAAAGAATCTAGGTGCATAGGTAATCTAGGACTAGGCAATTTATAATTAGAGCTAAAATAAAAACCCCTTTAAGCTAGAGGACTAAAACCCTAAAATAATAAAGTACTACTAAGAGGAGACTAGAGGAAACCTCTAAAAGACCTTTAGGAATAATTTTAAAAGGCTACTAAAGAAAAAGGACTATAGTTTATAGTAATAGTGTATTAGGGTTCTATAGACTCCTTAGGAATAGGAGTATTAAGGGCAGAAATAGCCTTAAAAGTGCGACTAGAAGGAGCCTAAAAGCAGGTTATACTAATAGGAAGGATATTAGCAGCTAAAATAATTTTATCTATAAAAAGACTAGTGCTAGGGTTAGCTAGCTTACCTAAAAAGAAAGAGATATTAGCTTAGGTAATAGGGAATTAATACTAGAACTTATAATAAAAAGAGTAAGAGGTATAGTTACTATTTATTTAATACTTATTACACCCTTTTTAGTTTAGTAGCTTACCTTCTAAATAAGGAATACTGTATTTACTACTAAAATAGAGCTTACTCCTCCTACTCTTATTCTAGTAGTAGGTGTAGTGATAGTTAATTAGAGAAGAAAAAAGAAAATAAGAGGAAGTAGTAGTATATTAAATACCTATATTAATATTAGTATTATAGTATTTACGCTTTAATAGAGCCTCCTTAGTGCCTAAGATGAAAAACTTAGTAATAGTCTCCACTTTAGTATTACTAATATTAAAGTGCTAAATAGTAAGGTTTAAATAGCTATTATTCTTGTGGACGCTAGTAGTGCGAAAAATAGGACCTAGGGCAACACTCTATATGCCTAGGCTATAGATAAAGTGAGCTAGTTTATGTAGAAAATTATAGTTTATACACTAATTAGCTCTTACCCTTACTAGAAAGGTTAGTAATAGGATAGAAAAGGTTTTAAGGATAATATACACTACTTAATAATATACTCCTTAGTAGACTTAGAAGGGTAGATAAAGAGGTCTACTTTTATATTACTAGTAGGGCCACGCTTATTTAGGTTATTACTACCCTTCTTGCTACTAGCACTAGAAGCGGCTATTTTACCTAGGGTGTAGTTAACTATAGCTATAATTACAGTAGAGTTATTAAATAGGTATTAAAAAGACTAAAAGAGAGGAAGGAGAGTAGGAGTAAGGGTTAGGAGAAGGATAGAGCAGAAGAAATCCTAAGGTTATATACTCTAAAGATTAAGCGTAGGCTACTTAAGCGGCCTAGTAGAAGTGTTTATAAGAGGATATTACTATAATATTACTATTTAACATACTAAGAGGTTAGTAAATAACTTTAATTATAGGGACATAAGTAGTAGATAGGCGATAGGTTAGCAGTTAGGATAATTAGGCATAGTTAGTTAGCTAGAGGCTAAGGTGAAATTATAGGCCTAAAATTAGACTAACGCTATGTTACTGCCTAATATATAAAGAAGTTAATAAATAACTTTAATTATAGGGACATAAGTAGCAGATGGGTAATAGGTTAGTAGGTAGGATAATTAGGTAAGGGTGGCTAGCTATGGATTAAGGAAATTGTAGGTCTAGGAGGTAACTACTAATAAGGTGTTAAAAGGGTAGTAAGGTAGTAGGCTTAAGGGACTAAGCCTAGAAGAAAGGGAGGAAAATGTAGTGTAAAGGTTAGCCTATAATAGAGAATTAGAGAAATATAGGGCTAATTAGCTATTGTTTAAGATAGCTAATTAGGGAGTAGATAGATACGCTAGAATAATAACTAGAGAAAACACAAAGAGACCTAATACATAATTAGAGTAGTTGGATTTATATAATAGATTTTAGATAGGATAACTTAACTTATTTTTTTATATTCCTTACTTAAGGCAAATGCACCTATAACACTATAATACTATTATTAGGAGTTGGGCACGAGCAATGTAGCTTTAGCTTTAGATGTGAAACAATAGTGGATTGTATAGGAGGATGTAGGATAGAGGATAGAGGATAGAGGATAGAGGATAGATAAATTGCTGCCAGATTACTCTATTAGTAATAGAACTATATAGCCTTAGATTAGGTAATCTCCACCTACATTTGGCTGGCCCTTACTATCCTAGAGCCTAGCTAGGTATCTAGGGTTCTAACATTATCCCCCTTTAAGGGATCTCTTGTCCTAAGAGTAAAGCATTTAGTAAGTCCCTTTGCTATTTATTACTATTAGTCCTTTATTAGCACTAACTAGCTCTACTAGTACCTAGTAGTTAGCGTAGGCCCTTAACTATCCCTACTTTTCAAACTTAGTAGTAAGCCTAATATTAGAGGATCTAAAAGGTCCTACTGTTTCTAAAATAGCTTAATTATAAATAATAAGGAGGATTACGTCCTAGTTTATTCCTACTTATACTATTTTGTTCTAGATAGTGCCCAAATTGTTATAATAGATTTATACAGCACTTAGGCGCCCCTTATGTTAGATTGTAACTATTTCTGCCTAGGTAAGATAAGATATCGCTATCCACGCTAGTGTAGTATATAACTACGCTAGTAACTAGCGTCTTAGTAGTAGGGTAGTTATCCTATTACTTAGGGCTCTTAGACCTATTCTCTACTTATATTTTCTTGTAGTAAGTAACATTATACGGCCCTTAGATTAGCGCATTCTAGCGCAACTTAGCACTAACTATACTAAAGAGTTGTATATTGTACCTTTTTAGTATATATTTAACACTTTTTGTACATCTTTAATAATTATTAACACTAATTAGCACTAATAGGTAGTAATTAGTATTAGTTAGCACTAATTAGCACAAATTAGTACTAATTATTGCAAATTATAATAGCTCTACCTAAGAAGCGCTCTCTTTATAACTATTATATTAAATCTAAGAGGGTAGCTAGTCCTAAAGGGTTAAGGTTGGTTCTTAGGCAGGAGTACTTACAGAAGGTAGAAGGTCTTATTAATACAATAGTATCTTGCGAAGTGTAATAAGTTAATAATTTAGTCTGCTAGAATCCAAATAATAGATTAATAAACAGATTAAACACGAGTATAGAGAGCCTATCCTTATATTCCTATATACTAAGGCTGCTCTGCTGCTTAGTGCCACTAAGTAACTAAGCACCTTATGTAACCTACTCTGCTGCTTAGTACCACTAAGTAACTAAGCACATTACATGACCTAATCTAAGTTACTTAGCGTCTCTTTATTACGTTTATAACCTTATTATCACTTTATCACACCTTTATAAGTGCCTAAGTCATACATTATTATCTAGTACGTAATATTATCCCCTCCCTTTCTATTCTTTGTCTTAAAGAATTATGCCTACTAACTATAATTCTACAAAGCGTTATTACGGCCTTATCTCTACTATTAAAAACTATAGAGTAGTTATAGTGTTAAAGTGCTCTTTCTATAAGTCGTATTCCCGCGTTTATAAAGTCTATATTAGCTTAGGGAAGTGTAGTAAGTATTAGAAATAAGGCTTAAAGTGTAATATAGCTATTACTAAGAATAAGTTCTCGCAGTTAATTACTAAGAAGAAGAAATTAGAGGCGTAAATGTTAAAGGCGCGAAAAGAATAGGATATAGCGTTTAAAGCCCTACGTATAGCGCATGTAAAAAAGAATTAGTTATTAAAATAATTAGCGTAGAATAAAAAGCGTGCTAGTAAGGTTATCGCAGTAGAGAGTACTGCGCTAATGGAGTTAGAGTTAGAGTTAGAGGAGGACCTAGTCTATCCTACTTAGCCTACTGGTCTGGCTAAACTTAGCACGTCTATATAGTCTGTAATAGATAACCTGCCTCTAGAGTTCTAGGACAATTCCTTAGTGTTACTGTCTTAGGTAAGTCTATTAATAGAATTCTTTAATCTTTTATTAATAGTTTCCTAGGTGGTTCTTTAGTTTCTAAGTGTTTTCGCTGTGTAGGTAACCTTTTCACTTAATAAGATATGCGTTGTTATACTAATTATATTCTAGAATTCTTTTAACCTTAAATTTGTTTTCTTCCTTAGTCTAGTAGTAGAAGGTGGTTTTAACTAGTGTATTAGGGTCTACTAGTTCTAGTAGTAATACGTGGAATACTAGGTGTATCTTTGCATCTAGCGGTAGTTCTAACTTATAGTTTACTAGTGATATTTACTTAAAAATATAAAATAGTCTAACCTTAATATAATCTAGTTTCTTATGTTTTTTCTTCTAAGTTTAAAGGTTCTTTGTAAGTAGATATACTTTATCCCCCTTCTTTAGCTAAGGTGCTATTTTTCGTTTTTAATTTTAATATAAAATTAATTGCTGCTAAGCTTTCTTAAGATTCTCTTAGAGTTATTAGTGTATTTTCTTTATATTTTCTACTATATCTATAGCTTCTTTTGCTTTGATTGTCGTAGGAAATTGTTAATTAAAGAGATGTGGGTGTCTTCTATAGTTTACATAGAATAGTGTATATCCTAATGCTACTAATACTTTGTTATTATAGGCCAACTATGCCATAGATAGTAATAAAACCCAGTTATTCTTCTAACTATTACAGTAGATGCGTAGGTACGTTTCTATAGTTTAGTTTATACGTTCTATCTATCTATCTGTTTATAAATAGTAAGCTATTAATAGCTTTCATTTTGTTCCAAGCAAAGTTATAAGCATTATCTAATAATTTAACATAAAGAGCTTGTCTCTATCGCTAATAATTATTTTTAGGATTCTGTAGTGTCTAATTAGTCTATCTAGGATAAAAAAAGCGAGTTCTTTTACTATTATTTTTTTAAGGCATAGAATAAGCTTAACATACTTAGTTAGTTAGTAGATTATTACTAGTATACTGTTATATTTAATTCCTATTATTAGATCCTTAGAGTTTAGAATTCCTATAACAAAATCTATAGTAATGTCTTTCTATAGTGCTGTTAGTATTCTAATTGCTTACATCTCTCTATATTTAAAATATATGCTATATTTATTTCTTTAGCATTCTGCACATTTATAGATAGAAGTTATTACTGCTTCCTTAATTCCTTTAAAGGTGTAATTCCTTTAAATAAGTTCTATTGTCTTTGTAATGCCTAGGTGTCCGTACATAAAGTTATTATAGTATTGTTAGATAATCTTAGTCTATAGATGTTCTAGAACTTCTTAGTTAATTACTAAAAGTTAATTTAGTTCTACTGTTAGTTCTAGAGATCTATTTTTAGCTTTGCGAAGGATTACAGAGAAGGTTTTTGCCTTTTCTCCTACTAGATTACTTTGTTAGCTAAGAGCGTCTACTCTGCCATTTTCTTTCCTAGCTATATAGATAATTTTAAACTTATACTACCCTATAGTTTATAACTATCTTTATTATCGTAGCGTAAGTTCTTTTGTTATTATAAACCTTAAAAAGTTCTTATAATCTATATAGATTTCTAGTATTAAGCAACTAAATGTGTAAATCCTCTAGTGCTTTAAAGCTTTAACAATAGCGTAGAGTTCTTTATTATATATATTGTATCGTGTTTCGGCGTTATTAAATTTGCATAAGTAATAGGCAATTAGGTGCCATTTACTATTACGTTTTTATTTAGCGTAGGCGCCTAGCGCAAGATCGCTAGCGTCTGTTTTAAAGCGCAGTAGTTTATTACTTCTAAAATAAATAAGGATAGGTTCTATAATATATACTGTCTTAAGGAGTTAGAATAATATTCCGCACTTATTTATCTATTTAAAGGGTACGTTCTTCTTTATAAGATTTATTAAAGGTATCGTAACCTTTATATAATCTTAGATAAATTATTAATTAAATCTATAGAATTCTAAGAATTCTTAGATATTTTTAGCTGCCTTTAGTATTAGCCAGTTCTTAATATATTTAACTTTACTTAGTGCCATCTTAATTCCTTCTATAGTAATAATGTGTCCTAGGAATTTAAGTTATTTAACGTTAAACTTACATTTCTTAAGTTTAATACAAAGGTATACTTTGTCTAGTGCTTCTAGTACTATCTGTACATACTTAGTGTGGTCTAATTCGTTTTTAGAAAAGACGAGGATATTATCTATATACGCGATAATAAATATGTCTAGATATTTATAGAGTACGTTGTTAATAAGTGCTATAAAAGCTGCTAGTGCATTTGTAAGTCTAAATAGCATAACTTTATACTTAAATAGTCCGTAACGTAATTAAAACGCTGTTTTCTATTCTTTACCTTTTTTAATTTATATAAGGTGGTAACTGTCTCTTAGATCTATTATTATAAATATCTTAGCTTAAGATAATTAATCTTATAACTCTATAATATTTAGTAGTGGATATTAGTTCTTTATTATTATATTATTAAGTTATTAGTAGTTAACGCATAGTCTGTCTAATCCATCCTTTTTCTTAACAAACATAAAAGGGCTTACTACTAGTAACTTTAATAGTTGTATATATCCTTTCTTAAGGTTTATCTTAATAAAATCACGTTCTTTAAGGAGTTCTTCTCTTATCTTACTATATAGTAGTCTAAAGGGTGGCGTCTTCCCTTCTTCTAGGTCTATTATAAGATCCTAGGGTTAATGTTCTAGTAGGTTTACTTTTCTTTCCTTTTCCGTAAATATGTGTGTCTATTTCCTATACTCTCTTAGTAAGGTAAAAGGTATACTGTTGTCCTCCTTCTTACACTTCTTAACCTAGTAGTTCCTACTAGCGTCTACTAAGGTATACTTCTATTTTTTAACTATCTATCGCGGTATTATGTTATTAATAACTCCCTTATCTACTATTATTTTTAGTTAATATATAGGCTTTACTTATAATACATAATTACAGCGTTTAAACAATATTTTCTTTGTACCCTAGTTAATCTATAAGTTATATATTATTAACTAAGGTAATCCTAAGACTAACTTATACTTAGATCCTAGTAAGATATCTAAGGTAAGTTTCTCTCTATATCCTTAGACTATTATTATAGTAGTGACCTCCTAGTATATTTAAGGTGTCTTAGGCATTAGGGATCTATTTGTAATATAGATAATATAGGGTACTTCTTTCTCTAATATTATAAGTCCTGCTTATCTTGCTATCTAATAAAATATAAAGTTCTTTTCTACTTCTAAGTTTATAAGAGCTTAAGCCTGTATTCCTTTAAGCTATACTAGTAGCTTAACTAATACTATGCTTACTATAGTATTTAATTTAATAAAGGCGTTTTCTTATCTAAGTTTAGGCCTAAAAAAGACATCTATTTGTGTAGATTATAGTTAAGTTCTAGTGTCTAGTATACGTTTCTAAGTATCTACTTCTATTATTACTCTTAAGTATATAGCTTGTGTAGATTGTCTTTTTCTTCTTCCTGCGAGGATGTTCTTTTATTTTTCCTCCTATAGTCTTTACTATTCCTATATACTAGTTAAATTAGTAGTTCTATTATTACTTCTTACGTAGGGTAGTTTACAAAGCTGTCTAAACGTTTAGCTATATAGTGGTATTTATAGTCTTAGTTTAGACACGTATACTAGTATAGTTATATATAGTCTCTATTAATAAGTATATTACAGTATTTGTTACCCTTTAGCGTAAGGTAAGGAAAGTATTTTACTTATTATTTATTCTAGAGGTGTTCGTTGTAAGCTATAATAAGGCAGTCTATTTATATCTATCTATAGCGCAGTTTCCTTCTAGGTTATTTCTTATGCTCCTCTTTTTCTGCCTTATATTATGCGCATGTTGGTTCTTCGCAATATATCTATATATAGAATTAGTGTGTAGGATTTTAGTAGTCTAGATAGTACTTTAGTACGTAGTCTAACTTCTTATTTTTATAGGGTTACATTTCTTTTAGTGCCTAGTAGGGTTCTATGTAGTCCTAAATATTTAGTTTATACTTAGGTGACATAGGGTTATCTTCTTTCTACCTACTTTATAGGTAAAGAGTAGGAGATTGTAGTATCTCTTCTACGTTTTTTACGTTATAGTATATATTAGAGTTATCTTCTGGATCTTTGTATAGTTGTGAGTTAAGTAAATCTAATTACTTACTTTACTCTAGTGTGACGTGTTAGTAACTAAATAGTGTTGTAATAACTTCCTATTCCTTATTAGGTTCTTAGTCTTTAATAGTTAGTACATTTAATTTAGTTTAATAGACTTTGTTCTTTAATCTACAGTTCCTAGCTATATAGCCTAGTTTGCCACATATAAAGCATTTATAGGTCTTAGTTATTAGTTATTAACTTCTATCTAAAACGCGTTTATTAGGCTGCTTAGGGCCTATCCTTCCTCCTTTTCCTTTACCTATGTAGTTAAACTAGATATCTTCTATTAGTTTATATCTCTAGTAGTTCCTTAGCTATTACTTTTAGATAATTCTAATAGGGTTCTTATAAACTGTTTTTACTAGTTATCTAAAGCTTATTGCCCTAGGGTTTTAGTGGAGCTTCTATTGTAGTAAAAACTACTCTCTATTAATTCTAATAGTTTCTTTATATAGTTCTTTAAGATTAGTAATTTGTACACTACTACGTAGGAGTTCCTCGCGTAGTTTCTATTTAAGTCCTTATTTGTATATATCCTAAAGAGATTTATTATCCTAGTTAAGTTATACAGCGTATTTACGAAACTTAGCTATATACTTAGCTACTAATTGTTTCTAAGTTATAGTCTAAATCTTTGCTTTTATAATAGAGTCCTTATTAGCAATCCTAAAGAGTTGTTTAAAGCATTTCTTAAAGTTATTATAATCTTTAATAATGCTAACTATATTAGTATAGTTATCTACGTAGTTATTGTTATTGTTGTTATAGTCTATTCCTAGGTACTTTTTAAGGTAGGGATAGATCTATAATCCTGCATCTCCTCGCATATATGTTACTATAAAGATAACCTTCTTTTTATCTTTAAGGGGTTTGCCTAAGTTAAAGAAGTAGAGGTCTAACTAGAGAATCTAGATATTAGTTTAAGATTATTTACTAAAGTAGAGATTAGGTTTATACGCCTTACTACTATCCTTTATAGGAGTAATCTTAGCGGCACCTAAAGCTGTAGAAGAGGTAAGAGTTTGTAAAGTACTTATATTAAGGGTGTTTAAGATATTAAATCTAAAAGGGTAGCTAGTCCTAAAGGGTTAAGGTTAGTTCTTAGGCAGGAGTACTTACAGAAGGTAGAAAGTCTTATTAATATAATAGTATCTTGCGAAGTGTAATAAGTTAACAATTTGGTCTACTAGAATCCAAACAATAGATTAATAAACAGATTAAACATAAGTATAGAGAGCCCATTCTTACGTTCCTATATACTAAGGCTACTCCGCTGCTTAGTGCCACTAAGTAACTAAGCACCTTACGTAACCTGCTCTACTACTTAGTGCTGCTAAGCAACTAAGCACATTACATAACCTAATCTAAGTTACTTAGCGTCTCTTTGTTACGTTCGTAACCCTATCGTCGCTTTATTACACCTTTATAAGCGCCTAAGTCCCACGTTGTTATCTGGTACGTAACACTATTACATTAATGCGATTAAGACTAATGGACTTTATACTAAAATACTATATATTAGATATATTAGAATTATAGCAGAGCGTAGTGTCCTAGAATTAAACACTGTATACGTAATAAACCTAAATAATAACAAATAGGAATTATTGCAATTTAAAGTTTACTACTATAAAAAGTGTAGTAATTATTTAGATAAGGGCACCTTATGCTTTGTAGTAAGTTTGTGAGGTCTAGTTATAGGCAATAGTACTTACTTCACACTAGGAAGGATAGTAAAAGGATAACTCTAGTAATATTAATAGAATAAAACTTGTCTTATATTAAGTTAACGCGCGGCGTAGGTTTCACGCAGCTAGCTTACTTAGCGCACAGACCCTCTATAAGGCATTAGCGCTAGATACTATAATACCACAATAATATTGTGATCTACCTATTACAGAACCTCCCCCTCTAGCTATAGTCCTCTATAGTATACTATGGCCTTAATAAAAACCTTACCTTATAGGAAAGGAAAAGAGTGTCTATAGGGGTGCGTGTTACGTACGTAATAGTAGTATGTTATAAGTAAATAGTATACGTTGCAAACGTATTATACGTGTTATTTATTATAAGACTTCTACGCCTTCTATTTACTGTAGCCTCTTGTAATATAGGGTAATAGGCCTATATAGTGTTAATGTTATTTTAATCTTTGTGTGCTCTCTACCTATATAACACATATATAACTTATTTTTAGTATAGATAGAGCGCTTAATCTTTAAATAACCCCCTTAATTACTTAAAATACTGTACTATCTAGTACCTAAATATATTAAGAAGTCTAATCTCTATAATGCTACCGCCTTTGCGTTTAGTAGAGATACTAAGCGTATAGACTATAACGTAGTGCTTATAACTTATATACACTGCGCGTAGAACTTAGTAAAGCTCCCTAAGAACTATGCTAAAAATAATAATAAGCGCTGTAACTATTATGTTAAAGGTAATTACAAAGGGTACGACTTAGTATGTCTAGAGTTACGTGTTATATATACGCTTTAGCTAATACTTGTAGGTGCTAAAAGTAATAAATAGGCGACTTAATTGCCTATACGCCCTTTATAACTACTACTATATTATAGTTATAGAGACCCTAGGTAGGTAGCGTAAGATAGATAAGCGTGTAAAAGTAGTAGGCCTAAAGCTAGCTTATTACTAGAAGTAATTTAACTTAGAGCTAGCTAACTGCTAGCGTGTTACAGCTTATATTAGTACACCTATAGGTATAGCGACCTAGGTGCCTACTACTAGCTCTTAGTATCTAGGCTTAATCCTAGTAGAGTAGTATTAGATTACTAATACTCTTAAGGTAGTTATTCCCCTTATATAGTAGATAGTAAGTTTACACCTTTTCCGCACTTAAAACGCATACTAATAACTTATTCTAGATTAATTTAGCGTCTGTTCCTTACTGTAATAAGGGCGACTTAGATAATAGTAATAAAGAGAGTAGGGAAGAGGTTACTGCTAGAGGTATAGTAGGCGAGAATAGTAAAAATAGTAAAGATAATAAGGATAATAAGTAGTAGAAGTATAAGCAGCGCGTAGTTTAGTTAGATTACTTTTTAGAAGCTAGCCTATAGGCCTTAAGTAAATACCCTTAATAAGCTATAAGTGCTCCCTAAGCTATAGTGCTTTATAATAATATATATTATATCTATATTTTATATACTCTTATTATATCCTTTGCCTTTTCTTTATATACGTAGCTCTTTTCCCTTTAAAAGTTTAGACTAGGTTATCTATATCTTTAAAGTCTAACTCTAAAATCTAGGTATCCTAAGTCTTATTATAGCTTTTCTAGTAGAGTAGGTATTACTTTTACCCCTTTCTTATTTGCTTAGCTAGGAATTCTTCTACTTCCTAGGCTTCTCCTCCTTTAGGTGTGACCTCTAGTAGCTAGGTGTTAATGTCTTTTACTCCTAGCCTTAGTTTCTATTATTTAAGAAAAGAAATGTAAAACACGTTGTAAATGCGATAGTATAGTAGAAGGAGTAGGTAGTATACCTACGTTCTAACTGCGTCCTGCACTTAAAAGGGCCTAATAAATTTTCTTAATAGCTTTTTGCTTAGTTATTAAGGCATATATATATTTTTTATACTAAGTAGGACTAAGTTGCCTCTCTAGAATAACTCTTACTTATGCTTCTTATTATAGTACTAGCTCTAATACTCTTATACTAAGTGTAGGTGCTCTATAAGTAATGCGCGTGCACTATATATACGTTTTACTCTCTTAACTATATTTAGTAGCTCCCCCTCTAGCCTACTATCTATAGGAGGCGTAGTGAGGATAAGGTGCTTACTATATACTATATAGAAAGGTGTTATTTTTGTTAAATTGTAGATAGAGTTATTGTATGCAAATTAAACTGTTAGGAGTAGTTTAATCTAGTTTATTTATAGAGGTGTAATAAATATGCGAAGGTATTGTTTAAGCATCTAATTCTAGCGCTCTGTTTGCCTATTTGTTTAGCGGTAGAAAGTAGTGCTAAGCCTACGCTTTACCTATAGTTAGTAGTATATTTCTACCTAAAAAGCGGAGGTGAAGGTAGAGCCCCTATTAGATATAATACCTTTCTAAATACTAAACTTTAAAATAACCTCTTAGAAGTAGGCTTCTATAAATTCCTTTACATCCTATATTTTCTATGTAGGGATATAGATAGCTATCTTAAAAAAGTGGTATATAATTATAAGAATTATATTAAAAGCGCAGCTGCCTTAATTCTTTGCTAGTAGGAATCTAGTTATAAAGTTTAGTAAGACTTCCTTAAAGATATCCTTTAGCGTTAGAAGAGGTAATAGCTAGCTATATTTACTATGCCTTAGAGCTTTGCTCTTTTAGTAAATAGTATAAGTCCTTACGTACTTCTAAATATTTTAACCTATAAGAGGCTAATAGTAGGTCCTCTTAATAGCCTTAAGCGTTCTACGTGTACTAAAGTGGCCTACTATATGCGTATTATAGTGCTAGAACAAAATCTCTTACCTAATTACTAGTTTATCTAGGATATATAATCTGCTATTATATTTTAGGACTTCTATTTTATTAAGGCGCTATACTTGCGCCTTACTACTACTTTAAGTGCTTCTCTTACGCCTTAAGCTAGTAATACGCTTAATAGTAAAGGCGTTCTTTTACTAAAGCTACTAAACTTTAGTAATAAAGTTAGACTCTTTTATTATAGGTTTACTACTAACTAATACTCTAGCTAGTAAGCGTAGTACACATAGTGTGTATACTATAGCACTAGTAGTAGGGACCCTTATAGCTCTGTAAATATTAGTAATATATATCTTATATGCGCCTAATAAGCTTAGCTTGTTTATAGATCTGCTTACTCTACTATACTTAGTCCTCTGTAGTATTTTGTTCTATAGAGTAGGTAATAAATATGTTAGTAATAGGTTCTCCTATGCGTAATCTGCCCTTCTTAATAGTCTATCCGCTAGGTTTATTTTCCCTAGGCAGTTGTTAAGATCCGAAGGCTAGGCCTCCTGGGATCTTCATATGTATCTACATTCGTTGTTCAAGTGGCACAGCACAAAAGGTCATGTGACCTAATTAGTGTGATTAGAGCACTAAGACAACTAATTAGACTAAGCACTTAACATACTAAGCAACTGATTAGTGCTTAATTAGTTTAATTAGAGCGATTAGTCCACTAATCGCTTAAAGTATATAGGAACGTAAGGATAGGCTCTCTATACTTGTGTTTAATCTGTTTATTAATCTATTATTTAGATTCTAGTAGACTAAATTGTTAACTTATTACACTTTGTAAGATACTATTATATTAATAAGACCTTCTACCTTCTGTAAGTACTCCTACCTAAGAACTAACCTTAACCCTTTAGAACTAGCTACTCTCTTAGATTTAACATCTTAAACACCCTTAATATAAGTACTTCACAAACTCCTACCTCTTCTACAGCTTTAGGTGCCGCCAAGATTACTCCTATAAAGGATAGTAGTAAGGCGTATAAACCTAATTTCTACTTTAGTAAATAATCTTAAACTAACGTCTAGATTCTTTAGTTAGACCTCTACTTCTTTAACTTAGATAAACCCTTTAAAGACAAAAAGAAGGTTATTTTCGCAGCAATATATATATAAGGAGATACAGGATTATAGATCTATCCCTACCTTAAAAAGTACCTAGGAATAGACCACGACAATAATAACAATAATTACGCAAATAAACACGCTAATATAGTTAATATTATTAAGGATTATAATAACTTTAAGAAATGCCTTAAATAACTCTTTAGAATTACTAATAAGGACTCTATTACAAAAGCAAAGATTTAGACTATAACTTAGAAATAATTAGTAGCTAAGTATATAGCTAGGTTTCGCAGATACGCTGTGTAACTTAACTAGGACAATAAATCTCTTTAGGACATGTATAAATAAGGACTTAAATAGAAACTATATAAAGAACTCTTATATAGTAGTGCACAAATTACTAACCTTAAAGAACTATATAAAGAAACTATTAGGATTAATAAAGAGTAGTTTTCACTATAACAAGAGCTCTACTAAAACCCTAAAGTAATAAGCTTTAGATAACTAGCAAAAATAGTTTATAAGAATCTTGTTAGAATTGTCTAAAAGTAACAGCTAAGGAACTACTAGAGATATAAACTAATAGAAGATGTCTAGTTTAACTATATAGGCAAAGGAAAAAGAGGAAGGATAGGCCCTAAGCAGCCTAATAAACGCGTCTCTAATAGAAGTTAACAACTAATAACTAAGACCCATAAATGCTTTACATGTAGTAAACTAGGCTATATAGCTAGGAACTATAAATTAAAGAACAAAGTCTATTAAACTAAATTAAATGTACTAACTATTAAAGACTAAGAACCTAATAAGGAATAGGAAGTTATTACAACACTATTTAGTTACTAACACGTCACACTAGAGTAAAGTAAGTAATTAGATTTACTTAACTCACAACTATACAAAGATCCAGAAGATAACTCTAATATATACCACAACGTAGAAGACGTAGAAAAGATACTAAGATCTCCTACTCCTCACCTACAAAGTAGGCGGGAAGAAGACAACCCTATGTTACCTAAGTATAAACTAAATATTTAGGACTATATAGAACCCTACTAGGCACCAAAAGGAATGCAATCCTATAAAAATAAGAAGTTAGACTATGTACTAAAGTACTATCTAGACTACTAAAATCCTACACACTAATTCTGTATATAGATGTATTATAAAGAACCAACATACGCACAACATAAGGTAGAGAAAGAGGAGAATAAGAGATAACTTAAAAGGAAACTGCGCTGTAGATAGATATAAATAGACTGCCCTATTATAGCTTATAATAAACACCTCTAGAATAAATAATAAGTAAAATACTTTCCTTACCTCACGCTAAAGGGCAATAAATACTATAATATACTTATTAACAGAGACTATATATAACTATACTAGTACACATGTCTAAACTAAGACTATAAATACTACTATATAGCTAAATATTTAGACAGCTTTATAAACTGCCCTCTGTAAGAAGTAACAATAGAGCTACTAATTTAACTAGTATATAGGAATAGTAAAGACTATAGGAGGAAAAATAGAAGAACATCCTTATAGGAAGAAGAAAAAGATAATCTACACAAGCTATATACTTAAGAATAATAATAGAAGCGGATGCTTAGAAACGTATACTAGGCACTAGAACTTAACTATAACCTATACAAATAGATGTCTTTTTTAGGCCTAAACTTAGACAAGAAAATGCCTTTATTAAATTAAATACTATAGCAAGCACAGCATTAGTTAAGCTACTAGTATAGCTTAAAGAAATATAGGCTTAAGCTCTTATAGACTTAGGAGTAGAAAGAAACTTTATATTTTATTAGATAGTAAGATAAGCAGGACTTATAATATTAGAGAAAAAAGTACCCTATATTATCTATATCGTAAATAGATTCCTAATGCCTAAGATACCTTAAATATACTAGGAGGTCACTACCACAATAACAGTCTAAGGACATAGAGAGGAACTTACCTTAGATGTCTTACTAGGATCCAAGTATAAGTTAGTCTTAGGATTACCTTAGTTAACAATACACAACCTATAGATTAACTAGGGTATAAAGAAAATATTATTTAAACGCTATAATTATATATTATAAGCAAAGCCTACGCATTAACTAAAAATAATAGTAGATAAGGGAGTTATTAATAATATAATACTGCAACAAATAGTTAAAAAATAGAAGCACACCTTAGCAGACGCTAGTAAGTACTACTAGGTTAAGAAGCGTAAAAAGGAGGACAACAGCACACCCCTTACCTTACTAAAAGAGTACAGGAAATAGACACATATATTTATAGAAAAAGAAGGAAAAGCAAACCTACCTAAATATTAACCCTAGAATCTTACAATAGACCTAGAAGAAGGGAAGACGCCACCCTTTAGACCACTATACAGTAAAACAGGAGAAGAACTCCTTAAAGAACGTAATTTTATTAAGATAAACCTTGAGAAAGGATATATATAACTATTAAAGTCACTAGTAGTAAGCCCTTTTATGTTTATTAAGAAAAAGGATAGATTAGACAGACTATGCGTTAACTACTAACAACTTAATAATATAATAATAAAGAACTAATATCTACTACTAAACATTATAGAGTTACAAGATTAACTATCTTAAGCTAAGATATTCATAATAATAGATCTAAGAGACAGTTACCACTTTATACAAATTAAGAAAGGTAAAGAATAGAAAACAGCGTTTTAATCACGCTATAGACTATTTAAATATAAGGTTATACCTTTTAAACTTACAAACGCACTAGCAGCTTTTATAGCACTTATTAATAACATACTTTACAAATATCTAGACATATTCGTTATCGCGTATATAGACAATATCCTCGTCTTTTCTAAAAATAAATCAGACCACACTAAGCATATACAGACAGTACTAGAAGCACTAGACAAAGCATGCCTTTACATTAAACTTAAGAAATGTAAGTTTAACATTAAATAACTCAAATTCCTAGGATATATTATTACTACAGAAGGAATTAAGATAGCACTAAGTAAAGTTAAATGCATTAAGAACTAGCTAATACTAAAGATAGCTAAGAATATCTAAGAATTCTTAGGATTCTATAGATTTAACTAATAATTCATTTAAAATTACGTAAAGGTCACAATACCTTTAATAAATCTTATAAAGAAGGACGTACCCTTTAAATAGATAAATAAGTGCAGAATGTTATTCTAACTCCTTAAGATAGTATGTATTATAGAACCTGTCCTTATTTATTTTAGAAGTGATAAACTACTACATTTTAAAATAGACGCTAGCGATCTTACGCTAGGCGCCTGCGCTAAATAAAAACGTAATAGTAAATAGCACCTAATTGCCTATTACTTATGTAAATTTAATAACGCCGAAACACAATACAACATATATAATAAAGAACTCTACGCTATTGTTAAAGCTTTAAAGCACTAGAGGATTTACGCACTTAGTTACTTAATACTAGAAATCTATATAGATTATAAGAACCTTCTAAGGTTTATAACAACAAAAGAACTTACGCCACAATAATAAAGATAGTTATAAACTATAGGGCAGTATAAGTTTAAAATTATCTATATAGCTAGGAAAGAAAATAGCAGAGTAGACGCTCTTAGCTAACAAAGTAATCTAGTAGGAGAAAAAGTAAAAACCTTCTCTGTAATCCTTCGCAAAGCTAAAGATAGATCTCTAGAACTAATAGTAGAACTAAATTAACTTTTAGTAATTAACTAAGAAGTTCTAGAACATCTATAGACTAAGATTATCTAACAATACCACGATAACCCTATGTACAGACACCTAGGTATTACAAAAATAATAGAACTTATCTAAAGGAATTACACCTTTAAAAGAATTAAGGAAGCTGTAATAACTTATATCTATAAATATACAGAATACTAAAGAAATAAACATAGTATACATTTTAAATATAGAGAGATGCAAGTAATTAGAATACTAATAGCACTATAGAAAGACATCGCTATAGATTTTGTTATAGGAATTCTAAACTCTAAGGATCTAACAACAGGAATTAAATATAATAGTATACTAGTAATAGTCTACTAACTAACTAAGTATATCAAGCTTATTCTATGCCTTAAAAGAATAACGGCAAAAGAACTTACTTTTCTTATCCTAGATAGACTAATTAAACACCACAGAATCCTAAAAATAATTATTAGTAACAGAGACAAGCTATTCACGTTAAATTATTAGATAACGCTTATAGCACTGCTTAGAATAAAACAAAAGCTATTAATAGCTTACTATCTATAAATAGACAGACAGACAGAACGTATAAACCAAACTATAGAAATGTACCTACGCATCTACTGTAACAGTTAGAAAAATAACTAGGTTTTATTACTACCTATAGTATAGTTAGCCTATAATAACAAAGTATTAGTAGTATTAGGACATACACTATTCTATACAAACTACAGAAGACACCTACATCTCTTTAACCAACAATTTCCTATAATAATTAAAGCAAAAGAAGCTATAAATATAGCAGAAAATATAAAGAAAATACACTAATAACTCTAAAAAAATCTCAAGAAAGCTTAGCAGCAATTAATTTCATACTAAAATTAAAAATAAAAAATGGCACCTTAGCTAAAAAAGGGGGATAAAGTATATCTACTTATAAAGAACCTTTAAACTTAGAAGAGAAAACACAAGAAACTAGATTATATTAAGGTTAGACTATTTTACATTTCTAAGCAATATCAGTAGTGAACTACAAGTTAGAACTACTGCTAGATGTAAAGATACACCTAGTATTCCACGTATTACTACTAGAACTAGCAGACCCTAATACACTAGTTAGAACCGCCTTCTACTATAGAACTAAGGAAGAAAATAAATTTAAGGTTAAAAGAATTCTAGAATATAATTAGTATAATAACGTGTACCTTATTAAGTAGAAAGGTTACCCACACAGCGAAAACACTTAGGAACTAGAGAACTACCTAGGAAACTATTAATAAAAAATTAAAAAATTTTACTAATAACCTACACAGCACAATAATATTTATACCTAAAATAGTAAAGGCACTAGATTATTCTAGAATTCTAATAGGAAATCCTTAAAAGCGCTCTATGTTGCAGGGGATAAGAAGGGACCTAAAAGAGTCTTATTAACTACTAGATTAATAGCCTTATAAGATTTAGCCTCCTTAATATTCTTCTCCTTAACCGCTATCGCATTCTTAGTACGCTTATCTAGTAAGTCTATTTACTAACGTAACTAATCTTTATACGCGCGTGCAACCTATAACTTCTTTAACGCCTCTTTATAGGCCTTAAACGTAGCTTTCTATGTTTCTTTTAACTCTTTTATCTATATACGCAATTTCTCTTTCTTTGCTAACAAACGCTTAAACTTAGACTTTAAAACACGCACATTATAATATTAACCTTAATAAACACATTCCTTATATCTTCTAGACTAAACGTGAATTTTATAAATATAGTTATATTTTATATATGTTAAGTATTTCTTAACTATAACTTTGCTAAAGGAGTTAATAAAATTAGTTAAGTAATAGCGATAGATAGTGCTAGACTTAGAAAGTTATTAGGGCATAATGTAAGTAAGCTAACGCTACTTATAACGTAGGGCAAGCTCTAGTTATAACTAGGCATAAGACATAGTTACATAATTTAAGGACAAATCCTAGCAAAGAGGGAGATAATGTTAAGATCTAAAGGCTAGGCCTCTTAGGATTTTTATATGTATCTATATTTGTTGTTTAAGTGGCACAGCACAAAAGGTCACGTAACCTAATTAGTGTAATTAGAGCGCTAAGATAACTAATTAGACTAAGCACTTAATATACTAAGCAACTAATTAGTGCTTAATTAGTTTAATTAGAGCGATTAGTCCACTAATCGCTTAAAGTATATAGGAACGCAAGGATAGGCTCTCTATACTTATGTTTAATCTGTTTATTAATCTATTATTTAGATTCTAGCAGACCAAATTATTAACTTGTTACACTTCGCAAGATACTATTATATTAATAAGACCTTTCACCTTCTGTAAGTACTCCTGCCCAAGAACCAACCTTAACCCTTTAGGACTAGCTACCCTCTTGGATTTAACAGCAGTGTTCTACTTTAAAATTAAAAGCTACTAAGTATATTACTATTAGGAGTTGGGCACAAGTAATGTAGCTTTAGCTTTAAATGTGAAACAATAGTGGATTGTATAGTAGGATGTAGAATAGAGGATAGACAAATCGCTGCCAGATTACTCTGTTAGTAATAGAACTATATAGCCTTGGATTA
Source organism: Paraphaeosphaeria minitans (assembly GCA_015832175.1). Lineage (NCBI taxonomy): Eukaryota > Fungi > Ascomycota > Dothideomycetes > Pleosporales > Didymosphaeriaceae > Paraphaeosphaeria > Paraphaeosphaeria minitans. The sequence continues at coordinate 814,746 of WJXW01000006.1, forward strand.
GGTAATCTCTACCTATATCTAGCTAGCCCTTACTATCCTAGCGCCTAGCCAGATATCTAGGGTTCTAATATTATCCCCCTTTAAAGGATCTCTTGTCCTAAGAGTGAAGCATTTAGCAAGTCCCTTTACTATTTATTACTATTAGTCTTTTATTAGCACTAACTAGCTCTACTAGTACTTAGTAGTTAGCGTAAGTTCTTAACTATCCCTACTTCTTAAACTTAGTAGTAAGCCTAATATTACAGGATCTAAAAGGTTCTACTATTTCTAAGATAGCTTAATTATAGATAATAAGGAGGATTACGTCCTAGTTTATTCCTATTTATACTATTTTATTCTAGATAGTGCCTAAATTATTATAATAGATTTATGCGGCACTTAGGCGCCCTTTGTGTTAGATTATAACTATTTTCGCCTAAGTAAGGCAAGATATCGCTATCTACGCTAGTGTGGCATATAACCACGCTAGCAACTAGCGTCTTAGCGGTAGGGTGGTTATCCTATCGCCTAGGGCTCTTAGACCTGTTCTCTACTTATATTTTCTTATAGTAAGTGACATTATGCGGCCCTTAGATTAGCGCATTCTAGCGCAACTTAGCACTAACTATACTAAAGAGTCGCACGTTGTACCTTTTTAGTATATATTTAACACTTTTTGTACATCTTTGGCAATTATCGACACTAATTAGCACTAATAGGCAACAATTAGTATTAGTTAGCACTAATTAGCACAAATTAGTACTAATTATTACAAATTATAATAGCTCTATCTAAGAAGCGCTCTCTTCGCGACTATTATATTAATATAATTAAGACTAACAGACTTTGTACTAAAATACTGTGTATTAGATGTATTAGAATTATAGTAGAGCGTAGTATTTTAGAATTAGACACTATATGCGTAATAGACCTAAATAATAATAAATAGGAATTATTACAATTTAAAGGTTACTACTACAAGGAGTGTAGTAATTATTTAAATAAGGGCACCTTATGCTTTACAGTAAGTTACTTTCTAGCGTTATTTAGCGCTATTTGGCACTATTAGGTTCTAATAGGCGTATATAGCCCCTATTTAAGGTACTTAGGCTCCTTAAGACCCTTAAAGTCTGTTTTAGGTCTATCCTAGGAATAGATATCTAAGTCTTAGTCGCAGCGTTTAAGGAAGCTAATACTATAGCCTAAGTGTCCTATAAAGCTACTAAAGAGGAGTATAAGGTCTAGTGTAAGGACCTAAAGTATATTACGGCTCTAGCTAATCTTACTAAAGGCTAATTACAACTTATAGCTAAACCTATTACTTTTTTATTATAGAATAAGGAGAACGCGCTCTTTAAAGTGTAGAAGCTAAGAATAGAGGCTAATAAGAGGGTAATAGCTATAGCTACACGTATTATAATGGAGCTAAATAAGTATAGGTACTATTTAGTGTAATTTAGCACAAATTAGCGCTAATTAGTATATAGGGACTTACGTAGGTACGCTAAGAAATTCTAGGCCTATAATAGGGCCTTTATACTTAAAGATAAGTGCGCTAACTCTAGTGTACTTTTAGATAGTTGTTCTCGCTCTAGAAAGGTGCTTAAGGCTAAGGCTTATCGCATTAAGTGTAAAATAGAGTTAGAAGATAAGGCAATCTCTCTATATAAGGCTAAGGCTCTAGTATAGATATACTATAGTACTATTTAGAGTAAGTTAGCACTAACTAGCGTAATAGGTCCCTAGCTATCCCCGCGTAACTATCCTAACTAGCTTTAATATCTCTTTAGTAGAAACTGCCGCAGCTAATACTAAAGCCTAACTAGAAGCTGCTTATAGGGACGCTAAGGTTATATCTACGCTAGCTACTCCTACTTTAGCGCGGTGTGGCGTAAAGAGGTGTAACCTAAACTTATCTACTATTTCTAAGCCCCTAGTGGACTTCCCACCTATTAATAGTACTAATACAGAGAAGTTAGCGTACTTTAATTACTGTTTTATAACTTCTTTCTATACTAAAGGCCTAGCGACTTAAAGTAGCTCTAATAAGAGTTATTAGGATTAATTATTTAAATAAGGACGTAATAAAGCACCACACGGCCTAAATAGGCATAATATAGCACAGTATAGCATGAATTAGCGTAAATAGGAATATAATGGTAGAATTTGGCAATAATAGTAATAATCTGGCGTTAGTTAATTTTAAATGGCACATTTGCCTGGCTTTTTAGGCTATTGCCTACAAATAGGTAACATTTTAACGTAGGTTCCTATTTTAGTTAGTTATTAACCCTGTTTTAGGTAATAAGAGGCTTTCTGCCTTATAATAATATAATTTAATCCAGATTATGCTAAATTGTACGAATATATACTAGATTATACTAGAATTGCAATGTTACTAACATTATCCTTATTCTTTATTAATTTTAAAGGGTGTCGCATATACTAATTAGTATTCCTATACCTATTAAAACACTCTACCTAACTAGCTAACTATCTACTAAACTCCCTGTAGGAGACACGTAGGGTTTCTAAAAGGATAAAAGGGTCTATAGTATCTAATTATAAGTTAATGTTCGCATATTGTACTAAATTAGGACATTTTGTGCTAGGTAGGTCTAACTTAAACTAACCTTTTTATATAGGTTCTTAGCGTTTGCTAATTTTCCCCTTTAAGGGAGGTTGCCTACGACCTCTTTTTTTCGCCTCTAGACGTGTAGTTATTAACCTTCTTAGGGATATCTTAAGCTTTTTCTAGAACTCTTTAAGCGTATTTCTGCTAATTAATATAGTAGGTTCCTAAGAGTTTTCTTCTAGATTATATCTGCTCTATTTAATAAGGTATTCTTATTATCCTAACTTATTTTGTTATCTATTAACAATATAGTCCACTTTATACACATTATCGCTATATTAGCGCAATATGTCTTTAATTAGTGGTTATTAGTGGGGTGGTTTCCTACGTAATTCGTATAGTTCTAGTAGAGAAGGATAGAACACTAGATAAACCTTACCTAATTTAGGTAGGTTTACTTAGTAGGCTGTAGGTGGAGACCTAATACACTTATCTACTACTCTAGGGCCTAGGAATTTCTAGTCCATCTTTTTGTTTAGTTGTGCAGACTTTAGATTCCTGTTTAAAACCTATACCTTATTATCTTTGTTAAGTTACAAAGGGGTTCTCTTCTTATTAGAGATAGATTTTTAGTACTTCTATACTACTTACAGCTTCTTTCTTATATTTACGCGTATTTCTATTAATCTTAACGCTATTTAGTAGCCCTTTAGGCTTTCCCCGCCACCTAGCAGTATATTAGGCTAGGTTAGGTTAGAGGGATTATATCTAAAGCACACTTAGTATAGTGTGTACCCTATTACTAAATGTTTACTGTTATTATATACATATTCTGCTAGAGAGATCTATATTACCTAATTATCTTGCTTTAGGGAGTAGAAGATTCGCAAGTATTATTCTAGTGTTTAGTTCTAGCATTCTATTTGCCTGTTAGTCTAAGGGTAAAAAGCTAAGGTTAAAACCCTCCTTAAGTTTAGGTAATAATAGAAAGTATTCTAGTGTTTTACTTTTATTACTAGTCCTCTGTCTAAGAGTATACTCTCTAGATTACTATAAAGTCTAATAACCTCACAAATCTAAGCCTAAGCTAGGTTAGTGCTATCCTAATCTATCTAGGCTAGTATATAATAAGCTATCTTAGAAAATTAATTAATAATTACTAAGATAGCGTTATATGTTAGTCCTAAGAAGCGACTTAGGGGCAGATTAGTAATAAAGTCTATTATTATGTACTACTATAGACAATCTAGGATAAGAAGCTGCTATAAAAGACTATAAGGCTTATGTCTTTTATAGATTACCTATTAGCACTACTTATAGTTATAAACATAGTTAGCAACCTCCTTATTTATACTAGTTTAGCAAAACTTCTATTAAACGCGCTTAAGCGTCTGAGTTACACTAAAATATTCTAAGAGAGGGCTATTATGGCAGCTCTTAATAGCTTTTGTGCGCTTTAAGGGAGACTTAAGCTATACTAGACTAGTTAGTTCTAAGCTATAGCCACTTAGACTAAATTACGCTAACTTGTTAACCTTATTATCTAATAAGTTTAAATCTTTAGATTTAATAGCCTCTTAGTCCTCTAGGGAGAGGTAGTTACTAAGACTACCTTTATTTAACCTCTTGAAGTAATAGGTATCTCTATAGGGCCTATTACCCTATCTTATTTAACTTCTAGAGGGGTTGGTCTCTTAATAGGGCTTATTGCCCTATCCTATCTAGTTTCTAAAATAGGTAGAGATAGTAAAGACTAGAGCGTATCTGTCTTACTTTTCTAATAATAGATTAGCTAAAGGCTTAATAAAGGCTTTATTATTCTTCTACTTAGCATCCTAGGTGCTAAGCATGTAGTCTAGGCGCCTTAATAGGCTGTCTACTAGATTTATTAATCCTGCCCTATAAGTTATAATAAAGTTATACTTACTTAGGGTAAAGTATAACTAGACATAACGTAGTGTAAGCGTCTTAGTCTCTATAAACTATTAAAGGTTATAATAATCTGTTAAAACCTTAAAGTGTTAACCTTAAAAGTATTAATACTAGTGTTTAACTAACTTAATAATAGCAAGGAGTTCCTTATTATAAGTATTATAGTAGTACTACGTAGTGCTTAATTTCCTTAAGAAGAAGTTAATTAGTTACTATAAGCCTAACTTATTGCCTTTAGGCATAAGTTAGCTACAAATAGCACTAATTACTCTACTTAAGGCATTAGTTTTAAGACGTGTCTATTGTCTATGCTTAAAGTGCACTAGTATAGGCACTTTAAGGAATACGTCTTTTAGCGTCTAGAAGGCTTTAGTACCTTCTAGCCTAATATCTAGGGCTACGCTCTCCTCTTTTTGCATCGCCAGCCTCTACCTAGCGCTATCTAGCGCTTTCTTAGTTAAACTAGTAAGAGGTAGCGCTATTTAGGAGAAATTGGTAATAAACTATTAATAATAATTTATAAAGCTAATAAAGACGCGTATATTACATATATAGATTAGTTTTAACTATAATCGTATCGCATTAACCTAATCTAGGTTAATTGTAAGCCTTTCTAGAGAAACAACAAACCTAAGGTACTCTATAGTAGTAGTGTGCTATTTATACTTCTTTAGGTTAATAAAGAGCTTTACTTAGCGCAGCCTCTTTAGAATCTCCCTTATATAGGCCTTATATTCCTTTAGTGTATTAGAGAAGATTAATATGTTATCTAGGTATATAATATAGGTGACATTGATTAGGCTAGTTAGTATCTAGGTAATTAGGCCCTAGAACTAGGCTAGTGCGTTAGTAAGGCTAAAGGGCATTACTATATATTTAAAATAGCTATATCTTATGCAGAAAGCGGTTTTCCACTTATCTCCTTCTGTAATATAAACTTAATAGTACGCTTCTTTTAAGTTAAGCTTTATAAATATCTTAGCTTATTTTAGTTAGTCTAGAGATTTAATAATTAGTAGGAGAGCTCTGCAATTCTTAATTATAATCTTGTTAAGACCTTAATAATCTACACATAGGCGTAAAGTGCTATCTTTCTTTTTTATAAAGAGTATAGAGGCACTAGCTAGGGATTTTAAATAGTAAATCTACCCTCTAGCTAAATACTCCTTAACGTACTTCCTTAATGTCTCCAACTTAACTATAGAGAGGTTGTATATAGGGTAATGCGGAGGTATACTACCTTTTACTAAATTAATTTATAAATTGTGGTTAGCATAAGTAGCGAGGTCTTTATAGTCCTTATTTAAGGCTATATTAGCAAGATTAGAGTAATAGAATAGTATTTCTACTATTCTATTCCTATCTGCGCTAAATAGTGCTAGTACGTCTATATTAGATACTATGCACGCGTATACAGAGACATAAAGGTCTTATATAGTATAATTAAACTGCTTAGCGTCTTCTACTGCGATTTTTAGTAGACTAGTACTTCCTTAGTGTTACGTCTCTAAAATAGCACACGTTAGGTTGCAACGTTTACTTTTAGGTTTACTTAATTAAACTAAGGTAAACCTAGAAGAATATTATAACCTATAAGGTTAGTAACTACACAGGGTACCTTCTATTATTACTTTCGCCCACATAAGTCCTTAAGTTCTATAGATAGCACTATTATACTATAAACCTTAATATTAGACCTATTTACTGCCTAGGTAGGCCACCCTATTAATAGTTTAATATTAACCCCCTACTCTTTCGCCTTTTATAGTAAAAGGAGGTTTAACGCTAAAGCAGAATCTACTAAGGCGTTAATAGTATTCTTTTTAATTCTAGCTAGGAGAATAAGTATTCCCCTTAGCTAGGTATAAAGCTAGTTAAAAGGAGATCCTAACTATTTTACCTTTAGAACTTTGTTAAAGTGCCTTACAACTATTAATATATAGGTAGTAAGGGTAGCTACTACTCCTTTTATCCCCTACCTTTTCCCGCACCTTATTCCCTATTACGTGTAGACTAGGTATTTTAGGTCCTAGGTGTAGCTAGCTTATCTAGAGTAGGGTAATTAGGTCTTAAGTAGTCTAGCCTTCTATAATACTAGTAAGAAGTGTTAGTTACTAGTAGTCTAGTGCTAGATAGCGCTAACTTAGGACTCTTAGTGCTATTACTTTGCTTTCTTAGTCTCTTAACTGCCTTTTAGGGTTTTTTATCCCCCCTAGAATCTAGTTACTCTAGGCGTTAATGTTCTATACCCTTTAAGTATAGATTAAGAGCTAAAGATCCTTAATTTAGCTTATCTATCTAATAAATAATTAAAGCCTAAAGTTTAACATCTATAACTATAACTTAGAGCCCTAAGGGGATTACTTACAGCTGCTATTAAATAGAAAGTAGAAGTAATCCTACGTATTCTAGCTTTTATTATTTAAGGTCTATTATTCCTAGCTCCTCCTAGTAACTTTATAAATAATCTAATAGCTCTAATAGGCTCTAATTTAGTCTCTATTAGTATCTCTTAAGCTAATTATATGCTAACTAGCGCCTTTCTTTAAAAGATCCTAAAGCTTCTAGTATTTTATCCTTTAGGTTAGCCTAAGTAAGTAACTAGTTAGGGTCTGTTAATAACTAGGCTTAAACTTTAGTTCTCTATACTATATAGTAGACATCTAATATATACTAGAGGGCGTAGGTGACTTTAAGGTCCTTATCTACAAAGTAGTCCTTTAAGGACTAGAAATAGAGCTTATAGTTATCTCTTTAATAATTAAACTCCCGTTAGTCTCTTTAGGTATATTTATACAGCTACTTTTATAAAGGTTATAATAAAGATACTTTAGGGGGATTCTACGTCTTAGTAGAATCTTTTATAGGCTTATATAGGACTTAAGTGTCTTTTACCTCCTATTATTATTTTATCTAGTTAATTCTATTAAGTTTAGCTATATTCCTTCTCTCTTTAAGCTATTATTTAGCTTTCTTAAGCTGTTTAAGGATAGTACTAGAAGAATTATCCTTAATATCTAGAGGTATCTTAACTTAGCCCTCTCTAGCGTGTCTAGGCGTAGACTAACCTTAATGTGTAAGAAGAGGAGCACGCTAGTCCTCTAGCTTACTTAGTATAGGAGATAGGCTTAAATATAAGAATTCCCCTCCTATAGGCTCCTAAGCATCCTAGTATTAGGTATAAGAGCGCGTAGGCTGTAAGGTATCTACTATTATAGCCTAGTTATTATAAGTAGAAGCCTTTTAAAACTAAACTACTTATATATATAGTAAGCGATTTAAATATTAGGAGTTAGGTATAAGTAATATAGCTTTAGCTTTAAATGTGAAACAATAGTAGATTGTATAGTAGAATGTAGGATAGAGGATAGACGAATCGCTGCCAGATTACTCTGTTAGCGATAGAACTATATAGCCTTGGATTAGGTGATCTCCACCTGCATCCGGCTGGCCCTTACCATCCCAGCGCCCAGCCAGGTACCCAGGGTTCTGACAATTACCTATTATACTTATTATAGGTTTAGCTTCTATACAGCGCGTATACTACGTAAGTTATTATAGTTACTTAGCACTTAAATTGTGTGCTACGTGCTATTTAAATAATGTCTCTATTGCTTAAAGCAGTAGATAATAGTAAAGAGCTTAAAGTTATATACCTTATAATTTAGCTCTACTACTTAAAGTTTTCTTAATATAAAAGTAATTAGGTGCTACTTTTAGTCCTTAAATAGCTGCGAAAGGATACTATATATTATAAAAGTAGATATGTTAGTCTTTAATTAGATTAGTAGCGTAGGGTTAAAGTAGCGTAGGATAGACGCACTTAAGAAGCGCGTTTTAAGTATTTTAAAAGTATTATTAGCTTCTACTAACTATTAGAATACTTAGTTCTTCTTAAGTAGGTCTAAAGGAGGAGCGGTTTCTTACATATATGCCTTAAAAAATTACCTATAAAAGTTTATAAAGTCTAGAAATAACTAGAGCTCTTAGATACTAGTTAGCTGTAGCTATTCTATAATAGTTACTATGCGCACAGGATTAGCGCAGATTCCTTACATAGTTATAATAAAACTAAGAAAGTAGACTTTACCTAAGGCGAATATATACTTAGTTAAATTAATAAAAAGTTTAGCCTTATATAGTAATTTAAGCACAGCGTAGACAGCACGCTAATAAAGCGTAAGATCCTTATTATAGGTATAGATAAGTATATTATCTAGGTACATAATATATATATAATCTAGGTGTAGTGCTAGTGCCTTATTAATATATGCCTAGAAGCTCGTAGGGGTATTAGTTAAGCTAAATAGTATTACTAAGTATTTAAAGTGGCTATAGCGAGTTTAGAATATAGTTTTCTACTTATCTCTTGCCTAGATCTAAATTCTATAGTAGGCGTTGTGAAGATTAAGGGTTATATAATAGTATACGCCTAATAGGCGGTTAAGCGTCTCTCTAACTAAGAGTAGTAGGTAATAATCCTTAATAGTAATTACGTTAAGGCCCTAATAATCTACGTAAAGCTATAGTGTACTATCTTTCTTAGGGGCGAATAGAATTAGTGTTCTAGCTAGGCTAGTGTTATACCTAATCTATCCCTTTTTTAAGGTATTTTCTAGATACTTCTAAAGTACCTTAAGCTCCCGCTCTAAGAGATTATAAAGCGGTCTATAAGGAGGTTCCTTTCCCTCTATAATAGGGATAGCATAATTAGACTCTTTAAAATTTAGTAGGGTAAATGCTGCTTTTTTGTTAAATATATTACTATATTCGCGTAATACGTTAGGAATATGCGGTACTTACGCTGCGCACGCTTTATTAATATACACTAGGTGCTCTAAGCTTACACTAGTTATCTATAAGACCTCTAGAAGAAATAAATCTAAGCTAGTATACTCTATGTTATTTTTAAAGTTCCTTATAGTGATAAGCTGTATTAAAGCTGTAGTATAGCCCTAACGCTATATTTATAAGCTGTAATTAAGGTAGATATTACCTTTTTATAGAAAGGGGTTACTAAGTAGGAGAGGGATCCCTTTTTTATTAACGCTATAGATAGTAGTTTTTATCCTACGCTCTACCTCTATATTATCTATAATATGTATTTAGAGCGCATAGGCGGCGTAGGTACTTTACCTTTAAGCCCTAATCTATTCTAGTTTAAAGAGCTTAGCCCCTTTAATAGGCTTTAAATTTATTTTAACAGCGATAATCTAGGTAATTAGGCTAATATTAGCCTATAAGTTAAGAATTGTTTAGAGTTCCCTCTCTAGACCTATATCTCTAGCTGCGCTATACGTGCGCTTTATACCTAGTAAGATATAAATTAGTAGGCGCCTTACTATATCTAGGTTATAGGTAAGGCTTAGCCTTTTCCCGCATAGTTTACTTGTATAGGAATCTAGTTAGGATTACTACCTCTATATTTATTAGTATAGTGGCTAGTTTTATAGCACTTATAGTAAGTAACACTTTTCTTGTCTTAGGTCTTACTATTACCTTTAGATATTTAGCAGTTTAGCGTAGTATCTTTAGATTTCTTTAATATATAACATAGGCTTAACTCCTATGTTATAGGTGCGTAGCGTAGGTTTCGCTTAAGCGTAGAGCCTAAAGCGATAAGGTCTTCCCTAGTTATAAGCACCTAATAGTAGTTAGTAATAGCCCTCTATAGCTTAAGTTTAAGCTTAGAGAAAAAGTGCTATACCCTTTACTTCTTAGTGTAAGGTGTAAGTTAATCTTTAAAGATATTAAGGTAAGTTATAAAAGAGTAAATAGTTTAGTCTTTTTACTATATTACCTAAGTATACGCTATAGCTACTTCTAGGCTGTAATTTACTAGGTCTAAAAGTAAGTTAAGTATATACTACTTAAAGTACTTCTAAGTAGGTGTTTCTCCTTTAGCTTTAAAGGTGCGCTTATAGTATATATATTATAGTTCTTTTAGGTCGCCTGTAAGGTACTATATTACTTAGATAACTTTATCTCTATCCTACACAAATTTTTGTGGTAAGAGGCAAAAGGCTACTTTATAGGAATAGAAGAATTTATAATGCTTTTTAAGGTTCTTACCTTTATATTTAGTAGGGTCTTTAGGTTAAAGCGTACACTTAACGTATATTACTATATACGCTATAGGCGCGTCCTACTTATATATATTAGTAGATAGGATTTTAATATTCTTAGTAGTAGCTACTACGCTAGGAGTTTAGCTTATACTTTTAAGTTAGGAGATTTTGTCTTTTAAGGTATAAAGTTAATATATAGCGTAAAGCTTATTACGCTTCTTTTTAGTAACTAGAATACGCTGCTTAAGCGTTAAAGGTAGGCTTAAGTTATATATTACTAGCTCTCCTCCTATATACTAGGTAAGATGGTCTTTACTACCTTTAGGGGCTTTAGGTAAAGTCTACCCCCTACTAGTAGCTTATATAACTCTAGAAGCTATCCTTAGACTATTATAGAGGAAGTATTATTATATAAGGTCTAGTTATAGGCAATAGTACTTGCTTTATACTAGGAAGGATAGTAAAAGGATAACTCTAGTAATATTAATAGAATAATACTTGTCTTATATTAAGTTAACGTGCAGTGTAGGTTTTGCGCAGCTAGCTCGCTTAGCGCACAGACCCTCTATAAGGCCTTGGCGCTAGATACCACAACACTATAACAATATTGTGATCTACCCGTTACAAAGTTACTTTCTAGCGTTATTTAGCGCTATTTAGCACTATTAGGTACTAATAGGCGTATATAGCCCCTATTTAAGGTACTTAGGCTCCTTAAGACCCTTAAAGTCTGTCTTAGGTCTATCCTAGAAATAGACGTCTAAGCCTTAGTCGCGGCGTCTAAGGAAGCTAATACTATAGCCTAAGTGTTTTATAAAGCTACTAAAGAGGAATACAAGGTCTAGTATAAGAACTTATACAGCTCTAGCTAATCTTACTAAAGGCTAATTATAACTTATAGTTAAACCTATTACTCCTTTATTACAGAATAAGGAGAACGCGCTCCTTAAAGTGTAGAAGCTAAGAATAGAGGCTAATAAGAGGGTAATAGCTATAGCTATACATATTATAGTAGAGCTAAATAAGTATAAGTACTATTTAGTGTAATTAAGTATAAATTAGCGCTAATTAGTATATAGTAACTTACGTAGGTACGCTAAGAAGTTCTAGGCCTATAATAGGGCTTTTATACTTAAAAATAAGTGCACTAACTCTAGTATACTCTTATATAGTTATTCTTACTCTAGAAAGGTGCTTAAAGCTAAGGCTTATTGTATTAAGTGTAAAATAGAGTTAAAAAATAAAGCAATTTCTCTATATAAGGCTAAGGCTCTAGTATAGATACACTATAGTACTATTTAGAGTAAGTTAGCACTAACTAGCGTAATAGGTCCCTAGCTATTCCTACGTAACTATCTTAACTAGCCTTAATATCTCTTTAGCAGAAACTGCTATAGCTAATACTAAAGCCTAACTAGAAGCTGCTTATAGGGACGCTAAAGTTATATTTACACTAGCTACTCTTACTTTAGCGCGTTATAGCGTAAAGAGGCGTAACCTAGACTTATCTACTATTTCTAAGCCCCTAGCGGACTTCCTACCTATTAATAGTACTAATATAGAGAAGTTAGTATACTTTAATTACTGTTTTATAACTTCTTTTTATACTAAGGGCCTAGCGACTTAAAGCAGCTCTAATAAGAGTTATTAGGATTAATTATTTAAATAAGGACGCAATACAGCACTATACGGCCTAAATAGGTATAATATAGCATAGTATAGCATAAATTAGCGTAAATAGATTTAGTAACAATAGTAATAATTTAGCGTTAGTTAATTTTAAATAGCACATTTGCCTAGCTTTTTAGGCTATTACCCACAAATAGGCGACATTTTAATATAGGTTCCTATTTTAGTTAGTTATTAACCCTATTTTAGGCAATAAGAGGCTTTCTACCTTATAATAATATAATTTAATCTAGATTGTGCTAAATTATACTAATATATACTAGATTGTGCTAGAATTGTAATGTTACTAATATTATCCTTATCCTTTACTAATTTTAAAGGGTGTTATATATACTAATTAGTATTCCTATACCTATTAAAACACCCTGCCTAACTAGCTAACTATCTACTAAACTCCCTATAGGAGACACGTGGGGTTTTTAAAAGGATAAAAGGGTCTATAGTATCTAATTGCGAGTTAATGTTCGCATATTATACTAAATTAGGATATTTTGTGCTAGATAGGTAGGTCTAACTTAGACTAACATTTTTATATAGGTTTTTAGCGTTCGCTAGTTTTCCCCTTTAAGGGAGGTCGCCTATAACCTCTCTTCTTCGCCTCTAGAAGTGTAGTTATTAACCTTTTTAGGGATATCTTAAGCTTTTTCTAGAACTCTTTAAGCGCATTTCTGCTAATTAATATAGTAGGTTCCTAAGAGTTCTCTTCTAGATTATATCTACTCTATTTAATAAGGTATTTTTATTATTCTAACTTATTTTATTATCTATTAACAATATAGTCTACTTTATACACATTATTGCTATATTAGCGCAATGTGTCTTTAATTAGTAGTTATTAGTAGGGTAGTTTCCTACGCAGTTTATATAGTTCTAGTAGAGAAGGATAGAACACTAGATAAACTTTACCTAATTTAGGTAGGTTTATTTAGTAGGCTGTGGGTAGAGAGCTAATACACTTATCTACTACTTTAGGGCCTAGGAATTTCTAGTCTATCTTCTTATTTAGTTATATAGATTTTAGATTCCTACTTAAAACCTATACCTTGTTACCTTTATTAAGTTATAAAGGGGTTCTTTTCTTATTAGAGATAGATTTTTAGTACTTCTATACTACTTATAGCTTCTTTCTTACATTTGCGTATATTTCTATTAATCTTAACGCTATTTAGTAGCCCTTTAGGCTTTCCCCGCCACCTAGCAGTATATTAGGCTAGGTTAGGTTAGAGGGATTATATCTAAAGCACACTTAGTATAGTGTGTACCCTATTACTAAATGTTTACTGTTATTATATACATATTCTGCTAGAGAGATCTATATTACCTAATTATCTTGCTTTAGGGAGTAGAAGATTCGCAAGTATTATTCTAGTGTTTAGTTCTAGCATTCTATTTGCCTGTTAGTCTAAGGGTAAAAAGCTAAGGTTAAAACCCTCCTTAAGTTTAGGTAATAATAGAAAGTATTCTAGTGTTTTACTTTTATTACTAGTCCTCTGTCTAAGAGTATACTCTCTGGATTACTATAAAGTCTAATAACCTCACAAATCTAAGCCTAAGCTAGGTTAGTGCTATCCTAATCTATCTAGGCTAGTATATAATAAGCTATCTTAGAAAATTAATTAACAATTACTAAGATAGCGTTATATGTTAGTCCTAAGAAGCGACTTAGGGGCAGATTAGTAATAAAGTCTATTATTATGTACTACTATAGACAATCTAGGATAAGAAGCTGCTATAAAAGACTATAAAGCTTATATCTTTTATAGGTTGCCTATTAGCACTACTTATAGTTATAAATATAGTTAGTAACCTCCTTATTTATACTAGTCTAGTGAAACTTCTATTAAACGCGCTTAAGCGTTTAAGTTATACGAAAATATTCTAAGAGAGGGCTATTATAGTAGCTCTTAATAGCTTTCGTGCGCTTTAAGGGAGACTTAAGCTATACTAGACTAGTTAGTCCTAAGCTGTGGCCACTTTAACTAGATTACGCTAACTTATTAACCTTATTATCTAATAAGTCTAAATCTTTAGATTTAATAGCCTCTTAGTTCTCTAAGGAAAGGTAGTTACTAAAACTGCCCTTATCTAACCTCTTAAAGTAATAGGTATTTCTATAGGGCCTATTACCCTATCTTATCTAACTTCTAGAGGGGTTAGTCTCTTAATAGGGCTTATTACCCTATCCTATCTAGTTCTTAGAATAGGTAGAGACAGTAAAGACTAGAGCGTATCTACTTTACCTTTCTAATAATAGATTAGCTAAAGGCTTAATAAAGGCTTTATTATTCTTTTACTTAGTATCCTAGGTGCTAAGCATGTAGTCTAGATGCCTTAATAGGCTGTCTACTAGATTTATTAATCCTACCCTGTAAGTTATAACAAAGTTATACTTACTTAGAGTAAGGTATAACTAGACGTAACGTAATATAAGCGTCTTAGTCTCTATAAACTATTAAAGGTTATAATAATCTATTAAGACTTTAAAGTATTAACCTTAAAGGTATTAACGCTAGTGTTTAACTAACTTAATAATAGTAAGAAGTTCCTTATTATAAGTGTTATAGTAGTACTACGTAGTGCTTAATTTCCTTAAGAAGAAGTTAATTAGTTACTATAAGCCTAGCTTATCGCCTTTAGGTATAAGTTAGCTATAAATAGCACTAATTACTCTACCTAAGGCGTTAGTCTTAAGACGTGTCTATTGTCTATACTTAAAGTGCACTAGTATAGGCACTTTAAAGAATATGTCTTTTAGCGTCTAGAAAGCTTTAGTGCCTTCTAGCCTAATATGTAGGGCCACGCTTTCCTCCTTTTGTATCGCTAGTCCCTATCTAGCACTATCTGGCGCTTTCTTAGTTAAACTAGTAAGAGGTAGCGCTATTTAGGAGAAATTAGTAATAAACTATCTATAATAGTTTATAAAGCTAATAAAGACGCGTATATTAAATATATAGGTTAGTTTTGGCTATAATTGTATTACATTAACCTAATCTAGATTAATTGTAAGCCCTTCTAGAGAAACAATAATTCTAAGATACTCTATAGTAGTAGTGTGCTATTTACACTTTTTTAGGTTAATAAGGAGCTTTACTTAGCGTAGCCTCTTTAGAATCTCCCTTATATAGGCCTTATGTTCCTTTAGTGTATTAGAGAAGATTAATATGTTATCTAGGTATATAATATAGATAATATTAATTAGGCTAGTTAGTATCTAGGTAATTAGGCCCTAGAACTGGGCTAGTGCGTTAGTAAGGCTAAACAGTATTATAGTATACTTAAATTGGCTATATTTTGTGTAGAAAGTAGTTTTCTACTTATCTCCTTCTATAATATAAACTTAATAGTATGCTTCTTTTAAGTTAAGCTTTATAAATATCTTAGCTTATTTTAGTTAGTCTAGAGATTTAGTAATTAGTAGGAGAGCTCTGTGATTTTTAATTATAATTTTATTAAGACTTTAATAATCTATATATAGGTGTAAGGTGCCATCTTTCTTTTTTATAAAGAGTATAGGGGCACTAGCTAGAGATTTTAAATAGTAAATCTACTCTCTAGCTAAATACTCCTTAACGTACTTCCTTAATATCTCTAACTTAACTATAAAGAGATTGTACATAGAGTAATATAAAGGTATACTACCTTCTACTAAATTAATCTGCAAATTGTAGTTAGTATAAGCGGTAAGGTCCTTATAGTCTTTGTTTAAGGCTATATTAGTAAGATTAGAGTAATAGAATAGTATTTCTACTATTCTATTCCTATCTACAGTAAATAGTGCTAGTACGTCTATATTAGATACTATATATATATACACAGAGATATAAGGATCTCATATAGTATAATTAAACTACTTAGCGTCTTTTACTGTAATTTTTTAGTAGACTAGTACTTCTCTAGTGTTGCGTCTCTAAAATAGTATATATTAGGTTGCGATGTTTACCTTTAGGTTCACTTAATTAAACTAAAGTAAATCTAAGAAGATATTATAACCCGTAAGGTTAGCAACTATATAAGGTACCTCCTATTATTACTTTCGCCTACGTAAGTCCTTAAGTTCTATAGATAGCACTATTGTGCTATAAACCTTAATGTTAGACCTATTTACTGCCTAGATAGGTAACCCTATTAATAGTTTAATATTAACCCCCTACTCTTTTGCCTTTTGTAGTAAAAAAAGGTTTAATACTAAAGCAGAATCTACTAAGGCGTTAATAGTATTCTTTTTAACTCTAGCTAAGTGTTATGTACCAGATAACAACGTGGGACTCAGGCGCTTATAAAGGTGTGATAAAGCGACAACAGGGTTATAAACGTAACAAAGAGACGCTAAGTAACTTAGATTAGGTTACGTAATGTGCTTAGTTACTTAGCAGTACTAAGTAGTAAAGTTAGGTTACGTAAAGTTCTTAGTTGCTTAGTGGCACTAAGCAGCGGAGTAGTTTTAGTATATAGGAACGCAAGGATAGGCTCTTATTAAATCCAAGAGGGTAGCTAGTCCTAAAGGGTTAAGGTTGGTTCTCGGGCAGGAGTACTTACAGAAGGTAGAAGGTCTTATTAATATAATAGTATCTTGCAAAGTGTAATAAGTTAACAATTTAGTCTACTAGAATCTAAACGATAGATTAATAAACAGATTAAATATAAGTATAGAGAGTCCATTCTTGCGTTCCTATATACTAAGTAAAGTCTACTCTATAAAGAGTGCTCTGTAGGGAGCGCTCTATAGAGAGCGGTTATGTGTGTTATACTTTATTACAGAGTAATTAAGCGCTCTGTAGAGAGCAGTTACGTAACTCCTTTTTTTAAGGCGTAGCTAGTATTAAATCCCCACTCAATCCTTACTACGCGCCCACTAGGTACAAAACTAGCTTCTTGCTATTATATAGATTCTAGATCCTAATATTATCCCCTCTCTTTTACAGATTTGTCCTAAATTATATATTTAGACCTTAGCTATTATTACGTAAGCTGTTCTACTAACCCTACTTACTATAAGTACGTCTATTAGTA
The DNA here is from genome assembly GCA_015832175.1 of Paraphaeosphaeria minitans. Taxonomy (NCBI): domain Eukaryota; kingdom Fungi; phylum Ascomycota; class Dothideomycetes; order Pleosporales; family Didymosphaeriaceae; genus Paraphaeosphaeria; species Paraphaeosphaeria minitans. Next base: position 831,999 of record WJXW01000006.1, read on the forward strand.
TTATGCCTAGCGACTCTACTATTTAAAAACATTAATTAAATTACAAGATCTAAGAAGCTAATATTATCGCAGAGAACTCTCGTATTAATTACAGTTTTAAAGGTTCTATTTACTACGTTATACTAGATTTAGGTTTAAAGTGTTCTAAATGTATTCACTTAGGTTGTTTGTGTGTGAACATAAGTTAGTTGTTACTAGATAAGACCCGCAAAGAGTATAAGAAAAAAGTTAAGGAGGATAAAAAGGCGTTATCTCTTTTAATAGTGCAGTTATTATAAAATAAGAAAATACTAGCTTAGGCTAAAGAGCGTGCTTATAAGAAGACGTTATATTTAGCTGCAGAAATAACTACAGATGGTAAGGACATAAATACAGATACTGTTAATTATCCTACTACTATAGCAACTGTTAGTTACTCTACAGCGATATAGTTAACGCTTAACATAGTAGACACTATAGCGTTAGTACTATAATCCTCCTAGGTATATTTATATTTCTAATAGAATTTCTTAATCTTTTGCTAACAGTTTCCTAGATTGTTTTTTAGTTCCTAGGTGTTTTTGCTATGTGGGTAACCTTTTTACTTAATAAGATACGTGTTATTTTGCTAATTGTATTCTAGGATTCTTTTAACCTTAAATTTATTTTCTTCCTTAGTCTAGTAGTAGAAGGTGGTTTTAACTAGTGTATTAGGGTCTGCTAGTTCTAGTAGTAACACGTAGAATACTAGGTATATCTTTGCATCTAGCGGTAGTTCTAACTTATAGTTCACTAGTAATATTTGCTTAGAAATGTAAAATAGTCTAACCTTAATATAATCTAGTTTCTTGTGTTTCCTCTTCTAAGTTTAAAGATTCTTTATAAGTAGATATGCTTTATCCCCCTTCTTTAGCTAAGGCGTTATTTTTTATTTTTAATTTTAGTAAGAAATTAATTGCTATTAAGCTTTTTTAAAGTTCTCTTAGAGTTACTAGTATATTTTCTCTATATTTTCTGCTATATCTATAGCTTCCTTTACTTTAATTATTGTAGGAAATTGTTAGTTAAAGAGATGTAGGTGTCTTCTATAGTTTATATAGAATAGTGTATATCCTAATACTGCTAATACTTTATTATTATAGGCTAACTATGCTATAGGTAGTAATAAAATCTAGTTATTCTTCTAACTATTGCAGTAGATGCGTAGGTACATTTCTATAGTTTAGTTTATAGGTTCTATCTGTCTATCTATTTATAGATAGTAAGCTATTAATAGCTTTTGTTTCGTTCTAAGTAGTGCTATAAGCGTTGTCTAATAATTTAACGTGAAGAGCTTGTCTCTGTCGCTAATAATTATTTTTGGGATTCTGTGGTGTCTAATTAGTCTATCTAGAATAAGAAAAGCGAGTTTCTTTACTATTATTCTTTTAAAGTATAGAATAAGCTTAATATACTTAGTTAGTTAGTAGACTATTACTAGTATACTATTGTATTTAATTCCTATTATTAGATCTTTAGAGTTTAGAATTCCTGTAACAAAATCTATAGTAATATCTTTCTATAGTGCTGTTAGTATTCTAATTGCTTACATCTCTCTATATTTAAGATATGTGCTATATTTATTTCTTTAGCATTCTATATATTTATAGATATAAGTTATTACAGTTTCTTTAATTCTTTTAAAGGTGTAATTCCTTTAGATAAGTTTTATTATCTTTGTGATGCCTAGGTGTCTATATATAGGGTCATTATAGTATTATTAGATAATCTTAGTCTATAGATGTTCTAGAACTTCTTAGTTAACTACTAAAAGTTAATTTAGTTCTACTATTAGTTCTAGAGATCTGTCTTTAGCTTTACAAAGAATTGCGAAGAAGGTTTTTACCTTTTCTCTTACTAAATTACTTTATTAGCTAAGAGCGTCTACTCTACTATTTTTTTTTTAGCTATATAGATAATTTTAAACTTATACTACCTAGTAGTCTACAACTATTTTTGTTATTATAGCGTAAGTTCTTTTGTTGTTGTGAACCTTAGAAGGTTCTTATAATCTATATAGATTTCTAGTGTTAAGTAACTAAGCGCGTAAATCCTTTAGTGCTTTAAGGCTTTAATAATAGCGTAGAGTTCTTTATTATATACGTTATATTATGTTTTGGCGTTATTAAATTTACATAAGTAATAGGCAATTAGGTACTATTTACTATTATGTTCTTATTTAGCGTAGGCGCCTAGCGTAAGATCGCTAGTGTCTATTTTAAAGCGTAGTAGTTTATCGCTTCTAAAATAAATAAAGACAGGTTCTATAATATATACTGTCTTAAGGAGTTAGAATAATATTCTATACTTATTTATCTATTTAAAGGGTACATCCTTCTTTATAAAATTTATTAAAGGTATTATAACTTTTACGTAATTTTGGATAAATTGTTAATTAAATCTATAGAATCCTAAGAATTCTTAGATGTTCTTAGCTGTCTTTAGTATTAGCTAGTTCTTAATATATTTAACTTTACTTAGTGCTATCTTAATTCCTTCTATAGTAATAATGTGTTCTAGGAATTTAAGTTATTTAATGTTAAACTTATATTTCTTAAGTTTAATACAAAGGCATACTTTGTCTAGTGCTTCTAGTACTGTCTATACATACTTGGTATAGTCTGATTTGTTTTTGGAAAAGACAAGGATATTATCTATATACGCAATAACAAATATGTCTAGATGTTTATAAAGTACGTTGTTAATAAGTGCTATAAAAGCTGCTAGTGCATTTATAAGTCTAAATAGCATAACCTTATACTTAAATAGTCTGTAGCGTAATTAAAACGCTGTTTTCTATTCTTTACTTTTTTTAATTTATATAAGGTGGTAACTATCTCTTAGATCTATTATTATAAATATCTTAGCTTAAGATAATTAATCTTATAACTCTGTAATATTTAGTAGTAGATATTAGTTCTTTATTATTATATTATTAAGTTGTTAGTAGTTAACGTATAGTCTGTCTAATCTATCCTTTTTCTTAATAAACATAAAAGGGCTTACTGCTAGTGACTTTAATAGTTATATATATTCTTTCTTAAAGTTTATCTTAATAAAATTACGTTCTTTAAGGAGTTCTTCTCCTATCTTACTATATAGTAGTCTAAAGGGTGGCGTCTTCTCTTCTTCTAGGTCTATTGTAAGATCCTAGGGTTAATATTCTAGTAGGTTTACTTTTCCTTCCTTTTCTATAAATATATGTGTCTATTTCCTGTACTCTCTTAGTAAAGTAAAAGGTGTACTATTATCCTCCTTCTTACACTTCTTAACCTAGTAGTTCCTACTAGCGTCTGCTAAGGTATACTTCTATTTTTTAATTATTTATCGCAGTATTATGTTATTAATAACTCCCTTATCTACTATTAGTTTTAGTTAATATATAGGCTTTGCTTATAATATATAATTACAGCGTTTAAATAATATTTTCTTTATACCCTAGTTAATCTACAGGTTATATATTATTAACTAAAGTAATCCTAAGACTAACTTATGCTTAGATCCTAGTAAGATATCTAAGGTAAGTTCCTCTCTATGTCCTTAGACTATTATTATAGTAGTGACCTCCTAGTGTATCTAAGGTGTCTTAGGCATTAGGAATCTATTTGCAACATAGATAATATAAGGTACTTTTTTCTTTAATATTATAAGTCCTACTTATCTTACTATCTAATAAGATATAAAATTCTTTTCTACTCCTAAGTCTATAAGAGCTTAAGCCTATATTCTTTTAAGCTATACTACTAGCTTAACTAATACTGTGCTTACTATAGTATTTAATTTAATAAAATGTTTTCTTATCTAAGTCTAGGCCTAAAAAAGACATCTATTTATATAGCTTATAGTTAAGTTTAGGTGCCTAGTATACGTTTCTAAGTATCTACTTCTATTATTATTCTTAAATATATAGCTTATATAGATTATCTTTTTCTTCTTTCTATAAAGATATTCTTCTATTTTTCCTCCCGCAGTCTTTACTATTCCTATGTACTAGTTAAATTAGTAGTTCTATTATTACTTCTTACATAGGGTAGTCTATAAAGCTGTCTAAATGTTTAGCTATATAGTAGTATTTACAGTCTTAGTTTAGACACGTATACTAGTATAGTTACATGTAGTCTCTATTAATAAGTATATTATAGTATTTGTTACCCTTTAGCGTGAGGTAAAGAAAGTATTTTACTTATTATTTATTCTAAAGGTGTTTATCATAAGCTATAATAGAGTAGTCTATCTATATTTATCTATAGCGTAGTTTTCTTTTAGGTTGTTTCTTGTTCTTCTCTTTCTCTATTTTATATTATACATATATTAGTTCTTCGCAATATATCTATATACAGAATTAGTGTGTAGGATTTTAGTAGTCTAGGTAGTACTTTAGTACGTAGTCTAACTTCTTATTTTCGTAGGGTTACATTCCTTTTAGTGCCTAGTAGGGTTCTATATAGTCCTAAACATTTAGTTTATACTTAGGTGATATAGGGTTGTCTTCTTCCTGCCTACTTTATAAGTAAGGAGTAGGAGATCTTAGTATCTCTTCTACGTCTTCTATGTTATAGTATATATTAGAGTTGTCTTCTAGATCTTTATATAGTTATAAGTTAGGTAAATCTAATTACTTACTTTGCTTTAGTGTAACGCATTAGTAACTAAATAGTGTTATAATAACTTTCTATTCCTTATTAGGTTCTTAGTCCTTAATAGTTAGTATATTTAACTTAGTTTAATAGACTTTATTCTTTAATCTATAGTTCCTGGCTATATAGCCTGGTTTACTACATATAAAGTATTTATAGGTCTTAGTTATTAGTTATTAACTTCTATTAGAAACACGTTTATTAGACTACTTAAGGCCTATCCTTCTTTTTTTTCTTTTACCTATGTAGTTAAACTAGATATCTTCTATTAGTTTGTATCTCTAGTAGTTCCTTAGCTATTACTTTTAGACAATTCTAATAGGGTTCTTATAAACTACTTTTATTAGTTATCTAAAGCTTATCGCTCTAGGGTTTTAGTAGAGCTCTTATTGCAATAAAAACTACTCTCTATTAATCCTAATAGTTTCTTTATATAGTTCCTTAAGGTTAGCAATTTATGCACTACTACGTAAGAGTTCCTTACATAGTTTCTATTTAAGTCCTTATTTATATATATCTTAGAGAGATTTATTGTTCTAGTTAAGCTACACAGCGTATCTATAAAACTTAGCTATGTACTTAGCTACTAATTGTTTCTAAGTTATAGTCTAAATTTTTACCTTTATAATAGAGTCCTTATTAGTAATTTTAAAGAGTTATTTAAGGTATTTCTTGAAGTTATTATAATCTTTAATAATATTAACTACATTAGCGTGCTTATTTACGTAATTGTTGTTATTATTATTATAGTCTATTCCTAGGTACTTTTTAAGGTAGAGATAGATCTATAATTCTATATCTCCTTATATATATATTACTGTAAAGATAACCTTCTTCTTATCTTTAAAGGGTTTATTTAAGTTAAAAAAGTAGAGGTTTAACTAGAGAATCTAGATGTTAGTTTAAGATTATTTACTAAAGTAGAGATTAGGTTTATGCGCCTTACTACTATCCTTTATAGAAGTAATCTTAGCAGCACCTAAAGCTGTAGAAGAGGTAGAAGTTTATAAAGTACTTATGTTAAGGGTGTTTAAGGTATTAAATCTAAGAGGGTAGCTAGTCCTAAAGGGTTAAAGTTAGTTCTTAGGTAGGAGTACTTACAGAAGGTAGAAAGTCTTATTAATATAATAGTATTTTACAAAGTGTAATAAGTTAATAATTTGGTCTACTAGAATCTAAACAATAGATTAATAAACAGATTAAATATAAGTATAGAGAGCTGTTAGGATCTGGAATCCATATAATGGCGGGAAGCCAGTTTTGTACCTAGTGGGCGCGTAGTAAGGATTAAGCGGGGATTTAATGCTGGCTACGTCTTAAATAAAGGGGTTACGTGACTGCTCTCCACAGAGCGCTTAATTGCTCTGTAATAGAGCATAACACATATAACCGCTCTCTATAGAGCGCTCCCCACAGAGCGCTCCCTATAGAGCAGACTTTACTTAGTATATAGGAACGCAAGGATAGACTCTCTATACTTATGTTTAATCTATTTATTAATCTATTATTTAGATTCTAGCAGACTAAATTATTAACTTATTACACTTCGCAAGATACTATTATATTAATAAAACTTTCTACCTTCTATAAGTACTCCTGCCTAAGAACTAACTTTAACCCTTTAGGACTAGCTACCCTCTTAGATTTAATATCTTAAACACCCTTAATATAAGTACTTTATAAACTCCTACCTCTTTTACAGCTTTAGGTGCCGCTAAAATTACTCTTATAAAAGATAGTAGTAAGGCGTATAAACCTAATCTCTACTTTAGTAAACAATCTTAAACTAACGTCTAGATTCTCTAGTTAGACCTCTACTTCTTTCACTTAGACAAACCTCTTAAAGATAAAAAGAAAGTTATTTTTACAGTAATATATATATAAAGAGATATAGGATTATAGATTTATCCCTACTTTAAAAAGTACCTAGGAATGGACTATAACAATAATAATAACAATTACACAAATAAGCACGCTAATATAGTTAATATTATTAAGGATTATAATAACTTTAAAAAATACCTTAAATAACTTTCTAGGATTACTAATAAGGACTCTATTATAAAGGCAAAGATTTAGACTATAACTTAGAAATAATTAGTAGCTAAGTATATAGCTAAGTTTTGTAGGTACGCTGTGTAACTTAACTAGGACAATAAATCTCTTTAGGATATATATAAATAAGAACTTAAATAGAAACTATATAAGGAACTCCTACGTAGTAGTGCGCGAATTACTAACCTTAAAGAACTATATAAAGAAACTATTAGGATTAATAAAGAATAGTTCTTACTATAATAGGAGCTCTACTAAAACCCTAGGATAATAAGCTTTAGATAACTAGCAAAAGTGGTTTATAAAAACTTTATTAGAATTGTCTAAAAGTAATAGCTAAGGAACTACTAGAGATACAAACTAATAGAAGATGTCTAGTTTAACTATATAGGTAAAGGAAAAGAAGGAAAAATAGACTCTAAGTAGCCTAATAAATGCGTCTCTAATAGAAGTTAACAACTAATAACTAAAACCTATAAATACTTTACATGTAGTAAACTAGGCTATATAGCTAGGAACTATAGATTAAAGAACAAAGTCTATTAAACTAAGTTAAATATACTAACTATTAAGAACTAAGAACCTAATAAAGAATAAGAAGTTATTATAACGCTATTTAGTTACTAACGCGTTATACTAGAATAAAGTAAGTAATTAGATTTACCTAACTTATAATTATATAAAGATCTAGAAGACGACTCTAATGTATACTATAATATAGAAGACGTAGAAGAAATACTAAGATCTTCTACTCTTTACTTATAAAGTAGGCGGGAAGAAGACAACCCTATATTACCTAAGTATAAACTAAATATTTAGGACTATATAGAACCCTACTAGGCACTAAAAGGAATGCAACCCTATAAAAATAAGAAATTAGACTACGTACTAAAGTACTACTTAGACCACTAAAATCCTATATACTAATTCTATATGTAGACGCATTGCGAAGAACTAATATACACATAATATAAGGTAGAGAAAAAAGAGAATAAGAAATAACCTAGAAGGAAACTGCGCTATAAATAGATATAGACAGACTACCTTATTATAGCTTACAATAAACACCTCTAGGATAAATAATAAGTAAAATACTTTCCTTACTTTACGCTAAAGGGCAACAAATGCTGTAATATACTTATTAATAGAGACTATATATAACTATACTAGTACACGTGTTTAAACTAAGACTATAAATACTACTATATAGCTAAACATTTAGACAGCTTTGCAAACTACCCTATATAAGAAGTAATAATAGAACTACTAATTTAACTAGTATATAGGAACAGTAAAGACCGCAGGAGGAAAAATAGAAGAACATCCTTATAGGAAGAAGAAAAAGACAATCTACACAAGCTATATACTTAAGAGTAATAATAGAAGTAGATACTTAGAAACGTATACTAGACACTAGAACTTAACTATAATCTACACAAATAGATGTCTTTTTTAGGCCTAAACTTAGATAAGAAAACGCCTTTATTAAATTAAATACTATAGTAAGCATAGTATTAGTTAAGCTACTAGTATAGCTTAAAAGAATATAGGCTTAAGCTCTTATAGACTTAGGAGTAGGAAGGAACTTTATATTTTATTAGATAGTAAGATAAGTAGGACTTATAATATTAAATAAAAAAGTACCTTATATTATCTATGTTGCAAATAGATTCCTAATGCCTAAGACACCTTAGATACACTAGGAGGTCACTACTATAATAATAGTCTAAGGACATAGAGAGGAACTTACCTTAGATATCTTACTAGGATCTAAGCATAAGTTAGTCTTAGGATTACTTTAGTTAATAATATATAACCTATAGATTAACTAGGGTATAAAGAAAATATTATTTAAACACTGTAATTATATATTATAAGTAAAGCCTACATATTAACTAAAACTAATAGTAGATAAGGGAGTTATTAATAACATAATACTGCGATAAATAATTAAAAAATAGAAGTATACCTTAGCAGACGCTAGTAGGAACTACTAGGTTAAGAAGTGTAAGAAGGAGGATAATAGTACACCTTTTACCTTACTAAGAGAGTACAGGAAATAGACACATATATTTATAGAAAAGGAAGGAAAAGTAAACCTACTAGAATATTAACCCTAGGATCTTACAATAGACCTAGAAGAAGGGAAGACACTACTCTTTAGACTACTATATAGTAAGATAGGAGAAGAACTTCTTAAAGAACGTAATTTTATTAAGACAAACTTTAAAAAAGGATATATATAACTATTAAAGTTACTAGCAGTAAGCCCTTTTATATTTATTAAGAAAAAAAATAGATTAGATAGACTATACGTTAACTACTAATAACTTAACAACATAATAATAAAGAACTAATATCTACTACTAAATATTATAGAGTTATAAGATTAACTATCTTAAGCTAAGATATTCATAATAATAGATCTAAGAGATAGTTACTACCTTATATAAATTAAAAAAAGTAAAGAATAGAAAATAGTGTTTTAATTACGCTATAGACTATTTAAGTATAAAGTTATACTATTTAGACTTACAAATGCACTAGTAGCTTTTATAGCACTTATTAATAACGTACTTTGTAAATATCTAGATATATTTATTATCACGTATATAGACAATATCCTTGTCTTTTCTAAAAACGAATTAGACCACACTAAGTATGTATAGACAGTACTAGAAGCACTAGACAAAGCATACCTTTATATTAAACTTAAGAAATGTAAGTTTAACGTTAAATAATTTAAATTCTTAGAACACATTATTACTATAGAAGGAATTAAAATGGCACTAAGTAAAATTAAATATATTAAGAACTGGCTAATACTAAAGATAGCTAAGAATATCTAAGAATTCTTAGAATTCTATAGATTTAACTAACAATTTATCTAAGATTACGTATAGGTTACAATAGCCTTAATAAATCTTATAAAGAAGGACGTACCCTTTAAATAAATAAATAAGTGTAGAATATTATTCTAACTCCTTAAGACAGTATATATTATAGAACCTATCTTTATTTATTTTAGAAGCGATAAACTACTACGCTTTAAAATAGACGCTAGCAATCTTACACTAGGCGCTTACGCTAAATAAGAATATAATAGTAAATAGCACCTAATTGCCTATTACTTATGTAAATTTAATAACGCCAAAACACAATATAATATATATAATAAAGAACTCTACGCTATTATTAAAGCCTTAAAGCACTAGAGGATCTATACACTTAATTACTTAATACTAGAAATCTATATAAATTATAAGAACCTTCTAAGGTTCACAATAACAAAAGAACTTACGCTATAATAATAAAGATAGTTATAGACTACTAGGCAGTATAAGTTTAAAATTATCTATATAGCTAGGAAAGAAAATAGCAGAGCAGACACTCTTAGCTAACAAAGTAATCTAGTAGGAGAAAAGGCAAAAACCTTCTCTATAATCCTTTATAAAGCTAAAAATAGATCTCTAGAACTAATAGTAGAACTAAATTAACTTTTAATAATTAACTAAGAAGTTCTAAAACATCTACAGACTAAGATTATCTAATAATACTATAATAACCCTATGTACGGACACCTAGGCATCACAAAGACAATAGAACTTATCTAAAGGAATTACACCTTTAAAGGAATTAAGGAAGCTATAATAACTTACATTTATAAATATATAGAATACTAAAGAAATAAACATAGTACATATCTTAAATATAGAGAGATATAAGCAGTTAGAATACTAATAGCACTATAGAAAGATATTACTATAAATTTTATTATAGGAATTCTAAACTCTAAGGATCTAATAATAGGAATTAAATATAATAGTATACTAGTAGTAGTCTGCTAACTAACTAAGTATGTTAAGCTTATTCTATATCTTAAAAGAATAACAGCAAAGGAACTTGCTTTTTTTATCCTAGACTAACTAATTAGACACTACAGAATTCTAAAAATAATTATTAGTAATAGAGATAAGCTCTTTATGTTAAATTATTAGACAACGCTTATAGTCCTGCTTAGAACAAAATAAAAGCTATTAACAGCTTACTATCTATAAATAAATAGATAGATAGAACGTACGAACTAAACTATAGAAACGTACCTACGCATCTACTATAACAGTTAGAAAAATAACTAGGTTTTATTACTACCTATAGTATAGTTAGCCTATAATAATAAAGTATTAGTAGTATTAGGATATACACTATTCTATACAAACTATAGAAGACACCTACATCTCTTTAATTAACAATTTCCTACAATAATTAAAGTAAAAGAAGCTATAAATATAGTAGAAAATATAAAGAAAATATACTAACAACTCTAAGAGAATCTTAAGAAAGCTTAGTAGTAATTAATTTTATACTAAAACTAAAAACAAAAAATAGCACCTTAGCTAAAGAAGGGGGATAAAGTATATCTACTTACAAAGAACCTTTAAACTTAGAAGAAGAAATATAAGAAACTAGATTATATTAAGGTTAGACTATTTTATATTTCTAAGTAAATATTACTAGTAAACTACAAGTTGGAACTACTGCCAGATGTAAAGATACACCTAGTATTCTACGTATTACTACTAGAACTAGCAGACCCTAATATATAAGTTAAAACCACCTTCTACTACTAGACTAAAGAAGAAAACAAATTTAAGGTTAAAAGAATTCTAGAATATAATTAGTATAATAACGTATACCTTATTAAGTGGAAAGGTTACTCACACAGCGAAAACACTTAGGAACTAAAGAACTACCTAGGAAACTGTTAATAAAAGATTAAAGAATTCTATTAACAAACTTACTTAAGATAGTAACGCTAAGGAATTATCCTAGAACTCTAGAGGCAGGTTGTTTATTATAGACTATATAGATATACTAAGTTTAGCTAGACTAGTAGGCTAAGTAGGATAGGCTAGGTCCTCCTTTAACTCTAACTCTATTAGCGCAGCACTCTCTACTACAATAACTTTACTAGTACGCTTTTTATTCTACGCTAATTATTTTAATAACTAATTCTCTTTTATGCGCGCTACGTATAGGGCTTTAAACGCTATATCTTATTCTTTTTACGCCTCTAATATTTGCGCCTCTAATTTCTTCTTCTTAGTAATTAACTATAAGAACTTATTTTTAGTAATAGCTATATTATACTTTAAGTTTTATTTCTAATACTTACTACACTTCCCTAAGCTAATATAGACTTTATAAATATAGGAATACGACTTACAGAAGGAGCACTTTAACACTATAACTACTCTATAGTTTTTAATAATAGAGATAAGGCCGTAACAACGCTTTATAGAATTACAGTTAGTAGGTATAATTCTTTAGGACAAAGAATAGAAAGGGAGGGAATAATGTTATGTACTAGATAATAACGTAGGACTTAGGCACTTATAAAGATGTAATAAAGTAATAATAGGGTTATAAATATAATAAAAAAACGCTAAGTAACTTAGATTAGGTTACGTAATGTGCTTAGTTACTTAGCGGCACTAAGTAGTAGAGTTAGGTTACGTAAAGTGCTTAGTTACTTAGTGGCACTAAGTAGCGGAGCAGCCTTAGTATATAGGAACGCAAGAATAGGCTCTCTATACTTATGTTTAATCTATTTATTAATCTATTGTTTAGATTCTAGCAGACTAAATTATTAACTTATTACACTTTGTAAAATACTATTATATTAATAAGACCTTCCACCTTCTATAAGTACTCCTGCCTAAGCACCAACCTTAACCCTTTAGGACTAGCTACCCTCTTGGATTTAACACTAAGAGAATAAGCATTCCCCTTAGCTAGGTATAAAGCTAGTTAAAAGGAGATCTTAACTATTTTACCTCTAGGACTTTATTAAGGTGCCTTATAACTATTAATATATAGGTAGTAAAGGTAGCTACTACTTCTTTTATCCCCTACTTTTTCCTACACCCTATTCCCTATTACGTATAGACTAGGTATTTTAGGTTCTAGGTGTAGCTAGCTTATCTAGAGTAGAGTAATTAGGTCTTAAGTAGCCAAGCCTTCTATAATACTAGTAAAAAGTATTAGTTACTAGTAGTCTAGTGCTAGATAGTGCTAACTTAGAATTCTTAGTGCTATTACCTGACTTTTTTAGTCTCTTAACTACCTTTTAGGGTTTTTTGTCCCCCCTAGAATCTAGTTACTCTAGGCGTTAATATTCTATTCTTTTTAAGTATAGGTTAGAAGCTAAGAATCTTTAATTTAGCTTATCTATCTAATAAATAATTAAAGCCTAAAGTTTAACATCTATAACTATAACTTAGAGCCCTAAAGGGATTACTTATAACTACTATTAGATAGAAAGTAGAAGTAATCCTATATATTCTAGCTTTTATTATTTAAAATTTTTTATTCCTAGCTCCTCTTAGTAACTTTATAGATAATCTAATAGCTCTAATAGGCTCTAATTTAGTCTCTATTAGTATCTCTTAAGCTAATTATACATTAACTAGCGCCTTTCTTTAGGAGATCCTAAAGCTTCTAGTATCTTATCCTTTAGGTTAGCCTAAGTAGGTAACTAGTTAGGGTTTATTAACAACTAGACTTAAACTTTAGTTCTCTATACTGTATAGTAGACATCTAATATATACTAGAGGGCGTAGGTAACTTTAAAGTCCTTATTCACAAAGTAGTCTTTTAAAGACTAGAAATAGAGCTTATAGTTATTTCTCTAATAATTAAACTCCTATTAGTCCCTTTAAGTATAGTTATGCGGCTGCTTTTACAAAAGTTATAATAAAGATACCTTAAGAGGATCCTGCGTTTTAGTAGGATCTTTTATAGGCTTATATAGGGCTTAAGTGTCTCTTACCTTCTATTATTATCTTATCTAGTTAATTCTATTAAGTTTAGCTATATTCTTTCTCTTTTTAAGCTATTATTTAGCTTTCTTAAGCTATTTAAGAATAGTGCTAGAAGAATTATCCTTAACGTCTAAAGGTATTCTAACTTAGCCCTCTCTAGCGCGTCTAGGCGTAGACTAACCCTAATATATAGGAAGAGGAGCACGCTAGTCCTCTAGCTTACTTAGTATAAGAAATAGGCTTAAATATAAGAATTCCCCTCCTATAAGCTCTTAAGCGTCTTAGTATTAGGTATAAGAGCGCGTAGACTGTAAGGTATCTACTATTATAGCCTAGTTATTATAAGTAGAAGCCTTTTAAAACTAAACTACTTATATATATAGTAAGCGATTTAAATATTAGGAGTTAGGCATAAGTAATATAGCTTCAGCTTTAGATGTAAAACAATAGTGGATTATATAGTAGAATATAGGATAGAGGATAGAGGATAGAGGATAGAGGATAGAGGATAGACGAATCGCTGCTAGATTACTCTATTAGCGATAGAACTATATAGCCTTAGATTAGGTGATCTCCACCTACATCCGGCTGGCCCTTACCATCCTAGAGCCCAGCCAGGTACCCAGGGTTCTAACAACTATTGCGTAGAGCCCCTATATTAGCGCTAGACTAGAGACTACTCTTTTCTTAACTAGATACTTATTTTACTATACTAAGGTTAAGTCGTAATTACCTAGAGTAATATTATATTAAGGTAGACTCTAGCTATATAGTTAGGCTTACTATAGTAAGTATATACGCCTACGTCCTAGCGTTACTAGAAGATATAGTTAGATATATAGTTTAAATACTACTTATCTACTTTTCTACTAGCTTTAGGCTAGATTAAGGTTAACACTACTATAGAGGTTATATAAACGTCGCTATTACTATCTTTAAAAGGGGGCTAGCCGCCATTATAAAAGGTAGCTTAAATAGTAAGCTTATTTTCTAGGGCCTTAATTTTAAGGTCTACTATAATATATAAGAACTTAGTAATAGCCACGTTATAGTTTCCTTTAGAAATATTATAGTTAAAGGTAACTATATAAATATTATACTAGATTATATAGTGTAACTTACGCAGTTTCTTAGTATTACCTTACTAGCTACTACTTATCTCTACTAAAGTTTATTTAAAGTAAACGTAAAAGTTAGAGAAAAAAATTTAAAGTTCTACTTAATAATATTAAGGCGTACCTTAGTTTTTTACTAGCGTGTTTATTAGCGCATATAAAAGTAAGGTACTATATAAACGTTTATAGGTTAAACTAGCTATCTACCCCCCTAGCTTAGTAGAAGGCCGCTACTATATCCTAAGGACTATTATCTAGGTAGTTCTATATTAGTGCCTATTCCTTCTAAGGGGAGCTAATAAACTACTTATTAGTCTAGAACTTATAGTCTATTATAACCTTCTAGGCCCTAAACTAGATCTTTAAGCCCCTAAATTTAGTTAAGTTTAAGAATAGTTTATAGTATAGAGTTAGCTAGTTAGCGCTAGTAAATAGGGATCTGCCCCCTATAGTAGAGGTAGATAGGCCTAGGGTAGTGCTAGCGTAGGCCTACTAGTATATAAAAAGCTCGCATAGCTTTTTTTTAGAGTTATAGTATTTATATAGCAGAGTAGCCTTTATCTTTAGTAGTAATTAGATTCTATAGTTATTCTACTAACTTAGTAATATTAGAGGCATCTATTAAGGAAATATTCTAGACTCTATTACGTTTTTTTATTTCTTTAAATAACTCTTTTTTAGAAAATCTAGAATTTAAAATTATAGACTAGCCTTAGAGAGTAAATAGAACTATAAGTGCTACATATAAAGGATAAATTCTAGATGTTAAGTCTTAATAGTGGGTGTATTACTTATAAGAAGAGTTTTCTTTAGTAAGTTTACTTCTTTAAGGTAGTTTCTTTCCTTAAGATCCTTTTAAATGCTAGGGTATAGCCCTAACCTATTATATATAACTAGGCCTTATGTAATATTATATGCCTATACTATATTAGCGGATACTACTCTTAATATTATTTATAATATTATATACCTATACTATATAGGTAGGCACTACTCTTAGTATTCTTATAATATTATATACTTATACTATATTAGCAGACACTACTCCTAATATTACTTATAACATTATATGCCTATACTATATAGGTAGACACTACTCTTAGTATCTCTATAATATTACGTGCCTATACTGCATTAGTGGACACTACTCTTAGTATTCCTGTAACATCACGTGCCTCTGCTGCCTCCGCGGAGACTGCCCAAACATTCCTGTAACATCACGTGCCTATACTGCCTCTACAGACACTGCACCTACAACATCACGTGCTTGTGCTCTCTCCGCGGACACTGCACCTATAAAATCACGGCGTGCCCGCGCCTGCTCGCCAGCTATCTAGCACTCGTCCTCTCCACCAAGCACTCGCTCCTCTTCGCCTCCTGCCAGGACAACGAGCTTCCCGCCTCGCCATGCCGCCACAACGAGCGACCAGCCCAGCGCTAGACATGGACTTTGGGCCTTCTTAACGCTCGGCACCCCGCCCACCAATCGTCCCCATCTCCCCCCTTGGCTCTCAATGCCAGCCAATCGCCGCACAATCGTCATCGCCCATTAGACATCTACGATCGAATGCTCCAGGGTCGGCCGCAGCAGCGCTGTGCTTGTGCTCATACTACTAGTTAGCCACGATGCTCTCTCTCTCACACACACACTCTCTCTCACTCTCTCTCTCTCTCTCTCTCTCACTCTCTCACACACAGCTTCTTGTCAATCTGAAGAAAAAAAATGGCTTTCCAGCAGCCTCCCGTGCCGCTCGGCCAGTCTGCTAAGGTGCCCATACCACGCCTCGACAGACCCAGAGAGCCCCCCAAGAAGCCCGCTGCTCCGCGCCAAGCCCGCGTGTCCAGAGCATGTATGAGTTGTCGCGCCCGCAAGATCAAGTGCAATGGCGTCCAGCCCAAGTGCCAGAATTGCACCGACAACCAACCCGCCTGTATCTACGCCGCCACCCGCAAGGACCGCCTCAAGACGTCGGTCAGCTCGCTGTCCTGCTCCCTCCGACTTGCTGATGTTTGAAGCGCCACCGAGCACAACCAGGACCTGCTCAATCTGCTCCTGGAATTGCGCCCGGCCGCTTCGCCCCGCGAGAAGCAGAAAATAGATGACATCCTGGCCGTTGTACGTAGCGACCTCCCACGCCACGGGAATGAATACAGATGCTGACACCGACAAAGCCCGCCGACGACGTGGCCGAAGCTGCCGTGGCCTTGCACAAGAGCCCTGAGAAAACCCCCGACGACACCCCCAACTTCCCTCTTGAGGACCAAGTTCGGACTGCCGACCTGGACGAGGCCAATGTCACGGCCGAGGTTGGCTCCAATGAAGACATTGACAACCTGGGCGAAGATCTCTTGAGCAGCAAGCATTCTCGAGCCATTGGATACATGGGCAAGAACTCGGAGGTCCAGTGGTTGCGGAGACTCCACCGCGAGGCAGATGCTCCCAGCCCTGGCCACCATGACTACGGTCCCTACGGGCCTCCGGGTAGTTCGGCCCAAGCCCACGACGAGCGCATAGACGCCATGCACCAACGCCAAAACAAGAACCCCCTTCCGCTCATGGATACGAGAAGCTGCAGCTTCTACCTGGATGATGAGCCCTTGGAAATGGACATGGAAGTCGACCCTTACGAGTTGCCCCCATACGAACTTGCAGACCAACTGCTCAAGTGCTACATGCAAACCGTCCAGAACTCTTTGCCCATTCTCTCGCACAAGACCTTTACAGAGCAGTTTAGGCACTATTACACCTCGGTGGTAAGGGGCGCCCCCTACAAACTGCCTCAAAAGTGGCAGGCTATGCTCAATCTAGTCTTCGCCATCGGTGCTGTCCATTCACACCTTATCGAAACCGACAGCGCCACCAACGGTATGCCCTTGCTCTCTGTGCCATGCGCCCTCGACACTCACTCTTCGCAGAGAGAGACCACCTGCTTTACCACAACAGGGCATGGGCTTTGAGTCTGAATGATCCTTGGCAAGCAATACCCCCCTCGAAACAGACCAAGTCTGACATCCATGGGCAACGGCTAACGTCAACGTCAACTTTCAGGTGGCTCACCCATCCCGACCTTGCTCAGATGCAAATTGTAAGTCGAACCAACCTTCCCGAACAACATCCGTTAACGTTTTGTAGACTGGCTTGTTGTCCTTTTACTACATGGCCATCGGCCACGTCAACAGGTCAGCATCTTCTCCGTCGTGCTTTCGTTCTTCAACCCCTTCTTACGCCCACCAAGCAACCAGCTGCCGTCAAGAGTCGGTCCGTCTTTTTGCTTGCTGATCCAACTTTGAAATCAGCGTTCCGTCATTTGCGCACATGCCATCGACTCAACATTGTCGCCGCCTCAGGTCCGCGCTCGAAAGCACACTTCACTGACAAAACCCATGTAGATCCTGGGTTGTCATAGGAATGTCGATCCGCTTTGGCTTCTCTCTGGGACTCCACATACGTAACGAGGATCGCACTGCTACCGCCGTGAAGAAGGAGATCCTGTCGCGGATATGGTGGGCGGTCTATTCGCTCGACCGTACCCTGTCGGCCGTGACTGGCCGGCCTTCGGTCGGCGCTGAGGTTCATTCTTCAACCGCTCTACCCCTTCCGATATCAGCCCACGACATAGACGAGGCCGCCATCCAAGCCAAATTCGGATCAAGGCCAAAATGGGGAAGTGCGACTGTCGGGCCGCCTTCGGATTCAGGCTCTTCTCGTGCATCAAGCGCCATGCCGCTGGGAAACGACCCTAGTGTGCCCGATGCACGACACACGTCCAGTGAAGCCAACGCGGGGACCTTCTTGATCGCCGTCGTAAAGCTAGGAATAGTGTCAAGCAACGTTTTCAGTCAGCTCTACTCGCCGAACCTGGTCAGAAAGTCGTGGAAAGACGTTCAAGGTCACATCTCACAGCTTGCAGACGACCTGGATGCGTGGCTGCACTCGCTTCCTGCGGATCTCGATCCGTTCAAAGACCACGGCCGAGACAAGATCATGCAGCAGGAACGTAACATCCTCAAAACCTACTACTACAGCACAAAGATCCTCATATGCAGACCCTGCTTGTGCCGCCTGGACCGTCGCATCCGATCACAGACACAGACCTCGGCCAACTTTAACCACCAAACTGCAGCGCAGTGTGTGGCGGCAGCCAAGTCCATCGCAGCGTGCTTGCCAGACGACATGGCTGTTGGGGGCAAAGAGATCTACAAAATATTCCCATGGTGGTCCGTAGTGCATTACCTGATGCAATCAATCGCCATCCTCCTGCTGGAAGCTTGCTACGAAGCCGAAGGCATAACCGTCCTGCCCGCCGTGAAGAAGCTGGTGCGTTGGCTCCGTGAACTAAACTCCACCAACAGGACCGCGGAGCGCGCATATTCCATTACTGTCGACTTGCTCAAAAAGTTGGCTTCGCGGACCTTTAAAGATCCCCGGACCGCCCAAGTAAGTATTGAATAGAGGAAGCCCACGCCTAGCTCTGTGCACAACGGCCTGCTAATTGCGCCCCAGGAAATCAAACAACTGCTCTCCGAGCACCCTAGCCCCTCCGTGTCTGACAACGGATCCTCGGGCTTCGCCACGCAATGGCTCACCGGTGAGGAGTTCCTCGAGCAGTACCCGCTGCCGCAGGACCCGCTACAGGGTGGGGATTCGTACATGCCCAACGTGGTCGCCGACTGGATGCCCTCGGTCAACGCGTTTCCAGGCGCCACGGACCTGCCCGTGTCGAGCTTCTTCAATGAGGCGCTGCACTCGCACTCGCCGCTGGCGAATGTATTTCTCACCGGCTTCGACCAGCACAATCCGCTGCCGTTTGACGTGGGCGATGTGTACATGCAGGATGCGTCGGGGCAGGTGCCGCAGGAGCAAGCCTGGGAGCTGCATGGCCAACGCTCGAGCTGGGACGAGTACCAGGAGAGATGATGGGTTGCAACGGAGCTTGAACGTGGGCGTGTACACGTGCGTGTGCGATGCTACCTTTCGCTTCAGCGATAGATGGACGCAGGGGAGTAGCGACAGCCGGGCTGCCCGGGGGGGCAATGGGCCCCAGCCAGCCAGCCAGCCGCAATAGAACGACCTAATCGACGCGAGACGCAACTTGCCTTGGAGATACCACTACATGCATGTTGCCACGCGTGCAATGTGAAGCGCACCCATTGAGCTACGGGTATGATGCCACGGAGCCTACGCGTAATAACCCTTGCGAATCCCGCTGGCAACGTTATCGCGCTCGTGCAACTGGTCGACCTTTCGGGCTACTTGCGGCCGCGCACGTACATCGGACTGCCTCTACTACCGTAGACTAGGTGTCAGAACCCTAGATACCTGGCTGGGCCCCGGCATGGGACATACCAGCCTGATGCGGGAGGAGATCACCTGACTCGTAGATATACAATCCTATCGCTGACGGAGTGATCCGGCAGCGATTCGTCTATCCTACCACCAATATCATCCTTGTTCCACTACTGAAGTCAAAACTACACTGCTTATACCCAACTCCTGACACTAGGTAGTTATCACCGAGTACCATTGTAGGAGCGGTGGACGCGAGGCACGTTATGTCTCTACCAGTGGAGCACGAATACAGGGTGCGAGGACGGCCGCTCGTGGCCTGGCTGGGTGATACACACACAGACACACATACACACACACACACACACATATATATATATATATATATATGCAGTAAGATGTCGACTTGAGTTGAGTTGGATTGAGTTGGATGGGATGAGATCGGAAGGGCTCGAGAGGAGATGGAAGATGGACGAGACCAGGACGTGGACCTTGTAGACTACCCACCATAGCCAGGCCCAGCTCCGCTTCACCGTTCTTCTACCAAGCACGCACCGTGTTTAGAGCACCTGCTAATCGAAAATCTGCCTGTCGGGATGCCTGAGCACCTTGCGCGGCGGGTCGACTTTGTACATGTTCGCATCCTGCGCCTACCTGCCTACCTACCTACCTACCTACCTACAGGCCGAAAGCCGAAGGCTGAGGGGTGGATGCCACGGTCTGGTATGTTTCATTGTGCTGGCGGTATGTTCTCTTGCCGAGATGGATGTCCTCAGGCACACTTGCACGCAAAACCATCCCACACACTCATTGCACGGGAGTCTTTCACATTCCTAGTCCAAGACACCGACCACGTCTCCTGAGCATGCCATTTGCCGTCCCCCAGACTCGCCTTGACTCCAACTCTCCAAGATTCGAGCAGCCTTGCTGGGTACCTAGCAGGTAGGTACCAGTGTCATGCCGTGTGCCACGTCGCATCACGGGTAGGTAGGTAGGTAGGTAGATAGATACCACATACCACATGCTCATCCCGCATCTACTCTATCCCGTACTTCTTCTTCGCCGCCTCGACGTCCTTTTCCCACGGACAGTAGTAGCTCTGGCTCGGCGCTATGTACGTGCTCTCCGGCATCACGCCGCCGATGAAGGTCGTGTCGTCTGTGCAGCCGCGTCCCTGTTTTAGGTATCATTACCTAGCATCCACACTGGATACTCATTAGATAGACGGCCCGGCAAACGGGATGCGTGACGACAATTCAAGTGTGTTGAAGACGAGGGAGTGAGTGAGGACAGCTCAAGTGTGGGTGAAGGCGAGGGAGAAGTGAGTGAGTGAGTGAGCGAGGGCGGTAACGTCGTTGAGCTCCTGCTCTCGCCTCCGTCGGGTGTCTTGTCGCTATGACAGTGGTAGCAGACACCACCCGGAGTATCGTGGTTGATTTAGAATAGGCCATGGGACCATCCAAGATTCGCAGAGAGTGAGCTGAGTGGAACCGCTCTGGCGTCATGTGACTGCCCTACATCCGCCTGTCGGACGTACATGTATAGAATAAAAGTCAGCCAAACAGGACGCCATCTCGTCGGTCGCCGAGAAAGTGCCGATGCAACGCAGACAACAAAGCTGAGTGAGTTCGCCAGCAGTACCGAGTCCATCTGTACCATCACCGAGCACGTAGAGTTCCAAGATAGAAACAAAAAATTCTGTACTTCAACGATATCGCTACAAGACGACTCTTCCCAGCCACGCAATCGGGCAGGTCTATCTTCCAGGCCCACGTTTTCCCGAACCAAGAAAGAAAAAAGCGCGCAATCCAAAGTGGTCGATTACAATATATCAGTCTGCGCCGAGGGCGCCGTTCAAAGTAAGAAGAATGCGGTCTCGAGCTGAAACCCCGGGGCCGTTCCGTGCGCAATTTTCAAAAATCAAAGAAATGCTGAGAGATGGATGGATGGTGGCGACGCCGCATAGCCACCACGGGTATTATACAGAGCACCAGGCCGCCATGAGAATACAGGAGAGATGAAAGGAGATGGTCATTGGGTGTGTTGTGGATGATGAGTGTATGGACGAGACCGAGGTAGCTTATTTCTTGTTGACGCTGACCACGATAGCGACTATAATGGCGATGATGATGACGATGATGACGCAAATGAGGAGGCACCACCACTTCTTGCGGCGTGCGCTGCGGGCCTTTTCGATGGCACCGCCGATCTCGGTGTTGGCCTGGACAACGTTCTGATGGATCTCCTCGCCCTTTGCCTCGATGTTCTCCACGAGGGGCTCCTGCTGCATGACGATCTGGTCTAGGTCCGTGAAGAGCTGGGCAAGCTCAACCATCTGTTGCTCGATCTTCTGGATGGCATCGTGTCGTTCCCTCACGTTGCTCAGAGTAGATTGTGCAGCGCCTTGGCGGCTTGATTCCTTGAGCTACATGCCTGTCAGCGGCTGGACGATAATTTTTTTGGAGGCTTCCGGCGCTACGTCACCCGCGCTGCAGCGGCACAAGGCGACCATAATCACAGGAGATGCAATGGGGTCCGAACTTACAGCCTGCGTGAAAACCCCCTCACCCTGAGATCCGAGAGCCTCTTGCATCTCCGATTCAGAGGCTTCTGGGTTCACAATGCGGTATTGCCGCTTGAAAGATTCCTCCTGCTCTCGTCGGTGCTCCTTTTCCAGATTCATATAGCGGTTGATAGTTGCCTTCAACCTACGGTCGATCTTGCCGACTTGGGGTGCGTTTCGGGGGTTGCCAGACTCAGGCTTCGACTTGATGTTCTTCACACGGGTCACGAGAGCGCGGTAGCCGGTCATGACCTGCGTGGTGAGGTCGTCGACTTCGCGGGAGGACCCGGTCGTGCTCTGCATCGCGCGCTTGCTGGCCCGCTCGAGGTTGTCTAGCTGCGCATCGAGCTGGTCCAGGGCGCGGTCGACCTCGCGGCATTCGTTGAGTATCGCATTGGGGTCTGCGCCGCCCTGCTGCTGGCCGAAAGGCTGCATCTCAACAGCGCTCGCTGCACCTTGTCAGAATGAACCGTGCAAGGAATCGTTCCTTCACTTACGATCGTCGTATCGGCCTTGAGCGTAGTTGTTGAAGCGGCCGTCCTGCGGGCCGCCATCCTCGCGCTGGTCGTACGGGTTCGCGCCGTAGCCCATCTGCTGGTAGCCTCCGTTGCCGTACTGCGAAGCCATGGGGTGTTAGCTGGTGAAGTCGTGTGTAGTGGTGGGCATGGGTGAATGAAAATCGATCTGAGGGCCCTTGGGACGCAAACGGAGGCGGCTTACACTCATGCTGAAACCCGACGTATGGTGTGTGGGCGGTGGAACTCCTGAGACACTGGTCTCGTCGCTGGTGCAGACACGGTCGGCAGTTAGGTGCAATTGGGCGAGACGCGGAGGGTGGGAGGGCACAATGGTGAAGACCAATGTAGAGCAGAATCCCAAGTGAGATGGAATATTAGGAAAGTGTTGGCCGGTGTCAGCTGGCTGTCTGCGGTGGTGCCTGGGGCTGTGAGCTGAAGACGAAAGGTCCGCTCGCGCCCCTAAGCCTTGCCGCCCGGTGCGCTAATCCCAACGCTACTTAGCCGCCCCTGCGCCCGCAAAGCCCGACAGCCAAAGAATGTGTGGTCTACTGTTCAAACGCCTGCGACATCCGATGCAAAAAGCGCCGCTGCCCCACGACACATGAGATTTCCAGAATGGATGGTGTTGCGCGAGCCTCTTCCAAACTATGCGCATTCATGTTGCCCGATGTGTGATTCTCCGTCCTAATTTGCTGGCCGCGATCTTCTGCAAGTACCTGGGAGACCCTTTTTTGCTTACCCAGTGCAGGCACCCAAGCAGTAGCTCGCCGCGCTGCCTTCTATTTTTGAACCGCCTTAAACACATGTTGCCACAGAACGCGCAGTCCTATGCGTAATGCGCATATTTCTTCACGTGTTCACAGCGCTTCATTGACTATCGCCGTGTGGTGTCTTGCGGCTAGCTTTGCCATGCTCGCTGATCGCTTTCGCCCGAAAGACCTTGCAACCATGTCCGAATCGGAAGGGCAGTGTAAGCTCAGCCTTATCCGATCCGGTTGGGGGCTGCGCACACCGACCCCGACCGTTTGAACTGAACAAACGGCTTGTCACGCACCCGGGTGCTGTTCTCGATCGTGCTGCCTTCCGATATATCCTAGTGCGAGCCCTGATGGCCGGATCAAACTATGAAGTAGGTTTCTGGTCTGCTGTACCCCATCGCGTGCTTTCGTCGACACCTGCCCACGTCTTCTCCATGTAGCCGAGCCGCTGCTTGACGTCCTCGACCGTCGACTTGTCGCCCGTGTTCTTGCCGATGTTATCGCTGATCTTCACAGCGTGTCGCCCCGACGCAGAAGCAATCTTGATCACAATATTCAGCGGCACCGACTTGTTGCCCGTCGATTCATGGACATAGTCGTCTACTCTAAGTTAGCATGTCGACACATGTGCAGAGGCAGCAGTGCTTACTAGTCAGGAAAGTTCCGACTCCAAATGTCGGTTGGAAGCCTTCCTTCTCCGCTGCCGCCTTGTACTTTAGACACAGATCGATATTGAGCGAATCCGAGAACACAATCGTCTTTTTCGCTTTGATCCCCTGCTCGTCGTAGAACTGGCGCATCATCTTGACAAAGTCCAGCGGGTCTCCGGAGTCTTGGCGCACACCCGTGAACACCTCAGCATAAGTCCTCCGCCGCTTAGTCGCACCGCCGCTTCCCGCTTGGATAGGAGGCTCTGTGCGAACCAGCGTCTGGACGTCAGGGTTTGTTGTAGCCGCGGCGGATGAGAGTGTGGTGGCAGCTGTTGTGGGTTCCGGGATTGGCTCCTTGAAGGCTCTTAAAAACGCCGGAGTGCCAAAAGTATCCGTGAGCGCGATGCTTAGAACTCCTTCCCCAAACGTTGACATCCAGTATTCCAATCCAATCCTATTGGCTTGCTCGTAGTTGTTCGTTATGGCCGCGACACCCATGAACCATTCGTGCGCAACCGTTCCAATTGGTGTCAACCCGTGCTTCATCGCAAAGTGAACATTGCTGGTGCCCGTGAGCTTGCCCTGCCATCCTTTTGGAGCGCCATCCGCCTCTGCGCGGCACAGTCCTTGGAGCACCAAATCTTGAGTATGGTAATCGCGTCGCCGCCGGGTGCCAAACTCGGAGAAGATGCAGCCCCCCTGTAGCAGCTTTGATCCCTTTTCGTAGGCCTTCTCAACCTGACCGGCGTGGCTCCAGTCCTTGTCGACAAACTTGAAGTATGCCTCGCTCACCAAGGCGAGCAGGGGTATCTCGTACAGAATTGTCTCCACCCATAAGCCTTCGGTCTGTATGCTGAAATCGCCGAGGTCGTCGTCGGAGCCTGTATCGTTCATGGGCTTGAAGACTAGCTTCAATTGTTTCGACGGGCGGAGGCGGAAGTTCGAGAGAAAACGAAGGTACTGGTCGTTCAGGTAATGGCACGTGGATTTGAGGAACTTGTACTCCTCATCGGAAAGAGAGATGTGCTCGAGTTCTATGCTTGTCAGGGGACCTTCTCACCAACACACGGTAAGCTCACTGTCGACCTGTGCCTGCAGCCAGCGGAAAGCCGCGCGATTCAACTTCTTGTCTGGTGTTCGATTCGTGAAGCTGTAGGTTACGGCAACGTCCGGAAAGAACTTGAGCACGCAACATTGCATAGTAAGCTTGTAGAGGTCCCTAGCCTCGTCAGCCTCGCGGTCGCGCATAATCAGTGGCCTACATACGTATCAAGTAACGAGAAGATGCCCTCGGGCAGCTGCGCAGAGGTCCTCCCAGCCATGTTGTCGCAATGTGATCCAGCAGAAGGTCGGCGTTGTGACGAGACAGAGGGGTGGTGGGGCAAAGTAGCTTTTGTACTAAACTAGCAGGCGGGTCTACGGCGCGTCGCAAGGCGGGACGGTGCTCAATTCCGTGAACCCGCCACGGGTTCCAGACAAGAAGCGGAATATTGGGCCACAACGATTCATTCGAAACATGTCGACGCTGCCTTACCGGATTACAGACCGCGTCATCTCGAAGGTTAGCGTGATCTGGAGCTGTAAGGCTACAGGCAGCGGGCGCGGGAACCGATGAGTGTTATCGATAGCTTAGGGCCTGTTCGGTAGACGTGATCTGGAGGCTTGATCTCATCTCGATTACTAGATCCAGTTAGGCTCACATTAAGATCACGCTGTGTTTAGTTCAAGCGTAATCTTAACGTCATAAATAGAGGTCTGATCTAGGAGTAATTAACTAGCTAAATTAAACCTTACTAGTGCTAATAAGATCTACGTTTATACCTATTTAAGCGCGAGATTATAAGTTAAACTAAGTATAAAGTTAGGAGGTCTATCTTACCTAATCTTAGAGCTTTTTAACGCTGCGATGCTTAGTAGAGAGGCCCTTATAAGCATTATAAGAGCGTTAATAGTAATAACTTTAGTGTTAATTAATACTATAGAGAGGACTGCAGCTCCACCTATAGGCGTAAATAAATACGCAGAGGATATGTGCCTAGGTCTAGCTTAGCTAGCTAGGTGCCTTATTAACAACCTATACCTATATAAGGAGACACAACTCTAGCGGAGCACCTTTAAGGCTTTTATTACTTACTATAGATAACACGTTAAGGATAGCTAATAAATTAAGGTTAAGGAGAAAGTACTTACGTTTCTATACATCTACGCATAAGGAGCTAGGTGGTAAGAAGCTAAACACTACTATAGGCACTTACTAAGCACAATTACTATATATATATATAGAGATTTTGCCTAACTTTTGCTAATATTAGTAGTAACTTTTATAAAGTCCTTACTATAGTCCTTTTACTATATCTAGAAGTTATATATTTGCCTTCTAGCGCCTGCCTAGAGGCTATACGTAATAACCTAAAATGTATATTTTTCTTTAAGGACTGTGTAGGAGCTCTTAATAGGTTAAACTTTAAGGTCTACGTGCTAGTAGATAACTCTAAATAATATAGAAATTGCTATAGATACTTCTCCTAAAACGTATTAGCAGCTGTTAACTTTAATATAAACTTTATATACATCTTAGCTAGCTAGGAAAGTAGCACTTACAACGCCTAGGTGCTTACAGACGCTTATTAATAAGGATTTATAGCTTTTCTAGACAAATATTACTTAGCGGACGCTAGGTATATAAATAGTAATATAACACTTATACTATATTATAGCGTACGCTATTACCTTTAAGAGATAGCGTAGCTACTAGATAGTAGGCCTTAAATAGTAGAGGAGCTGTTTAATTACTAGCATAGTAGTCTCTAAAACGTTATTAAGCGTATATTTAGCGTCTTTAAGCGTTATTAGAGGATTTTTAATAAGTCTTATAAGTTTAATATTATAACTTAGGTTAAGCTTGTATACGCTCTTATAGCTGTATACAATCTAATTAATTAAATAGGTAGCATAAGTAAGGACTTTAAGCAGCTACCTACGTACGCTAGTAAGCAGTATAAGAACTTTTTCTAGGAGGTTACTATCGCAGAGGATTAACGCCTAATAAATTAGCCTTTAATAAGGGAGGAGCAGGAGTTATAGTGTAAAAAGATAGTAGAGAAGATGTAGGCGTTATATAAATAAGCGATTTAGGAAAGTAAGGTGTAAGAGAGAAAGCGTAGGTTACTAGAGTAGTAATACTATAGAGGGTAAGCAAAACACTAACTAGTGTATAGACTACTATCGCCAGTCTTAGCGCGTTACGCTAATCTACTTTTATATACTTATTAACTTTCTATAGAAACTCTATAACCTACTCTTTCTTTTTTAACTTACTATTACCCTTCTAAGTTAGCCTAATAGCATGTAGCTGCAGCTACTTGTCGCGTAGGACACCTAGCTGCTTATTTACCTTATTTTTTACCTAGATTTTCTACACTAATTAAGGCTTAAAACTTAGATAGAGCTTAGTAATAAAAAGTAACTTAAAACGCTTAGTAATTAGTATCTTTAAGTAGTAATCTAGAACGCTATATATCTTTATAAAATAATTAATTGCCTCCTACTAGGGATCTTTTAATAGAGCTTCTACTAATCTTTTAATTTCTGCAGCTATATTACTAACCTACTTACTTAACTTATTAGCTAAAGTTATCTTTTTATAAGATCTCTCTGCTGTAGTTAACATCTCCGCACGCCTTTTATAAGGCCCTAGAGTCTTTATCTTGTTACTATCCTCCTTGCTATTACCTTTAACTATTGCTGTAATTAATTAATTAATATCTCTTACTCTAGCTCTATTAGTAATTACGCTGTTAAATAGTCGCTAGTGTAGGTTTTTGTACGCTAGAGGCTTTGTATAATATTTTTAAGCGTCTAGGTGTTTCTTAAAGTACTCTATTAGCGCCTAGCTGTCTCCTACAACGACGCCAAACTCGTTTATAGTAAATCTAGAGAGGTTGTTTAGCTCTTACTAGACTTTCTAGTCTACCTTATAGCTATTGTGGTAATTTTTATACTACTAGATAGATAACACTACGCCTAGTAGAGACACTAAGGCCACTTTTTTAGCTACTACGCGCCACGCTATTACTTTATAACTAGTATCTATATGTTGCCTATAGTCCTCTACCTACTCTATAAGCGCTGAGAGAAGCGTCTTAATTATATATAGTAACTATAGACTCTAACCCTAGCTCTTTCTAGGCGTTAGCAACGCTGTAAACATTAATAGAGACAACACTAGCGTCTATAATAGAGAAAAAAGAGTTAATATTAGTAATAGAGTAGGTGTTAAGCTCTATAAGAGCTCTTGCGACGCCTTACGCGCTAGAGTACTTAGAGTTAGTATAGAGGATTAATTAATAATAATACTAAAGTTTAATAAGATAAGACTTTTAGATAGGCAGTTACTAAACACAGGTTAATCTAGGTACGTTAGAAGCGGGTCTTTAGAACAATTTGTATAGCTACACTAACAAAAAATTCTACGCTAGCGCTTTACTGAAACCGGGCGAGATCAAGCCCAGATCACGATTTGAGATCACGCCCACCGAACAGGCCCTTAGCTCAGGCCCTCGCAATCCTCAAAGAGATCTAGGTATGATCACGTGCAAATTTTCACCAAGGAATTAAAAGAGGTGACAGGATGCTTCAATCGAATCAATTTTCCAGCTTGTCCGCACGCGATGCGGGCAGCCATCTCCTCAGCGCCTGTGGAAATCGAGTTGATTTTCCCGAGGATGCTGTTGTTCCCGTTGATAGGGATGTTGCTGTGGTTGTGGTTGTGGTTGCGGGTGTGGTTGTGCTTGTAGTTAAGGTGTCAGAGCCATGGGATGCGCGCGTAGGCTTTTTCGTAAGAGCTTCTTCTTGGTGCTGTTCGGCGGACCGTGCAAGCAACAGCTCCAGTACCTGTTTATGCTTTCCTTCTGGAAATGCCTCAATGGGGGTATCAAAGACCATGCCCGCCGCTATTCGAGCTGCAAGCTCAGCACTGATGTACTTTCCCCCCCTCAGGTTAACATCGGCACCTCTATCAAGCAGCATCTTAACAATCTGCGCGTGGCCATCTGCCGATGCTGCTTGTAGCGCGCTGCCCCAGCGGCGGCTCGGTGCGTTGACATCTGCTCCACTGTCAAGTAGCAGCTTGACAGTCTGCGCATGCCCGCCTTGTGAAGCAGCTTGTAGCGCCGTGCCATGGTATCCGCCCTGTACGTTAACATCGGCCCCACTGTCTAGCAGTATCTTGACCAAGTGCTCTTGGCCGAAGCTTGAAGCTGCCTGCAGGGCATTGCCGTAACGTCCACCCTGTGTGTTGATATTGGCATTCTCATCGAGCAGCATCTTCACTATCCGCCTGTAACCTTTTGATGAAGCTGCCTGTAGCGCGTTACCCTCGTACCCTCCCTGCGCATCAACTTCGGCGTTCTTATCAAGTAGCATCTTGACCACTCGCTCGTGACCTCCTCTTGAAGCTGCCTGTAGTGCGTTGCCATAAAATCCTCCCTGCGCGTTAACGTCGGCGTTGGCATCGATCAGTATCTTCACTATTCCCTCGTTATCTGCCCACGAAGCTGCCTGTAGTGCGCTGCCCCAGTACCCGCCCTGCGCGTTGACGTCCGCCTTGGTAAGCAACAATTTCACTATCTGCTCATTGCCTTTCCATGAAGCTGCTTGTAGTGCGTTGCCGTAATACCCACCCTGTACGTTGACGTTGGTAGACTTATCATCAAGCAGGATTCTGACCACATTCTCATGGCCTTCGAATGAAGCTGCCTGTAATGCATTGCCAAACTCTCCACCTTCCGCATTGACATCGACACCATGGTTCAACAACATTTTTACAATTGTACCCAAGCCCAGCAGTGCGGCGTAGTAGAGAGGCGCAGCTACGCTTTCTAAACCTTTCTCTAAAACAGGTTCATCGCCCGGCCAGTCAGGATTATTGACCTGGATCCAGGCAAGATAGGCCGGTTGTTCCACTGACAATAGATCCATTGCTAGCCGACTCAACCCCTCCAGCTCGTCTCCTGTCTTCCGAAGATGCTGGCTCCAGAACTTTGCCACGTATCTCGCGAGTGCGGACGCCTGGAGAATTTCCTCTGACAGCGGTTGCTGCAACTGAGTCAGGTACTGCAAGCAGCCCTTCATTATCGAGGTTTGGCATTCGACTTCTTCCATGCAATACTGTTTTGCTAATCCTTGTTTGATTCTGTCGGATAGTAGGTATTCCTGAACGGAATAGTGCGCTAGAGCCACGATCCGCTTCGTAGTAACTTGGAGATTTACAGATGATTCTTCTTCCACCAATGTGAGAGTGACTAAACTGGAGCAGATGTTCAACACTTCTAGTGGGTCTTCTAGCACTTCGTCGCGATCGAAGGCTGGGTCGCGCGCCGCGTCGAGGGCGACAACTTCAGCAATCTCTTCGACGGACATTGGTCGCTCGGAGAAAGTTAGCCACTGCAAGATGCGTATCGCATAGTCAGAGTCTTCTTCGCTTATAGCAGAGAGAATGCAGTCGTACGTCTGATCTAGTGTCGGCGGTAAAGTGGCGAGTGACTTGCGCAGCATCGCTCGATTGCGACACTTTCCCAATCTATCAAGCTGGCACACAGCCCATCGGAACCTAAATCAACGTCAGTTTGGGTTCCATAGACCATTGGCTGAAAATGTATACATCCCGCGAGCTCCACCAATCAGTGCAGTCTCAATCTCTTCCCTAACAGCATCGTCCTTACTCCATTTTGCTAAACTTTTATCGGCAGACAGCCGTTGCCGAACGTATCGTTGTATGTCCAAATCCACTATGTCCGCTTGAAGACGAATAGTGTTCTCGTCCATAACAATTCTCTCCAAACAGGTCTGAATATCTCGCTCTTTCCTACTGGTCATAAGCAAATGCATATTGTTCGGCTGCCATCCGGCTACTGCTTCGACTATGTCCATGAGTTCCGGGCGATGGATACATTCGTCGAGAGCATCAAGAACGACGTAAACTTGTGCAAATCCCTGCAGCGTTAGCCGTACTACTTCTAGGAGGGCATGCAAAGGTGGCATGCGTCCAGTGTTTTCGCACGAGGCGAACAGCTCGTTAATGCTTTTAGGTATTGTGGCCACGCACTGCAGCAGCTGGGAAAGTAACGAGCGGATGGCTAAACCTGGATCTCGTTTCTGTGCATCATTAAAGTCGAAATAGAAGTATGCCACAGCCATATTAGCGTCATCGCCGCAGTGCTGCAGCAGGTTTTCGATGATAGTAGAGCTCAAGATGGTCTTTCCACATCCTGGGATCCCGTGCAGCCAGAGCCGCGATGCTACACTCGCCTTCCATTCCGTAAACTGCTCGGCCTCTACGAGCCAGGTTCCGGTTCCAGCCTGCCGCTGCCTGAGCGCTTTGTGGTAGTTGGTAGATGGGTCAGGCGCTGAAAGCCAGTTGCAGATCTTGCTAATCCTTTCTTTTTTACTTTGGCTGCCGCTCTCGGTGTTGTTCACAGAAGCACCTGTAATGTCCTGTGAGGCCGCATACACCAGTTTCTTCAGCCTTCTAATGGCATGCTCCTTGCGTTCGCCGTATATGAGTGGCATGTAGATGCCAAAGATGCCCAGCAGACAGTAGGCCGCATCTTCTTCACGTGTCGTCTGGCGATTGTCTGTCCAAGAGAAGCGCTCAGATATGGAGAACTCCGATAATTGGCGTCCGTGGAGAGCATCAACCGGTATTCCTGTGATCCCATGAATAATGTGTCTGAGTGACTTCTTGTCACCTAGTCGCTTTCCATTCCTAGAGAAGAATTCAACCGATGCTGGAGCCAAGAGTTCCTGCAGCGTCCAACCTCTGGTGATTTTAGCATTACGGCATCTACAAGCACTTTTGCACTAACCTTGTGAACCATCTGCTCTGCTTGAATGCCGACTCGCCGCCTTCATCCAGAGTATCCTGCTCGACATCCGAAAGATAGACGTAACACCTCGCTGCGTGCTCATACCAGCGAAACATGGAGTTGATTGCTTCTTGAAGCTCGGAGCTGTCTGGCTTGTTGATGCAGCAGGTGTCGACCCAGAAATAGTCCAGACCATCCCGCTTAGCCTGCTGTGCGCAGAAGCGAAGCTTTCGATGTCCTTCACTGATTGTACTATCAGTTTCCTTTGCATTGTTGGTGTCCTTCAAATCGTCGAAGGTCACCTCCTGTCCGTCTATCCAGGTGTGCGAGAGGATTGCATAGTCAGGGAGCTCCTTGTCGTTGATATAGTTCCTGGTCCATTCGAACCTGCCATTGCTTGTGGTATATAAGAGTCGCATCAAGCCGAGTGTGTGCGCAAGTCATAGAGGTTCTCGTGGTCTGAAGGTAGTCCGGATGACAGTGTAGAGAGCTGGTGGCCAGGGCAGACTGTCATCCTGAAGTTAAGAGCGGGGACTGCAGCCTGTCCGCATGCTGTGGCATGATGGCGAGGCAGGGGTTGGCAGACCGTGCTCGCACACAGCGCTTAGCCATAGGTACCTAGCCACGAACAGGGAGGTAGCGCTTGCGCGTGGAGGCAATGTGGATCGGGAAAATGAGCAACGAGTGGTGTCAACGTCTCGTATCCGGCCAAGACTTCAGTCCAGAGGTCCTTGTGACGGATGCCATATGTTTAGTGCGCTGGTCAACGTCCTGGCCCCCAATATGCAGAAAGCTAGCGGCGCGAAAAGGAAGAGGCCGAGGCCGAGGGCGCGTTATCGATAAGAATGGCCTAAGTAGTTGAGCCGCGGGGGGTGGACCCTGAACCTGCGGGCAAAGGCGAAATAATCGGCGCGCTCTTCTTCGCTGCAAACCTCACACAGTGACGCACAGTGATGTTGGTCGCTTTCTCGCTGCTGGCCATCTCGCTGTCGTTCCTGTTCTTCAAGCGCCCCCCTTCAACATGGCTCGCCTTTCTCCGTCAAAACACGCCTCCAGCTACCGTAGGCACTGAACGCAAGCCATCTCAGCCCACTGTTGACCGAGAAACACCCGCGGTCGAGCCGCCAGACAACCAGACAAGACGCCCAAGCAGCAGCTCGTCGCTCGAGGGCACGCCGAAGGTCGCTCCCAAGGACAGTGCAAATGGCGCCGTCCCAACTTTCACGCTCGCGGCGCACGAGAGCTCCGACGAGGACGACGAGGACAACCTCCCACCGCCCTCTTTCCCAGCCATGAACTCGGCGCAAAGGGCGTCTGCGCCGTCTCAGACAATAGTTTTCCCTCCACCGCCCAAAGTGGCGCCTATGGCCCCTCCCACCAGGCCCGCGTCCTCCCTTATGCCCCCGCCTACACTGAAGGCCTCCAACCTGCGCGCTCTACCCACGCCCACGCAAGGCCTGCGTGTACCTACCACGGGACCTTTGCCTAATCGCGGGCCCGTTCCCAATCGAGGGTCCACAATTTCGAACGGCGGCCTCATGCCGACAGCCGCAGGCAAAACACCGAACTCGCGAGGCAAGGTGCTACTCTCACCCGGGCATTCACCGCTAGACTGGGCGAATCTTCAGCGCTCGGGAACCAACATGGCGGGTGTGCCCTCGCTTCTCCGCGTCACACCTGCTATGCTCAAGGAAAAGAACGGCCGGAAAGGCAAGCCCGCGTGGTCGAGCTACGAAGGCAAAGTGTACAACATCACACCCTACCTGCCTTTTCACCCGGGCGGTGAAGGAGAGCTGCGGAGGGTTGCAGGAAAGGACGGGAGGAAGCTTTTCATGGAAGTGCACCCGTGGGTGAACTGGGACAATATGCTTGGCGAGTGTCTGGTCGGCATTATGGTGACGGAAGAGCAGGCGCGCCCGACGAGCAGCCTGGAGGACATGGACTGATCTTGAGATACCCCATAGATGGCAATAGTCAGGTTGATTTTTTTTTTTCTTCTATACCCTCTCGGCCACGTCTCCATCACGAGGGTTGTCGTCTTACTCGCCTTTTATCACGTTGAGCTTTCTAGGCATGTTCGAGCCCGCAAGCTGGTGTGGCTCATTACGCTGCCAAATCTACAAAACCCAAACATTCACGCCTGTCCAGCCGAATGCAGCGGCCCAGAGTAGCACAATCGAGTCTGCCGCTAGCCACACAAACGTCACTTGTAAGACACAAGTGGACTGAGACATTGCTGAACGCACTAGAAACTGACATTCACTGCTTTGCGAGAATCCATGATGTCGGATGAAGTGCGTACCAGCACCTTCCAACGCTGGTGGCAGTCGCACCTGGCTTAGCGGAAGCCGCATCTCCTCCGTCATGCCTGCCTCAAGTCACCAGACCTCTCCTCCAATCTCCTACTATATCCATGTCCTTTCACCTAATCCCACTAGCCCATCTTACTCTTCCATGGACCGCTCCCGCCTCCCCTCCCGGCTCGCCATCCTCCACCGTACATACATCTCCCCCTGTCTCCTACTCCCTCACCACTGACACGCCTAGTCGCAACCCGCCTACTCGCCCTCTTAGCAACGCACCTCCTCCTCACCCTGGCTCTCTACCTCTCTACCAGTCCGCATACGCATACGCATACGCACACGCACCCCCCACCCCTTCTCTACGCCCCCCTCGTCTTGTGCCTCGCCGCCGACACCGCCGAGATCTCCGCCCTCATCACGCGCACCGAGGACGGCGTACCCCGGCCGCCGACGTGGGCGATGGTAGTAGGCGAGACGCTGGTGGTCGGGCTGAGCAGCGTGGGATGGGTGCTTTACAAGCCCGGGGCGTCTTTTGCTTTGACGGAAGAGGGGCGGTGGGGAGGGAGGCTGTGGGTGGGTGTCGCGGGGTTGGTGTAAGTACCAGGGCCCTCGTTTCGTTTTGAGTGGGGTGGAGATGTGTAGGCAAGGTATGATTGACGTTGTTAGGGGCTTGCGGGGTGTCATCGTGGGGATCGTGGCGGTTGATGAGGGGCGCGTGAGGAGGAGGGCGAGGGCGCTACGATTTGGGGCGAGGGGGCGGGGAGGGGGGAGGAGCTTTGGGGACTTTGTGAGGGGGATGGGATTCCGAGGAAGGTAGGTTGATGCTGTTTTGGGCTTATTGACGGGACGTACGCGGGAACTTGCTACTAAAATCTCGATCCAACCTTTCAGCCAGATCGCAGAACGCCATCGCTATGTAGATTGACCCTCTTTACTCCCTGTCCCACGAACTTGTTTCCCTCCGGCCCATCAACGGCTAGAATGCGTACAAGTGTTTCGTTTTGGCGGATGGCTGCCAATGCCGCTTCGATGGTATGGATCATTAACGCAGCATGGCCATTAAGAATCCGAGGTGAAACAGACTGGGGTCTGCTATTTATGCAAGAAGGCTGAGCGAAGGAAGGCACTGGCCCTCATCGCAAATATGTGCTGTGAAAAGCCGGGTCAGGTACAAGTGGACTGCTTTTTCCGCATTGGCGTGGCGTGGCGTGAGCTGTGTGCTCGCATATGGTCTTTCGTGGTAGTTATAGCTACCACCACCGGTACTGCGATATAAAATACGATTTAATCCTGTGCACTCCCTTACTGCTAGGGAATAGTAGGATGTGGAACAATAAAAAGCGACCAAGTTCAAGCCTAGTCATTCCAGATGAGACGACGTGCGTAGAGGATGACCGTTGGCTTTTTATTTCGATGGCGACATGCTGTTCTTGAACCGTTTCATGATCTTCTCCATCATTTCTATGCCCGTCAGTTCTTCCGCAGTAGGCCCCTGTTCCTCTTTTCCGTCCTCTTTGAACCCGCCCTCCTTCATGATGGACTCCATCATGCGAATGCCTTTGAGCTCCTGCAGCGGCGGGATATTCTCCAATGCCGCTGAATCGACGGCGTCAAAGTCCACGCCCGAGCATGGCTTCACAGCACCCTCGACTTCAAAGATCCTCTCGGGTGTGACGATGTAGTCGCACTGCACCTCCGCAGCCTTTCCAGGCTTGATGCGCTCGAGGCCCAGCTCGGCCTCGTCAAGGACCTGGCAGCCATGTGCCACGGCGACCACGGGAACCTGCTCCTGTACGACTTTTACATCGTGGAGGAGCGCCCACTGGACTTCGAAGAGGCTCTGGCCCTCCCACACGACCACGCCCCGCGTGTTGAAAGCGAGACCCCCGAAGACGCAAAGATGCACCTTCACGCCTTCTTCCTGCAGCTGCGCGAGCGACAGATGGCGCCCGATCCCAGGCCTCTCCATGCCGTCCAGCCAGCTCGCGGCCTGCAGCTCTGCCTCGGCGATGCTCTGCGGACTGAGCAGCACAAATCCCCTGCGCAGCCTGTACGTCCCCACGAGTAGTTTCTTCCCGTCGTGGAGCGCGCGGCATCTCAGCGCCTCCAGGCTGCCGTCCGACGTGGCCAGGATGGTGGTCGCCGCTTGGTAGCACGGCAGCTGGACCAGGCGGTCCACGGCGGCCGAGGAGCCGCGGAAATCGGGCGTGAAGGAGAGGAAGTCGTAGTGGAAGCGCGAGTCTGGTTTCGCGTGCTGGAGCAGCTCTTTGTAGACGCGCTGCCAGATGAGCTGCCTGCGGTTGGCGTGGGGCGAGGGCGACGCCGTCATTGGGATCGGTGTCCAGGTAGGTAGCGAGCGATGGGTAGGTAAGCGATAGTGGGATTGTCACGGAGGGAAGAGGCAGAGGCGCTGCTGCGTTGGGGGGAGGACGAGGAGGCAAATATCGATCGCTCGAGACATGCCGCAAGTGGACGATGGAGGGGCAGCTTCACGAGGCAGCCTGACTAAAGAGGACCTGCACGGTCGACCTTGGCCTTCACCTTTATAACCATCAACTGTAGCCGGAGAGTCTACCGCGAACGTGTCGTGGGGTTTGCCGTTCGCGCTTTTCCGGCTTTATTTCCGCGCATGCTTATCCAGACCGGGATCTACACCTGGGTGCGAGATGCAACCTCGTCATCAACAACACCTTTCGGAATATGACTCCTTTGCTATCAATGGAACAATTCTCATTACTGTTCGGTCTCCAAACATTCTTGGTAGTTGAAAAGGATTTTGTATGAACGGTTTCCCTACGTCTTTGCTCTCCAATGACTGCATCTCCCGATACTTCCATCGAGTCTAGCAGTGGGGGGCCTCGTTCAGAAGGCACTGAACTTGAGACCGGCAGGGGGTCCAATAAGACTCACCTCGAAGCCAGAGTGTTGGACGGCTGCAACAAGTGGACAAGAAGCCAACCTATACGAACCGCCAAAAGATAGTCAAAGATGTTATCTTTCGCTGAAGACTTTTGGCGCATCTTGCTGTGTCGCAGGATGTTAGGAATCAGGCAGCTCGCAAAGTGGTAGGTAGCCGTCGTGGTAGCTGTGCTCGGCCAAAGAGCATGGGCTTTGGGTTGTGTGCGTGGGTCATGGTGTAGCAGAGGATTGGGGCATTCGGTACCTGTCGAGGCGGCTGAGGGAGGGGTTCCCAGGCGTGGACGTGAAGGAGGTGTACGAGGAGGAGTCGGGAGATGGGCAAAGGTGACGAGCCGAGAGTGAAGGAGGTGCACAAAGGTGAGGAGCCGAGAGTGAAGGAGGTGCGCAATGTTTTTTATTTTTAAATAAAATATTACAATAAGTTTTTTTTTTTTAGAGGAGCCGAGAGTGAAGGAAGTATACGAGAACGAGGAGCCGAGAGTGAAGGAAGTATACGAGAACGAGGAGCCGAGAGTGAAGGAGATGTATCACGACTCCAAACCTTCAAACTGCTAGGACTTGTATTATGCAACGTAGGGGGTGGT
This sequence comes from Paraphaeosphaeria minitans, assembly GCA_015832175.1. Classification (NCBI taxonomy): domain Eukaryota; kingdom Fungi; phylum Ascomycota; class Dothideomycetes; order Pleosporales; family Didymosphaeriaceae; genus Paraphaeosphaeria; species Paraphaeosphaeria minitans. The sequence continues at coordinate 870,095 of WJXW01000006.1, forward strand.
TTATCCCAATCCGTAGCCCGGCCGATGATGTCGTACCCCGGTGGCACAAGGAGACGTCAGACCTGTCGGATGCCCTTCCGTGGAGGAAAGGGCGAGGGACCGGGGGACGCATGAGGACGGGCGCTGCTCTGGGTCGGCAAGTGTAGCACGAGCGTTGTATCAATAGGTCGTCTAGTCTAGTTATAATAAGACAATGGCAGCAGTGCGACTTGTTCCCTTTTCTCCATCTAGCGTAGGGTGGGTATGGGCGGCAGGGAAGCATGTCAGCAATGTCCACGGCTCGTCGACGTCAACAAGGGCGACGTGCGGATGCTAGCCCTATGCCCAGATACTGTGTAGAGTAGGTAGGTAGGTACCTATTTGCAGATCACATGGGCGGTGGGTGGCACGGGGGAAGGTGGCACGGGGGAAGGTGGCACGGGGGAAGGTGGCACGGGGGGATCCCGACGGCGGGGTTGCGGGACGTACCTACCTGAGTAGAGGGACAGGCAAGGGGTCAGGTGCACGGCATAGATGGCTGCCTTTGTCCACAGTGGGTAAGAGGTGACTGTATGCATGCCCACAGGAGGGTAAGAGGTGACTGTATGCATGCCCACGGTTGAGGGGTATGAGGTGACTGTATGCATGCCCACAGGAGGGTAAGAGGTGACTGTATGCATGCCCACGGTTGAGGGGTATGAGGTGACTGTATGCATGCCCACAGGAGGGTAAGAGGTGACTGTGCATGCCCACAGGAGGGTAAGAGGTGACTGTATGCATGCCCACGGTTGAGGGGTATGAGGTGACTGTATGCATGCCCACAGGAGGGTAAGAGGTGACTGTGTGCATGCCCACAGGAGGGTAAGAGGTGACTGTGTGCATGCCCACAGGAGGGTAAGAGGTGACTGTGTGCATGCCCACAGGAGGGTAAGAGGTGACTGTATGCATGCCCACAGGAGGGTAAGAGGTGACTGTGTGCATGTCCACGGCTGAGCGATATGAGGTGACTGTATGCATGCCCACAGGAGGGTAAGAGGTGACTGTGTGCATGTCCACGGTTGAGCGATATGAGGTGACTGTATGCATGCCCACGGGAGGGTAGAAGGCGACTGTATGTGAAAGTTGGAGGGGTAAAAAGGTAAACCGTATGCGAAATCCACGACGCTCGGTGCGGGCAGGTACGGTACCTACGACTTTGCCATGGTTCGGAATCCATGTAGCAACGACAGGAGGGTCTCGGGTGCATGGCTGAATGGATTGCCCGCGGGCAACCGGCAGGTACCTAGGTAAGCGCCGACCTCTCACTCATGTGTACCGTTGGCCCCAACGAGGCTACGCTATCTGTGATTGTTAGATATTTGTTAGTGGTGGTCGACAGATGTTGGCAATACTCCTACGCCGCACACAAGGGATGGCGAAACGACACGGTAGCGGAGGGACAGCAGAGGGAGGGCGGCCGTCTACCTACCAGAAGTGGCTGCCACGACGAGTATTGACGCAATTTGGGAAGAATGCAAAACCGAGACAAGCGCCCTTTTGAGACGAGAGCGGCAGTCCACCTAGGGCGCTACTCGCTCGCTTTGAGCAGACCTCCCATCATCCATCAGCCATCCATGATCCATCCATTCTTTCAAGACCGAATGACAAGCCAAAGAGGGGGCTATTCCAGAATCCATCCCATGCCCATTCCCAAGCAGGGCCCCCGGTCTCGTGCAGTTTCCCACAATCGCCTTTGACACGGCCATCGTCCAGATTCTGGGGCGGCTGGGAACTTATTACCTACCTACCTAGATGCTAGATTGGGCAATTGCTGCACAAAGGCCCCGTTCGACCAAACGTCTGCCTCTTGTGCCATGTGGCTTAATTTTTTTTTTTTTTTAAATGATTGGGAAAATATCCCCACCCATGGTTTACCTACCTGGGGAGTCGTCCTTTTGTGGCTTACTACGATATTGGCTTGGCAGGCTTGGAGCCACTGAATGACATGTATCAACTGCATCCTTTGGCTTGACATGCTAGCAGTCTATCAAATGCATCCTCTGGCTTGACATGCTAGCAGTCTATCGACTGCATCCTCTTGACGGGCTTGAAACAACGGAATAACATCTATGAACTGTATCCTCTGGCTTGACATGCTAGCAGTATAGTAACTGCATCCTCTGGCTTGACATGCTAGCAGTATAGTAACTGCATCCTCTGGCTTGACATGCTAGCAGTATAGTAACTGCATCCTCTGGCTTGACATGCTAGCAGTATAGTAACTGCATCCTCTGGCTGGACATGCTAGCAGTATAGTAAATGCATCCTCTGGCTGGACATGCTAGCAGTATAGTAACTGCATCCTCTGGCTTGACATGCTAGCAGTATAGTAACTGCATCCTCTGGCTGGACATGCTAGCAGTCTATCAACTGTTTCCTCTTGACGGGCTTGAAACAACGAATGACATGCTAGCAGTCTATTCACTGCATCTATCAACTGTATCCTCCGGCTCGACGCATGGCTTGGGTCTAGCTCTCCTGGGGACGACCAAAAGTCCAGACCTTGCCCAATTGCTTGGTTATATTGGATGGCACGAGCCAGTCCCCGCCCCTGCACCCTCGATGCACCGCTTGGGGACAAGATGCAGGACGGCGCTTTACCCGACTCGCCCGACTCGCCCGACTCGCAACCAGCCGACATGTTTTCCTTGACCTTGATCATCCATGTTGAGCAGCACGCAGTGTGGTGGCTTGAGCCTTGTGCCTTAACCCTTGAGCCTTGCAGCGTGCCCCCCATTCGATGCGCCCAGTAATGCCCCCATTCAATGGCGCCATGCGCGCAATCAAATAAGGCGCCGCTCCCATCTCCCATCCCCCGTGGCACAGCGCACAAGGCTGTTGAAAGAGAAAGCAGCAACCTCCAGAGTCCACCACCTTCACTTCCGGTGACGATCGACACTCGACCATCATCCCCCGTCTCCGTCTCCGTCTCCCACCTGTGTCGCTCCTTTTCCACGTCGCCAAAGTCACGCTACCGGCCCGTTCGGACGGACCGCCCCAGGGCCATCTTCCTCTCTGCCTAGGTACCCTACCTACTCCAAACCGTTGTTGCACCACCACCACGGAGACGCTCGCCGCACTGCACCACCACCACCGAGGCGCTCCCGCAACTGCACGCAGCGTCACGGCCATGGTGTGCTACCGGTCACGACGCGCTTGCAAGTAATTATAGACGTGCTGGTGGGCCTTCCCTGGACGCGTTGCGGGAACCACTGGACGCGAAACGCCATAGGGGAGCAATGCTGTTTCACCATCCAGCGACCGCCGCCCGGCCGGCAGAGCGCCATTGCCGTTTGAAGTCGTGCCGACGCAGCCTCTCCCGGCCAGCGAGAACATCTCTGCTCGTCCACCGCTTTCCTGCCTTGCTGTGGTTGCTCGTGGCGCTGCTGTCGTGGACCTCCCTGCTCGGAAGCGCAACGGCTGCCTCGGTACTTCCACATGGTGATCGACACGATAGATCAACTTCTGCACGCCTGTCCGAACCGCTGGAAGACACTCTCGTACCCGTGTGGAAAGGGCCTTTGCTCCTCGTCGACAGTCGCGAGCCGCCCTTCGTCGCGCCGTTCATGCCTCCCGTCGACCATGGTGATGCTACAAAGACCACCTCCGCGCCGCCGTCGAAGCGGTCCATCCAAACCGATTCCAGTGCCAGCGGCGATTTCCAGATCCCCACCGCTTTCGACTCGGCCCTGTCCAACAACTTCACAACCAACTGCGCGACATTCTTCAAGACGATGCTGCAGAGCGAGACCGTGACCAGCTGTCATCCTTTCTCCTTGATACTGCGAGTGTGTTTGCCCCTGACAGATGCTGCTCGAGACCACGACTGACGACTTGCAGACTTCGAACGCGCTGTTCAAGGCCTCCAAATCTTTTATCCGTATCACACAAACCCTCGAGGCGACTTGTGCTGCCAATTCGACGCAGTGCACAGTCGGGATGAACCATCTTGCGACCCAACTTCTTACGGACGATGCGTGCAAAGTCGACTACGACAACAACAACCCGCAGGTGATACAGGCTTACAACGGCCTCGTCTCGTACGAGCCCATGTACCTCGCCAGCTGCTTGAAGGACGACGAAGGTGACTACTGCTACGCCAACGCCGTCACCAACACCACGTCTGAAGGCGTCGACGCGATCCCCTTTTATCTACCGTTGGGTGTGCCCATGACCAGCGGCGCGCGTACCACCTGCAACTCCTGCCTCCAGGACGAAATGGCCATCTTTTCTCAATTCGCCGCCAACTCTACGCAGCCCGTCAGCATGACGTACTCGAGCGCTGCCGATGCCATCTCCATGTACTGCGGAACCGCCTTCGTCAACGTCACCGCCGCCCCGCTCAAAGGCGCCGCCTCCACTTCCACCGTCGCCTTTACACCGACGATATCCCTGTTCATAATGTTTTTCTTCGTTCTCTCCCAGTAATCGGGAGGTGCACATTATTCAATTCTAATGTAAAAGTCAAGGGCTCCATCTTTAGTCAGTCCAGTTAGCGATGGCGTTTGGGATGGCTTTGTTTCTTTGTGTTTACGGGGCCATCAGGGCAGGCTGGCTACGCGGGATACCCATTGGAGAATCAGAACAGGAGGGGTTGCCTATTGCCAGGCATCGTGGCGAGGCATTTGGACAGGCGAGCGACGGACGATGTCGTCGAGGCAGTAATTTTAGTCGTGGGAGGGATATCCTTACCAACAGCGTTATCGCCATCGGCGCTACCTATCGCAGTCGATCGGTGAACCTTGGAACTGGAGGAGTTGGGATACATACCGAGGGGTGGCGGAAGCGTCGTATGAAGGTCCTTTGAATTTCACTGTACATACAACCATCTACCTCGTGCGCTCGCGGGGTACCATGTATTCGACCAAGGTACCCGATCCCAAGGTCGCTCATCGTGCACACTTTCCGAGACTTGGGTGGCCCTTATTTAGCTTCCTTATGCGAACCTACGAGCTACCGGTACCTGCGCGGTACGACACGACGCGCATGGTGTGCTGACGCTCCGTGCCCCCAAGACGTCCTAGTGCATGGCAGATACCAGACGCGGTGGCCTGAAACGGTCACGTGGGTAGATTCTCCATGTGTGGGGCCTGCGGCTGCGGGGGATTTCTTGCACCACGATGCGAGTCTCAACGCCGTAACATGACCCCTGATCGTCCGGGAGCCTCGGGCTTCACGCCGTCGTCTGCGCAGACTGTTCGCCCGTGTGCGGCGATGGATGTTAGTTTGTTTGTCTTCAAGAGTCGGTACTAGGTATTACCTACCTACTTTCGCCGCTGATTAGGCATGGAGAAACAAGGTCGCATGGTTCAAGCCAGGAGCCACGTCCTCTCATCTTACGCCGGGCATTTTGTGGGCGAACCTGTGGCAGGCGCAAATCCCAGACGCCAACGCGTTTGATGGTCTGTGACCCTGCGAGCAGCGGACATCCATGTCTGACATTTGTACATGCGACCGCCAGTTCCCAAGTCCCACTTCGACGTAATCATCATTCATTTCTTCTTCCATGTGCCCGTATTATTCCTTTTTGCCCACTCCACCTCGCTCCTTTCGCATGTAGTACAGACTCCGGTCTACCCGCACTCTCTACCGCGTCCGCTTTGCTGTCAGTCCTTGACTGTTTGGTGTCCCGCCATTTCGGTATACCACAGTGAACGTAGGCTGCGATGACAGACTACATGACCCAGCCGGGGCTTAGCCTACCGCCATCCTCGCGGCAGGACGTTGTTAGCGCTCTGCTGAATGATTATGGAAGCTCGTTTGAGGACGGTAGCAGCTGGCCCTCCAAGTCGTCGCCGGTATCCGCCTTCAAAGAACTCCCACCTCCACCGCCGCCGGACAATTCAAGAGCAAGGGACTATAGTATTGGCAATTTATCTCCGGCAGTCCAGAAAATGAATACCCCCTTCCGACTTCGGGGTAAGTAATATCTCCTGCTCTCTGGTGGTGGAGGTTACACATGGCTTGGGTGGATGGTGGCGGATCGCTCGTTTTTGCTCGACTATTCATCACGCGATGTCGGTGGGCGGGCTTGACCGCCTCTTCTTCAAGCCTCTTCACCTTCCGATCACCTGAGATATGCATCCGTGTAGGAGCCACAATTGCTAACAGCATCTCAGTGGGCGTACCGGCATCGCCCGAGTCACTGCAAGGGTCCACTACCTTGGAGGGTTCTCCATCCAGAATCATCTCCAAACGCCTGAAGCGTAGATCGATGCCACGCTCCTTGACATTGATCGTCAGCAACGGATCCACGGCTGAGCTGCCCAATGCCAATCCTCCTACGATTGCTTCGCAGCCTGTCCCGCAAAACCCCTTCCACACGCCTATTGAAGAGAAAGCGCTTCCTCCGCCACCCCCAGAGAAATCCACGCGTCGACAACCGCCGATCATGGGAAATCAGAGCTCGACAGGGCGGTCTCCGCGAAAGGATTCGCTGCACTCGCAAGACGGCAAAGAGGACATGGAGCCTGTGAGGAGGAAGCCTCTCCCGAAATTTACGTCTTTGGCAGATTTGCGGAACGGTCCTCGAGGTGGTAAAGGTGGACCAATGCCTCAACCACGCGCTCGAAAGCAGAGTTTCGAGTCCAACGCAGATGAAGAGCGCGGGAGGACCGCATCACGAAATGACACTGTTGAAGCGCGGCCTCGCGCACATGTCCCTCCCAAGCCAAGGGATCAAATCACTCCGATGGACGCTCCTCGGATCGTCAATCCTCTCCCACCAACTCCAAGAGACGAGTCGACAACTCCTGCGCCGCCGCCTTCATCGAAAAAGCCCTTCGGGGGCATGGGCCTACCCTCCAATCCCAAGCATAGAAAAGGCAAAAGCGATACATGCTTCGACGTCCTCAATAGCGCGACATCACCAAGCGCACCTCAGCTCCCAGTACCGCCGCAAATCATGACGCCTGGCCCCACACCCACGCCTCGCAGAATAGAAACGATGGGAAATGAAGGGATAGTGGACCAGGCGGCCAGGCTCAGCCCTGACGCCTCAAACAGCCAACGTCGCCCTTTTAGCTTCGAACGCGTCTCCACTTCGCCCCCGCCGCTGCAGCTAGAAGAACCCGCCCGCGACGACGCGTCTATCAACGCGTCGCTTCCCGCCGCACAAGCACAACCTCCCACCGCAGCCTCCGTCTCCATCTCCGTCTCTCCTCCCGCCGACGCACTCCTCCTCCCCCTCCCATCACCACCACCACCATCGGCATCGACATCCCCCCACCCGCCCCCACCCGCCCTCACGAGCCTCCCCTCCCAACAACCACCACCCCCCCACACCGAAGCCACCACCATGTCCTCCCCCGACGCACCCGACACCCCGCCCTTCGTCCCCCTCACCGACACCCCGCAGCCCGTCTCGGGCCCCCCGATCACCCACAAGCACCATGGCTGCTACAGCCAACACGCAACCTTTGTGTGGAGCCGCAACGACTTCCAGCCCATGGCGTGCATGATCTGCGCCAACGACGACACGGAGCGCCGCTGGGCCTGCGTGTGGTGCTACCTCCGCATCTGCGTCGCGTGCAGCGTGGCGCTGCGGGAGACGCCGGGGCGGAGGCTGCAGAGCGTGTTGGAGCGGCGGGGGGCGGGGGGGAGGTATGCCGGGGAGGTGTACGGGGAGGAAGGGGAGGATGGGGATGGGGATGAGGCACTGCATCCTGGCTTCGACGTCCAGGGGGGTGCGGCTCTGGTTAATGGCGTTGGGGTGGGTGGCTATGGTGTGAATGGTAAGAGGCATGGCGGTGGGGATGCGAACCCGAGTTTTGTGGTGTGGGATGCTGATGCTGAGGATGTTAGGTGAGCGGGTCGACTTTTAGCTTCGGGGCGAAGTGAAGCCCGCGTTTTCTGTTTGAATGCTTGCGCGCGGACGCGTGGATTTTTCTTAGGTTGGTTGGGTTATGTTCGGTTGGGCTTTGGTCACGGTAGATAATCTGCGGCGCCGTCGTCGTCGCGACGTGCATGCTTGGGAGTAGGTACGGGCTGGCTGGCCTTTTGACATGTACCATCGCGAATGCGAGTGCGAATTCAACGACACCATTCTTACCTGACGTCGGGTGTGCTGCGGGATGCCTTTTTTTCCTTGTGGGTTTCCTTCTGCTGGGGCGGGCAGGCTGCTGGGTGGATTACCTACCATCGTGACCATCGTGACCATCGTGACCAACGGCCACGCGTGAATCATCCGTTCCCACCGCTCTCTCTCTCTTTGCCGTACCTTCTTCAATGCTAGACAGACTCCCGTCCCACTCCTAGTACAATCTAGCATCGAGACGTCGCCGCGTTTGTAAAGCGCGTCGAACATACCCGGTGCCGAAGAACTGGTCGATCGCAGATGAAGAAGGAAGGCTGAAGCACAGAGATTGTCGTGCAGTAGGTAGGGTTTTCCGGTTTAAAAGGGGGGTTGCTTAGGGGTCAGTACAGTACAGTACAGTACAATACAGTACCTACCAGTCGTGGAGGCGATGTCGTGTAAGCGCCCATTACCGTTTCCATCCCGTCGGCTTCTTTCATCAGGCTGTCATGGGTTCAGTTCGAACCTGAATACAAGCCGTTCTCACGTTCCGTGGCGCCCGGACCGGATGTTGGAATCTATCGATCGGAAGATCCGTGTTGACATGTCTCGGCCTGACGTTCGAGCGGTTATGGCCTAGTTCTGTGGGTGCGATGAAATACTATATGTACTTGGCGAGGCTGCCTACTTTCCAGGGTTGAACGTTTGGCGGAGTGGAAAAAGAAATCAGTTTGGTCGCGTCAAACCCGCTCTATCGATAATACTCTCTAACAAGACAATGCCACCTTCTGTTCGGATAGCGGGATTATGATCGGTTTTCTGCCCATGATACGTCGAAGTCGAGGGGCAGAGTTGGGCAGTTTATCGTAAGTAGAGGCCAGCAATACATGTTTGACGGTGGCCTATTATATGAGGTTTGTGGAGACAGCGAACTGATCATCTCGAGGAAACTCTGCCCAAATTTGGGAGAAGCATTTTTTTTTGGTTCTGAAAAAGTATCTTGACGATATACAATGAATCAATTGCCGGGCCGTAGACGGTAAAGAGTGCTGAGCCGCTTACGGACGTTGGTGACGGACGAAACGATGGACATTGGCTGAGAAGCCACGGTCTGACAAAACCAAGATCGCCTGCACGAGCCCAACACAGTCGTCTTTCGTGCTCAGCGAATCGATCGTTGGTATCCTTTTCACGTATTCCGAGGCGAGGATGTGCGATACGGCACGTCGTTCACGAGACGAGGTGCATGTTTGTGTCCAATCACCACGTGCGGCGCAGGAGGCAGCTTCTACCTACCTACGATGGGCATCCTCACCCCTTGCTTCTGGACAACCACCTCATCTGCGCATCCCGCACCCAGTGGTACACCTACCCACCAAGCGGCCAATGCTCACTGTCAAGAACTGCACAATTATTAGCAATCCATGGACAAATTCCGTTCGGTGCTCCTCTCTCGCTCACCGGTACCGGCTCCGCAACACTCCAAGCGGTTCCCCCTAAATTTGAGGCTCGTATCTTTCAGCCCCCGCCCTCAGCTTGGCCTCTGAGCAAACCACGTCGCCCCATTCTAGCCAGCATATCTCTCCAACACGGGCTGGTCCCACACTGACCGGCCTACGCCATGCCACAAGGCGATTTGCGCCACGCGCGCCCCAGCCACACCACCTGCGATTCGACCACTCCGTCTACGCTCGCTATCCCCGGTCATCGTGTGACGAGCGAGCAATGCGAAGAAAGGACTGGCGTGGCGCAGATCATTGGCTGTAGATGATGAAGACAGACGAGTACGACCGTCGGAGACATTGACACGGAGGGCGCATGCCAGAATTAGAAACATCATGCGTTTGCGTGAGTCGAGTTGCGGCGGGTTAAAGACGGCGTACCCACGCTGCTTTCGCCTGGTGTTTGGCTAGACATACTTTTCTTTCAAGCAGTGACAGAAGTCCTTTCGTTCTTGGCTTCTGCAGGACCGTGAAATATGGCCGACGGACAACACCCGTGAGTGTGGGCTTGAAAGACTGTGGACGAGGCTGATCGGGTGCATTCAGATCACTCGTCCCTCGCTGGACTGTCGCTGTACATGCCGTCCAGATCCTGTTCGCAATCGTCATCTTGGGTTTCGATGCGTACGGCATCAAGTACATCGCCTACAATGCTCTCATCTTCTCGCTCGTAGTGGTAAGCCGACTGCTCCATGCTCCTCACTGTCGTCGCTGATATCGAATGACAGTGCCTCTGCACAATGGCGGTCGGCGCCTACATGATTGTTTCCCAGACCATCATCCCTAAGATGTACAACGTATACCTTGCCTTGGCCGTGCACGTATGGCTGCTCATCTTTTGGGTCGTTGACCTTGGCCTGGTTGCAAATCTCGCTGCCATGTGGGGACGAGGCGACTACTGCTTCACCACCTCCTACGGCTGTACGTACTACCTCCATTCAATACGCAGAAACGATCGCTGATCAAAATTCAACCCACAGTCGGCTCAACCTATTGCTACACCAAGCGTGACCTCGTTAAGAGAGACGACTATACCTCCTTCGGCTCCTACTACGGCGTCCTCACTGCCGGTGCTATCTTTGCAGCCATCCAACTGTAAGCCTATTTCTCGCCCCTTTTTTCCTTCCAACTGACAATCTCCAGCGTGACATGGGCCCTCACCGGCGTCCTTCTCGTCCTCGCCTGGAACAAAAACCGCACCACTGGAACCACCCCCAACCCCAACATACCCCCACAGTACCAAAACAACGGCCAGGCCGTCCCAATGGAGAAGTACGACCACACCACCGCCCCTACTCCCGGCCAGCAATACAGCACGTCGCAACCCCAGTTCGCCAGTCCGCAGCCGCAGTATGCGCAGCCCGCGCAGCCGCAGTTCGCCGGAGCCCCGTACGCCCAGGACCCCGTGAAGCGCCAGGATACCGTCAGCCCTGTCTCCCACGCCGGCGGATACGCACACAACCCCAGCGTGTCGGGCGTGAGCTCGCCGCAGCACACCGGGCAGCCTGCGTACCCCCCGACTCCTCAGCAACAAGCGTATCCCCAGAACGCGGCAGAGGTGCACACGGATCCGTACAACCCTCATGTCCCAGAGCTGTCGAATCACAGGTGAGCGGTTAGGGGAGGTTGTGTAATGGACGATTATGTGGTGGGATGGGGAGGGGAAAGGGGGGAAGGGAAGGGTGTAGATTGATATAGGCACAGTAATTAGCGTCAAGTATCGAGATACCCTTGTTATACGTACCTATCCCTGCCACCTTCTTCTTTTATCTCTATGGTGAATGCTTCTGCGGCCTGGCCTGGTCTTCGACGTGTCCAGGGGAATAGTACACAGGTTAACGTTGTCGGGTCCGGCGAGTCTCACCAACACTCCGAACGTTCAACCAGCACAAATGCCGGGATCTAAGCTTCTCAGTCGGTCCGACGCTGTCACGGTAGGTACCGGGCCCAGGCGGTATGGCATCGATTGTTCATCGTACTTCTACACGCTATTTCACTCGACGGCGTTGATCTGAAAACCCGCAGGTCATTCAAGTACCCCCCCCCCCTTCTTCTCAGCTTGCCGATGCGCCCTCGAGCATACTACAGGATTCTTACACCCTTTGAAATGTATTCAGCACCTGATAACTGTGGCTAGCCTGCCGTAAGAGGGGCTTACATTGCTGCAAAGCATTTGCGAGTGGCTGCGTGTCGTGTGCGGAGATGGCTGCTAGGTAAGCACGACTTATAGGTAGGTATGGTACGCGATCCTCGACTCGTCGCGTGCGACGTCATACCGACGAGATCGGAATGCGCATCATTGTGCGCATGGAGATTGAATGTAGATGCAGCGAATAGTGTTGGGGCTGACACTACCGGTGAGTTGAAGATTGTATGGATGGCAAGACGCTTCTCTCTGTTGTGTCTTGAAACTCTTGTCTAGTTGGAATCATGCATTAATCGACATGGAACTATCCTCGAACTTTGGTGGGCGCGCGGTTCTGTTATGGTATGGCACAAGGTAGTTTGACATGGCATTAGCCATTCGAAGACAACTCCAATGCTGATGGTCGTTGTTTTGTAGGATCGTTGACGAACCCATTTGCACCGATGGATGGCCCTCTTTCCTGGCCAGGTGCTTAGAACAGGTTCGCGAATCGACTACGCGTGTTCCTCCGTTTGTGAGATACTCGCCAATCATTACCTACAACCTGTGAACCAGTCTCCTTTCGGAGGCGCATCTGCCCCAGTGCCACAGACATAATCCAACTAAAACCACCGACCTCGGTGGGAGAAAATTTTAGAGAGGGACCATTCAATGCGGTCTGACCCTGTCGCGCACGTGTTGTACAGCATGTGTGATTTGGCTGGCTGCGTGCATTTCTTTGTTCTCGGAACTGCACCACTGCGGCGTAGCTGAAATATGGGCAACATCATTGCTTGCGCACCATGAGTTTTATTAAACGCCTTGTGTCACCTTCGTTTTTGGGTCCAAGCAGACATTGGTCCACGCGCAAAATACTGCGGCGATTACTGGTCCGCATTGTCTGGTAGGATCCCATCATGCAATATGTATGTAGGCAGTTTCGCCCCACTGCGTCGTGAGCTCGAGGGTGCTCGCGGCGCTGTCCTCACGGCTCGCCTACGGTGCGACCACTCATGTACGGTCCTCAGCTGCATGTGGCGATGAAGCGCCTCTGGACCGAGTGCGAACTAGGGGTGTTGGTCTTTGTGGTGTGGTAGTGTATTATTCCCGCTGTCAACCCCGCTTCATATCGCATACCGCGGTAGTGGCATTGGATTGAGCATTTCCTCTGGAAACCCTCCAGCATGCCTTTTCCGGTTAGTGCTATCTCTTCACTTGAACGGAGCCAGAAAAACCTACTTCTCCTCTTTTGCATAGCTGTCAATGATTCCTGTCATCTCCGGGAATTTGCGCCGGAAGTTGTCGCCAACAGTCCAGTTCTTAAGCTGCCTCAGGTGCTCTTCGTAGATGGGGTTGATGAGAATATTACCATGCTCATCGTTGCCTGCAGTCAAGATGACAAGATTCGGATCGTAGTCCCACTTGATGCCGAATGAGACGCTGTAGGCGGAGGCAAAGTCATCGAACTTCACCTCAGGGTGTTCAATCAGATAGATCCGAATCTTGGGCCTTGGGACGGGTCAGCTATGATACAGACAAGGCAGGCGAACTAACCATGGTACCCTATCAATCCAGCTTGCATGTGGTCGTTCAAGCTGGATTTGTTCTGGACGCAGCCATTCCGGTATGGCCTGATAGCTGGCTTTGGACCTCAACACCTCCCATTTGAGGAGGGTACTCATGATGTAGTGCACTGCCACCTTCTTGGGCAACGTGTCGATTTCTGTGTAGCTCCTGACAATGTCGCCAACAATCGAACTGGTCTCGTCGATTTGGCGATTTGGCCGGCCGTCGAACAGAGCGCTGAGATCGGGCTTGTCGGGGTAGTACTCAAGTCGGCCGGCTGTTTGGAAAGCGTATGCCTCCCATCTTCTCTCGACGAACGTTTGCAAGATATGATCCGACATGCATGTAGGAGTAGTGTTCATAGGAATGGCCTCGTATGGCGCAAGGTCAGTGGGTGAGGGCGCGCTATCTGGCGGCGACTGCCCATTTCCAAGAAGCCGCAACTGTAGCGCTGCTTTCTGGATACGCAGGTGGTCATTCTCCTCAGACATGGCAAGGAATTTGTTGTACAAGTCGTTCTTCTCGCGAGTTTCAATGCCGAGTGCACGTTGCAATTGTTCGACCTGGTGGGTAAGACATTGGATGTTCCATTTCGTTCTCTCGCGCATCGCTTTCTGGCTCTTTCTATCTCTCGCCCTCTTTTTCTGCAGGTTCTCAACATCCTGCGTCGTACGCTGGCCTCCACCTCCACTCGCGGGCGATGTTGTGTCCCAGGGTGACGTGGATGCCATTTTCTCACCGGTGGAGCTTGTGGTCATGCAATTTACAAGCGTACCGCCTGTGGAGCACGCCCGCGTAGTTTTCAGCTCATCGACAAAGTAAAGATGAATGCAGGTATGATAATAAAAGGCGATCGAAGAAGTGGAGAAGGCTGAGGGAGACGGCTTCCGGAAGCCCCGCTCCCGGGCAAGGCAACGGACGGCGTCCGTACGGGCTGTGATTGGCGTGCATTACCGTAGGAGGCGCGTGCCAGCCCAGCACATGATGATCTCACCTCCCCAACACGTTGGCGAGGGGCACAGTATGATGCAAATCACAGCATGGAATTCATGATCGCGCTGTTGATCTGTTCGTAATACGTTGAAAACGCCTAGCAATGCACCCCCGATAGGTAGACATGGAGTCTCATCTCGCTCAAATACGACCACGCTCCAAGAACCTGTTCGGAATGTCGACGTACTTACACCTGATGTATTCGCAGAGATTCTTCCCCAAACTATCGAATCCACTTGTGGCATTGAATCCGCGGTCAAGATGGTCTCGGAGCAAGAAATGGACAGCATAGATATTGGGCATCTCGCATCGGTCAATATTCTTGCCCTCGTCGTCCTTCCCGAGAAGCTCACGAATCTTCTCAACGCTGAGAAGCGTGCGCAGCCAATCGAACTCATCTGCATGGCGCACAAAGAGTCCAAGGTTGCAATTGGATGATTTGTCGCCTGATCGGCCCATCGCAACGTAACCGAGGGGTGCACGAGTCGTTGGTCCGAAGGAAGCAAGATTGACGGGGTTTCGCGTATTGTATGAAGGCTGGTTGAAGTCGTATTCCTGGGTCACCTTGGGAGACGGGATATCAACCACAGTCCCGTCGGGGAGGTGAGCTTGCTCCTTCACGAATTCTTGAGGCATCAGGCTGACCCAGTACTCGAAGAAGGGCCGACCCATTGCGGTCCGCATGTCGGGCGCCATGGTGGATCCAGGATAGCCCTGCAGAGTCGTCAGTTATGTACAGCACGAACGCCTTTTGACATCACAATGCTGGGAATTCCGGCAGGCTGGAATCCCCCCGCCAATCTCGGAAGAAGGGCCGTCTCTTACCTGTAGGAGATTCTCTATACAGAAACGCGCGAATGAGCCCCGATCAGAATCGATCATTGCACCGGCGGAGAGCAGATCAGCATTTTGAGTCTGGGCGAAGATCCGCAAATCAACCGTAGCCTCGTTCTGTGACTGAGGATTTTCCGGTGCAGCGCCGGCAAGCTGGAACTTGAGGCAGGTAAACTCTTTCACGTAGTTGCCCATAGCCGCACGCGTTTGCCTTTCGATCATCTTAGCTTTCTCTTCGATATCCAGGCCCGTAAGATAGAAGTGGAATTCAGCCTGGTAACCGCCCTTGGCTGTGATGCCGACTTTGGTTGTCGGCGGAGCAGGATGTCCCTTGATCCCGGACATTCGCACAGCATTTTCGCCAACTTGCTCGAGCTTTACATTCTCAATCTGCGCCGTAACGTCGGAATTGTAGTAATATGGTCCTTGAATCTCGTAGAGAAGTTGACTGGCGATGGTCGGGATGTTTACCAAGCCATGTTTGCCCTGAAGATGAGGTCAGAAATAATGAGGAAGCAAATGGACCGTGGCTAACATACCTTCTCCATAGTGTACACCGCCTCACCATTGGCTTCGATGGCAGCGATGGGATAACCCATATCGGTATCATTGACACCGAGATCCTTGAAGCCACTGTAATACCCGCCTGTAGCATATGTCGAGCATTCGATAACGTGGCCAACCATCAGTGCTGAAGCAACCTCCTGGATATTGTTCTCGCGCGTCCAGCCGTGCCACCACATCCCCGCACCGACAGTAGGAGAAGCATCAGCTACGCGACCACAAATCACAATGTCCGCATCAGCTAGACCTCTTTTAGACTTCGTTTGTAAAAGCGAATGTACTAGGCTTACCCGCAAAGCAAGTTGCAATACCCGTTGCACCAAGATAGCACTGAGCGCATATCGGTTCAAAGGGCCAGTCCTGGATGTTCTTTCCAGCAGGGAGGTTGGGAAAGTTTTCACCTTTGCTATAGAGTTCCAGTACTGCATCTGTGCAGTCATCACCATCGACATAGGCCACTTTCAAGTCCACGCCGTGCTTCGCGACCAGCTTCTTAACCTCTTCGGCGAGACATTCCACATCACTTGCGCCAGCGTTCACGCAGATTTTCGTCTTGTTCTTCGCGAGCCATGGGATGGCGGGATCGACTTCTTCCAGGAAGTATGGCTCGTAGGCCGCACCGACGGCCGAAAGCTGTTTCTTTGCGAGCTTGTCTCTCTTGTCTGATCCTCGCAGCGTCATGTTGCATTCCGACATCCAATCACCGGTGATGACATCAACATGTGGTTCGTTCTAAGACATTTAGGAACTCTTGCAGTCACGGTATTAGGATGTAGCACACCTTCGCCATGTCTTCGATGGCTCGTTTTCTGTCATACACCCCTCCGGAGCACCCTGCGACGTAGATGGGTCTCTTCTGAGAGCCACTGGCGCCATTCGTCCCATTTGTAATCGAGGCGTTGACCCCATTCTCAACTGGACGAGTCATCTCGAACGATGAAGGGAAATGCTACTCGAAGAAAGACAACAAGTAAGCGTGTATCCGTGGAAGCATTGGGAAAATTATCACAGCGTGATATGAGGCGGGGTATAAGTACGGACATAAACAAGCCACCAACCTACATAATACCAACACCTACGCAAGGATCAGTGAAATCGAACCATACGGCTATCACTCCCCGCAGAAGTCTCACGTAGCTCCTATCAGACTAATCAGAGAAATCACGCCGGTTGTTTGGCAACAATCGGGGAAGTCAAGCATCCTGCATGAGGAAAGGTGTCGAGGTCAGCGAAGATGCAAAACGTTTCCGACTGTCCAAACAGATGCTCTGTGGGGATGTGCCTCATGGTGAAGACAGGTACGACTGAATCATTCCCGCACCTTTTGCGGGGTTGAGCTGATGATTCACTGTGCATTAGCTTGGAGCTACCCTCTCGTTCTCGACCCTGTGACCCTCTCTTTTATTGAGCTGTGAACAATCGCGCGTCTAGAGAATTACGTGCTCCGGAATGCATGCAGGGACGTGTGCCATGCTCCGCAGAGCTTCTCACGCATGTTGAGCTGCACATGATTCACTCTGTGAAGGAAGTTGAAGCATCGATGATCGCTCAGTGTGGACAGTGCTAAGGCTCAGATGGAAGCCGCTTCTTTCCGTTTTATGTTCCCTATTGGAATCCAAGGACAGGCACCTCTATCTACCCAAGAAACCCGTTTGAAATTTCAAGAATACATGCGTCAGCGAAAGCCGTATTTCATTCCCATACTTGTTGACATTATCCTGCACCGCCTTACTCGGAACATGCACCTCCTTGAAATACCCCTGACTTGCGTAAACCTCGATCGTCTTGACAGTCTCCGGATGCCCCATATCTTTCAAGATACTGTAGCTCAACGTCTCCGCCTCGTTCTTCTCCGTCTCAGACGTGACGTGTTTCCAAGGCTCCAACGCCTCCGCGCGCTTCCCTTCTTTGTACTCAATGGAAGCATAGCAAATCCATGGATCCGTCGCTTTGAAGACCTCGGGCCTGGTGAAAGATGCATATGTTTCTGACATTGTTACGATTGCCTCGCCCTCGATATTTTGGGGGTTGGAGGTCAGCCAGCCCACCATGTCCTTCATTGGGTCGATAGACACGTGCGCATCAAATGCCGCTTGCGAAGTATATCTATGTATATCAGCTTAAGTAACTGCTTTGAAAAATCACGCTTACTTACTCTTCTACCACATGAAGTGCATTCTCTTCTGATTTATTTCGAGACGAAGAGATGAAGTACTTGAGAGTGTCGGGCTCGTTCTCCTTTGCGAATTGTGCGATCTTGACTAACTTTTTTAGAGCCTGTTCTCCATCAGTAATACACTCTGCGTTCCTTTCTCTTGCTTACCGTATCTTTAGCTGCACTGCTAACGAAAGGTAGTTTGGCGACGACCACGAGATTAGACATGTTGTAATGGTTGTTTCGGTCTGAAGGAAAGTGTATGCTAGGATCTGAGGCTACTTTAAGAGATAGTTATCACTATCCGGCCGATATGCGTAGGAAGGCAACTGCGACTGAACGTATGAGAGCCCAGTTTGCCGAGGCAAGTCTATCTCCCGTTGCCGCATAGGGCGTGTAAGACTAGGAAAACAATACCCGGCGGAACACCGATCGTACGCGTGGACAAAGTAGCCTTGCTGTCCGATATCAGCTTCTGTTTATTTTCTCGAGCTCGAAGTCAATATGTTGCTTTTTTTGGTATAATTTCCTTTTCTTTCTTTTTCCTCGGCACAAAGACATAGAGTCAACAGTGTCTAGCTGATAGGACAGAAAGTAATTGTTAAGGTCCGGATTAAGACATCTGATAGATGCGAAGACTGCATAGGAGCTCTTTCCTAGCAGAGATGACCTACACTGGCTGCACCGTCTTTTGTACCATGCTTTGGTGCTATAGCTTGCCCTTTCTTTCTCGCACAAGCCGAGCTGGCAGCAACCGACGAAGCACCTTTCCATTACCCGACTTCGGAATCTCGTCCAATACTTCAACCCCTCCCCGAAGCCTCTTATACGCTGCAACTCTCGAATCAACATGCTGCCGTATGTCCGCCAACATCGCACCCTTATCCTGCTTCGAAGCTATAGCCTCCGCAGTCAACGCAACGTACGCAATAGGCACCTCCGTCTCCTGGACATCATCCCACAGCGCACAAACTGCGCCCTCGCGCACGCACGGGTGGGAGTTGAGATGTGCCTCGAGCTCTGCCGGTGGCACCTGGTTCCTACGGCAAAGTCAGCGCGTTACGGAAAGGACGGTGTCCCATCAATCATACCCTTTGTACTTGATAAGTTCCTTTTTCCGCTCCGTAAGCCACCAGTACCCTTCCTTATCCACCATGACCACATCCCCCGTCCGCATCCATGAGCCATCAAATGTCTCCCTCGTGGCCTCCTCGTTCCGCATGTAGCGTCTGAATACACTTGGGCCCCGGACGAGCATCTCGCCCTGTGCGCCCTCCTCCACATCTTTCCCCTCGTCGTCTACGATGCGCGC
The DNA here is from genome assembly GCA_015832175.1 of Paraphaeosphaeria minitans. Lineage (NCBI taxonomy): Eukaryota > Fungi > Ascomycota > Dothideomycetes > Pleosporales > Didymosphaeriaceae > Paraphaeosphaeria > Paraphaeosphaeria minitans. Next base: position 889,178 of record WJXW01000006.1, read on the forward strand.
TTCGATGCCAGCAAACAGCTTCCCCACCGATCCTACGCGGTGCGCGGACTCGGGTTTCAGCATGGTGATGTTCGTCTCTGTCATTCCGTAGCCCTGGAAGATGGGTGCGTTGGGGAGGTGTTTCCGGAAGTGCTTGATGGTCGGTGTAGGCAGGACGGCACCGGTGCACATGATGTACTTGACGCTGTGGAGGCGCGAGAGGTCGAAGGAAGTTTGCTTGGAGATCTGGACGGCGATGGTGGGGAGGATGCGGAGGGCGGTGGCGTTGACATGGGCGGAGAGTTCGAGGTAGGAGGGCACTGTGTACTTTTTCTGTAACATTGTGTATAGTCCTACCCAGGTGCCCATCAGGGCTACCGTGACGAGACCTGGAAGAGCGTGTTAGCGCCATGTAGATGTGTTGACAAGGTGCCGGTAAGTTTACCATAGATGTGACATAGGGGTGCAAAGAACACGCCGCGGATACCGGCAGACCAGTAGTTGGGCTCAGTCGCGCGGATGACGAGCATCGAGGCTACGAGATTGTAGTGTGATAGCTCGACGCCTTTTGCTTTGCCACTCGTGCCCGAACTGAAGCACACAACGGCAGTGTGCTCCCGACTATCTCTTTGTGATAAGTCGAAGGCCGGGAGAGAAGCCTTCTGGGTGAAGAGAGAGTGCAAAGGGCAATTCTTATCAAACGGAGATTGAGCGCCATGCAATGAGATGGTCTGTAATCCAGTCATGTTCTGCCTCTTCGCTGCACCGAACAGAGCAGGCCATGTGTCTGCATCTGCGGCCAAAACTTTCGGTTGCGATACCTCCAAGAAATGTGCGATTTCGTACTCTGTGCTCAGAGGGTTGACCAATCTAGCAAACATCAATGTCGAGTATCAAAGAGTTGTTTCATATGACATCTTACACAGCAATCCCTCCGCACCACAGCACCGCGTGTAACAACTGGACAACATCGACCTTCTCTCTATCAGCCAAATACCTGTGCAACCTAAGAGCATCCCATACCGAGTTCGGAGCACATATGCAGACCACATCTCCCTCATTCACGCCGACGTAGTGCCGCAGCGAATACGCCCCCCTCGCACTCTCCACTCGAATCCCAGCATAGGTAATCTTCTTCCCCGTCCAATCGTCCTCGCAAATCACCTTATTGCCCTCGACATCGTCCGGGTTATACAACTGCAGCAGTTGCGAAACCGAAAAATTTGAGGGCACTTGCGGGGGCGGGTAGGGAGACGTATATATTTTGGGAGAGTGCATGGTCGTGCTGTGGACATTGCTCTTCAACATTAATGCAGGTGCAGATGCAGCGGGATTGGAGAGCGTGTATGTTCGTTATGTTGGTGGTTGGCGGGTGCCCGATGGGGCTTAGGCGCGTTTGAGAATCCCGTGGGAGGAAGCGCGGAGGGACGGGTTGTGGATTGCGATGATCAGAGTAATGACTAGCCATGGTTGATGTTTTCCATGCGAGCTGTTCTAGCGTGCATTAGGAAGGTCATCGAGATGTTGCTAGCTTGGAGCATGAGTGAGGCCTTCAATCTTTACACCACGGGCTGTATGCATGCGCCGGTCGACTGAAGACGTCATGGAATTTGGTGTTGTACAACCACGGCGATGAATTATCGCGATAGGAACTGTAGAACGCAGACTATTGCGGTTAGAAGGGTAAGTAGTGTCATAGCAGGGATATCCTAGTCCTATCTATACACGCTCCTAGAGGTTCGGGTGCCTAGCGTGCATGGGGAGATCGATCTGGTCTTATACACGAGAAAACTCAGTCGCGCTAGGCACCCGCTCTTGGGAGGGTGTACATCTCTCCTAACTTTGCTAGAATATGCCCCTCTAAAACGGAAATAAGAGAATCAAACGTAACGAGCTGAAAAGGAGCTTAATGAGGATATTAAAATCTTGTGTAGAAAAGGAAAATGACTAGCTATAGCGGGTTGAAGTTTTGCGCACAGATAGGTTTCATGACGCTACCTACTCCCCTCCCCTCTACACGGTAACAGCAAGAATCTTGGCGTAGATAACAAATGTTACGGCGGAGACACTCGTACGATTCATTGTGCGCGCACTTCTCTAAGAATGGTCTGGATTGAACCCGACCCACCGAGAAGGATGCGAGGATCCCGACAATGTGATGGTCGCAGGCACGCAAGATGTTGCGACGTTTAACAATTTGCCACCCAGGCCTTCATTCCACGAAAGACTAGTCAACGGAGCGGGTGGACCATGGCGGCAGTGGCTGGCCAATCGAGCGGAACTACTCATCCGGTCTTTCCTACGCGGGGACCCCACGCGCGTTAACAACCTATCGCCGCGTGTAGGTGCAGCCAGGAAGAGGATGGCTCACAGCGCACCCTGAGCGCCACCTCTACCCAGCATGCCCTGGCACCTGTCAAATAAGCATTAGGAGCCGAGACGACTGATTCACGCGCCAACACGGCCTTCCTTTTCCTGATTAGTCCGGGCATCGCACAAGGTCAGTAGAGAGTCCCTGCATTGAAAGCTTCCCTGGACTACCTCGCACAGTCCGCGGCCCTCTGAGCCTCAGTCCGACTGCTGAAGATCGCAGTTCTCGTCCATTTTCCCCTCCCGATTCCCCCAGCTCTGCTCATCGTCAAACCGCCGTGATGGAGCGCAGATCTTCAGAGGAAAGGCGAGCCAAGGAGGACCATGTGGTCGAGGAGCAGTACGCGTCTTCGGACTCGGATGCGCCCTCGATCAAAGACGCCGCTCGGGGCGACAACCTTCCTGAGAACTACTTCCTGAGTGTCGCGTTCATCGGGACCGTCGCCGGCCTCTGCCTGGGACAGATCGCAGCGTACATTTTTTTGATTTTGCCAACAAACGTACTCAGCTTCATCAATGAGGTAAGTAACACTTCTCTCTTGAACGATTGAGAGGCTGATGATCCATCAGGACATCGGTCCAAGCCAGAATTCAGCATGGGTCAACATCGCCAGGACACTGGCAGAGAGCACAATGTTTTTGGTGTCTGGCCGCTTGAGCGATCTGTTTGGTCGTCGGTGGTTCTTCATCGGCGGTAATGCCATCTGTCTGATCGGTCTTATCGTCGGAGCATGCGCAAAGAACATGAACACACTGATTGTTGCATCTGCGGTGTACGGATTGGGCGAGTGCATCCAGTTAAGCTTCGGCGTGGCCATCGGAGAACTCGTGAAGAACAAGCACAGGCCCGTGGTCGTAAGTAACATCCCGACTGAGCAAATCGCTCTAAACTGATCGTAATAGATGTCGTTCATCTTCGCGACATCTGCACCAATTGCCACGTTCGGCCCCAAGATCGCGAGGGCTTTCGTCCAGAATCCGTCTCTGGGCTGGCGCTGGACATACTACCTGAGTAAGCCATCACCTCTCTGGGTAGCAAATGTCGCCGAAGCTGATCGTGTTAGACATCATCGTTGTTAGCGTAGCCATCATTCTTCTCTTCTTCTGCTACCACCCACCGAATTTCGAGCTCCTCCATGAGCATAAGTCAAAAAAGCAGCAGATGAAGGAACTCGACTACCTGGGCATGTTCTTGTGGACTGCGGGTCTCGTGATCTTCCTCATGGGTATATCTTGGGTACGTTATGTGTGTCTCGTTGGAACATTTCGAACTGATGAGATTAGGGAGGCGGCATCTACCCATGGAAGTCAGCAGCGGTTATCTGCGCGATCGTTATCGGCTCTGTTTGTCTCATTGCCTTCGGCTTCTGGGAGGCGTACGGAAACACGAAGTACCCCCTGATGCCGATGAAGTTCTTCAGAAACCGCGGCTTCATCTCCCTCGTAGCCTGCGCTACAGTCGCTTCCATGTTCTACTACTCCGCAGTCCTGCTCTGGCCCCAACAGGTCTCTGTAATGTACACCACCGATATCGACTACGCCGGCTGGCTCTCCGTGCGTCATCTCACCTCTTTTCTCCCATAAATACAATCCCGCTGACCCCTCCCCAGTGCACCGTATCCGCAGCCACAGCCCTCGGTCAAATCGCCGCCGGAGGTCTAATCAAAGTCTTCGGCAAAACGCGATACTGGCTCATCCTCTCCGCGTTCGGCATGGTCGCCTTTGTCTCATCCTGCGCCTCGCTGACGCCCGCAACCAAGAACATGGGCGTCGCATTTACCATCATCGGGCCCTTCTTCGTCGGCTTCATCGAGCTCGCCGCGCTCTCTCTCGCCCCGCTATTCTGCAAGGCCGAGGAAATCGGCGTGTCGTCCGGCATGCTCGCGTCGATCCGTGCAGCCGGTAAGTCTCCCACACGTTTCCGCTGACGAGTGGACGTTGCTGACTGTGGTGTTCAGGCGGCTCCATCGCCGTAGCTGTCTACTCCACCATCCTCACCAACCGCCTCTCCACCACCATGCCCGCGGTCGTCGGCGGCGCCGCAACCGCCGCAGGCCTGCCCGCCTCCGACGTCCCCGCTGTCCTTGCAGCCGTAACCGCCGGCACCGTCGACAAAGCGCCCGGCGTCACTCCGTCGATCATCGCCGCCATCGCTGCGGCGGTGCCTACGGCGTACAGCCAGGCCTTCAAGACGGTGTATCTCGCGTCGCTGGGCTTCGGAGGCATCGCCATCATCGGAAGTCTGCTGACTGTTGATCCCGAGAAGCATCTCACGGATAAGGTGGAGAGGAGACTGCACGGGATGGGGGTCAAGGAGACGACGGAGCTTCGGCGCGTAGAGCGGCAGGAAAGGGGGGAAGAGGCTTAAAAAAATAGTTGGTCTTTGAGATAAAATGTACCATCTGAGCCGCATAGACGACGCGAGCTTTTTCAATGTAGAATGTATACATGGCTCAATAGTCACTCATCATGTTTGATGTTGTTGTGCAGATGGCTGGGCAAAAGGTACGAAGAAAGGAGTCGATTTAAGCGCGTACACTAGTCATGGTGGGAAGCGGCACAGTCCTTGAGGTTGGTACACGGCAATGTACCGTAGGTATGGGTTGGCGGTTAGCTATTTACTGCTAATCTCCGAAAAAGAACTGTGCTGCTGTGCGGGGGGCCGCTACACACTGCACAGCGCCACAGCTTCTTTGTTCACGCCGACCCGTGACCTGCCCATAGCACTGCAGCTCTTGTACCTAGTCGTGACAAGAACAGGGCATGGCTCTCCGTGTAATCCGACGCTGGATTTAGACCAGTCGCTGATTCCATGTTATTTATCGTAACATGGTTGTCTCTCCCCTTCTACAGGTGACTCCTCTTCCACCTCGGCTCCCTCTTCTCCTTGTACGCCAACAATCCCTCCCGCGCATTCTCACTCCTCAGCATATTCTCGGCCCACAACTCTTGCCCCCTCATCGTCGCCCTACTTACCCCACTTTCCCACGCCTCCCTCGCCGCCATACGACTGATAATCACACTATCGGGACTTAGACTTGCAATCAGCTTCGCATACTCCAATGTCTTCTCCAACAGCTGTTCTTGCGGCACGATCTCCTTGACGAGACCCCAAGCGTGTGCTTCTTCGACGGAGAGACGGCGGCCCGTGAGGATGAGATCCATGGCGCGGTGGTTGCCGAAGAGGAGGAAGACGCGGGGGAGGGCGCCGGCGAGGGCGGAGACGCCGCGCAGGACTTCGGGGAGAGCAAAAGTCGCGTTGGGCGAGGCGAAGATGACGTCGGCATTGAGGATGGCTTCGAAGCCGCCGCCTGGGTGGACTTTGTCAGACGAGATGCAACCCTAGCGTCTGTCGACTTCTTCACAAGGCAGCGACTCACCATGCGCATGCCCATTACACGCCACGATGATGGGCTTCTTCCCCGCCCGGTTGCTCATGCCTGCGAACTGCCCGGGCGGATAATCATGCGCGATGTCGCCTGTATCCAGGATGTCGAACCGTTGCTTCAGATCCATGCCCGCGCAGAAGGCCTTGTCACCCGCTCCCGTGAAGACGGCCACGCGCAGCTCGGGCTCTGCATCGTACCATTTCCACAATGCGCCGAGCTCGATGGTGCCCTCGACCGGGAGGCAGTTGCGCGCTTCTGGGCGGTTGATGGTGACTTGGAGGATGTGCTTCGCTGGGAAGGTGATGAGGGAATGCTGGACGTGGGGATGTGGTGTTTCTATCCAATCGGGCATGGGACTCTTTGTGCGGGAAGTCGTCATGTTGGCGGTTTGGGTTGCTACCGGAGTGACATGCGAGAAGCAGGCGTCGTGGTGAGAGAGGCGCTGGATGCTGCGACACGACACGATACGGGTCAATTCAAGGCAAACAACGCTGAATCCGCGCGAAGGATCCCCGACAAAGCTGGAGGCGGCGCATCAAGTTGCTCGGGTCGTGCCTGCCGAGGTTCCTCACGCTGAATCATCGGTGCCCTGCTAGGTACAGCAACTCAGTAGGTACCTAGCCGTCTACCTACCTACGGTACAGCGGTCGACTGCGGCAGCGGCCCTTCCGAGCCGGAGAGGCAACATCGCAGTTTGTTACCCGCTGACCAGCGACGCAATCGTGCATCTCAGGCTCTGGCCATGCCCTGCGTAGTAAAATGGCGGTCTACGATAATGATTCAGGTGATTAGGTACGCCGGGTACCGAGTCATGCAGCTGCAGTACCGAGGCGAACGGATAGCTCCCTGACTCGCCACCTTCTCACTGCCACTCCTCGACACGGGATCACCAATTGACTTTGACCTTGCAGCCTACGAGAAGAAAAACAACTTCAAAGTTGCACCTCTGGTCAAGCCATCCATCCACCGCACCTCTGGTCACAAGCCATCATCCATCCTCCGCACTACGCCTTCACAATGGCCTACCCAACAACCACCCCACCACCCCCAACCCCAGTCTTCCTCAAACTCTCCTTCCCCGCCCCACGCGTTCTCCTCATCCGCATGGACCGCCCTGGAGCCCTGAACGCCATGTCCACCGCCGGGCAATGGGAGATGCACTCGATCTGGGCATGGCTCGACGCCGAGCCCACCCTCAGCGTCGCCATCATCACCGGCACAGGCCGTGCCTTCTCCGCGGGCGCAGACCTCAAGGAGTGGAATGGCAGCATGGGCGACGGCGCGGATCCTTCGAAACGCATGGGCAACAAGCCCGCGTTCACGCCGCTCAGCAGACGGCTGGGGAAGAAGCCCATCATCGCGGCGGTGAATGGGCTTGCGATGGGAGGCGGGTGCGAGTTCGTGGTCAATTGTGATCTGGTGGTTGCGAGTGAGGATGCCGTGTTTGGGCTGCCCGAGGTGAAGCGGGGTGTTGCGCCGATTGGGGGCGCGCTGCCGCGGCTCATACGGACGGTGGGGCTGCAGAGGGCGAGCGAGTTTGCGTTGTTGGGAGAGCCGATATCTGCGCAGAAAGCATACGAGTGGGGTATTGTGAATCGGGTGGTGACGAGGAAGGAGGTTGTTGATGAGGCGGTGAGGTTGGCGGGTAAGATGGCGGAGAACAGTCCCGATGCTATCATATGTACCAGGGCGGGCTTGAGAGAGGGGTGGGAGACCGCAAGCGTGGAGAGGGCGGTCGAACTGGTCTTGGATAGAGAGTGGGCGGAGCTGCAAAAGGGTGAGAACATTAAAGAGGGGCTGAAGGCGTTTAGTGAGAAGAGAAAGCCGGTGTGGAAAGGGAGTCGCTTGTGAAGGATGCTGTACCAGTGTAACCTCTGAATGACTTACCAGTACCGTTATCAAGCGAGCATCTTGCGAGGTCAACATCTACAGTTTACTCTCCAACCCCTTCTTCCATAACTCCACGAATCCATTGCTCAACACCACCCGTCCATCCCCCTGTACCACAGTCTGGAAGATGACCTCTTCCAGCACTCTCCCCTCGACCTTCTTCTCTCCCACCTTCCACATCCTCGTCTCCAACGCATCTCCCGGATATACAATCTTCGCAAACCTTGCCTTAAAACTCCTCAACCGCCCAGCCTCGCTCCCCCCCAACTCCTTCAACACCCCATGCGCCGCAATATTCCACGTGCCCAGCCCCTGCAGAAACGCGCCCTTGAACCCACCCTCCCGCGCAAATCCATCATCCGCATGGATGGGATTATAATCCCCGCACAGCCGATACAGCAGCGTCGTCTCAGGGGTAGTCCGGAACACGTGCACCGCCTCGGGCGCCCTATCGGGCGGCGGATAACCCACCGTCTCCGGACCAGGAGGCCCGCCGTACCCGCCCTGCCCGATCCCAAACGCTTTGCTCGTCAGTTTCGCGTACACGGTGCCCGTCTTCGCATCGACCACGCGTTGCACCATTTCCTGGATCATGTTGTCCTTCTTGTCGTACATGCCCACGATCTCGGGCGTGATTTCGAGATCCAGACCCGCGCTGGACACGGGGATGCGTTGGAGGATCTCGATGCCGCGCTCGCCGTCGACGGAGCGCTGGGGGTCGAAGGGCGGGACGCCGGGGACGTCGGTGACCAGGGCGCGGGCGAAGAAGTCGTAGACGTCTGGGTCTGCTTGCTTGAAGGGGAGGTTCATGGGGAAGGTGGGGAAGCAGGAGAAGTTGGGGTGCAGTTCGTAGAGGAAGTGGAGTTCGTCTTTGGTGCAGCCTATCGCGTTGGCCTGGATATGGTAGGTAAGTAGTGTCCGTGGTTTTCATTTTTTTAAATGGGCGATTCGAGGGGGAAATGTACGAAGAGGAGCACGTCGCGGCGCAGGTAGCTCGCTTTGACCGTGGGTAGCTTGAAGCCTACTGCTTTTGTGAAGTCAACGTTATCGTAGCGACCGTCCGGGCGCTTGGTAGGTTTGTCATCGTTGGCTGCCATTTTTGTTGGACGTCTTGAATTGGTGGGAGAAATAGAAATTGGCATGTTATGTCTTGCGAGACGGTAGCGCAGGACATATAAAATACTGGAGCTACATGGTGGACAGGGATCATTCGACGCGATGCACGCTAGTTAACAGATGTTTGGTGTCGGTGTGGAGAAGAGCAACACTACAACATCCGACCTCGGCTTTTGCTAATCACGACCACGTGATATAGACGAGGGTGTCATTCTAAATTCGCCTGTGAAATTTACGATGTACGCAAACAGCTATGGTGATCGTGTTCAATGGTATGACGCCGAAGACGAGAACTAGGTCTTGCTACAACTTGCCCTTCATCGTAGCCCGCCGCCTCTCCTCCGCTTGCAGCAACGGCACCGGAACATCGACGTGTCTCGCCCTCAAAAACTCACCAACACTCTTCCCAAATCCGTCCAGCACACTGCTACTACTTACACCCTCCTGCAGCAAGCCCTTGATGACGAAATGGACGCCCATCAGCCCCTCGAACTCACATCTCTCCACATTGTACCTGTCTTTCCAGTCATCCCCTAGTAGCTCAACACACTTTTCCCTCGTCAGGAAACTCCTAAGCCACGGCCACGCCGCCCGTTCCCTGACCCAGAACCCTACATTGGCGTTGCCACCTTTGTCCCCCGAGCGCGCAAAAACAAGGTCGCCCAGCGGTCTCTGCGCCGTAGGTCCAAACGAGGCCAGAGAAGCCGGAGCTTCAGGATCGTAGTTGAGCTGCTCAGTGACCTTCTCCGCGCACTCATCCTTCGTTTTCGGCGGCACGTTGACGACTCTTCCATCGACAAAGTTTGCCGTCAACTGCACACCCACGCTCGGCACCAGACTCGGGAAATACCGCACGTACGGCTTCGGCTCCATGGTCCTCCAGTCCATGGCCAGATGCAGTCCGCAATACCCTTGCATCCCGTTGTAGAAGATGGCCCGCTTGAACTTGAGCATTGCGTCTTTGTCCTCGCTTTGCGCAAACATGCGCAGCGTCACGGTGCATTCCTGCTGGGACTTTGGATCCTCGGGGCTGCTGCCATACACCTCCATGCTGAAGGTCGAGAAGTCCGAGGGGTTGATTTCGCGCATGACCTGGTCCTTCATGAGGTTGAGTTTCTCGCGCGTGTCCAGGCCCGCAGCGTAGCCGCAGACTTCGGCCTGCCAGCCCCCGAGGAGGCAGATGGCGAGCTTGGATGTCGGGGGCGGCGCGGTGCCTACTATGCCCGTGAGACGAACGCGGTTCTTGCCAATCTGTTCGAGCCGAGCGCCGTCGATGCGTGCTGTAACGTCCGGGTTGAGGTAGAACGGGCCCTGAATCTCGTACAGCAGCTGCGCCTTGCACGTGTCCACCGTCACCGCACCATTTGTATGCTCCGGCTTCGTGATCACACACGAGCCGTCCTGGGCAATCTCCGCAATTGGGTACCCAGCATGGTGCAGACTCTCGATCTCCCTCCACCCGCAGAAGTTCCCCCCGGTCACATAGGCTCCGCACTCGATGATGTGTCCTGCGAGCAAACTCCCCGCCAGCTGCGCGTAATCCGTTCTCTTCCACCCGTGCCACCACGCCGCCAGCCCCATCACCGGCGACGCGTCCGTACATCGCCCGCAAATCACTATTTGCGCGCCGGCCTCCAGCGCTGCTATCACGCCCGCCATCCCCGTGTACACGTTAGCAGCAAGGACTTTGTTCCGGAGCTCGCCCAGCTCCAGGCCGCGCTGGTCGAGATGCATCAACGTGCCCAGCTTCCCTTCTTTGACAAGTCCTGTGACATTGTCGCCATCGACCCATGCGATCTGCACGCCCTCGATGCCCAAGCTCTTGAAATACTCATCCGTCTTCTGCGCCAGGCCTTTGGGATTCAGCGCCCCGCCGTCGTGCACCACTTTGATATTCTTGCGCGCGAGGAGCGTGGCTGCGGCGCCGTCTTGCCAGGCGAGTTGATCGAGGAAGTTGGGCTCGTAGCCTAGGTCCGGACGGGTGGTGAGCTCAATGGCTTTCCAGGCGATGTTGAATTCCTTGGGGAGGTCAGTCTGTGAATTGAAGAGTTTGAGCGAGGCGTGCTCACAGCGAGGTAGTCTGCTGTAATGGCGTCTACATTGCCGTCGCGTGCGAGTCGGTAGCTGTGATGCTGATTAGGGCTACTGCTTGGTGGGCAGCGAGTAGATGACATACACCTGATCTATCCCATCACCAATGGCCCCAGACGCATTGCCGATGCGAATTGGTCTTTTCGACGGCATTTCGAGCTCTGTAATAACTGGAGCGAGAGTATAATAACTGGAGCGAGAGTATACCTAATAACTGGAGCGAGAGTATGTCGGAGACTGCTCAATTGCAAGCGGAGTGGCACCCTATGTCGACGATGAAGTGAATGCACGGGACAGGCCACTAGGTATCGATAGCTGGAGCTCAGGTGCACGACGACCCTTCGACAGTACAGTTACCTCTCCTCAACTCGTCCATCCTTCCACTCCATGTCCAAACTCACCGCCGACGCCGCACGCCGCCGCAAAACACCCCCGCTCGTGACCTCGGCTCGTCCGGGCAGCGATCCCCAGCCGTCTGAATCATTATCTCCCACTACTTCACAAGAGGCATAGCCCGAGGTTATTACGGAGTGGGACTGCAGGAGCACCACAAAAATATCGGAGGGGTTGCATATCGAGCCTCGTGTTGAAGAGCGGAAAAGCATCGCAGAGCAGGCGCATCCTTCGGGACTGTCAGGGTAAGGGCTGCAGGACGCCATGAGTCAGGCTGCATTGTGTTCATGCATCCTGGGCGGCGAGAGCTGCCCACCTTGTCGATTCATTTGTTGTGGATTGAGCATTCACTTTCGAGGTGCCTTTGCGCTCATGCGTTTTTTGGAGTCGTGAATCCCTCCGATACAATGAAGACGTACACGTCTCCCACCCATATCGACATCCCCACCACTTTGTCCCTTACACAGCTCCTCCACACCTCGACCACCCCGCCACTGCCCCCGTCACACCTCATAGCCTCAGACTCACTCACCCACCGCTCTCTCACGCTCCACGAACTTCGCACGAACGCTGGACGCCTGGCAAATGGCTTGTCAAAGACAGTCAGACCGCGCGACCAAGCACGCTGGGCCGTCATCCTGCCCAATTCCTGTGACTATGTCGAGATCGTGCACGCGGTCCTCTGGACAGGCGGCGTGGTCTGTCCAATCAATCATGCGATCGTCGCGGCGGATATCGCCCACGGGCTGACGGTCACGAGACCTGATTTTGCCGTTGTGTACGGGCCTGTGATGTCGAAGGTGGAGGAGGCTATTGCGCTGGCAGTGAAAAACCTCCAAGCCCAGGGCGTATCCTGGAGCCCACCGACCATAATATCTATCGTCGAGCGCGCAGCGTCAAGCTCGCTGCAGTACAGACACATACCCGATGACTTCGCATCCTTTCGCGAACCACTGCCGATACCACAGTACGCCGACACCCGCCAGCGGCTTGCTACCATCCACCTCTCCTCGGGCACGACGGGCGCGCCGAAAGGCGTCGAACTCACGCACCACAACTTCGTCGCCAATGTTAAGCAGCTCGAAGCCCACGACGCCCCGCAGTTCCACCGCGGCTCCGCCATCGTCGCCTTCACCCCCTTCGCCCACATCGGCAACACCACGTTCCCCTTCTTCCTCGGGCCCTACATGGGCATCCACCATCATGCTATGCCCGTCTTCAGTCTGGAACCCTACGCGGCGCTCGTCGACTCCGTGAAGCCGACCATCTTCCAGGGCGTCCCCGCCGTCGTGCTCGCACTGGCAAACACCGATCTCACATCGCGCTTCGACTTCAGCCGGGCCGAGAAGATCGACTGCGGCGGCCCGCCTTTCCAGGCGGACATGTTGGATCGGCTCCTGAAGAAGGCGCCCTGGCGCATCAACCAGGTCTACGGCATGACGGAAGCCGCCGGGTACGTGGCGTACCAGCAGCTCTCCTCGACGCAGCCCGCCACCTCGGTCGGGCCTCTGCTCCCCAACATCGTCGCCGTCCTGCGCGTCAACGGCGGCGCCGACGACGCGCCCGAAGGCGGGCCGGGCGAGCTGTGGCTGCGCGGCCCCAACATCACGCGCGGGTGCGCCTTCAACGAAGAGGCCAACCGCGCCGCGTTCCCGCGCGAGGGCTGGTACAACACCGGCGACGTGTGCACGATTTCGCCCGCCGGCGTCGTCAGCGTCGTCGGGAGGACCAAGGAGCTGATCAAGTACAAGGGGTTCCAGGTCAGTCCCTCGGAGCTCGAGACGTACCTGAACTCGCACGCGCACGTCGCCGAGGCGGGGGTGGGTGCGGTGTGGGACGAGAGCCAGTTGACGGAACTGCCGGTGGGGTATGTGGTGTTGAAAGCGCATCTTGTGGGGGAGGCGGCGCGGAAGGCGGCGTTGGTAGCCATTCAGCGGGACGTCGATGGGAGGGTGAGCGGGTATAAGAAGTTGAGAGGGGGTGTGTGGGAGGTGGAGCGGCTGTCGAGGAATGCGACGGGGAAGGTTGTGAGGGGGGAGTTGAGGAAGGCGAGGAGCGGGTTGAGTTCGTTGGAGAGGGAGGATCGTAGGGTGAAGTTGTAGAGTGGTTGGTATGGCCTTCAGATGGCTAGCCGGGTGACTTGAACGAACCTGGTAGGAAGGATGTCAGCTGTGAGGAACCCAACAGTTACGCAGCAGATGCACTGTGTAGAGCGAAATTATTTTGCCGTGCTTGAAAAGGTAGGCAGCTGCATTGTATCTGTCCCGGCGATTCAAGGTATCCCGGCATGCCTCTACCATCGGCCCCTCTAGCCTCATGTTACCCAGACCATAGTACAGAGACAAAAGTCAGAGTACCATCACCCTACGCATTGCACTTCCTGTGAGATCAGAGTATACTGTCCCTAGACGTCTGCCCTGTCCCGACACTGCGACGTATACCAACCCAACCCACCCCTGGAAACTCCAAAACTCCAATCCATGCACGCAACGTCCTTATTGGGTATATAACGGTGGTGTGCGAATCACACAACCAAGCCAGCCGCCGGGTATCAAACGCCTCCCATGCTAAAAACTCCACATCTCTTTGATTCAGGTCAGTTCGGTACGTTTTTTCATCTTGGATTCGCATGCGGGAAATGCGCGCCGCCCTTGCACTTCTTGCCGGCCTTGGTTTTGAACGCCTCGATCCGGTTCGTCATCCACCCGGACGTCGCCTTCTCCTGGCTGCCCACGGGCTGCGCGTGGCCCAGCCGGATACTTCGCGACAGCCGACACGTGTCCCCGACGTGCTCGTACTGCATGCATTTGTGGACGCGGGAGCAGGCCACTCGGCACGCCTCCCAGGACTTGCCGGCCGTTTTCTTGCCTGTGTATGCCAAGTCTTCAGACAGATTCGTCCAGTCGTCTCTGCGCTCCTGCAGCGCGGGCTCAATGTGTGGGAACAGCGTCTCGAAAGTAAGCGGTTTTGCGCGCTGAGGGCGGCCAGCCTCCCAACGCTCCAGACTCGCAGAATCGTCCGGGGAGAGGTGGTGCAGCGTCAGCACGGCCTCGCACCACTGCTCGGTGTTGAAGTGGAGGCTGGCAGGACTCTCGCCATTGAACATGGGCCAGTATCCGCGAATGGAGATGCCGCTTTCTTTGAGGACTTTTGCGAGGACTTCGTCGCCGCAGCACTCGTTGCGCACGTCTTTGCCGAACAGGTGTGTCCCCGGGCTGCGATGGTTCTCGGCGAACATGCGGCCGCGCGCCATGAGCTTGTTGAAGGCGCCGCGGGAGAGGACGAAGCCGCTTCCGCCGTGGGCGAAGACGGGCTTCTTGCGCGGCCACACGGGCGAGCCGAAGTAGTAGGGCGTTTTGGGGTCAAAGGAGGCGAGGAAGCGCTGCATGTTGTCCCAGTTGACGTACGTGTCTAGCTCCAGGAACAAGAACCAATTCGACTTGGGGCGCCGGGCGTCGGCAAGCTCAATGATGGGGAGGAACTTGTACTTGTCGAGGCGCCATCCCTCGGTTGTCTTTTCTTCGAGCACGGCCGCATGCCTAAGGGGCGGGAACAGAGTCAGTGTGTGTTACGACAGGATGGTGTGTTGATTTCTACTGCGAGATAGACACGTCCACCTTGCGACCGGTGGTTTTGCTTACTGGATCTTGTCGTAGATGTCGAAATCAGGGTTGTTGTATTTGTATTCCGGACGCAGGTTGGCGAGCGCATCGACAATGTCGAATCCACCGTACTCGGCCTTGCGGTCTGAGAACAACAGCACATTGTGCGTGCAACGGCTGAGGCGCGCAAAGTAGGCAGGCAACTGGGTTGCGACCTGGCCGGCGCCCAGCTTCAACACGATGGTGACATCGTCGAAAGCGCCCGCCCGGAAAGGGGCGCAGTCTTCGCCGTACTCGACGTCGGGCGCATTACTGTTCCGGCGGGCGTCGGAGTGCTCGGGGAGGATGTCGAAGCCGCGCTGGCCGAAGAGCAGACGTGTGACGAAGGAGACGAGGAGCAGCGTGAGGAGGAGGATGGCGGCACACAGGATGCGCGTCGGCGATAACCGCATCGTCTTGGGGCGCACCACGCATGTGCGGGAGGGTTGCTCCGACTCGTAGCAAGACTCGATGGGAAGCTCCAGCCCGCGCGCTTTGGCCGTTTCCGGAGCCTAGACGCATGCACCACTGGCAGATGTACCCCCAGGCCTGGAGCAATTGTTTTCGCTCGAAACAGACACGGAGAAAACGATGGAGGAGAGCTGCTCGTCGCGCTTTCTGAGCCCTCCGAACTTTGGTGTGGCCACCAGCCACATGATGGGCTTGACGTCATGCTTGGCCAGCATTTCACTCTCTACCAAGTTGTGACGACTGGGCACACTTCAACGCCGTCTTGAACAACTCGACTACCAATACACCCCAATACACATGCCATGCCACTTTGTAGTAGTCTATTCGTCCATCCAGCCCGCCCAATGCAACTTCTACCCATCCATCCAGCCCGCCCAATGCAACTTCTACCCATCCATCCAGCCCGCCCAATGCAACTTCTACCTCCCTCGCCAGCCGCCCCTTTACAATGCTCCGCTCGACATCCCTCCCCAAGACAAGAAACGGCAAGCAGGATGAACCACACCCGCCGGTGCACGGAGCCGATGCTGTTCGTGGAGCCGGGCTATCCCGTTCTCTGGCCAGTGCTGCGTGATGCCTGACTTGCCTTAGGCCACGCAGTACGTTTAAGCAGTCACACACCTCTCAGCGGAGATGATCAACGGGCGAGTGACTACCTAACATCACGAAGTTGGGGACCAGCCTTTGTACAGAGTTTTACATTGCCAGCTACGACTACCAAAAAAAAACAAATCCAGAATGAAAAGCCTGTAGGTACAGTCATCAGGCTCGGTATGTCGTGGTTCCGTAGGAACAAGCCAACATCTCTTGAATGTGGCCCCACTCGCTCTATCTCCTAGGGTCTCGTGACCTCCGACATGTACTGAAATTCTTAAACCATCGCGGTCCTTTGGGTGACCGTGCCGTTATTCTTAAAATCGTTACAGGCTAGGGTAGAAACCGTACCGTTCCTGGCAAGGCACAAAACATTGACAGCGAATCGGGTAGAATTCCTCAACAGCAGTCTCGTCTTGGACCAGCGAGCCTAGCTGCCGCTCCATATCCTTCTTCTCCAGTTGCAACGCGAGTCGTTCGTATCTCTCTTGACGCACCTGCATGATCTCTGATGGGGTCAGGTGAATACCGCCTCCATCAGGCGTACTGATCTCCTGCAACTCTTCCACTGTGAGCTTGAAAGGTTCTGGTGCGGGCGTGTCTTGGAGAGCCTTCATCTTGGTCTGACGTAAGCCCCAGAATCGTTCCTCTTCATGCTCATCCAAGAAGTTCTTGACGCTGACGTTGTCATACGCCGCAAGCGCTTCGGCAATACGCTCGTAAAGTATCCTGAAAATCATTCGTGGACAAGGGGAGGTGATGTCGAACAGGGGACGCTCCATCTGATGGGTTTTGTTGACCCACGTCTTCTTTCGATTTGCCGGAAGACGAACAATGATCTAATAGTCACACCGTCAATAACCATCCTGCATGTTTCGAATCCTGGATGTTACCTACCTCGTTGAGCTGAGGCATCTTTTCAAACACATTGCAGGAGAGCGTGCAACGTTGCAGGCAATCTTTACCAAACTCGCCCGCCGTGACCTGGAAGAAACGATAGAAGCTGATGAAATCGAAGGATATATCAACCTTGCGAACTCCTTGTGAGAAGTCGCCGTACCGCTTCAGCTCAGGATAGATCTTTGGAGCGTCTCGGTAGACCACCGCAAGAAGACGACGGGAGCCATCCGGATGGAGAGGCGTACTGTTTGGCTCCGCAATCTGGGAGAAATGCTCCAATTGGGAGATGCGACCTGAAAGATTGGGCAAGCTGTAGCTGGTCATGCAAAGTCCTTTGTCAAAGATCTATGTTGTAGTATTAGTACCGGTTAAGTAATCAAGCAAGTACAACATATGAACATAACTCACCAAGCTTCCGTTGAAACAAAGTCGCAAAGCGAGTGCACGGACCTGGATCGAGACGCGCAAAAGGGACTTCCATCGGCTGAGTCTATCAATAAGCTCGCAGGAACGCTTGTCGATCGTGCTGAGTCGGTCTACGCTTGTGGTGTCGTGAAAATTATCAGGGTGCTTTGGCGCCGTAACGATGCAGAACTGGATGATATGTTCTTTTAACTCCGTGGGGAGACCAGTCCAATTGAAGCTTTTGCCGTTCGCATTCCAGAATTGCCTCAGTGTGTCCCCCGAGGTCATGGCTCCAGAAACCTGTTGTAATCAGCTCCGTCAGTCCTCGAATTCTTCATTCATGTTTCACTCACTGGGAAATGCTCAGCTAGGAGCCTTTGCAGCGGCACCGGGTACTTGTCAGTGCACACCATAACTTTGCGGGTCGCGCGTCCCTTCCTGAAACAGCGCTTGCATAGCCAAATAAATTTCTGACTATAGTTCTGTAACGTTACATTCAGCTGGGGCGTAGCTGCATCATTATTCGGTTGGTGGCCAGATGCCGCAAGCTGAACGTCAATGTGAAGAGCAGAATGGGCCGCAGATTGCATGCAGTATCTGCTCACGGTCTCCTTGACGAGCTCGAACGTTGATCTGCCGCATTCAAATTATTAGCTAAGCCTCACCCTATGTAACTTCACGGAACACTCACACACACTCCTGAACCGAAGCTTTGGTGTTCGTTGTCCCCAGAAGCTCTGGTTTGCGTATGTTCATCTTCGAGTCCTTTATCTCAAGAGCAATGACTCTGCATGATGGCTTTGGCGGGTGGGGATCGTGTTTTCCGTTGCTCTCCCTTTCAATCACGGTGGTAAGTGGAGAGTCTGCGGTCTTTTGAGCCTGCGACCCCTTGCAGTCCATTTGCCCGCTGGCGTCCGGATAGGTTGCGCTCTCTATCGCCTTGTTTGAGCCGGCCTTCTTCGTTTTGTTTTTCTTCGCTTTTTTCTTTGCCGAAGTATCCCTCAATTGTCTGAACTTTTCGTTCGCTTTGTTGTGAGTATCGCGCCCGACTACTTTGTTGGATTCTATCAAGGACGGAATTTCCTGGGATTTTTTCTGCTGCAATTTCATCCCTTTGCACTTGATCTGCACTCGGAGTGGAGCAAGGTCAGTGCCCTTGACTGTGATGATGTCAGTATGGTCATCATTCTCTCCATTTCTTGAGGTATCTGTCTTCCTCTTGACGCGGCTGCTCGCTTCTGGTCCAGCTTTTTCTGCTGCCTTCACTTTGTTGTGCATCTGCACGGGCGGGGCGGCGGCTTTGACGTTCTTGTTCTGGTCATTTTTGCTGTCGCATCGGCTCTCAGACTGTGCTCCGAAATCCCAGGCCCTAGTAGTGAATTCGCGGGAAGACGCCTCCAATGCAGTGTGAGCTGGAGGTTCATCCCAGATTGTGTCATCGCGAATGACACGTCTGCCCAGCATCTCCTCTGGCGTCGCGAACATCCACGCTTGCGACCCCCGAGAGGCACCGGGGCCTCTGCCGGGCCAAGCCATGTTCCACGTAGGCTAGCGTGTGAGATAGTTAGTCAAACCCAGCAATGGAGCCTTGGTTGAGAGAAGTGTAACGCCCCGAAGTGTCAAGCGAACGGTCCAGCTCTGTTGTTCTGGGGAAAAGGCGTAAGTAGGAGCGGTATAAACGAGCTGTTGCGGTGTACCACCAACCGGCGCTGGATATGGGGTGGGTCGCTTCTGTTGCTGAACGGGTGGACCACAAGCGCTTGACAATAGTAGGGCCGCTAGAATAAGAGCGACAGGTCGCAGCCTGCGGGGCAGGCCTAAAGGTGATGTTCAACGCCGAGCCTCAATAGTCAAGGCAGATCTTTCCACGCGGCAGTGTTGTTGATGTCCTGTAGACGAAGGAGAGCCGACTGAGGCAGTGTTCTGATACAGTTTGATTAGTCTATGAGAGAAAGAATCCAAACGCGGTGAGGCTCATAATGGTGGAGTGTGGACGAAGCTCTTGCCAACTGAAGGGTAAGTGAGAGGGCGAAGAACGGGAGGGAAGCCACTACCAAAAGGCGGCACAGACCCACCCGTTGGCGATTTTGCCTCATGATCGGGCCACGCGCTCACGCCTGTCCATGGTGTCAGTTCTATCCTTTATGATTTCACCCTCGAGAGATTGTTGTTCGACTGAGCCCTCAGGTGACTTTGCACGGATGCTGAGGATGTAGGTGGGGCACAGCGTCGGTGTCTACCCGGCCGGCAGAACGTTTTATTATCAGTTGTACGTAACGTATAAACCGTTCTACAGGGTTCTCAGGTCATAGGAAGGAAGGTTGCAATGGATAGATATGTCCCCTTTCACGTGCAGGCATGTTATTGACAAGGGAACGAACGAACACCGCTCGAAAGGAAATGGGAATGAAAATCGCAGCACAAAAAACTTGACTCGAGAGACTACGCGCAGCACGTTGATGGAAGCATGCGAAGTACCGATGGTATGCATTGCGAGCTTGAGGTATCCGGGCGACATGGGGTACACTGAGTTGCAGTCCGACAACCTCACCTTATTCAGTGACAAGGCGGACAAAAAAAGCAGATATATCATGGTGTAGGAGGCGGCCAAGAGGAAATTGAGGCTTTAGGGTTTTGGAAGTGAAAGTGAGAGGACAGAGACGTTGGTGTGAGTGCCAAGCCTTGAGGGCGGAGTTCTTTCGGAGCAGGCAGCTCCTTCACCAATCGCCTTTCAGCTTCGCCGTCCACGCCCAACCCATCAACTTCCATAACATTTGCAGTTCCAGTCTCACGCATGGCGTCAAATACGTATCAGGCTCCTACCGGGGAGCCTGCGAAGGCCGACATCGGCTTGCTTGAGTCGCTGCGGACTAGGTTGATGTCGTTGGTGTGGATTCTGGAACAGATGAAGAAAGAGCTTATGGCAAACCCGACAGCACCACCGGACTGGTAAGTCGCGCCTGGGATCGCATCGGTCTCGGAGAATCTGCGAGAATTTCCTAGCAAATCTCCAAAATTTCCTAATCAGCATAGCTGTGTCACTCGCCTGCCCAATTGCTTACCGCGTCACATGACTTCCCATCCCAGTCTCAGAGGCTCCATCAATTGTCAGCATTGCTTCGATCCCCACGACTAATATCCTCCACCAGGCCTACCATCCAGCGCAGTATCTCCGCTGTCAGCAACACCATAACCTCCATCCAGTCCTTCATCAACAAAGATCCAGAAACCCACTCCACCTTCCGCGCCCTCCACTCGTTCCCCATCCCGCCCTTCCCAACCGCAAACGAGTCGCTCGGAACTATCATAGACGCCATCTTATCCAAAGAGCCTGGAACAAAGGAAAAAGACTGGATCCTTGACAAAATTATCAAAGCTGCCGAATTCGCGCATGTGCCTAGCGATTGGGACATCCAGGCGAAACCCCCAGCTGATGAGGAAGATGAGGATATGGACGAGGGTGGAGAAAGTGGTGTGAAGCTCAGAAGACAGAAGGCAAATTTGGACGAGGATCAGCTGGCAGATCTGTGGAAAGATGTGTATGATATCGTGAATGAGGTGGCGAATGTCTCCAATCAAAACCAGGAGGGGGATGACTCTGGTGCATCGGGCGATGAGGAAGACGAGGAGATGGAGGATGTGTTGGGTACGGAGACGCCTGCGCAGGGTGCAGCAGGCGAGAGGCAGGAGAAGGTGAAGAAGGAGCAGCCTATGATGTCGCTCGATACGATCCACAGGTTCATGTCGACGGGATCGACATTTCGGTAGGCTCGGATTGTCCGGTGTCGTGGCAGGGTAGCGAACGAAAAATGGGCGGCATAGCTTCGGCGTAACGGAGCAGATATGATACCAACGGTCCAATCGGTTTGCAGGATTGAATCGCAAATGTTTTGGGTATAATGCTACAAAAGATCATCCTGATCTCGCGTCCTTCTTGGACACGACAGTCACCGAATTCACTCCGGCTTCAAAGCGTATATCCGCACAGGAAACAATTCTTTTGGAAACCCTTTCTGCAGCTCCGTCGCCACAACCTT
Source organism: Paraphaeosphaeria minitans (assembly GCA_015832175.1). NCBI lineage: Eukaryota > Fungi > Ascomycota > Dothideomycetes > Pleosporales > Didymosphaeriaceae > Paraphaeosphaeria > Paraphaeosphaeria minitans. The sequence continues at coordinate 910,454 of WJXW01000006.1, forward strand.
CAAACCCGCATCCTTGAACAATTGCCTAAACTTCTCGTCCGACCGCGTCACACTTGAGTCCTCCTCATCATAGATATCCTGGCCCTTCAAATCCGTCGACAAATTCTCCTTCACAACGATCCACGACTGCGCCCCCTCCTCCGCATGTTTAATCCCCGCCTTACACCGCTGAAGATACGCGACGAGCTGCACGTCCGTCAAGTGCCCCAGGCACCACTGGTTCCATATCACGTCGTACACACCGACCTCGGGCTCCCAATCCTGCAGCCCCAGGTTTATCACCTCGCCAACCTGCCCCCTGGTGTTCCCAGCACCACCCTCACCCTCGCCATCCCCAGGCCACTCCCCGCTCTTCAAGCTCTGCACCAACTCATCGGTAAACTTCTTGACCGGCTCCACAACATCCACGCGCCTGCTCACCTTGAGCAGAAACTCCTTGGTTATCCTGCCGACGCCGGCGCCGCAGTCTGCGACTCTGTCGAGCAGGGGCATCGGTTGTTTAGTGGGCAGTGAGGATTTCGCGCGGCGCAGCTTGGTGAGGAAGTTGGAGGAGCTTTGGAGGTCGATGCGCGAGGTTTGCGGGTAGCCGCCTAGCATGCCTGTCGTGTCTGCTGAGACGGAGCTCCAGTATTCGATTGAGCGGTCGTGGTTGATGAGGGCATCGGGGGCGGAAGCTTCGGGGAAGGGGGGGTCGGTGGTCATGTCGACGCCCATGCTGGGGTTGCGGTGCGTGGTGCGCGGTGGTGGGTGTGATGCGATTGCGGTACGGTCGCGCGATTCGGGGGAATGTGGGCCTTTGTGCCTAGCGGATCTTGTTTGTTCGATTGTTACGAGCGAAGAGGAATTCCGCGGCTTGCGTGTGACCGTACAATTGCAAAGAGTCGTTTGTACAGTAGTGGTGCGTTGGAGAAATTGAATCCCATGTTGTACCGAATGGAGTGGGGTACCTACCGTACGGTACCTACCTAGCTCATGCACACGCGCCGGACAACCCCACGCGTTCTTCCTTCCACAAGCCCCCAATCGGACTACGAGTCTCAAAAAGCCCTGACGCGTTCAGTCCGAGGGCATTCAGCCTCAAGACCAGCATATGTGATTACAAAGCCACGGATTGTACGATTGTACCGTACCTCTCTTGTGGCTGGCGGGCGCTGTAAACGGGACGGCAGCCGATTACGGCAGGTCCAGGCGATCGCGCCTACTCCAGCGTGTCATCTGCGGGGTGGACCTCACGTACATCGTGCATAGATAAACCAGTTTCGTACCGAGATGTCCTATCCTTTCTCCTCCCTCTTGAGGTGTCCTACTTCTTCCTCTCTACGTTTTATTCTCCCCCGTCGCACCCGTCCATCTTGTATCAGAAGCTACAACAACAAATACAGATACAGCACAATGTCCGACCTGTTCGTTGAGCTGACTGCACCTAATGGCCACAAATACAAACAGCCGCGAGGTCTGTTCATCAACAATGAGTTTGTAAAGTCAGAGTCCGGGGAGACAATCACAAGCATCAACCCAAGCAACGAGAGCGAAATTACCTCCGTCTATTCCGCAGGGCCAGAAGATGTCGACATTGCAGTAGCCGCTGCGCGGAAAGCATTCAAAGACCCTTCATGGCGCGATATGGACACCAATGCTCGAGCAGACCTTCTGTACAACTTCGCTCAGTTGATCGAGAAGCACAGGGAAACTCTTGCGACGATTGAAACCTGGGACAACGGAAAGCCATACCAAGTATCTTTGAATGATGATCTCGGCGAGGTGATCAGCACAATCAAATACTACGCTGGGTACGCCAACAAGATTCACGGACAAGTCATCGACACCTCGCCCGCCAAACTCGCCTATACGGTGCGAGAGCCGCTTGGTGTTTGCGCTCAAATCATCCCCTGGAATTTCCCGCTGGCTATGGCTGCATGGAAACTGGGCCCTGCCTTGTGCACGGGTAACACCGTAGTGATGAAAGCTGCAGAGCAGACGCCGCTGTCCATTCTGTACCTCGCATCGTTGGTCAAGGAGGCCGGGTTCCCGCCTGGTGTTATCAACATCCTTAACGGCGAAGGCCGTAAGGCTGGTGCAGCCTTGGCTCAGCACTTGGACGTGGACAAGATTGCCTTCACTGGGTCAACGGCCACCGGAAAGGAGATTATGAAGATGGCCGCTGTGAACATGAAGAACATTACCCTGGAGACCGGCGGGAAATCGCCATTGTTGGTCTTCGATGACGCCGATTTGGATCAGGCAGTCAAGTGGTCGCATGTTGGGATCAGTAAGTGAAACACGTGTACGAATTCTGCCCTCACGTTTGCTGACTTTGGACCCCCCGTAGTGTACAACCAGGGTCAGGTTTGCACAGCTACGTCCCGTATTCTAGTGCAAGAGGGCATCTATGACAAGTTTGTCGAATCATTCAAGGAATATGTGTCCAAGGCTTCGGTAGTCGGGGACCCATTCAAAGACGATACATTCCAGGGCCCGCAGGTCACCAAGACACAGTTTGAGCGAGTCCTCTCCTACATCGAGTCCGGAAAGTCCGAGGGGGCCAAGCTGATCTCTGGAGGCGAAGCTTTCAAAGACGTAGGCGGCAAGGGGTTCTTCATTGCACCTACCATTTTCACCGATGTCAAGGATGACATGAAGATCTACCGTGAAGAGGTTTTTGGACCATTCGTCGTGATATCGTCGTTCAAGACGGAGGAGGAAGCGATCGAATGCGCGAATGACAGTTCCTATGGTCTGGGAGCGGCCTTGTTTACCCAGGACATCACAAAGGCTCACACCGTAGCAAGACGGATCGAAGCGGGAATGGTTTGGATCAATTCGAGCAACGATTCTGACGTGCGCGTGCCGTTCGGAGGTGTCAAGCAGAGCGGCATTGGACGAGAGCTTGGTGAAGCCGGTCTGGAAGCGTACACGAATAAAAAGGTATGTTCTCTGTACGAGATATCTATCCCTCATGATGACTGACGACAGCAGGCTATCCACGTCAACCTCGGTAGCAGACTCTGAGCGTGGCCGAAGGGCCGGCGGCCGGCGAGCACCACGTGTATCTATATAAGCAGAAACCAATCGTGTTTATATTGACTGTTGGACGACGTGTATCTGTATAGGCAGAAACTATACGTGTCCACATCGACCGGTACATGCCCGGTATGTCGTTATTCCAAGGCGTCGTTGTCGGAATTCCATCTTGGCGCCAATGTGCTAGGCGTTGTGAGCGTGCAGGTCGGAGGACCATACGTAGCAAGCTAGGTATTGAAAGCGGCTCCGAAGCTCATCAGCACACACAATCAAATGAAATTCAAACAACAAATACTCGTCGTCGAACACCAAGTGATGGCCCGATAGACCGAGCTCCGGTACGCCAACCTCTCTTGTGCATTTTGTTTTGTTGAGAAAAGGCTCATTGCGCCCAACGGAGTCAAATCTGCGTGAGTACTCTGAGATTCCTGGAGGTGAGGGTTCGTCAGGAACGTGCTGCAGCGTAGTCAATCCAAGCTGGTATCTAGATACCTAACTACCTATCTACTCGTACACAACAGGTAGTCTAGTGATAATGGCTTATCACGAACGAGACGGCGTGTGGTATCTGCAGCTAAGATGGTGCCGGCGGCCGGGTCACGGGGTCGCGTGACTGCAGGTGGGCATAGCCCTTCCACGGTGATGAAGTGTGAGAGGCACTCAGGCAGCAGCAGTCGCGGCACCGGGGAGCTTGAGGGTGCTGCTTCTTCCCCGTTCATCGACTGTCGGCTGTGGAGTGGGTCGTGGGTCGTGGGTCGTGGGTCGTGTTTGCGTACGCCGCCTCTTTGTGTGCTGCATCCCCCCCCCCAAAGCGCTACCTGGCTAGTTCCTCCCACCAGGTCTTGGCTCGCTCGTCGTCACAGGTAGTCTTCACTCACAGCGGAGCCACTCATGAGGCACAGCCAGCGACTGCAGCACCACCAACCGCCTGCTCGACTCTCCACAGCCTCTCCGCACCAGCTGGCTGTCCATCCCAATCACTTGCAGCCGCCTCCAAGGCTGCATCCAGACCACCCGCCCCCGCGCTAAGTGCCTCCGTCGTCCACTGTCGACCGCGCGCGTCTGAAGTTTCGCATTCACCCGTCTGCCTCGACTGCGCTGCCCTGCACTGCCCTGCCTCTGCCCACTTCGGCCACATCCAGCCCGCGTAATCAGCGCCTACCTACACTATCGGTAGCCAGCTGCTCGCTTGCTGCGCGCTACTACCGCCGCGTTCCAGCTCCAGCTCCAGCTCCAGCTCCAGCTCCAGCTCTCTGAGGTCGCCGGGAGTCACCACCATCATACCCACATACCACCCCCATACCCCCATGCGCCCTGCCGCTCGTCTCTAACTTCACGTTCCCACCGCACCCGTGCACATCCATCGCTCTGGCTCGCCAGCGGGATACCGACTCGCCCCCCGACGTCCCCTCCCGTCTGCCGACCTGGCACGCCCAGTGTCCTGCCCAGCAGATCGTGACAGCGCCGACAGAGGCCCGCTTGACTGCCTTTCTCTCACGCCTGTTCAGGCCGCCCTAACACCGACACAACGCGCAACCCTTCCTTCCCCAGCGACGCCCATCGTGCCTCGCGACTGCTGTTTGTAGCTACACACGCTACATATCGCCGTTTGGGACAGCACGCCCGCAGCGCCTGCCCCGCCCGCACCAACCCTCGCACCGCCTTCCCCTCCACCCCGCGCACCTCAATCCGACCGACATACACACCCACTTCTTGGCCACTCGCTCGTTCCGCAGTTACAACCGCCGCCATGGGCAACCAGCAGTCCAGCGGCAAGAAGGACAAGGGCAACGTGGACGGCGTCTCCCTCGAGCGCGAAAACTACCGCTCGTTCGAACGAGCAGACACCAGGGAGTCCACCCGCTCCATTCGCAACTCCATCAGATCGAAGATCCCAGTCGGCAAATCAGACAGTCCTCGCGGGTCCGTCTCCAACCTGGCCAACGATGGCAATGGCAAGCCCGACAAGTCTGATGCCGCCTCGATGAAGTCGACCAACAGCAAGGGAGGCATCAGGTCTCGCCGCGGCTCCACGGCCTCGGCCCAAGAAGCTGCCCTCAACAGCGCTGCCATGGCCGACAACGTCCCTGATGACCCGGAGCCGCCGCCATCGCCAGTCCACGGGGCCACCGTAGGAACAGGCACCCACGAGCATGTCGACGAGGCGCAGAAGACAGGCGAGGTCGACCAGGTATCCGACGTGGGTCCCACCGGAGTACCGCTGCCGCTGGCCACAGCTCAGCCAGGCGAGTCTATCCTGCAAAAGAAAGATCAGCCCATCCCGCGAGTGGAACAATTGCCAACTGCGAACGATGGAGCTGGGTCTCCCATGGAGATCAGTGCGCTGAAGGCAATCGACCTAGACGACATGATCCAGCGATTACTGGATGCAGGTTATGCAGGCAAAGTCACCAAGACCGTCTGCCTGAAGAATGCCGAAATCATGGCCATCTGCTCGGCAGCACGCGAGGTCTTCCTCACCCAGCCCGCACTCCTCGAGCTCTCTGCGCCTGTGAAAATCGTTGGGGACGTACATGGACAATACACTGATCTCATTCGCATGTTCGAAATGTGTGGCTTCCCACCCAACTCGAATTATCTGTTCTTGGGAGACTACGTCGACCGAGGCAAACAGAGCTTAGAGACGATCCTGTTGTTGCTGTGCTATAAGCTCAAATTCCCAGAGAACTTCTTCCTTCTGCGAGGCAACCACGAATGCGCCAACGTCACCCGCGTGTACGGATTCTACGATGAGTGTAAGAGGAGATGTAACATCAAGGTCTGGAAGGCCTTTGTGGACACGTTCAACACACTTCCGATCGCTGCCATTGTTGCGCAGAAGATCTTTTGCGTGCATGGTGGACTTTCTCCAAGTTTGTCCCACATGGACGATATCCGCCAAATCGCGCGGCCCACCGACGTTCCGGATTACGGATTGCTGAACGACCTGTTGTGGAGTGATCCTGCCGATATGGAAAATGATTGGGAATCGAACGAACGAGGTGTTAGTTATTGCTTTGGGAAGAAGGTCATCATGGAGTTCCTGCAACGTCACGATTTCGACCTTGTATGCAGAGCGCACATGGTGGTTGAAGATGGTTACGAGTTCTTCAACGATCGCATCCTGGTCACGGTCTTCTCTGCACCCAATGTAAGCAACACGGTTGAACCTATAAGATTGTTGCTAACGCGCGCCAGTACTGTGGCGAATTCGATAACTGGGGCGCGGTAATGTCGGTTTCGGCGGAGTTGTTGTGTAGCTTCGAGCTTCTCAAGCCTCTCGACTCCAGTGCGCTGAAGCAGCATATCAAGAAGAGCAGGAACAAGCGGCAGAGCATGCTGAACTCACCAGTACGTATTGCAACGATGGTACTAACCGACGAACCGTCGCAGAGCCATCTATATTATACTTAGAATCGTGACTGACTTCACCTCCAGCCCGCATCACAATATCCCCAAAGTTACTAACCGCTCATCGATAGGGCATTGAATCGAGCGACGTCGATGTGAGGTGTGCCCAGGCTGTGGCGACTGCAGAAGCAGAAGCGGAGTCTGATCTGGAGCGTAAGCGTCGCTTGGACCTGCAGAGAGAACGCAGAAGATTGAAGAGAATGAAACGACACGTCTCGTTGAAACGTACCCCGAGTCACGTCGAAGAGCGAAAGATTATGAAAGCACTGGAAAGGGCTTCGGTTGATCGATCCGGGATCCATGCGGCAGATGCAACCGCTCCACCTGAAGTCCGGATGGGCGCGGATGTGGGCGAGCTAGAGGCTGACGACGCATCGGACAAAGGATCCGAGAGCTCGAAGGTGGCCGGCATGAGCTTGAAAGACCGACGTGCACTTTGGGAATCCACGTTACCACAAAAGTCGAGCGTTCTTCCTGTCCGTCCTCGTTCCGGTCACGAGTTGGAGAAGCTTGTCGGTCACATCTGGATCGAAACCGATGAGACACCGACGGTACCGTACAGCGAATCTGGGAAAAGGCCCGAGAAACCAGCCAAATCGAATACCATCAAGCTTCCTTGGTAATACGGATCGTGAGACACCCCTTTTGGGCTTCGGCTTCCTCACAGGATAACTTTCCTACCTGCGTTGTTGCAAGCATACTTCCTCCCTACGTTTTTACTACTCTACTCTTTATCACGGATACATCGGCGTCGGCGTATTGGGAAGACGCACTGGGACGTATCAACGACTGCTTGTTCCGCATCGCGTTCGTGTTTGCCTCGGGCCCTGTTTCTTGGGTGCTCTCGAGCGGGATTGTGTCGGATGCTTTGGTTGCGCTAATGTTATTGCTTACGCATGTATACTATGGCTCTGGACTGTGTGCCTATCATTGTTTGCTTCGGGTAACTCGCGGTGGGTGTGAACCAGGTTGGAGGCTGACGGAGCCAGGGAACCATAGATAGCTCAGAGAAGTCAAGATTAGTATCGCCAATACTGCTGCTGAAGCTTGAGGGTTGGTGATATTTTGTGAGACAGGCCGCGCGTCTGTGTGGTGTCCTACATGGTAGGTATGCTCTTGTTGTGTTCAAGGTAAAGGAAGAGGCCTCGGCGGAGAAGTTGGAATCTACCTAGATGCCGCGACGGAGGTAAATGTGCACGCAGAGCACCAGTCAGGCCTTTCTACACGTGTAGACTAGGTACTTTGTGCAGCCCTCCCTACCTATGAATTCGGCCCAAAAAATAGCGTGTGTGACGACAGATGTGCAGCGCCTCAAAGTAGTGCGCGGGCCGTTGCGCTTCCCAAGCACCGACATCACGACATCAGATTGCAAGCCCATCCAGTCTGGACCGTCACCGCCCCGCCCCGCCCGTGTGCCCGCCGCGCCCCTCAACGGCCATGCTGCTCAGTGGAATCCTTCGCCAAGCGGAAGCCTTGGCAACAATGTCCGCCCAGTGCGAAGTGCCAGCCCGCCCTCCGCAGGTCCTGACGACAGCGTAGAGACTTCCCTCCTTCTGCGCGACGAGCTCGTGGTCCGGAATCAAGACCCCCGCGCGTATCCATGGCCCCAGTAGGTTCCTGAGGTACGGTACAGTGGCGGGCGTGTGGCTAACGCGTGGTACGTTTCGGAAATCAACTGATTCTGAGGGGGGACAGTTCTCAGTGTCAGAGAAGATCCGGGCGGAGGAGCCTGTGGGTGAACGGGAGGGTCTGAATCCTCGCAGTCTTTGTGGGCCGTTCGCTGCCTGGTGATAGACGGGCGCTGGCCTGGAGGTGGGAAAAGCCAAGACGTCCAGCCCGGGGTGAACAGGGCATCCGACTGCGTGCTCTGGCCTCCGCCCAGTGGCCAAGTTGTTTCCAAGAAGTTTCAGCACCGGGCATTGCTTCTCCACGTTCTTGGGATCGTATGTTTTCTGGGTTGCCCGAGTACAGCACACGGCGACGGCGGTCTCGGTCAAACCTAGCAAAGCGCAGCGGTGGAAAGGAAGAATGTCGTACGATTTCCCACTGCATTTCGGATTTGAACAGCCTCGCCCCCGGGCTTGAACCAGGCACTTCGCGCGGGATTGCGACAATTTTTTCCCAATGAACCATATTGCTGCCCGTTTCTCCACGCTGAGGTCTCCTTCGCCAGCACTCGAGCCTGGTCTGTGTGAGCACCTGTCAAATCGTACGCTTCGCCTTGTCAAACGTTGCCAAATGTCTCCAGACGGTTCTTAGCCGCCTCCGCCACTTGGCGACCTACACTCGGCTGTACACATGCATCTTTACAGTGATCGCGTATACCCCTTCAATTCGCTGGAGCCCCTAATGAGTGCCTCAACTGTATGAGAATCCCGGCACCGCTCTTGGCTCAGCATGCTTCGGCGGAGTTACATACTCGCCGGGCGTTATCCCTCGGTCGCCTCATCACCGATATAAGTAACTGTACCTGGGTAATTTTATAGTCTCCTTTCCATTCTCTTCACTTCTTTCCTTCTCAGCCTCCTTTCGTTTACGACGCTCGGGCACAGCCTGGTCTTTTCTCATTTCCTATCTCATCGGTATTCAGGTAGATCCTGAACCGTCTTCCTCTGCGTTGTGCGTTGATCGCCGTCTATAATACGCCGCCGTACGACTCATTGCCAGCTTCAGTCGACTTTCAGACACCTTCTTTTCTGTAGCACTTCTAGACCATTACTTCATTCGAATCATTCGTTGCATCGCATCTTTGTAATACCTTGTTCTTCCTTTGGCACTGCATACTACACCATGCTTTTCAAGTCACTCCTCATCGCCGGTACGGCGTCCGCTTCCTGCCTCCACGGTCTCTACAGGCGTGCAGAAGGTGAGGTCGAGATCCCCCAGTTCGGCTACGAGGATACCTTTGGCCCTCTCAACTGGGCTGCCCTGGCACCTGAGAACGAAGCCTGCGCAACCGGAAAGAACCAGTCACCCATCAACATCGGTATGCCAAACTACTTCACTATGATTTCCTTCTACTAATACACCGCCAGACAGCACTGTTTCCCTCGCCACCGAGAAACCCATCCTCGACATCCCCCAGCAGGTCGTCGAATTCGAGAACCTCAACACCACCATCGAAGTCGTCGTCAACGGCACCACCACCTTCGGCGGCAACCAATATGGCCTCGCCCAGTTCCACATCCACACTCCCTCCGAGCACCGCATCAACCGCGAGTACTTCCCTCTTGAGGTGCACATGGTGCACAAAGGCATTGGTACGTCTCCCCTTTCCATCCCGGCAACGTCCTCACCCGGAACTCTATCCTCCACGCATTTAACCAGCCCCCACCACCCCACACACATCTTGCCTCAGACACGCCCCAACCCAACCCAACCCAGCCCAAAATGTTAACCCTCCCCAGCCGACCCCACCCAAATCGTCGTCCTCGCCATAATGTTCGAACTATGCACCACCAACTCCGACCCGCTCATCGCCTCCATCGCTCCGCACCTCCCCGCCATCACCTCGCCCGGCTCCCGCACCCCAATCGACACGGGCATCGACTTCTCCGGCGTCCTCACCCTCCTCCAAACCTCCCGCATCTTCCAGTACGCAGGCTCGCTGACCACGCCGCCCTGCTCCGAGGGCGTCACCTTCCTCGCCGTCGAGACCCCGCTCGCCATCAGCGTCCCGGACTACAACGCCATCAAGAGGATTGTAAAGTACAATAGTCGGTTGAGTCAGAACGCTTTGGGCGGGGAGAACATCATCGCCGTGGGGGCGGCGGCGGGGGCGGCGGGGGCGGCGGTGAGTGGTGGCGCTGTTGGCGTGCACAATGGGTCGGCGGCGGATGCTGGGGAGGATGCGTCTGCGACGCCGCGTTGGGTTGCGCCTACGCCTGGCTCGACGGTCGTGATTGCGGAGATATCGGGGAGTCCGGTGGCGAGTCCGTTGGTGGGCGTTGTGCAGAGGGGTATGCGGTTCAGGCACTGAGTCGGTGGACATCCAGGGAGCGGGTTCTCTGGCGCGGTGTGTATGTGTGTGTGGGTGTTGGGTTGTAGGATGTGCGGCGTGGGGGCATAAACGACGAGTAGGTATAGTAACGGGTGGGGGCATAGACGAGGAGATGTTCGTGACGGCGGTTGGTACGCGTCTTGTACCCCCTTTCTACATGTTTACCCAGCTTCTAGAGCTTTTCTTCTTCTCCGTGTGGGGCACTGGACAGAGCGTGTGTAGCGTACTAGCGTTGTTTCACCTGCGCATTAACACTGCAGCTTTGCCTCGCCCTTACTTCTTGTGGTGGTGGTGGTGTTTAGCAGTGCCTAAGCTTCCTGCTCCGGTGTACGCCAGCGTACCGTACTGCTCGACCTCGACCCAGGTACTCCATCAACATCCATCGCTGTCGTTCGATCCCCCTTCACGCCCTCATTTCACCGTGCAGGATCGAGTCGGGTGTTGATGTACCTTGCACTGCGAGTCTCTTCCCTATCATACTGTAGTTGGAAGTGTCTACACACACACATCGCTAACACCAACATACAAGAATGAATACCAACCCAATCCAGAACTCAGGTTTGATACCTTGGGACGGCATCGGGCACAACGTCCAGCCCACGGACGAACAAGGCGTTCCCATCCGCACACGATAGCCCCCGTCTACATGGCGCCAAAGACTTCGCCCCCGACACCCAACGCCCACACGCTCCGACAGACGCACCACGGACGTCAAAGGCGAGGCCAAGGTCGACGCCAACACAAGCCCACCAAGCCCTCCCCGTCGAACCACGCCTCTGGAAAGATTCCATCGCTCGCACATGCCATCACAGCAAAATTTCTACGAACCTTTTATTCGATTTCATTCATTTGGTCTGGTAAGCTTGCCTTTCCCATCGCCAGCCATGTTTTTTCCATGCAGCCCATCATGCACATGCACACCACATCTAGAGGTATCATACTCGCCACGCCACGCCACGCCTCGTCAGCCCCCACAGCAAGCCTAAAAATAGCACAGCAAAACGCCACCCAACGATCCTCATAGCATCGCATTCCAGTAGCATTCCAACCTGCAGAGATTCCACGCGCAATCTCCCAATGCCTTCGTCAATCATACACAGTGCAGAACTTCGCCAACGGATCCTTGGGACGCTTCCCTTCCTATAGCTTCACGCCCCATATGCCTCTGCCGCCACATACGCCGACCCACTCGCCGCCCGATCCCGTCAGCGCGCTCTGCGGCGCCCAGCTCAGATTGCCGACTTCGTATTCGCACCTCCAGCTCGCGTACGGTCCTTTCTGACCCATTGTGCCTCCCGAGCCCTGTGGAGCCGCCCCCTGACCGCCGTTGGGAGGATGCGCGCTCGCGGGCGTGGGCGGCTGAGCAGCATGGTCGCCGCCTATCACGGCGCCGTTCTGTGAGTGCAACAGGTCCCAGACGAGCACGAGCGAGTCGTCTCCGCCCGAGGCGAGCATCCCTCTTCGGGAGGGATTCCATTCTATCGAGTTGACGGATGCCGAGTGGCCACGAAGTTCCAAGAGCGCTTGTCCGGGTTGTCTCACGTCGAGGATGCGAATGAGGTTTGAGTCGGCGGCGAAGGTAGCGAGGAGATGGGCGTCATGGGGAGAAGCGGCGAGGCGGAGGAGGGGTGGTGCGTACGACATGGTCTGCTGGGCTTTGGTGGGTGACATGCGACCACCGGGAGAGTCTTTCAAGGTTAGCAGGAATTAAGTTTAGAAGCGGCGCACAAACCTTTGTCGCCCTGTCCAGGCGGCTTCTCCGACGGCTCATAGATAATGGTGCTATGCTCCAGGCTTCGGAGGTCGAACATTCGCACGCTGCCATCTGCACCGCAGCTGACAAAGACATCGACACTGCCGGCGCAGAAGCGAACGTCGAAAACCTCCTTGTCGTGGGCGATCAGTTGTGTCTTGGCAGTCAACGTCGGTATATCCCAGATGGTGCATGTCGTGTCTATGCTGGACGTGATTATGAGCTTCGGAGATAGTGTGTTCCAGTCGAGGGAAGTGAGTGGTGCGGTGTGCTCGGGTGTCTTGGAGTTGGATAGCAGCGCTAGTGGTGTCAACTTCTGCGGCGGAGGTTCTCTCGTGTTGACCGAGGAGGTTCGTGTTATTGTGTTGCTAGGTGTAGGTCCAGTGCTTTGGGGAAGCGACCACAACCGTAGATGGTCACCAGAGGTTGCGAGCAAGTCTGTAGACTGTTTCTGGGTGGAGGGCGGTTCCCACAGTATTCGCGTGACGGGGTAGGAGCAGGTAGCCTCGGCCACGCGTGTATATTCGAGGCCGTATTGGGGGGCGCCTGGCGAGGAGACGTCCTGTGGCACGAGGTGGGTATCGAGGATTTGGATCTGTAAATTATTAGTTGGCCGGTCGGGGAAGTTGATGTTGGTTCTGCCATACGAAATTATGCGTGTCTTCCAAGTAACTTCCCACGGCCATCTTGCCAGCGCCATTGCCGCCATGTACATTCCACTTGCACCAATCGAATGCGTATGCAGGCCAGGGCGTGAGATAGTTACTGTTGGAAGGCTGACGGTCGTTCTCGACGAACAAGTTGCCTGCGCCGGTCGCTTCCTCGCCCATGTTCGAGTTTGCGCGGGGTCGGATGTCGGCCAGGCCCAGCGGCGAATTGGAAGCTGCGCCCGATGGGGTCGAAGGATAGTATTTCTGGGCAGGGGAACCGGCTGGATATTTGGAGCTCTCGGGGGTGTTTGAAAAAGGAATATATTTCTGATCGGGCCCCAGGCCAGCCGGGCTGGATCGCGAGTAGGTATGCGAGGAGGACTGCTGAGGTTGGTTCTGGCTCATGGTGCGCGTGGGGAGGGTGTACTGCTGAGAATTTGCGTTCACCGTGTTGATCTGGGGTATGGTAGGCACGGCTGAAGGTGCAGTGTATGTGGTAGCCACGCCGGGTCGCTGCTGCTGCTGCTGCTGTTGTTGGGCGCCTGGCTGCAGGCTGCCAGGGACCGGAGGTGCGTTGCCGTACTGCGAGTTTGGGGCTGCTGCGTGGAGGCTGGCATTCTGTGCGCCGTACTCCCCAGATGATTTGTACATGGACGCTGAAGACTGCGACTGCATGGTGTTGATGTGCAGCTCCTCGTTGGTGGCTGCCCGCCGCGGTTCGAAGCTTCGCGCCTGCTGCTGCTGCTGCTGAGGCGGCGGTGGATTCGACAGACTCGCGGCCGTCGGCGGCGCAGTGTGTCCTCCGGCGTGTGTGCCGCTGCTGGTAGGAGAATGAAGGTGACCACTGCCTTGCATTGGCATGAGGGCGTCGGTGCCCGCGTTGGTAGTGCCTGAGGTAGCTACGCGAAGGTTGCCCGCGGGCGCGCCAATGCTGCCCAAAGCCTGCGCAGCCTGGCCGAGGCCCTGCGATGGGGAGAAGGCCGAATTCTGGTGGTGGTGGCCTTGGAACGGCATGTTGCCGCGCGCGTATGGCACCTCGGGGGGCGGATGGAGTGCGGAGGAGGTGGGCAGCGTGGGCAGTCGTGGACTCGTGGTGCAGGAGCGTCCGACGTTGCCATGGTTTGACCCACACTCGCCGCCCGCCCAGCCCCTCCCCCTCCTCCACCACGGCTGCTCCATGACTCGGACGCCCTCTACGTAGGAACACACACACACACACACACACACACACACACACACACACACACACACACACACACACACACACACGCTCTCCCTACCTCACGCATCTTGGTCTTGCCTCGCCCTGCTCTACCACCGTCTCCCGCCGCCATGCCTCGGACCGTCCGCGCACTGCTTCTGCTCCCGCCCGCGCCCTCACCGCCCACTTATGCGGCCCTCAAAGCCGCTTTCCACGCGCCCTTGCTCACCGTGCTCCAGCAGCTTGCTCGGTCGCCTCAGAGGGCCCATGGACGTGCCATCCTCGAGATCGCGCTGCCATGTCCCCATCTCTACGGGAGGCTTGACGCGCCAAGGGGGTCCCTCTATGCTGCCACCGAAAGCCTCGTTGCGGGTCTCTACAAGCTCATTTGTATCATAGCTGCCCAGCACGCCATCGACACAGAAGATGCGGAAGGCGTCGACGCCCGCATCATCCTTGTCGCATACCCACGCAATGGCAAGCTGGACCAGCCAGCCCCCGAAAGCACGCCTGAACATGAAATGCAGGGACCGGCCGTTGATCTCAACACGCTCGCCCGAAGCCCGAGATGTTGGGACCCCATGTTCTCTGTGCAGTGCGAGGAGGGAGAAGGCCTGCTGAAGCATTTCCTTGCCTTGTCCGGGGTTGCACGCAATGTGCAGCGAGTACGCGGCGGCATAGTCACCGTCGAAAGCGCAACTCCCACCGAGAGCCCCGTCAGCCCTGTCAACCATCTCTCCGTGGCTGTCGGTGGCACCTTTGACCACTTGCACATTGGCCACAAACTGCTGTTGACTATGTTTGCTTTCGCGCTCGGCAGAAGACATTCGCATGACGACCAGGCGCCAAGCGTCCTCACCGTCGGTATCACGGGGGACGAATTGCTCAAAAACAAAAAGTATGCAGCGTTCCTGGAAAGCTGGCACGCCCGTCAGCAGGGGGTTCACGACTTCCTCATGTCCGTCCTCTACTTCGGACAGCCTGACGACAACAGAATCGGCGTCGAGGAGCTAAAGGAAGCAGGCCCAAATGGACACGCCGTGCACGTCTCCTACCCCTTCGGCTTACTCATCAAGTACGTGGAGATCTGGGATCCCTTCGGCCCCACGATAACAGACGAAGCCATCACAGCTCTAGTTCTCTCGCTGGAGACGCGCGGTGGTGGCAAAGCCGTCAACAGCAAGCGTCTTGAGAAAGGCTGGCGTGAGCTCGAAGTGTTTGAAGTGTCGGTGCTAGATGCGAGCGAAGAAGGGCGCGTGGACGAAACGTTCCAGAGTAAGTTGAGCAGCACCGAGATTCGCCGAAATCGAAGTGAGGGCAGTCCGTCTCAGAAGTGACGTGTGCCTGTGTGGTATCGTAGCTTAGCATGGCGGCCTCTGCACCTGCAGGACGGATGAGACAGCTCGCAGCGACAGGGCGAGACGGGTCGCAACGACAGGGCGAGTATACTCGGTCCGTGTGCGAGAAGGAGAGGCGGCCGGGGCATGTTTCTGTGCGACATTTCCACGTCGTCGTCGAGGGGCGCTCAAGCCGCACAACCTTTACCTTCCGTAAAGCTGCATGATGGCGAGAAAGCGTTGCACAGGGGTACAGCAAGTGGGACGACACAAAGCTGGCGGCTATTGTCGAAGAAGCGTGGCGCTGCAGGCTCGCCTGAGCAGCTGGGAGCGATGCGTGCTGTATGAATTGAGATGGCGGCAAATGCATGTTGCGATCCTTCACCACGCACCGACTCAGTGAGGCGGGCAGCAGGGCACGAGACTGGACGGGCCGATGGTCGGGCTATCGTTCCTACTCCTATGCAGGCCATCAGTGACAGCACAGCGGCCCCGACGTCCACACGCTGCCTACACGCGTCGTTAGATGAGCAGACGGGGGGGTCGCACACATTATATGCCATGGCCCATGTTTCAGCCCTCCCAGGCCGTTTGTATGGTGTCGTCACAGGATTCTCGCGATCCCCCAGTGCACGGCAGGCCCTTTCGCTGGTGGTGGTAGCGGACGATTGGTCTTCTAGGTAGCGTCCTTACCTACCGACGCAGTGCTTCGCTGGCATTGCAGCAGACCCGCCAGGTTGTGATTCGGGCTTGCTGGCGGCTGCCTCAAATCACAAGGCCGCATCGATGCCGCCCTGCGACGCTGCCCTCCAGCAATCGACCGGTCGCTCGGGAGGAGCCTTTACTTCCCGGCCTCACGCGCATGAGTGAACGGTCACGTTATTTAGCGTCGCCCTTCAGCCCGGATCATTCGCCCACACACACACTAGCGGGTCTTGGATGCGTACATCCACACACCTTCAAACAACGCTTAGCTGACGCTGGGGCAGAGGTCATGCCTGCAGTTCCGTTTGCTCTCCAGGGCCCTCATCCTCCTCCCTATGTCCTGACCATCCCATGACGCACGCCCCCGAAGACCAGCGACGACACCACGCCGCCAGCTGAAGCCCAGCGCCATTGCAACGACCTTTGCGTCCACCCCACCGGCCACAAACCCCCCTGGGCAGCATAAAACCGCCCTCCCTTCACCCCGTGTTCCCTTGTCCGCATTCCCTCTGATCCCATTTACCCGGCCGTCCATGGTGTAGTCGCCACGCTATGTGCATCCTCAACCTCTCCAACGAACTCCTACGCGAGATACTCGATCACATAGACCCCGAAAAGCCCATAGGGCCGGACCGCCGCGCCTATCTCTCCCAGGAAAGCTTTGAGCTGCCCCCGGATCCGGACCCAGACCAGTCCCAGGATATTGCCAACTTCCGCCTAGCATGCAAGAGGTTTTCCCATTTGGGGGCCGTCCATCAGTTCTCGCGCGTCACCACACGCTTCTCGCGCAAAGGCCTCAAGCGTCTAGAAAACATCGCCAGCCAGCAACATCTCGCCCAACATGTCAAGAAGTTTAGCTACATGGTACCCTTTTTTTACGTCGAAGGTTGTCGTCCACCTGCCCTTCTCAAACATGCACGCGTGACTGACGAGGTCACAGGACGAGCACGCGTGCGCGAACTGTTGCCGACACTACCCCAAAATCTCGGAACCCTCGATGTGCGTCTCATGAACATCGCATGATCGCTTGTGCTGAGTCCATGCAGGTCAGACATTTTGTCCAAAAGGTGAAGGAACAAAAAGAGATTGTCGAGACGGAAGAGGACGCCCGTGTTCTAAACAAAGCAATATCGGCTTTTACATCCCTGCAACATGTGCAAATCCTCCGACTGCAAGATCAGCAAGACGGAATGCTCATATCCTACATCCGGGAACATGACCCTTTAAGCACCTTGGTCGAGCTCAGGTGGGCACCAGCCTGTTCGCATTCCACAAAGACCATCGGCGCCGCTCTACTTGCCAACAAATCTCCCTGCTCTCGCTTCTCATCGCCCATGCTGAGTCCGCAAAGCGTTCTAGGCGCCGTAAACGACCCGCCATCAACATTAAGTGTTCTCGCTGAACGATTGACTTGCCTAGAATTGCATTTTGACGACGGTACAGACCTGGACAATCGTATGCGGGCGCTGTCTACTTTGTCTAGGGCCGTATTTAGCGCCGCTAAAAACATGCAAGCTCTGCACATAGGGTTCCCGTCGCACAGGCCGTTGAGTTTGCCACTCGAAGAGGTCTTTCACAACATCAAATGGGAAAAGCTGCTCGCTTTTGGCATCCAGTCTTGGAGACTTGACGCCGACGAGATCATAGCCTTTGCGCAAAGGCATCGAGAGAAGCTTCGCGGACTTAGGCTCAGAGACGTGCTACTCAAGGATGGTAGCAGGTGGCAGGATGTACTCGGGTTTCTGAGATCGGACATGCCAAGATTAGACTGGGTTAGCCTGCGGCGTATCGACTACGAAAAGAACTTCGATGAGCAGTGGGTCATGGGTGTGGAGGTACCCGACGATCAATTCATGGCCAGTGACAGCAGCAGCGATGGTTATAGCGATGGCTTCGACCCTCACGAGGACGAGGACGAGAACGACGATGTTATCCACCCAGCTTATCACCACAGCGACCACGACGACCAGGAGAGTATCGAATCGGTCGAAGAAGACTCAGATGCTGACGAGCCAGAGCAAGGCGGCGACATCCACTTCCCTCCAATGTCTCCAGACACGCCAGCTTCGGTCCCTTGGTGCAACTGCAGCCACGCTGACAGCTTGGAAGTTCTTGGCGACAACGGTATCGTGGTCACCTACCCACAAAGGAAGTTTTGGGAGAAATGGGTCGTACGAAAAACTTGCACAGAGCACTGTAACAAGTGATTGGTGGGGGGCAGCCTTTACCACAGTGGATGCAAGGTAGACTTGGACGCCTATACAACAGAGGTTACATGGCCGGTCGCTTCCGCGCCCCACATCTCGCCTCCTTGCGAAAGAGGAAGAGAAAGAGGCGCGTGGCATATTTTTAGCCTATGAGAAGCCAGTCGCTGGCCCGCACAAGCACCTCCTCACACCGATGCCGCATTCGGAGCTGGTGCTACTGCAGCATCATCTATCTGCTTTTCCAACTCCGACGCAAGTCGCGGCTTGTGTGCAGGTTTCGCGTTCAAAAGAGCAATTTCTTCGCGTCACACTTCGCACGCGAGTCCCACGCCAACAACACGCCCAGTGCTGTTGGGAGATCCAATGCACTCTGCACTGCCGGTATTTGCTTTTTTTGGTCCAGACTTCCTGCTTTTTCTCTCCCCGTCTTCAGGGATCCGGCGTCGGAGCCGCGTCTCGATTCTCGCCCCGCATATGGAAAAAAGTCGGCGCAATCCAGTGGCTGCAAGTCGAGCCTTCTTCTCTTTGTAATCCACCTCGTTTCCGACTTTGCACTGTACCACGTTGAGCCTTCCCGCTTTCCCAATTCTATTTTTCGCTTCCCTTCGTGATTCTACAGTCAACAAGCGTGGGCGGTCTGCTTCGCATCTTAGACAACGCTAATGGCTCCATCCATCTTCTTCTTCGTTTCCAACGACCAGACTAAAGTAAATGCTTTGGACGCAGCGCCACTCTTCTTTCCCCAATATGTCGTTCCAATTTCCAAGCACGGTGATACGTATCTGTAGGTAGAGTTGCAATAAAAGTTTTCATCTTTGTGAGTGAGCTCGACCTCTAATTGATTGCAAAAAAAACCGTTTGGCCACGTTGACCACGACCACCCTGTGATGCTTTTAGCAACTGAAATCATCCGCGAGTAGATCTCAAATCAGGCATCATCTGGAGATGATATATCCAGTCTCATCACGTACCCTGCTCCACCCATCGCATCCTTGAGCCTCACTCACGCCCAGTCGTCTTACCACCTACTTCCCATGACGAGCAATTCTATTCTACCTCCCTCCTACGCTGTTTGCACAGCATCGGACCCGATCTCAGCCCCCTCCCCCACTCATCTGCCTTTAGTATTCGTCGATTCAGTCAGGTCTGCTCACATGAGTCCTGGCGGGACACGCTATTAGTACTGCAGCGAAGACACGCAAGGACGGGACGGAGGGAATGTCCAGTATCGCTCCTTTACACACATACATTTGTTCCGCTCGCCAGCACTACGCAGACCCCAGGCAGCCCGTATGCCACGCCGAGTTTGAAAAGTCGTACCCGCACCCACCACATCCACAGACAGTCCCGTACTATAGCGTGTGCAAGCGCGAATGTAAAAGATGACCATTTCTACAGAGTCCATCTGGGCAATCAATGCCGTTTGCAAATTCAAGATGCCCCCGGCTTTCACGAGGTCGATCCGACGTAGCGCCAGCAATGCAGACACAATGAGTAATCGCAGTCACACGCAAGAAGGACAACCGCAGACCTTGTCTCCTGAAAAAAAAAACCCCTAGGCCCGAGCCCACGCTCAGACCGAGACTCATCTATCATACACACTCCTCCAACCTCCCCTAATCGTACCTGGGATCCTCGTCCCCGCCCCAAGCCCCCGGCGTCGGCGCCGCCGCAGGCGTAGTGTAGTAATCTCCTGGGGTAGGCGCCGAGTAGTTACCCGGCGTAGGAGCGCTGTAGTGCCCAGGGGTCGGCGCATCCAGCGGGAGTCCGCCCGGCGTAGGCGCGCTGTACGCTCCGTACCCGCCAGGCGTGGGCGCAGAGTACGCGGATGGCGTGGGCGCCGAGAGATTGGACGTGGACTTTGTGGTTGAGGAGGCTGCGCCTGCGCCCCACGCCGGCGTCCGAGAACCTGAGTTGAAGCCCCCATAGGACGTGCCTGAGCCGTCGTTCCCACCGTACGCAGTCGCGCCGCCATACGCGGTCGCGCCGCCGTATGCAGTTGCGCCGCCATATGCTGTCCGCGAGCCATCGCCGCCGCCCCATCCGGGTGTCCGACCGCCGCCGCCGCCCCAGGCTGGAGTGCGTCCACCACCACCCCCAGCAGCAGGTGTCGCACCACCCCAGGACGGACCGTTCCGGGACGCACCGCCCCAAGCAGGCGTACGTCCGCCGCCGCCGCCGTTGTAGGGTGTAGCACCTCCATACCCACCCCGCGAGCGGTTCGGGAATTTGCCGCCGCCGAGATCGGTGCTGTTGCCCGTGATGGGGTCTTTGACGGTGAGGAGCTCCTTCTTGATCGATATTTGCTTGTTTTTGGTGTGCAGCTCGATGCGGGCTTCGTCGTTCATGGTGTCCTTGACGATACCGAGCAAACCCTTGTAGGGGCCCTTTCGAACAGTCACGGTCTTACCGATCATCCTGTCTCTTCCAAAGGTCCGCGTTTGGGGTGGAGCCATGGCTCCCGGGCCGCCATTTGGTTGTTGTAGCGCAGGGTTGATGCCGCTGAGATCAGGCCCGCCTACCTGAGCGCGTCCACTCTTAGCCGCCATCGTAACAACGTTCGTGCTACGAGTCACGAACACACCGGAGTTTTCGTTGTATTCCCGGTTCTGCACGAAGAGTTGACCGCGGTGGATGTAGATGACTTTCCCGGTTCGGTTTTCTCCACCATGCTCCTTGACAGAGTCATCGTTTCGAATCTCGGAACCGTCTCGATCGGTCGCAACGGCCCTGTTGTTGCGCCCAACGATACCAGATACTTGTGTATGCAAGAGGGTGCGGACCTCACTTTGCTGGTCCAAAACACGCAAGACCTCGCGATCAACCTTGATGACGCAACCCACGGTGGAGGCACTGTATGGTTAGCGAATATACAGGATACAGGATATGTAATACGCACTCAATCTGCACCAGATCGAACAGGTCGAATTGTGAATTGGGTCCAATGGTAGCCGAATCCGCGGCGCGCTTCAAATCCTTGCTGAAAACGGTGATTTCGGTCTGGGTCGAATCGCAGAGCAGGGTGATCTTGTCGTCCCTGATTTTGGTGATCATACCAACTTCGTCGATGTACTTGCTCCCACCTATGACCTTGACGTGGTCACCATCACGGAATAATTTACGAAGAGTCCTGACTGGAGTATCGATTTGCCGCCCTTTCAGATCACCTTCTGTGACACGGATCGTCACGATGTCGCCCTTGGAGGTAACAGTGGTACCCTTGAGCCCCTTTTGTTCGCCATCGTAGACCTCCACGTTGTCGCCGGCGACAAAGTTGGAGCCCGATTGTCCAGCCTTTTGTGCAGCCTGGACCGCCAAAAGATCCATGCCGTCTGCGCCATCGGTGGTCGGAGTGGCAAACCATTGCAACTCTTCCATGCGCGGATTTACATTTTCAGAGGAAACGGCGTTGACGTTGTGCTCTTTATAAAGGAAGCCGCCAACGTATTGTTCTCCCTTGTACTCGATCGTCCTCTGGCTGCCACCTCCTATCATCCGCATTTTACTCGCGTGCCGCTTCTTCGCGTCGGCCTCGCTGAAAAGCTTCTGTGGGGGACGATCTGTGACACGACCGAAAGCCGGGCGCTTGCGTTTTCCGCCATCAGCAGCATTCGCATCTTCGTTCAGACCATAGTCGAGGCGCGGAACAATTTGCAGGGTGCAACTGATACCATTTTCACTGACTTCGTATATCTTTGCAAGATCACCCTTGTAAGGACCGCGGGCGACACGGACAAACTTGCCCGGTTCTAGCGTCGTGCGCTTGCGTTTGCGTAGAAGATCTGGTCGCTCTTTTACCTCAATGGAGAGGGGTTGTGTTCCCAGGAAAAGGTGGATGACACCGTCCGCTATAGCCATCATGTCCTGTTTCGCGTCGGCTTCGACGTAGATATATCCCGACATCGAGCCTCCGCGCTCGAAAGCGGAATAGACGTGGCATGGACGTCCATAGCGAAGCCGCTCGTCGATCCGCTTCATGATAGACATGATAACCTCGCGCTCTTTGCCCGGGCGACATTTCAGGACCCAAATTGACGGATCGTCGACAGTTGGCTGCGATGTCGGTACTGTGCCTGCCGCTGATCGACGAGCGCTCATCATCTCGCGCCGGCGATACTTTTCGTCCATTGCCCTGGCCACCTCCTCGGCATCCATATTCTGCTCGGCCTGTCGCCGGTTGTCTAGTTCGCGGTGATGGCGGTCGTCGAGGTCGGCCTGGGTGGCCTCGAGCAAGTCGTCTGGGTGGACCTCATCGGCAAAGTCGTCGTTCTCGTCCTCCTCTTCATCTTCATCCTCGTCAACTTCGGCCTCCTCCTCAATGAACTGATTGCGCCGCATCAACTTCTTTCGTTTCTTAGGGCGAGTCTGTCTTGGGTCAGCGCTTTCTCGAAGGTGGTCGCGGCTCGTCATACCACAACCTCGTCTTCGTCGTCGTCTTCGTCGTCCTCCTCATCCTCTTCGTCTTCTTCATTCTCTTCGCCGCCGTCTTCGTCCTCGTCATCTTCGTGCGCTTGAGGGGCTGCCGCTGGGGCGTCGTCTTCATCATCGTCGTCGCTTGCAGGCTTGCGGTTGTTGCTCGGGGCCACATCGTCCTCGTCTACTTCGGGCTGCGGGTTGAAGTCCTCGCCGTCGGAATCGTAGTCAGACATCGTAGCAGGAGATCGCGTATCGCGCGGAGGCCGATCCCTTCGCCTGAGGGTTGCGGGTGGATCGTCGCAGGTGAGCGAGCGAGGTCCGAGGCTCGCGGATTCGGAGAAGCGGGATGGTTAATTCCGAGGCCCAGAGCTGACCAGCGCTTGGCAGCAAGAGAAGCTGAGGGGAAAGGGAAAGAGGGGGTCGTCGACGTTGCGCGGGCGGCGGCTTTGTTATAAACCGTCAAAGTCGCGGAGCGTCCAAAGAACGATGCGCCTCGGGCCCGTGCGCCTCTAGTCGCGTCTTGGCGCGCCGGGCCCAGCTCAGCTCTGCAGCCTGTGGTTCTCTCACTCGTTGCAATCGCTGACACGCTCGATCGGATCAAATTTCTCACGTTTCTGTTCGCGGCAGTCGTTGCCTATCTGATCTTTCCCTAACCCATTGTCTTCTTCATCCTCGCTGAGTGCATGTTCGATCATAATTTGCTATGGCGCCATGTTGATATACATGTGTAGGTATTGTGCATCTCCTTTTGATTAAAGGCAGTACCTGTGGGATTCCTTTTGCTGCCAGCATCTCTACCACGTCTATCGTAAAGCCACTTCTGCGCCCTACTTTGCTTCTGCGATGGAATCCGTTCGGACTGAGCATCGGCCTGCGGATAAGACACTGCCTACACGTGCGCTTGGGAGGTTGGAGACTCATTGATCGATTCACTGAACACTCGCAAATCGGTCCAACACAACGGTCTTTGTTTCAGCTATGCGCTTATCGAGAAATCTACCAACCTCCCTATACTAGGGAATGGTAATGCTGCAGGAAGTGCAGGAAGTGCAGGAAGAGCGAACAATCCCAGACAGTACTGTCGGTCAAGAGATGGGAATTGCACTTTGGATCCAGGAAGACACAGTGAACTCAATTTTCGAGGAGGCACTGTGTTGTCGAGCCAAGCGGAGCATCGGAATGATCTCATAAGCTCTCCATAAAGCAATTTGATGGCGGTACCTTCCCCAACGCTCGCGGACGCCTTTTGCTTCATATGATAACCGGCTGTACGTACCGTATCATAAGAACCAAGTAATCAAGAACCCTGAGTCATCCTGGGCTCGAGTTTCAAATACTTTACATCGGTAGATTGCAACCAACATCTGATGTCTCCGTCAACACGAGACGAACGCGTGCAACCGCGCTCCTTCCCTCTCACATCCTACGCGTGCCTTCCTCTACAACGGCGCCAGATGTTTGCGCGATCATAACTCTCCACCATGGTTTTGCTTCCAGGTAAGGCAAGGACTGCACTCGTCCCGTTAAATTGAACATTTGCAACACTGGGCCATCTTTATGCGAACGGATCCACGACAGAGACGATATAGGGTCGCGCCATATCATCATGAGCAGCGTGACGATGAAAACGAAAAATGGCTTTATTGCTTTCATTCTTGATCATATGGAAGCTGAACTAGGACATTCTGTGGCTCAACCTGGTCATGAACGACTACCTGTGGTGCGCAAGAGTCACATCTACATCCAGTCTTCCGAAACTGTCAACCTCTGCATGACCGGTCTCTATTTTTAAGAAGACATCCGCTCGGGATCGAACCAGATTGCGACGTAGTCGAAGACGTCTGCAGCGTACTCATTCTGACCCTTCAATAGTTGACGGTGGCCAGGACAGCTGCTGAAATACTTGTAACGCGCGACCACAAAGGCAGCTACAACACCCCTCAGAGGATCGATGCTTCCATCTTCTTCTCTATCCGGTATGTAGTTACTGTCGTATGTAAATCGAGCTAGATGGGTGACTGCTTCGAGACCAGATGCGAATAACGCGTACTCGGACAGTGTGTCGATCACATTCTTGAGAGCTTCGTCTTTGAGCCTTGTGATCAAGTACTGCTCGGCAAAAGCATACAGACGGGCATGCGCTAGGAGCACCGGGGCAAAGTTCTCCCTCCACGACTGTTTCTTGCGGGGCACATGAGGCCACTCCCGGGCACAGTGACGGATGCGCTGAATACTCCGGAACAACGCTATTGGATCTGAGAGATCTAGAGAGTCAATCGTTTCGGAGTGTTGCTGAGAACTCTTTCGAACTTGAGGACGGTCGGAGCTGTCAGCATCGAAGGACGGCTCGAAGTACGATGAGATCGGTGCAGCGAGGAGACGGCCTTGTTTAAGCGCGTCGACATGTTCATCGGAAAACTGCTCGGGCTTAGGAATTGTGTAGTTCCCACAATACGAAAACTCGCAGATCCGTTCAAAGTCCTGAGCCTGGAGTTCTGGGAATCGAGCGACATTTTCCTGGGCTTCGAGCATCCCTCCGTTCACGAGGCGATCCAACGGCTTGGAGAGACTCGCAATAGCACCCGCATGCACAACAATGGGCGTCTGCTCTGGGCCGATGAGGAAAGTGAACTGCTTGGTACGGAGTATCCTGCGTGTGTCCATTAGCATGTTGGAAGGGTACGAGAGGGCGGCAGTTTGTTGCGTACTCGCCGAAGGATGGAGGCGCCATGATGCCCCGAGGGGTTTCAAAGCCTCCTTTCTGGCTCGTGACAGTTGAAGCCCGCGACCTGGTGTGTGAAGAGTGTGTGAACTTGAGGAAGGAGCAGTTGCGTTGAAAGCAAGAACAAGCTCTAGACCAATCAGGACTCAGCGAGTACCTGGATAACAGACTAACCTGTTTGGAATAGCGTGTTTGTCATGCCTTCCATCGGGACTCACGTACGCGCAACTTTGCTCTCACCATCGTTCCTTACCATTGATGGTCTTGCGGTATACCCTTTTTCATCTGGGCTGCCTGCTTATCCTGCCCCAGGGCCATCGGTATTCCGCTGCCGAATGCAAGGTGGCCTACGGTTCTACGGAAGTTTCGTTTGGTACTTACGTTGCGAATTTTTTGAACAGCGTATCATGCCTAAGCAGCGGCGGATTGAAGATAACACAAGCAATCTGGGTCGCATTGTTGAGCAGTCTTCCCTGTATATGCCACCACGCTCGCCGGATATCCTTGCTGATTCCTCAATACTGCGCCAGACAGCGTGGCAAGACGACATATAATGAGCTCGGTCCCGATGCTTTGCGTCAAAACGTGCAATTTAACGCCAACCAGCAACAATTTGGCTGAGCTCAACCTACATCAAGCATCACTGACTAATACAGCCCGCAGCATGTCTGGACTTTGCCTAGATTTATTACCACTGCGAGCTGGAGTTGAGGCGGACAGCCAGATAAAATATGCTCGAACACGTCAAGCAGACGAAAGCGGTTTGATGAGAGAAGACGGTGACCCCAAAGATGTAGAGAGGCGAGGCCTGGTCCAAACACCATTCGAATTCTCCGGCAGTCAATCTACAAAAGACAATATCGTGTTACCAAGGAGACTTCATACAACTTTGGCGAAGAGCCCAGAGGATAAAATCCAACCGTGTTGCTCAACTAGATCACGCAAGACCAATGAGATGAGCATTATAAGATAGAATGCCTGGAGCACGATAAAGGTCCGGTGCCCTGTAGTGACGCTGAAGAGGCAACGCGGCATCCACCGTTTCGGATGGGTACTGCATGTCTCAGCTCAAGCTTTCTCAACATCCCTCATCCCCCAATGAAAGGGACACGTTTCGAAGGACAAAGCGTGAGGTAAGAGTGCACGTTTGGATATATGGCTGAGCAATCGTATTCCGGATTACCGTATGTCACTACGACAAATTCGGTCACTACCATGTTACGCAAAGACTGGGCCCCTCGTCCATCCACGCAACAATATGAATAGAAGATGGTTCCGATTTTCCGGGATCTATTTTAGTTCATCCTGACTCTTTAAACCCGGGAGAGGCCCCCGTGGCACGATGTGCCAGCTTCCGAAAGGCTGTCGATTTCAAATTAGAACTCTGTCGACGGGGACGTATTGTCCCCACACCCCACATAGAGGTATGTGGAGGTCTGACAAGCACTTTATGGGTTACGGAGCAAGGATTCTAGAACCATGACAGCTCCTTTAGGTGCCAGATGCTCCAGAAGCATTGCCTCTTGGCCAGACGGAGAAGGCTTCGAAAAGTCTACGCCGCTGACGCATATTTCGAACGCGAGTCCATACAATTGGTGCATTAACATTCACTAGAGCTCATGTCAATCCATACGATTTTCGTGTCGAATTAGCTTCGCATGGTGATCATGGTCCTCGTGGCTGCCCGGCATGGAGTTGCAGACTTCGGCTATTTAAGCCACTCTCACTTATTATTCCATAAAACGACCACTCCACATACTATACGGTTAAATCACTTGGCCTCTTAGAACACTCCAAATTACTATTACGCTATACTCGAAAGCCTTCTCGAACCAAGCACTTCGCCACGGCGGCTTGGCCGACTATTGAGAGATCGTGATGCCAAAGGCATCCATCACACCGTATGCAATCAAAGCTTTCCTTTTCAGACCAGACCACCGTGTCGCTTGCAGAACCGCCTTCCTACCTAGGTTGCTATCAATAGTCACGCGTGAACTGGGATGCCACCTGGAAGTCCTACTAGTCTATCGTACGCATGTGCTTGTCTATCGCAGCCGACCACGAGCCCCATACCCGGAACTTGAGCGGGATAATGAAAGATAGAATCTTGGCGAGATGTACGGTACTAAAATCATGAATGCGCCCATTCTTCGGTCGATAGTGATACTAGGTCCTTTCTCACCGTCTCAAGAGCATCTTTCATCTTCCGAACTCACAGGAAACACCCTCTGAACAGGTCGTCTCACTCAAAATGAAGTTTTCACTTGCGCTCGCAGCTTTGGCTGGCCTTGGTGGGTCATAGTCGAAGACTCGTTAATTCAACCTTCACTCATAGAAGTTACAGCTTTTGGACGTCCGTCAACTGGAGTGCAGCCACGAGCTGAAGGGACAATCACATACGTCGACCAAGAGACCGGATTTACCTTCTCCGAGTACAAAGCAGCATTCTCACTCTCGGCCAACATTGTTTTCCGCTTCGCGCTCCCCAGCAATGCGCCCTCAGGTCCCTACAATACCGTCATCCAGGCCGTCGTTCCCAACCAGCTTGGATGGATCGGTCTCGCCTGGGGCGGCAACATGGTCAGGAACCCGCTGACCGTCGCATACCCCAATGGCCAAAAAGCAACCGTTTCTTCGAGATGGGCTACGTAAGTCCCGCCTCCCACATGCAATATTAGGTGCGCGAGAAGCTAATACATAGGAAAGCGGACACAGCACCCCCGGCGCCTACACCGGCGCCACCTACACCCTCCTGAACACCGGCAACAAAGTCAACGGCTCGCACTGGCAATTCACCGCCAAGTGCGCCGGCTGCACGACCTGGACGGGCACCTCTGGTTCCGTGCGTATCTCGCCGACCGGCAGCTCGCGCCTTGCCTTTGCCTACTCTACGGGCAAGGCGGCTTCGCCGTCATCGAACACGTCGACGATCCCGGTGCACGATACACCAAATTACTTCACCAACGACTTCTCGCTGGGCCAGAACCCGAACTTTGATGCCTTGCTGCAGAGGAACGGGATCTCGGCTGCAAGCGATGGTGTGGTGTTTGTCGATGGGCCGCTTTGAAGGGGAAGCATGGTGGAAAGCAGCTAGGTAGTGATGTTGTAGAGTATGCATTTATCAATATACATGTCTTGCATTGAACCGCGAAGCTTGCGTGTGTAGCTTATACAAGGGTCTCCTGCATGCGAAACGATGGCAAATCGCGCTCGAATGTTGCGCCTCGAAATCCATCGTAGGTTGTCTCCAGGTTTTCGTTGAATTTAATTTTTGCTGCTACTCACTCCTCTGTGCGTTTCGATGATGTATAGTGGCTGACAGTAAAAACTGGACTTTTTGTAGAGGTTAGATTTCGGGATATACTCTCATATGATAGCTTTTCAACCGTGTCATACCTCACAGAATGAGGCGTGCTCCAGAAGTCCAGTTTCCTGTGTCACCTGCTGTGGTATCGCAACTCCAGCAATAACGTTTTCGCGACTTTTCAACAGCAGTGCAAGACCACTGCACGGTGCAAAGCGTCTTTTGTGGTAATCACCTTCAACAACAATGCCCGTGAAAAAAAACATGAAGCAGAAGTCAAGATCAGGCAAGAAAATCATATGCAACTCTAACTACTTGCAGCTCATCTCGTAGAAACACACCACCGCGCGCAACGAGCGATGAAAATAAACTACAAAACGCCCCATGCAACCTCCCGCCTGCGCTACCTATGTTCCCCACATCCGCGTTCCCGCAATTAGCCTGGATTCTGGCAATATAGGTACAGGATGTGGGGACGACCCGCTAGGAGCCGGCAGGGGTGTGGGTTGAATGGGCTACATTGCGACCACCTCATGCCTTGATGGCCATGTCGCCCAGGGGGAGAGCCTTGAGCCCTGAGATGGTAAATTAGCATGGTGCTGAGGTAGTAAGGAAGGAACAGGGGACTTACAGCCGTCGACGTCCTCGGGCGCTTGCTGTTTCTTGGTGCAGGCGCTGTACTGGGCGTCGCTCTGGGTGGTGAGGCCGGCCTTGGGGCACGCGGTGTTGAGGTTGCAGCCGTTGTCCATGGCTTTCTGGAGCGAGTCGCCTTCCCAGCCGAAGACGTAGTCGCCGTGGGCGGCGGCGCCACTGTCGGAGTGTTAGCATTCGTGCTTCGGGTGACTGCGCCGGAAGAAGGTACGCACCCAAGGTTCATCGAGTACACAAAGGGCTTGGAGCCATCGGTGGGCCACTGGTTCTTGTCGGAGAAGTTGGTCACGTTCCACATGAGCTCGTACATGATCTGGGGAAGCTTGACGGGGTGCGTAGATGGGCAAGAACCGCCTCCAGTGGCACCTGAGCCCTGACCGTAGGAAACGTGGCTCTGGTGGTTGGGGGAATCGAGGTTCTTGCCATCCCAGCATCTGGGTCTTTGTTAGTTGAGGCGAAGCTTTGGTATGAAGTGGACTCACGTGGGGAAGATTATGGTCTGACGGATCATCTTGCACTTGGGGTCAGAGGGAATAGCGACAGTGTCGCTGCCAGAGCAGGGCTGAGCACCGACGAAGGTGTCCTCGTTGGGAGACGTCCAGCACCTGTGACAGATGTTGCCCTTCGCCACTTTGCTGTCATCTGTGTTGGTTGCGGATCCAGCCAGCATGCGGAAACCCTGCAATTAGTTAGTGATCGTTCAGTCAGTCTAAGAAGTGCACCTTGCCTTTTTGAACGCCGTCGTCTTGCCGCTGGGAATATAGTAGATATCGAGACCACCTTTGTTGATGAGCTTGCCCTGAGGGCCACCGTTTCCAGTCTGGGGAACGCGGATGTACGATCCGTTCTTGTGGTGAAAGAACATAACAGCGGTCCAGTAGTTGGACTTGTCCTGGACAAAGGAGCATGATGTGCAGGTGGAGAGCTTGGCGGGATCATTGTCCGGGTCCATGGAAACGTTAAAGCTGTTGCCACCAACGATCTGGTGGAGATGGGGAGTGTACTTCATTCCAGGGTTGACGAGCGGATCCGTTCGCTCGACGACAAGTTGCGAGCAGGCGAACCGCAACATACTGCCCTGAGCGTTGACATTCTGCGCAAGAAGCGCGGCGACAGCCGTGAAGGTAGACCACTGCATCGTGACTAGCAATTGCCGTGATGTCCTGACCAAAAGCGTGCACAGCGAAGGTTAGTAGATTAGAATCTCAAAGAGCGGAGGCGCAGAGAACATCACCACCATGTATACCAGTGATTCCTTATAACAACATCCAGGGACATTTGCCACCAAGAGGCTAACTGCCGGGAGTGCCAACACTTGGTCACTGAGTTTCTTGAGATATGGGGTTAATCTAAGTCATCTAATGATTGGGCGCATCCGATATGAACTCCGTTTCCTCACATGGTAGCTCTGGGATCCCTGACTTCTAGATTGTCTAGCCGTTGTTCCACAACATAGCTCTGCCACGCGCTCATATCAAATTGCCGTAGCATGGTCATCTCGATATCCGGATATCCGGATGGGCTGCAGTCCATACAAAAGATACGAAAGCGATCCCGTGACTTTGGTCCAAGCAACGGGTATTCCACGCATGGTTGCAAAGAAGCTTGGCAAAGCGAATCGGGCTGCGGGCATCCATGTGGAGAAGGCATTCTGCGTGGGAGGGCTGCTGAAAAGGTGTGCAGCGACGGTTCTGACCATGCAGTCTTACCCTTGGGCACCGCTGCAAGAATAAGATGGAACACTCAATAGCCACGAGCAACTACGTCAGACGGCAGAGGGTTGAGTGCAGCGACATCGGTATAGGGTGGTGGTCGATCGACAGTGCAGCTGTGGCTTTCAGTGAATCACTGGAAACCCCCTTTCTTTCAAGTGGTGAACAGGGCCAAGGTAGCCAGCGTTTCTCACGTGGAACGATATATTTCCGATCGTTCGAAACTTCTTCCGTCGATTTAGCCTTGAGGAGCCTCCTTCTTGATATGGGTAGATCCTTCGCAGGATACCGTGGATGTACAGTCCATTCTTGAGCTTCAGCACATCTGAATCATCGCTCAGGTGCCGTGTCACCGATGATGCACGCATTGACCATACCTGCGTAAATGACTGGTAAGAGCTTCGAGGCAAATGTGGATAACGCACAAGTCTCTTTGCAAAGTGGAATCCCTTTGATTGTGAAACCGAAAAATCATCTCCATTACTGTGCGAAGTCGCTCTGAGTATTTCGCCGATCAGCGCCATGTATGAGGTCAAAGCAAAGTTGCATGTGGGGTGCAGACAGACGACCGTCTACATACCTACCTATGGAGCAGGCGCCCTTCGCGAACCCTGCACCTGCTCCCTACCAATCCCTACTCCTCCCCAACCCACCTTCATCACCCACCTCAGCACCTTCCAGCCCAACAGCCCGCGAAACAGATACATAGAACTCACCGAAAAGGCTTCCGTTTATCCACGTAGATGTCCCATCTGGAACTTTTCACTCCACCCATGCGTCGCCAATCCTAGATCCACAGGCCTTGTTTAGCCGGCCTCTCACAGGCGTGGCGCAATAACTCCCGAGTGGGTCTGGTGCGTGCAGTCTGCGGGTGCGGAACTGTCGGTAAGATTTGCGAGAGGTGGTATTGACGGCGGGCAGGGTATGATGCGTGCGGCTGAAGGTGGTGAAAGGGTGCTGAGAAGGATGCCAAATGCCGGTTAGGCATCTGGACTGGATTGCTGAGGAATACGTAGGTGAGATAATGAGCTGGGTGTGGAGGCTCAGGTGGTGCTTGCGTCTGAAACTTTGTTGGGAGGTGCTTGCGGATCTGGAAGAATCCGCGTGCGCGAGGCCTGGCTGATGCTTTCAGTCGTGAGGGCAAGCTGGAGACCTGCGCCGCAGTGCTCGATGCGAAACCTAAAGCTGTACGTGCCGCATACTATCTTTCATGGACAGGTATGTGTACCTTTTGGTTATCTGCTCCCTGCTTCATTCATCGAACTGTGAGCAATGGTCGACCTTCCACACGACAGTAAGTCTGGGCTTTCGTTCAATGTCTAGGTACGATTTCTAATTAACCCTATTCGCGATACTGCTTATTCCACTGGAGATGGCGCATGGTAAACGTTTCCTAACGACACGGAGCGATTTGACACTGCCAGGTTCTGGGATTTTAATCTTGCACGAGGGCTAGGTTTGACTTCTAGTCACAACACACAACAGCCTATTGTAACTCAACTTAGGCTTGATGATAATCAATTCCTTCCACCGGTCCCCTTAGACTCTTGGTTCATCTGGACGCACATCCGTACGTAGGAGGCGAGCCGAGGGACTACTGACTCTGTCATGGCTGGCTTTTTGTTGCTCAACGGCAGCACTTGCACGATGGAGCAACAAGAAACACGAAAATAAAGCTGAGAATATGTTTTTGTGAAGCTTCTAGGTCTATCAGTGGCTACAAGCAGCTCTCAAACCGATGGCACCCGAAGCATACATGCTATGCGCGACTACACATCTTCAGCAACCCTCTTTCGTCTGATCGAACCCGGTCACCTCTCTATTTCCCTTTCCCTCTACCAGGCCAACCTAGCAAGCAGCCATTGCGGGTACGTCCGAATCGCCCACTTCCTTGCCTCGTCCAACATAAGCAGCCCAATACCAAACGCCACTGGGAAGAACCAATACTCGACTGGAATCGTCGTCGTATCAATAGCCTCCTGCACACTGGGTGGGTAGCAGAAGATAAACACCACCACAATCGCAAAGACCATGGCAGGGAACAGCAGCAGATTCTGCGTGTTCTTGTTGAACACCGGCGGCTGCTGGAAGATGCTGAGCCGGCGTGTGCGGGTAGCGAGAAGATTGAACAACTGCATCACCACCAGCGTGACGAAGTAGATACTCGAAGCCTCGTTGGCTGTCTGGTTGATGTAGTCGGTGTCGTACTGCGGATTGTACTCGCCGAACTTGAGCCACATGGCGGTAAACGGCACGCCCTTGCGCTCCATGTACCAGAAGGCCATGGTGAAGGAGAGGAAGCATTCGAGAAGGCCGACGATGAAGTATGCGTGGAAGATGAGGCGCGTGTTGACGAGGCGGTCTTTCTTGGGGCTGCGGGGCGGGCGCAGCATCAGGTCGGATTCGGGCTTCTCGTAGGCGAGGGTGATGGCGGCTGCGCAGTCGGTGAAGCAGCAGATGACGATCTGGGGCGGGGTTAGATACATGCAGAGTGGGTTGCCGGGGAGGGGGGGAGATGGAGATTTACCATTAGAAAGGACGAGAGAATCTGAGGGATACCAAAAGCGACGTTTGTGACAACGGGCCAAAGCTCACTGAAGGATCCAGCAGGCAGAAGGTACAAAATTGTCTTCTTCAAATTGTCGTAGACAAGACGACCGTACTCGACGGCGGCCACAATGGCGGCGAACGAGTCCAGAAGAACCATGTCAGCGGCCTCGATAGCGATGTCGCTGCCGCTGCCCATGGCGATACCGATATCCGCAGCTTTAAGCGAAGGAGCGTCGTTGACACCATCACCAGTCATACCGACGATATTCTCTCGGTGCTGGAATTCCTTGACGATACGGAGCTTCTGCTCTGGGGTAGTTCGCGCGAATACAATCTCCTCATAGTCGCACAGCTGGTCCCATTGGTTCTCGTTGAGGGTCATTAGCTCGGGGCCGCTCAACACCATGGCTCGGCGCGAGAAGACGCTTTTTTCCTCCCTGCTCAAAGCCGAGATGTCATCGACCAACGAAGAGTCAGAGATGATACCACACTCCTCAGCGATAGCTTGAGCAGTGAGCTTGAAATCACCAGTGACCATGAAGATACGGATGGATGCGTTCCGGAGGATATTGACGACGGAAGTGATCTCATCACGCGGCGGATCGAAGATACCGAGCAAGCCTACGAAAGTCAAGCCTTCACGAGCTGCGGCTAACACCTCTTTCTCAGGGCTGGATGAGAATGGAGCCACGGTATTTTTGCGAGCGAGAAGGATAACACGCTTTCCTTGTCGGGACAAGTCGTCCTTGATCCTCTCGATGCGTCGGCTCTGGGCCTCGGTCAAGGGCAGAACCTCGCCTTGGTCCCCGACGATCGAATTGCAGTAGGGTAGAATGATGTCCGGGGCTCCCTTGATCATGAGTGTACTGAGGGAATGTTAGCGACCCGACTCGAGTGAAGCTCTTCCTGATATTCGATGCTTACCATTGCTTGTTGGCTGCGTCCTGAGATGCCGGCGCCATCAATCGCACCATGAATTTGTTCTTGCTGTTGAAAGCAATCTCGAAAACCTTCTTGTATGCCTGGCGAAGTTCGGCTACAGACCCGAGGCCCTCTGACAGGCGCAAGATCGCCTGATCAGTTGCATCGCCGTTGATCTTTCGGTCGCTGATGGGCAGATGCATGGTCGCAGCATCGAATTCACCGGCGTTGCAAAGACCGGACAGTATGTAAAGGTCTTCCATGACGTCTTGACGCTTCTTGCTAAGCGCAGCGATGTTGTTTTCGGATCGGATGACTGCCATGAGATCGCGGGCGGCTTCAGGAGTGTATTCGTCGCCTCCAGCGTAGATGTCCGTAACGACCATAGAGTTCTGTCTGATGTTGGTTGCAAGTCTTGATATGTTGTTACGATGTGACATACCTTGGTCAGAGTACCAGTCTTGTCTGAGCAGATGACCGACACAGCGCCCAGAGTCTCCACAGTCTTCAGCGACTTGCAAAGGATCTTGTTTTTCCTCATCATGTTCGCGACGATCGTCAAGCTAGTCGTGAGCGCAATGGGTAAACCTTCGGGGATGAAGGCTACTGCGCACGAGACGCAGTCAACGATGAGAAGAGGAACATCGATCCAGTTAGGGTAGTCTTTCCGAAGCCAGGCAGCCCATAGGATGACAATGAGGATGACAACACAGGTGATGAAAACACAAATGATAAGAACAAATCGAAGGATCTCCTTCTGTAACGGGGTCATACCAGTCTTCGGCTCGCTGGTGAGCTTTGCAATACGACCGAAGATAGTGCTGTCACCGGTAGCGACGCAAATTCCAATGCAGCTCCCTGATATACAGTGAGTACCTTGCATACCAATGTTGTGTGTCTCAAGGTAGTTGTCTTCGGTCGCTTCGGTGGTCGCAGGGCAAGGCTCGGATTCACCTGACACCTATCAGTTAAGATTGACATACAATGTTAAAGTCTGAGCGCACCTGTCAAGATTGCACGATCGAACATAGCATCGCTGGACACTTCAACAAAACGAACATCGGCAGGCAGCTTGTTGCCCTGCTTGACGATCACTATGTCGCCAGGAACTAGGTCAATTGCCGAGATGCTCTCATGAGATCCATTGCGAACGACGATACACTGGTCCGGGAGCATAGTTCCGATGGAAGCCATAACTCGCGCTGAACTCCAGTCCTATTGTGCACCGTCAGTGTTCCTGCCTATAGTTGCAGTTGTTGGATAAAATGCAGCAACTCACCTGCCATGCATTGAACGCCGCCTGGAAGAAGAAGACGATGATCAAAACAATGGCAAGCGCAAGGTTAGCCTTAGCGGGCGGGTTTCCAAGCGGCTTCCATGCAATGAACACCAGTATACCGGCAATCAGAAGTATCGATCCAAAACCACCAAATAAGTAGCCCATGATCTTTGCGAAGCGACGCGATGGAGGTTTTGTCATCTTGTTCTTGCCATGCTCAGTGAGGCGGTGCGCGACTTGCTCTGGAGAGAGACCTTGACCGAGTGTGACCGAAAGGCGGCGGAGAAGTTCGTCAATGGAGATAGTGTGCCATTCTAGGTCAACAAGCTCTGCGATGAGTTAGACAAATGCACTCTATGCAAAGAAGGCACAAACTTACCAACACCAGCGCGCTCCTTCGCCTTCTTCACAACCTCCTGTTTCTGGTCTCGGGCTTCGTCAACTTCGATAGAGCTGTGCGAGATTAGTTATACGATCTGACGCTGCTTGTAGATTGTCTGAGCACTCACAGGGTGCGGTAGGTGATAGGCAGGGCAGTCTCCGGTTGCACTGTCCTCGTGCCACCACCCGCACTGTGAATCGAGAGACTTCCTGTGCTGGATGCACGAGACAAGCGTCTGTCATGACGATAGGCGTCGCGCTCGCGACCTACACGAACAGTTTCTTCATCGCCTTGGAACTGAATCCGGGTTGCCCTGCAGACTCATGAACACAACGCACACACGCACGCTACCTCGAGTCACTCACGGCTTGATCTCTTCTTTGTCCATTGTGGGAAATTTGAGCGCCTTCAAGAGACGGAGAACTGTCTATTTGAGTGGATGGGCGCGTGCCGGAGGGGAGACAGTAAGGAGGGTGCGGCAGAAGAGGCGAAAAAAAGAGAAGGTAGAAATGTAGGAGAGTGTCGAGTTTTGGATGTCTGTATTTATGTCATGTATATCACTCAGCGAAAAGAAAGCTGCGCATGCTCAGAACATTCACGGCGCAACCTTTGCCCATGTAGACCCTTTCTAGCCCTGCGTGACGACAGTCCGGTACCCACGTGCAGCGCGTTCGCATTTCCAGGTTACAGCGCTGCTATGACCGCACCAACCACCATCTCATACCGCACGTAACGGAAACCGCGGGAAGCGGTGACACAGAAAGTCACCAGAATCCTTGACATGGCTACGGTGGAAGCGAACAGAGCTGCAAGCAGGCTGTGTTGTTTGCCGTGCGCGGTAACAAAGCGATTCGACGAAAAATCGCTCAAGCTACGACCCTCAGCGCCATCAAAAGTCTCTTCTTTGAAAGAACAAGCGCACAGCATGTGAGATGCAATTTCCGCTCCCAAAGCGACAGACGATGTACTGACGAAGTCGGTTTGCTTAGGCTGTTGGTGGTTAGCATGCGCGAATTTTGAGCTCACCCACACAGCCATTGCGTCTTGATGCAGCGCATCAGCGCTTTAAACCAATCACAACACGTTCCATTCAACCTCACATTGCGGATGGATCCCCGCAGCCAGCAGATAATCGCGTTTCGACTGCCCGCCTCGCGCTGTAAGCTTCCCATCATCACGCCCCCAACGTAGGAAGCAGCTGGATGCGGTATGCAGAACTGCAGAACTGCAGAATTGAAAAACGAGCTGCAGCGCATCCCGCGTAGACCCTGATATACACACTCAAGACATCTGTGTGCCAAGGGGGTACCCGCATGGGAAGCGTGGATGCATTGACGATTTCTGCTCGCTAGTTCCATTTAGCGGCAAGTTGACTCGGTTCTTGTGAGCTTAATGTGACAGCGACAATGCTGACCTGGACTGCTGGGTCGAGAGCCTAGAACACGTGGGTCCCACTGCGGACTCACTCCGATGGGGACGCCTGCTCGTAAATACCAGTATCAGATCAGCTGTAACCTGTTGAGCGGTGGAGTTGGAAACGCGCCGGGCCTTTGCAAGTCGATCTGTGGCGGAGCTTCGGAGGGCAGTAGCAAACATCGTTAGACGACGTGATGGCGGCCGCGGTTACGACGAGGGTCAAAACATGATATACGGTAGGTAGGTAGGTAGGTAGGTAGGTAGGTACCTAGGTAGTGTGCGGCACTGAAGTAAACTCGAAAACTCGAATAGGCGAGTGGGTGCCGTGACGCGCAGCGTCGCTCCTCTCTCCGCCAGCCGTAATAGTGCATATTGCGTCTGGTGCCTCCACCTCTGCTAGTGGAAAAGAAATTCTCATGTCTCCACTTCTGCCTGGCGGAAGTTCTGCTTGGGTCAGCGTCCTCTTGTTGGCTTTGGGGGGATATCTCAGGCACGTGCGAGGCGGTCAGGGACTGACTTCCGCGACGGCCTCCTATCCTCGCCAAAAGCAAGGCAATCCCGAAGCCTTGGGCATGTCTTGGAATATTTTACATTGATTTCGTGATCTCTTCGTTACCTTACGTCAAGTCAGAGCAGACGATCGAATCTACCCGACATACCATCCCGGCCGACCAGTACGGTCCGGTGCATTCCCAAGATGCTTCCAACGCCATCGCAATGTCTCGCTCGCTCAAACGTCAATCGCATCGACTGTAACGCCCTTGACCCAGGAATACTGCATAACACGAGCGACCTCCAGGGCCGAGTCGTGGGAAACCAAAGAACCCACCAGATACAAGCTGGCATCCAAGCCGGCAGTGACGCCGCCGGTGGTGATGATACGCATGCCGCCGAGCGGCAGTTTGGCACGCCGGGCGATGGACTCGCGGCGGCGTGACTCCTGCCAGGCGTTGCTGCCTTTGCGTGCAATCGACTTCCTTCGGCCACTCTGTGTGTCATCGCCGTCGCCTCCGCGGACCTTCCGGATGATGTACGGATTGTCATCAGGGCTGTATAACATCAGAGAACAGCACAGTATGGCTCGACGGAACACTCACTTTTCGCCCAGATCGAATCGAGCGTTGTTGACCACGTAACGCTCCTCCATAACGTCGGTGCGCATAGAGAGATCGCGGCTCGAAGCTTCCTGGCAAGCCTGCTCAAGGCGGGTATAGTAGTCAGGGTGCGTGGTGGCAGCAAGACCCTCGAGCATGCCCTGCTGCGCGAGGAGAAGCGTGCCAATGTCGACCGCCAGAATGGTGCGCTCTTTGGCGGGTGTTTTCTCCTGAAGCTCGACGTACTTGGAGAGAAGACCAAGAGGCTCGGACTTGTTCTTGAGCACGTCGAAGACACCCTCGCCACCGGGAACAATGATGACATCGAAGTCCTCAAGCTCGTCGTTGGCGTCCTCGTAGTCCATGTCGGCCTTGATGGTGAGGCCCTGAACGGAAGTCATGGCAGCTGCGCTTCCCGCGAACTGCACCTTGAACGCCTTGCTCGCTGTCGGAGCTTGTCAGCAGCGAAGTAGGGTGTTGGAAAGTCCAATTGATATTCATTGAGACAGATACAGGAACATACACTTGTCTTTAGAGTTGTGAAGAGAGCGGCTGAGGACCTCAAGCGGGCCAGCTACATCGAGGGTGTTGTAACCGGGGTACAGGGCGAAGAGCACCTGTACCGTCTCGACAGGCCCATCGTTGTTGTCGGCAATTGCACTCATCTTGAATACTTAGAACTGGTGGTGGTTGAAGAGTTGCGAGAGATGAAAGTGAAGTGGAAGAAGTACACGTACGATCTCGTGTTAGGATGGGCAGATGGAGGGGCAGGAGCTCCTCATGCTCACGCCAGGGTCCGTGCGCCTT
Source organism: Paraphaeosphaeria minitans (assembly GCA_015832175.1). Classification (NCBI taxonomy): domain Eukaryota; kingdom Fungi; phylum Ascomycota; class Dothideomycetes; order Pleosporales; family Didymosphaeriaceae; genus Paraphaeosphaeria; species Paraphaeosphaeria minitans. Next base: position 949,993 of record WJXW01000006.1, read on the forward strand.
CCCCGGATTCAGGCTGTGCGGGGTTGGGACCCACTCCAGCCACTAAGAGAGCTGCTCGTGACTACTGACCCACTGAATATACTGTGCGATGGCGTAGCCCCTCCTATCATGCGTTCAGGCACCGCGAAAGGCAAGTCGGGCGGAATCTCCCTCGGAATGGCCCCTAACAGCCGTGATGCAAGTAGATACCTACCTACACTGCATTCCCGAAGTCACATTGTCCTGTACGAGATGATCAATTCAACATCACCCGCCCGCTGCTTCTCTTTTCATACCTACCTAACTCGCAAGATCCGCTCAACGGTCTCCATACTCTACAGTGGTTTCCGATGTGACATATATCCCCTTTCCTTCGCTATCGCGACCAATTGTCGGCGTCTGAACGTACGGCGCTGCAAGCTTCTTTGATGACGCACTGGCTCTAGCAGCACTTTGCGGTCCCCTCCACCGTCGGGCTTCGTCGTCGTTTACCCTGGGCGGCTGCACCTTCTTTTGCGAAGAGACATCGTCTTCGACAAATGTCATCTCGTATATGTCCTTTTTCATCTTCGGGCGCTGGATGCCTCTCTCAATGTTGTTGTATCCATCTGCTTTTTTCAAGCGGTCGTGGCTTTGCAGCCGAGAGCTGATCCGACCGGGGAGGTACCGCGCGAAGAACGATTTGAGAGCTGGCATAGACGGGCAAACAACGCCACATTGACTTCCACGAAGCACCATTGTAATTTCTCTACAGCTGCCCAGGTGTAGTCAGGAGACGCCATGAGAGGCTTGGGCAGCAATGTCCGCTTCAGGGCGACCGCGCAAACACTGGCGTTTTATCAGTGAAGTGTCACATCACCGAGAAGGTGCAAGGCCCACAATATACCAATCGCAAACATAAGGCAAACAGAGACCTTTTTGGAGGTTCGACGTCTGAAGCGGGATGACAATGGGAATAGGAAGGGCGAGCTCGAAGACATCGATGATGATATTGAGGACCGAAAGTGTCTGCATAGGATTAGCCGACTGCTTGCGCCAGTTCAACTCGTACTCGCCATGTACTTAGTTAGCTGATCCAAGCACTTCGCCGTAGTTGTGAGAGACAGATTCCATGAGGCTGCGATTGGTCTGCATCCGAAGAGAGACATTAGGTTGTAGATGATCGCATAAGAGATCACGATGGCGAGTAGGATCCACACCAAAACCCTGAACCTGAAGTACGGATGCCAAGTCAGTGTGGGTTAAGACAGGATACTATATGTCAAGTGAGAAGTCTTTCCATTTGCAAGGAAGACGCATGCACCTTGTACCCCAGGGTTTACTCACCATCTTACGGTCGACAATCGAAGGTAGAGAAAGAGGATAGAGATCTTCGAGAATGCGAGACTAAGTGAGTAGACCATGGTGCCCGCCAAGGTATACACCTGGAAAGGAACCATGTAGCCCGTCATCGGGATGTCCCAAAAGTGGTATCCATGCGCCACAGCCATATCTACACTCGTCAGTGGGAGAAAGTGGGAAGGAGGTCAATTTCACTGACGTTTGAAGTCCATTCCAAGCAAGCCTAAGGAGAACACCATGGCGATAAGGACCATGTCTGCACTCGTCAGCTCGTCAATTCGCTCGTAATCAGGGATACGCACAGTCATCTATCGCTAGGCCACTCTTTGTTACATGTATCCTCGTAAAGACCCGGAGAGCTACAGTAAGGGATGCAACTACAGTAACAGATATGGCCGTCGCTGCCAACTGGCAATGCAGGTTCGGTCGCTGATTTTCCCTGTACCTCTGCGTCCTATTCGGTGGGTCTGCTAGGTACATGATACCTGTATCTGAGTCAACGAACTGACGGGCAACCAGCGGCCGCGAAGGCCATTCCAACGAGCCGAACCTATTAGGCAACAGAAGACAGAGAACGCTCCAGAACAAGAGTCGCAAGAATCAAATAAAGAGAAATTATGCACCAATACCGTCGCGTTCGTACATATCCGCTCGTACACTGATATATACAGCCCAAAATCATGCGGTCAGGGGCACACGTCTCTCCTATACGCGCGAATTGGGAGATATTTTCAATTGTATGTTTATAACGGGGGTAGCCTTGCAACAGCCACCGTTGCCAAAGGATCGTTCTCACTTTAATCCTGCGCCCAGCGGCCAAGCGGCACTGCATCTAGCGGCGTACGTACCACCAAGGTGGGATCATCGAGATAACAATAGTTTTCAGCAAAAGGTGAACCAGAACCCGTCAATAATTCTGTTCCTGCGTACGTCAGTCAAATTACCGTGCTCAGTGCAGCGAATCAGGACTAAAGACAAGCAGAGCATCCGCCCATAAGACTGTGCCTCTCTTGCAGCCAGAGAACTCCGGTTCATTCGCCGACGTTAGTATGCCTTGGTGGGGGTTTCAACTCCACGCAAAAAGCAATAAGAAAGCGAGTTCCACAACCCGAAAGGACTTGGCGGGCCAGAAGGCGGCGACCTTCACGTCGCGTCACACCTAACAATCTCATAATTATCACTAGTACCGCCTACCGAGGTTAAAGAATCTCTCGTACATAGTTCTTGCATGCGAGTAAATAAACATACAGCCCACTCGTACGAAGAAGCCACCATCCCACGCAGGCCTCGGTTCATCTTGGCCAAACGATTACCATAATCGCCCACGCACCCGGGGAAGCTAAGGCTTCACTCGGCTGTAGCGGCTGTAGCGGCAACGGGGAAGCGGGACCAGTTTTCTTGCCCTTGACGGTGAAGATCCACACAGATAGGTACCTAGGCGGCTCAGTTCAGGCATCATGAGCAAGAGTCCCGGACGTCACACCACTGGCAGCTCGCGTAGCTCGAGCAGCCTCGCCAACCAGACCACTGGTGTCCCATAGGAGTTCTACCAAGGCAATATACCGAGACTGGGAGAGCATCCGCGCGCTGTAGCGTTTCAGTCGCTGCGGCACGGTATCAAAGCAAAGAAACCCAATAAGGTAGGGATGCACGGCCGTGATGTGATTGCAACACAACTTGCCTAGTATAATCTTGCGAGCGCCAGGGAATATCTCCGTACTAGTCCACTTGAATCTACATCATACGAACCGCATCTTCCTCTTCCCATACTTTCCTTGGATTCTGACAACACAGAATTCCTTCGGCCAATAGCGTGATCTCGCTGCATCAACAGATCGTCAATCATTCCATCCGGTTTATGGATTCTATCAGCACTATGGTGAGCCCCTACGCAGTCAACCCGCAGCCTTTTGCTGGCAAGGTGATCGCAATTACAGGAACCAGCCGAGGCACCGGGCTTGCACTCAGCAAGTACTTTCTCGCGCGGGGCACAGCGATATCCATGTGCGCGACCACGACGTCGAATCTCGAGAAGGCTGCTTCAGAAATCGAACACGATTTTCCAGAAGCGAAGGGCAGGTACTGGACGTATGTCGTCGACATCGGCAAGCCCGAGACGGTCAAGTCGTGGATCTCGAAGACGGTCGAGAAGTGCGGCAAGCTCGACGGATGGGCCAATGTAGCTGGTACGTTATCATTCTCTGGCTTATTTGCTCAGCGATAAAACTGGCCGGGCTCGTGCAGCGTGGTGATTGCTCTGCTGACATGGGATGGCATTGCCGTAGCTGTGGAACAGCGCGAAATTTTCCCCATCACCGATCTCGATGCGGACTACTTTGCAAACTTGATCGACGTTAACGTTGTGGGGACGTTCAACTGCATCAAGGAGGAGATGAAGGTAATCAAGGATGGTGGCTCAATTGTGAACGTTGGTAGTATCGCCAGCAACTACGCTTCTGCTGGTGTCGCCGCCTATGTCTCGGCGAAGCACGCTCTGATTGGGTATGTCAATCTCGTTTCAATATGTGACATTCTCTGTTCCTTCACTTGCTGTGTGACGAGAGCCGCACTCGATGTATCTTTCCTCACTGTGTGACTTATGCTTACTCCACCTCCTACCCCCAGCCTCACCAAGGTTGCTGCCTTCGAAGGCGCACCCAGAGGCATCCGCGTCAACGCACTATGCCCGTGAGTCACCCCTTCGCACTCCATCTCCGTCCACCCGTACAATCTTACGCCACAATTCTTACACATCGCAAGTGGCTGCATAAACACCGAAATGATGGAGAAGCCCTTCAACTACCCCCTTCGGCGAGTTCCACCCCTCCGCAGCTAACATTCCCACCATCCTCAAGGGCGAGCTCTCTGAGCCGTGGGAGATCGTGGCTTCCATAGCATTCCTGCTTGGCGACGAGAGCAAGTATGTGACCAAGGCGCAATGGTATGTCGATGGTGGGTGGGTGGAAGGGAATTACTCTAATGCGTAGGGGTGGTCATTGGTAGTTGAGGATGAGGAAGAACACATGTTGAAAACCTAACGCTCCGTTGGGTTTTTGTTCATTGATACACAAGTACAAGTTTGAAGCTTTAGTGAAACTGTAAGATATTGGTGTTCCCGGGTATGAATTTTTATAGTGGCGTGCGGTCAAAGCGACGCCTTGAACTCTCAGTACACCACGGATGGTAGGAAGGGAAGTAGGTGTCCCCTTTAACAGCTTGATTATCCATTCGAATAGGTAACGGATGGTTCTTACCCCAGCACAGTATTGAAATAGTTCTAGATGCGGTGAAATCAATCGCATGCTGGCCCCTCCAGAATCCCATGCTAATGTATAGAATTGAAAACAAGGATTGCGTACTCTACGTATAGATCTTGTTTAAGAACTGGTTTGCTAGCTAAGTATGAGCACTTGTAAAGAATTGCACCCTTTCCCAACTTCAACTTCATATACCACGTGCACTCGCTAAGAATAAGTCTCTGAAAGTGTGTTCGCGCATAAGATTAGTGACTAACATACCAGATGCTATAGATTCATGGGCACAAGCCTCAGTCTTTACTTCAAGGTGTACACGGGTGTCAAGCTCCTATTGGAATGGCAAGTCGAGCCAGAGAAGAAAGAACATGTTAGCAAAACAAGTTCAAGTACAGAGGACCTCTAGCAGTTCCCGTGCATGTGCAACGCGCTCAGGTTGCCAGAGTCGGTGATGTGGGCTGTAGTATCGATACTTTCAGAACCTTCGGCACAGCATCGGCGCGCGTAAAGGCGAGCTAACGAGTGCAAACGATCGAGTCGCTTATAGATACCCGTTGTAGGATAGCGCCCTTCCCCAGAAAACGCACGGACGCTCACTATCCTAAGTAGTTATGCCTCGGTATCTTCTAGTTTCACAGGTGCCAGCGTGCGCGAACGATGACCGATCCCCCGACTCCGGCGTATATCGGTTGTAGGATGCCTCACTCGTCTTTGTTCGCTCCTTGAGGCACCTTTCTCCACAATGCAAGGTAAGTCCACGCCGCAATCATGCATCCCGCATCTCCCCCAGAGCCATGGTGGCTAATCTCCGCGGTCACGCAGCATTCGCCCTGCCCGCCGCAGTCACCGCCGGCATCGCCTACCTCAACGGACGATATGGGTTCTCGTACGATTACGGCAACGTCTCATCTATCATCGTCGCACATATAAGAGCCCGTCTAGCCGAGCGCAATGACAAGCTCAACTTTTTCTACGAGCTCGAAGCACAAGCAAAGTCGTCGAACGGCCAGCGCCCCTGGATCATCTCGGGACACTCTGGTGAGACGTGGAGCTATGCCGAGGCCTACGAGATCGTCCTGAAATACGGAACGTGGCTGAAAAGCAAGGGAGTGCAGAAGGAGGAGGTCGTGGCCATGGACTTTGTGAATAGCGAGGTGTTCATGTGGGTGTGGTACGGATTGTGGAGCATCGGCGCGAAACCGGCTTTCATCAACTATAACCTGACGGGCGCTCCGCTATTTCATACTGTGAAGACGAGTACGGCAAGATTAGTGCTTGTGGATCAGAACAGCCAGGAGAATTTCAAAGAAAGTGTCATGACAGAACATGGTTTCGCGTCGGTGCCAGCGACTGCAGGTCAGCAAGGCAACCAAGCGGTTTACGGGTTCGAGAGCGACCCGGGCCATATTCCCCAGAAAGTCCAACAACAGTCCAATCTGACTGCACTACAAACACAGTCTGGAGAAGATGCTTCGGAGTCACAGACTCGTAGGCTCGAAATCGTCTTCTTCGACAAGCGCCTTGAGAACTATATTCTCTCTCTCGAGCCGACCCGTGCCCCCGACTCCGAGCGCGGAAACCAACAAATAAACAGTATGGCCATGTTGATCTATACATCGGGAACAACAGGTCTCCCGAAGGCTGCGATCATGGCCTGGGGTAAAGCCTTCATTGGCGCAAAGTTCGCCCAGGGCTGGATGGGTATCAAATCCACAGATGTGCTTTACACATCGATGCCTCTTTATCACAGCTCTGCCTCTGTGCTTGGAGTTGGTTCCGTGCTGCGTGGCGGGGCCGCAATCTGCATATCACAACGCTTTTCCCACAAAACCTTCTGGCCTGAAGTCCGAGCCTCTAAGGCTACAATCGTCCAGTACGTCGGCGAGACCTGTCGCTACTTGCACTCAGCACCACGTTCGCCCCTCGACAAGCAACACCACGTTCGCGCCTTCTTCGGTAACGGACTCCGACCTGATGTATGGGACGCGTTCAAAGACCGCTTCGGCATCGAAACCATCTACGAATTTTACGCCGCAACCGAAGCCCCGAGCGGCCTCTTCAACAAGTCTACCAACAGCTTCAGCGCAGGCGCTCTCGCCCGCAATGGCACGCTAGCCGACCTCCTCGTGGGCGCCTCCCTCCCCATCGTCCGCATGGACCCTGACGCCTCCCCGCCTGAGCCCTTGCGCGACCCCAAAACCGGTCTCTGCCAAGTGTGCGACTGGAACGAGGCCGGCGAACTCCTCTTCAAGCTCGACGCCGCGAACATAGCGCTGAAATTCCAGGGCTACTGGGGCAACTCGAAGGCGACGTCCTCCAAGATCCTGCGCGACGTGCGTACAAAGGGGGACGCGTATTTCCGCTCTGGCGACCTTATACGGCGCGACAAGGAGGGGCGCTGGTACTTCATCGACCGCATTGGGGACACGTTCCGTTGGAAAGCGGAGAACGTTTCCACCGCCGAAGTTGCAGACGCCCTGGGCAAACATCCCGCTATCGAAGAAGCAAATGTCTACGGCGTGCAGGTGCCTCACCACGATGGGCGCGCGGGGTGCGCAGCTGTCATCCTCAAGAACGGGATTACCAATCCCGACGCTGCGACCCTAAAGTCTATCGCGGACCTTGCAAGAGAGCATCTGCCGGCGTTCGCGGTGCCCCTTTGGCTGAGGGTTACGAAGCAGATGCACACTACAGGCACGAACAAGCAGCAGAAGCACTTTTTTCAGAAGGATGGGATCAATGCGACAGCGGTGGAGGAGACTGGGGATGTGCTGTTCTGGCTGGATCCGGAGGCCAAGACGTATACGAGGTTTACGGGCAAGGTGTTGAAGAGGATTGAGGGGCGAGAGGTGAGACTCTGATGGGTCATTGAGAGAAGGAGAAGAAGACTGGTGTTTGGGTTTGTACTGTTTAGGAGCGGGATCCCTTGGATAAACCATTATGTACTTGATGAACGTAAGAGTGATTATATAGCGCCCGGTCGGTGGCTGGGTCGACACAGTATATTAATGCATCTCACTTACAAATCGTGGTCACTCGGCTCACTGCCACAATAGTAGGTAATGTCAAGCATCAGGAAAGTGCTCCGTTGAGGGCCAAACATCTCTGGAAGGAGGAGCTTGGCGTATCTAATTTGCGGCTCACTACGTCCAAGCCGAGTGACTTGTTCCACCTCGCGCGAATAATTTCTCAGGGCACGTATGTAAGGGGAGTAAGAGTTGCGTGGTGTAATTTTTAGCACAGCAATGTGCCCAACTTTACTGGTGTGACCACTTCCGCAAACATGAAATTCTTCAGCTCAATCACCGCAGTGCTGCTATCCGCAGTGATCGTAGGCATCACAGCCGCACCCGCATTGAACACATCAACCCAGCCGGCGTGAATCTTTCCAACGTCGACATTAAAAACATGACATCGTAGGTACCCCTCCCCCTGCATCATCCCCACCTTCTGACATCCGCAACAGTATCCTGTCCGCTCGGTCTCGTCAAATGCCAGGGCTACGAATATGTGATCATCTTCTACACCAGACGCGACTGCGGCGAGGACTGGATCAGGCTCTGTGGTGGCAGCGGGCCTAGCACATGCACTTGGCATCAAATATGAACAGTCGCATCAAGAAGTTTCAGCTATGTTTTAGAACTAATGAGCCTCAGAATACGTACTATGGTTACTGACACGAAAAATGCGAATATAAGCGCACACCTTAGCCTGATGTAACATGATCTATCATAGGTTTGTATAGTTATTGTTTAATTAGGCACGTGAATGTTCACATTAGGTCTGCCGTTGTCGACCACTGTGTAGGGTGAAGGTGATCGTGGAAAGGCTTTAAAAAGGGGTGCTGACGTTCACGGGCGTAACTCTCAAGGCCATACATCGCTGCACCTGGCCGCAACCGGGAGTCACTATCGAATTATGCAGCTCCTTGTCGAACATGCTGGTTTCGAGTTGCTGAATGCAGAAGACCAGTTGATCGATCCTAAAAATCCTCACGCGAAGCCCGGCCTCGGACCTCCGACGCGGGCCAAATGGTTGGATGGCGTTTCATCTAGCAGTGACGTCTGGACACAATGAACTCAGACTGTGACTCATTAAACATCCAGGGATCAACGTCCATATCAAGGACAATCACAATCGAAAACCAATCGCATTTGGTGATGCGTCTGACACAAAAACCATGCTGAAGGCTTCCCTATCAAAGCAACGCAGTCAGATCATTCACAAAGTCTTTTCTGGTAATGACTTGCTTCACACGGAATCCCTAGGAAGCAATCAAGAGAATTTTGACTATCTGTTTTCGCTTGAAGATACCCCTGACTTCGGCCCAGAAGGAATGGGGCAATAGCATCGCAGATCTTGCGCCAACGCTTCCTGTGGACCAGCATCTGCACGAAATCGGCTTTAGTTATTCGTAAATGCGTCAAAGTGGCTGTCGAACAGTTCTAGAGCGTCATCTGGGACAGACAAGGGCTATTTTCGAGCAGCTGAAAGATTCGGAAATCTGCTTTCCAGAACTAGAGAAGCAGACGGCCACAAGCAGCTAATCTTCCTTCCTCCTATCCAACATTTGGAGTACTGGAGTTATGCTTTGAAGTCGATATCGCGCATTACTAGCAAACTTTGAACCATTAGTATTACCGGGAGAAGAGTTTCATATGCGTGCAAGATATTCTTGGAAAACTCCCTCTGGTGTACCAGTGTTAATAATTTTTGTGGGGAAGAGGAAAGGAAATTGGCGCTCTCGCACAAGGCACAGGTCCAAGAAGATGGGTGAAAATGTTCATGGTTGAGAGAACTTCGGACAGGCCCTGATACTCCTCGCTAGCGCATCTCGACGCGGCAACGATGCACCACCGGTACCTACCTATCATCCTCGGTCATCAGAGATGGATCGAAAAGAATGGAAAGATATTGGTAACATGCGGCAAGTTGTCTCCCGATAGCGTTCATGTCCATCTGACGCCCTTGTAGCAATTAGTGGTGTGTCCGGACATCTTTTGACCGCCCAAAACACTATAGCTGGAAAGAGTGGCAATCGTTTAGAATTCTGTGAGAGGATTCTCTGAAGTTCTGGTCTATCTCATCTCCGAGAATCTCTATCGATAACATCAGCACCAGGTACTTCTGGTCCAGGTACAACGTATTGGGATCCCACAGACTCTGGGAACCCGACTTGATCCTGCGGGTGGTCGTCTACACGGTATTCCTGTTTCTTGCCGGATTCCACCTCTTGAGTACTCCCATCCAGCCCATCATCCGCCGTAACCCCCACTTCACCATCTTCCTCTGCCGCCCGTCTTGCCGCTCTCCTCCTCAGCCTGATCCACACCATAGCCCCAACAACCCCTCCAATCACAACGGCAGTAACCACCCCCAGAATAACACTGCCCTGTTTCGAAGACAGATCATCATCAATCTCCCGAACACTCCACGGATAGCACTCCGAACTAACCACAATGTACACCCCCAGCCCCACATACAACCACGGGATACCGAACCGCGCATACTTCTCCGCCAGCGCAACGACATGCCTCTGCTTTATGACGAGATACGCAACAAGACACCACGTACCGAGGAGGATATAGTACGTAACAACGTACACCGCGATCTCCGCACCTTTAGCCTGCGCGAAGAGAGGCGTGTACGTACTGATGTTGTCCCCACCGTTCGATATCGTAACGAGGGCTACGTTGCTTATCTGTTTCAGTGCATTCCGCTTTCCTCCCTCTTCCGCTTGCTCAGTCTCCTCGGCTCCATCGCCATCGCCATCCCCATCCCTGTTGCGAAAAGTAAAGAGAAGCCCCAACACGCCCGACACACCCAGCATCATCGGCACCCATCCCAGAAACCCGATCGGCTCAGGAGGCAGCACCAAGGAAGCTGCAAAGCCGATCATGCTGATTGCGACGATCACCGTGAAGCCGAGGTACTGCCCGATGGTGATCTTCAACGGCGTGGTCTTGCCGGCGGCGGCGAGCGCGAAGAAAGTGACCAGCACGAACATGTCGTCGATGTTGGTGAGGGCGAAGGTGCTGCATGCTTTTGCGATGGCGTTGCCGAAGTGCATGGTGCGTACACGGAGATTTGTGACGGCGTCGGCAGCAGAAAGAGTGTCCACGGTAAGCGCGAGAGATCACGTGATGTCTGGTAGTCCACAAATATGAGGGGATTGTCGTTGGGGGTGGCTGAGCCGGAACTGTACTGTGCCAGGATGGAGAATGTGGTTGGTGGGGGACATGACTGACATAGGTAGTGGATGCGCGTTCGGCCAAAAGTGCGACCGTCCGGGTACCTAGTGGCACGGCAAAACGGCAGTGTTAGACGAGGACTGCAGCAACAGCGCTCACATCATAAAAAAGTCGAGACGAACACTGATTGCCTTTTCGGGCAAGTGTGGAACGGAAGTACACGGCACTGTTCAAGTGTGCATGGTCAAGTGTGCTGGTGTGTAATGTCTGGTTTAGTAATACCACCTCTACCTACCTACTACGCGAGTCTGGAATCGACGGATATGGTTAGTTCATAGGGAACAGGTAAACCTACTACGAGTATACCCTCTATAGTAACGAAATTGGAATCCGCTTGTAGTCGTGCACCGAACCGGCACTGCCTTCTAAGGCGATGTACGCTCAAAGTACTGCAAACGCGCTGGCATACGAGACGCTGCTGTCCTTGACGCTCACCACCTCACTGCTCCTCTCATACCGTAAGAACTTGAATTTGCCATCGCCCGGTAGTCCACTGGCCTGTTCCACTGCAGCCATGAAAACACCAATTGGATGCCGTCCGCAAACCGTGTTCCCAGTCTCCTTCAGCTGCTCTAGGAATTGCCTGTGCTCGCCGCTCTCGACTGCGTCTATGCTCTCGAAGTCGACGGCCTTGATGCTCTCGTGAATCGGATAGTATTTCTTGACCTCTGAGGAGGATCGGATCTCCCTGGCGCTACCGTCAGGAAGCTGGTAGTACGTGTACCGAAAGCGTGAGCCCCAATGGCAGAAGTCTGAGGAGATGATGAAGAGGTTTGTTGGGTCCGCGAGATAGGGGGCGAGCTTGGAGCCGAGATCGCGTTCGGTGGCTGAGTTGGTAGCGCCGACGAGAATAGGGACCAGAGGTACTGATGAGCTATTCGATTTGAAAGCTGAGTTGTGTCTGTAGGATCGTATGAGTATTCGGGCACAAATGAGAGGACTGGAAATGCGTACAATGACAACATCTTGTAGATGTACGGCAGGTGCATCTCTAAGCTGTGCTCGTCTTCGTCCTGCTGCCTGGACATTGTCTTCAAATTCCACCCCTTTCGGATAGTCTCTACGAGCTGTGTATCGACGGTGAGATTTCCGAGAGGTGTGCCATATTCACTGCATCCTGTAGTTGCGGCACCCGGCAAACCCCAGTGATGGGAGGGTCCGAGCAGAAAGACGCGTTTGCTGCCAGAGTGAGCTTTCGAGTATGTTGTAGAGGAGTCGAATCATACGCGTTCGCCCAGTCGGCGCTTTTGTAGGCCCATGCAGCAGCAGGCCCTGAGTACGAGTATCCAGCGTGCCTGCACGTCATGAGCCTTGCATTATCAGTAACGGCCGGCAATTAGCCTACGGTGCGATAATGGCTCTGGCTTTCTGCACCGGTATCGAGACGTCGCCTTGCTTTGAAGACCTCGATCCTATGGGAGTTGTCGAGCTTGGTACTTCCGACAACCAGCCGTCGAGTTGTTGTGAGAGAGTTGCGCCATCGTCAGTGTACCACGACCCTGCATGTGAAGGCTCACGTATAGCTGGAGCCATCGAAGCTGAGGTTCTGTGAGGTACGAAAAGTTAAGTAGACTACCGGTGAAGTCGTAAGAAGCTCTTGGGGTTGTTGGGATGTAAAAGTGTTGGTAGCGGGGTAGGTAATGGGGAAGGTAGGTGGGTATTAGGTAGGTAGGTACAGCTCTGGTGGGGCAGCTGCGTCCCGGTCCCAGACACGATGTAATCGGTTACAGATTGGAATGAGCATGTATGTACTTGGGATTCTAAAATAAAAGCAGCTTTGGCATACTATCTATCCAGAGCGAATGCACTTCCGGCACCGGCAACACGAAAGGTCTTTGCAACCATGGTGGTCTTTCATTTCTTTTCCAAGAGGTCAATCAGTGCGGGTACGGCATGCGTCCGGGACGGTTGAGCTGCCCTGCAGTTGTTCGTAACAACGACCACGACGTAATTTCAATTGATCCAAGCCTTCTTCTCTATGCCGATACGAAGTGCATATGAAATCATTCAATTGTTTGGGGTATGCCAATGTTGATTGTTGGTACCCTATACTATCTGGACACGCGACTAGTGCGCGTCGCGACGATTCACGCGTGCCAGCCTCCACACGATCCTCCGCACTTCATCGTCATCCATTCAGCTCCGCTTACTCTTCCCACACAACGCACGCTTTCTGCTTCATCGTCCTCCTACACTGTGTATATATAGCGGAATATTACACCCAAGCAAACCATCATACATAAGCACAATGGGCTTCAAACGCAAGCGATCCGTCGACGAGTCTCCCGTGTCGATCTCCAGCTTCGCCGCTTTCGCAACGCCCGATGCGCAACCCCCCATGCCCATTCCCAACGGCTACAGCGGAATGATGGACTTGGATCTCCCTGCGAGCAGAAGCACAGGCTGGGACTTCTCCAATCTTGGGCGAATAAAGAGCAGCGACTGGGGGCTGCGCACGCGCAAGCGGGTCAGAGACAACAGGCCAGACGAGCACACAATACACGGTATGCTTCGTCCCTTCACGCTGGGGTGACCAAGCAGTCTAATGTATCCAGAAACCACAATCAACAAGCTCTTCTCCGCACAGCGCAAGCAGCCATACGCCGAGCCCATACTATCCGACACACTGCCCACCCAACAAGCACCCCTCGTACAGAAGCTGCAGAAATCAACACTACATGCGTTTTGGAGTATCCCTGCGCGGCCTGTGCATCCGTCACTTGTGCAGATGCAGCCCCAACGCGAGGCGGACGCGCCCCGGTGCGACGACTGCGACACCCTGCTTGAGAAAGACGCGAACGACATGGATATTGATATGGACATTGATGGACCACTGGCAAATCGTTCGCTCGCGTGCAACGACTGCGGGAGGAATGTGTGCGGAAAGTGCGCTGTCGTTGCGAACGCGAGGCATTGCTTGCAATGCGCGACGTCGGCAAGGAACCCGAAGAGGTGGTGGTAGCACATGCTGCTCATGGTGCTTTATCTTGTTGACTTGTTGTAACGGGGCTGGGCGTTGTCATTGGATTGGAAGCATAGCATTGGAAGCATAGCGGTGCGTTCGGAGTTTGGGTTGATACCAAGTGCGAATTTTTGGGGTCCACGAGCAGAGCCAATGCATATTGTTCTTCTTGCGAATCGTAGAATGTTTCATATAGGAGAGTGCCATGGAGCGCTAAATGCAAGCCTAAATTGTTCCCTGTCTACATCCCTCACAATGAATCGTACATCGAGACCTGCCCGTAAGGTCGTCTGCCACGAGTAATCATACATCTTCGATCATTCACCTGTTCATACGTTCCCATGCCATATCATACACCTTCCATCTCACTCCTCTAGTCCCCATGGGTAACACTCTCCTCCATCCCCAAAACCGCCTGTTCCAACTCTCTCACCCTCTGGCCAACCCTCCTCTTGACCTCCTCCGCCACCCCAGGATCCCCCTCCAAAACACCTCCATAATACTCCAACAACCGATCCAGCTCCTCCCTTGCCGCAGCCCGGTCATCCGCCGCATACGTAGTATTCTTCTCCGTCTCCTCCGCCGCGATCTCGAACTCGTCGCGCGCCGTGCCGTACAGTTCGGTAATTTCCTCCATCACTTGGTCGATTCTGGCGGCGGCGGAGGATGAGCTGGGTGGTTGGGGGACGGAGGCGGAGGTCCGCGGGCTGGATGTGAAGGTACGGACGGAGGAGTAGGTGTGGGGGGTGTGGAAGCGGGTCCAAGAGTGGGCGGCAAGGAGAGTAGGGTTGCGCGCTGTGTATGGCGGTGGAGGAGAAGGCGAGCGCGATCGCGAGTGGTTTTGGAGCTGGGAGAATGGGCGTGCCGGTTGAGTTACGGGGCGGAGGGTGGTTGTTGTTCGGAGGAGGGCGCGAAGGGTTGGGGCGCGGGTGGTCATTTTGGGCGGAGGTAATTCTGGGTGAGAGCGGACGCGCAATTGCTGCACCAAGTAGCAAAGTGGTTATGCAATGACTGTGGACGCGGAAAGAGAGGTGGTGGGAAGAGAGAGAACCGGCAAGTGGAACAGCTTCCGAGCTAACGGAGCTTGACCGGGACTATGTCATGGAGGAGGCCGTGCGCCGTTCTATATGCCAGGCTCTATTTGGATCGTGGACATCAAGATCGATGGAATATCAATCAATCAACTTGCATGTACAGTGTCTTGATAAATCCTTTGTGATTCTGATGATTGATCTCTGGTTTCCCGGCGATCGCTCTCAGAATGATGCGCTCCATTGCCGCTCCCCTACGCCAAGGGTTCCAATGCCCCACTTTATCGCCACACCGTCCCTACTACTTACTGGCTCGCTTCTTCTTGCCCCGCTAGCTCATACTCCACTATTATCTGCCCCACAAAACGGCACTCGTTCTGTCCTTGCTCAGGTCAGTTGTGCGGCGCCTTCTGTTTTTATGCTGGTATATATATGCATTATGGAAAGAAATCGTCACCGATTTAGCATCAGCGACTGTAGTCTAGGTGAGTTGTCTTCAACTGACGTTTTCAAATTTGTTTCCTAACATCCATTCAGCGGTTATGATGTCTGCTTTACATGCAATGTGGAGCGCAGAAGGTCCCCGGTTCGATCCCGGGCAGTCGTACTTTTTTTCCTCTTTGATGTGCTTTTTTTACAAGATAGCAGCGCTGAAGGCCCAGTTCGATCGCGGGTAGCCGTACAATTCTTTTGATGTTTTGGGGCCGCAATGCGCCATTTTCTGCCCACCCCCGCGACCAAGCGGGGTAGACAACACGATGTCTTGAAAGGAGCATGTAGTTGCACACTCTCCTAGATTTCCACGCATTTTCATGGGCGTTTGGGTGCGACATCGTGCTCAGGTTTTCCAGCGCCTCCTCCGACCGAGCCAAAGGACTCGCACTCCACCCACACCAAGGGAACGGTTTCACTCCCAAGTTTATATTCACACAATACTCTGAGTTACCCTGGAATAGTCTTCAAAGAGACGAATTCATGAAGGCGGGAAGACTCAAGAGTTTTCTGGCAGGCCTTTCAGACGTCATGTCCACAATAAGGCGGTCTTACAAACTGCACGTATACGGTATGGTAGAGAACCGTAGCAGCCACGTTCATCGCAGTTCCGCGCGGCTTGTTGCACAAACCACACAAGGTGAACGATTGTTTCTTTTTCTTTTTACAGTACATTTTTAGTTGCTTTCGGCGTCTGGTTGTGTTGTGCCGAACAACATCGATGTGCCATTAGATCGAAACTTTGTATTCTCTCAAACCTGTGTGCACAACGCTTGGAATAAATGCAATCAAATTCGCATCACCTTGTAACTTGTTATTAAGTGTTACAGGCTTAGGCGAAGACCGAGTCTCGAGTCCAAGGCTCAGCCTACCTAGTGGGGGTACGCGCCCTCCTAGGCAAAAAGGCAACTCCGACACCCCTCTCAATGGTCTCAGCCCCAGCACCCTCAAACTGTTGCCCTGTGCGCTTACAGGCCATTTGCCTCACCGCACGGCCGATGCGAACATGTGAAAACATCTCTTTCGGGAAACAACCACCTTACAGCCTTACAACCTCGAAGACAACTGCTCGCGAACCTTTGTAACCTGCGAACATGTACCGACATGCATAGCCCTCCATACTTGCAGCCTTGCAATCTTGCGAGTCATTTTCAGTCTGAAAACTTTGCCCTTCAATCTCATCTCATCTCTGACGTCGACATGAAGCAATCTCACTCTGCTCAAGTTAGTCGCTGATCTTCATCTTGATTGACAGACATCACTTACCATTGACAACTTGCGAGGCGCTATTACACGGTATGAATCTTGCATCATCTTATGTTCCGAAAGTCAGTATACTATCGAATTTCATACTGTAGTCGACGAGCAGCAACACTTACATGCATGTCGTAAGACCCAGCACCAAATCTGACTCTCAAAAAGCTGACCAATTTTCTGGAATCAATCGTTTTTCCCGGTATCGTTTGATATGCTAGTGCATCAAGCTCTTCGTGGTCAGTTTCGTCCAGTGAAGGACCAGAACAGGGTTGCATAGACACTGCAGACATGAAACGATCGCTAGTGGCTCTTGGTAGCGATAGATGTTCAACGAGGAATTAATTTTGCTCACGAATGGAAAGTAACTTTGTGATATTGGAGTATGCTAGACGGTGGTCTCCAGATCTTATACAGGACGATAGCATGAAACCTTAGGCAGGTCCTCTGCCTCAGCCGGACTTTAAATAGACCGGTGGCTAAGCCATGTTATTGAAGATCACATACCCCGATCTCCATTTGATCGTCTGACGCCGGTTACAACTGTCGCTCACATGACTGAAAAAGGCAAACGGCGGGGCACTTGATGGGGGCGCAGTAGCTCAAGGTTACGCCTGTACATATGCCGTAATTTAGTACTCCGCCTTGCAGCCTCCAACCCCCCTCAGGCTACAACATTGAAGATGAGCCATAGAAAAAGTTTCAATGCGCAGCGTTAGTCTCGCACAATATCTGCCTTTCTCACTCCAGTCATATCGGCCGCTTACCACACGTTCTTGCCTTGAGCGGCGTTTGACCAACGGTCGCGACTGCTCCAGCCCCCAGGGGCTTGACTAGTCCTATTTCATGCCAGGCTGCAACATCATTGTGACTTCCCACCGTCTATGTTTTGGGCTTTGCCAATGCGGCAGCGTTCATCTATCGTGTCCAGCGACAATAAAAGACCGATAACCTGTACCGAGTTTGTGTAGGGGAGCTCGACATTCAGGAGATTATTCTGATGGCGTCAGAACCGGATTTAGACTATGGGCATCAGGAGAGGACGATGCAGCAATCAGAGTCGCTATTACAATGGGGCCAGATTCAAGACTCCAATATGGATATGGAGAAAGGGCTGCTGCCGATCGATTGGACTCATGGCATGATACATGACGATTTAGATGAAGACTCAGAATCGATTGTGAGCAGTGAAAAGCCGGTGATTGGAAGCACGGTTGGCTGATTAATTATATAGGGCACAACCTACGGCTCTCCCTCGGATTGTGGGGCTGTTTCTGGCTCACGGCCTTACACGTCTTCATTCGGCCCCCCGGTTTTTCAATCGGAACAGAGCGATACCTCTACACTGAGCATAATAACGGATGCTGGTGACCAACAACACCAGAAACACCTTGCCTTGCCGAGCACCAAGACAGACTTTGATGGCCTTGAGGATGACGAATTTTCAGATTCCGACGAGCGATATGGTTCAAAACACAGACTTCAATCAGCCATCCTGGAAGCACTCGAAGCACGCACTGTCAATGGCACAAGAGATACAGCCATGTTCCTCCCAAAAGGCAAACTTTACCATCTCATCAACATCGAGACCGTGAAGCATGAGCTTGCAGAGAATCTGCCTGGTTACAGTGTTGATCTCATAGTTGACTACGCTGAAGCGGTCTGCGTGCCGGAAAAAGTCTATCTCGATAGTGGGCGCGAACAGCTGAAGTCTTACCGGAAGATATTTGCTCTTCTAGTTCTAGCGGGCCTGACCGAATCAATTATCGATTTCGTTCGCGATAATGTCAGCGACCTTTGTTTACCAGTCATGAATATTAGCGAAAACGCTGGCAAGCCTGTTCTGTACCGTATGAACTCTCATGGAAAGCCTTTCGGGAAGCGTCTTCGCTGCTTCCACGGTTCCAAGTGGCAGCCAATGAATCTCCACCACTTCGAGAAACAACAGTGGATCTTCCTCGCGCCCTACTTCTCGCAAAGCAAGCACGATAGAGCGAACCACTACGTGCTCCAAGCTCAGCATATCCTTCCATTCATATCTTCAGACACCCCAATAGATGACACGGAGCATTACGGTGGGTTTGCGAAAGTATTCACGGTCCGCTTACATCCCAACCATCACAACTTCCCGGACAAGGTACTCTGTAATCGTGGATTCGCTATAAAGCAACTCATCACAAATGACAGAAATGTGTTCAAGAAGGAGGTCAAGATTCTTAAGAAGTTCAGCGGTGCGCACAGCCATCCGCATGTTGTGTCGCTACTAGCCACCTACGAGCAAGAGAAGACGTTCCATCTGATTTTCTATAAGGCAGATGGAGATCTTTTCAATTACTGGAGAAGAACAAATCGAAACCCAATCCTGAACCACAAGAATGTGCTCTGGATACTCAAACAGTGGATCGGCATCACTGAAGGCTTGGGGAGGCTCCACCGGCACCTAACACTCACCTTTAGCGAATCACACCCACACGAGGAACCAGCGGTCTGCGTCAGCACTGCGGTACTGCTTCCACAAAGATCACGTTCTGACTCGGTGCAGTCAAACGGCGCTAGAATCTTGCCTGCAAGTCCTACTTGGGCCGATAATGCTCATGCGTGGGATTCGGGAGAGCTGGAGCGTCCTACCCATGGCAAGCTCATCGAAGAACCAAGATTTGGCCGGCACGGAGACATCAGTCCCGGAAACATTCTCTGGTATGATAACGATGACAAATTGGACAGTGCTTTAAGAGGAACCCTTAAATTGTCCGACTTCGGTGAAGCGGAGTTAAACTCAGCATTCAGTCGAACGAGGAAAGGAGATGTCGCGGCTACCATGACTTATCGTGCACCAGAATGCGATTTTCCGCCCAAACATATACGTCAGTCATATGATATATGGAGCCTGGGTTGCGTCTTCCTAGAGTTTGTGACATGGTTACTCGATGGTGCGGACGCCTTGGATGCATTCGCAGAGCAGCGTCTCTCCAGAGACCCGTTCCCTCCTCATGAGAAGAATGACATCTTCTTCGACGCTGAAAAGAATCCGGAATTTGATTTTGAGAAGAATCCGGAATTCGGCGAGATTAGGCCCAAAGTGAAAGGAAAGGTCGTTCAAGTGAGTGCTGTTACTGCTATCGTCGAAACCACAATCTAATTATCTTCTTAGTTCATCAGCATTCTCCATGAAAATCCGAAGTGCAGCGAATTTCTTCACGATATGCTGAACCTAATTGAGAAGGATATGCTGCTCGTAGACCAAGAGCAGCGTTTCTGTTGTGTAAGAGTTGTTAACAAACTTGAGGATATGCGCCGTAAGTGTTTCAACAATTACGAGTACGCAGTTACGGGCCATCCCTGGTGCGTCTACAAACGTACACCGAGGCGCGTGACCGCCATAGGAAGATCCGAAGCATCGAATAGGACATCCATTCAAAGGCATCGATTTGGCGACCAGAAATACTAGGACATCTGACAGATCATGAGGGTTTACTTGCATGTTGACTGTCTGATCGAGCTGCTAGGAGACATTTTCATTTAGCATGAAGTTAATTTTCGACGTGTTATGAGCCAAAAAATAACCGTGATGGATGTCATGAGCGTGCTGCGATTGAGTTTTGCGATCCTGACAAGAAAGTCCATAGGAGAAGTATCAGGATGCGAAATGTTCAAGGCTATACAGCTCAACGCGCCACAATAGTTAATACGAACTGTTTACGAACTGTTGAGACTGCATAGATTGGACGACATGGAGCTATACCTACCTAGTCTGGGGTGATCCTCGAAAAGCCACTGTGTATTTGTTTTACGTATCATCAAGCCATTGGCTGGATTCACAAGGCTGACCGAACAGGAAGGTGGGGGTTTTTGTGCGGCTCTGTGGGACAATACGCATACATTAGAAGCGCTAAGATCCGGACCCATGGCCTTGTATCGTATCTGAACACCTAATGGATGATCTCGACCTCGACCTCGACGATTTGGGAAGTGCTTTACCTGAGCAGCCAGATACTCTTTCGACCCGGATACTCAATTCGCTTCGTGAAGGTACATCCAGCCTCGAGTTCCCTAGTGGTTCCGTTCTTTTTTTACCGGAAGGGAAGATAAACAGTATCATTACAAGGAATGATATTTTTCAAGAGCTACAGAGAAGCGATCGCTGTCGCGTATCGGTCAATCGCCATCGCCATCGCGAACCGGCCGATAAATGCAAGCCATGCACTGAGGATCAACTGGAAAAGCTCTCCGATTGGATATATCACAATGCCAGGAAGATCTTTGCTCTAACACTGTACTGCACGCTTGAGGAGGCTGACACCATTTATGCGATGAACCGATTCCGTCAACATCAATTTGGTGATGATAGACTTCCCGTTGAAGAATCTGTGAAGTCTGTGAATGCCTCAGACGATACCGTAAAGATCTTCCCCAGGAAAATATGGACACCAGTACAGCGACGACGTTTCTATGACGACCAGTGGAAATTTAGAGTAATCGTCTTCACTCGAGGAAGATATGATTATGATCTCGATTCCAACGACATCTTTCCATTTACTGTGGGGTCTTCAACAATGCCCAAGGTCGGCGGGTTCGGGGCGGTGTACAAAATCCGTTTTCGCGAAGAACATCAGGAAAACCCGAGAATGCTTACTGTAAGTATCCCAAACTTGCATGCACTGCTGTTTCTCATGGACCAGCTAGGTCGCGCTAAAGGAGATCAAATTATCAGTTGGCAAAGACAAGACTGAAGTAGACGACGCGTGGGAAAGAGAGGCAGTCTCTTTGAAAGAAATAAATCGACTCCAGCATCCTAACATCACACCATGCATTGCCGCTATCCGACGAGGCGATGGCCGATATTTCATGTTTCCCTGGGCCGATGGCGACAATCTCCGCGAGTTTTGGGATCGTACTCCCAGTAAGCCTCTGACTCCTGAATTGGTCCAGCATGCCATTGGTCAATTGCACGGAATTGCAGATGCCCTCCAGAAACTCCACAACATTGAAACCAATCCGCCAATTAACATAAAGCCCATCTTTGAGGAGCCTGAACTAGAGAAATCACGTTCTGATGTACCCTTCATCGATGTGCAGGGCGCAGATGGTACAATGAACAACAGTCTAGTGGACAGTCACAAGATATCTATGCGCCATGGAGATCTGAAACCGGAAAACATTCTCGTGTTCTCGGACCCTGAACAAGGTCACAGTGTCTTTCGTATCGCTGACATGGGTCTCGCTAAGAAGCACCTCGTTGAAACCAACTTGAGGGGCAAAATCACAAGCACTATGTTCGGCACCCGTCGATATGAGCCACCAGAAGCTGGAGGTGTACAATCGCGGCTTTTCGATATCTGGTCGATGGGTTGTATTGTTTTCGAATACATCATATGGCTGCTGTACGGCAATGCTGTGCTGAAAGACTTTATTCGGGAAATCGACACGGACCAAGGTCAATATTTCGAGACCCGAGTTGGGGGCCCGCAGACGGAACACGCAGTCCGCTCGGTCGTCCGCCGATGGATTGATCATATCCAAACGAACGAACCCGAATGCTCCCAGCAATGTGCTATTAGGGACTTGCTAGAAATCATAAAGAACAAACTTCTTGTCGTCAATCTGCCACCAGATTCCGCGAGCTCGTTAAGTACAGGTACTGGCCGGCTGTTCAAACAGCCCTTGGATGCATACTCGATCACCAAATACCGGGCCAAAGCAGTTGACTTCCGAAACGCTTTGGCGGAAGTGCTCGAAAAAATCGAGACTGGCGGACCAAGATATCTGCTCACAGGGAAGAGTCGGGCTAGTGTCGGACCTCCAGGTAGTAATCTCCTCTCCGAGAAAGCCACCTCACAGCGCATCGGGACACTAAAATCTGACAAAAACAGTATACAGAAGACACCTTTGACAGGGATTCATGGGCGCAACTACAAAGCTGATTATAGCTTGCCGCCATTGAAGGGCTGGGAATTTCCCATCGACAACAAATTCAGCGAAATGGTAGCTGCCCGTGTGAAGAACGTAGAGCTTTGGCCCATGGAACCTTCAAAGATATGTACTCAATGCCGGGAACTGAACTTTCTCTCTGGAGGATTTGCTTTCGAAGAAGAGATAGCGACTCTACAAGAGCGGTCAGAGACTTGTGTATTGTGCCGGCTCATCCATAATGCTTTCCATCTCGTCTCCACTGCACAAAGCCAACGAGTCCGAATCGAACGCCAAAACTCGAAGTTGGTGATCGCGTCTAATCCGATGCCGATCTTGTCCATATTTCGCGGACCCAATCTGAAACCACCACCACCACTCCAGCTGGGCTTTCCCAAACTGCCAGAACCGGGGTCATCGGCCTTCTTCGATATCTTGAAGTTATGGCTTAGCGATTGTGACTTGAATCACCAAGACTGCCACGTTGGCACCAAGAGGGCCTTTCCTACAAGACTGGTCGACGTTGGAACATCCGCTGATCCCGAATTGCGTCTGATGGATACCCGGGAAGAAAAACCGACGGACCATCGATATATCGCACTCTCGCACCCTTGGGGTGATACCAAACGGTACCCACCCTTCAACACCGTGCGAAAAGATGTGACCGGAGAGAAACGAGATGTTGAAAGCTTCAAAGAACGGATACCTTACGAGGAGCTTCCTGCTACCTTCAGAGACACTGTTGATAGTACCCGGGCCCTCGGTATCCGCTACCTGTGGATAGACTCGATATGCATCGTCCAAGGTCCAGACGGCGACTTCAGCGAGGAAGCAAAGAAAATGGAAGACGTGTACAGCGGGGCATTTTGTGTTCTCGCCGCCAGCCGAGCCCAGCATCAGCATGATGGTTTCCTTCAGGCACGTCCTCGGCCGGACTATGCCACTCTAATTGGGCCGGGTGGCCATCCATATTACGTGTGTCATGCTACAGACAACTTTACAGAGGATGTATTGCAAGGCTCTCTAAACCAACGAGGCTGGGTGCTCCAGGAACGCGCTCTAGCACGCCGTACGATCTACTTCACTGAGGCCCAGACTTACTTCGAATGTGGGAATGGGATCCGATGTGAGACGATGACAAAAATGCACAAGTAAGTCCAAATCAGGCCCTACATCCTTCAAGCTCACTAAACCACTGGATGTAGTACCATGGCGGATTTTTTGGGTGACCCCAACTTCCCCACGAAAGCCATGCGCACGGAATCTCGCGCGCTCAAAATCTCGTACTTTCAGGATCTCTACAAGACATACTCCCGACTGAGCTTCACTCGCGACGACGATCGACCGTTCGCTCTCGCCGGAATTGAGAAACGACTTCAGGTAGCCTACAGCACGAGGGGAGGCTACGGCATCTTCGACGACGGCCCGGACGGCGGGTTGTTCCATCGCAGCCTCCTTTGGAAGCGCAGCGATGAAGAAAAGGACAGCTCAGAAGAACCAACCGAACATAAAAGAGGAGCCATGCGTCTCATCAACTTCCCGTTTGAGAGAAACATCCTAGTGCCCAGCTGGTCCTGGATGGCATATACCGGCGGGATCGAGTACACAGACCCGCCGTGGCGCTCCGCAGACTGGGAGAAAGATGAGATTTCGCCACCTTGGACGCGCAAAGACGACGGGACGCAAGGAGCGCAGTCAGCACCTCACCATCTCGACATGGCTTTAAAGGCAGTAGTGAGAGACTTCAACCTGGCGGGGAGATCGAAGGAAGAAGTCTTTCTCACATACGACGTTGAGAGAACTGCATCCGACGGCCAGCGAACTCAATGCGTCATTGTCGCAAGGTCCAGGATGGAGACGTCCGTGCGGGACAAGACGCACTACGTTCTCCTCGTTGCAGCAGAGAGGATGGCCTTGAAACGCGGAGAGAAGGTGTACAAACGCGTCGGCGCCGGTTTTATGCCTGGAAAGTACATAGCGCAGGATGTTCCTGGGACACCGGCAAGGATATACTAGTGCGATTATGTACGTAGGATGCGTGGATTTTCATTTTACTGTCTTTACTGTAAGAGTGGAGGACAAGGCTTAAGCAAGGCTTTTTTTTATACAATTACAGTCCCTCTAGCACCTAAAGCAGTCTCCTACATATTCTTGTAAGAAGTAACAGTTATAAACCCCCTGAAAACAGCCCTCGTGTTGCTAACTTAGCTAACGTCCAATCATTGTAACGTTATAAATAAAAACGCATAAATGCAAGGCTACTCTTCTACATTCCGAACAATTGTAACAAGGGCGACCGGTGAAAAGGACTGGTACGACGAAACCGGAAAAGCTGCCTGTGAGGAATACACTGAATGTGGAAGGGCTTACGGGATAGGCCCTCAGAAAAACTAAACCCGCTCCAGTATCTGGTTTTTGAAAACCTGTCTTCGCGTTCTGGAGCTTATACCTAAGTATTGAGAAGTCACTTGATGTTCTCGTGCCTATGGACCTCCTTGGAGAATGCGTTGGACAGGCTACTCACCTAAGCACTGATATTCTTGCGAGCTTCAAGAAAAAGGCATAAAATCCAATAGACAGCAGGCAACACGCCCTTGTGGCGTGACACGCGTTTGTCCATCTCCAAGGCAGAAGCCGCCCAAGGTTTCAGGCCGTCGACGCCACTACCTTAGCTTGCACACCCAAAGCCAGCCGATCGTCCAACGCGACTTCACTGAGGTTGTTATGGGTGCATGTGACTCTTACAGAGCAGTGTGCAGAAAGGGGGTGTTTGACACAAAGGACGAAGCCGCGGATTGATAGGACACTGAACACCAACACCTACTTTTGACGGCACAAAGACTCCCGACGGTCTCTGCAGCGCTCGAAGGCAACCGGTGCATGACTTGCACCGTCGTCACAGGCCCTCTCTCCAGGCCTCGAACGCCTGTACCCACCGGTTTCCAGTCATACCTTCTGCAAACAAACGCGCCCTTCTGCAGGCACCCCGCTCCATCACCCGCACGATTCCCGCAAAAACTGTGTCTTTTGCAAAAAGAAGGTGCAAAAATAACCCTTCCCCCCAAGCCTCCCGAGCCTGCTTCATTTTCTGCCAAAATGGCCCCCAACGCGTATCGTTCATCACTGCCTGGCCGTGGCGACACGCCCTCAGCTGGCATGGCCCCTCCACTGCAAACCCCGCCTACTGACCATGGCTGACCGCCTGACCGAACATCGGGGGGCTCTGCAAATGTTTGGGTCGACGTCATGCGCGCATGAACGGGCGGCGGTCACCCTCAGTGGCTGGTGGGTGCATTGTGACGCGATGATTGGCGGTCGGAGTGGCTGATGCGACGGGTCGGCCAATCAGGCGCTGAAGCGGAACCGGCCGAGTGAAGGCTGCGCCTCAGGTGCGTTTTGATTGTGGCTGCGGCTCTGCGACTCCGCCGCCTTAATGACCAAGCGTCGTGATGGAGGGGGCCGGGTATGATGGAGAAGGTGAGACAATCGGTCTGGAGGACGGTATAAAACTTGTGGGTTGGGGACATCGTGACTTCTACCTTCGCTTTAGCACATACACACACTTACACATACACATCCAGAGTACAAGTTTCAAAGTACAACCGCATCGCATCGCAGCTCAAGCTTTTGCATCTTCTGGGAATCATACCAGACCAGCCAATCAACATCAACAACTGCAACCAATCATAATGTTCTCCTACCACAGCACTCGCACGCGTGAGCGAAGCCCTCTCTTCAACGACCACGACGACGACTACTACTCCGCGCGCCGCCTCGTGCGCACAAACTCCAAGCGCGCCTACGATGACGGCGACGACGAATACGACGACTACCCCTACACCACCAACAGCCACAAGAACAAGCCCTCGCGTGCTCTGACCATCCGCCAGCCCTCGCAGCTGGAGAAGTACAACATCTGGTCAAGGCCGGCGTCATCGTCGTCGCCAAAGCACACGTCTTCAAGGTACTTCCGCTCATCCTTCAACAACCAGGAAGATGACGATCGTACGGTGAGGTACAAGTACACCACTACGCGGTACTCCCCTTCACACACGCACACCCACGCCCACGCACATTCAGACGACGACTCGGACCGCGAGCGCGAGTTCCGTCTGAAGGTGAAAGCTACGTACGGCCGGCCGAGGTCGAGCCACTCATCTGAGCGCAAGGCGATGGCATGGTCCGGCGACATGTTCCGCACGCGAGAGAAGTGGGTGGATGAGGACTGGGAGACGCGCGAGCGCGAGCGGGAGCGGAGGCGGGACTCCTTGTTCGATGATGAGCGCGTTGGGGAGAAGAGCGTGCGCTTTCGGCGGATGAAGAGGACGAAGACGGAGGAGTGGAGGCC
Organism: Paraphaeosphaeria minitans; assembly: GCA_015832175.1. Taxonomy (NCBI): domain Eukaryota; kingdom Fungi; phylum Ascomycota; class Dothideomycetes; order Pleosporales; family Didymosphaeriaceae; genus Paraphaeosphaeria; species Paraphaeosphaeria minitans. Next base: position 976,812 of record WJXW01000006.1, read on the forward strand.
GTTGAGTGGGTTTAGACGGTAGTGGTTTTCTCTTTTTCCTGTTGTTGCGTCTGGATTTTGTCTCTCTTCGCTGTTTCCTTCTCTGGCTGTAGACGGAGCTGGCGTTTGCTGGTTGGTTTTTGCTAGACTGACTCGTCGACTGGCTGCCTATCTAGGTTATGGCGTTGGAGATGGGGCCTAAATTTGGTTCATTCGCCTTTGCGCACCTGGGAGGCGCATCATATGTCGTATGTCATTTATACCCATTTTCCTTGACTTGGATTAGAAAAACTAGGAATGAAAAGGTCGTGGAGGATATGCGTTTCTCTTCTTGCGTAGCCCGCGTGCTCAATTTTTGGTGATTGTTACGCAGAGGAATCGAACAATCGTTCGCAGAGTGAGACCTCTCGTGATCGATAAGCGTCGTGTGCTGAGTTTCCACCGGTCCCGTATGTCAAGTAGCCATGAAGCGGTAACATGAACCTACACTTTGGTACTGATTTGAACGAAATGAAAAGTGAAAATGTGTGCAGATTAGATTGGACACAGTGAAGTTGAAAGGGTATATCTTTGTACTTTCTGTGGTTCCGGCTTACCAGCCTGAAGTAGACGTTTCAGTGCGAAAGCAGCGGGTGACCACCCACCTAGCCACTTCCTGTCTTGGCTGCCGTGTTAGGCTTTTCTTTCATCTACCAGCCATGCTTATCGTGATTCATATCCCAGCATAACGTTACGCTCATCCCATCTTCGCGTTGGAAAAGTCCATCTCCGGGTGTTGCTGCTGGAACTGTTTGAGGATGTCGAGCTTCTTCTGCTCGTCACTGGTGGGCTTGCCCATTTCCTTCTGGCGCTGGTCAAACATCATCTTCTCGACCATGCCGCGTGTCTCGCCGTCGAGGTCGCCGAGAGTGCTGTTTTCGGGCTGGATCTTGGAGGTGTCAATCTTGGGGGCGGTGGTGACGACGTGGGCCCACCACTCGAGCTGGTTGACCTTTTCGAGGTGCACCGCGATCTCCTTGCCACCGGGGACTGTTTCGAGGGTCCAGGTGGAGTCGTCGACGTGGATGTGGTGGGGAAGGTCACCCTGGGCTAGTTAGCAGTGCACACGGCCAGGAGGCGTCGGGCTACACACGTCTATGATGGGATCCTGGCCCTTGATGGCGACCTTGAGATGGCTCCGTGTGAGCTTCACGTCCAGGTCGCGGCCCTTGTACTTGGCGTCGACGGAGAGAGTGACATCGACGTCTTTGATGGTCTGAGACCACTTGTAGGGCAGAGCGGCCTGTTCGGCGTCCTCGCTGGCCTTTGCCTCGGCGTCGAGGCGCTTCTGCTCTTCGGGGGTAGGTTCCGGAGCTGACATGATGGTTGCGTGGGTGTGGGTGTGGACGTGGGCGTGGGCGTGGGCGTGGGCGTGGGCGTATGTCTTGTCGGAATGGGCGCGACGTGGGGTTGGTTGGGCCCGCGTCATCGAGGACTACCGCACCGGCCCTAACTTGTACGTGGCCGTGCACCTTCATTCTACTGCACCCCGGAAGCACTTCATCTACTCCAGAGCCCCTTGCGCGCCGCCCACAGCGCACTCGCCCGTGCCCACTGCCCACTACCCATTACTACCGCCCCCGGTTGCCCCGCGATGCTGCCGTAGAGTCCACCCGCGACACGAAGCGAGCGCGAGATAGCTGCCCACCTGAACCCTGACCGCCCGCGAAACACGCCCTGGAAACAAATCAGCGGTCCGGCCCCGCTGTCGACCCGAGCGCATACCTGTACCTGTACCTGTACTCGTACCTGTGCCTGTGCCTGTACCCGTACCCGTATCCGTACCCGTACCTGTACCAGCACCAGTACCAGTACCAGAACCAGAACCAGAACCAGCACCAGCACCAGTACCAGAACCAGAACCAGAACCAGAACCAGAACCAGAACCAGAACCAGAACCAGAACCAGAACCAGAACCAGAACCAGAACCAGTACCGATGGCCAGCTCCTTCGAGAAGAGCGTCAAGGGCGGCACCAAGATCAAGGTGCGCCAGCTCCCCGTGCTGGCTGAAAGCGCCGGCCGGTCCCTGCCCGCTGCTGCAATGCATGCTAATGCGCCCAATTGATAGCTTGCCGCGCCCAAGTCTAAGTATGTCGAGCACATACTCGTAGCCACCCACACCGGCGAGGCAGGCGTCGCCGAGATCTTCCGCGCCCTCACCAACCGCCTCCGCGACTCGACATGGACCATCGTCTACAAGAGTTTGATCATTGTCCATCTGATGATACGGGAGGGCGAACCCGAGGTCACCCTCAAGTTTCTGTCTAAGAATCCCCGCCGGACCCTGGCCATAAGCCACTTTACTGAGGGTAAGTGCGCGAATGACGAGGGAAGACACAGGTGGATACATGTTTGGCGGCATGCGAGGCCGTGACACATCACAACAACCAGCCCCTGGAACCTTGTGCTGGACGACATATATCTAGGCAACAGGCACAGCTGACCAATGAACAGTACAAACCCAGGGAGGGAACATACGCAACTACGCAGAGTATCTGCTCTGTCGCGCCGAGCAATACGGCGCGACCAGGATGGACTACGTACGAGCCGGAGAAGGTCGGCTTAAGCGGCTGAATATCGAAAAAGGTCTGCTTCGGGAGACGGAAAGTGTCCAGGACCAGATCAAATTCCTGCTTAAATGCGAGGTACGCACCGAAACCATGCGCATACAAGCTTGGGCTGACATGTCAAACAGCCTTTCCACGAAGAAGCGGAGAACGAGATAACATTGACAGCGTTTCGCCTACTCGCCATGGATTTGCTTGTGCTCTTCCATATCATGAATGAAGGAACCATCAACGTTCTGGGTAAGACGCTTCCCAGTGCCCCATGCGACATGTTCTGATATTGTAGAACACTACTTTGAACTTTCCAAACCGGATGCGAAACGCGCTCTTGACATTTATCGGACCTTTGTAAAACAAACCGACCTGGTCGTGCAGTATCTGGCCGTTGCCCGGTTCCATGAGCATTCAACAAGACTGGAAATACCAAAGATCAAGCATGCGCCGACGAGTCTGACCCAGGCACTGGAAGAGTATCTGAATGACAATGATTTTGACGTCAACCGCAGACAGTATCTGGCGGAGCGCGAATCGAAAAAGTCTGGTGGAAAGACCACAAATGGGACGAGCAAGCTGCTCTCCGACTCAAGACCCGCCGCTACATCGGCCACATCCCCGACTCAGGCTTCAGCACCATCAAAACCACCCGATGTCAGCCTACCACTAATTGATTTCTTTGACTCAATAAATGACAACCAACAAACAATGGCCCAGCCGCAAGCACAGCAGTATCCTCAGCCGACAGGGTATCAACAGCCTGATATGCAGATGCCACAACAAACTGCCAATATCCAGCAACAGCAGCAACCTTTCGGTCAGCCAGACAGCCAGCCAACGAATCCATTTGCTCAAATGCAGCAAGGGATGCAGCAGATGAACGTGCAGCAATCGCAACAACCTCAGCTGCAATCTCAATTTACTGGCGCTGGTTTCGGCGGCTACACTCCCCAGTCGTTCGGCCCACAAAACAACATCCCACCCATGTCCCAGAACGGCATGCAGAATTTCACACAGCAACCCGCCATGCCCGAGCCCCTGCAAGCCCAGCCCACCTCCACCAACCCCTTCCGCGCCTCCATGCTCCCACCCGCGCAGGCAGAACCAAAGCTCCTCGGCAATCCCACAGGCGCGTCGCCATCTCTCGGCCGCTCCCCCACAAACCCCTTCGCCAAACACACCATCGGTGGCTTCCAGTCATCGTTGTCGCCCACCTACGAAGGGGCCGTCGCCTCCCCCTTCTCCGTCCCTCAAATCCAATCTCCACAACAAACATCGCCGTTCGCGCCACAGCAGCAGCAGCAACCCCTCCAGCCGACGCCTACGGGCACGAATCCCTTCGCGCGCGGCCTCTCACCTGTGCAGGGCACGCCGTCTCCGCAAGGCGGATTGACAGTCCATGCGACGGGGAGTACGAAGTACGTATCCCCTGCCGAAACTCCCTCCTCCCGTTTATTTCATTTGATGCTGACGAAGTGTACCAGTCCATTCCGCCAGTCCGCCTTCGTAAATCAAGCCACAGGCCTTGGCTGGCAGAACACTGGGTCAGGCACCCTCGGCGGCTTGAACCTGGACGCCGTGCCCACGACGAGCGTGTTCCCCCGGCCTGGCCAACAGCAGCAGCAACAGCAGAATTACTTAGGCTAGGAGCCTGCGATGGGGAGGCTGCGGCTGAGAGGTGGAGACTGCGCGGCAGGCAGGGGCCGTGGGTGTGAAACGGGCATTTAGCAGATGCATGGGTCTTTGAGGGAGGATTTGGAAGAGAAAAGGAAGGGCAAGAGGAGTGCGAGCTGCGGCGCGGCGTTTGGGCGATCGAAGGCGATCTGGGATTGGTGTCCTGGGTCTGGTCATGGATCTGTGTCTTGTCACAGTGACAGCGATAATAGTGCCGGCAGGCACGAGAGCAAGTGCGAGATGGACATCCTCGCGCTGGCGGCGGAACTGAGGGTTTCGCGCGTGAGGCTCTTGTGCCGGGTGGCGCGGGTTAGCAGGATATTGGGGAGCGAGATGTGAGGGCGACGTCGTTTTTGTAATACTATTGCTTCAGGGCAGAGATGGAGCGCAGGAGAGGGCACGCACCGGCGCACGGTCATGAGTAGACATGACCATGAGTGCATAATCACTATTGGCGAAGACTGCAGGAGTGTTGTTGACATGTTGTATATTGTTAAGGATGGTGTGCGATGCATTGTGTATGCTGCTCTATCCCTACCTGTTTGTATGGAGGCCAAATGCATGCTAGCTACCAATGTCCAGTCTCTTCCCAAGTCCAAATGCTATGCCACCACATGTCCAATATCCGATGTAACGCCCTAATCGCGCACCATTCAGTAACCCAATTAAACGCCATAGCTCCTGCCATATGTGCTGCATACATACTCAAAATATCCATATCGACTTCAACGACATGAGTTCCACCAGCCCCCCCCCCCCACCCCCTTGGACAAAAGAATAGACACAGCAAAACGCATCGCTCACGACCCCTTGGGCCGCGGCATTGCACTATGCTTCACGCTCCACCCCTGCATGCTCCTCCTCGCACCTAGCGTCCTCCTCTGCACCCCACCACCCTGCAACGTGCTCATAGAAGTCGTGTGCAGCGTCGTCGCAGGCCGGAACCCCGACGTCACGGGCTCGCTAGGTCGGACTTTATCCTCCGAGGAGGTCACGAATGGCTCATTGTCCGGCTTTGGAGGCGACGATGAGAGGAGCACGTATCTTGAAGACGACTCTTTGGTAGCGGGAGTTCTTCTAGGCTTGCTGGCCATAGGGGCCGTTTTCAGGGTGTGCGTGGGGAAAGATGGGGGTTGGTAGGGGCGGTAGGGGCGGGCAGGTTGTCTGTTTAAGACGTCTGCGATTGGGCGGGTGAAGGTAGCGGGGGTGTTTTGCTGGAGCGGCTGAGGTTTTGGCGTGGGTAATGGGTCTTGCTCTTCAGACATGGAGCTTGCGGAGCGCTTGAAGAAGCCTGTGATGGCGCCCTGGCCTGCAGCGCGCGGCTTGCTTTTCTTCGTTTGTGTGGGGTTCGCACCGAGCCTATTGACCTCTTTGTACACCGGCTTTGATGACGTGCCGAGCACATTGACTTCGCTGTAGGTGTGTTTGGCGGCGGCGTTGGCGCTTGCGAGCAGTCGTGCGTTCTCAGCTTCTTGCTGCAGAGCTCGTACGTCTCGGGCACTAGTGAAACCCGCGTTGCCACCGGCGCTGGTCAGACTCATACTACGCCCCCCTCCCAGGCCCAGTTCGCGCGTCGAGTGCTCTACCTTTGGTCGCTTGGCCCATGGCTCTACTGTGGTGTTCCATCCGTTGGGCCAGGACTCTGTACCATCTATTTCATCTCGTGTATACGGGTATTTGTCGTCCTCTATACGCTCTACTAGGCTTCGAGCAGTTTGAACTTCCGTAGCAAGTGGGCAAGCTCGTCCAAGTATCTGTGCGAGGTCCCTTATAGCGGTGGACCCCATGCTCGGGCCACTTCGACTGAAGAACTTCTGTATACTGGCGTCGTCGACGAACTTTGACAAGACAGTGTCATCCGAGGAAGCAAGTTTCACAGGGCAGCTCAGGTACAAGAGGCCCTTGGCTCTAGTCATACCAACATACAGCAAACGTCTCTCCTCATCGTGGTCTTCTGCTCGAGAATGAGGAATTGACCCCATGTAGACTGCTGGGATGAAGACGACCGGCCATTCAAGTCCTTTGGCGGCGTGAATCGTGGAAATGGTGACCTGACTCACTTCCTCTCCATTGGGCTGTTCCACAGCAGATGACAGAGTGACATTTGCGAGGAACTTCGACAGGATATCAGCAGCCGTATCTTGGCGCTGTTCAATGCCCTCGACGATAGGTAACGCATCGTTGGCGATCTCTTCACCATTTGCCACGCTCGTTGCCATTTGTGTCGCTTGAGAAACGAGTTCCTCGTAATTCGCCCACCGCTCTGTCCAGTCTTCCTTGTATGTGCTCCTCAGGTAGGCTTCGAAATTGATCTTGGTGCTAACATGATCGATAAGACCTAAGAGATCACACGAATCTTCTTGTTGAAGTTTCTTCTGCGATGTCAGGACCAAATTGACGAATGTCTCGATGCCAAGCTGCGCAGGTTTGGCAATTTTCGATCGAGCCATCTTTCTGCCCTGAGCAATAGCTAGGATGTGTTTCCAGAAGGATGTCTTCTCCTCTTCCGCTTCCTTGACGAGGGCTTTGACGGTACTCTCGCCGATCTTCCGTGGCGGGCGATTGATGATGCGCATCAGCACATCATTGCTTTCCGGCTGGTTGATGATGCGTAGGTAGTCAAGCACCAGTTTGATCTCCGCACGGTCGAAAAAGCGCAAGCCACCAACCATGCGATAGGGTATCCCTGTTTTTGCGAGTGCTCTCTCGATTGACAGTGATAGCGTGGCTGAGCGGATGAGGATGGCATGGTCATTGTGGTCTATCAGGCCGGCACTAAGTGTTGTTATCCGTTGGATCTCGTCAACAATCCACCACGCTTCGACTTGCGCAGTGGCAAGATGGCGAAGCGTAGGTTGCTCACCCACGCAATGAGTCGCGATGAGCGGTTTCTCGGGACGCGATTCGTCTTGCTCGATAACAGCCATTGCCGTGGTCAGGATACAGCCAGACGACCGGTAGTTCATCTCGAGATTGATGACGGAAGAGTCAGGATAATCCCTTCGCATCTTGTGGAGGTTCTCAATCTCTGCTGCTCGGAAGCTATATATGCTCTGATCCGGGTCGCCGACGATCGTGATGCGGCCCCTGGCTTGTGCTAAAAGTTTCATTAACTCATATTGCACATTGTTCGTGTCTTGGTATTCATCGATAAGCACGGCCTCTATGCTAGAGACGCATTGAGGGTGTTTTTGAAGAAGCTCCACGCATCGTACGAGCAGGTCATCGTAGTCCAGAAGGTTTTGAGACTTCAGCTGTTCTTCATACTCGAAGTAGACATTTCTAAACTCATGCTGGTCTGCCTTCTTCAGGGTAGCGGCAAACTGCTCTGCGGACACATTGCGGGCCTTCAGTCCAGAGATTCGACTGCGAGCCTGGTCGGGTGGCACAAGGTATTGCCGGCTGTCGATAATCCGCTTGATGATAGACTTGCTGTCGGTGGTGTCGGCAATACCGAAGTTCTTTGGGATACCGATCTCTTGGCCGTACCGAACCAGGAAGCGGCGAGCGACTGAGTGAAAGGTGCCCAAGATCAATTTTTTCTCGTTTCCTTCGCCGACGAAGCCACAGATCCTCTCTTTCATCTCCCGTGCGGCCTTGATGGTGAAGGTGCAGACGACGATGTTCCATGGCTGGAGTCGCTCGTGGTTGACATGATATGCGACGCGTGCCGTGAGTGTTTTCGTTTTGCCAGAGCCGGGCGGCGCCAGGACCTGCAGAACGGACGCAGGGCTGGTGACAGCGCTCCGTTGCGCACCATTGAGGCCGTCTAGCAGCGTCTCCATCGCTGCAGTTCACGGAGGGGCTGTCCGTGTGAACAGTGTCGGGGTGGTTGAAGGACGCGTGGCGCGCTAGTAGAGTGCTTCACCCAAAACGGGAACGGCTCGCCACGCGCTCACGTGACGATAATTAGCGGGCATAGGAGTCTACCTTTCCAGTGGTGGCAGTCCACCTCGCTACGTCAGCTTCAGAGAGTTGGCAACAGTCACACACACACACAGAGACTGCGCCAGGTTGAATCACCTTCGACTCAGCGCGCAATTGCGCGTGCCGCTACCGTTCACCTTGTTCACCTTATACGGAATTGTTCCATCGATGAATGCTAGCGCACGATACTTCGTGACCGCCTTTCCCTTCTCGTGCCTGTAAAACCCAGTAGAAACGACCGGTACGCGCAAGATCTTATATCAGAGTGGATAGCATCAGATATATTAGACTTTGTCTCGACTCCTCACTAGTTCCTGCACTCCAAGCATCTTCAAGGTTCAATGTGCTGCATTAGAGTCCCAGCTCTCAATCTCGGGCTTCGTGCTATAGGTACATCTGGTTGGAGCCAACAACACCTGAGTCATATTCCGAGCTGTCGTGCTAGAAATTCGAATCACCCAACCTGGCATCATATGGCTACTATACAGCTCGATTCCTCGCTTGCATTTGATCTCGAATAACGGTCGGCATCCTGTGCTTATCAGACTGTATCAACTGTATCAAAAAAAATTTACAAGGAAGGTAGTGTTAGAGGTGCAGCGCCCATAATGGATGCGTGAATTAGATTTTTGTCTAGAGCATCATATAAATGATAATATCTCCTTGCAGATCGACTTTCAAGCTTGCTCGGACGTGCGGATCGAGAGCTCTTTCTAAAGCAGATGCAATACAGACTAACCCTTTCCCCGTCCCGCCTTCCTCCAATCTTTAAATAGCAATTGCTTCAACCTGCCGCGTGTGCTACAGAAAAGCACGAAATGTTTCGACGTAATCGACTTCCGATTTCGCGCACGGCATGGCTACTTCTGTGTTCTTCTGAGACTCTGGCGCACGATTACCTAGACATGTTCCCGCAGCGGCAACTGTGAAACCCTCGCGCAACGGAGCTTTCGAAGTCAATGCAAGGATGGAATCATGCATTAGAAGCAAACTGAAGACTTTTATGACGGACGAGGTTTGGATAGAAGATGGACTGCCCTCCCATCCAGGAGTGGGCAGTCGGATTCCGCAGGTGGGTCGTCCAGGCAGTACGACAGCAGCACAAGGTCGCACGGCGCCGGGAACGATTCCAATGTGATGACACAGTAGGTACTACTGAACATCCCATCACGGTAAAGCAACGAAACACCATCCCCTGTAGAATCCCTGTCCCTATCACGTCGGTCAAGCCGTTTGTTTGAAACGATGCGAGATCCCAGCGCTTGCCAGGTCCCCCGAATTTCGTCCCACCACCATTTTGATTTTATTTCCAGACGTCGACGCTCTTCCACGACGTCTTCCTGCAGACGTCCCACGGACTATCAATGCGATTCGTCACTCCGTTGATCGTTTTCCAGCTAAACGATGATCGGAAAACCCCTATCAGATGCAGAAGTCCGATTCGGCAACTGTAGGCTAGGACCGAATGAGCGTTGCACAGCGTACCTACACTGCTACTGGCACACCGCTTTGTCATAGGCTGTCCTACGCGAGTGTCAGAAATCAGATTCCAATAGGTAGTATAGGTACTTTACCCAAAAAAACGAGCATGCGGAGGCCCATGTCTGTGGTTCAACCTCTCGGCGGCGCCACGTAAAATCGGGGGGGGGGGTTTCGGGATCACGTCGTTGGTTCCAGTGTCGGACTAGGCAATGTACCGATTCTCATTGCCCACGGTGACGTTGTTGTTGGTATTTTAAAAGGAGGTGGAGGAAAAGGGGGAGTGAAGCAGGGATCTGAATCGAACAGGGCGTCGTTGTGAGCTGCCTAAGATTATCGGTACAGGCAGATGAAATCTCGTCGACAAGGTGCAACGAGTCTGAATCGATCGCGATGGGCCAGTGTGCAGTTGAGGGATAGACCAGCAGGCAAGCCATCAGCGAGGCGTCTCTCGAGAGGCATGTCGCAGGGATCAAGACCTGTAGGTAGTAGGTAGGTAGGTAGGTAACGAAGGGAGGCTTGATTGCTGAACCTATGTAAAGCGATCACGGAATCGCATAAAACTAACGGGGGAACATTCTGCTTCGAAATGGGTGCCAATCTGCTGTACCACAGATTCTAGTGCGTTGCCGTTCAACACTAGGTAGGTAGGTGTATCTTCAGATCGCTACTCCCATCCTAAGCAATACACGGTCCCGCGCCATCACACTTATCCGGCTTTCCCTGTCCCGCTGGTCCTTGCCACACATCACCCTGCTGCAAACAGTTTGTCGGGAAGATCTGGCTGCTCGCAGTGATGGTCCTCCCGCACGCCTTGGTCGTGGTCGCAGCTGCAGTCGTAGTCTTGAAGGTGGTCGTCACCGGGATACTGGTCACGGGAACTTGAGTGGTAGAAGTTGTCGTCCTCGTAGCAGGAGCGGAAGTTGACGGTGAAACAACTCGGGATGTCGTAGTCGGCGCTGCAGCACCATTGCAGCTGCCTGGCAAGGGCGACCCCAGTGTTGGCTTCGCCTGACAAGTGGATACCTTCAAGCCGATGGTGAGGGAGGCTAGACCATCGGCACCGAGTGGGTCGGCTTCGCCGCTGCCGGAGCACGTCAAGGTGCCGACGTAGGCATTGAAGTTGTACAAACCGCATGGGCAGACATTGCTGACGTCTTTCAAAGACGTAGCACTCATTACCGTCGCGCCATTCCTCTGCAGCGCAAACTTCTGCTGTCCAACACCCATGGGCACAGTCCAGGCGGCAGCACCAGCCGGAGCATTGAAAGTCTGAGTGTTACCTCCGGAAGACACCGATACTTGGCCTGCAGATTTGAGCAGCGAGACCACAAAGACGGAGTCGCTCATCGTTTGCCAGCCATCCGGTCTGCCCTTGAAGTAGTTCCCGCTGCCGTTGTTGGCGTCCTGCAGGGTGGTGTCTGTGGCATCGCAGTTGAGGTCTCGGAGTGTCGGACGGTACCAATACACAAGTTCGTCTTCAGTGATGTATGGTGTTACGTCGGAGGCATCAGCTTTGAAAGCGGCAATGTAGGGCTTGCTCATGTCGAGCCAACCAGCGTGAGGCATGTCATTGGTCCATTTGGAGTTGCCGTCGTCTATAACTATGCGTTAACCACAGAGAGCTTAGCAATATAATGATTGGGAATTAATACCGTAATGTTTCGACTTCAGAGGACCGATGTAATGCGATTCGCCGTAGTCGTTCCAGGTAATGATCTCAATGAAACGAGGCTTCAAAGAAAGAATCTCGTTCCAACGATGGTACCAGAGTAGATCACCAGGGAAAACCCAGTTCTTGGAATATGAGACCTCGGGTCCGAAATGAGTGAAGAACCACGGCGACACGGCTGAGCTGCAATTAGCGACACCGACGGTGGGTTCGGTTCTGCTGCAGGCTTACGGGCAATATACGGTTTGCCAGCCAAGGCTTGCACATAGCGACTATCGCCTTGAGCTACGGTGACATCGGCACCGGGCTTTGGCGCTTTGTTGTTGCCGTCGTTGTCCCATGCCATCCAGTTCAGGGCCCCGTCGACGTTAGCAAAGCTGGTACCATATTCTGGATGGACGTTCGGTGCCCAGAATACGGGAACGCCAGCAGCACTGCGCATGGCAGGCACGTTGAGCTGATCGCCTGCAAAGCTGCTGGCAAATACCTTGCCATCGACCATCAACTGCGCCGGTCTGCTACCATACTGGGCGATCTTCTGGCCCACGACTGAAGCATCTGACGTGCCGTGGTACCAGTTGAAGTCGAACGAGATGAACACTTTCATTCCATTGTTGGCTGCACTTTCGTATGCGAAATTGAGTTGTGTGTCGGTGTAGGAATCAGTGCCAATGTTGAGAGCGAAGGCGTCAATACCAAGGGACTTTGCGCGTCTCATGTCATCATCGTAGTCTGCGGCGGTGGTTCGGTCGCCAACGATACCGATCTATGGCAGATGTCAATTATTGTCGTGCAACCTGAATAGCGGACCAACAACTTACCATGAAATGGCAAAACACCAGCTTGTCACTCTGGGCGAGTACACTCAGCGCCAGGCAGCACAGCAACCCTATGCGGGCCAAGAGGTGTGAGCGAGCCATGGAAAATCGAGCGGCCTTCGACTGAGCTGGTGATCAGCTTTGCGAAACCCTCAATCCATATAAATACGATTTGTTGTCTCTTTCTACGCTGTCGTCCTATACCAGGAAAGGTGGCTATTGATGTCAGCAAATCAAAACATGAGCCGCTGATGCAGCAGTGTGAGCCCGGGAACACACGAAAAGGGACAGCACTTTTCCCGAAGTAAGTAATTCGAATGACCATGTGATACATTTTGGACATCTGGCCTTCCTCAAACGTGTAGAAGCGCTCAGGGTCGAGGTGCCATTGGAGCAGAGTATGCGTTGGCCATGGATGGCAAGCTATCCGCGGGGTTAGGGTAGTCTAGTAGGTAGAGGAGCAGCGACGCTCGATGCAACATCCGTGTTGGGATCAATCTGATCTACCGTACCGACCCGTCCCCTGGCAGTTTCATGAACTTTTGGTGATGGAAAACTGACCTTGCATAGGAAAGGCCCGGTGCAAAAGGCATTACGTCCACTCCCTACCCATGGATATTCAATGCTGAATGCAATGTAGGAGCTGAATTTGCTGGCCCATGGATCGCATTTGCTGTGTCTAGTCTTCGGTTGCGCTTGTCCGTGTGCAAACCGCCCCCAGGCCAGGTTACCTCGCACACAAGAAGCGAAGAAACATCAATATATCTCCCCGCGAAGGCGATCGGCAATGCAACCCGCGGACACGTCTCGGCCCCGGATTCTGCAGACCAGGATACGTGCTGTGGGGATAGAAAGCGGGGTCGATGTCGCCTTGTCTTTAGTTGAACTGGACCTGCCGAATCTGGTAAAAGGCGAGGCAGTGAACAGAAGTTCATTGCATCGAAGCGAGCTCTTTACGGTCGTGTTTGGTACTACCGTGACATAGGAGATACTACTGAGCGTTTTCTAGTTTTCATACCCTGCCAGGGCACAATGATGCGTCCACGGCTCCACGTCGGTATTTTCAGCTTGCGAAGGTAGGACTTTGTAGAGCTAAAGCTACGAGCCTCTGTTGTTCCGAGCCGACATCACTCGGGTAGAGAAGTCGATGAAAAGAACCTCGGGTTGTGGAGAACGGTGCGGGTAGGTAATGGCGAGAGCAATGACGTAAGCATAGGCCCTAGGTACCCATGTGAGTGCACGACTGGGAATCCCACGATGGGAGAAAAGGTGTGGTAAGACGACTTGACGATGGAGGAAGTAACGACATCGCTCCCGCCACAGCTCTACCGGTTGACATGAGGCTAGGTACTATCAAGATCACGTGCCACTGCGAACAATCAATGGGATCGAGGACCTCATCGCTCACAACTCCCACTTATTAGGTAGTGCCTGCAGGACGTCTCTCGTGTAACGTTATCACATTCATTACTTTTGCTCATTTCTCGCGCAACCCAGTCCTGACTCCTTTCTGACCCAAGTGCTGCCAGCGCAGCAAGCGTGCCCCAGCCCCTCCTCGACGCGCCAGCCAGCCAGGTCAAGGTCTACATATCGCAGCAGCCTCCGTTCCTCGCCCTAAGGACACCCCCTTTCTACCCGCACGTAGTGCTCTGGACCTTGCTCGCCGAGGCCCTTACAACCCCGACTAGTACGCTCTACATACCTACCATACCTAGGTACCAGTACCAAGCGGGTTTCCCGACTACCCAGGCCCGCACGCCTCGTCCCTCCTGTTCGCCATTCAATTCCGCGAGGGCTTTTCCTTCGTGCCGCGGCAGAGCATGTGGTCGTGTTCGTCGCTCGCTCGCTTGCCGCTCCTAATGCCCACGATTGATCGATCGATGCGTGTGTGCGGAGGAGGCCTCACATGACGCCTAAGCAATAACCTGCGCCATTGATGGCAACGCACTTCGCCCATGCGGGGTCGTTGCAGCGTTCTCCGCCCTCGCGGGCCAGACATGCTTCTCTGGCCTGCGTGCCCTGGTGCTGGACGACGGCCCATCCGCCTATGGCGCAGCCGGCTATGAACAGCGTGAAGAGCAGCAGTGTAGCTATGATCTGCGCTCGGTTCTTCCTCCCTCTTTTGCGGAGCACTTCGTAGGCCCGTGACCGGCCTTCATGTGTCTCGTATGATGTGTATCCCCTCCGCCACGCAATCGAGTCTAGGATGTCGAAAGATTCGATCGAGGCGGGAGACGTGGGTGTGTCCGATACGATTGATTCTGCATAGTGTGGCTGGAGAATGGTATTCGACAGCGCGGCCTCGTCGTCGGAGTACGGGGAGAACGGAACGGGCATGTAGCTAGCAGCCTTTGGCATAGAGGGCGACAGCGATAGGGAAATCTACGTGCTCGTTCAGCCCACTTTGGTTCTTCCTCTGTGATCTGGATCGATTGGGCATCGACGACTCACAGGTGCCATGCTCGCTTGCTCTGAGCGTGTGGAATGGGTGTACACGCGGGAGCCATCGCCTTTAGGAGCGCTCACAGCATGTGCGGCGGTGAGACGGTGCGTGTCAGTACAGCGACCCCTGCGGCCTTCTCTGTATGATGCACGTCGCCTCCACCTCCGCCTACTCGCCGTTGCCTGTCCGCAAGACGCTGGGCCTATGAAACACAATGCATATCAGCAGCCGGCGCCACTCTGAAACCGCACGCCATCATGCACGGCGCGCGAACACGAACGCCGAAAATGGCAAACAGACCATCTGGCAGCAAACAATGCAGCGCGGCACAAGGGGGATAGCGCTGGTGCTGGTGCTGGTGCAATTTGTTCACGGATATTTTTTGATTGGGGTTTCTCCAACTAATGCTCGCCAATGTGCTTTTTGCTGCAGCCATTCCGCTCGCCGCCCAAAAACAACCTGAAGAAGCCGTGCTATCTACGGACACTCAGACCCTGATTCCTGCTCTCCATGGCTAGGGACGCCATCACGCGCATCTTTTGCTTCCATCGACTTGGAAGCAAAGACGTAAAAGATAAGATCAAAAAGTGAAAGTGATTGACGAAGGGGTATCTCTTCTCGCCGAAGTAAGAAGATGATTGGACGATAGAGCTTGATTGTGTTTTGTGAGTTGCTGGCTGGGGAATCGATCGAAAGCTCCAGTCCACCATCCCCGTATTCAATTTCAGCTTTTCCATCCCGTCCGTCCGACTACGCAGCCCCAAGCACGCTCACACCCAGCGACCCAAATTACGTGTCCATTATACACATGGGAATGCCGGGGGCCGCGCCGGGGACGCACCAAATTGAGTTGACATGTTTTTTGCTTCCACCAAAGTGAGATCACGACCGTTTTTTTTGTATGGTCGCGGAAACAAAGGAAATCGCTAATAAACAATGAAGACTATCTCTGGGACTCCGGGGAACGAAAACGCAAACGCTTGCAATGCCAATGAACTGGACCATGCTATGACGCTCATTCAGATAAACGAGTTTTGATACAGCTGGAACGGGGAACCAGGGTAGCCTGTTGATCTTGGGTCGCTACAGCCGGTACTACCATTGGCCGTCAGTACTGCGGCTGCGGCTGTACGTATGTGTTTTGGTAGTACTGCGCTTGATGCATGTTGGCTGGATGCTCCGGGGTTGGAGTGGTAGGATACGTGGTAGGCGGCATAGGGTGAGACTTGGCCACGAATTGCTCGTTCTCCGGCGTGATGGGCGGGGTGAGGCATCCATGTTGCATGACAGAAGCAGAGTAGTGGGACTTCTGGGGTGTCTGAGGTCCATAAGCATCGATCATTGACTTCGGCTCTTCCAATCCAACAGAGACAGGCGGGGTCGGTGGGGCAGCAGCCCGTCGAGCAATCTGCGCCTGGCGCTGAAGGAACTCGTCTACAGCAGTGGAGACATTGGAGAGGTGCATGGACGAATACTTGCGAGATAGTACTTGCGAAGGCTGGTAGAGGTGGTTGGACAAGCTCATGACGGTCTGGGGGTCGTATGCCGCTGCCCACTCAGACACCTTGTGGTCGTTGCGAGAGAGAATACACCTGGCCAGAGCGAGCGAGGAGCGAGCGAGGATGGATGGTTTGGTTGAGACAAACTCCTTGTGAAAGAGGGCAATCTCAGCGATGTACAAAGACATGTACTCAACCTCGGGATCGTAAGGTCCTTCCGCGAGAGCGACCTGGAGGAAGGCGTCAACTGTGGGGTGCCCAACGATCCAGTTCAGAGTCTGCAGCACATGCCACTCCATCTGGGTGAACATTTCATCGTCGTATAGCGAGCAGCACATCGACTTGAGCTCCCGGATCGTAGGCACACGGTCCTTCTTGTCACCGTACTTAGCAGCGATCAGCAGGGCAGCACAGCCAACTAGCTGATAATGACGCTTGTATACGACACGACGAGAACAGTAGCGGTCAAGAAGGTTGACGGCGAGGAAAAGGGTCTCTGGGAGCAACTGGAACGCAGCGTGAGCTTCAACAAGGAAGTCAAGAAGGTAGGGGCGCATGAACCACTGGATCTCGGTTTGGATGTCGATGGAGTTGACGTCGGGCAGAGTTTGAGACTGCTTGGGGTCAGCAAGGATGCAAGCTTGAGCAACCTTGGGCACAAACCTCCATGTACTCCATATGGTCCATGATATCGTCCTGATATTCATCCGCAGTCAATCTTGACAGTTCCTCTGCGAGAGCCCTCTGCTGCATGCGGGCGATGGCCCGGGCACGATCCCTCTCTTCTGCGCGGGCGGCGTATAGACCGTCATCTTGTGCCTCGACAAAGTAAGAATTGCATTGTCCGTAGCGGGACAAGGGTTGTCGGAAAGCCATTGTAGTGTTTGGTATTTCGAAAGAATGGACGTCGGTCTCCTGGATAGACTATATACTGGGAGGATTACGCTCTGAGGTGAGACTGGTTGCTCGAAGAGCGGTACTAGAGAGCGGCAGCCGGGTAGGCAATGGGTAAAAGGACTGTAATTAGTTGGATGATTTTGAGAGTCCCGAGGTATTGAGAGGCCGGGAGCTGATATAATAGAACCTAGAATGATACGGTGTGAGCAAGATGGTACGCAAGGTGGAACGTGAGATGCCATACCTGAAAATTAAATAATTACTTGAAAGAGTGAAGGACGGGAACCGCGAAGTCCGTAGGGACGAATGCAAGACAGGTCCAAGAAATCGTGTCCCTTGCTAGCAGCATCCGATAGCCGGGTTGGAATGGGCGGCGGCTGCTATCCTGAGAGAGGGAGAGCTCGTAGATGGGGCAGAGCACGAGTTAACGAGTCCGCCGGTTGATTGCAGAGTTAGTGGATCGCCAAGACAGCGGGGAATGCGCGGATTCCAGATCTGGCAATCACGAACTTGACGAAGTCATTAGCTGTGTGGGGTGGAGTGGCAGCTGAGTCTGTACGTACGCTGGGAGCGGTCCTGGGGGATAGGATCGAGTGGAGGCGGGTGGCAGCTGTGTGTTACGACGTAATGGTACAGGACTATGCAATCGTTTAGTTAGCATGCGTTGCAGGGCTTTCGATTGCAACAAGGACGTCGAAGGTGTGTCCACAGGTAGGGTCTCGAAGGGCAGGGTTGCATCCAATGAGATGGGGGTAGGGGTGGGAAATTGTTGGAATGCGAGTGTCTCCTGATGGAGAAAAGACGTAAGACGGGTCCCTAGGATCGAGGCTCGCGGTGGCGGGCGGAAGCAGGCCGCTGGTAACAAGCGCAATTCACCGCCACTGTAACACGTTTGCAGCGGCGTTGGATCCAACGCTGCCCGTGCTCAACAAGGCGGCGAGCATCGGTGAAGCGTGAAGGCGAAATGCAAACGCGGAGATTGCGATAATGCAGCGCAGAAGACATGGTAGCCTAGCAAGACACGTCTCGAGCGCGTAAGAATCCGGCGGTCACTTGGTATGCAGCGTCCCTCGAGCACCCACACATCCAATTTCAACCCTGCGCTGGGCCGTCGACACCCGCATCACACCACGCACACAACCCGCGTGCCTTTCAGCCATGCCGCCACCACCGGGGTCCATTTCGTTGCCATGGATGCTATTTGTTCAGGGCGTTGTTGAGGGCGTTGTTGAGGGCGTTTGTTGGAGCCAGAAGAGATGGCGAGTCGCAGCTTCCGTGCTGATGTCGAGTCGCAGCTTCCGTGCTGATGTCAAACGGGCAGGGTCGGTCCAACGGTTGCCGAGCGGTGAGGACTGGGGCGTGCGGTCGAGTCCGGGAACATGACGGTGTATTTTGCCATGAAAAAAAAAGAAAGAGAAGAGAAGAAAGAGAAAGCAAAAAGCGAGAGAAAAACGTACCCTGTACAACACACCAGATGATTGAACGTCTGCACCGCTTGTCGAAGCACGAGGCGGAGGGAGAGGGAGAGGCGGAGGGAGAGTTGGGAGGGTGACGGGTGCGAGTGCGAGTGCAAGCGTCTCGTGCAGGGCTTGGTGGCAATGGCGGAGGAGAGGTCTCGGTGGGAGTGGCGGAGGAGAGGATGGAGGGAGGATGGACGGGGCAAAAGGCACAGGGTGTCTGTACGGTTCGTCGAGTCCTGTTCGGGAGAGAATGCGGCCGGGGCTTGGGGAAGCAGTGGGAGCAGTGGGAGCAGTGGGAGCAGGATTGGGAGTTATAAGGAGAGATGGATGTGAAACGTTCAGCTCTCCATCAGATCCTGCACTAGCTGCTCCGACCGTGGTGAGAAGGCGGATAGGGAGGAGGTGAGGGAGAGGTGAGAGGATGGGCAGAAGTAGACGGGGCCAAGGCTGAAATCACAGGCCAGCAGCGGCCAGCATCAGGCGGTGGAGCTCTGGTGGTGGATGCGTGGAGCTAGGCTGCATGCGCGCCCAGAGCAAGGAACCACCGGCCGCACCTAACCAATCGCCCCCTGGTGGTCCGGCGTCGTGCGGCGTGAAGGCAGGATGGGCTTCTTTCTTTGTTGCATCCGGCAGCTGGTCAGGAACACGTTCCCTCCTTCACGCGTCGCGCTGCCCACTATCCACGGCGCGCCAGGCCGGGCCGTGGCTGCATGCTGTGGTGCGCTCTGCTTGGAGAGAGACGGCGCACCAATACTGCGAGCAGTGCGCGGCGCGGGGGGCAGCGTGCGACGTGCGGGCGGCTGTCACGGTGCGGTGGAGGGTGACGGTAGATGGTGGACGGGAAATGCTGGGCGGTGGGCGGTGGAAGCTGGACGGGAAATGCTGGGCGGTGGACGGTGGAAGCTGGACGGGAAAGGCTCGACGCTCGACGCTCGACGCTCGACACTCGACAGCTGGACGCTGTGAACGAAGAGCTTCTTCCGTCCCATGGCACACGGCTCTCCACGCGTCGACTCGACCTGTCTCTCTACCTCTACGCGCGACCTGTACATGGATGCACATGGATGGCCACGTCCGCTCAGCCACTCATGCGTCGGCGTCGGCGCGAACACGCGACCACGAAACAAGCTGCAACTTGCAAGTGGGAAAGCCAGCTCGCCAAGGCCTGCTGATATCTTTAGGCAGTGCCGCCGTCAGGCCTTTCCCACAGCGCATGCATGCAAACTGCGAGGTTCCCCCCCTGGGCTCGGACCGTCGTTCGTTCTTTGTACGCTGACTTGGTGCCGACCGCGCCGTCTCTCCTTTTAGTTGCGGCGGCTTATAGCCAGCCATGCATCCACCCATCCATCCATCCATCCACCCATCCATCCATCCATCCACCCATCCATGCATCCATCTATCCCGCTCCACGCCATGCCATGCCTGCCATACCGTGGCATCAGAACGCGTTCCCATCTCGCACCACGCCATGGCTGGCTGGCCGACTGCCCACCCACTGCCAATATCCACTGCCAATACCCACTGCCAATACCCACTGCCCACTCGCTGTAGCGTGCAGCCCGCTCTCGTTGCTTCTGCGTCGAAACTACCGTGGCAGAAACTCGTCGCTACCGACCTTCCACCCGGCGTAATACAGTCACTCCTTACGCCGGCCTTCTGCAGCAGCCCCAAGATCGTCCGACACCCACACCCGGCCCTCAATTTCTGCCTCTGTCGTCGGACGGACGGGCGGCGAATCGACAAACGTCCATGCTGACCATGCCTCGCTCGCCTTGTCTAATTGCTTTCCCACACGCAATCTCATCATCTCACACGTCGAGTTGCCAGTGCGTCCTTCTAGCTCGCTTCTCGAAATTGCCAACTTCGTGTGCATGGGGCCTCTCCCATTGACGTTGAGCCGTTCCGGAAAGCTCCCTTGCGGAGCCTCGCCACATGCGGGGGTTGGTGTGTGTGTGCACCGTGATGCTTGACCCTTCCAACATGCTGCCATGCGGACCAGCAATCGTCTGGGACGGACGTGACAAAGAGCCGTACACTTGGTCTGGCCTCGCCCGGCCATGAGCACATCAACCATCACCGTCGTAGGTCACTCAGCCCTCGGCACGCGTCTTCAGCTGCATGCAGGATGCGAGTCTTGTCTTTGAATCAAAAGGCAGACGGGCGGCGTTGATTCGGTGGTGGGCCACGCATCGCCTGCGAATCCGAGAGATGGGTTAGCAGTAGACTAGCCCATCTCCCGCGCTCCCTACATGGCACCGCGCAAGCAGTCCTCCCAGTCCAACGCTGCCGTTGCGTCCTACTTTCTTGGTTCGCCCCCGCGTCTCCATGAATCCATCTTGATGGCTGCTGCAGCTATCTAGCCCGTACCGGCCGCCGTCCGATGTGTACGGCACTGCCTGCCAGCCTGCCAGCCACACGACTGCAGCTCAGCTCGTCTCGCCTCGCCTCGCCTCATCCCGTCTCGCCTCGCCTCGCCTCATCCCGTCTCGTCCCGCCTGATCTCACATTATGTCACAGTCGCGAACGCGAGCGCGTCTTTGTACTGCTGCTGCCGTCAAAGCACACGCGACAGCGGCGCGACAAGACTACCGTACACGGTACAGCCTCTTAGGTAGTAGGTACTATTTCCGATCCCGCCGCCGTGCACGCCAGGCCCTGGAGAGACGCACGTCTCGTGTGCAGACTGCACAGTGCAGTGCAGTGGACCCAATGCCCCAAGGCCCCAATGCCTAGGCGACGACCCGTCGACGCTCCTTGCCTCGCTGCTGTCGTCTGTACCCAAATTTTCGACGTCGTGCGGGTCCTCGACCACTTCTGTCAATCGTCTCCCAGAGCAACGAGAAGCCTTCCAGCTGCCTCTCTCTGGTCGCGAGCTCTCTGAAAAGCGGGCTGCGTAACACGGCCGATGCACACGGCGGCTTCCCTTCCTAGTCAGTAGCGCTCGCGGCTCCAGTCGCTCGCTCTACTATGTACACAGTACAGGACCGTAACACGGCCACGACAGCGCTGCTTCATCTTCACACAGCCGCAAGCAAACTTTTGACGGCTGCACATAATCACTGCTACCCCCGCTGCGAGGCTGTCACTGCAGCACCCGACGGCATATCCCCAGCACCGTGGCCTGCAGTCAGACATCTGCCTCCCTGCCAGAGGCCTCCTTGCCAGATGCCTCCGCTCAATCAAGTAGTGAGCGTAGCAGCCACGATAATCACTTGTTTCGAACCATGTCGTGCCGGCTCCTGAGAGTCAGACCGGTCCGGACCCGCAGCCGTCCTTGTCCGATGAGGAGGGAGCCTTATGGATCGTCGCTCACACCCACGTCAGTCTCCGCTCGGAGACACAATTGACCGTCTTGACCGTCTTG
This sequence comes from Paraphaeosphaeria minitans, assembly GCA_015832175.1. Lineage (NCBI taxonomy): Eukaryota > Fungi > Ascomycota > Dothideomycetes > Pleosporales > Didymosphaeriaceae > Paraphaeosphaeria > Paraphaeosphaeria minitans. The sequence goes on from WJXW01000006.1 coordinate 998,625, forward strand.
ATGCCTAGCCCACGCGCGAAAAATGCGCGTTCCTGTCTCGCCGTTGGGATGCGCGTTGGGCAAAATCCACTTGCTGATTGATGGCGCTGCAGCCCGTGGTAGCCAATATCGAACCCCACACCGGCGGCATTCAGCCCCCGTGGAAGGCTAGCCGACTCCCCTGGACGCATTCTCAATTACGGTCCTGTGACATCAGCTCGGTCGCCGAAACCTTACTAATAATTAACCTGACTGGCTAGCTGATGCCTCCCATTCTCGGGTGCCGGAATCTCGCCATCGTCAGTCAAGGTGGGTTTCGACTTTTCGCCGTAGCAACCACCTTCCTTTCTTCCATTCAATTACTCAGTCATTGCACGTCGCCCATGATTAGCGAACTGCTGAGGGGCGCCCGTCTAGTTTTTTCCCCAAAGGATTCGTCGACAAAAATCCTTTCATCGTCACAGCAACCGGGCGCCAGCAGAGTGTTCCGCAGCAACCGCACCTCTAGTCTGGAGCCAGTGCCCTTTCCACGCTTATCAATGCCTCATCCGCCCATTCACAAAGATGTGAACGCACTGAGGGCTCCTCGGCGTGTAAAACTTTCCCGCCATATCCAATGCACAGTGCAGCCAGGCGCCCAAACCGCTGCAGACCCTTCAGCAGCCTGGGCTCCCGTTGCGTCAACAGGACCCTTCAAGACCCGTTCTGAGACGCAATCTACGACCCTGTTGCTATGACTATCCCTATGCCCCTTGTAGACCCTTATTTCTCGACCATTTCGCCTGGTGCACAGCGCTTCGTGCACTCCGTTGGAGCACCGTCTGTGAGCGGTTCTCAGGGGCCACGGACGGCTTCGACGGCGCCTTGAGTCTTGTCAAGGGTCCATCGGAGATGTAAACTCATGCTACGAGTCAGCTCAGGATGGATTGGACGGTGGTGGGTGGGTGTTAAGGAGGTGTCTGTGCTGGGAACCGAGGACGCCTAGGAGAGGTGCGGTTATGTGACGTTGTCGGGAGCGGAGAAACTTTAGTGCGGCTGATTGGCGCGACTGTGATTGGATGCATGACGATTGACCACGGCTACGGTTGAAAACAGCATTGTCTGCATCTGACATCCTTCTAGTTTGCTTGCTCGTCGCTGCGGATTTTTGCGGATGGCAGTACGAGGCCTTGCAGGCATCAAATGTGAAGGGTCCGGGTTCGGGCCCAGAACTAGGTAACTACCTACCCTACCTCCAGGAGATCGAACACAACAAATGTCACCTACAACTCAAGACCTAGACCTCAATTTTATTCCGAGAAATGGATGTATTCTCTTGCCACAAGAAGCCCGCCACCATCCCAAAGACTAACGATCCCTGAACTCTCCGGCCTACAGTACCCAGAATTCCCTTTTACTCCCCGTCGCATTCCTCCCCGTCTCCAGCTGACCTCTCACTCCCATCACCGCACCCTCCTCCATCCTTTACATCGACGTCATACCGCGCGCGCTCCCTTGCACCGAACCTCGTTCTTTTCCGTCGGACACTGTCCTTAGCGGGAAGTACGAGATCGTAAGCGCCGCAGGAATCCAAGCTGCTATGCAATGTCGTGCTTTGTTAAGGACCGGGTATGGATGGCAGTGTTGTGTCCGTGCATCGGGTCGTTTGCGTTTGTGCCATGGCTTCATCCACTGGCATGGTGGAAGTCCATCGTAGCTTTTGGTTTTTGCGAGCGTGGGAGAAGTCCCCGTGTACGATATCACGCTAACTACATACATAGATGTGCGAGTAAACCTCACTTTGCGATGCCGATGCTCTGCGTGCGTCGGATGGCATGCGCGGCACGACTTTGGACGCTCGTGTACACCACTCCACGCATGGACCGCCTCCGCCAACGTACAGGAGCCTCGATGGCGTCTTGTTGCAGTCCAAGCACAGAGACCAGTTTTCCAAGACAGACTGGCTGAATGCTACAGGTGCACTCTAGCTCCCATGGATCATGCCGTTCGTCAAGATCCTTCCTCCAAAAAGACCCAAGGTCTTGAGAACCCGGGAGCCATGTTCGTATCTTCCCTATCTCCGGCACGACACATATTCAGTCGAAAGACCCAAACCATATCTCGTCATCGGGTCCTGCGCCCTTCTCGATGCCTTCTGCAGCACACAAGCCCTTCACATCATCGGGCAGCGACCACTTTGCAATCTCATCGGCCCGGGTGACAAACTGCATCAGCAGCCCCGCCTCGTTATGCCACGCCAAGTGGCAGTGGAAAGGCCAAACACCCGCATTATCGGCAACGAACCGGATCAGCGTCCATCCAAATGCTTCCACACTAGCCGTATCGCGGCGGAGCGGGTTTGTCAGGTCAAGCGTGTCGTACAGGTCCTCGGGGGATATCCATGGCCTGACCCGAGCACGAAGAACTTGTACCCGTGGAGGTGAAAAGGGTGGTTGCCGTCGTCAAAGTTCTGGATGAGGATGTCGATCGTGCGGATGCCGGTTGTCTGGTATACGAGCGTGTGCTTGGCGTCGAAGCCGGTGTTGATGCCGAAGGGGTAGGAGAGATAATACATGTGCGGCTCCTGCTTCTGCTCGTACGCCAATATGAGCGTGTTCAGGGTTGGTTGGGACAGGTTGGTGCGGTAGGAGCTGTCGTTCAAGAAGCCTCTACTGAGACGCCAGTCTTTGATCTGGAAGCTGGATCGCAGGTAGACTTGGTCGTCTGCTTTCTCGGGCGCGGCGATTGCTTGGACGGGTTTCAGGGCGCTGACATTGAGATCGCGGCATTCGAGCTCGATGATCTCCGGCCAGTCTTTGCTTGCGGGTTCGACTACCACGCTAGGTGTTTGATACCGGATGACTGCGCGGACCTCTTCTTTCAGCTCGGGCTCTTCATACGCGAAGCAGTGGCGGACCATGCGCGCCCTCATCCAGTACAAGTCTTTGTTGACTTTGGGCGGTGGTACCACGATGCTGTAGCGCTGCGCGGGGTTGATATTCAGACGGTGGATGGACTGTGGGTATACATCTGTCCCATCCACTTCCGTGAGAAAGAACTCGTGCTCGTCAATCTGGATTTGGAACTCGGCGAAGGCTCCGACGTTGATGAAGCGGATTCTGGTGTTGTATCTGGTCGACAGGTCAAAGAGGGCATTCGTCCGATCTATTGACGAACAGTTGCGGTTCGGCAAGTCTGTGCAGTTGCGAGCACCGCGGCCGTTGATCAGTGCGGACTGCGGCACTGGCTCTTCGTTCTCGTTTCCAGGTTGGAGGTATTGCACGAGCAGTTTCGAGGAGAGGTCGTAGTAGTGGTCCGACACCATAACGACTCTATCCTGACCGTACGGTACTTTCTGCAGCCTATCTTCCTCACTGCCCTTGGCATGGATGACTATAGGCCCCACGAGTCCGTCCGCGGCTTGCATGGCCATGTGGCTGTGGTACCAGTATGTACCCGTTTGACCAGTCACGTTGAAGCGGTACGTGAACGACTGTCCATGTGCGATGGGGCACTGCGAGATCCCCACGGTGCCGTCCATGAAATTCGTTCCGTTTTGGAACATGCCATGCCAATGGATTGAAGTGGCATTTGAGGCCTCGTTGCGTACGTGGACGACGATCTCGTCGCCTTCGTTACATTCGATCAAGGGACCAGGAAATATACCGTTTATCAACGTCATGGGTCGGTATACTCCGTCTGGATTCAAGTCGTACTCAGAGATTGTCCAGTCGTACTCCCTGGTGGCCGGTTCCGCGTCAAAGTTCCACTTCGAGTCGAGAATGTATTCTTCTTCTGGACGCAGTCGAGCAGCATTGGTGTCATTGGAGGAGACATTCCGACGAGATAGAAATGAGTGGATCAGAAGACCAACCGTCCAAGCTAAAAGGAGTGTCACGATAAGTATCCTGCTCAGTCAGAAGTACTCAAGCAAGCCTGAAAACCCTGCTTTCTCACCTCAACCAATTCCGTCTCAGCCGCTGAGCTGTCGACTCTAATGATCTACTCCCGAAGCCTTCTTTTGTTCCTAGCTCCTCTACGTCGGACGCCTCGCTGCTATCTTCTGAATCCACTGCATCCTCGAGAAGCCCTGCCCGCTCTTCTTCGTGTTCTGCATCCTTTCTTTCGCTTAGCTGGAACACCTCGTGACGAGCCATAACAGGTGTTGTTCCTGCCTCCCTTCTCTTAAGCAGTCCAAAATGTTACGCTCTGCCGAGCTCGCGTCGGTTGCCGTGATCCCGAATCCTAGTGCCTACCTGCATCCAAGTGCAATCCGCGATGTTGATGTGCGATGGTAAGTCTCTGGGCGGAATACTCTCACGAGACCACGTTGTCCCAAGCCAACAATGATTGATGGAAATTGCCACGGGGACTCGGCAATGGGGCACATGCGGCGCAATCTTCGTTTTCACCGGGATACGGTGGCTGACAGAAGATCATGCCGAGACCCTTGGCTGCGTCCAATGAGGGAAGGATGCTTAAACACGCCTTCTACTACGAGAACAAAGCCCCTGCAACACCTTCCCACCAAAGCTTAATTGCAATGCACTTGCCAGGGCCCCCAACAGCTCACACTGCACATGTTATGTAGAAACGGCGTGATTCGTGCTTGTGCAAGTCTTGCGCAGGCCCTCCCCCTCCCTCACCCCACCGGAGATGATTGACGGCTTGCAAACGATCACCCCTCGGAGGCGCCACCGCTGTGCTGGAAATCTTATATTAGGGTATACATCATGGGAATTGGCCCTGCATCTGATGAGGCATTGGCACCGTCGACTGCACTTCATTCTTTAGTCGTTGACTCCCGGGCTTTCTTTCTGCGCGTTCTGCGTTGAGGCAATACAGGCCAAAATGGTCTCTTCACTACTCCTCTCGGTGTCGCTGCTCGCCAGCGCCGCCGTTGCTGCGCCCAAGCAGCCATCCGGCGGGCACAAGACCTCGGACTGGGTCAAGGGCAAGGCTTTCGACCGTGTGGCGATCATCTGGCTCGAGAACACCGACTACGACCTTGCGATTGGCGACCCAAACTTGAAATCGCTGGCCGAGAAGGGCATCACGCTCACCAACCACTTTGCGCTAACGCACCCGTCAATGCCCAACTATGCCGCTGCCATCTCCGGTGACTACTACGGCATCAACCACGATGACATGACTGCAATCCCTTCCAACGTTTCGACCATCGTGGACCTGTTGGAAGCAAAGAAGATCTCGTGGGGGGCGTACCAGGAAGACATGCCTTACACTGGTTTCCAGGGTTTTGACTACAGGAACCAGAAGACTGGTGCGAACGACTATGTCCGCAAGCACAACCCTCCGGTCCTGTACGATTCTGTTGCGGAACAGACCAGCCGCCTGAATCAGATCAAGAACTTGACCCTCTTCTACGAGGATCTCAAGGCGGATGCTCTGCCCCAGTGGATGTTCATCACTCCCAACATGACCTCCGATGGCCACGACTCGACCGTGACCGTTGCTGGCACGTGGTCGAAGAACTTCCTTGAACCGCTCCTGAATGACAAGAAGTTCATGAAGAACACCCTAGTCATGCTCACCTTCGACGAGAACCACACCTACACCCAGCAGAACCGCATCCTCGCTATTCTCCTCGGCGATGCCGTCCCTAAGAAGCTCGTCGGCACCTCGGACAGCAACTTCTACAACCACTACAGCGAGATTGCCACCGTTCAGGCTAACTGGGGCCTCGACACCCTCGGTCGCTGGGATGTTGGCGCCAACGTGTTCGACTTTGTAGCGAAGAAGACCGGTGACGACGTTAGGCATTGGTCCGGCAAGACTCCTCTGTCGCAGATGTACTGGAACGTGTCGTACGCTGGCAAGCTCAACAACAAGAACACCTCCGTCCCGTGGCCTATCCCTGCAACCAAGTTGAAGCATAACGGACGCAAGGTCGCCGATGTTGTCAAGAAGACCTGGAGCTCGTTGGAGAAGGACTCCGCTTACACCACTGCGCTTGAAGTTCCCGATGGTCTGCACCCCGAGCCTGAGTTCAAACATGCCCAGAAGACCAAGTGGTAGACGTGGAGTTGATGATATATATGTAGATACGATCTCCTGATACATGATTGTAGCTCGTAGTAGATTATTGAGACGCCATGTCGGCAGCCTCGTCCGTACAAACCTGGCCTAAAATTGTACCTACTCAGTACTCTTCATATTTAACGCGCTGAGATACTCCAGATTCGTGTACGAGCAGGTGAAGCGGTCGACAATGTATTGTGGTGACGTTGTGAAGCTGTGTTTGGATCCACACGCACGGACGCCGTCTCAACGAGAACCTTTTTCGTAACCAGACCCCAACCTCATATTCAGCCTTCTTTCTGAATCCGATCCGAACCATCGGCAAACCCGATCAACTTGATCAAACGACACTGGAGAGTGTACGCAGGGGGCTTTTATGTGTCAGGCACCTCGAGCCTCCAAAGAAGTCGCTGCGTTGATCACCTGGCAGCACTTTTCAACCCCGTTGACCAGCGATGCTCACAACGGGACAAGGCTACCTACCGTTCTAGACAAGATAGCCAGGGAATGGCGAAAAAAAAAAAAAGTTTCCGCAGGCACCTCTTCGAACTTTGTCAGTAGCGATGCTCTCTTCAACAATATCTCGGGTACCCGCATATGGCTCAGATGCGCACATAGGCCCAGCGTTTCATCTCTCATGCGTACACCGTGAACCAGGCCTTTCGTGCCGGAAATGCCAAGCAGGTGTACACTAGGGCATACTACACAGCATCAAATACCCTGCCTACGCGGATGATTTGTCAAATCAAGGTCTCACCCGTACGCCCACTTGGGAATCGAGGTGGCCGGAGTACTTTGGACACTCTCCATTGCAGAATTCCGAATATATCACTAGACAAAGAAGCAGTTGCGGAGCGTTGCTTGTTCCTTCCTTCGAAGTATCTCCCGAAACATGGCGAGGCTTCAGAGGTAGGATCAAAACGCACAAGCTTGCGGTCAGCGGACTGACCTCTCTAAGCGCTGTTCAGGCCTCAGCCCCGCTGGCCGGGTACCAAGTCGTGCAATCCAGAAGGGGCGCCGCGCAGGCTGTGTCCTTTTGCGATCCATACATTGCTTTTGACTTGGACATGGATGCGATTTCTGGTTCTCAACATTGAGTTTGGGGGGCTAATTTGGGGGCTGCAGGCCTCTTCTGTTATCATTCAAGTGCACGCCGTTTTCACTCTCGACTTCTTCCTACATCTCGAATTCCACTCGCTACCTGAGTTCGCTAATTGTTGCACGATGCTTAACCTACTTCTGTTCGCGTTTTTTCTGGAAGTCTTCGCGCATGTTGACGCTTCTCCTATAGATGCGACATTTGATACGGCGCATCCGACGATCACACAGCGCGCTGAGTTGTTTATGCGCGAGCAACCGGCCTTGAGTTTAGTCGGTTACTATACAATCACAGATACGGACGGCAATGCATGGAGTACTTCAACCTTTCACGGTATCATCCAGGAACGCGCTAATACGTGCTGTAAAGTCACCTCCTCTGAAAAGCCAGGCTCCGTCGCAACCTTCCGTGATAGCACATTGGTAGATTGGTGCATTGATGACTCACAATACCTTTCCGCGACTTGCCCTTCTGCATATTGGACGTCATGCGATGGTTCTACTCTACTAATGTCGGAGGGTGGAATCTCACCTTGCGCTGGAACATCAACATGCGACTACGATGTCATCTACACCGGAAGCAAAGTCGACACAGGAATTCCGCTGCGATGGTATCACTGCATAGGTCGCAACTTTCTTCGGTTTTATCGCGATGTACCATCAGGCACTTTGATCGAAGATGCGCCCCGTACTAAAACTTCATCGACCGAAAGCTCCTCTGAGATTCCCTCGGACTCATCCTCTACCGAGACAACCGCAAGTCCCGCCTCGACAGGCACAAGTCTTGCCTCACAGACTTCAGACCCCACGAGCTCATCCACACCGACACCCTCAACTGAGCCTGTGAAGGAGAAGGAACCAAGCAAAGCCTGGATCGCAGGCGTAGTCATCGGCATAGTCGGCCTTCTTGCCGTGGCAGGAATGGGATTCTATCTTTGGAGTCGCCGCAGCTCGCATGCGTACGGTCCTGCGTCGCAAGCTCCACCACCAGGTCCACCGCAAGCACACATTCAACCCGTATACCCACCCCAACAGACAGCAAACTTCCCATCGCAACAAGCATATGGAAACGGACCGAGTCCACATCTTCAGCCTGAATCACCAAACATGGGCGCGTTCGATGGCCAGGGGGCTAAGCCGCTGGATAATACAGTGTACGGAGGGTACGCCGCACAGCAGTATGGTGGTCCACCACCAGGCATCGGGACGGTGCAGATGCCACAGTCGAGCCCGGAGGTGCAGCCGCAGATGGTGGCGAACGTGCATGAACTGTCGGAATTAGCACCTTCTGCAGGGCGATGATGGACTTGATATGGAGAAAGCGCAGAAAGTTTGCGTGTTCACAGGGGCCAGAGACGCTTTCTTGTAGGTACCTAGGTACTTTGTTTTGGATATCCATCTGATGTCAGTTCCATGTGCTCAATACGTGTCTCGGGAAATTACCACATGAACCAAGCCTTTCAACCATGCTCATCAAAGAAAGAGCATATGAGCAAGTAAGTCTTGAAGGAATGTTTGCTCCACTAGGTAGGTATTCGCGTTCACGTCTTCGGTGGCTATACCGGTACCATCCGCCTTGCTGTTCTACAATTGATAGCTTTTGCATGCTTGGAACTGGTATTATAGGTTGGAATTTTGCACTTTGAGAAGAACGAGTATGGATGCATTAACAAATGTGATCTGTTATGCTAGGTCAAGTCAGGTGACATGGCGAATGTTGTGCACGGACCTTCGTGTTTGTTTACGATGCGCTTGCCATCCGAAGCGAGCAACGACTGCACCAACACTACCACCTCGACCCCGCGCAACCGTATAGCATGGCGACCGACGACGCCAAAGAGAACATTGCGGACGGGCTGGGTGCCGGGCTGTCCTTCAAGACGCCTTTGGCACCTTCACCGAAGAAGCGCAAGAGCAAGACGCGCAGCAAGAGCATCGGGCCTAGTGGGCTCTCGACACTTGAAGAGAAGCCCTCCGCGCTCAAGGAAAGCAATGGGAACAGGCGCAAGGTATGCGCAAATATGCGCGTCATAGTATGCGCAGGGTATTGACAGCGCGCAGTCCGCCTTTCCCGCCGTTAAATCAATCCTTGTAACCAACGACATCGACGAGAAGAAGCGCCGCGAAGCGCGTCGCAAATCGCTGGGTAAGAGGCGCACATTACTGAGAGAGAGAAACATGCTGACGTGACCATAGCACGGCGACGCGTGTCTTTCAACCCGGAAGCGACATTACACAGTTGGGATATAGTAGCCTACGCGCACGACGAGACGTCTTCCACAGTATCCGATGCAACGCGACGAGCCTCCGCTGTATCGAAGAAGCCTGCACAGCCATCGTCCGACGCCGAAGAGCCGCCCTCTACGCCACCAGAGCGCGACGAGGATCCTGAACCCGAATCCGGATCGTCGCCTGCCAACCAGCGCGATGCACACAAGAAGAAGAACCGCCACCGCAGCTCGGGCATACCGCCAATGAATTTCAACAACCCGGACGACATCCTTTCCTCGAGCCCGTTGATCGAGAACACTTCTCCTGCAAAGAATGCACTGCAAGACGAGGGCGACGATATGCCTGGAGAGAACGATTCGCAGAGCAGCGCACGCCTCGATGCTGCGCTGCGAAAGGCTTCTGAGCTTGCGGGCACCCAAAAGCTGGACTTGGACAGTGACGAAGACATGTCCATGGTCATAGCAGAGGACGACATTACGACATCTTTCAAGCCGTGGGCTAAGAAGAACCAGTCGATGGATTTCGAGGACCAGGAAAATGAGGATCCGTTTGCCAAATCAGACGAGAGTGCAGACGAAGACATGAGCATGGACATAACGCGCGCCGTAGGCAAGATTGTGGCCCAGCAAGAGCCTGAAAGCCCCGGGTCAGACGATATGAGCATGGACCTTACAACAGCTATTGGCAGCATCAAGCAAGCTCCCGCCAAAAACTTACCTAGCCGTAGGAAGAGCCTCAAGCGCCTCGTTTCGATGCTTGAGCCCTCACAGGGCAGCCCAGCAAAGCGTCCATCAAGCCGCCGGACCAGTCTTCGTTCTCAAGCCATTTCGGAGGAAACTTCAACGGATGACCAGACCATGGATTTCACAGTGGCCATTGGAGCCATCACGAGTGAGACCACACCGCACACTCAACCGCCTTCTAAGAGGACTCGCGCAAGCGTGGACAGCTCATTTGGTGACGAAACAATGGACTTCACTATTGCTGTAGGCAGCATCAAGGGCGTTAAACCAGCACCCGAAGAAGATGCTTCGAAGGAGCCAGAGCTTGAGCAAGAAGATGAGGACGAGGACATGGATATGTCGATGGAGTTTACGACAGTTGTCGGCCCCGGGATTAAACGCATAGTCAAGGCTCCGGAACAGGTTGCACAAGAGGCTGTGACTAGCCCGACACCAGTCAAGAGGAACACTCCCACGCCTCAGAAATCACCGAGGAAGTCGCCAGGCCGGTTACTGTATCCAGATCTAACCGCAGCGCTATCAACGAGCCCGCAGAAGGCACTAAAGATAACGCCGTCCAAGTTACCTGGTCAGCCTCGTCGTAGCCTCAATGTTGCTACTCCTGAAACGAAGCCTGGGCAGCAGCGCATTGAAGACTTTGAACCTTCACCATTTGTACGCAGCACGCCGCAGAGTTTGTCGAAGCCCAGAGACATTGTTTCTACACCTAAGTCACAACCGCGAAATGCGCCGTTGATCATACCGAACGATCCCATCGAAGCTCCTTTACTCAGTCGACGACGCTCATCCCTGTCCAACGTTCAGTTTAGTCCACTGGTCAAAGTAGCAGAAGAGCCAACGTTGCGGAGCGCCGCTATACTTTCGAACAACATCAAGCTGCTCTCGACACCCAGAAAACAGACACTTATATCCCCTGTCAAGCGGGGAATGACCCCGAAGATGTCGCAGACCCCACAGAAAGAGGCAACACCGAAACAAAAGACCCCGACTCCGAAGAAACGAACCCCAAGGAAGAGCATGAGCCCCGAAAAGAAGGTAGCATTCGGCGTTCAATTTGAGATCGAAGATGACGTACCTGAGCAAGATATCGATGAAGATATTGACGACGCGGAGCGAATCTCATTGCAAGACTTCCTAGACCTGACTAGGATTCGGTTCATGGAGGTGAGCGCAACCAAGCGCCGACATACTGCTGCACCTGCGTTGTTCCATGACAAAGAAGTCGAGGAACAGGAACAGTCTCTTGATCAATATGTCGTCGCTGGGGCGTGCATTGTTCCTGAGTATGAGTGTTATTCGCACGCCTGTCACGAATTGAAGCAGTTCATCTCAAGCGGCCGAGACTACGTTCGTACCTTGGAGGAGAATGTTGAAGAAGAGAACCCTCTGCTATTCTCTGAGTATCTAACCGCCCCGCCAGATCAACGCGCGATCATGGATAATCAATTCAAGAACCTGAAGACCAATGCTCGCCTTGAAACTCGTGGAGAGTGGTACACATGGAGGACCAATCTGCTTCGAGATCTCAAGTCGATGCTTTTGCCTACCCTGGACGAATTCAAACAAGACGAGTCGGTCTTACGAAACCAAGAGCTACTCCTGGAGGAGGTTTTACCTCCTCTGCAGCAGGCGCAGGAGCGATTGTCGAAGGAGTGCGGACAATTGCAGCAACGACATGATGAGTTAAACAACTGTAATCGTGAAGAGCTTGAACAGGCACGCGAGCGACTTGTTGCTGTAGGCACCGAGTTGGAAGAGAAACGCCAGCTCGTCGCTCGGATGCAGGAAGAACTTGAGGCGAAAGAAGCGCGTATGGAGGCAGTAAAGGAGCGCAAAGTCGAATGCGTCGCGGACATCAAGGCTGCTGAGCGTGTACGAGAGGAGTGTCGTGGATGGTCGACTACTGAAGTCAGCGAACTGCATGGTAAGTGTGTAGCGCATGTCATCAAGCTCATCCTGCTAACTGTCTTCTAGCTAAGGTATCTGCCCTCGAGCAGAAGCACGGATGGAGCATCACTTCGGCTTCTGGAAGCACGATTACCATGACCTACAAGAATGACCTCGAACTCTACTTTCAACCTTCCGCTTTCGCGACTGGCGCCGAGACGCCCAATGCTTCGATCTCGCTCACTTATGTCGGCGATTCAGCCACTCCTCATCAGCGACCGTTGACCACCAGCAAGCGTTTCTTCCTCCAGCTCATCCGGGCACATCTGCATTGCATTCCACAATCACAGACCCGCGTCAAAGACCTTCTTGATGTCATCAAGAATGGATGGGCAACCGCATCAGCTGTAGCGGAGGGCGTGCGCTGGTTGGAACACAGCTATATCACCGACGAGACCATCTTGTCAGACGAGCGCATGGCTGTGTCCTCTAACATGCTACTTCCTGCATTGCAGACGAAGGTCAAAGTCACCTTCGAGATCGGCGTCAGTCTCGGGTCTGAAGGCGCGGAGACGGAAGTCACTGCCAAAGCCGAACTGGTCTACGGCGAGAAGTTCAAGACAGAGAAGATGGGTACGTTCTTGGAGCACCACTGCGGTTCCAAGGTCAAGGAGGAGAAGGAAATGTCAATCTGGGCGGATGCTTGCCTGGATCTGGTCGAACGGCTTAGAGCCACAGGACGGAAGGGAGAGAGGGTTTAGGATCCCCATTCCGAGTTTGCGCCTTCGCCTTAACGAGTTACGATTATGAACGTTTGACGGTCGGCGTTATTGTTGCCAGGATCATTAGGCGCGGAATCACTTTCGAATATTATAAAACATTCACCATTATCTATCATAATTATCGTCATATCGGTATTCGATCCGCCACTGAAAGCCAAAACGCACACTTTTTCTCTAATCGATCGGCCTTCTCAGTCGCTATCTCCCCACTGCGTATTACAAACTGCTCCCCGCTCTTTATCAACGGCACACCGACCACACTCTCGTTCGTAACCTTGTGCGCGTTCGGATCCCCAGTCTGCACGAAACTCGCCATAGCTCCCGCATACGCCTCGTACGTTCGTGGATCGGACTTCTGCACCGCGTTGACCTGGTTCCAGTAGATTGTGTCCGAAGCGTGCTTTGCAGGCGCAATCGTGTACTCCATCAGCGAGCCTTTCTTTGCGGAGGCAGATAGCCAGTAAGCGGGGCATGCGAGTTGCAAGTCGCGGTAGACCAGGCCGGCGCGTGCGTAGGTGGTGTTGTACACCATTTCCTCCGCGGAACCCTCCGCTGGGTACAGCGTCTTCAGCTTCTGGAGATCACCGGTCCGCAGACCGGGCAGGTAGCCGTGCAGCCAGGCATCGAAGGAGGCGCCCGAGGAGTTGAAGCCTCCGGCTCCAGCCGCGCTGTTTAGACCTGGCGGTATGAAGTTTTCCCCCTCGTGCAGGTTATAAGACGTCAGCAGCAGCTCTGCGTTGAGCTCTCGACGCTTCACAGCCGCAGACAGCGGTTCCGTGAGGAAAGCATCATCGATCACGGGCCCCCACGCAAAACTGCTCGTCGTGTACTGCAGGCTCGTCGTCAGCGTCAAACTCACGTCCCGGAGCGTCTGTGCGTCGACGCCCCTGAGGCACGCCACCTCATCCCTCGCGCCGGCGCAACCTGCGCCCGCGACCACGGCGGCGTACAGCGCCTCGTTCTCCGCGCCGTCGTAGCGGTACGTTTTAGGCCAGTATGGCGAGCTGGCCATGGCCTTTGCGAAAAGCCTGCGCCCGCGGTTCCCCGCGGCAATGGTCTGCGCGACGACGCTCCCCCCGCCGGCGGACTGCCCCCAGATGGTGACATTCGCGAGGTCGCCGCCGAAGACGTGGATGTTTTGCTGGATCCACACCAGCGCGGCGTGCTGGTCGAGCAAGCCGGTGTTGAGATGCGCGTCGCCGTGTCTCGCGATCGTCTTCCCGGAGAGAAACCCGAATACGTTGGTGCGGTAGTTGCTGTACACGACTACGTAGTCGTTCTGGAGGGAGACGTTGAGGACGGGGAAGCCGGACGGCGGGATGCTGAAGGCGGCGCTGCCTTGGATGAAGCCGCCGCCGTAGAAGGTCAGGAGGACGGGGCGGAGGGACTTCTTGGGCCCTTTTGGGGGAGGCGTCCAGGGCCGCGAGTAAGCGCCCAGGTACAAGCAGTCTTCGGAGCCATTGACGGTGCGTTGCGGGCACATGTCGAAGGCTTGGTCGGTGTTGTAGGTGCCATTAGTGATGGGGAGGGGGGGTTGGGGTGCGCGGAAACGGTTGTCACCTGCTGTTGAGGCAGCGAAGGGGATTTTGCGGTAGTACGTGAGGTTATATGTACTGCTGTACGCACCGCTGAAGGTTCCGTAAGGGAGCGTTACGGTGGGAGCAGTGACCGATACCGGCGATGCGATGATGAGTTGGATTGATGAGAGCAAGAGGAGGATATGAGCGATGAGCGAGGACGCCATTGCAAATGCAAGATTCGCGACCTACCGCATGCTGGGACATCTTGAGACGGATGGTGTTAAGCACGATTATACAGCGATTGGACCTATGCTTGTTTAGCCTCTTTCTCCGCAGATTGATCTGCAGTCCGTGGTCGTGGGGTAATAATCCTGGACAGCAAAGGCAATGTGACAGATGTGGTTTCCTAGTTTCGGTGTATTCTCTACCGAGCCATACGAAGCTAATTGAGGTGAAGATAGGCTAAGAACACGGAGTTCGGACGATGGGAACACTGCTGTAATTCTTCCGACACTTTGGTATGTAGGTAGGTAGGTAGGTAGGTAGGTACGCGAAAGCGCTGAGTAGGAATAAGTCGGAGAAACGCGTGCGTAAGAGATGGCAACCATCCCTCTGTCGATACACATAGAGAATCCATCTCTTGCTATCTCTCATGGTGGTTGACTTATCTTTCAACCTCAACTCCTGCACAGTGAGCCAATGACGTCATTTCTCATAACGGCCAATATTCTGTCCTCCTACAAACGCTATCCTCACCACAGTTACAAATCTCGTAATGACAATCGTACCCCAACTTCCCCACCTGACCGCACCCACGTCCAGTCTTTCCTGCGCCTCCAGAGCACCGAACAGGCTGTAGAAAGGCTCGGATTGGCAGGAGCTTAGTAATCGTAACATTGCATCCGATGGATCTTTCCATGCGCTTAACGAGATCCAGAACGCCGTCGTTTAGTAATTCGGTCACATTGCTCTCGAAGCTCTTTTTGCACCGCTTTTATACGTTAGAAACACAGAAGGTTTAACAAGGGGAGCCAACTTACACATTGCCACCTTAACTGCACAGTCCGAACTTCTCGGCAAGCATCAATTGGCTCTAGAGGGCTTACCAATATATCAGACTTCTCCTGCATTCGACTGGAAGATTTTACCACTTGCAGCGTGTCGCGGAGGCTTTCGATCTTGTGCTGGTCATCTGTATTCGAAGCCTTGATGGTATCGCCTTCTGGGTCTTCAATCTTAGGCACTGTTGCAATTTTCAGATCGGGTCTAGGTGTGTATGGATCGTTAAAGGTTTCTGGATCTGCCCTAATTGGTCTGGTAGTCAGATCGCGATATAATGCCGGATCGGGAGAGATAAATCTCTTTAGACGTTCCTGGAACCTCCGAAGTGCTTCGCTACTTTCGAGGAATGTGATGAACGCGCGCAAATCAGCAAATAAAGTCTCACCAAACACTTCCTTCGATTCTTCCTGCTCCTCCTGGTCAGAACTCTCTTCATTCGCAACGCGAACGCGCGGGAATGCTCCATATCGTGAGACGATGATATCGGCCAGAATTTTGGCTTGGTGCGATACAAGGCGTGCGCCTAGGTACTCCAACTGATCCTTTGCTTCGTTCTTGAGATCTTCCGCACACTGCTTGAACAGACGCCTTAGATTCCGTTCCAGCTTTGCAGGTCCTATAGCCGGATCTCTTAGAGCAAGAACGTACAAAGATTCTTGCGACTCATCTTTGTGGAACATTTGAACCACCTTTCTGGTGACTGTGGTAATTTCATCTGCACCGTACTCACTGTTTCTTGAGAAATCTGTCCCCGTAGATGCCACAGATAAGACAGAGTAAACAGAAGTGGCATAGAGAGACATTGCTGAGGCATTGTCGTCCTCAAAATGAGGAAGCGTCGTCATGATCGGAGGAGACAGTGGGCCAGCTGGAGACGACTGTACTTCTGGCTCTTCAGTGCTGACAGAATCGGGAACAAGATGGTCTTCTGGGGTTGCATCGACAGCTTGTTTAGTGACCTGGGTTGCTTCTTCGAGCTCAACCATCTCTTCTGTCCACGAGTGCCTGTCTTCAAGATGGAGTCCAAGGGTGTTCAGATATGTCGCCGGAAAGGGCCCAACACCGGGGAATTCAGAGGTCTTTGAAATAGAGTCTGTGGTGCGTGGGTCAGGGTGAGAATCCGCATTCTTTCTTAGCGCTCCTTCTACATGATTGGCATGGAGAATGGGGCTGGGCCGCATGCCAATGGGAGCTGAAGGTTGCGATTTCATGCCTGGGGGATTAACCTGTGCGTAAGGATTAGGCTGGAGTAATTGCAAAGTCCCACCCGCAGGTGCGCGTGGCTGGTCGTCGACATCTCCGGTCAACTCTGCCACGCGACTATTTTTATGCTTGGTATGGGTTACACCTCTATTTTCGCCGCTGCTTCCTCCTTCGTCTAGGGTGGAGATCGGGCCATGTTCAATATATTGCTCAGCTAGATCCACACCGTCTCCGCTTCCACTCTGCGCCCTTTCCTTTTGTGCGATTCCATCCTTAGCAAATATGCTTGTTGCGTTTTTTTGGGTGGTATTGCTCTGGAACAAGGGGTCGTACATTTCCTCGTCCCACATTACCAAGTCCTCCCAGCTTTCGTCCGATGAGAGCTTCTGGGTGGGGATGAACATCTTCCGCGCGGTACTGCTCCCGCCATTCAAAGATGACCCATTGTATATATCTTTTGATGTAGGGGTCGAAGTGAGAGGATCCACGAGCAATGACGGCGCAGACTCATGCTTTTCACCAGACGCAGGTCTGAGAACGTCTATTCTTGGTGTTGGCTTTGTCTTGAGGCCCAAACTTCGAGACTTAGTGGTTCTGGGTGCTACTGATGGTCGTCGCAACTCCAGCTGTTTTCTGTGGTGTTCTATCATAACTTCCTCGAGGTACATCTTTCCATTCAATGGGTCGCGCGTGAGCTGCTTCCCCACATGTTCTGGATTATTCTTGTCGTACATGACCTTGCACATAGTCCCATACGATGAGCGCTCCCGTTGCTCTGCTGCCGTACGCGCCAAGCTCATCATCAATTCTTCTTCATGTAGCGATCTTGACCTTTCGTCGACTTCTACACAAGTTGGGCTTTTTCGATGTGGGCTCCCACCCAAAGGCTGTTTGTCGGAGGGTGGCTGGCCTCTACCGACCACAATGCTTTGTCGACCTCGGTTACTGTACCCTGCAGGCTTGGTTTCTTCAACAAAATACAATTCAAAAGCTGGAGGCTGGGATCCAGATCGCTGTTGCATAGCTTCTTCTTGCTCTTTTCGATCCGCTGCTGCCCGTTCTGAGCCCAGCAGCAGTTCTTCTTGATGTAAAAACTTTGCCTGCTCGTCCATATCCCCTTGGGTCGTGCTTTCTTGACGTGTTCTGCGACCCGGAGTGTTCAGTGGCCTTTTTTCTGCTTTCATCTCGCTCTGGACTACATGTTCTTCGGCTTTCTGTCTGTCATATTGGTTTACTGGCTGTCGACCCCTTTTTCCATACCGTGAAGTAGTTGATGGCTGTTTTCTCCGCATCTCACGATACATGGTCCGGTCCGATGCTTTGAGATCCTCCATTAATTTGCGTTCTTGTTCCGCTTCAAGTTGAGCTTGCTCGTGCCAAGTCGTAGCCATACCTGCTGTAGACCCCATAAGAGGAGCACCCGAGCTTGATGGAACGAGGGAAGGTAGAAGAGATGGCCGCCGTTCCTGTACCAGACCACGCCTGACGGTATACGCCCGTGGATCTCCAATGAGAGGTATATCACGAGCTGTCTCTTGGAAGCCATCGCGGACCGATTTGGACGTGCCCGAGCTTGATTGTTCAACGTCTTCACCCCCCACTTACAACATCGGGTGAAATATCATGGCTTTACTTCGTTGATAGTTCTGTAGGTAACAACGTGACCGGAGAGGCAATCGAGGACCTCTTTGACTTCGACGTATGTTTTAGTGGGTACTTTTTACTGTCTCGTTTGGATGCTATTTCGACGAGGTTTTCCGCCTTCCTGCTTAGCTCATTTGCCAGCTGTGATGCTAGTCTTGACATATCTGATCGGCGCTCTTCTCCCTCGTATTGTCGGGTGCCACGTCTCCCATGGTCTCTCTCGTCATCTGTAGCGATGTCCGGATAATCCTTCACAGCATCTGACAGTGGGGCTCGCTTGTTCACTACATTGGCGATAGCATTCTTCTGCTGTCTCTCCCAGAGGAGGTTTGAGCGCAATTCCGCTGTTAGCTCTATTTGGAGCATGTTACGACGTGTAGTGCGTGGAGAGAGTGCTGGAGGGGATACGTTGGAGGTAGTCATGATGATGGGCTTGCTGCGCTTTGAGATCTGCTGCCGCATCATGAGGCCTGTTTCCTGGGGTGAGTATCCAGTAGGTGGGTCACTAGGAGTAGATTCCCTGAATTTCAATCCTCCTCTTACAAATTGGTCTTCGCTAATGGATTTTCCGAGTTCTTGCCGCTTCCAGAATTCGAAGCGTGCCGTTTCAGTTCATTAGGATCTTCATCAGTCGGACGATGGTCGCTCCTGGATGCTGGTGGTTTTTGTGGTACATCCCTACGGCTCTGGTCAAGATCTGAACCCTTCGTATCAACGGCGATCTCAGATCTTTTGGACGACTTCGTGCGTGGGTACTTTGACTCCCTGTCCTTCTTGGAGCTGATTTGGATGATTGTTTCGGGCTCTACAGCACTACCAGGTCTTAATATTGGACGTCTCCTACTCGGTGATGGTCTCCGATCTTCCATCATGGAGCTTCGTGATATGATGCCCGTATGTGAATCATCCAGAGCAGGCGAATCATTTCGTGTTGGCCGAGAGGCTTTGTACATGACTGATGAGTTCCTTCGCGAAAATGAAGAGATGTAGGTTTCGTGTTGCAGGCAGAAACCGACACGGCTGAGTTTGAGGGGATCATCACTCAGCCTCGCAGCATGCATGCCTTGGGCTCGTTCGCGTAACTCACCAATGTAAGGCAAGGTCTGATGCAAGGATATTGTAATAGACACTCCGCATTGTTGGTATGCAGTTTGAGCATTGTAAAGCAGGAAATGCCTTAAGACGACTTCGATTTCGTGAATTAGTTCATGGCCGGCAGTGGCCGTGCGAATCTATGGTACTCTTTTGATCCCATAATCTCATGTTGCTAAGTTGCAAGGTTGGCCAAAGCCGGTCCCACTATCTTCCTGTTCGCGCGTCATTGTGCACAACATCCAAGCCATCGTGTGCTTTCGATAACCGTGAGGAATCCAAATGGAGATGGTTCCTTGACGGGGCTCGGATGGCTTTTGCGCAGATGCAAGGCGGTACAGCTTCACGGCTGAATGGCAGCGTCTCAATGACAACCATGACGCCTCAACAGTCGGCCTTGTGTCTGCCAAGGCTTACGATCTTCATGCAAAAGCGGGCGCGACAAAGCTCGAGATAGCTTTCATGACGTTGCCATCGTTGGCGCGCAGAAGTTCGGTCGCTTTGGGCTTGGGTAGTTCAAGCTCAGTAACCTGAAAGCGTGTCAGTACTCTTGTTCATAACTCTTCTCACATTCAAGAAGACGCTGTGACCTACCAGCAAGTTCACATCGCTCGCCTCGATCTTGACCGCTTTCTTCTGCGCATCGCCCTTGCCATCCTTCACGCTCAATTTCTTCATCGCTTTCTCCACAGCCTTGGGATCTACCTCCTTCTTCCCCGCTTCATCGTCACCTTGTGCATCCAAAGCGGAAAGCGCAGCGGCAGCTTTGCGATCTTCGGCGCTGCCAGTCGAGGGAGGAGGCGCTTCCGAGGCGCCTTCTTGAATGTTGGAGGGTTGCGGTTCGGCCATCCTGCGCGTGACTGATTGGAGGAAGGCAATTATTGAAGGCGTGTGGTTCGAGACTCGAGTGACGGAGCAGAGCAGTGGGGAGCTCTGGAATGCCAAGAGATCCACCAGCGGGGCATGTACAGCGGCTCGGTTAGGCTAGACTGGCCAGGATGTGTGTGGCCTTTTAATCCACAGCTAGAATCTGACAACCGTCATTTGTATTTCCTATTAAACATTGACACGTGCGGATTCCCAAATTGGAAGAGAAGTTGCAATTTACGAGGTATGTACGTACAGTACTTTGCGTTTTTACGTACGCCCCTGCAGCACTGAGAGCCCTTGAGTCATGACTTCTATTCAGGGCTACAAAAGTTGTATATATGCGGATTCCAGAAGTGTGAAGAACCTTAGGACTTCATTTGAATGCTGCTAACGTATATCCTGCGGATCAAGTTAGAAAAACAATTTCTCTGCGACTAGACATCACAAGCTCTCATCCTAACTTAGTTGCTGAACATGGGCTCATCAACGGAATGGTCGCCAGACTGTGAGTCACCTCTGGAACAACACATAAATTTACTAACCTGTCCAGCCTGGCAATCAAAGCCCATCAAGCAAGTGGTCACTTACGAAGATGAAGAAGCCGCTTCAGCAGCGCTGTCGAAACTTTCAAGCTTACCACCCATTGTCACGCCACATGAAATCATAAAGCTGAAGTCTAGTCTTCGCGATGCTGCCCTTGGAAAAGCTTTCCTGCTCCAAGGAGGCGACTGTGCAGAGCTCTTCTCTTACTGTGCTGATGACCCAATCAACGCCAAAATCAAGCTCTTGCTACAGATGAGCTTGGTCCTCATTTGGGGTTCGAACAAGCCCGTTATTCGCATTGGTCGCATGGCGGGCCAATACGCCAAGCCGCGCTCAAGTCCCACTGAGATGGTCGACGGCAAAGAGATTCCAAGCTTCCGTGGTGACATACTGAATGGCTTTGATCCTGCGCAGCGACATGTGGACCCTGAGAGACTGGTCACTGCGTACTTCCATTCCGCTACGACTCTGAACTACATCCGAGGTCAACTGACGAGTGGCATCGCTGACTTGCACAATCCTCTCGATTGGGACTTGGGCCATGTCCAGGATGAAGAATTACAAAAGAAGTACTCGCAGATCGTATCGAACATTTCTGAGTCGCTCCGTTTCATGAGGACGATTGGCGCAGACACTTCGGGCCAGCTCCAGACGGTCGATCTCTACACCAGCCACGAGGGTCTTGTGCTCGAATACGAGCAAAGCTTGACACGTAAACTCAAGCATCCCGTGGGTTACCAGTCTTCCCTCTCAAATGACGACAAGGGCTGGTACAACACGTCCGCTCACTTCATCTGGATTGGCGACCGCACACGACAAATCGATGGAGGCCATGTGGAGTACTTCCGTGGCATTGAGAATCCCATCGGTATCAAGGTCGGACCATCGATGAAGAATGAGGAGTTGGTGGAACTACTTGACATTGTGAACCCGAACAAGGACGTCGGAAAAGTCACATTGATCACGCGTTACGGAAAAGACAAGGTCGAATCTATGCTGGGGCCGCACATCGAAGCTGTGAAAAAGAGTGGCCATGTTGTCGTTTGGCAGTGCGATCCAATGCACGGGTAAGTCAATCTGTGGAGTAGTTGAAGGAACCAGATACTGACAAAGCTCATAGCAACACGCACAGCACTCCAGAGGGCATCAAAACCCGATCATTCAACAGCATTTTCTCCGAGTTGTCTTCCGCCCTCAAGGTTCACAAAGAACATGGCTCTTTCCTCGGTGGAATGCATCTTGAGTTGACGGGTGACGCAGTGACAGAGTGCACCGGTGGAAGTGAAGGTATAGAGGAGGAGGATCTCAGTTTGAATTACACGACGTACTGCGATCCCAGACTCAACGAGAAACAAGCCCTGGAATTAGCGTTCCTGGTTGCGCGTCACTACCGCGAGGACAACGCTCTATAAGCTGGAAGCATAGCATGGGAGCTGCACGTGTACGATGTGTTCGATACCAATAAAGGTGATTACACCGAGTTCGAAGATGTATCGTCAGAGAACAGCCACTTTTACTATCGAAAGGCGGGTGTTCAATTGGCTGAAGTCCCGTCACGTGGTGTGAGGTAACTTCCCTATCGCTGTGGCCCAAGCTCCCAGAATTCTAGCTCTGACGTTTAATCGACTTGCATCTCAACAACAACACATTCAGCCTATCACACATATAAGCGATATGGGGTCTTCAGCGTCCAAAGGTGCGCGCGCGGCAGGTGCAAACCTTCGTAAATATCCCTCTCGTCCAGCACCTGGGGCAACTCGTGCTCCTGCGCCCGCCCCTCCGCCGCATTCCGGAAATGCTGAACCAACGGTGCACCCGCCATCGCAGGCGAACGGATCAAGAACACCGGGTAAGCCTACAAACATTCAATGCCTGTTCGAAGCTAACATTTCCAAGCGATTGATCTCGACGCCCGCGATCCCGGGTTGGCCTCCCGCCTGAGTACGATCGGCGCTGTGCAACCAAACCCTCACTTCTCACCTTCGTCTACCTCGTCATTCGACCCTCAACGCAATACCTCCACCACACAACCGTCAGACTCGTATGGAATGATGGACGAGCTGCCTCGATCGGCGTTTCCTGACCCCGGCACCAACCCGGCATTGCTAATCCTCGACGCTCGCCAAAGAATACAGCAGGAGGCAGAACAAGAACTAGAGAACGTAGGCAGGAAAAGCTTCAAAGGAAGGAAGTACTTAGACGCGAGCACCATAGCGCTAGCTTTAATGCGACGGCAGCGCGGCGAACCAGATGCGCGGATAGAGGAAGCGCTCAGCATCAAGAAGGGGCGATTGAGTGCACTTAAAGAGGGGATGGTGACATCGGTCTGAACAAGACTTGGGAATATATACAGTGCAAATATCGAAAGAATACGATACGATACGATACATCCGAAATTCCAACCGCTGGTTCGGTGACGCTAGCGGTGACCATCTTCGGGTCAGTTACGAAATCAAACCCAACAACTCCGAAACGCCGTCGGAAGAATACCTAACCCAGCCATGTTCATTGGCAATGCTCCTGGCCCATGCAAATCCCAGCCATACCATAACGCCCGTGTCTCATAAAAGTTCCGGCATTCGGCCCCGTCCCTAGGAGTAGAACTCGTGGTGCTCGTAGATGAAGTTATTGATCGCTGTCAGCGCAGAGACGAGGTCTTCCTGGTTGACTTCAAGGCCATCGCCCGTCTCGCGGTCATCGCCGATCTTGATGAGCCCGTCCATTCTCGACTTGCCAGCGCGAGAACCGCGGAGCACTCGCCATCGGTTCCGGCTCTGTTTGAAGTCTGGACACGCTGGGGACCACATCTCTTTCTCACGCAGCTTGCAGAGCTCTTCGAGCACGTTCAGGAAGATGCTATATCGATAGGTCAGATGGGACCGGGATGATAGATGACGGGGCTGGGCGGGGCGGGGCTTACAGCTGCGTGAGGTCGACATCGTGGTCCCAGTTGTACGACGCCATCCGGAAACTGCTCCCTTGCGCTGCGATGTCGAGGAAGACAAACATGCACTCCTCCACGCTGATCTCCTTGGGGATGGAATCTTTCCGGTCGGCGTGCTCCACGAGCCAGTCCGCTAAGTCGACAAAGGTGAGCTGATCCATCTTGCAGAACTCTTGAAAGCGATCGGGAATGCCATTGAGCAGACCGCGTGCCTTTTCGGCGCCTGAGTTGCCGGTTACCGCCATCTCAGTGTGTGTTGTAGTTTTTGTCTCAGGTTGGCACAGGTAGCAGGTCGGTAGGCGACGAGATGTATATACCCGAATTCAATTGCTGTTTTCCGACCAACGAGTGTTTTCTTGCGCGGTCCGGGCCGATGAAGTCAGTAACCAGTACTGTGCGGTGGAGGAAGAAGCCTGGGGTCGCGCAACCTGCTAGATAGCACAAAGTGATGTGAGGCGTGCGAGAGCCAGAACCAAGCGGCGCGGTGGGGCCGGCGTCTTGACTTTGTGTCGAGCATGTGAAAGCGCACCGGGCACTATGACGTGCAGTTTCAGCCAATGAAGCCTTGCACCGGCCGCCAAGCAAACTGACCAAGTGCGCTCCGAAGCATCTCCAGCCTGGGATGTGCACGTCGGAGTCAGACGAGCCCCAGCTGAAATTCTCCGTCGTTCGGCCCGCGCTGACAGCCACATCCATATCTACCTACGCCTTTCGAACGGACATCAAGGCCTGATCAAGTCCGTCAGCTGGTGAGGAGGATCAGTAAGCGATGGTGGAGTTCCGCCTAACTGCAGGCTGAGGCAGGCAGTTCACGCGACGATGACGATGACGACGACGACGCCGACGACGACGCGCCTTGGACTCCATCTCACGTACTACTACTACACGGTGTGCTGACATAGTCCACGGGTCTCGTAGTCTACGTACTCAGCTTGGCTCAGCTTCCTCCGCAGTCCATGTTTCAACGGCAATGCTCGGATACATATCCTCGACACGCGAAAGAAGTCCTGCAAGCAATGCGTGAAAGCGAAACGGAGATGCGATTTAGGGTATTCTTGTTGCAAGCGGGGCTTCTCCAAATCGCTCGATTGCGCGTACCCTAATGCGTCGGTGCGCGAAGCGGAGGTCGTTATAAGGCAGCGCACTCCGGATCTCGCTCCGCTGGGCCACGTCGGTGACAGCAACCTCATCGGTCTCCAGCCCGCTGGCTGCGACTTCGATCCCGCGATATTGCCGGTGTCTACGTTGGACTCAAACCCCTCGAGTAGTCCTGAAAGTTGGAGTGATGTCGTGCGAGATGGAGAGAAGGAGCAGGATGCCAGAAACAGGCAGGTGCTGTTTTGGGAGAGGGGTCAAGAGCCTGCAGTTAGTAGACAGGTGTTGCCGAAGATGTGGGCGCCGAGCTGGCTGAACGAAGATCAGCTTCTGTTTATGGTGAGCAGAATGCGGAGTTTTGTGCCGACGCTGGCGTTCACGGGTGCCCATCCACACTGCACTATACAAGTCACGCCAGCCTACGGCCTTCCAGGATAGCATCAGTCTCTCCGCGCTGTACCTCGCGAAGACGAAACAAAACGCACCAATTTTGACAAAGTCGATTGACGGGAAGATAAATGCGCTGATAGCCAGATCGAACGGCTGGTCGTTGCAGGAGCATCTCGCTGCCGTCCAAGCTCTCATTGTATATCAAATAATAAGACTGTTCGACGGCGACCTAGGGCAGGCAGGAACGGCAGCAAGACAGAACCAGCTGCTGGAGCTTTGGACCGCGCACCTCTGGAAGCGCTCCTTCACCCAACCGATCGCCTTCTCCAAATCGTGGGATGCCTGGGTATTCTACGAGTCGCTCCGCCGAACCGTCATGATATCTGTATTCATGCGCGGAGGCTGGAACGCGCTCACGCAACACGGCCTGTGTGACCAGGTGCCTGTGCTCGCGCGGTTGCCTCTGTCCAAAGGCGACGGGTTCTGGAAGGTAGGGGAGGAAGAGTTTGATAGACGGGCTGCCTGGGTGGATGGAAGAGACCAGCTGATTGCGTATGGAGACTTTTCGCAGGACTGGAAGCCGGGAGAAGATGTGGGCGAGTTGACCGAGTTTCAGAGGCTGTTGCTGGCCGCTTGTAGGGGGCATACGGACCCGAGGCTGTATCTGGATGGGATGTAAAGCTGAGCTGAGCACCTGGGATGTCTCCACTACGATGAAATTACGGCCACCCACTCTTCTACGATGTATGATTTACGAATAACGACAACACACGGCGATGTCAGCGACCTTGGGAAAGCTCCTTAATGCATAATAAGATACATAACAGTATATAACAACATCGGTATCTGCGTTGGGTGCCAATAAGCTGCAACACTTGGTCCGCGTGCCATACGTGCTCGAGGGAATGAGCTGGACCAAATCCAATGTAGCGGCTGGCTGTGGGTGCGGCATTCGTTGGAATGGTGGAGTTGGAACGAACGTGTGACGAAGAGTTTTTCGACAACACCTTGTGGACCTACCCCGCGTTCCAAGGTCACCCTCAGCGCAAGCATTTGGAAAAGACGACTCAAATGCCATCAGATTGTGGAAAAGCCTGTACGGATTTCTCTCGGACCAAAATCGGGGTCTCGGCCCACAAACCATCGTCGACGTGCTGAATCTCGGGACCGTGGTGAATCTCTGCTCGCTGGATACGGTGAGCGGGGATTTGCTCATGTGGGGGTTCCGGAGCGGGTTTGGGCTTGCGCTGTTGGTGAAGGATATGGGGATGGAGAGGATATGCGGGAGGACGGTTTTAGGCATAGGCTTGAGGGGTTGAATAGAGGGCTGCTTAAGTGATTCCAATCCGAGTAATTGGCGATAATATGGTTTGGCGACTGCTATGTGGTAACCCCACTGGTATCATAGAGCTTTCAAGCAATTGCGAAAGACATGAAGATTGCACTTCCAGCGCGGCGAGATACTTTTTAGTTGCAAGTAGATTAGACTTTTGGTTTGTAAACAAATAATTCAGAATTGTCTTGATATACGTATAAATATACTTCCCAGTACGTCAATGCATCGGCTTGAAATACCCTGTTATCATCGCGTCGTAATTCGTCTGCCCTCATCATCATGACTCCTGTGCGACTCTTACGACAATTTTTCCCCTTGTTCGCCCTGTCCTCAGCTTCTTGTATCCCTGTGGAACATCCTCCATCTCAAACACCTCATCAATTACCGGCTCGACTTTTCCCTGGACTACCAAGGTCGCTAAACGCTCATAGTCCTTCAAGTTCGTTGATGCCATCGCAAACGAAAACGGTATCTGCGCACCTCCCAGCCACGTAGGTACCACGAACCTAAAAGCAAGATCATATATGAAACCCAGACTGACCTGCGACCCTATCTGCACGTACTTCGCCCCGGGCTTGGTGAACTTTGGTGCTTGCCAATACAACGCCGCCGGCTCCCCAACATTATCAAGCACAAAATCGACTTTCTTCCCGCTCTTCTCCAGCACATCCGGGACACTCTGCGTACGATAATCAATAACCTCGTCGGCACCCAGATCCTTGCACAGCTGCATATTCGCACCTGCACCGCCCTCGAATTAGCACCACCCTCATCATCCTCAGGAGACCGCAAGAACACTCACCCGAACACGTAGCCACGACCTCGCACCCCAACACTTTTGCAATTTGCACCGCAAACACCCCCGTCCCCCCACTCCCCCCATTAACAAACACCCGCTCCCCACCCTTCACGTACTTCGTGAGAGCCTGATACGTGACCAGCCCACACACCCCCAGCGCCGCGCCCGCCTCAAACGACACGCCCTCCGGCAACGCCACCGTGCCCTCCCGCGACCCGATGATATACTCTGCCAGCGTGCCGAATTGCTGTTTCGGCTCCAGCTTCCCGAAGACGCGCTCGCCGGGCTGGAGCGGCGAGTCGGGACCTGCGCGTGCGACGACGCCCGCGAAGTCGAGGCCGGGGGTCGCGGGTTTGGGGATCGCGAGGCGGCCTACCAGGGGCAGCTCGGCGAGCTTGTAGTCGACTGGGTTGAGGGCGGCGGCGAGGACGCGGATGAGGGATTCGCCTGGGGCGAGGGGGCGGGAAGGGACAGGAGCGGTGGCGTTGAGGGATAGTGCGGATTCGAGAGTCGTTGGGCAGGTGGTCCATTGCCAGGCGCGCATCGTGGTGGGGATGTCCATCGTGGTGGTGTTGGTGGTGGATATTGTCGTTGCCATTGCTGCTAGGCAGCAGGCGTTCTCAGGAGGAAGGGTTCCGTGAGGTCGATTATTGGAGGCTGTTTGCGCGATCGTTTATACCTACGTCTTTGGCGGATGTCGTTGTTGCGATGTAGTCGCGCGGCCCAGCTCCGGCGTAGTGACCCGGATCCCCACGTCGTAGTGTGGGGGCGTTCCGGCTTGGTATACATGCGTAGCATCGTCCTCATAGAGGAACTTCACGCCTAAAGTCGAGCAGGTATAGGTCTCGTTACAATGCACGGATGGTGGCTAAAGTTGTCTTTCGCAAGTACATTTCGGCATCCTACACAGCTGTTGTTGGATGTCTACTTGCAATGCCATCTCAAATGACGGAATGTGGCGCAAGAAAGAAGACATGTTGAATGCCTTGTTGAATTGTTAACCGTGTTTGCAAGCTGTGAGACGTTTTCCAAATGTGTGGGCTGTTCAACATGCACTCAAGTTGGTCCAGCTGAGTCGCCAACGCGCTAGAATGGAATGCAATTGCCATCTCAGTACGAGGCCGTCCTGGATCCATTTTCAACACATAGCGCATTAGGCAAGTTGCCACTCTGGGTCCCCGAAGCTGGCAAATTTCGATCGTCAACCGAGCTAGCGACATCCAGTGGAGAAAGAGCAAAGCTTCGGCATTGAATCGGTGCGCCGTCGTTGGGTGGGCGCGCAAGCGAGGACGGAGTGCAGCTTTTGCTGGCTAGCTATAAGATAACACAATGCGGACTTCGAATGGCGCAATTGATTGAAATTTCCAAGATGCAGTCTTTAAAAATCGTGTGAAGTCGACGACGATGGAAGAACGACAAGCCGCTCGTGATGGCTAAAATTGATTACGACAAGGCGACGGCCAAGACTTCAAGCGCTGACATTAGCCCAGCCCCAAGCCACTTCGGGTCAGCAACAGACAACAAGGGCATCGACGTTAAAGCGCAATCGCAATCGGAATCTGACCTCGATGCAGTCGACGACACTGCGATTGTGGAAGAGGAAGCCCACGATGATCCTGAGATCGCTCAGCTTCCACTCATTGTGCGCCAGACGGTCTCTTTGGAAGATGATCCCACTCTCCCAACCATCACCTTCCGCTACTTCGTGCTCTGCATCTTGTTCATCGTCCCTGGAGCCTTTCTGTCGCAGATGAGCCACTACCGTACGACCCAAGCACCCTACTCAATCTTCTTCGTACAAATCGCTTGTCATTACGTCGGTCATGGTCTGGCCAAAGTCCTGCCAGCCTGGCAAATCAAGTTGCCTTTTGGGTACGGTTTCAACTTGAATCCGGCACCATGGAGCATCAAGGAACATGTCCTTGTTACTCTGACTGCGGCATCGGGCGCGACGTACAACCTGGCCTACACGGTAAGCCACCTCCGTCAGAAGACCCTGCACTGAATCACGTGCTAACGTCTGTGAAGCCAATTTCCATGGCTGAATTGTGGTACGACACGAAGATCAACCCTGCCGTGGCTATCTTCTTCATGTTGGCCATTGTCTGGATAGGCTACGCTATCGCTGCGATTGCTCGTTCCCTATTGCTATGGGAGCCTGAGTACGTGTGGCCTCAAGCGCTCATGCAAACCACCCTGTTCGAGACCTTCCGCAAGCAGGACCGCAACAGCCCATTGGCCAAACGACAGATGCACATCTTTTTTCTGTGCCTCGCTGGGATGATGCTCTGGCAGTTCTTACCGGAGTACGTCTTCCCCATGACTTCCTCGCTTGCATTCCTCTGTTGGGTCGCCCCAAAGAACCCTGTCGCCAACTTCATCGGATCTGGCCTCGGAGGTATGGGTTTCATGAACTTAAGTCTCGATTGGTCCAACATCAACTGGAATGGTACGTCCATCTTGATCACACCATTTTGGACACAGACAGTTCTCTTCCTTGCCTTTGTGTTCAATTGTTGGATTCTACTTCCAGCCGCGAAGTGGGGAAACCTCGGCTCCTACAAACATGGCCTAATGTCTAATTCACTGCTCTTGGCAAATGGCACCAAGTATCCAACCGCCAAACTTTACACCAGCGACTTCAGTCTAAACGAGACTGCTTGGGAGGAGTATGGTCCGGCCTACATGGGACTGCAGTTCGCCTGGACCACTTTCTTCAACTATACCAAGCTGCCGTCAGCCTTTGTCTGGTTGGCTGCTTTCGGAGGTTCATCGATTCTAGCAACATTCGGAAAGAATATGGCCGCGCGGAAAGCTCGCACCGAGGCGAGGAAGCAGCAAACTTCTGCTGGTGCTGAGGAACCGAACATCCACCACCAGTACACTGATCGCCTGAACATTCTCCAACGGTCGTACAAAGAAGTCCCTGGATGGTGGTTCGTAGCGTTGTTCATCACTGGCTTTGTCATCTTGCTTGCAATTGTCGGATCCGGTCATCTCTTCATCCCTTGGTGGACAGCACTCGTTGGTGTCGTGACCGGCTTCATCGTCGTCGTTCCTCTTGGCTACCTTTACGCAATCTCCAACTACCAAGTCGCAATCGGCGACTTCAACGAGCTCATCTATGGCTACATGGTCCAAACCGCTGCTGGAGCCGGTCATCATCACCCTTGCGGGCCTTCCGTTTACGGATCCATCGCAGGTGATGCATGGTACAGAGCACAATACATGTTGCAAGACCAACGCATCGGGCATTACATGCACATTCCGCCACGCACCGTCTTCTTTAGCCAAGTCTTTGGGAGCATTCTGGGCATACCGATCAATTACGGTGTGATTCGCTGGGTCCTCAATACGAAATTCGACTACCTATCTGGCGCAAAGACAGATCCTCTACATCAATGGACCGGACAGAGTCTGGTGAGCAGCAATACCATCGGTGTGCAATACGCCATCATCGGCCCCAAGCGCATGTTCGGCGCCAGCGAGTTGAAAGTCCTGCCCTACGGCTTCCTCGTCGGCGCTGTAGCACCACTCCTTGTATACGCCTTGTACCGCGCGTTCCCCAAGTCGAAGCTCAAGTTCCAACTCTGGAACACAACGATTTTCTTCTCTGGAATGACTGTGTTTTACGGCAACCTGTCGACGGGGTACTTGAGCGCTTGGATTGGCGGGTTTGTGGCCATGTACTGGATCTTTCGACACCACTTCCAGATCTGGAAGCGGTACAACTACATCGTTGCGGCAGCGTTTGATGCGGCGTTTAATTTCAACATGCTGCTGATCTTCTTGTTCTTTGGGAGTGGGAAGCAAATCAAGATGCCAGCTTGGTGGGGAAATAACGCGGATAATGTCGAGAGATGTTTCGCTTTGGAATAAGTTGTTTGGATCGAGAAAAAGATGCCTCAACGGTATCTTGATCGCTAAGCTTAAGCAAAATGACAGACGTTTGTAAATGTTCAGAAATACTATTGAAAACTTTGGTATCATCTACGCTCATACCTACCGCGGGTACCCTTTGTTGCTGACTTGCCGCTCTATCTACCTCCTTTGGATTATATGCGCGTATAAGCTCTCACAGATGTATCACATACGCGGCAGCTTCTGCCTTGGACAGTTTCGAAGTTTCTTCAATATTCGAGGATACAGTGCTTTGTGATGCGGTCAACCGGAGCCCGGTGCGGCGCGGCTTGCTAGATGATGCGCTCGGGCAAAGGGATATTTAAAGTACCGATCGGATCACTGGTGTGCGGTGCGGTGCGGCACGGGTTATCAACTGTCATAATATATCAACCGATTTGCATTTCATGTATGTGGATGTATCTAGGTATGTGGATGCTCGCGTAGTGTAGCCAAAAGAAGCCCGACTGATTTCCCAGCCCTCCACGCACTGATGAAGTCTGCAGCCAGATTGTCTTGTGGCTTTTAGACTGAACCCGACCCCGACAGGTTACGCTGTTCACCGGTTGACAGTGATTAGTCAGCTCATGCAAAATCCTCTCACTACATGAGTACTTCACCAGGACCATGTTGGCTAGGCAAGTGCACCGTCAGATGATCGAGGCGACTAGCTCAATGCACTTCAGTAAGGGCCTTTCGGATGAAATCTTTATTTTTGCTAACAGCAGCAAATCCTTCTCGACTACCGTATTTGATGAATAAACCACATCGCTCCCAAAACATCAACTTGTCTCCACTTCTCAGACGACCCACTGCCGATACAGCGCTAACCTATTCGGCCATACCGCATCGCCGGCTCCTACATCTAATCCACTTTCTTGTTAGCCAAGAAGGACGCGCATGAAGGCATTGGTGTTCGCGGCCCTAAACACAACTAACGTGCCGCCGTTCATACGTGGCGTGAGCCCAAGCACACGGCACTCCTCAAGTTCAACAGCACCTGCAGGAAGACGTAGGACGAGGCATGGCACAGATCAACGGTCACGATGAGGTAGGTTCGAAAATCCTTCAAAGTACTGACTAGAGGGCTGATATAGAGTGCCATAGCCATATTGGCTGGGACGAGCAACCGAGGAGCAACAGCGGTTAATCAAGCAGCACCATATTTGGACGAAGTGAGTTTTCGCATCCAATTATAGGTAGAGACCATGATGAAGCGACCAGAAGTTGACATGTTGATAGGGCTATCGGATACCTCCTTCATCCCTCCATAGCCGCGGTCCTCCCGGAGAACGCACGAATAGCAGACATCGGCACCGGCACGGGAATCTGGATGACTGAAGCCGCAAAATTTGTCCCATCGACATGCACCTTCAATGGCTATGACATCTCGCCGGACCAGTTCCTGCCGGCTGACTCTCTCCCCTCCAATGTCGCACTCGAACTGGGCGACTTCAAGAAGCCAATCCCAGAAGAGCTGAGGGGCAAGTTCGACCTGGTGAACATCCGATTGATCATCATCTCCATGGGCGTAGGCGTGTGGGAACCTACCCTACAGAACATCCTCACGCTCCTCAAGCCCGGCGGCGCGATCCAGTGGACCGAAGGCAACTTCCTCGAAGCGCGGGGCTTCCGCGGGGCATCACCTACATCCACGGCAGGACACTTCCTCACCCAGGGCCAGAAACAGTTCAACGGCACACTTGTCAAACGCTTCCGATGGTGTTTTCCATCGGAGTGGCAGAACATGTACAGAGATGCAGGTCTGGAGAGGATCGAGGAGGATGTGCTGAGCACGGATCGCCTGGTCGAGCAGCGGCCCGAATTCACGGAAATCGGCATCGGCGCGGTATTCGGCGCGCTAGCTAATCTGGCAAAGATCGAGGAGGAAGGTTACTGGAACGAGCAGGAAGTCCAGGAGGCGAAGCAGAGGGCACTCGAGGACAGGGCGTCTGGAGCTTACCTGCGCTGGGACTTGCACGTTACGGTTGGCTTCACCAAGAAGGCTTAGGTAGGTAACTGATCTTGGACAGCCAGTCTGAGACATGAAGAAGCGAAACCGTTGAGCTAGATGTGTACATAGACCGTTAGTTGATGGGGGAAGATGCTTGACAACCTGGAGTTCAATACTTAGGTATGGTAGGAGGCACCTGCAATCTCCGACCCTGCATACGAAACGTGCACTACCGTATCTCAACCACGGCTGACTTGTCCCCCCATCTCGCGACCGTTTTGCTGACGTGTATAAGTGATTGGCTCGGGCCTTTTTTGGGGGTGGAAAATCCTGCTTTCTTGGATCGATGTGCCTGCCAAGCGCCACGCGACCCAACGAACTGTATAGGTACCCTTGCGTCCATCACGAACAATACTTTGCCTACATAGATATAGACTTGATGAGTTCGCCATCGTGAGACAGCCGTTCCGTACAGTGCCTATGCCATGCTGTTCGTTTCGTAAAGGCCGCGTTATCGATTGCCATCGATCGCTATCGATTGCTACGCTGGTGGGGCCCCGGGCACTAAAATGACGTCGCGTGGCGATGGAGGGTGCAAAAGTGGCTCCCAACGGACGCGGGCTGGAGGAGGGATGGAGACGGGATGGTCTGGATCATTGTTGGAGACAGCACTTGACGCGGTGTTTCTATTTTCATCTCAATCGAGTCTCTAGGGTCGGTCTTTCTTTGATACTCTGTCCACTGTGCTTTTCTTCTTCTCACTCGCTTCTTCAATCATCAATGCAGATATGAATGTCCACCAGCGGCAGCGGTCGGGCTCAGGATCCGACAGTACTGATCAGTTTCTGAACTTGATAGCGGATCCGTTTCAAGCA
The DNA here is from genome assembly GCA_015832175.1 of Paraphaeosphaeria minitans. Classification (NCBI taxonomy): domain Eukaryota; kingdom Fungi; phylum Ascomycota; class Dothideomycetes; order Pleosporales; family Didymosphaeriaceae; genus Paraphaeosphaeria; species Paraphaeosphaeria minitans. Next base: position 1,032,591 of record WJXW01000006.1, read on the forward strand.
CAGGTACGAATGGTTCCATCCAGTGGCTCCACTTCTATCAATGACTGACCTTTCAAGGTCCAACAAAACTCCATATACGCCGCCATCATCTACGCCTTCGCCATCTCTGGCGCTCTGCTCCTCCTCTTCTGCATCCTCCGACCCCGCAACTCCCGCGTTTACGCCCCGCGCGCAAAACACGCCGATGAGAAACATGCCCCGCGACCGCTCGACCGCAAGCCCCTCGGCTGGATCGCAGCAATCCGCGATGTCAAGGAGCAAGAGCTGGTAGAAAAGATTGGCCTGGATGCCGTGGTCTTCTTGCGCTTTCTGCGGATGCTGCGGAATATCTTCCTTGTCCTGTCCGTGTTCGGATGCGGCATCTTGATACCAATCAATGTGGTAGGAGGCAGTGCTTTCTACGAACAATGGGACAATGTCGCGACATTGATGAAGTTCACACCCCAGTACATCTTTGGGCCCAAGTTCTGGGCTTTCGTGATCTGCTCGTATCTATTCCAGGGGACCGTTTGCGGTTTCTTGTGGTGGAACTACCGGGCCGTGTACCAGTTGAAGAGGACGTACTTTGAGAGTGCCGACTATCAACAATCGCTCCATGCTAGAACGCTCCTGGTAAGACAATTGCTGTTGTTAATTAGTCTTCATGCTGATACTGCGATAGCTCACTCATATTCCCGAGTCTTCAAGGACAGACGACGGAATTGCTGAGCTCGTCGACACAGCCAGGCCGACGCAGACCCTTCCACGCACCGCGATCGGTCGTAATGTCAAGGATATCCCCAAACTGATCGAAGCGCACGATGAAGCTGTTCGTGAGCTCGAAGCTCTCCTGGCCAAGTACTTGGACAATACCGACAAGTTACCGGAGAAGCGCCCGATGTGCGCGCCTGAGAAAGACGACCGATCAACCTATGGCAAACGCAAGGTCGATGCTATAGATTACCTGACGGATCGCATTGCCAGACTCGAAGTGCAGGTCAGAGAAGTACGCGAGACCGTCGACAAAAGGAACCCTACACCCTACGGCTTTGCCAGCTACCCGCGTATCGAAGATGCCCACGCTGTGGCATACGCAGCGAAGAAGAAGGGACCCAAAGGCTGTGACGTTTATCTCGCTCCTAAGCCCCACGATCTCCTTTGGCAGAACCTCCCCATGACCAGGGGATCTCGGCGGGCTCGCATGTTTTGGGATGGTATATGGATGATTCTCTTCACGGCCGCTTACATCGTTCCCAATATTGCCACTTCAGTCTTCCTTTCGGACTTCGCACACTTAGGGCTTGTCTGGCCTGCTTTCCAGACTAACCTGGCGGCCCATCCCACTGGCTGGGGCATTGCTCAAGGTATCCTAGCCCCGACTGTACAATCTTTGATCTATATGGGTATACCGGTCATGTTCCGTCGCCTGTACACTCATTCCGGTGACATTTCAAAAACTTCCAGAGAGCGTCATGTCACGGCCCGCCTGTACATCTTCTTCGTCTTCAACAACCTGATCGTCTTCTCCGTCTTTGGTTCAGCATGGCGTTTTGTCGCCACCGTCATTGCCGCGAAAGACCAAGGGGCCTGGGAAGCCATCAGATCAGCGCACGTCTTCTCAAAAGTTATGACGGGACTCTGCAACATGTCCACCTTTTGGCTGACTTGGCAGATGCAAAAGAATCTTTCAGCGGCCACTGATCTTGCTCAAGCATGGCCATTGGTATGGAGCTATATTCAGCGCAAGATTTTCACGCCTACACCTCGCCAGCTCATCGAGCTGAGCGCCCCTCAACCGTTCATGTACGCCGAGTACTACAACAGTTACCTGCAAGTCGCAGTGGTCGGTCTCACGTTCGGCACCTTACAGCCCATCATCCTCCCTGTCACAGCCTTCTATCTCGCCATCGAGTGCTGGTTCAAGAAATACATGGTTCAATATGTTCTCATCACCAAGACAGAATCCGGCGGCCGCTTCTGGCGCCTTCTCGTCAACCGAATGCTCGTCAGCGTCGCCCTCGGCAATGCCGTCATTGCCCTCGTTGTCGGCGCACAGGGCGTTGGTAGCATAAACTCAGTGCGCAACGGCAACATGCTGTATGTCATGATACCGCTCCCTCTGCTACTGCTCGCCTTCAAATGGTACTGCAAGCGTGCCTTCGACGAAAAACTCATCTACTACTCCACCCAGCCCTTCTCCGACGCCGAAGATGCCGCGTCGCCGGATGGCAAGAAAACGAAGCTCAACGACCGCGTCGCCGTGCGCTTCGGACATCCTGCGCTGTACAAGAAACTGATCACGCCCATGGTGCACGCCAAGTCACAGCACCTCCTCCAAGAACTATACGGCCACCGTGCCAGCATCGGCGACCGCAACATCTTCGAAGCGCCACACCGCCGGTCCACGGACCGCGCCATGCCAACGACACCGTACGGCTACAGCGACGTCTTCATGGCCGAGATGGATCCCTCGGAGCCGGGCAAGCCCGTACCCGTGGCGCGGGACCTCCCCGCCGTGGAGCTCGTTGCCGAAGCAGACTTGGATTTTGAGAACTTCAAGAAGAGAGCCGAGTTTCGAGACCGCTTTGGCGGCGATGGCGAACTGTACGGCCGACCCGAAGACCTCGTCAGTCGGCCGGGCACACCGAGTACGTTCGCCACGCTGAACGGGTCCGGCTTCTTTCCGCAAAAGGGGCTGGGCGAGTCGTTGACGCGGGCGTCGAGCCTCACGAAGCGCGGCAGCGACGACGAGCCGTCGAGGGGTCACGAGGAGGGTGTGGCGTACGAGCCGGGATACCAGCGCACGCCGCTGCGCGATCGGTTCGGGGAGGTCGATGTGGATATCCCCGCGACGCCGTTTGACGCGGACGAAGTGCTGCAGGCGGGGGGAGCGGTGAGGCAGGATAGCCATGGGAGGTTGCTGCAAGAGGAGGGGGACGGCGAGGTGGATTACTTTCCGGGGTTTTACAATGACGATACGAGTTATGACAGATTTAGAAGGTAACGATAGAAAAAAAGGGAATGTATGATTCTTCGGTTGTTACTATTACTTATCGTTATGGCCCACCAGGTTGGAGTTGACGACCATGTGCCCCGCGAGCACAGAGTGCAGTGCATCGGTTATCTCTCGATTCTCGTACACATTCAGAGTTGTCACTAGCAATAGTCGTTCGGGTGTCTGGTCTCCCGAAGCTAGGGGCGATGTACAGCCAGAGAAGCGAATATGCAAGGTAGCGGGCGCGGGCGCACGTTCTGCCTGCAGAAAGGCTGAAGCGCGCACAGTAGCATCGAAACAGCGACGAATAGAGCAGTGATGCACGAGACCGATGCAACGATGTGTAGATTACTTGCGTTAACAGTGAATGTCTCAACGAAGGCTCGCAATACCCAGCGCACCTCAATGACTCGTGAAACTCTGCCGCCTTACAAAGAACCCCCCAACATGTCTCCCATCTCCAAAACCACTACCAGGTCGCTTACTGCGACTCCTTCCATTCAGACTCCGCCACAACGGGCTTCTCGTCCGCGAGCTTCTCGTCCACGTGTTGGTGCTCACTGGGGTGCGACACACCCATGCGCGCGAGCAGCTCGCCCATGCCAACCTCGTTGTGCACCTCGGCCCACCGCTCCTTGTCCTTTGCGGCGACACCGACGGAGCCGAAGAGGATATCCATCTCTTCGAGGGTAAGCCCCTTTGTCTCGGGCACAATGAAGAAGACGAAGAGCGCGCCGAGGAAGGTCAGCATGCCGAAGAAGACGTAGGTGCCGTACGTCATGGTGTTGAGCATGTCGGGGGTAACTTGGCCGACGATGAAGTTGTTCATCCTGGATCCATGTGTTAGTGTTGCTGTCTCAGATGGTTGAACCGGGGCGGGTGGAAGGCTTACCAGTTGGAGCTCGCACCCAGCGCAATGCCGTACGGGCGGTTAGACATGGGCCAGATTTCGGCGACAACGATCCAAGCGCAAGGGCCCCAAGAATATCCAAAGTGGACGACAAATAGCCAGACCATGACGACAGCGGCCCATCCTGCACCTTGGTGGTGTTCCCAGTCTTTTTGATAAGAGGCGGTGATGGCGGCCTGGATTGCATGAGTAAAGGCGATTTTGTATAACGAAGCGGACTGTGTGGGCTTACAATGATGAAATGGCAGATGGCCATGCCGACAGCGCCAATGATGAGGGTTGGCTTTCGGCCCCAGCGGTCAACGTACATGACGGCAGGAATGGTGGCGATGAACATGACGATTCCCACCACACCGGTTGCAAGAAGTGAAACGGAATTACTGGAAAGACCGAGCTTGCCAAAGATAACGGGGGCGTAGTAGAGCACAGCGTTGATACCAGTCCATCTGCCCAATGTCAGTCAGAACGAGTACACGTCCCAGCCAAGAGAGCCTTACTGTTGGAAGAACATGGTAAGCGTCGCCACGATAACTCGCTTGAACATGGGCTTGCTCTTGAACAAGCTGCCGATAGCCACAAATTGCAACTTAGCCGTGTTCATAGCGGTCAAATTCTGTAGATGCGGCCAGTTTTCTTGAAGCGTCCTCTTCTCGAACAAGCTCTGCGCCTTGATTTCTGCGTACTCCAACTCGATGAGGTCGTTGTCTTCAGGGAGATCTCGCAAACGGGCAAGGACGCGTCGAGCCTCAGCTTCGCGGTTGTGATGGACGAGCCAACGTGGCGAGAAGGGCATGAAAAGCATACCCACACCGAGGAGAACCGCGGGAACAAGTTGTAGGCAAAGGGGAAGAAGCCACGCGCCTTCTTTTTGGCCAGCACCAGTTCCGCCGATGTAGTTCGTGCCATAGTCGATCCAGAAAGATATCATGATGCCAAGGGTGATGGAAAGCTGTTGCAGACCAACGAGAGCACCACGGACTTCAGGAGGAGCTGCCGACTATTAGCAATGATGTCCTGGCTTGGATTCAGGCAGATACTCACCGATTTCAGCGTTGTACATGGGGACAATCATGGAGAGAGATCCGACACCCATACCAGTGATGAACCGACCAGCGAGAATGGAGTCATGGCCGCCGACAACGGAGGTGGTCTGGATAACGACACCAATGATGAAGACGGATACATTGACCAAGATTGCATACTTTCGGGACAAGATCTCAGCGAGGAAACCGGAGTACATAGTGCCAAACCAAGCACCTAATTCAAGGATAGAGACGAGCCAACCTTGCTTCGACGTGTTGTATGTAAGTTGCACAGGGTCTTCGATGTAGTCTCCCATGTCTGTATCATGATTGGTCAGTTACGAGTCCGAAAAGTAGAGCATGTGCACGGGGACTTACGTTGTTTGAAAGAGTGCATGACGAGGACACCGGAAAATACACCCTGATTGTAACCGTACAACAGACCACCCAAGCAAGCAAAACATGCAATGCCGAAGACTTTGAGGTTCTTGAACAAGGCCATCGGGCCCGGGTGTGTCTGTAACGCCTGGCGGCGAGCCAGTGCGGCTGCCTCGAAGTCATGACCTGAGCCTCCGACGGGTGCCATCTTGAACAGCAAGCCTTCTCTTTCAAGAATGGTATCGCAGCTTGCTGAGAATCGACAATGGAGTGGCAGGGGAAACTTCACTGCTGCAAGATGTCGCAGGGTGAGAGGTCATGTAGGTATACACCCTGCCCATGAGCTTTCCGAAATCCACGCATCATTATATACGACCCATGTCCCATTTGCAAGTGCAAGGACACGGTTAATTGGCATCCACTTGCACGGCTCAAATGGTCGTGTGTCAGTGGTTCGACGCACTAAGGATATGTGCGGTTAAACTGACGGTCAAGCTGACTGGCTCGAAGTTCGATCGACGGACTGGGGACGCGCCTATCCTTTGTCGGATGGGAGCTGACCACTGTCGAGCGTCGGGTGGCTGATGCTTGGTTATTATCAAGCTCTCGGAGTACAAATCCTCCAAACTCCACCACATCTACTCGTCTCATGGGCGCAACGCCCTTTGCGAGGATGACTGCAGACCAAGACGCAATCATCGTGAAATGCGAGGCGTCGACCACAGCAGTGAGATGAGGGTTTTTGAATTAATCATCTCCCGGTTGCACAGGAAAATGAATCTTTGCGAGATCCGGGAATACCTGGAGCAAGACATACATATGCCGTGTGCCCCGCAGCTCGTGCGGTGTGGAGAGCGGCCACTAGTCGATCTGTCTTTTTATTCTGCCTAAATGCATCGCACGCCTTATTGCTCACGGCTTTGAACGGTAGAACCGTTAGGTAAGCGGGGGAGGCCTTCGTGATCTGCGTTGGTATGGAGAGATGTACGGCGCGTGGCGCACAGTACGTAGGTGTGATGGGGGTGGATTACCTTCCCCAGCAACGGAAAGATGGGGTTGGCCCGAATCCTTGGTTCGGTTGCTGGAGAAGACGCGCGATCTTGATGCAATTTTCGTAGACGGCGGCGAGGCCCCGATCAGCCCTAAGTAGAGGCAGAGCTACAGCATTCGATAGTCTCATGGCGAATCTAGAAGCGATGGAACAGTGAAGAGGTCCTCCACGGACGGTGAAGAGGTCCCGAGGTCCTCTCGTGTGTAGTGACGACCAGATGTGAGGGGAAGGCGAGCTGGGTCTTCAGAAGTTCAGCGTGGAGTAACCTGGGTTGCTATCAGCGTCCAGACTCTTGACCGAATGCTGCATCGTCGCTGTTCGCGGTGGTGGGAGAAGAGGCGTCGGGGCGGCATCTACCTAGGTACCTCTTGCGTGGCTTGGCAGCTGCTCTTGCACGGGATCCTGCGCCGCATGCGAAATGCGACCATGGCTGGCCTTTGCGAGAGCGACTTGTAGTTGAACTACAGATGCGTGGATCCTCGTTGGATGCTGCAGCGGCTCTCTTACGCGTTCAAACGCGTCGTCACGTGTGCATTGATGCTGTCCAGACGAGACCACGACAGCGCGGTACCTGGCACGGCTCCACACCCATCCTCGACCGCCACCTGGACTCGCAGCCCGCAATGGAGCTGCTCGTGGCGCTCCTGGGCTTCCTGAGCGCTTTGCCTCTGGCGCTGGCGTATGGCTCCGTCAGCGACGCGACGCTCAAAGGCCTCCCTGGTCCTGGCGCCGATTTTGATATTGACACAGGCGTCCTGCTCGCCCCGATTCTGCAACCGCGCGTGTCTGGCACCGAAGGTAGCAAGGCCGTCCTGCAGCACTTCGTCGACTTCTTCAAGAAAGAGCTGTCCGAATGGCGCCTGGAGCTGCAGAACTCATCGTCGACCACGCCCACTTCCAAGGGCCAGCCGGTGCCTTTTGTGAACCTCATAGCGACTCGCGACCCTCCCGATGTAGGTGTTGGCGAGGTGGGACGGCTGGCGCTGGTTGCACATTACGATAGCAAACTGGAACCTGCAGGTTTCATCGGCGCCATTGACAGCGCTGCGCCCTGCGCAATGTTGATGCAGACCGCACGCTCCATCGACAAGGCCCTCACCAAAAAGTGGGCGGCCATGGCTGCTGAAGGCACCGACGACCTCGAAGACAAGAAGGGCGTGCAGATATTGCTACTAGACGGCGAAGAGGCTTTCAAGGTCTGGACAGACACAGACAGTCTGTATGGCTCACGGTACCGATCGTCTTTCCCATGTGTGCACGCAATCACTGACAGGTTTCTCAGCGCCCTTGCCGCAGAATGGGAAAAGACGTTCCACCCCGCCGCATCCACGTACAAAACGCCCCTCGACTCCATTGACCTCTTCGTACTGCTCGACCTGCTCGGTTCCCGAGGCCCGACCGTGCCCTCGTTCTACAAGACCACACACTGGGCCTACAAACACATGGCTCAAATCGAACATCGCCTACGAGATCTTGGTCTCTTCAAATCGTCACCAAACCACCCTCTCAAGGTAGCAAAGCGCAAGAACAAAAACAAGCGCAACGAGCCCTTGTTCCTCAACGAGGCGGCCAAAGAGGACGGCGACTTCTACGGTGGTTATATTGCCGACGACCACCTTCCCTTCCTCGCTCGGGGGGTTGAGGTTCTTCACATCATACCTTCGCCATTCCCACATGTCTGGCACGACATCACGGACGATGGCAAGCATCTCGATATGGACACGGTCGAAGACTGGGCGAGGCTTGTTACTGCATTTACAGCCGAGTGGATGGACCTCGAGGGTTTCTTTGATGTGCAGACAAAGCCCAAGGTGGAGGTCACTGGGAAGTCGGAATTGTAAGTAGGTCTGTTTTAGCTTCTGTGCTACCCAGTGACATTTCTAACACCTTGCAGCAATATACCCTAGCATGCGTTGAGAGTTCATTTTTAATTCATCGTCTGGCATAAGCTATCCCATGTCTACGTAACGTTGCTAACACTGCCTGGAAACTCTTTCAACTGAACCTTGCAGAGTCGCATGACAAAGGGAGTTGGTTGCGACGCCACCTGTCGTGCTCCTTTCCAGTTCAGGTGAAACAAAGGAAGTCGGTGAGCTTTTGTATCGCCCATAAGGCGACGACTCGTATACTCCCAGTCGCTTCCTCTCCGGTCCGCTTCTTTAAATTTGACTAACGGTGCGCCGTGTCATCGACCAAGTGCTCCTCTGTGATTCAACTCTCGCAAGATGGCCAGGGGAAAACCAAGGAGCAAATTTCCAGACGAATACCCATCAGAAGATGAAGACACGAGAGCGGCGCGAGAAGAGCGCGCAAATGCTCCTCAAGCAAAGCCGCACAAGCGTGGTGGTGTTCATAAAATGAAGGATGAACACCTGACCGACACTAAGTGGGATAAAATGACGCGTGATGAGATGCTTGCTGCTGCTCGAGAAGACCCAACATATATATCATTCTTCGCAAAATTCAAGGCGGAGAAACAAAAGGTTAAGGACCTCCAGAAGCATGTCCTGGCCCGGACCCTCGCCGATGCTGATGAGAAGTTGGAAAGGAAAGCTAAAAAAGCGAAGAAGGAGAATGCGAAGTTGAAAAAGAATGCCAAGATGAAGGCAAAGGAAGCCGAGGAGGAAAGACAGGCGGAACAGCAGAGGAAGCTTGAGGATAGGCTACGGAAAGAAGAGGAGGGTCAGATCTTGAGCGACGAGGATGCAGACGAGGACGAGCTGATACAAGAGCTTCCTCAAGTTTATCTGCAACAAGAGGACAGCGATATTAGCGACACGACTAGCACTCATTCGTCCGAATCGCCTACCTACCCGCCGCATCGGCTTCGGATGTTTGAATGGTCGTTCAATGATCCTCCTTCCAACAACTACTGGGAAACACCGCGAACCTGGCCCCAGAACGAGGAACTTCAACCTAGGCAGCTCACTTACACACCCATGAACGTGGTTACCATGCACGGCCACGAAATGCTGCACACGCCCGTGATCGATGCCAAAGAGGAGGGGACTGAACCGGACCGTGTGCCGGCACTTTCGGAGGAAGTAAAAGATTGTGCTCGCAATGGTGTGTTGATTGGGCCCCTTGAAGATGCTGTTGTCGAGAGTGGCCACTACTGGAGCATGCGCACCATTGTACAAGCATGGAATGGACGGATATACTTCAACCTACCACGTCCGGACGAAGATCTCGCAGATGTTTATCGCCAATGGAAGTCCAGGGGGGCGAGGGAAAAACGTATGATGAATCGCCAGCCGTTATATGAAGCGGGTGCCCATAAGAGAGATCGCAGGCTACAAACGTTGAGAAAGCAAGAACAACGCAAGATTACGAAGAAAGTGTACAGAGCTTCCCAATGGCGCCCCACACTGGTGTACCTTCCAGCGTATCTTCCATCTTACTATGAAGGCCCGTACGATGCCCCTGAGGACAAGTTTGACGATCGTGATATCAAGAGTTTGTTCTATGTCCGGTTAAAAGGCGAGAGTGTCCCGAGTTTCTTCTTTTGGGTGGATAAGGATGACTGGAAGAACCCTACGTGGAAGAACCCCACGGAGCCAAACCCAAAGTACGTGAAGTATAGGGAGCAGCATTCAGGTCGCGATTCCCACAGTCAACTGAAGCCACAACGCCGGTCTTCTAAACTTGCACGCGTCAAGAAGGTGCCTTATCCCAGCAGATTCCGATCAACGAGAACCTTGAGACTTACAACTAGGTATGACTTCGTACTCTGGGCCATGGAACGAGCCTTATACCACTTTGGACTTGGCTATACCCTAAACGTCTTCCACGATAAGTGGCTGGATGAAGGAAGGGAGGATGCATGGCACGCTTTGACTCACGTGCTGAGAAACCAGCTTCCACCAAGTGGTAAATTTCCAACACACCCACCCGTACGCTTGGAGCGCGACCCAAGTATGATAAGTATAGCTGAGAAGATGACACGCGTGGAGTACTTCAATCCAAATCCTGACAAACCCATCCTTCCCATTTATGTCAACGATGACTGGACTCGAAATGACGACGCGTATTGGACTACCGAGGAACGCCCCAGAACGCCAGTCCACGATGGCATGGACGTCAAGATGCAGTCTGCCACGCCCATCTCCAGAGCAGGACGACCGGTGTCTAGGTCGGACACGACCACACCCAGGCCAACCACGCCAGACACTCCACATTCTCTACACCGCAGGATCAGCGATGTTTTCGCCTGGGTGTCTACAGTCTCGACGTCGGGCTCACAGTTCTATAATTCGCCCAGTCCCGCAGCGGTTGAGCAGATCCAGGAAGGAAGGAACCTCGCGTTGGATATTTTGGCGGACAAAGCACCCGCTTTTCCGTTTGGTCATAATATGTGGATCATGATGCAGGACCGATATAGGCTTCAGCGCCAGGTGCCAGATCATTGTGCGATTTGCTTGGAGAAACTTGGTGAAATCCCTCTACTGGAGTAAGTATACTCGCCGTTGCTTCAAGCCCCTCATTGTGATGCTCATTTTCTTTCTATTTGCATGCTCGACAGTGGCTGGCACAAGAGACTGGGCTTCTGGAACACATCTGATCCTGGATTTAGTTGCTCCACAATACAATTGTAGAGTGAGAACTCAATGGCCTGTCCAGGAATTCTCACAGTCCAGTTTTAATCGTCAGCCACTATGTTCCAAACATTCCGAGTGGTCGAGCAAACGGAGCATACAATTCATCTTACCCACAAGAGTGCAACTGACTTTACCCAGCTACGAGCAACATCTCATAGACCATATGGTGCACATCCACTCCCTCTGCCCCTTCTGCAACATCCACTGGGACTCCATGGACGGCTTAACAAAAGCCCACCACGTGCACACCCACTACAGCGAAGCCTACGAAACAGACGCGTGGAAGGAATACGCAACTAAACATTCCCAGATAGCCAGGAGAAACACGCAGACGCCGCCAGAGTGGCAAAGAAATGTCGCAGTCCCGAGGAGGAAATCCAGCGTCGTGAGATTTGCGCCGACGACGGTGGGACAGCGCACAGCATACAATGACAACGACCTCGCCCACCCCCAGGGCATCTACGCCCCGGGCTCAACATTTGACACATACCCCCAAGGTCCCAACACCACCGGCTCTAGCGCTACTTTTTCATCTTGGACGACGAGATCCAGCTCGCGGAAAAGCAGCCAGAACTCACAAGGTAGGCCGGAACAAAACGCAGCGAAGGTGCCGACCAAGTCTAGCATGAAGAAGAACAACAAGAAGAACAAGGCGGATCTGACGATTGTTACGAATGCCAATGGGCGCCGACAGCTGGAGTATGTTATGCCGTTTCGTGAGTACGTGCATCGCGCTGCGCATGATTCGAGGAGGAAAAGCTCGTCGGATTCGATGACGGGAACTCATAGGGCCATGCGGGTGTATACGTATATTGATAACGGGGAGGGCTGGGCTAGTGATAAGGAGGTTGGTAGCGATGGTTTTAGTGATGACGAGGATGGTGATGACGGTGGGGGGGATGAACGACCGAGGAGACGGGTGCAAGGGGGTGAGATAGGCGCCGGTAGGGTAGTACCAGAGCAAGTTGTAGAGGTGGGGAGTGAAGATGAGGACGAAGTGGAAGATAGTGCGCATGATAGTGAAAAGGAGAACGACGAAGACGAACAGAACGGATCATCCGACGACGATGAGGGTGAAGACCATGAGGATTATGGGCAAGATGGTGAGGAAGCCGACGGCGACAGCAGTGGCAGTGAGGATGATGACGCTTTTCTCGAGAAAGAAGAGAGTGTAAGTCGATGTGCCAGTACCCTACCGACGACGTGGCTGCTAACCAGGCGCAGGCTCAGCCACCTAGTCGAAAGAGACCGAAGAGGAGTAACGGAGAGTCCGAAAGTTCGCCCAAACAGCCCACGGTCTCGCCGCTCACGCCTCACTCATCGGGGAGGAACTCTCATCAATCGATATCATCGCAGGGCTCGACGCATGGCCCTGCTTTCCCACCTCCATATTTTCCAGCGGATGGTTGGGTAGAGATGCGAGAAGAGAGGTCCCTGTGGGAGGACGCCGTGGAAATGGAACAGCAGGATGAACAAGCCACCGATGAAGACTATGAAGACGAAGGTCTCATCATGGACGAGACGCACCCCCTAATGAGCGTCAAGAAAGGGAAACGCAAGCGCCATATCCCACCCAGCCAACAGCACAAGCCCAGCACCCACCGCTCGCCCGCACCCAGTCCTTCATCTAGCCTCGCCCTCGCGGAGGTTTTGCGGCGTCGAAATAACTCGGCTGTGCCGCCGAATACGCCTGCTGTCGGTGACGAAGGCTTGTCCGACATACCCGAGGGGTCGCTGTCGCAGCCACCGAGTCCGGGACAGTTGAGCGATCGGATCAAGGAGCAGATGGTAGAGCTTAGCTACCATGAAGAGGATGATGGGGAGGAAGAGAATTCTCAGGAGAAAGAGATGGTAGAGGAGGATTTGGACGGTATTGCGGCGGAAGTTATATACGAGGACGAGGAATATTTCGACAATACCGAGGTGGAGGATCTGTCCGAGGACGAGGATGATGAAGGGGTTAGCAGAGAGGAGATTGAAGAGGATGTCCCCCCATCCAGGCCGAGATTGACGAAGAGGCAACAGGCAATGAAGGACGCCGCCGAAAAGCGAAAACAAGCGATGCAGGAGGCTACTGAATCTTCTAGTGACGACGATGAGGAGGAAGACGACGAGCCCACTCGCCCGGTGCCAAACAAACCAGCAAAGAAAAAACCTGCACCCGCAGCGAAGAAGGCCCAGCCAAGGAAGAGGATGACTGAGGCGCAGCGGCTGGTGGCGGAGGCGAGAAAGTGGAATGATCTTTTGAAAAATGATGATGATGATGGTGCGGGGACTGACGATGGTGCAGCTAGTGATTGATTGATTGATTGTGCGTGTCATTTGTTTGGTTATCTGTAGTGTAATAAAAAGCTGTTTCATGAGTACCATAACTTAGATCCTTGAGTGAAATGTCATCAGTGCGCACCGGTAACACTCTAGTCATGTGAGACATGCGAACCTCGGTTGTCCTTTTCTCTCTGGACATCTTGACCGAGATAATGCAAATCTTTAGGATCACCATCTTCCACGGCTCCGGGGTCCACACAAGCATCCGGTCACAGGAGCTGACACAAAGAAGTGGACTTCTAGAGCGCGTTATCCTTTGGAAACTCACTGTGGCGAAGAAGAGGATAGGAAGTCGAGATCGGATTCATGATTGCATGACGGCACTGGCGTTGGTATTTGCTTTTTGATAAAAAAAAATGCAAGTCATGACAATGGTGGTGGACTGGCGTGTGTAAAGTCTGGGGAGGCAATGGATACCATGGCGGAACGATACTTCAGTCCGCACATTGCGAAATTCCACCTGAGATCGGCATTGGTGTATTAAGAGCGCAATGGCCCCAGGATTGAGTGGAGGCCGTTGATATACCTGCCTACCTACCTCCCTAGGCGAGCCCAAGCTCGGGTTGTGAGGGGCACGGAGGCCACAACGCGTGGACCGGAAGGTGCGCAGAGCAACCGCATCACGACCCATGGCCAATGCTAGCCACTGTGGAATGGAGTATACACAGCCGTACGGAACAGTGTTGCATCTGAGACAGTGAAGCTCCAAGCTCTCGAGTGTTCGCGTCCGCACTGGGGGGAGGGAGCCAACGTAGCCGGGATAGACGGCCTTGGCGCGCTCTGGCCACGAGAAATTCGATTTGGTTGTGATCGCATAGGCTCTTTCCTCACAGACAGCCTGCCGCTTGCACCTTCCGCTCCCTCGCACATTCCCATCGCCCCTCATCGCGTCTCTGCTACATTGCAAACCATACCTCTCCTAACTCTCCTCCTGCAGCAGTGTAGGATTGTTCGCTTAGACCTTCGCCCGAAGCTCGCACTCGCTTGCCTCTCCGCTTCCCCTCCCGCGAGACGCAGCGGTACGTCCATCTACACTCTCCCTTCTCCGGCTTCACTGACAAGTCTGCTTGCGCAGCTCCAGAGCTTCTTCCTTCGCCCTTCCCGAACCTCAATCCATACTTGCCTCTCTCCGGTCGCGACCGCGCCACACGTGAAAGCTTTCGCTAGAATATATACATACCTTCGCCGACTTCAACATGGCAACCGCCGCCGAGCTCCCTGTCAATGGCAGCTACGCGCAGCAGGGCTACGATGGCAGCAACTACGCCAACAATGTCCCCTCATACTCGGCATCTGCTTCCCAACCCGCCCAGAGCTCCACCGCAGCGGCCTCTGAGATCCCCAAGGACGAGGTTGGCTGGTACTTTGTCGAGCAGTACTACACCACTCTGAGCAGGAGCCCGGACAAGCTCTACGTGAGTTATCAGACGCGCACGCCAATGGCCGTCACTGACATGGGTGCAGCTCTTCTACAACAAGCGCTCGCAATTCGTCTCCGGCAATGAGGAGGACAAGGTCAACGTTTGCGTCGGCCAGAAGGTATACATCCCTCAGAACAGATGCCTGCGCATTGGCTGACCGTGTGACGACAGGCTATCAACGACCGCATCAAGGATCTCGACTTCCATGACACCAAGGTCCGCGTTACGAACGTCGATTCTCAGGGTTCCGATGCCAACATTGTCATCCAAGTCATTGGTGAAATCTCAAACAAGGGCCAGCCGCACAAGCGTTTTGCGCAGACCTTCGTCCTCGCCGAGCAGACCAACGGCTACTTCGTTCTCAACGACATCTTCCGCTACCTCGCTGAGGAGCCTGAGGATGAGGAGGAAGTCCAGCACGACGCCTCTGCTCCCGCTGCCGGCGTCCAGGAGCCTGCCCCCACTTCTGCTGCGGCACCTGAGAACGCTGGCTTGAACCAGAGCGACGAGATCGCCACCACCTTGGAAGATCTAAACCAGGTTGACCAAAAGCTTGAGGATACCGCCAAGGAGGAGCCAGCTCAGGAGGCTCCCGCTACCGCCACCAACGGTACGCCAGCTCCTGAGGAGGTTGCTGAGGCCGAGGACGCCCCTGCGGCCGCTGTGTCTGCGAGCGAGGAAGCTCCCAGTAAGGAGCCCGAGGCAGCTGTCGAAGAGGAGGTTGCTCAGCCGGAGAAGCCCAAGGAACCTGCTCCCACACCTGCTCCTAAGGCTGCCGCGCCCGCTGCTCCGGCTAAGCCCGCAGTCCCCAAGTCCTGGGCTGCTCTTGCCGCGTCTGGCCACAAGGTCGCTACTCCAGTTATGCCTGCTGCGGCAACGTCCCAGGCGCCATCCCAGACCAAGTCCACGACGTCGACCCCTACCCAGCAGGCTGCGCCCGAGAAGACTGCCGCTCCCGCTCCCGCCCCTGGGCCCTCGCCCACCAACAGCCAGGGCGACGCTACTGGCTGGCAATCCGTAGGCACGAAGAAAGAGCAGTCGCGTGGCCACCCGGCTCAGGCGCCGCAGGAGGCTGACCAGAGGCGCGCCTACATCAAGAATGTCTACAGCCAGGTCGAGGAGGGTGCCTTGAAGGCAGTTTTGACTAAGTTTGGTGAGATCGAGCACCTCGACATCAGCCGCCAAAAGGTAAGATTGCAAGTTCCCGTTCAACGCAATGGCTAACGTATTTCTTCTAGAACTGTGCCTTCGTCGATTTCAAGACGGGTGCGGGTTTTCAGGCTGCTGTCAACGCCAACCCACACACGGTGAACGGTCTCGAGATCAAGGTCGAGGAGCGCAAGCTCCGTCCCCAGCAGGGCTTCAATAACAACTTCCGAGGTGGGCCGGGTGGGCGCGGGCGTGGTTTCCCTGGCCAGTCTCGCGGCGGCTTCCAACGCGGCGGCCGCGGGGGCTCGGTACGTGGCCGTGGTGGAGCACCTCAGGAGTCTTAGAGGGTCGACCTTCTTCCACCTTTCGCTTCTACACATGGTACCTCGGCAGAAGCTGACAGACATGGCCCATCTCATGACGACTGACGGCTCTAATCACGTGTACTGTATTCGGCCTGGAGCGTTTGTCCCAAAAGTTGCGTCTTCGTTTCGACAAAAGCACGGGCGTCTGCTTTTCCTTAGCTGCCCCACCTACGTCCCCTTGCATAGCGTCTCCTTTGTTGGCATTCCCTGTACCCTGTACATGTTCGGCAGTGTGTTTTTAGCACGTGTTTCCATTTCGTCTGTTAATCTTTTTTGATATCCTCTTTTTCCGGGAAAGGCATCTACGGGGGTCTGGATAGGAGCAAAGGGACATCGCGTGTCATTTACGGGGTAGGGGCCATGTGGATGGGAGGCATCTGGGTGTAGACGGGCGCCTTGGACGGGGGTGGAAGGCGCGCAAGGTCCTGAGAACAAAGTCCGCAAAGTCCTAAGAACAAGGTACGCAAGAGGAACTGGGCTCGGTGCGATGTTGCGCTGCGGTGGCCATGTATAACAGCATTCATGATACGTACTGCATTGGATGATTTGTGGAACCGTCTCAGAGAACGTCAGATGATGAAGATGATGCCGGTGTCGGTGTCGGTGTTGGTGTTGGTGCCGGTGCCGGTGGCCAAGTGTCAGGTGGTTAAGCTGATGGTGTGATAGGATTCGCCGGGTGCGATGACCCCAGTAGGTGCGGTTGAAGCAAGTAGTCTAGACATCACCTTGCGACTTCCCGCCGCAGCAGCATTGACAACAACACATGCTCCGATGGTTCGCAGACGTCTTCGTTGCCCATAGTCCATCTAAATTCTACTCCACGACGAAACACGGCGCCCGCTTTATCCACTTGTTGCTGCACGGCCCAAGCGGGGTTGCGCGGGGGTCGCCCACTTCATACACATCCACGCCCGTCGCCGTGGCTTGTTGCCGCTCTATGAGCTCAGCACATTGCTAGACCCTCAACACTGCTGGCTGCCCGGTTCGCCTTCAGAGATCCTCGTCATGCGACCGCTACCGGGAGGCGATGCTCCGCCCTCAAGCAACCCACGATCGCGAAAGTCGAGCTTCGTCGATGCCTCGGGCTCAAGTAGCGGCCCGTCGAGTTATGTACCAACGACCTTCTTTATGAGGACCGAGGAAGACATGGAGCGATCTATGCAGGCTTCGAGGAACACAGCCGCAGTGAACAGGCAGAAGGAAAGCAACTTTGGAGTACAAAGCCTGCCCGATACTCTTGAAGCCGCGTTCGCGAGTGACACCCAGATCGGAGATGGCAGAGTCGACAACACGCGGGCGCATACCACTCAAGGCAAGCGCAACATGCTGCGAGCTTCGCGGGACTCTTCGCAGCCAGCTGGGACAGAATTTGAGAGCTGCAAGTCTTCACCGCCCCGGACGAGCAGGAGGGACGTGTCAAGCCCCTCACAGTCGAATCCGCTGTCGCCTATGCCCGCTTCAGCGCTACCCAGCACCCCGACATCCGCCTCGTTGCAATCGTTCAAGCTGTCCGACGAAGAGACAGAGTCTGATGAGGCTATTAGCCATGCCGTAGCTTCGGGCCATGAAGATGAGAACGACACGACCGTCGACCAGTCCGCTAGCTTTCCCCAGCTGGTCATGCCAAGCATACAGATGCCCTCACGGAGACCATTCACCACCAAGGGAAAGGCCATGGGCAAGCTGAAGGTGCTTGTTGCAGGCCGTGCAGGTACGTCCTTTCCCAGTTGTTTCAGCCTGCGTTTGATGAACGCTTGTCTAACACGTATATAGGCATCGGAAAGACATCGCTAATACGGTCCATCGTCCAATTGTGCGAAGACATTGTACACGTCGACCCACTTTCTCCGTCAAACTCCCTATCGCGACCTTCGTCGTCGAAGTCAAAGTCGCGGAAGAGGAAAGCTGACGGCTCTGGCACAGCTCACATCACCGAGACACATGCCAGTACTAAATCCTATCCTATTTGGTGGACGGATGTCCAAGAATCGCGCGTTTTGAGACGGAGGAAGAGTAGTACGACGGATGCAGTATTGGAGCGGAATCTCTGCTTCGTGGACACTCCCGGGTACAGTGGAGATGCTTCCAAAGCTGAAGATATGGGCCGAGTGATCGACTACGTGGAAGGCTTACTATACCAGACAACTGCGGTCTCGAGCATGGAAGACAGTGAGCTTTTTGGAGTGATCAGCGGCAGCGGAGGTATTGCCGTCGATGTGGTTTTGTATCTCCTTCCTCCGCGTAAGATTTTCCATTCGAATTTACAGCGATTTGCTAATAATTCACTAGGCCACGACATCTCCGAAGACATCGAGTTCATGCAGCGACTGTCTGGACTCACAAGCTTGATACCAGTCATCGGCAAATCTGACACCCTCTCTGCTGACGAGCTTATCGCTATCAAAATCTCTGTACTCGCACGACTACAAACGTCCTCAATCAAGCCTTTCTTTTTCGGCAACGCGGTCGACGACGCGTTACTCGCCGTTCAAGAGCTATCATTGGAACAGTCTGCATCTGCGTCATCGGACGATAAGCCAGCATCGGAACCCAAAGAATTTCCTTTCCCCATCCCAACTCATCCGTATGCGGTCTCGTCAACGCTGGGCTCGGATACAGAGACCATGGACGCGTCGCTTCTCATGTCACCCGACTACGTTCAGCCACTACTTCCATCCGAGCTCGAAGCCCTCGTAACCCGGGTCTTTGATCCCGATTCGATCACATGGTTGAGGCATTCTGCAGCGAAAAAGTTTCTTGCTTGGCGGCGGCGAACAAAGTTGCCGGGAGACTCTTTCATCTTGCATAGCTTGCAACAAAATACGCTGCGACGTGGCAGTGCATCTACCAGCGCCTTGGTCGGTCTCAGTGGTGCTGCCACAAACAGTAAGGACCGCTGTCACCTGTTCCCATTATCTAGCTAACATTTGATAGCATCCGCAGCATCCTCTGTTTTCACTCCAGTCTCACCTTCGGGAGTTTTGGTGCCCCAGGCAGGGTCACCATTCTATGCTTCCAACCTTCAATCACCATTCCAGGCGTCATCTCCTTCAATTGCGCAGACTCAGTCCGAAACCCTTGATAACCCACCCGAATTCTCGCTCACGCGGTACCAAAACAAGGCACAAGGCGAACGGCGCCTCGCAGAGGTGCGCCTTGCTAAGTGGGCTACGGATCTTCAGCGCAGCCTGAGGAATGAGAAGGATCGGTACGAAGAACTCCAACGTAATGAACGGGCCAAATGGCTACTCGAACGTGTCGGCGAGGAGGTAGCGAGCGGAAGCATCGTTGCAAGTCCCGGCGGCTCTCCACGAGCAGACTGGGCTGTTGTTGAATGTGGGACGGACAAAGAATCTCTACCCCGACATGGAAGCCCCATGCACAGCAGGAGTGGGAACGTTGATTCCAGAGATCCATTGGGCTTATGTGATTTCAGTGACGAGGTTAGGAAGCGAGGCTTCGTACTTATGAAAGTGCTTGGCGGAGTAAGCATGCTGGGAGCAGTCATGGTTACTGTGGTGAAGATCTGTGGGTGGGAGACGATGTTACCTGAGGGTGGACTATGGAGGTGGTTTACTGGCCAGACGGAGTAGGAGTTGGTTGTTCTGGACGGACATGATTTATGAGATATGAGGGTTACGATGTTGCTGCAGTATTTGGTTTATACCCATGGTTAAGAGGGGTTTGGTTTGTACGGTTGAGATACACTCGCCTCGGGAGGTAGAGAACTTGCTTCAAATGTAAAGAGATCAATTCACTCAGCCGCATCGCAGGAGGAAATAACTAGGTCACGCTTCACTTGGATGTCCGCACTGGTCCGCGCAATGTCCAAGACATTCATTGGTCCCCCACGCACCACGCACCGCGCCCCAGCGCCCCAGCTTGCGTCGCTCGGCAGCGATTGGCGCAGCGTCCGCAATCGCAACATGCGCCTGAGGCCTGTTGTCTTGTCTCGTATCCGTCGGGTTCGACACACTTGCCCCTCTCTGTGGGTGCCGATCCTCACTGGCAGTGCTGCGCCGTGAGTTAGCTGGGGGCTGACGTTTCTTTCCTCCTACCTACTTTCCCACCCACCGCACCGCTTCTGCAGCCCACGATCGACGCACGACGGCACGTCGCAAGATGCTGCCATGCCCGAGATAACATTCATTTTCGGGCCCAACAATAGCTTCTTCTTCGACTGTCCGAAGACATGGAAGTTGTACGTCTTTCATGCACGCTGGGAATGTTGAATGGGGTGCAAGGAACTGAGAGCTGACTAGATGTGCATTGCAGTCACAACATCCCGCCGACGCTGCGGCAGCTATTTAACAGCTCCATGGCACCAGCCTGGCGCATAGCCCAGCCCTTTTGCCTCGCGCTCGCGCCGCCGCAGATGGCGAGCCCAGAGCCAGTGTGGTACGTGGGGTGCAAGGTACTGACGGGAGAGGAGAAGATTTGTGAGTCGTACTTATGTTCGACGGTGCTTCCTACGTGCCTGGGATACTTACCACTCAGTCCTATGTGGAGCGCATATCCATACCAAAGTACCTCGAGCAGGACGAAAAGACACCGAACAGCGATGACGGAACGCTATGCTAACCCCCACCCCTCAGTATACTCCCAAGCCATCTTCGACTCGCACTACCCCTCCCTCTCCGCCTGGACTAAGACTATCCCCAATGCACCACGCTCTTGCTACGTGACCTTCGGCACCGGGTACAGCTACTTCGCATCCGCGCCCGGCCGGGGCTCTGTCTGGGCTGACATTCCCTCCGAGCTCAGCGACAAGATACAAAAGGCTTACGACACGCCGTGCTGCGTTGCGATGGGGGTGAACCAGGCGTGGTTCGTTCTCTGGCCGGATGGGTATTGTAGCTGGAAGTTTTATGGCGGGTATGCGGGCCTGGATGGGATTTTGAGGGGGGCGGAGCCGAGGAGTGTGACTGTGAGTTATGCACTTCACTTTTAAGCCTAGAATATGTTTGAGAGAGAGAAAGGGGGAGGAAGGGAGGGAAAGGGAAAGAAAGGGAAAGGATGTGTGGCTAATGAGTGATCTCGCAGTACCTCGCCATCTCCCCCTACAACCCCAACCACTACTTCGTCGCCTTCCGCAACCGCACTGTGCAGTACAACTTCACGGGCGCACCGCCAGAGTGGATGGCACAGATGAACGATGTGTTTGCGCAGTGGCAGGCAGACATTGCACAAGCGCAGTCAGGCACACCGCATGCTGCTCCTCCCGCTCAGCAGGTTCAAGTCCAAGGCCTGGTTCAACCATATCTCGCCTCGCCCATCCCACCGGGGATGCTCTGCCCGCCGAGCCCAATCACACCGCTGTCGCAGCAGTCGAATGTGACGAGCCCGTCGCTCTCGCCGCACGCGACCCAGCCACCGCATGTGCCGCAGGTGTACGCGCATTACGCGCCACCGCCGGCTCCTACAGCCGCCGAGATGCCGGGGAGTCTGCCGGCGGGTGTGATGCTGGAGCCTCCGCCCCCGCCGCCCGCGGCGAGGCCGTCGTCGATTAATGTGGTATGTAGGCGCACCTGAAGCTGAAGGGAGTGTGCATGCTAATGGCGAGGATAGAAGCGGAAGAAGTTTTTCTTGAAGATATTTGATTGAGGTGGCGCGGTGTGGTTGTTTTGTTCTTTTCTTGGTCATGTAGATTTCTTCGATAATACCCCGTGTTTGGTTATGCGGCATGGTGACTTTTTTTGAGGTTCGAAGATGGTCAATGTTTGTGGATGGGAGTCTTGCTAGCTTTCACCAAGGCAGTGGATACCTAGTGGATAGAAAGGCATGCATCGCTCGGCTTCAGACCACGGCTACATATGCTCTCTACATTCCCCCAAAGGAACATGTCTGAGATGAAGCACCGCCGAGGTCACTCATGCAGGATCCTTGATCATGTCCAAAGAATGTGCGATGTGTTTTCAAGGGGCGAGGAGACAATTATTTGGCTTGGCCTCGAGACTGAGTTGCATAAGAGAGTTGTGCAATGAAACTTGACAGCAGATTGGGATGGAAACGACAGGTGTAACTTAGGAGAGAAAAAGGGCCAAAACAGTTGTGAGAAGTTTGCCTTCGCCGCTACTAGACGATCCTGATACTCTATGGAATGATCACTACTAGAAACGCACCTGGATTGTTGGAGGGTTGATACTCCCATGACACACCATGCTGTGGAGCGGTCGCAAGATAGTAGATGGCTATACACTCGTACAGCTCTGCACCAAGTCGCACCACTCAGAATACTATATAGCAGGTAGGTATAGGTCCGCTCAAATTCTCGCATGAAGAGTTGAAAGACCAAGCACTTTTGATTGATCGTGGGGATATGCTCCCATGCTTGAACAAAAGTACCTGACATCCAATACCGTAATGCTTCTCTTGATACCCCAGCCAGATGGTCGTACCGATTTACTCAGATGTTTCAGAGAGTACATGTGGAGTAGAGCCTGCCTGGGATACTTTTTAGTACCACCCAAGTCAATGTCGCCGAAGTCGACACCAACGATCGCTTTCCCGATTGGGATACTTCTTGCGTAGCACCTGTAGGAACGCAGCTTGACGTACCACCTGGGTAGTGATGGCCTTGTGTTTGATATCAGTACGGGTACGTTGAGACCGGATTCGTGTTTGTCATCCGCTACGGATAAGTACATGATTCTTCTTGAGTTCGTTATGCTTTTGTCTCAAACTGCAGCAACGCATGCGCACTCCATGATGATGGCCTCGAGAACAAGCGGCAGCTTTCGAGCGGCGGCGATTTGGTTACTGGCCACTGTAGCTAATGCTGGCCCAGCGGTCAAGGTCCTCAACGGGAGTTACGAAGGCATTCATCTGCCGCAATTAGGTCAAGACATATTCCTCGAGATTCCCTACGCTCAAGACACTGGCGGAGAGAATCGCTTTAGGGTCCCGCAAGCGTTCAACGAGGCATGGAACGGGACACGCTTTGCGCAGGCATATAGCAATGCTTGTCATGACTTCCAGCCGGATGCCGATGCGGCATATGGAATGGGCGAGGATTGCCTTAGTATCAGCATTGTCCGTCCGATAGGAATACCTGAGAATAAAACGTTGCCGGTCGCCGTATGGATCCACGGTGACTCATACCAGGTCGGAACGAGTGGTCGGCCCAACTACAACCTGACGTGGCTTGTACAGCGACCCGTGGCAATTGGGAAGCATATTGTTGCGACCAGTATCAACTACAGGAAGGGAGGATGGGGCATGCTATATTCGAGGGAAATCCAAGGAAGCGACGAAACGAATCCTTCTCACAGAGACATGCGGAAAGCGCTCGCTTGGATATCAGAGAATATGGCTTCGGCGGTGACAAGGACTGTGTTACCATCTGGGGAGAATCGGCGGGGATGTTCGCTGTGGTTCAACTCGTAATGTCTTACGGTGGCCGAACAGATGGACTTTTCCATCGCAGCATTCAAGAGTCGGGATCTGCTGCGACCGCGTGGTACACCGGCTCCGGCTGATATCAGCTGATTTACGACAAAACTGTGCGGCAAACAAACTGCACTGACTGGCCTGAAACACTTTCTTGCCTGCGCACCATCCCTTACGAAGCCATTTTCCCTTTCCTCAATTCCTCCAAGGTCGGCTGACCAGGATTTTACCCAACAGTAGACGGTGACATCATCCCGAACTATACTACCGAGCTGCTTCACTCCGGCCGCTTTGCGCACATCCCTCATATGTACGGCTCGAACAGCGACGAAGGAACCGACAATGCACCAACAAAGATCTTCAGCACCGATGAAAACATCTACGACTACCTCCTTGGCAGCGCAGGCTACGACTTCCCTTCCAATGTTGTCCGCAAGATTATGGCGCTGTATCCCGACGACCCAGCACAAGGCATTCCACTGAACACGGGGGACGAGCGCTTCGCCGCACAGAGTCACCAGTACAAGCGCCCAGCCGCTATCATCGGGGACGTGTTATACCGCGCCACTCGCCTGGACGACGCCCGCCACTACGCAAAGCACTCACCCACCTACATCTACCGCTTCAACACCAGACCGTTCGTGAACGGTACAAATGCCACTTTCACCAACCACGTCGGTTGACTGGCGCCTGCGTACAAGGGCGTCCAGCACTTCAGTGAAGTGGCATTCGTCTTTGGCAATCCGCGATTTGTCGGGCCGTGGGAGGCGTACAAGGCGTTGAGCGAGCAGATGAGCACGCAGTGGATTAATTACGTTAACGGCGGGGATCCGAATGGGGAGGCGTTGCCGGAATGGCCACAATATAATGAAGGGTAGAAGGGGTTGAACTTGGTGATCCAAGCGCGAGGGAGGGGGGGGGGGGGGGTAAATGGGAGCTATGTGGAGGAGGATACGTATAGGTTGGCGGGAAGGGAGTATCTGGCCGAGTGGGCGCGGAGGAAGCATGTTTGAAAGTAATGTGTTATAAAAATATATGTTAGAACTGTTCACGCGTAGCATTGGACACGATGCAAGAAGCCTTAAAATCTCGCATTATTGATGACTATATTCTAACTATATACACTAGAACATAGGTTTCGGTGAGCATGTCTCAGCATGTTCGCTGGTGTAGTTCTCAACATATGGTACGTCCCTCCTTCGAACCACTCTCGAGCGCGAAGATGTTCACAAGCACTGGGAGTAGTAGGTGTTCTGCACCTTGCAGCTGGAGCCAGAGACACAGGCAGTGGCGCCAGTGTATCCCTGTCCACCGCACTGTCCCCACTTGGCAACGGAGCCAGTAGCCTCCTTGGTAGGAGTGGCGTATCCAGCGGCGGTAGTCTTCACAGCTGTGGCGAGGGTAGTGGGCTTAGCGGCAGCAGAGGTAGCGACGGCCTTGGTGGATGTGGGAGCCTTGGTGATAGGCTTAGCAGCAGCAGCAGAGGTGGCAGCATTGGTAGGGGAAGCAGCGCCAGCTCCGAAGCCAGCGTTGACGGCAGGACCAGGGACTTTGTAGGTGGTAGCACCGCCGTAGATGTTGAACAAAACACCAGCATCGTCGGTCTTGTAGACAGACTGCATGTTGACACCGCTGGTGATGGACTTGGTGCCGGACGAGGTAACCTTGATCTGTCCGCAGCCGTTGTAGAACTGGGCCTTGCCGGCGCGGTCGGCCTCGTGGAGGGCAATGATCTCGGAGCGGATGAGGTAGTCGCCGGCCGCAAGGTCGGGGACGGTCACGTCGATCTTTCCAGCGTTGCTGCGGAAGGTGTCGACGGCCCAGGTGCCGCCGCTGAGGCCGGACTCCTGGATCTTGACCCAGGCATTGCCCTTGCCCTCGGTTTCGGCCTTCGCAACCCACACAATGATGGGGCCTTTGTGAGACTGAAGATCGGTTAGTTGAGCCTGGGTTATCCTTCGTTTCGTGAACATACCAAAGCAATGGGCTCGTCACCGTCGCCAGAAGACATAGGGTTGTTGTGGTGCCTGATTGAAGTCAGTAATGTGGACCTGCGGAAACGGAGTTTCTGTTTCGAACACAACGAGTTCGGACCAGAGCATATCGTACCATTGAAGGGTGAGCTTGTCACCACTGGCAACGCTGACTGAGCCAGCGACCTTAGAGCCACCCTTGCAGATGATCATGTCGGAGGCAAGCTCATCAGCAGTGGAGTAGATGGGGTTGTTCTGGTTGCTGGTGCCACGAACACCAGTGGAGCCCTGCGACTTTCCATTGACGAGCATCTCCTGGAAGGTAGCATGGGCAGCGGCAAGCTTGCCGATAGCGGCGAGAGCGAGGAACATAGTGGTCTTCATTGTTGCTGATTGCGTACAAGTGTGAGCTGAAAACCGAGGTAGATAAAGCGAATGGATAGTCCAAAGTATAACAAGAAAGCAAAAAGAGCAACGAGCTACAAAAGAGTGTGGGTAAAAACAAAGGTCAGCTTCAAGCTTGTTTTTAACAAAACATGCCGTGGGCTTCCTTTATACTGTACCACTACGCCGTACCTCGTTGGCGGCGACTCTACCAAGACGGCGGATCCGTGCCTCAATTAGCAATCTCGGTACTAGACATTGCGGTAACCAGGGGCTCGGCCAGCGTTTCTCACACATGTCATCTCTTAGACACGCGCAAGGAGCTCTCTAGGGCGTCAAGATCCGGACAAGGGCAAGATGATAGCCCGATAAGTAAGTGTCAGGCTGCTAGTTCCCGCGCAGCGTGCTCGCTTGAGGAACGTTAGATTGCACGTTTTCTTACCCGAAGCCTGTGGTATTCGCTTGGATGCATGTGTCTAGGACTCCGACGTTCGAGATGCCAATAGTGCGATCGCAGATGAGGGTGGCTGGATCTGAAACATCTGGACGGCCGCCCCCGGCGTTTGGACATCATGCATATACCTACAGGATCTGTTGACTCAAATTCAAGTTGATGACCTTGATGAGGTATCGTAGACCTGTCTGTCTAGTCGGACAGACCTCCTATTGATTGCGGCGCCGTGGAAGCTCACAAGCCGGGGAAGTCAGGATGATAAAGAACCGGCGTAGAAATGCCAAGGGACTCTCATTTCGCGTGTACAAACCGGGTCAAGATGCAGTCAGTGGGCGTAGAAGTGGCGGCCAATCTTGAAAAGTTAGAGTAGGCAATCACGTGAGCTTTTTCCACCAATCAGAGACCGCTAATTTTCACATCGAACTTTGCCGCTCCATAGGATTGTCAACTTGCATTTGTGAACAAAGGATCGAGGTCATACCTTCATCATATTATGTCCATGACGCGCAGGATTGGAAGTGATCCGTCATGCCAATAGGTACAGTGGGATTCTCTCGGCCTCGACTCTGGAGTTTGGCCCACTTGGCCAGGTGCGCTTCTTCTCACAACTTCGAATATATATTAACGCACGGGAGCGCGTGGGATCAACTAGATGACGGGGAGCTTTTTATTATTGCACATGTGTGCGCTCTCTCAGTATTTGCATCACGCTGATTACCAACACATGCGTAATGTATGCGAATGTGAAGCCGTTTGGAAGCGCGAGCTTCGCTCGACAGTGTGATCTGAAGGGCTGGGCTCATACTAATCTCTTAGGTTCCTATTCGAGGGTCGCCACAACTATAGAATTCGAGCCACTAGTCCAAGTTCTAGACACATCAGTGATTGATGGGTCAATGGATGGCCATCGAGTGCTCTGATGTCCTCAAAAATTAGGCATTGAGGAACCAGTGAGAACGAAATGGCTTCTGCAGCCAAAGTGTTTCAGAGACGTGACGAGATAAGAAGCATGCATCATCGTGAAATTATTTGCTGTCAAGAACACAAAGGACGCACGCACGAATTTTCAAGTAGAATCTAGCGAACGCACAACACGGAGCTTTAATAAAATAAAATGGACCAACTAATGGTAACCTAGAGGGGCTGTAAGAGCAGTATACTACAGTCTTCAGACAAAGTCACTATGTCCGCAGGGAATGCATGACAGCAATTAGGCTAGAGAAGCCCTTATTAGACTGTCCGTGATAGCCATCGTTGTATTGACTTGAGCAGTTGAAACGTGTTATAGCCTCAATATCATGTTCCTTTATCTCTTTCATTGGTTTCCCATTGTTGTGCACCTAGTAGATCACCAGTCTTCACCGACAAGGATGTCATGGAGATGTTCGGTGCCAGGAAGAAGTCTAGACACAAATTACGATGCTTGCAGCAGCACCAGCAGCACCAGCAGCGTGCCTCAAGACTTGTACTTTCCAAACCGTTGAGTTACTAACATGAATTGGGGTCGGATTGATGCAAGTTCGAAAATAATCCAAGGTTCCAAGGCGTCGTGTTCCAAATATTCCCCAAGTCCCGATTCCTGTCTTCTAATAACAGCGAAATGCAATTCTCAGCATGCATTGCGTGTGCGTGAGTTTCCTTGGTATCACAATCGCCTAGGTATCTGAGGCTGGGGGTCATCAATTAGTTCCTTCTCCCCTTACCATCATGATGAATCATCAACGCGGTTGTCATTGTCCGGTGCCACATGTCAATGTGCTTGGAAAGAACCTGAGATATGGTCACCCTCAGATTCTTGACCCTCAATTATCTCGCCAATACGGGGGATTGTTATTCTTGGCCATCGTGTTACCTCAATGTAGTCAGCTTCGCCCATGGTGGCTTGCATTCTTGGCGGCCTATCGATAGGGTAATGGAGGCAGTGCAAGGGTGCCGACTTCCGAGTGCCACCATACCTAATCCAGCATATATATTCTAGGCTGAAGAAGGCCATCTCACGCGCTCCCAACCTACACCAAATCCAAGCACCATGTCGAAAACCCCAGACGAGCCGAGGGCGTCCCAGACACAGGAAGAGATTGCGCAGTCTGAACCAACTTCAGAAGCGAAATTCTCAGGCAAGTCGCCCGAGTCCACCAAGGAGGCGCACAGCAAGGAATCCGAACCACCACCCAAAGAGTCATACGAAGATTACATCAAAGCTCTCCCACCGCCATACTGGGAAATTAAGAAACCTCCTCCCTTCACACAAGCAAGTAATGCGCCGCCGAGACGCCGACAAGATCGATCAGCGGAGGAGATCGCAGCAAGCATCAACGCAGTTTGTGCTCCCATTACCGCCGCAGACCGTGCAGAAGACGCAAGAAAGAGATCCAGATCGCTGCGTGAGCGATGGAAAGACTGGAAGGATGACAGGGAGAGAGAGAAGTCGGAAGTCGATATTCGGCCAGTAGACCGGGGGAGCAGTGCGAGGCTCAATGTGTGGGGATCCCCTCTTACAGACAAGGGAAGGTTCAAAAGATAAAAAATGTAGCGAATGGCCAGTGGTAGTCGATATCGCTCCGATGAGTATGGTTTGGAAACACTGGCCTGCCTTCTGCATAGGCCGGCTTTTACCCATAGGTAATGATCATTGTCTTGGGGTCACATGAAAACGTGCCATCGTGGGTTGCCGAATATGAAAGATAATTTTACCGTGTACCTTTTTTTCTTTTCAAATCGCAATTCCATCCCTGCAGACTGTAGCTGATTGTGCTATCAGTGTCAAACCTGATCGAGATGTATATTATAAGATTGATCATCGGAGCTCGAAAAGGTGCAAGAGTAACAGCACGTTCTTGAGGCTTGGGTCGAATGCCTACATCTGGTTCACGCCCTTGTTCTACACGTGGTCTTTCTTTGGAGGCTTTATGATGCGAAGGGCTCGCTCCGAGCCCCATCCCGCGTATAATCTCACGCATTTGGGAACGCTACGAACAAGGCATATCGACCTCAATAGCGTGATTTTGTTCAGCGTTTCTTCAAGCGACTTGCAGCTTTGCTTTCAAAGTATACGGGCGCCTAGAGAACCGTTGCGACCTGTTCATCGTATTGCCGTTCTTTAAGATGGCATCGAAAAGAGCATCCGGAGAAGATCCACGTATTTGGCTCAGCATTAAGGTGACATACTACATGTGCCGCACTTTACCTTATCTGCGAGCTGGTAAGTGCGATGCACGCAAATGCGATTGCAGCCATGGTAAAAAAGCGAAGAGATTTCCGGCACCTATTGGCCAAAGGCAGATAGCTAAAGCCTGGAATGTCTGCAAAGTGTTGTCTTGAAAAATATGAAAGCTCGCCTTGGGCAGGTGTGCTGCCGGCTACCAAAAAATGGCAAAAGAACAAGGGAGCACAATGCCCTTGAGAAACCCGAGGCGTGTACGAGTTTACTTTTGTCGAAATGTGTATTGTGGGGGAATCGAACGAACGTACCTTGTATGTGAGCTTTTGGACCCTCAATGGGGTCTGTGGTGCTCACGACCACTGGGCTAAGTCGCATAGCGGAACCTTTTATTGATAGTATGAACGTCAAATGAATTATCTTTATGGCTGTAAACAGTTTGAAGATAGTTGCTTGTGGCGGTTGAAATATCCTGGAGGGAGGGGCGAGGACATGGCTGCCTTCACTTGTATACATGGCGGCAGTGTGGGGGCTCGCTTGTGCGTTGACGAGGCAGGAGTGAGAAAGCCCTCATGCTAGAGCTGCCCCTCGTGCAGCATATATGCGAAGAGCCTCGCACAATTGTAGGGCAGGCATGCGGTCTCGGGCGCATCTGATGGTCATGGTGGTCGACCCCTTTAGACAAAACCCGTCAACGCAGCGAGGTCAGCGGCTCGCATCTCGTCTGGGGAAGAGATTTGCGCCTCCTCAACATCAATCAAGGACCAGAGATTGTTAGACTAGCATAAAGAGCTTTCCAAAAGCGTTTCTGTCCCTCGTAGTGTTCGCTCGAAGGAGTTGTTATGCGTATTGCATTACCACGAGTTACAGGCTCAGCTTCCGACGAGGTAAGCCAAAGTCTACGAAGACCTACGGGAGGCCTCCTTATGCCTACTAGGGATCGAACGCCTCTCCGTGCTTTTCATATATTGAAAGCTGGTCGAGTTGAGCTACACATGTTCGTACCGGCATGTGCAAAAGCATCTCGCGTCATACACGGACATGCTAGCAGCGGCAGAGCTATGTGTGAACCAAGCCTGCGCCCATGTTGTGGTAGTTTCTGTGCTGGGGGCCAAAATTGTTGGCAGGTGAACGACGGGCGTCTCGTTCTTCGAGCTTCCCCTGCTCAAGTCCCCGCCCTCTCTGCTCGCCCACACCCCGACCCCCACGATGACGAGGAGCATCTTGGCTCCTCGAACACTCGACCTGGCAATTTGTTGGAGGTGAGGTGGCTTCAGCAAGAGGGCACGTCGGGCATGCCGTGCTGGCGACAATTGCGGGCGTGTGGTTCTTTGCGCCGCTTTGGTTCAACTCGCCGCGCTCTTTCTCTCTCCTTACCAACACCCCCACCACCAAGATTGTCGGCCGCCAGCCCCGCAACGAGCATCCTGCGATTCCGAGCACTCTTCCTAGCTAATTCTCGAAGACACGGTAAGCTGCAACTCACGTGTACCCCGATAGCGGCGTGCTGACGGCGATGACGGACACGCGGTGGAGAGACGGACACCCCCAGTACCAAGCCTATGGCTGCTACCACCACCACGACGAGTACGCTGCTACCCCTAGAAATTGGCGTAGCTGATCGTTGGAGTCAAGGTAAGCTCCAGCATAAGTAGGTCCCGAGTGCGACGTGCTGACGGCGAATGCGGACACAGGGTAGAGGAACGGGCTCCCGCGACGGGCCTCACAGCCTCGCAACCAAGGCGCCTCTTGTGACCAAGACACAGCGGCGGGAGACAAAGCTATCCGCTCTATGAGCGCGTTGTGACCGCGCTGCTGCTCGAGCAAGGTACATATGAGGTGCATACGCCCATAGAGGCACGACACCAACAACCGGGCGAGCCTTGGAGGCGCAACGCGCAAACAGCCGTTCTCATTGCTTTTACTACAACAGCGATTCCATTGCCTTTGAAATGCCGCTAATGTGCATAGTAGTCCCAAGGTCAAGTGTCGCCGCGAGCTTGCTAAGGCCGGCTGTGCTGGAGACGCACAGGGCTCCGACAACTTTCTTGACAACCATCAACCCAGCTCGGCGTTGTGCTATCGTGACAGGGATGTCTGGTACCTACACAACGGTCTCCGGAAAGCCCCACGCTCGTGGCGGGGGCCTCAATTCGCATCAAAAGCGGTTGCACGTGCCAAAGCGGGCTTCAGGACCTCAGCTCCATGCCTTGGTAAGACGGTCCGATATCTTTTGAAGACGACAGCACATGTTCGCCACTCCGAACAAGCTCATACACAAGCTCAGTCAGCTGACGCAATCTTGTGCAGGGTCCCCAGCGTCTGGCGTGTATTGCTTGCTCGGCGCATATCGCAATACCACACAGCGAGACTCGATGCCTACCACCTGTAAAAACCGGGACGTCTGCAGGATCCCGTACTGCAGAAATCCATAAGAACTACCACCATTCGTTCATGGCCGCTATGCTGTATTCGTGTCGATACACCGCGCATAAGAGAAAGCGGAACTGCCCGCGGGTACGCCGCCTTGAGTACGAACATTCGCCGATCGGATCATGATTCCACAAGCTCGAGGTGTTCTACTGTCCACACCTCATCGATTTTATTCGCGCGGGAGATCCTCCGCGAGGCGGAGTAGCGACTGGGACCAGGTGCCCAGTATCAAATCTTCCAAACCGATTCGGAACGGTACAAATTGTGAGACCAAGTCCCACCGAGCGGGGTGGTGATTAGAACTGCCCAACAAGTGCCAGCGTACCACCCTCTATGCTGACATCGCAATGAAGCGCCGACACCCTGGATACTGGACATTCATAAGTCATGAAACGTGGACGCAGTGCAAAACCGTCGGCAAGGACTCCTTCAGTGTCGTTTCCAGAAGAGGTTATGTGGGCTCCTTCGGTGTCGCGTCTAGAAGAAGCTATGTCCTAGCGGGGATGATGCTGCCATCAAGCGTGTGCTGCAGGACAAGTGTTTGAGATGGGTCGCACATATGACGCATCGGCTTCCGCCAGCAACTCAGGACTGGTTCATGCCAACCTAGGCGGGTATGGTCGACCTGGCCGAAATACCTACGTGGTCCAGTTCAGGTGTTCCCGATCCATCACCAGTGACATCACCTATACGAGGGCACGGGCTTGGAAATTCGTGCGGATGACCTGGCGATCGTCGACGTCCAAACGCCTAGACCTCACCATACGGCAGACGAACACTGGTGGCCTGAAGGTACAGAGCGCAGCGAAGAAGAACCCAGAGGTGGGACGTAAAAGTACCATGGACTCTTATAATGTCGTGATTGATCAAGCCGGAGTCTTGGAAGTTCATATGGAAGGCTTTCAGAAAATCCATGATCAGGGCATTGCGCTTTCTGTTGTGGGACGCGGCGCATTAACGACAAGGTTGATGCCTCCATCCAGAAGAGAACATGTCGTACTGCAGAACAAAGACATGTTCTCATCCACCTTCAACCAGCTCTTATGAAACAACCCCTCCAAGCCGTGCCTCCTTGCAACGAACGAGTCAGCTGTTGGTCTCGGCGAGCTCTGCGAATACGTTAACGAAGAAGTCAATTCCACCACACAAGAACCAAAAACATGCCCCCGGTGCCGTCATTACTTCAACCTCGATACTGACATCCACAAGCTATTCGGGTAGCGGGAGCACCAAACCGGAAATGATGGCGTAGAACCAGCACCGCAGTCGCCTGACGATTCGGAGCCGCATATGGAAAAACGAGAAGCTCATGTTCGGCCTTGACTCGGCATTCGTTCTGGTAGGGATAACCATCACGGTGATGGTGGCTCTGGAAGACAAAAGGTCTCTTTTTTGCGTTGAACATCGGGCGATTACCTTAAGGTGCACCTCCTCGAGGTAGAAAGGGCCAGGGTGAGCTTTGGGAGTGGAAAGTGTAGGAGTTCTTGTCCGTGGAGAAAATCTGCCTGTTTTCTGAAGCTGCTGTATTCTTTACACCAGCCCGATATTCCGTCTAAGGACTATCGATTGGATGAGAAGCCCGAAACTGGCGTCGCAACTGGATGAGAAGCCCAAAGCTGGAGTCTCATCCTGACAAGAAACCCAAAGCTGGCGTCGCAACTGTTCTAGTCACGTGCCAGTCGATGTCGTGCAGCACTCCGTGGCAGAGCTTTGGCTTGACTAAAACAACGCAGTTCGCGTTGACACTTCCGAAGATCGTGTTTACCAGACTACCAGGCCCTTTTTTGGTTTGTTCTGCTGCCACAATATTGCCTCAAAGGCAGTGAAGAAGGAGTATGTTGAGCCTTGGATGACTGAGGAGATGTCACCGAGCCATTCGGCATGGACTATCTTGCCGGTGTCGTCCGATGTGTATGCTGTGGGACGCTTAAACTCAACAGCGAGTGCGAAAACATCTGCAAGTTTTGAACGCCACTTCTGCAGTGCGGGTCGCTGGCCCATCAGGACCGAAATAGTTCTGAGCTGCGGAGCACAACGCAGACTGAGCGAGCTTTGTTCAACGGCAATCTGGAAGAGCATGAATAGATCCGGTGCTATCATGAGTGTATTGCGATGCCTTGGCCAAGTGCCATGGGAACTCGCTCTCTGGGTCTTTACAAGATCACTTCTTGCGGTCCGGTATAGCACGGCATCACTTTCGGTCCGGGGATTCTGTGGTGGATAGCCTGCAGATCATATTCACCGCAGACGATCTCAAGAGTATGCACGATGACCTCGAGGCCTATGACCCGATTTAGCCCCATTCGCGACTTCTTCCACGCTTCGACAGATCGGAAATCGTTGAGGTGTGTCTTCCGCTTTGTGTTCTGTTCTGTAGAAGTTACCAATCACGCTCGGGCGAGTCGTCCATGGCCGGCCTAATCAAGCGCGTCATCAAGGAGATGGAGGCTTGAGCGTGCTGTCTTCGCAGGAATTTGCGACGTTGAACGAGGAGCGCATTTCGAACCGGCGCATAAGTGTTGATATAGTCGACAGCTATGTGAAGGGAGGCAAGCGCACACGGAGACTGCGCAAGTGGCAATGGCTCGATCCGCGGATCCAGGGTCGTTACCCGCCCAACTGTTACAGGCCTGAGTGGCCACTCCACCGATCCAGATTTATGCTTGTGCTCTTCGGATTCCCGTCTCTGGGTCTTTGCAAACGCTGCATCGCGTTTGTCGGATGAGCGACCGCAGAGATGACGTCGCTATCTTATCGAACCTCGAGATCATGATAGGTATCGTAGGCGTGTGAATTGCACTATGCGTCTACTACTGCGATACTTCCCCTGCTTAGGCGCAAGAGAGGGCATCCTATGGCAGCGAAGCAACGCCGTACCATGTCTGCAGAATGCTTAACCTGGGTACAGAAAGCGGCATACAAGTTGGACACCAGGGTAACATGGACGAATTTGACATTCAATCCCTCATGCTAGCTCAGCGGCCACTCGGTGCAGGTGTCCAGAACAATGCAGTATATGAAGGCACTTCTAAAACAAGACCCTGCTTCCTCAGGCAGTGACTCTTAAGTTGCGTCGACTGCTGTCTCTGCGAGTGCCTACAACACTGCCTTCAACGCACAGACTGGCTTCTCGTCTTCTTGAGCACTGAAGCTGCTCCATTTGTCGTCGCTCCGGAGACGTTCCCTCTTGAAACAGTGCTTCTAATTCTTCCTCCCTCGCAGAGGCCCGGAGTGGAGCACACCATGTTACTTCAGCTGCATTGGGCCCGCAGTGCGAACGGTGCCGGCCCCTTTGCCAGGCCAGAAACAGTCGGAGCTTGAGTTCCAGGTGCTGTAAAATTTGCTTGATGGAGCATATCAACGCGAGCCCAAGGCTGTGAAGCTCAACAATCACCGAAGGTCTTTCCCAAAGATAAAGAAGGCACTAACTTTCGCAGCGAACATTCTCGGAGAACCGTTCCATCATCAGCTCAACATGAAGAAGGCAATGACTGGCATAGGCACAGGTTCTCCGAGATTGTTCATGGTCGAAATGAGAATAACCTTTTTTCAACGATGAATTGTTATCGATCTGGCCGCGCTTTGATAAGGATTTTCGTTGCTTCAGCTTTTGGATAAGTCGACCATGGCACGCTGGCACTGCCTCAATATAGGACCAATATCAATTTTCTGTTCGGGACCACGATTGATGAATCCGTTATCATCTCCCCTTTGAATCGACGCAAGATATTGGTGAATCGCGCTTATTAACCTACGCTGGTTTGCGAGTTGTCTTCGTCCAAAGAATGTGTAGAGGAGCGAAGTCGACAAACACGAATGGTAGTGCCAGACCCAAGCAAGGCTTCCGGAAGTCGTCCGGAGATTTGCTGCAGGCGCGAACTTCAAGGCGCCGCGGGAGTAGACTTCGCCTAAGTCTTTAAGCTTTAGATGTCTCCGGTAATGTCCATGGCCAGAAAGACGAACAGGTTGTCCTTCAACTCTCCAAGGATGCAGAAACATCTCAGAGTGCTCAAGAAGACCGCGAGAACGACAAGATCGAATCGAAGTTTGAGCAGCGGTATCGGGAGACCCACTCTGTTACATGTAACGAGTAGTTCTGTGTTATGGAGCCGCAGTAGGTGGTAGACTGCCATCCAATCCACTACCTCGGCACACCAAGTACAGTCGCAGGCATCGGAAGCCACACAGCGGAATTATCCAATTCAATTCAGACATTCCCAAGCGCCAGCTGCTGATGGTAATCTAAATACTCGCATACAAGCCGCAGGGCAGATAGATCTTCTTGGGGTTTTATTACACCTGCTGGCTTCTCTTGTAGGCTGCCACAGGAGATCGCAGTCGACGTTTGCATCTGTGTTGAAACTGGCAGTCTTGGATATGAGAGCTCGCCAGTCAAACTTCGACAGTCGCACCTTGGTACAGAGCCTTTGCGGTGCGGTTGCACTTTCCAATATTCCGACTCCTTCTACCATCGTAACAAGTTGTGTCAAGGAGGCATTGCAACGTTGCGTGGTGACGATCTCCGTGTGTAGCGACTGCGCCGACGAAAAGCTCCAACGCCCCAGCATCGCCGGCATTTCGACGCAATGTCGGTCTCCTCAGCAGGCGCTGTGGGGTTGCCGCCGAGCAATCAGCCTGCGCGGGGGGTGTATCGGTCTGCCTCGTATAGGCTTGCGGTCGCTCGGGGGTGTTCGAGGGGCTGTCGTCCGGGGTCCTCTCGTTGCGCATCTGTTCTCGAGGCTCGGTTCCTGTTTCTTCGGCAGGCTGCAGATTGGATGAGGTGAGGGGAAGAGGATAGTTGGTGGCGCAGGCATGCGTCGGTCGTGTGGCAGATTCGTTTCCGGCGGTCGTCCTACAGCTGGAGGCTGGAAGCGAAGCTGCCTCTCAAGTTATGGCACTCGTAAAAGTATCCGATTGCATCCTAAAGAATCTGCCGTAAAGTATTCGCGACGCAACAATCGCCCGGCGAGGGGACACAAAAGTCGTCTGAGAAGCAGCAAGCAGTCGCCCCCGATAAGAGTAGCGATCGCAAACTCGCAACAAGACATGCCGCGACCTCTCGAAAAGCTTGCGCGTGTCAGCCACAGTGTAAGCGTTGGCGGGTGTGGGGTTGGGAGGACGGTGTAGGTGTGAGTGGGCGAGGCGCGGTTACGCAATCGCTCTCAGGTGTTTCGGCGCCCACGGCACCACCATTCCTCCACCAAGAACCTTTAACAAATATTTTAAAGGAGATATTTTCGAGGCTCTGAACAGCCCCAGAGTAGTCCGAAGTCGATGGAAGCACTGTCCGTGACGGGGTGGGTGGACAGGGGTTGGCAGGTGAGGGGCGCAACGTAGAGATTGACCTCGACCTTCACCAGTCCCTCATGCCTGGCGCAATAGCAATCTGTGTCATCCTCGAGGACGTGAGAAAGAGGACTCGACCAGCAAGCGTACAAGATTCGAAAGATGGCGTTATGTGATGCCGACTCGGAAAGAAGCAACTGAAGAGCGGACCCAGACAGCTAGTCCAGCTCTTGCCTTCCCTTCCTTCCATCGTGCCTCCCTAAATCGCCGGTGACAAACGAAAAGGCTCGATATTGTACTCGCGACCTCCTCCTTCTCTTCTACTTCTTCCTCCTCCTCCTCCTCATCCTCCTCCTCCTCCTTATGAAGCCATTGTGCTCGCTTTCTCCTCCTCGTGAAGCCATTGTCGCTCCGTTCTACGTTGTCACTACCAGGGCTGCTCTATTGGTATCGTGCACTCTTCTCGGCGAGTTGCCTAGCTACACCACGAGCGACGATGCAGCGATCATGGCCAGTATCGTTATCATTATCACAGGTCATTGGCACAGATGATGGGCACAGGCGAAGTTCACAATGTCAGAATTGTTTGTGGGGGGCCGCGCATCATCCCCACACGGCAAAGCTCCCGCCCGGCGCCCGCCACCGACCGCCGGTCATGACAGGTGTGTCGACGCCCATTGTGTGCTCCACTGTTTCCAGGCTTACTTTTGACTACACGACACTCCCAGGCAGCACCTGATTGAGTACTGTGGCATCTACAGCATAACTTTTGAGTGCTGTTTGCACCTACAACAGTCGGCAAGACTAACACGACATCCGAGCAGCTCGGTCGCCTAGCTTGCAGCATCACGGTGCTAAAAATGGCTCAGCGTCATAGACCGTAGGGGGCCGATAACATCAAGGACGGCGCCCGCGCATCTGTCCATACAGCTACACGTGCAAAGAAATCAGCCAACGTCGCATACAAAAACCCGAGGAAAAGGGGGGTGCGTATGACAACAGCGTACGAACAGAGTGGGTGTCGTGCATAATGTCAAGATCCATCCATCGTTGCACAAAATCCCACACGCAACCCGATCCGGGACCCTGGTCGCAAACCAGCATTGAACCTATGCCTTGAGATTGCATGCTGCACTTTGCACTCGCCATAATGTTGGGGATCGTTGCCTTATCACGGCCGGTCCTCCGAACACACCATCCTAGGCATCGACTGCAGCCAAAACCCAGAGCTCGTGCACGAACGTATTGAAACATTGGCCGTCTATCGAATCTGCGTAGCACCAACGTATGCAGGACCTGAATGAGCGATGCAGAAGAAGGCAAAAGCCGAGAGTGACCGGTCTGCATCCACGGCGCTTGGCCTACACGCAGCAAGGTGCTCGTGTCGCTCATGCACAAGTGTGGAGCTAGGGCGTTCGAGAACGATATTACACGACTCAACGTAGAAGGAGACGACGTTGGAGATTTGGTAGCTGCAGCGTCGCGTGCATCTTCTACTTTCAGTGCACGGCTGCCTGCGCGGTATCTCTCAGAAGTGTGCCGATGGATCACGGCGGTAACATCGCGTCACAGGAATACGATGTCGCTTCTTGTCCCACTCGGCGACCATTCCACCACCAAAATAGATGCTGTGATGGCTTACCGAACCCTGGCAAGATACACAACACAGTCTCATCTACTCGCACACGGCATACGATAACGATCAAGCCACACGGCATCAGGTTCCTGTTGATCTTGATGCTCGTACGGTAATAAGGCGCGATTACGAGCATACTATTTCCTAGTGGATGCCACATTGTCCACGTTTCCAGCCTTGTTGTAACCACAAACGACAAGAACGTGAGGTGGAGGATGTACATCGGTATTGACTTCAGGTCCTCGGAGCTTGAGAAGCTAGCAGCATAGGTTGTAATTCCTCGGATCTGGGAAAGATAGCAGTAGAGGCTTGTTAGCTGGCGGCTACTAGCCACATGTCGGGAACCGAGTAAAGTCTGTTCTTCTGAAATCCGGGGCAAGCGAAATGAAAGCATTTCGGGAAACGAAGAGACTGAACTCGAGGATCATGCCAGCTTCACACTAGCACGAGACAGCGTCATGGTGCACTCTGTACTATTTGCACACGAAGCATAGACTCCATCACTGTCATCAGGTAGCACCGCAAAGCACTAAACATTGAGCCCAAAAAATTACATGCAAGCCGCCTCCTACATCCTCCATACCAACCTGACCATTACATGCCAGGCAGCTTGAACCCTCCCTGCTGCGGCCAGTTGCCCAACTGTGCGGGATCTCCTCCAATCCTCACCCACACCGCCTTACTCGGCACGCCCTCCGCATTCAGCGCAAACAGCTGGAACCACCCCGGCGGACACGTGTGCGCGTCCGGCGGCGCCGTGACCGTGCACGAGTTCCCGCTGCACACAAACGCCGGGAAAATGGTGCGCTGCCCCATGCTGTTCCCATGCGTCGACCCCGTGGCCCCGAGCAGCGACATCTTCGCAACAGGCTGGTCCACCGTAAACGTGTAGAGCCCGCTGTACGCCCAGTCCGACTGCGACGCGGCGATGCTGACCACGGGCTGCACGGGAGTGCCCATGAGGTACGGCGGGATGAAGACCTCGACGCGGTATTCCTGAGGGAAGCGGTCGTCTTCGGGGTCGGAGCCGGATACGAGAATGCGGCCGTCGTCCATGAGGATGGCTTCGGAGTGGTACATGCGGGCGACGGTGGTGTTTGCGAGGACGGTGAAGCGGTTATTGAGGGGGAGCGTAGGGTCGTAGAGGACGGCGTTGAGGTTGGGGTCTGCGGCGAGGCCGAAGCCGGCTTGGCCTTCGTGCGCGCCGTTGATGATGAGGTAGGTGCCGTCGGGGAGGGCGACCATGCAGGAGAGTACGCGTTTGGAGGGCTGGGTGGGTGTTAGTCTGGGATTGGATGGGGAGAATGGGTTGGTAGGGGGCTTACCATGCGTTCGAGGGTCCAATTTGCGTTTGGGACGTCTGGGGCGATGGTCACGCAGTTGTCGAGGGCGAGGCCTTGGTAAGGCGTTGAGCCGCCGCAGATGAGAACTTTGAGAGGATCCGTGTATGGAGCATATTGGGGCAGCAAGACGGCAGTGCCCTCGTTTGGATACGTCCTACCACCATCTGGTCTGTTGACGGACGCGGGAACGTTGGGAAGCTGCTTCTTGACCGCCAGGGTGACTTCATCAAGAATGGCGGCTTCGTTGTAATACTGGATGAAGATGCCGCCACTGGGCAGGACCGCTAGGAAGGGATACAAGTTGTTAGGGTCTGTGCGATCCAGGTAGTCAGCGTACACCACAGGTCCCTGCGTCGGTAGGATTTCCAATGTGGGGACAGGTTTTCCGTTCGATCCATCCTCGCCGCCAACGACCAGCACAGTACCATTGGACATGATCATTGCCGTTGGATACCATCGTCCGTTCTGCATCTTGAGCACCTTCACATTCTCCTGCCAGTCGTTCTGACCCCAGACGCCAGGGCTGCCGTCCGGCCAGTAGAGACGAACACCAAACGTAGCATCCAAAGCCCATCCTCCAACATTGAGCTGGCGACCTGCCTTGTCCGGCAAAGTGAGGGAAGCCGAGCAGAAGATATCAGTCTTGACATGCATTGGACGCCAAGCACCAGTGAAGTTGTTGAGCTGGGCAACATCGAGCTCGTAGGCTCCTGTAGAGTTGGGAGGGCCTGTGCCAGACTTCTCAAGGAATGTAATCTTACCGTTTCGGGCAGCTTGAGTGACAAGGGGAACAACCACTCCACCAATCAAGAATTGGTATGCTCCTGCAGCCTTGCCTGTTGCATAGTTCCATTTGGCAAGGTTTGGTCCGGTCCATTGGTACAGAGAGAGGCGACGGGCTCCTCCACAAATGGTGGTTGGGTTGCCGGAACATGTGAATGAGCAGTCTGATTCAGGGGCACTATCAACATTGGCAGTTTGAATATCTCCCAGATCTCCGCACTGCATTGAGTCAGTCAAGGCTAGGCCCGGAACCTAGTGTAAAACTTACATAGCACTCATTGCCATATTCCATTCCACCATAAGCGTACCCAAAGGCGGAGCATTGACTGATACAATTGTTTGCTGTGTTGTTATTGTTTGGAGTAAGCTGATACGGGAGCGCCCGGACGCCACCTGGCGAATCGTCACGAAGACATCCAGCGTACTTCCAATTACTGGGCAACCTGGTTGTCTGTGTAGTTGGAACCGCGTACACCGTGAGGTTAGCAGTACTGTTGGAGTACACGCTCAGTCTGTTGCCGGCTCCACAGAATTCGCTGGCATTCCCAGCGCAAGCCGTGTTGCATTCTGATTGGCTGGTCATAGCAGCGCCGTTCATGAGATAGTTCCCGCAGAAACATTGATAAGAATATTCGATACCTGCCACTCCAAAACCGTTTGCTGTACAGTTCCCGATGCACCTCTCAACGGTCATATCGTTGGCATCAGGTAGTTGATTGGCAAAGACTCGGCCATTGGCATTGTCGGTCCAACAACCTTTGTAATTCCAATCATTTGGTAGAGCGGCGGGAACACCAGTCACCGTAGATTCAGAACCCTTAGAGGTTGCTAATGTTGATGTTGAAGATGATGTTGTAGGACTTGACGATCCAACGGTGATTGAGGATAAGCCCGGAGGTAGAAAATTAGTCGATGAGCGTGTTGCGGTCGTAGAAGACGCCGAGTTCGTCATGAAGACGGGTGCTGCCGACGACGACGAGCTGCTCACTACGGTAGAAGAACTAGCTGTAAAACTAGTTGCTGTGGTGGACATGGTCGAAGAGCTCGGGAGGATAGATGTGCTTGAAGATGCAGATGCAGTGATGAAAGTCGAGCTCTGGACAGTCTTTTGAGAAGATGATGGTGTGATAAGAGACACCACTGCGGAAATTGATATCGTCGACATTGCGATCGAGGAACCTGAGCTTGGCGGAGGCGAATTCGTGTACAAGTTCAGTCTGCCTGCTCCACCGCAGAATTCCGTTTGGTTTCCATTACACAGCTGCTTTGATTAGCATGTTTATGAAAGGGCTGTCTGGGGAGCCTCGAGAATATGAACATTGCCCGATTGATACATACTGTATTACAACTGCTCTGATCGGACGCCGAAGCTCCTCCATTGCGAAGAGCATTGCCACACCCTGCAGATAGTCAGACACTGGGCTAGGTAAGGGATAGACAACGGTCGAGCCTTACAGCATTCTCCAAAGTATTCCAGGCCGGCATATGTGTAGCCGCCATTGGAACAGGCAGATATACAGTTCGCCACTGTGCTATTTTGGTAGCCACCCGGGAAATTACCTGAAATCTCTACGTCGAGCGTTCTTTCCGCCGTACGATCACTTTTGTGCTCTGTTAGTATGTAAAAATACTGGCTAAATGTGTGGGCAACGTAACTAAATGTTCTACGACACAGTCACATGATATAGGTAACAAAGAATGCACGACACTTACGTATAGCAGCCGAGGCTTCGATAGCCATTAGTTCCAGGATCGGTGAAAGGTGGTCCTTGTCCAGAAGCGGTGTTGTTGAATATTGTCAATCGGTTGGATCCTCCGCAAGCTTCCTCCGCATTGCCTAAGAATATTAGTATATGCCGCACCACTGATGGAGATGATACGGACCGCTACAACCAATATTACAATCTCCATCTGCGCTAAGGTTTGCGGTTGTGCTCAAATTCCGCCCACACCAGCACTCTTGAGAGTACTCTGTGCCTGCATAAGCATAACCACCCTTTGAACAGAAGTTGACACAATTCGTATTGGTCATGTTGCTGTTGGATGTGCTGGCATCGCCCAACGACCGTACCCCGACCGCGTCTCTGCATGATATAAGTCGTTGTGTTCAGGATCATTTTCGGAAATGTGCACACGTGTAGCATCCTATGAAGTCCCAGTTGGGCAAAGGAGTGGTCGGGACTACCAAGGACTGTGAAAGCGACAGACAGGCCTATCATAATATCGTCAGCATTGATCAAGTTGATCTTTGCTTGTTGTGATCGTCATACGTAGGATAGCAATAACGCTGAAGAGCCGAGCCAGCGGCTCGCAGAGCGCATGTTGATTTCAAGGTGGGAAGCCTGTGAAAAAAATGAAGATGAAAGCGGTGACAGCGGAAACCTCTTCCACAGCGTGAAATATAGCCTCCTACGCGAGCTCGCGCGAGAGCGACTGATTAATGGCACCAAAATTCAGCTGAAGACTTGCAATCTCGCTCTCGTGGCCGATTGAGCCACACTGTTCGCTTCGCGAAGCAGGCGTGCGAGCTGGGCTATCGGTTTTGTGAGTCCGTAAGCTTGCCGAACAGTGGCGAGCCATTGGCAGGCGATCTGCCGCTCATTGTGGAGTAAGCCATGAAAACTACGGATCTCGTGAGATCCAACACGATGAAAACGCTTCCTGCTCGGCTAATGTCTACCTAATGGGCTATAGGCTGAACGAGCATGGCATCTGGACGAGACCAATGGTGATCCTGCATGATGTGCAGATGCAGATACGAGGGAGACTTGACGATGCAGGGCATGTTCGGCAAAGAGCGAATAGGCGCCTTGAGCTCTCGGTGAAGTCTCAGGGATGGGATTAGCGGATGAGCTCTGCTTGCATGAGGCGATACTGGGGGTCGGAAAGGCGGCATCGCGTTCAGTTAGACAGCGAGCCGTCCCATGTCGTATCAAGCGCCGCGTCAGTGCGCCACGCTAGTGAATTGTCGGCACGGCGCTAGGTACCTACCGTACCTACCATACCTACCTAGTGACCGCCCTGGTGGTCGATCGCTTGATCCCCGTACATCGTTTTGGGCAGCGCGGCCAACGTACAGTACAGTGTCCGTACGGACCTTATTCATGAACGTACGGGTCCCATAGTAAAATAAGGTAAGTAGATACAGGACAACAAGAAATTACTAGAGCACGCTCGGTACACCCGTAGTACGTGTACATGCTTGTTCACATATATAAATTACT
This sequence comes from Paraphaeosphaeria minitans, assembly GCA_015832175.1. Classification (NCBI taxonomy): domain Eukaryota; kingdom Fungi; phylum Ascomycota; class Dothideomycetes; order Pleosporales; family Didymosphaeriaceae; genus Paraphaeosphaeria; species Paraphaeosphaeria minitans. The sequence goes on from WJXW01000006.1 coordinate 1,076,852, forward strand.
TAATTAGGAAGCTAGATAATGTTTCTGTAGGTACGGTAACAGAAGTCAGCAGAAAAGAAACAAAAAGTGTACCAGTTATTTTGAAATCGCTACTAAAGATAGGCGTTCTATAGGTACATACTTTTACACGTATACTATCTAAGAGAACTACATACAGAGTGATGTAAGGGTAAACCAGCTTTTACATACATACGCGTTCATTCACTGTACGTACAAAAGTACGGTCCGCACTGTACTGACATTGGCCGCGCTGGGTTTTGGATCGCAGTTCTTCACAAACGAGCACATGCAAAGAGATTAAGACTGTGTTGTAGATCATAAATCGAAGAAGATGTTACAGTGTGGAACGACCGTATACCTATGGTGTCTGAGAACCCATGAACGCCGCGATCCTCGCAAGCACAACCGCCGGGATGAGAGCGTTGGCCCGCTAGCAAGCGCCTTGACTCCACATCTTGACAGACCTGACAGTCATCCCTCGCTTTTCACCCTCACCCCAAGTCGGAAGCCAATTAGTCATGCCATCGAAGAACTCCTTAGGTGCCTGAAGATTCAGTTAGTGTTGCTGCAACAGTGATGTAGCTGCGCTGACTTACCATGGGCGACTGGTTGCCCCAAGGCTTGTTCCCCACGCCTTCAGGAAAGAACCCATTCGTTCCACCAACAGCGACGTTCAAGATGAGGTAGAATGACTGGTCGAAAGGGGTATTGCTTCTTCCAGTTGCGGCCCAGGGGTTGTAGAGTGCCGAGTTGTTCACCAGTTTCTCACTGAAACCTCCACGGTTCCACATCAACTTGTTGAATTTGAGAAAGAAGACTTGCTATATGATGGTTAGAAAGTGAGGGCAGAAGAATGAAGGGAGCATGGACAGCATAGCGTTATGTACGTACCAAAAGCCTTGAGTCTATGTATGTAAAGAGGTAATCTTCACTCCATTCCACACCAAATGTGTGAAAGGCAGAAGCATAGTCGGTCCGGCGGACCTGGTGTTGACCGCTCGTCTTGTAAAAGCCATCAGCCTCTGGGAGTGGCCCCCAGTGCAGTGCGCTGATAATTGAATCTCGACCTAACATTGGCGCACGATAAGCGCGAGGCATGCAGAGTATGCAATCATGACGACTTACCACCACTGGTGTAGTTATCCCCAGCGTTGCCTCTACTCTCAGCAATATCAATCTCACCCGAACGAGGCCACTCGCCATAGGTGTCATTGTCAGGCATCATCCAGATCGCTGGCCAAAGCCAGTCTCCTTCGGGCATCTTGGCGACAACTTCAACTTTACCAAACTTGATCGTCTTTTTACCCTTCGTGGAGATCCGAGCGCTACGAACAGGGTTGATGATAGTTCCAGCCGTCTTGTTGGACCGGATGGAACAATTGTCAATACCCTTTGTTGTGCAAGTGCCATCGGTCTGGAAGATAAGAGGTTAGATTCTGTCTTCGGTGAGTAAGCACCAAGGGTTGAACGTACTGTCAGATTAAGAACATAGTTGTCGATGAGCTGGTCTCGCGAGATGTCAGTGCTCTCAGTCGTCAGGGTGGGCACGATATGAAGGCCATCGGCATCTGTATAAATGTTCTTTGGATCATTTGTAGTCCACTCAAAAGTGCCGCTGCCAAAACCTCCTCTCTGGATCTCGTAGTTCCAAATGTCTTTGTTGATATTGTGGAAGTCATCTTCTAGCACCATGCAATACTACACATGTCAGTTTCGACTAATACGGCTGTTCCAAAGCACCTGGCTAACCTCGTGGTTTGTCACACTGGCATATGCCCGGTAGCAGACAAAGGCGCCGATGGCGACGCCCAGACCGATGCTTCCGTAGAAAATAGCTCTCTCCCACTTCAGCTTTGGGTGTTTTGAAAGGGCCCAAGGCTTCTCATCGTATTCTCCTGAGACTAGACGCGCGCTTTTGAACCTTCGCCTCAAAGGTTGTTGCGGGCCTGGAGACATCAGCGACGATCTCGGCACTGTCGAAGTACTCACCATTCGCGTCTGGTGGCGGGAAATAGGAGGTTACCCGTCCATTCGCACTATTACCGCTGACTGATGGAGCACGACTGTGTCTAAGCGGTGTAGAGAAGGGGTTTGTCTCTGGATAGGATTGGATGCCTGGTGTGTGAATGGAACTTCTGCTCGACATGGTTTCAACACAGTCGTTCGGCGGATTCCTGGAAGGTAAGAATTGCAGTGTGAACAAGGGGCTTTATCCAAGTATTGTATATGCGAAAGGTACGTCTATCGTAGTGGAAATGACAGGCTGGCTGCATCACATATCCAAGTGCACATATGCACGGGAGGACCTGGAACTTGCGTCCAACCATTGGAGACGACGTCCAGCTAGAGCCATGGTGCTGCAGCAGTGATAAGTCCAGCACCGCAGAGAGCCTAGGCCTGGAAGATTGCCGGTCACACTGCTTCGAGTATAGGAGAAGCTGCTGTACGTGCCGCGCGTGGGGGCCTGCGTAGAGCTCAGCACTGTTGCCACCATCTCGGATCCATTTCGATCACAGATGGCGCTTGGGTGTTTATATTGACGAGGGATTTTGATAGCGGCTGCGCGGACAGCCTGTCCGTCTGATAATGCATGCGACAGAAGAGGAAGTCATCGAGGCAGGTGCAGGGAAGGTGCGTTCCTGCGACGGCTCGCTTACGGTACCGTACCTAAGTGGGTAGCTTGGGCAACGCTTCACCCGTGTCGACAACCGTCTGCCGCTCAACGTCTCCGACCCCTTCGTGGACGCTCGCCCTGCCGTGCACCACAGCACTGCTGATGCTGCGCCAACGCTGTCGATAGCAGTTCATCAAAAATTCACGTCAATCAGCATTCTCCGCCTCCAGCGTCGTGTGTCCTGCACGTCGAGCGTGGCAGGGGCACAGTTGCTTGCGGCATCACTTCCCGTGGTGACCGGCTATTTCTCGACTCTCCTGTACATCTTCAACATCGCGTTCTCAAAGTGGAATACCTCGGACTTGCTCTGCCCTTCCTGGACATGAGGCTGAAGGACTTATTGCTCATCTTATCCATGGCGCCTGGTATCGGTCCCGACGTTACGGTTCCGTGATGCCGCCAGCCACACGATTCTCCTGTTTTGCCTTCGCAAAGCGACAAGATCTTAGATTGCCTGCCCAAACGCAGGCTTCTATTGAAAGTCTGCTCTTATCATCTGCTGCCAGGGTTCCGCATCTGCATCCTGCAGCCACCAATACGAGGACCACTCTGCCACCAGTCGCTCCGGGTCGTGCAACCCACACGCTGTTTCCCTATGTTTTGGCTGAGAGCTTGTCCCGAGTGGGATTACATGCTCTAGAATTGTGCGGCTTTGGATACGAGCAAGGCTACTGGTTCCGACTCGCAACGTCACCCTTCGAGCTCCAACTCAACAGTACGGCTCAGTTTCCCTGTTCGTTAGTCCGCTCCTACGACAGCGGAATGTGCAGAAAGCCAGAATTATGTCTATTCGTGCATGTAGCTCTTCCATGGTCCGGACACTCTACGCCTTTGAGCTGCGGCATCGAATCGATCCCATTCGCGCTGAGCCATTTTCGGTCGGTGTACACAATCTTGCTCGAGAAAAACGACAAGTACCTACCTCGGTAACGCTTCGCATCGTACAGCTTGCCGCAATGGTAGCTGTCGGTTGCTAAAACCGACCGTGCAAGACGTGGAATACCTAATCTTGTTGATTCTAATTAGATGGGAAATCTGAACAACAGAACAACAAGGTGTTTTAGAACCCATAACCGGGTACAAGAGAAATGGATGGTACCGTACGTGGTCTCGGTATGCTGCAGCTTGGTACTCCCTTGGTTGTCTGCCGCCTTAGCACTGTGGCCACAGGATAGAGTCACGAGCATACTTTGGCCTCGGTGTTGCACGCTTGGGTCGACAGATTGTACTTCGTCTATCTTGCCTTCGTATAGCAAAGGGGAAGTGGCGTTCTACTGCATAGTCATTCACACTGGCGTTAGAGGTCGTACGTCCATAGAGCCGTACGTTCTTGACGACCGGTCAGACGGTCGGCAAACCAACTCTGACTTGTCGGAAGCCTCCTATCTCATTGCTTGCGTTCGCTTGGCCCTGACGCTCAACGTGTTACCCTTACCTAGTCAATGCATGCAGCATAATAGCAGCCCAGGCCTCCAGATGCAATCGTTAAGCGACCGACAAGGTCATATGCCGCACCCTGTCGTGTATGTCAGGATAGCATTCCATCCTAGAAAACTTTCTTAACTTCAACACGAGCTGTGAGATACAACGCATTGCATCTTCTTGAACTCTCATCACTTCTCTCCACTGCGTCAACAATGCTCTCACGACGTGCTGACCGCGAGTCACAAAGCTCGTCGGCGGAGTCCGCTGTCGCCAAACATATACGACCTGGATTGACGTTTCGAGACAGCGCTGGCTCTAGTATTGCTTCACGAGGCAGCAATAGCGGTGATAAGCACGATGTCATGGTGAGTGAACAGTTGGGAGACTGCAATCATAATTCACTGACTTGGATCATGTATAGGTCAAGTTCCTCTATAGACGAGCATCCCAGGCAAAATGGCTGGAGCCCTCAGAAGACGAGTACGGCATCGTAGATGGCGGCGCGTCAAACCTGGGCGTTGTATTGCGTCGGTCCGACGGAATCTATACTGGAGAGCCTCTCTTCCTCAACCCGGGTCTTGTGCGTGCTGTTGAAAGGCTCGGTGTCGCAGTAGCTTTCACGATGTCTTCTGAGATTACCCATGCCTTGATACAGCAAGTCACACCTTTCCAGACGGAATTCTCGCTTGACCCGCGAGGCTTTGTTCTTCCCATCGTGAACTCAGTGCAAGACATCGCTACTGCGAGATCCGCGATATCCAGAGATGCATACGTCTGTTTGTGTCGACACGAACGGATGGTATTGGTCTGGGGCGACACTGTTCCAGGAATACGTAGGTTCCCAGTTACAAGTCGTCTCAGTGAAGTTTGTAGGCTGATCGTGTCTAGTCGCTCACGGAACTGATGTCGAAACGCGACTGCTTGGGCTGGTCTGGGGATCGCATATATCACCGCACAATCTGACTCCTCTGCTCCAGCGAACTCCGCAATCGATTCCTTCACCACCAGCAGGCTCCCTTGGTGGAGTTGCGCGAACTTCTCTGTTTCCCATTTCCGCGCCTTTGACAGGAGGCATCCCTTCGGAGATGAATGAGAAGATTGGCGCCATCGACAGGGCTCTTGAGGTGGAAGAGCTGGGAGACCAAGCATACGATCCAAACAAGGAGGCTGAGTTGCCCGAAAGGCAATTTCTTTTAGTACACGCTGTGACTATAGGCATCGCCATGGTGTGTCGATTTCGCCCGAACATTTGCTTCCAATACTAACGCATAAAGGTTTTGGTCATTGTCGTAGAAATGGCTTGTGTCGCAAAGGTTGAAAGTCCCTTGAAAAATTGCAGGACACATAGATCTGACCAAATCGCAGTTGTTGACCGAATACCGGCTCGATGGAGGCATGATTCGCTTTGCGCTGGTATGTAGACAGCACAATGAACAGTCGCGCATGTAACTGACGTTGAAAAAAGGTTGCGACTATCCCACTCTTTGCTTCGTTCTCACTGGTAGGTCGCGCCAATCTTTTCCTACCGGCCGTTTACCGTTATGCGTTGGCGTACTGCTCAGTGTGGTGGCTGGCTGGCTCGTGGCGCACCACGAGTTCGCCTCTTTCTGCCAGTTCTGGCCCACGAACTGCCCACGAACTGTCGATCTTTGAGAACGCGACTAAAGTGCCGGTAGTTCTTCTTCATCGTTATTGGTGGTTCTTTGGGCCAGCTTTTTGGCCCTCTTTCGGCGCTGCAGGGAAACAGTCTGTATTACTCAGGTACGTTGGGAGTGGATTTCTTTTGTCTGCTTCACTTGACCACAACTGACGAAAATACAGGGGTTAAGCCAAAGCGGATGCGCCACCAGGACTACGAACTTCCACATGTCACTATACAAATGCCGGTGTACAAGGAAGGCCTGAAAGGTGTGGTCATTCCTACAGTGACTTCTCTCCTCGCAGCTGTACGGTATTACGAGTCTTGCGGAGGCACGGCTTCAATCTTCGTCAACGAAGATGGTATGCGATGCGTCTCGCCAGAGATGCAAGAGGCACGCAAAGCATTCTACGAGCTGAACAACATTGGCTGGGTTGCTCGCCCGAAGCACCACGAACACACGAAAGAGAATAGCGGCTGGTTCGCGAAAAAGAAGAACGACGACACCGAGAAAGGACCTGACACAGAAGAGGTCTTCATTCGCGCAGGTCACTTCAAGAAGGCTTCGAACATGAACTACTGCCTTGACTTTTCGCTGCGCGTGGAAGACGAAACACTTCGACTTCTAGAAGAGCGAGCCCAGGAGCACGGCTGCTCCTCCGAAGATCTCACGGTTGAGGACGAAGACGAGCTATACGAGCGAGCTATGAATGTGATGCTCGAGAAAGACGAGGGTCGAACCTGGGCTGCAGGCAACATTCGTATTGGTGAGATTATCTTGATTGTCGATTCTGACACGCGTGTGCCAGAGGACTGTCTACTGTATGGCGCCCTGGAGATGCATGAAAGCCCGGAAGTTGCTCTCATTCAGCACGCCAGTGGCATCATGCAGGTCGTCAATAACGTGTTCGAGAACGGTATTACTTACTTCACCGATCTTGTGTACACCTCGATTCAGTACGCTGTCGGAAATGGTGACTGTGCCCCATTCGTCGGACACAACACATTCATCCGGTGGAAAGCCATTCAAAGCATCGCATTCGATGAAGATGGTATGGCAAAGTTCTGGTCTGAGCATCACGTCTCGGAAGATTTCGACGTCAGTCTCCGGTTGCAGATCAACAAGTTCGTGGTACGCCTTGCAACCTACCACAACGGCGGATTCAAGGAAGGCGTATCACTCACGGTATACGATGAACTTGCTCGGTGGGAGAAGTATGCTTATGGATGTGAGTTACAAGTCCCCATTTGTGCTTGATAGTCGCCCACTGACTCTACATCACAGGCAACGAGCTTGTATTCAATCCCGTCGTGAGGTGGCCAACTCGCGGACCTATCACCCCACTCTTCTGGAAGTTCCTTTGGAGCCCGATCAAAGTCACGTCTAAAATGACGATCCTTGCATATATCGGAACCTATTACGCCATCGCATCTGCCATCCCGCTCTCACTGGCCAACTACTGCGTCGTGGGCTGGTTCACCGACGAGGTCGACCAATTTTATATCACGAGCTGGAAAATCTTCGTCGGCATGGCCGTCGTGTTCAACGTCCTCTCACCCCTCGCATACGCCATGTTGCGCCACCGCCTCGGTCAAAAGACTTTCTTCTGGTCGCTCGTCGAGACGATCAAATGGATGCCGTAAGCACACCTTCCACCCAACGTACCGTCTTTTGTCAATCCACTTAACACCCCACAGCTTCTTCTTGCTTTTCTTTGGCGGCATCTCCTTCCACCTCCTCAAAGCCATCTTCTGCCACTTCTTCAGCGTGCGCATCGAATGGACGGCTACCGCCAAGGAGCTCACCGAGTCGGGCTTCCGTGTGGGCCTCGACCGCATCGTGCGCGATTTCAAGTGGATGTATCTGTTCCTGCTGCCCATCATCGGCGGGATGATTTACTGTGCGTGCTTTGCGCCCCGTGGGTGGACCATCAGCGATTTCGCGGCCATTGTGCCGCTTGCGAACCAGGTTGGGTGCCATGCGCTGTTGCCGGTGAGTAACAATTTCGTATTTGACGGGACTCTGGCTAATGAGACAACAGTTCGCGCTGGGTCTGTTCTGAGGTAGTGGGAGAGAAGCAATGGGGGGAGTTTCGGGATCACGGGATATCGTTACGGCCGATTGCACGAACAGTAGAAGAGATTGTGGTACATAATAAGGGCTACATAGTGGGATTTCACAGGGCATCTCGGGGTCTGGATGAAAGACACCTAATTCGAACAAACTGTCTTTCTACAGTACACACGCGCAGTCAAGTGACTACACATTTCACCATCACGTCTCCAGCAGATTCACGGGCTCAGAACCAGAGCAGACCAGCACCTAGACCACGACCGCTCCCCACGTGCATCCCGTAAACCGAATCCGCTTCACCCCCACGACCTTGCGCAACCCACACCATATACCAGCCCCCGACGCGCCACGTCCCCCTTAGCCCGTCCCAAAACGCAGCCGCCGCACAGACCTTCTGTCCCAAAGCGGCCCTCAATGCAGCCGCCTATTGGGACTGCTTATCATCGTATATGCATGCGGGTACACGGAAAGGCGACCTTCCCGCCAGCCCTCGAACCCTTGTTTGACTTGGTGGACTCGAATTAGGAAGGATCTAGGGACCTTCATAGTCCCTATCTCCCCTTCCTCTGTGAGCGAGGGCTCGTAAGTGTTGCCTGCCTGGGGTGGAGTGTACGTCGAGGCTGGCGATACGCCGTGCATGTGCCGAGCTTCTATCATGGCATGCAGATTCGGCTCTTGACGCCCTAGTAGGAGTCGAGATCAAGTCCACGTCGACGACCAGGCCGCGACACGGTCTTGCAGCTGTATGCAAGAGCGGGCCGGAAGCCAGGATCTGGATCTGGATCTCGGTCCTCGATAGCTCGGTTTGGTGTCTTCGACCAAGGGGATACACTCGGTGGCTTCGTTCGAGATCATGGTGTCTCGATAAGGACATGAGATACACCCGACAGTCAAGTGCGGCTGAGTGTGCCCGAGCGAGTGGGAGCGGCGTGGGATGGATGCCGCGTGGGCGATTGTGGTGTTGTGACTTGGGTGCGAGTCGTAGTCGCTATGGTGGGTATGCGGCGGAGTGTCGGCGTCGCCGAGAGGGTATCAGTCATTCCATTCTTGCAGCTCCTCCGCGGGTCTGTGTAGCCGGAATCAACACGTAGCATCTATTGTTGGTATAGAAATGTTCACGCTAACTTGCGAATTTGTCCTATCAGCACTGTTCCGTGCACGTATCACCTCATTGTGGCGGTATACCATACTCTGGCTGTCAGATCTTTTCTCTCAGCACCATCCTCGCACATATTCCTGCATTAGGCACCTGGAAGAAGAAGCCCAGAAAACAGCTTGCATTGAAGCTACTTCGTACACGTAGTATCACTGTGTATGTGTCTCAGCACATACACGGGTCGACACCATGTACTCGCATCACAAAACGGAAAACAACACATCGACCGAGAGTGAAGCCTCCAAAACGAAAGATGAGAAAACGCCAAAGATCAACAACCCAAACAAGGTACAATCTCAAGACATTCCCGTGGTGAAGTGCCTAGTCACCTCGCGCATGTGACAGAATCGGTCGGTTTAGGCGAACTCTTGTAGACATCGACCTCTGGTAGCCACGTTCCGTATTTTTCAGTAGACGTCCATCGTAGTCGGTGCTGTCAAAAAACGCCCTGGACCAAAAGAAAAGAGTTAGTTCGTTCGGCGACCACAGCGTTGTGGTACGTTGGGTGATTTCCACATGCAGCCTGTAGGCCGAAGGTTCGATCATTGCGGTTCTGATCCGGTAACGAGCTAGTAGGAGAGCTGCGCCACTCTTTCAGGTTTCCGTACATGTGCTGAGCTCGTTGATAGAGGTTCATCTGGAAGGGCAGTAAAGGACGTGCAGGCATATGCGGCACAGCGTCATACCGCTGAGACTTCCACGTTTTCAGTTCGGCTCCCAGAGCGTCCTGCGCCCGCCGCGTACGGGACTACCACGGGTTACAGGGCGCGTGAATGAGTCGGGGTCGATCGGTCGATTGGGATCGTGACGAGGAGCTGGTGGTGATTGCAATGAAGGGGCAGATGGAACATAAGCTCCGCCACGGCCACGAACCACAAATGCTCCTCGTCCTCGCATAGATCCACCACGGCCACGAGGCATGGGGTGACCGCGACCACCGCGAGGAGATTGTGGCTGAGTCGCCCGTCCAAAATCGTTCGGGTCGAACAGTCGTTGGCTAGTGGTGCTCGCTGGGCCGCGAGGCGCGTTCTTGATGAGCACGCAGTCATCCTCATCTGAATCGATGGCCGACTTGCTGACGGAAGAGTGGCTCGACTTCGGACGCTGGGCTACCTTGGGCTCCAGTTCAGATTCCTTCTTCAGCGCATGTTCTTCGGTCTCCTTCTTGTAGACAGTCAGATGATTCTTGAACTCTCGGTCCTCACGCATGACAGCATCACGGAGTTGTTCTAAGCGCTTAGCTCGAATGCCGAACTTTTGAGCAATGCTCTGCTTGACCGTGTCGTTTGTCAGTAGGATAAAGTTATCCAGGGCAGCATCGGGGTTAGTCTCTTGGTGGATGCGCCACAGGGTGTGGTTGAAGAGTGGACGGAGGCTGTGCGGGAAGCTGTTCTTGGGTGATTTATGTCCGCGAGGCAGCTTGGTGCTGTTACGCGCAGTGCGTGCGGGCGAGTCCACTACGGGCGCAGCATTGCTGCTTACCGGCGTCTTCGCGTCCATGAGCTCGCTAGCCGGAGCGAAAAAGTCGGGCTCTGTGGTACGGGTAGACTTAGGGGACTGGTCTACGCTGCTCATGGAGGTGCCGTCCGAGATGTCGAGGGCGGTGAAGGAGCTCTCAAGGTCCTCGTGATACTCGTCATCATCATCCTCGTCTTCTGAGCCACTAGACTCCATAGACAGAAGTGTCTCCGGCAGCATAAACTGCTCCACCTCGGCCCATGTGGTGTATGCTTCGTCCGCGCCCTCAAGCACAACGCGGTCGCCGATAGCGGGTGAAGAGGTAACATCATCGAGCCACCTCAGGGCGTCGCGGGCGTCGGAGTTGTAGCGTTCTGGTCCGGTCTTGAGGAGGTTGAGCTGGGTAAGGGCTACGCGTCATGTTAGCGTGAGCCGTGACAACGGGTGGGAGGCTGACTGTGGAGGGGCACGAAGAGGCGTATGGCGTCCTGCGTGATCCATTTGCGGATGCCGTCGCGGGTGCTCTTCTTGGCACCTGCGATCAAGGCTGTGTCGTCGACGATGCAGTTGAAGATCTTGCGCGTGGGCGGCTCCGGCGCGGCGCGCAGGCGGCTCTCGTCAGGCCGAGGCCGTGGCGGAATTGTGTTGCGCCGCATGGTCGCAGCGGCGGTGGGGTTGTAGCGAATGCTGGGGGATGCGCGATGAGTCCGCGGTAAGAGTGTGGGCGTGTGGTAGAGCTTGTAATAATGGCGGGTACAAGTGGTGCAAAACGGGCGTTTGTTGGGCGCCAGGACAATTGTCCGCGAGGGTTGCGACGCTCTCAGGGCGCGAGCGGACTGCCTGCGCAACAACTGCGCAGTGTATGAGCGAAGGCAGGTGTTGTGATCATGGCGCGGGCGAGCGATGCGATTCACTCGTGCAGGTGAATGTGGCCGTGGGGGATCGAGGTACTCATCAGTCGTCATCTCCGCACTGTGGGCAACCTGGAAGGGCCCATCGCACCGCCACATGACCGTGGCGCAGCCATGAGAGCATGTGATTCATTCACCACCTGCAATGACATTCTTGTGAACTACCGTATACGCTATTGAGTCATTCTCGTAGCAGCGGTCGCAGTAGTCACAGCGACTAGTAGCTTTCCGCTTCAGGTCGCCTCTCCTCTCTCACGTCGGGCACCCAACCCTTGGGCCGCTCAGTACCGCGCACCGTGAGCTGGTACAGCGCCTTTTCGACCTTGTCCACGCATTCTGTCATGACATCCGCTTTCTTCCTCACGTCCGCTCCAAACTTTCCGCCGCCTGGCTCGAACATCTCGAGCTGCAAACGCAATGCTCGGAGGTCCGAAAGGACGTTGCGCGGTTCTTCGGCCGGCGTTGATGCTGGCGTCTGCTCGTCAACATCCATCTTGTCCGCGCCCTGGTCTTCGTATTCCTCCTTCTTGACGGAATTGGCTTCCTTCTTGGGCTTGCCTGCTGGCAGTTTACCGTTGGTGGCCATGGCTGTGATCGAGAAGCGCATCAACTCGCCCACCATGTCGAAGATGCCGAGAATGTAGTCCTCCAGAGTCAGCAGTACTGCTCCAACCTCGCCGCTCATGGAAGCTATGCGGGCTCTGGCCTCATCATACGAGATAAGCGTCTGCGTCTCCAGGTAATGGTGGAAGCTCAGTGCTTCCATGAACTCCTGGTTGCCGCCTGTGATCTGAGGGTAGCGGAAAGCATTCAGGCCCTGGACGTCGGCAGCAATGTGTCGGTACTGCTTTTCGATAATCTCCCAGTATTGCGCGTTGCCTTTGACAACGAAAGGAGGAACAGATTGACCAAGCGTCCGAACCCTAATCTAGTCAGCAATGATAGAATCAGAGATTCTTAACAAATTCTGACCTTTGTAGCGTGAAGATACTGCGGCAAGAGTCAGTGTGATTTTTCGTCATCATAAATCAAATCAACCTACATCTTCTTGCTTGCGGCCGTTATGTCGCGCGACGCTTTGATGATTCTTTCGCGTCGGTCGTGGTGCTCGTCCAGCTCGGCTCGGAATCCCTCGAACATTTTCATGAGCGGCAATGGCGTCTGCTCAGACTTTTCGTGATTTTCTTCCTTCATAGCTCCGTCTCTTGAGCGTTTGGGCCCCATGGTTGCAAACTGCGTAGTGAAGTGTATGTCAAGCAAACGCTCAGTGGCTAGTGGGAAGGTGCGAGTCTCGATACGGCTAGGCTGCTCGGTAGCAACGTCCCTGCATTGCCCGGTGCGGCTTCTTATCATCACATCCCTCTCCATCAACTTACGGCGACGCCCATGTCCTCGTGTTTCAGCGTTGAATTTGATTGATGTTCGTGCTTCTCTTCGCTCAGCTCCCTTTCTCTACCAGAACATGGCGCTCTCGGCTTTCTTTAGTAGTTCGCGCAGCGTGTTTTCCGCCGCCATCTTTCTAAGAGCTATATTCCTGGTGTATGGACTTTTTCAAGACGCACATTCACCTATGAAATACACGGACATTGACTACTTTGTCTTTACTGATGCAGCACGCTTCATCGCCCAAGGACAGTCTCCTTATGAGCGCGATACCTACAGATACACCCCACTACTCGCGTGGCTTATGTACCCCACGGCCTGGCCAGGCTTCTGGTTCTCGTTCGGAAAAATTCTGTTCGCAGTAGGTGACATCATCGCTGGTTGGATGACGTTCCGTATCCTGCGCGCTTACCACAACATGTCTCAAGAAAGAGCATTGAGATATGCCAGCATATGGCTCCTGAACCCTATGGTTGCCACCATCAGTACACGTGGTAGTTCCGAAGGTCTGCTTGGCGTCTTCGTGACTGCTCTCCTTTGGGCTGTGCTGGCGAAGCGTATTGCACTTTCTGGCTTTCTCCTCGGCTTTGCAGTTCATTTCAAGATATATCCATTCATATATGCGGCATCTATTATTTGGTGGCTGGACGACGACCGGATCAACGGGCGGAGAACCAACACATCGCCCAAACCTGCCTCCATTGCAAATCAGATTATTGCTTTCATGAACCCGCAAAGGCTGGTTTTGGCTACGTGCAGTCTCGGCACATTCATGGGTCTCAATATGGTCATGTATCTCGCGTAAGTCTCTGGGTTCACCTTTGGCAATGCGATTCTGACGGGAGCAAGGTACGGCTGGCCCTTCCTTGACCACAGCTACTTCTACCACTTGATCAGGATTGATCATCGCCACAATTTTTCGCCATACAACACCTTGCTTTATCTTAATTCTTCTCCAAAAATCCATTTAAACGCAGGTGCTCAGCCATCACTGGAGCTTGAACGCTTAGCGTTCCTGCCACAGCTTCTTTTAAGTGTAGTGTTTATTCCCTTGTTTTTGAGCAAGAAAGACCTACCTTCGACTATGCTCGCCCAAACGTTCGCATTTGTGGCCTTCAACAAAGTCTGCACAAGCCAGGTGTGTCTCTCGCACGAAATCATTTCGCACTCACTGATGACCTCTCAGTACTTCCTCTGGTACATGATGTTTCTGCCATATTATCTTCCCGAGTCGACGTTACTGCGATCTCGCTCAGTGGGTGTATCGGCGCTCATCTTCTGGGTGCTCGGCCAGGTCCGTTCTCGCTACACGTGGTCTACTGACAGGCTAACCAAGCGAAGGTGTTCTGGCTACAACAGGGTTTCCAACTCGAATTCAACGGTCACTCGACCTTCGTTCCCGGGTTGTGGGCTTCTGGCATTCTGTTCTTTGTCGTCAACGTGGTAATACTGGGCATCATGATTCACGATGTCCAGTCAAAAGATGCGCTCGCATGAGAGGGAAACGTGGTCATTGTGAAGAAGGCGTAGGCGGGCGCCGGGCATAGCTACGGGTGCTCGTGACGATCGCGACAAAACATCGACCAACCACGCTTGTCTTACCTGCCAATGACAGTCTGTCTGTGCAGAAGATTGACCTTTGTCCGGACACGCTATTCTGGCCCCAAGGGGCAGATACGCTAACCACACGAATATTCTGATAAGCTTTATAGTCAAGCGCTAGCCCCCTAGCCTTTCACCCTGCCTAGCCCAGCATGTTCTGCAACAAATGTCAAGCCTTCTTCGAAGCATTTTTTCCCGCTTGTAACGTTTCCGCATCTGCAGATCATATCGAAAATGATAAGACTGTATGGGCACATCATGGAGAGGTCCTGCATCATGGCTTGCGCGAGCTGAAAGCGCAACCTTGAAGATAGCTGCTGCGCCTACGTCTAGAGGAGACGTGGGGTGCTTCCAGGCAAGAGACGACATTGATCCAGTTCCCATCTCTCGTTGAACTTCCATTACTACCAGCTTCGGAAAACAAAGGTGACTTTACGACTCCCCGCAGCTTGATGTTCACCTCCCTATGGGCGCACTGAGTACTCCACGGTGGTACCACCACTGTACAGTAGAAGCTGGGTGCTCCAAAAGCAGCTTTTGTCTCACAGCATGCTTGTATTCGACGGGCCTTAAATTCGCTGGGGATGCAAAGCCTCCCATGGCAGCGAACGCACTCCCTTCGGTGGACTTGGTCGGCACATCGGACACTCAAAAATCCAGCGAGCCGGCATCTGCAACGAGTTCTTTTCTATACCAGATGTCGCCAGCAAAGAGGCCGCAGTACGGTACTAGCTCCAATACTGGATGTTCACCGTTATGGAGTACACCCACCGTGTGGTCCAGGGACCCCGACAACGACTTCTACCGCGTGGGGTACTGTAATATTGCGGGTGGTATGGATATAGCTGTAGGGTTAAGGAAAGGGTGAGAGGAGATATTGAGAGGGAGACCGGGTGGAAGGGGATGATGGCGGGCGGCATTAAGGCAACAGAGGGCGGTTTATGTTAATTGAATTTCGAGCACTAGTCGCGTTGAGCATGACTACGCGTTTTCACTATAAGCTGGCTTGACCAGATACACCAGAGGAAGGGCACTTGACAACCCTTTCCTACTGCGGGTTCATGTCCGCCTTTGCATCACTATCCCCGCTGCATCTCACTTCGCTGGATGCGTCTCCAGCATCTCGAGCGCCCCACCGACCAAATGCAGGCTCCCCGTGATAAGCACCATGACCTCCGCCTCTGCGCCGGCCTCTCTCGCCAAGTCACCGGCAATAGCCCGCGCGGTCGTGACAGCCTCCTCGACCGTCTTTAGCACCATTACTTCGGCCGTGCTGTCAATCTCGGACCACGTCTTCGCCAGCGCCTTCTGCACAGCCAGCGAATCCACATCCTGCTGGTTCGTGTTGATAGAGACGAGATCGGGCTTATAGCCCTCGCTGAACGTCTGGTTGGTCGTGAAAATGACGTGCGTGAAAGGCGACGTCGCATCGGCTGTGATGCCGGTCTGCAGCGCAGTGTACAGGGCCTTTGCCAGGGCGTTCGCGTCGCGAGTCTGCTGGTTGAAAATCATGATGCGTGGCGCGACTTTTGCGGACCCTGGAGCAGCATTCGCGGCGGCCATCTGCTCAGCGAACCACTGCCCGGTCATTTGGATGCTTTCGAGGGTGTGGCCGCCGTCGATGTGCCAGGCGACGTTCTTCTCACGGCGGATCTCGCAACGGCCTGGCCATCGGACGTCTTCCAGTCCTTTGATGAACTCGGCGGGGAGCTGTATGTGTGGAGTCGTTGTGGGGTCGGGGATGGATGTATGGCCGAGGGCACGGAGGTGGGCGGCTGCTACGGCGATGGCGACAGAGGCGTTGATCTTCTGGAAGGAAGCGGAGAGGCCGAGCTTGATCTTGTTGCTGGCGAGATCGGGGTGGACGTCGATAACATGTAGTTCGGTATCTCTCTCCTTTGCGCGTTCTTGCAATACAGTGATGGCCTCTTCCTTCTGGGGAGCGGAAAACGCCACGCTTCCAGGCTTGAAGATGCCCGCCTTGTGCCATGCGATTTCGGGGAGCGTCGAGCCTAGCATGGCTGTGTGGTCGATTCCCAGACTAGTTACTGCCGTGACTGTGGGCTTGCGCAAAATGTTGGTGCTGTCGTACTCGCCGCCAATGCCGCATTCTATGACTGCCGAGTCCACGCCCTCCTCCAGGTAAGCATGCAGGGCGGTGAGGGTCAGGTAGCGAAAGTACACTGGCTTCGTCGGCACGCCTTCCGGGGCGTTCTCCGCGTCTGCTGCCGCCTCTAACCGGTCCCATACCTCGAAGAAGTATTTGGTGAAGAGTTCTTCCGATATGGACTCGTTGTCTATCTGTATGCGCTCGCGAACGGATCGGAGGTGTGGAGAGGTGTATAGCCCGATCTTGGTGGGGCTGGCGGGCGACTCCGAGGACGGCGTAATGTACTGGGCGAGGATGGAGGAGACAAAGGCACTCGTGGAGCCCTTTCCTTTTGTTCCAGCAATGTGTATAGCTTTTAACCGGTCAAAATTGGAGGGCTGCAGCATAGTTCAGTGACTGGCCCGGAGCATCGAGGGATGGGAGCCGCACACCTCGTATCCAATCTTGCGACACCACTCCAACATCTCCGGGATAGCCTGCTTGTTCATGCCCTTGCCCGACTTCCGTATCGCGTCTACGATGGAGAAATTGGACTGCAGCGTGTTGAGCGCCCCAACGGCGGCCTGCGGGAGTCAGATGCGCCCCGACCAAAGGCTCGCGCAGCTTACCGCGTAGTCGCGTTTCGTCATGACGGGGAAACTGTGATGCGAGCGTACAATGGTGGTGAGTCTACGCTGGCACAGCTGCCTTGCTATCTGCGACATTACCTAGGACATGGCTGGCATGACTCCGTGACGCGTTGGACGGAACTCGTGATAGACTATCTTTTGTGAGCGCCGCCGATGACCGGGCTTGCACTAGGTAGATCGGAGCGGTAGACGCACGGGCCTGCGATGCCTTGGCAGAACTAGTACCTAACAAACCTTGGGACCGGCTGATCCCATACCTACACAGTACCTAGTCTATACATCCGACTACTCCAGTACACTATCAATTATCCCATGAGGCAGACTTCTGGCAAGTCTGTCCAGCCTAACTCGTCATCCATGTTGCACCGCCTGGCGCCCTGATTGCGCAGCTTCTCGGGTGCGACTCCTGCCGTCGCACCCCATCGCAATCGTGTTTCACCAAGACTCACCCTATTTCCATAGCCATGGTTGCGTTCGCAACTTCCCTTTCGCCCTGTCCGGACCTCCCTTTGGAATATTGACAACATGTCGGCACGCAAACAGTCTTGACCACTTCTTGGTCGCTATGGGGCTTGGAACGAATAACACATCTCTGGCAGATGCCCCTTGCAGAAGACGAGGTCGAAGTCGAAGCCCGTCTCCCCTTCGCCCTTGCAACCTCACCTATCGAAAATCTACTATATCTTCTGGACCGACCAAGTGAAGGCTGTGCCCGGCGTGCTCCTACACTGCGGTTCAATTCCTCTTCGTATTCCTTGACGTCAACGGCCTGACAAACCCTTGTTTATACACACTTTTAATTTTCACATCGCGCTTTCACGCGTTCAAAACAATGCTTCATTCCTCCGTATTCCGGGTCGTCTTATTGTATCTCTTCTGCTGCCTCTACACCGTTACCTTGGCATTTCCTACTTCGAGCTTCAGCCACCATGTCCGAACCCTCCCTCTCCGGAACCTTCCAAAGAACCACGGCACTTCAACACCAGCCCACACGCATCGGTTCCGAAAACGCGGCATCCCAGGTGCCGTGTACATTTGTACCAGCGACAACTTCCGGGGCGACTGTGCCTGGACCGCGCCAAGCAATCAATGCCACATTGCGGGCACAGGCAATAACTCTGCGCGCTCCATCGGCCCCGACGAAGATGGCTTCTGCATCCTCTTCGAAAAGGCCACCTGCACGGGCACACAGGTCAAGACGCTCCGATTCCCCGGGCAGGCCTCGAACATGCCCACATTCATGAGCTTGAAGTGTTTTTCGGACGGTAACAGGCATGGGTCGCGCGCGAATGTGACGGCGACAGCGGCTACCAGCAACATCATACCAGATGCGGATCCGAGGCTGTCCGGTGGCGTGGGCAGCATGGAGAGGAAGAATCTGGAAAATGTCATGGAGCAGATGGAGAAGGATGGATTTCGGCAGGGCATGATCGGATTGAAGAAAGGGCACTATTATTGAGCTTGGACGACATGTATCGCGGTACTGTCACATTAGGATTGTACGGTGATATCTTGAGCATTTAACAGGGCCATCGATGACTACAAATCGACGTTCAGAAACGTTTTATTTGCGGAAACGTGTGGATATAAGCCCTTGGTACTGAATTCAGGCCGTGTTTGGTCGATGTTCGCTTGCCGTTCAGACGTACATTAACAGCAAGTAAATATCGACTGAACACGAGCTGGAGTCAGTACCTAGGACTGACATCCACACATGACCGCAAAAACAGATATTTACAAAAACGACATGACCACTTCCACGCCCCGGGAAGTTCTCTCCACCTTCCACGCATCGCTCCATCTAGCACTTGAACACCGACGGGCCGGGAACAGTATAAGTCTTTCATCGAAATGTTAACATTCGATCATACATAGGATAACCGCGTTGCTTACCTTCTGGCCACTGTAGAGGTTGTACAAGATTCCGGGATCGGATGCCTTGTACGCGCCGGGCAGGCTCACACTGGCGGGCGTCTTGCTCGCGGAGCCACCCTGCACGTTGATCTGCGCGCACTCCTGTCCCTCGCGGTCAGCACACGCATACGGTACGCAGGGAAGCTACCCAAGGTCGGCCGGTCATGTCGTCGTACCATGTAGAACTGCGCACCCCCCGAGCTCGACGCACCGTGCAGCGCAATCAGTTCGCCGCGGAGGAGGTATTGCCCCGGTGCGATGCACTGCGGGATGGTGATGGTTTGCACGCCGCCGTTGGCGATGAGTCGGTCGACGCCCCATTTGCCAGACGCGTCGAGTCCGTCTTCGGCGATCTTGAACCAGCCCGCTGCAGGTATGTTAGCTTCCATTCCCGATCTGCGCTGCTAATATAGTGTCGTGGAGGAGGATGGGGAAAGGGTGGACGGGGGATCAGCGTTGAGACGTACATCCGGGACCGGCATCGCTCTTCGCATCCGACACTTTCTTCAGGTATGCCGTCACGGGGCCCTTGTGGCTCGCGTCGATGACATCGTTGGAGCCCGAGGTGAGTGTGTGGCGCCACGTGAGCTTCGCTGTTGATCCAGCTTGTACGTTGATGACGGTGCTGGTGCTCTGGGGGGTGCCATTGGGGGCGCCGTTGCACGCAATGGAACTGGAGGTCACATCCTGGACGGGCTGCTGGGTGTTAGACTATTTCCCGCGAACGGTGGGATGAGCAGAGGTTGGTTCAAGCCAAACATACACCGTCGTAGGAGACTACGCGGACGCCGTCGCCGACAGCGCCGTTGTTGAGCGAAACGAAGATGGTGTGGGCCGAGGCAGACGACGCCGCAGCGGCGAGCGTGAGGGAGGTTTGGAATTTCATTTCCGTTACTCGTGTCTGGGCGGCCGGCGAGTACTTGTTGCGTTCCTCCAGCTGCGCTGCC
This sequence comes from Paraphaeosphaeria minitans, assembly GCA_015832175.1. Classification (NCBI taxonomy): domain Eukaryota; kingdom Fungi; phylum Ascomycota; class Dothideomycetes; order Pleosporales; family Didymosphaeriaceae; genus Paraphaeosphaeria; species Paraphaeosphaeria minitans. The sequence goes on from WJXW01000006.1 coordinate 1,096,774, forward strand.
TTTTATACAACCCACCACCGGGGGATGCACAACACCACATCCCGGCGGTCAAACTCTACGCCCAAGTCCCACGCCAACCTCACGCGAAGCCTCCCGACCCCAGCCAGCGGAAGCTTACGTCGTATCCATCAACCGAATCTCCACCCAGTATGATACCGCCTACACCACCAAGCCCGCGCGACTCTTTTCGCAGCGGAGCCGCCGGTCCGTCGACGATCGCAGTGCACAACGTTAGATTAAGCAATATCGAAACCCCACAGAATGTTCTTTGAGCGCTAAGCGAAGGATGCTGTAGCCAATGCTAGCGTCAGAGACAGATTGGCCGCGAGAAGAACTCCACGAGAGCCTAGGGTAAATTACCTTCAGCGCATGACTGTGACCTAGGGGGTAACACGAGGCTTGTAATTGCCGGGCGACGTTAGAAAGCGCCGAGGGTGACGATGGTCGAATCGCACGGGATGCGGATAGGAGAGCCGTGGGAGGGAGGCGAATGGGAGAGATATCAATGAAAGAAGTAATATCTCTATGGATTCGAAAGTTATCCTAACCAAGATGGTGGATGGCGACGTCCTTGTGCAGCCGCCAAGTTCTGTTTTGGCAGTCGTGGTGACCGATTTGGGCCCTATATACATCTAGCTGGGGACTACAATGGGGCATTCGCATCGATGGCCATCCTGAAGATCGACGGCCTTGCCTTGCGGGCAGCGATAACCTGGCTCCTGGTTCCGTGTGCCGCAATCCCGAAAAAGGATCCAGATATATCGGAAAGGCGCAGCCGTAGTGGCGAGAAGTTCAGTCGAGTCCAGAGAAGCCCAGGATGCCATGGGTCTGCTGTTGTTTCCCGCCCTTGCCCTTCCTCTTCTTCTTGCGCTTTTGCGAAGGGCGCTCATCATCGCTACTGTCTTCCATCTCTTCATCGCTGTCTTCGTCGCTATCACGTGAGTGCTCGCCCCCCGCGACACCGTTCTCAGCCTCCTCCTCTTCCCCCTCGCTTTCTTCCTCCTGCCCATACACGCTTGCCTCTCCCCACACCTTGACCATTCTCCCGCCTCCACTGTACATCCTGCCTGTAGAATCGAAGCCAAGACCGACTACAGCCTCCTTCTCCAGCTCATCGTGCGATAGTTCGGCAATGACCTGGTTCGATCCGATATTGACAAAGCGCAGAGCGCCATTGCCCAAGCCTGCGGCTACTATTCTACCGCCAGGCCCGACGCCCTGGGGTAGAAGGACCATGGAGTCGATGCTCTCTCCACCGCCAGGGGACTTGTCAACGGTGATGCGTTCATCCTGATCGTCCCACACTCCCCGCTCCCAGAGAGTCAGGACGCCATTACCGCCTCCGACAACGACCTTTTCACCGACGCTTGAGCCCCTCTTAGAGAGGCCTGTGACCATGACCGAGCACAGCAGCTCCTCTTCTTGATCTTCGCTCCGTACCATGACTCCCCGCCGCAGATCAGTGACAGCCAGTGTGGTGCCTCCAGTGCTGACCCATTGCTTGCTGAAGCCGCTGGTGCTCGCGGCGCTCGGTGGTAGCGGCGTAAGGGACGAGATGTAGTCGTCGTGTGGATGATGTGTCTGTTCGGGCTTGGGGTTGGCCTGTGGACCGAGCGCGCGAAGGTCATAGAGATGGAGCGCTGAGGAGTCGGTTCCAAGTAGGAGGGTTTGCGGTGAGAGTGCATGGACGAGCGACGGCGCGTCGATCACATTCGAGCTGCTGCACAGTGTGAGCAGGCATGTAGAAACATCAACAAACATCATTGACGTACGGATCGAGTGGAACAGCGATCTTCGCAACAACCTTGCCCGTTGCCGCATCCGCTGCCTTCACGATTCCATCCGTGCCAGCCGAGTATAGCTGCGAGCCATCTACGGAGAACGCCAGCGCCCGACAGCTTCCCTTGTGTCGCCGCGTCTTCCAAGCTGTCTCAATGTGTCCAAAGCCGTTTTCTGAAGCAAGCGTCTCGTCGCCGTCTTCGCTTGCGCCTGCGGGCAGGCGATATGTCTGCACATGGCCCGAAGAAAGGCCAACAGACACAATTGGCTCCTCCGGATGGACCGCCTGAGTGAACAGGTCGTGGTCAAGCGGGATGGCGCAGATGTTCTGGAACATGACGTGTGGTGTTGTGTGGTGCTCCGAGAACGCTGCAACTTTTTTGTGGAGTACAAAAGAACCGCGTCCGCGCGCGGGCGCCCGCAGATCTGGTCACGTGTCGCGCCCGCCCCAACGTAGGACCCTTCGATCCTTGAGTAAAGTACGAGCAGGTGAGTAACAATCGGTGTATTCGAAGTAGATCACAGGTTTTTCAAGGTAGAGCGACCAGCATGCTATCCTGAACAGTGGCGGAAAGGCGGCTTCTTTTCGAATGTGAGCAGAATGCACCCGGGAATAGCAATTCTTCGAAGTCTGGTTGTCGAACACAAAAAAATTACAGACGAGTCGCCATATGTCTTACCCGAATTGAAAGATTTGCCATCCAGACCATGTGAGTCGCTTGCCATAAGACGGTGTAGGCATTGCCATTGTCCTTGACGTGGGTGATTACTTCGCCGCACTTGCGAGAGTTGAGGGTTTATCATTCACAGCTCTGTTATAACTCTTTGTGATATCCGTCTTGTTTATGCTGTCAACAAGGTCCCTTTCGCTTGTTGCGGCGGTGTTCGTGTAGATAATGCCAGCGCAATCGGGATCCTAGAGATTGCCACATTGTCGTGTAGTGGTAAAGGTGTGGTGCCGAGGTGAAGAAGGTGTTAGCTATGGATGTGCGAGTGCTTTGGTCAGCCTGGTGGCGTACTTCGCCACATCAAAAGGAATGTGCGCAACGCGTGACCAAGCGTAGAGTGGAAGTCGTATCTATTGGAAAGAGTCGCAAAGGGTGAACGTACGACCCCTGGATAACATTTCATTCAAGCTCAAGGAAAGGGGGTATATCGTTGCAGCCAATCTACAGACGTTAGAAGCCAAGCGCGGAGAAAGACCCATCAAATAGATACCGACAGACACAGATGCAAACGCAGAACAAAACCCAACGTAAATGGCAAATGCACTCCATACTCCCGCCTTGACACAGTAAATCCACGCAATGCAGAAAAGCACGCCAACGTAACACAGCCTCGATTAGGAAGAAGTTTCGGGAGCATTCAAGGGCCCCTGCTTCCTCTCGCGCGCCTCACCGTCTTGTCCACTAGCCTTTGCACCTGACGCATTCGCGCTGCCATCCAGCAGCGGGAACTCCTTCATTTGCTCGGTGTTCTGCTGCGGCATGGGCGTGGGCGGGGAATTCTGCCACTTGGCGACGTCCTTCTTGAGCTGCTCCAGCTCCTTCTGGAACCGCTTGCTGTACACCTCGATGTAGTAGTTTGCGCCGTTGTATGTGCTCCAGATGAACACGACGGTCAGGAAGCCACCCGAGGCCCAGCGGGACCAGAACCAGAGAGGACAGGGGACCATGGTGAGGACGGCATAGGCGTATTGGATGAGCATGAAAGCCGGCTCCTGCAGGTACTCCGGCAGGGAGAGGACGAGGCGACCGAGGAAAGCATTTGCGTAGGATTTGCGAAGCCAGGTGAACGATGTTGGGCGACCGGCGGCGATCTTCTCGCGGCGGCGAACGGTGATGCCGAAATGGTAGCAGAGTTGCCAGACTGCGTAGGGCAGGGTTGCCCAAAGCATCATCTGGGGAAGACCGTAGCGATGCGGCGAGTCTGGAGCAGCGTTTTGAATGGCCCAGACTGCAGGGTAAGCTTGGCGTTGATAGTCGGGCGATAGCAAATGGACAACACAGTGGAGCGTTACACAAGGCATGATGTGGATGAACAGACTGACAACCTTGTCCATGGAGTGAAAGACGAGAGAATTCCGCCACATGATGATTGCAACGGCGTTGTTTCCGAACGCGAGACAGTAGGTGCTAATAAAGAGGCGTTTCGACTGAGGGAATACCCAGAGATTCAGGACTAGCAGGGCGTTGACGAAGTAGCACAAGTCGGCGAGGAAGTAGTGATAGCCCTTCTTGTGGTAGGTATAGTATCGGAGAGGCATGAAGTAAAGGAGCTGGACCGTGTACCACATGGGGAACCATTCGGGACGGCCGCCTACGAGGTATCCCGAGACGAAGATGTTCATGACGGCGGCAATGAAGGAGGCCTTCTCTCTCGCAGTAACGGCGGTGTTAGAGGCCCACTGCTCGTTCAGGCGCTCGACGGAATGACGCATGCGTTTCTTGTACTTTTCCAGCTGCTCGGTCTCGTTGGGTACGCGACGGCGCCATTCTTCGATTGCGCGATCCCTCGTGCTTTGCGTGCGTGTCTTGGCCGTTTCTCTCAGTCGTTTCGTCTGATGTGAAACAGACTTCTGCAATTTCTCCATGCGTTCTGTCAAAGCAAGGTTCTCGATGAAGTCGAACATGGTCAGCCGCTCTACGGGCGGGAAAAACGAAGCCTCCTCGGCATCCGAGTCGTACGCAGAGCTGAATGAGTTCGAGCGCGACAGGCCAGGCGTAGTCGGCGGCGCCGTGCTGGCATTGTTGCCAAGCAGCGCAGAGCCAGCACGGGTGCTATCACCAGGCAGCGGATCTCCAGAATTCTCGGACACACCCAGCTCTGGCTCTGATCGGAACTTGGCCGCTACGACAGAGTTGCGGTCCGTCATGATGGGCAGGTCGTCTTCGGGCACAGAACCCAGAGAGCCCAGACTAGAGGGGGTTCGACGGTGAAGAGAGGGCCTCTTGAGGGGGCGGAGAGGAGAGCCTACAGCCATGGTGGTTAGTCTAGGAGCGCGCGCGGGGTTGCATGGTGTGCGGGATGCAAAATAGAGATATGGAGGAGAGAAGGGCGATGGCGGAAGCGAAAGCGGAAGCGGAAAGCACTTACAGCGTGGGGTTATACGTCGGCCGTGATGGCCGATGGGATTATTTGGGGGGGGGGGGGGGGCGCGACGGGCCAGAACAGTGCGGCGGATGTTGGTTGTTGGTTGTTTGTCGTCTGTCGTCTTCAGAAAAAGATGCGTGGTTCAACGGCGGGCAGTGATTGGGAGTGGAGTGGCCGTCAACAGTGTCATGGGAACGGCGGCAACGTGAGTGACGGAAGGCAAGGTAAGGTCACGGGAGCATCGTCGTGAGATGGGTGATGTGTTGCAGCAGGCCGTCGTGGGAGGGCGATTATTATGGTAGCTGTAGGTCCTAGGTAGGTTCTGTGGCCTTTTGTGTTGTCGTGCCTTGCAGCCAGACGGCCAACCCAGCCCGCAGACGTCACTACGGTAGGCGTAGCGAGTGCGGCGGGCCATTTGGTCTCTCGCGCACCTAACGCGACGCGCTTGATGCCACACCCAGTCGCACGCCCACGTCTACATAACCACCAGCCCAGCCCAGCCCAGCCCAGCAGTAGCAGCAGCAGCAGCCGCGCCCCGCAGCCATGGGCAAACTCGTGCGCCTCGAGCTGTACAGTAAGTGACGCGCCCACAGCTTCGCCCAGTCTTCGTGTTGACCCATGGGCTGTAGATTTCAAGACGTATCGCGGCAAACATGTCCTGCCCTTTGGCGATTCGTACTTCACCTCCATCATCGGTCCCAATGGCTCCGGGAAGTCCAACAGCATGGACGCCATCTCCTTCGTGCTCGGCATCAAGTCTGCTTCATTGCGCTCGCGCGAACTGCGGGAGCTCGTGTACCGCGGCCGCATCATCAGCACGAGCAAGACCGCTGTCGACGAGGCCAACGGCGACCAGAATGGCGATCAAGACGGCGAGACGCAGGACGGCGACTCGCAGCAGGGCGACCCCAAGACTGCCTGGGTCGAGGCCGTCTTCGAAGACGATGCCGAGAACATTCACCGCTGGCGCCGCACCATCACCACCGCCGGCCAAAGCGAGTACCGCATAAACGGACGCGTCGTCACGGCACGAGCTTACAACGAGGCTCTGGAAGACCAGAGTATCTTGGTCAAGGCTCGCGCCTTCCTCATCCCCCAGGGCGAGGTGGAAGAAGTCGCAAAAAAGCCTCCCAAGGAGATCACCTACATGCTTGAGCAGATCTCGGGCAGTCTGGAGAAGAAGGCTGACTACGAAAGGCTCAAGGCCGAGTCGGATGCCGCCGCAGAGGACAACTCGCAGTTTCTCCAGTCAAAGCGTCACATCAATGCCGAGATCAAGGAGTACACGACGCTTGAGGCCGAAGCCAAGGCCTACGAGAGGAAGGTTGCCGAACGCGACGATGCCGCAGTGACGCACATCATGTGGAAGCTATACCACCACCAGCAGGCCATCGAAAAAGCCCGCGATAACATCTCGCGCCATGCAGAAGAGCTCAAGGAGCATCGACGCGGTGTTCAGAAATACCACGACAGATTGCAGGATGCTACCAAGGAGGAAGCCAAGGTCAAGCGGAACATCGCAAAAACCAACAACGACGTGAACGCTACGACCAAAGATATAGAGGACGCTCAGAACGACCTGGTCCCCATTGAAGAAAAGATACGGCTTACCGAGCAAGAACTGAAGAAGTTGGAAGCCAGGATCGCTTCCTTGACCAAGGAACGGGACGCCAAACAGCAGGACCTCGGTCGGTTCGACAAGAATCTCTCGCAGCTCGACAAGGCCGAAAAGCAGTGGGAAGCACAGCGCAGAACCACCGCCGGACAGCAAGGCCAAGAGCTTTCGCCCGAGGACGAGCAAGAACACAACCGACTCCGAAGCCAGGTCAGCAAGCAGACTTACGCCGACCAGGCCGAGGTCAGCAGGCTTGAGCGCGAGATTGGCACTGAGCGGGAACATGCTCGCAATCTTCAGCAGAAGATAGATGGCTTCCGGACGACCGTGGAAAGGTTCGAACAGGAGATCGCTCAGCTCCAAGAACGACAGAGCGAACTGAAGACCGCCTTGAAAGAAAGGAAGAGCACACGTGCCACGAAGCGTCAAGAGCTTAACAAGCTTGAGTCTGACCGGAACCGCAACAAGGCTCAATCTGATGAGCTGAATCAAGAGCTTACCAAAGTCCTTCGCGAGCTTGGATCCGCCGAGATGGGCCGCCACGAGACCAACAGAGAACGGGCCATTCGTGAACATGTTTCCAAGATGAAGCGCACTTTTGGCGCAAGCGTGTATGGACGGTACAAAGACCTGATCAAACCCAAACAGAAGAAGTACGAGTCTGCCATCGGTACGCTGCTTGGCTGGCACATGGATGCCGTGCTCGTAGACACCGATAAAACTGCAAGAGACTGCGTTCAGTTCTTGAAGGAAGGAAAGCTTGGCCAGATGAGCTTCCTGCCTCTAGACTCGTTGACTGTGCAGTCAGCAAATCAAAACCTAAAGGGCATGCATGAGGGCATGCGTCTAGGCATAGACTGCATTGACTACCCACCTCACCTCGAGCGAGCCATCTCATCTGCATGCGGCGATAGCGTCATTTGCGACAATCTCAAACTTGCCCAGCACATGTGTTTCGAGCGAAAAATTGGCGTCAAGGCAGTGACTTTGGATGGCTCCGTCATCTCCAAGGGTAACACTATGACTGGTGGTACCATGCAAGGTTCGAACCAGAAGCAGCAATTCGGCGACGCGGAACTCGAGGCACTGAGGCAGAATGTGCAGAAAATCCAATCCAAGCTTGCCAATGTTGCCAGAGCCGATGCCTTCGACAGAGATATAGATGAGCTGCAGGTAGAGCTCAACGATCTAGACGATCAGACGCGCCGTCTGGAAGACGAGATTAAGACAATCGAGCGCAATATCAGCAGCAAACAGAAGGAGCTCACCCACGACAAGAACATCTTGAGGCAAGAGCAGCCAAAGCTCAACGATGTGACGCAGCGATTACAGAACGGGGAGAAAGACATGAGGGAGAAGGCAGATGCCGTTCATCAAGTTGAAGATGCTGTATTCGCGGCTTTCTGTCAGCGACTCGGTTACGCCAACATTCGCGAATATGACTCCCAACAAGGTTCGGCCCAACAGGAAGCATCTCAGAAGCGTCTCGAGTTCAGGAAACAGCGCACATCGCTCGAATTCGTGCACAACAATATTCTGCGAGAAATTGGGAGCATTGATTCTCGGATAGAGGCCGCACAGGCTAAACTCGATAGGGATCAGACTGCGCTCGAGACGCTCTACGCTCAGCGGGAAGAGCTACAGAATTCCATCGATGAGCTCCAAGCCCAATTAGAGACGCTTCAAGAGAAGGTAGCCGCGCTAGAGAAAGACAAGGCCGAGAAGACCCAAGTCGTGAAAGATGCTCGCAATAAATTGGATAAGCGAAACGAGAAGGTCAGGCATATCGAGGCGGATGTTCAGCAACAGGAGATAGAGATTAAGAACAGGGCCTCGGAACGCTACACCCTGCTGAAGAAATGCCGTCTCGAAGAAATCAAGATACCACTCACGTCAGACTCAGTGCCACTGAACTCGCTACCCATGACAGATGCCGTGCGTCAACAAGATGAGGACGCAATGGACATTGACGAACCGGACGAGACACAGGCTGAGATCGATGACTACGGTGTCGAGCCCGACTTCGAGAAGCTGGATGACGAGCTTCGAGAAGAGATCGATGATATTCTTGCAAAGGTATGCCTCACATCGCTGCACATGCCCGCATCTGCTAATTCTACGCAGGAGGATAACGATGACGACAAAGTCCAAGCTGGAGCAGCAGCCGCTCTCAAGAAGGCCGAAGACCAACTCACAGACCGGATCGCTTCACTCGACTCAGAGATTAACAAAGCGAACCCCAACATGAAAGCGACGGAAAAGCTGGCCGCCGCACGAGATAAACTGACACAGATCGACGATGATTTCAAGACAGCGAAGAGGAAGGCCGACAATGCCAAGGCAGCCTTCGAAACAGTCAAGGAGGAGCGCATGGAGCTGTTCATGAAGGCCTTCGAGCACATCCGCGATAACATCAAACCTGTCTACCAGGAACTCACGAGTAGCTCGCAATTCCCTTTGGGCGGTCAGGCCTACCTTGATCTAGAGGACAGCTCGGAACCGTACCTCGCGGGCATCAAGTACAACGCTATGCCACCACTCAAGCGTTATCGCGACATGGAGCACCTGTCCGGAGGCGAGCGTACCATTGCTGCTCTGGCACTTTTGTTCGCTATTCACTCATACCAACCCAGTCCATTCTTCGTGCTCGATGAAGTCGATGCTGCGCTGGACAACGTGAACGTCTCGCGTGTGGCCAAGTATGTGACCAGCCATGCGAGGCCGGGCATGCAGTTCATTGTCATCAGCCATAAGGCTGGGCTGTTCCAGGAGAGCGAGACGCTGGTAGGAATCATGAGGGACCAGGCGAAGATGAGCAGCAAGGCTATCAGTTTGGATGTAAGCTCTCCTACCAATTGACTAACCCGGCAAGATACTGACCAAAATTGCAGTTGAGGAAGTATCCCATGGCTGCGGCGGCTTGATGATGCGAGGGTTTGGGACTGTATATTTTTCGTTCTGCGGTTTGAGTCACATGTGGGATGATACCATGGTTCCGTCACATACTGCACACGCCTCGCGGGTTATGACTGTTGGGTCGTGAGTTAACACAGCTTATGTTTCCCAGGGTGCAGGAGTGTACGTGTTGTAGTACGAATGATGTGGTCTTGAATGATGCACTTTGCTCTTGTGCTCTTCCTGTTGATACACGCCATGTCTGAGACAATGATGCGGACGCTTGTGTGTGGCTATAGCACGGAAACAGCACACAGCAGGCGGTGGGTGTATTGTGGAGCCTGGGGTAACACACGGTACTTTGCATCAGTGGCGAGGCTACGGACCAGGTTGTCAACCTCGTCCCGTCTCCACTAAAAACTTGACCGGCCACCATTTACATCACATGAGTGAAATGGCAGCAGAATTTCGTCTCGCATGGTGTGAATCTTCTTGTTATATGTGACGATTGCCACAAATCGATGCGTATGTATGCTCTATAACCATTCAAGTAGATGTTCCACTTCTATCACCACCAGGCCGATGGGATGGATTCATACAGTGACATATCGCTCGTACCTACAACCATTTGTCGGTCATGATATCCCAGCCTACTCCGAATCTCGAGTTTCTGGAACGTTCTTGTGAGCAACGAGTACATGTGCAGCAGAGACTTGCCCGCGTGTTAGTGAAGGTAGAAAAGGCGACCCAATAGAAAAAGCTCAGATCCTCGGCGCATGATTGATTCTGAGCATCCCCATGCCCCTTCATTGGGCTTTGGCTTTGGCTGTAGCGCCGCGGGCCGTTTGTTTGCAGCAGCAGTAGCAGCAGATCGTTTGCAAGGCAATATATAAACGCTCATAGACCGCCAGCACTCGACTCCTTTACTCGACATCACTACCCAGATCAGACCCGGTCAGCTTCTATTTCTCATTTTCAGGACCATGAAGCTCTCTTTCATTCTCTTGGCCGTTCTTGCCGCGGTTGCGTGGGCCAGTAAGTGAACCATTGATCAGACTCATGGTGCCTATCTGGAAGCATACTGACGTCATTTTTCAGCGCCCTTACAGCAAGCCGGGGTCAAGGAGATTCAGCAAGGATATGAGGTAGAGCATCGCCAGACAATACCCCCGGAGAAGCCAGACCGGTGCTACGTGTGCGATAGGGTCTACCTCGATTGCATGGCTCACGTGAGACCTCTTCCCCAAGCAAGAAACATGATGCCCTGACAGCAATCTAAGTGCTATGGTCCGTCGAAGGAGTGCCAACTAGAATGCCGGATTGAGGCATGTGACTACGAGGATGTGAGTTGATCTTTCCCCTCAGGATCATCTTCGGTGCTGACATCAATCCCCCAGTGTCACAGGAACTGTGGCTGGACCGGCTGTAGTCAGAAGAAAGCTTTACAGGTCAATGCTCAGCAAGATGGCGCCCAGCAGACGGAAGCTCAACAAGAGCCCAGTGTGGAAGAGCGCAGCCCTGTCGCCCAGCACTCGGACAAACCGTCAAATAACCCATGCGAGAAGTGTGACAAGAAGTTTGACTCTTGTATGAACGACTGGTGGTGTTGGTTCCACAAAGACGTGTGCTTCAAGGACTGCCGCGTTGAAGTCTGCGAGGAGATCGAACAGGAAAGTGATTGTGGATATCATCGCGACGATACGAGGTACTAACAGTCTGCCAGTGTCACCAGAAATGTGGCTACAAAGATTGCGAAGTCCGCAAACAGACTACCGCGTTCCGAGAGAACCACGGAAAGAATACTACACAGCAGGCGCCCAACGAAGAGACCACCGAAAAGCAAGAGACCGACGGTGATCTCGACAACCGCATTCTTGCGTGCGAGCGGAGTCGCAGCTAGATTCCACAGACGTTTCAGCGTATCCGGATCATGCTGGGGATGTGAACGTCGACTGTAACTCCTGAACGGATCATTACAACTAGTGTCTCAACCTTTGTCGTTCCTGGAGGCCACCGGATGTACACCCGGAGAAGTGCTACGAGTACTGCGAGGTTGACACTTGCAAGTTCAGAATTGTTAGAGGAACTACCCGATTTGGTTCTCCTGATGTTAGTCCTGAGCATCCCTTGATCGTCTGACTATGGAGAGGTCAGTTATCGTGAGTTCATTCAACTTTGGCCTCTGATACGGTAGGAATTCAAGATAATGTGAATGATAGGTTGACTATCGATTTTTCTTATTGTCTAGTGTGTGACACATCCGGATAAGGCTTGCGCTCAAGTAGCACTGTCCCACGAACCTGTGAATGAACCTCTCCGGAAGGTCTCTACAGCCGCACATACCGCAGCGGCATGGCGCATGAGGTTACTAGCTCCAGGAACGTCCCGTATCGCGCATTAGACCATGCATAAACGGCCCGCCGACGAATCCATCATCCGGGAGGAAGACGGCGCTCGTTTTTCACGAGAATATCAATAGTCCAATGTGTGGTTGGTGTCGTAGCAGACGCTTGGGACCAGATTCGACTTTGGTGAACAGCACAACCGGATTTCCACCGAAGCTGCACTAAACGCTGTGAAGGTCCACAGAGGTTCAGGTTCCTCGGAGCAGCAACGCTACGAATTCTAGCTCTTATCGGAGGCTTCTTCGGCTCGGAGAGAAGCACAGAGTCGGCACATGTCGCTGACCATCCTCTAGCACACCTTGGGAGCTGCAATGGCTACCCTCGGTATGCCTTCGACATGATTCTTTAGCACTGAAGCCCTTCTACAAAGCGATTGTCGCCTGCAGTTGTTCGGTTTGTCGTTTTCGGCTCCCCGCACGTATTCTCCAGTTGATGGCGTAGGTAGGGTTTCAAATCAAATGATCGGCCGAGCAAGCCTCCTTCTCGGCAGCGCTAAGCCGATCCTAGCTCCACTCCGATTAGCAATGTCGAGACACCGAGCGTCTTTCGTTCTGCAAAACCACTACTAGCTATAGCGAACACCACCGCATCCTCCAGTCCCCAGTTCCCTATCACGACTTCACAGTACATTAGCTATTTTCCTCGAGATGACAGAAGAGCTCCCAATTCCACATGGGCCACAGAGATTGTGTCGTGAGGCAGCAACTACTCAGTCGTTAGCTGACGATCCTCAAACGATTGAAACTTGACGTCTCTAAAAATGTTTAACCTTCCAAGGCCACTAGCCTGGGCTTGTAAAGGAAACTTTGCCATGGGCTCCTCTTTCTGAAGCCGTCCGTCTTGTTGGATGCTGATGACCAAATTCAAACCTTTTTAAGTGCATTGGCAATTCTTTGGCAGTTGGATTCGAGGGGCGAACGTAAATGTAACCCACGAAATCACTACAATGAAATGGTGGAGGCTGATTGCCCACAAGACAATAGTTCGACATGAACGAGCCAGCCGAACACTTTCGCAGCCAAACCCTGCTGGACCAGTATCGGAACCCACAACGCCAGCATTGGCATCGTATACTAACCCTTGATATGATCCACTCACTATTGATTCACAAGTACTGTTTCATCCAGTCCCTGTCTTATTGAGAATTTGCTTCCATTCGGCATCCGATATGAACCCTCTTGGGCCTATATGAGGCATTCTTCGCTTTCATGCGGGATGTGTCCTTTTTTCTTCTCCAGTTCTCCGGCTCAGCAGACTTCCTCGACGGTCCTCCTATCTTTCATTATCAATTCTCTCATTTAAACTTTTTTTCTGATGGCTTCGTTCACTTTGATTCTCTTGGCCCTTTCATTGTTTTCATACCTGACCTTGAAGGTCATTGAAGCATTTCGTTGTAATAAAATACCGTCCGCTCTCAAGAAGCTGCCTGGACCCAAAGGTACGGTTCGCTGCACGTTCCCAATCTCTGTTCGGGCTCTCACGGATACTGACTCGTCTACAGGATACCCATTTATCGGATCTGTTCCTGATGTACCCGAGAAAAATGGATTCATCAAATTCGCCGAATGGGGCAAAGAATATGGCCCTATCTACCAAGTCAACTTAGCTGGCACCAACCACGTATGGATCTCTTCGGACCAGATCGCGAAAGATCTTCTAGCAAAGAAAGGATCTATATACTCCGACAGGCCGCATATCCCTGGCCTGATGAACGATAATAGAACGAGCGCTCAGTACTTACCGCTGCTCAGTAAAAATGGTAAGTCAACTACGGAAGCGGCATAGGAAGCTCACACTAAAAAACCTCCCAGATGGATGGACACGACAGAGGAAGTTTACGAACGTCATCATGCGCGAGTCAGAACAAGCGCTTTTCCATCGATATCCCGAGATCGAGGCAAAGCGCATGCTTGTTGAGCTCCTAGAAGAGCCAGACCGTTACAACCATGCTCTAGAGTCCTTCGTTGCCCGCGTCACCTGTCGCCTGGCTTGGGGACGCAGCGAAGCGAGTGATGAACTCAAACAGCGCGCACGCGAGTTGCTTCTTGGTGTCTCACCCACTGGTTCTTTTGCCAACAAGCTCCCTTTCTTGATGGCCATCCCAGACTGGCTTTCCCCAGCTAAAGCATGGGAACGAAGACGTGCCCGAACCGAGCGCTTCTTCTTCCAGACCATGCAAAATGAAGTTGAGAAGGATGCTCGGGAGGAGAAGGCACCTCAGTCGTGGATGAAGATCTGCCTCGACAGCCGCAGCAAATGGGGCTTCCAGTATGAGTTGGAAGGCGCGTATGCTGTCGGCATGCACGGTATCGCCGGAGCGTTGACAATTGCTGCGCCAATGCAGACGTTTTGCTTGGCCATGTGCTTCTACCCACAGTATCTACCAATGCTGCACGAGGAACTGGATCGGGTGTGTGGCGACCGTCTTCCCGTTGCAGAGGATCGGCCTAATCTTCCCTTCCTGCGCGCTGTAATCCGAGAGTGTCTGCGCTGGCGCCCACCTGTCCCTACGGGCATTCCCCACGAGCTCACGCAAGACGACGAATACAACGGCTACCACATCCCAAAGGGTAGCGTGATGCATCCACTCGAATGGTGAGTATTTTCTAGTCTTGGCACGAAAGAAGACTTGACTAATAACGTTACAAGGGCCATCGCTCGCGACCCGTCCATGTTCCCAGACCCGGAGGCTTTCAACCCGCTGCGCTGGATTGAGCCCGGCTGGCCCACATACCAGGAGCCGCTTACTCAGTTCCCTACCATTATCAACTGCTCCCAATTTGGGTATGGTAGAAGACTGTGTCAGGGCCAGACTGTCGCAGATGAGGACCTGTTGATAGGGATCGGGTCGATAGCGTGGATGTTTGACATCTCCAAGGAACACATCCCTGTTGCAGCAAACGCCTCGAGCCACTCGATTGGCATGATTGAGAACGCTTCCATATCCCAAGAAGAGCTCACTACCGGGATCGAGAAGCCCGAGTCTCACACCATGGAAGACGCGCTTTTGTCGAAGTACACATACCCTGGAGCCTTCCCAGCTAGTTGCGACGAGAGAGAAGAGAAGATAATCGAGAAGGTGAAAGAGCTTTCGAAGTTTGACCCTGCCAATATCGATCCTACGCTTGACTTCAGCACTTTGTTGATCGCGAAACCGCTGCCGTTTGAGTTTGAGCTGCGACCGCGCGATGGGGAGCGTGCTGAGAGAGTGAGGAAATTGTTCCAAGAGGGGTGCGAGAAGGGTGAATACAAGGAGAGTCGAGAGTTCTGGGGTGAGAATCAAGGGAAGGGGAAGCCTTGTGGGTGGGGCAAGGTTTGAAGGTAGATGATGTTTGGTACCATAGACATAACGACATGTTTGCTATTTGATCGTCACCTGAACATGAATGCGATATGGGAAGATATTAGCATGAGAGTTTGGCATGTCGAGGTTTGATAGCATTTAGCGTTCGTGTACACAATGCCTCTAAAGGTTGCGCCGCGGAAAGCACGTGATTTCTCCATGGACACAATCGATGACGTTGCTGAGCACCAACTTTGGACAACATCAACAACACCATCAGCGACGACAACACAGCTCTGATGCTCCCCTGTTGACCGTATCAAGACCGGCACGCTCGCTAGAGCAGTGCTTCGCTTGGGCTCCACGACTCAGTGCTCCTAATTTCACAATGCTCGGCTTTGCCGCGACGCGCATCCAGGCCGCAACATACCTGTTCGGCGTCGCGCTCTTCTCCATCTCGTTCCTTGTCTTCCTCAACAGCTCGATTTCCTTCGTCATCACACAACGCATCGGGCAGGCGCACGATGTCGGCGACGCAGTGGGCACGCTGGGCTTCGCCGACGAGCTGGTGGCGCTGGTTGCGTGCCCGGCCTGGGGGCTGTTGAGCGACTGCATCGGCGTGCGCAGCGTCGCCGTCATGGGGTACTCGATTGTCGGTGTGAGCCTGTGGGTGTTTATGGCGGCGAAGAACGTCTATCCGCAGCTGCTGCTTGCGCGATTGCTGTTCAGCTTGGGCGCAACTGCGACGTGAGTAGTTATGTGGAACGCTCGGTGGACATGTATGCTGATGGTGATAGTGCCACTATGGTCACTGCAATCTTGCCTACCATGACTGTTGTGCAGGCTGTACACGACATAGACCCGCGGACGCCTCGGAGACGCGTCAATGGAGCATCGCATGCATTGGCTCCTTCCATCTCGTCTGAATTGACGATTACGCCCGCGCGCTTCCAGTCACGATCCCCGCCTCACGATGACGACGATGACGATACGATTGTACAGAAGGACACGGCCGCCTCTACATCGCAGCTTGCAGGACTGGTGGGCATGTTCACGGGATGCGGCGCTCTAGTGGCCTTGCTCATATTCCTGCCGCTGCCCACACGCTTTGGAAGCGGAGGCGCCGAGCCGGCCGCTGCAGTTGCCGATGCCTTCTACGTGGTTGGATCCATTGCCATCGTCGTCGCACTTGGATGCTTCTTCGGACTATGCAATCTCCCTGGGGAAGAGGACAAGAGCTGGAAGCGTCTCTACCACACACCCGAGCACAAATCATCCCATCCCGCCTCGTCGCGCCAGCACACCCTCTCCTACCCGCGTCTGTTTCTAGAAAGCATCCGCCTGGGCTATCAATCCCCGACCATCGGACTAGGCTACGTCGGCGGCTTCGTAGCCCGCGCCTCCTCCGTCGCCATCAGCCTCTTCATTCCCCTCTTCACAAATACTTACTTCCTCCGCACAGGCCAATGCCGCGCCACAGACCCCTCCGACCCAGCTGACATCAAGAACTCGTGTCCACAGGCCTACAAGCTCGCAGCCATGCTGACCGGCATAAGCCAGCTCGTCGCGCTCCTTTCCGCCCCGCTCTTCGGCTACCTCTCCGGTCGCTACAGGAAGCACAATCTTCCCCTGATGCTGGCAGCTGCCGCGGGCATCGCAGGCTACTCCGCGTTCGGCTCCCTCGCGAGTCCCGACCCAAAGAGCATGAATGGGTCTGACGGCATCTTCGCCATCGTCGCACTCCTCGGCATCAGCCAGATCGGCGCGATAGTGTGCTCGCTCGCGCTCCTCAGCTGTGGCATCAACGCCGACGACAGCACTTACCACGCACCACTGCCCGATGATATCCTCCCTGTCAACAACCACTCCTCGGCAGGCGCCACGCCCACGCGCAGTCCGACACTCGCGCCCTCGTCCGAAGACGCTCCATTACTGGGCACAAATTACTCGCCCGTGTCGTCGTCGTCGAGCCCGGCGTCGCACACGCATCTCAAAGGCGCGATTGCGGGGACATACAGTCTGCTCGGGGGCTTTGGGATTCTGCTGCTGACCAAGGCGGGCGGCGCGCTGTTTGATTCGCGCGGGCCGGGCGCGCCGTTCTACATGATGGCGGGGTTTAATGGGGTATTGTTGACGGTCGGGGTTGTTGTTGCGGCGGGGGAGGTGTATAGGAGGAGAATAGGGGCAGAGAGACGTCAGATGAGATGATATGATACCCGTGGAAATGTGGGATGTGATGATGATGTGTGCTACGTATATGTATTTATAATGATGAACGTGTTACTGGACGTTGGCTGCATTGGGCATGGGATCCATCTACGTCAAGTGGATAGGGTGAGTAGGTCTTTCCGAGGCCTGACACGACAAGCTGTAGATCACAGTGAGGAACCACGCAAGACACGGCGCTCTTTTGACGCACAGTCGTCAACCGTCGGATGAACTTTGTGCCCACAACACAAGGGACAAAACCACGTAACTTTTTTTTCTAACCGGCAGGGAGCGTACCCGAAGCCAAGAGCGCAGCTCATCGACCAAGGAAGGTATGTAGGTACCATCCCCAGTGCCTCAAGCGCCCTCCTGCACATGCAACGTCCCCGGCACTCGTATCAGCATCGCTACCCCTGGCCCTTACCTACATGCCGCCTTGCCGCCGTGCGAAACCTAACCTGCTTACTGATGGCACGCCGCATCCCTTTCCGGAAGCCGGGTCTAGGTAGTGGTTCCCATTGACGCATTCACGTTCTCCCCGCGGCCGGGTGCCTGCACATGCAGCAGATTCATGCGCCGTACATTGATGCTATGGATCTGACATGTATGGACGCGACACGCCACAAGGGGGTCTGGAGATGATGGGATAGGATAGAGATGATAGAGAGGATAGGAGGATAGGATAGGTATGATAGGATATTATATCCGAGGAATCGCAATGTCCGACCAGCATCGGTAGGTATATGCTACGACAGTGTGTGGCCTGCGGCTTTAGTGAGTACGCAGGATCCACCACTCGCCATCGCGTGTCCGGGGTCGGGACGCCGAGTGTAAGAATGGGAATAGCGATGTCTACGTCCGAGAGTGGAGAGGCGTAGGCACCGTACTTGGAGCTAGCGCAGTGTACATCGGTGGACATTTGGGGGCGGAAGAGCTTAGAAGAGGGAGAGAACGTCTCGGTACCCATTGGGGAATTCCCATAGGTAGGTCGACGAACGAGAGGTCGAGCGTCTGGGCCGGCGGAGATGCGGTTGGCACAGAGCGTTTGAGGTCCACCGGCTGATCGCTTATGGGTGAGGTGATTGTTGGTGAAGTGTTCGGCAGGTTGCTCCCATGGATTCGACGTCGATGCTGCTTGACTTTCCTGAAGCCTTGGAATTTTTTTTCATATTTTGAATGGCTGGGGATGGTGGACACAGTGGCGCACTCTTAGGCCGCAGCACACGGATCCCATGCTCGGACTTGGAACAGGTCCGCAGTATGGACATGGTATCTGTCACATCTTGCCTACGGTAGCCATGTCTGCAGGAAACCCTTCGGAGATGCCCTGGCGGGATGGCCACATCAAAAGCACCACGTTATGATGCATCTCCCGAACAGCAATCTTCCATGTGCTGGGTACAAATCTGCCTAATGTTGGCTATATCAGAAGGCGCGATGGAACCTATGAATGGGGCTGAAACGACTGGCGATGGTCTGTGCGGGCCATGGAAGTTGATGTACCGTAGTTTTGCGGCGGTGGCAAGTGTTTGCTGGAAATTGATGACCAAGGGTCCGACAAAGTACCTAGTCAACGTCGTAGATGCACGGTACTTGCCGTGATGTCTGCTACCGCACTAAAGACCAATCACGAAGCCAACTGAGTCCTTTATGTAAAGAAGTTGCGGATAGCTCACTCTACTGTAGAGCATTTTGGGTGGCTTGCTCTATCTTAGAACCAGACTCCAGCAGCTTCTTTGCAGCTTCCTGTATGGAGCGGCCCTCCTCTTTCATCGTATGTAATGCTGTCTCAAGAGTCTGTGTCCGTATGCGCAGCCGGGCGATCTCGGTTCTGAGAACGTTGATCGTCTCGGCCGACGATGAGCTCGTAGTGCCCGAAAAATGCGCGAGAATGGTAGGCGGAGGTGGACTGTGGCTCGGGTGCTCCGAATCGGTGCCAGTTACCATTGCCTCTTCCAGCATTTTGATCCGCTGCTGCAGCTCTGCCTTCTCCACATCCCAACGTTTTTTGTCATCGGCACTCTGGCTCTGAAGACGATTCGCCATCTCCATGATCCGTAAGTACTGTGCTGCGTTTGCGACGAGCTGTCGCCTGCTTTCATCTCTGCTTTCCTGCAGTTCTTCTACCTGGTGTTCTATTGCTGCGACCTGCGCTTGTACTTTCTCTTTCTCATCCGTCAGACTGTTGATCTCCACGTCACTAACTTCCAACTTCTTTTCCAGAGTCGCACATTTGGCACACTGTCTTTCTAGCTTCTGCAACGAGTAGTCGTATTCTCGCTGAAGTGTTTGGAGCGCTGTTGTTTTGACACTGACTTGATGCTGCAATTCTTGTAGGAGGACCGAGTGCGCCGAGGTCTGCGTGGCAGCTGCTGTCGGTGGCAAGACGGGAGGAAGAGTGAAACCGCTGGAGACTTGTATTGATGATGGAGATGGCAACACTGTCGATCGTGTAGGCTGAGGAGCTTGCATTGGTGAGTGCGGGTGCGGCAACATGAACATAGAACCAACCTGGAGAGGATGCCGTGTGGTGTGGAGAGCTGCCCACTGGCGGTATTTCGGTCCCGTAAGGGTTCCTTCGACTAGGATCAGTCGGTGCGGCTGAATTTCCAAACGTGTTGAAAACATGGTAGGAAGGTAAGTGAGTCCTAGCGAGCGGAGACTGTTTCTCGTACGTCTCTGGGATGTTGAAGGCTCTGCTCATGGTTGAAGTTGTATCAGGCTGAGATGTGCTCTGGTTAGCACTGCGTGGGCAGGAATCGTGTATATGATCCCATAGCTTCGAGCTAACCCATGACACTGTGTCGAGCGCCCACTGAAGCACCTCCCTTACAGGAACTTTCTCAGGGCTGGGAGACTGATGTCTCGGGTTCAGCGACGAAGCAAGTCTTATAGCGACCGTGGCAACATAAATGGGTTTTTGTTGACGATATACGGGAGGCAAACCTACTTCTGCGGATGGATGATGAATTTTTTGCAACCGTAGTCCTACTACAGGATCAAGGGAAAGTAGCTCGGCGGCAAGTTTGTTCAGTAAGGCACGGGCGTGGACTCATTCATGGTCCGTACAGCCGGGTGAACAGCAGGCTGCCGCAGGCGGCACGTGTCCAGTGCCGACTTGTGACCGGTACGCGCTACCGATGGGCCGTGGTGAAAGATTCCGTTCAAGCGCCCGGGAACTTGAGTCTGTGCAATCGGTAATCAGCTCTGGGCCATGAATACGATGTCTGACTACCGCATAATCTAGTTTATATCGTCTATGCTAGGCCCAATGAAGACTGTAGAGCGGCCAATTACATATTGAGTTTCTAAGCACTAGGACAAAGATGTAAGAACTGTGGGGCTTTTAACATATTTCTAAGCTTCCAATTAGCTAATGTCCTTTCTTAGTTAAGCCTAGCAGAGACGACATAAACCGAATTATGCGGTAGGTGATGCACGAAGGTAATTTGACTTTGGAGGGACGAACGGCGGTGTGCGCTAAGTGCCACCATACATGGATGCAGCGGTAAGCGCGCTAAAAACCAACCAGTTCAGATGTTAATGAAGATTCGAACCTACCTTGAGCGCATGTTCGCCATTGCCCTGCGACAGGCTGCTGGGATGGGTCGAAGAGGGTTTGAGGGAGCTGGAACTTGGACTGGGAAACGCGACGCGGAGGGATAAAGGATTGAGTTGAATTTGGGAGCGGCTCTGTAGGGCTGCAGGCCGGAGTGTACAGCGGAGGTAGCCTTCGATGGTTTAGGGTCTTGCTGTCGTACGGTACGGTAAAGAAAGTCGCCGGCATGTTACGGGAGCGGCCCCCGCTCGCACGTAGCCAAAGCGGGAGAGGCCCGGCGCTTGGTGTGGGTCGATTGGGTCGTCCGTTTCCCATGGCCTCTTCCTTCCTTTCCCCTAATGGAAGCAACCTCTAGGGTGCGCCATTCGGTTGTTGCAGCAGACTCCGGGTCCCATCAGCAGTTACTTGCAAGGATGGCCGAAGGGTACCAATCACTGCAATGCTAGAGGATTAGTAAGTCGACCGGGAGTGGTGTAGAGACCAACCAAGGTCCAAAAATGCACTTTCGACGCTTAGCAATTCTGCTCATTGCTTACTCGAGACTGCAGGAGTCCGGCACAGACCCGAATGGCAAGTAGGTCTTTAGGTAATAGGTACAGGTCCAGGTAGGCCTGTAACTAGGTCCAGCTAAGTTTATATAGAGCGATGTTACTATAACTTCGTTACAATCTTGTTTATATAATTTAGACTACAAAAAAAGTAATTTGTTTTATTTGGTCCTTCAGCCTATATCCCTAACTGAGCTTACCCGATTCCCAGGCCTACTCGATACTATAGTACTTAGAGACCTGCCCGCTTTTAAGTCCTGTTAGGCACAAATACGAGCTTGGAGTGGGGATGCACACCTAGTCGTTGGCATTGCAAATTGCTCAGTGGAAGTATTACGTGTATTACGTGCGCGTGAGACACACTATCTCGGGCAGTAGGTATCAATGGGTGCTCCAGACTACGATGAGAGGTTTATAACTCAACGCGCCTTCGAAAGAGCAAGCTTGCGGCCGTAATCGCAAATCATTCCCAGGGCCGGAGCTTGACCGTCAATGATATAGTAGGTGCAATGTCCCCGGCAAGATGGCAACCAATTGGGGGCCACTCGTTGAGGGCGGTGTGCAGGACCGCGAATGCTGGACTCGAGCGGTACCCTTGTAAGAGGAGGCGTCTTCGCAAGGAAACGAATGCAGAGTGGTGAGCGGCCTACAGACTCCACCGATGATTGTCGTCTAGACTTGTAAGGGGAGTCTCTGCTGACGACGAAGCTTTGTCAGAATCCGCTAATCGACATCTGACTAGAATGCATTACTAAACATCACCCTGCGGCGGGAGACTCAGTGGTCTGCACCACTCTGCATTCGTTTCCTTGCAAGCATGCCAATGTGTTGCAATAAATAACGGCGCGGGCTTTTGCGTGAGGCCCTTTGACGTCCACCATTGCTTTAGCCTTTGCACAAGTTGCCGATCAGCCGTCGCTGTCTTCAACATGTAACATGTAACACGAAATGTGAAACAAATTCAACAACTGCCGTTGCAGGCTCCCAAGATTGTAGCTTTCGGATGGCTGGAGTCATTGAGCCCCGGATCGAAAAGAAAGGTTTCCCCTCCACCATCATACTATTGCCATAGTGTACATCTACGGTCTCCCCGGATCTATGTACCATACCACGTGCGCGCGTGTAGACTTGGGCACGGCCAAAGCTAAGTCTGGACAATCATGTGTGATCCATCGACCGCTAGACTCGCCCTTTACCAATCTTCGATGCTCCCGTAGGCTTCAAAGGAGCCGCCGGAATGGGAAGAGCTGTTCGGCCGAATCTACCGGAGATCGGCAAGGTACAAGTCGCGCCACGCAGCTGCAGTTTCTTGACTATCGCATGTAAGACAGTGCAGTACCTAGTCAGTACAACCGCCACGCTTCCTCATCTGTCTCCGAGTCTACGTCAATGTCTTGAGCTATTGTTCGCAGCCGTTGCTCCACCCAGTGCTCCTCTCTGGAGACGACGTCAGCTTCCGTTGCCTGCATGACCTGTAGCTCGCTCAATAACCCTTCGACGAGAGCCTGACACCTGGTTACAATGTGCGCAATGCTCGATCCCGGCACAATCGGAGGTAGGCCGTCTAGATGTCGAGAGTAAGCTATCAGTTTGCGTGTCATGGCTGCATGTGCTTCCTTCCAAGCATCTCCTAATCCTGAGAGAGATTGCATTGCGTCTCCGTTTCCGGCGGAGCCATCACGGTCAGACCAAACTTGATCCGCGCGGGACAACCACTTGCTGAAAGCTTCCACGAGATTGAAGAAGCGACCACCAGCATCTAAAAGTGATGGTAGCTCGTGTAAAGGGGCAGACAACGCTTGGATGTGGGCAACGAGGCCCGAAATAGCATTGGATCCGTTCCATTCACGAAAAGCGAGAAGGTTCTTCTGCTCGCGACCAAAACGTTCCTTTTCCTGCATGATCTGATTTAGGCTAGCAACTTCGTCGAACTTTATCCGCAAGGCCTTCTGAGCGCTCAGTTCCCACTGTCTCATGGAGAAGGCTGATGGTTCATGTAACAAATGTAGTTGTAGCAATTCAATCTGAAGAGCGACAATCTCGGGTGGAAGAGCATGATTCACAGGCTCCGGGGCATGAATGAAGGTAGAAGTGGGTGCTTTGCCCGTTTTTCTGGGAGTGAAATGCTGTTGTAAAGTTGAAAAGGCCGGACGCTCAAGCTTCCTTGATTCTTGTTTTAGTGCTTCACGCGGTTCTTTCGCCTGGACAGAATCTTCGGGTTCCCTGGATGTGCTGGCTGTTGCGCGACCATGTGGTAGCCCCAGCTTAGCCCTAGTGCTAGCGGAGCGCTTCAACCCATCTTGACGAGCAGAGGTTCGACTGAGGCCAGCAGCGGTCTCTGTAGGAGCGTTGCTCAAAGCCCTGGTATGGCCCGACGCCATAACTAATGACTTCGGTCTTTCCACGCGGGTTGCGGGTTTACCAGCTTCTCCCGTCTCCTTACGAGCGCCAATCGGCGTGCTCGTCGACTGCGTGCGGCTGTGGAGCGGTCGGCTCGGTGGTGGCATGGATTGCGATGCAACGATGGGTCGCTTGAGGGACTGCGTTCGGCTCAGCCCTGCAGAAGCTGGCGGCTTGTTCGCATCCGTGAGATGTGATGATTGCGAGGCAACAGTGTCTTGCTGCGAAGCTCGGGTTTGGTAGAATGATCGCGGTCTAGGCCGGGTCTGCTTTGCTTCTCCTGCGTTCGCATGCTGCGCTGTTGCGCCATTTGCTATGGTGTTGGAGCCTGTGGCATCATGGTAGGGTTCGGCTTCAGTCACGCCTTTCGCTCTCGGAACAGCTCTCGCCAAACCTCGCTGGGGCAAGAGGCTCCATCGGTTCCGGGTTTCAACATTCGCTTCTTCTAGGGGCGTGTTTTGAGAGTCTGGTCGTGCATGCACCCGGCTGGCGTCCGAAGCCGGTTGTCCGGGACGCTGTCAAGATGTTAGCACTAGGAACAGAGTCTTGTGCGCAAAGTGTCAAGTACTTCTGCCCGGGTATAGGTGCTTTTGGCTCTATTGAGCAAGCTGCGAGGCTTCGCCGTAGAGCTAGGTGTCGGTATCGGCATTGTGGCTGCACAGTTGTCATCAGAGCTCCTCGGCCCATGCGAGGGTCAAAACAAACGAACCTTATCTTATCAGAGCTGACTAAGCGGAAGCTCACCACTCCGAGAAAGTTGCAGTCGTTGAGCTTGAAAGTTCCAATTCATGATAATCTATGGCATATGGAGTTGTATTGCGCCTTTTTTGGGCGGAAAGAGTGCTGTGATGGGTGCTTGCAGAGCGACGTATTCTGAGTGAACGTCCAACACCAGACCAAGGAGCTCTTATGTCAAGCATAGCTAGCGATCGAAGACCAAAACTCTGCTTCGCTTGCAATCAAATCAACTCGGACTCTCTCGCTTCGCCTAGGCAGGCCTCCACTAGAGACTTCCCCGGCGTGCGGGGAAAGAAACCCCCTCGATGGCAGCATAGTCGACAAACCAGCTGACTCTCTCCTGCGCTTGCGCGTTGACCAGTCCGCAGGGCAGCTCCCGTCCATCATCCTTGTCGAATATGTCCTTCATGATATCCTTCTTTCCTCCGCCAGTAGCGACAAAGGCGATCTTGATGCCGTGCGACACGACCGGCAGCGAGAGCGTGATGCGTTTCGGCGGGGGCTTTGGGGAGTCTTCGATCTTCAGGATCCAAGCCTCATTTTCGCGCAGAAGCGGAGAGCCAGGGAACAGGCTGCAGGTGTGGCCGTCGGGTCCGCAGCCCAGCAACAGCAGGTCGAACATGGGCAGTCGCACGCTGTCCCGCGCCGCAAAGACGCTCACAAGGGTCTGCTCATACTGATCTGCGAGTTCCTGGGCATCGTCGAGGTACTTGACGTCGATTGGGAAGACCTTGGGCTCGCCGAGCTCGGCGGGGATCTTATCCAGAAGTTCGGCCTTGACCAGCCGGTGATTGCTGTCTTCGTGATCGAGAGGGACGAGCCGCTCATCGGCGTAGAAAATCTCCCACTTGTCGAAGTGAACCTTGCCGTCGCCGTTGGTCTCCTTCAGGAGCGCTTGACCCAGGACCTTGGGCAGCGAGCCGCCGGAGACGGCGACGCGGAAGACGCCATGGCGGCTTATCGCGGCATTCTGGGCGTCGAGGACGTATGTGCGGAGGCTCGGGGCAAGCTCATCGATGCCCTGGAAGGCGTATAGATTCGGCGGTTTTCCCATTGTGCGAGCAGTGATAAAGCGAGTTGATGGTGGGGTGGAGCAGGTGGAGGAGGGGCAGGGCAAAGTAGTGGGGTCGTTTGTTTGTGCAGTCGCGTGTCGTCAGCCTTGTGATAGGATCGGTGAGAGACTCTCGCAGCGTATCTGTAGGCTTATGAAGCGACAGAGACAGAGCGGACAACCGGTATGGATACAAGGGCCGCTGTTATGACAGCATTTGTAAAGTGAAGGTCGGATCGTGGCGCCGGCACCCGCTTTGGGCCAACGCAGCCCTGGCTGGCTGCACCACACTTGCCGCCTAACGTTGCGAAAGCCGCCACACGCGCGCTGATTTCGACGCATAGACTTCCAAAGTATGCGTTCCAGTCGCTGTACGAGCGGGTATGTCTTTTATAGGGGCCTTCACAGGTACGCGCATAACCTCAGCGCAACAGTTCGCGTGACGAGCAGTAGGTAGCCGATCGAAGTGGGAACATGACGAAACCACTTCCCACGCTAACCCAACCCCGCCTCTGCCAGGTTGTGAACAGAACAGATTTCGTCAGCATGTGAACGTCTGTTAATGAACGCAGTGTGGATAAGTCAGTCTGGTCGAGCTCTGAGAGCAACGAAGAAGGAAGTGATGAAGAAGACCAGCAACGAAGGAAGCGTTGAAGACCAGCAACAGAAGGAAGCGATCGAGAAGACCAGCAACAAAGAGGCTTATGCCGATTTTGCCCATGTCACAACAGTGAGGCACAAGTCTTGCATACCAGCTACGAAGCTGCTGCTGCTGCAAGGACGAGCTTACCGAGGGACTTCGTGTTCCATCTTGAAGAAATCACTGCCTCCTGTCGGAGGTCGATTGTCCATCGACCTTGTGAGTGAATGACTACCTGCCCAACCTGGCCGTCCTCAGCCAAAGCGCTGGGAAACCGTCAAAGACACGAAGGCACTGCATCCTTCTTCATCGCTTCTGGGCATATTGTTACCATGCTCCAGCCGGCGTAGAATGTATGGTTGCGCGTTGCGAAGAACCTGCTCAAAAAGATCTTACAATGTCGACCCTTCCAGGAAAGACCTTACAATGTCTACCCTGAAATAGAACGTCTAGTTCCACATTGCGACTCATCCAGGAAAGATCTTACAATGTCTACCCTGAAATAGAACGTACAGTTCCACATTGCGAAAATCCTGCTCATCCAGGAAAGATCTTACAATGTCGACCCTGAAATAGCGTTACGTCCGCCTGCTGTTCGCTTGCGAGCGTGTGGATCTCGGTGAGAGCGAGGAACATCGTAAAACCACCCAAAACCATGCCACTGAACAGAACCATGTGTTGGCATGGCATAGCATGCGGCCATGTGGACTCGGGCGAAGCTAGACCAACAATACATGCAGGCATGGTTCTTGCCCTCGCGTATGCAAATCGTGCCTTTCGCGGTGCGTTGGCGAACCATATAGGTAATCCAGTACTTCATGTGCCTCAATGCATTTGGCACAGTGCACGACGATGCATCGACGGGAAGACGTAGTCGGCATGTCGTCGGAGTTGAAAAGGTGGCTGTGCGAAGCGGTTTGCAACGAAGATAAGATGGTCGTAAGAAGCCACTGTAGCCGAGAGACAGGTACTGCACCAACTACTTTCTGGTGGCGTACTCTTTCAGCCCGTGGTCCTCAGTAAAAAAAATCAGAATCCGGATATGCCTACCAACTCACCTGACCATCCCCCGGTGTACGCTAGTTAGTGAAGAGACCATTTTCCCCGCACGATACCTTTGGTACAGAAGACCTACCATGGGCCGACGGGAGGGGATAATATACTTGGCGTACGCTAAATACAGGTACCTGGAACCCGCGGCAAAAATGCTGCCTCGTGAGTTGCACGTCTACGGGGGCCGGGATCGAATTGCTATATTATGCTGTGGTGGCAATAATTGCGCAACTCTGTTGGCACTGCTGGACGACAGAGAGACAAAATTGAGTTGACCCACCGCCTCGACAGCTGCGAGCGATGATACAAGTCTTGCAAATAAGAGTCTTCAGAACTCGAACCCAGCGGGCCCCGCGGATACTCCTTTGCCGTCCGTCGCATGAGGCTGAGGCCTGGGCGATGTCTGGGTGCATCGGCTTGGACCCTGACGCCGTTCGTAGCTTAACCCCAGATCATGCTCTTCGGCATTCTCTACCTACCGTCTCCATGGCCAACGGCTCCCTGCACAATACCCTGTGAACGGGCAAGAATACCGATGTCAACGACGCATCCCAATGGCGACTTATCACCACGCGTAGGATTATCAAAGGTCGGAACATGCGAGAGGAACAAAGGTCGCTAAGGCATGAATTCGACGGATCCCAATCTGGTCTCGTTATCATGGCAACCACGCGACCAAGAAGGTGAGAAGGTCAGGGACACCGGATGCCGCAGTGATGCATGAGTCTGGACCAACGTGGTCTGATGCGATAAAGCCGAGGATGATGATTCGATGATGGGAGGCACCCATACAGCGGTCCACTGTGAAGCAACTGTCTGCGCGTCCCTGCAGCGCGTCTCGCAGACAGTTGCGCAAGCAGCAGGGGCTGAAGCCTTGGGGGTAGTGCGTGGCGCTGGGCAGGACGACGAAGAGTACGTCAGCGCTGCCTGAGACGAAGGTTCCGCGGGGACGAGCAATCAGGAAATCAAACCATGTCAGGCATGATGTCTGGGCCAGACAGCGGGTGCGGGCGCTCAATGCAGCAATGTGGATGTCGATACGATTTTAAATCCCTGATGCAGTTTGTAGAGATCTCGATGTTTAGGTTTGCCGAGTGCTGCCGTGTGCTGGAGATCGGTAAGTTTTGTGTCTTACCTAACCACTTCGCCACTTTGTGTTTTCAAGCCTGCGAAGAAGATGAGCACCGTGATGAGCCCCGTTTGCGATAAATTACGGGAAGACTAATACAGACTGATGGCTGTCTGTGTACGGTGTCCCGGAAACAGTGCCGCGGCCTTCCAAGGCTGATACAGTAGCGCAGTCTACGAAAGAGCCTGGCCATGGCGGCGAACTGCGGACTCTGGAGTCACTCGCCGCATACCTACAGGCTACCAGCACGTCGCACTGGCGAGACCAATCCCAATAGCCTGTCGGATCTTCGATGCTGACTGGGCGCCACATTTTCGATCGAATCGATGCATCCGCGTGCCAGTGTGTATATACTAGACGTCTGCCCGCGCCACGACCGTTCAATCCTATCCTTTCATCACAGGTGCCAAGTTGCCTCCGTCGTCGCCTAATCGACACATCCACATCATATACCTACCATGAGGGACGATATCAACACAGGCACCCACTCTACACCCTCACAAGCCCTTTGCTACTTTTCGCTACCCGTCACTTCGACGCATTTTTCCATCGAGACGCCCGGCACTACGCCTCTGCAGGCATACTCTCCGGACACCATCCCGGATCCTTACCACCCGCTACTTGCTTCTCGACAACTGTCTCCAGAACACCACATGGCATCGACAGATGACTGCTCTTTGCTCCAATTGCAGACAGCTGCCGCCAACAGGCCTGCTGCGCAACCACTCCAGAACGGTGCTTCCTCTCCCGCCAACTCAGCTTCCAGTTGCAGCTCAGCTTCTACAAGCCCCTCGGCTCTCTGTTGCAGCCGCTGCCGACGCGAATCTGGCGGCAGCATGGTCCAGTTCGGCACGAATCTCTACTATTGCAGCCACTGCGCGAGGATGACGGGCTACTGCGCAGGGTGAAGGTCTTATGCTCCCCGAACCGATAAACCAAAGCATATGACGAGATTCACACGCAATAACTTGACCGTCACAGACGTTTCAATCATCTCACTGCCAAACACGCCACATGGTACGGGAAGCCACCGCTGAGATGAGCCATCTCTGTTCGCAATCGGCATCTTGCTGCTACTGTCCGATATGATCCGCTGCGATATCAGACAGGACAGGAGAGTTGTCTCGGCAGCATCATGCAGGGCTGTCATCCAGGCAGCCGCAGTGGCACGGGAATGTCCACAGCGTGCGAAGATGCCAGCTCGTTTGAGTGATTAGCGCAGAGCAGGTTCTTTTGCGCGATTGCCATGATTCCAGATACCAATCAAAGATGCCCAATTCACTTTTTTTAACAAACAATATCCTCAACCTGCAAACGTGTATGTCTCATGATTCATGCCTCGTATGCCTCGGCAAGCGCCAAAGCCGTGCCGGTGGCTTGACATCCGCTACGTGGGCCTAGTGCTTCCGCAGTGGCCGATCCCTCAAGCCTCCGACGATGCTCAGAGACTCTCAAGCAGAATCTTTGCCCCGGTAGCCACTTGAAGACGGCGAGCGCTCAGGGGCCGCAAATCTACTCTTTCCTTCGCGGTCCGTGAGCGCGTTAGAAGTGTGTTGGGCTCGTATGTGCAACGCGTGCATGCGGTCAGGCATGGTACCAACTATGACCCAGGTTTGTCTCGTCTCACATCACCAACTCGTACGTGCGACGGTGCCCGCAAACAAGTGCAACTATTGCTCGCCACTTCCGGTGCACAGTCGCCCCTCTGTGCGCAGCCTCGTGTTTCGAACGTCGACAGCTAGGTACACCCTGTCACTCCTGCTCCCCGCAGTAGGGGGTTATGGACTTGTTGAAAAGGCATCTCGATGTTCAAAATCGATGTTCGATGTGTTTGCAGGGGGGTCCCATTTAGGCCGGCAGCGATCGATGATGCCACACTGGGGACAGGGTCTAGCGGTGGGATCGATACGCGGGGCAAAGGTGAATTGGGCGATGCACCTTTTATCTTCAGATGCGCGACCAAAGTCGTACTAGGGGCTGCGTGTTGGCAAACAAGACTGCGCACTACGAAGGCCCGAAGAAGGCGCTTACGCGTGTTTCGTGATGGGGCCGTTGAAACAGAGGGGACCATCAGCTTGTCGGATGTGAGCGGCTGTCAGGCGGAGGCTGCGAGTCTAGGACACGCCCTCGCATTATCAAGCCACCATCTTCATCTGGGAATAACATCTGATTCTTGTTGTTGTGTGGTTCGTGCAGACCGAACGCTTGCGAGTGGCCGTGTCCCGCAGGCTACCGCACTCATCCGCGATCTCTTGCCGGCCAAGTTTCATGGTAGGTAACAAAAATAACAAACCATCAACAAAGGTACACACTGTGGCCATGGACGATCTCCCGTCGTTACGGGTCATAGCCTACGTACCGCCGTCATCGTGCGCAATCCGATAGGTATTTCAACCATGCGCGCGTTCTTGTTGGTGGGTGGTTACATTGTGTAAAGATTATAACCGGCGGGCCATGGGCTGTGACGTTTTCATCTGACCATCTGGCTGTCTCACTATACTACGAATTCAAGGATGGATGCGTGCAGCAACAGCATGACTGACACGTACTGAGAGTCATTTCACCACCAGCACGTTAGGCTTGTCGCGTCAGGCTTTATTAGAACTGTCCACCAGACCAACGGACCGTAACATGCTCGCCGTTTGCATGCTAACAATCCCCTCAACTCCTCTCATAGCAGTGTCAATCATCAATCATCAATGATGGAATTTGCGATGAAATGATGTATATTCTGTGATGAGATGATGTATTCTGCGATGATCTGCACATCACGCGAGGCAAGCACAAAACAAGGGTTCTTATCGCAATCTATTTTTCCCGATCGTCCTTAATGTTGTGCATCCATCGGCCCGCACGACGCAATGTACCTAGGAAGGATCACAAATTCCTCCGTTAGCGCGTACCTTTAGCGTCCGCGCATCTGTAGATGGCACGCTGTCACGTGACCTTCCTGCCACGCTGTCTCTATCTTCAAATGTGGCTGCGTCATCGCAACGCAACACCAGCTTTCTCAGCAAGTTGTATCAGAAGTCAGATGCTACGATATCAACCAAATAATCGCACACAGCTAGGAAGGATTAGTCCTTTAACAAGACGTATCCCATAGATCTTATTCTGAAGGCTTACATACTGGAGTCTTCGCTAATTCAGTCACGCAAAGACTTCTGCCGCTCTCATCCTTCTGTTAACTTTATGCCTGCCAGATCTCGTTCAACAATTAGTTAGGAATTCTATAGATAGATGAAAGCAAACGTCAGTTCAGATTTCATATATGCGTTAAAAGTGTAGTTAGATGAGAGTTGTCTTGACCGTCAACCGCTCTTGGTTGGGTCATTCCACAGATTGGATTCGTTCTATTGCCCTTGTTCGTTCTGTTCACTTGCAACGCTTTTCTGATTGAATCTTAGGTGGCAGCCGCAGTCCATTATGTCTGTTATTTAATAAGACAACCACTTCGGAGCTCGCTTTAACAGCCTATATCATCTCGAAGTGGTTTGCGTTAATCATCAAGGAGAAAGAGAAATCCACCCTCCTCTTCATCTGCATCCTCGTATTTTTTTTTTTTTTTGCAAACACATTACCGGTGGCTTCTAGTCCTCATCATCACTCACGTACGAATGGGCTACCCCAAGAATGCTGCTGCGCTTTCCTTGAATTTCTCGAGTTTCTCGCGTTCAATATCATTGCTCTTCTCCACGAGTACGCAGGCTCGACTTCTTTTCTAGCCCGCGGCGCTTGCAAACAACGACCACGAGATTTACATATGTAGAGTTGCTGGGTGAGGTAGATCCCGCGTTGGAGAACACTGCGCACTCATCCCAGGTAAGAAAACCATCGTTGAACGTCTGGGACATCCCATACGAAGGTATATCAGGGTACACAAGTCAAGAACAATGTTTATGACGAAACGTCGCTTAGTGTCTTCAACGACTTCTAACTAATCGTTTCTTTTTAGACTAACATTCTGCACCGCACCATAAATGGCGACGCAGCATCACGAGTAGTTTTTTGAAGTAAAAGAATACGCAGAGTTCGTCTGAGAAGTATTGGAGATGTCAGCTCTTCCACGTTGCCTGGCTGACTGGTTTGAAGTGTGGTCGAGATAACACGATATACGGTGAAGGACCGTTGCGCTTATCCGAAAGCTCCTTCCCATGACCATCTTCGAGCTCAAGCAACTGGTGGCATTACGTACGGTCGTAGACTTAGTTTTTCAAAAAACATGTTCAACAGCCTGTTTCTTTCGGTCCCCACCTTTTCGCGCCTTGGGGTGCCATCTAGGCCTCTTGCATCACTCATCAAGCTCCCCGTGTCATCTATGTACATCTGCGATCCTGTGAGGGCATTCGCTTTGGTTTTTTTGCACAGACCTACGGTTCACTATCAAAGCTCAAGCACATTACTCGCACAGTGGTCGCCATCTCCATCAGTGCCAGCCTCTGCACAGTTAGTGCCGCGTTTCCTGGGACACGATTCATGTCCAACCCTACCACGATCGCTCAGACGCCGTCAGCCACACCAACGACCGCTAGTCTAGTCTCACCCCACAAGATACTCTCTGGTAGCGGGCCGAATGGGCACGTTTTCGAAACGATAATCAGTTCTGTTCCGATAGTGCACTACTATCCCGTGTGTCCGCTTCTCGCAGCGCCGGCGGATAGGACCGAAAGAGGGCCGAAGCAGCTATTGCACAGTGGGGGCATGGCCTGGAACTTACTGTTTTGCACTCAGCGTGCAGTAAGGTGATAGGTATGCGTGCTGCAGCCTGCAAGTGCGGATTGCGCGTACAGCGGCTGTAGGCTGACCTTGCGACGGAGAGCACCAACGCCACAATGGTAAAACGGGTGATACGGGTGGATGTGAATGCCCCAAAAACGGGAGGAAGCTGCCATTCCTAGAATGTTCCGAACCGTGTTCCCGGACAACACTACTTTTACTTGCAGTAGCTGAGATGCGAGATAGGGCATGGTTCCGCGACAGAGGCAGTGGGCTTGTTACTATTCATGATCAAAGAAACACTGAGCGCATGCATCCTCACATGGTCCCCACAAGTATCGGACGCGAGTTCACAGCCCAACTCGCATGGCCCAGACCTTGGTATCTCGTTTACATTCACACAAGCTATCCACCCGCCCCTGGCTCTACAATGAACATGTTACCAGCCACCACTGTCCTCCAAGACATTTCCGATTCCCAAGATACTAACGACCGCAGTTGAGCTCGCCATAGACGCCAGACGGCCACTACACAATAAGGTATGTATGTAGTTAAGCGCCACGGCACTGATAGTTCGACCACCGGTGCATTACTGCCTTCCGTCCTCGTCTCTCTGCGACTCGTAACGACCCCCTGCACTTCGATCGCGATCGGTGCCGAACATTGAACCCTCAACTTCGGTCCTTCCCATAGCAGCTCATCAGTACCTGCGCCTCGAGGAATACCACACATAGATAGCCGCAACAAGCACGATGCCATAACTTGCGCACCCGGTCGCCGACCAGCCGAGACCCCGGTTATACTCTTGGGCTTTCGCTAGAGCAAATGGACCTTTTTGCCGCTGGAAACACTATCTATCCGCCCCCCCTGACCTGGACAGCCGTGCAAGGGTCGCATGCAAGTGCATGGATGCCCTTCACCTGCACCCCTGTGTGGGAGACTCGGTCCGTCCGGGGCAAGCTCTTTGGTGAGAGATGGCCGTATGGCGTCGCAGCTTGGATGGGTTCGCTTTGCGTGCGATATGATCGCGGATACAGGGCTTCGGCGGTCGATATTATGTGAGGATCGATATCGTGAAGGTGTTGGTACTCAATTGATCTTGTACCTTATCAGTGTTTTGGACATGGGAATTTCAAGTGATGAGCTAGTGTGAGACAAGAACTGCTGCGCATGTGTTTTCTCTCTGAAATTTACTAAAGCTGCGCGTAAGTGAGAGGGGATGAAATAGCATCATGAAGCGGAGTGGTTTGGTAACACTAGCTGAGCAAGTTCGTGTACGAGCTGAGATCTAATGTGACTGAGAAGATATGAAGGCCTTTCTAATTACAGTAGCCCCCTGCAGCGGCTCTATGTGTACTCTAGGCAAGTACCCACTACATGGCAACCCGGGTGAACTTATGTAGCGCTAACCTAAGCTGTACCGCAATTGCAAGGTCGTGGATAGCTGAGCAAGAATTTAGGTGTTGGAATTGATGAAACGTAATCATATCAGTACTAAGGCCCCCTCGTAGTAAAGTGATGCTGCCGACAGCATGTGTTTATAAGCATAGCAGAAGCATGGCTTTGCTGGGAGTTTGATATAACATACAGGAAAAATTGTTCAATGGGATGAAAAAAGTTCGCTTCTTACCAAGGACGGAGGACTGAAAGTTTAGATCGTGAGTTGTGTTCAAGCTGAAGTCACCGTTTAGATAACTTGAAATGGATACACGATCAATAAGGACACTGAATATCGCACGAGAGTGACATGAAGCAAGGCTACAGCTGCTAAAAATGGGAAAAGGACTCTTATCAATTCCAGTCAGTTTCTTGATCTTGATTACCAGTGAATAAGTTTTATTTTACTCTCGTGCACTTGGGTTGGTGATCCTTGAAAACTCACTTCTCTTCCCTTGCCAAGCTCTGGCATATCCCCGGATTGCTGGCGTCCGTAAAAGTAGACTACAGAATGCCGGCATGTACTGCACCTCTGGAGAGTAGAACGAGTTCGTTTATATATGTGGTAGATAATGAATTGAGTTTGAATTCAGATCTCTATCGGAAGGGACTACGATGAGATGTATGAAGAGAGCACGCGTTTAGTCAGAATTCATCGAGCAAACAAAGAGCAGGCTTCTTGATCTCTGGGCGTACTGAGAGTACTGTATGGTATTTGTTCATACAGTCAAAGACACGACCGATTCATTCTCAAATTCTCACCCAAAAGCTGTTCGGAAGGATTGCTGTCCCTCGCTAAAAAGCGTGCGACAAGGCCAAACCCTCAAAGTGAGAGGTGGAGCCTTGTACGCGTGGAGACGCCTGGTCACGTGGCAGCGCTAATGCATTGTAGGTTAGCGCAATTTGTCGCGCTGCGCGACTTCATGATTTACAGCCTGCGCGTTCAGCACCGCAGCTCTACGTCAGCACTTCAACTCTGCGCATTCCTCGCAGTAAAAATGTACGTCGCCCCATTTCAAAGCGATGCGTTTTATAAAATCGAGACTGACAGGATGTTCACAGGGAAGCCTTCAACGACATCTACCTGAACCTCTCAAAGAAGCATGGCGTAACTCGTTTCGCAGAGTCCGGCTTTGGTTGGAAGCCCACAAGCGGTGGCGAGGGCAGCACTTTCACGCTCGATGCGTCCAAGATTGTATCGGCGCAGTGGAGTCGCGCGGCGCGAGGGTGGGAGGTCAAGGTGCTCTCGCGAGACAGCAACGAGGGCATCATCCAGCTCGACGGCTTCAGGCAAGATGTACGGGGGCAATCCATTGCAATGCCGAAGGCACGGCGGTGGCTGACAGCAGGCAGGACTACGAGCGCATCGCGAAGCTCTTCAAGGTGTGGTACAGCATAAACCTTGAGAGCAAGGAGCACGCGCTCCGCGGCTGGAATTGGGGCAAGGCCGAGTTTGGCAAGGCGGAGCTATCATTCAGCGTCGCAAACCGGCCTGCATTCGAGGTGCCGTACAGCGAGATCTCAAACACGAACCTGGCGGGCAAGAACGAGGTAGCAGTCGACTTCTCGGCACCGACCGAGAACGGAGCCGAGACAAACGGGGCACTCGGAGGCGCAAAGTTTCGTGGCAAGAAGGCGCTCGGCGCGAAAGACCAGCTGGTGGAGATGCGTTTCTACATCCCCGGCGTGGCGTCCAAGAAGGAGAAGAACGACGACGGCGAAGAGATCGAGGACGGTGAACAGGGCGAGGAACAGAACGCGGCAAACCTGTTCTACGAGACCCTCATAGAGAAGGCCGAGATTGGCGAGGTTGCAGGAGACACATTTGCTACTTTCCTGGAGATACTACATCTGACGCCTCGTGGACGTTTCGACATCGACATGTACGAGAGCTCCTTCCGGTTGCGGGGAAAGACATACGACTACAAGATTCAGTTCGACAACATCAAGAAGTTCATGCTTCTCCCGAAGCCCGACGACATGCACTCCCTCATCGTCATTGGCCTGGATCCACCGCTGAGGCAGGGTCAGACTCGGTACCCATTCCTGGTCATGCAATTCAAGCGTGACGAAGAGGTCAACCTGGATCTGAACATGAAGGAGGACCTGCTCGAAACAAAGTACAAAGACAAACTGCAGTCGCACTACGAAGCCCCCATTTCAGTAGTCATATCCGATATCTTCCGTGGGTTGAGCGGAAAACGCATCACCAGGCCCTCGCGAGAGTTCATCAGCCACCACGAGCAATCTGGAGTGAAGTGCTCTATCAAAGCCAACGAGGGTCACCTGTTCTGCCTGGACAAAGCTTTCATGTTCGTCCCCAAACCGGCGACCTACATTAGCATGGACTCGATCGCATCGGTGACAATGTCCCGTGTTGGGGGAGCCATGGCTGCAAGCCGCACCTTTGACATCACATTCACGATGAAGAACGGTCAGAACGAGCATCAGTTCTCCAACATCAACCGGTATGTTAAACCGACCATGGCGCTGAGCCCTCGATAACTAACACGCGCTACAGTGAAGAGCAGCAACCGTTGGAGAGCTTCTTCCGAGCAAAAAGCATCAAGACCAAAAACGAGATGGCGGATGATGTAAGTGGGCCCGACCGTGCCCGTGCCAACCACGTGTGCACCGACACTAACGGGAGAACCCTAGTCCGGAGCCATTCTTGCGGCCGCACTGCAAGATGAAGACCTTGCCTCTAGTGACGGCGAAGTCGCCAATCGTGGTAGTGCAGACGAAGATGATGAGAGCGTCGACGAAGACTTCAAGACAGAATCTGAATCAGAGGTCGGCGAGGAGTTCGATGAAAATCACGAAAGCAGCGGCAGTGACAGCGACGAGGAAATGGCAGATGCAGACGCAGACGCAGACGCTGACGCTGACGCAGACGTAGACGCTGACGCTGACGGCGACAGCGATGGGCCGGCCGAGGAAAAATTGGCGGAACGTCCGAAGAAGAAGCAGAAGATGGCGAAATGATGGTCTAACAGCAGCGATGACGATGTTTCGCCGATAATTTGGTAGAACTTCTAGAAGGCTTCGACTCAAAACTGATGAGGGTGTCGGAAGCTGCGATTGGATGGGCAAGGCTTATGTGCCGATGATGCTGTGGTGGTAGAGGAGCTTTCACAACCGCTGGAGACAACTCCGGGCGGCTCTGCTAGATGTGGCTTACAACCATGCCTGGCTTCACGCATCCTGCAAAATGGGGTCGCCCTGGCCTCAAGGATCAGTTTGGAACGCTAGGGAAGGGCTTGAAGTAGCGGTAAATGCTATCGGTGATATTCCGGCGTCTTCCCACGTGCATAGTTTTTCGCTAAAGGTTGCCTATACGGCGCCAGCTCGGCCATCGAAGCGGATCCGTATGGCACACGCTCGTCTGCTTGCGATGTCCCTAGACCACAGCTCGAGTGCGATTCAGCTTGACAAGACCTTTGGCCCGCTAGCCATGCAATCGCCGCCGCAGCCACTGCAAGCTGGCGCGTTGCTAGAAGATGTGAAGGTGGACCCTTTAGCGTGAACCATACAGGGACCCCGCATTCACCAAGCAGCGCAAGATTGCAACGACACCATTAGACTACCATGCCATCCTACATATACCACGCGTGTGCCGCTCACCGCGCGGACCCATTAGATAAGAAGTAGCGAGTATTCCACATCACTGCTGGCCCACCAAACAACAGCTACTACTATGCGTTCACGAACAGGATGGTAAGTCCAACCTCGTACTCACCATACAGCAATGCTGATACTCTGCACAGTTTGACATGTCGTCAGCGCAAGCTCAAGTGCGACGAGAAGAAGCCTGTTTGTTCACAGTGCTGCAAAGCTTCGAGAGAATGCATACCTAGCTCTGGCATCGTTTTCCGCCATCAACATAACGCTTCAATGAATGGCGAGGACTCTGGTGACGACAACTCGCTCAAGGGCTTCTATGCGTACCGGAATACCTTCGACGAGGAAACTATCTGGCTCGACATTCCTCGGAATGGTAAATTCCCCACATCACCACGATGGGATCTCTAGACTAGCTTACTGACGACCTCCCAGTCACCTTCATCAACACAACCAATCCTTATTTGGATCCTGACTTCGATAACATGTCAATCGGTTCTGCGGATTCTCCTTCATCGTTCGAGCCACGGTCCGTGACCTCATGGCCGGCTCATAATAAATGCTCTACCACAACCAGCACGCCGATCTCGGGGCCCTTGCACAACCCACCAATGTGCTACACTCCCGAGCTGGAGGCCCTGCCCGCTCTTGAAACACCGTCGATGCTGCAATCGCCGCCAACCTCGTCCGTAGGAACACCCATCTCACCACCAATCGCACTCGCCACCCATTTCCGACCCATACTTCATCATTCGCTCTCCATGACACCACCACCAGTCGACCCTCAATTGGCATCGCCGATGAGCCAACTTCCCGATCAGATCCCTCGCTCTAGCTCGATGTCAACAAGCCAGAGAACACTATCTTACACCAGCTACATGTCCGACCGTGACTACGAAACTGCCTATCTTCTACGGTGGTTCTCTGAAGGGCCTGGGTACTGGATGGATTTGTACGACTTAGGTACATACTTCTCTTCATATGTCCCGGTCAAGGCCCAGGAAAACCTCCTCCTCAAGTACGCCGCTCTTGCTTACTCAGCCAAGGCCCTGGGTCGCGTCCAAAGCCGTAAACCTGTTATGGGTGGCAGTGTAACACGACAGTCACAAATGGACATGTACCCAGACACTCAGCCGGTGGACTGGCCTCACAAAGCTACACAGTATTATGATATGGCGGTGTCGCTTCTTCTGAAGGCACTCAAAGCCAACGCGTTGTCCTCACCGGATTCGGATTCGGATGGCGGCGACTCATCTTACAGCTTCGACGATCGTTCCACGAAGCGTCGGCGGACATCCGGAAGTAACGCGACTGGGTCAACCACCGACGAACTCTTGGCCGCTTCCGCAATCCTTTGTGTCTATGAGTTTCTTGACGGCTCCGACAAGGAGTGGACACGGCATCTCAAAGGTGCTAAATCCCTTTTGGTCGTCGCACAAGAACGACTGTCGCCGATGTGGTTGATGGCGGCTGATCCTATCACCTCTTCTGCCAACCTTGGACTCGTGTCCAAAGCGCGGAGAGCTACCTTCTGGAACATCGCTAGACAGGACATGCTTGCAGCTTGTAAGTCTCGTCTGAGTTACACGCGACACTTCGACTAACTGTGCTAGTTATCAACAAGACACGAACAAGACTTGATACCGAAGATATCTCCCTGTGGCGAGAGTTCGGCCTTATTCTCAATGACGATGGCTTCATCGTTCCTAATCATGCTGTAGAAAGCGCCTATTCTGATGGAGACAGCATCATGAAGGAAGACCTCATCTGCAACTCCCTTGTATGGCTTATGGGCAAGCTCGTCAACTTCATGGCGTACGGCCAGTCCACCTGGGCTGGCGTCTCCCAGAAAACGCTACTCGATTACTGGACTACGATCCAACGGCAATTCCAGATGTGGCACGACAGCCTGCCAATCACCTTCAAACCTTCTGCCAGAGTTGATCCCCGACCTGCGAAGGTA
The DNA here is from genome assembly GCA_015832175.1 of Paraphaeosphaeria minitans. Classification (NCBI taxonomy): domain Eukaryota; kingdom Fungi; phylum Ascomycota; class Dothideomycetes; order Pleosporales; family Didymosphaeriaceae; genus Paraphaeosphaeria; species Paraphaeosphaeria minitans. Next base: position 1,136,907 of record WJXW01000006.1, read on the forward strand.
TTCGGCGAACAGAATGTTCTCTTCCCTGAGATATGGTACAGCATCCCCATGTGCGCATCGACCATGCAATATTACCACATGAGCCTAATCCAGCTGTTCATGAACAAGCCCCACCAGACCACTCAGGGAGCTACCAACGTATACGAACGCCTCAACTCTTATCAATCCGACCTAGACGCCTGCCAGAGGCACAGCCGTGAGATTGTCGGTATCTCGCTGGGCCGCCCTGACGATGCTGTTCGTATTAATTCCGTACAGCCCTTGTTCACTGCCGGGCAGTGCTTGGGCGACATCGGCGAACGCCAGGTAGTCCTTGGCCTGCTCGGAGGTATTGAATCCGACATTGGCTGGGCGACCGAGTACCGCGCGCGCCAGCTTATTGAACAGTGGCATTGGGAGGATAGCGACCAATCACTAGTCACTTGAGGATGATCGCCGACTGGGGTCGAACCGGGTCGACCCAGATCGATTATCAGTACGGACGACAGTCCAAACAAGACACTCCTGCGACACCTCTGTCCTACTTCCATCACGACGTCCACAGGACGCAGCACCAAACGGCGACGACCCGTATCTATACCGCCATCGGAATACTTGACTGCGTCGAGTCAAGCAGTGGATCGTGGCTCCGACCACCGCTGGCCTCGGAGCACTTTCAGCCTTTGTGGGTCATCGTGCGATGTTTACACTCTAGCTTTTGCGGGGAAGCTCGAACTAAAGTAGAGTTCCACGAGCACGACCTGTTGGGGTTGTACATGTATCAAACATATAGGAGGAAGAAGAGAAGCACCTATCACAGCAGCATAGAGTAGCACGCATAGCATGGGGGGGGGGCAAAGTAGCATATTGCAATGATGGCACCAGAATGCAATCATCACATAGGCATCATGTACTCGTTCTTGTCCTTGACCGTCTCACTTGCCAATCCAGCAGCTCGATCGACGTCCCACAACCATCTCGATTGACCTTGACCGGCTCCGCATCGCGCGTTCCTTTGCTGCCCGTCGCCCAGCCAGCCGTCGGCCCTGGACCCTTTGCAGCGCCGTCCTCATGCACACACACGCCCGGTCGCCCTCGCGCATAAGTGCGACCTAGCGCGCTGCACCCTCTGGGTAACACACGCCCGCATTCGTTAGAACGTGCGTGGACTCTGCGGGCTGCAAAGATCGGCGGCCCTGGCCCGCGTGCGCTGCTACTTGCGCGGCGACTACAGCGTGTAGGCATTGCATTGGGGAAGCCGCCGTCATCCGTGCTGCACAGACGCTGAAGATGGATGCACCCATCTGCGCACTGGCCATCGTTGAGGGTGGCACCCACGTGCGGCCGGGGTGCTACGCGCACAACGTGGTGCAGGGGTCTGGGGGTGTGAGGTGCGCATCCGGGAGCCGATGCTCTCTAGTGGCAGGCCGTGAAGTTCTATTGAATCTTCGACCGTTCTACTGCGATGTGTCAAAGGTGGGTCGTGGATACGAAGTCTAGCTATCAAGTCGCGCATAGAGTTGTCTTGGTGGTTGGGCTAGGTTCCTACGGACTGGCGGGTCACGCGATGAGGAGTGGTGTCAAAGAGTGTGATGGGACGGTTCGCTTGGGGTGAACGACTCCATGCGTGCGTGTTGCTGGTCAAAGGAGAGTTATGGGTCCTTCTCAGAAGCATGCTGCGGAGGCTCATGCTTCTACCAAGCTGTGGAGTGTTTGCAGCTCACTCAGCCTCTGAGCGGACCTCAGCGCTTGTCAGAGAGTCCCCCAAGCATGCTGACATGCTATCTAAAAGGGGTCCAGGGCTACACGCTGTACCATGGGTCATCGTACATAAGATCTATGATGCCTCAACTCTCAATTGGACTTCATTCCAAGGGATGTCATGTTTCCGTCCCTTCATCCGCTACGTGCAAAACATGATGCACCTACGTAACCAGGACATCTCTTGGCTCAAGCTCAAGCTCAATCATCAGGCCTGCCTTCATCAACACCAACCATTATTATACTGTGGCCTCGATGATCCCGTGCGAGAAAAGGGAACCATGATCCAGCGGACGCCTCGAAACGACCCGCAGATCCCTTTAGACGCGCATTAGGGCTGCTCACTCACCGGTTCCTGGGGCCTTCTAGCGTCGTGTGCCGAACGCGCGCCGCATGCACATCGGCTTGATGGAGTCGTTTTGTTTGGCCCTTGCGGAGCCGCAGGCACGCAAAGGGGCTTATCGCGTACTTCGACGCACCGTCCGGCAAGAGTATCTAGGCTGAACGACGGTGCGATGTGCGCAAGCCCTTCCGGTGCGCACGCACCTATCTCCTTGCATAAGCTCAACACCAAGAGTGCCGTGAAATCCATCGGTGACGTCTCCGGCGCAGAGGCGTCGCGCGCACTACGCGCCCGCCGCGCAGAACAACCACCGAGACGCTGAATTGTCGATTTACCTCTCTCATCGAAGGGTATTGACGGGCACCAGTGGGAAGAGACGTTGGCGGTCGTCGTTCCACTGTGCCTTCGCCATGTGCAAAAATGTGTCTGGAGTGGCAACGTGCGTACATGCAGTCATGGTGCTCAGCGCGGACAGCGATGCCATGTGTTCGTGCGGTGAAAATTGCCAGATCTCGGCAGCAGGGTACCCACTGCCGGGGACGACTGTCACTAAGCAGCTGCTAATGTGAATCAACAGCTGCACCTGCGGAACCGTTAGGTAGCGGACGTGTCGGTTGTCTGATTACAACTAACGTGGTTCCCGCGAAGTAGTTGGAGTCCGTCATAGTCCACCGAAAGCCACCTTGAGAGCTCGTTCAGCCAAGGGACACTGAGCTCAGCCATGCATTGGTGGAAGATCAGGATCCGGTACCAGCACCGGGATGCATCCGATTGAGAGCATTGCCCATTGGTGGAGGAATCTACGTCCGCGAGCGGCCGAGCATAGCGTTTGGTGAGCGTCCGTCCGGGGAACGTCCGATGGGATCTCCTCGCCGATGCAGATCTTTCCGATACCTATAGCCACATTTCATATGCACGCTTGCAACATTTACGGCAAGGAGCCGATAATTCGGGGACGTGACAACACCTCAAGACTGACGAAACGAGAACCATGGTCAATGCGATGCTTGTCCCGCTGTCGCCCCAACCCGAAGTAATAAAAAATTTAGACTGTTGAGGTTGATTGATATTGGGCAGATGTATCGCAGGGGTGGACGTGATCAGCAGTTGTAACCGAGGCAGCATCGAACCGCAAGGATGCACATGCAGAGCGGGTCCGCACGTTGCGAATCGAGTAGATGAGCACTGATTGGTGCTGTATATATACTAAATGTAGACCTTAACAGATTGTCGAGTTGCCAGGGTCGCGAACAGGGTCGCGAACAGGGTCGCGAACAGGGTCGCGAACAGGGTCGCGAACAGGGTCGCGAACAGGATCGTGGAGGAAGCGGAATGCTGAGCGAACCTTCACAGGAGGCAAGCCGACTCTCACACGAGGCAAGCCGACCTTCACACGAGGAAAGCAGGACGCGCAATACTGTGATCGAGAGTCGCAACACCTCCTGGCACGGTGAGTTACGTGTCAGCCTTACGAAGCTGCCAGCTGCCAGCTGCCAGCCGCAGACCGCAAACCGCAAACCGCAGACCGCCATTCTTCAGACGCGGCACAGCCCCTTTGGAAAGCCTCTGACGCGTCGAGCGTGCGCCGAGTCTACCTAGAACTTTGCCAAGACGAAATGCGGTTCTCCTCGATGGCCATGTTGCTGGAACTCCACTCATCTCCAGGAGCAGCGGACAGGTATCTTGTCACTCTGCGTGGTTTTTCCGCCGGTCCGGTGGACTTCTCGACGGCCTGCATGCATGTTGAGAGACACCGGTGGTGGAAGCGTGAAACGGAAAAATGACCAGGAGCAAGCTCGAATTCACAATAGTCTAGGTACATCTCAGTCAAGGCGCTAAATCTACAGCTAGGACCATGGAGGCAACAATGTTGGACTCGGTCGAACTATTCTTTAGCATGCACGCACGGAAAGCTCCGCAGGTGCGTTCATCAAGGGACAAGCGTTCCAACTTCTAAGTGCGTTTCATGGCTCACGGTGATACGCACACAATGACAATCTTTTTAGTGGTCCTCGTGGTGGTTGCAGTCGTAGGACTCCTCGTCGTCGCTCTTTGCCTTCTTCTTGTAAGCCCATTTGGGACCGACAGGAAGCTTTCCGTTCCTGAAACCTAGCCTACGAAGCTCACGGGGGTCTCTCCACCAATTTACATCACGAATACCATCGAACCCCGGGTCGATGTTCTGTGCAAGTCCCTCAGGCCATGCTGTAACAAGCGCGAGCTTTCCCTCTCCCAAACGCTCTCCCCTGTAGCTAGTTATTTGTGGTCGTGATTGCGGCGACAATGGGAACGAGACTCACTCATCGTCCCATAGCTTTTTCCCTTCGGCAAGCATCGCGCTCTCGGGACTCTGTGGAACGCCGCCCAAAATCGCATACTTGCGATATGCTAGAGGGCGTACCTCATCTTCATCGAAGAGTTTCGTGATGTTCATGTCTGAAAGGTGGGACGCAAAGTCAGTGAAACAGTCGAAGACAAAGGGCTTCCAGTTGAAGTAGGGGACCATGTCCGAATCGTTCAGACATGCGTAGCAGCATAAGTGCTCACTTCGTATCCTAGCAAACTTGTTGAATGGTAAAGTAGAGAGTATGAGTAATGGATTGATCTAGCTAGTGGGTGACGTATATATCAATAGAGGACTAGCTCCTTCCATGGGCGCTAGGCACCTTCCGGCTGCACCGGAAGTTCCTTCAACATGAGTAAGGGCCTGTTCGGTGGGCGTGATCTCAAATCGTGATCTGGGCTTGATCTCGCCTGGTTTCAGTAAAGCGCTGGCGTAGAATTTTTTGTTAGTGTAGCCATACAAATTGTTCTAAAGACCCACTTCTAACGTACCTAGATTAACCTATATTTAGTGACTACTTATCTAAAAGTCTTATCTTGTTAAACTTTAGTGTTATTATTAATTAATCCTTTATACTAACTTTAAGTACTCTAGCGTGTAAGGTGTCGCAAGAGCTCTTATAGAGCTTAACGCCTACTTTATTACTAATATTAACTCTCTTTCCTCTATTATAGACGCTAGCGTTATCTCTATTAACGTTTACAGCGTTACTAACGCCTAGAGGGAGCTAAGGTTAGAGTCTATAGTTACTATATATAATTAAGACGCTCCTCTTAGCGCTTGTAAAGTAGGTAAAGGACTATAGGCAATATATAAATACTAGTTATAAAGTAATAGCGTAGCGCGTAGTAGCTAAAAAAGTAGCCTTAGTGTCTCTACTAGGCGTAGTGTTATCTATCTAGTAGTATAAAAATCGCTATAATAGCTGTAAGATAGACTAGAAAGTCTAGTAAAAGCTAAACAACTTCTCTAGATTTGCTATAAACAAGTTTAGCGTTATTGTAAGAGACAGCTAGGCGCTAATAGAGTACTTTAAGAAATACCTAGACGCTTAAAAATATTATACAAAGCCTCTAGTATATAAAGACCTACACTAGTAACTATTTAACAGCGTAATTACTAATAGAGCTAGGGCAAGAGATATTAATTAATTAATTACAGTAATAGTTAAAGGTAATAGCAAAGAGAATAGTAATAAGGCAAAGACTCTAGGGCTTTATAAAAGGCGTATAGAGATATTAACTATAGTAGAGAGATCTTATAAAAAAATAACTTTAGCTAATAAGTTAAGTAAGTAGGTTAGCAATATAGCTGTAGAAATTAGAGGATTAGTAGAAGCTCTATTAAAAGATCCTTAGCAAGAGGCAATTAATTATTTTATAAGGATATACAGCGTCCTAGATTACTACTTAAAAATACTAATTGCTAAGCGTTTTAAGTTACTCTTTATTACTAAGCTCTATCTAAGTCTTAAGCTTTAATTAGTGTAGAAAACCTAGGTAAAAAATAAAGTAAATAAGCAGCTAGGTGTCCTACGCGACAAGCAGCTGCGGCTATACGCTATTAGGCTAACTTAGGAGGGTAATAGTAAGTTAAAAGAGAAAAAGTAAGTTGTAGAGTTTCTATAGAAAGTTAATAAGTATATAAAAGTAGATTAGCGCAACGCGCTAAGACTAGTAATAGTAGTCTATACGCTAGTTAGTGTTTTACTTGCCCTCTATAGTATCGCTGCTCTAGTAACCTACGCCTTCTTTCCTACACTTTACTTTCCTAAATTACTTATTTATACAACGCCTATATCTCCTCTACTATCTTTTTGCGCTGCAACTCCTGCTCCTCCCTTATTAAAGGCTAATTTATTAGGCGTTAATCCTCCGCAATAGTAACCTCCTAGAAAAAGTTCTTATGCCGCTCACTAGCGTACGTAGGTAGCTGCTTAAAGTCTTTACCTACGCTGCCTATTTAATTAATTAGATTATATATAGCTATAAGAGCGTATATAAGCTTAACCTAAGTTACAACATTAAACTTATAAAACCTATTAAAAATCCTCTAATAACGCTTAAAGACGCTAAACGTACACTTAATAATATTTTAGAGACTACTATACTAGTAATTAAATAGCTCTTCTACTATTTAAGGCCTACTATCTAGCAGCTGCGCTATCTCTTAAAAGTAATAGCGTACACCGCGATATAGTATAAGCGTTATATCGCTGTTTGTATACCTAGCGTCCGCTAGGTAATATTTGCCTAGAAGAGCTATAAATCCTTATTAATAAGCGTCTATAAGCACTTAGGCGTTATAAGCGCTACCCTCCTAGCTAGCTAAAACATATATAAAGTTTATATTAAAGTTAACAGCTGCTAATACATTTTAGGAGAGGTATCTATAGCAATTTCTATATTATTTAGAGTTATCTACTAGCACGTAGACTTTAAAGTTTAACCTATTAAGAGCTCCTACATAGTCCTTAAAGAAAGGTATATATTTTAGGTTATTACATATAGCCTCTAGGTAGGCGCTAGAAGGCAAATATACGACTTCTAGGTATAGTAAAAGGACTATAGTAAGGACTTTGTAAAAGTTACTACTAATATTAGCAAAAGTTAGGTAAAATCTCTATATACGTATATAGTAATTATGCTTAGCAAGTGCCTATAGTAGTGTTTAGTTTCTTGCCACCTAGCTCCTTACGCGTAGACATATAGAAACGTAAGTACTTTCTCCTTAACCTTAATTTGTTAGCTATCCTTAATATGTTATTTATAGTAAGTAATAAGAGCTTTAAAGGTGCTCTACTAGAGTTGTGTCTCCTTATATAAGTATAGGTTATTAATAAGGCACCTAGCTAGCTAAGCTAGATCTAGGCACATGTTCTTTGCGCATTTATTTACGCCTATAAGTAGAGCTATAGTTCTCTCTACAGTATTAATTAACACTAAAGTTGTTGCTGTTAACGCTCCTATAACACCTATAAGAGCCTCTCTACTAAGCATTATAGCGTTAAAAAGCTCTAAGATTAGGCAAGATAGACCTCTTAACCTTATACTTAGTTTAACTTATAATCTCGCGCTTAAATAGGTATAAACGTAGATTCTGTTAGCACTAGTAGGGTTTAATTTAGCTAGTTAATTACTTCTAGATTAGACCTCTATTTATAACGTTAAGATCACGCTTAAACTAAACACAGCGTGATCTTAATGTGAGCCTAACTAGATCTAGTAATTGAGATGAGATTAAGCCTCTAGATCACGTCTACCGAACAGGCCCTAATGGATTAATCTAGCTAGTGGGTGACGTATATATTAATAGAGGACTAGCTCCTTCCATGGGCGCTAGGCACCTTTCGGCTGCACCGGAAGTTCCTTTAATAGTCCTCCCAGGCGGAGGTGCCTGTATACCGTAATTTAATACCCAAATATCTCAATTGTAAGGTTCTTTTTAGAGTTGTCAGATCATGTCTATTAGCCTCATTAGGGTAGGTAATAGGAGCGCCTTAGTACATAGATCTGCTAGATTGTTAATTAATAGTATATACTTAACTATAAATTCGCTATTTAGGTATCTCTCTCAAACAAAGTAGTAATATATACTAATATATTTAGATTTGGCTGTTAGCTTCTAATCCTAAACTAGGGTAATAGCAGCTTTATTATTAACTAAGAGTTAATAGGCAACTTAGGTATTAATTATCTTAGACATAGCTTGTCGCACCTAGATAAGGTAGGTAGCGGTAAGTAACGCTACTATATATTTAGCTTCTATAGTACTATAAGTAACATAACCTTGTTACTTATAACTTTATGTAATAGTAGTAGATAACGCCTAAAGTATAAAACCTAAAAATAACTTTACATTATCTAGGTCTATTCTAAATAACGCATCTAAGTACATGTCTATAGTAATAACATAAGAGTTAGGGTTAATAGAGGAGATCCTTAATTGTCATTCTGCACCACAGAGATATCTTAACACCTAGAACGCTAGCGCAAGATAAGTAGTTAACAGATTTAAATTATATAATCCTATTATACTAACTAGGTAGGACAGGTCTGGTCTTAAGACAAGAGCGATGAAATTTACTAACCTAATAATTAACTAATATAATTATTATTGTTTAGGATCTGCTAGTACATTAGGTAATAATCTTAGGGGGAACGTGTTTAGATCTAGTGGAGTTTTCCTTAGATTGCATTTATCCATACTATACTTTTGTAGGACGGCAAGGATATAGGTAGTTTAGTAAATAAATATACTGCCGTTTTTATTATAATTAATTTTAAGGCTAAGGAGAAGTTTTAGTTAACCTAGATCTTTATAGGAAAACTGTTGTCTAGTAGAATGCATAAATAAGTTAATGCTATATTTTGTACTAGCTATTAGCACGTTATTAACGTATATCCCTAGTATTAATTCTGGGCTAATAAACACACATAGGTTAAAGTCCGCCTATCTAAATTAAAGTCTAACAAAAAAAGTGCGTAACACTTTATACCACTCTTATCCTAATTGCTTAAGGCCATAAAGCGTTTTTAGGAACTAAATAACTAATTAAGGATTACCTATACTTTCTAGGCATTAACTGTAGATAAGGTTTAGTAGAAGGCTATTTAAGTATACTATATTAAAGTCCAGTTACTGTAGTCCCTAATGTTATATTAACACTATAAATAATATTATCCTTAATGATTTATATTATGCCACTAGTGAGTATATTTCTAGGTAGTCTAGTCCTAGTTATTGTAAAAAGCCTTAGGCGACTAACCTTGTCTTACGCTTTACTACCTTATCTTATTTATTCCTCTTAGTGTTAAATACCTATCTTGTACCTACTAGCTTTGTATTAGTAGGTATTTTATCTTAATATATAATCTCCTAAGTATAGTTTTTAGTATATGCTCGCAATTCATGTTAGATAGGTTCTCGCTATATTAGGCCACGGGCCTAGGCATCTAAATAGGATAGTAGTGTTTCTTTATTAGTGTATACTAATGTTCTATATACAGCTATCTTATAGACCTAGATGTCTTTATTTGTTAAGGATGTTAAGGGTTAGAATTCTAAAGTTGTATCGCAAATAGTTAGACTATATTAGTTTAATAGTAGTTTACTAGGCTAATACAGTAGTCTTACTACCCTACCTAATTATGTTGTCTATTCCTTAGGTGTGGTAGAAGAACTTGTTTATAAGTTTGTAGTTATTACTAATTATCTTAGTAGCGAAGACAGTAGGTGTATTATAAGTTACGTTAGTAAGGGTAGGGGATGTATTGTAAGTTACATTATTTATAGGGAGGTAGATAATATTTCTTATTATAATATATTTGTTCGCGTAATTACATCTTAATCCTGTGTTAGTCGTGGTTGTTAGGACGAATTTAGTAATCTAATTATATTAGGTATCTCTTTAGTGTGTCCTCTAACCTTTAGGGCCTCTAGTTTCAGAGGTTCTAGGAGAGGGTGTTAATAAGAAACTATTTTGCGAATAGTGTTTTAAATAAAGGCATTAAAAAGTAGCTTATCTAATAGCACTGCAAAGGGTTAGTACTAAATATCGTAGGACTTAATAATCTATTATCGCGATAGGATAAAGATTTAGGCAGTTTTAGTGCTACTGCTGTATCCTACAAATATACTAGTCTTAGCGTAGTATAGGAATTTTAACCCTAGTGCGCGTGTCTCCTTTAGTATATAAATAAAAGCCTTTGTGCTAAAAGGATAGAGGTGTTTAATAGCTAGTTTTTCTTTATAGAACTACTTATGTGGTGTTTGCTTAAGGGTATTAGATAACGTTAGTAGAACACTTATTAGAAAATAAGCTGTTGCAATAGCCTCACCCTATAGTAAAAGAAGATTATTAGAATAGATTATAGAGTAGGCTATCTAGGTAATAGTGTAATTAAAACGCTCTGCTATACTATTAAGCTTATAATAGTATAGTAGTACTGTGTTATAGTGTATACCTTAGTTGCGTAAAAAGGTTTAAAGTGATGTAAATATATACTTACCTCTATTATTAGTTTTAAAACGTTAAAAAACTTATATTAGGACAATGTTAGACACCTTATATTCTAAGAACTAACACTTAAGATAGGCTATAAAGTCTATAATAGCTTAAGGTGTATCTGACTTCTTCTTTAGAAACCTAACCTATAGGTAGTGGGTAGCACTATTAATAAAAGAGATATAGTATCTCTTACTACTAAGGCTCTTTGTGCTAAACTATCCTAATAGGTCTAAACATATAACCTCTAGTAGTTTAGGTAGATGTATTATTTGCGTAGTTTCTAGTATAGGTGTTTTGTGGATAGACTTGGACAGGACGTATATGTCGCAATAAAAGTTAGATAGTCTTAAGGGTATAAGGTAAGCGTTTTAATATAGTCTTTAAGGGTTAATAATATTACAGTGTCTAATAGTAGTATACTATTTTTTAAAGGAACTAAAGTACGCTATTACTATTTTGCTATGTTTTAATATTTTATCTTTATTTAGGGCGTTTAGCGCAGAGACAGGAATAGTGTTATAGGGGACAGCGTTGTTGTTAGTCTAAATTTAGACAACTCTATCTAAGTAACGTGCCTATAAGACACAGTTATTGTTGCGAAGGAGGTAAAGGTTATTCTTAAAAGCCTATAGTTTAAATCTCGCGCGAATGTAACTCTATAAGAAAAGTCTTATTATAAATAGGTCTCTACTGTAGAGTGTATTAGTAAGTTTGGCGATCTTTGTTAAACTATTAGGGAGATAATAATAAAATCTAATTATTCTAACACCTTAAATAGAAAGGCGTATGCCTCTAGTAATAGTAATTGTTCTAGAGTCTAGAAATAGGCTTAAGAAGTTATCTATATATCTAGACATATACTATAAGGCGCTAGTGTTAAATAACTAGACTAGAGTAGATGTTAATAGATAAGAAAGAGACATAGTTTAGGCACTTACTTTATTATAGGACTATTTTTTGTGCACATTAACAACTAGTATAGCGTTAGCGATAAAGGCGTTAATGTTAGTGTTACTATTATTATTATTATTATTACTAATAATAATAGCTTTGTTAGCTTTCTAACACTTTATTCTATATCTATTTATCTTTTGTCTAGTCTGCTTTACTTTTGCGTAGGCCTATGCTTAGGTCTTTTCCTGTTTATCCTTATGCTTCTTTAGTTAGTTACAGTTAGTATACATATAACTAATAAATATTATATTATGTTTTTGGCACTAGGTGCACTCTATAGGTGGTAGTTTTAACCTAGTGTATGCCGTTTAGGTCTAGATAGCATAGGCGGTGTTCTTAGAGTTAGCAGCATTAAGGGAAAACTTCTCTAATATATCTAGAATTTTAGGTTTAATGTCCTAGAATACTGTAACACTGTAGGTGGCTAGATTATTAATAATATTATCTATAACCTCTAGAAAGGTTGCGAGAAAGAAAGAACCCTTAACCTTATTACTTTTAAATATAGTTCTTATAGCAATAGCAATAGGTTAGGTAGATACTATAGTTCTCTTAGATATTCTTGTCCAATAGGCATAAAACTTGTTAAAGTGGCCGCAAAAGTTATCCCTGTCGTAGTAGTAAAGGTTAGTTAGACTGCAAAAGAGGAGGATTAATAAATTACTAGTATCTTAATTAAATCTATTTATTAGGTATTCCTATGCCTACAGTAAGGTTTCGTAGTTCACCACTACTATAGTAAGGTTGTTGTGTATTAATAATAGGATTATTACTATTATCTTATTGTTGTTAGCTTTCTATGTCTTAACAGTTTCGCTGTAGATAATTAGGGCCGCAAGATTAGTGTTAGCTAGTAGTGCTAGGCGTAGTTTCTTTTTTAAGATAATAGGCTAGAGGCCCGTATATTAAAATGCAATTGTCTAGGCTAATTAGTACTTTAGGAAGTTATTACTATAGGTGTTTAATTATAGCAGTGATAACAGATCTAGCTTAAAGCTAAAAGATAATATTATAATAGTAATAGTTAGTAGTTATAATAGTAGTTATAGTTACTGTAAGTGTATTGCGGCCTATAAGAGTTGCGGCTAGTGTAGTGTAAGGTGTCCTTTTTATTAAGATCTTAGAACGCAGCGGCAGTGGCCTTAAAAGGTATCGCAATAGTATAGGATCTATAAAAGAAATCTATTACTATAGGTGATCGCAATAATAGAGTATCAGCAGCGGGAGCGCTAGGCTTATAACCTGTTGAATAGTAAAGTAGAGAGTATGAGTAATAGATTGATCTAGCTAGTGGGTAACGTATATATCAATAGAGGACTAGCTCCTTCCATGGGCGCTAGGCACCTTCCGGCTGCACCGGAAGTTCCTTCAACAAAACTTACAGAGAGTATTCTTTCGGGGATGATGCGGTAGACATGCCAGCTCATTTGGTTTCAGCGTGTAATACTGGCCCGCGTCGCTTTGCGTGATGGGTTTCCCAGGTTCTTCAGCCAGAGTTGCACCAGTGAAGTTGTGTGTCGTACAGTAGTCTTCCCATTGCTTCTTCCTGTGTGCCTTCCGCTCCTTCTCTTCCTGCTTTTTCGTCTTCTCTGCGTCAGCCTTCTTTTTCTTCTCCTCACGTTCCCTGTCTTTGGTGGCTTTCATCGCAGCCTTCTCCTTTGCTTGACGCTTCTTATTTGCTACCTTGCGTGCCTTTTTTGCTTCCTTTTCTTTCTGCTTCGCGACTATCTCCTCCTCCTTACGCTTCTTTTCTGCTGCGTCGCGGACCTTTTCCGCTTCCTGTACTTTCTGCTTGTGACTTTCAGCCTCCTTGACTGCGGCGTCCTCTGCCGCTGAGACGAGTTCTTTGCGTCGTCTCTTTTCAAGAGGTGTAGACCTAGGAGTAGCTATGCCAGTCGCATTCTTCGATGCCTCTGTACTTGTGCGCTGGCGTTTCGTGCCTTTGAGAGGCTCTTCGTGATCCTGTGCATTGGTAATGACGTCGCCCACGCTTGCTGGTGGTGTATCCTGTTCGGCAGCCATCTTAATGCAGTGATGGAATCAAAGAATCATTGCGTTGACACGACTGTGATATAGTAAAGAACATGCAGAGGAGAAAGCATTCAGGGAGACGTCTTTTCCAACCTTCCAAGATTTCTCTCACAAAGCCCACGCAGGTCGTGCGCAGCCCATGCCTGCCTCCTTATGATCTCTTTATCCCAACAGCTCCCTGAAACAATGTTTCTTTTCTTACAATCGGCACTGATGACGCATCTCCTTTCATCTATTCTTATCGTATACGACGGCTGATCTCGAAAAGGATACCTAGGTCGCAGCCGATAAAATAGTTTGTTGTTCATGTGCAAGGGTACCGTTTAGGTGGGAGGACAAGCGGTGCGGTATATCTGGCTTCAGGGTTAGAGGCTCGGGAATGACCTCCAGAACGTGGGCTTCGTGCAAGTCCAGAAGTTCATCCACCCCACAGAGTCGCTATGCAGTCTTCAAGGGTCTTCAGCTGCGATATCACGTTGCACGACGTTGATGCAAGAACATGGGGTGCGTGGCCCACCACTGTTCCACAGCAGCGTCTGCTCCCCACCAAATTAAGATTCCAGGATTCGTGTTAGACTCAACGGTGCGCCTCACGGCTGCAAGCAAGCAGAATTTCATTGGCACAGCTTGGCTATGGCAGCTTTCTTACATACGGTCTCATCTATTCTCTGATCACCATCAATCCACGCTCATACAAGCCTGAGATCATGCTAATCCCCCGCTTCACGTCTCGCACCATGGTACTGCTGCTACAGAAGTAGGAGCCATGGAAGAGGGTCTCCAATCCCTTTTCTTCGGACCATTGCGCCACCTGGTACACGAGGTTAGCGCTTCGACCCGCGGACAAAAAAATACTATTGCTGGAGGATTCGGACTTACCCAGCTCGGGGCCGTACAGTCACAGGCGAGTCTTTCAGCCTCCGATTCGCTGTTGGGGTTGCAAAGTGGACGGCCCTTGCTAAGCTTCATCAGTTCGAGCGCGGAAGGGTGGCCCGCCATCAATATTGTGCCCTCAGAATCTATCTAAGATGTAAAAGTAGATTAGCTTTGATCTTTGTCTGCCTTGGGGCGATCACATACGCTCAGGTTATCGACGGCTGCTGGTGTTCTAATCCATGTCTTAAACTTCAAGCTATGATCAGGCTGCATGTCGTACAGATACAGGCCAGCTTTAGATGTTGAAGCCACGGCTAACGTCGTAGAGTTCAGCCTCGTCATGCCGTTGGCGAACGGGACCCTGGCGACTATTTCTGCATCTTCCGGCCGGCTAAGATCAATGTGCACTACAGTACCCCCGGGGAGGCCCGAAAACGTCTCAATCTTCGACAGTACTGGAAAGACGCGGGAACGGAACATGTGGTCGTTCGTTATGTATAATCTCCCGCCGCCAATCGATTCGATGGAGTTAGGCGCATGTAACAAAGGGTGTACGATCGTTTGAACGTGTGTGAGCGTCTTCGCGTTTACCTCCAACAGGAATACTTCGATACAAGAGCCACCCTGAGCGTGGTTGACCACGTACAATGTGGAGGTCTCTTTGTCTAGATCCATGCCTAACGGATGGAAGTCGTTCTCATTTGGAAAATTCCTGAACGCCAGAGGGTTTATCGTATCGTCCGCGTTTGAGTTGGTATCGGAATAATCGTATAGCCACAACTTCCCGTTTTCGAGAGAAGCATCTGGACTGAAGGTTCCCATGACGGTGTTCCATCGATCGCGACCAGAATCACAGGATAATATCGCTACACCCAAATCCTCGTCCAACAGCACATCTTCGCAATTCCGAACACCGGCGGTTCTTAATCTGATGTCGTGGCTTTTGAAAGTGTCGATTGGCGTATAGTTTCCTGGCCGATACGCTACAATTGTAGAGAGGGTAAGATATCTTTCGTAACCGTAGGGACCGAGGGTGGCCAGGGCTAACGCGTACTACCACCACCACCACCACGAATTAGTGCGTCAAGTTCGCGTCGCTTAACACCAGCACATCCAGCTTTCACATACCAACGCGGCTTTCATTAGAACGTTCATTTTCTGAGCCCCCCAGTATGTAGACTCGTTTCAATAGCGGGGTGGAAGAAAAGGTTTGTACCGTCTGTGCCGTGCGAAATTAATGAGAGATCCTTAGTTGCTGACAGAGAGGCGCTAAGCGTGATGGTCCTGGCTGCTGACGATCACGGACGTGCGTGCATCGAGACAGCACCTAACGTCTACTGTGCTTGACGGAACATGAAGCAGGCTTCTTAGCACTCAGATGTCGTAGGCTCATCAAAACGCCTGGCGGTGTGCTTAGGTAGCGGTAAGGAAATGGCGCCTAGGTACCTAATTGACTACGCCGGCCACGCATCGCTACAGCCAGTTCTTCTCTAGTTACTTTACAACGCTACGCAGTCACAAGAGTAGAACATGCATCGTGATATGCAAGGCACATACTAGGATTAACTGTGTGCTTCAATTGTTTAGCTTTCATTGGTCAATCGCCCACTCACCGCTCAATTGGAGATTCGCTTAGGTAGAGCGTTTGCAATACTCTCACCATCACCTTCAGTTGACCTCCTCATGAAGGCCGTCCGCAGCGCGTCCTGACACGTCCACGCGTGTCCTTGCGACGCGAACGCGTCACGATGAGAGAATGGCGTTTGCTCCCGTGTAGGTTGAGCAGATTTGCTCTGCATCCCTCTCCTTCCCAGCACTTTCGCGGTCTCTCTCATACGCCTATCTCAGCTTTCATCCTCTCTTTGCAAACTGTTTGTACAATTTGTACTGGACTATGAAAGTATGCCGAATGTCGGAACCTGGAAGTCCTGCGACGCCGGAGTGGCTGTTTTTGTCCCAGACGAGAATTGCGCTCCGAGCGTAGAAGAATTCCCGCCTGTTAGCATGTTCTCGTCATACAGGTCAATTGGATTTCAATCAAACTCAGATGGTAAGGCCTCTCCTTCGTAGCATATTTGCTTACTCAAAAGTATGTATGGCAGGCTTCGCAGATAAGCGGACAAACGTACAGAGCAGTCATGCTGTCCGTCGGCTGTTGAATTCGCTGTCACTGAATACAGTTCCGAATCACCGAGCGGACTTCCCTAGCACCATCCAAGGAGACGATACAAAGACCATTCTTACGCCCATGAGCTCAGCTTCGGGTTCAAGTCGAGAATGGTACCAGCAGCTGGAACAGTCTGTCAATGGCGGCTATCGGCCTCTACAGAACTTCGGACACTTGACCAAGTCTCCCAAAGACACGGAAGGCTATAACTCTGACCGCACAGACTTCCTGCTTGACGACCCAGAAACTCCATGTCCCAAGCGCACTGTGCTCCTCGATCAGCAGAAGTCAATCCGCCTGAGTAGCCATCCAAAAGAGAGGACAATGAAGAACCAGGGCAACCTCAAGCAACCAAATTTTGGACAAAAGGTGGTCAGGAAGCGTACTTCAAGCTCGACCAAGAAGCCACATAAATTGAGCGAAGCGCAACAGGCACTGGAAGATCTCAAGAACTCCGAGTACATAAAACGACACTTTTGGACTGATCAGCAACGCTACGATCTTGCTATATTAACGAGTTTTTTCGAAGGCAATGCGGCTGACATGACTAAAGTCTTCAACAAGATGCACCGTCTAAATCTGGACACTGTCAAGCAGCTGAAGCCCCAGGAGATCTATCTAAAGAGAAATGCCGAGGCATTTCCCTTCTGCCACAAGATCTTCACCTGGCCGCCTAACGATCCGAATAACGCCTTCGCCGAGGACAGGGCTGCCATTCTGAAAGCAGCAAGTTCAGTTGGCGTTGTGCTTGAACCGCGGCAAGAAGAACACATTCTATCTTCTGGCAGTGCAAAGTCCGCACGCTCCAAGTACACCCGTCGTCGCTTCGAGCTGCTCATGCGCAAAGCCCGTCACAAGAACAGTCCTCCATCAGGTAGTAGGCTACAGCCTCATACAGTATTGCCTCTACCCAAGCTTGGCGGCATCGCCATCTCCACTAGCAGTGCGGAGGAGGTTGAGGTCAACACGCAAGATGATGAACACCACTCGGTCTATATGTCGGAAGGCACGACACCCAAGTCCGCAGACTCGCCGCGTCAGCGACCACAGCAACCTGTTCACCTAGCCTTCAGGGTGTGGGATAGGCATTCGTAAGATATTCCAGCAATCCAAATTCCCATCATCCACTAATCTGTCTCAGTCATACGAAGTTTGATACTGAGAGGGGCTTTGTCAGCGCACTCCACTCCATCTGGAATGGACCTTTGCTTCCCACGCCCCAACTAGACACCTTGGACGGCAGAAACTCTCATCTATTGCTCAGCAACACGCATCTATCAAGGACCGGCAACGCATCCGCCGTAAGTACGCAACGCTACTACCCGACGAAACTTTGGCTAAAATGAAAGGCAGTATATATCTGTCGCGACAAGCCTTGTTCAGGCTCTCAATTATGCAATGGCCATGGAAGACCCCCAGATCGCAGTCGTCGACCTTTCAGCTGCCAGCCTTCAGGAACCCTGGAAGAAACTCAGAGCTTCGGACCTTCTCCGAGAGCTGAAGGCAATGGGTCAGGCACGATGGGCCCGGTACCGTGGAACGGCTGAGATCATGGTATGGGGCCCTTATTTCCAGACAGACTACAGTGGATGCTGACTGAGCATCCAATAGATTTTCGGGTCTTTGCCCATGGACGACGCAATCACATTCCACGGATCTCTGACGGATCTTGCGGCCGTTGTTACTGCCCAGCCTGCGGGCAAGATGCTCCTCAACCCGAACGAGTTTAAGCCTGACCAAGCAGTATCTGGCTTGACCGGTGCACTGAAAGCAAAAGACATCAGACTCACACCCGATCTGGCGAGATCGATGGCAGTGTTCGCAAAGTCCATGGGCCTCACCTCTCCCCGCATCAGCCCTGAGCACACTGCAGAGTTCGTCCAAGTCATCATCGACGGCTGGTCCATAGCAATCCCGGACAACATGCAAGAGCGGAGTTTACTCGCGCAGGCGTTTGCCCACGAACTCGGATCACAGACGTTGCCACCGCAGGACGTGGAAAATGCGTTCATCACAGGTCTCGAACGGGGCGCTTCCAACATGGCCTACTACTCGCGATGTCAAAAATCCAGTTTCCGACGTCGTCGTCGTCATCGCAGCTGAATAGATCAAGTCCCGTTCAGGAAAAGCGTATGGTCGATGGTGCGCCGCAGACGCGACAACCAGGGTCACACTCAGCTCTGCTTCACCAAGACTACCAAGAGGAGGAGACCTCTATTTCGAATGTGCATTTCTTGTACATTACAGTTTCCTACAAAGTCAACAAGACAAGCGCGTCTCGTCCTCAATTTCCGACACAAGAACCCCATGACTTTGTTTTCTCTTATATATGCTCAGACATCTTACTCACGGGGCATGAATAGCGAAGCTCAAGCCCAAGAGCTGTTGTTCGAAGCAGGATGAGCAGAAGGCTGTTGTTGCCAAAGCATATAGAATAGCACCCTATAACGATGTTAATGAACAAGTGCGCTCTGAACCGCTGATACGTGGAAACGACCACGGCCACGGCCACGGCCACTGTATTGGGCGGCAAGACGAAGAGACACCTACGCATACCACAAGTTCCACTCAACGACAGGGTACACATAAGACCCCCATCCCTCAATCCCATCACGCATCATCATCATCATCAACATCATCATCATCATCATCACACGCACAGGATGCCCTAACATGTATAGAACGCATATTCATTTCTCCAGCCCTCCATCCCATGATCCCCATCGTACATCCCCGCGCGCCCCGTCTCAGTTGCACGCAACCTTCGACGAGGCCAAAGATAAACCTGAACACTAAAAGGAATTGGAAAATTAAGGAAAAAGGTAGTTGGTTGGTGTGATTGGTGTTGGTTTAACGACTGACGTGAAAAAGAGTGCGCCCACCAGACCCTGGAGTGCCGCAAGAGATGAACCAAGAAAGCTCGCAGAAGCATCGCCGTCGCCGTACCATGTCGCTAGCTGTTGCCCTCGTCTTTCGCAGCCAGCGCGCCCCCATCCGACCTTTTTATATGTCTATATGAGAGTCGTAAGGTGCCCGACCGTAATTCGTGTCTATTTAAGAAACCTGGCTGAATGCCTGCCCTGACGGGAAGACATTCTTGAACACCGTTGATGCTGCCTCTTTGACCGGGCCATAAGCGCAAGCGCCGCTCGAGCCATGACCGATGTCAGTATGCCAATGCAGTATGAGACAGCTCATCGTAGCGTCCATGCCGTAGTCGCGTAAACGCATTCGAAAGAGACTGAAAAGTCGTGATGGTCGGTGGGGGTTGGGTGTCGAGAAAGGAAGGTGGGGAACGATATCGATTGGTGCGGGGACGATTTTCGGCTGAGCATGATTCGGCGTCCGACTCGGGGAGGGCGTAACAATATAGCATCGTTTATCGACGCCCAAACCTGCTGCACGGGAAGTTCGTAATAGTTCTGTGATGTGGTGTGGACTACTTCTGGGAATTCTTGGTTCGAGGAGACATTGGTCTGCTGCCACCGAAGCTGGAGGGTACGTACTTCTGTTTCTTCTCTGCGGGTTTTAGGATCTGGCGCATGTTAGCAGATGCATTGCGCAGGTGAGCTGAAGCAAAACCGACCTGGAAGGAGCAGAGCAGACTCTCGTCGACGCTCATCATAGCACCTGCGTTGTCAAACTCGCCGCAATAATTTGGCGCACTGAATAGTGTGACAAGTTGGCGCTTAGAGAAGAACTCATAACCGTCTTCCACAACCTGATGCGCGCGGCAGATGAGGTCCATGTCGTGCTTTTGTAAGAAGCGCGATACGACATCTGGGCCAAACGTAAAACTAACACCTCTATCGTTCTCGCTCCATCCAGTGATGTCCTTGTCGGGATCGGACCACAGGAGATCGCACAGAAGACCGCAATCGGGAATCTACGCGCTAATCAGTATGAAGCCTTGACCAGGAAGAGACTGGCCATCTAGGGTAACTCACATCAGTTGGACGCATGACACGTCTAATTTGCTCCATCGAGTTCAGGTCCGGGCTCAGACCGCCGTGCATGGTGAAGATCTTCTCGTCGATGATAGCGGCAATGGGCAGGCAATTGAAGCAGTCCGTGAAGGTCTTCCAAAGCTTGATATTGTATCTTCGCTTGCATTCGTCGTAGAAACCGTAGATACGGTTGATGCTGGCGCACTCGTGGTTGCCGCGAAGAACGAAAAAGTTCTCGGGGTACTTGATCTTGTATGCAAGGAGTAGACAGATGGTCTCTAGGGATTGCTTGCCGCGGTCGACATAGTCACCGAGGAAGAGGTAGTTTGCTTCAGGCGGGAAACCACCGTACTCGAACAGACGCAGAAGATCGTAGTACTGTCCATGTATATCGCCGCAAATCTAGACACGTTGTCAGCAAAAGGTCCGGAAATCGCTGTCGCAAAGCTGTACTAACCTTTATGGGCGCCTCGAGCTCGAGGAGAATGGGCTGTGAGATGAAAATCTCACGAGCCTTGGTGCAAAGGTACCTGATCTCCGTCTCCAACAGCTGGACCTGCTTGCCGGGCCTGCTGCCGCGGACCTCCAACAGCCTATCTATGATAGAGTCCAAGTCCACCTCATTTTCCGCCATAGCTGTGACTTGCTACGGAATTGGGTGTGATGATGGAAAAGCCTTCGGGCGAGGGTGTACCTCGCGCGGGGTGAGGGAGGGGGCTGACGCGGGAGGCGGTTGTGTTGTGTTCCCTGTGGTGCGCGTCAGTGAGTTTGTTATGAAAAAGAAGCGTTAGGTCGCGGCGGAAAATCGCAGCCCGGCGACGGTTAAGGCACGGACGCAACGTCGCCGAGTCGTGGGCACGACGCAGGAGGGACGTGCCCAAACGATGCTGCGGTGACTGGAGACCTCAACGTACCTCTGGACTGGACTTGCGAATGAAACACTGGGGTTGAGGGGCGCTCGCGTGCAGAGGACAGCTCGAGGGCCGTCGAGGGTGGCAGTGCGGTATCGCCGGAAGCACGCGACTTTGTCGGCAGCTACGGGTCGAGCAAATCAATTGCAGAGGTCAACCAGAAAGATAGTTGAGGCTGCCCGGTTGCGGAGGGCGGGCGCGAGATGGGCGAGGGCGCGAGAGGCGTTGTTGTGAAGGGAGGAGCCTGTCGGTGGGCTGCTGTGACTTACACCGCCTTTGTAGACGCTGCGGAGGCTGCTCGCGACGGAGTGCACTGTGGGCTGCTTGAGTAGGCTCGATGCTGCGATGCTGGGCTGGGCTTGAGGGCACAGACAGATTGGGAACGTGAGTTTGGGAGGGGGCGATCGTGGGCGCTGTGGGCTCACTGAAGTTGGGCGAGGTTTGGTTTCGCGCTCCAGGCTTGCTTGGCAATTGTGAACTAGGCCCAAAGGCGGCGCTGGGACTCAAAGAGAAAACCGTGAATGCCGCAAAACACCACGAGCCAAGTTGGCCGTATACACAATGTTATAGCATATCGCACGTCGGACAGTCATCGTTGCCAGTCGTGACTCCCTCTTGCCGCCCTCGTGATCCCCCGCCCGTTTGCTGTCGCACTAGACTTGCCCTTGCCCTTGCCCACGCTCCCACGCCCGCCTATTCCAAGCTCACTCACTTACAATGCCACATTACACACGCCCGCAGAAATAGTGGAGCGATCAGCACTTGAACGCGTAAACCGCTCCTCTCCTTTCTCCTGGACCCTTTGTTCCCCTCGGACGATTCAGATGATTGTTATTCTTCTCAAACACGCAGTTCTAGCCCTCTGCGCAGCCGCTCATGCCCCGTCCCAGCGGCAGAGCGCGATCCATGGCTCTCTGCTAGGCATCTAGAGAACCCCCTAAGACATAGCTGCATCCAGCTTCGGCTACCAAATTCCCTCACCGCTGCTCTTTCACATCCGAGCATGCTACGCTATTCACCTGTTTCTGGAGAATGCTTTTGTATACATTATGACGTCGTAAATCACGTGTACGGCTCTTCACCCGGGCATCTGCGTTTTATATACCCCTGTTGGCACTTGGTTGCGAGACGAGCCCCCCGGCCAATCAGCCCATGCTTAAAACTGATGCACCTTGCCTCCGATCTTACAGATCAAGCATTGGCACCCGGACTCGCAGTATGCCAAACACACCGCTTGTTGGATCTGACCGGTTGTGGGGGCGGGGGCTGCGTCTGGTTCCTCACTCGCTTACAGGCGTGGCAGTCACTACTTCTGCTCATGTTGTTCAGGGAACCAGAATTTGTCTTGTTGCAAAAGGTCTACCAATCCGAGCGCTTT
This sequence comes from Paraphaeosphaeria minitans, assembly GCA_015832175.1. NCBI lineage: Eukaryota > Fungi > Ascomycota > Dothideomycetes > Pleosporales > Didymosphaeriaceae > Paraphaeosphaeria > Paraphaeosphaeria minitans. Next base: position 1,159,608 of record WJXW01000006.1, read on the forward strand.
CCACCACAACTCCAACTCCTCATTATGCACGAAACTAGATCCTTCGCAGCACACAACGCCTGCCAGCTCTTGTCTGTATTCCACTGCTCGTCGCAAAGGGGAGAGAGGCCGTATAACATTGCATCCAACACATCAAAGGAGATACCGCAAACAGGAACGCCGGCAAATGATACAACCTTCGTGACCGCGAGAGATCAAGAGAAACAACAAGTACAATGCATCGACGACGTACTGGAATGCAGAAAATGCCAGCAGAAGAGTCCTTTTTGGAACGAATGCCGCCAGCCAAATAAGCGCAGAAGAAAGCGTGATTATCGATACAACGAGCGTGGTCTCGTCGCTCGAGAGAGGAAACCTGTCCACCCAACACCATGCAAAAACAAATATCTAGATGACCAAAAAGGACTAGACGCAAAACACCATCCACACATGATAGCTCGAAAGAGTCTCAAGAGCACAAAAGAGGTAAAAAGCAGACGGGGGTATCGCTAGGTTTCAAAAAGGGCCGCACAAAGTGCAGCTAGAAAGCACAAAGCTTCCGGGGCATGTCGTGTAGTGGCAGCTAGCCAAGTGTTCGTCCCCCGGAAACGATGCCTTGGCTAGGAGTGCGGGCCATGGCTGGTCTAATGATGGGGGATGTGAAACCGCTGTGCGTAGAGGGAATACTGGCCACTGATTTGGCATCCCAGCCTTCGTCGCCAAGCGCACTCAGCCAGTTGTTGCCGAAGTCTTGTCGAAGGGCTTCAATCTTCCTCTTGTACAGGTCGCTGGTGACATCGAACTCTAGAGGGCTCGTGGTCTGCGTCGCAGTCCCGCTTGGAGCTTTGACTCCGGTGTCAAGCTGCGGAAGTGTTTTCGACGGATCACCCGGACTGATTTCGCTCTCGGGAGCCTCGAAACGTGATGCAGACTCTGTCGATACAGTCGGCTTGGGCTTTGATAGATTGTCGTCCGTGCTGTAGCTCGGCGGCGGAGTGACCTCAGTTGTCTGCAAGGCCTCCCCCTGCGTGAGCTCGACAATTCTTCGCTTGGGCACCTTTTTCTTCCTATGGGAGCCTTGTCCGCTCTTTCCACTCTTCGATCGATGAAGGGAAGTGCGTGGACTTTCGACCGGATCGGTAGCATCGAGCGCCTTCACAACCTTGGGCGGAGTGGGAGGCGGAGGTGTTTCGTCCTCCGGTGGAGGCTTCACTACCGGGACACTAAGAAGCTCCGGTACTCTGTCCACAAACTGCTTCCGTTCGCCGCTGCTTGGGAGCGTAGAATCGATTTTGATGTCCTCGCTGTATCCCGGGGTCTTGCGGAAGAGGTTGAATATGGTGACCCTATAATTGCCATGAGTCTTACAGAAAGGGTTTCTGTTGACGAAGACCTCAGTAATATACGGCACTCCGGTGAGTCTGGCAACCTCAGTCGGGTCGGTCATATTGTTATCCCGTAGATCGATGCGCTCTAATGACAACAGTCGCTCGATGCCGGCAAGCGATGTCAGCCGATTAGAACGCAGATTGATTGTCGTAATGGCAGGTAACGGGTTGCGCCCCAAGGAATGCAAGCTGCTTATCATACAGTTGGATAGGTTGAGTGCACGAAGGCAAGACAAAGTCGCAAGGCTATCCGGTATCTCGGCAAAGAGGTTAGCTGAGATATCAAGCGATTGCAGGGTGTTCGCCAAAGGCGCAAGACTGGTTGCTGGAATGTTGGTGAGAGCATTATCAGCTAGGCTTAAATGCCGAAGGAATCGCCATTTCGTCGAGGGGAACCAGCCTAGCGAGAGGAGGTTGGAAGAGCTTCCACGTGGAGTAGTCGAGCGCACACTAGACCCCGAGCTACCGGATGAGCGGCGAATGTTAGGTGCGCTGTTCGTCCCGTAGACGCGAGTAGACGAATGGAGAGAGCTCGCCGGTCTCGAGGGTGAAACGCTGCGTTGTCGTTGCACAGAGGTTCTAGAGCCATCTCGCATCAAAGTCGAGTTTCGTGGGCTAGTAGCTTGCTTGCCGGGTGCGGTAGGTGAGGATGGAGGTGACTCGGAATGTGCAAGCTGAGCATGCTTGCTGGCGGGACTGCCGGCTTGCCAGGGAATAGCAGGCGAGGAAGATGTTTTGGCCGAACGACGGCGTCGTTTGTCCATGTCGTCGAGAACGATGTTGATAAGAAGGTCGGCAGGATCGTCCACACCAGCTCTCTTGACCGTGAGGCTGCGCAGGTTGTCCGCAAGACGGTCCCAACCATAGAATTGGCGGAAGTCGACATCGTAAATCTCAAGAGCCGTGACATTTTTGAAAGCATGCAAGGGTACTGCACTGTCGAAGGGGAACTCCTCATATCCAGCAATAAGGCGAGCTTTGTGGTCAGGCGCGAGTCTTAGGCACGGAATCTTTGTGAAGGCAGAGTATAGATATTTGATATCCTCCTCAAGCTGTGCTTTCTGCTTTTCCTTTTTGGCGTCACTGTTGGATGACAAGCGAAGAGATGACCACAACGAAGACATGCCAGACATCACGCTACGAATGCTGGAGACGGAGTGGATCGAGTCGCGATCAGAAGGCCGTTGCTTGTTCCTCTGGGCAGTGCTGAGAAACGACACGTAGTTGGTTGGCGACGCATCAGTATGTATGTTTTCTAAGCGAATATTCATAGGTCCAACGGCTATGTTCAAATCCTCGAACCGGGATAGGAGGTAGAAGAGGTGATGCGGGGTAAGGGTGAGCTTCGCTGGCTTAAGCGTGGGCGAGGTGAAGGTCAGCGAGGGGAGAGATAGCGCGGCTGCCCACACGCTGGACGTGGAGGAAGAAGAACCGGTGCCCGTGGTGCCCGTGGTGCCCGTGGGCGAGGAGACGGAGTTGCTCTGGCCATGACGGGGCGCTTGCCGTTGCAGCTGCAGAGCATTTGCAAGTGCCTTTTCGTGAGTTCGTACAAAGTACGCTAGATTCTACGCAGCTGTCAGCCAAAATCTTGGATGCCGCACTGCGCGGGACTGCCCAGCAGGGTCGTTCCACAGAAGTGGCGGGGTCTGAGTTCCCGAGTCCTTGACTCATGTCGAAGCAGCAACCCGATGCACCAGGCGGGCCGTTCCCTGTGTTTCGACCCGTGGTATGCAGTGCCTCGCGTTCAAAGTAAAAGCTCATACCTTTATGAAGATCTGACCATCTTCTGTGTCCATGGTTCTTCGCCAGCAGACAACGACTGCATGTAGGGCCCGAGGCTATTTCAAGGGCAGCGGTCGCGAGATGGCCACGTTTGGCGGCTGTGGTGGGGGTCGAGGAAGGGCTCGAGCGTGTTAAGAGGGGCGCGGCCGCGTTGCGTTTGCTGTTCCGTGGAGGCGCGGTGTGTTTTAGGGTCTGCAACCGTCTGCAAGCCTGGGAACGTCAGTCAAATGCGCGTGCGTGGTTGGCGAGATTATGTGTGACATAGTAGATGGCTGTTTCGAGGTGTATGCAAGCTGGAGGGGGTGGAAGAAATGCAGTAGGAAAAGCGAGTGACTAGGACGAAGTCAAACCAGGGACCACGTACCGTCGAGAGCCTCCCGCTGGCCTAGAGTACGGACCCAGGTGACGAGCAACGGACGGCGGAGTGCCCAACTACTGTGCAGCAGCGGCGCAGGGAGAGAAGCCCACTGGGTGGCAGAGATGGTTGAAAAGAGCAGGCCAAGCGAAGCGCTGCGAGGGTCGACCAAAGAGAAGTGCAGCGATAGCGAGCCTCCAGGATAATGCAGTGGGCAAGGCCTTGCCGCACACACACACGCACACGCACACGCACACGCACACGCACAATCTGACGACTGCAGGAGGATATGCCTGGCGGAGGCAGGCGTCGAGGACGACGGCAGCAGAGGTCGAGCAGCACCGGGGAGGGGGGAAAGGAGGGGGGGCGGCGGCGGTTGTATGTCGAGAAAGTAGATTGGCCCTGTTCCGAGCTGCGGGCCGCTCACGCTCAGACGGTTCGGAGTCGACTCGCGCAGAGAGGAAGGCGCGAACACACGACGTCGAGGCTAGTAGAGTGAAGGGGGCTCCAGACAAGTGCAAGGGAGTCGCGGCGGACGAGCCAGGAAGATGTACGCTGGTGCTGGTGCCGCTGGTGCTGGTGCTGGTGCCGCTGTTGCTGCTGCCAGCCTCGTAGCGGCCTGAAGTCGTTCTGAGCAGTCGCTACAACCTTGTGAGTCGGCCCCATCATGCGCCAACCGCAGGCCTCGTCCGCGCCGCCGCAGTACTGAAGGCGCTAGCAGGCATGGGCTCCCTGTCACAAAGCGAACAAAGATCCATCGCGCCATAATTCCCCTGCTCGACCGCCTGCTGCCCGCGCGCCTCACCTCCGTCCTCCGTCCCTCCCTCGGTCCCTCTCTCTCTCCGTCCGAATGCAAACGGGAAAAGCTCATCATCACACCGCCCTCGCCCTCGCCCTCGAAACGAAACGTACCGAAATGAAATCCTCCGGGCGGCGGTGCTCGTGGTGCTCGCCGCTCGACAACCCTGCGCCGGCAGCGATGGGCACGCACAGACAGCTACTCCGGCGCGGAGTCGCGCAGCATGAGGTCTCAGTCGCCATGGGCTTCGCGTGTGGTCAAGCTTCCCTGCACTCTCAACGCCTTGGCCGTGGCGCTAGCTAGTATCAATTTCCAATGTGGGACGGCAGCACACCTACAAGAGCGGTACGTGACGCCATTCTGCGCTGAGGAAGCGTGGAGAACCGTGACCGCACCCTACTAAGAGGACCCATCCTCTTCACTGTTGCAGCCCAGCATGCCCGACGACTCGCTGTCGCGCCAAATCACGGTTCCTGTCCTTGGTCGCATCACATGGGCTCTCTTCCTGTATCGACTTCCCCGGGCGTGGGCGCTTGCGCTTTCCATGTCGCCGCATTTTCAGTGGATACTGTCTTTGAGGCCATGCACCTGCGAACACTCCGCACAGGCCGGGCGTCCCACGCATCAGATGACCTCAGGCAATCAGACCAAAGGAGCACCATCACCACACGATGAGGAACATGGAGCCTGCTGGCTTCTACCAACGCGCTCGTGCGGCTACCGCGCTCATCAGGGTGCACCAAGCTTCGCGCATTGGCGAAGAGACCCTCGAATCCTTTGGCAAGGGTCTTTTTCGTCCCGATTCGACCGCGCGGCCATGCGAGCCGACCTCACCCACAACCACCCACACCACCCACACCACCCACACCCACACCCACATCCACATCCACATGCACACTTACACCCACACCTACACCCTTGTCCCACAGCCTGCGCGGGCATCAGCGCCTTCATTTTCTGACACCAGGCTGCGTCTCCTTGCGACACGATCGCGATGGGTGCAAGCAACATGGCTTGCGTGGTACTGACACAGGCGCGGAACAACGGCACCATGGCACGGCCAATCTGCACATGTGTCGATATAAAATTCCTCGACCCCACTTGCCCGTTTCGCAGAAGAACCAAGGCGCTCCTGCTGCATAGCCGAACTCCACCAGCCGACTAAGTAGTAAACCCGCACCAGATGCCCCTCAACACCATGCCAGCATCACGCCTTGTGCGATACCACCAACAATTTCCAACCCGAAAATGCTCGGCGGCTGCACAATGTTACCCTTCTTAGCTGTGGCACTTTCGACGACAGTCGTTCTCAAGGACGCCATCGAGGCGGTGTATGCTACCTCTTCCTCTCTCGGGCCTCGATCAGCCCACCACCACGCCCAAGCAGTCCTTTCGAGAGCACATCTCCACATCTTTCCTGCCGTGCCATGTGAGGTGCTTCGGCTTAACAGCATGTCTCACCGCCAATTGACCTGCAGCAAATTGCCCGCGCGGGGGGTTCGTTCGGTTTCGACGCTTGTCATGTACGTGATTGTTTGCGAACCGTGCAGTATCTGGTCGAGCTGCGCACGGACCTGAACATCCCTGCTCTAGGAGATCCCTTCCCTGTTGTGCGTCGGCAGCCGAATACGATCTCACCACCACCACCACCACGATTCTCATTTTCCTCAGATTGCATGTTCCGGTACCGGCCTATGCATTGATTAGCCATCGTTTTCTGTCACTTTCGTCTGACACATTCCGCGCATCTGCTATGCTTTGAGTCTTCGCAGAGAGGAGACAACTGGCGTAGTAGATCTCAATTCTTAAGCACATGTGCCGGACAAGGATACCAATGCCACCTTTGGCAATATCCCAACGTCCGTGCAATGGCCGACCGACGGAGTCAACACTGTTCTTGTCTATGAAGGTGGTATTTCGGCAGATACGCGTCTTCAGAAGTTCAGTTCTCACTCGCTCGACCATACTCAGGTAACCCCTGCTATCATCGCCCCCACTCTGCTGACCGCTTCAGTCTCCCCGTCCGAGTTCTCAACATCGTCTGCTGTTCGGATCTCATCAGCCTCATCTGCATCGTCGCCAACCATCCGAGTTCCCGCGCGGCTAACTGACTGAACACGGGCCATTCCGCACTGACCTGTCTGTTGGTCAACGCGTTCGAACGCGCCCAACGCCAAGAGACCCCACGATATCATGCGTTGGCATCGTTGGGCGCGTAAGAAACCCCATGCTGACATCATTGCACATATATAGACCCACTCCAACCCTCAGATCTCGCGTGCAACGTCCCTGGGTACGGCCTCAGTATAAATGCCCCACTTGGCGCAAAACATTCTACCAGTTTCGACCTATCTCCTGACGACGTCCAATACAAGAAACTTGCTTTCGAAGATGAACACGTAAATCCGGAGCCTCTCGGTGGTATGCGCCGCCGGACAAGAGCCACCAGCTCGACAGTGGTGAGAGGAGCCTCCGGAGCCTCCGGAGCCTCATCCAGATGTCATGATATCTGACCGCTCAGTGGCAGCGCCGGCCGCACCGGGTAAAGGATGGGCGGCCCAAAGGTCACTTGACAGAGGCCTCTTTTCTCTCGCGGTGAGAATTTGGCCCAATGATGATCGCAGTCGTTCCTCGCCTTGGAGCCATGAAGGAGCCATGCCATGTTTCACTTACGAGAAACCTCAATGCTTCTACAAGAAACCTAAGTTTTCAGTCAATTACGTTACCGAAGAACAAGTTGCGTTACAATTTGGAGCAGATCCAAATATAAGGCCCGAAGCCAATCCATCGCTCAAACGACCTCGAAGCACCAATTTTTAGGAAATTTGTAGCCATTAGGATCGATTCTCGGCCAACATAGCTTGGAGAGTGAGGCTGTAGAAGCTAGACGCGATACCACACGGAGTGCATGTACGGTAGAATTTAGACGCCTCACTGCAGCTGCACACCCACATTATATGAGATCTGCTATACCGAGATCACTCCACTGGGGCATACACTTAATCAATCTCATTACGCGACCGAAATTGTGTACCGGCTCTACGACTTCGGTGACCGGCCCCGCTTTCCTCCGGGCCAGGCTTAGCAACATCTGGACGGCTTCATTTTTCATCTTTGCAAACGAGTGCAAAAGTCCGTCTTCTTTTCCGGAAAGGTGTTGCAAATTCCGTCAAACTTGGTACCCTGCTCGTATGCCCTACATCAATGACCCTCACGTCATAATAGAGCCAAGGCAGTGCACGAGGTTGACCTACTGGTTGAACCTTTGAAATACAGCGGGAAGACTCACGAAATCGAAAAAGACCCAGGTAAACCAGCGCTATGGTGAGGTCCCCAGCTTGCGTAACTGTTACAAGGTGCCATGAGTGTTTTAGTACTCCCTTCACTATAGTGTGACGTGTAACTACATCCAAGTTGAGGTGATGTGCATAGTATATACGGACGATGTTCTAGAAGCGAACGATCCAACGTGGAGAAAGTAGGTACTGTGGTGCTGTAGGCGGCTATTCGCAGCACCACAGCTCTGCAGCATACTTTTCACGGCGCTAGACTCCGTTGAGAAAAGCTGCTTACCCTCTTGCACTTGCGCTTCCTACTCATGCACTGCATGGGTGACGTCCTGGGTGTGTTCATGCGCGCTTTCTGTGAGTGATGTGCAATCATATCATATCAAGCTGGCGTTGACGAAGAGACAGAGGCTCGGGCAACACCCGAGATTGATCGTGCGTTTGCATCCCGGGGAAGTATTCGTACGCGGTGAAAGTTCGTGTTCGGGATCTTAGTGAAGTAGTTGGTTAGAGGCAGTCGATCTAGTTCACTAGAATGCATCTTTCGGTTCTGTAGGACGATTCGATAGACGTGGCAGCAGTTCTGATCATGGGAAGCTAGAGCACGATGATGCAGAGCCATCGATCAAAGCTGTACGGGATGGAGATTGTACTTGCACTCGGTACATGCACACGGCGGGGAAACCATGTCTGTATAGGATACCGGATCCCAGTCATGACCATATTTGTGACGCGCTGCGAGAGGTACAACGATGCACGCTGTGCACCCAGCTGGCCACCACAGCAACAGCAACAACGACGACGACAACGAACGTCGATGGCTTCACTCGGATTCAGGCCCATTGTGTCATATACAAAGCAGCTTCACATTGCTTGGCCAAAGCCCGACTATGCTACAAGATCGCCCGCGCTATACAAAACATCCACGCAACCATAGAGACCAAGTTCCCTACGCTGCGCAACGATGCCTCGTCGCACGGCATCGTCATCAAGCAGCATAACGCACATGTGATACCTCACCTCGAGCGTTCCTAGCAGAAATCCGTACCACGCACGACGCGCTGGCGATCAACCCGCGGCGGCCCTCACGCTCTCAGCGCTGGACATGGACTGCAGATGTCGCTGGGATTCCGGCCTCGTACGCACCGCACCCAGCGGTATCGGCGTCTCAAAACCCTGCACTCGGTTCGCAGTCGAGGCGTCGAGGTTCTGCTTCGCGTAGGCGTGCTGATTTCGGCGTGCGGTCCTGCGGCTGGACAGCGAGTCCAGCGTGTCCGCCAGCGCGCGCTTGCACTCGGGCCACGTGGTCGAGATGTAGATCATCGAGTTCCAGAAGCCCTGGAGAGGCAGGACCAGGGCCGAGGCCAGGTTCAAGCCGAAGAGGGAGTGTTCCTTGTCGATGAACTGCTGGAGGCGGTTCACGGTCGAGGGTACCCAGACGATGAACAGGGCGGCGAACATGAGGAAGGCGACCTTGAAGTAGCCCCATGCTGCGGCGTTGCCTTCCATGGCCGTGGTGCGGCGCCGGTTGGGGTTGTGTTCGGTGGGGAAGGACTGCGAGCGCTTTGCGCCCCGGCCTGGTGCCCGGCAGGTGGAAAAGGCCGTGGCCTTGTATCCTGTGCGAGGCCCATCTTCATGGTGGCAGGTTTTTATATTGTCGAAAGGCAGGGAAGGTGGCGAAATGACCGCTGGTTCGGACAACTCCTTGGTGCTCGAAAACGAGCCACGCGAGGGCGGGTATGCAGCGAGCGAGTCTTGATCTATAGATGTAGTCTTGTAGGATGTCTCTACCTTCATTTCTGTTTCAACCTTGATATTTCCCAAGTCCATTGTAGTGAAGGGATTGGTGAGCGTGGTGCCGAACTCTTGATCGGGTATTTTGGAAAAGGAACGGAGCTCAGCACGCTTCTTGAAGATTTCACGTCCGGTGGCGATGTAGATGCACATGGTGGCGCCAATGATGACCCTGCTTGCTGTCAAACTACTGGCCGGGTCACAGCATCAGCTGTGTGCTTACCAGATAGGTGCGTAAAAGAAGGCGATTCGCATCCATTCGACGTCTTTGCCAACCCAACACCAAATGGTTGCAGGACCGATCATCTTCTTCGTGTTGGGGCCATGGTGGTTCATGATTATGTATGCGATGGCGATGACTCCGGGTCCACCATAGCTGAACAAGAGGTACCACTTCTCGAGACGGAGCAGCTGTCTCGAATCATACCCACGAAAGAACACTAACATGACATTCAACGCCATGCTGAATACCCAGAGCGTATCGGCCATCATGAACCTGGAAAAAGTTAGCATGTATCTTGTTGTAGACATGTCAACTGACCATTGAATCAAGATTCCTTGGAACTCACACAGAGTGTAAAAGGGTGCGCTCTGGCTCGGCAGAGCAGAAGTCGAGATCAGCGTGGCGACGTTGGTTAGCATGTTGCCGAAGGACGCGTAGAAGACTAGGCGGTTGATAGGCTTCCGAAAGTAGTGCCATCGAAGGAAAGTTGATATGATAAAGAGTGATCCTAGAATACTCAGAACGGACATGGTCCGCTCAGAGACCTGAATGGCCAACGTCTCCTTCGCGGAGAGCACCATGGCGGAACAAAGAGTGAGCCAGCCGGTAGCGGTGGGGGATAGCGCTGTGTCGAAAATTGCCAGAGGTTGGAGTAATCTGTGATGCAACGAGCGGCGGCAAGCTGGCGCCGGGCTCTCTTCAGGTGACCAGACACATGGACCAGCGCGGGAGGGCGGGAGTATGTTTATGGGCTGCGTGCAATGGAAAAGATTGTGACTCTGCGCGGTAGGGCTGGCGTGAGGTTGCCTGAACTCGGGCCGCCGCATGAACGAGCACAGCACGTCGGGAAAGCTTCTGCCAGTCGCGTCTCCCGAGGAGGTCGTGTTTGGGAGGCGCTATGGCTCCTTGAGCGAGCTTACCTCACGTGGGTACCGGATGCTAGTGAGAGACTGACAGCTTCGAGAATGGAGAAAGGCGGCTGAGTGAAAGGGTCGGCGGTAATTCCACACGCGCAGCCGGAATGTGGGTTCACCTGGCACGCTTGTGTGCTGCGAGTGAGTTCGTCCTCGAAGATCGAAGAGCGTTTGGCTATGCCGTTTGGGGGTAGCGCGTGAAGTACAGCGCAGGGAGTGCGTTTGACGTAACGTGACACAGGCAGCAAGTAGAGCTGGTGGAAAGTGGCGCTGGTTTTGGTGCTACCCGGGTAACGGCGTGAAAGGTGAACACTGTCGGCCTCTGCGTAGCAACAAGAGCCCGTCCAGCACTTTGCAAGGCTCACCAGTTACAGAACAGACAGTGCGGGAGTAGCACTGCCTTTGCGACACTACAGTGTATACATACACACGGGCACACACCCTGTCATGCATACCGGCACGCGCTTAGCTTGAACCGGCCTCTGTACTCCCTCATCATGACTTGATCTCACACTAGTGAGAATCGTGTATATCTCGGCCTATAGCTGTGCAAAGGCGCCGGGGGCTTAATGTTGGAGTCAGGCTGAGGGTGCCATTATGTAGGTATAGCTGCAGTTCGGGCGAAGTATAGGGCGGCTGACCAGGATCTCATAGGACAGATTCGGATACGGCCATCTGTCGTCCATGCCACAAGTGACGCCAACCGCCTGAGGACAAGAAAACCGACGACCAAGACGTTGCTGGCAGCTCAAAGGCTTAGTGGCTCCTAGGGGGACTGCCATTGGCCCCCCAGTCCGTCAGCACGCCTACCTATTCATATCCACCCGACAGACAGACAAAGATTCCAACTCCACATTTCATTGTTCCCTCCCGTCACCAGTGAACTAGCGGCTGTGCTTGCAATGCTTGTTCGAATGACAATACGCTCTTGTGCGGCCCGTTCGCGTCCGTCATCGCCGTGCCGCCTCAACGCTTCGCTCTGAGGTGCTTCCGCACGGGAACGATCTTGGCCAGCCTTACTGGATCGTGATACGAAACCTTCCTGCATGCATGATGGGTCGTGCTCATTCATGTACTGGGGCGTTCATCCCGTGGACACGCGGGCTATGCCAGCGCCTTGGACCTGTTCTCTGTCTCGTTCATGCACCGCTTTCGCTTGCCCCAGCTGCCCGGTGGCTCAATCTTATCTCATGCTCGCAGCATCCAGAGACACAGGTAGGGAGATGCTACAAGAGACGCAGGTTTCGAGAGCGAACATACGATACGCTCAAAGACAGCCCAAAAATTGACCTTCGGCTACCGTGTTCGTGAACCCATACTGCAGCCAGAATTGCTGTCATTCTTTGACATTGAAGACCCCAAGAGCATCCCGTTGCGATGCAAAATGCTTGTTGTGCAGTACAAAGAACCGTTAGAGCATGCCATTGGGCAGGAAAAAGATACAGCGTTGGCAGGGGCCTAGTTGTCTGCACCCCGCATACGGCTCGGATTCGCCGTTGATCATTTGTTTAGAATATCTAGCTTCCTTTGGGCTGAGTTACTGTTAAAAAGTAAAATAGTAACATCAATAGATGTAAGCCTATGGAAGACTTCCTGCGCTGGTACCGAATGACGCAACCGAAAACTTGGATACATACAAGCGACGTGACCAGGATTGACAGACGTGGTTAACATACTGTGTTGGGGTTTGTAAGGATCGCAGCACATCATGAGCCTCCCAATTCGATCTATGACGCCGCCCATACCGGTACCAGCTAACGCCATGGCGAAGTATTGTTTTCTATGAGACTGAGCAACCTGAGTCTCAATCGACGTCGGATACCTACCAAACATTGATGATATGCTCTAGCGTCGTAGTACGGTCATTACCACGAGAAGGTGCCAGATCGAGCATCGATAGCGATAGGGTAAAACTCTATTGAGTACCTACGTGATGTTCCAACCGGACACCCTCGGCTAGTATACTGTACCTAGCCTCTTTGGGGAACGCGTGGTGACCACTTGGCCCCCAGGATACCTACATGACACCATTCATGTTTGCGCTCCATCTGCTAGGTAACGCCACAAACAAACACCACGAGATGACAATCCGCCTGGCCTGGAAAAGACCGCGATCAACTTGACCCGATTCAGGCATTGGCCACGGACATTCTTTTTCGATAACGAATCCTTGGACTCGCGCCGTGTAGTCCACATCTTGAGGGGCGTCGTAAGTTCGTTTCATGAAGCGGGGCTGGCCCCTTCGCGAACTCTTACCACGTGCGCGAGACACCCAGACAGTGGGATGGTCACAGTCATCTGAATGAGGTAAAACGCTAGGTTCACTTTAGCTGCATCTCGAACGACCTCCACAACAAGAATCATGTTCAAATCATGCATCTCATCTCGTATCACACACACACACACACATACACACACACACCCATAGGGGAAGGGGAGGAAGTAAATTCGTTTTTACTGATCTGCTTAGCTATGAAATATCCACAGATTCTACCCAGGGGCACCGGGGCGGCAAAACAATGCCTTACAGCCCAGTCCACCTCTTAGTGTTCATATTACTCATTCGCTCAGCGACACAGAAACCACAGCATCTCCTCAGGAGCACTAAAATGGCAAAAAAGTACCAACCACCTTTCAGGCCTTCGCAACCTCCGCCTTCCTCCTCTGCTTCCCACTAATCAAATACACATCCGCCCTCACATCCAACAACGGATCCTTGCTCGCCCGCACCCCCTCCACCCGCGGCACAGGATCAAAAATAAGCCCCTTCTGCTCCACCAGCGACTCCTCCGCCTCCAACGCCTTCTCAATCTTAATCTCGCCCAGCTCCACAATCTCCCGGTCCTCGGGCCACAACACCGTCGCGTCATCCGTCACATCGTCTGCCGCCGCAACCTGCGCCGTCAACTTGAACGCGACGGGCGCGCCCTCCAGCCGCGGCGCCAGCTCGTCAAACAGATACGTCTTGCTCTTCCCAGCAAGTTCCTCCTGACCCAGCGTCTCCACGCCCGCCGCAGGCTCAACGCGGTACCGCACGCTCGTCTCCCGCCCCTGCACATCCGTAAACACATACGCATTCACCCCATAGTACCGCTCTGTAGCAAAGCTCACAGGACTCGGCTTCGGCTCCTCCAGGAACCGCACCGTCTCGGGGTGCTTTGCTAGAAACTGCGGTACGCCGTCCCCGCCCGCCCCCAGCGCGCGTAGCAGTTCCAGAAACTCTGCTCCAGTCCGCGTCGGGAAGGATCGCGTCGAGTGCGCGATGATGTCCGTGTGGCGCCGTTTGCCGTCCGCCCCGGAGGGAAGATGGAAACGAATGGCCAGACCCCGCGGATTGGCCGTGGGCTCGGTGTCCGCTATGGATGGCAGGCCAGTGGACGAGGAGAAGCGGAGGGTGAGCGGGGTGGAGGGTTGCGCGAAGTGCGGAGCGGAGGAGAGGGAGGCGGCGGCTGGGGTAGGGGTGAAGGTGCCCTTCAGTAGCTGGCCCTTGGCGTGGGCGGGGCGGAAGGACTGAGACGTGTTGGGGGGTTGGGCGCTGCGCAGGGCGGCGACGAGGCCCTGACTCGTTTCGAGGGTTTCGGCGGAGGTGGAGAGAGGCATGGCTGTCGATGCGGGATGTGGTCTTCCTGGTTTCTGTGTGATGTGTGTAGCCGTCCTGCTTGCTTGCTATGCTGCCCTCCTACACACCTACAACGCCCCTCCCCTCTATATACCCACGGCTTACGCAACCCCATCGTCATCCTTCCAGATACCCAATACCGTTCCAAGAAACCTACAGAACTCCCGACGAAGCTACCACACAACGAACAAAGCAGGCCACAGCGCTAGTGCAATCGCCTACTCCTGATTCGTCAGCCGCACCATTAACGTTGGTGACGCCAGCTTACTTACGTCTGGCGTGCAAGCGAGGCTTCTTGTTAATTAGTATCCTGCAGCTCGTAAGCAGCAACGTGGGTAACGTAAATACGAAGGTGGGAGCCGCACAGGGATTCGAGTTTGCGTGGGAGTAGCAAGATTGATTTAGGCACTGCTGCCGTCGATTGCTGATGTGGACCGATCAGCGGAATGGTTGCGGTATATCCGTATATCCGTAAATCCGTACGAGCATTTGAACTTGCGCACTACTTGAAGTTAGGACCTGCGTACAGTACGGCACAAGCGATGTGGATGAGGAAAGTTAGCACGCCGCTGAAGTCAAAGACTCGTGGAATCGAAGGAAACGCAGCGACTGGGCGAGCGTCTAAATCATTTGTAATTGCCCAACGTATGCTACCGCTGCCCTGTTTACCAGCCCATTAAATTCGAATTCTGAAATGGAACCACAATTGGACAGATAATGTTCGCTGCATGACTAGGAATGGCGTGAGACGTGACACAGAAAGGGTACTCCGAGGGACAACTCCAAGACGCCGGTCCTCCTGGTGTAGATATACCTGTCGAGAACATTCGCATCATAACAAAGACTGATGTCTGCGGATCGTATGTCGTTGCTTATTGAACCCAGGCTGATGCAGAGAAATCATGTTGTTAAGAAACAACCATATATTCCATAAGCAACAGCACGTAATCGAGGAGTGCCGACATGAACAGGGGCACAACCCTAGGGTTAATGCAGCCCGAAGTAAAACTGAGCAAGCGGACCATGGACTGGGGACTGCGTCCTAAAACCTGGGAGCAACACGTTAGTCAACTCTCGAATGCTCAAGAGCGACAACTAAGCGCTCAGTAGGCACCTTGCGGAACTTGGTAGCCTCCCATCTGAGCCTGTTGAGCCTGTGCCTGCGCGGTAGCCAGGGCCTGAGCATGATGCTGCTGCCGCTGCGGCAGGTCGTTGAACCAGGGGTGGTTGAGGGCGGCAGAGGCCGATATTCGCATCTCGGGCCGCAGTTGGAGCATGCTGTTGAGGAGGCTCAAGCCGACTTGGTCGATCTGGGGCAGGATGAGGCGCAGATCTTGAGTCGCGTATACAGGGAAGTTAGCCTTATATTCGGGAAATTGCGAGATGCCGGGCCATGAGCGTTCCGAAGGCGTGCCCATGAGGCGGAAGATCTTCTGGAGCTGGTCCTCGTTGGTGGTTCCTGGGAAGAGGGGTCTGCCAGTATACATCTCGGCCATGATGCAGCCGGCGGACCAGATGTCGATACTGGTGCTGTAGGTTCGGCTGCCAAGCAGGACATCGGGCGCGCGATACCATAGCGTGACGACCTCGTTGGAGAAAGTGTTGACGGGAATGCCAAAGGCTCGGGCAAGACCAAAATCGGCCAGCTTGAGCACGCCTCGGGTGTTGATGAGCAGGTTCTGCGGCTTGAGGTCGCGGTGCAAAACCCTGTTTTCGTGGCAGAAGGCGATGCCGCGGAGGAGGTGGTACATGAAGGACTTGATAGTGGGCGGGTCGAGGGCGCCCCGGTCGCCGCGCGCATCCATGTACTTCTTGAGGTCCTTGTCCATGTACTCGAAGACCAGCATCAACTTATTCTCGGTGTGAATGACGTCGTGCAGCAGGACGATGTTCTCGTGCTTCAATTCCTTCATAAGGGATATCTCACGGATAGCCGTCGATGGGGTGCCTTCTTCTGAGTCGAGGTGGATCTCCTTTAGCGCAACGAGCTCGCCCGTCTGGCGGTTGCGGCCCTTGAACACCTGCGCCATGTCAGCCTAGTGTCGTGTCATGTTCATATGAGTTCGTACCGTTGCATACGTGCCCTCGCCCAGCTTCTCCAACTGCTGGAAGGAGCTGGGGTGCCTGCGGTTGTCCATGGTCGGGGCGAAAGGCGCTGTCTGGCCGCCGCCGAGGTTGCGGACGCTGATGGACGAGTCGGTGCGGTTGGCGACAGAGAGCGTGTCGGCGTGGGTCAGGTTGAGCTTTCTGGGCGGCGGGCGGCTGGTGTGTTGCGGGTCGAAGAGGATGGCACTCGCAGTGGTGAGCTCGTTGGCGATGTGCAGCTGGGGTGGCTTGGCGTGGGCGAGGGCGAGGGCGAGGGCGGGTGCAGAGGCGGCGTCGGGGGAGGGCGTTGGTTGTGCCGTGGTGGTCGAGGTGGAGGGATCGCTGCAGCGTCCCCGGGATGTTTGTAACGTCTGAACAGAAGCAGTGGGTCCAGCAGCAGCAGCGGCGGCGAAGATCGGTCGGTGTTGGCGCGGTGGATGAGTCTTGGAGCTTGGTTTGGCGGGGCAGCGCTTGCTGCGGTCGGGAAGTTGTTCGCGCCAATCACGCCTGCGACTCTTGTTCAGCTATTTAGTCTGCCAGAATAGACCTTGTGTCGCACTCTACTCTCCTTCATCTGTACACTACACTCCTACATCTGTACTCTACACTCCTACATCTGTGTAGATACAAAAGACTTGCCAGGGTCGATTGATCGTGGCATCGACTTGGTGCGGGCAGCTGCATGACAGAGTAACCCCGTCAGCCATCGCACCCACTGCACAGAACATTCACATCCCCACAAAAGCGGTGCCTGGTTTTCCGAGTCCATAGGCTCTATACTTGGTAGACTTAGCACCGCCCGATGCACAACTTGCAGGGAAACGAATGCTGGATCAAGTGCTGAATGCTTCGTAGTCTTCAAGTACCTACGAGCAGCGTGCCACATAGCGGGGAATAACCTAGCGGAGCTCTAGAACTGAGGCGGTGGGTTACCTACCGCATCATCACCGCAGCTGCAACACACCACCACGCCCAACGTCCCGCGACACGCACAAGCCCTGTGAGAGCGCCATGCGTGCATCCCTCTTTCACCGCTGCCCTTATCTCGAACG
Source organism: Paraphaeosphaeria minitans (assembly GCA_015832175.1). Classification (NCBI taxonomy): domain Eukaryota; kingdom Fungi; phylum Ascomycota; class Dothideomycetes; order Pleosporales; family Didymosphaeriaceae; genus Paraphaeosphaeria; species Paraphaeosphaeria minitans. The sequence goes on from WJXW01000006.1 coordinate 1,176,885, forward strand.
CGTCCCGCCTGATTGATCCTCTGACCTCGTTGCTCGATCCGCTACCCTGGACGTTCTTTCCGCCTTTCTTTGGGCTTCCCACGACGCTTCAGTTGCGCCAGGACACGTCTGCATCTGCGGCGCGGGTCACGAAGAACACAAAAATACTCACTTCCGAGTTTGGACCTGCGAGCCAGTAGAAGGTCTCCATCGCCATGAAATATAGCGTATACGACCGCCTGTTGGAGCGGGAAGTCGCCACCGGTCGCAACAAGAAGTATTCCAGCGTACTCGGCTTGTACGGCGACAGACAATGGGCGCAGGACATGGACATCGTGAACGAGCTGGAAGGCCATAATGGATGCGTCAACGCTCTCTGGTACTGTTCCACTCCGCGAGCCATCCGCATGTTTTACTGACCGTTCCAGCTGGTCGACATCTGGCCGTCTGTTGGCTTCAGGCTCCGATGACCACCGCATCAACATTCACTCTTACCAGCCCGAGTCCTCCACAACCCAATTCAGCCTCACTACCTCCATCCTAACCGGCCACCAGAGCAACATCTTCTCTGTGAAATTCATGCCCTACTCCACCGACCGCACCATCGTCTCTGCCACCGATGACGTACGCATCTTCGATATCGAGCACTCGGGACACTCGGCGTTTGGTTCTGCAGCGACGGGCCGTTCACAAGGAGCGAGGGCACGCGTCGGTATTCACGGCGCGCCTGATGGGCTGACCCTGACTGAGGGAGATACCAATGCGAAGGCATTCAGAAGCCACAAGGACACAGTCAAGCGCATTGTGACCGAGGACACACCCTTCTACTTTCTCACTTGCTCCGAAGACGGCGATGTAAGGCAATGGGATGTGAGACAACCCTCGAGGGTCTACCCGCCACAGAGGGACAGCATGATGCCAAGCTGGGCTGCAGGCAGCGATGCATCTGACAGTGTCCCTCCGCCCCTGATATCGTATAGCCGGTATCATCTGGATCTGAACACCGTTTCGTGCTCGCCATCGCAACCTCACTACATCGCCCTTGGCGGCGCACACTTGCACTGCTTTCTCCACGACCGCCGGATGCTTGGAAGAGATATGTTTCACGAACGGGGCGCAAAACTCGCGAGTGGCGGAACGCAGCACGATGATGAAATGCTAGGCAAAGCCACACAATGCGTTAAGAAGTTTGCTCCGAACGGGCAGCAGAAGATGAAGCGCCGTGACAATGGACATATCACCTCTTGCAAAATCAGTGACGCAAACCCAAACGAGCTGGTAGTCAGCTGGTCTGCAGACTACATTTACAGTTTCGACATGATGAGAAGCCCAGATGCATTAGAAGAGACCGGAGAACCCGGTCCATCTAATGCGCCTTCCAAACGCCGGGCCAAGGACAAGAGCCGCAAACGTAAACGACCAAAATCCAGTGTCTTGTCGCACGAGGGTGCGAACCGCGCCGGATCACGTCAACGTACAGAGAGCTTGGAAGAAGGGTTGGCGTTGCGTGTCAACTATGCCAATGGCCAAAGCGAAGAGATCCGCGTAGAAGCTCCGAACAGTCCATTGACGCCTAGCGAGGTGGCAGCAATCCAGGATACTGATCACTATCGCATCGCGAAAACCACCATCGAGATTATTCCCAAGATGTTCGATCTTTCAGAAATTCATGGCGCTGACGCCGGCAGTCCTACCGCCCACGAGGCGGTATTCACGTCGGTGCTTGGGTTTGCGGCATCTCTCCTACCTGATATGGATGAAACAATCAGAACTTGGGCGTATCCGGTTGATCCTTCACCAGTCGACGTTGCTGTACAGAACAAACTTCGTGAACTGCGAGGCTCTATCCGGCGTTTCGTACAGGCTGCCGGGACGCTTGCTCGTGTACTTGGAGGACAACTGCGAATGGGTGGAGATGCCAATGCTGTTATTGCTCAATACTTTGCTTCCATCCAACACGCTCCCGGCGAAAGACGGGTACCCCAGCATGAACAGTTTGCATACGACTTTCTCAAAGCAATCCTTCTATGGCTTGATAGCGGAGTACAGTCAGTCCTAGATGGATTTGCAAGCCCGAGCTCAAACCCCCGCATGCCACTTCCACCAGACCCTGATTCGGGTGCAATTGACGAGATTCTCATACCGTACCTTGTTCAACTGGCGAGTCACGATCCCATCGTCAATGTAGATGTGTCGAGATTTGAGACGGACGACACACGTGTCTTGTACTCGTCTGAAAAGGCCGCCGTCATTGCGTTCAGCAGGGCCGTGAAGATTCCGTTCGCAGATCTTACTGGAGCAGTCGTGCCTACGTCTGGCGATGTGTCAATGGAAAACGACCTACAAGGGCAAGATCGCACAGCCGCAGTGAGAAACTGGGCATTCAAAATTGGAAGGGGCCTCTTGCTGAATGCTGCCAAAGGAATCCGTTTCTCTACAGTAGACCGGGCGTTTGGCGGAAGTGGGTTAGCAGACCCGAGTGTTCAGGCTGAGGAAAGTGAGTACCGTGAACGCCAAGAAGACATCGATCCGCTTGAGGAAGACGACGTTGCTGTAGACGCTGAGCTTGTGAGTCGCACATGGGCTGGTGAAACGACTGCGGGCTCGGCGTCCGCTAGGCCTTCAAGAGCTGAAGGTATCAGCAGTAGCGAGAACAGTGGTCTTCAGGTCCAAGAACTTGAGGAAATGGTGGAGGGAGAAGACGAAGATGAAGAAGGGGATGAGGATTCCGACGGTGATGTCGAATCAGGGAATGAAGACGATGAAGACGATGTTGATGAAGACGGTCTTGCACGGACACGAAGTGGTCGTGTTCTTTGGCGTTCCGACTTTGATCGCAGCTACCTTCGGGAACGCGTCGAATCTCACGTACCTTGCGCACCGCATACCCGCGTGTATACTGGACACTGCAACGTTCGAACTGTGAAGGATGTCAGCTTCTTTGGTCAGAACGATGAGTACGTTGTTAGCGGCAGCGACTGTGGGCACGTATTCATCTGGGATCGGAAAACAGCCCAGCTTGTCAATATACTGGAAGGCGATGGTGAGGTTGTCAATGTGGTTCAAGGTTAGTTTTTCTATTAGAGCAGATTTGATGCATGCTAATTCAGACAGGAAACCCTTATGAACCAACAATGGCGGTTTCCGGCATCGATCACACGATTAAGATATTTTCGCCAGATGCCAACGCGCAACGGAATGCTCGCAAGGGCGTCGGCATTCGCTCCGCCGATCGTGGACTCTCCAGTCTAGGGTTTGGACGGAGACGACGGCCGCGACGTCCTTCTGCTACCTCGCCTCCCGCGGTGCCTCGCGATCCTTCACTCAGTGATGACGACGACGATGAAGTTGCCGAGAACGGGCTTAAGAGTCGCAAGGCCATGCATGAGCAGTACCAGATCACGTCTCAGAACGACATGGATAGGAAAGGTGGTGAGCTAAACCCTGAATCTATACTCCTATAATTGTAGCTGACCGTGGCATGCATAGGTCCGGAGGACGCAGTCATAACCAGGGCGTTGCTTGCTCAATTAGCGCAACGACTGCATGGCCATCAGCAGATCATTCTTGGTGGCGACGGTGAGGAAGATGAGAATGGTGAACCGACCATTGTGCTCAACGATGATGAAGGCTGCAACGTCCAGTGAGGCATACGCTGACTTGTTCGAGGGTTATCGGGCTTGTTGGTGATCAAAAGTAAGAGCATGATGCTTGCCATCTTTCGGAGAGGGATTCAAGACTTTTTACAATGTATTGCTGCACTGCCATCATCCTACACAGAGCAACCCAGACAGGCACATGCGATTGAAGCTACAGTCACATCACCGCTTCGAGGGCTGGCAAGGAGGCCTTAGACCACCTTCAAATGTATTACAGTAATAAATTGAATATCCCTTCCCGTCCTGAAGCCCAATTCCATTTTCCTGATGACCTTGTACGCCAGTCAACAAACAGCCCCTTGGAAGACCAACGTGTCCTGTCTAGCTCGCCTTCTTCTGCTGGGCCTTGAGGGCCTTCTTGCGGTTGCTCCTTATCATGACTGTAGAGAGGAAGCTGCCCACAACGGTTGTAGCTAGTACAATGAGAATGACTGGAATGCGAATCGCCCAGACGCGGGGGAGGAAGAAGGACTGGAGGATGTGGTCGTCGTCGACGAAGGGCTGGCTCGTTGTTAGACGCAGAGATAATATTTCGAAAAATAGGGGAAGGCGGCAAGTAACGTGAAAGATTTAGGTGAGGGAAGGGGCCCTGTACCATGAACAGCGTCCAGATGGTGTAGTAGACGAAGACAGTGGTTGCTGCAATGAGCATGCTGAGGCCTACGAGACGGTCGAGCTAAATATTTGGTTAGCGAGAATAATTTGAATAGCTAGACACGTAATTTACCATCGTGATTGTCTTGTGTCGCGAACGAGTGAAAGCGGCGTGTTGACTTGGGTGTACAGTGAATGTTGATGAGCTGGAAGTTCGGGGTCTCGGCAAAACCCCCTCCGCGGTCTTGGCGCGTCATTGCCTGCCTCCAAAGTTTCTTGCGACAGCGACGTCTCGCCTTCATGATTGACGAAACGTGACCAATCACTGAACTATCACCCTCTCAGCTGCACCCGTGGTAGTATTCTACTTGGAAGGTGATCTGCGGGTGTCAACAACAGCAGTCGAAGAGCTTCGATCTACACGATGGAGGTTTCTTCAGCCGTCCGCATTCCTTCGCCGGAGCCTGAACCAGAGCTCACAGAGCCCCCCCGCAAGCGCGATCGTTCACCACACGAAGTCGGTTCCTCGAAACGCCCGCGAAGATCGGAGCGCGATGATGAAGACCCCGACCGTCCCCGGGATCGCGACCGAGCACGCGACAATGACCACCGCAGAGACCGCGAGAACGGCCACAAGCGGGAACATAATGGCGACAATTCTCGCCCGCATCCCGGTCAGAATGTGCAAGAAGACGACCCGCGGCTGAAGCTCTTCCAGGGTGCCTTCAGCGCAAGCCGGAAGCTCCCCATCGACGATTCGAAGACGCGTGCTGGTGGCGCATACATACCTCCTGCGCGCATGCGCGCAATGCAGGCTGCCATTACGGACAAGAGCACGCCTGAATTCCAGCGCATGGCTTGGGAAGCGCTCAAGAAGTCCATCCAGGGCATGATCAACAAGTGCAACGTCGCAAACATCAAGCAGATCGTACCGGAACTGTTCTCGGAAAACTTGATTCGTGGTCGCGGGCTGTTTTGCAGAGCGATAATGAAGGCGCAGGCGGCGAGTTTGCCTTTCACGAATATATACGCGGCGATGGTGGCCATCGTGAACACGAAGCTGCCGCAAGTGGGAGATTTGCTGGTGCGCAGGCTTATAATGCAGTTCCGGAAGTCCTTTCGGAGGAATGACAAGGCGGTCGCGGTGTCCAGCTCGATGTTTCTGGCGCACTTGGTGAACACGCAGGTCGTCAATGAAATTTTGATCGCCGAGATCCTCCTGCTACTGCTCAACAAACCGACAGACGACAGTGTTGAGATCGCAGTGGCAGTTACCAAAGAAGTTGGTCAATTCCTGGAGGAGATGAACGCCGCGATCTCGAACGCCATATTCGATCTGTTCAGGAACATTCTTCACGAAGCGGACATCGATAAGCGGACGCAGTACATGATTGAGGTTCTCTTCCAGGTCCGGAAGGACAAGTACACGGAGAATCCCGCGGTCAAGGAAGAGTTGGATCTGGTTGAGGAGGAAGATCAACACACCCACCAACACCATCTGGAAGATGACATCAAGGTTGAAGATGGTTTGAACATCTTCAAGTTCGACTCAGAATACCTGGAGAATGAACAACAGTACAAGAAACTAAAGGCTGAGATCCTTGGCGAAGAAGAGGGAAGCGACGCCGAATACACAGACGAATCTGATGAAGACGACGAAGATGAGGAGCAGAAGGCCGAAGACGTGAAGGACCAAACGAATGCGGACCTTGTGGCTCTACGACGAACGATCTATCTTACTATCAAGAGCTCCGGTGGTTTTGAAGAATGTTGCCACAAGCTCATGCGCATTAATCTCCCGCACGGCTTCGAGAACGAGCTCACCACGATGATTGTCGAGTGTGCCTCCCAGGAACGCACGTACGAGAAGTTCTACGGTCAGATCGGAGAGCGCTTCTGCAAAGTTAATAGGATGTGGCACGACCTCTTTGAAGATGGATTCGTTCATTACTATGAAACCATTCACCGCTTCGAAACGAATAGGCTCCGCATCATAGCCCAATTCTTTGCACATCTGCTCTCAACTGAGGGTATTGGTTTGCACGTCCTGATGACGGTCAAGCTGAACGAGGAAGATACCACATCTAGCTCTCGTATCTTCATCAAGATCCTCTTCGAGGAACTCATGGCCAGCATGGGACAGAAAACTCTGGTAGAACGCCTCAAGGACCCAATGCTTCAGGAAAGTCTCACAGGCATCTTCCCTACAGACGACCAAGCCAAGGCGCGCTTCGCCATCAACTTCTTCACTGCCATCGGCATGGGCATCCTCACAGAGTCGATGCGCGAACACCTCAAGAACAACGCGCCCAAGCCCCAGGCCCTCCTCGAACCAGAGTCAGATTCGGAAAGCGTCTCGAGCCGCTCAAGCTACTCGTCGTACTCTTCTCGCTCTAGGTCGCGTTCCAGGACGCCTCCGCGAAAGAGAGAAAGATCCTTCTCAAGCGACCGCTCGTACTCCCGCAGCCGCTCCCCCGCACCAAGAAAAGTCAAAGCTCGCGGCCGCACACGCTCCCGCAGCTCCAGCTACAGCGCGGCATCAGACTCGCGCTCCCCACCGCCCCGTCGGCGACGCTCCTACTCCTCCAGTCGCTCGCGGTCCCCTCCACCCAAGAAGCGCGGAGCTAGACGCTCTCCCACGCGCTCACGCTCCGTTTCACGTTCACCTTCACGTTCACCCAGCCCGGCCCGCCGCCGTGGTGCTACTGTATCCCACTCGCGGTCGCGAAGCCCGGGGCGTCGTGCCCGTCGCGATGCCAGCGTGTCGCGCTCCCCCTCACGCTCACGCTCACGCTCGCGGCCTATGCCCCGGCGCAGTGCGCGGCGCGATTCGAGCAGTCCCCCAGCTAGACGCGCGCGGAGGACGAGTAGTCCTCCGCCTAGAAGAGGAGGCAGGAAGTCGGCCTCGCCGCCGCCGCCGAGGAAAAGGGGTGTGAGGGGTCAAAGTAGTAGTGTCGAGCGGTCGCCGCCGCCCAGAAGGAGGGATTCGTAAGGATCTTGGCACAGGGCGAGTGTGTATTTAAGGAATTGTGGCATGGTCAAAATCGCTTACGTGGGGTTGTGCGGGTGGGAAGGAGCGAGGGAGTAGGTCGTGAGGACAGAATGTATTTCCATGAGGAGTGTGGTGCTCGTACGCACCCGTTGGCGTACAGGATGGCTCTTGAGTATTCTTGCTGTGATTCGTTGGTGTGGTTATGGTGAGACTGTAGATGATTGGTGAAGACGGCGGTGTCAAACGTGGCATGCAAGGGGTGGGTAGGCTGAAGGAAATCAAATTCGAGGAGTGGATTATGCACACATTGCTAGCGACGGAGGGGTATAGTATATACAGTTGATCCTCCCCCACGTCCGCCTCTTCATCTCGTCCCTCGCCCTCTTAATTAAGTCTGCCTCCACCTCGTCCTGTCCCACAACCGCACCCATCACCGCCTCGTCTGAGGCGGTCCCGCAATCCATTGCGCCACTTTACATATCCCCCTCAGGACGCCCATCTTCGCCCTCTGCACACCGCCCGCCTTCGACCACCACAGCACCGCGCCCACAACAACCGCCAGCCCGCTCCCCAGCACGCCATTGAACACGGCCGCCTGCCAGTGCGCCCGCCGCTGCACCTCCGAATAGCGCATATTACTAAACGTCACGCGGCTGTACTGCGTCGCCCAGCCCAAGCCCGGGACCCACAGATCCAACTTCTCCTCAGCCCACTTGCGCAGAAGGTACACCCTACTCTTTACATCCGTGGCCATCTCGCGGTAGTTGCCGAGCGCGAGGTCGTTGATGGTGTGCGCGTCGGGCGTGCGGGTTGCGGAGTACTGTGCCAGGGCGGTTGCGCGGTCAGATGGGTGTGCGTCGAGGAGGGAGAACAGGGCGAAGACGTCTTCTAGGCCGGCGTTCATGCCTTGGCCGTAGAACGGGACCATTGCGTGTGCGGCGTCGCCGAGGATGACGCCGGTGCTGGTGTAGTGGTAGGGCGTGCATTTGATGGAGACGAGGGGGAGGTGGGCGTTCTGTGTGTATTGTTTCTGCAGATCTGCTGCGGTGATGAGGTTGGGCACGACGGAGGGGTAGTGCGTGGAGAAGTAGTCTACTACTTTCCCCGAGGCGTCGAGGTCGTCGAAGCCGGACCGCGTGTGGAAGAGGGTTGCGGTGAAGGTCTTGTCGAGGTTGGGCAGCGCGATGAACATGGAGTCATCGTGCGGCCAGATGTGGAGGTAGTTCGGGGGGAGGCGGAACTCGCCGTCGGGGGTCGGGGGGATGTGGAACTGGCACCAGAGCTTGTCGATGTATTCTTGCTGGTAGGACATGGGGACGACTTTCATCAGGTGGTAGCGGACAGCGGAGTGGGCGCCGTCGGCTCCGATCATGAAGTTGAACTTGATTTCGATCTCGGTGCCGCGCTCTTCGGGGGCTTCGGACTTGTTGTGCTTGTCGAACCAGGCGAGTTGTTTTCTGAAGTCGACGGAGAGAAGCTTATGGTTGAAGAAGAATTTGACATTGGGCATGGATTCCAGATGGTCGAGGAGTGATTTGTTGAGCTCTGCTCGGTCGAGAGCGAGTAGGCTCTGCCATGTTTAGTCTCCAGGTATACAGTGGGATCCAGAAGTCAAACTACCTTCCCTCTCGGGTCATATCGCTGCGGTATGCGAACATGTTCGCCTTTCTTGTCGAGATGGATCATGCGACCATGCATGGGGAATGTCTCGCCAAGAATTGCATCGGCCAGACGTGGAAGGCCGGTGTTTTGGAGAGCATGTATTCCTCGTTCAGATAGCGCAAGATTGATGGATTTGTTCCAGTTCAAGGGTGCCGTAGTGGGATCTCGAAGGTCTAGAGTACTAAGTATATATGTTGCATATGTTGAGTGGCGAACGCACCTGGACGCAGCTCATAGATGTCGACATCGTGGCCTCGAACGGCAGCATACAGGGCCGCGAGTGCTCCAACAGGACCCGCTCCTACAACGACCACCTTCTCGGGCATGCTAAAGCAATGACCAGGAACAGAGACAGGTAGAGAAGATGTGTACAGTCGGGTACAGGAGGAGTGAGAAAGTTGCTGGGTGAAGCATGCACAGTCCGGTACAAGAAGAGTAAAAAGGTATGTAAGTCCGGTAGGTACAAGAGGAGTGAGAAATTTGTTGCGTGAAGTATAGAGTGATTGAAGTCGACTACAAACTCTTGCACATGAAGCAGAGACCAAGTGGGATTGATGAATCACCCAGGGAAAAGAAAAGAGACAAATCACGTTGGCATGCGCAAGTTGACGGAAAAGGAAAGCACGCACGAGCAGGTATATGGGTGGGAATGCATGATTAGCTAAGCATCGATCGGCGGACGCGGCAGCGGCGTTGGAGGCGGGACCCACGCAAGAATTCCGTCGCTGGGAGCCGGCGTTGACGTGCGGGTAAGTTTGGATTTTGGGGGCAAACAGCGAGAATTAGGAACAATACTTACGATAGTACACAGCACGGCTACGCCTCTTTTCCTGCACTCCTCCTTTGTTCTTGCCAGCGTACATAGCTGGGACCCTTAGTCGGTTCTTTCTTGCCCCCACCACCGCCATGGCTGAAGACGCGACCGCTGCGCGCAAGTGCGCTGGCAAAGACTGCGACAACGACGCCAGCCAGCTGCAATGCCCAAACTGCCAGAAGCAGGGCAAGGAAAGCTACTTCTGCTCGCAAGACTGCTTCAAGCGCAACTGGGTGGGTGCACGGCAAGATGCGCCAGACCGCCAGACCGCCCTGCTAACACACGGCGCAGGCTGAGCACAAGAAGGCGCACAAGTCACAAAGTACTCTTCTCTCCAATATTTTTACTCCTAAAGTCGTTTCTTACCCCGATCCAGCCACCGGCACCTTCAATCCCTTCCCTGCCTACCCGTATACCGGCGCCCTCAGACCCGTGTACCCGCTGTCGGAGCGGAGGAAGGTGTCTGCCAGCGTGCAGCTGCCGGACTATGCAAAGGATGGGATACCCCACTCTGAACAGAAGTTTGTTGGCAGGAACAAGATCGCTATACTAAACGCAAAGGAGATCGAGGGTATGCGCAAGGTCTGCAGGCTGGCGCGAGAAGTGCTCGACATTGCTGCGCGAGAGGCAAAGCCGGGTGTGACCACCGACTACATTGACGATCTGGTCCACAAGGCTTGCATGGAGCGAAACGTGAGTTCTCTCGGGGTGGCCGCGCGCCGTGATGCTGATTGCGCATAGTCATACCCGTCCCCGCTGAACTACTGCCACTTCCCCAAGTCAGTATGCACGTCACCCAACGAAGTCATCTGCCACGGCATTCCCGACCAGCGCGTCCTCAAAGACGGCGATATCCTCAACATCGACGTGACCCTCTACCACGGCGGGTTCCACGGCGACCTCAACGAGACTTACTACATCGGCGAGAAGGCACTTACGGACCCAGACTCGGTCCGCATTGTTGAGACATCGCGAGAGTGCTTGGACAAGGCTATCGAGCTAGTTAAGCCAGGCACGCTGTTCCGCGAATATGGAAATGTCATCGAGAAGCACGCAAAGGCTCAGAACTGCAGCGTTATTAAGACCTACTGCGGCCACGGCATCAACCAGCTGTTTCACTGCGCACCCAATGTTCCACATTACGCCAAGAACAAGGCTGTAGGAGAGGCGAAGCCAGGCATGTGCTTCACTATTGAGCCCATGATTAGCTTGGGTACACACCGGGACAAGACCTGGCCGGACGACTGGACCAGTGTTACCGCAGATGGCACCAGGACTGCGCAGTTTGGTGAGCTTCTCTTTGCCCTGTTTTTCGTTGCTCCCGTGCTAACTTGCCTCACAGAGCATACTCTATTGGTAACAGAAGACGGCGTAGAGATCCTCACTGCAAGATTGCCAGACTCACCTGGAGGCCCGGTAGCACGGGTCGAAGCCTCAAATGGTACAGTAGCAGCAGCATCATAGCGACGTCCTTATGTAGCCAACAAAAGCATGAAGCGATAAATCAAGCCAGCAATATCCTTCGTAATCCTTTGCTTCTTGTGTGTAGGTGAAGTGCTTAACGCACTATTACCTGAACAAAGGCTCGACTATAAGATCGCAGGATGTTCGTTCTTATCCAATAGACGCGAGGCCAATGTGGTCAGGAGGGAGCCAGGGAAGTGCGTGCAGGTGGGATTGGTTTTCCGGGCTCCGAATTGCGTCTTTAGTGCTATCATTCGCACTGCTCGATTTGCAATCTAACAATCTTCAAAGGTTTCTCACAATGCTTCTGCTAATGCCAATTTCCTCACTTGGGGATTACTGTTCCCGGAATGCTCAAGCAACAATAACAACAGGGGGGGGGGGAAAGGCAAAATTGGACTACACTATGACAAACGTTAGTCTTCACATCGAGCTCCCGATTCTCTGTGCCTTACCCAAACGATTTTCTTGTTGGTAATATTGCATGTTTGTTTAAAAAGGACAACTCACATGTTGCGATTCTCTTATAGAAAGAAAGACTAGAGGAAGTCTTACAAAATAGTCACCCCGGACGTGGCGTGATTTCATCCTATCTCATCCGTCGGATCTCGGATCACTGCAGCGCTCACGAAAGGAGCTTTGGATATCTTTCCAGCTACTTTCGAACGACTCTGCGTACAACAATACAGCATCGAGGTCGCTGTCGACGAGTGGGCGACTTGCCTTGTACTGTAGGTTGGAGAAGCCTAGCGGTGCAACCACAACGACGAGCAAGTTCGAAAGCTGGCGGGGCGTCAGCGATGCTCATGATGAGTTCGGTGGCGGACTGACCCAATTTGAGCACGCCGAGAATGCTTTCGCTTGGATGCGAATGCAGAGGTTGGTGACCTCGGCCGAGTAGGCAAAGCCATGTCCTACCCAGCCAGCCAGCCAGCCTGGTATGAATCGTCGGTATACATTGAGTCATACCAAGCGACTACCAATCCGTGCGCACGACCTCCCACATCGCAAACAACGAGTCAAAAGAATCGGACAAGAATCCCGTTGCAACAACAACACATGCAATGTTGAGCATTGGCGTACGTGTTTGAGACTCATCGACGGTGGCTGTTGAGCTCAATTCTTTCCCGCGAGTATAATCACCGAAGACATACACATATACCAGTACATGCCCCCCCCCCCCCCCAAAAAAAAAAAAAAAAAACGTCCCAGCCAGCATCAACGCTCGACGACCGAGACGCTCGAATGGTGCAACTGCGGTGGGAGAGCGGCAGTGAAAGCATTCGTTGCCATTACCTAGCTACCTAACTGCCGGGAGGCGCGACGCGACGCGATGCGTGGGGGCCAAAACCGAACCGAGCGAAATTCTCGAAAAATGAAAGTCGCATGGATGGATGGTAGGTACGTCTATGTGTGGCTTCCCACTTGTATCAGAGTTTTTTTTTATATCAGGCGTTGGGGACGTGTAAGGCATAGCTGTGATGACGAAATCATGTATAGACATCATTGCTTTGCTCTCTGGCCGTGAGCATTTGCACGTTGCTTTTTCGGGCATCGTTCTGAATTGAAATAGCGGATCCGTCTGACAGTTGGATGGACACTCAATAGCTTTTCTTACAGGGCATTAGTTCGTTGGCATAGCCGCATCACGGGATCAGGAATCTATGTTCAAGAAGTGTACTCGTAGAATTATTGATTTCCATGTAGACTATTCGTTTGTTTGATCATTATAGCGTGGCTTGGTCCATGTCCAACACCATCCTTAGGTTCGTCAGATGCCTGCTTCACACCTTCTTCGCTTCGACAACCCCCAAACAATGCCACCGTTGCTTAGGCAACTCGACGTGGTTTACCAGGGAAAGTCCTTGCCCTCCAGCTCCACTATTGAGGACTTGCCTGTCGGGATGAAGCGGCCAGAGTGTGCCTCCCTGGTGGACTCGTCGATCAGTTTCACGGTCTCCACGATCGTCGGCTCCACTTCGTCGAAGGCCTTCTCCATTCCGGCGGCTTTGGCGCCATTGTTGCCCATGTCAGTCTGGACAAAGCCAGGGTCGATGACAAAAGCGGTGAGATTGGGGTGCTCGAAGTGGATGCGGCGGACAAAGTAGTGAACCAAAGCTTTAGATCCACCGTAGACTGTCATGGGAAACACAGCACGGCGCTCCATACCACCGACGCTGCCGAGAGGGCTGCCAAAAACCACGAATTTGGGGTTGGCTGACTTCTCTAGCAAGCCGACTGTGGCTTGGAAGAGGGCAAGGACTCCGTAGGCGTTGGTTTCAATGTGGCGTTGGAGTTCGCCGAGCTGAACCTGTGCGATGGGACCTCCAGCCTGGGCTATTGCGGCACTTGCGAGGACAGTATCAAGGCTTTGAACGCCGTTGTTGGTGAGTGACTCCTTGAGCTTGGTAGGGTTGAATTCGGCGCTGTCGAGCTGAACGACAATGAGCTTGCTGCCGGAGCCCTTGGAGATGGTAGCGAGGCTTTTGGAGGTTTCGTGAGAAGGATCGCGAACGGCAGCGACGACGGTCACGTTGTCACGAGGAAGGTATTTCTCGACTGCAGCGCGGCCGAGGCCGCGGTTCGCGCCCGTTATCAGAATTGTGGTGGCCATGTTCAGAGTGGCGAGGGAGAGACAGTGAGGAGTGGCGTGTATGCAACGACGTTGACTATGAGGATTTAGAATGATTTTTGGTGAGCGAAGAAGGTGTGGTATAAGTATGTAAGAGGGCAGGAGCGAAGCAAATTGGTAAGCTATGTGGCACAGGCAGGTGCAACTTTTGTGCAATTTATGTGCGTAAGCAGAAAGTGCACTCCAACCGCGGCTTTGTAACTCGAGACACGACGTAGATTATTACCTTACGATAACGGGATTCGAGCTGCATTTGCCTTCTCTCTGGCAAGCGATATCTCGCACCTGCTGGTCAGCGGTTTGAAAGGGCTCTGCGGTAGCCTCACTGTTGAGCTCAGCTCGCGCGCTTGGGCGCTCGATGCTTGGTCGTGTTGGCTCGTCGAGGAGCAGACGATCCAGTACCTATCGTAGCGAGCACTCTAGGGCACCTGCGCTGAAGGAGCCGGATGCCCGATAATGAAACGGGACGTTTCCACGCTCGGAGATGTTCGACGTGCGTTCACAGAAGCACGTTGGCCCGTTGCATTGTACTCAGACCACAAGAACCATCGACGGTCCCGTGACGAGCTCAATGCAGAACTTGCGACCTTGGAGATCTCGAACGCGTCAAGTTTGATTGCTTTGACACAGAAGGTTTGATTGCTTTGTGTGTTTGATTGCTTTGACACAAGTGGATTTGATTGAATGTACAAGCGGCATAGATAGAGACGTCCCGTAAAGGCAACCAAGGGTTCACGGTCTAGATCATGACTACCATGCTGGTGTGGATTATGCACTCCTATGTCACACCGTGACCATTCCGGCGACTACAACGGCTGCCTTCGGATGCTCACGCGCAACGTCACAACCGCAATACATCTCACTGCTTGGCCGCAGACACAGCATTCTTCGGCACTTCGCCGACGCGGCGGCGGGTGATGGAGGTGGAGCTGAAAGGCCGCCGAGAGGCTTGGGTGTGTGCTTGGCTACTACTCGGTATGTCAGGATGGCTTGGTTGTGTGACGGCGGAGAAACGGTGTTGCAGGATTAACGGGCGTGCTATGCTTGGCTGTGTTAGTGGGAGAAGGCAACGTCAAGGGACGGATGGTGGTTGTGGGAGGCTGCTGGAATTGTTGACGGTGCAGCGCGGTTGATGTGGCGATGGAGGCAGGAGCTGTGGGTCCGGATAAGGTTGGCGGTAGGTTGGAATACTGGAGAAGTGGGACTCAACTTCGGACTTGGTTTGCTGTTCAGCCCTATGGCTTGTCAGTTGTGATCAGTGCCCGAAACCATTTGCTCTGCTCACGATGAGGCGGGTGACTTGTCGGGGGTACCGTACGTGCAGTGACCATCGGCTTAGCAGCTGTGAGATGGCGCAACTACCCGCACGCAGCGTGCACATGTTTCTGCCAGGGGCAGGCACGGTGAGCCGGAGCATAGCAATGACCAATTCGCACCTATAATGTCGTTTGTTGCTACACAGCATTGGTGTGCAGTACATTTGCGTGGGTGGGCGCGCGGAATAGCACGGGCGAGCCTTGTCCGCGGTGCATTTGCATGCAAGTGCTGGTTGCGGTGCTGGTCTGGACGCTGCCCGGCGCCCTGTCGACCGAAGCGCGCCATGGCCAGCACTCGGTGTGATGGCATGTAGGTAGGAAGCGGAAGAAAGCACGCTTCTCTGCCACAAGAGCACCAGACTGTGTGCAATGATGTCGCGAGTTTCACTTGCCCGCACGATAGGTTGGGGTCAAGTCGGCAGCAGCGCTTCTCGAGAATTGGAATGGGAGCCCCAACGAACCAGAGGCGGGGATTGACATGATCCTGGACGGTGTGCGCATGGCTGCATACGCGGTGTACATGTACACGAGAGAGTGTCGGGAAGGTGGGGTGAGAATCGAGATGCATGGAGCGAAGCTACCGTGCAATGCCCTCGGTGTGGGATGCTGGCCTGAAGCACTTGCTGGGGGGTCAGATGACACTCTCGGCTCTGGGAGAAGCGGCGCTGCTAGTCTGTGGTCATGAGCAGTGAAGGCTTGCTGGCGGGCGGAAGACGGGGAGAAAAGCGGTGAGGATGGGGCAGGAGGCCAGCGCAACACGGCGTTTGATGGAGGGCGGAGACCAACACCGGCGGTACTCGGTGCTCAGTGCTCAGTGCTCAGAGCTCAGCGCTGCACTGCTCGGGGAGGCGCTGGCTGGCTGGCTGGCTGGCTGCTGGGCAGAGGATGGGACTGCGTGAGTAAGCACTCGCATCGCACGTCGACAGGCCCACAGGGCGGTCGGTGGGCGCCGGGCAGTCGGTGAGCTGGAGCCGTCTTGTCTCCCGACGTGCGGCAGTGGCGCACTGCAACAAGGGCAATCAAGGGTCCAACAAGAAGCAGGTTTTTCATTAGGTATTTTTTCATTTTGTTTTAGCCTGTCCGCCTTGC
Source organism: Paraphaeosphaeria minitans (assembly GCA_015832175.1). NCBI lineage: Eukaryota > Fungi > Ascomycota > Dothideomycetes > Pleosporales > Didymosphaeriaceae > Paraphaeosphaeria > Paraphaeosphaeria minitans. The sequence continues at coordinate 1,193,086 of WJXW01000006.1, forward strand.
GTGGAGCCCCGTACGAAACGCACGTAATGCGGACAAGCAGGTTTTTTTTTCAGTTTTTTTTTCAGTTTTTGTTCTAGCCTGTCCGCCTTGCGTGGACTCCCGTAAGAAACGCACCTAATACGGACAAGCAGGTTTTTTTTCTTCTTTTTTTTCGTTTCAGCCTGTCCGCCGTGCCTGGAGTGCCGTACGAAACGCACCCGATGCGGACAGGCCTGGCGAAACGCTGCTGACAAAGGCGCCCGCTGGCAGACGGGAACTTTCACAGCGCCAGAACAAAGAGACTCGACCAGAACCAGAACCAGTACCAGAACCAGAACCAGAACCAGAACCAGAACCACGTCGCGGCAAGAGGGTCAAAGTCCTTATCAGACCACGCCGGCGCCAGTCAGCTGCTGCCCGGACAAGCCCTGCGCTCTGGGCCCTTTCCTTTCGGTCGCCTCTGTGGAATTTGGCCCGTCTGCAGGCGTTCGTTCGTACCGTGCTGTTACATTCAAGCCATTGGCGTCGACTGCTCGGCACGCTGATCAATAATTATTACCCGCCGTTTGCTTTCGCTGGCTGCCGCCCGCAGAGCCTGCCAGCGCCGTCGCTTGCCCTTTCCCAACCCTCTCGCGCTCTTGAACCCGCAAGCCCGCACACCCCCCACCCCCCTTCCTTTCGTGCACGCTTCCCACTTCCTGCTTCCCTCTTCACTCTCTTTGCTTCACTTTGCTCTCCGCCTGCCTCGCCGCAGTTCCCAGGAACATTGGTGTGTGCGAGGTGCTCCGCTCTGCCACGACCCATTGTGCGCTGTCGCCACTTTGGTCGTAGCCCTACTCCGCCAGTGGATCCTCACATCATACCCGCCAGGTATTCCCTTCCTCGTCCAACTGGGCCACTTGACACCTCTGACATGGCCCAGTCCTTCCTTGATCTTGTTTTAGGACTACACTTTTACATCTTCACCATGCTGCTTTCTATTTCATAACACTACGTCCTTCGGGGCCTTACCCTGCATCTTGCATCCACTCCGGTACTATCTCGTTTCTCCGCCACCACGCCCGCACCCACGCCCACGCCCACGCCCACGCCCGCATTCACACCCATCACCGTCACCGTCATCATCCCCGTCCCAATTCCTGCCAACTTCTCCGAGCTGTTCCAACTGCCATCTTCGACTGAACCTCCGCCCGCACAAAACAGGCTCGCCGTCTTTTTCCGGATTTCTCGACCCGGCCGCCTTCACCCTGGCCGCGTGTGGTTCCCTTGTTTGCATCCAATCTCCCCGCGACTCAGCCGCCAAGAGCATTGGTGCCCGCCCATCCCGTGCAAAAAGTGCCGCAGCTGCACATCATGGCACTAAACGAGCTCGGCAGCCACAGCACACAGCTGAATCTCACAAACTTCAACACCCCAACAAACGCTGCGCCCTCCATGTCCTCCGAAGATGACGTCTTGGCCGACGTGGACGAACCTCCCGACTTACAGCGCACGCCTCGGCCATCTGCCCTCACCCTACACGAGTCGTTCAAAGGCGCCTTCAAAAAACATGCCCCGCGTTACCACTGCCAAACGTCGCTACTGTCGACTGCACTCCACTCCAACGAAACATCGCCTATCGAGGACCATAGCCATGTCCCCCGCGGCATGTCGTGTACTTCCACCTGGAGCAACAACAGCATCTCCACTGCCGAGCTGACAAGCGACGGCGGCATCACAAGCCCTGGCACGCGTACAAGCACGCCGAGCCCGCTGCTAGCTCCCGTCTCGTCCCACAACATGCTCCCCATCTCTACCAAACCGCTGGAACGCGAAGTGAGTATCGTGCGATACGACGGAGACAATGCCATCCCCGTTCTAAAAGACCCTCCCGTTCCTGTCGTTTCGGAGATCAAGTGGGAGGCTGGCCTGGGCCGGAAACGGTGTATCACTTTTGCCTGTGGTGGAAAAAGAGAGGCGAAACCTGAGCCCCAAGCTGTGAAGACCGTGCCCGAGTCGAAGCAGGAAGAGCCACTCAAGCGGCCTTGCACTATCAAGTTCGCGTGCCCCACCAAGGTTTCGACAGATGCACCGCCCAAGCCGCGTGTCACACGCGCTGCCAGCCCGGCACCTCCGCCACGGGTGCGCAGCAGCTCCAAAGCGTCACTCAAAGCGCATCGCGGGTCTGATTCGACGATCCGTAACCCCTCACCTGTCTCTGTTCGAAGACCTCGCATGTCTGATCGCTCTCGCCGCCTCAGCAGCAACTCCGACTTGGCACGGACGGAAGCATTCCGTTTCCATGAGTTTGCCAGCTCAGAGGAAGAGGTGGAGGAGTGGACTCAGGAATCTACCTGCCATCGACGACCTCTCACGATCAAGGACACCCTCATCATTGAGAACAACCTCCGTCAACTCGGCGAAGAAGCTGAAGAAGAAGCGTTGGAGGATGACGAGGAAGAGGATGACGTTCTTGAGGACGAGGATGGCGAGGACGAGGATGCAGAAGAGGAGGAAGAAGCAGAGGATAGCGATGCAGCCGAGGTCTCGTCTGACGAAGGATTCCAAACTGACAACGAGGAAGGCTTTGCTGTGTCAGACGACGATGACGACAGCGATGCCGGTTCCGATTACAATTGGTGGACCCCCGGACGCTCGACAGCAGCAACCTCGATTGAGCATCTAGATCACATCCGCCCTTCTTCTGGCCGCCGCAGCATTTCTGAATCATCCGTTGGATCTGTGGAGAGCACGCATCGCTTCATACCAGAGATCAAGATGAAACGACGAAAGTCTCGACCAGTCAACATTCGTGTTCCCAGCCAAGAGCTTCCGGATAGCACAGACTTTGTATGTGGAACACTCGACGAGGACCGCCCTCTGGAGCAGGCCTATTTGTCGGCGCTGGAGCGTAGGCGTCAGGCGCGACACAAAAAGACCCCGCAAGATGTGGATCCCACCTTTCCGACCTCGGATCCGGAGCTGGACGAGGAGGATGATAATTTCGAGAACGACAATCTGGCATCTGAAAGCGACCACTTCATGCTCCACGGTCAGATGGATGCGCTGAATGGCGACCTCCGCGGCCGCCGCAAGCCCCTTCCAGCGAGACGTTCGCCAGCCCAGTCACCTAAACGTCTTCGATCACCTGCACCCATCAAACGTGCGGTCCATCGGTCTCCGCTTCCCCGCAAACTGTTCGGCCAGTCTCCGAAGCGGATGCGCTCGCCTGCTCCGGCTCGTCTAAAGTCGCCACCTCCCACGCGAAGAGGGTCATCATTTCTCGTTGAGCCTGCCAAGCGCACAACTATGTCGATCCAGTTCGCAGGGTTAGCAGAACGTCCGGTTCCAACAATGACATCGTCACTGCCCCGAACTCCGGTTACACAAAACCCACCAGAGATCGACTACGACGACGAGGATACGCCCAATGAGTTCCCCGTGCGCCGAGCCATTGACATCAAAGTCGGGCTAGAGAGGAAGCGCCAGCGACGCAAAGAACAACTTTACAAAAAGATGCAAAAGCAAAAGTGCCACAAAGACAAGCGTCCGGCCCCCGGAAAAGGTGCCCAAAGGATGCGCGAAGTCGGCCTGGGTTTGGCAGCCCACAAGGGCAAGTTTGTAGCCGCAGGCTTTGCCTTCAATGTGCCACATACACCCGACCAAAAGGATATGCATGTCTTGTCCGTCTAGGAGACGACCAATGGACGGATGCCATGAGAAGCAGCGCCGCTGATCACGGTCGGCACCTTCACAAGTCCTCTCTCCACATGTGGGGAGAGACTTGTTGGTCGCTGCTCTCAATTTTCCAACCTGGATCACATAGCGTTGGACCTACGCTATTCACTTCACTTCGAGGCTGGGTCAAGCATTGGGCCCAGGCTATTCCACTTCGATTCTCTATACCACCTTCTCGTTTTAGCGGCTTCTTATGTACATAGCCCACCTTTCTTATTGCAACTATACTGATTATCTTATACATATTCCTTTCGCTTGTTCACACTACTTCAAACAGATCGTCAGGGTGTCGCTTCACCCTCGTTTCTTCCTTCTGTCATATTGTCCTGTCACGAACTTAGCGCATCTTTGCATTTGCATGGGAGGTAGTCGACATTGCTGTTGCGCATGCATAGCTTGAGTGTCTGGGTGAACAATCTGAACCAGCCCTACGCGGGTGAAGTTTGGATGATGGTTGCGAGCTTTGCTTTGATGAATATTTTTGCTGATGTACGTGAGCCATTGCATCATTGCCGGCGTTTTGTCGGGCCTGAAGCTATCTTCAGTGAAGTGTTGCTTTTCGCGGCATGGGCTTGCATTGCATCACCTGCCCAGTGTGTTCCTTACCGGAAAGGCGGTCCCGGTGCTTTACATTTACATATCCAAATACGAACCTGGATCTTGGTGGAAGCCACGACTGTGACTGCATCAGAACAGCCAACAGAAAGTATGCCTTGTTCTCGTGGCTAAAGGGGCACCATCATGGCAACGCATTCACCAATGCTGCAATTCGTCTGCTACCGACTCGAGCCTAGGCTTCCAAACCTTCCCTGTGGAGTCGGTTACGAACGTCTCCGAAACATCATCATACTTACTCACTACAAGGCCAGGCACAACGACCATCAACTACTCCACAGATCTGCTAAGCCGTCACCGTTATAAGTCGGAAAAGCACCAGCAGCACGGTGGATCCATGCAATCTGCATTGACTAGTCTGATATTGATGAGAGGAACAAGAACGTTCCACCCATGTCGCATATTTACACCTCAGCAACTCGTGTATTGATCTGTATGGGATTACCAAAGGACGTTTTTCGGCTTGACTGGCGAGTACGAAGACCTAGAATTAGCGCCCAGTATCGTCTCGAAGGACTTCGGGAAGGAACATTAGGAGTCCATATATGCACAGCTTGCTCGTGCTTTGTAGAGAACGAGCACAGCCCGTTCTGTAGGAACGTTAGACTTTATGGAACCGCATGACTTGGCCCCGACCGCCCTCAAACCCACCCGGGCCGTAGCAGTATCGGAAACCATACATGACAGAGGTAGGGAAATGTCGTCTGAGGATATGCTCGTAGTAGATGGCAAAGATCATCTCTCCCCAGCAAAGGGTTCGGTTAGTGGTAGCACTTGCACTCGATGGCCACGGTCTGGGTGTAGAAAGTTCATTGATTGGCCGAGTTGTAACATGCAGCTGTCGCAATCAAACCGACGACTCCGCCGATGCCGTGGAGGCTAACCCGAGATTCGTACTTGATATGATACTGTGACGCAATCGACGCCACGGACGTAGCAGACGTAGTAGGCGGTGTTTAACCACTGGATCAAGTCATACGGGACCGCCACGATCCAAGCAGTTGAACCTTGCGGCTCGACGACGGATTTACTGCAGGCGTTCAACCTTCTCCGCGGCTTGGCCACCGATGGGACCTTGTCGACACGCGAGATACGTGCGGTTGGCTATACTCGCGGAACCATCTAAGCCCAGATTGCCCAAGGCCCAGTAGTTGGGAGTCGCTCGTGCGGCTCGGTGGTTGCAGATACTGTTTGGTCTATTCTAAAGATGTGATGATGTGCGACAAACGGGCGGACAATGTGCATACCGAGCATCACAGCATGTGGGCTCTCAAAGGTAGTTTGCATGCAGCGTTACTGCGACCTCGCGAAGAGCATTTGAAGATATCTTTAGCTCGTGCCACCGGAGAAGGTGAAGACTTTGTTTCTCGCGACGTGTATGTTTACTTGACCGATGATTTTCCTTTGCGTCGAGGAAACTGTTCCAAAGGATGGTCTTGGTCTAGGAAGGAGCTACCTGCGATGTGCACATTCGCCGATGCCCTGTCGAAACACGGGACGTTTGCATCAACTGCAATAGAATGCAGCGAGGGAGCGATGCGGTGTGAAAAAGAAAAGATGCAACCGCACTACCTAGTACCTAAGTATCTATTATAGATAGAAAGAAAAAAAAAATTCGCGCCGTCAAGCTTCGAACATGGATCTCCGAAAATCATTGCTACCTTTCTGGTTCGAAATATTCTTCATCCAACTTGAGCCTGTTCTTGAAGCTGCAAAAAAGGAATTAAAAAAAATCTTCCTCGCGTTTTTGTTGAGTGGGGACGCCAACAATCTCGGTACGCATCTAGACTTTCCCATCGCTCCACATCCAATTTTTACATCTCAACAGCTGCAACACACCCCGGACACTTTGAAAAATGCTTTATATACATAGCTACCACCGGAACTGTCATCGAAGCATAGATCAGGGCTTGTGGTTTAGTGGTATAATTTTCCCTTAGCATTTGCGTGCTTTACAGCATTGCGAGTACATGGGAAAGGTCCTGGGTTCGATTCCCAGCAAGTCCATTTCTTTTTGGGCTTCCGGGGGGGGGTGTTCCCTTGGTGTTGTGTGAATTGGGAGACGGGGAATCCGGACACCTCTCGGGCTGTGGCAGTGTCGATCAGACACCCCTCGCCGCTGGAAACATAGCGGAAAGGCCTAAATTCAATGGAGCTTTTAATCCCTTTTTTGTGTTGGGGCGGATGGGGATGCCCAGTGTGGCCGTGACTGTCTACCAGCCGCACTTCGCTAAGACATTTATGCGCATGACGAGAATACTGTGTACGTGAAGATCCATCTGGTGCATGGATGATCTGCTTGGTTCGTAAGCCCCGAGAAACCTGTTTTGGATCATCTTGCCGGAGAGCGCGGGCGAATAATCGATCGATGCCTCGACGTGAATAGTCTACAACGTCCATCTCTCCTCTCTCCTCTCGAGCGCCCTCGCCATCACATTGCCAAAGCCCGATACTGACGAGAGAAGAGTCGCGAGAAAACAGGCCATCGAGATGAGCCGTGGCGTGTCAAAGGTCCGATGGCCGTCGAGCAGACAGAGCTCCTTTTCCAGAAGCTTACCTAGGTACCCGTTTCTTACCTGACCACCTGCTGCTACTGCGAAGGACCTTTCGATCTTCGCAATTAATGTCTTGCGGCTGTCCACGCATGAGTGCGTTGGTACCCAAGTTCATCGCTGGGATCGATGGCAACTAGAGCTAATGCGCAAGTTTACACATGTGATTAGGCACAGGCCGCCTTCGTGAGGGCAGGTATGAGTCGGTGGAGTCAATCACCATTTTAAGCATTGACTTCGTATAGTACGAACAGAACAAAGAAGATGCTCCACTACTATAGCATTGCGGCACGTAGTTGCTCTTAGCGTATGTTGGACTGATAGCTTCGGGGTAGTAGTAGTATAGCATGTTCTCCAAAACGTTAAAGTTCAGTCATTGATCCAAGTACCCGTTCAAGCAAGGTTTGAAGAGACCTTCGTTCGACACGGAGAGTCTCTCATTGTTTTCGCCATGCCCGACTCACAACAAGAAGATCAGTCGGCGCAGACGTTCTAGACTGAGAACCCTTGAGTATCGCGCGGTCGCTGGTGATGCAGAGCGTCTTCAGGCTTCTGAAAAGAGAGTGGGTAACGTAGGAAGAAACAAGCTAGCTTCCATAAGCACGTGCCAGCGGAAGTGATCAATATTGCGAGAAAGGCGACCAGAAGGTCCCCGGACGACTCGAGAGGATCAGCGTGGGATCTTGAACCGAGCCACGAGACCAATCTGCACAGTATCCGAGTTGAACATCGCTGTCCTTCAAGGCACCTGGCAGAGGTGAGCGGAGACGTGGGAACTCTAGATCACCACTTTGTACAGGCTGCCAAGTCAACCCCAGGTAAGCTTTTGGGTAACTAGCAGACGACGTGTCAATCGATCTGTGCAAGTACATCTCGAAACCCCGCGGGCGCCATCGCAAAGCCTAAAACATCCTCGTGCAGGCGCAGCAGACAATTTCCAGAACGACAAACGTAGAGAGAGGAACTGGATCGTCGATTCGGTATACCTCACAAAGCTATCCATACAAGATACAATCGATATGTTACATCCCAAAGCGCCCATCTATATGCATTCCTATCCCCATCCCAAAACATACATTATCACCACAAGATGCCCACGTTTTCTTGTTCTCTTTTACATATCCCTACATCACCACGCTGTCGTATCAATTGCACATTTGCGGCTTACGTATTCCTGTCCTTCTGCTCCTTCTCGTACTTGGCAATCAACTCCCTCTGCAGCTGCGGCGGCGCCGGGCTGTAGTGGCTGAACTCCATCGAGAACTCGCCCTTGCCCTGCGTGCTGGCGCGCAGCTGCGAGGAGAAGCCAAACATGCTGTTCAAGCTGCAGTCGGCGTAGACGGTGAAATCCTCGGGGCCGATCTCGGTATCGTTGATGATGGCGTTGCGCTTGTTGAGGAGACCGACGACGCTGCCCTGGAACTCGTTTGGCGCGGTGATGGTCGTCTTCATGAGGGGCTCGAGGACCTGGGGCGCGCCCTGGGTGAAGGCCTTGCGGAAGGCTTGCTGAGTGGCCATCTTGAAGGATAATTCCGAGGAATCGACGGCGTGCGTAGCTCCGTCGTTGATGATCATCTGGGTGCCTAGCACTCTGTGGCCGAGCAGGGGTCCCTTCTGGGTCGACGCGTTGAAGCCCTTCTCGCAAGCGTACAGGAACTTCTCGGAGATGGTGCCACCGGTAATCTGCTGTTCAAACTTGTTCACACCAAGAGATTCTGCGGGCTCCATCCACCCAACTACACGAGCGAAATCTCCAGATCCACCGGTCTGCTTCTTGAGAGTGTGGTCGAAGTTGACACGCTTGGTCATGGTTTCGCGGTAAGCGACCTGCGGCTGGCCAGTCTCGCACTCGACCCGATATTCTCTGCGCATGCGCTCGACGTAGATATCCAAGTGGAGCTCACCCATACCCGAGATGACTGTCTCCTGCGATTCGGAATCAACGTGTACTCGGAAGGTGGGATCTTCACGGGTGAAGCGGTTCATCGCTTTACTGAAGTTGGGGGTATCCTTGGTGTGCTTGGGTTTGATCGATAGCGAGATAACCGGTTCGGGAACGAACATAGAGGTCTAATAGATTAGCACGTGGCGTTCAACACCTTGAAATACCACTCACCATTGTATATCCGAGAGAACCATCTGTGAAAGTATCTCCGGAGGCGCAGTCAACACCGAACACAGCGCAGATCTCACCAGCACCAATTTCTTGTACTTCCTCCATGTCGTTTGAGTGCATACGCACGATTTTTGGGATCTTGACCTTCTTGTCTGACCGCGCATTGAATACGTTCATGCCCTTTCGCAGCGTACCCTGGTATACTCGAATATATGTAAGCTGTCCGAAGTTGCCCTCTTCCAGCTTGAAGGCCAGTCCGACAAAGGGCAGAGAGTTGTACGACACCAGCTTAACGGGAGCTTCCGCACGCTTCTTGTCCAAAGCCATATTCTCGACCTCAGCGGGGTTTGGCAGGTAGTCGCAGACTGCGTTAAGCATCGGTTGGACGGACTTGTCAGCCAAGGCAGAACCCATGACCACAGGCGTGAACTTGAGAGAGATGGTCGCTCTCCGGATAGCGGCCTTGATCTGCTCATTAGTCGGCTCTTGCTCGTCAAGGAAGAGTTCGGCGATCTCATCGTCGACATCTGCCAGTGTCTCAATCAGCTTCTGCCTCTTCTCCTTGCAAAGCTCGACCATGTCGGCAGGAATCTCATCCGTCTCCCTGATGATCTCTCCCTTGGGTCCCTCGTTATAGATAGCCTTCATTCTGATCAGATCTACCACACCCAGGAATCCGTCCTCGCGGCCGATTGGTGCTTGAATCGCCGCAGCAGGTATCCTCAGCTTCTGGTTGATCTGCTCAACAGCCTTCCAGGGGTTCGCGCCCATACGATCCATCTTGTTCACGAAGGATATCCTAGGGATGTTGTATCTCCTCATCTGCCGATCAACAGTGATGGTCTGACTCTGAACACCGCTTACAGCGCAAAGAATCATAACCGCACCGTCCAGCACTCGCAGCGCACGCTCAACCTCAATCGTAAAGTCGATATGTCCAGGGGTATCGATCAAGTTGATGTGGTATTTTTCTTCCTTTCCATCTTCCTTCTTGATCCAATCACAGAAAGTAGCCGCAGACTGGATGGTGATACCCTTTTCACGCTCGAGGTCCATGGAGTCCATCTTTGCGCCGACGGCATCTTTGCCGCGCACTTCGTGTATGCTGTTGATGCGGCCGGTGTAGAAGAGAACACGTTCCGTCGCGGTGGTTTTTCCAGAGTCAATGTGCGCCTGTTGTCCTGTCAACGCTGCATCCTAAAGCGCCTCTTCGCACGGGCGTGGAGCTTCCTTGAACATACGGCGATACCAATATTGCGAACTTTCGATAGCCTCACAGCTTCGAGGGGATCTAGGTTCTCGACGATTGTCTCTTGCGTCAAGGTGCTAGGGTCTGAGGCTGCCTTCTCCAGTCTGTGGCGATTTAGCATCTGCTCCGCTTGCAACAACACTTTTCAGACTCACACTGCCGCCGCGGACTGCCATCTCCTCTGTCCCAATGTTCTCTGGCTGTTTTGCCATGCTTCCGTCCTTGTCCCACAGGTATAATGAGTCCGTGATACCGCCACGGTCGAGAGCGCGCATCGCGAGGGAATTCGAGCGGCCGATCGCGCGGAGGTGCGGAGGCAACTTTGGGCAAGCGACTGCGCCCGAGCGAGAGATTGCACACGCATCGTGGCCATTGACGGTCGGCCGGAAAAAGACCAAATGAATAAAAGAAAGGACGACGCTGAGGTCTGCTGTTGTGCTGCTCTCCAGAAGCACGCTCTCCACAAGAAAAGTTAGACCCTGGCAATGCGCAGTCACGTGACCAATGGTCGATCGATCCCTCTACCAGTGATTGGGCGCGTTTTGCATGCGAAAGCCATTTGTGCAGTGAGTCACTTCAAGAGGCAGGGTCAAGCTGCAAACCTGGTCCTGCGCAACAATATGAACTGAGTGGATTCGTTGTGATCCGGGGTATTGATCCTGTCCGTGACCGCGGACAGTCCGTAAAACAAGCCTTCTAGTACTCCAACGCAATGCATACAAAACAGACCTCGGCCATTAATAATGTGAGATTCACCGATCCCGGTCAGACTCTTCCCTGCTAGATGGCCGCTGAAGGCCAGTGGCCCTTCCGACGGCCTCGACACCCCTCCAGATCGCGGTAACGGCTGATGAGCCGGCATCCCTGAATGAGTTACTAAGCTCTCCAGAACGCTCTCGAGGCGTCCCTCGACTTCTCTCGACCCCGTCTTCGTCCCAATTGGCCTCAACATCAGCATTGTTAGGGTTGGGTGAGATGGGCAGCGGTCGCGAGGCTGATGGTGAATCATTACGGCTCAGAACAGCTTGCGCCTGCACGTCATCCGCAATTTCATCACTGAGTGAATGGCGGGACTCCAGTCGTGACAAAGCATGGTCATGGTAGGACTGGGACAGAGAGCGTACGACATCTCCTTTGCAGATGGGGCAGGTCCGTCGTCGAGTGACTAGCCAGGGCGTGCTGCAGTACATTAGAAACAATTCGACAGGTTTCAGGGCTTGACTTACATGCAGTCTGCGTGGAATTCATGGCCACACGGCAGGCTCATCACTTGACTAATACCATCGACGTACTCTTCCAAACAGACAACACACTCTCTTTGCCGGCCACCGTACTTGCGCCTCCAAGCGGCCAATCCCGACTCTCGTTTCTCTTCTTCCGGTGTTCGATGGACTGGGGGGGCCGAGGATGATGGCGCTGGTGCTTCAGGCTCGGTCGAAGATTGAGGTCGCGACGGCGGCGATGTGGACGGCGGCGGCGCATGTTGAAGAAGTGGAGTACTGGGCGAAGAAGCGTTTGGGGTGGCTGAAGGGCTGCTGTTGCTGATCGTGTGATAGGTGCGGACAGGAAGGCGGTCGACGAGTGACTTGGGAGCTCGCCAGCGCCGACGCCGGATACGGGACCGAAGGAGGAGTAATGCGTATACGACAGTCAAGGTGACAAGAGGACTGACAACTAGGACGAGTAACGTGTCGAAGAATGGAGATGTCGACATATTCGTAGGGGTGAGTGTCACCCAGAGACCTTCGTGCGGGCCGGCTGGTTTACTGCCTTCGGGTTGTTTGTTCGCGGAAGACGTGGTGCTGCTTTCCTTCTCTTCAACCTTGACTTGATTCAACCCCGTGGGTTGAGTCCCGTCTGGGGTAGTCTCAGCTGACGAGGTACTAGCAAGAAGGGCGGGATCACGCCAGTCTTGCTCACCGATGATGAAATCTTGTGACGTTTGCGTAGCCGCGACCTGAACTGTCCTGGTCATTGATTTTGCCCGGCCTGCATCTTCGCGGTTCGCCCAGTTCAAGTTGCCGCTATTAGGAGGCCTACGAGTGGCATCTTTCGAAGAAATGCCGTTGGAGAACTTGATGCCAAGTCCGTCTAAGATGGTGCTGAGCCAGCCCGTTTCAGACGAGCTGGCCCGTTGAGTCTGTTTGGGCTTTACCGGCGGAATGTCTTCTTTTCTTTCACGATTTGTACCTGACCGTGCGCTCTTGGGCAGTTGCGGCTTCGTGGTATCATCTGACAACGAACCATGGAGCAATTCTCCTGTAGGCAATAGCGACGATAGCAGGTGGGCGGTAGTGTGCGACGTGAATAGAGCTGGTATGGTGACGTTGGACGCATCGCCACGGGCGTACATTCGAACGAGAGCTCCTCCACGCTGGTCGTCTCCGACTATCAGCGCCATGCCACCACGTTTCTGAACCCATTTGACTTTTTCTAAGAAGCCACATCCGCCGCGTTTGAGCAGGACGACCTTGCCTGCGATCTCTGCAGCTTGTTGGAGCGACTCGATGTCTGCATGTTCTGGTGTCTTTCCAACACGGTACTTCGGTAGAAGTGGTAGCCTTGGCTGAACGTGGTCATCTGTTCCGTCGCTGTCGGCAAGAGATCTCTCGGCAACATCAACGGCTCCGTGAGGCTGCTTCGTCAACGGGTTCCTGCTTTTCCCCGCAGTGTTCGTTTCCTTGTGCCCAGCACCGGAGGTAGCTTCAGGCGTATCCTCGGACCCGTCCCAGCCCGGGATATCGCTGCAGCCCAGCTCACCACCCTTCCCCATGGACTCTTGTCCGAAGCCACTTCCGATCCATAGCTGGCCGCTGACGCTCTCCGAAGGTAGCGAGGGCCCAAAGGCAGCAGGACGAGCAAGGAAGAAGGTAGAGTTGTCGTCGGTGAGGCTAATGATGGCGGATGGAGGAAAGAGCGAGCCAGGCAACGCGAAGGAGAAGAAGCTCTTGAAAGTGTCCTTGTCTTTGGCAGGCGCGGCGCTGCTGCGTGGCTCATCAACCTGCGAGCCAAAGAAGAGGTATAGCAGTAATGTGAGGGTGATCAAGCTGGTCGCTAGCGAGAACAACAGGCGAATCGGGCGCATGGTGGGCGGCGGCGGCAGCGATCAACGGGACTGTGTGGGGTGGGTGAGAACAGCAAGATATGCTGAAGCTCTACAGCGGTACGCGCATCCGGCAGACGCCTTCCGGGACGCTGGCGAGCGCGAAGGCACGGTGCAGGGTGGTTGCGAGTCGGCAGAGAGCAGGCGGGGAGGTGGATGATGCGGTAATGTGACGGGCGGGGGCGATGGTCTGACCAGCAACGGGCATGCGAATGCGAAGAGGCGCACGCGCAGCAGAGAGGTCGAGGAGCAAAGGGAAGAGACGGGGGAGAAGCAAGGACACCAGAGCAGAAGGGCGTGCGGCAAGAAGGCTCGTGGTGTTGTTGCTCTCTGACCACCGTTGGGCTCTTCTCGGCCGCTCGCCGCTCGCCGCCCGCCGCCTGCCCGCAACGGAACCAGTACCTAGGTACCTAGGCTAGACGGGTAAATACTGCACATTGGCGCCGCATTTGGACGTCCTCTTGCCTCGACCAACGTACCTAGTACCTACCATGGCGCTGCTCCACGACGGCGTGAGAAGTCGGCACTGCGGATTGCCAACTTTGATGCATGCCTAGGTATCGGTAGGTACCTACCTATGTGGCACACTGATTTGGCGAGTGGCATGATGATTTGGAGAATCCTGCGCCTCCCCCGCAAGCAGCTGGACGCAGCGAGACACACTCAAAGGCACACGTACCTAGGCCCACACGTAGCCTCGCCTTTGAACACCTCCCACCATCATTGTGTCCGCCGTTGAACGCCTCCCACCATCATCGTGTCCGCCGTTGAACGCCTCCCACCATCATCGTGTCCGACCTCCTCACTCAGCATCGCTCTCCTGATAGCTGACCGTGTCGCAATATACGATAATACGACACTGGGTAGGTAGGTATACATGCTGGAGAAGCCTTCTAGCAGACCTTCATACTGCATTGTGCGGCACCCTGGGACAAGTCGAACGACTACAGTAAGACAGAAGCCCGGCCAGTCCCAGACATCAACCTCCTGGCTGCCTTTGGCGAAGAGACCCGAATGGCAGCATTCGACAGCACCAACCTGCAGATGCAGCACGGTCCATGATAGGTAACATGGCTGGCCTGGCTTCCCTACCATCTTCTCCGAGCAAGTGCTTAAGTGCCTGCCGCCGTGGATGCTTCTCTTCGTGCCTGTATCGTGCCTGCATCGTGCCTGCTCATCTTCGTGCCTGCCGCCGTGCATCCTTCTCCTCGTGCCTGCATCGTGCCTGCCACTTTCCTTTCCCTATCGCGTTGCGTCATGTTTGCCCTTGTCTTTCCGCTTCAACTTGGACCGTCCTCTCCTCCTCTCCCCCATACCTTTCTTTGGCACAGTACACACCTAGCCTCTGAGTTGTATCTGCATTCATCGTCCCTACAACCTATCCTTTCCCTAGCATTCCATCCTTATCATTCTATTTGGCCTGTTTCTCTCTTTTTTAAACCCCCCGTCTCGGACGTTTCCGTCAGCGATTTCGCACCACGACTATTAGTACTCGGCCCTTTACCATAGGTACTCCAACCATGAACAATGTTAACAGGCCTGCCGAGAGCTTCATGGTCTTCCCAGGAATGAAGGCGACGTACACTGAGGATCCGAACCGCCCTGGCGAGAAGCGCCTACCGGGCTTCTCGTGGCTTCCAAACAGGGTCCGCCATCTGATCATCTCGATGCTGGGCGAGTTTGTCGGTACTGCGCTTTTCCTCACCTTCGCCTTTGCTGCCACCCAGGTCGCGAACACGCCCCCCAATGATAGCATCGACAGCCCCGCAAGCACTTCCACGCTCCTATACATCTCTTTGGCTTTCGGCTTCTCGCTGCTTGTCAACGTCTGGATCTTCTTTCGCATCAGCGGAGGGCTCTTCAATCCGGCCGTGCGTGTCCGTTTGGTCTGCCTCATCAGCTCCACTGACTGAAAGATAGGTTTCGGTAGCTCTTGCTCTAGTCGGTGCTATCGGCTGGGCGAAGGCATTTCTGCTCATCATCGCCCAAATTGTGGGAGCGATTGCCGCAGCGGCTGTGGTATCTGGCCTACTTCCGGGTCCCTTGGCAGTTCGGACCACGTTGAGCGATGGAGTCTCGGTTACACGAGGCGTTTTCATTGAAGCGCTCTGCACTGCTGAGCTTATTTTCGCCATCTTCATGCTGGCTGCAGAGAAACACCGAGCAACATTCCTTGCCCCTATAGGAATAGGCCTTGCCCTTTTCATCGCTGAGTTGGCTGGTTAGAAAACTCCTTGAACCTTTGCTCCTCTTTATGCTGACGCTATACAGCTGTCTTCTTCACTGGAGGCTCTTTGAACCCAGCTCGATCTTTCGGTCCCGACGTCGTTCTCGGAACATTCGACGGCTATCACTGGATCTACTGGATTGGGCCCCTTATCGGGGCTGTCATTGCTGTGCTCTTCTACCGGCTGATCAAGTTCCTCGAGTATGAGACAGCCAATCCTGGTGCCGACGACGATGGGCGCGAGATTCAGTACGATGACCGATATGCTGAGGAAGAGGCCAGAACTTCCCGACGAGCAGGTAAGTCACTCATTCACGTACATGAGGGAGAAATGCTCATGCTAACAGGGCCTTAGTGCGTGCGACAACCGACGGCACGCATGAGCCTGACCTCCTCCCTCCATTCCATCCTCTGAACAGGCCAGTCTCTGGACTGCAAAAACCATCTCTCCCACGTTATCATATGAACGGTGACGTTTCGACTGAATTGGGTGCGATTCCACTTTCAGACCTGCCCAACAAACCTTCTGCGACTTTCCAGCATGGTGGTGATGGCCATTATTCTATTGATCATCCCAACGAACGACCCCGCGCCCAGCACCTTCCGGGATCTTACTCGACGCGCTCACGCTCACAACCCTACTCTGAGTCCCATTATGACGACGCATCGGAGCAGAGCTATCGCAGCGGTCCTAGCGTTGAGTCCGGAGACTCGGATAGCAGTTCAAGGTCTGGCTTTTGACATGAGGACACATCGATCGATCCAGATTGCATCGAGGGCTACCTGTACTATCCCCTCTGTTGGGCACCGCATTTCGTGCTCCGCGCCTGCTTTTGCCCTTAGGTCAGATACAGAAGAGTGGTCAGATGGTCTTTTCATCAAGAATTAGGTACCCTTGGGGTCCTCGTGGGTTGTTCGATGTGAATGCAATCAATACTCCTGGCGCTTGTCTTTACCCTCAAGTGGTTCTTTCAAGCCATCCCTATGTTCGTCTGAGCTCCTTCATTTACTATGTACATCCACTTCCCCCTAGCGTCCTCCTGAGCACGAATATGCTTTTTCGGGCTCCCTCATGCTGCACATTGCCAATTGGGTATCCTGGGGTAACACCACGTACTCAATTTTTTTTCTTTCTTACATGACGCTCACTCTTCGATCACGCAAATACATCCAACGGGAATGCATTTGCCATAGCCTGGTATCCAGCCACGTTTGGATGCAACCCGTCGCCTCCGTTGTATTTACTATCCATCTTGGTCGGATCCCCCTTGTTCTCAATAGCGCCGGCGAAATCGACAACAAAGTCAAAGTTCCCCTTCGCCTTGATGAAGTCATTCACCTGCTTACGCGCCTGCTCATGCCCAACACTGTAATAACTATTCCCGCCAAACGGCGTGATCGTACCGCCAACCGTCACGAACCCAGCCTTCTTCGCATCCGCCGTGATCTGCTTGTACGCATTCGTCAAGGCGCTCGCAGACGCGCCGCTGCCGAGGTCATTGACGCCTTCGAAGATCATCACGTATTTCACGCCGGGTTGCTCGAGGGCGTCGCGCTTGTAGCGAGAGAGTGCCGTGGGACCGAGACCCCCTGATAGCACGGCGTTGCCCCCTGCAGCTTGGTTTCCGATGGCGATGTTGGTGTGGTTTGTCGTCTGGAGGCGAGCGAGGAACAGGTCGGGCCAGCGGTTGTTCTTGTTGTCATCCGAGCCGCGGCCGTCGGTGATGGAGTCGCCGATTATGATCATGCCCGAGGTAGTAGTCGGCACGGAGGCGTGGACGGCGGAGACGAAGTACCAGTGCACACTGCTCGTTCCGCTGATCGTCGTGGTGTTTACTGCGTTCCCTTTTACGAACCAACTCGTCGTCCGGCTACCGGGATGTCCGGTGATGCTGCTGCCGCTTTGGCCGGCCTGGCTGTAAAGACTCACGGCGATGTTCTGCTGGGCTTTGACCTCGAAGGCGATTTCGTCGCTGACTACGACCTGGCCTCGAGGCACCGTGAAAGAGGCCTTTCCGCCAACGGTAATGGCTGCTAGGGGCGAGGCTTCGATGCTGGACACGCCTGCCGCGCCGCCAGCTGGGAGACCAACTGAGGCGGCGGTAATGGGGAGATCGGAGCCTCCGAACGTATTCGAGATTGCGATCTTGATCTTTGGCGCGCCGACGGTCATGTGCAGGGTTTGGCGGAGAGTGGCATCTTTGAGGACGCCGCCAGAGGCGAATTGGGACGGGGGCATGTTGCTGGATTCCACGAGTTGGGGCATGCTGGTCCAGGCTGTGACCCAGTGGTTTCCATCCTGACGGTTGTCGAGCGCGCGGGCGTCGAGGGCTGAGAACAAGAACGCGAATACCGCGAAGGCAACTGGGAGCCGCGAAGCTATCATGTTAGGATCAGTGGTTGCAGAGCTCCCCTCACTACCACCTCGCTGAGAGCGGCAGCAAGCTATATATGGGTCCCAGTCATGTGAGCTCATTTATCACTGCAATTTGGGGAAGTGCACAGAGCCGCGATCCGATAGTGAAGGTGCTCCACAATATGCGTGGAGCGAGCAGTATGCGTACATACGATGTAGTGATCCGCGTCGTGTTCGAGGCTAATTAATATCGCGGTTCATGTATAGGTAGTCATGCTAACCGGATGTAAGAAGCCCAATCGATCGCCATTGGGAACAGAACTCCATTTGCCGAGAAGAAATAGCCGGATTGAGTACTTTGGAATTCCGATTCCGTGGATGGATGAAAGCTTGTGTGGTACTACGTCATGGTTTCAAGGGTATCGTGGTATCTGGATATAGAGAGCAGGATAGGTGTGACTTCATTTCGACGGAGAAATACGGAGAAATACAGTCGCGAAATGCAGACCCACAGCTTGCACAGGCAATGTATCGAAAGGTTCTGCGGCGTAATCAAAGGGTATACAGTACCGGGAAATAAGGGTGGGTTCTGAATAGCTTCTCCTGGGTAACAACACACTATGTAGTTTTTCACGTTTGACGAGGTATTGGACTGATGATAGCCGAAAAACCGACAGATCGAAAGGGGTGATTCTATAAAGTCATAGATACGGGGACTGGTAGTGATGGTATAGTAAGTGACGGTGTACCTATACGTAGATGTCGTGTTGCATTGACCCGTCGGAGAAATTGCAAATGTCGTGCTGCACTTTCACGGTATTGAGGCTGTCTTCCATGGTGCAATTCGACAGCATGCAGGCTGAAAGTTCTGTGAGAGCTCTGCGTTCTTACATTGGCAGTCAAAGTCGCCCAGAGCGCAGCCAGTAGAAGGCACAGTCCTGAAGAGGCAAGCCAGCTGCGAGACCAATTAGTCTGTACGCTCATTGACAGATTCCAACATGCTAGAAATCCGGGATACTTACACCACACGGCGGTATGTCGTTGATTGAAAAAAAAAACCCCCCCGTAAGTTCAGATTAGGCATGCGCTCCATTGAGAGCTACAACACCAATACTACTCAACCATATAGACAAGACAGCTAGCAACAGTCTTCGCGGCTTTATTTCCACTGAAAAGGTGAAAAACATGCACCACCAGGACATGGCATTGATAATTAACTACTGCATCGGACTTGGGATCAGACGGCATAAGTCCATGTTCCCAAATAACATTGCCACATACGAATTTGGAATCTCGCGAAGCATAGCGCGAACCTTAGGTACCTACCTAGGTACCCTGCGTCGATCGCGGAGCATGAACGTTTCGAGCGAGTCGCAATAGCCGGACGCAAGTAAAAGGCATGCCTCCTATTAGTGTAACTCGTACAATCTAGGTTCGTGTCGGCTGTCAGCGGGGCACATCCATAGTCTGTTTCCATGGAAAGTTCAATATGGTTGCTCATCTTGGATTTACTCAACGTACAATGCGTTTCAAGATTCTCAACCACTCAGGGGATCATACCTACCTCAACGACCACCGGCGTCAAAACACATCATCCCACAGCGCTGCCTATGGCACGGGCAAGGCTGCCTGAAAGACATCTGAGTGCAATTGTCGGACGACGACGATTTCGTCCGTAACGTTTGATTGTACAGGTTCAGGTACAATGCGCTGCGTAATGACCCAAGAGAGCGACGCTCATTGGTCGGCGAAGCGATGTACGACAGCTCCGTCAGTTGCAACCCGGCTCCGAGCCTCCAACACCTTATGGCCGTCCTCATACTCACCTGCTGGCACCTTGAATAAGAACTTAGGATCTCCCCTCGCATCACGATGAGACCTGAACACTATTCCCGCGCCTGTCGCACATGAGGCTGTGATCAGACCTATCCCTACAGCCAATTCAGCCCAAATTCGAGCATCTTCTACAATTATGGCGTCCGAACATGGAATGGTTACAAAGAACATCGTCGTTCTTGGTGGCTCTTATGGCGGCATCTCCATCGCCCACTACTTCTTGAAGCACATCCTGCCAGCACTTCCCCAAAAGCAGGAGTACAAGGTCGTAATAGTCAGTGCAGCTTCGGAAGCAATGTGCAGGCAAGCTTGTCCTCGGGCTCTCATTTCGGATGATCTTTTCCCACAGAACAAGCTCTTCGTCAGCATACCGAAACAGTTCGAGCAGTATCACCCAGGTCAATTCGAGTTTATCCACGGTTCTGCTACGTCTGTTGATCACGAGGGACGCGTAGTCATCATCGGGTCAGCAGCCAACAGCCAGACGCAAGTACTCGCCTATCATGCTCTCGTTATCCCCACCGGCGCTTCTACGCCTTCTCCATTATTCGGTCTCAATGTCGGCGACGAGAAAAATCTGCGCGAGGCATGGGAGGAGTTTCGCAATGGACTGGAAACAGCAAAGAGCATTGTCATTGCAGGTGGAGGGCCGGCTGGAGTGGAGACCGCAGGCGAGCTAGGCGAGCATCTCAACGGTCGTGCTGGCTTCTTTAGCTCGAGGATCGAGAACCCCAAAGTCTCAATTACAATCGTAACATCGGCGAAGCACATTCTCCCTCACCTAAGACCCTCCATCGCAAAGACCGCGGAAGACCACCTTACCAAAGTGGGCGTGACTGTCATCAAGAACAACAGAGTTGTCAGCGTGAACCCCAACAACGCTGGAGTGAGTACAGACAAAATTGCGTCTGGAGCTCTTCTCAATCTCAGTGATGGGACGAATCTCCAAGCCGACCTCTTCATTCCCGCGACTGGCTTCAGCCCCAATACCAAGTTCCTTGCCAAGGACATCCTGGACTCGTCTACCAGTCAAGTAGATACCAACCCATCCACTCTTCGCGTCGACAAAGCCGGTCCTAGAATCTATGCCATTGGCGATGCGTCCAACTATGCCCGAGCTGCTGTGCACAGCATCATGGCCGCAGTACCCGTCCTCGGCACGAACATGAAACGCGATCTTCTACTTGAAGCTGGCGTACCAGAGAGTCAGATGCCTGCTGAGAAGGTGTTCAAAGAAGACAGGAGAGAAACGCAGTTGGTGCCCATTGGGAAGGCAAAGGGCGTGGGAGCGGCAATGGGATGGCGTCTTCCTAGTTGGCTGGTGTGGCTTCTCAAAGGACGGGACTACTGGCTTTGGACAGTCGCGCCGGTATGGAGTGGAAAGCAGTGGGCAAAGGAATCTTAGGTCAGTGTGTACATAGGTACCTACTGGAGCAAAGACAAATGTTGCATTGCTCCTTGTGGGGTAACCCAGTGCACTCGTGGGTTTGTCCAGACAATGTATATTAGCACACCTAGTCTGAATCAAGACGTATGGTAGAGAGGAAGAGAGCAAGAAGAGAGCAAGAAGAGAGTAAGAAGAGAGCAAGAAGAGAGCAAGAAGAGAGTAAGAAGAGAGTAAGAAGAGAGTAAGAAAAGAGTAAGAAGAGAGCAAGAAGAGAGTAAGAAAAGAGTAAGAAGAGAGCAAGAAGAGTGCAAGAAGAGTACAAGAAGAGTGCAAGAAGAGTGTAAGAAGAGTGCAAGAAGAGTGTAAGAAGAGAGCAATCGATATAGCTAATAGCTATGACTGTTCTGGGCGAACCAGGCTCTAGGATAGGCGGCTACCTCGGCTCGTTCCGAGTACGTCACTAGCGGCGTCTGCCCTTTCCAAAAAATTATCTCGAAGCCAAGAGCTCTGCCCACCCACGCGACGCCGATTTCGCCAAAATGCTCACCGAGCAATTCGTCGCGTCAATTTCTGCCCAGACAAAGGCAAATACGGGAGTGACCAAAGACGCGGGTATTTTTCTGCACGAGTTCCAGCCGCTGGCCGCCCAGCGCCATGTCTTCAAGAAGAGCGCATCGGCGCAGCATGGGCTTGCCGTGAGCAGCTCGCATGTCTTTGCGGCCCAAGATGGAAAGGCCGTCGTCCATGTGTACAGCCGGGAGAAGGGAAACCAGGAGGCCATGATACCGTTTCCAGAGCGCATACACAGCATTGCGCTTGCGGCCAAAGACACGGTGCTGCTGATGGGCACTGAGAGTGGCCGAGTGTTGGCTTGGGAGGTTCGTGGACGTCCTATGTCATGTGCCTTGAGAAAATGCTGACGGCCTTGAAGATGTGCTCCGGACGCCTGGTGTCGACGTCCACCTCCCATCTCCAGCCCGTTACGTCCCTCGCCGTCGACCCCACCTCCAGCTTCTTCCTGTCCGGCTCCCCCGATGCCATGATTCACGTCTGGGCCCTTCCCGCCATCCTTTCTTTCTCGCCCGACACATCGCGCTCGCCTGTGCATACTCTTTCCACCCATCGCGGCCCGATTTCGTCTATCACATGCGGTCATAGCCCCAGCAGTGCCAACATCGCCATATCTACGTCTGAAGACAGGTCGGCTATCGTATGGGATTACCGCAATGCGCAGTTGCTCCGAACGTACTTGCTTCCCGAGCTTCCACAGGCTTTGACCCTTGATCCCGCCGACCGTGCCTTTTATCTAGCTTACGGAGATGGCAGTCTGCAGACGTTCGACTTCTACGACGACATGCAGAAGCCCACTTCGACCGACACCCTCCGAGATGCAGCTTCGTCGCACCGTCCCATACAACCTTCGCCTCAGACAAGGTTCGATGCTGAATCACAGAAACTGGGTGCAGCTCTGTCTTTGAGCTTGAGCTGGGATGGGCAGACACTACTCTCGGGACACGCATCAGGCAAGATTGCTGTATGGGATGCCGCCAAGGGCAACTACGTATCGACCGTGACGAACCTGCCTGGGCCTGTAACTAACTTGGAGTTCCTTGAGCCCATCGGGTTCCCCACTGCTTCAGAGCCAACCCTGAAAATGCAGACTGTGGTGAAGCCCAAGCAGGACAGCGCTGTATCTGGTGGCAATGCTCTGGTCCCACCAAACTACACCTTGACTATGCAACTCAATGGCCAGCTACGAAGGCCAGCTATATCCGCAACAGAAACAGTGACTAAGAGGGCCGCTTTTGAGGAAGCTCTGGTACATCCCAGCTTTCCACAGGCTATGCTCGAAGCCAGTCTCGCTGAGCTTGCGACATGGAATGCCCCGTCGACATCAGGAGCAGGAATAGCTCCAGCTGCCGACTTCCTGTCGTTGAAGGATACCGTAGGTACAGAAGACATGCAGGGCGTGTCTAACACCAATGAGGTCCAAGAACTGAAGAAGCAGCTTGCCAGTCAGCAGCGTGTCCAGAAAGTCACTTTCAAACAGCTATCGGACTTGCGAGAGGAAAAAGAATACCTACTCAGCGAGGAACGGAAGCGCTCGCAAACTGCCCGGGGCAAGGCCAAGGCGAAGAACAATCTCGCGAACGGAAGCACCAGCGACGTGGAAATGAGCAACAACACCTCGGGCGAGTCAGAATCTTCCGATGACGACTCCTCTTCCGATGGCGAATCTGAAGCCGCTCCTTCGGAATGAGGGAGTCCCGGTAAAAGGTAAAGCGTACTGTTCCTGCGGCTCGGTACGAGTTTGCCCACCCCAGACAAGTTCCCGGCAGGTCGTCCGTGCTTCAAGGTATCGACGACGTTTTGAGAGCAAAAGCGCATATGGTTGAAGGTACTCGAGCTAGATACTACCTGTGCTACCTTTGCCCTTTGGTCCATACATGTGGATAGATGCTGTACCGAAGTCGACCTGCAGGCCACCATGTTTGACGGTCTTTCCCCGGCGCTGGATCATCGAGAGCGCACAGGTCGAAGCCTTGGACTTATGTATCACAAACCCGATGCGAGACTCGCAAACGAGGCTCACGAAGCCCTAGAAGCCTCTCGTTAGTAATGCCTCTCCGCTTTGAAACCCGGGCTTCCCCTCGTCTCTATCACAAACCGCCCGCCCAGCCAGGATCCCGTCCCCAGCTCTTCTAAACATGAAATACGCCGCCAGCGCCCAAGCTTCCTCGCCTCACTCTCCAATTCCCACCATCCCAGGTGTATCCCTTGGCGACGGCCGTGTCTCGGAAGCCGCAAGCCGCAGCATACGCTTCTCTTCGTAGTTCCGATGCCTCGTACCAGCAGCGCCACGAGTGGACACGGAACACAGGGAAAGCGGGGTAGCATGTCGTGTCGGCGCAGACAAGGTGCGACCCTTGACGAACCAGATGCCCGTCATGCGTTCAGCTCGATGGGCGCGGGCGTGATCTGCTGAGCAGGCGTGTTGCTGCGTGGCGCAGATTGCGCCGATGCCGTGCTACGGGCGAAAGACTGGATCTTGTGGGCCACGGCGCCTGGTCGTGCAGAGGGGGAGCTTCTGCCCGTTTGATGCTAGATGGAACGAGAGGGAGGGGCGCAAGGGAGCCGGCCATGTTACGATGGGGGAGGGGCCAGCATGACCGGACCAGATCTGATCTGACCGGATCGTCTTGCGGCCCGCATCTGCAACGTACAGGCTCCGCACGGGCTGTAGATAGAACCACTTTCATAGCCGCCGAAGCCAAGCCCCTCCACTTCTCCATCGCGCGCACAGGAAAGACGGTGAACCGCCCGCGATCTCTGCGATTAGCCGTGGAAGCTTCCGTGCAGACGGACGGGGGGGGGAGGGGGGAGGGGGGGGGGTGGCCGCCGGGCTGCGTGCATGTGGCCGGGCCTGCCCAGTGCATGCTGCGCGTGATGGCACACACGTACTTACAGTTTTCTGCCTCAACATGCTTTGTTTTTTCTTCTGCTCGTGTCCCATGTCCGTGTCCCCTGTCCCAGGTCCCCGTTTTACCGCACCGTAGCCGCCCGCTGTAGGTAGGTACCTGCGCTCCGTTGCCCATGGCCACCCTGTGTAGGTAGGTAGGTGGGGTAGGTAGGTACCTAGGTAGGTAGGTAGGTAGGTTGCCCTACGTACGTACCTAGGTACTTTGGTCTTGGCTGCAGCGTCGCCCGAGTCAGTCGACGCTCGGGATGCATGCTTCACGAATTTCCAACCTTCCGTCACCCATGCGGGAACGGCCAGGAACTGGTGCAGCGTGCAGGGGTAGGTACGGTACCGTCAGCGACTTCCTGCAGTGGGTGGTGCTAGGATGAATGTACTGCTGTCAGCACCTCGGACGAAGGCCCCGCGCGCGCGCTCTGTCTCTCCCTCTCTCTCCCTCTCTCGTTCTGCCCCCAGAACGAATGGCCCAAGCGGAGTACGAGTCTGGATATGAGTACTTGCAGAGCCGCTCGGAGGTGGAGAAGCGCTGCGTCCCCGTCCCCTCAGCACTGGCAGCACGAAGGTCCACTGTACCTAGTGGCGCCAGCCTGACTATTGAGACGTTCCAGCAGTCAGCCAGTGCACAAGAGATCGAGCTCTAAGACATGTAATCAGCGGCGCAAGATGAACGGTGTAAACTAATGGGGTACAATGCACGGTCAAAGACAAGTTGATCAGATGAGGTAGCATAGCAGGTCGATGGTATCGAGCTACTGTGGTGTGATTTTGTATTTTCTGGCAGCTCTCTAGTTCCTATCTAAACTTTCCGCATCCGTTTCATTAGACCTGTGGCACGTACGCTGACGGTCATGTCGACAAGATTCGAGTGACAGCGCCAGCCATGCAGCGCTCACCTAATGCCTCGCCCGTGATGCTTCTTCGTTCTCTTTCGCCCATGCCTGTGATTCGATCTGGCCAGCGGTATCCGAGTCGCTGGTATGCTACCTTTCCCAAAGCCTTGAGCCTCCTGGAAATATCCGTGACTCGTGTGTTGAGTCTATGGCGCAGAGCGAATAGAACGAGTGTCCGGGAAGACTCAACTCGAGGCAGACATTGCTGAATCTCTGAACTCCGTGATGCGATCCCTTGGTATGCTAGACTGCCATTCGCGCGCCTGTAGAGATGGAACGGCAGCTGAGTGATAAGGCTTGATAAGACCATGAAAGACCGCGCATACCAGATATTCGTTGAAGTGTGGAGACGGCTGTGATTAAACAAAATAATGTTGATGAATGTATACCCTAGAGAGATTTTGCTAATACGTGTATGTTCAAGTTGCCCGTGGAGGTCGATAGTCTTGGTCGTAACTTCATCATCCTCGCGGGAGGCTGCTTGCAATCTGGTGTGAAGTAAAGCAGACGTCCGCCCAGGGGTTTGCTATAGAAACAGATCCGAAATTTGGATAATAATGGTATCGTCGTTAGTCATGGTAAGATTCAGGCCATGGAGGCAGGAAACAATGCAGGTACTGAAAACGAATAGTGCATGAACGCCGGCGCTGGTCGCTGAAATGTCGCAATGTACCTCCGGATGGTCAAGATAGAAAGACGCACCCCAAAGAAAGTCGTGCTACTGCGAGACGGACTTGTGTTTCCCCTTGTTGCCTGTCCGATACTCATGAGGGGACCATTCCTCAGGCTGGAAAGACGGGTTCATGAAGTGGCAGGTATTGAAATGCGAACTATGCCGGTCAGTAGACGCAGGACAAGGTAGAGTGGAGCAAACTCACTTCCGGAAAATATTTGTCTGGAATGGCAACGCATCACCGATGCCAAATCCCGGCTCTAGTTCGTACATCGAAGGCCTGAAAGGTCCTCCCCGCTCAACTGTGATAGGTGTTCGATCTATGCTGACCGGCGGGGGCGGAGCTGAATGGAACGGAAGCGACACGGGCTGCTGTTCCATCTGCAGGCTATGATGGCTTGCCGGACTCTGGTGACTTATCGGGCTTGCGTGCAAGGGCGACATATACTCCCCAGGGACAGATACAGGTGCCACTGGAGCTGGTGGGGCAGGTGCATATGGCTGGACAGGGGTGATCTGAGGCTGCGGGGCCGGGGTCGGATCAAAATCGTACGTAGCAGGCCAACGCTGTCCGAAGCTTTGATCCATGGTCTGGAAGCGGTTGTGCGAGTACATGCCGGGAATCATAGACAGAAGATTGGCGTCGGGTGAAGCTGCTTCGAAACTGTGGCTGTTGCTATACGCGAGAGCCACATGTATTGGCGCTTGCTGAGGAGGGGCCGGCAAATCCTCCGCCTTGTAAAGGATGTCATAGTGGCCAGGTCGGTAAAGCAGCCGGATCATGGGCAAGAGGCCGCTAAAGTTCATCGGCTGCGAGATTGCGTGGGCATTGACCTCCTCGCCGATGGATCGGTCCAGGTAAAGAATCTCAAGGCCAATGCCGGCCGGTTTAACGAGAGCTTCCGAGAGCGCAGCAACGGCCACGTCGTCAATTTCACAGAGGGCAGCTTCGATGTTCTGAGAGCAGTAGGTCTTGACGTCGGTCTGGAGGTAGTTTTGGTACTCATCCGCGCGCGACTGGATCCAGGCACTGGCAAGGAGCTGGTTGGGTTAGTGCAGTCATCAGAGAGGTGGTCCGGGCCAGCACGCACCTTGACATATGTGATGATGGCCATCGACACGGCCATGTCGTTGAAGGCTTCGAGAAGCAGATTGGCGCCGTTGCCCACCTGCAGCGAGGCACCCAGCTTGCGGAGCAGATCGTAGGCCTCTTCGGCGAAGTCGATGTAGACATGTTCGGAAAAACCAGCCAGGTTCAGGAGGTTGTTCATGGAAATCAGGCGTGCCTCCTCCACGTCGAACTTGGCGACATCGGCGACATGCAGCAGGGCTTCAAAGTAGCCAAAGGCGATTGCTGCCAACATTGGTCAATCACGTAACGTCACGGGGTGGCGTGGGAAACTCACCTCGCCATCCGCAGTGGCCGTCGCCGCGGCAGGTGCGGAAGAAGGCATACTTTGCGGGCAGTGCCTGGGTCTTGATTCTGTAGACGGGGTCTGCATTCGCGTATTCGGTCGCGATGGCACTGCTGCTCTGGCGGTCGCCAACAAGCGGGCCCTGCAAGCAATCGTCAGCGCGGCCCCACGGGCGGTGTTGATGGAGCGCTACTGACCGTAACCTCCGGCTCGTACTCGTTGCTGAGCTTCTGGAGCTGAGCAAACTCGTCTTCGGGAGTCAGGAAGGGCGCGTCCGTCATGCTGGAGGTTTGGTTGTAGTGGAAGTGGCCCGCGTGTGGGTGTTGGTAGCGGACGGAGGCTAGCTCCGGCGGGCGGAAAGGCAGGTGCGGCGCGGCAAACGCGAGAGCTGATTCGTGGTAGCGGGCTGGGGCGTGACGGTAGGCCTGGAAACCTCCCGACATGGCCATCGTGGAGTACTCGGCGTGCTGTCGATGCGCTCGTCGCAGGCGGGGCGGGACGAGAGGGCAAGGGCAAGGGCAAGGGCAAGGGCTCTGAGCTGCTCTGCTCTGCTCTGCTGGCGGCGGGCGGCAGGCGGCAGGCGGCAGGCGGCGGGCGGCGAGCGACGAGCGTCCCTGGTTTCGTAGGTAGGTAAGTAGGTAGGTAGGTAGGTAGGTAGGTAGGTAGGTAGGTCGGTCGGTAGGTGGCAGGTAGCGTGACGGGCTCCAACGGCGGGCAATTGGATGCTGGAATTCCACAGCGTCCTCGGCAACACACAGCAGTGGCTAGCTTGTCCACGAGCTCCCTCGGGGGACTCAGTCTCTTTAGTAGGTGCAGATGCCGCGGCCGACGGCTGGAGCTGTGTCGTTGTGGTACTACCCACCTTTCAGGGGCGCCCCCCTCCCCAATATATCAGGAAACACTGCGATGTCCGGACGTTTGAATGTCTGCTGCCAGGCACGAAAAGCCCCCCGGCGCACCCAAGGGCTTCTCGGCGGCCAACGCCTTGTGCGCGTTGCACCGGCACCTTGGAGAAGCCTCGATCAGTGCTAACGACGCCTCATGCACATCGCAGGATGGGGCTGCTGATGTGAAACCGGAAGGGGAGTGCGGAGTACAAGAGGGAGGCAACTCCAGGACCACTCCCAAGGGCGGACGGCGCCTGCGTCCCCTCGAGCAAAAGGAAAGCACACACGGCCACGGTCACGGCCATCCATCTTGACATGCCCTGGCCTGGCCTGGAAGCTGACCTGACCTGACCTGAGCATCCAGGCGTAGTCGATCACCAGGAGCTACACAACGAAGCGAGCAGTACTCGGCAGCGTCACAGACTCTTGTCCCTTTGCTGCCGGGCTCACAGAGCCCCATCTTGATATGCCCTGGCCTGGCCTGGAGGCTGACTTGACCTGACCTGAGCATCCAGGCGTGTTTGATCACCAGGAGCTACACAACGAAACGAGCAGTACTCGGCAGCGTCACTGACTCTTGTCCCTTTGCCGCCGGGCTCACAGGGCCAGCATGTCGAGCTCTGGTCCGAGGAAGGGGCTTCTTCGCGTGGAATATGCCATTCAGAATGCGCTTTCATTTCTACCACGCCGCTACCCGCCGCAGCAGGACGTCTCTGTGACGCGAGAGGAACATGGAATTGCATGGAGGCTGTGGACATGGATGGAGGCTGTGGACATGGATGGAGGCTGTGGACATGGATGGAGGCTGTGGACAAGATGGCCTCTCACAACCATCTCACACAGGCCGCACGCCTCGCCGTCTGCTGCTGGTGCTGGTGCTGGTGCTGCTGCTGTCTCTCCCCAGGCCCTGATGCATTGCGTGATTCGTTCACTGGCTGGTGGCGCCCATGGCAGCGACGCGGCAAGCAAAAGGAACACTTGACGCGCGCTCACCTCAAGGCTCACCTCACCTCACCTTCATCGCGACGCTCCACCCCACGCCGCAACCGAGCTCGGCTACGACTGAACAAGGGCATTGCGTGAGCTTGCTTGCCGGCTCGGTTGTCCTTCCGCTTCCCCGACACAACGTCAGTGCATCAGATACGATCCCGCAAACCAGGAACTTCACATCGGAAAAGAAGGTCGTGAGTCCGTCATGAAAGCATCACACACACGCACAAGCACAAACTCACACACACACACTCACACTCACACACTCACACTCACACATTCACACACTCACACTCACTCACACTCACACACACTCACACACACTCACACACACTCACACACACGCACACACACGCACACACACGCACACACACGCACACACGCACACACGCACACACGCACACAATGAGCGGGGCTGCGTGGGCTGGCCGTCGGCGCAATCGCTTTCTGCTCCTTCCTCCTTCCCAGTTCCGCTACCTGCCGTGCCACCACAGATTCCCGAACTTCTCCGCCTCGGACCGCCATCGCTTGTGCGAAGGGAACCTCTTGTGCCACCTGCGTGACCAACCGTGCTCTCTTTTCCTGGGGAGCCTGGCCCGCATGTTTCAATTCATTCGGTCAGAAGAGCCTGCGTGACGCTATCGTGCACGCAAAGTCCCGTGGCATGCTCCCGAAACCCAGTCATGGTTGCTTTCTTGTGAAATGGCCCGCAGACGCTATCTGCAAGTCATCCTTTGCTACCAAATCCAACCAGTCGTCCCGGACCCTTGCCTTTTGGTCCTCGTCCGTGTTTGCCTCCTACGCCATTCAGGCTCTGTTGCATCATTGGTCTGCCGCCGCTCTGTGCATACTGCGAACCGCCGTCGTCCGACTTGAACCCCTCTCCCTCGTTCAACACCGTGGCCCACAAAGATCCAATGGCGCCGCTCCACTCTTCCATCGCCTGTACCCGATCCATGTCCGTACTACTCTCGATCTCCACCGTGCCCGTCTGCTGGTTGATCTGGCCGCGGAGCCGCTTGTCAACGATCAAAAACCCAACAATGTCTTGCACCTCAGGAAGGGATATCTTGAGCTGTTTCGATATGAATCCAAGCGTGAACCGGGTGTACGGCGCAACTAGCTTGACCACGGCTTTGGTCCTGACGTTCCGCGTGACTTCGTCAATGTTCTCCGCAATGAACGGGTCCTGAAGCAGATCTGGATTGTTCTTCAGAATCTTCTCATAATCATGGATATCCTCGCGCTGGTACGCATTGACCAGATCCGTCATGGTGGAAATGCGAGGATCATTCTGATACGGCTTCGTCTCCTGGGAGTCGAAGGGGTTGATGTTCGATCCCGACAGCATGGTTGCAAGGACCAGGTACTTGAGCACTTGAATCCGTTGGAGAGACCCAGCCTCGTCGTAGTTTCGGAAGCTCTCGAAGAAATCACTCTGTGCCCCCTTCCAGTTCTCTGCTACACATTAGTCATTGCAGTCACTCTAGACCTCTCTGCCTCCTACCTTCGCTCATATGCATCTTACCACCGCATTCGCGAATGATTCCCATGATTTTGGGATGTGGCACGGCTGATTTGACCTTGAGAGCTCGCTGATAGAGAGCCTACACAGAGGTCAGAGAGGGAAGCGTGGGGTTTAGAAGGTCAATGCAACGAACCTTCAGGCGCTTGTTGTTCCGTGTGTCTGCATACATGAGAATCTCCAAGGAGTAGACCTCCAGTGAGTAGGTTCCTTTGCTCGGATCGTCGGTTCCATCCTCCCTCTGGCAAGTCTTGTGCAATTCGCGCACCTTTTCGGTCAACTGCCGGTATTCTTTCCGCTCCAGCCAGAGTCGGGCCAATTTGATATTTGTCTTCAACCAGAGCCGCTCGTTGTTGGTGCTCTGGAATGTGTCGAGCGTGAGAGCATAAAAGCTTTCCATGCAGCGGTACGCGTCTGGGTCCTCGGCGGCCTTCTCGATGAAGTCAAGCATGTTGTTGATGGACTTCTCCGAGTAGTTTCGCGTGACGGCGGACTTGACGTACGTCAGAAGTTCTTTGTAATTATTGACGGCCTGTTTACTTCTCAGAAGTGCAATCAATCGTGGCAACATTAGGGTTCACCTTGTCGTAGCGAGCAAGCTTGAACTCGAGCTTGATGGCCTGCTTCAGACCCTTGAAGCCCCTGCAGCCAGTCAGAATTATTCCAGTGGTCGCTTCCAACGACATACCAATCGCCCTTGGCTTCCTCCAGCGCCGGTATTCCCAAGAACTCATCTATGGCCGCTTCAGGTTCGTCGCCCTTCAGTTGCTTCGCGTTGTAGTATTTGTTTTCGATATCGACATCGCCGCTCTGCTCTTCGTCGTCGTCTTCGTACTCGAAGTCGTACCTGTTCCAGGTCAGGCTAAACAGAGAGACAGTGTGTTGCGTACCTACTCCTCTTCCGAATCCTGCATAAAATCATCGTCGTCGGACATTGTGGCGAGTGAACGGTAGGGAAGATTGGTAGGTTGGCGGTGGCTTGCGGACTACGGTCAGAATGGGTCGGCGTGGAAAGACGGGTAGTGGAGCTCTCAAGTTGTGCGGTGAGATACAAGCAGCTTCGCGGTCGCGCGGTTGCCTGTACCTACGGGCAGGCGTTCTCCGCCCCGCCTTAG
This sequence comes from Paraphaeosphaeria minitans, assembly GCA_015832175.1. NCBI lineage: Eukaryota > Fungi > Ascomycota > Dothideomycetes > Pleosporales > Didymosphaeriaceae > Paraphaeosphaeria > Paraphaeosphaeria minitans. Next base: position 1,225,196 of record WJXW01000006.1, read on the forward strand.
TCATCCCCGCTGTGGAGGGGCTACACTTTGCGCACTGCCACTTGCGGGCACGCACCAGGTTCAGATGTACCTTTGTTTCCAGGGTTTCCTTTCGGACCAAGTGAATATGTTTTTGTTGGGGTTGGAACATGTGAGCTAGGGTCTCTGCGCTCTCCATGGGCTAGGATGACATTGTCATCCCAACAAGAGATAACCCATCATCATCTCATTCAAACGAGGAGCATTCACATGGACAGAACAACTACAACGGAAGGGAATTGCGCCTGCGAATGTATCACACAGTGTAGAGCATTACGCGATACGCTGAGAGCAGAAACCCGGACACATGATTTGGCCTTGGTCGGCGTGCGCGAGGAAGCCATGGATCCTGGTCTTCTAGAACGGCGCACAGCGGGATACACATCAAATGTGGAGCAGGCCAGGCTCGGAGCAACGGGGCGCAGAAGAATACGGGCACGATTGCCGGGCTGTGCTCGATTCATGACGTTAAGATGGCGGGTGTCTCTCTGGTTCTCCAGAAAGACTCTAGGGAAGTTTTTTCTTTTTGCGAATGGCGCCAGCGCGACCGGGCGGTCGGACGCTGATGGCTTGGGATGTGGTAGAGTGGAGAGTGGAGAGTGGCAGAGTGGCAGAGTGGGAGTGCCAAAGCAGGTACTCGGTGAGTTGGCAAAGGCGACCCATGGTTGAGCTACTTTCTGTCGACTTGCCCACTTTGCTGTCTTGCACTCTTCTTCGGCTCCTGCCTTCCTACACCAAAACCCATCCTGCATCGACACCATCCTTATCGCCGTTGCAACGCGCAAGTAAGTGCATTCTCACCAGGCCGGTCGCGCGCCGGCCTTGCCAGCGGCAGTCTGGATGGTTGGCATCGCTGGCGTGGCGCGCCCCCGTGGCGGAGAGGCGAGCGCCTAACCCGATCTAACGCCTCCCAGTCGGCCTCGCCATCCATCCCGTCTGCGACTCCAGCCCGGCCTCTGGAGCGCCTCTCCTTCGCCCTCGACATCCTTAACCGCCTTCCTACGCTCCCTCGCCTCGGTGCGACACTCTCTGTCCTCCCCCGCGCCCCGCCGCACACACCAGGCCCTCGTACGACGTCCGCGCAAGCGCTCGAGTCCCCAGCAACCCATTGCGATTCCATCACTGTCCTTGACCCCAGGCCTTCGCGATGCCGCTCTGTGGTGGAACAAAGTCTGTGCAGCGCAAGCTAGTGCTCCTGTATGTTGGCCACAAGACCAGAGGCTTGCGAAAGAAGCAGGCCCACGTGACAGGCCCGACTAACAGCTTCCTATAGCGGTGACGGTGCTTGCGGCAAGACATCGCTGCTCAATGTCTTCACAAGAGGGTACGTGTGTCGCTACGCGCCCCTGTAGCATGCAATCGAACCGCCCCAGCTAACGCCTGCGCGCTACAGGTACTTCCCTACGGTATAGTGAGTTGCGCTGCTTTCCCTCCGCTAGCGCCTTGCGTTGACCCACGCTTGTAGCGAGCCTACCGTCTTCGAGAACTATGTACATGACATCTACATCGACAACACGCACGTAGAGCTCAGCCTGTGGGACACGGCCGGTCAGGAAGAATTCGACCGGTTACGATCGCTCAGCTACGATGACACGCACGCGATCATGCTCTGCTTCAGCGTCGATTCACCCGACTCTCTGGAGAACGTCGAGACCAAATGGGTTTCCGAGATTGCAGAGAACTGCCCTGGCGTCAAGCTTGTCTTGGTTGCCCTCAAGTGTGATCTGCGAAAGAAGGATGACGATGACGAGGGCGCACAACCTGAAAAGGCACTGATCCAATACGACGAAGGTCTCAAGGTCGCCGAAAGAATCAAAGCCCTCCGATATCTGGGTATGTTACCCAGAAGGCGTAGCCACTTTTACACTGACCCGAAGGACAGAGTGCTCCGCCATGAAGAACCGAGGCGTGAACGAGGCCTTCACAGAAGCTGCGCGTGTTGCCCTGTCGGTCAAGACAAACAAGGACCAGAGCAGCAGCTGCACCCTTATGTAAACCCCCATCTGTCGACGGATTCGAACCGACAGGTAACCCATCTTCACATCGACCTTCTGGCCCTCTTGAATACCCTTCTTTAACTCTTCTTTTGTACTTGGCTGAAATTCCTCCCTCCAAGAAAAGCTCTTTGATATTCTCACGTCTTGGATGTGAACATCTCATACGATCAGCGGAAGCGATCATTGCGGTCGGACTGATTCCCTCTGTCTCGCATCACCTGCTTGGCTTTGGCCTGGTAGTCCTCCTTCTCATAGCCTTTTAACCCTTTCAAATGTGCATTTTTTGGTCATCCTTGGATATCCTAGTTGGATAAGTATGGAGATGTACCCTTTTGTAGTCCGGTTTAGTATACGTAGAAACGATTATGGCTGAAATACAGTTAGCCCTCGCGGTCATTGAATATGGATTGTATGTACGCCTCTCCCCGTTTATGTGCCTTATTCTGGCTTGCGCGCTTTCCTTGGTTCTAGAGTACTTGCCTGCCCTGCACGCATGCCCCCAACAACCACCGTGTCGGTGTGTCTTGGTCTGGCAGTTTGAACGACTTTCACAGCATTTCTCTCCAACAACCTGAACACGCGCGCCTGCGGTGCTCTCGCACCATGCGTTCCGAATGCGATTATGATTTGCTGCTGCAAGTATCAATCGTGCATGCGAGTTCTTCGCGACATGGGAGCTCCTGAAACTTTCAGCCTGATGCACCTTGCCTCTCAATACCATAATTTTTCTTTCGCGAAGCTGATTATCAGTTAGGGACAACAGACAGCCTTGGTGAGCAACTGCAGCAACAACAGCCGCGGAAGGAGTCGCCAGCGCTCACTCACTCCAGATTCGCCAGGGGCAGCTAATCATGCTACCCCGGGACACTACAGTGCCTAGAGGCGCTTGGTCGCCTCCATGCTCGCTCAGATGTTCGCAGCGTAGCCTCTGGAGGAGCATGCAGTCACTAGACACAACCAATCGTTGTTTGGCGGCTGAGCTTCTCGGCATACCGTACCAGTAGTAACATGGCAACAGCGACTGCGGAGTGCAAGTTCGCGACTTCCTAGTGAATACCCGCCGACTCTCGACAGTTTTGCCCATCAGAGGCTTGGACGTATAGAAAGATATCAAAGCTACGATAGATCTTCGTACGGAAGTTCAAGGCCCCGAAGCCGTCATCCATCCCGAGATGCATCCCACTGGTTTCGCCACAGATCTTTGAGCCGACCCAGAGGACAATTTCGATTGATCAAGGTTTTGCCCTACGAATCAGGCAGTCCGGTTAGATGTGACATGCAACATCTCAACCGTGTTGATGGCTCTATTTCATGGGCCGCTGTCTCGTATACGTGGGGAGACGAAAGGGCTCAAGAACTCGTACCCCTAAGCGATGCGCATGAGCAGAAAAGCCCCAGACCAATACAGTTCATACGGAATCTTCACGATATTCTGAGTCACATCGCGAAGATGCGAAGATCCCACCGGCACGAAGAGCGATGGAGCGGGTGGTTCTGGATAGATGCACTCTGCATCATGCAGGACGATGAGCATCCTGAGAAGGATATTCAGATTAAGTTCATGCCCGAGATATACGGCGGTGCTTGCGAGGTCATTGCCCGGATTGGCCCAGGAGACTCTATCATTGATGCAGCGATAAGATATATCCGGAATCAGCCACCTACCTTTCTTCGTGCAGTCGCAGAAAGGACTGCTGAGGCTCGGCTGGAAAGCTTTGAACTTATCTTCCGCGACGTTGCTTTCTGCGTTCGAGACATCTTCAAGAAAAGCTATTGGGGTCGCTTGTGGATACTGCAAGAGCTGGCCATGGTGAAAATTACAACGATTGTCTGCGGGAAAGAGGAACTGCCATGAAACACATTCATTGACTTTGCCACCCAAGCCGCGGCCGCACAAACACAAGGCGAGATTGCCGCTAAGCAACCGGTTTGGCTACTCACACTCATCCATGAGAAGAGGACACGAGGTCTCAACCTCGCTGAATGAAAGGACAAGAAGGACTACATCCGAGCTCTGCTGGACATGGTGCAAGAGGAAAGCGGTTGGTGTCTTGATCCGGGGAAGCATCGCTCTGCTTGCTCAATGCTGAGCCATGCAACGATGGTTATGATGTGGGATATGATATACGACCGGAATATATCATCCACGATCAGACAGCGATGCGAGAAGCTGGCACGTCTTGCGCATCATAGCCCGCTGAATGAGAGTGCCGCGATGGATCAGGCTAGAGAATCTTGCACCGAGTACAGGCAGGCTCTCTGTGTCTGCAGAGAGATCGCGTCCGTCACGTACGAACACAGAGTCCTGTTCTCTCGAAGAATTGGTCGTGTCGGGGAAACTTGGGACATTAAATAGCATGGCATGCGGAGAAGGAGGAGCCGCAGTAGCGTTCGCAGTCGGAGTAGGAACAGAGATAGAAGTCGGGAGAGGCGGTTGCCGTAGGATATGAGTAGGAGTAGAAGTCAGGGGAGACGCAGAAGTTAGAGCCAGCATCGGAGTCAGGATAGCGCTGGTTGCTGTGTGTCGTAGATGAGGCTGTCGAACAAACAGATCGATTGAAATGTATTCAGGGGCTATGATCGCTCCGTGCACGACGCATCGGCGTGTCTAGCTGTGATTATGATTGGAACATGGCCCGCGGACAGGAAGGTCGTTGAAATGCGTGGTCACACAATTGCTTCGCAGGACATCGTCTAGACGTCATGACAACGATAATATGGCGACGCAAGTCAAGATTAACCTCGTGGTTATTGATCATGCATAGCTCCTGGATGCCCCTCTACACGCCAAAAAGAATGGTATCTCGCGATCCTCAGCTCCTCCCAATGCAAACCATAGAACTCCCCTCCATGCAAACCAACCAAGGTTAGTATTCTTCGCCGTCAGCGAAAGAGTTATCAGTGTACAGCCGAGTAGTCATCCCAGGCCTCTTCCCAGCAGCCTCAGCCTCAACAGCTTTCCTTCCCTCCTGCATGATCCACACCCCACTGCTCGTTCCCAGCCTCGTCGCGCCCGCCTCCAGCATCTTTCGTGCATCTTCCCAGCTCCTGACACCGCCGCTAGCCTTGACCTCCATCTTGCGACCTCCACCGCGCACGGGACTACCGCCGTTGCTCCGGGTCTTGGTGGAGAGGTACTCGGCGGCCGTGACCATGAGTTGCACGTGCGGGAGCGTGGCGCCGGGTCCATGGAAGCCCGTGGACGTCTTGATGAAGTCCAGGTTCGCTGAGGCAGCGAGGTGTGCTGCCGCAAGGATTTGGAGGTCGGTCAGTTGGGAGGTTTCGAGAATGAGTTTGATGACGGTGGGACTGGGGCAGAGTGCGCGGATGGAGGCTAGTTCTTTGTAGATGGCGCTGTAGTCGGGAATTTCGCGCTCGTCTTCCTCACCGACGGTGGAGGCGGTGCCGACGGAGTACGGGCCTTCTGTGGCGGCAGTTCCAGCCCGTGGGCGTGAATTGACTGCTGTGTTGGCGGCGGTGATGGTGTCGGTTGCCGAGTCTCGCGAGGACAGTGATGGGGAAGTAGGAGGCGGGTTGTGCTTGGTCAGGATGCTGTAGTTGAGAACAAGGTCCAGTTCCGCAGCGCCAGCAGCAACAGCGGCACGGGCTTCCTTCAGCTTCTCGTAGGTGTCCTGGGTGCCTTCGTGGAAGCCGACGACGCAAGCCACGACTACATCCGTTCCTTTGAGGTTGTTGACGCATTTCTGGACCCATGGAAGGCGTACGCACACGCTCTTGAAGTTCTCCACTCTTGCTTCGGCACAGAGCGCGTCGATCTGCGCCTCTTTCGCATCCAGCTTCAACACCGTGTGATCTACGGTCTTTGAAAGCCCCGTGCTCGCTGCACTCGGGGTCTCGTACTTCCAACCCTTGCCTCCTTCTTTCTGCCTGTCCCTCACCTCGGCCAAAACCTTGCGCTGCGTCTCCGCAACTTGCGCGGCCCACTCCTCATTGGTATATCGGCCTGTCATAACTTCAACCTCGCCCAGCTCTTTATCAAGCGCCGGATTGGCAGAAAAAAACTCCCGAATGTGGATCTCCGACTCGGTGTGCTGGGGTGTGCCATCCATATTTATTGTGCCTGGCTTCTTTTTTAAGCAAGCGTGGAGACTGGCGCGACGGGCGTGGGATGACGTCGAAGGTTGGGGGTCTCTGAGTCGCGGAAAAAAAAGCAAGGGCACAGTTCATATGACAAGGCTAAAGGGGCCGTGCTGCGTTCAGAGGATGAGGAAAACCTGTTGCTGGCGGTGGTCCTTTGGTTTAGAATCTTTAGATAGATATACCGCGGGGTTCTAGGACCATTCGATATGTGGGCATTGGCGCGTCGGCGAAAGTTACGGTTTTCTTGTCATGCGCCGCTGCGGCATGCAGGTTGAAGCAAATGGGCGGCCATCTCGACCCGCCGCTCACCGCGGTGGGGTGGGGAGATGCAGCTAGACCCTTCTCCTTCTTAGGCGGGTCAAGCGTTGGACAGATCTCACGATGCGAGTCTTGGGGTCATAGACCGAGACAGGCGACTGAAGGCAGTCGGTTTGTGTGGCCCCAAGCTGGATAAAGTAGAGCGTAACGATAGAAAATACGGAATTGCCGCTTTGGTCTGTCGATTCGCACGCAGGTTGCCCTCAGGATCATGGGGCTGACACAATGGCAGGACGCCAGCTTATATCTCGAGCCTTTCATTGGGGCTGGCTTTTGGCGGGTCATTCAAATTGAAAGATATGAGAGCACGGATTGGCACAGCAGTGGTCAGCGAGTGTGAGGAACTGGTTGTTCGATTTTACAAAGGACCGTTGCAGGCGGGGACATCCTCGATATGCAACACAGTCCTCGCTCTCGGACGATTGATCCGAAGCTCTGAAATGCTATCTCGCCTCCCACATGCATGTACATGAAAGCTGTAGAAACGCATGCCGAACATAGGAAACATGATAGAAAGGGCGGTCGAGACCAACGCTGGATATCCGGAACTCCCGTTTTGATTTTGGCTTGACTCGAGATCCCTCTTCTACCCTGCGGTCAAGTCGATCGGAACCATGTGAGATCTACACCCTATCCCATTATCATCATCGTCGTGAACCGTCAATCCTCCACTGCCGTCGTCCAACGATAAGTTTACTTCCTTCGGAAAGAGCAGCCCTCGGTCAATCGCGCTTTGCCACCGGTCGGTTGGCACCTGTCCTGTGTTAGCCATTGCCAACTTGTCACTATTCGATGTATTGCCACTTACAGGACCTGCGAGCAGCCCTGGCAGACGACGACTGTGTTTGCGTGCGAGAAGACGGTAGTGATGGTGAAGCAGCCAGGGCACTTGACGTCCATGAAGAAGGATCGGGGTGCGGGCACGAGGGTCTTGAGCTTGTGCTTCTTGGCCTCACTGCAGAACTGTTAGCAGCTGCGTGTGATGAGCCTAGTCGGAATGCGGAGCGTACGCGGCCGGAGTGGGGTTGAGGAGATCAACTGCGAGAACCTGGACGCAAAATTAGCAAAGATACAATGGCAACCATCATGGGCGATGAAAATGTGCACACGACCGCAAAGACACGATTCAGGGTAACTGCCAACAGTCGCGTGAACGGCCGCCTCGAGTCTCCGTTCGGTGCCTGCGGTGTCGCAAAAAGGCGTAACTCACCATATTGGCGATTTAAGACGGTTTGAAGTTCCTGGTTCGGCGTTGTGGAATGGTTGTCGATGGTTTGAGCGGGCGGGCAAAGGCTGTCGAGGTGGCGGAAGTTCGGGGCTTCGATATTTCCTCTCGCTGGTGTGCTTGGCCCGTGCACATGTGTGCTTGGCGATGGCTCTCTCGCTAAACATCGAATCACAGCTTTGCACTAATTTATGACCAGACTTGCGTGGAGTAAGCGCTCAAAAACACAAACGTCTCAACTTCTCAATTATCTACGAGTTTAAGTGGAACAATGCTTTTAACTACCGCAACATTTTGTTAGGAGAAAGCGCACTGACTCAGACGAGGTGCATCGATACCTGACCCTACAATCAGACGAGCGTTGCATCGGCGAAAGCTACGAAACCATCCTTCTCGATTGTACGCCATAGCCAAGCTTCTACTGATAGATATATTTCCATCTGTCAATTTGGAGCATATTTAAGACCTCATACTTACCTATCTTCATGCAGTATCGTGCCCGGTTTCTCGATACGCGCCTTGAGAATTGGAAGCTGCTGGAAACAGACACGATCGTACATCGATAGCTTCGATATCTTGTGTTCATTCAGCACGACCAATTCACTTCGAGCTTTTGACATAGTGACTTGAATGAGGCGTGCCACCATTGGAAGTTTTCATACTGATGCATCGTTACGTCGAGCTTGTCAGGAGCACAATCAAAGACTCATTTTATTCGGTTTGCCCGAGATAGTGATGAGGACCAATCTCCCAATCAATGAACGTTTAAAATGGTTCACGATATACATACGAGACAGCCCGGATCATCAGGGTGTAAAGGCGAGTGGCCATGGCTTGACGTCACAAAGATAAAAGGCAAGGACGCGAATTGGCGGCAAGACTGCATTAAATGAGTCAATGCAAAAGTCAAGTGGTGACCTCTCATATACGTGAGTTGATCGACATCGTGCAAAATGTATGGTCACGTAAGTGAGAAACACGAACACATCAAACAAGTCTATTCAGGATTACGATGTGGCCGAGGATGCGATTTGAATATTTTTGGGTGGCAGTGCTACATATCTGACTTGCAGCTACTTTACCACCCCTACCCCGTGCTGGGGATGCCGAACCAGAAGGCAGGGTAGCCCTCGTAGATATCATCCCGTCATGACTAACGCCAATCGTCCGTAGAAATCATACTTCGGAGTATATGATCTACTCCTCGTCCTCGTCACCGGCATCGTCGTCACCACCCTTCTCGGCGGCCTTGGCCTTCTTCCTCCTCACGCGACCGGGGCGGCCTCCACCGAAGGGAGAGGTGAGAGCGAAGTCGATGTGCTTCTGGGAGTCGAGACGGACCATGAACGAGGGGACGTTCACGATCTGCTTGCCGACACTATGGCGATGTTAGCGGAAGGATACATGCGCCCACGGGGTATGTATGCGTACCGGATGTGGCGTTGGCGGATGAGGACACGGGCGTGGTGGATGGACTTGGCAAGACCGAGCTTGTAGACGCAAGTCTGGAGACGACGCTCCAAGAAGTCCTCAATCTTGAGGGCCAGGACGTAATCGAGCTTCATGCGAGACTCGTCGAGCACACCGACACGAACGAGACGGCGAATGAGAGCGTTACCTTCGAAAAGGCGCTTGGGGTCCTTCTCGTCGAGGGTCAAGAGCGAACTGCGCACGTCAGCTTTCTGCGCAGCGAACTTAAGATCGTAGAACTTACCGGGCAGCACGACGAATCTTGGAGAGGGTCAACTGGACGCGCCAGACCTCGCGCTTGTTGCGCAGACCATACTCGCCAACAAGCTTGAGCTCGTTGTCCCTGTTCCACCGTTAACACCAAGAATCGCAGACATAAGCGGAGCACGCTCTCGCTCAGTGGCCATAGATTAATACGTACAGACGAGCGGACTCGAAAGGACGCTTGGGGACGGAGTACGTCTTCGAGTAGCTGCGGGGCGCCATTGTGGTTGTCGATGAGAAAGAGAGGATCGAGACACAGATACGAAGTTGCCTTTCGCGAAACTCGCGAAATTCGCTGGTGCGGCCGGGCACCGAGGTTCTCCCGACTCGTCGACTAAGCGAGCTACTCTGGCGTTTTCGCTTAGTGGCCGCTGGGCTTCCGCACTCGCGATTTTGCAACCACGACCAACTGCACAACACCGTCTCGACAATTAACCCCAACACACAACATTCGCCATGGGTCACGCCGCCGGTCTTCGCGCAGGTACGCGCTATGCGTTCTCGAGGGATTTCAAGAAGAAGGGAATGGTGAGTTTGCCGGACGCTGCGAGATGCGCAATAGATATTAATGTGATCAGATCCCTCTTTCGACCTACCTCCACCAGTACAAGGTTGGTGACATCGTCGACGTCGTTGCCAATGGTACGAAACCCAGCTACAATATCGAACATTGCGAATGCGAAGGCTTACAACCGGATAGGTGCCGTCCAGAAGGGTATGCCTTACAAGGTCTACCACGGAAAGACCGGTATCGTCTACAACGTAACCCAGAACGCTGTCGGCGTTATCCTGTGCGTCTAGACCCCAAGTCGACCTACGATCCGCGTACTGATTCCCGAACAGCCAGAAGCAGGTCGGTAACCGATACATGGAGAAGCGCATCAACGTCCGCGTCGAGCACGTCAAGCACTCCCGATCCCGAGAGGACTTCATCAAGCGCGTCAAGGCGAACGCCGAGAAGAGGAAGCAGGCCAAGACCGAGGGCATCCACATCCACTTGAAGCGCCTCGCAGTTGCGCCCCGCGAGTCTCGGACCATCAGCTTCAAGGACAACAAGCCCGAGAGCATCACACCCATCCCGTACGAGACCACTATCTAAGCGTGGACGTGGTGGCTTTGATGAGCGGCATTATGGGTGACGGATGGGTCACGGCGTGGTTATGACGGTTCTCAATTATATCTTCTCTGGTCTGCAGTTGCTCTAGCATATGGAAGCGGCGAGTCAAGGGACTCGTCTTGCAGATAAAATGACGTGCCAATCTGGCGAAGGGATACCCTCCATGCCAATGAACAAAATTTTCAATCCCAAGACATGTACCCGTGCAAGCCACTCGTTGGCCAACACCATGTTGCTAGTCCCATCCCTCGCGCATTCAAGGTGGTTGCGATATATCTCGTACCGTTTCTTTCTGACACTTACTATGAAAGCATAAAGCTCCCAACAACCCACACCTATGTCTCATACGCTCTCACAAATCTAGGTCCCGGAATACTCATTCCTATGAAACACTGGCTACCAAATCTTGAAGGAGGCACTGTACAACCAGGTTCTTGCTCAGACGATGCGGGAACCTCTTTCGTTCCCTTGATCATCCGAAGGCACACATCACTCATGTTGCCATTGCGTATTGGTTTTGGTTGACCTCAGCGAGGACTGTGCGATAGCCAGGCAGTGGTCAGTATAGTCTCCGAGGTCCTTCGGTGTGTCCCACTCAGCATTCGCTGCTGAATACTTTGGACGCTGTCATTCACTCTAAACTCTATAAGAAGAAGAAGAAGATGAAGTTCGACACTTAGTACACATGAGGTAAACGTCAGGAAATTTGGTCTGTCGCTCATGGTCGTATCACTTCATCTGGACTATATCAGTGCTTTGAGGCAAGCCTACACCTACGGATAAGTCCGTCTCACCCAATTCCATTCTTGTTTCTTCAAGTTTTTCAAGTTTTTAATATATTTTTCTTAAACCCCGGGATTGGCATACTATACATAGATTTGTTCAAACCGGAGGGTTCAGCTGAGACCAGTAGTAGAACAGCAGCTTGCCTATGATCCACATGGGCATGTAATAGAGAGCTGTTGCAAAGGGGCATCACAAGTGGTGCAACTAACCGAGCGACATTGCTCAGTATTAGCTACGTATCACAGCGACTGACACATTCACTAGGCACAGCTAGTCCTGCAATAATAGCTCACTTCGTTTTATGTTTGTATAACTACAGTGCGATAACCCATCGTGAGTATTTCCAGTGAGATCCGCTGCTAGGAGTCTAGTTGTTGTTGTCAGCCACTGTCTATGATCACAGTACAGCAGCGATATGCAGCACGATGCCATGCCACATCCGAATAACGTTCTACCAAGATGGAAGTAGCCATGGAGAGCGCATTCAATCTCATAAAAGAGTACGAAGTTGTCCGGAAAGGCCTTGATATCGCTGAAATCGCAAAGATCATCGAGCCGAAACAGGCGTTGTGCAGTGCCAGAACAGTAAAGCGTTCAGTCAGGGCAGGAGTGGGACTGATTAGCCTTCCCACTTTTCATGAATATCATCACAGTCTCGCTGGTCTGAGCTCCACCGTTGCCGCGGCTTTGGGTAATTGCGTAACGGAGCAGGGAGCAATGGCTAATCACCTGCGGCCCTTTCGGGTGCGTATGCGTGATCTGCGAACAGGCATCTCGTTGCTTCGGACGTAAGTAGAAGCCGAATGGCGTATTCTTTTCTAATTATTACCGGGATGTACAAGCTCCTTGTCAAACCTCCCGTGTCTGGTTGTGCCTTGATGTCAGGAAGCAGTCCACTGAGTGGTTTCCGGGACAAAGCATTTCTTCATGTTGTACGCCCTCATTAGCCGTGGGTGTGTTTTGCGCATCCGCATTTGCGAGCCGGTTGTCCATCGGCCCGAGTACGAATTACTTTCTCTTTGAAGGTTGTTCTAGAATCTAGAGTGCGTGGCACAGTCGATGGATTGGCTTCTGGAACCGTGCTACTCACGTTGCTACTGTCGGGAAGGCCGATGCCTGTCCCGCGGCTGCCAAGTTCGCTGTAGCGTTCTGAGGCGTTGATTCAATCCTCCGCCAATGAAGAGGATTGCTGTGCAGGAGAACATGCTGGACAGGAGAACATGCTGGGCAGGAGAACATGCTGGGCAGGGGAACATGCTGGGCAGGGAACGTGCATGGCCTCTTAGCCCAATGGAGGGCCTTGGGCCGTTCATCTGCAGGGGACATTGTTTTGCGGGGTAGGCGAGCACCTCGTCAGGGTGCTGTGACCCGACGGCACGCAGTTGCTTCACGCCGCACCATGGATAAAGCGACTCGAGAGCTACCTGCAGAAGTAAAATCGCTGCGTGTCGGAGCGCACGGAAATCTTTGTACGGTATTCTCACACCAGGTCGTCTTTACGCTGTTTCACTGGCTGAACCATATCGTTGGTATTGTAAGCGCGTCAACTGATGCAGTACCCCTAGGTACGGTATACGGTAAGCGACAAGCTCGAGCAGACATCTGTGGGCAAAGTGCTTTAGGTTTCGACACACGCTACGGATCTGATGCGTCCTCTCTGCTTCAGAAGCATGCCCAAATGTGTGTGCCGACCTTGGTAGCGGATGTCGACTACCTGGGTTCGTCGCGTTTAGTGCCGATGCTTTAATTTGCTGCAGTACTTTGACAAGGTCACGGACATTTACCGGTGTACCGCTTCGACGAACTTGCCTTCCTGTTCTCCTCCAGGCAGTCGCTTTAACGTTTCATACGCGAGGAGGATTCTGCCCATGTGTCAAGGCCGCCAGATACTGCGTTCGTAGGATCGGCTTCCAAGCCCTGGAGAGGTCGCAAGACAAGCCTCGGCGGAGGAATGAGCGAGTAGGAAGCGTCTCTCCGCACAGTCATGAATCAGTCATCGCAAGGCTGGAAATACCAAAATCGAAGCAGGTTGCGCTTGGTGGTGGCGTACAATTTTCGTTAGTAACCTGAAACCGGTGCGAGGGTCCTTACCAAGAACCACCATCACGTTCAGGAGTTGGGGCCCCAGAGTCACGAAATCGGGCCGCTCTTACCTAGGTACCCACCCAGAAAGCCAAGGATCTCCTGCACTACGATCATTATCGATACCCCAGATCACTCGTCTTCCTGAGCGGCCTGAGCGGGTGCAGTTTATCAACAGGTCAGCCTGCCGTCTGCCGACTCACAAGAACAGACTGTCTCACAGTGCGCTTCGCAAGGTGGTGCGCATCTCGAGGACTACCCAACGTCCGTGGCTTGCGTACGGTTGTGCTATAGGTAAGTAATCAAGCGCTTGCATTACACTCAGGACGTTTGGGCGGCCCAGAGGTACATGGCACAGGGCTCGCTTTGTCGCCTTTGCAGACTGAACCTGGGCCCGATTGCCGGAAAGGCGTCTCGACAACATCAGAAAAGGGTTTCTCCACGTGGAGTGGCGAGGGCACTAGCACGGAATCCCTGCCATCTATCACACGACAACAGTCACAGCGCCGCCGCCTTGCAAATCCAAAGTTTAATAGCTCGGAGGACTCGGTGATCCCTCCGCTCCGAGGTTAGATTGGGGATCTTGCGCATGCTTTGAACTTCCCGCCCTCGCTGACCCCAGCCTCGACGGTAAGACGCGATGAAGCTTCTCACTGGATGGAGAACCGGGTGGATGCGTAAGATACACGCTAGCATTTCAACCATCCCAGACAAGATAAGTGCCTTGACCTGGTAGCTCTACCATAGGGCAGCCTGGAGACGTTCACAGTGCATGCTTAGGTGCCGCTTTTCATGCATACAATATTGGGCTACCACCGTGCCCCTTGCGTCCGTCTCTTTTAGTAATATATCGTCCCTTCCCAAGGTTCCACGCACGCTCTCAATAGTCTTTTGTCTACAAACGTTATCCCCGTTTCCACCATCGTTTTCCGCATTTGTTGATGCGCCGATACGAAGCCACCCACGATCAATCACAGGGTCTCGACACGATTGACAACACTGAGACTTCCACAAAATTTCGTCAAGGCCTTGAGGGAGTGGCTTGAACTGGTGGGGACAACACCATGCCCGGATAACATCGGACGAGATACACACGAACTCAAGTTCCACCATGGAGGACCCCCGAGCAGTGCTCGTGAAGCGCTACTTCGCGTATCCGAACTCGCTCGATCCAATGACTCCTACATTTCATAAAGGCTTGATTCCGCTGGTCATATTCGCAATGGCCTCGCTGGTGTCCGTCTTCGCTCTCCTATGCTTCGTTACCTGGCGCTTAATAGGATGGCGAAAGAGCTATAGGGAATACGTGGGGGGAAATCAGTACATACTTCTCATTTTCAACTTACTGATAGCGGACCTGCAGCAAAGTATCGCGTTTGTAATCACGTTCCACTGGCTGAGAATAGGAAAAATCTTGGCTCCTACGGCGCCATGCTTCATACAAGCTTGGTTTCTGCACATTGGAGACATCAGCAGTGGATTCTTTGTGTTGGCTATCGCCATCCACACTTGGCTCGGTGAGTCTTGAATTTGGCCGCCACATTCTGTGCACTGACAATGTTGCAGGTGTGGTGAAAGGATATCGGATGCGTTATGGATGGCTTATTGTATTGATTGTCGGTCTCTGGTGTTTGGCGGTTCTTTTGACCGTCTTGGGACCTGCACTGCACGGCAATCGCTTCTTCACGCGAGCTGGAGGCTGGGTGAGCTCACTTCCTTCCACCCCCTGGTCCCCTGCATATACTAATGGTGTGTAACAGTGCTGGGTATCAACCGACTTCGAGGCTGAAAGATTATGGTTGCACTACCTGTGGATATTCATTGTGGAGTTTGGCACTATTGTGATTTACGGGCACATCTTCTTCCATCTGAAGGGTCGACTCAGAAGCATCATCAACAACGACACCAGCAAGCTATCTCGCGCCACCAAGTTCATGGTAAGCCGATCTAGGTATGGGTGGATGTGACTCCCATGCGAAAGAAGACCTCTTCCCCCGTATGGCTGACATGCTCACTGTATCGATCCCAATTTTGATGACTCGTGCTGACTTGCATTTCCATCCAGGTTCTCTATCCAGCTGTTTACGTCTTCCTCACGATGCCGATAGCCATAGGCAGAATGGTGTCGATGGCGGGAGTACAGCTACCTGACACTTTCTTCTGCATCGCCGGCGCCTTCCTCACATCCTGCGGCTGGGTCGACGCACTCCTCTACACCATGACACGTCGGGTCTTCGTCAACTCGGAAATCTCGAGCCACGCTTACAACCGCACCACAAACACAGGCGGCAACAATGTGGCGCGGGTCGGCGACGACTACGGCTTGCACACGATGAACAAAGAGGTCGGACGGACCGTCACCATCGTCGGCGGGACGAACCGCCTTTCTCGCATGGGGGACAAGAAGAGAAGGGGACATGGCGGTTTGACCGAGCACAGCGCTTCCGGGTCTCAGGACTCGATCATGAAACCCATCGCAGGCACGAGCGGTATCGCAATCGTCACGGAGACGAATATACAGGTTGAGTCGGCGTCGGCGCGTGACAGTGACGAGACGCAGCGGCATATCCGTGAAGGGGATATAGGGAGGCATCCGCAGCCATGATGACGTTAGCGTAGCAATTTAATCTCGTACAAGTAATGCATGTTTTGTTCGCGTCTGGTGTTACTGAGACTTCGTTGTCGATGAGTGGTAGGAAGTGTGAACACTGCTTTACTCTTCCTGGGGTAACATAGTGCACTTAGGTAGTACACGAATCCCATTCGTAAGTATTGTAAATCGAGTGCTAATCTCATGTCCGCGGATCTGTGGATCCAAATCAAGAACTTTTAACCATGTTCAGGACATACCGTTGTTGGTGTTTGGAAATATGTGCATGCGAAGCACAGAAAAATGGCATGAACAAGCCACACCATGATCGCAAATGGAGCTTCTATCAAGGTATCGTGAAATAATTATCTGTATGTTCATATCATGTTTCTTATTCATTGTCGAGGGGTATCGGAAGCTGATAACTAATATAGACTGAAGCTTCTATCCATACAGTGCGTTCAGCACATTGTCTCTGACATGCCCTGCAGTGTGACAGACCGTCTCTTTAAATATAATAGCGGAAAATATATCCAATACATTGTGGGACTACTCACCCAGGCTTGCAAGTAACAAGCAAGAATAATTGGCCAACAGATCTTTGCCATCTATTGGGCAGGTCCCTGAGGGAGCGTGATTCGGGTGCGGCGTTCAGGTGGGTCGGAATCGGCAAGTTCAGGGAAAACGTCGTCGTAGTCCAACTCGAGTTTTTGTATTTCAGCAAGGCGACGCCTCCTTTCTATGCCAAAATTAACCGTCCTCTTGTCCAGTGTCTTTCCCCGTTCATTTAGTCCGACTTCTTTCTGGTTCAATGCAGCTGCTTTCTGTAACAATGAAGCCTCCCATTTATTTAAAGAAGCTTCTGTGCTATACACTGAAGCCTCTCTTTTGTTCAACATGGCTTCTCTTCTGTTAACTGCAGCCTCTCTCTTACTTACTGCAGCTTCTCTTGTGTTAACCGCAGTCTCTCTCTTACTGACTGTAGCTTCTCTCTTCGTTAAGCTTTGGCTCTCTCTTTCGATGTGCTTTTCATTGACACGGGACCGGCTTTGAGCTTTTTCTGGTGAACTTGATCCCAGGCTGCCCTGCACAGTATTGGCCGAGGCATTAAAGCCTACAGAAGGCCTAGTGTTCGAAGAGGGGATATGGGTCTTTGTCTGTGCCTCGCTGGCGTCCTCCATATCGTGGAAGTCCTGGATCCCTCTGAGGACTCGCTGTTTATCGAGAGAATGATTTTTCCTAAGGGTCAGACTATTGTCTAGACGCACGCTCGGCTGTAGAAGCCCACCGACCAAAGTACCACGGAAATTTTCGCGCGCTTTATTCATCGACATTCTGACCGGACGAGGCAACACCATTGGGGGTCGATGGATTTTATACGAAGACTGAGCAAGATTGAGTAGGTCATAAGTCAAGTGGCATCGCCTGAATGGATGCCTCTCCTCAGACAATTTTTCGCCGTCCTGAGCGTTACGAACAAATATAGTGCATGATTCTTTTGTTTCTGAAAGTTTGATTGAGGGTTGGCAGCTAGAAGAGAATTAGTGCCCGTGCGGACAACATTGATGGTATTATGTCTTACTCGACGACTATTAGCCGACTCAAATTGGGTTGTTCAGATCTGATTTTGTATATCCGCGGGGGAGGCTTCCGTACAAGCGGCTCAAGCAGCCTCATCTTTGCCTCGAAACTGGCATGGTGCATGTCACTTCCCCACGGCTTCACGTTCACGTAGATGGAGCCGTCCTCAAAACATCCCCAGCCGGCGACGGGCTCATAACTTTTGTAGAGGCTGCCCAAGTTGACACCATGGCCTGGGGGTTCCACTGCGGAAGGGATAGTCCTGTCGGTCGTACCTTCTCGCAAAGTACTTGCACTCCGTCTACAGTCCAGGAAACGAAACCCAAAACAGCGGGTGGGAAATCCGTACAGGCTTCTAAGGCTGACATGATTCCTAGACATGCGTCCAAAGCTGGCCATGCTGGTGTTTTACGACCAGCGCAGCCCACCCTCTCCCGAAAGGTTTTATGCGTCGGCCGCTGGCGTGCTTGTACATGTAAATGCTATGCAATTTCGTACGAGTCGTATGCGCGAGAGTTATCGCTCGCTTCGCGATACATATGCGGACGTGGCGATCGGTGTGCTATCGGAGCGCTGGCATGCGCATGTTCAGTTCGCGGTGGCAGCGCGGGCAGGCGGAGAAGGGCGCTGGTGGGGCTCGTAACGGGGAAGAAAGCAACTGCAGCATGCAGGTGAAACATGCAGCAGCGACGAGGGCAGCGGTGTGGTGTGGCTGCGAAGATTTATTATCTGCGGATGCAACTGGCGCAGAGACGCACATGAACAGGGAGCACGGGCCGCGATACCATGCACAGGAGATCGACACGGCGAGACATTGCGCCACCCTTAAAAGCACCTCCTTGCGCATTGTCGGGACCTCGCAGGCGCATGCTTTTCTTCCGTTATGTTCGGCATGGTTTGTTACTTTCGCCCATCGTTCGTCACGATGCAAAGACCTGAGTCTACGGGATTTGGTTCATCACGGGACTTGGCACCTCGTACGCGACGCGTCGATAGGTACGATGACGACATGCGCGACGACGCGCCTTGAGAGAGCTGCAAGATGAGCATCAGGATGCAAGAGTAGCCATGTTATCTAATACAACCATCCCGCCCAGTAGGCGCACGAGGGAGTCATCATCCCCAGGTTCAATCATCGCTTTGTTCAATCCAGACGCCAACCCGTCGCCGTCCCCTGTATGCCGCTGGAAACCATCACTTCTACCGTCGCTAAGAGAACAACTGCTTCAAACCCTCGACGCAGCAGTGCCAGCAGGACTTCGATTCCAACACCTGTTGTACGGGCACCATGCAACCCAGAGCTCATGTAACATTATGTCGCCGTGATAGTCCCAGGATGCTATACATCGAAGGGGCCGACGACTCTTTTGGCACGCGACGCCGACAATGGTACACCTGATGCAACGCCACGTTGCGCGTTTGTGTCTTCTTCCGTCTTCCGAGCTCACGGCTACCAAAATCATGGCTCGCGGGGACCACTGCTGTTAGGACGCATCCACTTTATCCACGATGCTGTCGATCGCCATGGTTCGCGTAGAGGGAGTCGTTGGCGTTGTCGGGGCTCTTCCGTCCCCCTGGGCCGTGGCAGGCTGTAGCTGAGTCGACGACGTGTCCATAGGTTCGCCCTCTTCAGGTGAATCCTCCGTCTCGCCCCCAACTTCCTCCACCTCCCGCAGCCAGCTTGCCTTCAAAACGTCCATGGGAGGGTCTAGATCTCCTGGCTTCCCGCCTCTTCGAGCCTCGACAGCGCTCATTTTTCGCTCACCCCTCTTGTGTGGGTGAAAATGCATTCTTCTCAAATGGCTGGCGGCGTTGTAGCACTCGTTGTACCTTTTCCCAGTCTGGCAAGCCTTGCAATTGGCAAGGAAACTCTTGTCGGATGAGGCATCGATGGCGATCCAAACTTTACGCATCTTCCTATGCACGCGATTCGTGTGTCTTGGAAATATAATTAGCATTCTTGGAGGCACATTCAGTCTTCCGGACGCACCGGCGCAGCTCATGCTCGCTACGGAATCCTTCGGGATATTCGTTGCATTTTGTGCATTTAAGACGCAGCACTCTCCGTGGTGGGTTCTTCCCCTGGTTGACAAACGTTGGCGACGTTGTCGCGCTGTCAACGATGGGAGCCGTTACAATGGATTCTTTAGGCGGCGCTCCCGGGTCCGCGGTCTGAGTCCCTGACGTGCTAGTAGGCCCGTCCTCTTTCATCTTCCCTTTGCGTCTTACCGGGGGCATGTGCTCTCAATCCGAACGATGTTAGTGAAAGGGAACAAGGCTGCAGCCGGGTGTGAAGTTTGAGGGATGCTTTCTGTACAGGTGAGGCCCACTTTTTTTTGTCTCTGCGGATACTCCGGCGATTGATGCCAGAGGGTCAATGGGTCGGTTTGTCGGTCATCCAAGAACGTCTCAAGGTCATTTGATCAGAGTGGACAAGGCAACGCCAAATACATTCTGCCTCATGTTCCGAGTTTTACAGGTTAGTAGGTTGCGCGCGAAGCTCAGCCTCGAACGCTGATTTCAGCCCACACGCGGCGTCAGCCTCGCATGCTCGCATTGGCCACAGCTGAAGCTCGAAATCCAATAAGCACCCAGCTCGCCTCTCCAGGTAGTGGCTGCAGCTCATCAATCGTCCAGTCAAAGAGCCCAAGAGTGTGCCCAGCTGCGAAGGCCTGATTCTGCTGGCCAAGATACTACAAAAAGAAACACCCTGCGCGACTTCGACTCTATTCAAGCTGGACTTCTCCAGATACACAAACGCGACCATTCTGTCACCGCCGATGCTATAGACTCTAGGCCACAGCAACTCTGTGCAGTGCTTGGTCATCTGTCCCTCCATCGCGGAACACTAGGTAGATAGGTAGCGTGTTTGTCTATTCACAGCAGCGACAACGTTTTCCACGCCCTGCGTTGGGTGAAAATATGGCTCTGTTTCTCTGAACCTCCAAACGAAAGGAAACCTCTGATGCAGTCTTCCATTCTCCCCTTGTGTCTTTCCTTTCTAGCCTTGTCTGCGGGAATCCGGCGCGTCCGCCTCGCTGAGCCGCGGTTGACTGGTGAACTCGGCTCCAGCTGAGTAAAACGGGCCGCCAAATCAGCGTGCACGAAAACTTGTTTATTGTTTATAACACGAAGCGGCGGACCGTATCCAATAATCCTTCCAGCATTCGTACGCCTTCTGCATGCATGCCCACGTGGACCTGCATGATCGGAGCCTTTCCATCGCTACCTAGCCAGCCAGCCTTCAAATGCTTCTTCACAGTCCGTCTCAGTTTCAAACAGATCTCCTGATGTACACAGTATTCTTGAGGAGTAACTTGTACTACGAGTTCTAGGCCACGGCTGCACTAGGCCACGGCTGCATGCTATTCTCCGCCTTCGTCCGAAACGCACAATGGGGTTCGCGTCAGATCGGCTAGCAAGGGCCGCGGCTGACAGACACGAGTCGCAGCCTCAACTCTGAAACCTCGCCCTGTGCCAGCCAGCAACGACCGAAATATGGTTATCGTTGGACTCGCCGTATATGTTGGTCGGTCCACACCTGCCCAGCCTCCCGGGAGAGTGCATTTTTCGTACATCCGCATATATGCACACGACGCCGATACATCGATAATGGCATGGAATGCAAGGATCGCCATTCCTGTAAACTCTCGTTCCCTCTCCATGTAAGTTGCAGAGAACCACAACCTTCTCCGGTTAGAGGCTCACTGTTCTGTCAGCATTCTGACTCAATGCCTACAGCCAGAAAGAATCAGCGTTTCACCTAACTTAGGATTTGCACGCCTCACATGCACACCATTTCCTTTTTTGAGTAGTCATGATGCTACTATAGCACCTGGCCGACTGATATGGTATCCCCGGTTGTTGTTACAAGGCTAAAGTACACATTGCGCAACTATCACTGATATTCACTTCACCATGGTTGCACAGGACTGCCGTTCCAGTATGTCCTGTTGATGCGTTCTCTTCGATTCAAGTGTTGTGCTGACTGTATTACTCTTCCGGTGTCTTTCGAGCTTTGCCTGGTTAGTGGCAGGTTGAAGGCACACCTTGGGCTAACCCAGAGCTTTGTGACAGGAATGTCTGACATGATGTGCGCCGCGGTCCAAGGCTTCTGTTGAATAATCGCGAATGACACCTCGCACGATGTTTTGTAGGTGCGCTTTCCCTATAGCTTTCGCTTGAAGCTTTTCCACGCTTCTCGGCCTGAGGTATATCGTTCGAGTCATAACAGGCTGTTCCGGAGATCACATGCAGGAAAGATAGCAAGAGCAGTTGAGGAGTATAAAGTATTCCCGAAACAATACGGGTCTCCTATTGCTTACGTTCGTGTCGTTATCCAACTGAACATGCCCCAGCCTGAAAGTATATCCAGTGTGGGATCAGGTTACAATACGCATGACGAACATTTCACAAGAAGGTTATGAGCATCGCGATGACGACTTCAAGGATTCTATTTGCTATCGAGATAGTGAGAACGAGAAGCAATGCAGATCCGCAGACGACACGGGGAAAAGCTTATGGTGCGAAGCATTATGGACTGCTACAACGGCGACAAAACATATCTTCATGCCTGGACGATTTAAGCGACTCAGTGTGTCCTAGTCTTACGCAACACATGCTACATATATTGCTTTTCAAAATCGTGTTTCTTAGCCGTTATGGTGATCTATCGGCACAGAGCTTACACGTGGCATTTCAGCTTTCCACAGCGTCCGATGCGTAGACATCCTGCTGCAAGGCTTGCTACCATATGCCTATGCCGATCACCTCTGCCTTATGGTTGGAGGAAGGAAGCACCTGAGAGAAGTCTTGCCTCAATTCGCCCGGTGCGTTCAGTAAGACATCTGAAATCAAGTTCATGTCTTTCAAGCCCGTTCGCTAGAGCATGCAGGCACATAAGATATGCGGACGAACGAGCCAGTCGCACATTCAAAAAGCCAATCGCATCAACTGCACAGAAGTCCAAGACAGAGCGCATAGAGATGCTTGGGGAACGAGACGCATGCCATCAGTTCAAGTTTTCCAAAGATCAGCCGCGAACGATGCCGTGGCTGTTCGGTTGTCAGGTGAGCGTCGCGCATTGCAACATGACCGCGCCCAGCTGACCTCGAGTCGCTTGAGGGTATATGATTATAATATTCAGGATCATAACCACCACAGCCACTGTTCTGCAAATAATATAATGGAGACACATGGCGAGTTGCGAGGCGGTGCGCCTTGCAAGATTATATTGTAATTGTCATCGCTATCATAACGCACCGATGAGGTGGCTTGCCACGAGGTGTTTTTCTTTCGCGCGTTCAAAAGGTTGTCTGGTGATGTCTGAACTCCCGAGAGCATGACGCTACTCAACGAAGTTTAATGCAGCTCACAAAATGGGGTTTATAACTTTACCTTCGATGCGCACTGTGCAATCTGCAAACGAAAAAGCAACCGCACAGGTAGGTACCCTTTGACCGAAACTTTCGTGCCTGCCCTGTTACTCCAACAGCTTAATTCCTAGTCCGACACCATCAGCCTCAACCTTTACTTCGACCCCTCTCGCAAATACAGCACGACTTCAGAGTAAAGGCCATGTACGTTTGGTAATCTCAAGAAGCAGCCTGAACTAATTTTCTTGCTCCAGCGTCTTCCAATATACCCTCGAAAACAGCTCAGTCGACCTCGGCATGAAGGTCGTTACTACCACCCTCACCCTGGTTTCGCTTGCCGCTGCCCAATTCAACTACGATGACTGGCATGCACCTGCTTCCGGAGACCTGCGTAGTCCCTGCCCTGTGCTCAATGCACTTGCCAACCACGGTTTTCTTCCTCGAGATGGTCGCAACAGTGAGTATTGGGATATTTTGCATCCATCCTGGCTATACTCGGCCCTAGGACTACTTACCTGCAGTACTGCGGCGTGATGAGCCTCGATCATGGCGCATTTGCTTACACGAACCTCATATAGTCACTCAAGGAGTCCTGATCAAAGCCACTTCCGCCGTCAACCTCTCCACCGAAGTGACAGCTGATCTCTTCCTCGCAGCCCTCAAGACCTCTTCCGATCCAGCCAGCGGCGCATTCACCCTCCAGGACCTCAAGAAGCATAATGTTATCGAGCACGACGGCTCCCTTTCTCGTGTTGATACAGGCACGCCCGGTGCAGGCGACCAGGAGTTCAACCGCGTTGTCTTCAACGAATTCAAGAGCTACTTCAAAGGCGCGACGCAGATCTCGCTTCCGCTCGCGGCAGCTGCGCGCTGGGGCCGCGTGAAGAGCGCTCGCAAGATCAACCCCAACTTCGTCTATGGTCCTTCTCAGCGCTTCAATAGCTACGCGGAGACGTCGATCTACTTCCAGCTGCTGCGCGACCCTACAAAGGGTACTGTGCCTCTAAATTGGCTTGATATTCTATTCTGTAAATTTACAACAAGCCCGAGGCTGTATGGTACACTGACGTTTCACAGGTGAGGAGCGGCTACCCGCTCGCGAGGGCTGGAAGACTCCGGCCTCGATCAATGGTCTGGGCTCGGGCGGTGTCCTCTTGCAGCTGGCCATGGCTACGGACGAGAAGGACGCTGATCTTGTATTGCCGCCAACTGGTAATGAGATTTCGCACCCGGCCTAGATGATGCGGCAGAAGGCAATGTGAGGTTGCATTTATATCCTGTGTACATTATTTCAACCTTCATGTGGGCAGATATAGGCTTATGATTTGGCGGATATTACATGAACACATCCAATAATTCTTCGAATCTTCCTAGTGTTGTGAGCGGCATGCGTTACCCATATATTTGAGACTTAGAAGTTTGGGCGTATGTGGATAGTATCGAGTGACCTTGCCATGAATGTTTATGTAATGAGACAAGCAAAACTCGAATCATGTGCGTAAAATCCTATCTAAAGGTACATACTATCATGAACCCTGGAGCGACTCTCCCATCCCACCAAGCGTAACCATCTTGGTGACCTCGTACTCCTTGATACCTAACATGCTTCCCTCGCGTCCGAACCCACTCTCCTTGACTCCACCAAAAGGCGCCGCAGGGTCAGATATCAACCCAGTGTTTACACCCACCATACCGACCTCGAGTGCCTCAGCAATCCTGTAACACCGCTGTACATCGCGGCTGAAGAAGTATCCGGCAAGACCAACGTCCGACGCGTTGGCCAGCTCAATGACCTCAGCCTCAGTCTCAAACTTGAAGAGACCTGCAACAGGGCCAAAAGTCTCTTCCTGGGCAAGCTGCATGTTGGCCGTCATGTCGCGGATAACGGTGGGCTGGTAGAAGTTCGCACCGAGGTCTGGTAGCTTCTGGCCGCCAATGAGAATCTTTCCGCCCTGCTTCTCGGCGTCGCGCACATGCGCGTCGACCTTTGAGACGGCGCGGTCGTGGATCAGCGGGCCGTGGGTGACGCCCTCGTCGTAGCCGCCGCCGACTTTGAAACCCTTGACCTTCTCGACGAACTTCTCGGCGAAGGCGTCGTAGATGCCAGATTGAACGAAGATCCGGTTGGCACAGACGCATGTCTGGCCTGATGAGCGGAACTTAGATGCTATAGCGCCGGCTATGGCGATGTCTAGGTCGGCGTCGTCGAAGACGATGAAGGGCGAGTTGCCGCCGAGCTCGAAGGAAAGCTTCTTGAGGGTGTCAGAGGACTGCTTCATAAGAAGCTTGCCTACGCCTGTGGAGCCTGTGAAGGAGACCTTTTTTACGGTCTTGGATGAGGTGATGGCCTCGCCGACCTCAGGTGTGTTCGCGAGCGCTGTGACGAAGTTGATGACACCTTTGGGGATACCGGCTCGGTGGCCGAGTTCTGCGAGGGCGGCTGCTGTGAATGGCGTCTCACCGGGAGACTTTGCGACGACTGTGCAACCAGCTGCAAGAGCAGGACCGATCTTGCGAGTGATCATGGCTGCTGGGAAGTTCCATCTGGAACAGGTCAGTAGAGCTTTACATGCCCGACTGGGTTTACTCACGGTGTAATGAGGCCGCAGACACCAACAGGCTCATTGATGGTGAAGATCCTGTTTCCAGCGATACTCGCGGGGATGGTGCTGCCATATATCCTAGGTGCCTCCTCGGCAAACCACTCAAAGAAGTTCGCCGCGTATGTGACCTCGCCCTTTGCATCGGCAATCGGCTTGCCGTTCTCCCACGTTATCAACTTTGCGAGGTCATCGGCGTTCTCAATCATCAAATCGTACCACTTCCGTAGCAGCTTCGATCGCTGGCGACCTGTGGTCTTGCGCCATTCGGGGAAAGCTGCGGCAGCGGCTGCAATGGCAGCCTCGGTATCGGCGCGGTCCATCTCGGGTTGTGTGCCTATTGTCTTGCCTGTCGCGGGGTCTGTACTGATGTCAGTTTTGTAGCTCTTGCAGGGTAGCCATGCTCGTACCGTGGACCTCGAAGGTCTTGCCCGACTTTGCGGCAATCCATTCTCCGTTGACATAAGTCTGCGCCTCTTTGAGTAGCGACTTGTCGTTGAGCTGACTGGTGTCAGTGCTGTCGCCGTCACCATCACGAAGCATTCACGGTGGATCGCTCCGTTCAACTTACCTCCGGCACTGAGTGACCCATGGCGTAAGATCTCCGAAGTATGACGGGCAAGGAGCTTCTCTGAATGTGACTTTGGAAGCGGTTCTGTCTCGCAATCGCTCTCGTACAAGCTGCGAAAGAGCGCATGGCTGCGGCAGGATGCGGAGCACTTATACAATGCCACTTTTATCCCCGCGGATAGCCCCAGCTTGGCCCGCTACAGGTAGGACTCTAGCGCGCAAATGCGATAAGGCCCGGCGACGCAGCGTGAACGAATGGTTGTGCAGGAAGTGGGCGTTGTCGGGTGCTTTAGACCGTGGGATTGCCGTCATGTCGCGTAGAGGTGGCCTACTTTAGTAACATATTAATTATTTAACTTAATAATAATTATATAATTACTTAGCTTAACGCCAGAGATTAGTAAGAAAACTTACTAGTGCCGTGACTGCTTAGTGCCGAAGCACGTCGCGATGCGTCTACTCCTGCAAATACTCTTACAGGAAACTCAGCTGAGATGCTCCTACATGTGTCTGCGAGCCGTGTGACTCTTTTGTAGCGCCTTCGAGTCCATAGTCAACTTGGCTTGCACCTTCACCGCGTCTACGGCGTGTATGCGTCCATGGTGGAGAAGAGAAGAGCGTCCCGAGGTCGGTCCCTCTTGAGCTAGCCGCCAAACCACACCCAAAACAGTCTCCTTTACGACTGCAAAACATCTTGGTGACACATGGTCAAATCACGCAACATACAATATTTCACCCTATGGTATCGCGCTCCAAAGCACCTCTAAGTCCTTCCACGCTCCATTAACAATTCTCAGAACCTCACGGTCACGGCATATCAAATTCGATAGCTGTAAAGGACTGTAAGGGAGAAGCTAATGATTTACTACGTCAGATATACTGGGCAATGGAACAAACACCAGCCATTCCTATTCACAACCTTTCGCATAAGACGCCGCAATTACCAAGCCTATCAAAACTCCGCCATGCCCAGAGATTGAAACCAATCACGAACTCCTTTGGCTATGCAGAAGACACTATCGAGCCAGACCACCTAATTACTTCCGCGGCTCCTCAACACTCTCCCCTTCGCAAGTCCCGGTCCGATACTTGAGCTGAAGTTCGTGATAGTCAAGTTCTCGCGATCGCCCTTGCCCTCGCCGCCAACAGTCTTCCTGGTCATCCTCTTCATCGGCAACTTCGTGTCTTCACTGCGTTGCTTCTTAAATGGAGGAGCTGCCATGACCGTGGTGTCAGAGTGAGACACGATGGGCAAGGGCTGCGTGTGGCTTTCTTGCGCAACGACATTAACATCTAGCTCGCGAAGAGAGGTCCCTACGGCTACGGTGGCAGGATGTGCGCTGACAGAGCGACCGAAGCTGGGTTTGGTGACCGCATTGAAGATGTTGTCGTTTGTTTCGTTCTCTGTATCGTTGAAGACCAAAGCTTTGGTAGGACTTCGAGCTTCTGCGGAAACAGGGCGATCGCGAAGACGTGACAATAGGCTTTCGTACTCTTCAGTCCGTGGCAGCCTGTCTGGAATGGTGTAGGCGACGCGTTGCGGTGTTTCTCCGGTGGGATTGTACTCGAGCAGATCCTGGCCTTCGATCGTCTTTCGGAGCTCGTGCAAAGGAGCACGGATGTTTGCGTCCTCCGCCAAAGCCGGTAACATCTCCTCTAGTGCGGTTATCTGAGCGGCAACGTCGGACTCTAGAGCTTGTACGCGAGCAAAGGATGTGGAGAGGTGCTCCCCAATGCTCGAATAAGACGACTGGACGGTAGATGACAATGCACCGAGGGAGCTTGTGTGAGCTGTGTGATGGGCATCATTTTGCTCGCGCACGCGCGACATGATGTCGTCCAAGGAGTTCAGTTGCGTGTCCATCTGCGCCATCTGTGCCTCGACAATCTTCACTGTGCTCTCATGTACTGAAGTGGTTGTGTTCTTGATCGAAGTGGACTGTTGGGTCACTGCCGAGAAATCGCCCTTGATCTTAGTCTTGACAGCATCTTGTGACTTCGATACTTCAGCAAGGATGTCCTTGGATCTTTCGACCCAGTTACCCATTCCCTCAGAGTATGCGGACTGTTCGGTCTCGAAAGAAGTGTTTGCAATACCAATCTCTTCGCATACGCCAATCACTCTCTCGTTCAAGCGTTCGTCCTTCGCGTCCCCGCTGGTGTTAATAAGCAAAGTGACCTGCGCGAGCAACTGCTGGCGCTCCTCTGCTGATCTCTGCTTTTCCTCGTCAACGACCTGAAGCAAACGGCCCTGGGACGCCTTGTTGGCTTGCACAAGGGTTGTATTCGCTTTTAGGACTTGCTGATGTAGTCGCTTATTCTCAGCTTGTTGCTCGTTGAGGGATTTGGTTAGATCGACGAAAGTATTCTTAAACTCTCTACCTAGCGCTTGATAGGAAGCGTGAAGCTGTAGCGATTAGTTTAGTTTGTACCAATGACCTCGCTCAAATGACGTACCTCTGCCTGAAACTTCTCCAACTCCAGGATGATGTTTGCAGATATTTTTTCAGCTGCCGCAGACAGCTCATTTAGACCAGCACCGACTTTCTGCTTTACATCTTCTCGCAAGGTCTTGATCTCTTCCAACACTTCGTTCATATCATCACGAGCCTTGGCGGTTTGCTCGTTGACCTCTTGCTCGGACGATCCAAAATCCTTCATCTTTTCTTGTAGAAAGGTCTGTGATACATCAAGCTTGTCAAGCTCATCGGTCACGAAAGCCTGCATTCTGGTTGACAGAGACTCCATCATCTGCTCCTGTTGGTTGCGGAACTGCGCTATGCGGGTATCGACAAGCTGTGTCGTATCCACCACCTGATGCCGAGATGTTGCCCAGTACTGACGGTTCTGAGACTGCAGTTCCGATTTTCTACGAATTTTGGATCGTAGAGCGTCAATATCAGACGTCGTCTTCCCTAGTGTAGAGATCATGTTTTGACCGATTTCTGCAAGTTCGCCTTCGGTTCTAGCATGAGCTTTCCGCACCTCGGTTTCCTCGGCGAGATCCTTTCGCGTCATGGCCAGGACCGCCTCGGTCTTTTCAAGTAGGCCCTTTGTGCCCTCCAAATTGAGTTTGATCGACTCATTGTCCTTCTTGAGGGTCTGAAAATTCGTTGTAAGGCTGAACAGCTCCTCCACCTTGTTGCGAAGGTTCGCCTCCATTGTTTCAATCTTGTCACGTTGTTCCTCGCTCAGAATGCGCCTGGACTCACTGATGGTGGCCATCTCCTCGTAGTTCTCCTGCGTGAGGTAGACACCATTTCGCTGCCTGGTTGCAATCAACTCGCTCTTTAGCTTTTCGATCTCGGCGGTAAACTCTTTGAGCAAAGTCTTCTTCGACATGAGTTGGTTGATCTGCGGCTTGTTGCGAATATTCTTCGCACGAAAAGCGTAGTCGAGGGTCGATATCGTTTCTTCGAGGTTGCTCTTTGCGGGTGATAGAGTCGCAATAATACATGTCTTCGTTCGGCCACCTAATGAGTCTTGAAGCAGGCGGGTTAATTTGGACTCTCGGTATGGGATGTGTGAGCTGCGTTCTACCAAAGCGTTGATAACGCGGCCAAGAGTGAGCAAGCTCTTGTTGATGAGACCTGCCTCTGCTGCGCGCTTGTTCTCTGCTCCACTTCGTTGGATATTTTCGCTTCCAGCAAGATCAACCAGGTTGAGTTTCCCGGCGCTCAAATATTCCAAACCATCTTCCGAAATTCGCTTCATATACACGGTTATCGTAAAAACAGTGTGACTACGCGAACTCAGATCATTGCATTTGGTCGATGCCACTTGTCGCTTGTTGGTTCCGTCGGAGAGAAGCTTGATTCCCTGAGCGGCTGACTTGAGATGGCACTCTTCCATACCCTGGACTAAAGTCGTGCTGTGTCCCTTCTTGCTGTTATCATCGTAGATCTTCAGCTTCACGGCATCGTCTGTCGATAGCAAATCGCGCAGCTCTTCGTTGTACAGCTCGATAAAAGAGCACTTGACGGAGTTCTCTGTTTCTTCGGATTCGAGTTTGTTGAAGAGGGCGTATAGAACGCGTGGAATAATACCGGCGGCATCTGGGAGGGGAAGGATATTTGAGATATCACCCGTCATGGTGTAGGTTTTGCCAGTACCGGTCTGGCCGTACGCGAAAATGGTGCAATTGAAGCCACCGAGCACCTTGTACACGTTAGCTCATATGCCTGCCTTTTTTTCAGCCCACACACCTCGTCAAGTATGGGCGCCACAACTTCATCAAAAACCATGTTCTGATCGGCGGCAGGCGAGAAAACCTTGTCGAACTGGTATGACTTGTTGCTGAGCGCACTCGGGCCCATGGAAAGCTCTACAGTGCTTCCCTTGATTCCATTTGTAGACACAACAACGCCGGAATTTTCTTTGACTTCACGATCATTGCGTCCTCGACACCGGACGACAACATTGATGTTTGTTTCCTCGTCGGCGCCTTCAAAGTCGCGCTCCTTGCGCTTCAGGTTCGAGGACGGCGACGACCGTACGCTTCGCGTGGAAGCGACCGATTCTGCCCGTGTTTGCTTTCCGTCGAGTGCAGGTGTTGCGGAGCGCCCACGGGCGAGATGTGAGGTTGGGCGCATGGTTGGGGGGCGCATTGAGCCGGACGCGGGTGCGCGCTTTGTAGGCACCTGCGCAGATCGAGGGAGCCCCGACATGTCTGGCAGTGGTTTGTGTGCTCGTTGAAAAGGCTCGTGGTTAGTGATTATCGTGTTGATGGAAAGTCGGCAAAGATAAACAGTAAACACAGGCCAGGGTGAGCAGACCCCTGTCACGCTAGGTAGCTGCTTATCCCAAGCGCACAGAATCGCGGCGTGCACCAGCTCAACACCTGCAAATATGGGCGTTTGATGCTGCCATACTTCCTCGTGTCGGAACATGATATGATTACTGGAGTCCTATCAGCCCTATATCTGCACTAACAGTGTTCCTCGCCCACCTTCAGCTCAGCCGCCTTTCCAAGCTTGTGACCCCACCACTCCTCCCTGCTCCTCCACCTGTGCCCCCGCACACTCGAGCGGCAGCATTCCCGTGATAACGCAGCCACAATTCAAGTATACACTATCGCCATATATTCGATCTTGATGGTTGTAGAGGGCGCTGCCTAGCTCCTATCGCTGTCTCACTTCTGACCGCCTGGACAAAGCACGGGAACCGCCTTCGAAGCGCAAGACCTTCGCGGATCGAAGCGTCGCAGCCATAAAAGACGAAGAGCCGGAGCCACCGACGCTGAGACTCCCGAACCTCGACTGCTGAAGCATCCGAACTTCTACTGCTGGAGCTCCAGGAGCCTCAGAAGCCCAAGAAGCTCCACAAACCCAAACGATCGTAACCGCTGTACGCCGCTCACACCAAGATATCCTCCGCAACGAGACGCTGAGACCTGGCAATCTCGAGTGCCTAAAGCTCTTCGCCGTGCAGGAACAGACCCTTGGAAGCTCAGCGGACCGCTGCCTCCGCAATGGAGGATGGCGCCATGCAACTGGTGCCCGGGAGGAGCATGGGCTTCATGACACTCGGCTGCTCTTTGCACGAGATATTGACTACAATAAAGGTAGAGGTCCGGTTGTTTCCCCGCTTCCACCTGTACCACGATGACTCGCGGCCCATCGCATCGCCCGTCCACATCGTTCTCCCGGACAATGGCCTACGATTGCACTTTGATGGCCCAGACCAGCGATTGCGGCTGATTGAAGTGCTCGACTTCACAAAAGCGAGACTCGTTTACAAAGATGTAGAAGTATTCAAGCCTACCGAAGGTCATAGCGGCATACCCGCGGGACCCTCAGGGCCCAGGTTTAGACACATATACGATAAGCTGCTGGGGCCAACGTATGGAGGCGAGTACCAACCCCCACGTGATGGCGACCCCAATGCGAACGGCATTTACAACCTCTCGTACCCAGGTGTAGCCTTCAACTTCCCTGTTCAGCATTCTGCGTATTCTCCGAAGAAGGATTTCATATCACTACTATCGTCTTCGGCAACTGGGCCTGCAAAGTCCATGGCCATATTCAGTGGCGAATCATGGCAGAAAGCTCGAGGCTCTCTTTTCACAGCCCCTGCACCCAATCCGAGGACTCTCGCCCTGTCAGGAAAGGGCAAAGAGGGTAGCCCGGACGAGATCGAGCTGGTCAGGGTGCACGGTGAAGGGCGTATAGAGCTTGTGAGACGATCGAGTCCTGCGTTCTGGATTATCCTCAGCGAAACTACCCCACAGGATTTGATCATGGAGCTGGGAGCGCCGGATTCGATCTACAGGAAGAACGACCACCGGCTGTTGATACACAAAGACCGCAGGATAAGCGATGTATCTGAGACTTCTCGTGCAAGATTGACGCCCGATGAATTGCTTGGTTCGGATCGTGGGTCGGCAATCGACACTGATAACGACGACGATTGGGAAGGTGACGATGAAGCGGCACTTGAAGCACAGGAACGAGAAGTGGTTGCAGCTGAGCACTTCTACAACTACTACCATCATGGATTTGACATTCTCATCTCACAACCGACCCAAATCTCTCCGCCCCCGCGAGTTCCCGACAGCCCAGGGTCTCAGGGCGAATTAAGTGTTCAACCACTTAACCATCTCACGGTTACCAAGGTTATATTGCATGGCAACGTACCCGGATCGTACCAATTCAACCGCCACCGGCGTTCACGATGGACCCTGGACCATGTTTCGTCTGAACTTCAAACTGGGCTGTTAAATTCCGAGATGACGTTTGCCGACATTTCGAAAGTACTCAAACAGGTCTATCGAGGTTCCTATGCAACAGAGGAGGTTGAACACCTGCAACAACGTGGTATGGCTCTGAATAGGGGTTGGGGCGATAGTCCGGGCAGCAGCGTCGAGCTTCTGGGTGGATGGGAAGATAGTTCCACCAAGAAGGGCAAGTTTGCGAATGCAGGTTCCGATATGCTGGAGGGTGCTGGAGACGTTGGGAACGTAGAGCTGTTCGGATTTCCTGGCTTGATATTCGAGGTCTTGAAGAACGGAGCTGTGAACTCTCTCACTGTCTATTGAGGACCTGAGCTCTTCGTATCGGGTCATACCGGACCACTGCTTGGCTGAACTGCGCTTTGTACCTACTGTAGTTTCCGTTTGACGATGCATCTTATTGGGGCGTATTAGAAACCTCGATGCGTTGAAACATGAACGTGTAACTGAACCACTCGCCAAGCTTTCTCTGCTGATAGTTCTCGCATATATTAATTTTGAATCGAGACAACATTCGGGTTCGGCGGTCGCTGTCAGCGTTCGGTCCGAAGAATCTCCGGTGCATCGCCGAGGGAGCTGAGCTTCGAAAAACATCTTGAGCGAAACGACTCATACCACAGCCCTGCCCAGGATGCTACTATGGTAGCACCGACGCGACTTCTACGCGCGTCATGGTCGTCCACGATCCGCCTGCCAAAATCGACCTTCCCACCACGTCCATTGCCCGCGTCCACCGCCGAATACCTCCGCCGATGCACCGATGAGCACTATGCCTGGCAGCAAAGCGCGCGCTCGTCGCCCGATGCGAACGAGAAGACGCCTGCGACTTTCACGCTGCACGATGGGCCACCCTACGCCAACGGCCCACTGCATGTTGGCCATGCGCTGAATAAGATCACGAAAGACCTCATATGTCGCTTCCAAGTCGGGCAGGGCAAGAAAGTGAGCTACATTCCAGGCTGGGACTGCCATGGTCTGCCCATCGAGATCAAAGCGCTGCAGGCGCAGAAGAAAGACCTGACACAGACGGACCCTGTGGGTGTGCGGGAGGCGGCGAAGGAACTGGCCGAGACTACGATAGAGAAGCAGAAGCAGGGATTCAAGGAATGGGCGGTCATGGGCGATTGGGACAATGCATACAAGACAATGGAGAAGGGTTTCGAAATCAGACAGTTGGAGGTGTTCAAGAAGATGTTTGAGGCAGGTCTGATCTATCGCCAGTTCAAACCAGTGTACTGGTCGCCGTCGTCGCACACCGCGCTTGCAGAAGCAGAGCTGGAGTACGACGAGAACCACAAGTCCCTGGCCGCATTTGTGCGGTTCCCGGTACACATTACCAAGAAGCTGAAGGTTGGTGTTCTCTCAAGCCTCACTGAGCCGGTCAGTGTAGTCATCTGGACAACGACGCCTTGGACGCTACCCGCGAATCGAGCCATCGCCGTGCACAAAGACATGATATACTGTGTGGTGCAGGACTCTCAGAAAGGTAATGAGAATATCATGATCGCGGCCTCACGTGTGGAGGAATACCAGAAAATGCTGGGTCGCGACGTTATCGTTGTGCTGTCCGAGCTTCGGGGTTCAGACCTGGCTGGCCAGCTCAGCTATGAGAACCCCTTTCAGAAGGCGAATGGGCTGCAGCCAGTAATCCATGCGGACTTTGTGACAGACACATCGGGAACTGGGCTTGTTCATATTGCCCCAGGACATGGCATGGATGACTATCACGCGTGCAGCGCTCTTGATATCAATGCATTTGCTCCCGTTGATGATGCTGGCGCATTCACCAAAGAAGCTTTTCCTGAGCAACCCGAGCTCCTTGAGGGTTTAGCCGTCTCTGACCTGAAGAAGACCGGTAGCAATACTATTCTGAACTATCTCGACGAGCAAGATCTTCTGCGAGCAAAGCACAATTACCGCCACAAGTACCCCATCGATTGGAGAACGAAACAGCCAGTCATTGTGCGGGCGACTGCACAGTGGTTTGCCAACGTCGAAAACATCAAAGACGGCGCTATGAAAGCCATCGAGAACGTAAAGTTCATGCCCGCAACTGGTCGCTCGCGATTGGAAAGCTTCATACAAGGGCGTAGCCAATGGTGCATTTCGCGACAGCGCGCATGGGGTGTGCCGATTCCTGCTTTGTACAAAGTCGACAAGGACGGCCAGTTGGAAGCCGCTATGGATGCAGAGACCATTCGACACGTCATTGATGTCATCAAAGAGCGCGGTATCAATGCTTGGTGGACAGATGCCCAGGACGATCCTGCCTGGAAACCTCAGCACCTTGACGGGTCATATATACGCGGAAGAGACACTATGGATGTATGGTTCGACAGCGGCACTTCGTGGTCAATGCTTCCTCCGCGAGATGACCAGCCTGTTGCTGATGTGTATTTCGAAGGCACTGACCAGCATCGTGGGTGGTTTCAATCATCTCTATTGACCCACGTTGCCACCCAGCCTTTCGAGAGTGACTCCGTTCAAGCGCCCTACAAGACACTGATTACGCATGGGTTCACGCTCGATTCGGATGGCCGAAAAATGAGCAAGAGCTTAGGCAATGTCATCAGCCCCGCACAGATCATGTCCGGCGAGCTGCTGCCTCCGGTCAAGCAAAAAAAGCAGAAAGTTGTCAAACGAGTGGACCTGGTGAAGGCTGCTCCTACCTACGATGCTATGGGATCTGATGCATTGAGACTCTGGGTTGCGAGCAGTGATTACACAAGGGATGTCACTATTGGCCAGCCTGTCCTCATGTCTGTCAACCAAGCTCTGCACAAATACCGAGTCACCTTCAAATGGCTTCTTGGCGTTCTGTCTTTGCCGTCCTGCCCACCTCTCTACAGCTCTTTCGCCGAAGTGCGCAATGAGCTCGTTGGGCACTGTGATCTCGAAGCACCGCAGGCACCCTCGATGAACCTCGCAGATAAGCTCGCAGTGCATCGACTTACTCAAGTCAGCCACGACGTCCACGGCTACTACAGCAAGTACGAATTCTTCAAAGGCGTCAACCTGATTAACAGATACATCGCCAACGACCTGTCTGCCTTCTACTTCGAGACCCTCAAAGACCGCATCTACACAGGGTATAAAGCAGACTGCCAAGAACTGCAGAAGGTTCTCGGTCTCATCTTCTACGAGCTACTGCAGATGCTCGCACCTGTGTGCCCACTCCTCGTCGAAGAAGCCTGGGACCACGCGCCCGAAGCGCTCAAAAATAACAGTGTGCACCCCGCGCGAGCGACCTGGACGCCGCTTCCGCGCGCAGGACGGAAAACCCAGACTTTCATGACCGAAACGCAAACCTACATTGACCGCATCAGCACCGCCATCAAAGCAGCGCAGGAGCGCCTTCGCACGGACAGACAGCTCGGCTCGTCGCTGGAGTCTGCCGTTGCCATTCATAACGACTCAGGGTCGCACTGCTCGTGGTTCACCAACCACTTTTCGCAGGCTCTTACTGGCAATGTCACGCAGGCGGGACCTGAATTCATGAGCCTCGCGCAACGCCATGAGTTAGCAGCCTTGCTCGTCGTAAGCCACGTCGATCTGGTTTGGAAACCAGTGACGACGGGAAAACTTGATAGTCGTGTGGAGAAACAGATGTTTGTAGCTGACGAGGCGAAAGGATGGGACGGGGAGGTTGCAGTGTATCCAGCGCCTGCGGAGAAGTGTCCGAGATGCTGGCGATACCAGAAGGAAGAGCACAATGAGCTGTGCGGGAGGTGTGAGGAGGTGATTAGGGAGGAGGCGTAATATTCGAGTATATTGTAAGTTTTGTATCTGTATACAGTAGTGAGTCCTCGAGCATTGCATGGCGTTTACTACACCTTGTAATATACACAATCTCATTTCACTAAGAAGGTTGTGCCTAGAAAGTTTTGTTTAGTGACCATATCTCGAAAATGCCCATGCTACGTCGAGGCAGCTCACCGTGGACATGGATGAGGTGCAGCGATGCGGCTCCAATAGATATCGGTCCTTTCACAGTAGGTATCACAAATAGGGAAGCACGGCGGATTCTTGGTGGTTTGCGTGTAGCTCGGGTGCAGCGCGTCTCTCGCAAGATTGACCCAATGGGTATGTGAAGCTGATCATTGTGTGGGGCCAAGTCAGACATGTGTTGCAAGATGGACCGGACATGCGGGCTGGTCTGGTCATCCACGTGGCAGGTGCAAGGTGATGGGCACGCGAGGGGTGCGCCAATGGAAAGATTGGACAAAGTGCGAATCAGAGACGAGACAACAAGAGCAGTCGTCGAGCAAACGGTAAACCATCATTCAACGCCGGACTAGGCTGGGGTGAGGGTGAGGTGAGACAGCCTGAGCGGGGCTGGGCACTGCGGGTATGCAACTTCTTTCACACCACCACGTGTCAGCAACGTGGCATGCACGGTCCTACCCAGCCCTGTAGGTAAGCCGGAGATGCATGCAATGTCACTGCCCGTCCAGCGTCGTGCTACAGAGCAAGATGGGCTTGCAGCGACGAGCAATTGAGAGCTGCAACTCATGCAACAAGCAACGCAAAGTCCTCTACATCCTCTGTGCAGGTGCGGCCGGGCGTGCGGAGGCCGGGTGGTGATACGGTACCTAGGTATCAATGTTTCTGGATCGGACTTAGGCACGAGGAGGCTGCATGCGTTAGCCAAACGGTCAGCATGCTGCAAACGTCAGCATCTCAGACAGCCATGTGCTGTTCAGGGCGCCGGAAGTTTAGCAGATGCTTGATTCCACCGGCCCGACCATCTACTGTACCTACCATGGGTCGATTACATGTGACGATTCTCGCCTGGCTGTAGACATATGGTAGGTAGGTACCTATGGAGCAAACGAGCAAGAACAAAGGAACAGCGGGGCGGACCAGAGTCTACAAGGCGGCCGTGATGAGGTGCAGGGCGACGCGGTGATGCCAAACTGGGGAGCCGTGCGCAGGGCTCGTTTCAGCGTGCGTCTGTGGCTGGACACGCAAAGAGCCGCTGCTCCCGCCCAAGAGCGCTCCAAAGCTGCAAGTGCTGGCAGCTGTGCTCTTCTTGAGTCGTTCGCAATCCAGCACGCGTCTCTGAATCAAGCCGCTGCTGCATCGCTAGCCGCGCCCCTGTCTTCCTGTCTTCCTGTCTTCCTGCCTTCCTACCTTCCTACCTTCCTGTCCGACACCCTGTTCCTCTCGCTGCCCACGCCCTGTTCCTCTCGCCCGCCCACGCCTCCTTCACCACCCCTTGCCGATCTGCTCCCTTGACGGGCGTGCCGACGTGAAACCTTAGCCAGCGAGCACCGACTTTTCTGCGCCGCCTCCTGCTGCCCAGTGCCAACTCGCCCACCCGTCCACCTCCCTTCCCACGCGACCAAGCGCAGCGTGTTCTTGTGGGCGCGATAATAAGACTGTCCGCCCCGCTGACCTTGCACCTGCTCAAACACACCCATCCCCCGTCACCCGT
This sequence comes from Paraphaeosphaeria minitans, assembly GCA_015832175.1. Classification (NCBI taxonomy): domain Eukaryota; kingdom Fungi; phylum Ascomycota; class Dothideomycetes; order Pleosporales; family Didymosphaeriaceae; genus Paraphaeosphaeria; species Paraphaeosphaeria minitans. Next base: position 1,263,457 of record WJXW01000006.1, read on the forward strand.
CACCACCCAGTCACCATGACAAAGTCTCTGGAGTCCTCCCGGCCAATGCTGGCCAGCGTGAGTAGTCCCACTCTTCTTACGTCTGCCCGCCGTTTCAGACCGGTCCCCTATTCGTGACTAGCTACTGTACTGCACCTGATCCCCCTCACAAACCAATGCCTCCTCCTCGCCACTGCCCTACCACACTCTACAATGCCCTCCATGTCGCAACCTTCTGACGAACAGAAACCGCAGTCTGCCGGCAACCGCGCCTCAACACGCATGTCGACGTACAGCACAGCACCCACCCTGACACCCTCGGTCGCGCCCTCACATCTTTCCGAAGCCTCGATCGCCGGCGACCCAAAGGCCCAGGAGATCAAGTCATGGAACGAAGGCTTTGAGCGTCTCGAGGACAAGCGCCTTGTGCAACAGCGCTACATGCTCAACAACGAGAAGACGGACAACATGAGCAAGATCGCTCTCGGCGCAAAACTGGACCGCGCCCTTGCGCGACGCATGTCGGGCCAGGACGCCGTCTTCCGACCGAAAGTTTTCAGCGAGAAGAAGGTGGAGGCATAGACCCCTCGCTCGCTCACCCAATCGCTCATCACGTCGATTTTTTCGCCATCCGATAATACCTTCCGACACATTGCTGCTCGCAGCACATCACGTCAACCTGCACTTTCGATTCCCAGCAACAAGCATGATATCCCTTGGAGCGGCGATTGTCACGCCGAATAAACGGCCAACCATCACTGGCCTTTTTACTTTTGTTTTGCGCACCACACCGAACACAGCATGGAGGAGCCCGGTCACAGACGCCGAGAGGGAGTGGTATTGGTGATGTACTATGGCGGATCACATTACATCTTCCACTATTTTTCTTCGGGGCTTCCAGCGGTTTTTTAAGATATCTGGGTTAAGGATTTCAAGGCGTCTATCCCACGGCCGGCTGATTGTGCCGGCTTTCATTTCATCTACTTTGTTACCAGCATTTCAGACAATGAATCGGCATGTCCTCCATCCCGTTCGATCATATAAGTTGAATATCTATCCCGTGCCGATGCTTGCCAAACTGGACGGGTGACTGCGTCACTAGCCTTGGCATGCCTATATCTATGCCGTGTTTCTGTCGATCATCTGAGGCGATTACAATGTCGCCGTGTGGCAAGGCTTCACACCACAAGTAGGTCAAGCTCTAAATCCTCGTTGGCGTCATCACCACACCATACATGTCTCCGCCATTATTATTGTGTGAAGACGTATCGAACCGCGCTTCAGGAAGCGCCCATTTTAGCTCGACTGACCCGGTGGGCATCATTCCAACCTAGCGCTTCCGCATGCTCCACAGTTGGGACACACTGTTTACCGAACGGCGTCGCGGTTCGCACGTCCGAGGGAGAACACTTTCGTGAATGTCATAATGATGCTGCTGCTGCTACAGTGTGACGACGCGTCGATCAACGCGTTTTGGCACGTGCGGGTCACGATTTCATGCAGGGCGCTGGTGCATGGATAAGGTCTGCACTAGGGCTATCGAGACTGGCTAGGGTGGGCAAAAGGAATGTCGAGCATTTGTGGGGTTGGCCTTCACGCAGTGACTGTGACAATGGCAGTGTATCCCGTGTTGAAAGGTTACTGTAGTATTAAAAATGTCTCCAGCATGAGTCGATATGACTGACACGTCTATCTGAGCATGTTACGATAGGCTTTATTGAGCGAACCTTATACCGCTTAGCTAAACTGTTAACAACTTTAAGTTACTAGTGCAGAGTAGATGGAGCTCGGTGCTTCCTGAATTTGTGTGGTTAGGAGCTTCGGTCCGTAGACAATGGGTCCAACTTTGTTGAAACCTTAGCTCAGATAGCTCTCGAAGTCGATACCAAAGCAATGAAGCTGAAAGGCGAGGAAGTCGAGCGCACAGCTGATGCGGGTGAGCATGCGCCCTCACAGTCAATTACATCGTTGAACATTATGGCTGGCCGAAAATCTAAAGGTGACCTTGGAATGAAGGTATCCCAGGTCCGAACCATCTCCGCGCGCCAGCACGTGTACCGTATGTGAAGCGAAGACCAGACGATTTGGACCCTGAGACGTCATCGAGCAGCCACGATCGCGCAACCTCACTATGCGCGTACTCTGCTCCACGATGCCTCTAGCCAAGAACACCAAAATTTCTCGCAATGTCGGCTGGTTACTTCCCCAAACGCGAAAAGGTCGGCCTTGAAGACTTGTTCAAGGGCTTGGTACGTAACCCCGAAGTGCCCAGTCGCGCTGTCCTAAGGATAACACTTCGTACATAACCCCACTTTTCCGCCTTACACTGACTTTGTGCCCCTGCGGGTGCAGGTAACCGCCTCTCACATCCTTCATTATCATGGAGTCCTTGATGCATACGGACACGTATCTGTGCGTTCGCCTGATAACCCTGCAACCTTCTGGATGCCCTGCAATATGCCTCCGGCCCTGGTTTCCACTCCTGAGGACCTAGTGGAGTACAAGGTCGAAGATGCCAGTGAGGTCGAGAAGAATGCGAAGAAAGGCTATCTTGAGCGACACATTCACAGCGAGATATACAAGCGGTTTGTGAGTCTATCTGTCGTATGCGAGTACCAGTGTGACATTCGCTCATTGGATATTAACTTTGCAGCCGAGCGTGAATGCCGTTGTGCATAGTCACTGCTCTGAAGTGTTGCCTTATTGCATCAGTGGAGTCCCGCTGAAAGCGTCCACACACATGGCTGGCTTTTTGGGTATGTGATCATACCAACTCTTCCTCTTCCTGTGTCCATGCCTAATTCCTCTTTGCCCAGGATCGGATGTTCCCCTATGGGATATCTCCTCTCATTACTCGAGCGGAGGAAAGCACGATCTTCTTGTTCGAGACTCGCAATTGGGCGCATCTCTCTCAGCAGCCTTCAAACCAGCAACCTCTGCAGGTTTCCTCTACTCAAAGGTCCGATCAGCCCTCCCCACTCAAATCGGCGGCTCGCAAGAGCCAGATAAAGAGCCAAATTTTGCTACGGTCCTGATGCAAAGCCATGGCTTTACTACACTCGCGCATGGAATCGAGGAAGTGGTGTATCAAGCAATTTATACAAAGAAAGCAGCCCAAGAGCAGACGGCTGCACTCACGATTCGAAACGCGTACTTTGGCCATATTATTGAGGGTAATGTCGATGTCCAAGGAGGAGGAAAGATCAAATCTGCCAAGGTCAAGGCCGAGGGCGACCTAACATACCTGAGCGATAGAGAGGCACATGATGCGTGGGAATCAAATCAAGGAACGGTACGTTGCGACTGTGTATGAAGCGCATTTTTCGTAACTGACGCTGTCTCTCGCGTTTAGGTTCATCGTCCTTGGTCTCTTTGGTGTCGAGAAGTCGAAGTTTGTCCGCTGTACAAGAATGACTGTCCCGGATGCGATGACGATTGATGCAAAAGTCGGCCGGTATTACGACGCATGTACCCCGTATTTTAGTTTCACCGCACTTTCCGCGTTCACGGTTCAGGATGTTATTCGTACGTTCCCAGGTCCGTCGATCTTCTCGCTTTCAGATAACCCGAACTCGTCAGCACGCGCTCCTCACGCGTTTGCTCATCGACCCTTAGTCATCTGAACGAAAATTGGAAGGCCGACAGCTAGCTCAATGGATCTTGTGAAAGAGGAAACTTGTGAATGAGACTGATACATATAATGAGCTTCCTCTGTTGTATACTTCTTGGATTTCTCATCTTCTCTTCTTTGTTGCAACAGATTGACATTTAATTCGGTTTTTTGCATTTTATATCATCTGAAACTCCTTAATACTGTTTCGGCTAAGCGAGAGATCGGTACATTGAGCCTGATCACCTGAAGCACCTGGCAAGCATAGTGTCCACGCCAAGCGCAATATAGTGTTGGCTTGTTTTAAGCTGGATAATGTTCCGCCACTACAATTGCTTGGAAACTGCGCCCCGGATTCTTCGCTCGGCATACCTACGGAACAACGTGCTCGCTTCCGGCAATTATATTATCAGATATATGCAGAAGCAGTGAAACCAAGGAGTTCCAGCTACACCTGCATAGCTTCCTTGGAAGCTTCGAGGGAACAAACTACGCGGACTGTCTATGCATGTTCAGGCCTTCCCAATAAACATGCATATGTTTGATGCTGGTGAAATTTGTGTGGCTGGGGAGAGAATGGCCAACACGGAAATGAAGGGGAGACGGTAGAATTGGCGCCGAGCGACAATGACACTGCCAAATATTGGACGTAACGAAAAGACTATATGATATGCGGACGGTATCGCTTCTCGAAGATCTCCACAGCTGTTCCCGCTGGCAGCTTATCAATCGTGTTTCTCCAAAGCGCGCTGCTGGCGACTCTTGCCTTCTCTTCTTCTGCACTAGCTGCCTTTGGTATCACGACCTCTGGCAACAACATCGTTGTAGATGCGGGTTCCGACAATGCGTTCAAGATGACAGTTAATAAGAATTCGTGCGACATAACCTCGATCTTGTACCGGGGCGAAGAATTTCAATACCAGAGCACCGCTTCTCACATTTCCTCTGGTCTTGGTTCCGCAACGGTTTCCAGCGGAATCGTCAACGGTAGGTTCCTCTATCACGATGCTACTATACCATCATCGTAAACGCCTTGAATGACTGCTAATTAAACTCAGGTCAGTATGCGAAGATCACCTGCACGACCTCGACTCTGACACATTACATTGTCGTCAGATCCGGCGATTCTACGGTTTGGATGGCAACGAACATCGCATCTGAGCCCAGTGTAGGAGAGCTGCGTTTCATTGCGCGCCTTCAACCATCTAAGCTCCCCTTGGAACATCCTTTCGGCTCCGTCTCAACTACCAGTGGATCATCCTCCACTGTCGAAGGCAGCGATGTCTTCGTGGTCAACGGCCAAACTCGCTCCAAGTTCTACTCCAGCGAGCGATTCATCGACGACTACACCCACTGTGTCTACCGTGACAGCGATGCAATCCATGCATGCATGCTGTTAAACTCATACTCGTACGAACGAAGCTCTGGCGGTCCGTTCTTCCGCGATATCAACTCGAACAACGCTGGGGACTCAACAAATCTTTACTTTTACATGAACTCCGGCCATGCTCAGACCGAGAGCTACCGCATGGGCTTGCACGGCCCGTATGGTCTCCAGTTCTCTCGCTCTGGCATACCATCCGGAAAGACCACGGACACCACTTTCCTCGCTGAACTTGGCATCTCCGGATATGTGGCGCCCAGTGGCCGGGGCACTGTTACTGGCACTGCAACGGGTGGCACGAGTGGAATCCAGAAGGTCCTCCACTGGTACAACGCAAACGATCAATACTGGGTATATGCCGACTCCTCTGGCAAGTTTACTTCACCTGCGATGAAGCCTGGCACCTACACCCAGGTATTTTACCAGGGCGAATTCAGGCTTGCTTCGAGCTCAGTCTCTGTCAGTACGGGCAAAGCCACGAGCGCCAACATTAGCGGCTCCCTCCCGTCGCACACGACGCTCTTCAAGATTGGAGAATACGACGGACAGCCCACTGGGTTCAGGAACGCAGACAAGTTCCTCCGCATGCATCCCTCCGATTCCCGCATGTCATCCTGGGGCCCTCTCACGTATACTGTAGGATCCAGCGCCCTCACCGACGTCCCCATGGCGCTCTTCAAGAGCGTGAACACCCCTCTTACTATTAAATTCACCCTCACATCTGCGCAAGCCTCCGGCGCTGCCACCCTCCGTGTTGCTACCACCTTGTCCTTCGCAGGAGGCAGACCGTCCGCCGATATCAACGGCTATTCTCCTGCCACGCCCGCGGCGCCCACCAAAATCGACTCGCGTGGCGTGACGAGGGGTGCGTATCGTGGATTTGGCGAAGTCTACGACTTCGCTATTCCGTCTGGCAATTTAGTCAGCGGCAGTAATACCATTACGATCAACGTGGCGAGCGGAAGCTCGGGAACTACATTCCTTAACCCGAACGTTATTCTTGATGCGATAGAGGTGTACAGGTAGAGATTATGGGACGATTAGAGTGCCTGTTCAGACTGCATAGGTACTACGTATCCACCTATTTGGCAGCGTAGATATCCCCTTTAATTTACAGTATTAACAAGAGGGAAACTGTCTTTAGTATGGATAGATTTACAACTACTACATATTAGTATTTGGTGTGTAGTAGTACTACCATGTACTATTAGTAAAGCGCGCACCAGGCTCGAAGGGGTTTCCTTGGGAGCAGCCCTGGTAAAAAAGGTGACGATGGCAACCCGTATGACCATTCTACCTAGGTAGGTACCCCTAGCAGCGCGAAAGGCAACTCCAGCGGGCAGCCTACCTAAATGCCACTTCCCCACAAACAAACAAGTTCGCCAAATTGCTCAAGAAAAGAATACCTATGGTACCATACCTAGGTACCTAGGCAAACTGCTCTGCGGCAAGGATGGCAAGGGCCAAGTGAACGACAAAATCCTCGTTACTGCCGTCTTTGGCAAGAACTCCTCCAAACTTGCTATTAAAAATGCTTGCTCTGCTTTTGGCGATCCGTTAGGTAGCTATTAAAGCGAACCCGAAATTGGCTACATTTATGTGTCACCCTGAGGCAGCATCCACAGCCTGGTATCGACAACAATGGAAAAATGGTGCGCTTTTGTCCCGACACGATAAAAAAATGAAGAGGGCATCCCTAGAGAGGTGTTTGTTTCCAACCGCTCCTTAACGGCCTGTAAATGACAGATCTTAGCTCCATCGTGAATTAAGATAAGAAAAAAAGACCGTGGTGAACAAGCTCGGTGTGGCAGAAACGCATGTGAAGTTCACGGCTACGCGGAGACCGGAGTTTCAGATCACGGCTTAGCTGAATGTGCCTGCGCCGCGAGCGAACCACCCAACACGGAGCGACGATGTTCCGAATCACCCTTGTTGGCACTAGGCTTAGCAGGCTGAGGATCCGGGCTTCCAGTTCCTTGCGTAGGACGCGTGGTGTAATAACAATCTAAGGCCGTAGGATTACCAGAAGGCGTATAAGAAGGGATGTAATGAGTCGTAAAGGGATACTGGGTTGGATAAGAATCCTGCCATGTTTTATGTAGACATTCGTATTGCGGCATTCGAGGATATTTCCAATACGTATTGAAACAATGCTCAACGTGAATTTCGAACATAGGTTGCTGCATAGCCCTTGTGATGAGACAAGTATGAAAGATTCTCGGAATTTCGTACAGACGCTCGCCACCAATTCTGCTGGTAGCTCCTTTCCTCGTCATGTCCTCGATATGTGCAAAGTTCGGCTCCTAATCAACTATGAAGCCGAAACTCGCCGAAAGGCAAAGTCCTAAAATCATTAAAAAGGCGAGAGTAGTGAGCTATGTGGACATCGACGTAGAACGTCGAAACGTGCCGAACAGCATGCAACAAAACAGTTCAAATCAAGGAAATACGTGGTCGGTCAGATCGCATTGTGGTCGAAACAGAGGGTACTGCGGACCGAAAGCACAGAAAGCGCCAACATTCCATGCAAAAATCACCGGGACCCTCAGTGACCCAAAAATTAGGGCGTATCATGTAGAGGAAAGGAATGCATCTCATTTATTTAGAGTATGTCGTGGCAGTGGCTTGACATACCGTAATATTGGGAATTCGAAGTCGTATTTGCGCCTTCCTATGACTCTGTAAATCATGCCTGCTCAGCGTCATCAACGGACTGCTATAATTGTTAAAAAGAAACTACTAAAAGAAGAAAGCAATGCTTCAAAACCGACGTGTCTATTGTCTTCGTGAATTTGCATCACTGCAAAAGGAGCGTGATGGCATGCCAGATCGGCCGCACCGTCCGAAGATAGGTTGAAACTGTTTGAAATTGCACCGTTCGAACACAGAGCCAACACACCGGGTTTATGTTAACAGAGCCCAAGAAGCGGTGTTTTGCGACTTCGGGGCCCAAGAAAGTCGGCGCAGCCCGATCCAGGATGTCGAATCCTGAGGCGAGGTAGGTGTACTTCCGGTGGCGCTCATCTTGTTCCAGGTCGCATTCTATCATATCTTCTGGAACTGGGAACTGGGTTGCTGATTCAAAGAAAATGAAGTTCTGTGCACGTTGCAAATGCCGTGTGGACAATGAGGCTGTTTACTGTGGAGCACAGGCAGGCGGACATATTGGCCTGGCATTTTCAGGATGGAACATTCCCGAGGAAGAGAACCCTGAATGATGAAAAGTCGTACCACAATCTCGGGTATCATAAGCGAGGTGCAGGTTTTGAGGTGTTGGGATCGGCGATCTGGTTTAGACGCTGACCTCAACTTGTGGGACGAATTTGCCTAAGCATGGGGAGGAGCTGTGGACCAACGATCAGGGCGCAAAGCTTTGTTTTGGTGGCTTGAGTCCTACATTTGGGGGTACCCACCCGCTCATGCAGACTCAAGGATAGCTGAAAGTTCCGGTGATGTAGAGGACGAGTTAACCGGATGCAATACTGTATACATACGAATGAAGCGACCGATATACTTGAGAGTGTTACAGATCCTGCAAGAGCCAGAGTTTCCGATGGTGGCGCAAACGGCTTGCACTATATCCTGTTGTCGCTTTCAATATTCGATGCATCCATATCTGTTAAGGCAGGTAGACGAAACGGGTTGGAGATGCAGAAAAACCACGCGATGATTTCCCAGTACCTGGTGGGCTGAAAAGCAGGGAGAGTGTTTGCTATTTTGTTTAAATTGTGTATGCTCAGTAATGATCGATGTTTGCTAATAAAAAAGACCGTCATGGCGACGATGAAGATTCTTGTGGTGTCTCCCATGAAGAGAAGTTGACGCGTCCCAAAGCGATGGTGTCCAAAAAATGCCCGTGGTCTCAATGCTAGCTTCACACAGACCGCCACGCATCACCTCCCGAACTAGCTCGTCTAGTCTTCGCCTGCCTTGTTGCTATTCCCACATTCGTCTTGACAGAACCCTTTATCTCCACAATCTGCACTCTGTAGGTATCGTCAGCCGAGGTGTCCATCGGTATGCGCTAGCACTCACCGCAACACGCAGACCAGCGAGGTACTGATTTGGTTTGTACAGTGGTACCCAGTCTCCGTCGTTAACTTCGTTCATGACCATATCACAGTTTCGAGCTCCATCTATGCGTCCACCTGGAAATGCTGGCTGATAGTAGAGAAAGCCATAGCAGTCCTTGTCGGCTCCACATCGTTCACCGCATTCATCTGCATTCTTTACCGGGCCTAGTGCTCGGCGGGAACCTCTGAACTGATTACGGCAAGAAAGCTTGAACTGATACTCCTGGCTATCCCCAAAGTCATAGACTTGGTTATCTGCACCAGGGAGGGGACAAAGCATCCCCGCACTGAAAGCCACTACATTTCCATGCATGATTAGCTGTTGTGGGACTTGTGATGTGGGGTAATACGTACTGCTTGACTTGACCGGAATAGCCCCAAACTTCTGTACTCCATTATCGAAAACATACGGTGCGGCGTCCTTGGAGTAAACGACAGAGCAAGCCTTCGTTGATGGATAGTAGGTAAGTCCATTGCAGTCCAGTTGATGATTGTGGCATTGTTGTTCGCATTCCTCGAGACTTTGGACCGGTGGTAGCCATTGATATGAGCCCCAGGGAGCATTAAAACAATACAACCGATATTCACGGCCATTCAGCTCACGGACCTTTCTTCCGAGTCAGCTAGGCCTGATTAGGCTACGAACAGTTGCTCACTTCTCCTTCCCAGGCTGGGCAACCTGTTGCTGCACCACATTTCTTGTTCCTTTGGGCATGTACCACATTCTTGATTGGGCTCTGGAGACCATGGCCCAGGCGTTGCTCATGGCGAGTCAGAAACTCATATACTTCCGGGTTCGTCAAGGCCTCAATGACCAGGGGAGAATTAGGGTCTTCCGTCCTCAAATCATCTCCGCTCTGAGGGAAGGCCCAGGCAGATGCCGACAGAAAGAGAATAGCCCTGAACAACATATTGGACAAGGAACGAATTAATGCCTGGATGATTGATCCACGCAGCGATTTGGTTCAAGTGTGTCGCGTTGTGATGGCGCTTTGTAGTCTCTTTAGCTTCTTACAACTTGTCACCTAAGAATGGTCCGGAGGGGAAGCCATGGATCCATGATTCTCGATGATGTCTATTCATATGATCTGCAGAGTGATTTCTGGAAGCTTTACGCTCGCGCCGTGGTACTTGAAGTCATTATGTGCCAGACAAGAGCCATCGGTTAGGCGTCCGGGGTGTTCTGAGGGACCAGTAGCTGAGGCGCGATGTGGGGCGTGCATCCAGGATTCGCATGAGAACCTCAATAAGGACGCGAGTGAGCGGGCATGCGCATTCGATTACAGCCGTTAACAAATTTCCGGGTGCGGTTACGCACAACTTGTTTCTCAGCGGGGCCGGCATGTTCGAAAATCCATTCTACGTCAATCCAGTAGCTTTGTCCAGACCCGGTCACACTGAAAAACCACTGAACTTTTAACAGCCCAAAACAAAAGGAAAGGGGTCCTTTACCTACAGCCAATACGAATCTACCGAATATTGGCTTGGCATGAGAAGTGCACGCGTAAAGACGGTGAATGTTGTGAATGTACTGAGCATGCATCTGCCTGACCGATCAAGAGGGGTGGCTGCAAGTATGCAGCAGCAACCGTCAATAGGAACAGTTGCCGCATGCTATAGCGTCGGATAATATCGAGGTGACTTCGAGCACGTGAGCTGAGACTTCATGCCTTGGACAGACTCACCGGGGACATACCGACACTCTTCGGACAGCGACTTCACCTCGCATGGCCGGACTGACTCCCCAACAATACCGGGACCGTAGCAATACTTCGACATGGCCGGGGGAATTGTGGGCGGGGCGCGGCAAAGGAAAAACGATCGCGATCGAACATGTGGCGTACGCCCACCACTCACCCTTCTCGTGTATCATCCCGCACATCCGCTTGCCGCCGCGCAACGTTAGATAGATCATACCTAGGTGCGGCCGCGCGGGACGGCTGCCTTTCCCCCCGGTGGCGCTGCAATTTAGCTAGGCTGAATGTAGCGTTGCCGGCGCTGGTGCGCTGGAAAGAAAGAGCAGAAGAAATCCCAGGACAAGGGCCGCGGCCTTATCCTGGTATGTACACAACGCAGTGCACTGCTGTCGGCTCCTCCAACGCATCGCGTGCTGTACCTAGCTGGCCCTCGGATTGATGAGGCAGCCTTTGATTTGTCTTGCATACCTATCCTGTTGTTTGTGGATTGTGTCCGTGCCTGATCCCTTTTGATCCTTCCGCACACATCCAAAGACTGTTGGCAGCCACGGCACCAAAGGAAACTTGCTGGGCAAGATAATCGTTCGCCTATACCTCCCTGTCTGCCCGCTGATCCAAAGCCGGGGTGGAGCGATCACGGTATCCCAGTCAGTATCACCTAGCGACATGGACACCCAGAATCTCCACGCATGCATGCGGCAGCCACAGCCGCTACCACTCAGGTGGGATTCCTCCGTTGTTCTGACTGTACTTTACCAAGCACTGCCCCATGCTGTCTGGTGTAAAGGCAAAGCCTTGCCGTCTTCATTACTGTATTCATTCCGCGACTTACATTGATGGCGTACTAGAGGCTTCTAGCGTTCATTTGCAACTGCTATTACCAATTCCCTTCCTACAATGTCTTGGAATTACACAGTCAACCAGATCAACCTATCATTCGACCGAATTGTCCAATGGTAGTACGTGCTCCTGGGACACACAGTACACCCATACCCTAGGTACTGACCTTCTCAGCCAGGACTTCCTCCGTCGATCTGAAGCGGCCTTTCAAGGTTTGCACGATCGTGTAGCCGTTCTTGAACAGCACCAAGCTTCGCAAGGCCCAAGCGATGAGCAAGTAGAACGAGTTCTTCGCAAGATTCTTGCAGAACGATTTGGCGACACGGGTAGTCTGCGCGTGGAGAGTCCGAGCCTGACAAGAGATGTGGAATACTTTGTCAACCCACCAAAAAACAGTATCCCGATCCCCAGAGCACCTCTTATAGATCCGGCGATGCTTTTCGTCGACCCAGAAGCGGTACCCTCGAAAGCCTACAGCCAAACATTTCAGATGCTGGAAAGGGGACTCAGCCAATACCCACATGTCGTTGATGCCAAACCAGTGATCCGAGATACCGCCCCGAAAGACGAGGACGACTTCAAACGCCCGGAACTTCCACCCAATCATGGCCGACCATGGTAGAGGCGCGGCCTCTAGCCAAGGAGCTAGCACCTTGTTCGATTTCGAGCCTGGACGGATACACGAGCGTATATACCGTCCAAGACTGTATGTTCCTATTCGAGAAAAATAAAGAAGGATGTTTTCATACACACCAGGTTGAGATAAGCACCTGACGGCATGGTGGGTAAATTTCACCCTAAGGCATGTGTGACAAGGGAAGACTGGCAACATATTTGAATCATGGAGCTGAATGGTGCCTATTGCCATTGCAATGGAGAAAATTGGACCTATGTTCGAGATCGAGCCGACAAGCTCGAAGGATATGGTGGATACACTGCTTTTCTCGACCTATTACTGCCGACACTACCGTATTACACGCGGGCAAGGACTGAGCAATCGGGCTCAGTATAATTACACTAGCTGATGCGCTGTTCGCCTCGCCTAACGATCGCTTGGCAGCGAGAAGAGGCGGGTATCATCTATGATGTTGAACAAAGCTTGGTTGGACCCCGAACTCTATTGATTGTGCCACCCGCTATTCCTTGTTCCAGCCGCCCGTGTATGCGGGTACCCGATCCGATCCAGGCTTATTATGCCACTCCCGCTTTCCCCCGATACCGGTAATTGCCCAGAGTTACATGCCTATACAAGCTACAAGATCAAATACGAGACTGACTAATCCTTATAGCTGTTATTCATTGCCTTCCAGCACAAGAGGACACCCGATGGAAGACCTTAGGGGTTGTACATGCGTTGCACCTTTTCAGCAGACTCGTTTCTTTGGTATCAACACTAACACTTCCGGGCATGTCCGTGTAAGAGGTCAGACTTTCAGGGAGACGATTACTGCTTGCTTTTACTGGAAGTAGACTCATAAGCTCAACATCTTAGATGTTTCTGCAGTAAATATCGGACCGTCAACACGTTCTGATTTCTACAAGGCCTCGAGATCCGTAGGCATGGATTCGCGCATGTGTAAATTTGAAAGAGTTAAAGAGTCAACATCACTGTAGTCGCAGCGCGTGGAGTTGGGCTCATATCGTCCGTAACATGTCCGCGTCTAATATTTAATCTGAAAACTTACTGTGAGACGGTGTGACGATGTGTCACTGCTGTTTATTTTCTCATTACACCCTCTACATCCCTCACAATGGCCTCAGACGCTTGACGCGGATTTTTTTGCAAGTAGGCAGAATTCCTGGGAGTTGTTGTGGTTTAACTGATCACAGGACGTCCTGAATCAAGTATAAAATTCTGCCCACACCCGCCGCTTTGTTTTAGCTAGAGCGGTTTTGCTTTTGTCACACTTTGGCAAGGTGAGGTTACATCTCAAAGAGGCTAGCGTACGCCTTCCCTCTTCACGTATATTCTATCTCACAAATCCCACTTTTCGAACACTGCTTGCTCTAAACATCTGGAAAAACATTGCAGAACCCAGCGCATTTCTTGTGTCGCGTTTGCGGCTACTCCAATCTCTACTCGATGTCAGTGAATGGCCAAACCGCGCCGCATGTGCTGGCAACGACAGAGCGCCTGCCCTTGGCTCGACTCCATGTCGCCAAGGATCCGATTCAAGATCATGCTGTGCATTCTACCCTCTCAAAGCTTCCCTACGAGGTTCTGGAGGCGGTATTTAATCACCTTCCAATACAAGAGTTCCTACTCTCCCGAGTCCCAGCGCATATGTCAACGCTTTCGACATATGGTTGCACCTTCCAAACCGGTTCGCCACCCACTCTTCCTTGAGACCACACATCATAATGAAAAACTTGGCGACTGGCGGTTGCTGAGATTTAATCCTTTCCTTGCGAATCAACTGGCAGAATCTTTTCACACGCGAGCGATAGGCGTACATCGAGACAAATAGGGAACCGTTAAGATGGGGGCCCACATGCGCTACGAAAAGGAGGCTCTCCTAGAAAATGACTGGGCGGAGGTAATTCTCTATGTACATGCAAGTTGGAAGTCAATGTTGGTACGTGCCGTGTCGTTGTATGCTTGCTCTTGAGCAGCCAGCCTCCTGCAGCATGCATCCGAGCGCTAGCTTGTTCTGGAAGACTACGATGGAGCAGAGGGCACAGGTTTGGCGGGATGACGCTGGCTTCACTATCTTGGACGCCTTGGAATGGGCGGATTGGTAACTTGACTGCCTTGCCGCACGCAAGAAGCGCACTGGCTGTGGTGGTTCTGAAGTCTCACACAGGTACCTTGCCTGGCCAATAAGCCTGTGCGACACATAGAATCAGATGCACTCTCCTGAGAAGTGTGCCTGCCTGGTGGCGTTGCTCACCGCTGTTGGTAGCAGCGACTGTCGACGCGGGGCTTGTACGCATGTTGGGCTTGGAAACACTTCATCAACCACCTGCTCTTTCGGGACTATCAGGAAATCAGCGTGCCTGTGGAAGAGGCCCCGCGAATCATATGTCGTTGAGGAGTCAGATGTATGATATGGAAGGGCACGGATATCACTGTAAAATTTTTAAAACATGACTTTGCACTTGCAGACTTCACATTTTGGCTTGCATATGGAAGGTATGTCGCAGGCAGGCGAAAACATTCGCACTAATCCCCTGTGCGATTTGTTGCATTTCGTGCCAGGTTAATAATCCTGCGATTAGGCACCGAGTTGACCTTAGACCTTTAGTTCGAGGCTACGATTACCTGCTCTGTCGCGGTGCGGAAGGTTGCTCACTATCTCCTTGTACATGTTCCTCTTCGAATGGGCCTCATAGTCCACCTTGAGATGCAACTGTGATCTTCCATGGACTTCACACCATGCGAGGTGCCATACGTGCCACTCGCACCATTCGGTCTTACCCAACAAAGGGTTACGGCATTGGTGCACTTGAAATCTTACCAAAAACCATATTTTCATAGCTATGCCATGTGCGCGGAGTATCAACACAAAATACAAAATCGAACCTCTTTAAGACGGCAGCAGCGGTCACATGGTCCATCGCATTCATAGCAATGCCACTTGGGATTAGGTACCTACCTACCGTAGCACACCTGAAGCGCATTCAGTGCGGGGGCTGTTCCGACTGTGAACCGCTTGCCTTACTTGTATAACAATTCCAAGTTCGCACATCCCTAGGTACCCTACGTCTCAAACACCTTTTTATTCGCACGATACTCTCGCAGAGCCTTTCGCGCAAGCTCGAATTGCCCTGTGCGCAGCACCTCCATTTGCAAGTTCGCCTTGCTCGCAACCCACACCACGGCCATCCGCACGACCGCTATGAACTGTGCCCCCGCCCTGTACGAGGCCACATTTTGCGGGCCTTGCGACCCGGAAGCATGTCGCCAGCGCTGCAGGCTGCGGACATTAAACAAACTTTAGGTAGGTACCTAAGTGAGGTAAGCGACTTTCGCAAGGCGGACAGCGGGCGAGGCTGAGTCGCTGCCAGTGTGCCTCAAGAGGAAAAAGGCAAGCGGTCACGGCCGCGCGCGGCACCCGGCACAGCACAATCCTAAAGGCACAGTTGAGAGGCATGAGGCTGTTATTAGGCGTGAATGGGGGGCTGTGATGTTGGGGATAGTAAATAAGTGCTGGGGTCGCTCCAGGCCAACCTACCTATCTATCTACCTACCTACCTATTTCGTCCGTTCTCGCAAATCTAAATCGTAATATACATCGACTGGGCTATCAAAAACACAATAAGGGTCCTAAGAAGCATTACAACATCGACCTATCGCATCTCCTACTCAAAATGCCACCCACCAATTTCTCTACTCTCGCCCGCCGCTACTCGAGCTACAACTGCACCGACTATCTCTACATGCAAGATTGCGAACCCCACCGCATCATCGTCGGCGCCATATTCGCCATCGTCATTTTCCTCGTCATCGTGGTCATCGCCTTGCTGTGCATCCGGCACCGCAAGCACAAGACCCGCAACCAAGCCCTAGCTCAAGCGCAACGCCAGACTCCACAGTTGCGGAAGCAGGCTGTGTTTGCAATGTACGAAGCAGAGCCTGAGCTACAGGTGCCGCCACCGGCGTATGCTCGAGTCGACCCGGAGAGTGGCGTGAGGAGGGGCACGTGAGAGACCGGGGTATTATGATGAGAGAAAAAGCACCACGGCGATGTTCGAGTCTCTGAACAATCGCACCCCAGCACTGTACGGGACGGTCCCTGAGGCGGGCTCCATCCACGACACTACGGCCCTCCGGCTCGTTTTAGGCCACGGAAATGATGAAGTGGACCGAAAGCGGGGCCGGCACCACTAGAGGCGGGGGGCAAAAAGCTTCACGAGCGAGAAAGACCGACGCATTGAGGACATCTCCACACTGAAGAGAACTTGTATGGAATACAGATACACTGCTTGGGAAATGCGTCGGGCCCGATGGGCGGAGAAATCTATTCAAATAGCGCCCATTCGCCGTGCCGACCTTCTCGAAAGAACCAACACCACCCTATATGGAGATGAAAGAGAGAGAACATTCCAAATAGTAGACGAAGGATAGATGTCAGAAAAAGTATATGATAGAACGCTCAAACGAAGTTTCTACATCCAACAATGCCATGTGATATCATTCATCCAACCATCTTGTTCCAAGCCCAAATTTGAAGTTAAATATAAACAGGTCGTCAATCCCAAATGTGTCTGCTCGTCCGCGTAGCATTGCTTCGGAAGCCATGAAGCTCGAAGACTGCGGCCCTCCCGGTTCGTAATTTGTTGCATTTCTCCTCTTTGCCAGCTCTTCGGCGTTCGAGGTATACTCTCAGGGTCCACCTGCCATCAAGCCGAGACCCACGCCGTCTCCGTTCGAAGGCCCGCCCTCATCTCTACTCCTGCTACTGCCTCTTCCCATTTCTCTTTCTCTTGCTCGTCGACCTTCCATCAATCCCCTCAGACCGCGCTTCTGTAGGCCTACGACCGCACTGAGCTCTCCGTTCCAAACCTCGCGTTCGCCACTGATGCCGCTTCCGTCCCCTGCGTCGCTTGCCGATGCTGATGTTGCAGACGATACAGCTGAGCTGACTTCATCGTTGTGTTCTGTGATCACGTCTGTGTTGATACGGAGGGCACGAAGTCCTGGGTCTAATGACCGCTCTGCAGCAGCTGAGGGCGTTTCCGTGGAGTCGTGGATTCCGTTTGAAGTACCATTCGTAGCGACGCCGTTGACACCCAGGAAATTTACGCCAGAACCTCCGCCTGCAGCCATGGCAGCAGCGTTGAATATGGCCGCTGTATTGCGGTTGTCGAGGATCATGTGTAGGCGCTCGATAATGGCCTCAAGAAGACCATCAATGTGATAAGGTCTCGCAAGTTGCAGAAGCGAGCACAGTATCTGTGGCGTGCAAAGGGATGTATTTACTGGAGGTAAAGAGGACGTATAGAGAAAGTGTATGAGAGCCTGTAAAGTGAGATGCGTATGCGGAAGATACAACGTGCGGGGCCTAAATGCCGGAGGCTGAGCAGCAGGGTCTGGCGGTCCAATGCTATAGGCTGCGGCAGCTGAGGTGTCAGAGGTTATGGTGTTGTTCGTAAGTGTCGTAGCAGCCGAGTAAGAGGTCTTAATGGACGGTGTTATGGTTATGCTCGAGTTTCGAGAGGGGTGCATGCCGGCAACGGGCCGGAGTGTGGCGGTATCCGCATTCTCGGGTGGGATTGTGCTTTCGCGAAGCAGTTGATTAAAATACGGTCCCCAACGACGCGCAACCAGATGAGAGTTGACAGGGATACGTTCTCCATGTATGGCTAGGAAATCCATGTCGGCCAATTCACGCATACCCAGAGCCAATTGGCCTAGCTCAGCTGCTGCAGGTGACATCAATCGACCCCCTGCGTTCAAATCGAGGCCATTGACATGCCCAGGTCCACTGATAGACGTGAAGCCTGAACTGGGTGCGACCTTTCGCGGATTATCGTATACTCCGAAGGCTTCCAACTCCACCACACATATGTTCGAGAAATTTATCCGACGGTGATTATAATCTTCCACAAGGCTTCGCTTCCGGTTACCCAAGATCACGAAAGTGTTTCTGCGATTCCATAGTATCCCCCGGTTCCAACTGCCTTGGCTGAAGATATTACCACCGGCCTCGATCCGGCCCCAGCTCAGAGTGCGTAGGTCGAGTGCCCAAAGCGCATACTCTTGTTTCGACGATGTCAAAAAAGTGCCGCTTACGACAAAATGATTGTTTATCACACCGCCATTAGGGAAGCGTAGGCCGGGCGGCGAGAAGTCACCCTGCATTGTCTTTTCGGACAAAGTTCCATCCGGGTGTCTGACCTGTAGCTCAAGCTTTACATCCAGAAAGTTGTAATTTGAGTAAATCAGCATCGAAGAGGCGCCACCACTTCTGGACGGTGCGTCTTCTTCAACGCTATCGCTGTCGCTCCGTGTACCGGGTGTTCCCATTCCCAGCTTACCTGGATCCATAGTTGAAAGGGGAGCCACGACACTTCTATAGGCGCCGCAACTCCTGCCCAACGTGTTGGTCGCTGTCCACTTCAGGCTTCGCAAGTTGAAGACGCTCACTTGCTCGATGTAGTGATTGGCACTGTCTTGGCCACCAACGACGACCATTTCAGCCCCACCCTCCCCATCGAGCTGCACCCCAATAGATCCTTGGTTGGGTAATGTCGAGGATGGATTATGCCTTATCGCTGTCAACGTGGCGTTTGTGGAGGAGAAAACCGCAGCTGAGGGCAGTATCGTTGCACAGTGTGCATATCGACCCTGTGGAGCATCGGGTGTTGCTATGTGCATCCATGTTCTGGTAGGGACGTCATAGATGTGTATATCGGACATGACCACGACTTCTGGTTGTGCATCTGAAGGCCCACCCTGTGGTACCGCGGCAGACTGGTTGGGTTGTTGAGACGCAGGGGACATGCCACCGTAACAAACGAGCTTCGTGTCTCCTAAACCGCAAACACTGTGAAAGTACCTGGGCGGAGGTAAATCGCCTTTCGCATCAATCTTTGTCCAATGTCGCTTAATCAAATCGAGCTCGTAAAGGTCCGAAGTAAGTTGTGGTCGCGTTCTGGATAGCCTCCTGCCTCCAAACACATAGAGTTTGTCGCCCAATATGGTAGTCGTTGCACCGACCAAGGGGTGCGGTTCACGACCTGTCGTCCGATGAACATTACAGACCAAGCCAGAAAGTCCAGACGTTGAGCTAGAGGGAGTACCGAGCCCTGCTGTCTGCATCAATGCGGGTGAAACGCCTAGGCCTGGCGTCCTCGCAGATGCAGTAGGCGGTCGCTCTCCATCTTGGCCATCTTGCCGATGAAGGCTTGTTTGGCTAGAGTTGACGCTGGAATAGTTGTTGTTCGCTCCACCGCGAAAAGTATCTGGATACAACTGCGATGGCGAGGGTTCCGAGGTTTGCGAGTCGATGGTGTTTGTCCGGCTCGTGTTCGGCGTCTGACGGGCCATCATTCTGGTCGATTTCAAGACCCAGGGAGGCGATACGGGTGATTTGATGTCCCAGTCAAAGGGAAAGGTAATGGGCGAAGTAGAGAATCTTTGGATAGGTAAAGCCCAATCTGGAATCACGATCTCAACATGCCGCGACCTGATGCTAGAGGAATCGCCGAGGGAAGCGCGGGCCAGACGAAAGTTCGAAAGACTGGGATGGCCACTAGACACAGTCGTAGAGGTTCTGGATGAGCTAAGTCCACAAGAGGTACAAGGACTGTCCGGTGCTACGCTCGGAACATAGTGCGGGATAAGAATGGGAACGTGCTTTGGCCTGGGTTTCGTTGAACAGGGAGAATGGGTGACGACAGCAGGAGGATGCTCAACATGAACAGGGGCGGGTGTCAATCGAGTGAGGCCAGGCGAAACTACCTAGAAGCCGCATGGTCAGCGTTTGCATGAAGCATAGGAGGGAGCTAGGTTCTGATATGAGTACCTCAGCAGGAACACGGATGTGTGAACTTGCAGCCTCGCGAGATGATGTTCTCTGCTTCGACAAGGCGCGTTTGAGCTTGAGTACCCTGGGCTTTTTCCAGATAAACGACGACCCGTCACCCAGAGGACCGGCACCAACCGAAGGATAGGCTACAACTCCTAGAGGAAGCATTGTCAGTGATGAAACTCGGTGAAGACCAAAAGAGATCAGGAAGGCTCGAAAGGGGACGTGTCGTTGTTTTCAACGGCCACTTTGCATCCCAGCTGCAGACGATGGACCGTTGCAGGAATAGCCGACCAAGCCATGTGTGCGGTTTAGGAAGGGATACACATGATACAGATGCGGTGCGAGTGTGTTGTAACACCGACATGGCACCGCGGCTGCATCTGCACACCCTCGTGGGACAGGACTCAGGGCGGGCTGAAGCGTTCCAAAGGGCGACAAAAACATTGGGCTAGTCTCTATTCCGCGCCTTGTGCACGCGATGGGCTGAAATGGGCGGCAACTAAGGCAGATGGGCGTGACACGTGCTTGCTCGAGTGTAGGCCCTGGGGGTGGATGAGGGGTCGGGCGATGGAAAGAGAGACACAGCCTTACGTTGGGTGCGCCACGCACAGCGGGCGGAGACGGACGGAAGAGATGCGAAATGAGAGCAAAGAGCGTTGGGAGCTTTACTGCAGCCGCCGACGTTGTGGAGAAAGGCAGCAGTCGTGCGTTTGGGCGCAAAGGTTCGTGGTGGGCTAAGGACGGAAGCGGGCTAGTGGGCTCGGCGGCGGTGACCTTGCTGGAACCTGAGGAATGCAAGGACGCAGGCGCAGACAAAGGGCGAGAGGAGCGGTCTTGGGGCAGGCCGCAACAGCTGCGACGAGAAGACGGGAATAGATTGTCGAGTGCTGCCTGCGCTGGGGAGGGAGGAGGAGGGTGGGTGCGCAGTCGATGTGCGCTCTGCTCCTGGAGGAATGCGGTGAGGAGTGACGGGACGGGAGGACCACGCGACACGCGGCACCGACACGACAACAAACAAAACTCGAAAAAAGCAGAATCCCAACGACGGCAGTAGAATAGGTAATGGGATGCAGAAGCGTTGCACAGCTCCGTCGCCCGCAGACGAGGTTATGTTAACCACAAGCGCATCCGCGCTCCTGGGATGTTGAAACGCACGGCCTGCGGGAATCGTGCGGGCCAGGATGCGGGCAGATGAGGTCCTTGCATAGGTATTCCTCACCGCGGACGCGCAGGGTTGCCACCGAAGCCGTCACAGTCACGACGAGAAATCCCAGGCAAGGCAGCGCATGTGGAGTGGGTGGTATCATTCATTCTACGAACATGCATTCAACACACGTCTGACCGCTCAGCCCTATCGCGTGGCGGTGCAGGGACGGACAAGTGACAAGCCTCGAAGCATCCCATCATGTTCTAGAAGCATAAACGTCCGACCCCCGTCATCATGTTAAGCCCGGCCGTCAGATTTCCACGGGGCCCATGCCAACGCCGCTGCGCCCAGGCAATGTGAATGCCTTCACTTGAGCTGCGCAAGCCTATGCAGCAGTGGTCTTCTCCTTGGGCAGGGGCGTGAATCGCAGGTACGGCTTCACAATCTTGAAGTCGGGGAACAGCTCCTTGGCCTGCTCGTTGTTGACGCTGGGGTGGACAATGACGTCGTCACCGGGCACCCAGTTGATGGGGGTCGTGATGCGGTGCTTGTCGCCCGTCTGGAGCGAGTCAACGACGCGGAGCACCTCAGCCGTGTTGCGGCCGGTCGAGGCGGGGTATGAGAGGATGAGGCGGATGGTCTTCTTGGGGTCGATGATGAAGACAGAGCGGATGGTGAAGGCAATGCCCTTGGAGTCGACGTTGGTGGTGTCCTGGTAGTCAAGCCTGCAGCCGGGTGAGCACTGTGCAAGTGGAAGATGAGAAGTCGGATCGGACGCGCTTACATGTCGTAGGCGTAGGCAACCTTGCGCTCTTTGTCGCCAATGATGGGGAAGTTCAGGTTGCTGCCGCTGATCTCGTTGATGTCCTTGATCCAGCCATCGTGGCTGTCGATGGTGTTGGCTGAAAGCCCGATGAGCTTGACGCCGCGCTTGGTGAACTCGGGCTCGAGCTTTGCGAAGGCGCCCAGCTCAGTGGTGCAGACGGGCGTGTAGTCCTCGGGGTGGGAGAAGAGAACAACCCACTTGTCGCCAATGAAGTCGTGGAAGTCGATGGGGCCCTTTGTGGTCTCAGCCTTGAAGTTGGGCGCGACGGAGCCGAGGCGCAGAGGCTGCTGGCGGTCTTCGTTGGCCATTGTGTCTGGTGGGTGTCGGTCAGTCCAGGGCGACAATGAGGGGTAGGTAGGTATGGCGGGGTAGCGGCGCGCGAACGGAGCTGCATCGGCGCTGCTTACCTTGGGTTTGATTGAAGATGTGAGGGGGCACGGAAGATGCAGCTGTCGTCTGCTGAATGTGGGTAGAGTCGTTGCAACGGGAGAGAGTTATCGGAGTCGAGAGCGGGTTGGAACTTGAAGCGCTGGAATGCGCTCATCGAGACCCTTCTTGTATACCAGCTAACAGAGGCTCACAGCTCCGAAGTGGCATAGCGTTCTTTGGCTCCGAGCACGCAATCCTCTCTTGTGGGCAACGAAGCCTTTTCTGCCTCCACCCCACGCCACTCTCACCCTTTCAAGCCAATCATGGGCTCATTTCATAGAGCCACCAGGCCCATCATGCCGAATGCGAGCGCTGGCGCAACTCTCCATGATTATTGCATGTTTCTCGGCGACTCGATTGCTCACTTCACCAGCATCGGCGTGTCCTGGTCCAGCAGCCGACGGCAATGCAGCCTCAGACATGCTTCTTCTTTGCACAAAGCTCAAGAGCCCGTGTGCCGGACAGCTTGCTCATGTCGATATCCCACCGGCAGCGTCCTGTTGTCGATATACCACTGACAGCGTACTCTTGTCGACATGCCACTGACAGCGTGCTCTTGCCAACATACCACTGACAGCGTACTCTTGCCAACATACCACTGACAGCGTACTCTTGCCAACATACCACTGACAGCGTACTCTTGCCAATATACCACTGACAGCGTACTCTTGTGTCTACATACCACTGCCTGCTTACCCATGTCGATATACCACTGACAGCGTACTCTTGTCAACATACCACTGACAGCGTACTCTTGTCAACATACCACTGACAGCGTGCTCTTGCCAACAAATCACTGACAGCGTACTCTTGCCAACATACCACTGACAGCGTACTCTTGCCAACATACCACTGACAGCGTCCTGTTGTCGATATACCACTGACAGCGTACTCTTGTCGACATGCCACTGACAGCGTGCTCTTTTCGACATACCACTGACAGCGTGCTCTTGTGTCTACATACCACTGCCTGCTTACCCCTGTCGATATACCACTGGTCCACACCCGCCTTCTTTGGACGCAGTCCACAAGCAGTGGAGCAGTGGAGCAGTGGCGCCAGAACACACAACCGTTTGCAGACACCCTATCTACCGTAGGTAGCCATCGGCGCCAGATTACCATGCGGACACTACGTCCCGCCAAGAAAGGTCCTCCGGGGCGACCATTGCGTCTCCGTTAGTGCATCAGTGCCTCTTTATTGACCTCGCCGCTATCTGGCACGTGGCACCATCACACAGAACAACCGCCATACCAAGCATGTGAAATGCAGCCGTGCCGCATCTGCACTGTATCCAGAACTGCCAGAGAGGCATATTTCAGCTTCCACAGTACATGCACAAAGGTAGAGCCAATTCGGCGAGGTGGTGAATACATGTCTAATGATAGCATCCCGAACCGAACCTTGAATGCGTCACCATCGTTGCTGCGTTCGGACCATCTCCACCATCGTCGTGAAGATTTACCACCTTTTGCCAATGACACACTCAACATTTCCACTATAACACGCAAGAGCCTTGCCCAAACTCAATTTTTTTTTTCCGCGCCGGGCGTCAGCCGCTTCTAATACCCGGCACTCCAGGTCTGGTGCGCTTTCTTCGTCGTATTCCCGTCGGAACCAACCAAATCCCCGACAAATCCGAGAAGAAAGCCTTCGCCGCCGATGCGCTACCTACTTAATCGTAAAAGTACCGGGAACTAGCTCCAATCCGACCCATGTGGGTCTGGTCACCATGGCCCAATTTATAACTGTTGACCTGCATCGCATCTTGTTCTTCGATCTGCCCGATACTGCCTCCTACCCCGAAGACCACTGCTTGACGAGAACGTAGATGCATTCTACGAGCCATGGCCGATTCAATAACTAAGCGACTTTCGTCGCCAGAGTCGCCATATGCCGGCGGTGAAGCTTCGGGAATAAACGCGAGCAGCCCGGTCACAAAATTGCATGGTGTACCGGAACCCCAACCCACAACCGCAGGAAGACCTGATACGAAATTCGATGAGAAGAGCACCACCGACGATGTGCCTGAGAGCGAGGAGGAAGAGCCTGGCGAGATCGTGTACCACTACCTTACTTACACGACCGAACTACCTCAACCAACATCAGTATGCCCGACGAGAGCGAGCCAACAACCAGCACCCGAAGCGCCCGACTTGAAGAAATTCGATTCCCCGCTCGACTGGCCTGAAACTAGGAAGAATATGACGATCTATTTTTCTTGCTTCATCACAGCTTTGACTGCGTTCTCGGCTGGATCGTACTCACCAGGTGTGGGCCAGATGACGGAGGAGTGGCACGTTAGCAGCGTTGCCGCTTTCGTAGGAATAACCACGTTTACCTGTGGTAAGGCTGTTCCTTTTACTTCTTAAAAAAAGTCATTTGAAGCCCATCCTAACTATTCTCAAGGATTCGGAGTCGCGCCCATGATCCTCGCACCGTTTTCTGAGATCAACGGCCGCCGTCCCGTCTTCATCGCTTCGGGAATCCTCTTCGTCATCTGCCAACTATGTACAGGCCTAACACAATCCTATGCGGGCATGCTCGTCGTACGCTTCTTCGCCGGCGTAGGCGGATCTACCTTCTCCACCATGGTCGGCGGCGTCGTCTCAGACATCTACCACGCCGAAGACCGGAACAAGCCCATGGCCCTCTTCTCGGGAAGCGCCCTCTTTGGAACCGGCTGGGGTCCTCTCGTTTGCGGATTCATCGCGCAGAACACCACCTGGCGGTGGATCTTCTACATGCAGGCCATCATGAACGGGGCAGCCGTGGCCGTCATCTGCGTCATCTTCAAGGAAACCCGCGGCAGCGTGCTCCTCAGCCGCAAAGCCAAAGCGCTCAACGAGTGGTACGCCGCGCGCGAAGAAGCCGGATACTACACCGTCAACATGCCGCGCCCCGACGGAAAAGCCGCCTTGCCCCAGCGCATCCGGTGGAAGGTAAAAGAGGACGAGCTGCGCGCCAGCCTGGTGAGCATGATCCGCACCTCGCTCGTCCGCCCCTTTCTCTTCCTCTTCACCGAGCCCGTCGTCTTCTTCTTCAGCCTGTGGGTCGCCTTCTCCTGGGCGGTGCTGTACCTCACGCTCGCCGCGATCCCGCTCGTCTTCCAGCGCAACCACGGCTTCTCGCTGGAACAGGCCAACGCCGTCTTTGCTGCCATGTGCGTGGGCGCCATCATATCCACCATCATATCCATCTACCAAGAGAAGATTGCGAAAAAGTACGGGAAGCTGGCGAACACGCCCGAGGGACGGCTGTACTTTGCGTGCATCGAGAGTGCGTGCATGCCGATTGGGCTGTTTCTGTTCGGTTGGACCAGTTCCTCCAAGATCCATTGGATCGTACCGGCCATTGCGATTTCCATCGCGACCATTGGCATTTTCAGCATCTACCTGTCGACGTTCAACTACCTCGCGGATACGTACCACCGGTATGCCAGCTCGGCGCTGGCCGCGCAGAGTTTCTGCAGGAACATACTCGGTATGTGGGGCCTTTGTGATATACTGTGACTCGGATTGGTAGCTAACGACTGAATAGGCGGCGTCTTCCCGCTCGTGACGCGGCAGATGTACAACCGACTTACCTTTGGCGGAGCCTCGAGCTTACTCGGCGGCATTGGAACCCTGCTGACCATCGTCCCGTGGGTGCTCGTCTTCTACGGCCCCAAGATTCGCCGCAGGAGCAAGTTCGCGTCCGAGATTATGAACACTCGTGACTGATGCCCTGTTGACCTGACGTTTTTGGCTGCTTGTTGCTTTCATCCCGTGCATGATACCCATATTCGAAGTTTCAGGCATAGCGTTTGCATGGTAGCTAGATTGGTCTGTTGTTTGCGATGCATATTTGCGGGCATGGTGACCACGCGTAGACGAGATAGAACAACATTCTATCCATCCGAGCTGATGTGAACCTTGGTCTTTGATCCATGGAGCCTGGAAGAACGCGGCCCAGTCCAAACGTCAGCGAGTTGCGCCAGGCTCTACTATCGCAGCAGATCACATGTTGATTATCACAACTTGATAAAAAAAGAATTCAAGTGTCACTTGCACACGTTTGAAAGAACAAAATGATGAAGTTCATGAAACTATCAACGTCTCCTAAGACACTAAGAGCACAGCTTCTAGCCACGGCGCCTAGTGGTAGGCGCGGGGCTCTTTCCAGTTGCTTTCGCGTAGCTCGGGGCTCCCTTTACGGTGGAGTCGGACGAGGGACCCTTGCCCGCCGCAACGAACCCCTTGTTCAGCTTCTTGCTCTCAGTCTTCTTGGAGGCTGGGCTGTTCCAGTACACAAGCATTTGCAGTGCAAGGATGGCGTTGAGCACGAAGCCAGCGATGAAGTTGTAGAGGATGAGCGGGTCGGGAACCTCCTGGAGAGTGGTGAATATACGTGAGAGCGAGCCGAGGAGATAATTGATGACCTGGTTGTAAAGTCAGTAAACACTCACACACAGGCATTCGAGGAACTTACAGCGAAGGCGCTCAGCTGTCCGGTACCACCCTGCTGGTACACGGTCCAAATCTGGGGCAGCTTGCTTGCTACACTAAGCACGCCAGCACCCGCCTGTAGGTAGCCCAAAGCCTTCACATCGACAATGTCTGGCCTCGCAAGCGCAGCGCCCACGGCGACGAGGCCAGCCACCCATGCGCCGACACTGCCCACGCCCTTTCCTCCAAACTTCAGGACCAAGCTAGCGATGACCACGTTCTGTACAAGGATCAAGGCAGTCTCCCCGTAGGTGCTGAACGGAAATCCATGACGGACATTGTACGCGAGGCTGATCAAATAGCTGCCGCTCTCGAGCAGGTAGGCGAGGAAAGAGATGCCTTCGGCGGACTGCGCGTTGAGGATCTTGAGGAGCTGCGGGACCTTTACGATGGACGATGCAGCGATAATGCCGATGCCGAGTCCTTTGCTGATGGCGAGCTTGAGGCACTCTGGCGACGCGAAGGGATCGATGTCAACGATGAGCGTCTTGTAGCACACAGGACCGATAAGGCTTCGGCCCGTCTCCACGAGCGGAGCCGGGAGATTGTGCGTGATAGGCTGCAGTGCTGAGCGAAGGGCGTCCATGGTGGTGGTTGACGGCGAATGTGAAGCGAGTGCGCTGTTGCTCACTGGTGGGCTGACGCAAGATATTTCGAGTCGCGTACCTAGTGACGCAAAGGCTTGGCGATCGTGAGCCAGGGTCTTGGCCCATGCACTTTTGTACGTTGAGCCTAGGGTGACTTTGACCACTATCGTTGTCTACAATTTTGACCCAGTAGCAGAGGCGTTCATAGGAGAGGCTTACTCAACCCATGTTACACGAATGAAACCCCCCAGAGGACTCTCGGATCGACACGCAGACTGGATGTTGTCAAATTACCATAGGTACTCATCGAGCACGCCCGGGTGCTCGTCTGGGAAGCTGGAGTGTATTGCGCAAAAAAAGAAACTTGCTAGAATCGATCAGATTTGTGCGTCCTTGCTAGCAAGGAAGACTTGATCCGTTGGTATCGCTCTGGAAGAGTTCGAGGTCACAACCCGGAGAGACCTCCGTTCCACTGCTCACACATGGATGAAGAAAGCGCACTGCGCAACCATACTTTTGATGTCAAAGCTGCGGGGGACACGGTGATCGAGTACCAGGCTGAAGGTAGCCCTGTGCTTCTTCAGGGCTTCGTCTACAAGAGATACTGCTGCACCTCGTGTCCAACAGAAGTCGAGATCCGAGTTTAGCCAAGGTCGCGATGCGCTGGCCACGCCATCAAAGCAACGCGGGAGAAGCCGTTTGTGTTCTCTATATCGTGGTAAATTAACTTAGGCACTCATGGATCCCATCGATAGGGAGTGGCGGGCGTTGGTGCGGCAGGTTGGAGGGACATGAGAAAATGACTTGGGTGCAACGCATGTGGCTTCCATATCGACCAGGTTCGAGAGATAAATCGCGTTGAGCGGAGACTGTTTTGTTCCGTTTACCTGAGGGCGGATAGCAAGTCTGATATTGTTATGTATGTCACCGACGGCGCGCGCTGAAACAGCAATTTGATGATATACAGTAGAGTGTACTGTGTTACGCTACGGGAACTCTTGGCAACGTCATTTGTTTCTTGTAAAGGTGTCCAAGTGTACTCTGCCATCCCTGTGTTACATGAAGTGCAGCCAGCAGACGTGTATGCAACATGTACATTGTGTTGTCGATTCTACGCTACTGCTATATACACTAACCAAGCTTCCGTGAGGTATCCCTACTATGCAAAACGATAACCAAAGCACCCCCCATGCACCGTCCCATGACTACGCGCCAACGCCACATGTACAAATCGCTTCAATCTGAAGCCAGTAACGAGTCGAGATGAAACCTGCGTCCAAAGTCTGATGCGGACTCAAGCATGAAGCGAGTGCAAGTAACGTCTTTCAAACCCTATCCTCGGCAAAATCAAGTACTTCGCAATCGTCTTCAAAGAAACCTTCCTCCTCGTCTTCGACGCCGTCGCGCCTCGTGCGCCTACGCCTAGTGGTCACGATGACTTGTTCAATCTCGTCCTCTCCATCGCGTCGGATAAGCTTGTTCTCGATCCGTGCCGCAACGCCAGCAATCGCGTCTTCATCGCCCGAGTCGAAGTGTTGGGTGACAGGAGACGAGATGCGGATCGCCTCCACGTCATCACCAAAGAGCCATGGCGTTTCATCGTTTTCGTGAATCAGTTCGGACACAAGCTCTGGGGTCTGATACTCGCTACTGCTCGACAGGGTTTTAGGAGGTTGCCGGGCAAAAACGAAGCGTGTTACCCGACGATCGGTATAAAATGGTTGATAGGGGGGGTTTGTTTCGATTTCCGAGAAGCTGAGAGGTGCAGGTGTCGTTTCTACCGGCTTAGTGGCTGAACCTGCACACAGTGAGCGTCTCTTACATGTTTCAATACAACACAATGTGACTTACCAGTTCTGGCTTTGTGAGCAGGCAGCGCTCGAGGAATCCATTCGCCGTGAACGTCATGAGGTTCTTCTGGTTCGTCTGGCTGGGCATACAGCTGAGCAGCGATCGAAGGCGCGAGTACTGAATCGCGGATGGGGAGAAGGCCAAACTCAGATATCTTCTTCTTCGTTATTGAGTTCTCATTGGCGGATTTGCCCTTCCCCGTTGCAGGCCGCATCTGCACTCGATGGATCTGCAACACTCCACCGGCTACCAGCGCGATATGGCCCCGCCCTTTCCCGGCAAGCCATCTGACAGAGTGACTCTTTACGCCACTAAGGGAAGTTGGCAATGCTAGCTTGTTGTCGCCGGCATGGCGAATGGTGTTGATCTGCTTGCCGACTCCCACAGCCACGGCTTTTCCAGATTTGGCACCAGCAGCTGGTGTCATGCCGAGACCCTTGAAAGTGAAGCGGGAACCGTTGGTATTGCTACCAGGTCTGATTGCATCGAGCCATGGCCTAGCTGTGCCACTCAAGGCTTGCATGGCGGAGTTGACGGTACTGCCGCGGCCAGCGTCAGTTGGTTCAGCTTTTGGCGTGGCAACATCGTTCGGTTTGCGAATGCGCCTAGGGGGTGGCCATTGGAACGCCGACGCAGGCATGAGGAACATGTGCACAGTTCCCTTGTCAGTGATGACTGCGACCTTATCAAATCTCGGCGCAGACCAGATCACGTCCACCACGCTAGAGACAGTCATGCGACTGAAGCGTGCGACCTGGCGTACATGTTGGCCTGTGGCCTGCTCCCTGGTAGTTTTACGTGCCCGTCGAAAATTCAAGCGCTTGAGGTCCCAAACCTCGTAGACGTCACCTTTCTTGTTAATCGTCATCAGCATTAGACCACCCGGCGAAAAGGAGAGGAAGCTGCAGCCCAGTATTGCAAGGAAAGTAGCAATGGGGTTCAGTGCCGTCTTGCTCTTGGTTTCTTCGGCATCGTGGAGCCTTTGGAGATCGAGAATCGAAATGACGGTAGCTTCTTGTCTCGGAGCTTGGTTGTGACCGTGAGTTGGAGGGAAGTACTGCTGCGAAGGATCGGCGCCGTATGCGTTGGCTCCGTTTGGCTGAGTCCCCTTGTTCATATAATTCTTGTATGCCTGTATACCCTTTTCAGTGGCCCATCTTGCACTCTTAATCGCTACCTGTGTACCTTCCTTCGTCAGGCGATTGATTAGACCAGGAGTTTCGGGTGCGTCCACGGCGCAATTCACGGAAGGTTGCGATGGAACAGTGTGGTGTGCCAACCCCGGAGGACGTTCATATTGGCCTGATACCAAAGGAATACCATTAACGGGGAAGTGTACAGTTGATGCTGGGGGAGTAAACACCAGCCAACGTTCCGACAGCGAAACGACAGGCACACCGTATATCTCCGGAGTGATGTCTTCATGGCTACCATCGGCGGCGCTGGACGCACTGGAATGGATCACACGTTCTCGCGGCTGCACAGTGGTCCAGATTTTTCCTATGCAGCGGAAGGACTCTTGGAGGTCTTCACGTGGCGTTGAATAAGGAGCAAAAATAAAGACTTCACCACTGGCACCAGAGGCTATAGTCACGAATTTCCCTTTTGCATCGACCGAGAAATCGCCGATCGGGGGCGGCGGTTGGAACAACGGACTGTCCACGGGCGATGTGACCGATATGAACGGACTCTGGTAGAGCACGGCAATCTTACATTTCTCCTTGAGAGAATATACCTCAACCGTTGTTTGGTAACTGGTGATCCGGGCGGCTGCTTCGGTTCCGTGAGGAGAACTAGGGCGACTGGGAGAATCAGAAGAGCCGTCGTCATCGACGGAAGGCACATCGCTTCCACTGCTACTTCTGTTGTCACCTAAGACAGGTCCATGGATGACGAGAACTATCAGAGGTCGTACGGCAGACAGTGGATCTCTCCGAGAGGTCCATGGTAAAATTTTCGCCCCTATCACGCCGCCTCTTAACCCTTCCAAGCGACCCAATACGTCCATCTTACCTTTCTCCACTCTGAAAACGTCAAGACCGCCCTGGTATCCTACCAGGAGAACGTTCTCGGCGTTTCGAGCCGCTTCGTCTGCCGCCATACCGAGCGAATCGAAGCCACAGAAGTATCCGTCCTCACCAGCAGCAACGCCGTCAGCCGCGGCGTCATTGAGCCCGAGGTTGAAATCGGGCAAATCGTAAAAGTGAGTTTGGGGTTGATGTGGAAGTGGAGGGTTTGCAGCAAATTGCTGAGAGCGCGGCCGACCTCCAACATGGGAGAACATGGACGCCCTGCGGTCTCTTGGGTCCCTGGCAGGAGACTCGTGAGGGGAACCGCGCAGGCGGCCGCCGAAGCTGGTATATTGGTCGGGGGTGCTGCGAGGATTCATGCCCACGACAGGAGGCGAAGCAGAAACAGCAGCTTGCGCATAGATAGCAGTGCGGGCGTTGGACGAGTTGTAAAAATGGGGCGGCGAGCCGTTTATGGGGATACCGGCGTTGGTCGGGGATGCTTGGTTCGCGAAGAAGGGCAAGGACTTGGTCCACTCGTTCGTGTATTGGGCGGCAGACTTGGTGGTGGCACCGAGAGCCGACAGCAGCGGAGAGGTGGTTGCATTGTACGAAGGACCTGCGGGTGACGCGGAAGAAAAACGCTTCGCAGCAGGCGGCGAGTTTGCTCTGTATGGAGGAGTCAGCGTTCGCTCGATCAAACAGGCGGCACGACACGATGCAGGGGCGAAGTACTCACATCTCGCGCGGATATATGCGGATGACCCTCTCGCCATGTCTATCTCCTCTTCCCAGCTCATTTCGGGCGGGATTTCGGCCGCGGGCGTCCACGGTCGGGTTGCGTGCGTGCTTGTGTAGATGCGTGAGGTTGGACACGGGCGGCGTATGGTCGGGCGCGGGTCTGGGCGATGGGCTCATTCAAATAGCTGGTCGGGTTCGGGGGCGCGGTGGGTTTGGTGCAGGACACGCGGTGGGTTCGGTGCAGGACAAGACGTGGTGTTGAGGTCCGAGACGGAGGAGTGGTTGGGATGAGACAAAGGGCGGATGCGTCATTCACCACAGCACGGTACCAGGGCTGAGCTATCACGCGATCAGCCGGCAGAGACTGTGGACACGATGTGGTGTCTCGAGCTGTTCTGCGTGGGAAGAGGTGATCTGGCAGCTTCGACCGTGAGTCTGTTGTCGAGGCGGTGGGCGGTGGGCGGTGGGCGGCGGGGCGCTACGACACCCTGGTTGAGCTCCAGACGGGGGCAGGAACGAGGCGGGCGAGCGGATGGAGAAGGTGCGATCGGGTCGCCACAGGTGTGGGTATGGAGCAGGAGCGTGTACTGTGTATATTGGTGCGCGACTCTCAAGGCGGACTTGGGAGAGTGTGAGTCGGAGGCTCAGAGGCTCAGAGGCATGCGGCGAGCAGTCCACTTGGTTGGTGTACCTACCTCGACGAGGGGCACACGGCGCACCTGCAGCTACTGCCGACACGCGCCTACCGCAGCTCTGCCCCGCCCACGGCCGGCCGACTCGGTGCTAATACACAGCAAGACCTCGTCTCCTCCACTCTGCGCCTCTCCCGCTGAAAGCCGCCAAACCACATGCTTACGTTGGCCTCTGACCATGGCGATGAGTAGGTAGATAGATATCTACTTACTGATGAGTAGGTAGGTAGACCATCGCCTGGAACCGGATGCGGACCCGTGAGCATTCCAGCCGGGCCGGCCCAGCACATGACTTGCACGCCCGAAACAAGCACATGACTTGCCCGCCCAAACAAGCACATGACTTGCCCGCCCAAACAAGCACATGACTTGCCCGCCCAAACCAGCACATGACTTGCAAGTCCAAAACAAGCACATGACTTGCCCGCCCAAAAGTCACCTGCGCCGCCGCGTGTAGCCGTGAGGTGGACAGCTTCCTTGCCGTGACCACCTCAGAAACGATGAGGTCATACGAGGGAACCCCCTGGCTGCCCTCATCGCTTCGTCTGCTGCTCGCCATGCGCCTCGTGTTGACCTTCTCCTTGGCCTGAGCACCTTTGGCGAGCACCTACGACTCACGAGCTCGCCATTCGAACGACATTGCTGCTTGCATGCACTAACATAGCGAGATGCAGTGAACCCAAGCTTGCATAGGTGGCGAATTCCCGACAATCCTGTGCCTCCCACCAACGTACCCGTCCGAGACAACTACAACAACAAGAGCTCCTCTGCCTACGTTACAGATCGATGGTGGTTACACCTCAATCCCGTGTCCCGTGAGACGGCTAATCCAGTGTCAAATAGGCTAAACCTCCGCAGCTGTCCCGTGTTGCCCATCCTGAAGTGAAACTTCTCTTTCTAGTACCTAGACCGTGAGTCCTGCATCTCGTCCAGTACCTAGTGCGGCATCAACCATACTCCTATACCTGACGCCTTCCGCCATTCACCAGCCTGTTTCTTGCTTCCGCGGGCGAACATCTGCTGTCCTTCAGCTGCTTCCACAGTACCGGCTCCTGCTCTTCTTGCACCATCATGAAGCTCGCATCACACATCCCTCGCATGGCCTCGGCTTTTTGCCTGCCACTCGCCATCGCCAGCACCCTCGCGCAATACACAAACCTACCGGACGTCGCGCCAGGCCTGTTCAACGTCAGTGCCCGCATCCAAATCGACAACACCAACATCAGTGCTGCCTGGGACGCCCTCACCAATTTCCCCGACTACCCCAAATGGAACCCCTTCGTGCGCTCCTCAGTTGTCGTGGATTCCCGCAACATATCCCTCTCCATCCAACGCCCTGTCGAAAATTCACAGCTCTTGCTATGCGTCCAGCTACCCGCGCTTCCTCTCCCTGTCAATGAGAACACACAGGGGAACCCACTAAACACCCAGCTCTCCTATGAAAACGTCACGCACGTGCAGCCGGAACGAGGACGTCTTGCCTGGGAATACTATCCTAACCCGCTCATGGCCGCAGAACGTTGGCAGGCTTTGAGTGTGAACGGGAATGGACAGGTGCTGTATGAAAGTCGCGAGGTTTTCAGCGGTACTTTGGCGCCATTGACGCAGAAACTGTACCAGCAGAAGCTGCAGGAGTCCTTCAACGCGCAGGCTCAGGGCTTGAGGTTGTGGTTGCAAGGGGGCTACCGGCCGTGAGACGCTGAATTCATGACGGATGCCTGGGGATGGGTCTCGGATGCGGCATGCACGGAGGTCGTTCCATACTTGATGCGTAGAGAAGCAGGAACAGGCTTGGCTATCACGCTGTGTGTACTTTGCTAATGTACAACGTTAGTCGGACATGTCGATCGGACATGTGGACTTGTTTCTGCTTACACCTGCCTATTGTACCTACCTAGGTAATCGGCTTGACATTTCAAACCAAGTACCTGAACTATGCACACCGACCAATATCGTACAACATCAGACTTTCGTCCGTGAACTAGCTTGAACCCTGTTTGCATCCTTCTATCCATGGCCATTGGTACCCATGATCATCTAGATATATGATCTGAAGTCACAAGGGTAGGAGAAACTGCCCAATATGCAGGTGCCATGCCACAGTACGGCTACGATCACTATAGAAAGCCTGGTATACATCCAAGGCGATGGACTGCACATGATGGGGTACAAATTGAGAGAGATGGTGCTGTATCCGATGGGCAAGCGAGAGCGCACTTCGATGCTTATGAGATGGGCATTTGAGTTAACCGTGTCTGTTTCAGCATCCTATCCCTGAGGCGGTTCGGGGAAACACTTGCTTGAAGTGTAAATCTCCAGGTTTGGCTATGTTCTTGGTTGTACTTGCGATCCGGCATCGGGTCTTCAATATTTTTATGAAGAGACATAGCATTACTATATATTGCCAATTACATGTGCATTGACCTTCCTTCGACTCTGATTCTCTCTTTTTGGTTGATAGGCAGGGCTATCAGAAGGCTCTTGCTGGAGCAACTCGAGGAGCTCTCTCAGCAGGCATATCGCAACTGCCCGTCGTATCCCAGTCTACCCATACCTTATTTAGTCCGTAAACACTCGTCTCTCACCTAACACCATGATATTTCAAGCCACACTGGTCATAGGCCTCGCTTAGCAACTCTGACTTGGTTGAAGTGATGGCGCTACCAGATCAACGCCCAAGTGAAGCGCCCACTGCGCTCCTGCTTCACCTGTCTTCGCCGCCTTTCCGCGCTTTTCTGTCGCCTGCTTTCACCTCGTCATCTGATCACGACAACACGCTAAGCTACGCGCTAACGATCTGCCCGCAGTATATAAAACCCGCCTGTCCCCGCCGACGCCTCTCCCGCTTTCTCTCCACAACACCACACTCCACCCAATCTTCCATCGTTGCTTCTCCACATCTACTCATTTCATACAATACTTCGCTATGCCTAAGCTTGTACGCTTCTCGCATCGCATGTCGATTGCCAAGCTTGGCCCGATATGTTTCACCTCTACAAGAGGTCTTCAACTCCAAGTACTCCACTTCACCCTCACTTGTCGCAACTACTGACAGTATCAGTCCCTTCTCCGTGCATGTTTCTCACACCTTTCTTGAGAATATGTAGGGCTGTTCGTCTCTCATCAATGGCGTACTTCCTGGCGCCTCTCACTTGACGACTTTGTCGCATTACAACGACCCTGAGCTGCGCACCTCCTCCAGTCAACGTCTCTCACTTTCACTCACTGCATTGGCATCGGTATTGCCACTCTCCCAACTCGCCAGTGCAGCAGCTCAACACACCTACCCCGCGACAGCCCTCCAATCTGCGTATCGGTGCAGCTTCGAACTCGATCGGCATGAACATCAAGGATACCGGTACAGGGTGTGGTTCGAGGCCACAGAGTCCTTTGGGGAGGAACACTGGTGGTTTGAAGGTACAAAGAGGTGGAAGCTGCACTCTGTCAGGCGCTCTTCGGAGTCAGGTCAAAGACAAAACAGCTTGTGCACCGGTCTAAGAGGAGGAACGCATGCAGACTCTGTCTTGCCTCGCCAGGTCGCTTTTCTTCCTTCAGGTCCGGGATCACTTGTGATTGCCAGGGTAGCCTTGGGTTAAGGATTGTTGCCGCCGAGCTGGTCCTAGTACTGTCCTTCTGAACAGCCTTGCGCTTAGTAAGGGGACGGGAACCAGACGTCCTCGGTAGATGGACTCAGGAGTTGCAGAGCGAAGGAGGTTCAATGGCAGTCCAGACGATGGGAATTTGTTGGTCCGAGATGCAGACTGTGGAATCTGAGGGCTTCGTGCCTGGCCTACCTGCACTCTCAATATGACCGGTCGAAGTTGCAGGCTGTGTGGAATCTGAGGGCCTCGTGCCTGGCCTACCTGCACTCGACCATTGACATCCCGGGGGTTTGGTGTCCTCTTGAAGCCTTGAGGGGTGGAACAAGGATGAATGGTGTTGGGCAACTGCTGGTGATGGATCGTGTCTCAAAGGGTTATGCCTGTTCACGAACAAAGTTCATTGTGCTGTGGTGGATTGTATGGGAGGAGCTCACTCGACATGAGGGTTGGTGGTTCATGGTCTTAAGGCTGGATGGGTCTTGGTGGTGTGGTAGTGGAAAACACTTTGAAGGCATAAAATACTCTCAAGCCATAAAATACTCTTAAGCTATAAAATACTCTTAAGCCATAAAATACTCTTAAGCTATAAAATACTCTTAAGCTATAAAATACTCTTAAGCTATAAAATACTTTTAAGCTATAAAATACTCTTAAGCTATAAAATACTCTTAAGCTATAAAATACTCTTAATGTCTATACAGTTTATCGTACAAATAGCACTAAGTGAAATAGGGGCCTACCTACCTATAGGGACCCGCACAAGGACCTACTACTTAGGTTAGCGCTAAGAGGTAGAGACTTTATAAGGCCTTACCTACCTATAAGGACCTACACAAGGACCCCCTACTTAGGTTAGCGCTAAGAGGCAGAGACTTTATAAAGCCCTTAGTGCCCTTTTGTATAATAGATAAGACGTAATTAATTAAACCTACTTTTTACTCTTTATATAATAGTATACTATTAACTCTTAAATGCTTAATTACAGATTAAGCCAAACTAACACTAATTAGTAGTTAATTCTAATTAACTATAAACTAGCAAGGTCTAAAGACAAAGCGCCCTATAAGCTAGATACATAGGCTCTATATTATTACCTTTACTAGAGATTAAATTTTAGATTATATAATAAGTAGAAACAAAGCGCGTATATTTGTAAAGAGTTACATAATCTAGTCTAAGCTATTCTATAGAAAAGAAAGGAGATAGTACCTTTACTAGAGATTAAATTTTAGATTATATAATAAGTAGAAATAAAGCATATACATCTATAAAGAGTTGCATAATCTAGTCTAAGCTATTCTATAGAAAAGAAAGGAGATAGTAAGCATATTCACAACCCTAAAAAACACGTCGCATAATTAAACTAGTAACAACTAAACGCAAACATATTGCATAATTAAACTAGCGACAACTAAACGTAGACACGTCGTATAATTAAACTAGTAATAACTAAACGTAGACACGTCGCACAACTAAGAAAGATAATAATAATATAGCCTTAAGACTAGAAGACTTCTTAGAGGAACTACAACTTAAAGACATTACGTAATAATTAATACTACCTCCTTAGTAGAAAAATAAAGCTAAAGTAATATAGCTTTAATAAGTAGAGGAAGTAATAAATATTAAGGCTATTACCTTAAGAGGAGAGATTGCACAAAAGTACTAGGTAGATAGAGTAGATCTACACAGCTACCTACCCCCTTTTCTAAAATAGCTAAACACTTATATAGTGTATATAATCGCGTAATATCGCGTAAGCAGCCTTAAAAGTAAAGAGGTAATCTCTTTTTTTACTAAAGATTTTAACAACTAGAAGAAGAGAACCTTTAATAAAATTAGTTATATAGTAAAAAGAGAGCTTATTACTTTTTTTATAAAAAAAGGCTTTATCGCTACTAATTCTATAATAAAGAACACCTATGTAAAGAAACTCTTTAAACTATTACAGCTTAACTATAAACTATAGACCCTTTATATAATAACTCTATAACTGTAACCTAAACCGCTTCGCACGATCCTAATAATATAACCTACACTATCTATAGGTAATATATATATATATAGAGTATAGCTAGGGCCTATCCCTATACGTGCGAGGATAGAGATACTATATATAGAGCTATACTAATAGTAGTAGCCTAAAACCTAAACTACTTTTACCTAACAAACTATATTGTATAAAGAGGCTAGACACTCCTAGTCTCTTTAATAACTAGGAGATTATACTTATATCTAGCTAGATAAGATTATTCTCTTTTAGAAGGCTTAGAGTAAAGAGAATAACTACACTAGTAGACTATATAATATTTTAGTAGATAAGGTAAAAGTCTTTAGAGAACTATACTATAGGCTAGGCATACTATAGGACTAGTATATAAATATCTTTCTAGGAATTCTTTCTAATCGTGTAAGTACCTACTACCTATATAATATTAGACCAGGACTTCTATAGGATGAATTATACAATAGACTAAATAGGCACTTTAACACTAGTGTTAATTATAATTAGTACTAGATAGACTAGACTACTCTTACCTTTAAACGCTATAAAAGGGATAATTTAGCTACTATATTATATAAGGCCCTAGAAGTAATAATTAATAAGCTTACCTTAGCTTAAAAGGCTTTTAGACAAGGCTTTAGTAGTAAATTATAACTATATACTACTATTATATAAACATGCTGCAGCTATCCTAACCTTAAATAAGCTATATTTAACCCTAAAAATATAGTAGAAGGCTTACTTAGCGACCTTTATACGTTACTCTAAGTTACTAAAAATAGGAAGAAGTTATAGTTCTTCTAAGATAGTAAAAAGGTGTACTATACTAATTAATAATATAATAATTTTAATTGTATAAGAGAATCTAGCCCCTCTAGAGGTAGATTAACCTTTAGACTAAAAGGAAGGGGTAACTTTAGAAGTTTAAGCTCTTATATAAAGTAGAAATACTTTATATACTATAAAGAAGGATACTAGTTTACTAACTATCTACTAAGGGATACTTAGTAAGCTAGAAGGTAATATATATTATTATACACTAACTTCTATAAATATAAACCCTTTGCTATAGATATATAAGCATACATCCTTAACTTTAAAGGAGAGCTAGAGGAAAAAGACTATTACACAAAAAAGGAGGAAGATAAATAAGACTAATAGAGTAATAAAGAAGAAGTATAAAAGGCTACTTTATATCTTACTTCTACTGTATACCTTTATCGCACAACTAGGAGTAATCCTTTTATACCTACTTACTAAGACCTAGCGCTAAGTATTATATTACTTAACACCCTACCTTCTGTTTACGCACAGAACATATGCCTAGAAAGAGCCTTATTATATAATACAACTCTACTACTATGCGAAGGGGTAGGGTAAGAACTAAGTAGGTTAGCTGTTACTACTTATTTATATAAGAGTAGGTGTAAATAGGACCTCTACTACACAGTGATACTACACCTACTTTATAACCTATTCTAATAGGGGAAGGCTAACTGTATAAATAGAGAAGGATAGGAAAGGGAAAGCGTATAATAGATATAAGCTATTATATAAAAGAAAAGTTGCTAGTATCTATATAGTTTATTGTATAAATAGCACTAAGTAAAATAGGGGCCTACCTATCTATAGGGACCCGCACAAGGACCTACTACTTAGGTTAGCGCTAAGAGGTAGAGACTTTATAAGGCCTTGCCTACCTATAAGGACCTGCATAAGGACCCCCTACTTAGATTAGCGCTAAGAGGCAGAGACTTTATAAAGCCCTTAGTGCCCCTTTGTATAATAGACTAGACGTAATTAATTAAACCTACTTCTTACCCTTTGTACAATAGTATACTATTAACCCTTAAATACTTAATTACAGATTAAGCTAAACTAACACTTAAGCTATAAAATACTCTTAAGCTATAAAATACTCTTAAGCTATAAAATACTCTTAAGCTATAAAATACTCTTAAGCTATAAAATACTCTTAAGCTATAAAATACTTTTAAGCTATAAAATACTCTTAAGCTATAAAATACTTTTAAGCTATAAAATACTTTTAAGCTATAAAATACTTTTAAGCTATAAAATACTCTTAAGCTATAAAATACTCTTAAGCTATAAAATACTTTTAAGCTATAAAATACTCTTAAGCTATAAAATACTTTTAAGCTATAAAATACTTTTAAGCTATAAAATACTTTTAAGCTATAAAATACTTTTAAGCTATAAAATACTCTTAAGCTATAAAATACTCTTAAGCTATAAAATACTTTTAAGCTATAAAATACTCTTAAGCTATAAAATACTCTTAAGCTATAAAATACTTTTAAGCTATAAAATACTCTTAAGTTATAAAATACTCTTAAGCTATAAAATACTCTTAAGCTATAAAATACTCTTAAGCCATAAAATACTCTCAAGCCATAAAATAATCTCCATCTAACGCCAATGATCTCTTTTGTTAATCGTGACCTGTCTTGTTTCTGTGTTCTTCGTCACCACTGCGCTAGCACAAGCATCAGCATTACCCACCTACTTCCGACAGAGTCCCGTCGATACGTACCGTAGTGGCCCGCGACGCGTCGTCGTCACGGCGAGCTCGGCGAGTTTCCACCCGTCCCCCATCTCGCGCATGCATCGCGCGTCCAAGCAGGGTGTTCTGGGGTTGGACAAGGAGGGTCGCGCCGACCGCGTGGAGACAGGACTGCGTTGCGATCAACGCCACCTACCTATCCCTGGATCATGAGGACAAGCATCTTGCCGAATGAAATGTACGCAGTGAGTACCATCGAATACCGCTCTCGAGTGCATAACGCGACTGACTCAGCGCATGTCTGCAGAGGTTCCCTGGAGAGACTCCCACACCGCTCAGCAAGGTCGTGGAGGTGGTGTCGATGCTGCTGTATGGACGATCCGACAAAGTTTGAAGATGGGCATGATGCACTCACTGTTTGGGCAAACCGTGGAGACATGCGGTACGAACCATTACCATGGAGAGCAACGTGAGTATTGCGACGGGACAATGGCGGCAATCATGGATGGGACTGATGCAGACGGGTGATGCTGTGCTCGACTTGTGGGAGACCATGCGGGTTCGTGCACCGTTTTATTTTATTTTATTTTTTTTTTTTAAAAAACCTTTTGATTTGATTCCTGAATATGACGGGCGCGTGGGGCACGCCGTGGGTATTTCGCTCTAACTAAATGACAAACCATGAAAAACAGATACAACGGATGAAGCGTCGTCGAGCTTTCAAGCCGCGTGTCGTAAGTCGTAACCGTACCGTGGCCCTCTCCTTTCCTGCTGCCTCTCCCATAGTAATGCATATATTCGTGCGCTGGATGGCGCATCTCGTCGATTCGTTTCGTATACACAGTAAAGACGTCGCCGGTATGTAATGCTTGCTTCGCGCGTTGTCCTCGAAATTGCAATCGCCAATACGCTGCCTCTACACGTAGGAGCGTGAATGGTGGCTGTGGTGAGAGCGGCGCGGAGAACGCGAGTGGTGGTGCGAGCTGCGGTGGTGGACCTCGCGCTTGACCACGACACGGTCGCGGCTGTCGTAGTGGCGGTGGACGAGGAGGGCCAGGATGAAGGTGAAAGCGAAGAAGATGCAGTTCCTATGCTTTGTTAGCTCGGCGGTCCCAAGATGGCACTCCCAGCTGGACTGGACTTGACTTACATGATGCCAAAAGCCCATGAAGCTTTCAACATTGCGCACTGGCGGTTCACATTGAGACTAGGAAATGTCCCAGAGGCAGTCCATCCAAACGCGCTGATGCCATGTTGGTCTCCTCGAGTCCAGTTGGAGCAGTCAGCATCGGCGATGTGGCGGAGAGTGTAGACAGCGCCGATGAAGGCGCCCACGAAGAGAAGGTCGACAAATGCGACAAAGCCTGCCGAGTGCCTGGCACGGCTGTAGAGGAACAGCGTTCCTATCGTCCATGCGACAGCCAGCGTTGATACTATGAACAGTACCAATATGTCCGTCGGAGTGCGCAGAAGTCGACTGTCGAACCAATGTACGAACCAAGCCTGGGCTCAAGGTCAGTTGTGCACAAATATTATAGGTAAACATGAAGGTCGACGACGCAGTGTTGGGCCAATCTAGAAGATATCCGCAGCAGCCCAAGTCACCCCGGGCTTACTATGAGATTCTGGCCAGGCTTCACCGCAACGTTTCTATTCCTCTGAAACAAAGCTACGAGGAACACGAACAGGTAATCGACCTTCCTGATAATACAAGAGGGTGTTCTTACCAACATTCCCATGGTCGGGATGAGAGTGATGATCTCCATGACCCTCCAGAACATGAAGGAGATGCCCCAGAACGACATGATGGCGGTTGTAAAGGTAAGGGCAATATGGGAGATTGAATAAGACCAAGGTACAATCTCGAGGTTGCTGCTGGGCGAGTGGTGCAACTGCGGGATGCTGCGATGCTGCGATGCAAGGGCAACGGGAACTAGCAGCTGCTGGCGACGAGATGGGTAATGTAAGAGGAGAAGACAGATAGGTACGCGACGGGCTACAAAACGTGGAAGCAGACGGGCTTTATTTGCTGCAGCCAAGAGAGAAGCTCGTGGCAGGCAGGGTGACGTATAAGTGCGCTGGAAAGAAAACTTGCTGTTTAATTAAATACACCAAGGGACAGCCTGCATGGTGGCGGGGAAGGAGGCTGGACCATATTCACGTGGCTGGGCGACGTTGCAGGTTGTCAAGGCGCTGCAGCAAAAGACACGGCACGGAGCAGTATTTGCTTGGAAGTATTGTGGGCATGGCCCTGGGGTGCGTGATGCGCAATGGGCGATGCTAGGTGGCAACTATCACCATGTGACTGTCGTGGTTGTGATGTTCGCTGGCGGCCCACTGCGTCTGCGAAGTCGGTGAGCAGCCGTCGGGCCCCACCACAAGAAACACCCAACCCAGCCCAGCCCAGCCCAGCCCTGGAGTCAGCT
The DNA here is from genome assembly GCA_015832175.1 of Paraphaeosphaeria minitans. Taxonomy (NCBI): domain Eukaryota; kingdom Fungi; phylum Ascomycota; class Dothideomycetes; order Pleosporales; family Didymosphaeriaceae; genus Paraphaeosphaeria; species Paraphaeosphaeria minitans. Next base: position 1,306,841 of record WJXW01000006.1, read on the forward strand.
TCCATGGCAACGAAAGACGGAGGCCTTGCACGATCTTGAACGTATGAATCGATCGACGGCCGTGTCAGCTTTCCAAGATTCTCGACGATTTGCCCGTGTGGATCCCTGGACCCGTCGACTCGTGGACCCGTGGGCGACATGTCCAACACGTGATGGGCCGCTAACCTCCATCACACTCGCCTGCAACCCGAAGCAAGGCTGCACATAAGACCATGCGCCTGCGTCTGCGTGAGTGCTCCATGTCCAATCTCCGATCCGAGCATGACATGCTTCTGGCTGCCTTCCTTCGCCTTCTGCAGCGCTGACGCCCCGTACCTAGGGTAGGTACCTACTCAATCCACACAGCCCTTATCTCTAGCCACAGCTGTACCTACCTACCTACCTCTCTACCTACCCTACCACGCCCAGCTCGTTTGCTCTTCGTCACTCACTGCCCCGAACACGGCACACGGAACACACGACGACGCCGCCATTGGGTCACCTTCTTAGCTGTAGACCGCCATGTGCCTCGCTCCCACGCTGTCTTTGAATGTGATTCAAAGCGTTTGCTCGAAGGCCGCGACCGGGCATGGAGCATGCAGGGGTGCTTATCGGGACCGCAATTCCTCCGCATCTTCCATACCTAATATAGCGACGGGACTATGAGGCCTACGCATGGGTCTTCGCGCAACTCAATATATTCAGAATATCCCATCTCATGCAGCAACCTACCTTTTCGCGTCTTCCTTCACACTCAGCAAGCCCTGCCTCTCCGGAAGTCCACCGTTAGCCGCACTCTCGGATGCGCCTATAGGGCGCTCTGTGGAACATTGGCTCTGCACACGTCTTTCCCCTCTCACCGTCACCGCGCTCTCCTTCTCTTTCACCACACTTTCCGTGATTTTCCAATGTAACACTCCTACCTCACTCTCCCACACACTTGACGTTTGCTGTACCGAGGTGGACGAGCTTGGCCAAAATGTCGGCAAGAGGCGCGCGAAGCCGGAAAGCTGTCGTCAAAGACATTGAGAAGAAGGAGAAGAAGGCTGCGCAAAAAGCCAAAGCCCCTGACACGATCCGCAGACCGCACGATGCCTTTGCACAATGGGGTTCGGCTGGCACGCCGAGCACTACATCGACAGCCGGTATGCCGGCACGACAGCTCACCGTTTCGACATCCAGAAGCAGTTCGGCAAATGGCACTGGCAGCAGGCCACCTCTGAGAGTCGCTGCCCTCCATTCGTCTTCAGACCAACATCGTTCCAGGACCGACCGCCCGGGATCGATCTCTGATACATCGTCCATTAGCAAAGAGAAGTCAAAGTACCAAGCTAATGGGAAAGAGACGAAAGCACCTCGTGGAAGAGGAGGTGAGTGATTTTTGCAACCCTATCCCGCACAACACACATGAATCTGACAATGGCACAGGCGGTGTCCCTACGAAGAAGAATGCTTCTACACCCGCGCCGCCTCATTTCAGAGCGGAGTCTAGTCTCAACTACCCAAGTGATTCCGATCACAAGAGTTGGATAAACTTCCGAATATGGCAGGGTGGAAGCGAAAGTATGAGACCGTATGGTGGCTTCGACTTTGTGAGCAACGCGGTGCCGCATTGAGAATTCGATCACTGACTACAGCAGGACGAAGATTTGCAGGACGGCGACGTTCTGATCTATTTCAAGGAAGAACAAATGGATGAACATCGTCCACTCCCACAGATTAGAGCGGAGTTGAGTGTGCTTGAGAATTGCGGTTCCACGTGGTTGAAGAACGCTTTGCTCTACGGAAGCATCGACGACAACGACGATTGGACCTTCGAAGGCAACGGTGAATCGTCTGCCTCGCGACAGTCTTTCGACCCCCATTTCTCGATGCCACCAGGCCAGCGACACATGCTTCCTCCTGTATCCCCGGGTGGCATGTCATCTCCGTCGCCTTTCAACATCAACCAGACGTATTATGGAGTTCCTGGCTACTTAAATGACTCGAGAGCACAATATTATCCCGACTCCAGTCGCCCTGACAACATGTCGCCGCCTCAACCAGCGACGCACGAGTTGTGGTTCACAGCGCCAAGTTCATTGAAGTCCCCGCAAGCTCAGAGGCTACACCATGTTGCGGTGCGAAACTTCATGGCTATACTCCATGGCAAACCTATCGTAGGCGCCGATCTGTTCGAGATGCTGAGTACGCTTCAGCCTGAGATCGAGGTCATGTACGATCTCGACCATCACGAATACTCAACTCTTACGTCCCGCGAGCACAGCGTCCAGGTTATCACGAAATATCTGACCCAGCGTAAGCTAGATGATGTTCGACATGGCATTAAGCTGGCTATCAGTCTGCTTGCCTGGGCTGAGCAAGACAACGTGCGATGGCGACAAGGATACTTGGAGAGCTTTGTCCACCTGGCTGGCCTCCTAAATCCGCAAGTAGAGGAGCACCCAGAATTCAAGAGATTGACGATTGCCACCAGAAGGAATCTGGGAATCGCAGCCAAGTCGTTGCAGTTGCGAGTCATCGAGGCCGAGGAAAAGCTGGCTACTTTCGACTTTGATGATCTCTGGCCGAACCTTCTAATGGCTACAGGTGCGTTCGTTCGGAATCCTGTATGGTATATTCGATTACTGACTTGACCTTGATTAGCAACTCCTGTGTACCATAGCTACCAGGCCTTCCGGCAATTCCTGATCAATTATCTTACACGGACTTATGGAAATTGGCCGCCCAACCAAGGCCAAACATGGCTGAACAGAAAGGTTGCATTCGACCTACAGCGAGATTTCGGTATGTTGTACGACTATCTTGTTAATCGCGATGTTGCCTGGGACGTGCGCGAGGAACGCCCTGGCAACAAGTGGCAGATGGTGAACCTGAAGACGGAGGACTTCAGAGCCAATCTACCGGAGCTATCGTTGTCGGACGTCTTGGTGACTTGGGACAACAAGCATGGATATTCCCATATCCCTCATGCCTATCCGCTGCTGCCGAGAGACGTACCCCAGACAAGGGTTGCCCAGAAGAAGGGTCTCTTTAGCGGTCTCAAGAAGAACAAAGCAGACACAACAAAAGATGCTAAAACGCATCTACAGCTCTCCATCGTATTCAGCGACGCCACAAACATCGAGAAGCTGGATCCCTCCTTCAGTGGCAATATTCTCATCGACACTTTTGAGCAGTTTGAGCTTAGTGCGGATCTCAAGACTTCCACGCCACGCGAAGCACGTCTTGGACGCTGGGTTCTTCTCTATGGCGTGCTCCAAGTCCTATCAAATCTCTCCGTGGACGTCCAGTCCCTCAGGCACACCGACGGCGTGCGCTACTTCCTCTGCACCGACCTGAAACGATGTCCAGGGTGGGTCACCAACGACCAGACCGAGCTTCTCGAGGCCTCCCAGCAGCGCTCATGGTGCTGGCAGCGTCCCTGGGATCCCACACCCATCTGCGGCCAACCCGTCGAGCTCGAAGCCAGCGTCGCTCCAAATCCATCAGAGGAGCTCGATAGCACCTTGCTTCACGGTGCAACGATGATGAACAACGAGATCCGGCACCTTGGCGAGAAGATCGACAACATGAGTGTTGCGAGCGGGGAAACCCGCTCCAATGCCGAGCGCAACCTCGCGGCACGCCGCGAGAACCAGAAGCATATCCAGGGCGAGTATACAGCGCAGAAGGCCGACCAGAGCTACAGGCTCACCGGGAGCGACTATGTGACGAGGCCGGCGGTGCCGAATCGGAGCCCGCTGAGAAGTCCAGGTGGGACGGTGCTCGAGGTCCCACGGTATCATGGGAGGGAACGTGTGCCTAGCAATGCGCAGGAGTTTGCGATAAGCCCGCAGGAGTATTCGAGGAGTCCGCAGGAGTATTCGAGGAGTCCGCAGGAGTATTCGAGGAGTCCGCAGGAGTATCCGCGGAGCCCGCAGGATCATCCGATGAGTCCGCAAGACTTCCCCAGAAGAGGGTCATCCGTGGCTCGTGGAGAAGGCTTTCAGCATGAGGAGCACCGTGGCTGGCGTTGAGGGACGATCTGTGACGTCCAATAATGCCCTTCTTTCTTACGCTCGATACCCTTCGATCAGTGTTTTCACGATGGCGTTACGAGAATCCAAAAGGCAGCCCTGGTATTTGTGGAGTGGGTTGTTCCACAGGAGTTATGATCGGGCTCGAAACGGCGAAAACCGTGGTACTGCAAATGCATGGCGCAGTCCTGCACAATGAGTTGTCGTAGCTGAGAATGTCTGTGATTGTGATGCGTGATCGCCGCCGCCCAGCCCCAGAGCGCCATGGATGCGTATTCCTACATATGGTACATGTTCCCCTGCCTCTGTCTTCGTACATCGTGCTCCCGTCCCCACCACACCCTGCTCTTGCGTATCCACACATGGCCGTCCCCGCCTGTCCGCCTGCCAGCCTGCCATGTCCAGGCCCCCATCGATCGCTCGTATCTCGCAATTCTCTATCCCTGTCTGCACACCACCACCACCATTAGCTCATGTCGGCACCAAGCTCTGGCCCACCAGCTCTACCCCGGCGCCCCCGTCTCCCCATCCAAGAAAGAAAGAAAGAAAGAAAGCGACACCACATACCTCTGCTTATGCTTCGGATTCTTGCTGCAGATAATGTACACGTACTTGCCCTTCTTCCTCCGCACGCTCTTGCATCCATCGCACAGCTTCTTCACCGACGACCGCACCTTCATGCCCCGCGTCTGCTGCTGTATCCGGAGTCCGGCGAACCGCGACGACAGGCTCGCAATCGGCGAGGACGTGCTGTGGAGGCATGGTCGGGCGGCGGGTGTGTGGAGGGCGCGGGAGAGGGTGGACAGGCGGGCGGGCGTGGTGGAGAGGAAGGTGCGGCGGAGCGGGAGGAGGAGCGTTCGTGCGAGCATTGTTGCGGCGGGGGAGGGTATTGTGTTTGCGATTGGGGCGGGCGGTTGGGCGCAGGTGCGCAGTGGGTGTGGTGCTGGCTGGGCGATGGGGGCGCGTGGAGAGGTGCTCGGTCTCTGGAAAATCACGGCGCACGGGCCATGCCGCGCGATGGCACCCGCGATGCAGCATCACATCCAGATTCTAGAAACCTACAGCGGACTGAGTGACCCTAGGTTCGACTGTTAGGAATTCATGGGTGAGACAGCTTACATCTGAACTTCACTTCCACACGTACAAGTATTAACTGTTTGTCTCCGCGCCTGAAGTTGGTAGCAATCGTAGCTACATTGAAGCCACACCACAGTGAACAGTTATGATAGATGCCACCCATACGCTCCCGTTCTGCTACCATGCTTCATTTCCAAGCCTTACACCTCTGCAATGGATAATCCTTTTCGCACATTGCATGCCTTTCCAGGGTCTCATGAATATGCCACTAACCTATACTGGCTCCCCTTACAACATGACCAATCCCACTCCGCCCATCGTCTTCGTACTGGGCCTGCTCTGCCCGTCGATACCACCACCAAGAGGTGCGGCGCGGTAGTTATAGAGGTAGTAGTGCAGGTTGCCGTCGCCGGCACCAAACTTCTGCTCTTCAAGGAAGAGCGGGTTGTCGAGGAGAGTGAGTGCGTTGAAGACATCGAATTCGGCCTGTTCATGTGAGCTTCGGGTGGAAAGATAGATTCAATTCTTGACTTACTTGCTTGGCCAGAATCAGAGCATCCTTTACAAGCTCGTTGAGTCGCGTCTTTAGCGAGATTTCGTCGCCGTTGAACGCCTTCTCTGTGGCGTAGTAGAAAAGATACGCCGCCTTGATCAAGTTGTGCTTCTTGTGCCCAATGACCGTGCTCTCGAGGTTGTAGAAGGAGAAGAAGTCGGTAATCTTCTTAGTGTTCGGATCTTCGATAACGTATGCCCATACGACCTGTTCTTTCGCACCCTTCTGGTTGAACATCCAGTGCTCGAACTCTTCTTTGGTGAACTCTTGTGCCATGTCCATGCGCTTGAGGTACCGCTGAAGTAAGTCCAGCACAGCATCTGTATCCTTGGGCTCAAGCGCGCGAACACCAGGTTGGAGAACCTGTTCCGGCAATTTGTACCGGACAATCTGGCGGGCCTTTGTGCTGTTGTGCGGCAGAGGCGAGAAGCCAACGTCGTGCAGCTTCTCCCACTCCAAGGCACGGTGGTAGTAGCGGCATGTTGAGACGGGTGTGGGGAGAAGGGAGCCGACAGTGTACACAGCCTGGAAGATCCCATTGACGTAGCATCGGCGTGTAATCTCCTTGATGAGCACCGGAGTAAGACGTTTTGATCGCAGCTTCTTGTGGACGCAGAGAAAGTTGATCTCGGAGGAATTGAGGACCTTGTCGCGCACGCGCAGCTGCAGTGGGATACCGGAGATGAAGGCGACGAGCTTGTCAGACTTCTCGGCGCGGACACCGACATGCCACTCTTTCTTCCAGCCAGGTGCTTTCAGGGCCCTACCACAACAGTCAGCACAACGCGCAGTCAGATGAGGTGATGTGAAGAACGTACCAGTTCAAGAAAGAGGGAGAGTATCGGAACCGGAACATGGCCTCGTTGTCCTCGACATAGTGGTTCGACAGCAGCTCGTAGACCTCGTCCAGCTCCTTCTCATCCTCGAGATCCATCGTCACCCACTTGAAGCCTGGATACATCTCGCTAGGCTCCTTGGGTACGCGCTCAATGTCGATATCCTTGATTGGCCCGTCTACAATCTTGTCCTTGCCCGCCATCATCTCGTCGAAGCTCGGCACGGGTTGTGTCTTCCAGAACTGGTGACTGCCCATGTCCTTGACGTTCTTGGCCTGCGGCGCAAGGCCAGTGAGCATCTCCTGCATGCTGAGCTTTTTGAGCATATCCTCTAGGCTCTGGTTGCCCTTGTTCGCTAGCAATTGGTTCTTCAGCGCGGGGTTCGCGTCCAACAGCATGCTTAGCTGGTCCTTGTTCAGGTGCGCCCCCGCGGTAGGCGCTTCCAGCGACTCGATCGCAGGCGCCTTGCCCTTGCCGGAGAGAGCATCCTTGATCTTCCGCTTCCTGCTCTTCTTCTTCTTCTCTGTCGCGTCCGCAGCTCCATCTACAATTTCCTCCTCTGCGCTGTCGTCGGCCGACTCGTCGTGGGCATCTTGCGTGCTCGATTCGGCGACGGCCTCGGCGGCTGCTTTGGCGGTGGCGTCGGGGTCTGACGGCTTCGAGACTTCTTGGGGCATTGTGTAGGAATGAAGACGATATGTTTTCGGGGTGGAGAAGTGCGCAGAGTAAACGTGGTGGGTTGGAGCTACCCGCGCGAGTCTTGGTGGGGCTACATTGAGGGGCGGCTGAAGTCCGCACGGCACGCACCTTCTTCGTCTTTCACACACGCAACGGCCCGTCGGCCGCTACCAGAAATGTCTTCGCATGAACGTCAACAATATCGATACCACACTCAGCAGGCACGGTTTCATCTGCACGTTCAGAAGATCGTACGATCTTGCAGGGCGGGTGATAACATACTCTCGATACTGTCGTTCATCTTACAAAGTCTCTGAAGTCAGCCATCACTATATCTCCCTCAATCCCGACAATCTGTGCCCTTCGATCTAGTCCCAGTCGAAGGCGTCACCCATCCACTCAGGATACCTCTTCTCACCTCGGTGTCACACTCTACACAGTTTCCTCACGCAAATTGCGCTCCTTCTCATAGCTACTACTAGGCAGTCGCCCAGGGTTGACAATGCCAGACGTGATGCTGCTGTTTCTGCGATACTCGGTCTGCTCGCGTTCGACAATTTGTCTGGACGTTTCTCCTGAATGGCCTCTTTGTCGAGGAAAACAAGCAATGGAGCGTGGCCAGTGAAATATCGATCTATGTCCTCGAGAGTGCGGGCGGCCGTTTCCGGGTAGAAGAAGTAGATTAACACTTCTCAGCGATGTAGGCTGGTGAGAATGTGATGGCTCATACCTGTTGGGATGAAAACGAAGTTGAAGACGGTCCAGATAATGTAGAATCGCCAATGCAAGCTGGCGATGCCCGGAGGTGTGACTTCGACCACTTTACACTCCATCAGTATTGGTGAGTGAACGCTGTTCTTTGGCTTACCCATGAAATTGAAGATCCAGTTCGTCGCCGTGCCCAAGGCAGCACCTTTTGTACGCATAGCCATTGAATTGATCTCCGCTGGATACAGCCAAGGGGCTCTCTGCCAGCCGATGCCGAAGAAAATATAGTAGAGGAAGAAGAAGGCAATCGATCCCTTCGCCCATTGCCTCTGCGTCTCGAAGCTGATAGAGGTATCTTCGTTGTACCGAATACAGATAGTAATGATTACGTAGCAAAAAGACTGACCGGCGGCTGCGTACATCATCATTTTGCGGCGGCCCCATCTCTCGACGTTAGGTATGCCGATGAGTGAGAACAAGAGATAGGATACAGAGTTGCACGCGGCAAGGAGACGAGCGAGGCTGTTTGAGAGACCCACAGATTCAATCAGTACCGTGGGCAGGTAGTAGGACGTTGCGTTAATGCCAGCTAGGCAACCTGTTAGCTGAATTCTATCGTCTCAGTAGAATTTCCTTGACTCACAAAGTTGCTGCATGGCCTGTGTACCCATACCCAGAATTAGCCTTCTGAACGTATGTGTACCTGCTTGACCTCCATATCGACCAAGCAAAAGATCGCGCCAACGCACTGCATTCTTCTTCTCGTACTGCACAGCCCACTGGATGTCTTTCGACTCGGTGATCAAACGTGGATCGTTGACATCAGTGCCTTCAACCGCGGCAAGGACCTGCTCAGCCTCATCGACTTTTCCTTTGGCATCAACCATCTCGGTGATTCGGGTAGCCATGGAACGGTGGCGTAGAGGACAAAGACGAAGATGAACTGCAGTGCGAGCGGGAGTCGCCAAGCGACACTTAAGTTACCGTTGTCTACGAAGCTGAAGCCATATGTGACCCAGTTGGACATCTTGGGATCAAGTTAGCTTGGGACTTGTCTTTGGCACGGCGCTTTAACATGAAGCCGAAGATATTCAATATCATCTCGATGACGATGAGTTTGCCTCGCTAGCTAGCCTTAGAACACTCGCCCTGCCAGACAGGTGCTGTGGATGTATTAATGCCATTGCCCATTCCTGCAATGATCCTGCCAGTGATCATTTGGCCTAGGATAAAGGCCGTTATCTGTAAGATTGCGCCTATGCTCAAGATGGTCGTTCCTAACAGAACGCACTTCTTCCTGCCCAAAGGCTCGCCAATGAAACAGACGCTGATTGCTCCAAAGAAGCATCCGACGTCGTAGATAGCCGTTACAGTCGAAAGGATCGTTGGTCGTGACTCGAGGTTGAGTAGTTCAAGAAATTGCGGTGTAACAACGACTCCACCTAGAAAGTGTCAGTCTATGTGTCATGCGACGGTCAATTGGACGGACCAAAGACGCCTTGGTCATAGCCAAACAGCAGCATGTCTGTCCCGCAGGCTACAGTAATCCAAAAAGTGAGTATTGTGCCCTTGAGCCCAAAGTAGGGTTCTCCTCCGCGCGAAAACATATTGGACAAATGCTGTGCAGCTGGATTACTGTCTCTTCCGTTCCGAAGATGCTACAGGATACTGCTATCGTATCTCGTTGCATTGGAAGAGCCAAACGAGGGTGGACGGAGGGGGAAGCATATATGATCAGCATTGCATCACCAGCTCATGTCAATCTCAAGGACGTCAGTGGATCTCGATGTGTTGTGAGCAATAGGTTGAGGCTTCATTGGCCACACTCCTGGCTGATGACGATGCTGTACCTTATGCATGCACCCCGCATCAGGGTAACTCCTTCGCAACGTCCATCTCTACCATTGCTAATTAGCTTCATGCAAGGGTCTTGATGAACGTGGCTCGTGATGGCGAGTGTTAGGAGGCTCGGCCAGTCGGAATGGCAGGATGTCTGCGGCTCAACTTGATCCGGCCTTTCATCAGGAAGATTCTCGCGCCCGCTGTGGCCAGATGCAAGGTTTCCGAGATCTGGCTAGTTACCTCGACGAAGGATGTCTGAACGGTGCACTCGACGGTCGAACCAACCGCACAGAAGGACGAATCATGTATGTTGTTTATGAAACGGCGATCGCAGACGGCCGCTCGGAGCACTCGACCTATGCCACTTCTGTTCCGCACGACAAGCAGTACTTCGATTATGGAACTATCTCGTATGACGGAAGCTCGAAAGCGTTGTGATCTTGAAGAGTTGCAGGCCAAGCACTTCCCGCCCGAGATGAGATGCGACCGATCAGCTTGGCTGTGATTGGCAGGATCTAGGTAGGTACATGATCCTTGTCCCCACGTGCCCTCCTCTTCTACTACAGCCATTCAACCACATTTTTGCGACCATCTACATTCGCCATGGACTCAAATTTAGTACATTCCCTATATAAAAAATGCAAAATACAAGTTTTTTCTCTGCCGGCTACGCACTCTGCTTCGTTTGCGCGACTTTCACGCTCTCCAAATTGCTCGGAATTGAAATGCGGACTCCCAGGGCTTTGGATTTGGCCTCGGCCTGGCTCCCATTGATTGCGGTCGCGCAAAATTCCACGATAGATCCTTCGTGGCATCCGCCTAAAAAGACATGGATCAATGATTTGGGTCAAGTCCTAAACAGCACCGGAACTCACGGCTTTTACTTCAATGGCTCTGCTCTGCCGGCAAGCTCATCTTACGGGACCTACAACTGGTGCAACATGTACGTGAGTCCATTACCCTTTTTTATCCACTGATTTCTTACCCGCGAACTTAGGCCTCATGTACGGCGCGAGGAATACCCTAAAGCTAGCGAAGAGTATGCGCTGGAATATGTTGAGGTCATCCACCGCCACCACAAGAGGACACCCTACGCCTCCAACACCTTTCCCAAGGAGACTTACAGGTGGGACTGTAACGACGAGGGTCTCTTCTACTATGGTCAGCCTTTGAACCCAGTGGGCAATACTTCCGCAAGCGCATACTGGAGTGTCTTCACTTCAGACATCAATCCTTTCGCACCGAGCGGGTTCAATGGCACCTGCCAATTCCCACAGATCACTAGGCGGGGTCTCGATGACTCTTGGCAGCATGGAGAAGACTTATTCGGCGTATACCACGACCTTCTCGGTTTCTTGCCAAACGAGATCGGCGACAAAGTAACGTACCGCGTAACGAACAACGTGATCACGAGCCAAGTTGCCGGTATGCTCATCAATGGAATGTACGCACCAGAATCACCCACACCTCTCCGTATCCAGCCTACAGGCATCGACTCCCTGGAGCCCCAATACTCCTGTCCTGCCGCCTCGTCTTTGTACTCCTCCTACGGCGTCGGCAGTACCGCAGCGAACTGGACTAAGCACCTCAACGAAGCAAAGGCACTCTACAACTCGTTGGATGCGATATCCGGAGTCGCAAGCGATTCGACCGATTGGCACGAATCTTTCGATCATTACTACGACAACCTCTCCGCTCGCCAGTGCCACGCAAAACCTCTTCCTTGCAGCTTCAACGACACTTCCAAGTGCGTGACGCAGAGACAGGCCGACACCGTATACCGACTGGGACAATACGAGTACTCCTTCATCTACCGCGACTCCCCGCAGTCACTCCAAGCATCTGTGGGTTCCTACGGTGTGTTCATTGCCGAGCTTGTGCAGAACATCCGAGACTTCGCTGCGGGAAAGTCGCCCGTAGTTTACCGGCACAACGTCGCGCATGATGGTAGCTTGTCTAGGCTATTGAGTATCTTGCAGGTCGACACCATGGTCTGGGTGGGCATGGGGAGCGAGGTTGTCTTCGAAGTGTACTCCAAAGGTTGCAAAAGGTACATACGAATTCTGTGGGGTGGTAAAATCTTGCAGAGTTCTAATCCTACGCTGGGGAGGGTTGACATGCTGGACCTGGATGTTTTCTTAGGTTATCTCGATGGGTTGGTGGGATCGAAGGCGAGCAAGGTGGTGCAGTACTGCAAGTCGTAGTGTGAATACGGGGCAGCGAAGCAGTGTACAGCGGGTATCTTTCTGGGCAAAGTACGATTATAGAAACATATTCGTATAATTCAGTAGACTAAGTACCCAAGTACTCCTCCATAGTCCCACAAAAACACAGCTAGCTGAACCTTTAGCTTCGCCGAATGCAGTCACTGATGGAGCATTGCTTGCCAATGGAACAAGCCCGGCATGACCTCTTGCCCATTCGCTCATCTCGACACCCTCCTTCATGCTCACCCACTGTGCAACAGCTTCCTGCAAATCTTGTCAGCAGGCGCGTCTCCAGTCTAGACTTCCACGTCACATACCACTTCACTTGCCATGACCGCCCTTCTTCTCCTCGCCATCCTTTCCCGCGGCATCCTTGTCCCCCGCACCATCAGCACCAGCCCCACTCTCTTCATCGCTCTCCTTCAGAAACTGCCCCAGGCTGATATGCTCCAAGTTCTTCGTCTTCCTCGCCTCTGCCTTCTTGGCATCCTTGGAGTCGTCGCGGGGCTGCATCTTGGGCCGTGCGTCAGAGGCTGCACCTGTATTGTTTGATGCTGATGACATGACGGTTTTGGTGAAGTGTCTGCTGTTGGAAGGTTGCTTTCTTGAGATCGACTTTGAGGTAAGGCTGGAAAGTGTAGTTGCAGACGCGGGCTGGTGGGCTCGGGGTTCTTCGAAGGTTGGTGTGGTGCCGGTGCTTGTCGAAGAAAGTCGAATTGCTTTGGTGGTCCCCTCGATATCGAAGGCCGGAGACGAGGGTATATGAAAGCTGACCGGTCAACTGGCGTAGTTGCAGACGGCAATCGATTCTCACGGTACCGCGTTGTGACCCAGTCACAATGGCAGCGCAAACAACCACAATAGCGAACGGATTGAGTCGATGGCGTTGGTACGCGCAGCGATTCAATGTGTCGTCGACAAAGCAAGCGAAACAGCGAACGGACAACCTGCAGGTGCCTCGCCAGACACGTGGTGTTGTAGCCTTGACGTAGTCTCAACTGGCAGCAGCGATCAGGTCCGCGACACGGAAAGTATGCTGTTGGAAGGCACGCCTCCATGTGAGATATGACGAGGCATGGCTGGCTCACACGGGTTCGTTGGAAAGAACTGGGGACGAAAAATGTAAAGTATAGTTGTCCCGTATCGACAACACCGCACTGCACAGAACATATTGACGCTCCATTCAAAAGTAACGGAAAGGACAACAATAACCACGCGCCAGAAAAAGTCGAATCCACAAGCATCAAATAGCCCTACTCATTAGTCTCATCCCGACTCCTTAGCCGCTTAGGCTTGAAGTCCTTCTTCGACCTCGTCTTCCCCCTCCTCTCCAGCGTCTCCGCGCTCGCGAGCTTGCGGTCCTCGGCGGAGATTCGCTTCGTCTTCTTAATTGCGCTCTTCGAGGGCGTCGCCTTCTTGCTCGGCTCAGCCTTTTTCTTCGGCATGGGCGTCTCACCCGCAAATATAACATGCGGGGAGGACGACAACAATGGTGTCTGCTTCTTCTTTGAGGAGTCCTTGGATCTCTTAGGCTTCTTGCTCGAGGGCGTGAGATCTAGACTCTCGTCTCGCTTGCGCTTGGTGGGGGTGAGGGGGCTTTGGTCGGGCTTCCAATCTGGATCGTTGGGGTCGAGGCGAGAGGCTTTGTGAGAGCGGATGCGTTTGCCCATTTTGGTGGGGCCAGAACCAGTAAGTTCATTGAGCTCTGCCTCGAGAGTTGGCTTGTCAGGAGTTGTTGGGGAGTCTGCGTCTTGACTGATGCGCCGCGAGGGATGGTAACTCAGACCCTTTGGCTTCTTGGCAGGACGGCCTCGCTTTCGTTTGACAGACTCGGTTCCAAAAAGCTCCTCGAGGTCTTCCCCGAGTGTGGCATCGGCTGGGATAGTTGGTGAGTCCTCATCCTGACTTATGCGGCGCGGAGGATGGTAAGTTGGATCTTTTGGCTTGCTGGCAAGACGAGCCCGCTTCTGTTGTTGAGATTCGTCAAATTCCTCAAAGAGTTCGTCTACGGAATCGTTCAGCTCTTCCTCGGAAGATGCACTGTTGTAATCGATTGGCGAGTAAAACGTGGGAGTGGGAGATTTGTCTTGCAGCTTGGTAACAGGTCGGCCTGGCTTCCGTTTACTGTCTTTGACTCCAGCCGATGGTCCTGGTTTACGCCGCGTCTCGGGAGTGGGAGTAGTAGCAAGAGCAGCCCTTGTGTCAAGGACTGCCCTCTCACTAGAACTGGGCGGCGAGAACTTGTCTCTGCGATTCGCTGCTTCACGTATGCTGTTGAACCTTCTCAAGCTAGTCTCGGGCAACCGTAGAAGCCTTCCAGGTTTTAAAGGCGAGTGTTGTGGTGTAGGAAGTTGTGGATATGAAACCTCGTCCACTGGCATTCCTGAACCTTCTTGTCCTTCGTCTATGAGGGTGGTCGACTTTACGAACGGTTTGATGTCGATTTCACCGATAAGAGGCAAGGTCATGCGAGGAGCGTAGTCCTTATCGTCTGGAAGCGCTTTTGATAACCCTATGCGCCTGCCAGTGTTGAACCAACCAGCCGCGGCACGCCACAACATCTGTAGTCTGGCGACTTGTCCCTCATTCTGAGGCCATTGGTTGGTAACAGCGGCCGGCAACTTGTAGTTGGACCCAGAGTCGTACATGTTATCCCGCTTGAAAACTGGCGGGCTCTCGAGCTCGTCTAGCGACTTGCCCCGACCCTTGGCAAGGTCGCGATTGATCTTCCAGCTCTCCCATTTTTCCAAGTAAGGGCTTTCGCCTATGTGCAGAAGAGGTGCTGATTTATTGTACCACACCTCAGGATCGTTGCTCGGACCACCGTACAGGAACTTTTTCTCACGCACGTAATCGTCACCTGAGGTGCGGATGTCGCCTGCAAAGCGGGCTTGCTCTTTGTTCTTAGCAGGGACTCCGGAACCTGGAACTCTCTTTGTCTTGATGATAGACCGGGGTGTTAAGTAAGGAGCAGCGGCCGGTACACCGGGGAGTTCGGGAATAAGCTCGATGTCGCTGTCATTTTCTGCTCCTTTGTACAACACTTCGATGCTCGATTCGTCAACGGAATCTAGCGAGCTTTCTTCGCCGTTGATGGCTTGAACGTCATCCTGAACTTCTCGTACCAAGTCCCGTAAGCGTCGATATAGTCTTGGGTCGAAAGATCTGCCTTGTGCCGGTAACTGCCGAAGGATGTGTTCATCGATAGTGTGGACACGGGTCAGATACAAGTCAATTGCGTCGCCACCGCCCTCTGTTTTCAGGTACTGGATGGCTTTCTGAAGCCGACCATCATTAAATTCCCGGTCGGTCAGAACCGCACCCTCGGCAGTGTATGAGGCGTAGCCTTCTGTGCTTGAATGTCTTTGGTAAGCCATCGTGCTGCGCTTCTTCGTCGTCTAGATCATCAAACAACTGCAATGGATTAGCATCATCCACTTATTGCCGCGTCAGATTTTACATACGTCAGGTTCTGATCATAATCATGAGAAACGCTGAATCCAGATCGTCTGGGCGGGGTTTATGTAGTGATAAAGTAAATTTCGAACCAAGTGACGATGAAAGACAACCTGGCGTCTTTAAAATAAAGGACCCTCAGAGCTGACGGCGAGTGATGCCGCAAACAGGAACAAGCTGCGCATGGCCAAACGTAGCCAGTAATGTGCTATATTCTTTGTTCGATGCATCTTGGATCGTCTTTGTTTGTCGTGCTGCGGCTAGACGCCATGCTTTCTTGAAACTTCCGAGCTGCAGGAAGATTTGGTTAACATGACTATTTGTATATAATTACATATTATGAATTCTACAAATGAACGACTTGTTTCTGTCGGGGGTATCCTTGGTTGAAATAATGCTCTGATGAAGATGTAAGAGTACTTTCATCGTTGTAAAAGTGAACGCCGGGTGATGTGCTTTCTTCCCATTGCGGGAAAACAGGCGATGGCATCGCGTTGTGATTGGATGGCATCATAGATGGTGGTATTTTGTGAACCATGCTCTCACTCGACACCTCAACAGGTTTCGGATCGTCACCCGCCATTTCGTAGATTTGCTCCGAATTGCCCTCGGCCTCGACTGGCTTTTGTGGACCGTGCGCCGAAAGCTCAGCCTTAGGATCCATGTCGCCAGCGACTTCGTGCGCCATTCCTCCGCCCATCTCGGCCTTGATGTGTTCTCCGGACACTTCGTGGGATATATTGTGCATAATGTCGGTGTCGGCAAGTTCGTGCTTCTTTAGCTTGGCCTTCCTCCGGCGGTACAGGAGGAATGCTACGAGGCTGATTACTGCGCCGACCACAACCAGGGCAACTACAATGCCTACGATCGCGCCTGTACTTAAGGCCTTGCCTGATTCGGCGCCAGGGTCTCCAGAATTGTTGCCAGTTCCTGGGTCACCCGCTCCATGGGTGGTCTCTGTGAGGGGAGGGAGGACTGCCACAATCTCTTCCTCGTTTTGAGATGACGGGTAAAGTGCTTGGGACAGATTGAACGAATTCCGCTCGTAGTCGGCGGAGAGATAAGCGCTCTGCAAGAAGGCCCTTCCAAGGACATATTGGCTGTCATTTGCTGCACGCTTCAAAGGAAAGTAGAGTTTCGGCGAAGAAGAGTTGGTTAGCTCGGCCGATGCGGTCAGGTAAAAATTGAAGTATGGCATGTTAATGGTGACGCCGGCACCATCGATCTCCGGACCGAGTGTGAAGGTCACGGTTGGGTCCTCCTGAAGCAGGGTCTGGTGCAAGCTCGTGTTCAAGAGGTACAGTTCGGTTTTCTCGTCCCATGTCAGGTTGAAGGCCTTCTCGAACTTTTCACACACGCTTTCGGGGAGCCAGATGTCGGGAACCAAAGTGCTAATGTAGGCAATGATACCTGTGTGGAGAAGAGGATCGGCAGCCAGACTGGTCCTGATGGTCTGTATGGCGACCTGGAAATCGAATGACTGATCGCTTCCGAAGGGGAACGTCACCGAGTTGGGCTGAAACTTGGTTGCATCGTATCCTCCCAGGACCAGGGTTCCATACACTTTTGGCGCTTTGTTGTATGCGCCTGCAGTGTACGACCAAGACAGGCTGGGGATGGGGTCGTCGGTCTTGTTCCGCAGGTTTTGCATGAGACTCGGTATGGGCGTATTGTAGTCGGTGAAGTTGACCGGACGCGGGTTCAAGGCAAGAGAGCCAAGCCAGAAATCGTCGGTAACAATGCCTGCGACAGACTGGTTTTTGAGAGTAGGCAGGTTGTCTCCGGCCCAGCCCAGGGTGATGTCGTCCCATCCGTACTGTCCATCACCCTCTTGACCAACGCGGGCCTCGAGCCACGGCTCCAGTCCGTAGAAACCTTTCTCCTTCCAGGTCGAGGAGTTGTCGCGGGCATATAGACGACCGCGGGCTTCAAAGCAGTTGTCGTCGTTGCTGCTGCTGCTGCTGCATGCTTCGCTGAGCACCAGCCACGTGGCAGACTGGTCGTGGGCTGGCAGGACGCGAAACTGTTGTGCAGGCGTGCCGGCCTCTATGCGAAAGGTGCTCCATGGCCCTTCTTTGCCGTCCCTGCGGGGCGTTACGATAGAATCCTTCGAGAATTGGGGGGTTGAACTGACCATTGCTGGCTAGGCCGTATGGAGAGAGGCGTCGCTGGGCCGGCCACTACCGCCAAGGCAACAACGGCGAGCACGACGAGGAGGACCGCAACGTGCGGCCGCTCGTGGACCATGGTGATGGTGGTGGTGGTGATGACTGGCGGCACTCGGGGGATTCGGAAGAGGAGCGAGAGTTGTGCTTCGCGGGAGGCGATCCGTCAGCCAGCACCGGGGGCCAAAAGACGCCCAGCGAGCAGGCGATGGTGTGCGGGATGGATGATACCGTATACCTATTGGCCTGCAGACGAGGTTTTTACTGTTCAGCCGCTGGCCCCATGAAACGCTTGGAGAGGCGACGACGCTGTTTCTTTGGACGACGCGTGCTCTCCAAGCCCATGGCGCACGGCGGGCATTGCCGTATGCATCTCGTCGTCGCAGCGGGAGCGGAGCCTGGGCGCCCGCTGACTGCCCGCTGACTGCCCCCTTGGGGAGAAACTCTGATGCATGGCCAGGCCCTAGTGCGCGAAGGGTAGGTGGGTTTGAGATTGAGACGGGATGATAGGTACCTGCACACGCCCAGGAGCCAGGGTTGCGCGTCAGTGGCAGTCAGCCAGAACGAAGACATGGCCTTGTGGGCCGGCGGCGAAGACGTCGTGCGAAGAAGATTCGAAGAATAGCGTCGCCACTTGCGAGGTAGACTCAGCTGTGCCAGCGGCGAGGGATTGAAGCAAATGAAGCGGCTGCCGAGTGAAGACGCGGTGCGCAGAGGAGTCGGAGTCGGAGGCTGGGTAGGTACCGTACGTAATAGAGGCGGACTCAGCTGTGCCCTCGCTTGTAGGTAGGTATTCCCAGCGACTGGGGTTCTTACGAACCCACAAGGTTAGGTAGGTACCTAGGTACCGGTAGTCGACGCGTGACCACCACTCGCGCCTGGCTAACGAACTACCCAGTCGAAACCTCTCTGCTACAGTCCACATACCTCGATCGTGGTATTCCACGACAGTATATGTATGTGCTAGACACAGAAGCCCCAAGTATCGTGTCGCCGGATGAGTTGAACAGGCCGACGAAAGCTATCTGCGTGCTTTCAAGCCGAAAAACCCACTAACAGTGTTTCGTGAGAGACTGGTTAGGTATACGTCAATCAGACATGGCTTGCCAGAAGATCAACCTGTGGCACAGAAAGGGCGATGAACAGCATGGACTAGCGTTGCGTCGAAGACAAGATCCACAAGATAAGATCCACAAGACAAGATCCACAAGACAAGATCCACAAGACAAGATCCACAAGACAAGATCCACAAGAGAAGAAGAAGAAGAAGAAGAAGAAGAAGTCGCGAGCCTCTGGGGAAGCTGTGTGACACTTCTGTCATATCGTCATTTTTAATGGGTTTACCCAAAGCGCTTTGTGCCTCAAAAGTGCCGACTGATATAGACGAACATCCGGATAACCAGGCTCAATCAGTACTCCTCATCGGTACTCAAACGTGCACATGAGCATAGTAATAGAAGAGGCGATTGATTTAGCACTTTACCCTAGAGGAGGGTAATGCATTACTGGTCGTCCTCGGGCTACGCCTCAGTATTGTAATCAACCATTGGGTCGAAGACTTTGGCCATCCAAGCGGCTGCGCAAAAACAGTTACACCAGAGATAGAAACTCCTCACAATATTTTCATGAGTAGCGTGTCTCGAGGATACCACGCCGTGTGGTTGTTGTAAAGGCAGACAAGTGCCCTTCACCAGCACCTTCTTCGTCTTCACCTCACCCAAACCCTCCTTCCATCTATTAACAAACCTGCACTAGCGTACCTTCCATCTATGCGGCGGCAATGTTTACATACACCCGGACGGCGAGCCGCTCAGCCTCTTCGCACTCTCTCCACCCACCTCAGCTCTCGTTATCCCAACATCGCTACAACACGCACCCCATTCATTATCTACAGTTACACGTATTGAATATATTTGCTAACACGCCCTCGCGAAGCAATCCGCAGAACAGGACTTTGAGAGCTGGCGGCTTGCCAACATGCCAGCCAGTGACAAACGGAAGGCGGCGAGGGTGGCTAGGGCGCTCGGTGGGGGGAATACGGCACCGGATGCTGACAGTACGCTGGACAGAGATAGCTTGGACGAGATGCCCGCCAACGAGAAATCGGAAGGCCAACGTAACATGGAGGCGATGCTCAGTCAATGCCTCGGCGCAATGAAGAAGGAGTACCCCCTTCATTACAATAGTTGCCCCTATATCGCCAATCTGTCCCAAGAAGACACAGAATTTGATAATCTCACGGCAGAAGACATACAGAATCCTCGATTCGACCATATCATCAGTTTCATGAAACAACGCGGATTCCCGAAAGTCCCTACCGGTACAGCAGCCAACAACCTCATCAAACAATACGAAGCCATGAAGGGCAAGCAGAAGGCAGCTGGACAGCCCTCGCAAGACAATACTGCCGCAGGTCATTCAACGTCCTACACGGCCGCGCTTTGTCAGTTCCTCGCCGTGAGCAAAGGCGAGAAGGGCTCTGATGTCAATCAGCTCATCAATGCCATCAAACAATTGGAAGAAGCTAGTGCTAGGGCCTTTTCGAGGCCAAAGCTGACGGAGCAGATGCCAAAACAGAAGGCAACTGGACAGTCCTCACAAGACAATACTGTCGCGGGTCCTCCAACATCCGACACGATGATGGAGAAGGACAACCGCAATGCAGCTGGAAAGCCTTCAACTGACAAACCCAATTGCTTTGCGCCTATCTTCAAAAGACGCATGCGGGAATACATCAGGAAGGAAGAGCGGAAGAAACGCCGAGAGGAGGCAGCCAGGAAGGACTCTCAAGTCTCTACCACTGAGCATCTCCCTGGCAACGATCCGTCGGGCGAGCCCACGCAGAATACACACGGCATCACGCTCCCAGGATTGGCGGAGCCGAAGGACACCGCGCAAGACTCCGCTGGACAGGACTTGAAGGGCAGTGCCATAGCTGCTTTTTCGAAGGATGCGCCCGTGCCGATGCTCATCCATGATCTCAACCAGCCGAACCCGGACTATGAACTGTTGATCGAGAACGGTTTCATGTAGTACCTGAACCGCATAGGCAAGGAACAAGACTCTCCATGCAAGGGCGATCTGTACACAAGGATCGGTAAGCTCTGCGACCTAGAAATGTTCAAAGAGATACTCCAGGCAGAGACAATAATCAGTCGGACGGAAAGAAATCAAACCCGTAAAATGGCTTCAGAGATGCTCGAGAAGATCAAGGCTTTAAGGAAGCAATGTCTCGATCAGATGACCAAACAACAAGAGACGTGCACTCAGGCCAAGGAGCTGCGATTAGAGCTGATGGGCAAGCTTCTCAATTATTATGGTGATAATGCAGGGTCTAGAAATGGACCTAAACAAGATCAGCCATAAGTCGGCGTTCCAGGGGCGTTGAGTGGTGCAGTTTTCTAGCTGTACTTGTGTTTCTTGGGTTTGATTGAATACTCTCTGTCACCCAATTTGGATGCGACACCAAGGCAGACAGACCTCGGGTAAACCCTTCCAAGTTGACAATGGCAATAGATATGTTTCTCTCAAACACCTTGTTTATTGCGAGACGGTCATATCGTTCTCTCCATTTCACATGCGCGTTTGACCAGATCAACGCGTGTGCCAGATAGTACTTACCCAAATTCCCCAATGTCCAAGCATCTACATCCACTCACTCCGCTCCCAGACCTACCCGCTTTATGCAACAGCAAATTTACTCCTCTGCCTCAACACCTTGCCCCATTCGTAGATGGCCCAGATGCTAAATATACCCAGCACTATTAACGTAGCTAGGAAGCTCACATCGCCATCCAAACACACTTTCTCGAACATGGGCCTCGCAATTAGGATGGCGGCGAAGGCGAGCAGACTCCGCGCTAAGCTGTTACCTAGCCGCGAAGATGGAGGCCGCATAGCGCGGATAGATGTTCGGGATGTAAAGCAGAATGGACTGGAAGATGAAGTAGACGCCTGGTTTACCATGAGTTAGTCTACAATCCAGAAGGGAAAGCGCATGGAGAAATATCACGTACCAATGATGATCAGCCCGAACCCAAATCGTCGGCGCAATCCAGTGGCTACGGTACCCTCGGCGCGGGCTGACCACGCATACATGACCAACCCGATGGACATGAGCGACGACGTGATAAGACCGGGTAGCAGGTGATTCTCGAGCTCGCCGAAGGTGAAGACATATCAAATTAATGCGTTGTTGACAGACATGGAATCACGCAAGAATATCAGGGTGTGACTCCAATATTATTTCTTTCTCGTCGATGGCCCAAACACAAGGAGACCGACTTCAACAAAGGAAATACATGCAGCTGTGAGTGCGGCCATAAAGAGTGTAGCGATGCCAAGCTTCAGGTTGAGCATCATCCAAAAGTGTACAAGGAATACATCTCGTCCCAAGAAAGAAACTAAAACACAAACCAACGAAGTCATTCCTCCAAGCCATAGTACGCCTGGATAACATGCCATCCACCAGGAAAACGCCACCAGTGCCTGCAATGCAAGGAAAAGTTGATCATGTACAGTGGCCTGCGGATTTACGCCAGTAAAGAAGGATGCGGCGCACAAGAGGACAAAACGCTAGCAAATGGATGAGTGTATGTATAGTTTGGTTCGTAGATGTGGAGTCGTGTCGACCATGTGTGCATTCGTGATAGGCTGGGTCGCGATTCTGCGCTTTGGCGATGGTTCTCCATTTTCATGTCGTGCAACGTCGCTTTGGTCCCAGCTGCCCAGCACAGATCATCAACTTCGGTGTTGCAAGTCATCAATGCAAGCGACTGATCAGACCGATGTAGCCGTGGCCTCAATGCCAACAACTTTGTGCAGCACTATCGGCGCCGGCCGACTCATTCGCTCGAAGACTGCAGATCGTACTTGACTAGGCCGAAAGCTTGCAGCTTGTGCCGATCCCAACGTCCTGCGCGACGCCGCGGCATGCTTCTTGCAGTACTGAAGCTAGAGAGCTCTTCACCGGTCGACCTTTGGATAGTCATTGAGCCAGGCCATGACCGCTACACCCAGGGCAACGACTGTAAGCATGGAGATTGCCGGAGCACCGTGGAGGAGGGCAAGATCGTTTCGGTTGACCCGTGTTGCCAGAGCCGGTGAAGTCTTGTTGGACGCTGCCGTGTCTTTGTGCTCAGTCGGAAGGCCGTTTTGGCCCTTTCGTGCAATAGCGCTGTTGCCATCCACATCCCCATCCTTCTCATTAATATTCGTGATCTCGCCCTCTTCTACGTCTTCGGCATCCATGGACCTCTCTGTCTGGTCATCTGCTGCCTCTTGCGCAGATCCGCTGTGGCTGCGACTACGACGCTTGGCCTCCTTGCCAGCCGTCTTTGCGTTGTCATTACGGATGTTTTCAATCATCTCTGCCAGACTCTTGCGATCGGCCTCTGCAGTTTCGGCACGCTGACGGTATTTCTCCATCTGCAACTTCATTTCGTTCATCTCGGACACCATCGTATCAAGTCGCTGCTGGAGGCGAGACGTGGTGGCATCTGCAAGATTCGAAGAGCCGTTGGCAACGATGGTTTCGGTATCGTCCGTGTCGTCGTGAACCTCGTCCTTGTGGGTGTCTCCATTGGCCAAGTCTAATTCGGCGGAGAGGCGCTCACGTTCAAGCCGGTTGGCTTTCTCTTCGGCAACCTCCCTTGCACGGCGCTCTTCCGTCAGCATAGCTTCAAGATCCCTAAGCCGAACGCTCTGAGACTCTATTTCCCTCCTTGCAGTTTGCAGAGCTTCGTTCAGTGTCGACAACTGCGCATCAGACCTCACGGGCGATCCTGTGCTCTTCACCTTCTCTGTGTCCATCCTCTTCAACGACGGGGCATCCGGCTTCTCGGGCAAGGGTTGCTGAGGTGGGGGTGCCGGCGGGTCGGAAAACCTGGCCTTGAGGTTCGCATCTTTGATGGGCGAGATCTTTGTAGAAGTGATAGGCGAAGTTTTGGTCGAATCCTTCTTCGGGTCCATCGAAAGGATAGCGTTGATATAGGAATGCGTCTGCTGGAGGTCTTGTGATTGTTGTCGCGCAGCTTTCATTTCCGCCTTCAGATACCGTTAGTACGTGCATAATGTATGTAGTAAGTGATACTTACGTTCAGCTTCTTGACAACTTGCTCCATTGTGATTGGCTGAAGCCAGAAGTTGGGGTGCCGCGGTTGCTGCATGGCACCAACGTTGCTTCCCATGACGACGGGCCCTGCCAGGCGCTGACCGTTGATCGATCCCTGGCTCGGGGTGCGACCCCGCATGTTGACCATCTGCTGCTGGCCGCCGGGACCCACCATGTTTGACAGCTGTTGTCCGTCCATCTCCCCAAAGTTGAGGTCCGCCATGTTGTTCCCGGTGTGTGAGTAAATGCCAGCGTGCTCGACACGGGCGGCGACCTTGTGGTGAACGATGGTCTTCTGATCCTCGCTCACAATGTCGATTCCTAGTTCCAACATGTCTTGCTCGCGCAGCTCGTGGGGGTCGGAGTCACGGTTCTCTTGAGACAGTCGCTGGCCATTGACGAAGGTGCCGTTGGATGACTTGACGTCGCGGATCCAGATCTTCCCGCTGCGATCGGCCCAGACCTCGGCGTGCTGGCGCGACAGGACCTTGGAGTCAAAGTAGCCGTTCTGCGGCGTGGGTATGGTCTTGTTGTTTGTTTGTCGGCCGATGCGCAAAACGTCTGGGAAGAACGGCACGGTGATCGTCTTTCGCTCAAAGGTGCCGTTCATGGGGATGAGATGCAGGATCGCTTGTGCCTCTTGCATCGGGGTGCGCGGGCCGCCGTTGGTCTGCGACTGGGTGGTGCCGTTGTGCTGCGACGGCAGCGGCGCGGGTGAGTGTAGCTGAGTCATGGCGGCGGCAGCCGAGGGGCCTTGGCCGGTTGAGGTGAGAGATTGCGGACGAGCGTTTGTGATGCCGGCGACTGGTTCTGTTTTCGTGGCAGGCCATAGCCCTCTTGGCGCCTTCTTGCGCGCCGCCCAGGTGGTGCCGTCGGCAGCGGGTGAAGCTGCTGCGCCGCTCGTCTGTGAAGAGGAGGCGGTGGAGATGGTGGAGGTGGACGAGGCCTGCGAGGACAGCGATGAGGACGAGTTGGAGCGCTGTGCACTTTTCCGGGGCATGAACATCCTGAAATCGTCGCTCATGGGGGCAGCTCCGTTGGGGGCGTTAGGCCCACTCCATCTGTTCTGGAAGTTTACAGGAGGAGCAACTGCCGTCATCACAGTGGATGTGCAGCGCGGCTGCCCGGGTGGATGGTTGCAGGTGCGTGTTGGCGAGTGCCGTCACTTTCCCTCATGCAACCCCCGTGGCTGCTGTCGGCTCGTCCTGGCGGGGGCCCACAGCGCGAACGCCGCCCAGGTGTGGACAGCGGCGACGGCGATGCAGCAGCGTCTTCACGCACGCATGGGCTGGTCGAGCGCCTCGCGGGCAGGCTGGCAGCGGGCGGTTTCGGACGGGGGCGTGGGCGCCGGGCGATGTGTCGTGTGCTTTTCGTCGAAAGCCCGTGCGAGTCGTCAGGGCAGGCTCGCCGTCGAGGGATGGGTGTTGCTGGAGAGAGGGCGGGCGGGCCGAAGGCGGGCGCGGCGATGGACGTCAGCGGTGTGCTGCTCGCGAGATGTACGGCTGCGATGCCGACTTTGGCTCTGGAAGAGGCGGATGAAGTGAGGCCTTGTTCTTCTCCACACGTTGCTCCGAGCGCTGGGCGCCGTCTGCAGCTCGAAACGTGATGGGAGCGGAAAGGAAGCGCACAAACAGCGACGATGCTGTGCTATGAGGCCGAAATGCACGTTGGATCTATGTGTCTACTGACCAACAGGTGATTTTAGACATCCGCATGTTTGGCCGTCTGCATTCCGTGCCTGTGTGTTTCTGTCCCTATATCATGTGACCTTGCCCGCATTGGGACTGTCCCCGATCGATGCTAGCTTGGTTGTGTCCAGGTGCTGTGGGACCGCCGCCGACAGCCCGCCGACGACTCGAGCTCTTGCTTGCCTCTCCACGCACGTCGACGTATCAATCATTATGCCTGTTCCTGTAGGAGCGATGCCAGCTGGCCAGCATGGCCCTTCCACCCTCGACAAACGTGAGGATCCATATCCTGCTTCCACCGAAGCACTGCTAACGAGATGCAGTCAAGATGGGTGGCATGATGGGAGGATCTGTAGGCCTGATCATTGGCTTCATCTTTGGTGCGCACCCTACCGAGGTACATCCAAGACGTAGCTCACAGCATCAGGCTTCACGAACATTGTGCGCTTCGGTCCTGGACCCAGTGGTATGCTTCGGACGCTAGGTCAATACATGGTCGGCTCAGCAGCAACCTTCGGGTAATAGCCTCCCTGCTGGCGCAGAACGACAAGGCTGACTGAACACAAGATTTTTCATGGCCATCGGTACCACCATTCGCACAGAGAGTTCGCCCATCGCCGCCGAGGCCTTTGCGAAGATCAACAGGCAGCCGATGATTCTCCCACGTCAGTACCAGTACCCACGGGTCTCTCGCGAGGAGAAGAACTAGAGGGAAACGCAATTGTATACATATTGAGAGGGCCTGAAAGACACTCGTCGCTTTTGGGCGTGTAAAAATTACGAAGCGTGTGAAAACACTGCGAAGTTTGGGAAAATATTGCGAAGCTTGTGCAGACAATCATGTACAATAAAGGGCTGGCAAGCCTAGCAGCGAGAAGCAAAGAATGCGAGCCCCAGGTGTGCTTTATGCGCCTCGACCACACGTGCCTATATTCTTTATCAGTCATATATCAACTTTCACCTCGACCCAAGTCTTTGCGGGCGCAAGCGCGACGACTGCGTGCAACGACTGCCTCGCAATGGCTATATGCATTCTGCCCGTGACCCTCTATCGGCCACACCAGCGTACATATCTCAAGACTGTCAACTCTCATTTTGTCAGACACTGCCGCACTCATCACACAACTCCCTGAACCGCACACAAAACCCGAATTTATACCACACCGCCCAAATGTCTTCACGCCGACATTTGAGCCGCCGAGACTGCCGCCAACCTCGAAACATGGACCCACCCGAGCACACAGGCTCGGAGATCCGGTCCCCACCACGCAGCTCCAGTGGATCCTCACGTACGTCTGAGCAGTACTGCGACTATGAACAGCCAGCTATAGAAACGTCCAACGATTCCGACCAGCCGACCGACGACTTGGGCGAACTCTAAAAGGCCTTCCCCCAATTCGCAAACGAGCTACGCACGTTGCGAAAGGGTAAATTCCAGGCTGCACCACCACCCAAGCCTTGGGAACTCAATATGACGGACAACATCAGGACACCCAAGGTGCAAAGCTCGTCCGTGCCGCTGTCTGCCCCTCTCTGGCAGCTAGAGCAGGGCATGAGTACAACCAAGAAACACATCAAAGAGGCGAGTTTGGATCACTCGTCAAAGTCATCAATCGGTGGGAGGATGATGTTCGGGTTATCGCACAGAGCTTCGAAGCAGCTGAGTTGAAGCGCACCTAAGATCTTCCAGCAGCCCTTGCCCGCGGCGAGATGGGTGAAATGGGGCCCTTGCGGTCCAAGCAGAAGCTAGCTGCTGAACAGAATGAGATGGCCGAAACTCTGGATGAAATCTTGCAGTCGAATGGTAAATACCAGAAACAGAAAGAGGAGGCCAAAGAGCGTCTCAAGAAACACGAGGAGAAACATGTGGCCCATTTGGAGGAAGCAGTCAAAAAGGCCCGCGCCAAGGGATGGCAAGAATCCAAGGAACACTTCATGAGCAATGCTGACCGGGCGATTACTTATGAGCTCGAGAAGAAGGGTGCAAAGTTAGAGCTGAAAATGAAGCAAGAGTACAAGCAGAAGTTGAAGCACCACCTCCAAGAGAAGGATGAAAAGACGAAGCAGAAGCTGGAGAAGCATAAGGAAGCCATGGAGGCAGAGTGGGAGGAGAAGCTAGACGCCCTGAAGCAGGAGCGCGAGAAGAAGCAACGCGAGCATGTGGCGCCTGACACACATAATCTCCTTTCTCCGCCGTCCTCGCAAGACATGCAAATCGAAAAAGCGGCGAGTGGATGTGTAAACGATCCAGTGTCACCTCTGCAGTCCATGCAACCATCAGCTTCGAAATCGCCTGTGGCGTCTTGTGAGAAGCGGGATCCAAAGCCTTTGTCCGGTACTACCTTGTCCGAACACAATCATGGCTCCAAGGTTAGTCCCCCCAAAAGAGGATGCCAAGCTAGTTCCCGATTTCAACATGAAGCAGACTCCTGCAGACATAGAAGAGCCTACTGGCGCCGACGCGACCTTTTTGAAGCGCAACACAGCGTGGCGGACGACGAGGGTAACGACAACGAACCGACCCCAGGCTCCCAAAGCGGCCTCGCACAACGCTCACGTCGTCAAAGCTGATTTCAAAGACTCAGCAATCCACGACCCAGTCCCAGACTGCTGCCTTGTCTGAAGAAAAACCCAGCATCTCACCCGAAGCTCCCGAGCTTGATCCCGACCTCGAGTATGAGCTTTTCGGTACTTAGGACATTCCGACTGCACAGCCAGAGGACAAATCTACCAAGACACCCGAGCTTGATCCCGAGTTGTCTTCCGATGATCCCTCTAGCGTTACCAACACTCCGCAGCCAGAGCGTGATGCACCCACTGGCACTTCCGATAATGTTTCCGACGTTGTTTCCAAGCTCGCGTCTTCAGTGAAACGCAAGCGCTCTGTGGTAGATGATGAAGACGGGCACAACGACGAACTATCCACTGTCTTGCCAAAGAAGCCTCGCACAAAGACCCTGTCGGCTTCATCTGACTCTAAAGTCATCAAGTTTGGAGGCCCCTACCACATGCAATGGAACGGTCTTCCCCAGTGGAAGACTATCCGAGCAGAGATGACCCCGGAAGAGACCCACGAGTTTGAGCCGCTGTACAATCCTCCAGATTCGCCCATTACCTACGGCGGTCTTACTCGATGGCCGATAGTCAAGGGAGATGAAGACGATGAGGAGCTCCGAGTTCACGATCACGTTTTGACTTCTTCGTGACCTTTTTACAGGCCTTTGGATGCACTGCATTGCATTGTTTTTCTTCCACGTTCTGAGCTTTTTGGCTTATTGTTGTATTTTCGTACCAACCCTGCGCCCCTCTGATCCTACATTTTCACTTTCAGTTTTGCATCCCCAATTTTCCTTTCTACCCACCGTCATCCACCCCACCGAGGAGAGAGTGCACGCTCAAATTGGTGGGTCCGCATCTGTCAGCTAGGAGGGAAACGCCTACGCTTTCAGTTGCTTTCAGATGACGTATCTTTTCCCCATGTTCTTTCCGTTCATATTCTCACCTCTCGCGCGGGTTGAGTAACCCATCTTTCCTCCAGCATGCCGCCTATTTGCACACTCCTACCTGACGAGGAACGGCATCGAGTCACTCTGTCAGGTTGCACGCAGGCTTTGTGCATACTGGGCCGCAAGCCGGAAGGAAGTAGTACAACCATGTCACTCTTTATCAAAGTAGGCGGACTGGGGGAGGACTTCAACAAAGGCCGAAATGTAGAGGGTGGCTTCAATTGTGGGACGTGGCCGGGCCGGTCCATGGGCGCAGGGTTGTCATATGCGAGGGGTTGTTTTTCTCGATATCCAGACGGAGTTTTGCATTTCGGTTTGTACACGTCGATATATAGACTACTGCCTGCTAGGAGGAAAGGTGCGTAGCGCATCTGACCTTTCGATTGTCAAAGATCACAGAGTTTTGGATCACCCTGGGCAATGCTACGCACCCGAGCCTCCTTGGAGGGTGTGGTACTGGATCTTTTGCACAGTTAAATGGAATACAAGCAAGATCCAAAAATCAGGAACATCGTATAGGCCGACTGTAATGAATGTGAGGTTTGTGCTGCAAATGATTGTTGCTTTATCTGAGTGCACATCCGGCTGGATGCTTCATAGGGTACGGTATGGATCGGCAAACGTACAGGAAGAACATGACCAATGAAATTGTCCGGAGGTATGGTTTTTGACGAGTTCTAAAACAAATAGCACACAATGGTGGGCCCCACATGATGAACCGCACTTCTTCACTCCTCACGATGATGGATTCCCTCGCCTTGCTATGCTACGTCTAATCTCCCACACTCACCCACTCCACACCTTCGGCCCCGGCGGCGTGTACGACGTCGGCACGGGGTAGTAGATGTTGATCAGAATCCCGGGGTCTGTCGCCTTGTACGCGCCCGGAAACGAGACCAAGGGCCCTGGAGTCCCGCTCCCACCTCCCGTGACCTTGACTTGCGCACAGCTGATGTAGAACTGCGCACCTCCCGCGCTCCCCGCCGAGTGCAGCGCAATGTGCTCCACGCGGAACAGGTACTCCCCGCTCGGCAGGCTCTTGGGGATGGGCACGGTGACCTGGGTCTTTCCGTTGCTGGGCCAGCTGAGCTGGCCGCCGGAGATGGTGGGACCCTGCTCGTAGATCTTGAACCACACGTTGCCGCTTCCGTCGAAGGAGGCGGCCGTCTGCCCGCTGGGGGCTTTGGCCATGTAGAATTGGAGGGTGCCCGGATGCGAGATGGATGACTGGGCGGTGAAGCCGATGGTGGAGCCTGCGGCGACTTCGAAGGTGCCCTGGGCCGGGCTGCCGGGAGAGAGCTCGTAGCAGCGGATCTGGTTGGAAGTGACCTGCGTGGTGTAAGTATACCTTGCTCGAGGACTTGGGAGGAGTAGAAGCAGAGGAGCTTACGTCTGTCACAGGTCCATTGCTCTGGTAGTTTGTCGTCTTCCGGACATACTGCCATTGGCTGGTAGCTGAGCCTCCAGCCACGAGAGCCGGGAACGTGTAGTGCGCTGAGGCTGCAGCGGCGAGGGAAAGGGCACCGAGGAACTTCATGGTGGACTGGAAGGAAAATTATTTGGGAGAGTTCGAGTTCTTGGCTGCGTGTCCATCAGAGGCAGAGAGCAGCACTTTATATGATTCTGGAGATAGTCCCACATAGTCACCTTGTCCTCAATCACGCGCACACGGTAGTCGCCATGCCTATCCAAGACATATCTAAAATGCATGTACCCCAGATGGCCGCAGATGCGGTAGCTTATCCCATGTCGGTTGCGAGAGCAGTGCCGGCGGGTAAAAGGGACCGCAATGCCGAGAGTGTGAAGTCTACATATAGATTGAATTTAACCTTGAGTAGATGAGGACAGCTATAGCTCATGGTTATTGATTGGCGGACATATACTGTCTGTGTTCGAAACGTGGGAGGCCAGGATTAATTTAGGATGTCCTCGGGCGCGATGGCGAAACATCGAGATCTCGAGGCGAAGAGAACACAACATGACGTGAAATTACTAGTGACGGTATTGCACCAGGTTCAAGACGTCCAAAATTCTTCCGTCCAGTCTAGCTTCTATGTGTGTGACAGACATACATTGCTTGTTTCCAGACCGATCCGCCCGAGCAAAACTTCTGCGCCAGAGTCCAACTCATCATCGGAATCTTGCTTCTTGTACCCGTAGTCATGCGCACACATGTTGGATAGCTCGTCAACGACGAGAAGCAAGGCCACGGAGATGCGTCAGGTACCCGATCCAGTCTAGAAACGCACCCAAAGCAGAGAGTCATAGCCAAGGAAGAGGGCCAAACCGGCAAGTGCAGCCGTAGAAGCGCATGGCGCAAGATAATTAAATTGTTCCATTTTCAACTCCATCCCATGACATGTTGGTACATGACCGAGCGGACTTCGCAAAGAAGCACCGAAGACAATAGTCCACATCCATCTCGATGACAATACACGCTATGATACAGCGACTATTTGACAACATCTAGGAAAGCAATCAGCTTGGCCCCTCGACCGAGCAGGCAAGGATGGCAAATACGACCCACGGGAAGCACTGACTATCGTAACGAACGAATGCTAAGGGTTCACGCAGTGCTCCCTCGTTCCACCACAGCCTTGACCATTTCTTCTTCCTTTTCAAATTCCCCGACCTCGTAGTATAGGTGGTCCTCGTCATCCGGGTATCCGAATATGCTTCTATATACACGCTCGCCCAGCCCCTTCTTCTGCGCCATAGCCAACACCATCACAATCGGTAGATGCCACACACTCGCCCAGAACAAGCCTCTCGCAGTCCCCTTATGGCCCTGTTCGCGCCAGAAATCCACGGCCTTCCACACCATCCAGCCATTCACCACGCTGCTCGTGGCAATGAAGCTCATATCTGTGATCCCGCAGAGAGACAGCCCGATGCAGACGGGAAACATGAGAACAGCGTAGCGGAGAGCCACACGGCCGTTCTGAGCAGGGTTGACCCACGCTAGCATGCGGTAGCCGGCATTCTTGTATTCCTCACGGATAGACCATGAGAGGGAGTTGAAGTGCGGAAACTGCCAGGCGAAGAGAAGTGCGGCGCAGAGCCAGCCTCCAGCACTATTCTCACCGAACAGCAATTCCTGCCATGTACCATCGTGAGCACATTGTCCTGCTGCCGCGGTCCACCCCATTAGCGGAGGAATACCGCCCACTATAGCCCCAATCCACGTGTTGACTACGTGCATACGCTTCAAAGGAGTGTAGCAGCCAGCGTAGAGCACAATGTTCGTAAAGCCCAGAAAGGCGGTGGTCGGGTTGACGCCGTAGTACAAGGCTCCAGTACCGAGTGCGCCGCATGCGATAGCAAATACCATCGCACCTCTTGTGCTGATCAATTTGCGCACGAGCGGACGGTTTCGCGTACGGCTCATCTTTGCGTCGTGCTCGGGCTCAATGAGCATGTTGAAAGCGTTGGCCGAGGCTGAGCATAACGCTGTTCCCGAGGTGAGGAAGAACAGCGTAAGCGTCGATAGCGAAGGCGTAGCGGTTGCGGCCGGCGCAAGGAGGCCAGGAACAGGGTATAAAGAGTATGCGGCGGTGGCGGTAAGCACGACCAGGAAGGAAAGTCTGGGTTTCGATAAGGAGAGGTAGGTTGTGAAGACTCGTTTCAACGACCGTTGCGGCAGCTTCGAGGAAATGTCTGCCAATTGTGCTGATGCGTCCAGCGCAATGGGGTAACTCTGCTCGGTTTTCTCGGTCGATTCTAGTTCTCGCCGTCTCTTCCGCTGCCGGTGCGGCAGCACGTCTTTCGATGTCTCTGCATGTTCAGGCTGTTGAGCGCTACTTGTAGGTGTCGCTGTCCCTGCCCTGGTCGAGGCATTCGAGCTTTGAATGTCCCTTCTTGACCGCGCCAACGACTGCCCAAGGGCCTCTCTAAGCATAGAGTTCTTCCAAAAGTAATCCTTGCTGAACGAATTCCTACTCTTCCCTACTGCGACCGCGTGTCGGCTCGAGGACATGTTCGAGAACGGCTGTCGGCGGGGCGTTGGCCATCGGAGAAGCTTGCGCCAACATTGTGAGCATACGGAGCTCGTGTCTTGCGTGAGGATCGAACGAATTGGCGGCGCTCGGAGGCCCATCGCG
This sequence comes from Paraphaeosphaeria minitans, assembly GCA_015832175.1. NCBI lineage: Eukaryota > Fungi > Ascomycota > Dothideomycetes > Pleosporales > Didymosphaeriaceae > Paraphaeosphaeria > Paraphaeosphaeria minitans. Next base: position 1,339,767 of record WJXW01000006.1, read on the forward strand.
GGTTGGATGGAGCTGTAGCTTTTCGCCCGCGCCCAAGATGCGTGTCGAGTGACACCGCCAAGCTTGAGATCGGTGCTAGTCGGACCGAAGTCGCGATTGCGCTTAAGAACCCAACGCGATTGATCGTGAGGGAACAGCGTTGAATTAATTGAGAATGTTGAGATGGCCACAAGCAGCAGAAGATATATGTTGAAACGTAGACCGAATTGGCTAATATACATTGCTCAATCAAGTCTAAATGGGCGGGCAAAACACCCATCTCTTGCCTCCCAGTGCCTGAATGAATACAAGGCGAACACCTGCTCAAGGATGATGGTACAAAACATTCACAGGTTCTCGATCAATACCTAGTCGTCGTCGCCTTCACCAGTGTCTGAAATGTACTCGAACTCCCCGGGCACCGGTGCCTCTGCGTCACCCTCCTCCACCAGGTTGTCGTCTATATCTTCTGCTTCGGAACCAGCTTGTACACCCGCCGGTACATCGTCGCTCGATGGGCCTGCTGCACCGGGTACGGCAGCCGGCGCCGTTTTCTTCACCTTAAGCTCGAGCAAGCTCTTCGGCTCGGAAGGCTTGGTGTCATGGACCAGTATGACGCCTCCAGTAGGCTGCTTGCTGTTAGTTGAGCATAAGTCGATATCAATTGACCAACTCACCTTCTTCACGGGAACATATCGCTCTTCAGGGAAGCTAATGTACTTCACCTGACTGGGCAATATGCGCGACATGTTCTCGAGATCATAGCCAACCTTCTCCTTCTCCGCTTTCTTCCTCGACGTCTCCGCAGCCGGTGTGTCCTCCTTCTCTTTGTCGTCCTTCTCCTCGTCTATGTCCATTTTGTCGTCATCTGAAGCGGGAATCTTGGGTGTCGTGGGTGATTGATCGACGTCCATGCTCTCTCGTCGCTGTTGTCGCGCTTTCACCGCTTTCCGTCGCTTATCCTGAGCAGTCGTTGACAGAACTGCAGTCTTGATCGCCTTCGGCGCTTCTTCCGTCTTGACCTCCTGCTCAGGTGGGTAATCGAACATACTTGGTCGGGTGTTGCTGTGGAATTGGAAGCTCGGAATCTCAAGGTCCTGATCAACACCGATGATGGCCGTGGGGGTGAAGCTGAGTGATAGGAAGTGGGTTAACGGGAACCAATACCAGTACTGTGTGAAGACTGCCATGCCTACGATAGCCGTCATGTTCAAGTTTCCAGTCTGTGTCTGAAGGCCAATCGTGCAATTCCGACCACCAGCATCGATGATACCAAGCGCAAGTGCACAACCAAACTTGGCCATGGCGTCCTCGTGGCGATCGCTGATGATCTTGGCAAGTGCCTTGCGGATTGTTGCCACCTTAGGGTTCATGGCCTCGTTTTGCTGGACCATGATCATGGCGAGAGAGATCAGAGCACCTTGTCGGACGAAGTCGGTCGAATCCTTCATCATCGGCTCCAAGAGATCGATAGCCTCGTCGAGACCGGTGCCTGCGCAAGCAATACCAAGAGCCATAGTCGCCCCGTACCGGACGTGAGGGTTGTATGATTCGGCCAGAAGCTCAACCATGCGGGGAACACTGCCAGGTTTCCTGAACAACACAAAGCCCAAGCTCATGACCGCCACCCTGCGGACATCGTCATTGACGTCGCTAACAGCAACATGCAACAGCCTGCGAACCGCTTTGTTGCTGCCTGTGCCACAGTATGCAAGGGCGATGGTCATGATGCCTCCATAACGTAGAGTCGGGTCGGGGTCGTCAAGCAGACCATTGATGAGCTCATCGGCGGCTTCCTCCCGAGCATACATGATCAAAGCCATACCCATGGCCAGACCTCGAACAATCTTCTCGTGTTGAGTGTCATGAGCGTATTGTATCATGTCTTCGAGCGCCTTGATGTTACCAGTGCCGAGCATTACAAGACCCATGGAGAGACCGACAGCTTCTCCATTGATGGCGGAGTCGGTGTATAGAATAGCCTTGAAAGCCTCGAAAATCTCCTCGGAGCCCGTGCCCATGCCGGCGACACCCAATCCAAGTGCACCTCCGTGCTGGATGACCTCCTCCGATGCGTTTTGGAATTGCTTCAGGAGGTAGTCCAGCACGTGGGTCCCGTGGTTCGAGTAGATCAGACCCAGAGCGAAAAGAGATCCACCCTGCTCGTAGTGACTACCAGATGATACGGTATCCTTGGGCAGGTACGGGTCGAGCAACTTCTGACCTTGGGTGATGTTTCCTCGGTGTATTACACCCAAAGCAGCTGTGGCGGTGAACTTGGACCAGTTGACGGCTTTGCCGAGCCAATCTAAGTTCTCCCGGAAGAAAGTGTCGTTTGTGGTACCAGCATTCATGAACGCATTTGCAAACGTAACGCCAGTGTGGAAAATGGAATTCCTAGACTCCAAGCTGTCCCTGATCTTGTTTAAGATGTTCTTGTCGGCGTGGTTGTTTCGGTAAAGGAATTCCAGATTCAGCTCAATGCTCTTAGTACCCTGAAGCACCCCACGCACAGATGCGAAAGCTTTCAATTCCTCATCTGTCGAGCTCGGCTGCTTTGCGCGTGAGACAACGGTGGAGACATTGCTCGTGTCGATGTTCGAGAGTAATCCTGTGGTCTCTCCTGCCTCCTCGGACTGATCTTTCTGCGAGGCGTCACCGTTGGCCGACGGCTTCTCCGCGCTCTCCTCCTCCTTTGGTAGCTCTTCAATAACCTTTGCTAGGAATTCTTGTGTGCCGTTCTCGTAGATGTCGAAAGAGATTTGGTAAGCCACAGCGAGCGACTTGCTGTCGCCGCGCTCGACGAGTTGTTGTATGAGTTTCGATGCCAAAGAATGTTGGTTGAGGTAGACGACACATTTCGCAATCGAGAAGTAGTCGGGGTTAGGGATCTCGTTCAACAAGTCGAGAATGAGGCGTAGGATCTGAGATGTGTTAGCTCGAACTTCCTCCTGGTCCCAGCAATCGCTACCTCATTTCGTAGGCCCCGTTCTTGCACCACATTCATGCAGATGTCCAAAACATATTCCATCAGCTCTTCGCTCTTGCTAAGGGAGCCAGCCGGGTTATTGCCCTGCCTGTTCTCTTCCTGGCTCGCTTGAAAGAAGCATTCCCGAAGAACTTCAAGATTCCTAGCTTCAATGGCTATTCCGACAACCTGCTTATAATCGCCGTTCTCGTAACAGCTCTCGAATATTCGCCGTATGGTCGCCTGGAGATTCTTCTGTACGTTTCGTTGGAGAACAAGAGGGGTAGGGTGGGCCCCTGCCACGCCGGCGTTGCCACCTCCGGGAAGGCTGAGATCGAATGTCGATGAATCCTCGCGAGACAGTAACGACTTCGAAGGCAAAGCCGACTGTGAGAAGGGCGTTATTGGAGAAGTCAAGCCTGCCGATGTGCTGGTGCCTCCGATGGCGTTGCGATCGAAGGATGTCGTTAGCTGGGGAGGAGCTTGGTTCGCTCTACTAATCGGCGTTGGAGGGTTATGCATGGCGGACAAGGCGATGTATGTGTCTAGGCATTTGGCTATCACCGTCGTTAGTCATGCGTACAAGACCGAATCAACACTTAGAGAAAAAGCGAGACGATGTTGTCGCGATGAAGTAGGCTTTACGGAATTGCGGGGAACACTCACCCAAGATCGTCTCCTCGAACTCCCCAGCATGGTGGATGTCGAACAGCTTCCCGGCACCGAGCGCAAAGATCATACTCTCATTGTATTCCTGCAGCTGATAGTAGACCTTTGCGGCAACGAGAGCCGCGAGTTCTCGCTCGGGGAACGACTCATCCTCGTAGAGCTCCTCACTGAGACGGTCAGCATGTGCATCTATGACCGCATGTAAATTGGCCGGAGCTTAGAGGCGCTTACATTTGGCTGACAGAGCCAGCGACTTCCGGCCACAGGAGGTCGATTTCCTCGTTCAACCGGTGCAGTGCAAAGGACCGCAAAGCCGGATCTGGTTCCGAAAGGAAGCCGACGACGCCGGCGGCTGAGGTGAGGCCGACCATGTTGCGAGACGTTTTGCGATTGGAAGACTTGTCTCAGCGAAATGAAGTGTAGCCCGCGATGTTGGTATTGCAGGTGTGAGCTGGCGAAGGCGATAGAAGGCGATAGAGCTGGGAGTGGCGCCCCAGCAGGCGAGCTGTCGGAACCGAAGTCCAGCGGCAGTGTCGTTGAGAACCTCGGGATAGACCTGCAGAGTGAGGGCACGCGGTCAAAGGCGGGAGGGCGGGAAATGAAGATGGCAAGCTGTTGGTGGGTGTGGGTGTCGTTCACGCGCGCGAGGGCTCAAAGACAACACGGTCGGAGCTTCTGCTTCTGACGACAGGCGTCCGTGCGCGGCTTCCGATTACCAAAGCTAGGCATCACATCACGACTTCACGGGCAGGGGAGGTTTCACTAAACACAGATAAGGCTGTCCGGGAATCCATGTACAAGAAGTTCACAACTACATACTTTTTGTGTTATCTTCGTTTCCTGTTGTTCCTGGTGAAACGCGACCGGAGTGAGACCGGCTCAACCAATACATTGGAGTTGTGAGAGACGGGGTCGTTGTTGGTACAGCTGTCGTTGGTAATTATGGGGTGAAATACAATAAGCCCAGTTAAAGCACTGATTAAAAGTCACTAATGTATCGAAGAAGAGGTTTCCGCCAAAAAAAAGGGGTATCATTGACTTTCAAACTCCGTACTTGATGCCTTCAGAAACCCAAAATTACCAGAACCGTGGTCGAGCCCCGTTGTTTTCGAAGCGCCCTATAATGATCTGCAAGAATACAAGTGTTAATACATGCTATTACTGCGAGTCGAATCGAGAAAGAACTTGTCGATGGCGATGCACGCGGCCAGCCCATCGCATCTTTAAGCCAGAGCGGTAGCGTCACCATGGCAGTCGCCGATAGTTCCGTACCCGCTGTCACGACGACTCTATCGCTTCGGAGGTGTTACTTCGCGCGAAAGAACCCTCAGGTTGTTGATCATGCCGTTGATTAGCGGCTCATATTCGCTCGGCTGGCCACTCCTCACGCGATCGCCCTGTTCGAGGAGGACATGTGATTCCAACTCCAGCTCCAACTCATGGATCCTCTGGCCGTCTTGCGTAACCTGGGTCAAGTCGATTTGATATGCACCCTTGTACGAGTACGACATGCGATCTTTGTAACGCTTCATCGCTTCGACCTCTTTGCCCTTCTCCACTACCTCTACCAGACCATCCAATGGCCCTGGAAAGACTATTTCGATGTTGACGCCAATCCGGTAGTCCCACTCCGTCTGCGGTGAGCTGATTTCAAGGTTGTTCACTTTGTGCTTGATAATCGCTGCGACAATCTCGCCTGTCTTCTGATCGCGTGACACACGTATGCATTCTTGCTTGCCGCTGGCCCTGATAATGCTCTGCGCTGCAGGAGAAAGCCGAGACAAGGCCTCACCACTTAGCTCGTATTGCTGATCGACGAGTTTGGTGTGTTTATACACAATTTCCGGTCGGCTGTTAGGATTCCCTGGTTTGGCCTGGAATACCTGTGTATTGAGGTATTTGTTCATTTGCTGATGCTGTTGGAGGTTCATAACACTATTGAACTTCGTCCGCTGGCTGACCGCAGAATGGAGAACACATTCTGTGCTGTGCACTCCTGTCAGGCGTTCATTCTGTTCGCGCCAGACGACATGTCCCCAGCGTGCCTCCACCTCCACCGTTGTATCTGGTGCCTCTTGGAGCAGACTTCGGATTCGATCGTTGATGACAATGTTGTTAAAGAGGAAATCGCAGACTTTGCGCTGTATCTCGTCGTAGACGCGCAGGTCGTGGGATATAGGCCGCTCGAAGCCAGCCAGCGCCGCAGACGTTGTAGGCTGCGCATTACTGGAGGGTTGCGGGTGAGATTTTGTTTGAGCATGGACGTTGCGCGAGGCACCTGGCGGTGGTCGTGATGGGGAGGGCTGCGGACGTGGTTGAGGTTGAGGTTGCGCTTGCGGATGCGGTTTGGGAGGCTGCTGGCGCTGGCGTTCGTTGATGTCTTGTTGAAGTGTCTTTCCATCGAAGATTTCGTCTTCGCGAATAGCCCATATGGGCTTCGAGTCGTGTCGCTTGCGTCTGCGACTCATATCGCTGGTGTGTGATTGTCTGGGAGTGGTCGGAAGCTTTGCGCTTGAGAGCGCAGGGCTCGGCGCTAGTATGTTGTCATGCGAACCCGACGGCGAGCGCCGCGGGAGCGACTCTGACACGGGGTTAACAAGGGCAGCGATATCCATAAGGGCGGAGTTGTGAGGGCGGCACAAGTATAGCTTGTGCCAGTGTTGTTTTTTGTGGTCAACACTACTGCTTGGCACCTGCCTGAAGCCGCGTTGGGTGACTAAGCTAAGCCTCACCGGGCCTCTGTGGTGAATGAAGATATGAACGAACATCAGGCAGCGAACGGCTGAAACATTGGTTTCTTGATAGACGCCAGCTTGCGATATGTGACCAAGTATTTCTTGTCAAGCTGAGGTTGTGCTTGTTAAGGTGCGGACCAAACGCGCGCGAATCGCAGAGTGTGCATTGACATATGGGCGTCTGACAACTCACACACTTGCAAGTATGGAGGGTTGAAGATTCCATGTAATCATTCCGTTTCATTTGCTGCGCTATCATGATCCCCATTGTCCATTACGCCTCCCTCACGCCCGGTCTAGCTCTAAATATCTCATGCTGGACATGACTTACAAGCGTTTCATTACACAAAGCCGGCACATTGCATTTAAGCCTCCTGGTCGAGGCCTAGGTCCTCGGTAGCGGGAACAATGCGGAGGGTGTTGGTGTGACCCATGCCGCCCCTCCAGCCCTGAACGCAGACAACAGCGTCGCCTTTGCTAAGCACGCCAAGCTTGATTGCGTTCATGATACCCCACTTGAGACGGCGGTCAACATCCTCCTGCCAGGGGGCCGACTTGAAGTCGGGCTTCTCCTCGGGAAAGTAGAAGGGGTACACGCCACGGTACAGGTGCGAATACTGTCTTTGTCAGCTCTGTGCTTTGAAAAAGGTAGTTGTGATCATACCCTAGCGGCCATCTCGTTACGCGTAACCATGATGATGGGGCAGACAGGTCGGTACTTCGATACAAGGCGTGCGGTGGTACCACTATTCTCGTTAGTTTTGTGACAGCCCAGAACAGTAATCAATTTACCTGGTGGTAAGAACAAGAATCGCGCCAGCGTTCTGCTCCAAAGATGCGCTGACAGCAGCCATTGCGCAAGTCTCGGTGGTCGGGCAAGGAATGGGAGCCAATTTCCTTAGCTCATCGAAAGCGTTAACGTAGGGAATAGCGACTTCTGCGAGCAGGCACGTCTCGTGCATCATAGTCACGGCCTCCACGGGGTAGTTGCCCTTGGCTGTCTCACCGGACAACATGACACAGTCTGCGCCGTCGAGAACGGCGTTGCCGACATCGCTGACTTCGGCACGGGTAGGGCGGGGGTTGTAGGTCATGGACTCCAGCATTTGTGTAGCGCAAATGGCGGGCTTTCCGGCAATGTTGCACTTGGTGATCATCATCTTCTGCGCAATGAAGACCTGGCTCGGGGGAATCTCGATACCCAAGTCACCACGAGCCACCATGACACCATCAGTCTCCCTGAGGATCTCATCGAAGTTGTTCACACCCTGCTGGTTCTCGACCTTGGCAATGATCTGAATGTCCTTGCCATCCTCACCGAGGACTTCACGGATGGCAGTGATGTCGCTACCGCGGCGGATGAATGACGCGAAGACCATATCGACCTTGTTCTTAACACCGAACCTCAGATCGGCCTTGTCCTTCTCGGAGAGCGCTGGAAGATCGATGTCGGTCTTGGGAAGGTTGACACCCTTCTTGGAGGAGATCTTGCCGTTGTTCACACACTCAACCTTGAGCGTCTGCATGTCAGTGATCTCCAAGACCTTGAACGAGAGGACTCCGTCGTCGACGTAGATGATCCGGCCGGGCTCGATCACCTTGGTGATGTTCTTGTAGTCGACATACCTAGCCATTGTCAGTCAATAGCCCGAAACCAGGGGGCAAGCATGCCCAATCTCAGGGTAGGTAGTGCACAGATAGACGCTAGAGACACCAAGAGCGAAGTGCTCTCGGCGGGATGCGTATCCGACGGCCGGTACCCGAAGTCAAAATGGGTCGGGATTCGCTCTCTGGTCATCTTACATGTTCTTGTTGTCGCTCTTCGTGGCATACGCATCGTCGGTGGTGATGTTCAGGATATCGCCGGCGCTGACGGGGATGTCCTCGTCATTGGGCGTGTTACCCGTGCGGATCTCAGGGCCCTTGGTGTCGAGGGCAATGGCCAGCGGCCTGCCGGGCTGCGTAGCCTCGGCCTTGCGGGCGTTGTCGATGACAGACTGGTGGTACTCGTAGCTGCCGTGCGAAAAGTTCATGCGCACGACATTGAGACCGGCCTTGCGAAGGGCATTGATCTTCTCGGCCGAGTTGGTCTTGGGCCCGATGGTGCCGATGATGGATGTGCGGCGGTAGGCCTTCGGCGGGGCGTACTCAGTGTTCAGCTGCGAGAGCCATTCGATCCTGGTGCGACCGGAGTTGAGGTGGTCGAGCGCGTTGGCCATTGTGGGATGTCTGGGGGATTTTTTTGGGTGCTGCGGGCAAGGTGGTGAATCAGCAAGCGAAGAAGCAACCAGATAGAATATCGATAGACCAATTGCGGTGCTGTAAGGGAGGGTCAGGGTCGTGGGGCCGAACTCACCAGCAAAGTGTTGGATTGTTGGGAGGGGTCGAGCAGCCACAGCTTCGCACTTTATTTGGGAAGCGTCGTAGTGGGGCAGCGCGAGTTCACGGGGCCAGTGCGACAGCGTGCAGAAAGGCAGAGTTTGATAGGAGCTCTGCAACGGCGGGATGCGTGCGTCTTATACCAAATCACATCCAGGCTGTACTAATAATAAGCAGCATGGGAAAGGATGTAGGGCCGTCGGCGCCGTGTTCGCGTTACGCTCGTTGTTTTTGCTGCCATTCACACCCCACCCGCACGTTGCATCACGGCGCATCGCGGCGCAGCCAAGCTCGTCAGATAAGCCCAGACTTCCCAGGACAACATGATTTTGCTCACGGCGACCCCCGTCCTGCGATTCCACTGTTTCCACGGCCGGCTGTCATGGAACAGACTGGATTCGTGCGGCGGCGCTACTAGTAGACTCCGATGCCTTGGTGGATATCTTGCAAAGCGGAGCGAGCGCGGCGGAGGAAAAGACATGGCAACACCCATCCCTGAAGAGATTGACTGTGTGTCATCAGCCAACAAGAGGAATGGAAATATAGCCTCAGTGGCCAGTCGAGTCCAGTCCGCACTCAAGTGACGGCTTGAGTTCCAGGCTTGAGTTCCAGGCTTGCTCCGTCTCTTCAAAATGCAGCGGCCGGGCGCGGCATGAGCGAGGGACGTGGTCGGTAGGGTTGCCAACATACCCGAGGGCACCCCTCGTTCTATATATCTGCAGCATGCCATCCGAGGTTCTACATAGGATTGCTCGAGCTCAGTAGACTGCCCGTTCTCACCCGTGTCCGTGGGAGTCGGGACCCATTATTCGAGAAGGGTCCCATAGCGGCTGCGACGACACGTGACTCTGGCTAGGCCGGGGCTGGGGGCTGGGGCTCTGCGGCCGGAGAGCTCACTCACCCCGAATCACGAATCGGGCACCTCGACCTCAGATCTCGCGCACGCCCTCTGCCCCAACACCTAATACAACGTGAGCACCTGCGCAACTCGAGCTCTCTTTCTAGCCACACCGCAAACATGGTTGTATGTTGACCTAGCCATGCCCGAGGCCCGCCCTCCCCCGGCCACTCGATCGTACCTCACCAACTCACACCTCCGCAGCTCGGCAAAGTCGCCCACTATGCCTTCGATGCAGTACTGAGTAAGCCGAAACGGAGCTGCGAAGCGCCTGCTTCCCCTGCTGATCTTCTCAGTATCCGCCTTCCTCGCTGGCGTGCGCCGCTCCACCGGCCTCACGTACGTCTCCCATCTCCAAGCGCATACCCCATGCCCGCTATGGCAATCTCCCTCTCGGTCGCACCGCATCCACAAATCCATGCGAGCCGTTTCCGCTGCCTCCCGCGCCACCGACCATATATTGTGACCTGTAGACAACGCGAAGCTAACATTCGGGCTCACCGCTGATAGTCCCAGTGTGAAATCAGAGAACTTCACCGAGACACCCGGCCTGAAGAAGTGGATCGATAACTACCTATGGGTTGGCGAGTGGACCATGGACCAGAGCGTTGCTGTATTTGGCACGTCGGGATACTTCGAGCGGAAGCGCTGAGGACACATGAAGGGACCGACGACGTAAATACAGCTATGGGCGGCTGGGCTTTGACGCCAGACGGAGAACTTCCAGGTGTTATGGATCAACATGGATGTGCGCTTTTCAGATCCACGAAATTATTCACGGACAGGATGGCGTTCGGTGCTTCAGGCTGGTTGACCTGTTTAGATGCATGCACTATACTCAATTCTTTATGTTTTATTGATAGCTTCGGACGCTTGGACTGCATTTGTTTGGTGTGTCATCATGCCGGGTCTCTCGCACCATCGCACCTGGCTAACTATCCCTTTGCTCTCTTCCTGAATCTGAAGCCACCCTCTTCTTCATCACTATCCTCGTTCGCGGTCCGGCTCTTTTTGGCCGATGGCTGGCCAGCTGCAACCGTCAAGGGACCTCCTGCTCGCTTCTTCGATTGTCTCTGCGTTTGTGTGTCATCGAGCTGCGTCTCCACCACGCGTTGCGTACGGCCACTGTTTCTGATTGTTGATCCGCTAGGCCGCGGCGTTGCTTCCTCGTCCAGCCCACTGTCCTCAACGTCAATGACTTCGATCGGCTTCGCCCGTCTCCTTCGCTGGAACCCCATCGGTCTCTCGTCATCGCTGTCTGGCACACGACCTCTAAGTCTCCGCTTGAATAGTCTCTCGTCCTCGGCGGTCCGAGCAGGCGTTACCTCATCCATAACCATGGAATCGCCGAAGCCTTTCCTTGGTGGCGCCGGCTTTAGTGTAACGATCACCTTCTGCGATTGTGCCCTTGCCTCCTGATCGGTACCACGTCGTCTGAATTTCTTGAAGTTCTTCCTATTAACCCACTCAGGATTGGACACTTCGCCATGAAGCTGGGTCCGCGCGAGGGTTCTATCTTCACGCGGACGGATCTTCATGTCCACAATCTTAATGTCTATATGAAGTTTCGATATGTCTACACCTTCTAGGTCTGCTCTCGTCTTCTCTTCTTCAGCTCGGCGTCTGTCTTCTTCCTCGGCCATTTGTTTGCGAGACGCTCTCTCTTTGACCAAGATCTCTTTCTCCATTTTCTGGGTCCGTACCAACTGTCTGGCTTGTAGCCGCGCGACCTTGTGGGCCGTCGTCTCCCGAGCAGGTTGGGTTTCGGGTTCCGGCTGCACGGTTTCGGCGGCAGTAGGAGCTTGAGTGGCTTCACGGTTTTTCCTGAACTGAGCAGAGGCAGGGAACATTTGGTCCTTCTGAGCCGACAAGTCTAAAGTATGTTGTGGCTGGGATCGAGTAGTACGCTGCGTCTGACTTGCTGGAGGAATCTGCGACTGCGTTGCGGGCTCATAGTCGGGTACGGATTGCGGTACATTAGGTTGAACGTCATCCATAGGCGTACCCTGTAACTGCGTGTGCTCAGTTTTCTGCGCCTTGGCTGGCGGCTCGTAATCATCGAAATTAGTGAAACGGCTGGTAATCGCACGACGGGCAGGTCGTTTACGAGGGTTAGGCTTCACAGGCTCAGCTGCTGGAAGCGGATTGGACTCGTGATCTCGTACTTGAGCGCGAGATGGCGATAACGGGGTTGCCTCCTGCACATTTCGTTGTTCTGCTGCCGTGGGTTCCGAAATGCTAGAACTGATCTCTGTGTCGGTTGGGGGTCGACGCAGGGATGACGTGTCTTTGGTGATGATGGCATCGAGGAACTCATTCTGCAGGATAGAACGCTGCTTCAAAGACTGATCCACACCAGTCACGAAGATAGTTGCCCATTCTTCCAATTCTTCTGAATAAGTTGGCAGACGAATAGTCACCACCGGAAGTCCATCATTTCCGGCCCTGTCACGCTTCTTTTGGCCTGCAACGCTTTTGACATAATCCACATACTCGTTCACGGTCGTTTTCCCAGGTCGTATGTCGAACAGCAACGCCTTTCCACCGCCGCCAGCAACAACCTCGTTCAAGCTTGCATGTTGTGTTCCATTCAGGAAGACGAACGTCAGCCCGGAGAATACTTCCGAGCGAGTCGGGTCAGGGGCGAGCATCTGATCTGGACGTGGGACTGGCTCCTGTCCAGCAGGCGGAATGTATTCCTTCTCCTGGGGCCACCACGTATCGAAATCTTCCTCCAGCTGCGATGGCACGTAGTTCCCTTCCAAGTTGGTGGAGTTCGCTGCAGCGCACAGGATGGCATCCAGATAGTCGGTCATGACTATAGGCGTTCCGGAAACTAATGCCTGCAGAACTTTCGGCAGGTTCCTCTTTTGCGATACCACATGTGTAGTCTTGCCATACAAGAACTCTGACGACGTCTTGATATCCAAAGCATGCAATTCGGTCTTGCGCGTACTGGCTTGCGATTGTGAGGTGCCTTTCTTTTCTTTGGAGGCATATGTGAAGACAACGTCTTGCCATTTGACCGTGAACGGAGGGTACGAATTCGACAGTCTGATGGTGTGTTCAGTACCTGTGAGCGTGATCTTGTCCTCCACGATAGTGCCATCCGCTTGTTTGGAGCTTTTCAACGTCGTGTTCCCATCGACTACCGTGCCTTGTCTGCAGCTCAGGTCTGTGATCTCGATCTGGGATTTCTTGTGCACTTTAGTCCCATCTGCAGGCGGTACCGCGACCACTTTTACCATCATGTGCTTGCGCGACACATTTTTGTTGTCTATAAAAACGTTCTTACCCACTGAACCGTCCCTGTCACTGTTCTTTGTACGGCCGAAAAACTGCTGCGATCCGGGCCGCAACCAGATGCGCTTCCCTCCGAAGAGAATCTCGTGCTCGAGGAACCACATCGTGTATCGCGCACGACGGCTTATCGTGGTGAGCGGGCGGCTTCGCGCGATGCTTTCTTAAGGTAGGTACGGGTACGGGTATTTACGTCCGTAGAGCTGAAGTCGCAGACAGGCAGGCAGTGCGGCGCACCATCCTTTACGTCGGAGGCATGTTTGGAAGTGGTGGTGGAAGCCTAGAGGTACGGTAGGTAGGTAGGGAGGGAGGTAGGTAGATAGGTGGCAGGTAGGTAGGTACGTGCGCTTCACGAGCGCGACGGGAAACCACGTGCTCCGATGGCAAGTGTTGCGACTACCTTCCAAACCAGTCGGCGCCCGTCGAGACGACGCAATTATTCTGTGCGCCGTTAGATTTTTTTGCATCTTGCTTCTTGCCTAGCTCTTACATAAACCTGCAGTCGTGAATCGCTCGAATGCGCAAATCGTGGTTGGTAGGTAGGTAGGTACCTACGGTACGGTACCCCGCTGACTGGGAACATTCGCACTATGTACCTACCTATGCTCTTGCGAGCCGTCACTTCCACTGTGCATCGTCCGGAAATCTGCATTCACCGAGAGCGGTTTCAATCACGCTTGAAAGCTGGTTCGCCTAACAAGCCTTGTCGTGGTGGGGGCTTTGAAAGAGGCTGTTCCACGGTTCTGTAAGACACCAACCACAAGTGCCCATCCATTTCCAAGATCTTTCTCGTATTGGTCTCAAACCTCGCCTGTCCTTGTATCAATGGCATTAGCATGCCGGTGAGCAATGCCTAGCCCAGCCATCACTCGGCCTGAGCGACTTTGCGAATCAGCCTTGCACCTGCGCCCCTCTTCTAGTACTACACCAGAACCTTGTGCTTTGGAGCTTCAGGCTTCATTTGTTTCACTCTGCTCACCAAGAAATATTGAGTCATTGTTTTCGCTGCCGCGAGAAATGTGGAATCACGGTATCGAGTTGACACGGCAGCTGATTGTCAGCACATGTCACTGGAGATCGCGTAGTGAGACAAAACGGGAAGACAAACACCAGTTCAGCCGCAACACTGTGGGCCTAGCGAGCTACAATTCTGGACACAACGAAACAGATTGCGTTGCTCCGATCAGCAAGACTCGAACCCCTTCAATCACTGCACGGCAGACTTCATGGTCAACGAAATTATCACCTCTGCAGCCGGGTCGATCTAGCGGCCTAGACTCACATAAACATCGGGCAGTTCTGCGATCTATTTTAAAACGACCTTGCAAGTGTGTTAGGCACCCTACTTACTCAGGAGTTGCCTTCACCGAGGCTTCTTTCGCTCCGACCTCGATTCCCTCACCTCAACCGGCGTTTGTTCCTGCGCTAGGTGATACACTTATACAACGTGTAGATCTCAAGGCAGGCTCACCGCAACCCTCGCCGCTCAATCGACTCACCATAGCTAGAAGCACAGGCTCGAACTTGATGTCTGCTGAACACTCTTCGAACCCCACTGACCCGTTCTCACTGGGATCACCATCGCCATCGACCTCTCAGCAACCTGCCATGGATTCTCAGGACATGGGCCTAAGGCCTCCGAAACGAATGCGCGCTATCCGAGAGAAAAGTAATCCTGTCACAACTCGCCGCCAGATTAAGAATGACGAGCGAACGCTACCTGGTCGCCAAATGGAGGATATATCCAATACCAACGTGCACGATCGCCCCCTTCACGCTCCACAATTACCTCCTCTACCTTGTGCAGGATCAGATTGTGAATCGTCAAACGTTTTTGGAAACCACTGCACAGAAAACCTAGAGTTGCCTTTGTCCCAAGGACGAGCTGTATGGCGATCCAAGAAGCTTCCACAGCCAGGTGGTCGAACGTCGTCCACATCAGTAAAACTATCTACTACGGTGAAGCGTATAAAACCCTCTGCGATCGATCAAATGACAAAAGACAGGAAGATTTCAGAGCCCCTCGAAGCCATTGGTCACAAACTTCATGATCTCGGCGGCCAACTTGAGATTCTGAACGACGAAATTCAACTTTTAAGCGATGAAGTCTCTATGCAGAACAAATCAAAGCGGTCGTCCAGCCGGATCTTCCCTTCTCATTCTCGAGATTTTCGCGCAACGGGCCATGATTTGCGAAGGCTCATGAAGACCGCTTCACCTTCTCGAGACTACCGTGCGACATCCGCCGATCTGCAGAGGCTTATGCACAACGGTTCGTCCGATCGTAATGTTTCTGGAGCCAGAATGCCCACTATACCAAACCTGATATCAGAGGAAGCTCCACGCTTGGGCGTGGGTCATGTCTCGTCTTCACCAGCTTCAAATGCCTCGGCAGCGCGTCCCTTGGGCGCTCAAGGAACTGACGACGACCCGATCGAGATATGCTCTGATTCTGAGGATAAGGATGCAGCAGGGGACGAAGACGAAGATGTGAACATGTTCTACGATTGCGATGCCACTCCAGCCGTGCAGAATCCACCGGTCCTCACGCGCCAATGCGCTGTTTGCAGTGACTCTATTCACATAGCAGATGTCCCATCATTATCGAGATGTACACACCAAGCTGCAACGTGTGTTGGGTGCTTCGCACGCTGGATCGAATCCCAGTTGACAACACAAGGTTGGAACGGGATCTCATGCCCTGACGTCTCATGCAATAGCATACTCACTCACTACGATGTCCAAGCTTATGCAACTCCAGAAGTATTTGCCCAATACGATATGTATTCCATGAGGGATGCGTTGGGTCAAGTCGCCAATTTCAAATGGTGCCGCAACTCAGCATGTACTTCTGGGCAGGAGCATGACGCCGACGGAAACATATTCACGTGCGCCGCATGTGGCCATAAAGCCTGCGTCACGCATGACGTTGATTGGCATGAAGACGAGACGTGCGATGAATATAGCTACAGGGTGAGCGGTGCCAAAGAAAGGGAACAGAAAGCTCAAGACGAGGCCAGCGTCGCAGCAATCAGCAAGCTCAGCAAGAAGTGCCCTGGGCCTGACTGTGCTTTTAACATTGAAAAGAACGAAGGATGCGACCATATGACATGTAAGAGTACAACATCGGCCATTGGAGCGTTTCTAACTCTCTTAGGTTCGCGATGCCGGTACGAGTTCTGTTGGGAGTGTCTGGCAGACTACCCAAAGATTCGAAAAAAGGGGAACACCGCCCATGAGAAGACTTGCAAGTATCACAGTAGCAGACTCGTGTGAGGCGTTCTATCTGCGGTGCTCAGGTTGAACCGGGACGAGAGACCGACTACAGTGCCTGGGCAAGAGTTCGAATGCTGTGTTACTCCGGGAGGAGCCATGTAGCACCCAAGCTTTTTACCCAGCACTGCATTATACGAGCGTTCGGGGTAGCAAGCATGAAGCAACACAGGATATTCAGGGCAGTGCTAGAATAAGTTGAGGGTCGTGTATTTAATTTGCGGGAGGAGAGGTTGATTTGGTGCCGATTCATGTACAACCTAAAGCGTACTAGACTCCGACCCTTCATTCATCTGTTTTGATCCCGCGCGGTAAGATCCTGGTAGAGCTCCACACTCGGGAACTAGTCCTCTTTTGAACGGTGACATCTACAATGGGCTCTCATTCGGACAGCCCGATTCTAAGGGCATCCGGTCGAGGCGTGGGAGAGGAGTGATTGTGTATAAAGACCGTGTCTCCCTGAAACCAGCAACCGGAAAAGTCCATGATATCATTACGAGAACCGACTTTCTGTTGATCTACATACTCGCATGCTCACTGCCGATAGTGCCTGTCGTGCATACCCTGTGCTGATTGGCCCATTGGAAACTCATTTTATTTTTTAGCGATGTATACCAACACCGTCGCCGCCCGCCCTTGCGTTCCAGCAATTGCGAACTCCAAGTTGCTGCTCAGCGCTCACGGCCATGTGTTGAAGTCCCCTTCGCGGTGTACCTGTACCTGTGTCGACTGCTTCCGACTGCGACCCGCCACCGTCCTTACCTTCTCGCGCGCCACCGAGTGTACCTGCAGCACCCCTGACGCGTGCTTTCCCGACGCAGACATGTCTGAACGCATGACGAGGAGCAAGACGGGAAAGACACCCAGGTAAGTCGCGGCGCACCCGGGCGCTCCTTGCCTTCAATTGCTAACATATTCCCAGTAAACCCGTCAACCCAGGCTTTGTGGAGACCCCTGGTCGCAAGAAGTACACACGGAAGTCCATTCTCACGAACGGTGAAAGCGACTACGAGGCGACACCCGAGCCCGAAGCAGTCACGAAACTTTCATTCGTGGAGGCGACAAAGGCCGGCAACGGAGACATCATGGCCAATGGTAACGGCAAGGCCAACGGACACGCCACCGGCATCAACGGCGCGGCAAATGGACTTCACGACCGCACGAACGGGCGATTGAACGGCAATACCAATGGTCATGCGAACGGCAACACCAACGGACATGCGAGCGGCAATGCGAATGGAAAAGCGACGTCTACGGCACCAAGCGAGCAGCATGAGGAATTCGGTCCATATGATGTCTCTGGCGAGACCGAGTTTGGTGGAACCCTGGGCATGACTGCTATGATGATCGGTTTCCCTACGCTCATGTACTACATGTGGATCGGTGCTTTCTTCTACGACGGCAAGCTTCCCGCACCGGTTGACGGCGAAAGCTGGGGTCATTGGGCACAGTACATGTGGGGTTTGGTCAAGACGGAAGCGTACCCCAACGCGCGCGCGTGGAAGATCTACTGGGTGTTTGGACTTGTCCAGATGTCTTTTTACATGTTGATGCCAGGTGTGTACCGGAAGGGCAAGCCGCTCCCTCACCTGGGCGGCAAAATGCTGGACTACTATTGCTCAGGCATGTGGTCCCTTTACACCAGCATGGTCATCGCCTTGGCCTTGCATTTCACTGGTGTATTCAAGCTGTACACCCTTGTCGATGAGTTCGGACACATTATGAGTGTGGCCATCATCTCTGGGTTCCTCTGCGCTTTGGTCTGCTACGTCCAAGCCATCGTCCGTGGTAAGACCATGCGCATGACTGCCTACCCCATCTACGACTTCTTTCTCGGTGCAGAGCTGAACCCTCGTCTCTTCGGTATCCTCGACTTCAAGATGTTCTTGGAAGTTCGTATCCCGTGGTACATTCTTCTGTTCCTTTCCATGGGTACTTGCTTGAAGCAGTATGAGGATTACGGCTATGTTTCCGTGGAAGCCATTTTCTTGCTATTCGCACATTACCTGTATGCCGGTGCCTGCTCCAAGGGCGAGCATCTCATCATCACGACTTGGGACATGTACTACGAGAAGTTGGGCTTCATGCTCATCTTCTGGAACATGGCCGGTGTCCCTCTCACCTACTGCCACTGCACCCTCTTCATTGCTCGCCACCATCCCTCTGAGTACCAACTTCCGGTGTGGTTCACTGCGCTTCTCACCGTCGCCTACCTCGGTTTCTACTACATCTGGGATACGACCAACAGCCAGAAGAACCAGTTCCGCCAGGAAGAGCGTGGCAACGTTGATGAGCGCACTACGTTCCCTTACTTCAAGTACGGTAAGATCCACAACCCCAAGACCATCCCTACGGCGCGGGGCAACAGCATCCTGTGCGATGGCTGGTACGGAAAGGCGCGCAAGATCCACTACACGTGCGACTTCTTCTTCGCTGTGTCTTGGGGTCTGATTACCGGGTTCAAGAGCCCATTCCCTTGGTTCTATTCTGTCTTCTTCGCTGGCATGATCATCCACCGTGCAAGGCGTGACATTGAGAAGTGCAGGAAGACGTACGGGGAGGCATGGGTCGAGTACGAGAAACGGGTGCCGTATCTTTTCATCCCGGTAAGTACATCGCTGCCGGTCCAGATCGCCGAGTCAGAAACTGACAACAGTGTAGGGTGTCTTTTGATCTTCACGTCTCGAGAATCTTTTTGTTGATTTCGTATCTGGCTAGCTGAATCCCGATCCAGGCTGTGATGGCGCCGCGTTGGGGCAGTCTGCAAGCGGCTCGGAACAGGCGCCCCTGTAATATTCTCTGCACATTCTTGTCGCATATTCTTTAGTTATCATCTAGTTACGTGAAAACGTGACACTACGGTGCACGGGGACAAAGTAGTAATTGTAATGAATTGTTGATGATGTATGCCGGCATCTCTTGAGTTATCCACCTAGATTGTGCTCATCAACGCAGGGCTCCTCTTTCTCACAGCGAGCCAATTCCACCCAAATGCTGGAGCAGCCGATTTTAACCAGAAAGCTGTGCGCACAGTACGGCCTCCAGTATGTCCTCCAGTATACCCATCCCAACCCATTCTATTCCTCAAACCGCAAGCTCCGCACCCCTCTCAAAAACCCTCACGCTCCCATCACCGTTTATCTTATACAGCACCTCGGACCCCACCTCCTCCGGCGCCTGCACCGCCCCTCCCTCCCCCACAGTCGCAATATCCGCCCACGACTCCCTATTCACCGTGACCCTCAGCACCCCACTCACATCCCTCGCAACACCGGTATCCAGCACCCTCACGCTCAGCACCTTTGCGCTCATATGCGCCGTCTTGACGACCAGATTCTGCTGCGCGATCTGCAGCGGCGAGGGCTTCTCCGCGTTTGCGAGGAGCGCGAGGTCGGACTGGAGGTGGACGAGGACATGGGAGACGGAGGTCTGGGTGTGCAGGTCGAGGAAGAAGGAGGTTAGGGCAGCGGCGGTGAGGCCTGGGACGCTGGCGAGGAGGATGTCGGGGTTGTCGAGGACGACGAGGGTGCGTGTTGCGGCGGTTGGCGGGCGGAGAGACGCGATTGCGGCGGCGATGGTGGTTTTCATCTGGTCGAGCGAGATAGAGGAGAGAGCGTAGAGGCCTGGTAGGCTCGCGGGGGCTCGCGGTGCAGCCTGCGCGGTCGCAGTCGCAGGTGCTGTTCTTCCTGGAGGGCCACGGACAGGCAGCGGTTGAGGTCCCCTTGTCGCTGGTCCACCCGGCTGCGCAGCTGGGAGTTTCTGTGCTCGTTGCTGGTCTGCTGTGTCCTCGTCGGCGGGCAGAAACAAGCCGGACAAGCCATCCACGAAGGCGAACCTGCCCTGCGTGCGTAGACCGCCTAGGTCGATTCCGGTCCCTTTCCGCGCCTCCTGTCGCCAGAAGTCATAGTCTCTCATCCAGCTAACCAGCACTACGTTTTTAGCCTCGCCATTGTCGTTGTCTTTCTGGCCGGAGCCCAGCGCATCGCAGAGAAAGCGCGTCAAGAGCCAATTTGCCGAGGCATCGAGTGTGCTCGTGAGCAGCAAGAGAGATTCGTTCTTCGGCGTGCGTGCAAAAGGTTGCAGCAGTGGCGGAATGCGAGAAGTTGGCGGCATGCCGAAGAAATTAGAGAGCGGAAGCTGGGCGGTGGGATTTCAAAGCGGACTTATCGATAAGCCCCTCACGTAGCTAATCACTCATCACATCAACTGCGGCATTACACTACTAGCATTTCGAAGAGGTTCTGAAGGATTTGTATCTTTCAAATATTCCTTAGCTAAACTCTCCATTGTGTGCACGAAAATGGATAACTCCATCGCTTGTTACCATTTTCATGATCATACCCGCAAGTGCCCATTCCATAAACCTCTCTCCGTGCTGGTCGATGACCTTTCCACATTGGACGACGGCTTCGTAATAGGTCACCTATGTGCCTGTGGAAATCTTCAACACAATGTGCCCCGTTCTCCTCGAGTACCAAAGATATTACTTCAACACCGCCTACATGTCTTTATGGAAGTCAAGTTTCAAGATTTCACCGAAGTGCGTGATACCTTGAGGGGACACGATGTCACCTAAGAATTTGGCCGGACTCGTGGAATCGGTATGCTTCTTCCCATGTCCATGCTGTTGAGGTACATCAAGGTTCGGTCGATCAGACATCTTGCCCGTCCTGATTTTGCCGAGCTCGTTGACAAATAGCCATGGGAAAGACATGAGTGGCATATCCTCAGGTGTCATCGAGCGGCCCAGCCTGTGGGCTTCTTCGACAGCGGTTTCGACTTCGAAAGCGGTCACGGTGTACATTGCCGTGACAAATAGTGCGAGCTTCTCAAACTCATGCCTGCCTGTCACACCAGCCGCTTCAAAGCACAACTCTTGGTACCTTGTCTTGAGCAATCCGATGGTTCGTCCAAATTCCTCGGCAAAAGTGTAGTCGCGGGATTCCAGGTTGTGGGATAGGACGAAGACAGACCATGCTTCGAACTCCGTACGGATGGCATGCTTTGCCATCAATCGTCTCAGTTCTGAGTCGTAGTCATATTTGATCTCCTCCGCCTTTGCAATTGCCTCTGGGGTAGGTACACAGAAACCGAGAATCTTCCGGTCGAACTTGTTGTCGTATTGAGGCATGAAGTCAACGAGCTGCACCTGGTCGAAGAGCTTTCCCAGGACCTTCTTAGACCTGTAGAACATACGTTCTGGCTGGAACTTATTCCTTAGAAAATGCGGCTTCTTACGAGGCCTGAGTTCGGGGTCCATCTTCGCTGGAATTCCACTCTTGGAGTAGTCCACCGCCTGTGAGTGCAGCTTCGCCAGCTCTAGACCTAAGTCAACCGTCAGCTAATGCGTTCGTATCCGTCCGAGGAAGGATCGACGTACACTTTTTATCTCTCACACCCCTGTCGCTAAAATCCGCTTGGGCCATGTGTGCATTTGCGATCCGACCAAGCGAGTCATTCTTCATGTGAGTGACAAAGAAATCGGTTATGTCTTTGACAGTGATTGGCTTGGTTGACTCGGTCGGCTTCTCAGCTGTGAAGTCCATGGGAGGTTCATTTATGCTTTGAGGTAAGAAGTCGTTGTCCCACAACACGATGTAATCATCGCCATCCAGGTCGCCCCCGGAGCACATGTTTGCAATGTCACGATCTCCAGTCTGGGACAGAACGACCACATCTTTCAAATGATGCAATGCCGGTACATCAACAGCCCGCACTACACGTACGTCGCCAGCATGGAGCGATGGGTTACGTGCTAAGATGCATACCCCCTGGATGACTTTATAGTGGCCCTTCTTTCCGGTCTTGGCATCTTCAACTGTGTCCGTAATTTGCAAAAAGATCTCGGGTAGTGTCGCCATCTTCTGCTCCCTGGTAGCATCGATTCGAGACTGTGGATCATCGTAGTGACCTCGCAGGGTTGCCGTCTCGTCTACGCAGCCAAGCACATACGCACCCTCCTCGATCATGATTCGGGCCTTCTCCTTGAGATATTTGATATGGTATGCACGCCATAACTGGAGCAGTGACATCATGAAAGGTTCTTGGCTTTGCATGAATCCGTCAATAATCATTCCAGCCATTGTCAGTGTTGTCTGATTCAGGTCGATATTGCGTTGAAGTTTCTCAAGTGCAACATCTTCCTTCTTTGTCGCTCTCTCAAGATCGTTGACCATTTCTTGCTGCTTTTGAATGAATACAGCATCGGGGACACCCAGAGTAGACAGGATGACAATCAACTGACGGTTGAAAGTAGCGACTGAAAGAGCTGAAGCTCTAATGATTTCCAATCCCACATTTTGCGCCTCAAATTTGTATTGGCTTGGACGTATATGAACAACGTGACCTGTAATGCTAGGGTCTAGAGCCAATACGCCTTTGCATCCTGCCAAGCGAAACTGGTAAAGAGACGGAGGGTCATGGAAGGCGTATGGCAGACCTAGCTCTTCTGCAGCCATCTGGGCTAGAAAGGTTGAGATCTTTCCAACGCCGTCCGTGAAGCAATATTCATTCCGCTCTATATCTTGGATCTCCTCAATCTTGACGTTGACACTCTTGATTGCACGTGTGGTCGAGAAACATTGCCCAAGACGGGCCCCGTACTTTGCTGCAATCTTAATATGGTCGAACTTCCCCATTGACCGGCGGATATCATCAGCGGATTTCGATGGTGTGGGTGCGTAGAAGTATGCACCTCTTTCTCTAAATTGTGAATTTCCAAAGGCAAGGAACTCATAATAGCGACCAGCGACCACGACGCCGTTGGTCATCGCCCTCGTCACTCGGTCGAAGACTACATCATAGGAGTCGTTATCTGGAGCGAATAGGCTGCCCTCCGTTTTCTCATCGGTGAATCTCACCCGGATGAAGCGATCGGCATCGGCAAGATGTTTCCGAATGATGCGATTTGATGTTTCAATTGCAGGTTGTCCAACGTGGATCAATGTTGGTGTAATGTTTGCCGATCTTGAGAGAATACAGTAGCTTGGAAGTTTTCTTGCATGTGGTGACTTGCGAGTCTTGTTGAACATTTCCATAGGGCTCAAGTATTCTTGTTTGTCGTTCATAGCCTTTTCAAGCATGTTCACAGCTTCAACAGAGCTCATCAACCCAAGTCGCTCCAGAAATTCTCGGGTAATGTTGTGCTCCAGAAGCACCCCATTCGATAGACAGACTTCCAGCTGGTAGCGAACATCATAGGGAAGGTGCACCTGGCCGGCCACTAGCCCATGGAAGGCAGACTCTTGCAAGGTAGAGCCCTGGAGGTGTGGGTGCGTCCCAGAGATTTCTTCTTCCAATAATGACCAGATAACTGGGGCCGTGCCTTTGAGTATGCTGTAATCTTGGACCGTCGTGATGTGGATGCCGTGGTCCGCAAGAGTGGCTTTGGTTCTAATGTACCTAGGGTCGGCGAAAACAGCAGCATCGAATGTAATTCGGTAAGTGGTCCAACGACCGATGTCAATGATGGGTGCTTCCTTGCGAGTCATCACTGGAGCCGGCGCGAGTTCTTCGCGAGTCTTTCGGTCCACAACATCTGTTTGCCGATACCAGACCCCTTGGCTTTGGCCTTGTCGGCCTTGAATTTGGCCTTTCTGCATCCAGAACTTGGGAGGCTGCGAAGCGCGTCAGTATGTGCAGGCTGCTTTTGCTGCTCGCGTAACATACCGACTTGAATGGTATGATCAAGGAATTCTCCACCTTATACATAGTATCAATGAGGGACAAAGGCAGCTGGAACTTGAAGTTCTCGAACTTCCCATCAATCAGCAAGGAAAATTGTATCTCGATCTCTTTGAAGTCGCCCGCTTTGAGCGTAAACCTGACAGTGCGTACGGCCCCGACAGTTTTCATAATCTGCATTGTACGTCCGGAGACGGCAACACCGAATTCGATTGAATTGGCAAAGAGAGTGGACATGTTTGCCGGGTGCGGCGCCGGAGACGTGAGCGCAGGTTGTGGCCGTCGACGCATCTTGCGTGCTGTTGTACGTCCCTGTGTTTTCAGAGAGCAGAGCGAGAGGCCAGCAGGAAAGGTACGCACCTGTGGGTTCGGGGGTGCGTTTGCAACCCAGCGCTCTTGCTTTTGTTTGCTTCGCGTTACTGAACAGGAAAGAACGCCAGCGAGTGAACGGGTAGCTGCATCTGCAGTATACACACAGAGATCTGGAAATCCCTCAGGTACAGCAAACACAGGTGAATCACAGTGAAGGTAATAGGGCGAATGGGAGATGGTTGAGCGTACTCATACGTCGGAACAATAGTGCACGTAGGGGATATAACTCAGCCAAGTGAGAACTCAGCCAAGTGAGAACTCAGCCAAGTGAGAACTCAGCCAAGTGAGAACTCAGCCAAGTGAGAACTCAGCCAAGTGAGAACTCAGCCAAGTGAGAACTCAGCCAAGTGAGAACTCAGCCAAGTGAGAACTCAGCCAAGTGAGAACTCAGCCAAGTGAGAACTCAGCCAAGTCAGAGCAACGAGACCATCAACGGGCATCGCATGCTAGTAGTGTGGCTGGTACAGACAGTCTCATAGCTAACAATAATCGCTCACGAGGCACGTGGCTTTTCAGCATCCGCTATCCGAACACGAGCTGCGTTCATGCTATTTCAAACCATGTCCAGGATTTTTCACAGTTCCGTTATCGAGCCATCTTCCTGACGCCATGTCCCGGTTCCTGCAGCAAAATTTCCAGGGGTGAAGGGCGTGCTTGCTGCAAAGAACATATCAGGATCTTCCTCGCCGCTTCCTCGAGAGCTACCACGCCGCTTTCTCAAAGGGAGACTCGGTCTACCCGCTTCGTCTTTTCGCTCAGTTACTGGAATGCCAACAGTTGTATGCCTCCTATTTGGGGATATCGGTTGTAGAGCGGAGCGCTGCGTTTGAGGCCTTTCTGAGGTCTTTGATGTCGTGGAAGGGTTGCTGTATGGCACACGAGCTGAGAGGTCTTTGGACGTGTGTCGCAGCTTCGATCGCTTTGGTGTCGACCCGTCCCGCGAATCTTGAGAATTCGACGAGAACGAGGCATCTGCTAAATAATTCATGATCGTGTTGGTGATGCCTTGAGTCAGGCCTGGTTTTATATCATGATCATGCTGATACGTGGCTTTCGAGATACGTCGGACGGGAGCTGGTTCAGGCGCGGGCAAGCCCATTGAGGTAAACACTCGTTTCTGCCAGGCCCTTAGCCCCTCGAGCTCATTCTCTTTCGTCCGACATTCTTGTTCAAGCTCCTGAACCTGGAATTGAAGAGGTGGAATGGACGCTTGAACGCGCTCGAATTCTTGCCGGGTGCTATCGTAAGCTTCCTGCAATGTAGAACGACAAGGTTAGCTTCACTCTAGAGTCTAAGAGTGGCGCTCTGGGTGCCATGAACAGCTACTATAGTCGTATGCACCAAGATCACATGCTCCGGGATGGCATGTAATGCAGAGCACAACGCTACCAGGCATCGGATCTCGCCTAAGTTCTATGTCCATAATCTCTTCTAACCAAGATCGCATCTCGCACCGAAATAGAATTCTACTCACATGTAAACGATGGTATTCTTCAGCAGCTGTCGAGGCCGCGACTTCGAGGTCGCTTTCACATTGAGCCTCGACTTCTTGTAAAGCTTTAGTCGAGGATTGAGCGAGCTCGTAGTGACGAACTTGTAAATCTGAACGCACATGCAAGGTCAGTACCATGGCCAATGATTGAATTACATGGAGCGTTACCCTCAAGTCTTCCGGTGGTCGCGGCAAAGTCAGTTCTGGTCTGTTGTAGATCACTTTCCAAAGCAGTAACCTTTTTTTTAATTCGAACTAGCTCCTCGTCCTTCTCAATAGCAGCTTGCTTTCCTTGGTTCAACTCGCGCTCGGCTTCCAGTAGACGAGCCTGGAGATTGTTGCAAAGATCTTCTAGGCGGACGTGGTCTTGTCGTTGATTCTCAATAATGTCTTGTTCTTTCTCGAAACGGTGCTGCAGATTGTTGTACTGATCGGCAAGTTCAGACCTTGCGGCTTCATCTTTCACAAGCTCATCGCTAAGTGCAGCCGTCTTCTCGCGTAATGTTGCTTCTTTCTTCTGATAATTTTCAATAGTCTCCTCGTGTTGAAGGATGACGGACCTCAGATGCAACTCTTTGTAGTTGTAAGCCTCTTCAGCTTCATGAAGAGCAGTATCCGCCTGAGAATTAGACTTTTCTAACTCAATCCGCATGTCATCCAGTCTAGAGGAAAGGTCGTCGTTGTCCTTCTCCAATCGGGTTCTTTCTGCATCAAGGGTACCGAGAAACAAGTTATCATCCACACGTTTCTGCTCAAGAGACTCCACGCATGCTTGAGATTGGTGCAGCTCTTCCGTGAGTGCTCTTGTTTTCTCCCGCTCGGAACGAAGTGGGCCTTCAACAGTTTCACATCGGTGTTCTAGATCCTGGCAGATCTGCGCTACCGCCCGAATAAGTGAATCCTGTTGGTAAGAAGCTTGATTCTCTAGTTCATGTTTGAGGCGACTTCGCCAGTCTTGTAAGGGGAGGCCGGATATCGGTGTACACTCTTGCTCAAATAGGGACACCGAGGGTGCGAGTATGCGAGAGGTGTGCGTGCATTGTATCGCAGGCAATGCCAACTGGCCTTGTTTCTCAACCAATGCAATCGCTAACCGCAACGGTATGCGCGGAGACTGTTCCGGCTCTGCAGCGACGACAATAGTGAGTAACATAGATATTGTTGCTGAGATGCATCGTCGATGTACCATACTGCTGTGGCTCTGGCAGAAGCTCGCTTGGTATTCTTCGCGGCTACGGGTGCAGCATGCAAGAAATGCCTCGAACCCTGCTTGTACTCTGAGATCGGACAACGCCGTGATTATATGGGAGCGGAATGATGCATGACGTGAAGCTGTCGCGGCTACTTCGTTAGCCAGAACTGTTGCGTCCTGTAATTTTTCAACCGAAGCGGGAGAATGATTGATCTCCAGTAGCTGACCGAGGAGAGATTGTACTGAGGCCTGCTGCATACGATCCTGATAATAGTCAGTCTAGAGGAGTCTCTGGCCATGAATCTATACGACGGCACTTACTGCGAATAACGACAGCGAGAATGATAGCGACTTTTGAGTCTCCATGGCAGACCAGCCCTCCAAGTTCACTAGCGCTGCCTCGTACGCTTCTATCACTGCCGGATATAGCTTTTTCGGCCCGCCTACAACGGCATAAAAGCACAAAGCCTCACGTTGGACTGCAGGCTTGACTTCGCATCGTTGGATCTTCTCCCAAAGCTTGGTATTTGTGTTCATCGAGTTCATGTCTGCGGTGGCCCATTGTTCTAATGTCCTCTGGTCAACCAGCTGCAAGGCCCGGGTTGCTATTCCTGTGGTAAAAATGAAGAGTCAGCATAGTTGGAAAACAAGAAGAGACGAGATTAGTGCTATTCAGACCACAAGAGGATACAACTCGCGAAAGCTAGCCACAGATACTTAAAGAACGATATTTACTTACTGATGCCTTGTATTGCTTCATCGTCTGGGACGCCAGAGCCATCTCTGATGGCCCAGATAACACTCAAGCAGGCCAGATTGATCGTCTTTTTGCAGGCGTTTGCAGAATCGAACAACTTTCGACCAGCGGCAGTGACCCACTCTACGGAGGGGTTTTCTTTCACTGTACCACTTTCCGGGCCCTCATGAGCCCCTGATTCACTGTCAATAAGCTCTGGACTAGGTGCACATGACAAATTAGCGAATGGGGCTTAGTACCATTTGAGTATACCTACTGTTCTGCGAGAATTGCAATGCCGAAACACCAGAGCAGCAGCATGAAGTTTTCAGGCGCAACCTTTGACTTGAGAACATGGCAAAGTTGCTCATCAAAGAGCTGCTTTGCGTCGAACGTCAGCAGAGACAGGAACCCGCGACATGCTCCTGTGAGCATGCAGTAAATTGGTTTCAGGGTTTGAACGTTCGGTTTGCGTGACGCTTGGTCAAATACCCGCAAGAAGAACGACTGGATGCTTGCGGGCAGAGGCACAACTTCAGGCAACGGGTCTGCAAGGAGCTGAAGACATAGTCCTTGATACTTGGGAGAAGTCAGTGCGATCCCCAAAAGACACATCGTGCGGCCCGGATGGCATCAGAACAAAATCTCCTGCTTACCTGTTCGAAGCTTTGTTGTGACGTATTCGCCTTCTTGAGCAACGCGTCTAACAGCCCGGGGTTACGGGAGAGTAGTTCATTCTTGAACTCGAGCGATTGAGCTGCAGGGAGAAGTCAGCTAGTCATATTCTTTGCGTCAGAGGAGTATAGCCCGTACCAAGGCTCTCGAGGATATCCACGCAACACTGCCACACGGGAAGGGCGTTGTAGAGGCTCGCAGCGAGCTTAGCGACCGCGCAGGGGGGTTGCTGGCGAACGCAGGCGCGAACGGTAAGTGCATCCGTCTTAGATGAGATGGCGGCCAATTTCTAAACGTTCGAGGTCAGCATGGATACTAACCATGATGTGCTGCCGAGTGGTCTCGTGCGGAGGGTGCAGATGCACTACCGTGGGGCACACTCACTATCAACGAGACCGGACAGGGGGAATTGATGATGGCGGAAAGCTCCCGTGCGAGCTCTGTGTCTGCGGTTGCCATGGTGGCGCGCTGGGACGGCCTGTGGCGATGGGGGTTATGCGGTGTGAAAGTTTGTTTATTGCCGTCGCTAGGGGGACGAGCACTCTGCTTTGCGCACTTGGCATGACAGACGGTGTCGCTGTTCACACGGATGCTTCGGTTGCTTCGGCTGTTCCAGTTCAACAACTCACTGCAGCTAGCATCCCACCAGGTGCATGAATTGGTGCGCTGATGGATGCATGCTTTCGGAATGGGCTGTGCGTGGTTGAGCGATGAGCAGGAATGGTGACGATGGGCGACGATGAGGCGACGTGCCGATTCGCCCGCCGCAGACGCGCTCCACTCTACCTAGGTATCTTGTCGTGCGTGTGGGATGTCCGATGTGCCAAACCCCCACACATATGGCGAATTGTGTCCTCCCATGTTGGCGGAGGGTGTGCATTAGGTACCTTATGAGAGAGAGCGTGATCGAGGCCTTTTTCGAATGGCATCCGATCCCAGGCCTTCCATCCGCCGCTCTCGGCCCGCTTCGCATCCCTCGTCGTGTGCCACGCTCAGAGCCTCACGCAACGGCTGTGCGTCTCGGACGTCCAGGTACCGCGTCTGATCCTATGCCTCACCTCGTGGCAAAAGGAAATTGGCTGCGAGTACCCCTTAGCCAGAGCCTCGCCACCCAGCTCCCGCTACCTCGGGCTTGGTCTGTCGTGCATGCAACATTTCCCCCGCAGTAACACTACGAGCATCCATCACGCGACAGCGCCAGCACCTATGACATACATGGACATACATGTACATACGCAGACAGAATGGACATCCATGTGCTCGTACATACGTAGTCAGACATGGACATCCATGACTCGTACATACGCAGACAGACATGGACATACATGTGCTCGTACATACGATACGCAGACAGACACGGGACATACATGAACCTACATGGACATACATGGCGTTACGACTCGCTCCAGCACATTCCAACCCCATCGGGATTCGTCTGTACCTCGACATCGCCAATGCTTCCCCACAATTGTTTTTGCTTCTTCTGCCCCTGCAGGTGATCATGCAGCCTTCCTTGGTCGCCGCCAGTCGAGCCTCGTGTCGAGATTTTTTGGTCCACGACTTGCTGTTTGGTCAGCCTGCGGCTTTGTCACTGGCCCAGCCGCATCATCTCACCGAGCAGAGCGACCGTCCCCTGTGCGTTGGCCCTCCGTAGCATCCAAGCCATGCCTCGGAGAGAAAGGCGCGCCAACTGCGTAGTCACAAAATAGCGCTCCCCGCTTCGCTCATGCTACCGCTACCGCTACCTACCTAGTACATATACTACCACAGCTACCCGGCGGTAGCCCGTTTGTCGCGCGCTATGTTCTTCTCTCCTGCTCTCCTCGAAAGCTTCCTACACCTCTGATGGCCCAGAGCGATTGTTACATAATCGTCCGATCCGATTTGACCTGCTATAGGTACCCGCGGTACCCAGGCCTGCCATGTTCCGTCAACCGACATTGCGGTTTAGGCTGCTTGCTTCGCCTCCCTTGATTCTGAAGCGGGGTGCTTCCCGCCACAGAGTGCGAGCCGAACAGACAATCAAATCGAATAAGGACCTTCCGAAAACGTCCTGGACCTCGAGCCGAGTCTTCCTCCTCGCCTCTCTGATCGGAGCCACATCTTATTACTTCGGCGGCATCAACCATGACGTTGACCGCTTTCCACTGCCATGGCGCCACTCCAAGGCGCCTCAGTATGCCTCAAAATCACAGTTGGACGAGGTACGACTGGAACATCCATACTCGGTCGTCCGCTGACCCGGCTTTAGGCAGTTGTGGAGCTGAGGTCAGCCCTGGGTGAAGATGCCATTAGCACAGACGATGAAGATCTGCTTCGTCACGGCTACTCAGAATGGTCGTCCATCAACATTGATCAGCTGCCCGTGGCTGTGGCCTATCCTCAATCTACAGAAGAAGTATCCATGATCGCAAAGGCCTGTCTCAAGTACAAGATTCCCATGAGTAGGTGGTGCAGTGGTTTCGGCTGGCCAGATGCTGATCTTGTGCAGTACCGTATTCCGGTGGCTCCAGTTTAGAGGCTAATTTCTCTGCACCTTACGGTGGCATGAGCATTGATTTCGCCCACATGGACAAGATTCTGGCTCTGCATGCCGATGAGTAAGCGAGAATAGCATGACTCGTTGCACTAGAAGCTGACCAAAGTCGCTCAGTATGGATGTGGTTGTGCAACCCTCTGTCTCGTGGATGAGCTTAAACGAAGATATCAAGGATTCTGGTCTATTCTTTCCCGTTGATCCCGGTCCATCTGTATGTACCAATCCAACAATACGCCCACATATCGTATTGATCGTTCCATAGGCAAAAATTGGTGGCATGGTTGGAACCAGTTGCAGGTGCGTTTACGGCGACATTTCCCCCTGCCAAAGCTAAACGTGAACCAGTGGCACAAATGCTGTCCGGTATGGGACCATGAAAGATTGGGTTATCAATTTGACCGTGGTTCTCGCCGACGGAAGAGTTATCAGAACGAGGAAACGGCCGCGGTGTGTACATCATGGGTTTTTTTTTCACATGCACTGACACGTACCAGCAAATCTGCTGCTGGGTACAACTTGACAAACCTGTTCATAGGTTCCGAGGGTACACTCGGCATAGTGACAGAGATCACACTCAAGTTAACGGTGGTACCCCAGGAGACAAGCGTGGCGGTGGTGACATTTCCTACGATTCGCGATGCGGCAGCTGCAGCATCGAAGGTCATGCGAGCGGGAATACCAGTGGCAGCGATGGAAATAATGGATGACGTGCAAATGGGCGTAGTCAACAAGGCAGGCTCTACAGCCAAAAAGTGGAAAGAAATGCCTACCATGTTTTTCAAGTTAGTACAATCGGACCAATCGCATATTGGCAGACCATGCATGCTAATCGGCAATCTAGGTTCTCTGGTACTAGAGCAGGGGTGAGTATAGCCTAGGATCTATCACTTCCCAGAACGGAACTGACTGCATGCAAAAAGGTACAAGAGAACGTCAAAATGGTCAAGGCGATTGCCAAGACACACAAAAGCGGTGATTTTGAATTCGCAGTCGATGCACAAGAGCAGAAGACTCTGTGGTCGGCCAGGAAAGAGTCGCTCTGGAGTATGCTTGCGCTTCGCCGGGAAGGTGACGAGGTCTGGTCGACTGATGTCGCCGTGCCTCTCTCACGACTGCCTGATATAATCGGTCAGTATTTTGGCGGCCTTCTCGACAAGCTGCTAACCTGCATATAGAGGTTTCAAAGACAGAACTGGATTCTCTGGGCCTATTCGCGAGCATCCTCGGACACATTGGAGACGGAAATTTCCACGAGAGTATCATGTACAACAGCAAGGATCCCAAAGAACGAGCCGCCGTTGAGAAGTGTGTCAAAGATATGGTTGATCGTGCCCTCGATATGGAAGGCACGTGCACAGGAGAACATGGTATCGGTTTGGGTAAGAAGGATTCGCTCATAAAGGAGCTGGGGCTTGATACGATAAACGTCATGAAGAGCATCAAGGGCGCATTGGATCCGCATTGGCTCATGAACCCAGGGAAGATCATGGACGTTCCGTCCTGAACGGTGTATTCGTGGGAGTCTGCCACTATCGCTTTTTCTTTGCATTTTGCTTCCTTGAAAAGCCCCTTCAAAAGCATATGTAGGTCATACATTTTCAATATTGCATACAGAGGGGATGCTTGTTTGTTTTGAAATTGCGGATTGGTTTGTTCGTTCCAGGCTGGGAGGCTGTTGTGCATACCGTATCGCATGAGCTCCGCAATCGGAGGTCGTGGTCCTTTTCTTCCTCCGATCTCACCCCACTAGACTAGGTAGGCACCCCGCCCTGCGTCACGGCAGCACACGAAAAGTAAGACCGGGGAACGTGAGTCTCACGGTTCAGTCCAGTCACACACCACACAATACACAATGGATGCTGAACATTTCACATCAAAGACCAGCAACTTTC
Source organism: Paraphaeosphaeria minitans (assembly GCA_015832175.1). Lineage (NCBI taxonomy): Eukaryota > Fungi > Ascomycota > Dothideomycetes > Pleosporales > Didymosphaeriaceae > Paraphaeosphaeria > Paraphaeosphaeria minitans. The sequence continues at coordinate 1,372,549 of WJXW01000006.1, forward strand.
CCAAGAAGAAGTGCGGTACGTGAGGCATCGATCGCACAATAAGGCAATGCTAATTCTGGTTGACAGGCGTTCTTGGCGCGACAGGCTCGGTGGGCCAACGCTTCATCCTGCTACTTGCGCTCCACCCACACTTCGAGCTGCACGCCGTAGGTGCCTCGGAACGATCGGCGGGTAAAAAGTACAAAGATGCAGTGAAATGGAAACAGGCGCTGTCGTTCAACGAGCGCATAGGCAACTTGGTCGTCAAGAAGTGCGTGGCAGAGGAATTCGCGGATTGCGATCTCGTATTCTCAGGCCTGGACAGCGATGTTGCGGGTCAAGTTGGTACGCGCTATATCAGTGTAGACAACACACAGAGACTAATCTAGCTGCAGAAATGGACTTCCTGAAGGCCGATCTCGCCGTCTTCTCTAACGCAAAGAACTATCGTCGCGATCCCCTCGTCCCGCTCGTCGTCCCGACAGTCAACTTGCCACATCTTGATGTCATACCACACCAAAGAAAGCACCATGGCCTGGAGAAGGGGTTCTTGGTGTGCAATTCGAACTGCGCTGTCATTGGTATCGTTATTCCTTTCGCCGCACTCCAAGCGAAGTTCGGGCCCGTAGACCAGGTCTCGGTCGTCACCATGCAAGCCGTCTCCGGCGCTGGATATCCTGGTGTCAGCAGCATGGACGTCATCGACAATGTTGTGCCCTTTATTTCGGGCGAGGAGGATAAGCTCGAAACAGAAGCGCAGAAGATATTAGGCTCCGTCAACGGGGAAGTGACTGGCTTCGTAGACCAGCCCATGAAGATCTCCGCTGCATGTAACCGCGTCCCAGTTCTCGATGGGCACACAGCATGTGTGTCGTTGCGCTTCCAGCGGAGGCCTCCACCGAGCGCCGAGCAGGTCAAGCAGGCGATGAGGGAGTACGTTTCCGACGTGCAAAAGCTAGGATGCCCTTCTGCACCCAGCCGAGCAATTGCAGTGATGGACGAACCGGATCGCCCGCAACCTAGGTTGGATCGTGAGACTGATAGAGGCTATGCGGTCAGTGTGGGTCGCATCCGAGAAGACGAAGCCGGCATCTTTGACATTAAATTCGTTGCCCTTAGCCATAACAGTAAGTCCCCATGTCGAAAGGTTACATGATCGTAGTCCTTACTAACACTCTATAGCTGTTATCGGTGCGGCGGGTTCCTCCATACTGAATGCCGAAGCAGCGGTATTGAAGGGATACGCATGAACACACAGAATGCGCGTAGGTTCGGCACTTGGACTATAAATGAACAAAGGTTGTGTTGTATCCACGTAGTTCAGTAGTACATGATACAAAAAGTCTGAGCGACAGATACCAGTGGAGTATGATCACTGCGGGTAGAAGTATTTGCAAAACTTGGGTTACTGTGGGCATGATTGGGACGAAACTAGGAAAGGCAGCGACAGAAACTATCCAATCTCCAATAATGCTCACGGTGGCTGACATTAGAGATTAGACATTTGTCGCTGTGAAATACCGGGATAGGCTGTCGAACTGATTTTATAGCTGCATTATGCAGTGAATTTCTCCAGGATAAATAAGCTGTGCTCCAGAAGCCCACTACCGTACCTTGCGTAAGCCGCTGTATCATTCATCGTGCACTCTACCTAGATAATTTGTGTCAATGCTTAGGATTATCTGATTGATCGAATTCTGTCGCGCCCGACGCATTGCTTCGGCTCCACGACAAGCATTCCTGATCGAATGACATTATTTCTCACAAAGTGCGGCCTGATCGCTCAGGTACAATACAACCAACGTGATGGAAGGTGAAGGCCAAGACCCACTAGCCATTGCGCACGGCCCTACGCTGGTTAGCCGAGAAAGCACACTTCCAAAATCAATTCTTCAACGAACTCTACGACATCACGAACTAACCCCTCGACAACACAGCAAACATGGGCCGTGGACCGTAAGTTGACTCTCTTGAAACAGCATTGTGCGCAATGGCATCTGCACTTTTTTGCGAAATGTGCCGCACCTCAACACATGGGCAAATTCACTAATTCGCGACAACAGTAAGAAGCACCAGAAGCGCCTCAGTGCGCCCTCGCACTGGCTTCTCGACAAGCTCTCCGGTGCTTATGCCCCCAAGGCTTCGCCCGGCCCCCACAAGCTTCGCGACTCGTTGCCCCTCGTCATCTTCCTGCGAAACCGTTTGAAGTACGCCCTCAATGCTCGTGAGGTCAAGTCGATCCTCATGCAGCGCCTCGTCAAGGTCGACGGCAAGGTCCGCACCGACTCCACCTTCCCCGCTGGATTGATGGACGTCATCACCATCGACAAGACTGGCGAGAACTTCCGCCTGGTCTTCGACACCAAGGGCCGATACACCGTGCACAGGATCACTGGCGAGGAGGCCGCATACAAGCTGGGCAAGGTCAAGCGTGTCCAGCTCGGCCGTGGCGGAATTCCCTACTGTGTTACGCATGACGCACGAACGTGAGTTTGTCGCCTCTATCAGCCGTTGGGCACAGTTTGGGCAAGGTGCCGAGGATGTCTTCTCGAAAGAGAGAGATCATCGGCACCAAACACCAAACCTGGCCCTGGCATTGAAGAATCATACATGCTGAACGAGACAGGATCCGTTACCCCGACCCAGCCATCAAGGTCAACGACACGGTCAAGATTGACCTCGCCACTGGCAAGATCACCGACTTCATCAAGTTCGACACTGCGGTCATCGTCATGATCACTGGCGGTCACAACATGGGTCGTGTCGGTGTCGTCACCCACCGTGAGCGCCACGACGGAGGCTTCAACATTGTGCACGTCAAGGACGCCGTGGACAACGAGTTCACCACCCGTGAGAGCAACGTCTTGTGAGTACTGCCTAAGCTGTCCCCGATGCGCAATCGCTAATTACACGACAGCGTTATTGGCCGTGAGAAGCCATGGATCAGCCTTCCCAAGGGCAAGGGTGTCAAGCTCTCCATCTCGGACGAGCGTGACCGCCGCCGGGCACAGGCTCTGGCCGGTCACTAGAGGGGGAATGTCGTAGCAATGAATGCCGTGTGAACGGCCTGCGTGGATGATGAATGAGTCGTGTGCATGCTGGGATTCCCAGAACAGGCGTTGGTCGCTCCAAGGGATATGAACGGAACCGGGACACTGCAGAGTGCGCATAACGAATGGTCCTTTAAAAAGAATCAAACATTTCAACTTCACGATGTGCTGTAACCTGTATCAAACCCGACGGTGCATGTTTTAGGTTGGGCAGACAAGGGGTTGAGCCGTCGCGGCTGGGTGGAGCACGAGATGGGGGCTGGTTGACGGTGCGGCTGCATGATCCAATAGGGGGATGGCCACCCCAGCGTGCGGCTCTTTCTGAAGCACATCTCCCGCCTGGCACCGGACTGCGTGCGAGAGCCTCGTGGATGGCGCAAGCTAGAATGGAGCACGGTGGGTGCACACGAGGGCGCAGACTGCAGACTGTACACTGCACACAAGCACGCACACAAGCACAAAGGCAGCATGGCGCGCTAGGCTGTGAGTGATCCGGGCTGGACTCCCAGGAATCTAATCTCGTATCTTGTGTGCACTAGCCCGGCGCCCACCTCCCACCTCCCCCACAGATTCCCCGTCGCAACAGCTTGGTCCACTGCCAACGGCGCTTCTCACGTCGCTCGTCGCTCGTCGCTCGTCGCTCGTCGCTCGTCGCTCGTCGCTCGTCGCCTGTCGCCCGTCTCTCGTTGCGCAGACACCACTTTGACAATAGCAATCGGCATGCTGCCCCGGTTCTGTGCTCTCCAGGCACCGTCATTCGCTCGTCAGAGACGTCGCACGTAGACCGTACGGCCCATCTCCGTCTCATCTAGCTGTCGGAGCGCGACCGCCGCACATTCACCCGCCGTGCGCGCCTCTCCTCCATATCTGCACGCCAGCTGCAAGATCGGTCGCCTCTGCTGAGGCTGGACTTCGCCAGCGCCCGACCCTCTTCGTCAACATGCTGCGACCCGCCACTCCCCTGTCGATACTCTTCTTCGCCGCCTTTGCGCTGCTTCTCCTGTCCACCATCTCCACGCCCATAATCGGGGGCATTCCGCTCGCTACCTTCCGCGGTGTTCGCTTTGGCACCTTTGGCTACTGCGATGGCAGCAAGTGCAAGGGGCCAATGATTGGCTACGATACCGGTACGTAGGAGCTCCAACGACGAGACGGACGCGTGGACACGCATTGCTGTTGACCACCGCTGACGCTGAGCCAATGTAGACAACCTCTTTGGCACCGATACGCCAGATTCCGAATTCTCGCTGCCCTCCGCGACTCGTCACTCGCTCTCTTCGATCCTTATCGTGCATCCTGTGGCTGCGCTCATGACGCTGATATGTTTCGGTCTCGCTGTGGCCGCACACTTCCATTCTCCCGCTCACTCGCCGCGCTTCCTGCTTGCGCTGCTGATCTTCACGTTCCCCACGCTACTTGTGTCGTTGCTCGCGTTTCTGGTCGATATTCTGCTCTTCGTCCCGCACCTTGCATGGGGAGGATGGATCGTGCTGGCAGCTACTATCATCATCGTCGCGAGCGGCGTGGTCACCTGCGCCATGAGGCGGACCTTGGTCAGTCGCAAGGCGAGGAAGCGAAGGATTGCAGAGAACGCAGAGATGAACGGCCAGGACTACTACGCCAGTCGAAACGGCGACGGGATCAATACCACCACTGTTGAGGCGTTACCAAAGGCTGAATCTCCACCTCCCATGTCCGGCGAAACAATGCACTCTGACGATTCGAAGAAGGCCGGATTTGCATCATATGAAAGTCAAAGGCCCGGTATGCAGGACGATACCATCCCGCTTAACGGTCGCAATCCCTCACTCAAAACCACCAGCAGCGCTCGCTCCGATGACAGATCGGTGCCCCCTGGCCGTGGACGACCACCGGTTGATCAATACGGAAACCCGTTTCCGCCCATGCCAAATGACCCTTATGTTATGCAAAACGCACCCCGGATGGGACCTCCGCCTGGTAGAGGAGGGGCATACGGTCGTGGAAGAGGAGGGCCTAGAGGCGGTTATGGACCGCGAGGAGGATATGGGCCACCACCCAGAGGCGGTATGAGAGGACCACCGCCACCAGGTTGGAATGGAGGTGCCCGAGCAGGATCAGGAAACATTGGACGAGGTCCTCCCCCACCTGGATATAACAATGACACGTTTGGTCAAGGCGCGCCCTCTGGACCTTACAATGCACGTGGTCCGTCGCCAGCTACGCAACAGCGGATGCCGATTGGTCAAGCTATCGAAATGGATTCGAGGAACGGTGGTAATCAGAGCTTTGGATTGCGTGAGAGCGATGGGGACGTGCAGGGAATGCTCGCTTTACAGCAAGGTGGATTTCCTGCCCAGGCTCCACAACGTCGCCCGTCGGGGCCAATGAGCCCGTCGTCAGAATACTCCACGCAGGAAGAGTCTCGTCCTATGGTGGCCACCGCAGGGTGGTACAACAACTCTGACCAGACAATTCCAACAAATAACAGCAACAGTCGCGGTCTGTCACCCATTCAGGATTCTCCTGTCGACCTCCCTGCCCAGTTGTCAACGGTTGGGACACCTAGTAACGAACGGACATCAGACTACTACTACGAAGACGTAGACCCCAAATTCGCCGAGCCTCTACCCAACGCAGGCCGTCCAGGCGTTCTTCCCTCTGCACTGGTCCCCGGTGGCCGCCCGAACCCGCCTTTTAGCCACTCTAACAATAACTCAAGCCCTTCATTAAACACGAGCGACCCAAATCTTCTACGACACTCATTTGAAGACGACGGCTCTCGGTCTCCGGCAGCATCAGAGACCTCTCACTTCACATCAGTCTCCCAACGAGGGGTCAATCCCAACTGGAGACCGCCGCCCGGTCAGTCTCCGTTTTGACATGTCAACTTCTTGTGAATTAGCTGACGGTGTTTTATCTACAGGTCCTCCAATGCCCACGGGTCCATATGGTCCTTATGGCCAACGACGGCCCTTGAGACCGGAAGATGTGATATTGGAAGCAAACGCTGCCAATCCTGATTTTGCGATACCAGGAGCCGGCCCACCGGGTAGAGGTGGAGGACGGGGCAGGGGAGGGCGAGGTGGCATCAATCCTATGGCCAACGTGGGTCTAGGTGCAGGACGGTTAGTCAGACCTGGACCGGAACCGATCGAAGGCCTGTGCTAATCTGTACAGATACCCTGGCGCTAGTGCTATTTAATGTCCAGCACAGCAACACCACCTACAAGTCATGGACATTGAGCCCACGACTATACCGCAGGGAACGTCTCTATGATACCATAGCTTCACCACATGGGGAGCTCATTTCGTTTGAAGTATCCTGAATCCTCTTCGTTTCGGTCTTATCGGCACAGCATTTCGACCTGGAATTCATGTACAAAGACTTTAACTACTTCTCGACCGACATACAGCCCGGAGACAAATGCTTGGGGATTCTCCATCTTCGCAGCGTGGGCGATTAAGCATTATCTCAGGCCCTGTACAAGGCCTTTATTATAGCCGCGACGGTACTTTCACGATCCGACGAAGCCTAATTCCGGGGTTTTCTAAGTTGGTGGACCTCATGGCACTGCATTTCTTTGCGTCAAGAACAACCACAGTGGGTGTAGAAGGAACTTGGACGCTTTTGGGCGACGTCTGCAGTAAAGCTGTCTGAGTTTACCCTGCACCCATTGTAAACGGTGGCATTGAAGCCTTCGCTATCTGCTGTTTGCAGATCTAATTCACGGTTCACAAACATATCCCTGACTCCGCAACATAGCTTGGTTGCGTTGGGCGGCACGATTTGTATTTGTTCAAACGTGTGTATCTTTTACGTTTTACTCGACCGCTCCTTGTGAAGCGGTCGTTTTGGGTAGCAATTTCGAAAGCTGATGTGTGAAGTCACATCTAGGTATGCGAGCAAGGTTGGCCCGCATACAGACGCGCCTGTCAGGGAAAGCAAGCGCGCACACACCTACGCTCATGCTGGCATGCTCAATAAGGATTTTGGGGGACAGGGCGTGGTACGGTTTGCTTGGGTTTGGAATGATAGGGTGAATGGTGGTGGTACATACGACAGCTTACATTACGTACATATCAGGTGCTTTAAGAGCAACTTTCAGCTGCTGCCCTCCCACGGTGTGATCTTGTAAAGCGAGGCGTGAGTGCATATGTATAAGAAGAAGTCCGCATGTCTTGCTGTCGAAGTCGAGTCCGTCTGTCAAGCCGTGTAGTCGCGCTCGGGCCAACATGACGCAGCTGATCCGATCCACCTCCGTCAACAGCTCCGCAGTCCGACCGACCACGTGGAACGCGTTGTGTACATGCCTGATCGCCGCTTCATTTCGACACCCCACCACTCATCCGAACCCGTCTCTACCGACGTAGACCCCACAACACCGTTGCTGGGTTCAATCGCAAGTTGTCGTTGCATGCGCCCTGCTTTATCCCCGCCCAAACCCCGCCGCTTCGCCTGCGCATGCTCGTAAACACGTATCGCACGATCGCACGGGTGGACTCTTTCACTTGTCGCGGGGATAGGAAGAGGAGGCAACGCTTGAGGAGTGTGATGCACTTGGAATCCAGCCGTCTCGACGACAGCAGGTGTTCGAGAGGCGAGCCGGTCACAAGAGGAGGTCGTGTCTCATAGGAGAATGGGCAGTCTGGTGGGACTACTGATCGGATACATTCTTGGCGGAATAACGTTCCTGCCGCTGCTCGCATGGGCACTGTGGACCTTGGGCACGCGCGATGCATATAATAATCGGAAGGAGGCGAAGCCGAGCGTGCCGGACAAGGAGGCTGATGCAGAGTTCAAGGACTGGGGAGCCGGTCTGGGAGAAGACCTGCTTCGTGAGTTGAAGGCCAAACACGTTCCCGATGTGGCTTCTGGTTATTTCGCTATAGCACAGGAATACGTGCGGGGCGGTATCAACGGCAAGCCGCCGGAACGGACCACTCCTGCAACAGGCGCAGTAACAGCTATGGAAAGCCCGAGCGTATACCAGTCTATGTACCGGAGCATCTTCGATAGGAATAAGACTGCAAGTCCCACCTTCAGTCCATCGCAGGGGAAGAACAGGAAGACACGGAATGTCTTCTACATTGTTCTGAGGTATGCATTGCCCTTCTTCCACCAACATGATATCGCGGGCTAACATCAACAGGCTCGGCCATCTCATGCTATATGACGATTCCGAACAGGTTGAGGTTCGCCACGTGATTTCGCTTGCACACTATTCCGTGTCCATATATGCTGGTGGCGAAAGCATACCCGAGGGAGAGCTGTGGATCAAGCGCAACTGCATTTCTCTCGCACCAAAAGACTCGGCCGGTGGTTCAAAACCGTACTACCTTTTTTCCGACAATTGTTCTGAGAAGGAAGACTTCTACCATGCCATGTTACGCAGCCAAGAGAGCCACGTAGATTCAACGCCAGGCCCGCCACCTCCGCTGAAGTTCAATTCCGCAGATCTGATCAAGCTCGTGCAACAACTTCATGCATCTGAGGAGAATTTTAACACTCGCTGGATCAACGCGCTAATAGGAAGATTGTTCTTGGCAATGTACAAAACCAAGCATATCGAGAACTTCATTTGGACCAAGGTTACCAAGAAGATAGACCGTGTCCAAAAGCCAAGCTTGATCAGCAGCGTAAATGTACAAAAGCTGGACATGGGAACAATGCCGCCATTCATCACTAATCCTAAGCTGAAGGAGTTGACTGTTGACGGTGACTTGACCGTTGAAGCTGATGTTAGCTACAAAGGCAATTTTCGTATCGACATATCCGCAGTGGCAAGAATAGAGCTCGGATCTCGCTTCAAGCCTCGAGAAGTCACCATTGTCCTCGCAACGATCCTGAAAAGCCTAGAAGGCCGCGTGTTGATCCGTATTAAACCTCCGCCCAGTAATAGATTATGGGTCACCTTTGAAGTACCACCCAAGATGGACTTGTCCGTGGAGCCTATTGTAAGTTCGCGGCAAATCACATATGGAGTCATCCTCCGCGCAATCGAAAGCCGGATACGAGAAGTAGTCAATGAAACTCTTGTGCTTCCGAACTGGGATGACATCCCATTCTTCGCTACGGAAACAAACCAGTTTCGAGGCGGCATCTGGAAAGACGAGTTGGCCGAACCACATATGCATCCGGTTGTGAGCGTCGATCAGGCTGCCCCCGACGAGCCGGCCTTGGAAGCAGCCTCGATCTCGAGCACTGTATATACTTCCTCGAGTGACGCAGGCAAGAGCATGTCTAGCCTGGGTTTGAACACTCTTTACAACAGGAGACATGTACAACCAGAATCAAGCGAGGATAACCCAGATATTTCGCCCTTAGTCGAACAGTCCCCGCGTGTCAAACCTCGGTCTATGCGAGCTAGCTCCTACACGCATGCTGGCGCGGTAGATCCCGCAGTCGATACAGATCCGGCTTACTCTCAGAGTATTGAACGAGGAGATCAAAACAATGCCGCTGCATTGATGAAAGACACAGCAGCAAGATCGCCCCCACAATCACCCGCGAACCCTCCACTCCCTCCTCGGCCTCAACGGCGACACTCTCATTCTCCCGACCGCGAGAGGAATATCGAACACAATCAGAGCTTCGATGACATATTGGGTACGCTGCCTGCTCAAGAAACTTCCTCTGGAAGCAGAAGAAACACCAGTCCTGGGAAGAGTACGGAACAGTCAAGCGAAGCTGCCGCCCTACAGAAACGTACCATGCTCAACCAGTCTTTGAACACCGCAACAAATGCAGCCAAGAAATGGCTCGCGTCCCGGCAGAATGCAAATCCAGGTGACGCCGGCACATCGCCCCCGAAAGGAATCGAGGCAACGGAATCATTTGAGATTAAGCACTCACGAAATGGCTCAAAGAACGGGCTTCAGATACCACAGGGACCTATTGGACGGGGCCAACCTTTACCACCCCCCGGGACGCCGCTTCCACACCCGGCAAAAGACAGGAGAGGAACGTGGAGTGCGCAGACTGCTTCTGCGCTGGCGAATTTGGCACGCAAAGTCCCGGTGGGTGCGAAAACACCAACGATGCCGTCAACGCCAGCATCGCCACACGTCACAGACATGCCCATCGAAGCCAAAGAGACCGGTTCGCAAGGCCTCAGCAGGCCTCCCACGAGGAAGTCGGCTTCCGATGAGGCTGTGCCGAGTGCACCACCGCCCGTGCCCAAGCGACGCCAGCGGAAATCGCTCGCAGAAGCGTCGAGCAATGTGTCAAACGAAGAAGAGATGTTTGTGGTCGAAGCACCTCCTTTGGAGCTCAGCGTCCCTACCAGTCCGTTGCCGGTAGGTGACGACGAGCCAATGTTTCCGAGAGCGCACAAAGAGAAGGCTCTCACGGGTCTGAGTCGGAGGAACGAGTGATATACCATCCTACATGAGGCGCCATAGTGGAACATGTACGAAATGTGGATACATTACACTACTCGGTTCGATATACATTACGTGACTGCGCCTATCATAACATTTTATACACAGGCTCCACTCGCTACTCGCCTTGCATTACATCTCCAAATTTCGTCCAACCCTCGTCCACCCATCAAAATCCCACAATCAATAGGTTTGAACTTTAGGAATAGCTGTCCTTGACCCTGCGCTGTGATTCCGTGTCGAGAAAGCTGCCCCGGGACGAACGCGTCGATCGCTTGCGGCTCATCCGGGAGCTTCCAGACGACTCGCGGTCGACGGTTCCACCGATGCAGAATAGGAGTGATGCCAGGAAGTAGCAGAAGAACGACGTCCAGGCAAAAGCCATCAGCTTAGTGCCGATATGCGCATCGAAGCCATTGCTGCGCCATACATTGCGTCCTTGGACCACCCAAGCACTAGTAGGAGATGAGCTTTTGCGTGGGCGCAATGGCACGGTGTGGGTACTACTTACGTCATTAGGGCAGCTCCGAGTGCCTGGAAGAACATGGCGACGAAGGTCGTCAGCGCGCTGAGATATCCACCCAGACGGCTGAAGAGCGCCAGAAGACCCGTGAACAAAGCGATGTGGGCGAAGAAGAAGGCGATGAGGTACCATGCGAACATGAACCGAGACAAGTAGTAGTACTTGTGTGTGCTATTCAAAGTCAGTGGACCGAGATGCGGATTGCTTTGAAACGGTTGTCTCACCCAAGGAAGCTTTCAGGGATGTTGCTCTGCGTGCCAAAATTGCGCGGGGGGTCAAACGGCAGAGCAGGAGTTGGCGATCCGCAGTTCGTGTTGTGGCCGCTGCCGTCAACGCCGCAGATGGCCCAGAAGGTCCATCGCGAAGGGTTGCGTGCGCCGCCAATGCCGTTTGTAGAGGCCTGGAGGAAGTAGAACTGATCCTCGGGAGAGCTGTTCACGCCGCCAGAGAGGATGAGGAACCATTGGAGGAGGAGTCCACCGGCGAGGAGGATCAGGGCTACCAAGCCGAGAATAGGTCCTATACCCGTGAGCAAATGCAGATGTAGACAAGGGGGAGGCGCAACGCACGAGCAACCATGCTAGGCTTAATCAACTGCAGGTAGCAAGTTTGCGATGGCAATCCTACGCTGCGAGGGGTGTCTGTATTTCAGGCAAGCCCGGATGAGAGCGGATCGAATGTGGCATGATGCATCATGGCCTGTTTAAACAAAGCTGGGGTTTGCGTGACGTATTGGAAGATCTACAGATTGAGTGGGCAGATCATGGAACAGGAACAGAAGCTCCGGCAATGCCGCTAGTCGCGATGATGTATGGTTACATCATAGCGGCCCTTCAGGTGGAGAGCACGATCGAGGACCACATTGTGGGAATTGAGTGAGGTCCCGAGTCGCGATGATTGTGCGTGCAGAGGGTCAGATGCACATGTTCGCAATGTTCGTGTATGTATGTGGGAAACTTGTACATAGATCCGCAGTGGAATTGTACCTAATCCTTGCAGCAGGAGCCGAGGCATGGGCCATGTGCAAGGGTGAGGATCTACGCAAGCACACAAGTTTGGCATCCGACAACGACACACTTTGCAACCAGATCACTGTAAAACATGTCTACTGCTGTCTGGCCACCCATCGACAATGGTCAGCTAGCCCGCGAACAGGTGGCTTCGCAGGTATGCCGGATGCTGGGTAGCCGCCGCCAAGAGGCCATCGTTGACTTGCTGTACAGGCCCGCGAGCTGGAGTGGCTGCTGGTGCAGCTGCGCGACACGTTGCAGTCGCTGAAAGCTGGTATCGAGGAATGCGCAGCTCTTCTTGCGCCGTCGGAGAGCGGCTCGACGCTGGTTCTGTCTTCCCTGCGCTCTGAAAGCCTAAAAGGTCTCGTAACGCGTGTTGGAACCCGCATCGTCAAAGGCGTACGCTCCTCAGAGTCTTCTCGATGACTGCAACCTGCTCACTGAGGACTCTAGAATGTGAAGCTCCGACTGGCAAGCCTGCCACCGCCGCGTGGAGCAGCATCGGTTGATCTGGCTATATCATCTGCGCCGCAAGCTCCCACGCTCGTCGTACCCCAGCTGACGGCGATACGCACGGCGATCAACACATGCCTCGACGTTATCGACGTGACCACATGGACCGGCGACGCGACGGATGCCAATTTCGTGGCTGGACAGCTGCGCCTGCTGCACGATCACATTTCGGAGGCCCGACAGGCGCTCAAGGGACACTCAGACAATCAGCCGGCATGGTGGGAGAACCCGCTCGAGGAGCACATCTTCGACCCACCACTCCCTGCCAACGTCTGCTTCCACCTATATGTCTTCGACGCTGCCTTGGTGCTCGAAATCCGCACGCTTGAGGGACACAGTGCCGCCGCTGATGAGGGTTACACTGGCTTCAACCTGCGGGATCGACTGTATGGTGCTCTCGGTGGAGTGCGTCTGCCTGCCCACGACGAGGCCGATCAAGTCTTCAAGTTCCGCCAGCAGGACGTACGCGTGAAAGAGAAGATTCGGGTTGAAGCACAGGATCCAGCGCTCATCTCGGCCATGGCGAAGCTGAACGCGCTCGAACACAACGTGCTGCTGAGCCGCAAGGCTCTGCACATGGTCATGGGCAAGGAAGAGCAGTTGGAATGATGGTAAGACTGTAGTCTCCGGAAATGTTTGGTCTTTGCCTCCTCCGGAAATGTTCGATCTTTGCCTCCTCCTCCGGAAATGCTGGACTTTCGCCCTCTCCACGGCAGGCCTATTTCAATGAATTCCAGCGCGGTAACTGGTCGAATTCGAGATGACTATCTCCCCGCGCGCTATTAGGCTGCAGCGCTTCTGCACCGGTGGGCAAGCTTCTCCTCGGCATCCCACCTGCCCCCCGAAAGTAGTCTAGCGCTATCGATATCGGAACAAAAAAGAACCCTGAGGGGCATCGCGTAATTGAGTCGTCTCCGCGATTGCGCGATCGCAAGCTTAACAAGTTGAGGACTTTCGTCTGGATTTCTTCCTCTTCGACCACCCTTTTGTGATACTTTTCCCGCTGTCTGATCATGGCACCAGCTCTCCTTTCTGCTGTAGACTCAGCATCTCACATACATTTAATAATTGGTTCAAACCCACTCGCCGCTGCGCGATGCACACGCTCCCTCGAAGTTGGCGCCAAACCGATACTACTCGCTCCTGAAGATGCTACATTGCACTACAGCCTGGCCAAGCGCATCGAAGACGGCGAGGTGCAATGGCTAAAACGCGGCTTCCACCAAGACGATCTAACAACTTTGGGGCGCGAAGAAGTGGATCACGTAGTAGACGCGGTATTCGTAACTGCGGGCGGCAAAGGAAACTTGAGTGAGTCTTAGAGCCCTCATGCCTCTGATCCACACTGAACAGTGACGAGGTACACTTATCTCGGATTCATGTCGACGCCTACGAATACCAGTCAACGTCGCCGATGCACCGAACCTGTGTTCATTCACACTCCTGTCCACGTACTCCGACGGCCCCTTGCAAATTGGTGTGACAACCTCTGGTAAAGGATGCAAGCTATCGGCTCGAATTCGTCGAGAAATTGCGTCGTCCCTTCCGGCACATCTTGGCGACGCGGTGGAACGGTTGGGTACAATGCGGCGACGCATCTGGGAAGAAGATCATGCTGCCGAGCTATCAAAGGATCTGGAGGTTGAGGAGGAAGACGCTGGACAATCAGCCACATTCAACAAGCTAGTGACTATCGAAAGCGCCGAAATCGCTCGCGATCGCCGGATGCGCTGGCTCTCACAAATCTGCGAATACTGGCCGCTTCGCCGTCTTGCGACAATCACCGACGCTGACGTTGAGGCCGTGCTGCACGACTACAAGAGCTCGCGTTTGAAGCAGAGAGCCGGTGGTGACTCATCGGTCGCAGCCGCTGGGCGGATTGCGTTGGTGGGCTCTGGCCCTGGACATCCGGATCTCCTCACGCAGGCAGCGCACAAGGCAATACTTTCAGCGGACCTAGTGCTAGCTGATAAGCTGGTTCCGAGTGCTATCTTGGACCTGATTCCTCGCCGCGCAACAGTGCATATTGCGAGAAAGTTCCCCGGCAATGCCGATAAGGCACAAGAAGAGCTGCTAGACTGGGGATTAGAAGGACTCAAATCTGGAAAAGTGGTAGTTCGGATCAAGCAAGGCGATCCATACATTTACGGTCGTGGTGGAGAAGAGTTCATATTCTTCAGATCCCACGGATATACTCCGACCGTCCTTCCTGGCATCACAAGCGCGCTCAGTGCACCACTTTTCGCCAACATTCCGTTGACACATCGTGGCGTGGCCGACCAAGTTTTGATATGCACAGGCACTGGCAGGAAGGGCGCTCCCCTTGTTCCTCCACCATATGTTGAGACACGTACAGTGGTCTTCCTCATGTCCTTGCATCGTCTTTCTGCTTTGGTGGAAACTCTACAGCAGCACGGATACCCGACGGACACGCCCTGTGCTGTATTGGAGCGCGCCAGCTGCCCGGATCAAAGGGTAATAAGGACAAGACTGGAACATGTATGCGCTGCCGTGGAAGAAGAAGGCAGTCGCCCACCTGGCCTGCTCGTTGTGGGAAACGCGTGCAATGTCTTGCAACAGCAAAGCCAAAGGTGGACTGTGGAGGAAGGTTTCAAGGGCTTGGATAGCATTGCCGACAGTTGCATTCCGCTCGCAGAGAAAGCGAGCACATAGAGGCGCGCATAGATACCCCAGTTTATGGCTGAAATATGACCCTGCATATCTGCACGTTCACATGCACCCGCACTCGCCTGGAGCCCCTCATCTCAAATGTGCACAAGCCACGAAACTACCCCGCTAGTTTGGTCACGAATCTGCACCAAGCCCCTCTTCCACTGACTCAACCTTAATACGGCAATTGTGCATGCAGTCTCCGTGATACGCAGCATAACTCGACATGGCTTCATCGACTGTAGTTGAGGTGGACATTCGCGGCTCGCTGCCCAAAGTTGCCTCTGGCAAAGTTCGCGATCTCTTCGCTGTAGACGAGCAGACGCTCCTCTTCATTGCGAGCGACCGAATCTCAGCATACGATGTCGTTATGGAAAATGTACGCCAATTGACACCCCGACATACTTGTCAGCCAAGCTGGAGTACCATTGGTCTTGTACTGATGTACCTTAGGGCATCCCTGGCAAAGGCGCGCTACTCACACAGATGAGGTATGTGATGGATGCGACGGCTATCGATGATGATTGACAATTGCAGTGTCTACTGGTTTCAATATCTCAAAGACCACATTCCGACGCTCCAGACACACTTCATATCATGTTCTCTGCCCAAAAATCTTGAGTCGCTCGACCGACCACTCTACGAGGCCCTTGGACCCCGGAGCATGCAGGTCAAGCGTCTGGAAATTGTTCCCATTGAGTCAATTGTCCGCGGCTACATCACCGGGTCTGCATGGTCTGAGTACAAGAAGTCTGGCACCGTTCACGGCATCACCCTACCCAGCGGCCTAGTGGAGGGCCAGAAGCTGCCTACCCCATTGTGGACCCCGAGCACAAAGGCAGAAGCCGGCGAGAAAGACGAGAATATCAGTCCGCAGCGAGCCAAGTCTATCATTGGCGACGAGAAGGTCGCCGCAGACGTCGAAAGGCTGAGTCTCGAAATTTACCTAGTTGCGGCTGCTCGTGCTGAAGAGGTTGGAATCATTCTTGCGGACACGAAGTTCGAGTTTGGTTTGGATCGGGCCCATGGGAATGCCGTTGTGCTGGTAGATGAGGTCTTGACCCCAGACAGCAGCAGGTTCTGGCCGAAGGACACCTGGGAAGCGCATCTCGGCAAGGCGCAGCCCAGTTTCGACAAACAATTCTTGCGCGACTGGTTGACTTCGAATGGACTCAAGGGCAAGGAAGGAGTTAGTGTCCCAACAGACATCGTGGAGCAGACGGCACAAAAGTACAAGGAGGCATGCGAATTGTTGACGGGTAAGAAGGCGTAGGCGCTGTGAGGAGCGTTCTACATGCCATCCATACTCAGGACTGTGTACTTGAGGACTGGCGCGCAAGTGTCGAGACCGGAAGCCCAAAGATCAGAGTCGGGCCAGGCTTTCGTTAGATGTCCATACGTACAATGTAGATTTCCCATTGTTCTCACGTGCACCCAAAGTTCCCGACGACCAGGGATGCGGGAATACCTACCGTAGGTAGCGGCTTGGCTAGCGCCTGCATTCCAACGACCGTTCATACCTCCCATCCTCCATTCGTCCTTGTATTGCTTTGTACTTGCCTGATTATCGTACAGAATGTCGGGTATTCACTTTACTGCGCTGATCCGTCTACCTTTCGAGCGTGGAGATTTTGTTGATCCGCAACAGGCGAGTTCCCCCGTTCGCAGGCTACGCCGCAGACGTCCGCTTACACCGGCCTAGGCTACTTGGGACGCAACAAAGGATCACGAACTCTGGAGGATCGTTTCCAAATCCGCAAAGACGAAAGATCTAGACTGTAGGTGGCTTGATCATGAAGCTAAGCTGGATGTACTGACTAGACGCAGGGGTCAAGCTGTATGATGTACAACTAATCGTTATTGCCACAACTAATGCATGCAGAGCAACCGAATTCAAAGTACCTCCTACCTTTCTATTGCAACAGGCCGCATGGCTTTACGAGCGACACCTGGACCATGTGCGCGCTCAAATGAAGAAGGTAGGCGGACAGACTGCGCCAGCCTTGTCTAGCACAGACAGCACTCAAGGTAGAGCGAGCGCCGCGACGAACAGGCCTGGAAGTGGCCTTGCAGGAGGTAATGCGCACGCTCGTTTGCAAGACTTATTTGACGTTCTCAGTAGCTTCTAGACCTGCTTCTGTTCTTACCGTGCGACAAAAAGACGATCAAGTAGCCGGAGAGGATGCAAGTACTTCGGGTATGCAATTCTTTTGCCATGTCATGCGTACAGGCTTGCTGATATTATGCAGTTCCTCCAGGGCCCAAGCCATCGTTGTCACGTACCCCTTCTACCAACACCATTACACAATCGAAAGCCTTTGGTCCACACGCGTCGGTCCGCAATTCAAGCTCTCGACCTCGACAGAAGGAGGATCGCCCAAGGACAAGCCATCTAGGAGCCGGTCAAGCCATGTCACAGGAACCTGCGCGAGCTTCTGGCAACAGCTCACCTACTGATCCTGCATCTTCTTCCAGTAGCTCATCCCTCTCGATCTCTGGTCGCGACAATCTCATCACCCGAAGCCAGTTGTTCAAGAGACCGCCTCGCTTCCAGCGAGCACAGCCTCCTAAAGAGCTGCTCACATATGATGAAGACATGGACGAACTCGATGATAGATCTCGGGATGCCAGTGCAGAATATCCATTCGCGCGGCCGAGTGGCCAAGCAAGGGCTACAGGCACTACAAGAGATGGAACTCGTGACAATCCTGCACCCGTTGGACGAGAAGAGAGAGTATCCAGCAGACGCCGTAATGATCGCCTGACGAATACTGATAGGAATTCGGCACCACCAGCACCTGGGCCTGAGACAAGCTCATCGGTGACCAGTTCCGTCAGCGAGACCACAAACCCAGATGCTCGGGGTCCCGAGCCTTCAAGTCGCAACCATCGGACAGGTATGGCGCAGCTTAGCCCGGGGAGGTTGGGAACTAGATCGCGGAAAGAGGGCAGTGAAGGTACACCCAGCATGGGAAGCAGTTTCAGTGATATTGATGGTACGTACACATTTTTCTTCACACATGGACAGTCAGAAGCCATTTCTGCTCACCGTGCCTCTGCCTTCCAACTGGTGCCCCCGCATCTTGCCAACATGTGCCCTCTACAGAAATGGCTCCCACAGGAACTGACCTCGTTTGCGTAGACACCAGCATCAGCCAGTCCGCCCTCGAGGAAGCGCTGCTTAGTAATATCCAGCACGGCCGCATGAGCACCTTGAGCCAGCTGCGGTCGCGTTACCTGTAGCCGTGAATGAATTGACGATATCTCCCTCGGCTAGCTTTCCGCTGCCTGGCTGCGTTGACTGCTTGTTTTGTCTTGGCGTCTGCGCCTTCCTGTTTGGCAAACGAGCTCAGGCCAAACTTTCTCCCGCCCCAACTGACCTGACTCTCTTCTGGAGTTGGCGCTTTTTTCAATTTTGTTCCTTAGACAACCTTGTCGCACGCGAGCGTCACAGGCCACACAGTTCTACAACCGCCTTTGAATTGGAAGATTGCATGCCGATTGACGCCCTCTAGCCATGAGTGCACCAGCTTCTCGTCCGCCGCCCCGCCGCCCGTTTTTCTTAGAGCCATGGTTCCAGGACATGATGAAGCCCGTAATGCCGCCCATACTCGTCTCGGACTTCGAAGACGACCCGCCCATTACCGTTAGGTACATCCAAGGGGACAATGATCTGGACTTCAAGACCGTGTATACCAGCATCATGACTCTATCTCATCATGCCGGTCGCGGTCTGCTTAGAACGAAAAATGAGAGTGATCCAGACCCAGGTGAGTAGCCTCACGGGCTAATCAAAATAACGATGACATACTTATTTTTCAAGTCTTCTACATAAAGAAAAAGTGCGACCCAGAATTTCTCGAAGCCTTCTGGAAGTGCGCTTCCTATCTGTGCGATTATTTCGCCGACTTCCTTGCGTTCGACACCGCCCATATGCAGAGCGTATGGTTTCATCTGCTGGATAAGCTGCAAGAAGCCACGATTCTGCCACACTATTTCTGGATAAGTGGCATGCCGTTCTGCGAACACTCGGAAGACTTTGTACGAGACACCAATAGGCTTTACGTACTCATATCAGGTCTGATTGCTCCTACGAGGGTCGCTCCGCCCTCAAACATCCTTGGTACAGACTACATGAACAAGAACCGTGGAGATGGCGGTGTGTCGGGCCTCAAGGGATGGCAACAATTCCTTTATAAGGATTCTCCGGGCTTTTTCGTGCCCAAGTCCAAGAGGCTGTATCCGATGGCTGCCGAAAACCCCACTAATCACACGGCGTTTGAGGCACACATACCCCGGGGTGGCCTAGCAATTGTCGACAGTCATACCAAAAAGTTAAGGGAGCTCACGGCACAGGTCGCTCAGGTGAGATTGGCGTATAACTTGTATGAGACTTGTTCTGATAAAAGTAGGGAGAATCGAGCACACAAACCGTTGCAATTGCACTCGCCGATTTTGATCAGAAGGTACACTAAACGGTTATTTCGCTCTTCATCTTCGCTCACAATAGTAGGCTCTGAAGCTTGACCGAGTGTCGGCATATACCGCTATCGATGGTCGCCAGGTTATGCTACATCCTGTAAGTTTCGACCCCTATATCGAGGCTACTGCTTACATAAGGAGATGTATCCTGATCCTAAGCTACCTCGAGCACCTCGTCAACATCCTGGACTAGTTGACCCAGGCCTCCAAGACCCGAAACCTGGTCTGGAACGTCTGAACGAGCTGACAGGTAGGTGAAGTTGCATCAAAGGCTGGTTTATACCATACTAATTTGAAAGGAGCGTACAAGGGCAAAGATATCTATGAACACCCTGATGATAATGGGAAATTCCCCATGTTGAGTCTCAGGTATCCCGAAGCTCCACAGAATCAAACACTGCAGTCGAAGATCGACCGTGCTGCATACTCTGATATGCAAACTCCTTAGGTAGAGACTTTTGAGTCGGATCCAGTGCCTCAAATAGCAACCTTGCCATCGTGCAATTTCACTTGTCGAGCTGAAGTTCACATCGCAAGGCTCCTGCCCGTCACTGGCTCGAACAGGTATGAATGCTCTAAGCCAGCTTTTGCTGCAGCGGACGACTTCGTACCGATGAAGGACAAAACTTTTTTTTGGCAAAGATTCCGCTGAACCAAATTGTATACGTCTCAGTTTAATTCTGTAGACGAGGTGGACTGTGCGATGGACGATCACTCAGCTTGGTATGTACTTTCGCAAACAACTGCGTCGGAGTGTGAATCCTTGCAAAATGTTTCGTATGATACTCTAAAAGCCGTAATTTATTGCACCATGTATCAATCTCATAACTGTCCCTATGCACAGCAAGTGCCTCGTACCTTTTGTCACGTGATGTGGCGCCATCCCCGGGAGGTTTCTTTGTTTCCCTTTTGGTGAGACAAAGAAGACAGCCCTAAGAAGCCCCTGAGCTGTCTCTGGGCGGGGAAGTTGTTTTCTTTCAGCCGTGCCGCATATTGATAAAGTACATTGGCCTTTCCGCTCCTGTTCATCTTCCTCCACTTCTCGACGTGTTTTGAGCTGTATGATTACTTTCTTGACGCACTGAATACAATGCTGACGAGCACTGATAGCGCACGCGGAGCCAGAACAGACCTTATACAGCCTCTATAGCGTTATGGGGCTTTCTTGACTTTGTCTCACCACAGGTCCTGCATCTGAACTCCCTTCTAGTAAGATGTTCGCTTTCAATACGTATTTACCCAAATCTAAGTTCAGGTAGTTGTATCATAACAACACCGAAGCAGAAGCGGTAGGTGCAGAAGTCGTTTCGAAGCTTATCGTTGCTCTGAATCGAGAATTGAACGACGATCGCGGCTAGGTGAAAGGTGTCATCCGCGAGAACCAAGCGTGCAGTGTGCGCGATGCGCATTGAACCAAACTTGCGTGAAGGCGATAGCGAGCGACCAATAACCAGCGTTTATCTGGCCGTTTGATCGCAAGTGACGAGGCTGAGCAGGTGAGTGAGAGACGTTTAGGCAACGGTGAGTGCACAGGCCCGAAGTGAATGCCACTGATTTCTGTTTAGCGCAAGCTCTTGGCGCACCTGCCCCCCTCAAAAAGCCGCGCGCTCACTTCAAACTCTCTTCTGCTCCATCTACTTCACTCGCCCACTCTCAGAATCTCAAATTCTTTACAAAGCTTTCTGAGAGCACACTTCTACTATCAAATCTCTCTCTCGCTCACAATGAACTCACTCATACCCTCTCCTCTCTCCGGCACCATGCAATTCGCTCGCCTCTCTTCCGTTGACGAGGCCGCTATCGCAAGCTTCGACGACAATCTCCAGTATTGCAAAATCAGCCTTGCGTCTGTCGATCAAGTTGAGCTCACTGGCAACGTCGACGTGCGCTTCGGCAGCAAACTGGCAGCGAGCTACTTCGCATATCAGCTCAGCCTTGAGTTTGGTCGCAGCGTCGCTGTCTATACCGCCAAAGACGGTATCCATTCGGTTGTGCGGTTCGCGCCTGAGCAAGACTTGGATGCTCCCGCTTTCCCATTGAGCCCAGATCTTTCGTCTTTCACCTTGACCTCCACCGAGACGGAGAAGACTGCAAAGACCAGCCCCGCTGCTTCCAATATCCGTAAAGGCCCTCCTCGTCCAATGAACTGCTGGATGCTGTTCCGCGACACGAGGCACAAGCAGCTCAAGGATCAGTTTCCGCACCTGACTGTCCAACATATATGTAAGTAATTTTCCTGCTCCTGCACTTTTACCAGTCATACACATTCATCGCAGACATGCTAACTCTTAAAAGCGACTCTCTGTTCTGAGGACTGGAAGAAACTTTCGGCAGCCGGGAAGGAAGAGTGGCGAGCGCGTGCCAAAGACGCGAAAGATGAGCACCAGCGCATGTATCCGGACTACAAGTACACTCCTCGCAAGCCCGGTCTGAAGAAGAAGCGCCAGTCCCGAAAAGTTGCACAAGCTGCTATGGCCGCGACTGCCCCAGCAAACATTACCCTGCAAGGCGAGATTCAATCGTCCTCCCCGATGGACGCTTCAACAATGGACTTCACACCAGTCGACGACTTTGGTACTGTCTCTGACGACTTTGGTACTGCCTCTGACGACATGGCGTCCATCATCAACGATAGTCTTTCCGGTGGCGCAGTTCAACAGATCGAGGCCGTTGATGCATCGTCACAACAAGGACCGCCATTCCACGACAACGAGATTGCTAGACAGGACATACTCGACATCGAGTTCGGTTCCAGCATCGACTTTAATTCTCTGGACCTCTTCGGCGATGACGCCTTCGCATTCCGAGCTGGAGCAGACGCGAGCGCCACCTTGCCGCCTTTCTCGTCATACATGTTCTAGAGGCTGCATCTTGGTCTTCGAGCACCCTGTGGCGAATGATCTTTCCGATCTCACCACGGTTTCTGTCTGGAGTTAGGCGGTCTCACTTCACTCAAAGTATTGCATTTTGCGCGATACACCTCTTGTCTATTACATCGGCTCTCTCGGTCTCTTTCACATGACTGCACGTCCATTCTGCATTATTGGCCAACGCACATGGGTCCCATGAATCGAACCATATCCCCAACAACACCATGATATCCAGGCACCTCACGACTACCCCCTCCGACACCAGTACATCAGCATCCCCACAACACACTAGTCCGCGCTTTCACCGGCACTGCCTTGTTCCCTTCTCTCTGCGACATTGGGTTTCGGGGTGAGACGAACAACAACCCTTGGACAGCAGAACCTTCTGGATAACTCGGCTTCCTGGTACGTGCGGATACGGATCAAAATCTGGCTCTCAACGACTTTTTCCTTTTCCTGTTCTTTCTTTTTCTCAAGGTTTCTCGGTTCCTTTCTTGTTCTGGCATCTTTTGCGATTGCGCTGGCTGTGGTCCGGCGTGATACTCTAATACTCATGGATGGGACGGCGGAGGAATGGAAAGATGACGAATGCTTTGCATAGTTGAGTGTGAGTATTGCATGCTTAGTACTTTTCCTCCCTTCTCTCTCCCTCTCTTTCTTTCTCTCTTATTGTCTTTTCGGCGAAGGTGGGAAAAAGTCGCGGTCGTACCACATGGTACTGGTCTTGGTTGCAAAAGCGACGGAACGACTGCAAAGACCGATCAAGGATGGCGAAAGGAAAGGATTTCGGGTTTTTTTTTCAAATGGCGTCTCATGTTTTCGGTTTCGGCACACTCAAGCCCATCATGTACTTAGTCACAGAAATAGTTCATACGAAAATACAAAAACAGGACAAAAACCTTGGGTCGCTCTGCAAGTGATGGGGGTGGTGTAGAGGCGCATGCACGTATCGTGACTTTGGTGTCGCTGAGCATAGCACGGAAATGGCACGGAGAAGACGCAGAGATGTGAAACTGTGGGAGAGAATCGACTGCAGCAGGTCTCCGTGAAGACAATGCCATTGGTATCATGCTAACTCGCTACCTAAACCTCCAAGATCAAGCCCCAGCCCGCCATACCCGCGAAGCCCGCGCCGGCTGCCATCGCATTGTTACTTCTGCGGACTGGGCGCATTCCAATCACTTGCCCATATGAACGTCCCGCACCGCCACTGCGTGCCGCTCTCTTTCTGCCCAGATGGTCCCAACGGCCTGGGTGACAGAGTCAGTGTGCTGCGATAGCATGCGTGAAGACGGGCAGGGAAGGGCACTCACCTTGAGCATGTCCAGAACTGCCTCCCGCAATTGACGCCCGGCTTCTTCGTTGTAAAGCTCTTGCAGGGCTCGTCGTGGCTTTCGCAGCGAGGAGACGGCTTCTTGGAGAAGAGCTTGACCCATGACTCTTTCGAGGCTTCGGGATCGCGGACGGGTGGCGGCGTGGCGGGCGGAGGTAATGAGGAGGGAGATCTGGCTTCTTCTGGGCTTGCAGGCGGGTCCTGCGAAAGCTTTTTGGCGAGCGCATAGTCGCCCGAGGATTCTTCTAGCTTGGGTGTCGCGGGAGAGACTTTGGGGGCAAAGAAGCCTCGAAGGGACTGCTGACCTTTGCCGGAGGACGATCGGGTCTGGGAAGAAGCAGCGGCATTGGCTTTGCTCTTTTTTGTAGGGCTCGCAAGTGGTGCGTCAGAAGCGCGACGTTTCTCGGGCGCATTGAGCGACATCTTCTGGTTGGAGTTGAAGCCATTGACTGTGTGC
This sequence comes from Paraphaeosphaeria minitans, assembly GCA_015832175.1. Lineage (NCBI taxonomy): Eukaryota > Fungi > Ascomycota > Dothideomycetes > Pleosporales > Didymosphaeriaceae > Paraphaeosphaeria > Paraphaeosphaeria minitans. The sequence goes on from WJXW01000006.1 coordinate 1,396,798, forward strand.
GGCACATCGGGGACAATGGCGGGGTTCGATTGACCTGTGGAACCTGCTTGTAGATTAAGCGGGGACTGTAGCGGTAGCGACGGGGCCTTGGAAGGCGCGCGCGCCTTGCTAAACATGTCCTTGATGCTGCGCCGTTTGTCGAACTCGGGTAGAAGCCGACCAGAGAGAGGGCGCAAGTCCTGAGCAGGACTGTACTCCCTCAGTCTCACACCAGCCTTGAAGACGCCCGGCGCGTTCATGAGATCGACCATGTGCACCTGTTCTCCTTCGTGGTCTACGAAGTCCTTGGTAGATGCGTAAACAGGACAATGATCCGATCCCATCAGGCCCTCTTGTATGTTTGCATCCTGGAACCAGTCCTTCATTTCGATGCTGCAGAGCACGTAGTCAATGCGGGAACCAAAGTTGCCAGGTCGAGCGTTGATCTTCTGTTCCCAATGTGAGAACATGCCCTCGCGTTCCGGGTGCATTTCCCGGCAAAGATCCCAAAGGACCGGCTCTTCTCTTCCCTCATCACGGGCTCCGTAAATTCTGCCGTGCGCAAGAAGTTGATTGAAGACGCGCCTGTTCGGGGCGTTCATGTAGTCCTCCCTTGTGATGCCTTCGGACCGCATGCTCTCCTCTGCCTTTGCCGTGTCTATTTCCTCCCTTGATACATTCAGATCTCCTGTGAGGATCACCCTTTTCCCCATCTTCTTGAGATTGCGAATGCGCGTGTCGAGGGCGGTGAGGAAGCCATAGCGGAAGTCGTCGCGGAGGCCGTTGCTGTTGGCCGGACTGTAGACGCCAAAAATGACGAAGGCAGGGAACTCGAGAACCAAACAGCGGCCTTCAGCGTCGAGGGCAGCAGGATCGACGCCCAGTGAGGTGACCTGCGAGGGCGTAGGGTAGCCACCGATGGCGGCGTCTTCTTGCTGGTCTCGGTATGGTGTCGACGAGCCGGGCGGACACAGGACTCCCAGGAGGCCTTCTTCGGCGCGGATGGGGGCGCACACTGCATTACGCGTATAGATAGCGACGCCAGAGTAGCCTGGGACAACAGTCAGCGAAGCACGTGCTGGTAGGCAAGACGCCGGTACCCTTCTTATGCTTGGGCAAGCTGAAGTAGCAATCCCAGCCGGGGACCAGCACCATGTCATCGCCCAGGTCTTTCCGCTGTATCTTCAGCTCTTGCATGACGACAATGTCGGCCTCGAGCAGGTCGAACATGTAGTCGAATGTGCGCTTCTCGCGCCATGGCTGGTAAGCAAAGGGGTTGCGGATGCCGTTCACGTTCCAGGTGGTGATTCGGACCATGGTGCGTGAGACGGACGGGCACGGCGCGAACGCCTCATGGCATCTTTCCTTCTCGTCGTGGAGCGTTCGACACGCACACAGCAGCAACACGACCAGACGTCGGCAGCACGACGTCACGTGCATTGCACTTGGCCCAGGGCGGACAGCTGCCGGCAAACCCGTCAAACCCGCCAAGCTCGCCTGACAACCTCGCTTTCGTCAGTCCAAACCTCACGACACCCCGACTCCAATTGCGCCCCAATTGCGAACACTCTCCACTCCCCGCCACAATGATTGCCCAGCGCACCCTCTTCCGCGCCAGCCAGCGCGTGGCTCCCGTCGCCCGCGCGCCCCTCCGCCGACGCATGTACAGCAGCGAGTCGCCCAAGCAGTTCGCCGGAGCCGAGGACAACGAGTTCAACCGCGAGCGTGCCCGCATTGCCGAGCACGCCGAGGAAAGCGGTAGTAAGTGACGGCCGCCTACGGCAGTGCGACATGCATCGAGTGTGCTGACAACGGGCCGCAGTCTTCTGGTACAAGCTCACCCTCTAGTATGACCCACCCTGCCGCGCGAGCCTACCGACCCCGATTCTAACACCTGCCAGCGTTGCCCTTCCCTGCCTGCTCGTTGCCGGCATCAACGGCAAGATCAGGTGGGATGCCCACTGGGAGCACGTAGCTCACGCACCCCCGAAGGAGGAGAAGCCCGAGTACGCCTACCAGAACATCCGCACCAAGAACTACTTCTGGGGCGACGGCGACAAGGTAAGCACAGCCCTCGTGAAACCGCGCAGTTTGCTCATGCCGGCCAGACCCTGTTCTGGAACGACAAGGTCAACTACCACAAGAAGGAAGAGTAAGCGTTTCTCAACACCTGGTACCACAAAGACGAGTCGGAGCTCTAGAATCTGTCAGAGTACGCAGCTGCAGTCTTGCATCGATGTTGTACATAAGCCAAGATACTTGTATCGCTGGCAATGCATTTCATTTGTCGAGTTCGAACCCCCACCTGGAAGCCATGTCATGCCACGCATATCCGTGAACGTGAATCCATGGCCAGGAGACATGTGCATGCTCCAACGCAACACCCCCTAGTGTACCTCAATGATGTTGCTTGCAATGCGCTCAACACCATGGTCCCAGACCCGATTGTGATCATGCGCCCACTCCTCCGCCAATTCCTCATCACCTCTCAGCCTCGCGATAACTGCCTTCTTCATGAGTTGTTCACATTCCCCTCCGACGTCCTCGGCCTTCTTGAAACCTGTTAGGTTCGTTAGCATTCCGAGAAAGCCAGGGCCGTGTTGCCGCTCAGAACGCCTTACATTCGCGAGCCCTGTCAATGTACAGTTCCGCGCGGCTCACCCGCATTGCTCGCAGGCGCAGACCTGCCGCGGTCGATGCGTCCTCTATACCCGCAAGACCCATGTAAGCATCGCCCATATGTGAGTATAGCGTTCCTGCGGCATGGACATCGCCGTTCTCCAGTGACTACGCTTCTTTTAGTAACCTGGAGATCCCAAGCATAAAACGGCCAGACGAACCTGGGGGATGATGGCGCTCAGCAAACGAGTGGCCGCTTGATAATCTGCATTTGCAATTAGAATATTGGCCAGCAGGCCCACCGCGGTGAACAGGCACGTCTTCAGATGCGCTTTGAATGCCACACTGGCTGCTCTCAGAGCGACAGTGAAGCCTCTCTCAGGACGTCCAAGTCTTCTGCATATGTTTGCTTTGGCAATGAGTAGACAGATGCGTTGCATAACGTCGGCACCTTCTTCCTTGAGTGTGGTAGATAGCTCCTCTACGGCCTCCCACGCTTGCGAGTATAGTCCGCGTGCCACGAGGTAGCCTATGCGCGATTCGGAAAGCAGAAAGGTCAACTCGGGATCGGTTGATGAGTCGGGTTGAAGATAAGAGAAGAGCGCCTCGCAAGCTGTCCAGTCTTTGCTGTTGCACGCGGTCAGTGGAACGAATGAATCGCGTCTGGTATGGGGAAGCACTTACTGACGAATAGCTCTTCTCAGCTTGACTAGCCCGGTGCAAAGGTAGACATACTGGTTGAACTTTAAGGAACGCTGCATGAACTGCTCCGTCGACGCAAGGAGACGAAGGGCTTCATCGTATCGACACCTCTGTAGGACCTTCCAATGGTTAGTCTTCTCTCAATCTTGAGTACCTGAAAGGCCTACCAAGAACGCGCTCCGACCGAGTGCTCTAATACGCTCGTCCAAGGGGCATGCACTTTGACAACAGTCGAGTAGCAGCTGGCAGTTCACCTCTGACAGGCTCGGGTTGCCTAGACGGGAATACAATGCAGATTGGAAGAGCAAATGAGAGCCATGGTTCCCTATGTTTTCCTTGAGGCTCAGGTGCGACGACTGATATAGGAGCTCAAAGGCACGCGAAGCTACATCGCCCTGCATGCATTAGTTGTACGGCCCAAGAAGCGCAGGACCAGCTGCTTACCGAAAGTAAACATAGCTTTGCTTCGTTCAACAAGGTAGCGCTCAGTAAGCTGTACGCCCTCGTTTCTCTGGCTTTGGCCTTCAAGAATGCCAGTCCTTCTTTTTCGGGTCCCAGCATTCCAATATAGCCAGCTCTCTTCATTTGTTTCGGATACGCCTTGCTCATGTGATTCAGCCAGTTAAGACTAAAGTTAAGACAGTGTATGTCTTGATTCTCCCTGGCTGTTGCCACGGTCTCGTTGATGGCAGCAATAGCTTCTCCGAAACATCCGAAGTCAGCCTGAAGGATAGCCATGTGCAACAACGCATACTGGTAGTGTATCCTCTCTCGTGCTTGCATTGCGTGATCAAAGTATCGGTGGAGATTGTCGAAAGCCGAAGAGTAATCGCCTGACTTCCAAGCGTCGAAGAAGAGCACCAGATGCGCTTGCCTGGGAACGTTGTCGGACGATTCAAGGAGTTGTCGTAGTGGAGCCTTCATGTCCTCCGGCACGCGACAGCCAAGCCCTACAATTCGTTAGCGATTGATAGATGTTGTAGAAAGGTATACATGCGTTGGAGTTTGTCGAGTTGAAACTCGAGGATGCGTTCCAGATCATCATGACTGAGTGAAGTAGAAGATGTGTCATCTTCCAACAGGTGGCCGTAGGTAATCTCGAAAAGGCTGTCGTCCTTGCTCAACCCCAAATCTGTTGCCACAATGTCTACGCTAGACGGAGCCATCCCGCTCAGTCGTCTTGCCCACTTGGCGGTGGGTGCCCGGTAAGCGATGAAGGCGCACCATAGATGAACTATATCGTCGAAAGGAAGTCGGGTAAATTCTAGGCGAGCTTGTCGGACAATGGCGCCAAGTGGCGATGTTGGCGACAAGTGCATGCGTTTCGTCTCCTGGGACGGCTCCTCCTTTGGGGGCCCCAGTAGATTGCCCAAGTCATTGAACAGATCAAAAAGAGCATCTATCGAATCCAACTCCCATAGGCATTTCAGGAAGTCGTCCAGAAGCGAGCGTCCTGGCATACTTGATGTATGATTTTTAAGTATTTCCTCGAAGGTCCGAATTGACGGAGGAGCAACATGTTGCTCTACTATATGAGACTTGCGAGCAGCTGATAGAGTCGTTGGGAAGGTATGTGAGAGAACAAAAGAAAGTACTGGGACAGTGGCGGATGACGGGAAGTCGGAGTCGCAGTACAGTTGGACAAGAACCAGAAGGCTGATCTTGGACGCGGTGAGATACCGCGGTTTCGACATCGCGGCGGGGCACGCTATGATGAGCCCACTACTGTGTCGCTTGGTGGTCCCGTTGGTTCAAAAGACCCATGGATGCTGTGCGCATGCCTGTGATGGGCAAGTCGCCGGGTTCGATCTTTTCAATGCTGCTAACGGTGAGCTGTGCAGCTGGATTTTGAGTTCGGGTGTTTGGAGGGCGGTAGGTAGCCACTCTGGGAAGTTCGAACTTCAAAACGCGCCATCATGTGACCGGGCGCTTGCCAGGTGCCCGGCACCCCTCACAAGTTCACGACAATTGAGGAATCAAATGCATTGTCCTTGAATTACAGGGCATGGGGCCCGGTATTACCCGTTGCTACATACAACTTTTACTTTTATACACGACATTGGCACTCCAGCTTATTTCGAGAAGTAATAATCAACTGACGCAGTTCGATTGCGACCTGCAGTATTGTACAATCCTCATCGCAAAAAATTCAAACTATGATGAGCGGTCACCCAAATTCTCCTGTTTAGGCTTCTCTATTTTCTTGAAACCGCCCTGCGAGGAAAGCCCCGTGATGGCACCTGTGACTGACGCCAGAATATCGTCGTCACTTGTAGCATTCGTCGCCCACACCTTGCTTATGCTGAGATCGTACGGCCCTGTTATACGGTCGATCAAAGCGTTTCCTACTGTTCGCACTTTTTGGGTAAGCATTTCCCTCTGCGGTTCCACCACTTGGCCATGGTTTGTGCGCACAAACTCGTTCCATTTGATCAGGATAGTCTCCCATTGACCGGGTGTCTTGGAGTAGAGACGGTGTTGATGAATATCTGTCGGAACAATGGACTCAGTCTGTACATTGACGAAGTACTTGCGGCCATCTGACTTGAATTGAATGGCTAGATAGGCGTACGAGTCCACATCCCACACCGACTTCCCGAAGATGGTAAAGCCACGGTCCAGCGTGCGCCATCCAGCGTAGCCTGTGCGCTGCACTTGCGGTTGGTCTCTGGGAAGCTCGGTAGAGATGGTACCGTGGAAGCGTGCGTGTGCGGGCTCGTTCGCAGTAGCGGCGTGAAAGTCGAGGTTGGCCGCAGAGAAGCCCCCAATGTCTTTGTCGCTCATGCGCTTGCACCGCGCGATGGCATCTTGCGAGTCGAAGATAATCAAAGGGTACGGTTTCGTGGGCGACGACAACCCTTCGAGCTTGAGCGCTGTGAGAATTAGCTTTGCGGGAAGAGCAGCGGGTACATGGAGCGCTCACCGCGATTAGATAATCGCTTGAACTCCTCGAGGCTGCGCCTCATAAACCCAGGTGTTAGGCATCGTGCTGTTGGCCGCATGTTGGTTGTAGTTGTAGGGCTGTGGCGGACATGCGGTAGACTATCTAGAGGCTCGAAGTGGAGACGCGACAACCCATGCGCATGCATGACGCGGAGGACGCTTCCTACGTCGCTAAACCCAATCCGTTCCTAAATTTCTCCCCAATGCTTCCACCATCCGCGCTTCTTTCCTTTGCCTGACATTCGCAGCCTGTTCCCACAGCTACATCGCGTCTCCCCGACGCTACGCTCACCATCCTCCCGGTTGCAACTACCGCGTTCACAAGCGCCACTGCCGTTTCGATGACCCTCGATCATGCGCCGCGCCCTCGGAGCATCCACGACGGCACCCCATTCAAACAGACACTGCTTCCACAATCGCGCGAGACAGGCGAGGTTGCTCCCCAAAAGCAGCCAGATGGCACTCCGGTAGCAGCCGCAGACTCGCCCTTCGCAAAGTCATGGGCGCACTTCATCGCTGGCGGGTGAGACATCCTCCGCAACATGCTTCCACCCAAGCTGCGTACTCACGTCGGGAACAGGCTCGGAGGCATGGCGTCTGCTACCCTGACTGCCCCGCTCGACGTACTCAAAACTCGCCTCCAATCCACGTACTACCAGCAGCACCTCGCGGCAATGCGCACAACCCGTGGTCTGCCTCCTATCGAAACAATGTCCTTTGCGCGTAGCTCCCTTTTGCACATCCGTGAGACAGGAGAAATTCTTTGGCAGGTGCCCAAAGCAGAGGGCTGGCGAGCGCTGTTCAAGGGTCTTGGTCCAAATCTCATTGGTGTTGTCCCTGCCCGCGCGATCAATTTCTACGCATATGGAAATGGCAAACGAATTATTAGCAACCAGATCAACGATGGAAAAGAGTCTGCAATGGTTCATCTCTTCGCGGCTGCATGTTCCGGCATTATTACTGGAACCGCAACCAATCCTATATGGCTCGTCAAAACCAGACTACAACTCGACAAGAACACGCATGCTGACGGACGGAGCCGCCAGTATAAGAATGCACTTGATTGTACAATGCAAACAATTCGGAAAGAGGGGATACGGGGCCTTTACCGCGGCCTTACAGCAAGCTATCTGGGCGTCACGGAGAGCACTCTGCAGTGGATGATGTACGAGCAAATGAAGCTAGCATTGGCGAGACGAGAAGAGAGGGTTGCTGCTAGCGGCCGACCACCAACCACTTGGGACCAGACTGTGTCTTGGACGGGCAAAGTATCAGCAGCTGGCGTTGCCAAGTTCGTCGCTGCTCTGATAACATACCCTCATGAGGTGAGCAATATCTTCGTGCTTCTATTGGAGGAAATGACCAGGGCTGACGTTCTCGCAATTAGGTCGTACGAACTCGATTGCGACAGGCCCCCTTGGAGAACGGGCAGCTGAAGTACACTGGCCTAACTCAGTGCTTCAAGTTAATATGGAAAGAGGAGGGTATGGCGGCACTCTATGGCGGATTAGTCCCTCATATGTTCCGCGTTGTGCCGAGCGCTGCGATCATGTTTGGTACGTATGAGGCTGTGTTGAAGTTCCTTGGAACCAGCAGCAACCTTTAAATGTTTTGTACGTTAGCATGTGCGATTGGGGCATCTTCTTTGGGAACGGCGTTCTAAGAAGGAAGGAGATCATCATACCGGCGTTGATACCTCCCCTTCTCTTCGAATCTGTATATTCATCTTGAGCATTATTGGGGCCACTGTAAGTTACTGTACTAGTACGATTAAATGTAAGACTTGACGGAGGGGTCCACGCATGGGAAGGGCACAAATCTAGAGGAGCAGATAGGTAGCTCTCGCAAAAGTGACATCAAATAAACATCCGTAGTCTGCTGAGTTGATCACTTCACCCTATGAATGCAGCACCAGACCGGAACTAAGAGTACAGTGTGTTGCCCCGTGTAGGTAATGTATAGATGGGTTGACTGTAGTCAGACGTTTAGACCGCTATTGTGATTGCTGTTCCAACTCGGATCATGCTGCCGATTACCTATGCGTTGGTATTTGACCTGAACAGTGGTTGTATACACCACTACACAGCTTCAGACGCTCGAAACATTTGGCTACAAGTATTCTGAAGATGAATGTGCGCTTTATGGAGGCCAAATGCTGGATATTTTGGAAGCCCTGGAGCAGGGACCTCACAGTTGTTTCACGTGATCCATTACGCTTGGCCGATTTCGGATTGTGCGGACTCCTCTCCAACAATTGTTCCCTCTTGCGCTACAAACTACACCATGTCGACACACCTCCCCCTCCGGTCGCTACTGCATCGGCAGTGCCTGGCATTACCAACCTCAAAACGCGCCTTCTCTACCACGCCGACGTTGGAAAGAAATCTCTCTAGCACTCGAAAAGCCCGACAGTCTGATCCCGTCACGATCGCAGTCGCCACGCGTTATCAACGCGGCAAAGCCTCGAGCTCACAGAACGAAGAGCAAATTCGCGATGTACGCAACTTGCCTGACGACATTGGTCTGGTACCCGGTACGCCTGTCGAACAGTTGTTACCCGCGTGCCATAGACTGACGCATAGCAGGTACCTTCGTGCACGCCCCGATGTTCCCGTTAACGCGTTTCTCTCTCAAAAATCGGATTTGGTACGAATGGAAGTGGATCAGGGCACGATTAACATCTTGGTACCAGTACGTCTCGTTCGACGTACAGAAATCATGGAATCGCGAAGTTGACACACGGATAGGTTGCGGCGCTTCCGACAGGAAATCGGTGGCAAACCAAACATGTTCTGGTTCAGTCGCAAAAACCGCCAAATGTTGAGCCAGGACGCCATACTGAAGTACAAGGCACTTTATGAATCGTTTGCGAAGTAAGCCAGCCCACGCCTTGCGGAGACATTCGGCCCGCGTTTGGCTCGAGACATGGCTGACTATGAACAGGGCTGATTTCAAGACGATCTCAGCGTTATGCGCTTCTGGTGTCGCAAAAGAATTCCAGACGCGCCTAGCATCTCGCCCGGCAGGAGTACGGATGCAGTGGGATGTCCAAGGCGAACCGATCTGCAAGATTGTGTCGAACATTGCCATGCCCCTTGAGCTCCCCGGCTACGAGAGCACCGGAGTCCATCAGGTTGTGTTCCGCATCCAAAGTAAACAGACACTCAAGCTCCGTGAATCGGAAGAGCCCCGCAAGAAGAAGGATCAAGACTTTGCATCGACATCATCCGACATCGTCGAATACTTTGTCTTGCAAAAGCAATTTATTCGCGGTAGGGCAAAGGGCTGGAAGGTCTTTGGCTTCACGGACTTTTCTACGCCGAAGTCGATCGAAGAAACGGAAGAATATGCGAGGAAAGTGAACGCATACCAGGCTGCATAATAGACACGGATCAAGTGCGAGAGAGCGCTGGGTCTGTAGGGCATGTTGGTGGTTGGAGTGACAGACACAAGCCATAGGGAGCACTGTTGTACATTTATCACCTTCACGGCATGTAAAACAAACGTTCTGTACGATAGCCCCAAGCACATGTGTATGATGTTCTAAGTAAATATACATTTTGAGATGCAATGTTTTGTGGACACTCGATTGAAACTCTACCTGATGAACCGGATTGCATTACCCAGGGGGTTCAAGGGTACATGTACAGCTTCCAAATGCCGTCAGCCGCCCAAAGATTAGGACGGGGGAGCGGCAGGTGGCGCCTCTGTGCCAGAACCTGTCCCGACTCGAGGGGTAACTGGGGGGAGAAACAAAGGCATGTAACCCTGTTTGTAATGAGTCTCTAAACATGGCCAGGGAATGGTGTATGTTACGACTTACAACGAGCAATGACATGACTGTTTCATGTTAGCTATGATGACTTGCTCTGCTCGAGAGAGAGAACTTACAGCTCATGCCGACAGAGAAGTAGGCTGGGGTAGCAGCTGTCCTTCTCTGGTCAGCGGTCTCCGCTAGCCACGACTGGAGCGCAAAGACGACAGCGACCCATCCGATCATCCTGGAAGACACGCGCTGTTAGAGCTGAATCTTCCTTGTGACCATAGCTGCTCTTACTTGTTGCGGGTGAATATCTGGAGCAGATCGTTAGCAGAGGTAGAGGCATGCTAGACAGACTACGGGCAACATACAGCGGCCATCGGCAACGTCGTCGCCATAGTACTGGACATATCGCCATCTGACTTGTCCTTCGCCGGCCCGGCATAAGGTACAACTGCAATCCGAAGTCAGCGCACGTGACGTCCATCGACCGGTGGACCTCGACTGATAGTAACATAGATCAGGGGTTCGAGATGCGTAGCACCGAGCAGAGAAACGCTGGGTAACGGCAGGGGGCGTACTCAGGTCAATCCGTCGCAAGTCCTTCTTGTGGGACGCCATTGTGATGCAGCGAGCACGGGATGCAAGGCGAGGGTGGGTGGAGGTGGTGATGAAGTGGTGGTCCCACATGCACCAGATCGCGCGCTGGCTGGCGGTGGCTATCTAGTCTACCCTGTCCGCGGACGGCCCAAGTTGGCCGACCTCATTGCCGGCGCCGACTCCGCGACTACCGCCCCATTGCCCTGGAAGTGCCCTGGAATTGCCCTGGAAGCTCCTCCGCTATTCGTGATCGTCTGCGGATTGTTGTTCCCTCCTGCATCGGCCGATTCCGAGTTCCACACACGCACACGCGCACACGCCGAGCCCGTTCGGCTGGCCGCTCCACCCTCTCGCCGTCCGCTGGCCCTTGAACACACCATGAATCCGCTCTCCGTGCGATGACTTCCCGTCTCGCCCAAGGCGCGCAAGACCCCGTGCAACACCGCGGGAATGCGCCTGCGACGTCGTCGGCGCGGCGGGCGGCAGGCCAGTATGGCCAGGAGGCGGCGGTAGGCCACGACCGCGCTGCTGGGGAACCACCACCCAAAGCCAGACCCAAGGGCAAGCCAGGAACCCTCGATGGCATACAGACGACAGCCACCGAGCCCATGCGCCCCCCTCCCAAGGGCAAGCCTCAGCTGTTCTTCAGCGTAGCCGCCCACAGTGGTTTCGAGACCTCAGAGCCCAGTCCGACGACTGCGGCTCTACCCGTGCCTCCGCGGCCCAGCTTGTCCATGCCCGCTGAGACTCTCAATCAGCGTCGTATCTTCCCTGGGGGTAGTGGTGTCAAGGCTGATCCAACGGTGACAAAGGTGGTGATTCAGGAGACACCAGCCTCGGCTGCTGTCCTCCCAGGCGGAAGTGAGTCCTGGACACTATGCCTGCGCGCTGTGCACACTGACATTATGATAGAAGCTGTCGACCTCTTTCCATGGACAGGTAGCCATCCCGAGGATGTGCTCTCCGAGGCGCTGGTCAAGGGTGGGATCAGCAACAAGTCCCAGATCATGAACGAGACGAACACCGCGCGACCCTCCTTATGGGCCAATCTCAAGAACAAGTCTGGCACATTGACACTATCGACTCTTTTTGTTGCTGTCCTTGAAAAACGCCAGTCGTGCAGTCGCCTCGTCGCCCCCAACACCTTCAAGCCACCTCCGCGGTTAACGCTTCGCGACTCTACCCGAGAGAGCTGGCTGCACGATTTGGCAAATCCTGCAGTTGGGCTTCGCAGACTGAGTCGTACCATACCACATGGTATCACTGGTAAAGTCCTCCTCGACCAATGTCTCAACAAGAACATCCCCATCCCTCGAGCCTTGTGGCTGGCGAAGTGCGTCGGGATCAACGAGATGCGGGCTCATAAGAGGAAGGGGCAAGCAGGCACGATCACTTGGGTCCGCGGCTGGACAAGCTCAGTTGAGCAGTTTCTGGACGGTGTCATAGCAACCATTGGACAACAAGACTGGAAGATCCGGATCACGTACGCATTGCAGCTTGCAGCACACCTGTTCAAGGAACACCTCATGGAAGAGGACCATTTCATGGACTGGATACTAAAGAGTCTTGATTCGTGCCCTTCGGAGCGTCTGTTTCTCTGGCTTCTGATCACTTGCATCCCCGACTTTTGGACCAGTCTCATATCTTTCCGCCGTCGCGGCAAACGTTTGACTGAATCGCTTTTGAATCATGCCGGGAAGATTTACAGCTCGAGCGGGGAATCCCGAGAAACATCCGTTCTTGGGCTGCTTGAGAGCATAATCGCCAGGGTCGCTGTCACCAAGTCGGCGTGCCTTTTACTTCCCGATGATTGGGAGAAATGCAAGGAAGTGCTGTACGTCTTCGCGCAGCGTCGAGCACATGCGAAGATCTCTCAAGTCATCCCCGGCTTGGATCAAAGGAACAGGGATATAATGCCTTCTCGGAGCCTTGGATCTTCGGCATCCCAGCGATCCTATCGTGTGTTGTATGAGTTGTTGGACGGCGTAGACTACGAGACCAATATCTCTGTAGACGAGCTGGCCTACGAGTGTATGGAGTTGTTTCCTGACCAGGACCGCCTTATCTCGGCCGTCCTGCAGTGGTCGTCCTCTCTTTATCGGCAAGGCATGCACCGTGTCTATCTCGTCACTCGCTTGCTCCGCAAATGGAGCCATCTCGGTATCGATGTTTCTGAAGGGATTCTAAGATACCTTCCACGTGTGGCTTTGGATCGTAGTAAAGACGCTGAACTTGTCTTCAGAGTCGTGAGCGAATTGGTCCGCTCAAGGACCTTCTCCTTAGCGAGATTTCTCCAGTGGCTCATAGCGACCGGATCGATGGATCCGGGCCAGGATCCCCACGCGGTAGGTTTGCAGGTCTTACACTCACTTGTTGAGACTAACGAGGCGCAGGTAACTGCTTGGCAGCTTCGTCTACTGACCGAGGTTCCACTGAGCGGTCTTTCTGAGCAAGTGTTGAATCTGAGAAGCACGATGCTTCGTGGCTCGGTTTATTCGGTCGACACCGAGAACGATCTCACCTTGAAAACGCAAGACTCCATTCTGCAACAGCTGACAGATTTCACAACCAAAGACCCTAAAGCCCTGCGTAAAATGACTGTTGACATCGGGCATCTCAGTCGAACGATGTGTTTCGAAGTTGCCATCTGGCTACGACGGCAAGTCGCTGCGATGATTGAGACTAGCGATCGGTGCGTATTGCCAAGCGTGTTGTTTTGGCGATGCTGACGATGAGCAGTGCACCTAGGAAAGAAAGCAGCATCTTCATGGCGGGTTCCGTATGCACGATCTCGTCGTCCTGTTTCGAAATCGTACGACATTACCTTGAGCAATTCAAGGACCTGTCCATCCTGGCAGATGTTGTCGGAGTTTCCGCTACTTCATTTGACTCGCACATTCTAGGCGCTTCCGCCGATACGCTGTGTTACCATTTCAAGGCCTTCAAAGCCATCGGCGCATTCAATCCGCTTTCCGAGAAAATAGTCATGAGGTATACTCAGATCCGAGCAATACGCCTTCCCGAAAGGAGCCTGCTGCTTAGCATCAGTGCTTTGTCTCACTTGACGAATGTCGACTCGCAGCTCACGCAGCTGCTAGACTATGATTTAAGTCGCTACGACCAGCGGAACTCTCCCGCCGTGTGTTCGCCTGTCTCGGACACTATGATCGAAAACATCACAGGATCAGATCTCGAAGACGAAATAGAGCGCATACTGTCTAGTGGTAACAGTATGGACCAGCATACGATGAATCGAGTGTTCAAAAAGGTTGTGTACTATCTTGACCAACGCTCCAGTCAAGGTAGCTACCCTTCAGAGAGCCTGTCATCATGGTTTTGCCGCTTGCGAAACTTTGAAGAGAACACCTTCCACGTCATAGTCGTCTCATGGCTGCAGTCGGTCTTGACTGACCACGAATCGCGAATACTGGCTGTCGCTCTGCCTCCGCTTATAGTCTCTGGTTGTCTCTCTTTGTCTCGTTTCGCAGAAATGACAAGGGACTATATGCGACGCCTACAGCCGAACCACCTTGCTGAATCATTTCGCGTTGCGATCAACGGTTTGGATAGAATCCTCCCGGAAGACGAGTTGAGTGATCTACTACCACATTCGTACTTATACCAGTTCCGCACGAAGCAAGTTGCCTTCTGTCAAACACAAGACAGCGGTCTGTTAGACTTGATCAAAGGGGCATTGGAGTTGACTAGTGTCCATCCGGATTTATGCTCTGGACACTCACTGCCCCGTGTGCTGTCCGATGGTCGACTTCTTGGCGTACTTCGACATTTAGCTGCTGTAGACTCTCAGAGCGTCTCGTTTCTACTAGACGTCTCCGCACGTATCACGAGTGGGGTCTCCCAGATCGGTTTCAAGTCTTTGCTTGACCGCATCATGGACCCTCTCAACGCTCTGGGTAAGTAGTTGTGATGGTATCCCATTGGTGTATTCCCAAAACTTACCGATACGCTTAGATCTGTCGCGATTGGGCCATCAAGAGCAAGCCACTGCAATCTTCAGATACGCAGACCAACTTTCGTTGTCTTTCTGTCAGCTAAAACTCCAAGACCTGTTTATATCTGTCTCGACCACCGGACAGTCCATCGAAAGTTTGCCTGTGGCATTTATCAAGTTCTTGAAGTCGAATCTCGAGTTTGACCACTCATATATGTTGGACCTTGTGTCTGGGCTGGACACCAATCTCAAAGACTTGGTAGGCAATGACTTTGCCGTCGATTGAGCAGCAGCTGACCTTGATAGATACGTGGGCACGCGGAAGAGGAAATACTCGCGTTCTCTGCTTTCCTATGCGATGTAAATCTAGATGACAAGGAGGGCAACTGCCTAGACGAGCTGCCCTTTGTCCATCGACTCCTGGACGTCATCTGCGCTACAGCAACCAGCAATGCAAGAGAAGCGCAGTTATCGCTTCTCGTGCCTCTCGTCGAAAGACTCAAAGGGATTGCCGACCTTCTACACCAGATGGATTACCGATTGATGAAACGTGACGAACAAGCAACGATCGATAACAACCTACTGCCCTCTGACCTGTGCTCGTGGTGAGTTGGCATCTAACGTTCTCGGTCTTTGCACTGTCATTAATGCAACACAGGCTCAATGCTTTGCTTCGTCTCGTCGTTTGTCAAAGCCCAGGGCTGATCCTGAAAGCTAATCATCAGCATCAAGCTGCGCTCATGTGGAACCTTCGGAACCTTCTAACTCACCCTCACCTCCAAAACTTTCCATCGACTACTCAATACATCTTCGATGTCTCGGTCTTGCTCTCCGATCACATCTCCGAAGAAGTTCGAAAGAACCTCGTTAGGTCGACGAGCTCGAAGTATCCCTACGATAGTCGATGCGTCTTCATCTTTGGAATAGAGCTTCAAGAGGATGGCTGGCTCGGCCTCACGCGGGCATTGCAACGGACATCGTCCCCTCAGAGACCGACGCCAGCATCCAATCCTGCCCAGCCACATTTGCAGGGCCAGCAGCAATGCGGAGTCGGCGCAGCGCAGTCGCGGCGGCCATCGAATCCACCGCCAAACCAACCCCAGGGGCGCTATCCGCCACAACAGCAGCCCCACATTATGCTCTCACAGCAGCTCCAGCGGATGGGGTCGAATGGGCAAAACAGCTCCGTCTCCCAGCTGCAGCAGATGCAGCAGATGCAGGCGATGGCGCAGCAGCGCCAAAACACCATCAGTCCTCAACTGCAGAGGACGCCCTCGGTGCAAAACCAACCGCCAAAGGCAACCAAGACCGGCGGCGTGAAGCAAGAAAGAGTGGATGCGAAGTCTGTGTCGCACACGCTAAGCCGGTGGGAGGTCCTCCCCGAAAGCGGAAGCAACGCAGGTGGAAGCGGGAACGAGACGGCCATCAGCCTCAGCCTGTTCGGGGCGAGAAAGGCCTAAGTGTGTGTGTGGCGTGGACAGAGGCATCAACCTCGACATCTACGATATGTATGACATGTATTCGGAAGGGGTGGATCGGCATAGCGACGGAGTTTCACGGGCAAGGATGGGACGAAGCCCCGCGGATGGGTGGGCTTGAGACTGGTTTTGGCATTTCTTCTCTCGTGCGTGCCTCGGGTATGGTTGCGGCTAGGGAGCATGTCATGTACGTTGCGGTACGCACGAACGGGTGGAGTTGTGGTACATTGGTGGTCTATGGATGGTGTGAATGAAGCCTATCTACAACAGTTGGGCCGAGTATTGGTGATGCAATTGATGGCGCCATCCGAGCTACCTCGCAGCGCGTTTATATACCGTCGCTCGTACACTACTAACAAAACACGACAAGCAGATGGCAGCCCACATGCTCTCCGGCAGGGGGGGAGGGAGGTGTGGAAACATGTCCAGGCGAGATGCAAAGTCGCCGTCCAGATACGCAAAAATAAAATAAAAATAAAAAATAGCGCTAGCAACGGAAACAGGAGAGACAGAGCTTGTTGCAGAGCGTGAACGTCGTGGCGCATGTTCAAAATCCAACCAATACGTAGTAGGCGCTACACCATCGCAACGCGGGATGCCGAAAGATCAAACAACGCTAACAGGTACAGTCAGATGAAAGGGAGATTTGGTTTGAGAAGGGAGCGTCATCTCGATGCGGGCGAGTGGTCCCGCAAGGGTTCTCTGCCGTCGATGGACGTGGGCTCCGTCGTGATGTGTATGCTGGGCAACCGCTCGAGCGTGGGCAGTTGCGGCGCGCCCAGTAGCTGCGGCGGGCGGGTTGCGACGGGGCTTTCGTATATAGGCGGGTCTTCGTAGGCGGGTGCATCCTCGTTGGGTATGGCGATGCTGGGGGAGAGGTTGGGTGTCGCGACTCTGCTCAGGTTCTGCGAGTGGGGGTTGGAATTTGGGTGCGAGAGGGAGACGACTTCGAAGTCGTCCGAGTTGCTGCGGTGGCTATTTACGGCCTCTGGGAACTCGTATTCTTCGGACGCGCGGCCCGTGGAGACGGATTGCAGAGAAGATGCTGAGAGGCCTCTCTGGTGCATGTTCGAGGTCGCACTGGACAAGCCTCGCTCCCGCCCTCCGGTGCCAAACGACGCGGCGCTATCGAGGAGAGGACGGTTGTCGCTGTCGGTCGAGTTCGCTCGCAGCCTGGTTCCGTCGTGTCTTGCTACACCTAGATCGCCGTACTGCACCGAGGAAACGCGGCGTTCGCGGTTGGCGGTCTGGTGCGTCGCAATGAGCATGGCGCTCACAGACTCTTCGGCCGCCTGTTCCGCCCTTCTCCTGATGCCTGCAAGAGCCTCGTAATCACCACGCTGGCGTGCTTCTCGGCGGGCTTGTCGGCGCTCCTCGCGCTCGCGTGCTTCCTGACGGCGGGCGAGCCGGATTTGGTAGAGGGACTCCATCTCACCCTCCCGACGGGCTTCTTCTTCGTCGACTTCTTCGGGGAACTCGACGACGGTATCAATGCCTCCTCTTTCGCCCTCTCTTCCCAGCACTTGTTCGTTTTCTCGTGGAGCGGGGGCGTATGCGGGGAGGGTCATGACACTGCGGACCGAAGTGTTGCGGTCCACGCCTGCGTTGCTGTTGGTGGTGTTATTCTGGGCCAACGCCTGTCTCTCCGGGTCGTTCGCGGCGGCCACGCTCCCGGTTGCGTCGCGATCGCGGCCCGGCCCGAAACTGCTGTTCCTGCCCGCATCCTGGTCTTGGAGACTGGTAGAGTACTCGTTCCGGTGTGGTCTGGTGCGGAGGTTCTTCCAGGAGAAGAGCGAGGGAAGGCTGTCCCTGGGTTTGCGCGTGGGCACGCCCGAATTGTGGCGTAGTTTGATAGTGAGGATGTAGGTGATGAGGAGGATGACGAAGATTATGATGACGATAATTGCAATCTGTGTCGCCGTCAGTATGCCATAGAATGTGCAGCGGCCAGATGCAGTGTGCGAGGTAGCAGAAAAGGCTGGCGGGATATGGACTCGTACCACCCAGAGACTCTTCTGCGACTTGGTCAGCCGCCGCTGCAACGCGCCTTCGCGCGCGTCTGGCACGGGCAACCACATGTTGCAGTCGTCTTGTTTCTCTTCCAGCCCAAATTTTGCGCCTCACGTCAGGCGGTGGAAACGGAGTGAGGTCGCTCCCGCGTCTCCCCGTCTGCTGGACCCGCAGTCGGAGTCGCAGTCTGAACGTGCCCGGGGTGTTGTACCGTAGGGTTCGTGCCCAGCACCGAAGACGCAGAAGCGCTCGAATCGGCCAGGAGGCGTGTCGGAAAAGTCTCAATCGGCGGGAAGCTATGTACAAAGGCAAAGAATAAGCAGTAGCAGCAGCAGCAGATTGTCGAGCGTCTTCTCCGCAAGCTGGGGCTGAGGCCTTGCACAGGCTGCACTAGAAAGGCGCTTGGGCTCGTATCAATAAGCAGGGATCAGAGCATCAAAGCACATCGGAGCATAAACCGGTAAGTCGCAGTCCTGCACTGCCCTTGCAATCGCTGCCATTGGTGGCTGTGCATCTTGACAGGCCGAAGAATTGGTCAATTGAAGCTGCTCTGGCTGATGACAGTGTTTGAATCTGGTCACATGCACTTGTATCAGTGGACGCTTCTGCAGTGGTTGATGTGGGCACAAGGCGAAGTAGACTACCTAGGTACGATACCTACCTAGGTACCTACCTAGGTACCTACCTACCTACCTACCGTGCCTACTTTGTCGACTTTCATCTAGACTATCCACGCTAAAAAGCCTTTACCTATTACCTACCTACCTACTACTCACCAGCCTCCAACACAGAGCCACCTAGAACTTCTTGTCCAGTTTCTTCAGAAACCCACCAATCCCCTTTTCAAACTTCTCTGCCCTCTTCCCTATGTTGCTCTTCGCTTGCGTTCCTGGTGCAGTGTGATATTTTGTTTGCGCTTCTTGTTCCGTTGGCCTGTATAGTTGCTGATGCATCCCGTATGTCTCTGCGCCTGCTATTTGCGGATGCATCCCATATGCCTCTGCGCCTGCTTGTTGCTGTGGTGACGTGCTGCCATACTGATACTGCGCATACCCACCCGCCGGCGGTGAAGCCATCGGCTGATACTGCTGGGGCCCAAGTCCTGGCGATGGTAGAGGAGACTGGCTGGGCGCACCAGGCGATTGCACGCCGGGTGCGAAGCCAGGAGATCCTGCGTGGTTCGCAAATTGCTGTACAGGACCAGCGGGCGGTGGAGCGAAACTGGGAGGGCTCTGTGGTGGAGGAGGAATAGATTCCACAGTATTCGTTCTTGAGACACCTGGTGGCTGCGGGGGCCCGGAGAATGTCGATGTTCGGGACGGTGGTCCAGGCACGTATGCTCCCGACGTTGACTGCGGCGCGAAGGATGTCTGCAATGGATTGCCATACTGCTGCGCATGATGATGGTCGTTGTATGCTGCCGCGTTGAGGCCGGTACCGTCCGCCGCATCAGGAGGCGGAGGCGTCTTTTCGCGGTGCGCAATGGGTTCGGGAGCTGCTGGAGCGGCAGGGTTGTATGCCATCGGCGCGAAGTTGCCGTGTGCATCTGCTGCTGGAGGGCTTGAGGTGGGGGCCGGAGCAGACGGAGGCCCCGGAAAGGATTGATGGGTGCTCAGATTGAGGCTTGGACTGCGACTTGGGTGTGATATGGCTGCCCGCTCAAGCTTTGCTACCACAGGGTTCATCGCGTCGTTCTTGTATTCAGGTTGCGCTGGTGCTGCTTGAGGGTTTGCTAAGATCTGGAGCTGGTGAGGCTGGACAACTCGTCTCATGGAATCTAGAAACAAGGATGCGTCTTCTGGCGTCCAGAAATATATGTCGACTGTGTGCAGACGGTACATGTATTTGCCATTGTTCTGCGGATCTGGGCAAGGCAGGTGCCATTGCGACACGTCTTGTTGAGGGCTGGACGTCGCGCTTCCATTTTGGCTGCGGAAGGCGTCCACTGAAAGTGTGAAGAGGCATGGGTGCTTGTACGTCTGCTCTATCCGAACAGTGTCGAGGTCTTGTTACGGTCAGCATCCCGTCCCGTAAACGGATGTGCCATCTTCACTTACGTCCGGCAAAGGCATCTTGGTCCGGTGTTCCGGCATGGTTAGCAATCTCTATCCGGCCGGCATGCTGCATAGGATTGTGATAGAGGTAGACATAGCTGCCTTTATCGAAGCGATGGTGCGGGGTCATGTGAGAAGGGGGTGAGAGATAGTAGTGTATGTCTGCGAAGCTATAAGTACAGACGTTAGTCCTTTGTGGATCGAGGCCGACCAAAGCTCTCACAGGGTCAAAAGAGACACTTCTCCTGGTTGTGGAGGCATTTTCTGGTGTTCAAGCCGACTTTGGCCGTGAATAGTTACGGTAGGGAGGTAGGTAGGTAGGTAGGGCAGGTGGCTATGCAAGAAAAGAAGGCAGAGGCATGATATATACCACCAAGACTTGTGGATCGCAATACCCGCAGACAGCCAACGGCCAGGGTGTATGCTATTTTGATCGTGCTCTACGCGCCCTCTTGCGTGGGGTCAGCGCCAATTCCCATGGCATTGGCAATCCATCCAGCTGGTCCAAGCTTCGCTGCCGATCCACTGCAAGGCTGGCGGACCTCCGAGACGACAAATTTGGCCGCGACGAGAAAGACGCACGACAACATCTCGCTGCGCATTGGGGCCCCCGACGAACCTGCACCGCCTGCTCCACGCCGCTTTATCGCGTCTTCCTCGCAAACCCACCGTCGCATCCTCCTCGTATTTGCACCATCGCGGCCCCGCGACTGCCCCCTTGAGGGCTTGAATTCTCCACACCGGCTCTACCATCGAGACTTCATCGTCACAATGTCCCTCGTCAACCTCGCGCACGTGTGCTCGCACCTCCAGAATGCCTCCAAGGCCCGGCTAGGTCTCACGTCGATACCCGTGTCCAAGATGCATGTCAACCTGATGCTCGGGCTCCAACGCGAGGGCTTCATCTCCAGCGTGACCCTCGGCGGCACCACGCCCCCTACGCCCTTCTTGCTGCAGGACCAACTCGACCCGGAAGAGCACGAAGACATGGCGCAGAAACTGGCTGCCGAGCCATGGGCTGCGTACCCGTCGCCCAAGTGGACAGGAGAGCATCTGCTCGGTGGTCGCCAAGTATCGTACAATGTCAAGGTCCCACAGAACCCGGCGCGTCGAAGGCTGTGGCTGGGATTGAAGTACTGGAACAACGAACCTGTGCTCAAGACCATGAAGCTCATCAGCAAGCCTACGCGAC
The DNA here is from genome assembly GCA_015832175.1 of Paraphaeosphaeria minitans. Taxonomy (NCBI): domain Eukaryota; kingdom Fungi; phylum Ascomycota; class Dothideomycetes; order Pleosporales; family Didymosphaeriaceae; genus Paraphaeosphaeria; species Paraphaeosphaeria minitans. The sequence goes on from WJXW01000006.1 coordinate 1,418,087, forward strand.
GGATATGGTTGACGAGCGAGGACCTGGGCCGGATCACAAGGACAAGGGAGTCGGCATACGTAAAGGGCTTGACCCATCCGGGAGAGTGCATGTTCTTGAGCACGGACCGAGGTATATTGGAGGCACGAGAGTGTGTGGAGAGGAAATTGGGTGGCCAGCCGTTGTGCAGAGTGTACTAGAGGTCGAGGTCGAGCATGAGGATGAAGATGAAGATGAGAACCGAGAGGAGAAGAGAGGAGACGATGAGGGCATCACAACGCTCACACCTGTACAAGACAGTTCATTTGGCTCCGAGGAACACATCAAGGTTGCGACATTCGACATGTATTGTATGCAGACTGTCGAGGTAGACCGTCTCTCCACATGTACAGTATGTATGATAAACTTTTACATTCGACATCTAGCCAGCAATCGGACAATTGCCAGCTACCAAACTATCAACGGCTCTACCAAAATTCAGCTTGTCTCGGTGCAGCTTTTTTGGCTTGCACGGCATGTTCAAGGGCGCGGCGGCAAAGTGGCGGCCAAGAACGCCGATGCGCGTGACTTCATCGAGCAACACCCCACCAGTAGGTAACATTTGGCGCAACATACAAACACACAGCTCTGTCACACATCATCAACTTGTAGCCACCATGGGCCAAGGGGGCTCAGCGGAAGCTCCGCACTTGACTCTCGGTACGTCAACCCCCGCGCATTGCATCCTGCATCCTGCATCCTGGCTGAACTCGCCTCATTCCAGGCATACCTACATGCGCCAAGCTGACTTTCGACAGAACAGCTGAACCACAAACTCGCACAACGCTTCGCCCAGAAGTCCTACACGCCCCTCGAGCTCTATTGCTTCAACTCTGTCTTCCGATCGCTCGCCGACACCGAGTCAGGTGTTAAATACTGGAGCGAATCTACGCTATGTCGCTTCCTCGAGCTACCCGACGCTCTCGCGGTTGGCCCCATACTGTTCCAAATGAGCAGTTATCTCGGCGCGTTCCCGTTCCCAAGCCAGGCGCCGGCGATACTCACGTATGAAGCGCTGCTGAAAGTGGTCACGATCCTCACAGAGAGGTATGGCGCGGTGATCAAGAAGAGAAGTAGAGAGATTTGGTTGAGGGAGCTATATCGCAGCCTGGCTGTACACGATAGAGGATTGAAGCAGGACGATGGAGATACCGAAAATAGAGAGAAGGAGACGCAGCCCAGTGCTGGTGGGAGCAAGGGCTTCGCGATCGATGCACCAGAAGAAGGCAGAGAAGACGATGACTATGACGATGACGACGACGAGCTCGTCCTCGCAGCTCTAGATTCCATGGACGCAGATGAAGTGTTCAAGCACGGCGAGCACTCCGATGTGCACCACTCTATCATCCCGACCGACAACTTCTTGAGACTAGTCGAGCTCTTGCTCCTCATTGCCCCTATAGATGCGCAAGAGAGTCTTTCGGCCTTTGCGGGCGAGTTGACGGCCGAGAGGAAGGAGAACCTCAGACGGACAGCCAGTGGCATTCTTGCGTCATTCGGTGTGTCAACAACCCAGCCTGGCATCACCTACCGCACCTTCAACACTGTCATCTCATCCTGCCTCCCACATCTCTTCAACGGCCTAAACCCTCTCTTCGAACACTTTCTCTTCACAAAAGACCTCGACCTCTCCAAGCGCAAACCCGGCTCCTCCAGCCCAACCAGCGAAAAGCACCCCGTAATCCCACCACCGAAGCCCGCCCTCGAACCAGTCCTCCGCGACCCAGGAGACATCCTAACCCCCACCGTCCTGAGCCAACTCTCCTTCTTCCTCAAAGGCAGCGACCTCTTCCGCCGCCTGCGCCCTTTATATAGCGGCAACACCCACGGCTTCAGCATGGGCTCCTTTGAAAAACAAGCCTTCCACTGGCGCGCCCCCACCATCCTGCTCGTCTCCGGGCGCCTCCTTTCCCCAACCCCGTCCTCCACCCGCGAGCGCGCCTTCGCCGACTCGCTCCCCCCGAAACGCTACCCTTCCGCAGCACCGGGATCCTCCTCGTCAGATCAGGTCTACACGTTTGGCGCATACATACCCGCGCAGTGGAAACTCACGCACAAGGGCTGCTTCGGCGACGCCTCCACCCTCCTCTTCCAACTCTCCCCAACGCACGACGTCTTCGCCGCGAGCGCCTACAGCGACGACTACATCTACTTCAACCGCCCGCCCACCTACCCTTCCGGACTCGGCCTCGGCACCCCCGTCCCCCGCCAATCCGCGTCGTCCAGCGCGCACCACAACGCGCTGCTACGCCCCGGCCCCGTCAGCTTGCATCTCGACGACGCGCTCGAGTTTGGCGTCTTCACGCACCTGGCAGAGGGCGGCGGGTCGTTCCATCCGAGCCGGCTGCCTGTGCGCAAGGGCCGGGATTGGCAGGACAGGTTCGAAATCGAGAGTCTGGAGGTGTGGGGGTGTGGTGGGGACGAGGTGGCCGAGGCGCAGAGGAGGGAGTGGGCGTTCCAGGAGAGGGAGGCCGAGGCGCGGCGGAGGATCAATCTGGGGACCGGGGACATCGAGGCGGATAGGGAATTGTTGAAAATGGCGGGGTTGATTGGCCAGGCGCAGAGTGGAGGGAGTGTTTGAGCGAGGGGTTGTGTACGATACTGTGGTTGTGGGATGCGAGGCATCGCGATGCTGCCTGTTCACGGTCAAGAGGCTGAGACATGGTTTTGGATAGGTAATGGGTCGACAAATTGGGAGCTTGGCACCATGCAGGGAGATCGTCATTGATACTACTATCACAGTCATCACATCGTGAAGCAAAGAGAATCTGCCATGACCAAACATGCAGGCATCATACAATACCTGTGCTCGCACTCCGCCGGTGCGTATCCCAAGAAGCCCCCGTCGCCGCTGGTGGAGGGTAGACAGGAGGCACCGGCACCGTCTCCCTCATCGAAGACACGCCGCTCTTCAGCGAGCTTTTGCGAGACCCACTCCCCAGCGAACTCACTTCCGAGCTCTTCCTTGACGTCGCCGCGCTGTACTCCTCCGGAGTAAGTGGACTATCGAGCTCGAACATACCTATGGACCTGCGCGTCAGATCCCAGGTTGTGGGCCGATGCGACGTTTTCCAAACAGTGGCCGGTGGTTGCGGCAAACGGAAGTCCTCGGCCGAGTAGTGCCGGTAGGTGGATGGATCGGCATTGACATCGCGGGAGGCATGCTGGGAGGCTCTTCGTTCGGTGGTCGTGGTGGGTGAGATGTAGATGTGGGAAGCTGTGCGTTGGTGCCGTGGGTGCGCACTGTGTGGTGATGCTGTCGGCCAGATCAGACGTGCTATGATATTTCAGTTCAGTTCAGGCAACTTACCCTCGGCTACAACTGAAACACGTACAAGTTGCTTCTGGCCCATCTCTCCCGCGTCTCCGGGCTCTGATGACCGGCGCTCAAAGGTGCGTTTGTGGTGTCGGCGGGACTTTTGTGTATGGATCCAGAAGAAGACAATGATGCCAGCAAGTAGGAGGAAGACCAGGCCTCCAGCTGCTGCACCTGCAATGGAGGCAATATTAGGACGGCCGGAAGGTGCAGCTGTCGCAGTTGCGGATGGGGACGCCGAAGATTCTTTTGGTAAGGTGCTCGGTGTTATTGTTGCTTCAACGCTGTCTGTCGTAGTTGGACTGGACGAGGCTGCATCGTTCGTCTCATGTTCCCGCTTACCAATATATACAAGCCTGTAGCCTCTTTTCCAAGGAGTCGTGGAAGTAGCAGCTCGGAAGTTGTTCTCAAAGCATCCGTCATAGCAAGGACTAGACTTGGGCCGAGAGCCGCGCGCATACAAGTCGCCCCCGGACGGACGAGCAAGGGATAAGGTACGCTTTGACCAGCGAAGGGACATACTGATCTACTCTGGAATCCAGGTCGTCGGGTTAGAGGTCACCCAAGCAAGACCACCGTGACATGGGCTCCCCGACCTTTTTAAACATCACCATCGTTCAGCCTCGAAACCAACACGCGCCTATCACGTCGTTTGAGGTCAGCTCCTGGCCTAAAGGTTCGCGCGCTCTGCCTTAGTGAGTAAACGAAGCATTCGTTCCAACAACTCTGAGGCGCGCATGGCGCATGGGGCTGGGGCCAGCTGCGGATCGCCTACGCGAATGGTGCGTCTCGAGGGCGCTATGCTGTATTTTTGTGGGCTGACTGATTTGCCCCGCAAACTGTAGAATATAGATTCGTCAGATGCTTCGAGTTTATTCGCGAGGTCTTGTCACCCCGCTGAGGTTGAGGGCCGGATATGCGAGCACGCCTGAGCAGTTTTGCCAGACCCAGTTTAGCGCGCTCGAAGTCCGTTGTGAATTGGCTTTGGAGGCTGAGTACGAAGACGATGTGGAGATGAACACATCGTGATCGTGGTGTTTTCCAATGTTGAACTGCAGGACTTTCGATGTATTGTCGCGTGAAAGGTAATTCCGAAGCGTAAGCTATATGTCGCCCCAAGATCAGAAGGGCCAGCGAACTGTTGTGCAACCTTCAAGCGACTTGTAGGTAGAGTCTTGCTACATCGATCCTCAATCATTATTAGGAAACCATGTGTCGATCAGGCCCAGAAACCAAATCGAATAAGCGACGCGTTAAGAAACGCTAAAGAGTGTGAGTTGTAGACATTCTGTAACGTAGGCGCGATCCCTTCATTTCTCGGGTGGGGGCTGTGAATTGGGCTGACTTTGACGTGGCACGTAAGCGGCTCTGCTCGTCTCGCCATTCGGCCGGGTCACGGCACCAGGCCGACAACGCTCGACGTGAGTCAATAGCTCTGCGGAAAAGATTGAGAGAAAGGATCCGATGAGATGAGTGCCAGGTGACGTTGAGATGGACGCAGAGGGCAGACAGAAGAACGCTAACTGCCACACTAGACGGAATCGACGACCAGCCCTACATCGTCACTGCCGGTCCACAGCCTGAATAAAAAGTTGGGGAAGGCAATTGCAGCTGTTTTTGTCCATGCAGGATGTAGGTACGTGATCTAATGTCAAGGTTGCGAACGCTCAGCCTCCACATCACGCTATAATCGCTCTCACCTCTTGCGAGACGAACTGCCACTTCCTCCTGTAAAGGCCTCTAATGAGTTCGTTTAGGGGGCCGTGAACAACCATCACCAGACAATGACGCCCTTCAGCTCTGACTGCAGGCCGCACCCCACGGATCGTAACCTGGCGACAGCTGCATGTGTCTTTCCTGATGCTTTCCAGGTCCGTTCTCCAGCGCATGTCCAGTCTTCCACGTCAGCGCTCGACACGCCTCAGCACTCATCTTGATGTCGCCCAGCTTGTCGGCCGCGGACGCTGCATTTGGTGGGGGAGAGGTGGAAACCTAGGGGCATCGTGGAGGGATTCGGGGAGCGTCGAGGGTTGGAGGGTGCCATGATGGGGAGAAATATTTACATTTATGCGCGCAGCCTTGACTCTAGCGCTCTGTTTTAATGAAACTTGCAAAGGGTTTACCTACGAGGGCCAAGCTGCGGGATGCATAGTACAAGTCGCAAAGCAATCCTCACACGCTCCATCACCAGCCTCGTTCGTTACCTCTCAGCTTCTTAGAACGTTCTACTACCATTCTGGGCACCTACCCTGTAATCTTTCCACTCTAAACCCTACCCAACGTTGAGAAGAAGCCGGATTCGAAGTCCAAGGTCCCGCTTCAAGGCTGTCATCGCACCACCACGCCCTGCACTAGCAAAAGACATTCCACACCTTCTTCCATCTGGGCCACTGCGCCTGCTCCGCCCTCTCTTGCGCCAGCAACGCCGGCAGATCCATCTCCCTTCGCCCCGACGTAATGTCGATCTCGTCGATCCTCTTGAACTTAGTCTTCTTCACAACCTTGAAGACGACATAGCACGCAATGACGATGGGCGCCGCGAGATACGCCTGGAACCAGTTCTCCACCAACGCGGCGGTCGTCATCTCCGCGTACCCAACAGGCGCAAAGCCAGTCCAGAACTGCGCTATCAAGACAAGCCCGTTAAAGATGAGACCGGCCCAAGAGCCCCAGACCGTGGCTTGCGACTTGAAGGCCAGCTCGTCAAGCGTGTGGCCGTGGTGCTTCCACGCCTGACGGAAGCGGATGTGGCACAGGCAGATGGACGCCCAGTTGAAGATGCCAGAGAGACCAGAAATCGCCATCATCCACGCAAAGGCCTTGTCGCTGGTGTCGGAGCCGGCAGCCACGATGTAGCTGACGAAGCCGAAACAGGAGCAGAAGATGATAGCGACGAGAGGCCGGCCGGAGCGGTCGATGTAGCCAAATATCTTGGGGGCTTGGCCGCGGTCGGCGAGGGCGGCGATGGTGCGTGAGGCGCCGTAGATGGAGGAGTTGCCGACGGAGAGGACGGCGATAAGGATGACGACGTTCATAATGGAGGGGACGACGTTGATACCCGCGTTGCGCACGGCGATGACGAAGGGGGATGCGTTGGCGTTGGTGCTGGCGCCAAGGAGCTTGTCGTCGGTGTAGGGTACTAGGCATCCGACGATGGTCAGTGACACCATGTAGAACTGATGCGGTAAGCTTGTGTCTGACAGTGAGGGGGGTTTTGTGGGAGCCCTCGTACCAGCGTAATTCTCCAGAACACCTGCTTCACAGCCTTGGGTAGGGCCTTGCGTGGATTCTCCGTCTCAGCGGCGCAGAGCCCGACCAGTTCGATCCCCTGGAAAGAGAAGGCAGCCGTCACAAAGACTGAGCAAAGTCCCTTGAAGCCGTTGTTGAAAGCTCCGGGATTGTACCTGGGATGGTAAGCAACCGCACCATGGAAGTAAGCTTCCACTTCATCTTACCAGTACTTTGCTCCTATATACGCATTACCACCCGGGACACCGCCCGTGTCGATGATGATACCGAGGATGATGAAGCCTACGACGGCGGTGACCTTGATGATCGAGAAGACAAACTCTGCTTCTCCGTAACCCTTTACTCCGAACATGTTGATGGAGATGATGACGACGAGGAAGATTGTGACCCATGCGGCAGGGTTGGTCTCCCTTGCACCGCTCCAGAACTGGAGTGTGATGGAAGCAGCGACGATCTCCAGAGGGAGTGTCACGAGCCAGGAGAGGGCGTAGCTATCAGAGATTAGTTCAAGACTTAAGAGCACAAATACAGGTTCAGCAGACATACTTCCAAGCCATGGCAAAACCCCAGGCTGGATCCAAGAAGCGGGAGGCGTAGACTGCGAAGGATCCGGCGACTGGGAACGCAACCGCAAGTTCGCCCAAAGCTTGGATGGTGCAGAACAGCATCATGCCGATGAGTCCGTAAGCCAGAATCAGAGACGCGGGACCGCCGGACGACAGAGCAGAACCGGAGCCGACGAAGAGACCAGTACCTGAGACGAACCATCAGTCCTCCTCTTCAACACTCTGTAGATGCGATACATACCGATAGAACCGCCGATAGCAATCATCTGCAGATGGCGGTCCTTGAGCTTCATGCTCAGCGCTGGCTCGGCCGGCTGGTCGGGGAGCGGTCGACCCTCATCGTCCAGGGCCTCGGTGACGACGCGGGCATTCGGATTCCTCTTGAAGCTGTCCCTGAAGTTCTCCCACTTGGACCCGGACTTGGCCTCGCTCTCGCCGTAGCCATGGTGCGCTCCCGAGCCCACCGAGGGCGAGATGTAGCCCTTTTCTTGCCCGCCTTCGAGGTCGACGTCGGCCCCTTGCATCTTGACTAGCTAAGATGGCAGCTGTGTATGTTGATCAAGAGAGGAGGTGCAAGACAGACGCACGGAATCCCGGGAGCAATGTATATGACGTTTCCAGAGCAAGGTAGCACAGTCGGGACCGCATGCAGACGCGGCAGATAAGGGCACAGCGTAGTCCGGTTTAAATAACGCGGCTTCACTTCGCACCCAGGAAGGTAGGTAGATAGATAGCGGTGCACGCTCACTGGCGGCTACCCGGTTGACTCGCGGCTCCATTTTTATAGAGGGTTGTCCCTCCGGACCGTCGAGGGGAAAGCGCTGCAGCCGGGAAAGGCGACGATCGCGTGCGGTTTGGGCCTACCCTTATCAAAGGCATGCAGCATGCAGCATGCAGCAAGCAGTCGCGCGATGGAGCGCCCACAGGCAGTCGGGTTGTCGATGGAGCATCCACAGGCAGTCGATGGAACATTCTCCCAGCGGACGCAAGGCGAAGTGGGGAACGCGATTGGCGCGCGCTGCCGTTCCTCCCCACACGCAGATATCAAGCTTTGACCAAGCACGCACAAGCTTCGCCTCTCCCGCCCCGTGGATGATAAGCAAGCGTCTGAATTGCCTCAAGTCCTCGGTGACCCCGGAGCAAAAGAGCACGCAACTAACTAAATGTGCTTGGAGGGACCGAGCCTCCCTGCGAGCCTCCCGACGTTTCCATCCGACGTTGCATGGTTCGGAGAGCATGCAACGTGGATCCGCGCGGCAGTCCCTCACTTGCCCTCCCATTCGTCAGAGCTGGAGGCATCTCTGTAGACTACGTTTCTTGAACAGGGGCAGGAAAGAGAGAGACATCTCTGTAGACTTGTTTCCCGTACCTACAGAGGCAGGATAAGAGAGGGGCATCTTTGAACACTCATTTCTCGTACAGAGGCAGCATAAGACAGAGACATCTCTGAACACTCGTTCCTCGTACAGAGGCAACATAAGACAGAGACATTTCTGAACTCTCGTTCCTCGTACAGAGGCAGCATAAGATAGAGACATCTTTGAACACTCGTTACCCCTAGAGAGGCAGCATAAGACAGAGACAAGTCCGAACACTCGTTCCTCGTACAGAGGCAGCATAAAACAGAGGCATCTTTGAACACTCGTTCCTGGGACAGAGGCATGATAAGGCAAATTGCCAAGTTGCGAGTCCGGCTTGGCCTCGTCCAAAACACCCATGCGATCGTCCCTTTGCCCCCCCTGCTGAAACACAACATCCCCTGCACCATTATCTGCGGTCCGACCGGTCCGAGAATCATCCCCATTCTTGGCTTGGGCAACATCCGTGGTCCCCGCACCCGACTAAAGGTTACTTTCGCTGTTTGGGCAACATCAGTAGGCAGTCTACACCCGACTAAAGCTTACTTTCGCTGTATGAAGGGTATCCTCAGACTCGTCCATGGGCCAATAGTATTCTGCAAAAGGGTATAATCTACTGCATCAAAGCTCCTAAAGCCCAAAGCCCTACATACCATAGTCCTTCGCCGTACACAAAGAGTACCAATAGCTTCAAGCACTAGACAGCCTCCACCACGCTGTCCGAACCCATCCGAGACATCCTCATCTTGTCTACGGTCGCCATGTGAACTGATTGAACCGTGAACGTGTCCGCTTCTGGCAACGACCTCGGGGCCATGAGCTCAACTGGTTCTCCCACGCCCGAATCGCTTCAGTGTATTGCCTCTGCTGATGAGGAGACGCTGCGCTCGCACACGGTCCCGACGATTCGCTTGATCCAAGCCTCGGGCTTTCAAACTCCCACGTCTCCCTACGCAAAGGTTACCACCATGACCCGGAGACTAGCAGCGACGAAGATCAAGGTGCACTTAATCTTCATCAAATATCTGCAGAACATTCTCCAGTATCGTGATGATGACGCGAGCTTGAAGCCCAGCGTCTGCCATGTTGTTTCCTTGATGCGGGCCCATGATGGACGGCCTGGAAGCGTTAGACGATGCCTGAAAGACGCCTGTGTACAAACTTACGCCCAACAGATACCGAGGTTCGCAGTGCTCATGCGATTGACCTCGGACGACTGCTCTACACGGCGCAGATGCAGCATGATCGCTCGGAGTGTAGCGTAGTTGGGATCCGGGAGTGCGTTGATCAGCGCATGCATCGAGTCCCGCCGCATCGTGTCGTCGTCGATGCGTGCTGCATCAATGAACTTGGCGTAAAAGTCCCGCGTCAACAGAGCGTCGGGAAGCTCGCGGAAGAACTGTTTCAACAGACCAGCAACGCTATTGACGTCGTGTTGAAAAGCCTCGGGGTTGCGGAAGTCGACTTGGGTTGCATCTGTCGCCTGTTAGCCACAGTTCCGAGCCTTGGCATGGCGACCATACCACTATCAAAGAGACTTTTCATGTGCTGAATATGAGACGAAGTCCCGGGAATGCGATAGATCCCTTCAACTTCCAGACCGTACAAATCAACAGCCTGGATGCACTGATATACGACCAGAGGTACTGGCGAACCATCTCTGGCAAACAAGTTGTCCAAAGTAACTCCGAATACTGGATTGGTGGGAGGGCTGGCAGGGCTGTGCAAAACTCCACTCGACTGTTGTGCCCCCACTTGGCCAGCAGGACCTCGGGGATAGTCGGATTGCGCATAAGGATTTTGCGCAACGGGAGAGTATGGCGCAGTGTTTGATTGTAGATGCGGCTGCTGTAGCTGCGGAAGCGGTTGCTGGTAACCCGCATTGTAGGGTTGATAATTTGATTGTTGAGCAGGCCCCGTGGGGTAAGGGGCCTCATGTTGCGCCGGCGACGAGACTGATTCATTATGGGCCAGACCAAACGTAGGTGGGGGCTGAATTTGCAGCGATGTCCGGCGGTCTCCACCGACGGCAGGAGGTGGAGTAGGCTGAGCTGTCTTGGAGGCCTGCGTGGGATGCTTGATGTATTGCAAGTCGGTTCGCACGGATGGTACCTTGGAGGCGTGCTTCAAGATGTAGTCGTCGAAGTCTCGATCGTTGTTGATTTGGTACATGAGCTGGTTGATGCTTGGGGGTGGTTGAGACGTGCTGCCCTTGAGAGGTTGAGGGCTGACCACCTGACCATTGTTCACAACAAGCTTCTCGTTGAAAGAAGCGTACTTTTGCATTTCCATGGTCAGAGCGGCGTCGACCTCCTTGATCAAATCGACCATGGCAGCGACCGCCTGAGGGCGTGTAGTAGACACTAGTTCTTTGCGGTACGACTGCGCAGTCTGAACTTTGGTCAGGTAGTCTTGGTCTGCAGCCTGAACCTTGCGGTGCAGGTCCTCCTCGTGCTGGGCAGCCGACTTGGGGCCCTTGAGCCCGAACTTCCTGCCAGCGCCAGTGTCGCCCGTCTTGACACGGTCCAAGTCTTCCGACAGCTGGTCGTACTTGGCCTTGGCCTTTTCCACCAGCCTCTCGGCATCCTGGACCTTTGCCTCGGCGGCCAGACCCTGCTGCTTCCAGGTCTTCCGGCTGGCGTCCATCTTGTTGGCCAGCTGCAACAGGTTCTCGTGCATGGCGTGGAGCGCGAGACCAAACTGCGTGCCATTGTCGCCGATGCGCTCGTTGGCGTGCATGACCAGCTCGAACTGCGTCTGGTAGCTCTCGTGGCGGCCGTCGGGCTTGCGGATGCTGTCGAGGGTCGAGCGGCTGAGCTTCTTGAGGGCGTTTGCGTGTTCCTCCTCCATGGCGCCGCGGCGCTTCAGAAAGCTTGCAAAGTCCTGCCATGTCAGTGTGTGGATGCACAGGTTGGGCAGCAGCGCCTACCCGAGCGCTGGCGATGCTCGCCTTGAGGCGGCTGAGCAGCGTGTTGACACCAATATCCGAGTGCAACACATGGTGGACCCTTTGCTGTAGCTGCGCATCTGGGGCGTCCTGCTTGGGTTCCTGCACATGGGCGACAGGCGCAGGCGTCACCGTCTCGACCGGCGATACAGAAGCATTCTCGGCATTGCCATTGACATCGTGCAAGGCAGACGATGTACCGAAGTCTGGATTGAAGCTGTCAGTGCTCTCCACGGGGGGTAGCGAGGGTGGGGCTGCCATGGTGGTTCGTGGTGTTGACAGTCAAGGCGGGCAAGCCATGCCGTGGTAGACCATCTTGGTCGGGGCGCAGCACTAGACGCGCGGATGCGCTTGCTGGCCTGACGTAGCTTCGACTCCACTCAGGCCCCCGCCATTCCCGCCAGCCCATGCGAACGCCTGTGCTTGACACTTTGACGTCGCCTGCAACACGAGACACCACCACCGCCACCCACAATGGCATCCCCCAATGGCCTGCCTGACGAGGTCACCGTCTGTCTGCAGAACGCCCGCTTTGTATGTTCCTTGCCATGCATCGTTATCCTACTTATTGACCTCTCGCAGCTCCATCTCGCGACCTCAGCCAACAATGTCCCGCACATCTCCCTCATGAACTACACCTACCTCCCCTCGACGCCCTACTCGCCGCATCCCACCATAATCATGACCACCCCGCCCTCATCCCAGAAGACCCACAACCTAGGGTCCAATCCGCTCGTCTCATTACTCGGTACCCAACCCCACTGCAAGACATCCTTCGCGCCTCTCTTCATTCCACACCCCCCGAAACTTGAGCTCTCTGGATATTATACCAAGAAGCCCTCTATACATGCCCTCATCTCTAACTACGCTAACACCCCCCTCCACAGTCCACGATTGGGTGTCCCACCGCCCGCCCACCCTCGACGCGCGCAACCGCTCTCCCTCTCCTTCGCGCCCCAACCCGCGCTCCGGCTCCCTCGCCGAGCTCCTCCTCGGCATGAACACCGCCTCCCTCAGCAGAATCAGCACCACCATCAACGGCCTCGCAACCATATTACCCAGCGGCTCCGAGGAGGAGGCCTGGTACAAGGCCCAGCATCTCGCCAACAACACCTTTGGCTCCAGCGAGGATTCCTACTCGAGCTCGCCCGTGGGTGGGCTGTGGGGTGGAGGCGGGCTGGAGAGGCAGCAGCAGGATGAGGACATGGTCGAGGGTGATGGCGGGACGAGGTGCTATGTCGAGGGCGAGGAGGTCAGCGTTGTGGTGGTGCGGATAAGGGATGGGAGGATAGCGGATTGGAAGGGGCAGGTTAGGGATTGGGTAGTTGGGGATGTGGGCGAATCTGGTTTGGCGAATGGCGTTTGAGCCACGGAAAGCTGTACGATGCCCACACATGCATGCTTGAGGGATGTACGAAGATTATGCAGAACATGGAAAGCTGTATTCTGAAAGCCAGATTACTCTCACGTGGGAAACTCTGATCGGAATACTGTGGTATAATTGTGCCGCCCGAGCTCGAAGCTATTACTCAAACGCCAAACGCTCGTTCCATCTCTGTCTCTGTGACATAGAGCAGGACCTATACCCATGTGTCCGACAGCGCAGATAAAAAAGCCGGCAATTTTACATGAAGCTGCACCAAAACCGAAGACAGTGCTATCCATAGCCTCTCCTCGCCGACTGACTCTCCGTTCGCTGATGGTAAAGTCGGCAAACCCCCTACCTTTTCCTCTTCTTCTTCCCCTTCTCCTCCTCCTCGTCGGCAAGCCCGCTCTCACGGTCCTTCCGTGCCGCCTTCTTCTCGAGCTCATCCCAGTCCTCTCCCTCGGAGAACTCGTCCTCCGAGCCCTCGTCGGTCATCTCGTTCGACGCATTCTCATCGAAGTCGCTCTCGTCCTCGCTGCTCTCGTCGCTCTGCGCCAGCTCGCTCTCCGACACCTCGAACGCGCTCTCCTCTTCCTCTTCCTCGGCGTCTTCGTCGTCGGATTCCGTCGAAAGGAACGACCACCCGCCGTCGACGAAGAACTGGTGCGGGTCGCTGGTCACCGTCTTCATGATGGTGGCCCAGTTGAGGTTGAGCGGGCCCTCGGAGAAGGGGATGTCGACCGAGTCGAGCCAGTCCTTGACCGGGTCGAGAGACTCCACGGGGATGGTGTTGATGTGCGCGGGAGTGCGGTTGTAGTCTTTAAAGACGACAACCATGTCGAAATTCCTGAGACCAAACTGCACGCGTTCGAGATGCACGATTTCGATCTCGCTGAGCGTGAGGCAGGTGAAGGGGGGCTCCGTCAGCTGCACAAGGCAGTCGGTGGTAGGCTGTATGAGCACGGAGGATCGCGAGGGTACACCGTTGAATCCAAGCTCGCGGTATGGTATGTCGACGCTGACATTCTCGTTGCGTGCCGCCTCGGCAATCTTCTCCGCAAAGTTCTTGAATTCCTTGTCAAGAGCCGCACGTTGCCTTCGCTCCGCTTGCTCCTGTTCGAACTCTTCTTCGTCGCCGTAACCTTTGTGCTTGCGCTTCGCGCGGGCACCCGTCTCATCGAATTGGATATCCGTGGCATCGCGGACGAACTGGACATCCTTGGCCTTCTTCTTGCCGACCATGATGGGGTTCTTAAGGTGCACATGGATAATGACAATGAGTTCGTGTTGCGACGGCTGGAAGAAGAGATGTTTGACGTTGGCGAAAAGAACGTCGATTTTGACGCCGCCAGCGCCGTGAGCATACCGGAGACCGTTTTGGTGGATTTCGACAGATCCTGGAATACGCTTGCCGTCGAGGGCGGGGCGAAGGTAGATCATGTCGAGGACGAAGGGTTTCCGGTCTGTACAAGTCAGTAGGGAAGGTGAGCACAAGTGAGTGAAACATACTCTTGATAGGCACAAGCTTGTCCTGCTCCACGACATCTTCCATCTGCTTCTTCTCCTGCTCTCGGCGGACAACGTCCTTCTTGAGCTCGGTAATGTCCTTGGTAATCTGCTCAATGCGCTCGATGTCATGCGAGCGGAAAGTCAGACTGCGAATGAAGTGCGCGTTGGGATCCTCAAACGGCTGGTCGTCTTTGCGGCCCACACCTTGACCCGGTGATAAGAAGTTGACACGAAGAGAAGTGAAGTCGGCTTCCGGAGTATGGGAAGCATTCTTGATGGTATGAATGTGGAAAGGAACTGGCCGACCCATGATGGGAAGTATGATAGTAAGGCTCTTCTTGTCGACAACAATCTCCAGCCTGGCGACTGATGTGGGCAATTGATTGTCTCGCTTGTATGACTCAAACTTCTTGAACTTCTTCTCTTCGGTGCCGTTCAGAGCTTTGGCATCCTCGCCATACTCTTCCAGACCTGCTTGCTGTTTCTTCTGGTGGAGTTCTTTTTGATGCGCTCGCCGCTGCTCGTCTTTCTCCGCGTCTTGGTTGGTCGTACGCTCATGTCGCGTTCGCGTCTTCGTAATGTTGGTTTGTGCAATGGCAGGTCGGGATTCCTTCTTAGCCTTTGGCTTCTTCTCTTCCTCTTCTTCATCGTTGAAGAAGAATGAGATGCTTTCGAGGTCAGATGCGGTATCCTTTGTGAAGACGGCACAATCGGTGGGACCCACGCGGACTGTGTCGACTAGGACCAGTGAATAAGACTTGCTCTTCTTGTCCTGGGGCTTTGTGTTCTCCAAATCTTGTAAGCTGGTGCTAATGACCAATGTCATACCGTCCTTGAGAACGCGGGTGTTCTTTCCGCTCAGAAGAAGTGCCGTATCCTTGTTCTCAGTGCCAACGCCGTAACCAACATTCTTGGGGAAATGCTTCTCGTACTCGGGCTTCTTTTTCTTCAAAAGTTCTAGCGCTTTGCTGTAGACGTCCTTTGCAACCACACCATCTTTTATCGTCTTGATGATTAAGTCGTGAACCGACAGGAGAATCTTGTACGCTGTCTCCTGCTCGCGGTTCGGGTCAACCATGAAGGTTCGCGCAATCATGGCGCCGTATGTGTGGTAGCGAAGACCGAGCGCGGAAACGATGACCCCAGCATGCAAATTGTTGTCATTCGGTTCGGCGTTGAACTTGAGGTCGTAGCTTCCGCCACTTTGCACTGTGGGCTGCAGGCACCAATCCAGCTGCATGTTGTCGAAGTTTTTCGATACTTTCTGCTTCTCGAAAAACTTCTGATCGTCGATCTTGTTCGAGATCTTGTCAGAGAATGCTTTGTGGGACACCTTCTTTTCTGAATCGAGGATCTCGGACATTTCTTCGACGAAGTAGTTGCTCATGACGGCACTCGATGCGCGCGACGCATCGCGGATGAGGCGCTGCAAGCTTGTCAGCAAGTGTAAACGTGGATAGTGCCGCTCCAGGACGTACCAGCTCCTTCGCATCTTTGATAGACATGGCCGCCTGCGAGAGGATAGGGCCAAGTTCGATCTGGTCCTCGTCTTTGATGCCAGCCTCGCCGAACGCCGCTTTCCACTCATCTGCGAAGCCGCCGCTCGCATTGTCTTTCTTGAGCACTGCAACCTTCTTACCTGCCTTCTTTATGATGTCGAGGCATTTCTCAAACTGCTTCTTGTTTTCGTCCACATCCTTGCCCCTGATGAGAATCTCAACGGGGACCTTGCCACCTTTCAGAGGCTCGAGGTATGACGCTATGCAACATGTCAGCAATTTGACCGCGATCACTGTCGCGCACCCATGCCGAAGATTGGGCTGTATTGCACCGCTCTCTTAATCCATGCAGGATGCCTCAACTTGTGGTCCGGCGGTGGACATACCCTTCTTCTTTGTCGTGACGATCTGGAAGAGCTCAGGCGTGATGATGAACAGGGTCGCGGGGAACTCGTAGCCTAGTAGCCATAGCTGTGCGACAGCTGTCAGCGCAGTATCAATCGATGCTCGGTTTGCGCAATCTTACCTGGAAGGCTGCGGGCTTCAGATAGCTGCCTGATTCACTCGCCTTGCCCACGACAGTGGCGATGGAGCCTGCGCCCTGGAAAAGCTGGTCGCCGCCGCGCTTGTCGGTCTTCCACTTGGAGACGAAGTTGCCCAGGCGCTCGTGAAAGAGGTCCTTGTCGATGACAATGTCGTCAGCCATGATGCAGGCGGGACTCGACACAGCCTTCACGGGTGGCTGCGACAGTGCGGGTGGGGAGGGTGCAAGTAAGACAGGCGCCGACGGAGAGAAAGTCGCGAACTGACGCGTAGGTAGAGTCTTGGCAGTCACGGTTGGTGAACGGGCGCGGCCAGAGCTCCGCTTCGAGTTCCGCAGCTTTTCCCCGAAGTTCAGCCTCTTCGGAGCGCAGGTCACCTCCAGTTCAATTCACCGGTGACGCGCCCGCGTGCAGCCGCCGCTTGCCTTTACTTGCACTGATGCACTGATGCTCTTGCTCTTCGATGAGTCTGCAGCGCTCTCTTACCTCTGATATGCGATGACCCCCAGCTTCACCACTCCCCGCACCGGCGCCGCTCCCCGCGTGGATGGAAACAACAATAACGGCCAGGGTCCAAATAAAGCGCCTGCAACGGGTGCGCAGGCTGCTGGCATGAGGGCCATTGCGGCTCGTGTCGTTGCTTTCTACTTTCGAGCGCCCGTCAAGGCTTTTTTCAGAGGCCGCATCGATTACTTGGGCTATGCGAGAGCTATCAACCCTCACTTCCGAGCGACAACCAAATGGTCATGGCGAATGACAACCCCAGCGGTGCTGTGGCATGCCATAAAGACAGAGGGATGGAGCTTCATACCGAACCAGGTCATGCCACCTCTGATCGCGAACACTTTGTAAACCTCCCTTGGACTGCAGCTAGACTGCTAGATATTAACGGTGCATAGCATTGGTGCCGTGCTATACACATCGTACCTTCATAGCCTGTCGAGTCTCCATGTGCCATCCTCTTACCAAACCAAACGGACATATCCTCCACCCTCGTTCCGGACAACCTTCACGGCTGGCTTGATTGCTGGTGGTATTCAGTCCACACTTGCAGCGCCCTTCGACGCCCTCCAAGTCCGCTTCCGAACCTCGGATATCCTCGAAGGAAAATACAAAACAATGTGGCACTACTCATGGCACAAGCTGCAATCCATTGGGCTACGCGGCATCTTCGGTGGCTTCGGTCTAAGTCTGATCAAGGACTCTGTCGGCGCAGCCTTCTTCTTCGGCACATTCGAGACGGTCAAGAGCCAAGCCTACTACACGTACATAACCCGCTACTACGGCAGCCGCACACGAGATACCCTTCTGGAGTCACGAGCTCTCTACATTGACGAAACAGACGGTCGGCCTGTTATCAAACCTCACTACGCCTTGGAACCTAGTTTCATTCTTCTAGCAGGCCTTTCCGCCTCCTTGGCGTCGCAGACAATCCAGCATCCGCTCACCGAGCTCCAGGACGTACACTACCGCCGTCTTGAAGCGCTGGACTTCCAAGCTCATCAAGAATCCAAGCCATCGGGAATCATGAGAAGGTACTACCACGCGTATCAAGAGACATTCCGGCAGTGCGGCAAAATAGCGAAGAGACATGGCGGATGGCGGCGATATCTGTACAGGGACTTCTGGATGAGCACCATCAAGCAGATGCCAAGTACTAGTGCCGGACTGATTGTGTTTGAGCTTGTGCGGAGGAAGTACGCGTTCGATACCGAGGAAGTCATCATAAGCCACGAAGGAGCACATATCCTGTTGACCTGAAGAGTGATACAGGAAGAAGAAGCCATACTGTAACATTACTGTTGATACCCAAGCCCGCATGAACATTAGCGCGCATCGCATCGTACATATCATAGACTTAGATTCATGCTCATGCTCACCAGCACTGACTGTAGAGTACAGACACTTTACTCACAATATCACACTACATCCCAGTACCATAAGTCCTACCTCCCTGCAACTCCACCATGTTTTACGCATATTATTACATTCTCTCTCAAAACAAGCCCAAAACGCAGTGAACAGTACAATGCTACAGAACGCTACAAGCACAATCCCCCAGAATGGACATTCAAGATACAAAACAACTTACCAGCACAAACACCACCTCAAAAATACCTCAACATGAACCCCCCAACCCACCCTCCCACCCCATCCGTCCACCCCCGCCTCCACCCCATCTCCCCTCTCGCCTGTCTCCACCCCTCCCAATACGCCATCCCCAGATACCACGCCCCGACACCCCAGAAAATCGGATGCGCAAACGGATTCCTCGGCCAGTGAGGCCGCGACGCGATGCTAGTATCCGAGCTAGGACGTTCGTGCGTTGCGTTTCCAGTCGTCGAGGGACGAGCAGATGATGTGGGCATTGGCGTGTGAGATGTAAGCGTGCTGGTTGTGGAGGGCAACCTTGATCTTGGCGGCGAGGAAGAGGGAGGTGAGGGCGAGGCTGTCGTGGACGGTGCGGGGTGTGGGTGCGGGACGAATCCGAAAGTTGGCTTTGACGCGTCTTTGGATGTCGTCGGTGCGGGCTCGGGATCCGTCGTTTCCGTCTCTGTGTCGTCCTGTTCCTCGTCCTGCGCTTTTGCTATACCCAGCTCCCCTCCCTTCCCGAGATTGTACGTCCATTCGCGCTTCTGCGCTGGGGGCTTGGGTGAGAAACCTTGCACCTGCTCCACCGTGGAGGAGTCGTGGAGGTGGTATCCCAGACTATCTTTGTGCTTGTTCCTAGAAGAAGTTATGGAGAAGCCTTGGACCTGCTCTACCTCATTTGTATCGTGGAGTTCGTACCCAAGACCAATTCTGCGCCACACGCACGGCACACGAAACCGAGGTATCAGACCACGCATTCCCGCAGCCTGGGAGGTATATCGTTGTTGGCGAGCGACTAATTTGATCTTGGATTCGGGGGGAGTGTCAGCGCTCGTTGTAGAGCTTTTACTTGGTTTCGGTTCCTTGGTGGTCGTGATTTTATCTAGTTGCGTATTAGGTACTCGTTTGCTCAAGCGGGAATGTAGGTCCTCGATGTACGAGCTGTAGGATGCCCAGGCTTGGGAGTTGTCGGCTAGTATCTGCGATACGTCGTGGGACTTACCTTCAACATCGACCGAAGAGGTCGTAAGCGCTGAGTCATCTTCCGTTGTAGTGATCGAGCCAACAGTGGCGGTATGTTTAGTCGGAGAAGTGGAGCTTGGTTTCTTCGTCGGATACTTAGATTTAGATGGGCTTTCCGAAGAGTTTGGCATGTCTGTAGGTAAGTCTGATTCTTGTGCCGAAGTTGTAGCCGATATACGCGATTTCGTTGGAGAATTCAAAGGATCGACAGTCGAACTTGGTATATCAGTTTCAGTGTTTCTCGTAGCCGATTCGGTTGTCTCAAGCTCTGGATTGTATTTTTCGCTCGAGTTTGACGTTTTTGGTGCTTCTGTAGACTCATCTTTGTCTGTGGGAATCGTTGTGCCTGAAGCTCCGCCCGTCAATTTGCTGCTAACAGACTTGCAAAAATCTGTTGCGTTTTCCCTCAAGATTGGTACAGTAACATCATAACCATTCACCAAGAGAACCATGGTAAAGTACGCAGGTTCTTCTAGTATGTCATCGAGCTCGTGTTTGGCGCGACGTTTGTTTGATATGGGAATTTCAGTTAGTGGCCGCTTTGGTACGTCAGCGGTGGTTGCTATCATTGACTGAGCTTTGGAGAACCCGGAAGACAGAACATTGTTCTGGTTGGTAGCGTTATGGTCGAAGAGGCGTGTAAAAGTCGTGGTGTCTACGATGGTTTTGGTTACACTCGAAGGCTTATGGAGGAATTTTATCGACTCAAATATTGGATTAGCAAGTGTGAGGCTTCCCAAAACCATACACCAAAGCGGTGGACATTGCATCGTAGTAATTTAATAGTGGTGGTAATGCGGTCGTGGGTGTGAGAGCTAAATTTCTCCGTGGTACAGGGGGGAAGTAGTATATGATAACAGTATGGGCAAGAACTCATTCGCATTAGTCTATTGAAGACCAAGTATCACATATATGGAAAAATTTCAAAGATGCGATTCGATAATTCAATTTTATTCAAGGAAGACGCCGACTGCTACCTATATCTACTAGCCAAAAAGCAAAACAAAATGGAAGGTAGTAGGTGGCAGGTGATAATACTTCAATATCAAAATTCCGGAAGCTCCAGCAAAGTTGGACGGGGTCGGCTTCTTGGACGCGTTCTGGTTATGGTGCCGACGACATGTGCAACTGAGGTTATGCGTATGGTAGTTGTCGGCTCAGGTCTGTACCAAAAGTTAGGACGTGTTCTTGGGTGTACGCAAAAAGCTTACTTGGGTGTCTTGTACTTGACATGCTTCGTGATATAGAGTGTAGACACATCTAGTTCGCTTGGTTCGCTCGCATCGTTCGCCTCGCTTGCTTCACTTGCTTCTGGTTCGTTCGGTCGTGTGGCCAGCTTCTTTCTCTTGCTCGTACTCTCAGTTTCAATACCCGTCTCCAGCAGTAGCGTCGTCGATAAGTCTACAGTCTCAACTGTATCCGTGATGACCGCAGTCATCGTCTCAACGATAAGCGTACCGGGGCCAGTCACAGTCGTCGTCAGCTGCACCTCGCGGCGCGTCGTGAAAGTCCTGGTGACTACAAACACTTCCCATACCTCCCTATAATGAATACACTCCAAGCTTTCGTCTTCCTGAGCTGTGCAAACCTTGATGTCCACGTCAGATGGTGCTTCCCCTGCTGTCAGAGACTGCCACGGCGCAACCCAGAATGTTGTCATTCTCTTCACTGTTGGCGCCGGCGTGATCAGTGATGAGTCTGATGTCACTGGCGTCGGTGTCTCCAATGTGAATCCGCATTCGCTCGAAAAGGTGATTTCCTGGTCACATTCCGACACCGTGATCTTTGAGGCAATACCAGTGAGTGTTGTAGCACACACAGTAGTCTCAGTTGGGACGTAGACCGTCTCGCAGCGGGCTGTGCCTGCAGTGATAACCTCGTATTCGATCGATTGGTTTTGGTATGGTGCTTTTGTTGTCACCACAGCGAAGGCAACGGGAGGGCCGACGCACCAAGTCATCTCGGGAAGGTACGAGGTAACGACTTGGCTCTGGCTCGTGATTTCGACGGCTGAAGCATCTGGCGAGGGATACAGCAAGCTGTGTATTGACCGTGTAGGCGCCGGACATTGCTCTGAGATAGTGTAATCGAAGATGAGGGGATCAAGTTTCTCGACCCGTTTCTCGTAATGCTGATTCGACGCATCTACTGCCTCGTGTCGAAATCCATTGCCCCTTGCTGTTATACCACGGAAACGGGTTATCGCGAGAAGCGTAGTGAGGATGTGCGGGAACATGGGCATTGTGGTGGTTGACGCAAAGGATCAAACAGCGCTCCGAAGAAGCAAAACTGCCACGCTCAACGGCGCGCAAGGCTCCTTGAAGCTGGGAAATGACTCCAGCATGCCGTGCTCAAGTTGCTGGTTCGCTTCTGGAATGTTGGGGAACGCGTCTAGATTCGCGTTTTATTCCCTTACTTGGCTCCTAAGAGAATGGATCGACATTTCGACATCGTTCGACCCAGACTTCCTCGAAGAGAGCAATTTGTACGAATGACATTGTCAATTTCCTCGGCGCTACGTGGCCGGACATCACGTCTGGTTTCCAGACCTAAATTCTCCCGCGGGCGAAACGCTTGGATGGATTTGATCGCCAGGCCCCCAGGTTGTTGATGGTTGAAGTTTGAGGTACGGTAGGTACCTACATACCTACCACACAGGGCGAGATCCGCTTTTCCGCACCTCCAAACACGCCTTGCGCAACACTCGCCTAACAAATGCGAACCTGCTCGAAGAGGAAAGAAGCTGAGATGGCTTACGATAAAAATGTTGTTGTGATTCCCCGCACCCGCAATGCCGCCTTTACTTAGGTACCTAGGTACCAACCTAGTCTACCTACCTACCTAATGTCTTTGCCGTTGGGGGACCCGCACTCCAGCATGTCTCTGCGCCTCTTGCAGCTGACACGAACTATCGCGCCTTCTCTTCTTGGCTCTAAACATAGATTGATCCATACAATGGCCTCTCAAATGCCCGTAAAGCTCGTCATCCTCGACGATTACCACAACATCGCAGCGCAGCATTTCTCTACAATAGATACATCTAAGCTCGAGGTCGTGACTTTCAACGATACGCTACCCTCATATACACATCCTCAAACCACTGATGCCGACCGCAAAAAGCTGGTCGTTCGCCTGCGGCCCTTTGCGGTCCTCTCTACCATGCGAGAACGGACCCCATTTCCGGGCGAGCTGCTACGCCAATTACCCAATCTGAAAGTCATATTCGCTACAGGGACCCAGCTAGCATCATTCGATAAAGAGACGATTAAGGAGCTAGGGATTCAACTGGCTGCTGCACCTGGCAAGGAGAGGACCGATGGGAAAGGCAGTGGTCCATCGGCTCGAGCGAAGATTGATATCAAGAAGGGCGGAGAGCATCCTACAACTCAACATGTATGGGCGATTATATTGGCCTGGCCCGCAGCATTGCGGCTGATGATGCCGTAATCAAGGGCAAAGGAGTAGCCGCCGGATGGCAAACCGAGCTCGCTATTGGACTGCAGGGCAAAACACTCGGTCTTGTGGGCTTCGGGAGAATAGGCGCACTGGTAGCTAGGGTAGGATTGTTAGCTTGGGGCATGAAGATCGTGTGCTGGAGTGCGAATTTGAAGCAAGAGAAAGCGCATCAGCTGGCGGAAGAAGTTGGTCTGCCCGTGACCGGCGGAGGTATTGCTGCAGAACATGAGCCTACTTTCAAGGTTGTCGGAAAAGAAGAGCTATTCATAACTCGGATGTGATTAGCTTGCATTACGTATTGAGTCCTCGATTGCGAGGTATTGTTGGAGCGCAAGAAGCTGAGATGGATGAAACCCTCTGCACTGTTCATCAACGCTGCAAGAGGTCCGCTCATCGACGAAGCTGCTTTACTTGACACCATCCGCAACGGCCGCTTACGCGGCATCGCACTCGACGTTTTCGACATCGAGCCCCTTCCCGTAGACAGCCCATGGAGATCTGAAAGCTGGGATGTACAAGGCAAGAGCAGGGTTCTTCTGACTCCGCACATGGGTTATGTTGAAGGAGGAACTATGCAAACTTGGTATGAAGAGACGGTGGAAAACGTGGAGCGGTACCTGGAGGGAGAAGAATTGCTAGATCGCCTTATCTAGCCGCTCTGTGGTCCACACTATGAAATTACATATCTGTATGGTGTGGTCGAACATATTACAAAAAAAGACTGTGTTGACAATATGATTTCTAGGATCTGATCCGGAGTATTGTATACGATGGTAGGCCGTGTCTCGTCTGTACATACGTGTGAGGTGCCTTTATTTCGCTCATGCATTCTCTGCGAAGCGAGCGCGTGCAGCGAAGAACACACGTGGCGCGTAAAATACGCGAATAGGTACCTACCCCAGACTGAGGCAGACCAAAGGATCTACACCGAATCTGGTCATCTGCATAGCAGACAATGGAGAGGCGGGGAAGGTCTTCAATACCATATCCTGGGAGGCTGGTCCATATGCAATGTATGTCTATCAATACCATACCGACGGGTGAAAGCACTAGCGAATCAAAAGCTTCATCGGCACTCGCAGGATGTATCTTGACTGAAGTCGGAAACAGTGCCTCATTCTAGCTCGGACAAGTTCAACCACAGTCCGAGTATTCTTTGACGCGAATTCCCCATGATGCTGCTCGAGAGCGTGGTTTCGTCGAAGGAAGCAATCGGAAGCGAAAAGGATACGGTAGGTAGGTATCTAGTGTGGGGAAAACCGGGGTTGTGGATCGTGAGTCCATGCACCGACTCATGGATCGAAGCCTCGGTCGCTAACTACTTCCAGAAGCTTTTCGTATGGTTTTTATGTGAAACTCAGATATCCTTCACAAAATCGACATTTCCAGGGATTGTGCCGCTGCTATCATTGCGTGCTTGGAAGATACGATATTCCATCAATACACCGCGGTCGAAAACACCTGGATGGATACACTCGGAACGAACGTTTCGAAGTAGACATCGCTCCTCGCCGTCACCTTACAGCGATGGGAGCTTCTGCGCAAGAAGAAGCCAGCCCGGTAGTGCATGGAAAGAAGGCGGGGAGGGGGGAGTGTAAGATTACGGTAACCGCTTCGATATGTGGAGCATCAACTCTCCACTGCATTTCAATGTTTTGATGCATGACTCGCAATCACCTCCAATTGAACACGGCACCAAAAGTGTGCAGATCGCTCCATTATGCGACAGCGGACGCTATCTCCACACTGTTTACACCCATCGAACTCTTGAGCAGGCGCGGTGGCGCGACCGTTGAGGCCTCCACAGTAAGGCTTGAGTAAAGCAGCATGCCACACCGTTCACAATCCGAAGACTCTGGATTTCTATGTACCCTTGTGGTACAGTTGCGACCTTACTGGATAGCTGACCCGTTGCTCCTTGCTTCTCTCGAAGCCTGCTCGAAATCGTGCTTCTATGATCATGTCTGTTGATCATAAGAGACGTACGTTGGACATTTGAAGGTGCCGCCCACCTTATAGCCGCGGTCAGCGACACTGTCCAATGTCAATCTGAAGAGAAAAACAATTCACCCGAGATTAAGCAATCGGGCTAACCTTTCTAGAGAATTGCATGCTGGGCATTAGAGATCATATGGCAACCTTCAGGCCGCGTGATTGCAGGAGCTGGAACACGCCTTGGTCGCTTAACCCCGAAGCTTACTCGGGTCTTCCCCCCCCTTCCAATCTTTGAGGCCACCCTTGTCTGGCGAGCTTTTGATACCCGGTATCCCTGCGCTTACGCGGATATTCGATCCTGGAGCCGGCAAGGGAACACCAACCCTGGTTCTTCCTGCAGCTCAGACCTATCAATTTAGATGAACTTTCTAGTCGAGCTGGGTGCCGGAGGGGGGGGGGGGAGGTGGGGGGGTCTGTTAAATACGTGCATTCTCCCATGCCGTGACCTGTCAGAGGTTAGAGCTCAATCGTGAGTTTCGCACTCGACAATGTCTTCGGAGCCAAAGGCTGGTGTTGGTGTGTCGCACAACGATGGCCGGGAGAGTAGTTCGACGACAAACATTCAACACGTGCAGAATGTCGCTCTCGCAGATGCGACAGCTAAAGCTGGTGTCTCGCCCTGGACACCTGCTATGTTTAGGGTATGATTTTCTACATAGGCAAATGTAACATAGACTTACCTTGTGAAGCTCTACGTGTGTCTGCTTGTGGCAACACTGAACTCATGCATCAACGGTTATGATGGATCTTTGATGGGAGCCATTAATTCGTATCCGCAATACCGAGGCTACTTTGGCTTCAGTATCGACGAGGGCACTCCGTCCACAGGTATCATTTACGCCATATATACCATCGGTAACTTGGTGGGCTCTTTTGCAGCTGGGCCTGCCACTGATTTCAAGGGCCGCAAATGGGGAATGTTCCTGGGATGCCTTATCATCATCGTTGGAACCTGCATTCAAGGTGAATAGTCACAGATGTCTCACTACATAGAGGCATACCTAATAATGTCCAGCTACCAGCCACAATCTTGGAGGTTTTATGGGCGGCCGTTTCGTGCTTGGATTTGGCGTCGCCATCACCTCAACCGCAGGCCCCGCCTATGCCTCTGAGATGGCTCACCCTGCCTACCGAGGTGTCTTGACGGGAATCTTCAACACATTTTGGTTCGTCGGCGGAATTCCAGGAACGTTTGTTCCCTACGGCACATCCACCATGGAAGGAACCATCTCCTGGCGTATCCCGATATGGCTGCAGATGGTGTTCGCCGGTATCGTGCTCGTGTGCTCGCCTTTCCTACCCGAAACGCCGCGTTGGTTGATCGCCAATGATCGCCACGAAGAGGCCCTCAACACCATGGCCAAGTACCACGGCGAAGGCAGCCGTGACTCGCCCATCGTGCAGCTGGAGTACAAGGAGATGGTGGAGGATATCTCTGTGACTGGTTCAGACAAGCGCTGGTGGGACTATCGTGAGCTGTTCAATAGCCGAGAGCAACGCTACAGGACCATGATCGTCTTGACGATGGCCTTTTTTGGGCAATGGTCTGGTAACGGTCCAGTTTCGTACTACTATCCAACTATGCTTCAGGGTGCTGGTATTACCAGCAACCACCGCCGCCTCTTGCTCAACGGGATGCAAAACGTCGTCTCCTTCGGCGGTGCCATCTTCGGTGCTGTCTACACTGACAAGTGGGGTCGTCGTCCGCAACTGCTCGTCTCCACTGGGATCTGCGTCGGTATCTTCTGCATCGTGTGCGCGCTCGTTGCTACCAATGTTATCAACGGACCGGACGGCAAGCCGAAAGTCGACGCGACAGGTACACCAATGATCAAGAATCCCGGACAAGCTAAGGCCGTGATCGCTTTCATCTTCATCTTCGGATTTATATTTTCGGCTGGATACACGCCGCTGCAGCAGCTGTACCCCGTGGAGTGTCTTCGGTACGAGTCGCGTGCGAAGGGCATGGCGTTTTACAACTTCTGGGTGAACATTGCTGGGTTCTACAACACATTTGTGACTGGCATTGCTTTCTCTGGAGCTGGTTGGAAGGTAAGTCTTCAGTCTCACAAGACACTGAGACTGAGTGAGCTTGAAGCTAATAGAGTGATAGTACTACTTCCTCTTTATTTTCTGGGACATCTTCGAGTTCGTTTTTATCTACTTCTTTTACGTCGAGACGCGTCGTCGTACTCTTGAAGAGCTCTCTGAGATCTTCCGAGCCAAGAAGCCCGTGAGAGCTTCGCTCAGCAAGACGAAGATCGTCATGCATAGCAACAATCAAGGTGTCAGCGAGATCTTTAACAAAGAAATAGCGGCTTAGAGGTGGAGCATGACTGGATATCAATCCCTTCTTTCATTGATAGTGCCGTCCCATGTTTGAACTACTTGCTCGCATCGTTCCCTCCACCGTGATCCCGAATCACCACCTCACTGCTGGCTTGAAGATCGGTACCTTGCTAAAGTCATCGGTGGCCCACTTCAAATTACCATCCTTGTCAATCCAAGCGCCCTCATCACTTGCTGCAACTTGCTTCTCTACCAAATCTTGGACGACTCTCTTGCTGACCTTGGCTTCATCTCTCGGCACCCACACCACCGGTGTCTGGCTTGTAAACGCAGGATCAAGATATGCTTTCCGCAGCTGATCCTCGCTATAATGCGGAACATCTTCCTCGTCCCACTCGGTATCTTCGCGGAGCCATGCCCGCATTGCCCGGTGGGACGCATACCGCCGAGGCTCGAAGAATCGCGCTAAAGATGTGAGATATCTTGGCGGAATGGGAG
The DNA here is from genome assembly GCA_015832175.1 of Paraphaeosphaeria minitans. Classification (NCBI taxonomy): domain Eukaryota; kingdom Fungi; phylum Ascomycota; class Dothideomycetes; order Pleosporales; family Didymosphaeriaceae; genus Paraphaeosphaeria; species Paraphaeosphaeria minitans. The sequence continues at coordinate 1,445,809 of WJXW01000006.1, forward strand.
TAGAGTCGACAACTCGATGGACATATGTCACCACACCTTCTTCTACCTCTCTATCATCGAGCAACGGTGCGGCCTCGCCATCCTCTTCCGCGCTCAGATCAGCGGGCAAAAACTTCTCCAAAGGCGCGAAGTAATTGTTGGTCATGACGTTGAAAAGTATCGTCGTGAGGAACAGTACGCCTATCATAACAGATGGACCTGTAGCCTGTCGTAGGCCGAAGAGACCCAACAGGCAAAGCTCGGCAATGTAGATACCGCCGAGTATTTGTTGTAGGGCATTCGTGTAGCAATGACCCTTCGTATCGATTTTTGGTGAGACGGTGAAAAGGAGCATGTATCGGTAACTAAAGTAGAAGCACGTGAGGCCTACGGCGGCGAAACCAAGAACGAGCGGGGCGATACAAGAGTAGGCAATGGCTATTATCGGTAAGCACTTGGACGACGCTGCTGCGGTTGAGGGGTTTAACAACCAATGATCAAGAAGTTTCCATATTTTGGGAACACTTTGCCCCACTGTATGCCCTTAAGCTTCGTGAAGCTCTGGTACTTCTGTCTCGGCGTCTTATCGAAGAACTTGTCGTAGAAGATATACGACGCAAGATCGGAGTAGTTCAACATGTTGTTCGAGGCGTTCGTCAAACCTTGTACAATAAAGTACGTGAGGTACGAATTCGCCGCACTGGGGAGGTTGGTTGCGAGTATTGTCGGGATTGAAGAGGGATCACTCGCAGCTTGGGATAGCACCGCGGCTGCACCGGAGGCAAGGGTGTTGATTAAGAACACCTGTAGGACCTGGAAGACGAAATACCATTTCATCACTTTGAGTTCGGCAGAAGTATTGGTAGGTTCACCAAACGCTTTGAAAATGGCTGCAATAGATTAGCAAGAATACAAGAGCTGGTTATCATGATCGAATTACATCTGAAAATGCTTGGAACGAACGAAGCAAGGGCACTGAGCAGTGCGGCGGGCACGAGTCCGGCCAAAATGCTGGTGACAGTTTCAGGAAGATTGTCGAGCCAGCTGAGCCATTCGTAGGTTTTGGCAAGATACTCTACGTTTGACCAAGCCCCAACGAAGGAGATCGGGATAGACCTGCACGCCGTTAGCTTAGCATATAACATGACGCGGATGTGCTTACCAGAACACAATGGTAGCAACCACAAGAATCGTTGCAAATCCTTGTTGGGAGATCCTTTTCGCGGGTGCTATAGTAAGATTCTTCCAGATAATCTCGCCCGGTAGAACAGAGGTGTATCTCGGAGTGAGCGCCAAAATTTCCGCAGATGCAATCTGCTGATATGCGCGTTGTGCCGCAGCTTGCGTCCTAAACTCGACAAAGACTGCAGCAGCACCGCCATGGCTTTCCGCATTCGCATTCGAATAACGTGCCTTTTGGATTTCTTCTTCCTTTTCCTTGATTTGTTCGCAATAGTAATTGATGCTATCCGCTTTCGGCGTCTTCAGTGTCTTCAGTGTGTGAGTTGGTCGTAGAGACTTCTTCATGTGGTTTGGGAGATCGTCGTAACTCGAAAAAACGCTGTTTCCTTTCTTTCCACTCTTCTCCAGCTTCCGCTTCACGTTCTGTATCAACTTGAGCTCGGCGGCTTCCAGCTCTTCGATTGTGGCATCCCGACTGGAAACGAGCGAGTGCAGCTTCTCGGCTTTAGTCGCGGGCCAGACCCGCACTGCATCGTCGCCGAAAAATCTTTGGGTATTATCTTGATCAAGGGTGGCGGTAGGTGCGGAGAGGAACAGAACAGTCCTAGAGGACAGCCTCTTTGCCATCGGTTTCGACAAATTCCATGCTTGCCGTAGCCCTATTAACCATAGTCTCTCCCTTGCTACGGTAAACATAACGAAGCCGAAGTAGATGTAGGCAACTACAGCATGAGCATACAGCTTCTTCTTGTCCGAGACATTGCCGATCGATATGCGGTCAAGCTGAGACGAGGTTCCGCCTCCAGTCGCATTTATTGGAAGAAGGATTGGCCAGGTGATGCAACAACCAACCACGCAAAGGAAGATTAGGGTTCGTAGAAAACGTAGATATAGGTATGAATCCAAATTTTCATGGTACAGAACGAATTTGTCGGGCACGACCCGGAGTGTGTGGTACCATGAAAAGTACGATCGGCTGGCTGAAGGCGTGCGGTTCCTAGATAAATATTAAATCTGTTAGACATCTGGGCTTTGAATGAATACGTACTTTTCTGGAATGGTCCCAATGAATGTCCTTGGCGAGTAGATCTTGGGATATCGGTTGCGAATGAACACAAATGCGATGATGAAAATGATTGCAGTGAACCATGTCGGTACAAAAGCGGAGACTATCGCCGCAAGATTATGAGCAGAACCTTTCGGCTATATGTTCCCATCGTTAGTAACGTGAACCAACTGTTGAGGTTAACGATCCTCACCTTTGGCTTTTCATCCCAGGCTCCCGAACCTTCACCTGATATACCGGGCGCTAAGACACGAAAGACTTGCTGCGCTTCCATATTGCCACGAAAGATGTGAATAATGGAGTGTATGTTGTTCGAACAGACAACTCCAAGAAAGACGTGCGCCAGTCGCGCCGAGCCCCACAGGAAGCCTTGAATCGAGCAGTACAGGTCAGCAAGACGTCATTACGACAGCCTGACGTACACAGGAAATGTAACACGGTGTGCGATACGAACTGACGCTGCTCTCGATTTTACGAAGTGTAGATTGTTGAGGTAGGTAATAAGTTCTGATTCTGTTGTTGAAGGCACAGAAAGAAACCAAGGATGACGTACATACCTACCGTAATGCCAAAGCGCCCATCCACGTGATGATACGTACGCCCAGGTGCCGAACCAGGTGCCCAGGCGCAACGAAGATCGTTCACTTTGATATGGTATATAGTCTAGTTGTGATGTTGAGGCAAAGAAGGCACATAGCACTGTATTGATGCACGGTCGAACCTACCGTAGGTGATGCTAGGGGAGCTACGTCGTTCCTGGCTGCGTGGTAAGAGCTACTTCCCCTTGAGTCGAGCGACAACTTGGAAAGATTTGCCGACACTTCAGTTCTCCACCAAGCATCATAGCAAGCTCAATGGTACCCGCTGCAGAGTAATACTGAGGGTGTGGACTGTAGCAACGCCCGGCAGTGGCTTCGGCGGCGGGACCCACCCACCGAGCTTAAGAAGCGCGCTAAAATTATTTCTTGCCAAGAGTTCGGCGCAACTTTCTCTGCTCACCTTTGAACGTAAACTTCACGAATATGATAGCCTCTGTGATTGAGTGCTAGCGCAGGAATCCTGCTTTCGCGTCACATCCGCCGTTCAATCATCACACGATCCTTCGCCATGGACATTCACCGGTCGCGCTTCGTGCCATTCCCGCCATCCGCGATCAATGCGCTCGCGTTCTCTCACACCGAACCCACGCTCGGAAACAAAGATCCTGAAAGCTTAAGGCTTGCAGTCGGACGGGCAAACGGCAACATTGAGATTTGGAACCCAGCTCATGGTGCATGGCAGCAGGAACGAGTGTTTTACGGAGGCAAAGACCGAAGCGTGGAAGGCCTGGTATGGACGCAAGAGCCAGACAGTAAAGATGGCAAGGGGAAAATAACACAAGGAAGACTGCGTCTCTTCAGCATCGGCTATTCCAATAGTGTCACAGAATGGGACCTCGCCACGGGCCTGCCCATCCGGCACTCTGATGGCAACAACAGCGAGGTGTGGTGTTTCGCGGCCCAGCCCAAGTTCTCCAAGTATGCCAAAGGACCCGAAGCAGAGGATGATATCCCCCAGAAACTAGTTGCAGGCTGCGCGGACGGAACCCTGGTGCTTCTCTCGACTGCAGACAACGATTTGAGATTTGAGAAGTTTGTCGCAAGGTCAATGGTAAAAAAAGCCCGAGTGCTGAGTGTTACTTTCAAGGACCGAAGAACTGTTATCGCCGGCTTCGCTGACAGTACTATACGGGTCTACGACACGAGGAACGGTTTCGTGATCAGGAGCATCTCGCTCGGTAACAGAGGACCTGGAGGACCGCGGGAAACGCTGGTCTGGAAAGTGAGGACCTTGCCAAACGGTGGCTTCGTGTCCGGTGACTCCAACGGCGACATCTGCGTTTACGATGGCAAGAACTACAGTCAGACACAACGTATATCGGCTCATGAAGCGGACGTACTTGATCTCGCAGTATCTCGCGATGGCACCAAGATGTTCAGTGGTGGTATGGATTGCCGGACGAGCTACTACACGTGCAACCCCCGCGGGAAGTGGCGCGAGGTCTCTCACCAAAGATATCACGAACACGATGTGAAGGCGATGGCTGCATATGATGGCGCGGGTCTCAGCGTATCGGTTTCTGGAGGTAAGCTGTTTTCTGGCCACTGTCAACGTATGCTAATGATGCAGGTATCGACACTCAGCCTATCGTTCTCCCCATCCGAACTTATGGCAAAGAACTCAGCCGCGGTCTTCCTGCTTTACCCCATTCACCGCCCCTCATCAGCGCTCCCGATGCCCGCCTCATGGTCAGCTGGTGGAACTGTGAAATCCGCATATGGCGTGTCAAGGCTCAGGATGACAGCGTAGAAAAGCCGAAAGTCGTCGCCCGCTTAGCATTGCAAGGTGATGAGAACATCTCCTCCGTAAGCACCACGCGGGATGGCGGACTTTTAGCAGTTGCAACGGCAAGAGATGTCAAGCTTTTCCAATTGCTCGAAACAAGCACAGAACTAGGCTCAATCCTCCGCATAAAAAAGCTCGAGCTACCCTCAACTCTCGGCGCAAAACTTGTGCGATTCACACCAGACGGCAAGTGGCTCGCTATCATTGACATGGCGAACGATGTATCAATGATTCGCATCATCCGAACCGAAGACGAGCGACCGCGAGCTCTGCACACACCTCTGCGTCTACACCGGATAGATCGAGGCGAAGACGCATCGGATCCTCTCAGCAGTTCTACTGGCTCCTACAATAGGTCCATATCACAAGCCGAATTTTCTCCGGATGGATCCGTCTTTGCTGTGGCTGATCTAGCGGGCTACGTGGACACGTGGGTCACAGAAGGACACGAGGATGCTACCGCGCCCGAAGTCGATGTAGACGAGACTGATGCTACGCCTGCCGACGACGACGACGATGAATCTGAGGATGAGGAAGGTGCTCAAAAGCGAATAACGTTCCTCGGACAGCGGTGGATACGTAACCCATCGGCGCATCTGCTCCCATGTCTCGGATCCGCGCCTGCTTTGCTGTCTTTCGAACCCACATCAGGCAGTACTTCCCGCCCACAACCACGAGGCAACCCCGCGGTCCACCCGACACGAGGCAACCCACACCCGCATTCGCACGAGATCGCGGATACAGAGCATCGCCTACTTCTAGTGTCTGCCGACCAACAACTGTACCTCTTCGAAGTCTTAGCCGGTCGGTTGTCAGAGTGGAGCAGGCGGAATCCGCCTTCCAGCTATCCATTGCAGTTCCGGACCTTGAAGTCTCCAACAAAAGGGTGTATCTGGGATGTCAACAACCAACAGCGGCTATGGCTGTATGGTGAGGGATGGTTGTTCATGTTCGATTTGAACAGAGATCTCCCCATCCCGGAAACAATCGAGACACAAGATTCCACGAACAGGGAAGAGCTGGATAGCAAGACATCCAAGAAGCGGAAAAGGGAAGGCGCCAAGAAAGGTGTTAGTGGTGCGGGTGACGCGGTGGCCGAGAACGATGCGCCGGTAACGAAGATGCGGCGATTTGACAGCGCAGAGGATGACGAGTCGAAATCGCCAGCCGAGATCGGCTTACACGGTGCCGAGATGGGTGAATCAGATGACGAAGCCGACAGCGAGCAGGGAGCTCTGATCAGTCTTCGAAGATGGAACGACGAGGTCGACGAAATGGATGGAGCGAGTGATGATGTGGCGCAGGACACGGATGGGGCGATTGAAAAACAAAGACGGTCGCCTGAGCCCTGGTGGAACACGTTTCAATACCGGCCTATCCTGGGAATGGTGCGCATAGGGAAAGACGGCCAGTCGCTCGAAGTAATGCTGGTGGAGAGGCCTTCATGGGAGTTGGACCTTCCCCCACGTTTCGTAGGAGCTCACGAATAGCGGAGTCGCGTGCATGGATGGCCATCAAAAAAAAACATTTTCTGCCACAGTTGCCACGCATTCCCCAGTTTTCGTGTTTCGGTTTCGGAGAAGGGCGCTGGTGTTTGGGCTCCGAACGCCACTTTGGACAAGGGCCATGTGTACTGTGTACGCAGCGAAAGCACAGAGACTTTTTTTAAGGCGTGGGGCGGGACGTGGGTTCTCGTCTCGAGGGAGGCTAACTTGTTTGGCGAGATTTCGTAAACTCGAGGTCGCGTTGCTACCATGACGGGCGGCGAATCAGGAGGCTTCGTCAGGGGATGTAACCTCGTCGCGGCGGTCAGTGAGATTTTTTTTCTATGATCGCCGTCATTGCACGTGGCTTGCCAGACACTTGGATGATTTTTGTGTTGCTTGTTCACCTTAGGGCTCGCGTGTATGATTTTTGTGTTGCTTGTTCACCTTAGGGCTCGCGTGTATGATTTTTGTGTTGCTTGTTCACCTTAGGGCTCGCGTGTATGAATTTTTGTGTTGCTTGTTCACCACCAGGGCTCAACCTTGTGGACTAGTAGATGCACGCAATCAAGCACAAGACTCAACCATTGTACCGGTTTAGTGCCTCCGGAGCCGCACATCAGTGGCTTCTTCGTGCTCGCAAGCTTGACCACCATTGCCGAACAGCATGCCAGCGTCGACGAAGATGTGTCGCACGTAGCACGCGTGTCTGGACGGAATGGACGTAGGGGCTTACTAACTTACTACTAAGTTATCTACTTGCACCGCCAAGCACGGGCTGGCGAGATTACATGCACCGCCAAGCATGCCAAGGCTGTTGCGGGACAGGCGAGATTTGGGTTCGCATGCGATGACGAGTCTCTCACGCACCCCGCAGCGGAAAAGGCATCAGAGAAGGTTGCGTCGAGCGAGTCGAGCGAGGCCTTTTATCATCACGCTGGACTTGTGCAAACAGTGAACGAATGAGGTGTCGGATGATTGGCAAAGTATCAGTTGAAAGCGGTTGAGGCGAGTCGGAACAGGGGTGACGGATGCAGTAAGCGTAGTCAAAGGGCCGCGTATTCAATGCAACAGGGCGAAGAACCAATCAGTGGGATTACGCGTTCGTCCTCAGCGCGCGTGTAGTGAGGTGCTCGGCGGTGTTATGGGAGGCAAAGCATGTTGTGTTGACCCGGCATGTTCCTCAATCTCAAGTCGTGGTATCTATTGCGATGCAGCGCGGTATACACGGGTGATTAAGGTATAGCAGTACAGCACCGTCCGAGGCAGCCCTGCAGAGCATTTCATCCGCCACCAGACCCAGAGTGCTCCTCTCTTGCCGTTCCGGCGCTGAAAGGGAAAGAAGGCGCAACCGTCCACGCAGCGAAGACCGCCCGACAGCAGCAAAACACACGCCCACGCCCACGCCCACGCCCACACCCGCGATAATCGTAGGTAGTGTGGTTCTAATCATTCTCGCCAGGCTCATCAGGCACGAGAGCAGCTGCGAAAGAAACTGCGTGAAAGCCCTCTTAGCGAGCGGACGCGCCATTGGCTCGTGGTCGTGCTGCCACGCAAGCTCGCGCAGGACGCGCGTAAGACTGTCAGTGACACTGAGCGCCGGCCCTCATCATCGCCCGGGCCCTCCCAACCCACACCCCGTTCCTCGACACACCACAAAGATCCTCTTTGACTCTGTCTTTCGTGCGCTCTACGGACGCTGCGTTGCCGTCGCTTCAGTCGCATCGTGGCAGACGACGCCTGTAATACCTGCTGCCTCGCCCACAGTGCTGCGCCTTCGACCCTCCCCCCTCCCCCCATCCCATCACACAAGGGCTGTGCACTCCCGCCGCACCTAGCCAGCACCCCGGCACCAGCACCCCGGCACCAGCACCACCCAGCACCAGCACCACCCAGCACCAGCACCACCCAGGGCCCGCAGCCTGCGACACTATAACGCCGCCGCTCCCCCGTTCCGCCCATGCGCACTCGGAACGCATCCATCACTGCCACCACCGCCATCACCGCACTGTCGACTCGACGCCCCTCGCGACCGCTGCGAGCACCATCACATCCCACCATGGAGCACTCGCACGGCGCATCACGGCCCGCCACCGCCCACCAGGACGCCAACCAGCTGGCTACCGAACTGACGGAGCGCTTTCGCCAGGTCCTCAGCACCAAGCGCATGAACGAACTCACATCGCGATCCGTACAGTCTCGCTCCTCATCGCCAGCACCCCGAAGCTTCGGCACGCCGCAGCCGCCACCCGTCCAGAACGCCCCGCCATCCTACTCGTCGCTCCGCAACATCCCCCAAGTACCCGAACCGCCCCAGGACGCCCGCTCGCTGCGCTTCAAGAACATGCTCCATTCGCTCTCCAACATGCCATTGCGATGGGAAAACCCCGGTCTGCTGGACGAGGCTCTACGGGTGGTCCCGCTGGAGCAGATCTACAACGAAGCCGAAGAAGAGAGCCAGATCCTCCAGGCCGAAGCCGAGAGCTTGGGCACTGGCAAGAAGGCTGCCTGGGGCTACCAAGACTGCGTGGTTCGAGCGCTCATGCGCTGGTTCAAACGCTCCTTTTTCTCGTGGGTGAACAACCCGCCATGTGGCCGCTGCTACTCGCCGACCATTGGCGTCGGTATGGCTGCACCGCTCCCGGACGAGCAGGCCCGCGGCGCCAACCAGGTCGAGCTCTACAAGTGCTCGCTAGAACACTGCGCTACTTTCGAGCGATACCCACGATACAACGATGCCTTCGTGCTCCTCCAGACCCGTCGGGGTCGATGTGGCGAATGGGCCAACTGCTTCAGCATGTTGTGCCGAGCCGTCGGATCAAGGGTCAGATGGGTTTGGAATGCCGAGGATCACGTCTGGACAGAAGTCTATTCGGTCCATCGCAAGCGCTGGGTACATGTAGATGTCTGCGAGGAGGCTTGGGACAAGCCTCTTTTGTACACTCAAGGTACGCATCGTAATCCCGCTTCGAACCCCACGAACCCATTATTGACCGGTTTTAGGATGGGGCAAGAAGCTCTCATACTGCATCGCCTTCTCCGCAGACGGTGTTATGGACGTCACACGGAGATACGTGCGAGACGCTACCAAATACAGCGCTGAACGCACCCGCGCTCCCGAGGCAGTCCTTCATCATGTCATGAACGAGATCCGGAATCTGCGACGAAACAATATGAGCAAACAAGAAAAGTTCCGTCTCGAGGGCGAGGACATGCGTGAGGACCGTGAGTTGCGTACGCATGTCATCACCTCGATTGCACAATCTGTCAGCAAGATCAACGCCGACGACATCATCAGCGGACGAGCCACTGCACGAGCTGACTCGGATGTACCAAAGGCACTCGAAGGCCGAACCAGCGGCAACGCCCAGTGGATCCGTTCCAGAGGAGAACAGGGCCGTGGCACCCCCCATCAAGATCCTCAAAATCAGCACCCGCGATGAACGATCCGGCTATTCCGCATTCGCTTACTACCCTACCCACCAGGAGTCCACTCTCGCCATACTAGACCCTCCAGGGCTCGGCCACGCTTCATTCGCCATGTCCCAGCGTTCGCCAATTAGCCTGGGTTGAGATGAGCTACCTCGACATCCACCATCATTGAGCCGCGACATTACTCGCGCTTGTAACAACATCTATCTCAAACAGCACCACATGTAGCGTGGCTGCTACGGCGTTCTGGCGTACCGATCGCTTTCTAGACATTAGTCTTCAAGCTTAATGTCTACATCTCCACGACGGCGTTTCATTTTCGGGGATTGGTCGCCTGCAGCATTTTCACGACACGGGAGGGAGACCGACATGTCTACAATTTTCGTTTCTACGACGTTTGGCGTGGAATTGGGCGAACATTTTTCTTTTCTTTTTATATACCACTCGCATCTTCGGTCACTTGCAATCCATCTGTTAGAGTGATGAGACATGTATTTTCATTTGTTACCACCACTGATATTTATTTTACTTTGCATGATGAAGGGAGGGGCAGCATCGGGTGCATCGGGTGGCACATGTACGGAAGAAGATGGCTACCTAAATGGGCTACGTTGGAAGGCCTGGGAAGAAGAGTCACATGGACTTTGGGGCGGGCAGACGTGGCGGTGGGTGAGATGAGGGGATCCGAAGATGCAAGGCAGGACGCGCGTCGCTTGACGCAGTGCAGGCCGAGGCCGACGACGACGACGACGACGACGACGACGACGACGACGCATCGGAGGAAGTGCATTAGAAAACCAACAAGATTAGCATTCCAAACATGTGCATTTGGTGTAGACTACCGTGTTTTGCGTGCTTGTGATATGAGATGAGATTAGGCGGGGGGTCGCGGGTTCTGCATGTGCTAGGTATCTAGGTAACGTGTGGACGTGTGGACCGGGGACAGGTAAAGTCACGTGCACAAGGAAAGCTCGTCTTGTACTCGTACTGCCACGGTCGGTCGGTCGGTCGGTCGTGTCTCATTGAGCACGTGTCTCACAGGCGTAGACTAGGTAAGACGTCCGAGTACAAGTGTACAAGGTCCTAATGTACCTGTTAGACCTCACAGCCCACTTGGTCGGTTGGCATCAGCCCGGGGCTAGGTAGGTAGAGCCAGTATCTAGGTAACGGGGAGCTCGATTCGAGGCGTATACGTTTCGCAGGCTTTTCTGGCCTTGTTTTGTCTTGCTTTGTTGTCTTGTCTTGTCTTGTCTTGCCTGGGTGGGTATGTCTGCGCTTGTCTTCTGCTGCAATGAGTAGATGGGTAGTCTAGATGGATGGCTTGCATGTCTATGCTTTGCTGAAACTACGGGATACCCACCTTGCCAGATATACCTACCTGGTGGATACCTGGGTTGACGAGAGTTTTGCAGGGGTTGAGCCCACTCTGCAGACAGACCGCCCGCCCAAGACTACGCCACCAGCCGCAGCCTTGGCATCGCCCGCAAGAGGGAAGATTCACACTTGTTCCGCCCCCCTTGGTCTAATTTTAACAGCGGGCGTTGGTGCTGGGGCTGGGGGCCGCTGCTTACGTGGGGCATATGATGGAGCTAAGGTTGCGCTCGTCGCTTGGGCTGAGCGTGTCTGTGTGTAAGGCCATGAGGGTGTCTCTGTGTAAGGCGGGGGAGGGTGTCTCCGTGCAAGGCGGGTGAGGGTGTCTCCGTGCAAGGCGGGTGAGGGTGTCTCCGTGTAAGGCGGATCAAGGTGTTGCCGACGACGGTGGTTGTGTACGATGATGTGCGCATGCGTGTCGTGCATTGCTCGTAATGAGAGGAGCTTGTTAAACAGCATGTAGACGAATGTAGCGAGAAGGACCTGCTAAACAGCTTATTACTATGTAGCCGAACAAGAGGAGTTCGTGCGGATTGGAGGTGGACTTTTGCTCGGGCTGATTGTGGAGATTTGTCGCAATGCCGCACGTCACCTAGCGTCGCCACGCCTTCAAGAACGAAGATCGAATGCAAGGCTGCACTCTGCCGACCGATGCAAGTTGAATTTCCCTCGATACTCCATGTGACGGACCTGCATACCTCGCAGACTTTATTTACTCTCCAAGGAGAAATATTCACAAGCGATATTCAAACAACGATGGCTGTCCATGACGCGCAGCTGCAACATCGAGTGGAGATTCTGGGGTTTGCGTAGTCATCAGCACCGCCATGCCACTTGATTGCGCGTTCCTACGGTAGGCTTAGAACCGTCAGCACGCTTGCAAGCTTCTTACTGGGAACGTCGAAAGCGTCTTGAGGCTGGTGCTGCGTCCCGCCGTCCCAGAAGGATGGAGTGGGCTGTTCGTGCGCCGGCACAGACCCTGTCCAGGGCTTCCCAGGGGGGCTGAGGGGAGCTGAGGCGGCGTCGACGGTCGACCCGTACAAAAGCTGGCCACCAGCCTACGCCGCTAAGACCATCCTACCATCGCCCTCGTGTCGCGCGCCTTTTCCTTGTTTGCATCCATCCATATATCTTGGGATCCCGCATCGCTTCTCGGGATACACGGTCGCTTTCTACCGCTCACTACGTTTCTGCGCATTCCGATATCCTTGGACAACTAGACACCATGGGCAAGGCAGGGCGTTTCGCGTGTATCTTCACGCCAATGGCGTTGACCATTGCAAGTCTTGTGTGCCTCGGTATCGTGTTGTCGGGCCAGGCATATCAGAAGAGTGATCTGTCAAAGGACCTGTACTTTTTCAAGGTGCGTTATTGATTCAAACCCAGCCTCGTCAACAAACCGACGCGACTTTCCCCATCCAAACCCCCGTATTGACTATTTATCCACAGGCCAATACCACAGGCTTCAAGAATGACCCAAAAAACGTCCTCGACAACCTTCCCGAAGGCGTGACCCCCGAGGTCGTCAAGGACATGCAGGTCGCTGCCTCGGCTGGCAGCATGCGCGACATTTACCAAATTGGTCTCTGGAACTACTGCGCGGCAGACCTGAAGGACGGCAAGGAGGAGAACTGGAACTGCACCGAGCGTCAGAATTATTTCTGGTTCAACCCTTTCGAGGTGTGGAACCTCGCCAACACCAGCATTCAGGCGGGCTTCCCCGAGGGCTTCCAGGACGGCATCGACACATACCACAAGGTCTCGCGGTGGATGTTCATCAGCTACATGATTGCGCTCGCCCTCACCGTTGCTGAGATTCTAGTCGGCATTTCGGCCATCTTCTCGAGGTGGGGCAGCTTGGTCACTACCATCGTCTCTACCGTACGTCTTTCCCGAAATCCCTACTCCTGATTGTAATTGGCGTTGACATCGATCCAGGCACAAACCCTATTCATGATCGCCGCGGCGACCACGTCCACCGCTCTCTACGGCACCCTCATCTCCGTCTTCCGCACCGTCCTCGACCCCTACAACATCGAGGCCTCGTGGTCCGCCAAGATGCTCTCCGTGCTCTGGATCGGCGTCGCCTTCTCCGTCGCCAGTGGCTTCTTCTGGCTCATCAGCACGTGCTGCTGCTCCGGCAGGAGCCCCCACAAGAAGGTCGTCGTCGAGAAGACGCCCTACACGTACGAGAGGGTCGCGTCGCCTTACATGGGCGCCAGCGGGAACGCCCACCCGATGCACGACATGAGCGGCCAGCACGGCCAGACTGGACACACGTACGAGCCGTTCAGGCAGCAGCACGTCTAGAGGCTGCTGTGGGGCCGAGCAGGCGGCGGAGAAGGGGGCGTGAGGACTGCGTGCTGCGCATGGTGATGGTTGATGATTGCGGTTCTGTGGATTGCGCGCGAGGGACAACGAGGCCGTCTTGATGACTATCATGATTTGCTATTTTGGTGGCTATACCACGAGGGAGGCGTTTTTGCGTGTTTTGGGTTGGGTTGGATACGGGTTGGCCATGTACAGACGAGATGGGGGAGTCGATCCTGTCCATGGGCTCATAATGGATTTGCACACGTGCTGCAAGAGTTTGCTCCCCTGCTCTGGTTCACCGATGGACTCGTCGTGCTATCACTAAATCTACCGCCGAATTTCTCTCGGGAAACCGTTTGGTTTGCAAGGAGAAAAAAAAAATGAGAAAAGAAAACATGGTTGTACGTGCATGTATCACAAAAGACATCCCCCACGCGTGGACGGCAGCCTTGTCTCGTCCATGCACTCCACGGTGCGAAACGAAACAAAGAGAGGTAGTCCACTGTGACCCTGGCAAGTGTCGAGAATGCCATGTCGGCTGAGTCGGTGCTGGAGAAGATGGCCTTGACCACCGATTCGGTACCTAGATAGATAGTCGACCGTTGCAAGCGAAGATGCCCATGACCACCGATTCGGTACCTAGATAGATGGTCGACTGAGTCGGTGCTGGAGAAGATGCTCTTGACCACCGATTCGGTCCCTAGATAGATAGTCGACCGTTGCTAGAGAAGATGCCCATGACCACCGGTTCAGTATCTAGACAGTTGACCGATGTTTAAATCACCCCTAGCTGAGTTTCTCTCGGATGTGCCCAGTTTCTTCAAGCTACGTCTTGCGGATCACATGTCGACAACGTCCTCCGCGTCCGTAAATGGCAACATCATGCCCCCCACCCGCGTGCTGTCCGGAAGGTGGTGTGTGTGTGGCTGGTGGGGTTCGGATCTGTGGCCCCCAGCAGCAACTATACCTTCCTCACCCCGCACACTGCGTTCCCAATATTCTCCGGAGGGTGGTGTGTGGGTGGCTGGTGGGGGTGGCGCGGTGGTGGTAGAGGTATATGATGGCCACCACGGTGGAAACGACGCAGGGTGACAGGTAGAGCGCGCGTCACGATGCGTGACGCTCGCAAAGGCACACTGATGGCCCATAGGACGGCAACACGGTGAACTGTGGATGGATACTCGATGTTGAAAACAGGCTAGGGACCAGGCGCAGCGGACGGCTAGCCTGAGATGATGTCTGTCCCAGTGTCCACCAGCGCCACGCCGAGGGCCGGCAGACGTGCGGCTCATCTCGCCAACAACGCTCGACTCGATTTCATGGCATGGGCGGCGCGTCGAGTGGACCGCCATTTCGCAGGCGGCTCGTTTCTGCCAGAGGACCGCGCCGTCCGACGAGTGCCCCTGGGCCCTGGCGCCCCCCAAGTGGGTATGGAAGCGCGTAGCCAAGTTGCCCAGAGACAGCTCCAGCGCTAATCACTCGGTGCTTGAGCCTTGCACTGCACCTGTCAGCAGCCTCAGCCACGCTGAATAGGTTCAATTCGTTATTCGACACTGCCTGGCTTCCGAAGAGAGAGACGCTGACCTGACCGAGAGCAACCCTGCAATAAGCTGCTACTTCACCCTGACCTCGTCGACTCGACTCGACCCGCCGCTCCTTTACTTTCCTTTCGCTCTTACACCCTTCGCTGCGAGCGCCGCCTGCTTGACGCCCGTCTCTGCGCGAAATACTACGCCGCCCTCGCCCGCAGCAACTCTTTCCACAGCCATAGGGCAGATATAGTCCCGCAGGCGGAGGGCTCGTAACCAAGTGCAAGCCCGAGGCAGCCTCGGAGGTTTCTGTTGCGCGGCTGGATGCGCGTATAGCTCCAACATGGACCAGTGGAATACGAACAAGCTCCCTGAGCGTCTGCCCTTCTCCAAGAAGCGCCTGCCCAAGATGGTCATATTCTCGTGCGTTGCTCTGGCAGACACAGAGGGAACGAACCACCACCCGCTAATGGCCACAGTTACGTCCTCGACTATGTCGTTATTTTGTGGGCTTACACCGCGCATATCCCCCTGCTCACGGCCTCCCTCCTAACCATCGCAGCGTCCTCCTCGCCGTTTTCATGATTGTCGACAAGATCGAGCCCTTCCACCAGCCCTTCGCCCTCGAGAATTGGACCCTGCACTATCCGTTTGCGAAGCACGAGCGCGTGACCGTCACCATGGCCGCCGTTTACGCCGTCGGCTTCCCCATTGTCATCATCACCTTCTACACCATGGTCATTGATGGCATATTCTCCCACCAGACACCCCTGCCAACCGCCAGAGGGGGATTGAAGCGCCTCACCGGCCGCTACAGGCTCAAGGACAGACTTTGGGAATTGAACTGCGGCCTGCTGGGCCTCATGCTCAGCGTGGGCGCCGCCTTTACGATTACCGGTACGATGAGCCCCCACCCGGAATGCGCCCGTCACTGACATGCCGTGCAGGAGCATTGAAGAATGCGATTGGAAAGCCCCGCCCGGACATCGTCGACCGGTATGATACCTACCACGCAAACGCCTACATCGAATGCTAATTCGGTGCAGATGCCAGATCAAGGACGAAGTATGGGAAGCGTTCAAGCGAGACTACCCCAAGGCGGCGATGGCTACATTCAAGGATTGCATGCAGTCGAACAACTACATCTTGCAGGATGGCTTCAAGAGCTTCCCGTCAGCGCACAGCAGTGGTATGGTTGGACGTCATGGCCTGTGAAGCGCAAATACTAACATTCGTAGTTGGATTCGGAGGTCTCTTCTACCTGTCCATCTATCTCGCCGCAAAGCTCCACGTCCTCGACTCGAAAGGCGAGGTTTGGAAGTCGTTCATCGTCCTCGTCCCGACGCTCGGGGCTGCGCTCATTGCCGGCAGCCGCATCATGGACGCTCGCCATCATCCGTTCGACGTTCTCTCCGGTAGCTTGATGGGTATTCTGGTCGCATGGGGCTCTTACCGTCAATACTTTCCTCCAGTATCAGAATCGTGGCGCAAGGGCCGAGCGTATCCTATCCGAGCGTGGGGCAAAGGTCCCGCTATGCCTCCACCGACTGTAGAGGTTGCAGACGATGTACAACCACTGCGCCCTGTGCGGTCGGCAACAGACGAAGAGCAGGGGACCTCGTCAGCTATCCCGGGAGCCGATGAGCACAGCGGCAACGTGTTCCGACAGCAGATATCTCAATCGCAGAGGCGGAGGCAGGAGGAATTTGGCGGAATACAACCGAGTGACACGATGAGCTCGACGTACTCAACCAACGTTGGTGGATACCAGGGACAGCTTCCAGCCTCCAATCCATTCGCAGAGGCCAGCCGACGTAGACAGGACAATTACGAATACTCTTCTTCCGAGGACGACGACAACATCGAACTGCAACCCTCGTATTCTCTTTCGGGCCGACCTTTGGCGGGCCAGCGTGGGGCTAATTACGACCCTGTAGCCGGTCGCCTGACAGATACCGGATACCATCCACCCCAGGGCATCACACCCACTCCAACACCTCCTCCGGTGCGGCCGAGTGGAGATATAGCTGAAGCCAGAGGCGGACCACCCCCGCCGCCCGCGCATGCTGCAGGAACCACGGCTCAGCCGGTATAGCGGGAGGCGGCACAGGTTCAGAATAGAGGACATTCCAGCATTTGTGAGCGTGTACAGATGCATGCTATACAGCGCGTTGAACGACTATGCATAACAGGAGCCATGGACTCGGGCGTTTTGATGTTTGGACGGGATTTGTTGTAGGCAAACTGTTGATGGTTGTCTTCTTAGCGCCGGCCATAAGCTGGTCGTTTCTGTGACGGGGGCTGGACTGGATGCAAACAACGGCGCCTTCGCATGGTGGCTTCTCTGCACCCGGAAATGTGATATTCTATCGTGCTCTTCCGCATGCTTGTGCGTACACAGTATGGTGCGCCACTTGTCTCGCCCCTGGAAGCGTGGCTGGTAAAGGGTGGCGCTTGCCGACATTGAACATTGACGTAGATCAGGCAGGGATGTGGAACGGCCGTGGTCCGACTCCCGTTGCTGTAGAGTGAACAAGGGCCATGGGCCGCGTTGCCTCTCCCCGCATGTGCCAGCGTCGCCCTTCGTCTGCCGCTCTCAACACGTTCCGCTTCTTCTTTGGCTGCCAGCAAGAAAAGCACGCGTTCGTTTGATGCAGCAACCACATCTGGCCATGCGCCCTCTTCGCCGGGGACGGTAACAACACGACCGGCCGTCACCACCATGTCGGCGCCCTCCAGCGAGGGTCGGCTTTCCACGTCGTCCATGCCCTCGGTCACATCCTCCATACCCGCGGTCACCTCCTCCCTACCCTCGGTGACCTCCTCGCCGACGCTGAACTCGAGATACTCTGGGGTGTACGCAGATAGTGGGGAGGGTAGCTCGTCACAACGGCCTAGCCTGGCAGACTCCAGGAGCGGAGGGCGAAGCCACGTCCAGGAGGAACCGTCGCAGCATTCTGGGCGTGCGTTGCGCGATGAGGCTGTGGGCGAGCGCGATTTTGCGCAGCGCAAGCGGAACCGCAGGTCCGGAGGCTTTCTCCTCGACTCGGCTTTCTCCAGCGGACCGCAGAGCCGACATTCACACCAGAGTGGGAATGGGAAGGATGCAAAGCGCAAGCAGTCAGACGGTCGAAGCGCTCACGGAGAGAGACATGCAGCAACTGGCATTGCGAGCGGTTCGCCCTTGTCGCGGGAGGTCAAGATGGCCGGCGGAGCGCATGCCGCTGCCGCTGCCGAAGCAGATGGCCGGGTAGACTCTGTTGATACGGACGAGCATGCCTCAGATGGTATACACCTTGCAAAGACAAGAGCCAGGCTATCTGCGGTACCGCCGACTGCACACGATAGAGTTCAACCCGACGCTACCGCCCCGCGTCCCGCCTTCGATCCGAACCAAATCGTACACATGGCTCTGAGCCTCAACGAGAGTCGCCGACGAAACTTGAGTGCTGGCCAGCTGCTCACTCCACAGACACATGCCACATCCGGACGACGTCGGGACGGGAGTGTCAACAGTCCCAGCACTGGCAGCGGCCACTTGAGACAATATCTGAACGAGCAGCGGAGGGTGTCCCGAAACATCTCGCCTTTCAGCGACAAGTCTCCGGCGCGCCACATGTCCATGCCAGCGCAACGCAGAGCGTCCGTGTTGATACAGGGACAGCAAGGCAAAGAGCCGAGCTCGGCGACATGGCAGCGTGCGGACAAGGCTCGCGCATTCATTGAGCTGAGAGTAGAATACCTGAGGCTCCTTGAGTTCCTCCCTCCACTCAAGCCTGATTCTTCGGCGCCTGGAAACTTCGTAGTCATGGCAAATAACGTCCCAGGCAGTCCCCATGCGCAACTGACACGCATACCCTCCCACGCGAATAAGCATCATGAGCTCGGTCGACCTTATAACCCTTTACAGGTCTTGCGTAACCGCCGAAGCAGAGCACGGGAAAGAAGGGCTTTCGAACATGCTCCAGAAGAATTTGCGGATGTGGACCAGGTTCACAAATGGGTCGACAGGGTGGAGGAAGCGGCCCAATCATTCATGTACCGCCGGCTCGATCAGGTGGCCTTGCCCAGACTTCATGAAGCTGATGCGACAGACGTCGACCCTGCAAAGTCCGCTAGACCAAGCAAGATATGGATGTTGACACCCGAAGAGCTGCTTGCAGATGCGCACTGGCTTGAACACGGCGATAACAAGACAATCGTGGAAGACCGCTATGGACGCAAAATCTTCCCCGCGAAGGAACCGCAAAAGCAAGACCTCCTATCAGCCCGCCCCAGCAAAGAGTATTCCGAGAAACGTAGAAGGAGCTGGGTCGAGGGCATAGTAGCAGAGAACCACAATACTACTGGAGATGAAAGTGAGGCTTTGAGCGAGCGTGGCCGCAAGCGAAGGTTACTGCCAAAGTTCCGTGCGGAGAGCCCCAAACATAAAAAGCACAATTGGATTGGTTCGAAACAGCAGGCTGGGAGCGATACGGACTTTTCTGATTCTGACTCTGATCTGGAGAAACGCCGCTCGAAGAAGACTCAGAAGATGGTAGAAGGAGTCGACGAGACTGGTGCATTGAAGCTTAGGATGAAACATCTCATGGAGAGAGAAGCCAAAGAGAAGCAGACTGCGGAAACCCCTCTGTTGTTCACTCCTGACACTCCGAACAAGTGGGGCCAAGAGACGGATGACGGTCATGACGAGAAGGGTGTACGAAGCTCGTTTGAAGTGTCAGATTCTGCAAATGGGTCTGTCAAGGCCAATCTAGCCGGGCTCAACCTCCCTCCTAAGCAGCGCAATGATCCTGAGTTGTTAAAAGACCCATCGAAAGAATACAGATCGTCGTTCGAAGAGTTCGACAGCACGGCACCGAGCACTCCGCTCTACCCGAGACATTACCCACACATCGATGGCGATACTTCACCAACAGTGAGCCGCGCGGGCTCGCACAAGAAGTCAAAGAAAAGTAAATTGGACTTTTTACGTTCTGAGGAGAGCAAAGGGAGGCACGATCAGGATCATCTCATGCCAGATTTGGCCGGCTCTGACAAGAAGCGCAGCTCTCGCCATGCTAGTGAAGGGGCTGAAGAAGGCAATGGTATTGGATCTGCGATATGGGCCGCTCCAGGTGCGGTCAAGAATTTCCTGGGACACCGCAAGAACGACAGCGTCAACAGCCTGACGAGCCCTATCAAAGACAAAGATCGTAGAGACATGAAGGAGCCACCGTCTGCTGTGACCAGGTTCATCAAAGGCGTCAAGAACGAGGGCTCAAAGATGGGAGGCTTTATATTCCGCAAAGATGGACCAGCAGATGAATCAGATACTGACGCAGCATCCGACCACCCCGTTGCGCTCGAATCCGAAACAGACGACGAGCTCGGCTCGCTCCGCCGCAGAAAGGCTCCCAACCTCACGCGAAGCAGTACGACCGAAACTGTAGGGAGCACCACATCCAAGACGTCGAAGAAGGCCACCGGATACCATCTCGAACTTCCTTCCTTCCGCTCCCAGTCCAAGATCGATGAGGACAGCGCCTCAGAGCTTTCCGACAATCACATCAGCCGTCAGGCCCGCGAAACAGCTCGGAAACGCTCCCCCCGCTTCGATAAGCTGGCCCCTCCCGGCCTCGACCTCTCCCGCATCTCCTCCTCGACCCGCTCCCCAAGCGACGACCGCATCAGCCAACTCCTCGCCCGCCTCGGCGGCGTCGGCCATGCAGGTCTCCCCGTAACCTCGCTCGCAAAAGACCGCCTACCCCCGTCCAGCACAGACATCAACCCCATACGCAAGTCCTCCCGGCCGACCCTCGAAGGCAAGCGCCACTGGAGCATCACCGACTCCCAGAAAGACCTGCCCCGGTCCAACAGCAGCGACACCATCGAGGTCACACCCTCGGAGATCGCCCGCGTCCGCGCGCTGTACCTCTGCTCGGGCATCAAAGCCAAGGAGATCAACCGCCGCGCCCTCGAAATCCGCAATCCGCCTGCCGACTTCCTCGTCCGCGCTGCCACCTCGGCGCACAGGGACCTCTACCCCGTCGCGCGCAAGGAGGAACACGTCCTCGCGGCGCGCATCCTCACCACGGCCTTTGAATCCCGCATCGCCGCGCTGCAAAGCCTCGCCCGCAGCTTCCGCGAAGACACGGTCGTCGACCTGCAGTCTCGCATCGCGGACCTCGTGGGCAGCGCCGAGACCTCGCTCTTCGCCCGCGTCCGCGACGGCGCCGACGAGGCGCTCAGAGTCTCGAGCAAGGTGACCGCCGACGCGCCGCTCGCCGCCAAGCAGATCGCAGACGACATGGAGCACATGGTGCGCATGCGGCGGCGGCGCACGCGCTGGGCGCGCAGGGTCGGGTGGACGCTGCTCGAGTGGGCGCTGCTCGGCTTCATGTGGTGCGCGTGGCTGGTCGTCACGCTGAGCCGCGTGGGCGCGCGCTGCGTTTTGTTCTTCTGGCACTTGCTCAGGTGGCTGCTTTGGCTGTAGGGCCCGTGTCATGCCTCTGTTTGTTTACCCTTCTTTGCCTGTTGTAGAGAACCCCTACCTATTCTTCTTCTTCTTCTTCTTCTTCTTCTTCTTCTTTTTTTTGGAGAGTTTTGGAGAGTTTTGGAGAGTTTGGAGTTTTGGATACTGTAGGGCCCTTCCGTTTGCGCTAGACTAGACATACCTGTACCTACAATTCCCACGTCCCAGGTTGCCATCGTAGTAGCTAGGTACTCTACCTACAGCTCGAGTCGATGGCACGGCGTTGCTTGCTTGCGTTTGATACCACGGCATTGTGCTGCTCCTTTGGAGGATTGGCGGCGCACATTATCTTGCTTGTACAACACGGGGGGGCCAGGGTCAGGGTCAGGGCCAGCGTAGCATTGCTCTTCGCTTTCACGTTCATATAGCCATCTACAAGGTTGTAATAGGTAGTAATAGACCCATTCGTGCATCCTTCCAGGTGCCAATCAGGTGCAGGCTTTTTTCTTCTTCGTAAACAACAAGGTAATTACCCTGCCATCGAGGAATGCCATCTAGCGAGCAATACCTACCAGTTTCTGCTTACATTGTCCAAACTTACACTCCGTCACCTACCAAGGTTTGTCATTCTTTGGTACACTTTTGCAGAAAGAAAAACGATGTTGAGTGCATCGGTCAATTTACTACAGCGCAAATTTTAGGATCCACCAGAAAATGCGTCTCTTCACACAATCAAGCTCATTTCCCAAACAACCCTCTCCTAAGCCCTAAGCTCACTCCTTGCCCTCCCACAACCTTTGCTCCAACACTCTTCTTCTCCCGAAGTCCCTTCTGCTGGCCTCCACCATCTTGCCCTGACTGTCGAGCTCCGTCATTTGGCCCCTCTCGAGCATCTCCCCCTCGTACCTCTTCCTCCCTTCCCGCATCCTTCCCATCTCCCTTTGGAGACTCAGACTTATCTCTTCGTCTCCAAAAGCTCTCCTGTCCTGTTCGAGATGAAGTCCTGGATGGCGGGCTCGCGGCGAGGAAGGAATCTCTTCGCTGGGAGTCAGCGCGCTGCTGCGTTGGGGACTGTAATCGTGCATCATCCGCTGCTGCCGGTTCTGGTACGGATAGCCAGGAGTCTGTGACTGGCGAGCGACTGCGCGGTACATCTGCTCCGGAGGCCGCTCGCGATAGTATTCTTGGTCCTCGATCCTGTTGGATTGGCGCTGGCGCTGAGCTCGGCGTCTGCTCTGAAACGTGTAACTGGAGTTGTTCGTGTCCAGATCTCGACCCAGCGTCTCCCGACTCCTCTCGCCGGTCGAGCGGTCGTGAGGCTTCCGTTGCTGCCCCCGGTATCGTTCGGATTCTCTGAACGACCTGCTCGAGACCTCGATTCCGCGACAATGATTCGGGGGCGATTGTCGCCGACGAGGCTTCGCTGAGTGGGCTGCCCGATCCTGACGCAGCGGGCGTTGGACCACGGAGGGATCTTGGGAAGTCATCAGGACGAGTTGCATCGCTTGCCCTCCTGGAAACCCTCCTTCTCGAATCCCATGTATCTCTTGAAGATCGTATGCCGTGCGCTGTTGACGGGCATCCATTGGAGTTTCCTCGCGCTCTGCCCGCCTCCTCTCCGACCTTGGATGTTTCTGGAGACGGGTTTGCACTAGTTGCCTCTCTCTCTCGCTTCTCCGTTGTGGGCGTGACTGAGCATATCCTTGACCCCAGTCGTGCTGTACCCGACCGAGAAATTCCCGCTCGCGCCGTTGCGGAGCGCGATCGTGAGCCCTCTGCATTTGGACTTGGATGTCGTTTGACGCGGTGTCCCGCTGCCGAGATAGTTCTTGCTGCCGAGATAGTTCTTGCTGCCGAGATAGTTCTTGCTGCCGAGATAGTTCTTGCTGCCGAGATAGTTCTTGCTGCCGAGATAGTTCTTGCTGCCGAGATAGTTCTTGCTGCCGAGATAGTTCTTGCTGCCGAGATAGTTCTTGCTGCCGAGATAGTTCTTGCTGCCGAGATAGTTCTTGCTGCCGAGATAGTTCTTGCTGCCGAGATAGTTCTTGCTGCCGAGATAGTTCTTGCTGCCTCGACTGGAGAGAGTGGCTTGAAAAGTGTACTATCAGGGTTGGGCTTGAGGGCAAGGCCTGCCGCAGATATTCTTCTTGCCGCTTCAAGGGCTGAGAAGGTGCTTGCGCGCGGGATACTGGTTTTGGCGTGTATGTTTCTCTCTGTATAAGCTTTCTTGATAGAGGGTCGATCGCTCTCTTCACTGGTGCCATCTGTGATGTGTTTGCATCCAAGATCACCGTTGTCATCTCTGGGACCAATGTCGGAGACGACATATCCAAAATCTCGTCGCAAGCTCTCCACTGCTTGTGGCGCTTGACTGACTTGTGCGGCTGAGCTTCCACGTTGCTCTTCTGCATTTCGTTCCTGCGTCCAACCTGCACCACGACTTGCGCCTGTTTTGGTTGGCAGGCATTCAACTTTGCTGCTTTGCGTCGAAGGAGTTTCCTGATCCCACATCCCTGAAGTCCTGCTCCTAGTACGGCCACATTGCGGCGGATCTTCCCTTTGCGGCCCGCGTTGAGCACCCCAGCGGACAGGCTCTGGCCTTGCAGCCGCTTGCGGAATTGCCGACGGGCGAGTGTGCTGTTTGTCAGTTGGCGCCCGACAAACAGGTGTAAGCGCCTCATGCCTAGGAGTGGCCTTCTCTTGGTCACGAAGATCTTTTTGCGCTTGAGGTTGATAGCGCACGGGTTCCGGCGCCTGGCCACGAAGGGGTCGCACACTAACTTCGTTGCGAGAGGCGTAGTCCTTCCTGGGAGGAGGCTGCCTGTGGGCTCGTGGAGGTTTCGAATAGGCATATTGTCGAACAGGCGCTGCTCGTGATCTAGAATAGGAGTCTCGTCGGTCGGGAAGCGGGTGTGGGAGTCTTGGGTGATAATTGTCCTTCCTGGTGAATACTGGCGCTTGTCGGGGAGGAGAGGAGTAGACGGCGACGAGTGGGGCAACTTCTCTTGCGAAGAAGATGGGCCGTCTTGTGGGCGCAGTTTCATACCTTCTTGGCCTTTGTAGCGTTCCCCCAGGATATCCTGGTGCGTATCCTGGTGCCGCGGGTCGAAAGGGCCGGATTGATTCCCGGTCCCTTTGTGCTGGTGGTTTAAGTGAGTATTCACGTTGAACATGCGAAAGCGGCTGGGGTTCAGCTTTGGGTTTGCTGCCAAATCCAAAAAAGCCTCGTTTCGGCTTAGCAGCTGGCTGCTCTTTAGGTTTGGGAGGCGGTGTCTGCATGTCTGGTTTGGTCCATGTT
Source organism: Paraphaeosphaeria minitans (assembly GCA_015832175.1). Taxonomy (NCBI): domain Eukaryota; kingdom Fungi; phylum Ascomycota; class Dothideomycetes; order Pleosporales; family Didymosphaeriaceae; genus Paraphaeosphaeria; species Paraphaeosphaeria minitans. The sequence continues at coordinate 1,470,302 of WJXW01000006.1, forward strand.
GGGGTATCTCGAACTGGATACTCAGGGGCCGGAGGTCTTTGTTGGTCTGGCGGAAGGTTTACACCATAGACGGACTTTCTAGCCTTGCGCTTGCGACCAGCAGGCAAAATCTTCCTCGGTGCAAAATCTGTGGGAGGGGCAAAGATACCTGGAGCCGCCGAACTAGGTTTCCTTTGCTTTTCCGTAGGCACAGTCAGCACGCGAGGTATCATGCTTCGCCGTCTTTCCGGCGTAGTAGTTGCCACGCGCCCTATCGGCGGTGCAAGTGACTGCGGGTCTCGAGATATATTGGCCATAGGTGGCCCATCAGGCCTTCTAGGCTCCTTCTCTGGTAGTTCCTTATCAGGAAGGGTGGGTCGTTCCGCAATGCGTGTCACTGGTGCAGCTAAAGTCTCGTGCAGAACGAGCTCAGCCTCATTTACAGCTGGTGTTGGCGAACGCTCAGGTGCGAAAACACTTGGCTGTCTTGAAGAAACTCCAAGACTATAAGATGCTATAGGCTCGTCTTGGATCCTTAATGATTTCTCATCAGGCGGGATATCTTCAGTGGTAGACTGGCGGCGGGAACGGGTTGTTTCCCTGCAGGTTGCAGCACGACTTGGCTCCTGGGATTGGTCCGGGAGTGATGGAGCCGGACTGTAGTGGTAAACATCCAGAGCTGTCAACTGCTCATCAAGCACGGAAGATTGGGTGGAAGGGAAAAATGACCGATCTGCTTCCGTGTCTGGCTCGACGTTTCTTTGAATTAGGCCAGTGGGATCCTGATCAGCTGTGCCCAAACGCGAGACCCCAGTCGCACGTCCTTTAACAGGCTCTCCTTCTTCTAAGGGCGCTCGTTCGGTGGGTACACGAGTTGGCTTCATTTCGGCCTGAGCTATCAACTTATGCGTGCTATGGCGTGAGATATCGGCAGGAGCCTGTCTGGGTATTGCGGTAGTCTTCGTGGAGAGCAGAGTCGGCTCCCGGGAAATCCTCTCCACAAGATGGATCTCGGGCGACTCTTCAGGAGAAGGCGGCGGTGGGCTTATCGTCGGCTCCCGCATGATCCTTTTCAAAGGATGTACCTCAGGTGGTGACTCTTGAGAGGGAGTCTGTGGACTCGGGGTAGACCCCCGCGAAGAGAGTGTAGAACGCCGAGTAGGCATACAGGTGAGTGCACAAGCAGGCGCGCAAGATACAATGGGAGAAGCCACTGCAGCACGCATGACTGGAGGATCTTGGGCTTGCTCTGTTGATGCGAAGTCAAGCGGTTCGATCGAGCTTATCGTTATATCAGTCAAACCAGTGGCAGTCCTCGCGGGAGTCCCGCGACGGGAGGATAGTCTTGATTCGTCCAGCACTTCTGTAGTCGTTTGCCGTCGAACCATACCAACTTCAGGCGCACTCGAATGGGACTGGATTGAAGAGCTTCTCGAAGCGATGAGATCGACCACTTCAGTGGCTGTCCGCGACAAGACTGGCGGGACAGGATCCTGTACTACCGACAATATCCGCTCAAGTTGAGTGGGTGGTCCTGTTGTTGCACGACGAATGACTGAGTCCAGCTCCGTTGGTTGTCGCGTTGGCTCTTTGCGAACAACTGGAGGCTGGAAGTCGTCATCCTCAATTTCAGGGTCTGGAGTTGGAACCCCCTCAATTGGTCGCCTAGTTGTCACTTTACGAACGACAGGAAATTGAAACTGGTTGTCTTCGACCTCAGGTGTTGGGCTTGGAACCATCTCAGTCGGGCGTCTTGTTGTCACCCTACACGCAACTGGAGGTTGGAAGTCCTTAGCCTCCAGCTTAAGTTCTGGGCTTGAGATTCGCTCCGTGGGTCGCCGTTTTGTCGCTTTGCGAACGACTGGAGCTTGGAGGTTATCTTCTATTGTGTGGATTTCTTCTGGCGGTATGGCTTCAACCTCTAGCACACAATGTGAGATCATCGGCATTTGCAGAGATTGCGTTGAGATGCGAGTCAGGACCCTGCTCAAACGTCTCTCGTTGATTTCCTGATCGATCATCCTTGGTACTTCCTCAAATATGTAATCAACGGACTTGTTGTGAAGGCGAGTGGACTTACTAGAGATACCTGTATATACTTTACTAAAAGCGCGCTCAATAGGTTCAATATACGTCGAAGAACGACGACGCTCATCGAGATGAACGCCAAGGTCGACGATTGTATCGAGCTCGTTCATGAGTTGGCTCCGGGTCTCAGAAAGCTGCGTCAGTTGCCTACGGGTCCTCTGTAGCCATGCGTCTTCGTTCTCTTGTGTTTCTTCCGACTCTATGCCAGTTGCTTCTCGCATGACCGGTGAATGGAAGCCTTCTCCCTCAAGCTTCTCGACCACAGGCTTTAGCGCGGAGCTGCGCTTTGAAACAGGGGAACGCGCCAGTGAGTGTTCCACCGGCGCCGCCTTGAATTTGGCATCGTCTTCTGCGGTGTACTTTTGATCCAGGTCCACGCCCAGATCGTCGGCGGCAGACTTGACTAGTTCAACAAGCTCTGACGCAAATTTCACGCTTTCGCGCAACGAGGGTAACGCATCGTTCATGTTGGGGCCTAGCTGACCGGGTGCCCCGACATTAAGCTTTTCGGCCGCTTTGGGGGGTACGTACGGACAGGATGGTTGCTAATCACAAACCTGCTGGACTGGCTGGTAAGCCTGACAGACGTCGTTACACACAGGACGCTGGCAGACGTTGCGGCATGCTGGTTTACAGCGTTTGCCAAGATCCTCCGAGACTCGCCCAAGCTGTGCAAGGTTGGGTTGGCTGAACTTCATGTTGTCGATGACATTCTGTAAGGTGTGTTGGTGCTCTTGGAGGATAGAGTCAATGACGTATCCCAGATCTTGAGCAAAGGTGTCTCCGCATTTGTCTCCCGATATGCACTCAGAATGATGTTTCCGTCGGCACCTGCTGCCCTTCTTGGAACGTTGTGAGCTGGAACTAGAAGAGTCGATAGCGGCCCGTCTCCTTGAACGATGATGCTTTGATGTCGTAGGTATGGGCAGCGACGTAGCGCGGCATTGGCTACATGGCACTTTTGCAGCTTCCTCGCGTGGCTCGATGGCAGAGATTGTCGAGAAATGGCCACATGCGCGTTTGATCCAGTTGCCCGGGCTCTGCAGCGGCGCCTTGTACGCCCTGAACGTTGAGCGAGGCTTGATATGCGTGCGCGCCCCGGGAAACCCAAAATCCTGGGTCTTGCGTCGGCCATATCCGCCTCGACAGTCAACATGTTCGGGGACTTCAATGTAGTAGTAACCCTCTTCTGCGCCATCATTCACACTCATAACGATGGCCTGGGCAGATGTCCGTCGTGTGAGACTGTGATTGGAGCTGGACCCGTCGTGGCTGAGATTCTTTGCGGCAATTTCCTCGAGCTTCTCGATTGTCGGTTGAGGTTCGCCAAAGTTGTGAACATGTGTCTCGAGATCTATATCAACATCCTCAGGTTCAGACACAGTTGATCTCCGTCTAGATCGTTGCACGGACTTGTTAGCATCACTGTCCTGATCTATCGGGGCACTGCGAGATTCCTGACGCCTGTTCCTTCTGGTGTTAGGTTGTCGTTCCGGAACCGGGTCTTGTCGTAAGGTAACTCCTTGGTTACCAGTTGCGGTTCCAAACCTTCGAACATGGTGACTAGTTTGTGAACGATGGGCTTGTCCGGCCTGCTTTGAAACGTTGGATGGACTAACTTTATCGGTCTCAGCAGTGGATGACTTCTGGATCCAATGACGCCTCACTGTTTTATCAGAGGCGGACGGCTGCTCTGAATGTATAGAGTCTGTACCAGCAGCTTCAGAAAGCTCATTCAGCTGGTTCCACTGTACCGAACGCTGGACACCCTTCAATGGCTGCGCCTGTGGTTTTGGCTGCGTAAACACGTTTGCGGATCTCGTCCGCTCCAACACCGACGTTTCTGCAGCATAGCTGGAGTCCGAGTTGGACCGCTCTGCGACTTCTGTCGAACGCACAGCTGAGTTACGTCGGCGAGCTGGCCTTTCACCAGTGTTGGTTTGAGTTGCGGTCCTCACCACGACCTTTGGCTTGACGTCGTCCGCCTTCACTCGAGTGAACGGATTGGTGCGAAGAGTTGACTTTCCTCGCTCGACAACCTCTGTCGATGGTCTTGGGAGAGGCAAGGCAGCGCCAGAAACTTCCCGCCTCGTGGTTTCTTTGGCAGGACGAGCTTCCTCGCCGCCACCGGTAGTCCGCATGCCAGAGCCGACTTTGTGCAGTTGCTGCTTGATCCTGGAGTCGGCGGAGGCGCCTTCGGCGATGGCGGATCCTGCAGTCGGAAAAGCAGAATTTTTCCGAGACTCCGAGGCTTTTGTCTCGAAAAAGGTCTTCGCATCCTTGACGGAAAACATATTTTGCGGCGGTCTTGCTGGAGGGAGAGGAGGTGGCGTTGGAGGGCGATCAACAGAGACCTTTCGCTCGGGCGCAGGCGGGGGTGTAGGTCGTGTGACAAATTTGAAGGATCCAGATGTTCTCGGGCGTCCGCCCATGTTACTTCCGAGCTGTGAAGGCGGGCCTGGCGCTGGTGTTCTCCGCTCTCTGTAGGGGTGCTCGACATTGTCGAGGATCCTGCCATAGGGGTTCTTGCCCTTCAAGTACGATGGCGACTTTGACCTCCGAGAAGGTGTCTGAGGGGCGGCGAGACTATCAGGTGGTGGCAGCGGCTGAGACTGTGACTCCAGAGTTCGTAGAAGTGACGGTTGCGGTTGCTCAATGATACCCCTTGGCGCTCTAGCAGATAGCTCGTCTATAGGACGCTTCCCTCGGGTCGCAGGCCCGGAAGTTGTAGGTCCTGAGCTTGGTGCAGATAGGCCAGTGCCGCGTCGCATGTGGTGAGGAAGTCGGGGCGAGAGGACTTACAGACGCGCAAGATCAAGTGAATCCAGCTGTAGCGTTGACGTCTGATGTAAAACTAAAGCACGTAGGGGATGTAGAGTTGCGGGGCTTAAGCAAGAAGTACTAGGAATAGAGAGGTAAGACGTGAAGGGTGTGGTTGAGTGCACTCAACCGGGTACGTAAGAGACAGCGAGGAACAGGTGAGGTGACCAGGGAAGTGTTTTGCTTATCTCGAGCACCTTCTATATTTTGGCCGCGCATGGGAGGAGCCGTGGAAGGCAACTCCCGCTCCTGCTAATAGTGTACACGTCACGCAATGAAATGCCCAAGGAAAGCACACTATTTACACAATTACTTCAAAGCCGCCTGCAGGCTCTCGAGGACCTGGTGCAACTGTCAGCAGCAGTTCCTCGTACAAGTAGAAAAAACAAATGTGCGAAACGCAATACGGATGCAGGATGACTTACCTCGAGCTCGATCTTGGCCTCGGCAATATCCTGCTCGCTGCCGTTTCCGCCAGCAATCTTCTGCGCCTCTGCGATTTGGTTCCTGACAGCCTGGTGACCCGTCAGTCTCACGTTGCATCGCCCATCTCAGACGGTGTGTACCTCTGCGCTGAAGTCCTCCAGTGCGTATCCCTCGACGGCGTTGATGCTGAGCTGCGAGTCGGGCTGGACAGTCGCGAAGCCGCCAGACAGGAAGAACTGCTTGCTGCCGCCGCTCTCCTCGATGATCTCAACGAGGCCGGGCTTCAATTGCTCGATGGAAGGAACGTGGTTGGCCAAGACACCCATCTCGCCGGTTTCCGCGGGGAGGTTGACCTGGACGCTGCAGTGATTCCGTCAGTATTCGCATCGGGGAAGATAAGGCTTAGGGCTCGGGCGGGCCAGCGGAGACGTACACGTCCTGCGACTTGTAGATAGACTGTGGCACGGTACGGTCAGCACGGATGGGTCGTTTGCAGAGCCCAGCTGGGCAGTAGACGACGCTTCAATGGGCGCCGTCGCTGGCAATGCGTACCTGGTGCGGAAGAGCTAGGGAGAGCTTGATCTTGTCCGAGGCGACGTCAGCGTAGCCCCGGCGCATGATGGGGCGGGCAATGGCCTGGGGCCGCGCGCGAAGGGCAGCGCGAGCAATGCGGAGGGAGCTCATGATGGATGCGGGTGTGGTGGGGATGCAATTGCTGATGCCGGCGCTGTCGTGTACGAGGTCGACGCCGAAGTCCTTGTGCTTGGCGCCCGCTACCGAGGATCCACCGCCGCCCTGGCTAGCGCCGTCTGCTTCCATCTCACCACCAGCACTTCACACACTGATGCACTTTACATCGACTTTGGTCATCAAATACACACCCATTAGTCTCGTAAGTGTTGCGATAAAAGCTTTCTGTCCACTATAGGGTCGATTGACATGGACGGCTTCAGAACAGTATTTCCTCTCACTGCTACCATGGGTACTGCCAACACCTCGCGCCTCACATGGACTTTGGTACTTAATTGCACGTGCCTTGATCTAGTGAGCCATACTCGGTCGGGTACCTACTGTATCCGCCATCCGACCGATCGATTCATGAGGAGGCAAGGAATAAAAATGACTATATACACGAACTGAACCCCAGCGCTACCTCGCCCAACCACCAGTCAATCTATACAACCGGCCACCCACTCGAGAAGTCGATCTTGTTGACACCAAACTGCTTCTGGCCATCCGCATACCCAATCCTCGTATCGACGTAGTGATAGTAGAGCACCGGACCCAGCGCAGGATCGTAGTAGACACCCTGACCGCCCGGACCATAGACCCATCCGTGAGACTCGAGCACAGCAGTCCCACCGCCGTTCGTGCACGAAACGCCGGCCTTGTCCACGAATCCGCCCGTGGCGCTGGTGGACCGGCACACTTGGATCTTGTACTCGGCCCCGGCAGCGGGCTTGCTCGTGTCGAAGCCGCAGCACTGCCCGACCGAGAAGAAGAGGTAGTGGTAGTCTCCGTTCTTGGCGATGAATGCGCCTTCCTGGGCGTGGGTCCCGGACGGCTTGTACGCGATGCGCGTCGAGCTAGCGCCCGAGGCCACGCTGAGAGGCGGGTTGTTCATATTGACGCTGTAGATGTCGCCCCAAAAGGAGCCGAACGACATGACGATGTTGGAGCCGTCGTAGTAAGCGGCGCCGTCGATGGCGTTGTAGGGAGACCCGGCCTTGGAGGAGATGCCGGTAGCACCGTGATCGGTCCAGTTGTCGAGGTCAGTGGACGTTGCCACGCCGGTGGCCGAGTTTTGAGAGCCAAAGGAGGAGACGCTGTAGAAAAGGTAGTACGTGTCGCCAAATTTGGTCACATCAGGGGCCTTTGTCCATGTCCGTCAGTCAAGATTCGCACTAAGAACTGGTCATCCAGAAATAGTAGAAGAGAAAGTACATACCCAGAGGTCGTCTTTTCCAGTCAGGTTGATCTTGGAGCCAGCGGGTATAGCAGCATGAAGGTATGACCACGGCCCATTGATAGTCTTTGCACTGTGGATGGCGATCTTGCCTCCAGTCGAGAAGCGGTAGTACATCCCATCAGAGTCGCGGCGAATAAGCGCAGGATCATGGGCGTTGTTGCAGACACCACTGCAAGCCATAGGATCCGCATATCCTTCAACAGTAGCAGCAAGTCCCACGAGGGACGCAATGATAGAAGACTTCATCTTGCCAGCAAGTGCTGTCAGAAAATACCAACAACGGAAGATGAGAACAAGAACGAACGATCGACGACCTCGAGAGTAGAGTGGAGGAACGCGCCGTGGCAGGCACACACCTACTACCTATACATTCTCACGATAGATCTAACATGGAAATGATAGGTAGGGACAGGGTGGGTCGCCGTTTGTGGCGTGGCCCCCGAAATCTCGGAATCATGGAGAGACGCTCTTAGCGTTCACCAATCTGAATGGTGGAAACAATGTCATCTCAAGTATTGCCGGCCCAGACGGAGAATTTCGCGTTGGAACCACTACAATTGCCGGCACGCGAACATACGACTTATTGGCGGGGTGCATGGAGCTGCACCCCAGAATGCGAAAGCGACATGGATTTTGTCGAAAGTTGCTTTTGCACAGGTAGGTATGACGGCTGCAGTATGAACCTGTGTTTGGTGGAATGCAATTCTTGCGCCATGAGGTGCTGTTGGTATCCCTGTTTCGATCGTTTTGCGCATGCTCCCAATACCTAGTGTGTTTCAGATAGGGCTGCTGGCAATCAGATGGGTTCATGCTCTCGGCCTCGGTATTTAGGACTAGTGCGCATCAGTGTATGGCGACACTGGGTTCACGGTGTTGTAGGATTGGTGGACTATCGCTGTCACTGCCCAATGCGAGCAGAATGCGATAGGTTGTAAGTGTCGGAAGATCAGAGGCCGGTATACGGTACAAGTGTCAACAACAGAGTCTCATCAACGCAAAGGCGTAAGCTGTATTATCCCTCCACACGAGACATCCGTAAAGGTCGCTACGGAATGGTTCTCAGTTTATCTATCAAGAGTGGAAGACAAAGAGCCTACAATGTTCTTGCCGCGGAGAGATCGCGAACGGAAAACTGCAAACTACACATGGTGCTTTTCATCACATATCATGGTCCTCTCTACTTATCCAGCACGGGAACCCTTTATAACACGTCTCGAGATCCTTCTTCACTTAGCAGTTTGCAGTGACAATATTGATCACATCAGTAAAATTTGAATATTTTACGCGCATACGGCACGTCGAATTACTGGACTGGAATAACGAGTGAGCTTCGACACGTTACAAGACCTAAAACGCAGAGGAGAAAAAATGGAGTGAGCAGCCTTGTTCGCTGTCGGTCGACGTCCTGAACCAGCCAAGGGAGTGTAGACTTTCTGCAAACCGAAGACTACCATCAGTACACCAGACATGATTAGGTTCACGAGAGAGAACGACACGCACACGAAGTCCTAGGGGATCCATCTTAAACGAAACCTTTTAAATCGCCTCGTATGGAATTATGACAATGCTGCACACCCACACGTCTGATCCATCTACGAGAGACCTTGAAGATGCCTGTCTGATGCCCCTGATACTAAGAAATTGAAAAAGCGGGTCTCGGGAACACAACTCCAGCCATCCATCTCCCCACTGTTTGCCCGTCCGTCCATGTGTTGCCCAGATTCATTGCTCTGCTGTACCGATACATCATGCACAGCAAACAGAAGTCATTTTCATAAGCTTGAACATTGCCGTCGTTGAATGCATCACAAACTTACTGTCCACCCCTCTTGAACATACCAGGCCTGTACTTGCCATCGCTGGAAGTTTGGCTTGGCGGAGGAGGGCGCGATCCCTCGGAAGGAGCATCCCCGGGAGTGCCACGCCGACCCGGGGGTACGTAGCCACCTCCGGTTGCGGGAGATCCTGTTCTGCCCGAATCTTCGCGAGGCCTGAAACCACCTCGCGATGGCGCCTCGTAACGGCCGGAAGAAGCGGCAGGAGACTCGTTACGATCCTCAGGTCCACGTCCGCTGCTTTCGCGTCCACGCCATCCACCAGCGGCGGGCGCATCCCCACCATCGCGGTTACGGAGATGAAGAGGAACGTAACTGCTCTTTTTAGGTACCTCTTCAGCTACTACAGGAGCAGGAGCAGAAGCGGGGGCAGCAGATTCGCTAGGAGGAAGTTGACCAGCGGCCTTCATGGCCTCACGTTCGCGCCATGTAGGTTTGTTGCCCGCAAGCGCAAGTCTAGGAGGACCACCAGCGGCAGGTGATGGTGTTTCGCGCACTGGTACATCGCGTACCGGTGCATCGCGCGAGAAGGGCGCGGTCTTCTTAGCAGCGCGCCTTGCCTCAGCCTCCTCCTCTCGCTGTCTTTGAAGACGTGCTTTCTCGGCGAGTTCGCTATGTTTTTGTTAACAGTTGCAAAATGGCACTGGGATGTAGGTACGTACGCTCTCTCTGCATCGCGAGCTGCCTTATCTGCCAGAAGCTTCTCCCGCCTCTCTGCATCCGCCGCCTCCTTGGCTTCCCGCTCTGCCTCCTCTCTCTCCCTCTCTTCCCGCTCTTGTTGCTCTGCCTCTTCTCGTTCGCGCTTCTCCTTTGTGATCCGCTCCTTGATTTCCTGGACGCGCTTCGCCTTCTTCTGTTCGAGTTCCTTTTGCGCAATCTTGCTGCGCTTCTCGAACTCTGCTCTGCGCGACTGCTTGACTTCGTTGACGAAGCTCTGGTAATTTGGTACAAGCCTAGACAGACGGTGCTTGAGCGCAACGTCTTCCTTGTGTTTTTGCTCAGCCTCCTTTAGCTCTTCCTGTTGGGCCTTCTTGTATGCCTCTTCATCATCCTTCTGTTGGTTTTCGTAATCGTCCTTGAGATGCTTGATCTCTTCTTTGCGGTACGCACGTTCGAGGTGATCAATTCGCTTACCGGCAATGCGTAGCTGCTCACCGAGTAGAGTCTTCTCCTTCTCGAGAGCTGCCAATTTCATGGCACGAATACGGGTAGAGTCGAGCTCGCTAATGTCTTCAGGGAGATCGAGATCAACTGCCACGGATTCCTTGAGTTCCTTGAGTTGTTTCTCAAGCTCCTCACGCTGGACGCGTGCTTGTTCCGCCTGGATACGTGCTGCAGCACGCTGGCGCTGTTCCTCGGCGAGACGGCGACTCTCTTCCTCCTTGGCTTGCTGAACACGAAGAGCTCGCTTGGTTTGTTCCTCGGTCTCCTTCGCCTGCTGGGCTTTAAGGGCGGCCTCCTTTTTCTGCGAGATGATATCACGGCGGGCAAGGGTAGCCTGGTGCTCCTTCTCGGCACCCTCCTTAGTCCGGAGAAGAGCAGCCTCCTTGGCCTTTTGCCTTTCGGCATTGAAACTGGGATCGACATATTGGCAGGTAACAAAGAGTGACTTCGCCAAGCGAGTGATCTGGGAGCGAACAATTTCAGCAGGTGTGCTCTGAAGACGCTGAACTGATCGTGCCTCGCCCTCCGCAGAGCCTGCGCCTGAACCAGGGTGCATGGCCTTGGCGGAAGAAAAGACGTCGGAGTCGAATGTGAGGACACCAGCGGCGTGGTCGATGCGGATGGCTAGGTCACCCTTCTTACAACCATTCATAATGAACTTCTCGATAGTGCCACTGGTAACCTCGAACGACTCAGGGAACTGGGCGAGTTTGAGCACAAAGCTGATCTCGACGGAATCGTAGACCTGGGACAGCTGCTGAAACAAGCGAGTGAGAATGACTTGTTGAAGAGGTCCAATGTAGATCTTCATGGCCTCGTCAGCACCGATCTGCTCCAGAATTGGCGAGATCTTCTTGCAGATGGAGAGAGGGTGAAAGTCCACTTCAAGAATGTTGTATAGATCCCGGATCTCAGGACGTGCGCGCTTGAGCAGTCCCTTGGACAGGGCATCCTTGAACAAGATAGCACGGGTAGGAGCTTGCGACATGCCGAGAAGGTTGGTAAGACGAGAGTTCTTGTTTTTCCTGGCCTCGTCTACATCAACCAGAGCACCTCGCGAACGGGTAGTGCTGATCACAGGAATAGACAGCGCGGAGAGGAGGACAAAGGAGGCAGTGTTCACAATATCGGCTTCGGTAACCGGAGGGTTGTCCTTCTTTGACTGGCCAGCGGCAACTGCTGCGGCAGATTGTCGCAGGAGGTTGTAGTAGCGACTCCATGCCGCAGCGTGGAAAAGATAGTTCTCGCTGCGAAGGAAAATCTCGGTAAGATGCTTGAAGTAGCTTGCCATCATGTTGTTTTTCGCAGGACGCTTGCTCAGGGTAAGCAGGGTGTGAATGTCCTCCACGCTGCGGAAGGCCTCCTGCCAGAGCTCGAGCTTGACCGCAACATCCAGCTGCTGGAAGCGGGTGTCGAGGTGACGCTGGAGGGTGTCTGGGTCGGACAGGTTGATGGCGTGCATCTGCGATGAGAACTTGGCAGCGTTTTGGAGATGGTTGCGCAGAAGCTCACACAGACGACGGAATTCGGTCTTGCGGGTGTAGTTTTGGCAGAACTGGAAGGCCTGGAGGGCGGTCGACTGGTACATGATCTCGAGACGCGCGTTGTTCTTGAAGATGTCCAGCACCGTGCGGTACGTCTCCCAGAGGAACTTGAGCCATGGTGTAACGATGGCTCGGTCGGTACGGTCCTTGGACTGTTCGCCAGAAACGGTCGAGAGCAGGATGGATTCAGGAGTCTCAGAGGCCTCAAGGTCGTCCACGGCCTTGGCTGCTGCCTCCTCCTCTACACCATCAGCAGCAGGGCCCTCGGTGGCCTTGTGTACCTCGGCAGCCTTTTCCTGAGCATCGGTAACCTTCTTCTCTGCGAGTTCGATGAAGCGCTTGAACACGACCTGCCCACAATTAGCCCAGCGTTCTGCCTTTTCTCTCGCCTGCCCATACCTCGATGGTTCCAACGTTCGTGTTCTGTGCGGTGTTCTTGTACTGGTAGAGGCCGTCCTTTGCGAGTTTGCCCTTCCTGAGGTCGACACAGAGTTCGACGAACAGGATCATCACCGGCTCGAGCGAGGCGATGGGGCTGTTGCGTGTGCGCTTGGATATGACATGTTCGTGGAGGAGCGACAGGGCGGCCTGGGGCTGCTGTACTCCGATGAGTTCTTGTGCGCGTTTGCTGAAGGGCAGTTAGCAACGATGCAGCCGTGGCGGAGAGGCACTGAGGCGACGGACAGAGTGTTCTCGGGTTTGCTGTGCGGCGGCGGCGCCATGCTGGGCAGAATGGGGATCGCAGATCCGTCTGCGGTATCGCTCTGAGGCTTCGAAGCGGGCTCAGCGAGAGGTTGCGCAAAGGTTCACACGGCTGCGGTGGGCTAATCTTCGAAAATGAGCGTTCGCTTTTGGTGTGCGCGATCTCTTTTGGTTTAGTGCTAGCGGGGCGATCACGGTCACGTGCAGGGAGCGCACAACGGCAGTTTCAAGGCCGGAGTCACATATCTACTGTGCAGTTAAGTCTAGGACTGTAGCGAGGTAGGTAGACATGTTGCTGGAGCAGACGCAGCCAGTCAGCCAGCATTGCATTGTCTATGCGGGGGCAGCTTGGGGAGGAGGGAGCAGCATCGTGGAAGCAGTTGCCGATGGCCTGGGACTGGCGCTGCTGCTGCTGCTGCGGACCATGCAATGCATCCAGACAACAAACGCTCCCTCCCCGTGTAGAGCCACCACCGAGCGAGCCATGGTTTGCAGCTCCAGGCCGTCCATGACCTGGCTGCTACGAAAGCCGGCCACGCTGGGTCTGCGCTGTCTTTTCATCACATTGTCGACAGTGTGCGTAGCGAGAAGCCAATCTGCGCGCCTTGATCATCTGGGCCATTTGCGGCCTAGACTGGGCACCAAGCCAACATCCGAGCTCTCATTCCCTCCCCTATCCCGTCCGCGCCCACGCTCTCCCCCCAGCACAGCGTTGCCCTCGCCTCAGCTCTGCCCTCCGCAGCCGCCGTCTGAGAACGTTGTCGTGACGGTCGCTGGCCCGCAAGTCGAACTCGCTCTCACGCCCCCCTCCGCTCCTTACCCGCCTCTCCGCTCTCCGCTCTCCCCGTCTCTGGCACGTCCTCTGCCGCAACGCAGGAACGTCGCACCATCTCGCGAGCCCTCCACACATCACCAGCGCACGCCGCTCCACCCACAGACGCCTCAGCCCACGGCCCTACGCCTCTCCTTGCCATTCTTAGCCGCTCTCTCCCCGCAGCCGCACCTCATCCATCATGATGGCCGCTGCACCCTACGAAATCCGCACTGGTGGCGACGGAAAGAGCAAGAAGCAGAGCATGGCCGAGCTGAAGCTGCGCCGTCTCACCGAGCTGAACCAGCGTCTGCGCGAGGACCTCGAGCGCCGCCGGATACCCGTGTCGGAGGCTGCGATTGAGTAAGACGCCGCCAATCGGCAGAGTAAACACGCACTGTGTGCTGACCGCGCGCGTAGCCTGATCGCCTTCACGGACAAGGAACCCAAGGACTGGATGGTGCCATCGCGATGGGGAACGGTGCGTGACGGCCCTGGCCCTGGTGTTGTTGTTCGAGCACGGCTGACAGTGGCAGATCGACAAGCGGGACGATCCCTACGCGCCCCAGCAGAGCAACGGCTGCTGCCTAGTAATGTAAACGACTCGAGATGGCGGGTGTCATGTCCAGCAACGGCGTTCATGCGGAGCCTTTCACGGCACACTTTTCATATACCTTTTTGGGGACGGCGGTGGATAATACCCATGGTGGTCAAAACGCGGCCTTCTTGGACTGACCATGTACTTTCAGCAATGTGTAAATTACGGGAAAGCGTTACTGCCTGCCCTTTGCAGCGCAGCGGGGACCAGCTTCTGGGTGTGTTTAGTCGATTCAGCCTTGCCAAGTATCCCAGTATCAAGGAAAAGCAAGAGTTCTAATTTATCACGCTCAGTGTTCATCTTCATTGACGTTTGCGTTTCTACGGGTTCCCACGCCCCGAAGCACATGGGTCTGCATTGAGAAACGGGCATGATGGACAGTTCATGGAGCAGAGAGATGAAGCTGTTCAGCGTAGACAGGTGTGCATTCTGTGTAGCAATTTTGGAAGCAATGCATGATCAAAAGTTGGCAGACGCGGTCCATCTTGGGGGGGCCGCCCGCCGAGGACGTGCACCCGAGGTGGAGGATTCATGGTTCGGTGATGGTTCCATACGGCTTCTGCGATCTACCAGGAGAGGAAGGTCATGTACGCCTGGTCAACGGCAATTTGCAGCGCTAGGCGAGATTGGCTCCATGGGCGTCCCCTCGCGCTCATCTCCTATCCACACCCATTCGCAGACGGCGGAACAGACGGTTTAGACGCCAATCCTCAGTTAAGCGCGGAGATGGTGGTACGCATGCTGACGAGAGAGAGAGATAGAGAGAGAGAGAGAGAGGGTGGATTGTGGTGCACCGAGCGAACGGTTGTCCCGCCAGAACAGCCTTCCAAAGGTCTCCCAAAGCCCCCCCTCCACCCCGGTCCGCGTACCTTTAGCGTCTCGCACAGCAACCTACGGGGAAGGGGAGGGCGCTGGTTGGTCGAGCCGACGACGCTCATGCAAGGGCTCGGCGACGCAGCGGGATGCCAGTGGACTCTGGAGGTCTCGAGTCCTCGCGTCTGAAGATTATTAGTTTCATCATCATCATCATGCTGGCAAGACATGGCGAGAGGACGATAATCTACTGATCTACAGACCAAGGCAGTGTCGCCATGTTGGCGTGGAAGACAGATGGTCCGTGAAGGCTGCACGTGTCAGTTTCCAATGCTCTCTGAATGGACGCGAGTCAGCAGCGGGCTTCTTGTATTGTCGCCGACTCTTCGGCGCTACGTCCTCGGAAATGGGCAAAGACTGGTTTCGACGACACGCACACGCAGGACGTCTTCTGAGGGTGGTGGTTGTGAGATGTATTTCTTCTAGGCGCCTCGCCAGTCCCATTTGCGCCGAGTACGTCTTCCTGAGGGTGGTGGTTGTGAGATGTGTTTCTTCTAGGCGCCTCGCCAGTCCCATTTGCGCCGAGTACGTCTTCCCCAGCGTGGTGGTCGTGGTCGTGAGATGTGTTTCTTCTAGGCGCCTCGCCAGTCCCATTTGCGCCGAGTACGTCTTCCCCAGCGTGGTGGTCGTGGTCGTGAGATGTGTTTCTTCTAGGCGCCTCGCCAGTCCCATTTGCGCCGAGTACGTCTTCCCCAGCGTGGTGGTCGTGGTCGTGAGATGTGTTTCTTCTAGGCGCCTCGCCAGTCCCATTTGCGCCGAGTACGTCTTCCCCAGCGTGGTGGTCGTGGTCGTGAGATGGAGTTCTCCTAGGCGCCTCGCCAGTCCGTCTTTCTTGTGAAAGCCAGGCCGCCGCATGAGCGAACTGGTGAGGATGAGGGCTTCCATTCGTGGCAGATGTACCAGACAAAATGAGGCCATTATGCCGTGCGTTGCCCCACGACACTCTCCAACCGGCAGGGCTCGTATCCATCAGTAAGCGGACACAGTCCGAGGCAGCCACCGCGTTGACTGTGTGAATGCTGATTCCAGCATTCACGCGGCGGTGCTGGCGTTCGGACGCTTATCATTTGCTGAGGCCGTGGGGGTACGGGTGTGGTGGAGCAGGGATCTCGACGATGCTGGCTGTCGCGACGTCTGCTCTCCATCGTGGCCTCCTCTCCTCTCGCTCTCTTCAACTGGAGACAGCCGCCTATCGCGGTGCCTCGGACGCCCCTACCTAGATACGCTATTGATGTCCCGGTGTTTGCGCGACGGCTCAACCCACGGTGCCTCTGGATTCCACTAACACCAGCCGCCCCACCACCTCAGTATTAGAAAAATCCCCTCGGCATCTCCAGACGAGTGCGCCCAGAATCGCCCTGTATGAACGGCACCACCGGTGCGCCTCCAGCATGGTCTGGCGCCGAGCAATTCGACATGGCCGCCGCCGAGCACGACTTCAGCAATCTTTTGGACTTTGACCTGGACTTTTCCGACTTCGCTAACGGCTCCTCGGCCGGCCACGGCGGCCAGCAACTCGAACAGCTGGCCGAGGAACTCGACGTCCAGCACCTGCACAACCCCTTCAGTCCGCAGCTTTCCCAGCAGCAGCAGCATCAGCACCAGCAGCATCAGCATCAGCACCAGCAGCATCGCAATGGCGCTCGCACGCCCGGCGCACTGCAACCGCAGAGGCACATGGACGCCCACAGTGGCGGGCACCCCCACAGCATGCCCACCCAGAACGGCTTCTTTCAGTTCAGCATGCCCTTCCAACAGCACTGCGTGCCTGCCTTCACCCAGGCACCGGACATGTTCCAGCCGCACGCGCCCGTGCCGCCGACGCCCAACAGCATGGAGTTGCACGGCGACCCGGCGCGCTACCTGCAGCAGATGGATGCGCAACATGCCATGTTCGACCAGCGATTCCAGATGCCCAAGGACGAGGTATGAAGAATCAGCAACATGAATCATCGGAGCTGACCACCGCCTAGTCCTTCACCCCGCTGGTCTCGCCCGCTGTGACGCCTCACGAGCCCTGCTTCCAAGTGCACGAAATGACAACGGTGCCGGGCGCATACTTCAGCCCACTGACTTCACCCGCTTTGAATGCCCAAAACTACTCCCATGCGCATGCCCACTCCAGTCACTACGGCACCACCTCTGGGAGTTCTACGGGCGCATCGCCGGACGATGTGGATATGGACATGTTGGAAGAGCCTGCCATTTCACAGACGAGCCAGAGCCGGAAAGTGAGGAGCACAGCTAAGAGAAGTGCTCCTACGCGGTTTTCGGCTGCGCCCGTCCGTGTGCGACAGTCACCCATCGTCAAACCTGCAAGGCGGAAAGCTACCGTGTCTTCTCTCATCCCTCCCAAAGAAGTGACGGACCTGCTGGAGGAGGAACGCGCGATTCGTCCCTCATCTAGTGGAGCGGACCTACGTCGCAGCCGCGAGAGCTCAGAGTCTGACTCCATCTCTCCAGGTCCCCTATCAGAAATGGGACCTCCACCCAAGCCGAATTCCTTACACCCATCTCCTGCAGTGAACGCCCAAGCCTTTGAACCAGGCGTTGCACCCGCCACTCCAGCCTCCCTGATGCGTATCCACCCCTCACCCACTTTTGGTGACGCAGACGCACCACCAGCATTGGACGACCTGACGTTGCCCGAAGCCTCGTTAGACAGGCCTCCGCTATCACGGCTGGACACTGCAATTCGAGACGATGACCAAGAGACTCCGAGACCAACTGCACGGAAAACACCCAAGCTTGGTCCGCTGTCGACCCCCTCGAGCGCATCTGTGCAGTCAGGGAAGCCAAGTCCCAGTCCCATGCTCAGTGCTGTCTCCTCGCCCACAAGTCCGGCCTTCTTCTCAGGAACCAGCAGAAAGGCAGACCTCAAGTCCGCTCGTTCGTCCAAGAAACGAAACAGTGTCACTTCAACTTTGATCAGCCCTGCTCTACGACCCAAGATCTCCCCTAGCATCAAACCCTTACTTCCCGATGGCTGTAAGTATCCATTCAATGCCACTGTCGTTGATGCTATACTGACACCATTCAGCCGTCTCCGGTGACACCCACGCCCTACTTCTGGCCTCCAAGTCGAATTATCAGAACATCCTCGACGGTACCGTGGTCCCTGGAGTTTCGTACCCAACATCACTGTCCACGAACTTGACATCAAAACGTACCTCGCACAAGATCGCCGAACAGGGCCGGCGAAATCGCATCAACACGGCACTGCAAGAGATGCAAGCGCTCGTACCATCACCACACCTAGGTGCCAAGGAAAGCAAGAGCCCAGAGAGCATGACTGCTGCACAGTTGAACAACTCGAAAGCGGCCAAGGTCGAGTCCGCTATCGATTACATCAAAGCTCTCCAGGCACAGTGCTCGGAAAAAGACAAACAGCTGGACAAGAAAGACCAAGAGCTGCAAGCTCTACGCAAGGAGCTGGCCGCCCTCAAACGATCTAGCTCAACCGGAGGAGCATCGAGCGCAGATACGGCGCTGCAGTCGACCGAACAGGATGCCACGTGAAGAGCTACGATGCACACGATGATTATGGTTTAGATTCCCCCCCCCCGCAGTGTTTGTTGATTCTAGCGCACAACACCATCGGCACCCTGTACGGCGCATCCTGTCAGCCCCAGCGTTCGGTCGATGATTTACGGTGTTATGATGATCATGCAAAGTTCCTCTGCCAGTATCGTCATTTCAGGTACCAACCCACCAACCACCAACCACCAACCACGAGTCGGAGAGAGTCGGAGCAGGTCCCTGTGCAGATTTTCATGCATACCCGCGCGCTGCTTTCGCGGCGGTGGGTCGGCTGACGGCAACCCTGAAATTGCACTCTAGCGGTCGCAGCAGAACAAAACTTTTTCGCATGCGTGGAGTGGGGGCGTGGGTGAAGAGGTGGGCTTAGTGAACTCGTGGGGTGTCTTGGGGGCTGTGATTGGCTGAGACGGCACGTGATCATTCGTTGGGAGGCGGCGCGCCTTTTACGTGCGCCTGCTGGGGAGTGTCTAGATGGTGTGGGAAGCCGAGGCAAGCGCATTGATTTGCGGCGGATGCTGGTGTGGCGTGGGTGTGGGCGTAGAGTGCGCGCGTGCGTGCGTACGAGAGACGTGTACATGGCGCCTTGGATGACTGCGATGCGCACACGCAGGCAATGCAAACGTATCTAAAGTTCGGAATACCGCCTCCTCGCGGGTTCAGCAATACTGCCCTGATTCTAGTCCAGTCGTTCACTATCCAGCTGCGAACAGTCTGCGTATTTTAGGCAAGCCGCGGCAGAATGCAGCACACACCCCGGCGGGTTGCCACAGCACAGCTGTTTTCACACAATCGAAACATGTTCATCCGTGTCCTCCTCACCTATCCGCAGCGTTGAATCCATCTCTCTTCGAGTATTGCTTCTTTGTCTCGAACGTTCTCGTCGAAAATGCTTCTCAGTCGTATGCCAATACGTAGTCTACTTTTCTGGCGTTGTGTATTCCTCCCCCCCCCCTCCCCCCCACTCGGCTACCCGCTTCCGACCTCTCCGTAGGTACGGTAGTAGAGAGAACGAACACAAGCGGAAAGACGTCGTGGGTCAGCCGCACGCGGAAATGCAACTCTCTTTGTCCAGCAACGCATTATCTTTCTTTTCTTCTCTTCTAAGCAATGAGATTGATGTGTGAGTTGTGCGCGGTGGTTTCGGAGGGAAATGCCGTTCATCTTGGTGTTTCGGTAGAGGGGTTCGATACGATGATGGTAGGGTAGGTACCTACTGCCTCTACATCATTTCAACTATGGTACTGCTTCTACACATTTCGGCATGCGAGGTTTGTTTGGACTCTCGAGGAGGGGGCATGTAGATTAGCTGCCAGCGAGACGAGAATTGGGCAGGGGGAGGCTGGATGTGGCTTGGCCCGTTTAACTGCTCATGTTCATGTTCATGCTCATGAGGAACTAGTCTATTGTAACAGGAGTCATCATCGTTCGATGACCACGTCACCATTCACTCCCACAACACAGCGCCTAGTCCCCACCAGCCATCCAACCCCCTTTCCCCCCCCCCATCCTCATACCATCACACAGCGCCACACCCCTCAATATCCCCCCTAAGTTCCTCCAGCCCCTCCCAGAATCTCTCTTCGACGGTCCAACTCCGCACATCGCCGTGATACCTCTCGAACAGGGGACTCGGGAGCCACCCCCCGACCGCGTCGTCGCGGTAAAAGGTATCCTCGAAGCTGAACGGCCAGTCGAAGCGCAGGAAGCGGGCGTAGTTGCGGGAGAGTTGGCTGTTGCGGAAGAGCGCATGGTGGCGGTGCACGAGGCGGTTGCGGAGGGGAGGCCACGCGAACATGTCGATGGCTATGGGGTGGGCGGTGGAAGATTGCAAGGGGCTGTCGGGGGTTACGTGAGGATTGAACGGGGAGAATAGTTGGGTGGGGGGGGGAGGAGAGGGGGAAGGGGGGCATACCTAGGACGCAGCCACGTAGGGACTTTGTCGAGTTCGGCTTGGGTGGGGTTGAGGTAGTACTGCCGACGTCGTCAGTGTCCACCAAGTAGTCTACCCACCCGCAGGGAATCGTGCAGCTTTACCTTTAGAAGCTTGAAACTCTTGTAGCTAGCCGCCAGTCGCTCCATCTTCCCGCTCTTCGCGAACAGGAACTGGTCCACGGCTTTGAGGATCTGCAGCACCGGACTCTGTTTCCAGCTGTCGAATGTTTTCCAGCCGTCCTTGATCCCCTGGAATAGCAGTCCGGCTTCCATGCTCCAAGCAAGGTCGTGGCCTGGAAAAAGGCTGGACGCTTCTGTCGAGGACGGTGTGCGGCTTGAGAAGATTTTGCTAAACAGCTCGTTCGATTTGCGCCATATTGGGCAGACGGCGAACGAAGGTACTTGTGATGACGATGATGATGAGGACGGTCGGTCGTCGTTCCGGTCGTTGATGTGAAGGACTAGTGGAGATGGACAGTGCCAGGCACGTCCGAATAGCTCCATTTCCTGTATAAATGGTGCGAAGGCGGCAGTTGCGGGTGACACGGGAGTCGGCATGAGAGCTTCCTCGTGTGTTGATCCGTTTGTGACATCGTCCAGTGCTAGACTCAGATCTGATGAGGTCGGCAGAGCGACTGAGATCATGGTCATGCCATCGAGATCGACGGTCCTGGACGTTGCCGGCATAGGAGGGTTGAAGCCGAATGAAGCAGAAGGGTACTGCGCCTCGAGTGGCGTGGACTCAGGCGATGGCAACGAGGGTGGTAGTTTAGCATCGGTCGCCGCTTGCGAGTATGAGATGGAGCCTCTACGAAGTCCGGTTGAGGCCGGACCTACCGTCGACGTCAGTCATTCTATTCCCGCCAGAACATCGTGTAAGTGTGCATACCAGCATTCTCGTCCATGGGTGTATTTTCCTCGAGTCTTAGCCTTGATACACCTGCCGATGCTGGAGCGGTAGGTGTCATCTTACCAAACATCTCCCCTCCGATCACGCTCCTTACGCCGTCGATTACATCTCTCAGTCTCTCGTTTTCCGCCCTTAACCCTTCGATCTCGTTAAGAAGACTCGCCGTTGCGCCATTCCTGTCTTGATTTCTCAAAATCTCAATCGTTCGTTCCAGCTCCGCGATGTGCGTCTTCGTCTTCTCCCTCAGCGATCTTTGCGCCTCGCGATCAATCGCTCTCTTTCTCTCCCGCCTCTCCTGCTCGCCCAAACATGATACCTGGCGTTTGCGCTTGACGACAGGTGCAACAGAGTGAAGTGGAGCTGTAGTCGAAGCGTCACTGTCAGACCGTCGGTTCACCATCTCTGTTTCCAATCACGGCCAAAGACAGTATGACGCATGTACGAACAAGTCGATGGTACTGAATCGCTAGGTATCACAAGGGTCTCGAACTAGGGTCGAACAAAGTCAGCTGACACCACGGAGCCCGTCCACGTTAATAGCTATCCCAACTTCGTCCGCGTGTCGTTTGACCACCTGCCCGAGAACCGCTGCCATGTATTGCCTTTGCACACTACGGGCCCGGAACTTCGACCGTTCCATAGCCAGAATGCGGGGAAAGGGAGACGTAACCCCACCTCGATCGTCACGCTGCTTGCCGACCTCGTACTAGCACACCCGTGCCAGCAATGAAGACAAGGACGAGTCATGTGACCAAGGCGCGCCGGGCAATGGTGGGCTGACCAAGGTTGGACGATCCTCCAATTATGTCGGATGGGGGATCACCGGCAATCTTCGGGGACAAGCGGGGTGAGGGCCAGAGGCCGGATGCGAATGGTCCAAATCTCCAAAGATCCCTCTAGCTTTTAACATACTGTGTATCTAGGTATGCTCTGGAGCCGCTGCGGGAGTGTTCGTGTACCTACGGTAGCCCCGGCAATTCGACTGAGTTGATTCGGAACGCTGGAAAGGGTTCCAGGGACGGTCGCAGGAATCTGCACGCGACGAAATTCAGGGTTCCTTGAGGTGTCCCATCTGATCGGGATGTCTGCGCAGCTATTTGCATATAGGTAGCTTACCTAGGTAGATGCCTACTCGAAGTGTGCGGAGTTGCCCGTTTTGGGGATTCATACGATATAGAAGACTACCTACCTACTACGCCCGTATCCGCCCACCTTCACGAATCACGACCGTCACGGGTTTCCCAAGGAGTTGCAAATGTCACCGAGGCCGGTTTTTGTTTCCGGATGACATTGATACCTACGAGCGCGAGTCATGTATACCTACCTACCTGTAGGGATAGATGGCCGAACTATCATCCGTGTACGTTATTGTGGACAACCATCCCGGCGGTATGTTGCCACCGTGCATTCGACAGCGCTACCCAGGCTTGCTGTATTTTTTTACCAAATGATTTGGATCATAAGAATGACAAACAAATGTCCGAGTGCGTTGCGCGATGAAGACAAAGAACCGTCTCTGCCAGGGCATTGCTTGGAATCCCGAAGGCTGCGTAGATCGTTCTTGTAAACTAGACACTAGACCCCACAGATACCGGTCCAAAGGGGCTGCGTACTATGAAAGGATAGATAGCCCAAACATACATCGCAGGATCTCTGAAGCTTGTCTTCTTAAGCGGCAGTGTGCTATCTACAGCTTACTAGCCTTCCACTCGGGCTTCCTCTTCTCCGCAAACGCCTTCAACCCCTCCAGCGCATTCTCTCCTGTGCTCAGATCCCGCTCAAACCTCTCGATGACCAACTGTGTAGCCCGTTCAACGCTTCCCTGCTCCCACGACTCCTTCAACGCCGCCCTCGTTACGATCGCTGCATCGGGACTGATAGCCGCGATGTCATTGGCAAGTTTGAGCGCTTCGTCTACGACCGTGTCGGGAGAGGGTGAGATGCGGTTGACAAGGTTGAGTTCCTTTGCACGTTGCGCGGTTATAGGGCGGCCGGTCAGTGCCATCTCGGAAGCGATTGGTAGTCCCACGTTGCGAACAAGACGAGGTGGGCCACCAGCACCGGCAAAGATGCCGCGAAGGGCTTCAGGGAGACCGAAAGTCGCTGTTGGGGAGGCGACTACCATGTCGCTAAGTGTATCCGTCAGCGTATTATATCCTCGATATCACTCAACCCGGTCCCTGTGATCCTGGAGACTCCTGCTGCTCCGCCCCCCACCCAACCGCGATGACGAAAAATCAGCATTGCTTACCAGCCCAACACAATCTCAAACCCGCCACCGAGCGCGAACCCATTCACCGCCGCAATGATCGGCTTCTTGCCCGCCCTCCTGCTAAGCCCGCCGAAACCGCTCAGCGGGTGTCTCTGCTTCGCGACATCCTTCTCAACCGTGCCTTCTCTAATCTTCCCCAACTCGATCAAGTCCTGTCCTGCGCAGAACGCCTTCCTGCCCGCGCCTGTGACGATAGCTACGCGGAGATTCGGCTCGCGGTCGAACCAGTCGAAGACTTGACCCATTTCAGTGTGTCCGGAAAAGGGTATACTGTTCATTTGGCGCTCGCGGTTTATCGTGACGAGGAGGATATACGGGGCGGGATAGGTGAGGAGGACGTGCGATGTGGGCGGGGGTTGTGTTGCGGGTTTGAGGATCGTGGAAGCCATGGTGGAGGTTGTATAGATGAGGCTATGTGGTACTTGAAGATAACGTAGCGGAGGGGCGATTAGGTAAATTTATGCACTTTTTAGAATTTAAGGAACGGACACGCCGTTTGTTGGTGAGTATTACATTGTGGCGTGGTGAGATGGATAAGTACATGCGCAGCTCCCCGTGTTGGACGTTGGACCGAGGTCCACGCCTACCCCCGGATTACTGCTCCGAACTAACGTGATACCTCCGAAAGGATAGGGAGCGGTGGCACTGTGACGACTTGAAAGACAGAGCTGAGATGGTCGTTAGCCGTTGTTTGGAATTTTCTTGAAGTCCAGATGTCGATTTCAGCCCCTTCATTAGATGTCACTGGAAGTCTACTTGAACACATCTACCATCTCCGGCAGTTCGATCAGAAGAACGCGTCCGCAGCCATTCCCACCTCCTATAAAAAAAGACACCCACAAAAATTCACGCAGCAAACGCAAACATTACCAACCACGTCAACATTACTATACGTAGAAGACTCAGATGTACCTACACCGACCTCCCCACACCATCCCTCTCCTCTCCTCTCTTCCCAAAGTAAAAAAAAACGAGTGCACATGGTATCTCAGAAAGCAAACGCTAAAACGCCCTCGACAGCCAAACCGTTGAAGTAGGAAAACCTCCCATTTCACATGGCCGTTCCCTTGCCCTTGCCGTTGTACGGATATCCATCATACCCGTGCTGTCCCTGCGGCGCGACCCCCGCGTACGCCACGCTCTCATGCTGTACCTGGTCCGGCGGCGGAAAGTACGTCTGCTGTGGTGGAGAGTACGTCTGCTGGGGCGGTGAATACATCTGCTGCTGAACTGACGAGTATGTCTGCTGCTGGGGCGGCGCCATCATGGGGCTCCGCGGCTGCGCGTAGTGCTCTTGGTGGGCCTGCGGGATCTGGGCTCCCTGCAGCTGGTTGAAGGCCGTGGTGCGCGGCGTGGCAGGGACTTTGGCCCAAGGCGCATGACCCGTCGTGGCGCCCGGCGTGCGCGGAAGCTGTTGCAGCTCCCACATGTGCTGCCACTGGTCCTCGGCGGTCATCTCCTGGTCGTAGGGGGAGGACGCGTAGAGCTCTTTCTCGGCTTTCCTTTCGGCGATCTTGGAGTCGCGGGCGGCGCGGGCTTCAGGGGTGGGGATGAGGGACCAGATGGAGAGGATGATGAAGATGGCGTAGGTGATGCTGGAGGTAGAGTGTGAGTGGTTTGTTGGTGTGTGGGAGAGGGGGTGGTGGAATGCTTACAGCATGATGACGGAGACAGCAAAGGCGGATTTGGCTTGCATGCAGTAGCCGCGCTCCCGCTTGTCGCTCACGATGTTGCAGCTCTTGGTGATGTACCACGGGGCGCCCTTGTTCTGGTGGGCGGGATCGACGGTGTCGGGCGCGGTTTGGATATACAGCGAAGCGGCCCAGAGTGCGGTGAGGGAGACATGGAGGATGAGAGAGAGTATGGGATAGAAGACGTGCAGGAGCCAGAGAGCGGATTTGATAAGGTAGAAGAAGGTGCATACGACGCCGATGTACATGTTGTAATTGGTGTTCCTGGGTGTCTGTTAGTGGCTATGCCTCTTACATCTCCTACATTGATGCGTGGAATGATCCTTTTGATCGTCGGAAAGGCGGCAGGTCGGGCTTATAAGAATATGAGATGTGGTACTGACAGACTGCTCCACACCATGGGGATCTCCATCTCCTGGTAGTTGTAGGCGGCATAGGCGACTTGCGAAGGATCGCTGTTGAAGCCCATTTCTCCGCCCACGCGCCATAGCACCGTGCGGTATGTGTTGGGTGCAGCGATGCCGAAGAGGGCCAGATTGGCCACTGTGAAGGGGAATTCAAATAGGATGAGGCCGAGCACGAGCTTTGGCATGCGCCATTTGCGCGGGAGGAAATAGCGACCCATGGCGACAGAAGTGGTGGCGAGGGCGGGATCTCAAGATGCGGCGGGGGCAGCTGGGGCAGCTGGGGCGAAGCAGATGGGGGCTATGTCATGTAGCATGCGCTCACCGCTCACCGCTCGTCGCTGTCGTCGATGATGGCGTCGCACAGGGCTCGTCGCACTCGTCCAGACTTCAGAATGGAATTGCACGACAGTTCCAAGGCTCGCAGGGCCACGGCACCTTTTAACAAAGCTGCGCTCAGCGGAAGCCGGGGGCGAGCCAGAGCCAGAGCCACAGCCAGCAACAAGGCGCCTGTAGCCGCTGAGTGCTTGTTCGTCTCTGCGCCATCACAAGGCGGCGTGGCGCCAACAAGCCAATGGGACCTCGCAGCCGCCTTGTCCGCTCTGCACCATCCCTGCCCGCCGCAGTGCTTGCCTGCAGATGGCACAGGCAGACATTCGTGCAGATGCAGAAGGTCAATATATCTTGCCATGGCCATTGGATTGGACAAAGTCGGGGAGCAATGCAAGATAATGGATGGCGTCGTCGTGCGGTACCTTGGTGCAAAGCGTGAACTGTGCCGCCCCCGCGCCCGCGCGCAAAGTAGTGGACCACATTGTGGACTAGATACCATGTCAGCCAGGGTGACAATGGGATGAGCGTTGAGAGAGAGATGCACATTGTGAGTAGTCGGGCGCTTAGGTGTAATGATGCAATGCGAATGCCCTCCCAATAGCGTCTCCATCTCACCAACAGTCCACTATCTACGTGCCAGCGCCAGGCCAGAGATTGGACTCGTGCATGCTGGACCACTACACCTTCGACATGAGCTCGACCTCAGCATACAACGCCCGGCGTCCCTCACACACTACCTATGCTGTTCTTGCCCTTGAGCACCACATCCGCCAAGCCGCTGATAGGTGCCATCACGACTTCGAAGCAATCTTCGCCATCACAACCTACCCGCCAATTCTCTCGCGAAGTCCATCTTCATCGCACCTTTGAATCGCACCTTTGGATCGCGCATCTTGTGTTAGTGCGTGGCGTTTCCATCTTGGGTACCACCATGTCCCGGCGGTTTGGGCTCGTTACCACCACTTCTCGCAGAATACCCGCTCTGCATCTACGTGTCGTTGCTTCTGCAGCCAGTCCACAATCGTATCCGTCATCTCCGTCGGCCCGCAGACGTAGAATACCGTGCCTTGGGCTTCATCCGCATTGCCTACAGCACTTGCCAACGCAGTATCGTCAATACGATGCGTCCAAGCGGTAACGG
Source organism: Paraphaeosphaeria minitans (assembly GCA_015832175.1). Classification (NCBI taxonomy): domain Eukaryota; kingdom Fungi; phylum Ascomycota; class Dothideomycetes; order Pleosporales; family Didymosphaeriaceae; genus Paraphaeosphaeria; species Paraphaeosphaeria minitans. The sequence goes on from WJXW01000006.1 coordinate 1,497,334, forward strand.
GCACTTCCGTGTCCGACTGTATTTGCGGTAGTGTGAGCGACATTAGCGGATGGATGGGCTCGTCATTGCGGCGATTCAAGGGCGCACCGTCCCAGGTTCCCGTGAGGAAAAGCTCTATACAGTTCTTGGTCGAGTGCGTTCGCGGTTTCCGGAACAGGTCGAGTAGTCTGGTGAGGAACAGGACCTCTTCGGGCTGAGTGTCGCTCGAGGGCACTTTGGACGAGTATAATATGCGGACCTCAGGTTCCACTTCCTGCTCGTTGATATGCGACAGCATCGACACGAGTGGACTACCGTCAACGTCAGTGCAACCGAGCACCGTACGCTCGGGCGGATGCTTACTTGATCCCCACACCACCTGCAATGAAGACGGCGCGCTTGATGGTCGCATAGTCGATACTGGGCGGTGGCCAGACAAAACTGCCGCCGACTCTGACCTTGACCTCCTTGCCTATTATTTCCTCGGGCGACTGCCACAGCCACGCTGCAGGTGGGTTGTCAGGGCTCTTCTGCACAGCGAGTTCAAGAAAAGGCTTGTGCTCTGGATCGTCCGGCCTGGTTCTAGCCTGGCTAGGAGTGGATGTCAAGGTGAAGCCTCCGGCCTTTTCGATGCCGGGAACGTGGACGTCGAGCCATTGGCCTGGTTGGAACTTCGCCCATCAGTGACCGTCGAGAACAGCAGGGGGGTTCGCGGATACGTTGAACGTGTCTTGCTCCCCGAGAGCAAACTTGAACGTTTTTATGCGGTTGTTGACGGGCGCGACGGTCTCAATGGTCACCGAGTAGAGGCCCTCATCGCGAGGCTCGGCTGCTGTTCTCTCTTCATGGCTGAGGCTTGCTGCTTTTGCTCTGGAACGCGTCTGGACCATGCTGCTCAGTGAAGGCGCGTGTAGTGTGGGAGGGAGGGGATTACAACGGCGCGGGAGTGTTCGAAACGGCCGTGCGAGCATTACAGTTGGCAAGCGCGGCAGGGATGTTAGTGAAGAGTCTGCGGTGGGGTTTTGAGGGGCACGACATGTTCCAGGGTGGGCACTCTCTGATGACGCACTTCTTGGCGGTGTGCCTAACCCGCTTTGGGGCTATCCTCGGCTCGTTCCGTGAGCTTTCCTCCCTCCAGCTGCAGCTCGCCGACGACCGACGACCGACGCCCGACGACCTGACGCTCTTGTACCATTTCTTGTATGATTGTTGGTTGCTCGTGAATTGTAGCCGTGATACCCCCTTTGTCTCATCGTGCCTTTTTCCTTGCCTCGATTCATAATGTCCGTGGAGGAAGGCTGGCACACGGTCGAGGACGGCAAGAAGCTCTACACGAAGACGTGGAGGGTACGGGGAATATGTAAGCTTAAAGATAGCGGCATGCTAACCCATTTTTTAGACGACTGGCCCTGCCAAAGCTCGCCTGGTATTCATACACGGTTTCAGCGACCACTGTACACTCACACTCGACTCCGCCAAGGAGCTGCCACCTGCTGACACGTGCCCAGGCAATGCCTACAACCAGTTCTTTCCCACGCTGGCCTCGAAGGGCATCGAAGTCTATGCATTCGACCAGAGGTGAGATGTGTTGGCTGCTTGACAGCGTCATCAGCTAACGGCACGCAGAGGATGGGGCCGCTCAGTTGCAAAGCCGTCCGAGAGGGGCCACACCGGTCCAACCTCCAAAGTGCTAGACGATATCACTTCTTTTCTAAAAACAGTCATTCCGTGCCCCATCCCCCTGTTTCTCATGGGCCACTCCATGGGCGGTGGGGAAGTGCTTCTATACATGTCGACCGGGCCAGCTGAGATACGCAAGCACATTCGTGGTTACCTGTTAGAATCGCCCTTTATCGACTTTGACCCAAAGTCTAAACCCTCATCCATCACCGTAATCCTCGGCCGACTGGCTGGAAAGGTGTTGCCGCATCGTCAATTGACCAACCCGCTTGATGTCACGCTCATCACGCGCGACCCAGCAGTGCAGAAACAATTCACCGAAGACGAGCTTTGCCACGACACCGGCACGCTTCAGGGTCTCGCTGGAATGCTGGACAGGACCGCGGACCTCGCCGATGGCAAGGTTGACATTGGCGATGATGCGGGCGAGGGTGGTGTTACGAGGGTGTGGATAGGCCACGGTGACAAGGATGGCATCACCAACTACCACGCAACAAAAACTCTTGCAGAGCGGCTTCCAGTGAAGGACAAGGAATTCAGGACATACGCTGGATACTACCATAGATGCAAGTGTTGTGCTCTCCAAAATCTCACGTTGCTGACTGGTCCAGTGCATGATGAGCCGAGTCCCGACAAGGAGGTGTTCGTAGACGATGTTGCCAGCTGGGTACTGTCGCGCTCAGAAGACCCAGTGCAGGTGGAAGATTCCAAGCCGAAGCTGTGAGGCCTTGTAGCAACTAGATATCGTGCGACCTCATCTAGATGGCCGCCAACTGTCGTTATACCTGGTCAGATGCTGTGCGTCGTAAATGCTCTACCTACTTGAAACAGAAATTTTGAGGTGGAGTGCCTTTGACTATCCATACGCACGGCCTCGTCGATGAACATGGCCTGCCCGAGAGTGCAGCCTCTTGAAGAGGCGACGTAAATGCGTCCTAATCTGTTTGTTTCTCCGCTGTACGCGCGTTTCCATGATCTTGGCTCATGGTGAAACATGGATGCATGCCGAACAAACACCAGGAATTGATGCGAACAGGAAGGTCGAGCCAACAGGCAGACGACACAATCAATCTCCACGCGGCGCACAAATAAACGAGAGGGGACAGTCGGCGGTGCGGTACCGGAATAGGTATCTCACAAGTGGCCAAGCCATGGCCGCGTGAAAACGGGGACGATGTATGTTTGTTCCTGTGGCTAGCTACGGCGCCGGCAGCTCCCGAAGAGGCTCGAAAAGTAAAGTCAACTACAAGACCGGGCACTCTGCAGCTCAAGGATTCGCGTCGCCCATTGCTCGCCTCAAGCCTACCGGATGTTTCTGCACCACCGCAGAAATGGCTTGCCTGGTATTAGCCAGTTGCGTCGCGTGTGTGTGTCCGGGCCACCTTTCACCTTCCAACACCCGTCGTCAGCTGGCGCCGCTCCTACACACACTCTGCGCTGGGGCCCCCCGATAGCCCGGCAATTGCGTGTCCTCCGCACACAGACTGCACAAGACATTCCCTATAATACCAAGACCGCCCTCAATTGGTCTTCGATCGCCCATCGAAGGCAGCATATATCCCCTGCCACGGCTTCCACCATGAGCGCGACCCAGACACAGACGCGCAGCCACGGCGGCCATTCGCACCACCACCACCATCACGACAACACGTATCTCGTGTCCAAGAACAAGAACGATGCCGGTGTGCGCATCACGCGCATCGGCCTGTACGTCAACCTGGGCATGGCCGTCGGCAAGGGCGTCGGAGGCTACGTTTTCCACAGCCAGGGCAAGTACCGCGGTGCGCAAACGTGTGGCAAAGCTTCTGACAATAGCTAGCATTGATTGCCGACGCCATCCACAGCCTGACCGACCTTGTCAGCGACATCATGACGCTGGCGACGGTGTCGTGGTCGCTGAAGCCCCCTTCGGAACGGTTTCCGAGCGGATACGGAAAGATTGAGAGCCTGGGTTCTCTTGGCGTCAGTGGTATTCTGCTCGGAGGAGGCATGATGATGGGATGGGCTGCCCTGATTGCACTTGCCCAGCAGTTCTTTCCAGACGCCGCACACTTTGCGGCCGAATGGGGGTTGCTCCCCCACAGCCATGGCCACTCGCACGGCGCTGGGTCCCTCGGGCCCAACATCAACGCAGCATGGCTGGCGGGAGGGTCGATCTTGATCAAGGAATGGCTGTATCGCGCAAGTAAGGCTACAGCATCCTATGGCTTTGCGCACAGCTAACGCCATCTGCAGCACTCAAGATCGCCAACGAGCGCAAATCCTCCGTCCTCGCATCGAACGCATACCACCACCGAGTGGACTCGCTCACCGCCTTCGTTGCCCTGCTCATGATCTTTGGCTCCAACATGCTGAACAATGCCTCCTGGCTGGACCCGGTCGGCGGACTCGTCATCTCATTCATGGTCATCCAAGCTGGTGTGGGTAACACTAGAGATGCGCTCTTTGAGCTCGCCGACGTCGGTATCGAGAAGGAGATGAGCGATAAGGTGCGGAAAGCGGCTACAAATGCCCTCGCCGACATCAACACCGGACCATCAAGCGACGTGAACCTACGCCATGTGCAGGGTGTCAAGTCTGGTCAGAACTACCTTATGGACGTGGAGCTTGGCGTACCCGGCACATACAGCGTCGAGCAGACACGAGGCATCGAGAACCTGGTTCGCGAACGAGTAGGAGCCAAGGTACGAGGAGTGAAGAAAGTCCGCGTACGATTTGTCTCCAACACAGCAAATCAACCCGACTTTCTGGACGAGTTCATCAACCTGGGCGATGGCGCAAATTTGTCTCCCGAGTCAGAGTCGGATCACGAGCATGATCACGAGCACGAGCACGGGCACGAACACAAAGAGAACGGGAGCGTGAAGAAGAGGAAATGAGCGTTTATCATTGGATGTTTATAGTAGAGAAGCACATTTTGGATATTGGCGTTTTGCATTTGGATAAACGATTCCCCCGTTTACTTGGCCAGGACGGTCAGGAAAACCAGTTGAATATATCAGTTACCTCAATTGATGCTTTGCCTGCTTCATAAGGATTCTGTACGATATGACTTTGCCCTGGGCACACTCTACTGTATGGAAGAACACGAACACCTCTCATACAGATGAATCCGGGCTTTATCCGGATCCAATGGAGCTTCGTCGCATCCTTAATCTAGAGACAACCGGCAAAAACGATCGTCTTCAAGCGTCACCGTGGGGCGCGTTAGAGCTAGCAGCTTATTAGTCGCATAGGCTCGGGAGGACAGCGACTGACGAGCTGGATCCTTAGGATCTTTGGCCTTTTCCATGTCTTATCGTCTACCTCCCACTTGCGCTGCCTCTCTACACGCTCTGCCACCGACACATTGCGACCATGGCTGACCAGTTTTTGGGTTTCGACCTGAGTACGCAGCAGCTGAAAGGTCCGTCTGCCCCGCCAGAGCTACCCCACATATAGCTTGCAACTGACGAATCGCCCCAGGAATCATCGTAAAGTCAGACCTCAGGCTCATCCACGAAGCGAAGGTCGACTTCGATGCCGACTTCGCGAAATATGGCATTGAAAAGGGCGTGCTCACGAACCCGAGCGAGGGAGAGGTGTTTGCGCCTGTCGCCCTGTTCCTCGACGCCATCGAGCTCGTGCTGCAGCGACTGAAGGAGCAAGGCGCAGACTTTTCCAGAGTGCAGGGAATCTCAGGCGCGGGCATGCAGCACGGAACTGTATTCTGGAGCAAGAATGCAGAGGGCATACTGGGAAGTCTGGATCCAGGAAAGACGCTGCTAGAGCAGCTGGAAGGTGGTGCAGAGGGCGAGAGGAAGGGTGCCTTCAGCCATCCCTTCAGCCCGAACTGGCAAGATGCAAGCACACAGAAGCAGTGCGAACAGTTCGATAAGAAGCTGGGCACGCCGGAGGAGTTGGCAGAAGCCACAGGCAGCAAAGCTCACCATGTATGTGCGACGAGCGACATCGGAGAGCAACTCTGACTTTACTGGCAGCGCTTCAGCGGACCGCAGATCCTTCGTTTCCACCAAAAGTACCCCGAAGCGTACAAAGCGACAGCTCGCATCTCACTCGTATCGTCTTTCCTCGCATCCGTCTTCCTCGGAAAGGTGGCTCCCATCGACATAAGCGATGTCTGCGGTGCCAACTTGTGGGATATCAAGAACGGGCGCTGGAACGAGGAATGTCTCGCTCTCGCTGCTGGTGAAGAAGGAGTTGACAACCTGAAATCTAAGCTCGGAGACGTACCGGAGGACGGTGGCAGCAGCTTTGGCTCTGTCTCGCCCTATTTTGTTAAGCGCTACGGATTCCCAGAGACTGCTCAGGTCATCCCATTTACGGGCGACAACCCATCGACCATCCTCGCTCTACCTCTGCGTTCCTCGGACGCCATCGTCTCCCTCGGCACCTCGACTACCTTTCTCATGTCCACACCGCAGTACAAACCTGATCCTGCGTACCACTTCCTGAATCACCCCACAACAGCAGGTCTCTATATGTTCATGCTCTGCTACAAGAACGGTGGTCTGGCACGCGAACACATCCGCGACGCCATCAACGAGCATTCAAACGGAACCGCCAAGTCCTGGGACCTCTTCAACGAGACTGCACTCAAGACTCCGGTTCTCGGGCAACAAACCCCCGAATCCGATCCTATGCGCCTTGGACTCTACTTCCCACGGCCAGAGATCGTCCCCAACGTCAAGGAGGGAACGTGGCGTTTCCTGTACAAAGACAACACCCTGTCGCCCCTGCCACCTCGAGGAGCTCAAGGCAAGACAGAGGACAAGGCATGGCCAACCCCCTCGGCGGATGCCAGAGCGATCCTGGAATCCCAATTCCTTAGCCTGCGTCTGCGCTCCCAGTCCCTCGTCGGCCCGCAAGGCGACCTTCCCCCCCAACCACGCAGGATCTACTTGGTCGGTGGGGGAGCCGCCAACTCGGCCATCGCGGACTTGGCTGGCCAGGTCCTCGGAGGGTCCGAAGGCGTGTTCAAGCTCGACATCGGCGGCAACGCTTGTGCGTTGGGCGCGGCGTACAAGGCGGCGTGGGGCGTTCAGAGGCAGCAAGACGAGAAGTTTGAGGACTACCTCGAGACGAGGTGGAACGAGAAGGATTTCGTCAAGAAGGTGTGCGATGGGTACAGGGAGGGTGTGTGGGAGCGGTATGGCGAGGCGCTGGCGGGCTTCGACGAGGTTGAGAAGATGGCGATTGAGGAGAAGGGGCAGAATAACAAGGCGGAGCAGAATGCGGGTGGGAAGGTCGATGGATGAGACTGGGGAGGTTACGTCGCGTGATGGAGTATCGCCTGTGAGGCTCGAAATCAATGGTACTATCGCTTGAGGGTCGGAGACACCCACCTCCACATGTTGGGTGTGTGTAGCAGGTGAGCCGCTCGAGCGTGTGTCGTTCGTCCGCGTTGTCCATCTCATTTCGATTGGCCCACCCTTACCGCTTGCTCATCCTCGTATACTCTTACCGCAGGCACCCTCACACCTGTCATTAAGTTGCTGACTGCAGCTATTCTGTCGTTTTATTTCTCAGTCTGGGTACTGCAGGCTTGGCTGTGGCCGATTTAGCTTGGAGGGGAAACGCCAGCCGGCTGGAGGTGTCTATGGATCCCCACGTGCCGACAAACCAGCTGCTGACATCCAGTGGCATACAGAAACTGTTACCTACGGGAAGGCGATGTATAGGGTAAGTTTACTCATGCTTGCTGCGTATCCTCGTTTATACAAGAACAACCTATCTTACACTTTACATACACCCTGATCATTCATCCCTCTCACACACGTCTCGACGTCTGCCTCCTAACTTCAGGCACCTGAACCCTCACATCCTTCTTCGCAGGAACACTTTTGTTGCTCGCAATCCTCCTCGTTCCGTCTCTACCCGCCCCCTTCTTCTCTCCTTTCGTCTCCGTCCTCGCCCTGATCCCCCTCGCAACCTCCTCCCACACCCCTGGTACCCCCGTCTTCATCGTGTACGCGACACCCTCCTTGACGTAGAACCTGAACCGCCGCTCCTCGACGAACTCCCACGCCCGCTTTAGTAACGATTTGGCACGCTGGCGCTGCGTCCAGGCGACGCTCTTGGGTAGCTCGATGTTGGCGAAGCGGAATTTGCGCGGAGGCAGAGCGCGGAGCTCGTGCGCGTAGATGGTGGTGTGTTTAGGCATGGGGAAGATGCGGAGGGTTTGGAAGGTGAGTTTTGTGGTGGCGGGGAGGTTGGCTGGGAAGGTTAGAGATCGCAGTGGTTATGTAAGAAGGGAGGACGGGGAGTGGATATAGTTATCCAATTTGAGTTGCGTGGTAGCGTCCAGAGGCTTACGTACCAGCGAAGGAGCGAAGGGCGGTCAGAGAGTGGCGTGCGTGAGGTGGGATGGGCCAGAGCTTGACTGATGTAACAAAGGGAGCGGTGATGAAGGAGAGGATTATGGAGGGGATAGTCGCAAGCGCCATGACTGTACAAATTTAGCATGCGATCATGAGATTTCAAGGGCGACTGCAGGGAGCCTATGGGACTATTGAAGACCTGTCCATCAAATATGAGTGAAGGGGGCAGATCTTAGGCAGGCAATGAGGGCATGCTCAAACTATGGCTAGAGTGCCTTGAGTGATGCTTTGAAATCCTGCCAGTCGTAAAGGCGCAAGCTCTCAAAGGCAACAGGGGGTTTGCGGTTGCGCATATGGGTGCACCAAAGAAGGAACACGTGACGTACCTCCGACTGTTTGAAACACACGAATGCGTTTATCGGGCTGGTTCTGGTTCAAGTACAGATGAGGCGCGAGCCACACGGTACACACGCCGAATTGAAACAATGCTATCGCCTTCCAAGTGCCGATGAAGGCAGTACGATTAGACCCCGCTTCGTAGATAACAATCTGTTCAGCATATTCTGCAGCATCGTTAGCATCCTCCCAAGATTATCAAGTTAAAGTAACGCCACGTACTCTTGTCTTTTACGTTCTGTGCAGCCGTAGACACTCTGCGCCGGGAAACCTGTGTGATCTTGCGTAGCGCCGACAAGGGGGATCGTAAAGAAAAGTTACGGTGGCAGCTCTGGTAGATGAATGCAGCTATCCGTGGCCGTTGACGCGCTTGGCTGTACTGAGTCCATTGACGCGATGCTTTAAAAGCTTGCGCAAATGGCTGGAAGCGTGCATGCATCTCAATGGACCAATGGTTGTGATGTTGGAGAGCGTGAGTGAAGATGTTGACGCGATGGCACGTGCGGACCAACCTACTGCCGTCCTAGCGGCAACCAGCGTACTTCAGCGCAAGCGGAGCGCCGGACCATCCAGTAGTCTAGACATCTCTTTTGCGGGATACACCATCTCTTTTGCGGGATACACCATACCAATATTATTCATAAGCAGAAGTCGAAAGAGCTGGTATTGGAGGCGGCCGTCAAATCGAAACCGAGTGAAGCTTTGACTCCGAATACTGCCTTGGTACCACTTCGCTGTTGCAACCCGGCCTTAACGCACACTAAGTCCCCCAGGAAAACACATCGCATAGTCTAAAGGTCGGAAAGTTTCTAAGCTTCATTTGTTTGGAAAGTTCTTATACCTGCAAGAGCTTGCCCCATTACAAGCTGGAGACGTTCTCTAGTATCCTGCTGCATCCGAGCGCCATCGCGTCAGATTGAGGCAGTTTACTAGCCACTCGCATCCAAGCACCTTGCTGTCCCCGACCCCAACCCACCTTGCGGATATCGGTACTAAAGCAGCAAAATGTTTGGTAATTGTCTGCCCTCGACTTTCCTCCCCTACCTACTCCCCGCACTTCTCCTACAGTCTCCCGTCTACGCCTCAGAACAGCAGCCATTTCAATTCGAAGCTATGTCTGCACCATCGTATACGTTGCCTCCTCTCCCATACGCCTATGATGTAAGTTCATCCTCTTATATGCGGATCTGAGGACGGCGGGGTGATGCTAATCCTGTGTAGGCGCTGGAGCCGCATATTTCCAAGCAAATCATGGAACTGCATCATAGCAAGCACCATCAAACAGTAAGCAAAAGCTCCTACTACAGTACTCTGAGAAGCTTGAAGTCGGTCGTCCTATGTGTTACCTATTTTGTGTATCACCATGTACTGCAGCCTCTGACCTTGCGCTGGTGATGTTGTCACAGTCTAACAGGTTTCGCTCAGTACATCACAAACCTCAACGCCGCATTGAAGACGCAAGCTGAAGCTGTGCATACCTCCGATATCACCTCGCAGGTTGGCCTTCAAGCCGCTATCAAGTTCAACGCCGGCGGCCACATCAACCACTCGCTCTTCTGGCAGAACCTGGCACCAGCCTCCTCCGCCGAGGCTAAGATATCCGCCGCACCAGAGCTGATCAAGCAGATCAAGGCAATCTGGGGCGACGAAAAAGCTTTCTATGATGCATTCAAGACCACTCTGCTAGGCATCCAAGGCAGTGGCTGGGGATGGCTGGTCAAGGTCGAGACGGGCAAGGAGCAAAGGTTGACCATTGTGACCACGAAAGACCAGGATCCTGTGGTGGGCAAGGGTGAAGTGCCAATATTTGGTATTGACATGTGGGAGCATGCGTACTACTTGCAAGTACGTCTTATTCCTCAGTCTGGGCACAGCCGGTCCACGCATTACCCACCTAGGGTAACAGACTTTACTCGAGCTTTTGATATGGTGCTTCACGCTCGGTAAACTGACTAACGCGATGCAGTACCTGAACGGAAAACCGGCGTATGTAGAGAACATCTGGAAGGTGATCAACTGGAAGACGGCGGAGGAGCGTTTCTTGGGGACGCGTGCAGATGCCTTCAAGGTGCTGAGAGCGTCTGTTTGAGTCTATTTGAATACTAAATGTAGTGATGTGCCTCTGTGGTCAGGCTGGTGCTCGACCAAGTTCAGTCGTGGTACCGCATCGCAGCATACCAAACATGAATGATACTAGCGTTGGGCGCACGGACGGTGTACCACATAGGTGCTCAAACGTGCTCAAAGGGCTCATAAGCACTCCCAACCTTCTCGTGAATACCTGCCGCTAGATTTATGATCAACGTTAAACCATTCCGTTCCCTTTGCGCAGAATAAACATCCTACAGAGTTCTCAATAAGTAACACACGTTTTGCTTAGTCATCTTAAAGCGCACCACAAGAACAGATGTGTAACGGGTCGTCGACACGAATGAGCCAAGGCGGGTCTATCGCAGTCCTCAGACCGTCAAGGGAAATGCGAGAAGCATCACCAGACCAACAGGACAGCGAAGTGCGGCTGCTGTTCTCGAACGGAAGCAGAACACTCCTCGGCAGCGCTGGTACACAAGTCGAGCTGCAGGGATGGGACGAGACCAACAAAATACTGCAACGGAGATCGTGGGTAGTGATTCAGTGAGAAACACGTCCTTCGAATCATGGAGAAGAAGCTAATTTGTGCAGCCGCGACGGTGATCTCAACGCCTCTGAAGCCCGCCCGGCCATTCCTTTCTTTTCCTTCGATCTCGGTAGCAGAGATGCGTGTATTATGGAGTTGCCAGAGACGCTCAACCTGGGTGTTGGTGATACTGGGATCATCGGGCGGAGAGTCTCTGTGATGACGGGGTCAACAAGAGGACCTCTGACTGTAGCAGAGGGCATCATTGGCTGGAATTGAGGGATGGTGGCGCGGTTTTATTCTGCATCATGGTGTGTCCGGACTTTGCTGTAACTGGCGATTTGGTCTCGTAGAAACTGTAGATGTGCCACCATGCTCGAATACCTATGATCCGGAGCATCGCAATTGCCCTCCTGGCAAAGTTCGATTCCATATAGTGCTCATCCATCGACGCTACACTGTTGAATATGCGAGGTCTTGCTGGGCCCTAAACGAGAATTAAATGAAGGGTTCAGTACTGCATCGCTCCTCGTAGTGTACCGTAGGTTGGTAACACATATAGGTACTCATACTTGAATACATTCGATGTCGCATGGTGGTGCCACCTCGACTTGCCTCATGGTGAAAGTACCCAAGCAAAGGTCGTAGCTTGAATCACCACGAGTGTCAGTTCTCCGGGAAAGACGTATCGCGTGATGGCATGGCTGCAATGATGATGCATGAAGAACGATCATTGTCGTGCTACGTGGGATCCCCAAGCGCACGGACCGGGCCTCCACTCTTCGCCACCTCAAACGCTCTGCTCCCACCACAACGGACCTCGCCATCGCTCTTCTAGATTCAGTTGGTGTCTCTATCGTACGCTGGAATGGACCGCGCAATATATGCGAAGCACGCACAGTACACCATATGGAGAACTGGTCGGGGGCACCAGAGTTAATTGCTCAGGCTTCGCACCGCCCCTATGTTGACTGTGTGGTACGTAGAAAGAGGCTGCTAACATGGACAGGTCGGGACGGCTATCGAGCAGCAGTACGTCTTGCCTTTTTCGTCCCCTCCCGAAGTACGCGCCGAACCCCCCACAGAAAACGGCAGAGCTGCAACCACACTCTTCGTATCTCTCCTACCTCGGCGAGCCCACCGTTGGTAACATCAACACTACCTCTATGCTTTTAAGGCGATATCGCAGTACGACCGTCCCTTTTGCCTACTTCTCGGTCGAGGATGCCGCGCCGCGCCTACTGCATGCGTATCGCCCTTGTCACACGACCCATATGACTCCAAGATGCGAGAGACAGAGGCGCTTGCCAGCCTGCTGCTACCCAAGGTTGGGTGAAGTAAGAGGAACACTGCCAGGAGGGGGTCGCACCACGCGATGTGGAAATGTAGGCTCATACCCCACAGACCCTGGGGACAAAGAGACGGGACGACTCCTAGATACGGCATCATGACTGTGGGGTAACAAGCGGGCGAGGCGCCAAAGCTCGCACCGACAGCTCAGACGACGCAGGCCAGGAGTTGAGCGTTGTGCAAGCTCCACGGAGCTAGAAGCATCTGCCGGGAGATTGACCAGGTTAGCTTCCGGGCGTGCCTGACAGCGAACTGATCATATCGGGAAGTAGATGCAGTCCAGGTAGATCACGCACAAGGGAACCGCCCCTGGATCACCGAGGCAGAACGCGTAGTGTCTAGCACAGCCTGACCTTCGCTTTGCGCCATCTCCAAGCATCCCAGCATATCACCGTCTTCGTCAGGCAAGTCTTTGCGCCCCTGTCAGCATTGCGCCCGCTCTTTAGTCCACCACGCAGAAGGTGAATCTACGACTGCGTTATCAAGTCGCGATGCATCTTGCGCTTGAATGGGCTTGCATGGGCTTGACTAGATCTGACATGCCCAATGAGATGCTTTGCCGGTGTCCTTCCTCTTTCGTCAACAGCTTGTCTTCCAGTACTCGCTTAGCGCTTTCCCATCTCCGCGCTTCGTCCTCTACTTCTTGTGCCTTACCCCTTTCAAAATCCATATTTTGAAACTCATTTAGTCAACATCCTGATGGCTTTGGCGTCAATCTCGTATAGCCTGCTACCTGCCGACTTACCGCTTTCCGGTCAGGCGTTTTTCGAGCATGACAGCTTCACATGCTGTTTGATTAAAGGTCATGTGGTTCACCCTAGTTGGAGATTACGTGGGGTCTGAAGAATCCCGCGAGATCTCCCCAGGGTCTTCGTGGGCAGGTTTGTACTGTCCACTCCGAGTGTTGCAATATAGCCACCCTGGCTTATGTAGTATCACAAGCCCTTGGAGAAGTGGTAGCGTGGCTTTCCCAGCTTCATCCACCGTGTTCTGTTACATCCCACTCCTTATCTGCCTCTCGCGCTCCGGCGAACCGTTGCTCGGATGATGCCTGATACGCAGTCGGTCAACATTTTACGCGCTGCTTTCCGAGGGACACTGTAGATCATTGCTAATACACGATTTGGTGGCTTGCGCCTACGGCGATGCGCCGAACGACGAAGCATGGGCGCAGGTACTCTTTTGTAGGGGTACGTGTCCCTACCATGATCGCCACACCAGCACCGTCCTTACCCCGGGAAGAGGATGCTGGGCCAGACCGTCTGACCTGGTCAGAATCGTCTACCTCAGGAGAAGCTGCTAAACTACCGCTCACATCGACCACATGTCCGGATATTCAACAGCGGTGAGAGTTATTCATAGTCAAACAGCGACGTTCCAAGTCACTCGACAAGACGCTTTCTTATCGCCCTACAGCTGAGTGCATATCACCGCATTTAGGTGAAGTCGCGCAAATGCGGTTACTATCTGGGTAGTGCACCTTTCTGTATATTCAGTCTACCACCGGTTCGCTTCGTGCAGTTCCCTTTTACCCGCACCATTCCAGATCGATCCCTTTTTCCAGGGCTCGCGAACGGATCGGCTATCATTGCATCTGCGGATGTGGACCCCTGCAAGTCCTGCAAGTCAAGCCTCGCACTCTTATGCCCACACGACTTCATGTCAGGCTCACCCCTCGATGCAGCCTTCAGACTGAAAGGTTCCATCTGCTTAGCAATATGCTATCAGAACCCTTGTTCAGTTGTCGCGCGAGTCTATCACGATGCAAAGGCATCTGCAGTGTTTCCACATACTTTGCCGTTAGTACCAGGTTATTGGCCATCTTCGCAGAAAGACCGAGAGTGGCTCGAGTTGAAGGTCGCTCGTCTAGGGACAGGGGCATATGGACCAGGTCATTTGCATGTATCTTTCCCTGTAAGCGCCCGGAACGCGGCTTTGAGAATGCCATGGCAGAGTATGTACAGCTTCCGAGGCGCAAACCTTCTGCTCGGGCTACCTGTTTGCGTACTCTACATCCGCAGTTGCTCCCTTTGGCTACCTGCATTACTACCTGCCGTTGCATCGTGGATGTTTGGCCCCATATTTCATACACGGACGATCTCGGCTTCGACAGTCTGCACAAGCCAGAGAATAGAGGTCGCATTGACGGGTCGTCCTCCACGAGACCTGCCCGTACGCTCTGTCTATAAAGAGGTCATATACCACCACATTTTTAACACCAGTTCACAACGCCCACTCGCCCACCAGACCGACCTCACGGAGCATTCTCAATCACTCAATCATGATGCTCTTTGCTCTTGTATCAATTCTCCCACTGTTGGGTCTTTCCGAGGCGCTCGCTTTGCCTCAGTCGCCTAAGAACGGAACAGACCTGTATGTTTCGTTCCAGGAACCGGAGGAGTCTGGCCAGCTTGTGAATCGAGCAGCGTCCGGTTACAGAAATGTTGCATACTTTGTCAACTGGGCAATATACGGGCGAAATTACAACCCACAGAACCTCCCTGCAGACCAGCTCACTCACGTACTCTACTCTTTTGCCAACGTTCGACCCGAGACAGGCGAGGTGTACCTCAGCGACACGTGGTCGGACACCGACAAGCACTACGGCACCGATTCTTGGAACGATGTGGGGACCAACGTGTACGGCTGTGTGAAACAATTGTTCCTCTTGAAAAAAGCCAACCGCAAGCTTAAGGTTCTGCTGTCTATCGGTGGATGGACCTACTCATCCAACTTCGTGCAACCCGCCAGCACTGCTGCAGGTAGAAGCAAGTTCGCAAGCAGTGCCGTGCAGCTTGTCAAGGACCTCGGCTTCGACGGTCTTGACATTGACTGGGAGTACCCCTCTGATGCTACGCAAGCTGCCAACATGGTCGCTCTCCTCGCCGAAGTCCGCTCGCAACTCAACGCCTACGCTGCCCAGTACGCCAACGGCGCGCCTATGCTTCTCACTGTCGCTTCACCCGCTGGCCCAGCCAACTACCAGAATATGGACCTTGCTGGCATGGACAAGTACCTAGACTTCTGGAACTTGATGGCCTACGACTATGCCGGCTCCTGGGATACTACTTCCGGTCACCAGGCCAGCTTCTACCCTTCGACAAGCAACCCTACCAGTACACCCTTTAACACCAAGCAAGCTATTGACTACTACACCTCTAATGGTGTTGCCGCATCCAAGATCACGCTCGGTATGCCGTTGTATGGTCGTGCTTTCCAGAACACCGGCGGCCCTGGAAAGCCCTACTCTGGTATCGGTCCTGGCACCTGGGAGGCTGGCGTGTACGACTACAAGACACTCCCGCAAGCCGGTGCGTCAGTCGTCAATGATGCCAGCCTGGCGGCGAGCTATAGCTACGACTCTGCTTCGCGGACGATGATCTCCTACGATACCCCGGCGATCATCCAGCAGAAGACCGGCCTCATAAAGTCCCTTGGTCTCGGCGGTGGTATGTGGTGGGAAAGCAGCTCGGACAAGACGGGCCCCGATTCTCTGATCTCGACTGTAAGTTTTGTCTCCATACGATACGATGCAAGTTTGAGCTAACGAATAGCAGTACGTCAACTCCGTCGGCGGTGTCGGCGCCCTCGACCAGAGTGCTAACGTTCTGACGTACTCGGGCTCCAAGTACGATAACCTCCGGTCTGGCTTCCCCAACAACTAGGTCGGCCTCCAAGCTCGAAAATGTGACTTATAGCTTTTTCGCATCTTGCGACCTCGTCTGCCAATACGTTGTGACTTCAGAGTCCCGTATCTTCACGGCCACTGTTCGGTGCTTCATGGCCCGTTCATGCCAACTTCTTTTCGCTTCGCTTCTTGTCGATACTTGAAGAGGGTCCGGGGGCAGCGGCACCTTGGGAGGCTTGTGGTTGTCGTATTCCGTTCTTGTATCTACATTCGCTGCGCAGTACATCCCTTTGTTTTAGGGAGCATGCATGGATAGAGGAGGGGATGGGAGATGGAAACTGGTGAGTGGATCACACTGAAGCACTCGTTATCACATGTTCCTAATACATCTTGGTGACTGTTACGCTTGCCTTCTGCCGTGTACATCTTGTGCGTGATCCGCTGTCGGCATCTCGGAACACACACTTCGCGGTTGTGCTTACCCGTGGAGCCTTAGGGATACTGCGCCGCGTTCGAAGATACTTTCCATACAAATCAAGCGAGAGTTGCTTATGGCACATACGACGGTGAGAGCACAAGGCTACTGGTAGGTGAGCCTGGATGTACGACTAATCAAGATTGTGTTTGCATTAGCTTGCATTTGCATGTTTTGCCGGTAGTCTGCGCACATCCTCTTGTGTAGTACATGTCACGAGTTCGAATTCGATGACAGGATACAGTGGCTGACGCAATTGTAGATATGTAGCGCAATCGATCTTGCTTTGACTCACTTTACTATGCTTCTATAGAACCTAGGCCTCGAATTGCATCATCAAAGTACACACGTCCCTGAGTAGGAGCTCATTCGAACATTTACGACTACCAATACTGAAATGAAGAAGAAATAGATTTCAGTGATAACTTAAGAGAGACTACGAAGTTGCGCGTGTACAGTAATGGTGCTCAGTTACCTACCTACTATGACAAGGAGCGAACAACCGAAAAATGACAAGCAGCCGCGAACTGGTAACTTTTCCTTCCTACGTACCCTGGCATCTATGCCTGGCATGGCCTGATCGTGTTATTTGAGGCGTATTCTCGGTTGTTTCCCGCACCTGTCTTGGATTTCCAGGTAGCACTGTGAGACAATGGGACCGAATTATACGCTGTCACCGAACGAGCGCACAACAGTGATATCGGCGGAGGCATCTATGTACGACTTCGTTCCCGTCGACACGTATCGTCACAGTAGCACTTCGTAATGAAGATGATAACATACAACGAGCGCAAAATATATATATACAATCACCGCTTCTCCCAGACTCGTCTTTCCGTTCACTCAACGCCGAATTACAGTCCGACCCTGAACTCCGTCGCCATGGCCCCCACCAAAGTTCTTCTCTTGGTCCTTGCCGCAGTCATCGCAGGTGCTGAACCATCTGTCGTCACCAGCACCACAATCGCCCCCGCTTCTATGATCTCGTCCGCCTCCGAGATTGCTCAAGTCCTAGTCCCTTCAAATACTTCGTCAGTCCAGCCGACGACTGTTGCTTCATCCAGTTCTGGGGCCAGTTCCGGGACGCCGTCATCTCAAGATGTATCTGGCACCGAGGGAGCTGCTGCGCCTACCAATGGTACGTTCCCGGTCCGGATCCAGACCTAAGACTTTCTGACGACTACAGTTCCATTCGGCACCGTCCTCATTCTTGGGCTTCCAGTCGTGCTCGGGATGATTTGAGCTTATCGCATGGGCAACACAAGAGGAGTAGACTCATGTACCATGGTTGAGTTGGGGTGGATGTAAGATAGATCAAAGTAGATGCGTAAGTTATGGAAGTTCACATACAGTCCTGTAGTCTGGTGTGCATGAGCTACTGTGAAGCTAAAACTGTTATTGTCATCTCTCCGATCTCACGAATCTCATAGCTCCATCGCCATCGCTATCCCCTATTCGCGGTGAGAAATTGCTGCGCCACTGCCTGCCGACACCTTACGACCAGGAGCCCCAGCTGCCTTTGCGTGCGCCTCTCAAGTCATCAACATTGAGCAGGCCTATATTTTCCTGAACTAGCAACGCCCATATTTCATCTCTCCGTCCTCGAGGCCATCGAGGCGTCCCCCAATATCGAGATACCAACCCTCTCTGCTTTGCGCTTTGAATGTGTTTGCGCATCAGCAGTAGTTGCTCGTCGGTGACCTTTCCGCGGAAGACTGGCCCAATGGCACTGTGGAAGTTCACAGATGCAAGGTGCGAGTTGGACACGTTGTATCGAAACCTTGTTCCATCGTCAAAGGGGTGGTCTAGCTCGTCGAGTGGTGCATCGAAGAAGATGTCTCGTACTGAGCCGTGTGGAGCAACGAGATCGAAGTCCGCTGCACCGGATGCGACAATCGTAAGTGGGCGCTCAACTCGATGCGTTCCGTTCCAATGAGTGAGCCATCCTCTCTCCCGTAGCGGCTGCAGCTGTTCATGTAGTGTCGACCATGTCTCTTTTCCTGCAGTCTTGAAGTCAATTACAAGCGTCAAGCTCTGTTTTGGAGCGTTGTAAAAGACCCCCTTTGGATCTGTAGCCTTCCAACGTGGTGGATTCATCCCATCCAAAAGATCAACAAGGCGGTTGATATACATGCTTTCAAGTGTTCTGTCTGCATGTAGTGCGCTCTCTACGTGGCCGACAAAGATGTCATTATTGCGATAGAAGATGTCTGCTTCGATACTGATGCAGCCCGAGCCTAATGCTGCAAAGAGTGGAGTCCTTCGCCAGTAGTCGTTGTGCGAGTGACACGGAATAGGAAGAACACTCCCAAAGAACTCAATTGGGTACTTCGCGGGCTTGTAAGCGGAGCTTGAACCTTCGTCCCAGAAATGCGCGAAGAAGGCATCGAAGGGATCTGTGGCCTTCCAACGAAAGAAAGCGATTGTAATGCTGTACCGATCCATTTGTTAATTTATATGCGGGGCCTTATTGTCCTCGAGTAACTTACGTAGAGATAAAGACACCAAAGAAAACCAAGGTGGTGGCATATAACAGGCTGGCAATTCTCT
The DNA here is from genome assembly GCA_015832175.1 of Paraphaeosphaeria minitans. Taxonomy (NCBI): domain Eukaryota; kingdom Fungi; phylum Ascomycota; class Dothideomycetes; order Pleosporales; family Didymosphaeriaceae; genus Paraphaeosphaeria; species Paraphaeosphaeria minitans. The sequence continues at coordinate 1,516,329 of WJXW01000006.1, forward strand.
TAGGGACTATAACCGCACTCGGGAAGACGACCTGTTTGACCTACGATCGTCAGCCGATAGTCCGTTTATATCAGACAGATTGGAGTACTTCGTGCTTCAATCTCTCCCAGACGACTCTGAAGCAAGCCGGGGTCTCGTACGCTCGAGCGTCTGAATATGGGACGAGCAATCCATCATGTTCACCATAACTCGACGTTGATGAAAGCTGCTCTTCACTGAATTCGTCAAGCTCAATCATGTGCGACATCCCGTAGGTAGAGCACTGTTGTGCCTCATGGTCCCTCAATCGAGGCGCAACTGCTGCTTAATAGGCCACAACTCACTGCTAAAGCAACGATAATAATAGCATCAAGACTCAGGATGCTTGAGCCAGAAAGATTTGACGCGTCATCATGGCAGCTCATTCGTCGAACCAGCCACAGCGGAATGAGGGGATAGATTAGCGTGACGTCCTTCCATCTAGCGCTCGTGGACTTCCTCCCACAAGCTGGATCGCCATTGCTACCTATTTCCATGACATCGCCCGACGATTTCTGCGTCATCTATACGGACCTATTAGGCGATTAGGCGATGTCGATGTTGGTTGAAAGCGGGCGAGAGTGGGCGCATAATTCCTCATGACGTACCTACGGTAGGTACCGTAGGTAGCCTCTGCAACTTCCCAAGCATCCGCACGTCCCAGGGTCGCGCTACCGACTACCTAGGTAGCCACTATACCGAACTTCAGCTCTGGCGCTCTCAGGCATAAAAAGTCCAGTTTTTATTGTCGCCCACTGTATATTGATGTCGCTTCGACCGAGCAGAGAACGCCTGCCGTGAGCCTGTCGATACGTTTTCGGTTTTCACGTAAACCGGAAAAGTGCAGCGATTGAGAGACATTAATTGATAACTACATGCAATTTCTAGCTCTACAACATGCTCTTTCAGGAAACGCAAAAATAAAAGTTTCAATATACCGCCAACACACAATCTATACAGGATGGTTCTGTGAACGGATGATCACGGTTTTAGGCATGATACAGAGCTCCGTCACTCCATTCCTTGTTCGGGTCGTCTTCGTCATGATGCAGTCCAGTGCGGAGATTGCCGTCGTGCCATGATTGTGGTTTATCATGCTGCGATCCATATGCGGGTGTAGCATGATCTATGTTGTAGCCATGGTTCGACGTAGAATCCGAGATTGTTGACTCGGGTGGTACAACCTTTGCGCCAGTGTCGTAATCTTTTGCTCGAGCATCGCTCACAAGCGGCGGCGTCGGTGTTGGCGTGAGGACCGGCCTCCAGTTGCAGGTTCCATCTTCTTCGTTCCAGCTAACCACATCTTCATTCACCCATTCCCAGTCAACCCCTTCTCCTGAATTGTCTTCATCATCTGTCCACCACCAGTCGCAGCCGCAGTCGCACTGGTCTTCTCCTCCATCATCTTTCTGTTCGTTCCCAACTTCAGCTTCATATCCATCACCATGTTCGTTTCCAACTCCAATTCCATCTCCATCTCCACGATCATTTCCAGCCGCAACCTCATATCCATCACCGGATTCGTATCCATCGCCATGTCGATTTCCATCCTCGTCGTTCGTGTCCCAGTCGCCTTGCCCATCTTCAACCCCCTCCTCGTCATACTTGTCATCACTCCCGTCATCCTCATTGTCCCAGTACTGATGATCCTCGTCATCCGGAAGCCCATCACCTCCTTCACTCGGGTCATTCCAGTCCCACCAGGGGAGAGATGCTATCGGCGTGTACACCGGCCCGGCAAATACTCCTGGCCGTATCTCCATGCGACCTCCGGGAATGCCGCCTGATGGCGTCACATACGGAGGCCTGGTAATACTTGACAGAAATTGCATCGGTAATGGCGTATTGACTCCCGCGGTATCGCGCGTGTACGTTGCCCGCCCAGGGCGAGCTGAGGGATTGCCCGGAGTATGCGATATTATTTGAGTCGGTTCTCCTAGAACAATAGCGTCCAAAATTGCGTCTAGAGTTGGAAGAATATCACGTATGGTTGTTGGAGATCGATATGGGACAACTAGGACAGGTTGTGATGTTGTAAAGGACATTGATGCTTGCAAAGGATCTCTCGTCCTCTTGCCTTCGGCGCCGATATTGATGTCAGGTACATCGGACGGGGCTTCGAGGGATGGTGGAGGCAAGATGAGTGCGAGAGAGGGTCTCAGTGACTGTGGCGTCGTGCTACGGAAGACGGACGTTGTAGTCCTACTCGCAGCTTGGTCACCGAATATATCCGGTGCGCTTGTCGGTCGCGGTGTATTGATGTCTGGGACAATGCTTCCTCCTCCACCTGGTACGCGACTAAGAATTTCTGTTGCCTGGAGTGGAGGTATAACATGTACAAAGGGCTGCGATTGTATAACGATTGGTCGTACACTGCTCATGGAGATAACATCAGGTGGTTGCACAGGTATTCCGATGGCCCCCTGCGACGGAATTGTCAGGCGAACGGTACTTTCCGGACCGGCGGGTGCAGCGTCACTGGCAGAGCGCAGTGCATCTGAACCTGTCGAAATCCACGGTGTTTGGAACGATGGTGCTGTTAGCGGTGCAATTGGCGTGATTGGTGATTCCAGCCTCGTCTCGAAAGCATCCACCACTATGACTGAAGTCGAGGTTATTTTTTGTGCAGGTTCCGATATCAGCGATGAGATCACGCTAATGGTTTCAACCGGCCCGGGTTGTGGGAATTGATCGGCTCTCGATATCGTCACAGAGCCACACAAGCCATATTGTGGGTTGCATCCCCGGCTACAGTGAAGTTCATCATTGCCGCAAATACCTCCAGCTCCGCAACAGCTTCCGAAGGCACTGCCCTCACAAGTATAACCAAATGGGATTCCACACAAGCCATTCGGAGAAACGCGTTTGGTATCTGTTGGAAATGGCGGATTAGGAGAAGACGTCGAGGGGAGGCCAAGCCCTAGATTGCTCGTAAAGACTTCGTTGAGGCTGTTAGATATATATGGAAGCCCGGACGATATAGCTTGTAGAGATGACAAGGCTTCCAAAGCGTTGAGATTTTGCGGGGAGGCCACCGTGGTAATACCCTCGGTCGGCTGTGACGCAAGAGATCCACCTATTGACGTGCTCACCACCACTTCTTGTGTTGTAGAGTATGATGAAGGCAAACCAGCCACGGGAATGGGTTCGATCGGGTCTAATACATCACTTGTCGCCAGTGATATGGGTTGTGGTGAACTATCGGGCGCCTCTTTCGCCATTACACATAACCCGCCACCAGCCTCGGATTGACCGACTGTATTCTTCAAATTGCATGTGGCCAAGAAAGGGTTGTAAACAATAGCCGCACATAGCGATGTTGCGGTACAGCGTTGGAGGCATTGGGAGAACGTGACAAGTAGGGCTGTTCGGAGATCGCCATACTGAAGATTGACATCGCATTGAGCTCGATACGATGTAGAACTGTCGATGTAAATTTGGCCTGCCGTGACACCACAGCAACTGTTGGGCGTAGATGTCGGGTTTGCATTGCTCACAGACCCTCTTGTGCTTGCTTGTGTTTGTTCTACTGGAGAAAGGTTCTGGGAGAACGGAGGATAGGAAATCAAAGAGGCTGGAGTAATCTGAATGTCTCCAGGCTGCAGATTGCCACGACTCAAAAAGCTTTCACCGTTGCGTACAGAGGTCTCGTCGTTGCGCATAGTGCTGAGGATCATGGAGTTCGTAGGGCTCGCTGAGTTCGGATCGTCGATCGGAAGGACGGTGCTGCCTTCGCGGAAGCCACCTAAGCTCGAGCTAAGAGGCTCTCTAAGTGTTGTTGGTTGAAGGGGTTGCACAGCGGACGTGGAGGGACCTACTTTGATTGGTGGTGTGGTTCTGGTGGGTCGCGGCGATTGCGAAGCGCTTTGACTATTGAGACTGGGGCGGATCGTGGACAAGGTGCTGGGACCCTGGGGTGTTGAAATGTCTGGCATGTATATTGCTGCGCAAATGCCGTTCACCGTAGCTACGGCATTTCCTGTACTCTTTTGCAGAGCACATGCGCCTGTGCGCTCGTTCCAGCCTACGCCAACGCATAGTGTGTTCGCCGCGCATAGATCGACGCAAGTTTGCAAAGTTGAACCGGTGACTATTGGCTGCTTGTCGTCGATCCACTCGCTGATAGTCATCATGTTGCACGAAACCCGGAAATTGGTCCTGCGTTGTGCGTAAAGACTTGTGAGAAGACCTCCGTCACCAACACCACAACACTGTGCGGCTAGTGGAGGCACAGAGAGAGCAGTCGAAATACCAGAAGCTGCGCTTGTTGATGTCGCATCAATGACGTTGAAGATTCCAGGGAGTAGAGGTGGAACACCGAGTGAAAGGTTGATCCCGATGAGAGGTGCCTTGGAAGTCCCAGTCGCTCTTGATCGGCAGGATGGTCCAGGACAGAGCCCCTCCAACAGACCCAACGATAGACCAACGTCTATGAGCGGACCCCTCGACGAGACTGCGCGACTTGTGATCAGAGGTGAGATGACACGGGAACTCAGAACTGAGGCAGGCAGAGAGGTTAAACCGCGGCTAGTGATCAAACTTGGCAGCGGGGTCGATCCTGGTCGATTGAGTGTCGTTGGTGCTGGTCGAACGAGCGTCGTTGGCGAAGACGGGCGGCAGGTCGGACATAGGCCACCTAGTAAGTCCAAAGAAAGGTTAATATCAATGAGCGGGGGTCGAGAGGAAGTCTTGAAGCCGGTAGTAACAGCAACGAGGCTGGCTGAACTGCGCAATGGCAGAGGTGCAGGGACCGAACTGCGCGCAGATGGCAGAGGTATAGGAATTGAACTGCGCGATAGCAGTGGTGCGGGAACCGAACTGCGCAGAGATGGCAGTGTAGGGATTGAACTGCGCAGAGATGCCAGAGGTGTAGGAATTGAGCTGCGAGGTGTAGGGATTGAACTGCGTAGAGATGGCAGAGGTGCAGGAATTGAACTGCGAGGTGTAGGGATTGAACTGCGAGGTGTAGGGATTGAACTGCGTAGAGATGCCAGAGGTGCAGGAATTGAGCTACGCAGAGATGCCAGAGGTGCAGGAATTGAGCTGCGAGGTGTAGGGATTGAACTGCGTAGAGATGCCAGAGGTGCAGGAATTGAGCTACGCAGAGATGCCAGAGGTGCAGGAATTGAGCTGCGAGGTGTAGGGATTGAACTGCGTAGAGATGCCAGAGGTGCAGGAATTGAGCTGCGCAGAGATGGCAGAGGTGCAGGAATTGAACTGCGAGGTGTAGGGATTGAACTGCGTAGAGATGCCAGAGGTGCAGGAATTGAGCTGCGCAGAGATGCTAGAGGTGCAGGAGTTGAGCTACGCAGAGATGCCAGAGGTGCAGGAATTGAGCTGCGAGGTGTAGGGATTGAACTGCGTAGAGATGCCAGAGGTGCAGGAATTGAGCTGCGCAGAGATGCTAGAGGTGCAGGAGTTGAGCTGCGCAGAGATGGCAGAGGTGCAGGAATTGAGCTGCGCAGAGATGCCAGAGGTGCAGGAACTGAACTACGCAGAGATTGAAGAGGCGTAGGAAGTATACTGCGCGTAGATTGCAGTGGTGTAGGAATCGAACTACGCAGAGATGGAAGAGGCGTAGGTACTGAATTGCGTAGAGACGGTAATGGTGCAAAGGTCGAACTGCGCGGCAATGGTAGGGGTGTAGAGGCCAACACCTGGGACAACGGACGAGTCGTGGTTGCAGCGCCTCTGGGAGTGCTTGTAGGGCGACAACTTGGACCTTGACAGAGACCCCCCAGTAAATCAAGAGAAAGATTCAGATCTATCAGTGGAGGTGGCGATGGTGATCTCTGGGGCGTAGTTGTCGACACACGTGATATTTGACCCGGTGTTCCGGCAACCGACGTAGGACTCCGTATCGTTGACCCACGGGTAAGAGTGCCTGTAGATCGACAGTTCAAGCCTTGGCACAGACCCCCAAGCAGATCAAGAGAGAGGTTCAAGTCGATGAGTGGAGGTAGCGGAGCTAGTCTGGATGTAGACAAGCGCGGTATCGGACTGGCTACTGCGGCGGCAGGGCTAGACACCACCGCGACATTTGTACGGCTTGAAATTGGGACACCAAGTGTGTGACTTGAAACTGCCGCAATGTTCGTACGGCTCGACACTGCCACAATGGGTGTACGACTTGAGATCACTACTATTGGCGTCGGGGTCGAGACTGCCGCAGGCCGGGTGAGACTACCCAAGACTGTTGCGACATTTGTACGGCTCGATACTCCAATGACAGATGTAAGGCTTGACGCTACTACAGCGGGTGGAGAGCCTGACACTGCTGCAACTCGGGTGGGGCTGCTCGTGGGTCGACAACTTGGGCCTTGACATAAACCTCCAAGCAAATCGAGAGAGAGGTTCAAATCGATGAGAGGCGGTGGTGCCGGCGCAGAGCTGGGACTACGCGACTGAGAATGTGATGTTGTTACAGAGTTCGGAACAGGTGTTGGCCCAGCGGGAGCTGGACTGGGTGTTGTCGCTATACGTGCTGAAACACTCCTTGATTGACAGTTCGGACCCTGGCAGAGGTCGCCAAATAGATCGAGAGAGAGATTTAGATCAATAAGTGGAGGTCGACTGGGTTGCGTGTTAGGAGACGCGGTGGCGGATGAGCGGCAGTTTGGCCCAGAGCACAGTCCTTCCAAGATCCCTAGTGAAAGCCCAATGTCCAGAATACCAGGTACTCTGGACGTAGAAACACTTTCGGGTTTGCTTGAAGTGCTCACAGGAGTATTTGCGGTTGTTGAAAGACTCCGTGGTACTGTCTGCGGCGCCAGAGAAGTCAGTGGCGCAACAATCTGGCCTGCGCTCGAAGATCGACAGTTCGGTCCGCTGCATAGTCCTTCAAGTAGGCCCAATGAAAGGTTGACGTCTATTAGAGGCGGACGTGAGGCCGAACTGAGGTTAATAGGTGAACGAGAGATGCTCGTCACAGCTGCGGCGTTGGTCGTCACAGCTGCTCCATTCGAGCTCGTCAAACGGCAAGAAGGTCCAGGGCAAAGCCCTTCAAATAGTCCTAAAGACAACCCAAGGTCGATGAGTGGAGGGGCCTGGCCAGCACTTGATGTTGTACTTCTTGTGGCCAGAGGAGTTTGGCCAAGCCCTAGCAGCGAAAGCAATGGGTTCAAGTCAATGTCAATAAGCGGTCTTGAGCTAGGACCTGCCTGCGGCAAGGGTGGCGGTTGTGTGAGACTTTGCACACGAGAAATTTGACTCGCTCTGGACAACGATAGAATAGGGCCAATATCGAGGCCAGGCCTCGAAGATGTCGCAGGTGACGATGTCGGCATTGACCCGGATGACTGACCGCCTCCTCCAAGGAAAGATATCAACGATCCAATATTAACCAAGGGGCTAGAGCTGATTACAGAGGTTGCCGGACCCGTCCGCACGATAGATGATATAGTACTTGGACTTGTTCTTGTAACGAAAGATGATCTGCAAGATGGTCCCTGGCAGAGGTCACCAAGCAAGTCCAAGCTTATATTGACATCGACGAGTGGCGGGTCCGCCACAATTGTTGATTTCGGTCCCATGCCGCTGGTCGATGCGCCTATGTTAAAGCCAGTTGTGCGGGATGCCCCAGCATCGGAAGCTCGGCATGACGGTCCTACACATAGCCCTTCTAATAGACCCAGGCTTAAATTCATGTCCAAGAGAGGAGGCTGTGATGTTGATTGTGGGCTACCAAGAGCAGATGCCAAGCTTTGCAGAACATTTACTGGGAGGGAAGAAGCAAACGACCCACCTGGTACTAAAGCTGAAACTAGCTGCCCAAGGGCATCTCCCGGTGTGAAAGTCGGCACAGTTGACCGAATATCTGAGCTCCGCGCACCGGGTATCAGATTGGACAGAAACTCTCCAACCAAGTCTCTCGGCGTTGAAGCTGGAAGAGCGGGGCTTCTAGTGACAGGGGCCGGTGGCGGAGTAATCAAGGGACTGAGACCACTGCTTCTAGAGGACAGACCACATGACGGGCCTTCGCACAAGCCTTCTAGCAGTCCTAGACTCAAGTTGAGGTCTAGTAATGGAGGTTGGGGTCTGCTGGAGACAATAGTAGGTACAGACCGCGAGTCCTGCGCAGATGAAGAATGAACATTTCCACCAAGAAGAGACAGGAGGGGGTTTAGATTCACAATCGGTTGATTAGGCAGTGTTGAGACCGCTGCTGGTATCGTTCCTGTCAGAGGCGACGCTCCGTTAAGTGCAGAGAGCAGCGGCCCAAGGCCAATGAGCGGTTCCGTGGGACGTATCGATGGAGCCGCAAATAGAGATTGACCTAGGCCAAGGGCAGATAACAGGGTGTTGATGTCGATAATTGGGGTAGGTAACACGAGAGGTGGATTGGACAATGACGGCCTACCGCCAATGATGGACATTGAAGGATTGTTATTTACCCCTGGGACTTGAAATCCAGTTGATATTGGGTTCGGATTGCCCCCGAAAGGAGGCTGGGTAACGCTGCTGACTTGTGACAGCAATAAACTTGCCAGCCTGGTAGATAGAATCGGCAGTCCGGAAGGGATATCGTTGACGACGGATAGCAGGGGACTCAAATCAATCAATGGCTCTGGTGAAGATATCAACGGAGGCAGGACGGCAGTGGGATTGGGTTCCAACAGCGGCCCAGCCCGCGAGCTTGGCAGAGGGACGGGCGTTGGTAGGACACCGCCAGTAAGGGAGAGGAGTGGAGGTAGATTGATGAGCCCACTGGTAGGCAACGGTAGAGACAGCGCCGTAGGAAGGTCGTTGATAAAGGAGAGCAAGGGGCTCAGGTTGATTAGCGGCCCGAACGCTGTTGTTGAATGGCCTTGTGTAGTTCCAGGGCTTTGTACCCCAGGCAGTGAGGGTGGAGAAACCACGTTGACTGGAACTGCGGGTGACGGAGCCGGCGTAGGTCGAAGGGTAATGCCTGATAGACTTGTAGCTTGGGCCCCACCAAGCAAGGAAATCAGCGGACTGAGGTCCACAAGCGGTTGGTTTGATGAGGCGGGTAACGCTAGAATTTGAGATACAAGCGAAGGGACTGGGACCAGAAGCGAGAGCAATGGATCAATTTCGACGAGTTGTTGAGTTGATGTAGTTGGTAATGCGAGCAGTTCAGATGCCAGCGAGGTTTGAGCGGGACCGAGAAGCGAAAGTAACGGGTTCAAATCAACAAGTGGTTTTTGCGATGTAGACGGTACGTCTGTGCTAGAAGGCCGACCGCCACCCAGAAGCGAAAGTAGCGGGTTCAGATCAATTAGTGGCCCTCCCCCTGTGGATGGCCTGGATGAGAATCCAGACGAGGACGATGGTCGGCTGCCCGCCGAGAAGGAAGGCACCGGCTCGAGAGCTATGAGTGATACAATTGTCGGTGACGAGATTGACAAAGTTGGACCGTTGATAAGCAGAGACAGCGATGTGTCGAAGTTCACAATTGGCTCCACGGATGTCGTCTGACCAAGACCTGGAGTAGGAGCTGAATTCCTGCTATTGCCAGGCAGAAACGATAGCAAAGGACTGCCGTTCACCGATGGCTCTAGGATGGACGTCGGTAATGATCCGGGCACGAGGGATAGCACTGGACTGGATCTGACTGAAGCTGGTAGCAAGTCTGTGGGAAAGATCCCACCGACAGCAGACAGTAATGGATTGAGATCCAACAGAGGCCGACTGGGCAAGGCTACAGGTGGCGTAACAAAAGGACCCGTGCCTAGTGGAGTGATCGTCTGTGGCGGTATAATAGAGGATCTTCCACCGAGAAGAATTGAGGACAGCGCATTAAGATCTAGAGACGGTCTGACACTAGAGATCAAGGGGGCTGCAGACATTCTGGACGATACATCGGCTGTAAGGGAGTTGGCGGGTACGACGGGAGACGGAGATCCGAGTCCCAAGAATGATAATACAGGGTTGAGATTGATTAGTGGTGGGATTGTGACATCAGGTATGCTCGGAAGTATCGTCAATCCTAGAGAAATGTCGACGATCGGTTGGGCGCTGGAGGCTCGAGTTGGAGGTGTCGGGAGAATAGCGGAAAGCCGATTGGTGATAGTCACACAAGTCGTCAGCGAAGGTGCTGATGTTTGACCGCCAAGTAATCCGTTAATTAGACCGCCTACGTTGAGTAACGGTTGCGGTACTGGCGCGCATGAAATAACGACAGCGTTCGAAGGGCGCGTGGTGGTTGAAGTTTGGAGCGTGCGCGGAAGGTTTAAATTCGAAGACGAGCCGAATACAGGGAGGATGCTGAAAATATCACTAGGGTTGAGAGGAGGTCTGCTGGTAGTCGATAGCGTGGGCTGTGGTGGTATGATAACACCGCTTGCACGTGATGCGCCCCGGCTGGACGTTACAGATTGCGAACTTGCTGGAGCTTCGGATGCAGATTGCAAGGCTTCTTCAACTCCAGAAAGGAATGAACCAAACGTAATAGAATTGCTATCATCGATGGTAGCGGAAGACTCCGCGGCAGCATTCGTAGTTGGGCTAGGTCCGACATCAAGAGTGGAGAGCAAATTGTCCACCAGATTGGAAGACGGAGCTCCCGAGGATGAAATAGCATCTACTCCACTCGGCACCCTGGAGGTCGTCTGGGGTGTTGGTATGACATTGCTGAGGCCCGTTAAAAGACCGCTAAGTCCTGCCGGGCTCGACCTCAACGGCACCGAAGGTGACACCACTCCAGCCAAGGTTCCAAACCTGGAGGAGCCAACCCCTAAAAAAGAGTTACTAGAAATTTCAAGCGGATTGGTCGGCGCTGGCAGGTTCGATCCCAAAGATACTGTAGGCAGCACCACTCCAGGCAAAGAACCAAGCCCGGAGAGGACCCCACCTAAAAAAGAGTTGCTAAGATCAAGCGGGTTGGTCGGGATTGGGAGGTTCGAGCCCAATGATACCGTAGGTAATACCACTCCAGGCAAAGAACCAAGCCCGGAGAGGACCCCACCTAAAAAAGAGTTGCTAAGATCAAGCGGGTTGGTCGGGATTGGGAGGTTCGAGCCCAATGATACCGTAGGTAATGCTACTCCAGGAAAGGTACCAAGCCCGGAAAAGATCCCACCTAAGAAAGAAACATCCGAAGGTGTCGGTTGTGCAGGGAGCGTTCCGATGTTAGAAAGTAGTACGCTGAGTAATTCCGCTGGGATATTAGGTGGACTGGGAAGGCCAGGGAGAGTGCGAGTCGGCTGTGCGGGTAGAGGTCCAACATTAGAGAGTAAAATACTGAGCAACTCAGCTGGAATATTGGGTGGAATGGGAAGACCAGAAAGACTTTTAGTCGGTGAAGAAGGCTGACTAGCCCCCAGATTTGACACCAGGTCGCCAATTAGATCTGGCGCACTGATCGGAGGAGGAATTGAACCGGATGCCGCCGAGGTCGGTTGGCCAAGAATGTCCCCAAGATTGGAAAGCAGGCCACCAAAAGGATTGACAGGAGTGTTTGTTGGTGGATTTCCACCATTTGCTGCCGTGTTCGTAGACCTGTGGAGTTGTGAAGCTAGATCTGAGAGTATTCCACCGACCAAGTCAGCACTGGGGGTCTGCACTAGAGGCGGAAGACCAGTAAGTGAAGGAAGAATGGCTCCAATATTGGAAAGCGCGCCGCTTAGCAGATCGGGTGAATTGCTCTCAAGGTTCAATGAAGACCTAGTAGGCGTAGGCATCAGACCTCCATTAGCAAGGCTAGATAGGAGACCGTCTAGGGCGTTGAAAGCACTTGTCACCTCAGGACGAATAGATCCAGTGATGATAGGTGTTCCGATAAGAAGCCCAAGATCTGACAGTAGAGTGTTCAGCAAATCAGTTTGACCAGAAGAAGCGGTGGCAAGCGGTGGACTGCCACCGAATTCAGACTGGAGGTCGCTAAGAATATTCGGGACAAATGTTGGCACCGCATTTGGTACACTGCCCAGAGCAGAATCAAGGTTTTCCAGAACATCAGAAGGGAGGCCGGTTGGCGTTGGTAGGCTGCCGATTGCAGATAAGAAGTTCTCTGCGATGTTATTTGGCACACCTGTTAGGGTTGGTACAGCTTCGAGGGACGAGACCAAGCTGTTAATAATGCTGGGGGATAGAGCTATCGGACTGGGTAACGCGCCGACAACAGAGGAGAGATTCTCTAACACATCAGCCGGAAGGGCCGTTGGAGTTGGTATAGATCCAACAGCAGACAGCAAGCTTCCGACCACATTTGCCGGAAGGTTTGTAGCGCCAGGTAGACTTCCAAGTCCCGACAGCAGATTGCCAAGTGCATTGGGCGGGAGAGTGCTTCCTGGCGAGAGGCCTGAAATCTGAGGGGCAGAGCCAAGGCCGCCTACACCGAGACTCGAAAGCAGAATGCCAAGTATGTTGTCGGGCACATCACTTGAGACAGGTGCAGGTTGTGTTAGAATAGCAGCAGATGAAGCCGGTAAGCGCAGAGAAGATGCAGCGTTGCCAACAAGTCCTAGGTCGGAGAACAGGTTGCCAAGCAAATCGCCACCGCCAGCAATGGGTGACATGGAAGGCTTGTTGCTGGGAGTGGGCCCGGTGGCTCTTGATGAAGCAGCACCACCAAGCCCAATTGCACTGAGTAAGCCGCCAATCAAATCCCCGGCACTGGGTGCAGTACCAGGCCTCGGTGACGAAGTAGAAGTGACGTATGATGCTGCGAGCGTGGACTGCGCAAGGCATGACGGCCCTGGACATAGCCCTTCCAATAGGCCTAAGCTCAAGTCTAGATTAATCAAGGGGGCAGCCCCTGTTGCAGAGCAAGTATGACACAAGCCTTCTAGTAGGCCTAAGCCCACGCTTGCATCTATCAGAGGAGGCTGGTTTGACCTTCTTGAAGTGATAAAGGTCGTGGGAGGTTGTGTCAAAGTAGGCCTGACCGTGACCGGGACAGGCTGGGAGCGGCATGAAGGGCCTAAACACAAACCCTCTAGGACACCCAAGGATATACCCACATCGATGAGAGGAGCACTCTGGATTGCTGTACGACAAGAAGGTCCTGGGCAGAATCCTTCGAGTAAACCCAAGGATATACTCCCGTCGATCAGCGGAGCAGGTCTTTCCGTAGTCTGCGGTTGTATCGTGCCAGGAGAGCCTGCAGCTCCGAGACCGATGTCAGATAACAAAATCCCGATTGGGTTTCCTGGCAAATTTGAAGCGCCAGGAAGTACGTTAGAAGCAAGGCCACCTAATCCAAGGTCCGAAAGAAGTTGATCCACAGGCAAAGAAGGTATCGAGATGGGTATGTTGATGAGAGGAGGAAGTACAGGAGATGCGAGCCCAATTGCACTTGGCAGACTTAGCGGAAGAACAGGCGTGAGTAAAGGTGGAGTTGTAGGGGGCGTCGTTTGCAAGGAGTCTGGGAGAGGTACGAGTGCCGGTACTGATATGGCGCCGAGCCCTGACAAGAGGTTGCTCAATAATCCACTGGCGACGTTGGATCCCAGTCCCGTCAGTAATGCAGGGGCTGCTGTTGGCGGAGTGACACCTGCAAATACATTTGATACCAGGTTGTCGATCAGAGCAGACGATGCCCCTAAATTGGCCAAGCCGGAAATGAGACCGGCAACCTCGCTATCAACACCATTGTTACGGGTCGTGATAGGTCGTACTGTCGGTATCTGGGCAAGGCCAGACTCAAGTCCAGAGATCAGTCCGCCTATAAGATCCGGACGCCGGGTCGAGCTCCCTGCTGGAGACTCGGGTTCTGTAGATGGGCGACCGGATCCCAGGCCGTTTATTATACCATCTACGATGTCGTCCACCAGATCTGCACTTCTCGTAGCGGTAGGTGACTGCGATCCGGTCTCGATTGCGGGGATTTGTGTGGCAAGTACGGGAAATTGAGAAAGCGGATTCACAAGGCCAGATGCTAGCTCGTTAACAAGACCCCCAATGACTCCTGCTGTTATGCTTGGCCGGGGCAGCAAGACATCAAAAGAGGGCGTGGGTATACCCGACAGCAGCCCTTCAACAATGCCAGGGACGTTGATACTGGGAAGAACATTGATGGAAGGTAATTGTGGTACAATCGAGTTATCAAGGATCTCGCTGACAACATTATCAATGACTCCTGGATTGGAGAAGCCAGGAGGCGCCAGGATCGTCGGGATAGCTACATTTGTGAGCAAGTCACTGACCAAATTGTCAAGGAGCCCGCCATTGCTAGAACTGGCAGGTACAGGCATTAAAGTGGGTTTCGAAAGCGAGCTCAATCTTCCGTTAGAAAGTAGCCCGTTCAACAGGTCATCAACTGGGCCGAAGTTTGGACTGCTAAGAGTCGGAATTGGCGAGCCTTGCGAGGAAGCAACTGCTAAAATTCCAGACAGCAGTTCGGGAATCAAGCTGACCTCTGGGAAAGGAAGACCAGTCAATTGAGGCAGTAAGATGTCCGTGGGGAGAGATAGACCGGATGGCAGTTCTAGGCCAGACAGTATTTCACTTACTAACCCCTCAAGAACGCCAGGGTTCGAGATGCTGGGTAATGGGGCTGGAGTTGCCAGCGTTGGTAAGCCGACATTGATGCCCGTTAGGAGGTCAGATAAAGCAACGTCGATGTTGGGAGCGGATATAGGAAGCAGTGGAGATACCAGAATGTCCGTAGGAAGTGTCAAAGGTGGAAAGAGTTGCGATTCAGACAGTAGTCCTTCAACGTCTCCGATAATACCAAGGTTGGTAACGCTCGGTAGCAGAACGGAGGGGATAGCTGTGGGCAAGACACCTTCCGTTTCCAGATTCGAAAGTAGTCCGCCTACAGCACCGGGAATGAGAGAAGGCAGAACCCCTGGAACCTGACTGAAGATGTCATTGGGTAGTGCGGTGCCTGGAAGGAAGAGATCGGATAGCACACCCCCGATAATATCCCCGCGGCCACCGGCAGACGTCAAAGCAGATGCAGCTCCAGAGATTACTGGAGGAAGTTGACTTTGTGGACCAAGGCCAAGACCGGGGGCCAAATCAGAAAGAATCACTCCGGGAGCTAGAATCGAAGCCAGATTGCCCAATAGGCTATCCCCCGGACTGGGCCGAGTCTCACTAGTGACAGCGTTCCCTGGTGATGGCAAAAAGGTTGGAAGCGCGATTCCAGAGTCGAGGCCACCTAGTCCTGATATCATACTGCCGAGGACATCAGGCGGAGCGGATGCTGGGGAATTCGCTGCTACGCCAGATAAGAGCTCCTCTACGATGGGAATTGGAAATGAAGTCGGAAGAACGAAGCCAGAGCCCAAGCCACCAAGTCCTGACAAGATGCTATTGAACATATCAGGTGCAGCAGATGCTGGGAAATTCGCTACCACGTCAGATAGCAGGTTCTCCACGACGTTGGTTGGCAACAAAGTTGGAAGTACGATACCAGATCCAGGATTGCCTACTCCTGAAAAGATACTGCTAAACACGTCTGGTAGTATCGGCGTCGGTAAGTCCGCTGCTACACCTGAAAGTAGATTCTCCACGACGTTGGATGGCAACAAAGTTGGAAGCGAGATGCCTGGCCCAAGATTGCCTACTTCTGGCAGGATCGGCGTTGGTAAGTCCGCCACTACACCTGAAAGGAGGTCATCCACGACGTTAGATGGCAACAAAGTTGGAAGCGAGATGCCCGATCCAAGATTGCCTACTTCTGGCAGGATCGGCGTTGGTAAGCCCGCCACTACACCCGAAAGGAGGTCATCCACGTTAGATGGCAGCAGAGTTGGAAGTAAGATACCCGATCCAAGATTGCCTACTTCTGGCAGTATCGGCGTTGGTAAATCCGCTGCTACACCTGAAAGTAGATTCTCCACGACGTTAGATGGCAACAAAGTTGGAAGCGAGATACCCGATCCAAGATTCCCTACTCCTGACAAGACACTGTTGAACACTTCTGGTGGTATCGGCGTTGGTGAGCCCGCTACTACGTCCGAAAGTAGGTCCTCCACGTTAGATGGCAACAAAGTTGGAAGTAAGATGCCAGATCCAAGATTGCCTACTCCTGACAAGACACTGTTGAACACTTCTGGTGGTATCGGCGTTGGCAAGCCCGCTACTACGCCCGAAAGTAGGTCCTCCACGACAGATGGTAACAAAGTTGGAAGTAAGATGCCGGATCCAAGATTGCCTACTCCTGACAAGACACTGTTGAACACTTCTGGTGGTATCGGCGTTGGCAAGCCCGCTACTACGCCCGAAAGTAGGTCCTCCACGACAGATGGTAACAAAGTTGGAAGTAAGATGCCGGATCCAAGATTGCCTACTCCTGACAAGACACTGTTGACCACTTCTGGTGGTATCGGCGTCGGCAAGCTCGCTACTACATCCGAGAGCAGGTTCTCAAGCTCATTCGGTCCAATTGATCGTGTTGGGGCAATTCCAGGCTCTATGTTGCCTAGTTCAGACAACCCACTAGCAATAACGTCGATTAGAGCGATGGTTGGCGAAGGCAGACCCGCGCCTAGCCCGACACTGCCCAGACCGGACAGCAAGTCTCCAATGACATTAGGGGGTAGAGAGACAGGAAAGGGCAGCCCGCTCGCCAATGAAAGTAGATCTTGGACAGACCCAGGAGTCTGAGGAAGGCCAGTCGCCAGCCCTGAAAGTAGATCCTGGATAAGATTGGGATGTTGAGTTGTCGACGGGGGCCTAATTGTGTTGGCTATCGTTAGTAGATTGGACCCTGGCCCTGCAAGATTGGAAAGTACATCCTCAACTATATTCGGTTGCGAAATCGTCGGGGGTGCATTTAAGATCCCTGATGGAGGTTGCAGACCGCTCAATATGCCCCCTATGAAATCTGGACGCGTTAGAGTCGGTATGGGCACCTGCGCCTCCGAGGGCAAAGGCAAGATAGACAGAGCTCCCACTTCCGACGGGATGCCGCCTACCACACTCTGAACATTCAATAGTGACGGTCTGACAATGCCAGAGAGGACTCCTTCGACCAAGCTCCCAAGGGCAATAGACGGCAATTCTGTTGGTAGCAATTCGGGCACGGTCGGAACTGCCGCAGAAGTGATGATCGGATTGTTCAAGTCAGACAGCAAGCCGCCGACAAGGCCCCCTAATCCAGCAGAGATAGATGGCAGCGCCTCAGGCAGCACGTTCGACACGATAGGAGGGATAATTGGGCTTTGCAGCGCCGAAACCAATCCACCAACAAGGCCATCGAGCAAGTTTCCAGGAATGTTTGCTGGCAAGGCCGTGACAAGCGGGTTTGGCCCGTTCGAGCCCCCAGGAGACAGCATGGCCGCAGTCGGCAGGGCAGGGAACAAGCCACTGATTACGTCGCCTATCACGTTGGAAACTGGCGCTGTGGGCAGCAATTCCGGAACGTTGGTCAAAGGTGAAGTACCTGGATTCAGTATTCCAGATAGAATTCCACCGACAACGCTTTTCACAGCCTCGGGCTTTGAAATGGAGGGAAGCAACCCCTGAATGTCGGTCAGAGGCGAAATGTCTGGATTTACGATCCCCGATAGGACACCACCTATAACGCTTTCCACGAGGTCCGGTTGCGAAGGAGTGGGTAGTATTTCGGGGAGTTCCGTCAAAAGAGAGGCAGCCGGATTCACCACTTCCGAAAGAACACCTCCGACAAGGCTTTCCAGTCCAATAGGCACTACGCCTGTGGGAAGTGATCCAGGTACGTTAGTGAGGGGCGAAAGAACTGGATTCACCACTTCCGAAAGAACACCTCCGACAAGGCTTTCCAGTCCAATAGGCACTACGCCTGTGGGAAGTGATCCAGGTACGTTAGTGAGGGGTGAAAGAACTGGATTCACCACTTCCGAAAGAACACCTCCGACAAGGCTTTCCAGTCCAATAGGCACTACGCCTGTGGGAAGTGATCCAGGTACGTTAGTGAGGGGCGAAAGAACTGGATTCACCACTTCCGAAAGAACACCTCCGACAAGGCTTTCCAGTCCAATAGGCACTACGCCTGTGGGAAGTGATCCAGGTACGTTAGTGAGGGGTGAAAGAACTGGATTCACCACTTCCGAAAGAACACCTCCGACAAGGCTTTCCAGTCCAATAGGCACTACGCCTGTGGGAAGTGATCCAGGTACGTTAGTGAGGGGTGAAAGAACTGGATTCACCACTTCCGAAAGAACACCTCCGACAAGGCTTTCCAGTCCAATAGGCACTACGCCTGTGGGAAGTGATCCAGGTACGTTAGTGAGGGGTGAAAGAACTGGATTCACCACTTCCGAAAGAACACCTCCGACAAGGCTTTCCAGTCCAATAGGCCCTAAGCCCGTAGGGCGTACCTCTGGAACATTTGTCAGGGGTGAAATAAGTGGATTCACCACCGAAAGAACACCACCAACAAGGCTTTCCAGTCCAATAGGCCGTAATCCCGTGGGGCGTACTTCTGGAACGTTGGTAAGGGGCGAAATGACTGGATTTACCACCGAAAGAACATCGCCGACAACGCTTTCTAGTCCAATGGGCACTAAGCCTGTGGGAAGTGATCCAGGCACGTTGGTAAGGGGCGAAATGACTGGATTTACCACCGAAAGAACATCGCCGACGACACTTTCCAGTCCAATAGGCACTAAGCCTGTGGGAAGTGATCCAGGCACGTTGATAAGGGGTGAATTGACTGGATTCACCACCGAAAGAACATTGCCGACAACGCTTTCTAGTCCAATGGGCACTAAGCCTGTAGGGCGTACTTCGGGAACGTTTGTTAGAGGCGAGACCACGGGATTGATAATTCCAGAAGCAAGGCCACCGGCATCGTTTAGGACGCTGGGTAGCGCACCATTTAGGCCTGACAGTAAACCACCCAAGAAATCAGGTGCGGTTGCTGCTACCGGTAGGGTTGGAAGCGAGATGGCGGGTAGTGACAGAGGGTTCAGTGGTGGCAAGTTGGTCAACGGTTGTAGAAGGTCGGAATCCAGACCGCCAATAACTCCGCTCACGATGTTGGGGACAGAAGCACTTGGCCCTGCTGGGGAAGCCGTAGGTATGGTGAGAGCGCCAGGAAGCCCAAGCCCGGATGGAATGACAAGTATGTTGCTTGGTAGCGGGGACACAGGAACTGGTAGGGAAAGCGGTAGCGGAGAAACGGGGATCTGCAAACCCGATGCCAACACATCGATTATTTCACCAACAACATTTGGCACGGAGGATGCCGCTTGTGGGGCCGACGGGAGAGCGGTAGGAACTCCGCCAAGACCCAGGTCTGAAAGCAGACCACCAAGAGGTGAAGAAAGTCCGTCCAGTAGCCCCGGGACATTGTTTGAAGGGTTTAGAGCTGAGGCTGGTGCGTTTGCAGAGGGCACTGCGAGACTCACCGAAGGTAGGCCAAAATCAAAACTTGGAAGTGTATGAAGACCCAGCTGCAGTGAAAGACTAACGTTGATCAAGGGTGTAGTGGGCAGAGGTAAGTTCGGCAATTGCAGACTAGGAAGTCCCAAAATGTTCCTGGTCGTGACTGGTAGGTTGTTCGATACGGGTGTCGGTACGGGGACGTTGATCAGGTTTGAAAGCAGTCCCCCAACGATGTTCGGCACGCTTTGACCAGGGGCGCTCAATTGTAGCGAAGGCAACACCAAAGACTGCGGCAAGGAAGCAGCAGGAGGCACAACTGATGGTGCGGACAGTGGAAGAGGAAGCGGTGTTGAGAGAGCTCCCAGTCCGATCGCAGATAAAACATCCCCTATCAAACCTCCGCCAGCGCTGCTGACGGGTGGTCTCGCTGCTGAAGTTGGCAAAGTTTGCGGCGCAAGAACTGGTATCGACAGAAGTGGAGGCACACCAGGGCTCGCACCAAGTCCCAAAACGCTAGCTACACCTGGGATGAATCCTTGGTTCGTGGGTATCGGTGCTGGAGCGTTGAAGCTCGACGGTATCGTTGTGAAGGGTTTGATGCCCAGCAGAGACATCATCTGATCACGTGGAAAGTAGATGCCCAAGTCATATGAAAGGTACGAAAGCATCTGTTCCAGCTGGTTCTCTTGTGGCCCAGAGAGACTAGTGGGCGAGGCCGTAATCAGAGGTGCGTTGACAGTCGCAGAAGCGAGGACTGGTACCCCAAGTAAACTTCCCAGAACATTGCCTATCTCCGGTAAGAGTGATTGACCGTTAACAGCCACTGGTGCTGCCGCGGAAGGTATCGAACTCTGCTGCGCCAGGAGGCTATCCGCAAAATTATCCAATGCGGATTCAAAAGCAGCTGGCAACGGTGCTAGACTAGCAGGTGAAGATACCACCGGTAGACCCGATGGAAAACCAAGTGAAGGTAGATTCGGATTAAAACTGGGTTGAGCCACCAGACTTTGGAGCGCAGATCCCAAACCAGGTAGTAATGGCGAGACGAAATTTGCACCAGGTACTGAAGACGGCAGGGATAGTGAAGGTGCTGGATTAATACCGCCTCCGCCTGCAGCGAAGCTCGACACCGTGACACCACCCCCTGCTAGAAACGATGCGACGCCACCGAGAGGATTTTGAATGCTGCTGGCCACAGGAATCGAAGGAGCCAAGGGAGCATTCACCGAAAGTGTCGGCACGGCTAGTAGGCCGCTCAAAGCTCCAGCTACACCAGAAAGGAGGCCGCCAACGGGAGTGAGAGGATTTTCAATACTGATGGCCGGAAGGGAGAGCGCGGGAATGTTCGCCGAAGGTGTTGGCAAAGCCAATACGCCACTAAGGCCTCCAGCGACACCAGAAAGGAGGCCGCCAACGGGAGTGAGAGGATTTTGAATACTAATAGCTGGAAGGGAGAGCGCGGGAATGTCCGCCGAAGGTGTTGGCAAAGCTAATACACCACTCAAGCCTCCAACGACACCAGAAAGGAGGCCACCGGCAGCGCTGAGAGGGTTTTGAACGCTGTTTACGCTTGGTACCGAGCGTGAAATGGCTGAGAGTGTCGAGAGCGTGGGCAAGCCAGACAAGCCGCCAAGGACACCGGATAAAATGCCTCCAACAGGTGTAAGAGGATTCTGCGCGGCGACAGCACTAGGAGGGTTTTGTATGCCTAGGCTTGCTCCTGCAATGCCAGATACAATGCCACCGACGAGGGTGAGAGGATTCTGTACACCACCTACGCTGGGCGTCGGTACGGCTAGTATACTGTTCAGGCCGAGACCGAGGCCGCCGAGTGCTCCCCCAAGCCCATTCTGAACACTGCTCACCTGCAGTATTGAGGACGGGAGCAGTGGAGCAGCGGAAGAGGGAAGCAGTGCAGGAAACGACGGTGCGATCAGCGGTATTGAAGATACCGCAGGCGTCGACAGTCTGATTGACGAAACTTGCGCGTTGAATGACTTCAAGATACTCGACAATATAGGTGCGACAGGGTTGGTCGGCAGCGCAGGTGATAGGGAAACGCTGGGAACAGCGATGCTCGGGATTGGAAGTGAGAGAACGCTCGCAACGGCGGAAAGAAGACTTCCAGGGTTTATGACCGAGGCCAGTGGTGAGGCACTGCCGGCAGGTAATCCCGTCGATGCCCTTGGAGTGGAGCTTGCCAGCAGGCCCAGGACGGCCGACGGCCCGACAGAGAGACTGGCTCCAATGCTGAAGCCGACGTGAATGGGCGCCGCAGATGAGGCAACAGAAGCTGCCCTAACGGACGAAACCGGCGAGGCAGAACTCAATGCTACGGATGCAGGCCTCGGCGTGCGCAACGAGCTTGGTAGCAACGTGTTGGCGACTCCGACGGGGATCAAGGCGATCAGGCCGTTGGTTATACCAAGCGTTGCTCCGAGTGCAGTGCCCAACCCGCCTACCAAATCTCCTACGACGCCCGTGACTCCCTTCAGCAGACAGGAGTTTGTGGCCTTGTCGTATGTAGCGCCAACACAGTAAGGGTTGCCTAAGGTGCGGGTTCGAAGTCAGTATGAATCAAGACAGGGTGGATTGAGTCTCAAAAAGAAGGCTTCTCTTCCGCAAAGAAGGCACCTCCACTTTGTACCCATGATTTGCTCACCGACACAGCTATCGACACACACCGTCAGGCTGGGTGTGATGCTTGCACTTAGGGCTGTCTGGAGTATGTTCGTGTTGCATACGACTTGGTAGACGCGACCTTGGTCAACAATGGTGGAACCGTTCGTGTACGTTGCGCCATTGCCGTCAGTGCAAGTCAAGGCGGTAGGTTGACCGGTGAGGCCACCAATGAGTCCTCCCAGGAGTCCTTGTGGTCGGGCAAGAGCGCCATTGATGAAGACTACCCAGACGAAGATGTGACCGAGACAGTTATTCCAAGCTCGTTGCTTAGATCGCATATGAGAATTGAACATGATGCGGAGGAGGGGCTACCGCGCCCTGTAGCAATGGAAAATAGCAAAAATGAGTGCTTCAGATCGAATGCGCCTAGTTCAAATGAGCGTAAAGGCAACGTGAGCGACTGACGCTGGAAAGAGTGTATGCCAAATCGCAACAACGACTGCGAAAGGAAATTTCACGTTTGGAGGACGACTAGACTGAGAAACACGAACTCCCTTTCTAATTACTAAATGCGCGTCGACACGAATGGATATCTGAACGTGATGGAATGTGCGAAGAGGGCTGACGGCGAGAATGTGGCAGGAGTTACCGATTGAGTCGAGACCCTCAGCATCTGCATATCAGACTTGCAAGTGGCCAAAGAATGCATAACAGCACAGGTGCACATTGAAGTATCTTCTTCCCTACGACTAGACATTAATTGTTTTTCTGCTTGAACTTACATGGCTCAAAACAATAACCATCACCCGCGATCGCGACGGAGTTCTTCGCGGTTGATGTCGTCATCTCTCTGCAAGGGAAGATAGGACAGCGGGGGCGTCCTCGGGGGAGTGACCATGTGCAGGCCATTGGTCTCTGCGCTTAGATCCCTACAGCTTTGCACGCAGCTTGGTACTGTCCTTCCTCTTTCCCTCATCCATTTGCTCATTGACCGTGAGGTCGGGAAGTAATTTCGGCATGATTCGCCGCGGCTTCGACCCGGCCACAAGATTGTACTTGTCGAAATCGACAACGCCCTTCTTTCTCAGAAAGTCTTCGTCGAGCTCCAGACAACCATTGACCTCTGTTGCGGGTGAGTTCAGCATCGCGAGGATAGCATCCGAATATATCGTCGGCTTGCGCAGCTCGTGCGCAGCGTCCTCCTCGGTCGTCTTCGTCGCGGCACTCTGGATTGCTGCTGCAGGCCAGATACTTGTGATGGCCATGTCTCGCCTGCCTTCTCTTTCCCAATCCATAGCTAGGCCCTTGGTGAGCACACTCATGCCTACTTTGCCCATCGCATACGCCGTCTTGCCGCGAAAAAAGCGCGAGTATATAGGCGGGCTCACGACGATGATGCGGCCCTTCCACCCGTTCGCTTTGAAGTGTGGTAGGGAGGCTTGCACGGTGCCGTACAGTCCCTCCACGTTCACTCGCTGCATGAGCTGGAAACGCTTCATCGGCGTGTTCTCGACACTTGCCCACCAGATGGCGCCTGAGTTGTAGACCAGCACGTCCAGACGCCCATACTTCTTGGTGGCCTCATCGAGCAGTTTCTGGACGCTGGCATGGTCGCGGGTGTCTACGGCGATAGCTGTGGCCTCGCCCCCAGCTTCGCGAATTTCGCGCTCGACCGTGCTGATGGTAGATTGTGGCGAGTTTGGGTCGGGAGGAAAGGGCGTGACGGTCGAGGCATCCGACGTGCTCTTCGCTGCAACGACGACTGCATGCGCGTCAGCCAGTTCTCCAACACTTGTAGGCCACGTGGATACTCACCGACGTATCCGTTCCTCGCCAGATCAACAGCTACCTGCCTTCCTATGCCTCGGGAAGCGCCCACTACGAGTGCCACCTTCTTTTCCGACTTCGCCATGATGAACGCGCGGCAATTGTTCCTACAAGTAGTAGGTATGTCTCCCTTGTTACCGTGCTCCGAGGAATGTGGACGACTGAGCCCTTTCAAGTCGCGTATAGCATGCTGCCCTTTCTATACTCTGCGCCTCGGTCCCTCGCGGAGGCATGCGCATCACTGCGCGATGAGATGTCGCATGATTACTGATGACGCCGAGGAGCGACTCTCACTAGCTTTCACAACCGAGGTTGCCAAGCCTACCCCAACATTTGAACGTACCGGTAGAGTCCCACCAAGCCTGCATAGTGTAATAGAGATCATTGCCATCGCCATCTCCAGGAGCTCGAGCATTTATTATTTGACGCTATACCGTATATCACAACCCTATTGCTAAGAGGACCTCGGCAAATGCATGCGAGCGTCGAGTGATGCCATAAACCTCCAGTTTCACACAATCGCGCCCCGGTTTACTCAGCTTCGTCTCTCCGGCCCCCGAATCAAGCGTCACTATGTCTGGCGGCAAAATCACGGCGTATCTTGACTGCGGTAGCTTCTTCCCATCTCCACACGTGCCCTCCCGTCCTAATTGCATCAGTGTCACCCTTCTCATACTTTGCTCTCAAACATCTTGAGAAACACAGGCCAGTCCTCGAATCTTACAATGTAGAAATAGAGTACGTGCTCCAATCCGTGCCGCTCGGCTCGCAGATACCCACTTGCACCTGCAAACGCATGCGTGACGCCCTGCTACAGCTTCCCGCAAGAAGATTTCAGTGCATCGCATTCTGACATGAGCAGCATAGTGCCCGTCTTCCTTGGCGGCATCATGGAAGGCAGTGGTACGTATCTCCTTCCGCGCGAGGCAAGACCGGGCTGTTCTAAGCAATGTTGCTAGGCAACAAACCCCCATGGACTCTCAAGGCCAAAGCCTCCTACTCAGGTCCCGATTCCGCACGTGCAAAGCGCTATTTTGGGGTCCCCAAGATGCAGACGCCTTCGTTTTTCCCCATCCTCTCGCTCCTGCCCCAGCGTGCTCTGGTGTACATCAAAGTTACGTACCCTGAGCTCTTCGTGCAGACATTTCTAGACTTGTTCTGTGCCATGTGGGAGGAGAACCAGGATGTCAGCAAGCCAAATCTCCTTTCGGTGGCATTGTCGAAGAGATTTGAAGAGGTGCAGATTCGTGAGATACTGGACAAAGCAACCGCACCCGAGTGCAAGCAAGCGTTGAATGCGAAGACGAAGGAAGCGCTCGAGCAGGGTGCATTCGGATGCCCGTGGTTCTGGGTGCGCAACTTTAAAGGAGAAGAAGAGCCGTTCTTTGGAAGTGACAGGTACGTCTGCCTCTTTTCTGTGGGGTCCTACCTACATGTTTCGAGTATGGTTCCCGGCGGCGACTCGGGTCGTATGCGAAATGAAACGAGACCTTTGAGGAAGGAAGCTGATCCTGGTAGGTTCCACTTCATGTGGCAGCATCTGGACCTGGCGTGGAAAGATGTTGAGCTGCTGCCGCCTCCGCAAGCAAAGATCTAAGCTGGGTATGCCAATATGCACCCACAACCAGCGGGAAGCTTTTAGTGTGAGACATAGCCCAGATCCAGAATAGTCGGTACGCCCTTTCAGATTGACACAATCAATAGACGAGTTTAGCTCAGCCCTCTTCTTAAACATTCATTCGACTCGAACCCTTTACCGAGTATTCATTCTTGACTTGTTCGACCTTTCGCTTCCCCCCTGCACATTGCAACTTGACAATGGGCATCCCTTCCTGTCCTATCTCGAGCTCGTTCACGTTCATGGCGGTTCGTGACAACATTGGCTAAAAGCCATCAACGCTTTGACCGTCTCACCGGAATGGGCTCTTACATTCCCCAGACATCTACCAAACAACTGCACGGAGGTCTCTCCCTGTCGAACTTAACTCTAGGTAGATAGGACACGAGATTTCGAGCCGTGGAGTGACTTCGGCTCCCATCGACTTCGGGACGATGTGAGAGCGAAGATGCCAAGCGTGTCTAAATGATGAACGTCATTCCATTAGGTATTTGTGAAGCCCCAGATGCTCGAGATGAACTAATAGCCTCGAAGCAGCATTCTAAGCAACAATGCGCCTTGAATTTCTTTCGCATTACTCGAGACAGTTACCTAGAGCTTTTGGCAAAGCTGGAATCGTGCAAAACGTGATAAAAACCCAACGTCGTACGCGTGCACGTGCAACGCCCTCCGCCGATACCTACCTATGCACTGGCCTCTATGGACAAATGTTGTACATGCGCCCCTTCATCCCAGCGAAGATCATCTCTCCAATACTTGCTTTGTCCACGACGATGCGTCACAGATGACTGCTCACCTGCTGCAGCGCCGTTGGCCGCGCCTTATGAGGATTGTAGTTGATTTGCCATGCGCGTACCCGTTCGCTTCTGTACGTCAGCCAAACAAGACGATGCAGGTACATGGGGCCAGCTCAGGCAGCATCAGAAGAGCAATCACGATTCGGGGCAGGCTTTGCTGCTCGACTCTGATAGGCCGTCGAGGGAGGAGGGACTGCTGGAGATCTTCTGCTGGGCTAGGCATACAGCAGGCCTACGGCAGGCCTGCCACGTCGGAAGGTGCTCGCTCGTCATCGCAGCGCTGTCAGTCAGGAGACGGCGGGCTTAGCGTGTATGTACTATGGGTTGGTAGGAAAGGAACGGCACGATCATGGCTTCGCCGTGTAGATCCGCACACTGTCGGGTCGGTTCGAAGAGATAGCCAGAGCGGTACCGAATTTGGCCGTCACGGCGGCTTTGGTATTGTACCCGTCGCCGCACCTCCAAAGACATGGATTAAACGGACAAGGAGTTGCGGCGTGGAGGGTCGTTTCGGTAGTATAGATAGGAAGCCCTTTCACTCTAGTAAAACCTACTTTGCTTATGTGATTGTCAGCATTTGCAGCTTCGGCTCTTTTTCCACTCTGCTTCATGCTAATTCGTTCGCGTATCTCCCGTATGTCTCCTTCACTCAGACTCGTTCCACGAAGCGGAGTTGCTGACTTGCCCTAGAGTGTTTGTGCTGTCCTTTACGATCTTAGCTCAATCTCTGAGATGCCCTGCGTGCCAGGAGCCCCCGTGGCATACATGTGAGTGACTTGGTCATGTCTTGACAAATGAGCCGGCGCATGATGGCCATGAGAGCAAGCTTAGTGCGGCTTTGCTGGTCTAGTGTATGAGAACCGCACATGCCTGGCCTTGAGCCTCATCCATGGACCATTCACAACCAATGCAAAGTCCGCGAAAACCCGCGCGCTGAGGCGGTCAGTAATTATACCATTTGCAAGGCAGGCTTTCTCTCTTACCACGTGGTCGCGTGGGGTAGTCCTCCTTCACCTGAGAGCCCAAGACCCGGGCGTGACCCGTGAATGGTCGCTTCAACCGCGACGACCTTTGTACGGCCTCATCCCCGATTCACGGAGCGGCAGTGACGCCGACTTTTGCTATCTCTTCCCTGCCACGTCTGAGCAGCACGCAGAACGTGACCTTACTGATACTTGTTGTTCTTATAGGCCGCACATCCTTCTCATGACACAAGCTCTGTACCAAGAGCGAGCTCGTCAAGACGTTGTAATTCACGCACAACCACACTCTCTCGTCTCCGCGTCGTGCTTTCGCCAGCTCCATCAACGACACTCGCCCCAGCAAGCAAGTGTTGGAAGATACGCCATGCAGCAAGCTACCTTGGTAAGAGCAACCCTACTTCGCGCTCACACAGAAGTTAATCAGCCAAAGCAGCAGCAGCAGCAGCAGCAGCAGCAGAGCAAGCCTACGGTCAGCGCGCAGACCCGGACTTGGTACACAAACGGTCTGCCACGGAACCTCAACATTCACCCCTCCACATCTGCGACTGGTGGATACGCTTCAGGCACGTCGACCTCTGGCGCAATGTCCCGTTTCTTAACAGGTGCGACCAATGCTCGCGCGTACAACCACAACCAGGGCATACACATGGCGCCACATATGATCATGCCGGAGGTGGACTATCAAGGTGGTCTGAGCCATCAGTTCGAGTACGGGGGCACACTGGCGGGACAATCGATCGGCGTGAAGAACGAATCCGAGTACACGGATGGTCCACTGTGGCCCTTGACTATGCGAAAGCGTGCTCTGCTGCAGCCAGCCAGCACGGCAGACGGCTCCGATGTCGATACCGGTACAGCCTCCTTGTCTCCAAGGAGCACCTATTTCAGCGAGCCCTCGGAGCAGGGCACGGTATACTCGCCAGTTTCGGGACGCGAAGAAGCGAGCAGCAGTGGTACTTGGGCCGAGCAATTGTCTGTCTCGCCCACTCAAATCAAGCAATCACCGTCCCATTCTAGCTTGTCCGGCATCCATGAGCAGCTCACATACGCTGTTGGTGGAGGACTGGGAAGTGGTGTGCCGGGATCAAACTCAACCACGGTCGATGTCGCGCCTTCCGTGCGGCAGCAGTACGATGCTGGATTTGCTTCGCAAGTCGATCAGTTCAGTCTATCTTGGACGCCCATGGTGAATCAGACTGGTGGCATGAGTTCACTTGCCTGGCAGCCTTCCATGTACGCGCAGATGCAGCCCAACACGCAATCGCCCTACTACAGCACAGGCTTTGCCAACTCTTTCCAGCAAGGCGCCCCCAGCTCCAGAGCGAGCGCACGTGGAGCAGTTGTTCAGAGCCGTGAGCCGTCTCGTGAAGTGCATCGCAGTGCGCCTAGGCCAGAGACTCACGTACTTCCGCGTACATCAGACGAACAAGCGCAGCGGGAGGTTGAGAACGGCATCCTCATCCAGTGTAAAGCAGCCGGTTTGACCTACAAGGAGATTCGTGCTAGGATCATTGGGCGATTTGGCGGCGAGATTGCCGAGTCAACTCTGAGGGGTCGGCACCGGGCCATGACCAAGCAGAAGAAAGATCGTGTCCGCAAACCCACGTGGATGCCGAAGGATGTAAGTCAATATTGTCTTTCAATATCTTGTACTGACCTGGTCCAGCTTCGGCTCTTGAGAGAGATCGTGCAGCAGCAGCTTGACAGCATCGATGACGGCCATCGGACCATTGACGTGACCGCTCGTCTCAACAAAGTGTCGTGCAAGAAGGTCGGAGAGTATATCTCCAAGCGCGGCGGGTCGTACCACTTCGGCAACTCTACTTGCAAGAAGAAGTGGCTGGAGATGAACCAACGCGATTGATTCAGCAGGCGCGCAGTCGAATGCAGATGCCTCCAGACAACATCTTGTCGTTCCTCTCCTTGCCTTCGGAGATTCGAAGTTCCCTTTGAGGACCACATTTATTCATTGCTCTCCTTGCCGTCGGAAATTCGGAGTTTCCTTCAAGAGGACGGTTTCATCCTCACCTTCTTTGCGACTGGATTTTCGGAGGGTTTTCCAAGTCCTTTGCAATGTATTGTGCCTGTTATTTGTCTGGAAGTCGAGGTACCTTCTACTGGCGTTGGGTTGGTACTAAGGGGATCCCATTACATTGGCAAGCTGCAAGGCCGGCGTTATTGTCCTTGGATTCAAGCGTCTTGCTGTGTTTTAGATACCAAGTTGCATATGCATCCATGGCATTCGAGAGATCGATGTCTTTGTTTAGTTTGAAAATATGATGCGTGCTGGCAATATATGGTTAGCTTGCTGTTTACGTTGTGATAATAGGGATCAATGACTATCGGGAAAGTGAAGGCGATAATGAGGAGGGTGAGGACGGGGTTATCATCTGTGGGAGGTTTGATGTGCAGTCCGTGCTTATGGACAATAAACCAGAGGTCGCAGCGGGGCACTCTTTCCGCCGCCGCCAACGTGCCATTGCGCGCGACATTGCCCATGAACAAAATGCTGGGTCTCTCCGAAGCTCTGCCACAGCTGGTAGAATCCAAGTTCGCATCAGCAAAAGCGTCGCAGGCTTTGCTCTTTTCTCCGACCGAACTCTTCATCATTCGCACCTCGGCCGGGATTCCCGCAAGTGCCTACCACCTCAGCGGTGTCTCTCTCTTTAAAGCTAACGACGTGTCAGTTTCAACTGCGATACTGTCCTTTCCTCGGGAGGAAGCCGGAGCCGCGCAAGGACCCGACGCCAAAGAAGAAGATTGATCCCTTCGAAGACCCACCCACCGAGCTGTTCATTACCAACGTGCCCACCGCGAACCCGAGCCACTTCCTTATCCTCAATAAGTTCCCCATTATAAAGGATCACTTCATACTTGCGACAAAATCAAATAAAC
Source organism: Paraphaeosphaeria minitans (assembly GCA_015832175.1). Classification (NCBI taxonomy): domain Eukaryota; kingdom Fungi; phylum Ascomycota; class Dothideomycetes; order Pleosporales; family Didymosphaeriaceae; genus Paraphaeosphaeria; species Paraphaeosphaeria minitans. The sequence continues at coordinate 1,546,310 of WJXW01000006.1, forward strand.
AGCAGACCCATGCGCTTGAGGAGGACGATCTCAAGGCAACATTTGCCTGCCTAAAAGCATGGCAAACCAGGGACAACCGCTGCCGCCTGTTCGCCTTCTTCAATTCAGGTGACCATAGCGGAGCTAGCCAACCACACCGTCATCTGCAGTTTCTCCCTGTGGACAGCATGCATGAGGGGGATCAATCTGCGGGGTGGGATGTGCTCCTGGATTCTATCTTGACAAACGGAACGGAAGGTATGGCTCTTGCAGACTGGGCTCTTGAACGTCATTAATGTGACCATAGATGCTTGTACCAGCGTCGTTCAGCATTCAAAGCTTCCCTTTTCACACTTCGCGTACAGGTTTACCTCTGAACCGTCTGTCGCAGAGCTTCTTAACGCGTACAATCACCTGTACCGGGAGGCAAAGCAAGCGATCGATGGCTTCATTTCAACACATCCTGGCCATCTCAGCCTACACGAATCTGCCCAGGGTGATCTTCCCATCAGCTGTACGTAAGTCCGGGGTACAAAATGGTTGTTCTCTGCTGTTATTGATGCCTGAAATCTTCAGACCTTAGTAACAAGCTCAAGCTGAAACCTCCACTTTCTACTCAATTTCCACACATTTTGACCGTCTTGCTGACTTTGTACCCACACTTTAGACAACATGGCTATGAGCACTCAGGGCATGGCAATTATACCCAGGCGGAACGAAGGCCACATGCTGCGACGCGATGACGGAACTGATATTGGATTCGTACAACTGAATGGTACGGTACTCGGAGGCACGCTCATGGTCAAGTTCCAAGAAGAATGGGACACTCTTCGGCAACACCCGGAGAAACTTGATGCTATTCTTGAAGCTATTGGTATACCCAAAACCACCCAAACGACCAAATTGTGAAACCCCACCAAACGCCAACGAAATTCAACGTTATTAAGCCAAGATGGCACCACGAGAGTAGCAAAACCGGCCGCTAGTATTTACCTCCTTCATCGCAAATCTTCTGGAACACCTCGGTCGTGTGCGCCCACATCTTCTCCTCGGCGCCTTCGGCCCGCATCTTGGCCGCCCTCTTGGAGTCGGGTTGAGCCTCGCCGTCCCAAGACAGCTGGTAATGGCCACTCCCTTTGACGCCATCGCCGCCGTTTACAACATCCTGCACAGTCTCTGCCTTTGCTCTGGGTGCATAGCGAGGTGCAGTCGCCTCGAACAGATGTCTCTCGCCGCTCTCCTTCTTGCTCACCGAGAATGGCGAAAGCAGAGCATACAGGGGCTTGAGCCATGGGTTGCGGCCTCCGGAGGTCTCGACGATTCCGGGCTGTTCGTGGATAAAGGATGTGTTTGGCCATTGCTTCGCGAGATGCTCCATGGCAAAGTTGCCTAGCGCGCTTCCGTGCGTCGCGCAGTTCCGGAGCGAAAAGTTATGCTTCAACGAAGGGTCGGAGAAATCGAAGTCGTTGTTCTTCCCGAGCGCAGGATCGTATACGGAAACCACGCGCGAGAGCGTCGCTTTGGGGTCCTCATCCTTGGCCGCGGCATCGAGCAGAGGTGCCAGATTGTGCATGAAGCGCGTCCTCGCGTAACAGTGAAGAGCGAACTTGTGGTCCAGACCCTCCTCGGTCTCATTCCTGCCCTTGAATGTCATGTAGCCGATTGTCATGAACAACAGGTTCACCTTGGTCTCTCTGGCCTTGATCTCCCTGCACGCCTCGTCCACTTTGCGCAGGAGGCTCACATCTTTCTGGATGAAGTCGACTTTGGAGGAAGAGTTTATGGACTTGAGCTCGTCGGTGATTTTGGCAGCTTCTGTGGCGTTGCGGCCGATCAAGTAAATGTGCGGAGAGCGTGCATTGCGTGCGAATTCTAGGGCCGTGTAGTGGCTGATACCTGAAGTGCCGCCGACGAAGATGGCGACGAGTCCAGGAGCGAGGGAGGAGAGGGTCGCGTTGTGGGTGCGGACGTCGCCGAGAGAGACCATGTTGGTGTTGGTGCTGGTGTTGGTACTGGTGTTGGTGCTGGTGTTGGTGCTGGTGTTGGTGCTGGTGTTGGTGCTGGTGTTGGTGCTGGTGTTGGTGCTGGTGTTGATGTTGGTGTTGGTGCTGGTGTTGATGTTGGTGTTGATGTTGATGTTGGTGCTGGTGTTGGTGCTGGTGTTGGTGCTGGTGTTGGTGCTGGTGTTGGTGCTGGTGTTGATGTTGGTGTTGATGTTGGTGTTGATGTTGGTGTTGGTGTTGGTGTGGGTGTTGGTGTTGATGTTGGTGTTGGTGTTGATGTTGGTGTTGGTGTTGATGTTGGTGTTGGTGTTGATGTTGGTGTTGGTGTTGATGTTGGTGTTGGTGTGGGTGTCGGTGTCAAGGCCAAACTGGGAACGAGGTTCCAGACGTTGGAAGGTACGATACGGTGTTGAAGAGCAGGTAAGAGGGCTTGCCGCGAGTATAGAAATGGTTCTGGTTCAGAAACCGAAGACACGAGCGCATGATATAATGCAGGCGTGTAGGACGACAATTCACCCGACCAGGCGTTTGGGCCGCTAAACGCCGTGAGACAAACGAGCTGATTTGAACGGACGAACAAAGAACCCGCATCATCGGAGCAACACGTTCATCACTACCACTCATGCGTCGAACTGAAAGGTACGTGATCAGTGAGTCGATGCGACAGAACTTAGTTGCATGTCACTCTCTAATACTGATGATGCCCCCGAACCTCGCGGGCGGAGGTCCGCACGCTAAGTCTTACCTAACCCCGCCGCATGTGTGGAAATTCGCGCGCGCCCCTCCACCGTCGACGCAGCAGAGCCGCACATCACCAGATTCCCACCAACCTCCCCGTCCCTCTACCCAACATGATACGCGCACCCTCGCCCTCGCCAGGTCCCACCTTCCTCCCCGCAGGCAACGCGCCGCCCACGCCCCCGCACGCCGACCCGCTCGACGACATCTACGGCTCGTCTCCGGACACCTCTCCCACGCTCGCGGCGCAGCGCGACGACGAGGTGCTCTCGGACCTGCCATCGCGCCAGCGCAACCTCGACACGGACGCGTACCGCGAGGGGCTCTCGGCTGCCAAGGGCAAGTTCGTGCAGGAGGGCTTCGACGAGGGGTTCTCGCTGGGCGCCGAGATCGGGCTGCTTGTGGGCCGCGTGTTGGGCGTGTTGCAGAGTGTGGTTACTGCGCTTAAGGTACGGGATGAGTGGACGTGGAAGGAGGCACAGGGCTTGCTGGAGCGCGCGCGGGACGAGCTTGTGATTGAGAGTGTGTTGGGGAGGGAGTGGGTTGATGAAGAGGGGGTGTTTACGTGGGAGGTCGAGGGGCACGTTGAGGGCGACGAGGACGTCACGTTCCAGGAGGTCGCGAGGTGTCATCCCGTTGTTAAGCGGTGGTTGGACACGGTGGAGGAGCGGGCGAGCCGGTGGAAGGTCGATTTGGAGGCTGTGGGGAAGGCGAGGGGTGACGACGGGGAGGTGGAATTGAGCTGAGCTCGTTCGGTGGTCTACAACACGAAACACGACAGCGGACAAAGTCGCTGCCAGCTCATGCGACAGAAAGCCGAGTCGAGTCGAGCCGCGGGTGCTTCGCGCAACATTAAGACTGTCAAGCCAGCTCTCGCTGCAGGTCGGCGCGACTAAAGAGAGCTGGAGGCTTGCGCTGGAAGACGGCCCACAAGCTTCGTCTGGAAAGCCTCGGCAGAAGAAGGAGTTCATTCTCCGTGAGAGCACAACAGTGTGCCACCATGTTCGTTTGAGACGTGAAGCGCGCAAGGAAGGCGTAACGTGGATGGGAAGATTCCACGACTAACTGAGGATAAGAAGCGAGAAACGACATGAGTTCGCAAGCTGTACCTACATGTCTCGCCAAGTATGTAACCGATAATGATAAATGTGTTGCTCCGAGGACTGTAGTAGAATAATGCATCAATCAGGGCCCGTGGATGTTCCACGTCGGCGTCGGTGTCGGTGTCGGCGTCGGTGCTAAGCGTCACGTCATGACTGTGGACAACATATTGTGTTTTCCATCATGACACGCGCCACATCTTCCCTACCTCGTCACTCTATGAACTAGCGATGATACATGGCCTGCGTCTCCTCAGAGGAGCCCAGTCCCACCATGTCGCGTCTAGACTGCTACCACCGCTCCAACCGTCCCTCGTGCGCTACGTCCAGTCCCAAGGCTTCCAACCCGCGCGGCCCATCAACCCCGCCGACCTCCCCAAACCCAAACTCCGCAAGACCAAGCCCCCGTTCCGCAGACGAAGATGGATGCGCCGCCTGTTCGTCCTGTCCGCGCTGGTTGGCACCGGATACGTGCTCGACAATCAGTTCAACGCCTCGGCCCTCGCGCGCAGCTTCCGCACCTTCAAGACGGGGCTGGTTATAGGCTTGGACTACAAGATCAACTTCCGCGCCCACCCTCCGCTCGCAAATAGCATCGAGGAGCTGCATGCGCGCAACGCGACGCGCATATTCGACCTGTTGCGGTACAATGGCGGGCTGTACCTGAAGATTGGCCAGGCCATTGCCATGCAGAGCGCCGTGCTGCCGCCCCAATTCCAGAAGATGTTCTCCAAGATGTTCGACGATGCGCCGCAGAACGACTGGGCCGAGGTGGAGAGGGTTGTGCGCGAGGACTTTGGTAGGAGCGTCGAGGACGTCTTTGGCGTGAGCTTCGCCAGTGACCAGGGCAAGGGCGTCATGGAGCAGACGGCACGCGCGAGCGCGAGCGTGGCGCAGGTGCATTGGGCGAGACTAGCCGATGGTCGCGAGGTCGCCATCAAGGTCCAGAAGAGAGAGATTGCAGACCAAGTTGGCTGGGATCTGTGGGCGTTCAAGGTCGTTGCGAAGGCGTATACTTGGTGGTTCGGGATACCTTTATACACGCTGGTACCGTACATCACGGAGCGCCTGATGCTGGAGACGGACTTCCAGAACGAGGCGGACAACGCAGAGCAGATGCGCGAGTTGGTCGCTGGTGAGCAGCGCTTGAACGGACGAGTCTACATCCCGAAGGTGTACCGAGAGCTCTCAAGCAAGCGCGTCATGACGGCCGAGTGGATAGAAGGCGTGCGTCTCTGGGATAAAGAAGGCATACAGAACAGCTGGCACGGCGGCTTTCGACAAGGCAGCCCAGGAGCAGGCGGCACGAATCTGCCACCCCTGCCCAGCGACAGGTCCAATATCGACATTTCCGTCCCCGAAGACGCTCCCAACCACACGCTCTACAAGCCCAATCGCAAACAGTGGAAAGGCAAAGACGGCAACGGTGGCCTCGGCGTCTCCCTCAAGACAACCATGAACACCATTGTCGACCTCTTCAGCGCACAGATGTTCCTCTGGGGTGTCGTCCACTGTGACCCCCACCCCGGCAACATATTCATCCGCCGCCTCCCCAACGGCCAGCCCGAAGTCGTCCTCATCGACCACGGCCTATACATCCAAATGTCGCCCCAATTCAGGCACCAATACGCCCTCTTCTGGAAGTCCCTCATGGCCTTCGACAACGACACCATCAAAGAGATCGTCACCAGCTGGGGCGTCAACAACCCGGACATCTTCGCCTCGGCAACGCTCATGCGCCCCTACGAAGGCGGCGACAAGCACACCCTCACCGAGCTCAAGAAAGGCGGCAGCGGCAAAGACCAGGCCGAGCGCGCCTTCGAAATGCAGAGCAAAGCCCGTGACGGCATCAAGCAGATCCTCGGCGACGAGAGCAAGTGGCCCCGCGAGCTCATCTTCATCGGCCGCAATCTGCGCATCGTACAGGGCAACAACCAGTTCCTGGGGAGCCCGGTCAACCGCATCAAGATCACGGGGCTGTGGGCGAGCCGCGCGCTCGCCGAGAGCAAGGATCTCAGCACGGGACAACGCTGGAGTAATTGGGTCAAGCATCTGAGGTTCAGGCTTGTGCTGTTGCTGAGCGATGCCTATTTCACGTGGAGTAAGGTCAAGCAGGCGGTGGGGGTGGGGAGGGGCATGGAGGAGGACATCGAGGCGCACATGAGAGTCATGGCCAAGGATTTCGGGGTCGACCTGCAGCATGGGGTGTTTGAGGGGTGAGCTTGATGCTAGGACAGGATTGTTGTACGATAGTGATGTGTACGGTGGTGTACATGATTCCCCATAGACGTGGCCTGCGTGGCCCTAAGTGTAGTACATACAGGTTTCTCTGATACGACTGCCGGCCTGGGATTACGAGATAGAAGTTGGTGGAGTAGAGCATTTTGTATCAAAAAAAACTACCCTCATCAAGCAAAGTCTGTGTGTCGATACTACTGGACTCGTGTGCCGTGGCATTGATGCCCCGCCATTTTATATGAGACCATCAGTATTTCAGTCACATGTCGAAGAGCGAGCAGGCCCTTCACGTCCAACATGTAGAAACTGGTTTCACGAACATCTTAGAGGTGATGGCGAAACCTGTCCACACCGAGCACTTCGAGTTCCGGTTGATTGCTTCTCACAACGACGATGACGACGAGGAACTGGACGCTTTCCTGTGGGTCCTTGCTCACAAACGTGAAGCCATGGCCCTGGAGATCAACGAAACGCCGGTCGAGACCTGGAGACTGATACTCTCCCAAAAAAAAAGATAACTCCGACGAGCTATACGTCCAGACTCTCCGAGCGATCCCGGGATGTTGTTGTAACCTAGTATCCTGAAGAGAGAGAAGGAAAAAAAAAACGGCAGTATTCGTATGACGGCTAATCAAAAAGAAAATCAAGTTGAAAAGCGAAGAGCAACGGATTTCGTATATGTCCCAGCATGTTGCCCGAGGTACTTCTTCAATAACGTGAAACGGTGCTGCAACCATACACAATCGGAATCAATCAAAGGTGACTGAAGTTGCGCAAGGTCAAGGTACCGTCAATGCGAGAGGCTGGCTCACAAAATCGAGGCAGGGTAACTGGAATAGAGTCAGATATGTAGTGATGGGCTTCTAGCACGCTTCCATGCCCAACCAGAGATTATCGAATTGCGCGTGGCGGAAGTATTTGCGAGTGTTGGTCGGAAATCTGATACCTATGGCACCCTGAGCGCGGTCACGTCATGGAATCCGGAGCCTCACCTGGTGGACTTTACCAACGACTAAGTTTTGGATGAGTGGGTGAACAATGTGAGCTAGTAAGGTACAACTTGGGTGTTCTGTTAATTGAGGGTTTCCTAAGATAGGTGAACTTGCTTCAATGCATACATATTCTTTTTTCTTATACTTGCATCGAGAATCAAGTTGTTCATCAGGATTCAGGTTTTCATCTTCCGCTAAATTTACCAGTCCACCACATCGGTTCCATCACGCTCCCGCAACAGTGATAGTTCCTTTAGTCGCGCTTTCTGGGATTTTATATACGTTGCTTCGGCCCAAACTCAAATGTAATATATCAGTCCAGATACCATGTTTGTTCGATGCTGTGGTGCAGGAAGAGGCGATCAAGTATCCATGTTGAAGTAGCCAGGCCTGAGAACAGATACGATATATGCCCTTCCTTCCTTTTGCAGTATACCCCACCTCAAACGACGTCAATACAGCCAAGTCCTCTAATCACGTGCCATACTCGGATCCGGAAGGTGTTAAGAGGGCCTGCTCTCCACACTTGGCACCCTCCATTTGCATTTCTTGGGACCTGCTTTTCTCGATCTCGTAGCACGGCCGAGACTTCCAAGCTCGTGCTGCCAGTGATAACGAAGGGGAAGATCGCACGCAATCAATTTTAATATGCAGCAGTTTCCGAGAACCGGGAGCGGGTATAAGAGGAGGTGATGCCGGGGTCGAGACGCAGTGCGAGTGTCTTGAATTATCTTACTCCCATTTGAGATAAAATGCTGCTCAAGGGTTTTTTGTTTCTGTGGGGTACCGCGCGGTCGCTCGCGGCGGCGGTATCGCAGTCCAGCTACGAGTACCCACGTCCTTTGGTCCGCTCGAAGCCGTTCCAGGACCTTGTTACTACTGAAGGGTACCTAAGCTACACTGTCGCCAGCTCCAGAACTACCATCCCTAACACATTCGTGCAGTCTTTGGGGCAACCTAGTCAAGCTTGACGGAATTGCAAAAGCCAATGGCGGCAACCGCGCATTCGGCTTCCCAGGCTATGCAGCCTCGGTCGACTACATTCTCTCGCGCACCAAGAACTCGAAACACTTCCGTACCTGGACGCAGGACTTCCCCGCGCTGTTCCAGTACGTTGAGTCTATCAGCTTCAAAGTCGATGACGCTCCGTACACCGTGATTGGGCTTTCATACTCGCCTTCCACCAACGCAGAGGGTGTCACACTGCCGCTTGTGTTGGGCGCTACTGGGGATGTAGGATGCGCGCGTGAGGGATATGCAAACTTGGACGTTGCCGGTAAGATCGTGCTTGTACAACGAGGAACTTGCCCTGATGGCACGAGCTTCGCGGGCAGGATGAAGCCTGCTGCTGCTGCCGGTGCTGCTGCAGTCATTCTGTACAACAACGTCGACACGCCCGTAACAGCTGGTACTTTGAGCAGCCCCAACCCTGAGGAGTATGTGCCCACCGGATTTATCAACTTGTCGGACGGTCAGGCTCTTGTCGATCGTATTGCGGCTGGTGAGGAGATCACCGCGTACTTCCAACAGACTCAGATCATTGAGACGAGGATTACGCAGAACGTCTTCACGGAAACGATTGGCGGAGACCCGAAGAATGTCATCATGCTCGGAGGTCATCTCGACAGCGTTGTAGCAGGCGCCGGTATCAATGACGACGGTTCCGGGACCAGCCTCGTCTTGGAGCTCAAGACGGCCCTCGAAAAGTTCCGCGTCAAGAACAAAGTCCGCTTCGCGTGGTGGGGCGCCGAGGAAAACGGCTTGCTTGGATCCAAGTACTACACTGCAAACCTCAACGTTTCCGAAGCCAACAACATTCTTGCGTACCTCAACTTCGACATGGTGTCCCGTGGATACTTTGGCGTCTTCGATGGCGATGGCAGCACCCACGGCCTCGTTGCACCGCCGGGTAGCGAGTGGATCGAGAAAGCATTTGTGGACGACATGACGAAGAAAGGTATCAATGTTACCGCGGCAAGGTTCACCGGTGGCAGTGACTACCAGTCGTTCTTCAACATTGGCAAGCCGGTAGGAGGACTCCACACTGGGACAGGCGTTGAACAAGATCCGTGCTACCACCAGGCGTGTGATACGATTCAAAACCCCAACGCGACGACCTTGACCGTCAATGCAAAGGTAAGCTGTCTGCCGTGAAAATAATAGGCACTTGACCCGTGAGCAGATCAGTCCATGCTAATGGTTCTGCTAGGCTGCTGCACACGTCCTATCGATTCTGGCGACACGCGGAACGGATTTCATTCCCAAGAGTCCCGTAAATGCAACCATGACGGCGCGGGGATTGATGGGTAGGGATATCGAGTGGACCGTCGATGAAGAGGGCAGGCATCTTGGTACGTGCGGTAACAACATCTAAGCATATGTTGAGATCGATTGAACGAGTGTACGAGGCATGAAACGCTGCTGCCTTCCTTTAGATTGCAGGTGGTGCTAGGCTCATCAAATTCGAGCTGTGAACACTTACAGAAACGTGTTTCATGAGTGATGAGCCTCAAACAGTGTCGACTGACGTCATCGCTGGACATCCTTCATCACCACCCTTCATTCCCTACAACACACCATTGCAATTACTCTTAGTACATGGATCGCGCTTCTTTTCTTTCAGTTCGCGAAGATAGTGTGGTCTGGCAAGTTTCGGTGGTCCTTAGCTGGGTACGGTACCTACCTACGGTAATGACGCGCTCCGCACGGCGTGAACTTCCCCACATCAGGTGAGCTACTTTAGAGAACAGGGTTATAAGCGCCCATTGTCTCGCGCGGGATTTACATCTGGAGATGAAAGAGACATGTCTCTCTTTCTAGAGTACATTGTATAATTCAATCATATTCTCGTGGTGTACAGCATCGAGATGAGCCAATTCCGTTACCTAAAAGTGAGCACATGCAAGCTCTTGCTTTTCATCTTCGTTAGACCTGGGGACTACATCGATGGCCCATGATCTCGCGATTATCAGGTCGACGGCAGGACAGCCCAACTTCTATACCCACCTCAATCTCGCGCCGGCGGGCGAACCAAGTGTACTCCCACACGGCTCACAGTCAGAAGCGGCCGTTGATATACAATGCAGACTATACACATACCACGAACATGACTGGACCATAGAACGGCGTGAACAGCGCCAGTGCGACATTCGGCTGCCCTCTATAACGCGTGGACGTCCGAAAAGTACTCTAAGAAGTACAGTTCGTCGGTTGCAGGCTGGGGCGGAGACATGCTGGCTTGTGTGGTGCCCATGCACCGAGCCGAAGATTCTCGACGCCAGAAACGAGAGGCGCGATGGTCTACGTGACGGGCATCGCGTATACGTTTGGCTACACCCCTGGCTGGCTGGCTGGCTGGCTCGACTTCACCTGCTTCTTCATGCCGCAGACTCGCCCAATGCCCAATGTCTAACTCGCATGGCGGTTTCCTCTCGCGTTTCAATGCTTCTTCCCGCTTATGCTCTTGTAAGGCTGGAATCTTATCCCTTTCTCGCCGCGGTGGCTTCTGCAGCAGGATGGCAGCTATGAGGCGTTGGACGTGGTGAAGAAACTCCACGGCTCCTCCAACGATCCAAACCACGTCCGCGCGCACGAGGAGTTCTTCCTTATCGGAAAGCAGTATCAGCAATCCATCTATATACTACATAACAAACAAACTCACTTGTGAATCGGTCGGTCACGTGGGCAGAACCCCTTTTTCCGACGTCGTCATGACGAAGTGAGTGGACTGAAATAAGATGATAGGACAATCGACGAGGAGATTCGCTGATCGGTGGAAGCTACGGTGAATTGATCTACGCATCTCTTGGCTTGATTGGCTTCGTCCCTTTATTACTCAATGCCTGCTGGTCTGTACCTAATCGCGGATTGACTGATTACATTGAGATGAGGCAAAAAAACATGAAACGTTGGCGCATGAACGTTCCTGTGATAACCCACTACACCATAGACTGATAGTTCCATAGCTTTGAAAGACATCGTGAAAGTACATAGGCACGATAATCTTTTTTTTTTCAGTGGATGCTACATGTCATTCTCAGTGCCTTGTCAGCATCCCCTTTACCGAGTATAGATGCCGCCACGCTAACACAGTCTTCAACACCCCCTCAATCTCATCCCGAGTTTTCAAGTTCGCATTAATGTTGCATCATGATGAAAGCCAATCACATACTTTTCGACGCGTGTCGAACTTGCAGAAGCATGACGATTGCGGCGTGGCAACACTTGGAGCTGCGTATTGCACTTGCATAAACGTCTGCAAAGGCTTTCCCCTGGCCAGAAGTCAGTCGGTGTACATAAGAAGGTGAAAGCTAACCCGTGATGTCCGCATAGCTGTTATGCACTGATAGAGCTCTGCACGGAAACCCAAACGAGTCACTACACAGCCAGAGGATCTGAGGAGATGCTACGAGCGAGGATGAGTTCGAAACAGCATGCCGGATAAGCTTTTGCGAAGACATTTGCCATGCCCAGCACTGGTTTTACGCTGGACGTCGAACACGTACGCCTATTACCGCTTCCCAACTCCTGAGTAAGCAAAATGACTGCGTCGATCAATTGGCTGTGGAATTATCCAAGGTTGCTCTCAATGAGCATGCATCTGATCAAATGTATGCTCCGCAGTCATCCCCTTGACCATGCTCTCCGTATCCTTCGTCGTCCACGACGCTGGTCCCCGCGGCTCGACGCCCACTGTTCCTTGAGCGCGACCTGGCCGAAGCAGCAGCATTACTACCGACGCCTTCTTCACAATTTTTTCAGGCCTTTAAGTGGTCCGGTCGGGATGGAAAGCTCCGCTAATGAGCGTCCTTCCATGTTCGATGAGAGCTATGCCGCAGCCAGGATGTAGAGCATTGCTCATCGCGGAGAAAGTATCCTTCCACTGTCTCGAAACACTTCTAGCTCTGAAACAGTATCTCCACTCTGCAAGGGCGGTGTGGAGCAGTGTTGACCAAGATGCGACCATGTCTTGTGAAAGACCAACTGGGCAGAAGAAACCAGTACCCGGAAACCCAGTCCTCGGCAGCGACTACGTGGGGCAATATTCAATAACGCCCGGATTCGTTAACATCTTTCCGAAAGAGCTAGAACATTCGTGATGCGACCCGGGCGGGGCTGTTGGGCTTGTTCCTCCGAAGAAGTGGAACATTCCTCCAGAGCCGTTGCACTACCACAGCCATGGATCAAGCAGACTCGTGAGTCATTTCAGACATCCGCAGTGCTGGAAATCTTCCTTACTGGCCGGTGGGAGAACTCTGATATGCGAACTGCGGCATGGTCGAACGCGAAGGAGTTCTTTCACCAGCCAGACCACTCCGCGAGGCAATTTCATGAACGAAGCAAGAGCGTGTGTGCAACTGCTCTGTCCTCAGTGCTTGTCATTCAGGTGATTTACGCCCCGTGATGCGCAAGCATAGAAGGTCCAAGCGAGAATAGGGACGCAGTAACAGGGCTGGCGGAGAGTCCGATGTCATTAGGTGAGAAATGCACTGACTTACCTGGGAGTTAATATTATAGAAAACCACGGATCCGCAAGAAGAAGAAAAAATCATTCGAGAACTTCTGGAGATCATTTTGTCTCAAATGTGCAGTCGCAACAGTCGAAGTCAGGGGCCTTGAGATGATGATGCTAATTAGCGGCCGTTATGATGACTCGGATGGAAGTAGAGGCCCATTGTACGCCATTTCGGTGGCTGTGATCCTCGTCGAGTCAGTGTCTGCAGGGTAGTGCATGCAAAGAGCCCGGCGTGGTGCTGGAACCAACGCGCAAGCCAACGTGGTAGGTGCATTCAAACACGCATTGAGCCTTTCATACGGGGTGTCACATCTTTCTGGCGGTATGCACACAAGCCTCTGCTAAGGCCTCATCAGGCACGGCAGACTTGACGCAAATATCGCCGCTTGGCGGCATGGGTGTTGCGACATCACGGCAGCCGAGAAGTCGTACTACGCATAATTTCTGGTATTAGTTGTCGTTGAACGCGTACTTGTATCAAGCTTCGCATGCTTCTGAAATTTCGGTTTGCGTGCGTTGTAATTGGCGAAACGCGCATCTGAAAGAGGTGCCACTCACTTGTACGCCCTGCACACATCGATACCCAGGTATCTGTTAATGCTCGAAGGACAGAAGAGTAGGCGGGTTTCGGTCTACTGGTGCTGAAAATATTGATCTGTCAATGTTTGTTATCACCAATCGTTGCGACTTGTCACTGCTGCACTGTGTAACAAGCGTCAGGATTCGATATGTGTACCTCCGAAGCGGGACTACTACTAGAATAGGAAGTATGTAAGTTAGTGCATGTGTGGGCGATGGTCGCCACGGCACAGTTTGATTGTGCAGAGACACGTGGCTTTGCACACAAAGTCCTCAACCCGGGCTGATTGTGGATCTGTGCGAAAGGCCCTTTGTGGCCAGCTGGCCTGAACAATGTCCATCAACCTTGCGAGCCGGTACAGGATAAACCTAACTTATAAGAATAACCGGACAGGTGAAGGGACGTCATGGTTTGGCGAGGGATTTGGATGCATGTTGAAACACTTGTGAGCGAATAGCTGCCTATAGGCTATATCGTATATTGATGTGATTCGAGCTTCACGAGATCGTTCTGTTCCCGAAGTGAAGTCTTCCGGCGAGGCTCACGTCCTGTGCACTGCTCCGAGATGAATGTTTGACACTTGCGGGCCTTGGCCAGCTTTCGGCATTGTTACGATTTGTAGTACCAGTCTGCGATGTGAAGGTCTTGCGGGAAAGATGTTAGCATCAAAGTACGACTGTGAGACATTGCCGCGTATGAAAGGAATATCATTCGAAGCATAGATCCTTGGCAGCTTCTACGGTCGTTCGAACCTGACACGGGCCAAGGCGTGGAGCGAGCCGATCCTGTGAGCGCGAGTCTTGTCACCGGGTAAATCGTGATTGCTTGGTGTGACATTCGAAAAATCACCTCCGACACTATTGGACCACCAGAAATAAATCCCAGCCAACCGCAGTGCGGCATTTCCTGTACCTATCAGCCAGGGTGTGCTCGCGCCCGGTGTGGTAGTTGTCGTCAATTTGCCTGGTGAGCACCGAGGCAACTGCCCGCACATGTCATCTTCATGTCCATTAGTATCCAGGTTGAGGGCATGGTGAAGCAAGATGATGTATGTTGTGCAGATGGCCAGTACATTGCTACAGTATGCGTTGCTGCACATACCGTATCACATCTTAGGAGCAACGCGTGCGTGCAGGGCGCATCCTAGCTCGCAAGGCAAAATTAGCGGATGTTTACTGCATACGAATATGACTTGCGTGGTCAGCCCTTGGACAACGGTGAGGGAGCAGCCGGGCTGATTGCGTGTTCGAGGTGTTGGATCTAAATGTGAAAGGAGGCGCAGATTGGTGTGCCGGGGTACCTGGCAGTTTGAAAGCGGGACCTAATAATGTACAGTTCTGCGACGGTTGGATGATGCGGTTCACGTCCCATAGTCAACGGCCGAGCGAGGTGCACACAGGGCGGGGACGAGCTGCTCCGCAGACACGTGCACAATGTACGTATCCGCTCGAGAGGCTTGGGGCTTGCATCTGAAGTTGGCGTCCCGGTATTTCACCGCTCGGCTAAGTGCCGATGCAACCACGTGCATTGGAAGGCTGCAGCTTGCATCGAGTCCTTGCCAATAGCAGCCGAGTAATGGGACGGGATGCTCATCTCGTTTGGAGGCCCCGCAGGCTGGGATGGCAAGGACGCTTCTCGCGGCTGAAGGACAGAGTTGGCTGCACGCGTGACGAGGCACGGATGCAAGCCTCCTGAAATTCCGTCGAGCTCGGACGCACCCGACTGTGCGGAGCCGGAGAAACTGGTGGAGCAGCTTCTAGTTTTGGCGCCGAAGTTTCGATGACTTGCCAAACGGCCAGCCGACGATCCCAGATCCCAGATGCAGCGACGGCCCATGGTGCTGGACCACGCTATGACGCGCTATACCCGCCCGGCGTGCAACGGGCGCGGCCATCTTCCCGCGTTGGCAGAGACAGAGGCAGTTGCGGTGTCATCGTTCCCGTGTTGCGAGAGGCAGTTGCGGTGTCATCGTTCCCGTGGTGCGAGAGGCAGTTGCGGTGTCATCGTTCCCGTGGTGCCAGAGGCAGGTGCGGTGTCTTTGTTCCCGTGCTACGGGAGGCAGTTGCGGTGTCATTGTTCCCGCGTTGCGAGAGTCAGTTGCAGTGTCGTCATGGTGACGGGCGTGGATGCTGGCGCTGGCTGCTGCAAGATTGTTGCCGTGGTGGTGCGGCTGCTGGCGGCTGGCGGCTGCAAGATTGTTGCCGTGGTGGTGCGGGGCGGCGGTGCCTGTGGCGCGATGCAGCCGTCAATCCAGATGCGCGTACTGTTGCAGAGGGGCGTTGCCTGCGACGATTGCGGATGCGAGCGCGTCAGAAAAAGGAATTCGAGGATGCACACAAATGTGATGTGCAGGGCTGGCTCCAGGCTCCAGGCGCGGCTCTTGGCCATTTACGGCGCCGCGCGATGTGCAAGTTGGGTGTGGTGGTGAACAGCACATGATGTCGTATGCCATGCGGCCAGGATGGGCAGGCGCGACAGTTGGCAATTGCTGCGATGCAGCCACAGTCGCATGCGGCTGAGCAGGGAAAAGAGGGAAAAGAAAAGACTCGCGGGCGATGGTGAAGGCCGCACGGCAGGACGACGCCGATGATGTGATGTGGAAGGACGACGCTGATGATGTGAAGGGGAAGGACGACGCTGACGAAATGATGGGGTAGGACGACACTGACGATATGATGGGGAAGGAACCACCGTCGACGAGAAGATGGGGAAGGAACCACCGCTGACGAGATGATGGGGAAGGAAGGAACCACCCCCCACGACGTGCGTGGGCAACGAGTGACCACCACCACCACCACCACCACCACCATCACCATCACCATCACCATCACCAACACTACCACTTACCACCAACACCATCACCTGCATCCCACACTGCCCGTCACCGGGCGCTCCATCGTCGACACGGCTCCATGCAGCGTCTTCTTTGTCTGCGGCACACCTGCGCCTGTCTGTTCACGGCTCGCTGACACACTACCGACAGCGGTGGGGAAGCCCTCCCGCGGCCCTCGAGCCCCTCGAGAGAGCCTCTAGCGCGAGCCTGCACAAGGCGCCCGAGAAGATGGCGTGCAGGCTGCCCACCGCTGGCGGACATATCCTCCGGCGGGACAGGCCACAACCCACAACCCACAGCCCACCGCCCACCGCCCACCGCCCACATCGCAGCCCGCCCACATCCGCCCACACCACAGGCCACCGTCCAGGCCCGCGACGCGACTCGACTCGAGCGACGCCCTCTCCGCTCGCAGCAGCGCTGGTGCCCGACGGCCGTCTCGCATCAGCCCTCCAACACGCGACGCGACGCGACAGGCATGCGACGGCGACGGCGCCGACAAGGCCAATGACCGGCGCCATCACGCCCAAATGCACACGGCGCCACTGTCCCGTTGCACCATGCGCTTGCGTCGGTTTGGGCTCGAAAAAAAACCCACTCGTGCCCCCTCCCGCGTTCCGCGCAGGGGCGGCGCCCCGTGCAGTAGTCTACGTCCCGTGCCAGCGCGTCCTGGGATGCCCTGGCCGGCGCCCTGCTGTCACCGCCCAGCGCCTCTGCCTAGCGCGCCCGGGTCCGTCACCTACTGTACATTTGTGCTTGCAGTGTGCTTCTGGCGGGGAGCTGGTCCAGACAGGGGCATGCCCACCGTGCTTCTTATTAGCATGATTTGCTCGCTCCACTGCAGCGTGCAAGCCCAACTCACCGCATCTTCACACAAGTTGCGTCTACGCCCGACACCACCTTGCGGACCCGCCTCGAGTTCCATCCACATCTGTTCCTCTTCGTTACTCCTCCGACTCCGCCACTGACAGCTTTCCCAACTGTACTATGACCGTCTGATCTAATCATTTGTTTCCGGCTCTACTTTCCATACGGATCCTCTGATCGAATCCTCCACTCCCATCCGCTGTCTTATACCAGCTAGTGTGTTGTCCGCAGCGGCGACACACTTCACATCGTCCAATCTGGCTGCCCAAACACTCCCCGCCATTCAAACCCCCCACAGTCCTTACGCTCACTCATTTCAACGCCCATTAACACCTGCCCGGACACCTGAAAAGCAACATTTGGACCGGCCTGTGCTTCCTCCGAGGCTCGACATCCCCGAGGCAGACCGTACATGGTGGGCCCTTGGTGGCCAGCGGGGCTTTGACGGACAGCTCCCTATGTCGAGGCCAACGGGGGCAGCGCACCAAACACTCACTGGAGAACATGGGTCCCGGCGCCTCATTCAGACAACTCCCCAGGTGTCACCAACACATCCCCACCCAATCGTACATGCCCTGCAGCGAGATAGTCCGCGAGATGCATCACCCAGCGGTTCATTTTCACTGCCCCCGCTTCGCCAGATGTCCAGCACCCCACCTCTAGGCGAACGGAGACCAGGAGGTCCATTGGGAATGCACTCCATCCTGAATCCGCAGGCAGGCTTGCTCGAACAACAGCGAAACCAACGGCGGAGTGCATCGCAAGCAGAGCTTCCGTCCCCTATCGAGCACTTGACCCCACCCAATCTACCCTCCATCAGCCGTCCGGCCAGTGTTGAGTCCACTCAAGACGACACGGTGCCTGCTAGGCAGTTCCAACAGCCTCTTCACCCACGGAGGGGTCCGCTATCCCCCACCGTACATCGCACCCAGAGTCTTAGTGTTCTAAACCCTCCGACAGGCACCATTGACGCTCATCAATCTCCCTTCATCTCGCCGAGTGGACGACCGTCCGGCATGGATTCGATAACTTCACAGCCAGCGTTGCCCACTCCCCCCGTTGCAGGCGTTGGTTCTCGCGCTGCCTACTTCCCTCCTGCTCCAACCCCGCCTCCAACCATGGTCCGCAACGACCTTCGACGACCGAGCATGGGCTTTCCTCAATCCGGCAGTGCCAGTCCCGTCGCAGGCTTCTCTCCGTACAGCCAGCCAGCTTCTGTCGCATCTAGCCAAATCGATGGTGGCAGCCAACAACAACAACACCATTACGTGCCCGCTCCGGGTCATGCGCCAATGCAGGAAGCCCACCAAATACCCATGGCTGTGGATACGGACCGTGGTCGGAGATCCATGGCTCCGACAGGTCAGAGTAGCATTCAGATTATGACGATCAAAAGCCAACAGGGACATCATGTACAAATTCCTGTCGACGTTCAAGCTGCTTCTAAGGGTGCTGACGAAAAGAGGAAGCGCAACGCTGGCGCCTCGGCACGATTTCGCGCACGCCGGAAGGAAAAGGAGCGGGAAGCCTCCATGAGCATCGCGCGCTTAGAGCAACAGTTGCGCGATGCTCTTGAAGATAGGGAATTTTATCGAAGCGAACGAGACTATTTCCAGAACCTAGTCTACCAGCAGCCTGGTGCGGATCGACATTACGGACGACCCACGTCTCCACGATTGAGGCGGCCATCCGTCTCCCACTCGAATGCTGCGTCGTCTAATACTGGTGGGGGCTCTGCAGGGTCGCCTTATTCCGCATACGACGAAGACGATGTAGAGTCAGACAGGAACGTGCGAAGGAGAACTAGTACGTATCATCCTCCGCTAGGACAGACAGCTGCACCGTTGAACGGCACCGGACCCCCGTCTTCAACTCATCCTGCCGCTACGTTTTCTTCAGTGAACGCCGCAGCCACCGGCATGCCGTCTCATCGGCAAGCACAACCACATCATCATTATTCTACCCAGCAAGCGCCGTTACACGATCCGTTCGCTTCTGATCCAGCTCGCTACGAGCAAAGGAATTGGGCACCGGCCCCTGGCCAGCCACGGGAGAATAGATAATGGACCTGGCATCGACTTGATCATCATGTTGGAACATGCAGTCTTGCGTCGTTTTTTCTTTTCAAGTTCTGATACCCAAAGTTCACGAAAAGTGGCTTTTGCATCTTTAGCAACGCACCGGGTGGCTCGATCTTGTCTTGGTTTCCTTGCGCCGCCATCCGACACAGGCCTGCAAGTACTGCACCTTCACTACTTGTCTAGCCAGTATCTTTGACGGTGGCATCATCATCGATCTTTTACATCATATAGAGCTCTTTCATTAGAGTCCATCTCCTCACGGAACCTGTCAATGTTTACCAGACTGTCTTTAGCAGCACACCTTTTCCATTTGCCATGTATTATTTAGCATAAGCTGAGCCGAGCGTTGATCAGCACAGACAAAAGTATCGCAAGCGAATGATTTCCGCTTTACTGGTTACTAAAGCCAAAAGCAAGCAACCAAGCGTTTCAGGCGCATGGCGCGTCTCAACCGTTGCTCGTTTTTCTGACACCAGCCACTATTTTAGCTCCGCCCCGGACGCTTTCCCTACCCAACCTAACGGTCGCGACCTTAACCCGAACGGCGGGTTGCACCAGATCTGCAGCGCAAAGTCAAAGCACAGCATGATCGTATCTTCGTGCTTAACCGCTCCTCCACTTCCGAGAGAAATGAATTGGGTTTTTAATTAAAGACAGCGCGGCTGGGTTTTCGGACAGGGTGTAGTGCCGGTGCAGGATTCAGCTCGATCCCGAGGGCGCGGCACGGTATCGCCTTCGCATCCGCAAGTCGGCGAGCCACTTTTTTTTTCTTCGCGATCCTGCACTAAACGTTTGTCAGATTGATCGACTCGCGAAACAAGACTCGGGGACGCTTCGTAATATGACAACAGACCCAGGTGGCATATTCTTCCATTCGAGACTGGGGTTCGAAGAACCGAACAAGCGCTTGGAATCAATACTGCTACTGGCAAATCCGTATTGGTTGTCACATCACACCATTTCGGGTTACCTGGACGCTGTTTCGGGGAGGCGTCTTCGATAACAGGGCTAGCTGCTCGATCAACGTCATACGACGTGCGCATTCGCATAGTATCGATACCTCGTTGATCAATAATGACTGGGGGTTTCAATTGCTTACTAGGTATGTTTTGCAGCCTTTTAACCCCTGATGCATGCCATAATCTGCGTAGGCCACCCATGATCGTCAGGGATGAGTACCCAGTCAATCATGTCATGAAATCAGACCATCAGTTCGCTTTGGAGTCAGTCTCCTCAAAGAACGACACGTTCTTTATGCAGCGTATAACCCAATTGTGCACATCTGTCTTTGCGGCTCCTATCCATCTTCTCTCCGCCCTCTTAGAGATACTCTCGCATCACTACGATAGCAGTTCGATACGAAATCTCGCTTTGTAACGACTACGATCGCGAGCGGCTACGCATCACCTTTTCGCCAGCCGCATGGAATTGTACTCGGACAGCCAATGATGGTGACGCAATATGGAATGGTCGCCTTCCCACGACTGTAATTTTAAGGTTTCGCGAGCGTGTCGGTCCCAAGCACTAAAACGATAGTTCGCGTGGGCTTGAACTGTCGGAGCTGTGTCCGGTGCGGGCCGCTGGGTCATTTACCGTTGGCAGACACGCGCACGTTAGCACGGACGTTGACTCGCAAGTGTACCGAATAAAGAAGCACAACGTTAAACACCGGCATGCAATTAACGTCTGGACCAGCGTTACAAAGGATAGACCATCGGAAGTGATTGTGTTGCATGGTGCTCGTGCCCACGACTTGAGCAACTACCCAGAGAAATGAGAACCTTTATGGGTTGCCGATGTGATCTGCGTCTGGCGGCCCAAATGTACGGTTTAAAAGGGCCGATCAAGGCAGGGAGATCCCCTTTGCTTTTACATCTAGCGTCAGAGATGGTTCAGCGTGGCAGGAAGTTAAATCGGTGCTGATCAGGACAGACGACGGTATCCTGGCCGGAGCGAGCATCAGCTCCCCCGCAAGTCCTGATGTTGGTGTGTACGAATGCGACGGAGCTGGATGTCACGCCGACGACGCCGGTGACGCCGGTGACGCCGGTGACACCGGTAGAGTAGACAACATCTGACGGTCGTTCAGGAGCCAAAACAAGCCCTTGTTCTCCAGCAGAATCCATGCAGACGTTGTCCCAAGGAAAGGATAGATTAGGCGATCCTGTGCACTGGCTTTCCGGGTTTGCGGGTGCCCCGCATGGCATGAGGCATGACGAGAAGGCCAAAGTCGGCTGTGCTTCCCACGCCAACAACACAACACGACTTGGACCCAACACTTTCTTCACACAGCCTTTTGAACTTTCACCTGTAGAAAAGGTGCAACGAACGCGGATGCGCCGGTAACGATACCGCATCCGCGCAGCACCTAACCACACCGCTATTCCACACATCGGTGGTAGCCCACAGTCCGGGGTATTGAGCTCGATTTTCACCGTACACGCCTACCGCCATACGGATCCTCTCCATGGATAGCTACGGCCCCTGAACGGACACGAAGAGCCCCAAGATGGAAACCAAACAGATCAGGCCCGGAACATTCCATACATGATGCATATGCTGTCGCGCGACTGCTGCAGCGTCGGACCAGAGCCATCTCCGGGTGAAGGGAAGAGGAAGAGCGTCTCCGAGACTCTTTCAGGATCCCCGCACCCGATTGCCGTGCCGCGCCCTGGGATCTGGATCGAAACGTTTTGTGTTACCTGGTTGTGGACGACCGACAGTGCTGCTGACTCGGCGTCCAGCTACCGTATAACTATTTTCTCGAACTATCCTTTGGGAGCATCGAGGACGGCGACCTGTCTCGGGCCGAATGTGTAAAGACACACGAAGGCGTTTTTGTCTACACGCGATAGCGATCCGACTATTATAGTATGCATACCGGATAGTCCGAGGCATGCATGTCCGTCCCGACAGCCAGAGGTCTAGTGCAATCATCTCACAGTCCCACGGTGCTACCACGACACGTGTATGTCGAGTTTACCGCCTTTTCGTCCACGACATAGCCACGCGCACGACGATTATCCGCCCGACAGGCCCCGCCGCTGTGTCTAGCGGCGCATGTGCTGACAGCAGGATAGCACGCTGCCATATTGTTTGCGCCTTTCTCCATCTACGCGAGGCATTCGTCGAGCGAATGCCGTGCCTTGGACATCCCCCACCACCCCACCAGCCTTCCTCTTCCGGCTCGCCCACGGCCGCTGCGAGGACCCCCACCCCCCGAAGCAACAAGCAACAAGCAACAAGCAACAAGCAACAAGCAACAAGCAACAAGCAACAAGCAACAAGCAACAAGCAAGAAGCAAGCAAGCAGCACCGCGCGGTCCAGGTGTAACCCGGCATCGGCTTCAGCTTCCCCCCTTGCCAATGGAGCTGCACGGCCAGCGCAACACGGCACGAGCAGATCCCTGGCGACGGACTCGAGCCCTGGATGGGGTTGCACAGGGAAGGAATCTGGTGTACACTTGTGTAGGTAGGCGGCAGGGTCGAGGAGGCGCTTATGCATGTGATGGATGGGGGAAACACGCGGGTGGGCGTCAGGTTGGGGACCTTGCGTCTTGCTTGCGTGCCCTTCCCGTGCCGATGGTCGCACGGCAGCTAGCCGGCTTCGGACCAGCCGTTCGCGAATGAAAATCTCGGGCGGCTTGATTGCTTGCGCGAGAGCGTGGCTGGCCGGTAATTTGGACGTAATTTGCGTCTGCTCGCCGTGTGCTTCGCGAGAGGGAGCGGCTGGGTAGCCAAGGTAGGTAGGTGAGGCATTGGCCGTGGGCGTAGGTGACGGCAGATTGGCGAGTGCGTGCGAGCACACTGGCTGCAGCCTCATTATCATCATGATGGCATGACATGACACGGCCCCAGGCAAGCAATGAATCGAGGGCTGCAGCAACCCCCACAAGTGGGATTCAGATGCCCCAAGGCGGGCCATGCAGCTAGATACCTACCTACTGTGTACGCTTGAAGCAGAGGAATCGTTCCATCTGCGGAGCTGAACCCAGACGTGCGCCCAACACCATCCATACCAGGCATACCTACACAGTACTTACCTACCTACCTACCTACCTACCTACCTACCTACCTACCTACCTACCTACCTACCTACCTACCTACCTACCTACCTACCTACCTACCTACCTACCTACCTATACCCATGCAACCACCTACCCAGGATGCGCGTCGATCCGGACCACGCACTCGAGCCCTCGGCCACCCATGTCCGAGACAAAAGCTTGGGCATCACCCAAACGCACAGCACGGCGCAACGCATGTCAGCTGGACGGGATGCGCTGCAGCGCTTCTCGGTCATGTGAGCGGCACGTCGAGGCCGAGGTCGAGGTCCCCTCGTCGCCGAAGAGGCAACCATGCGCGCATCTGACGATCCGAAAGATGCTCAGCACTGCGCCGTTGGTGGCGATTGTAGGTAGATAGGAGGTGCAGGTGCAGGATTAGGTATAGTTCTGTGAGATGCTATGTGCTATACATGATCCATGGCTTCCACACCTTGCTGCATAGAGTCTAGACTCGACGCATCGAGTCAGAATGAGGGATTGATTTGTTTGTTTTCTCATACTTAACCTCGAGCGATGGTCTTCCTAGCGGCACGGCGGGGGTGGACAACGAAGGGCCCCACGTTTGCATTTAAGGGTGCGCAGCCAATGCGCGACGGGCATATTGATTTCCATGTTCCACCACGCACGCCTCGCGCGCCAAAGTGCTTGAATTCACTTGTGCACAGCAGACGCCAGCAATCTATCATGTGGAGATTGGCGCCGGTAGCGGTCCGTCTCGCGAGGCTACACAGACGTGGAGCGCATGGCGAAAGTCAGCCTGGACATGGTGCGTGTATCTCGCGAAGCCCTGCAAGGCTGCCGTGTGTAACCTCGGGCGTGAGCCATGCTTTCCGATCGCAGAGGTGCGTGGGGCGTGGGCCGTGGGCCGTGGGGCGTGGTGGGTGATGGCGAGAAGCTTCCAAGGTGGTTGGGCGCTGGTAAGCCGCCATCCCGTGAAGGAGTAGTAGACTCCAGGGGCGGTTCCTTTGTAGCGTTTCAAGACAGCAATGAGGCGTGACCCAGCTGACGAGGGCCAAATTTCGCGGAGACCGGTGGCTGAGCCGACGTTCCGCGGGGAGTGCTTCGAAGCTCGGTCTTCAGCCTCCACATGGAGTGATGGAATGGGTGCATGTGGCGCATACGGCAGCGTTCCTTCACCCACCCCCGACACCGAACCGCGTGCGAATGTTCTGTAACTGACGAAGAGCAGTAGGCGACAGCGAGGATGCAGCTGCTCCCTCGGTCCGCGTCTCACGGAAAGCTTGATATTTTTGGTGCTCATCGAGAGCGGTGTCGATGAGGGAGAACTCACCAATGGTGCACTGGCCAGAGATGAGTACATCGAGCGCATCTGTCTGGACCCCTTCTGAAGTCGACAAGAGCGCGTCTTCCTCATCCGGATCCACGCCGATGTCAGACAAAGTATCACTGCGGCGCAAGACTCCCCGCTCTTCCGCATCTGCGTCTTGCTCGCGAGCAGCACTGTCCTCGGCGGAGGGTTGTTCTGCGCTCTCTTCATTGTTCGCGCTGGTCTCTGTGCTCCCCGCTGAGATCTGCGCAACCGTCTTCCTGGCCTGACGTCGCTTCACATGCACCGACACCATAGTAAGCTGCAGAAGTAGCATGCAGATGTCCAAGCCTGCAAGCTTCCATTTGCTGGTCGGCCCGAGCTGTCCGATGAAGTCGATCATAAGCCCACCATGCAGGTAGCCGCGCGTCTCCTCGCCGGCGGACGGGGCGGGGTATGTCATGTGCAACAGAAAGTTGATGGCGAAGCATAAGAGGATTAGAGGTAACCATGGCTTATGCTCATCATGCTGGCGGTGCAGGCCAATGTCGGGAAGCGGGGTGAGAAAAGAGACCTGGACTATTGCGCGAACAGCAAACCAGAAGAACGAACAGCTACACAGGTCAGCATGCGGATCTATTCGCGAGATTCCGGGCATATGTACTCGAGATGGTAGAGCGTGATAAGCTCCAGGAACACGAGCGTATCTAGCTCGCGGAGGAGGTGGTCTAGGAACACAACCCGCTTCCTCTTAGCATCCAGTCGCCTCTCTTTCACGCGCTGCTCTCGCTGGGCAATGTCCTCGTCGAGCTCGATGTCTGCGGTGCCGTCGTTGTCGTTGTCCGTGTCCGGTTCGGCAATGCTGCTGCGGCACTGGCCCGCTCGCGAGGACTCGGCCTCTTCATTCATCGCGTGGCGAGGCTAGAGCATGCGCAGCTGCTCCGGTCCATCAAAGCGCGATGAAGAGAAGCTGTCAGCGTGTATCTCAGGGTCAAGGCGAGGTTGATGTCGTGCCTGGAGTGAAGCGCGCTGGGTCGGCGGTAGGAACAACGTCAGTGCCGACGCGCCGAGAGTGATGAGATAGGTAATCCATCTGCGCAGCTCCACCATTGCGACCGACGTTCAATCTACGACACGACCAAGCTTCACAGTCTACAGCTCAGCTTAGCTCAGAGGGTCTAAACAAAAACAAGCCCCATTCTGCATGTGCGCCTTGTGAAACGGGACCACAGCTTTCCATCCACGAACCCAGCCCACGCAACACCTCCGCCACCTCCGCACCACCATGTCAGGACCGCCGCTGTCGGGCCCAAACAGCGCCCCGCTGCCCTCGTCCTTCGACGAGAATGAGTATGGTCCCTTTCGATCCAAATCACATATGAATCGCAGCCAACCGTAAACAGAGACTTTTACAATGAGAACCGCCTCGACAAGATCTGGCGCCGTCTCCGCGAAGAACCCCTCGTCCCCTTTGGCTGCGCCCTTACAGTATGGGCCATCGTCGGCGCCACCCGATCCATGCGCAAAGGCGACCACAAGATGACCAACCTGTTCTTCCGCCGCCGTCTGTACGCCCAGGCCTTTACCATCGCCGTGCTCGTCGCAGGAAATGCCTACTGGCAACAGGACCGCGCCAAGCGCAAGGAATACGAGAAGCTCAAGGCTGAGAAGACCAGGATGGAGAAGAGGGAGCGCTGGTTGAAGGAGCTCGAGATGCGCGACGAGGAAGACAAGGCTTGGAAGGAGAGACTGGCCAAGGGCGTGCGGAGAGAGGGTGACAGTCTGACTGATCTCGTGAGGGAGAAGACGGAGGAGTTGAAGAACCTGAGGGGTGGCAAATAAGCAAGAAGATGAAAAGATGGAGCCATCAACGTTGTACATACTATTAGGCGTGTAAGAGTATCGGCTTGGTCTGCAAACCTATTTGAGCAAGGATGGTAAGGGCACATTCTCTACTTGCGTTTCTCAGCTGCTGTCCTATTGAACGATGAAGTCGGCGAAAATCTTGCATTTCGTTGTCTCGTAGCTTGCAGTACCTTTATCCTTATTTACTAGGCACACAAATACAAATGTTAAATGTCAAACGTTCACCTAGTGATTAGGCTTACATCCGCCCACGAGTTCAGAAAGCAATCGGCCATCTCGCAAGTAATCTTTCAACGGTATAGAGTCCGCAACTTCCGTGTCTAGTTCTACCACAAATATCTAAACCGCGAGCAGTCGGCAGACGCTTGAGCTCTGATTGGCACTCGAAACAGCAACCAATAACCCCAATGCCGGCGTCACGAGATCCACCTGATATGGTGCCAATTTACTTTTCATTTGACGGATTCAAACGAGGTGGTCTACGAGTGATTGCCAGTCCTCCACCAGAAGACGAATACTATTCTTGCAAACAATCTCTGACAGATGACCCCCCTGCGTCTGTGGTGAAGCAGTACCGTAAGACTCAAGCCGGACCAAGCAGCACTGATGATTGTGGAGATGTGGTCGGCATCAGGCGCTATCCGATTGCTGAGAATGAACACTATATTCATCGTTGCTGCCTCATTGTGTTTTACCAAATGGACATGGAAGCCAACCGTCAAAAGACTGGGCACACGTGCCCTTTTTGCCGCAGGATGATCTTTCGTAGAACACCAGTTTTCAGCGGTGGTGTCCCACCTACGAAGCATGCCATATCTACAGAGCAGCAAGGTGGTAGGGATTGGGGTTCAAACCATGGTATGCCTAGCTTTGGGGCGAATCAACACCAGAAACCAAGAGATTGACCAACAATCAAGAGCAACTGGAACGTTCACGAGGTCGAGGCAGGCCCAGTCTTCCACGCGGTCGGGCAGTCGCTCAGTCTCAACATGTTTCCATGCCTGCACGTCAAAAGTCCTCTTTCAACCAATTCTTTTTAGCACGCCGCGGTGGTCCGCGTGGTCGGCGCGTCAACCCGTCTCACTAGGCTTCCATCGTGGCACGTGCGAATTTTTTCGTCCGACGGTGTTAATCCACGTGGCGGATGGTCGAGCTTTAACTACAGTCCGGACAGATGAGGCCGACAGGAAGACATGTCGCTTACCGAAAGTCCGAACCAACGCAGGGAAAATCAGTCACAGCATTGATTGCGAATGTAAGTACCTCACAGGAGTCACGGAGATTTAGAGGGTCCTATATATGTGGCCTGACCACCCCCCTTCCCCCACCTAGACCCACTCCCCTATCGAGTCTGACTGACAATACACCCGAGCCTGTGCCGTCCACATCGCCGCTCATCAACGACGTGCACCCAGCAACGAGCAGTGGCAGGAACGAAACTTTGAAATAGGGTCGGGACTCACTTCAGCGGCAATTAGTATGGTAATAGCCGCAGAAGAAATTCAATGAGTTCAAAGACGTCAACAGCATACGCTGGGAGAGCTTCGGCAATGACGACAGCGGCGAGAAGCTCGTGCAGAGGCCCATGGTGGGAGCGTGAGAGAACAAGTACGAGATTATCAAGCAGCTAACTCACAAGACACCAGTCGCACAATCAACGGAACCTTTCACATTGCTCCGATGAAGACGAGAGGTGGCCCCTTGTGGGAGGAGGATGCCGCTGACTACGAGTGAGGATTTGTCGTCTTGGCTAGCGTTGGTATCACAGTGACCCGACTATAAGAACTCCTTGTAGCCAATCCCTACATTTGCATTCAAGGCCCTCTACTGGAATGTGATTTGATGTGGTTTTTCTGAGCGAGTTGCTGCAGAGTTACCTCTAAGGGTATATCTCTGTAGATGCATCAGAGAGTAGGTTTTTGCAAATCAGGTGTGGGCAAAGATTCCGGCTTTTTGTGACGGTCATTGTAAAGTTGTAACAAAGACAACGGCTACTAGTAATCCTGACGTTAATTATGCTAAAGAAATACTTAGCTATACTGAAGAAATACTTAGGCAGATCCTCTAAAGACATTATCGAGACAGTTATCAGTGATTTTGGGAAATCGTGCCGTGTGTTAAGCTGGCAAAGGCGACATTAAACCATCGTCAAAATGTCCAGTCCTTCCGTAGCCTGAGGCTGAGCACAAGCATAATCCAAAACCCACCTCAGCTCTGCATGCACCTCTTCCTCCCAATCTTTCAAGACAGTCATCCAACCGATCCTAGTAAACTTCATCGATTCGCCCTCAACGGGCTCAAGCACGATACAGTAAACCTGGATACTTGCAAGATCCCCAGGGTTTGCTCGGTCATAACTCGCAATTGGCACGCAATATACCGAGCCTGGATCTTGGTAGTCCTCCATGTCTTCGTGGCTAGGTCCTCCTACATCGATGGCGAACTCGTAGGTATAATGCCCACCTCTGTCGCCTCTCCAGTTAGCATTCTGCAATCGATCCAATCTGATTCGTCCCAGTTTTCCCTGTAGGCGGACATAGCCACCAGTGATGTTGCTGTAAACGTTCCCTGAAGAACTTTGGACGTTCGCGTCGAGGACAGTGGTGACGTAGCGGTGAGTCGTTGTGCCATCCAAAAACCTCAAGTGGTGATTTCCCGAGAAGTTGAGAGATGCCCAAGACCAAGAAGGACCTATGTTATCAATGAGTGGCAATGAGCGTCAATAGGCTGGGACCCTAGAGAAAGACTTACAGCGATACTCGTTCGCCCTCGTGATGTCGCTACTCTGTAGAGTTCCATAGAGCATCCAGCATAAAGCGTGAGGAAGTTCCTTCTTCCACAAGCCTGCCAGATACTCATCGTTGGTGTATGTATGGATCTCTTGGACCAGACCTGCAAGCGCCGCAAGCCTATCCCTCTGTTGGGTGAAGTGACTTGTACAGTAAGTTTGGACAAGCGATTGCCAAGTTGATGTTGCGTCCGTTTGTAAGTCCTTCATCCACAACTTGCAATTAGACCATGGTGGATCAGAATCGAAGCCGGCGCTGGTGGGCACGCGAGGGAACCCTGTAGGGTATGTTTCGCATGCGTGTAACATGCGGCACTCCCAGAAAAGCTGCGTTGAGAAATGCAAGGTGCGAGGGCTCAGCATTCGTTCTTGAAAGACCCATACTCGGCTATTGATATCAGCCCTGGATACAGCACGGTGGTATGTATCTCCCCCCAACGAGTAGACATAGGGGCGTTTGTGTCCACTTCTCTGGATGCGAGTTTTGTACGGTGTTACCATGCGTGGATCGCGGCGTTTATACAAACCAGGGGATCGATACGAAACTGTAGTGGCAGCGATATTGCACACCGAGTGTTTGTAGACTCGATTCATGACAGAAGACTCTGCCATCCAATCTTCGGGTGAGTCCTGCAGGATGCAGAGAGAATCAATCCAAATGAAGCGCATACCCAGTCGTCGTGTGAACATGATAGCATCTCGAAACGTAGGAGACAGGTCATCCATCGGTAGAGCCCGCATCAACTGGTTTTGGTTCTCGGTTGTCAGACGAAGTACCGTCTCGGCTGCCCAGAGATGGCTGAGGGAGGTATAGAGGGGTGCAGGTATCTGCTTAGGCAAGTCGAACGTTACCACTAGTCTAGGCTCCACGGCAGGCCAGTTATGACCAACATCGATCAAACGTGTTGGCAGCCAAGATCCCTGGTCCCGAGCGCGACAATCTTCATGAGTACTATAACAGTCTAAAATCCAGCGTGCAGCAAGAGAGTGGCAATGGTCAGAACCTGTATCCAAGGGCCTAAGTTGCCCTGGCGCACAATCATGCCCAGTAACGTCTGGTTCTATTCCTCAGTACATGCGGCATGACCAAGTTGAAATTGACTTACTTGCTTCAAGATTCAAGTCGATGATGAAAAGGTCAGGATACATAGAACCATCCACAATCGCCCAATATATCAACCCGTTGTATTAATTCTCATCTCTCCTCCACCAAAGGTTGGGGCAAATGGTAGCACTCTCAAGAATCTCAACCTCGTGGCGAAGTAAACTAGTAAACTTGCTCCTCACAAGCGTGCATAGCTGGCACCCAGCCTGTGCAGACGCTAAAATATCTTTTCCGAGTCGGCGATAGGGTGTCTTGGTTGGATCAACAGCACTGTCTGAACCAGGTTTTTTTGTCGGCTGTTCGAACAGTTCTCTGCATGGAGAACACAGTGACATCGAATATACTCACAATGTCTGCGTGCGATAGATCTTATGTATGCAGTTATTGTGGATATTCTACTGCGTACGTTAAATGTGGAGAACTGGGTGTTTCCCCGCGCTACAAGGGCGAAAGATAGTACAGCTCACTGATGGCGACGAAACCAGGCCACGGTGCGGCTGAGCATGGCGGATCACAACCCCGCCAACATGCTCTAAATTTATCTCTCATTACCTAGAAGCTAACCTATATTGGGTGTAGTGTGTGATTGGCCTACATAGACAACAGACATGCGATCTCGATAGATTCATGATGTTGGAAGCGCCGCA
Organism: Paraphaeosphaeria minitans; assembly: GCA_015832175.1. NCBI lineage: Eukaryota > Fungi > Ascomycota > Dothideomycetes > Pleosporales > Didymosphaeriaceae > Paraphaeosphaeria > Paraphaeosphaeria minitans. Next base: position 1,576,976 of record WJXW01000006.1, read on the forward strand.
CTAGCGCATCAAGATCTTGGAGCAGATAGGCGTGTCGACACGGAGCTGCGAAGAGCAGACGGCGGCACGATGGACAAGTCTTGTTCATAGGCTTGCTAAGCCACTTGCGGAGGCACGCGGTGTGGAAGATGTGGCGACATGTACGGATGCAGATGAAAGGGCCGTCTTCCGGCTCATATGCGTCGTTGTCGTCGTCGTCATTGTTATTGTCGTCGAAGTTGAGATTTTGGCTCCCGACGCTGATAGCAAGGGAGTTCAAATTATCTTGATCTATAATGTTGGACACATTCGTTCCGGTCATATTCTGCTCTGTATTGTTGGTCACAGTCGTACCAGCGGCCTGAACTGTGTGATTCCCAAGTCAGAATGGCTGTCCGAAGTATCTGTAGTAGATGAGGACTCACCATGCTGTAGATCCTGATCGTTCTGGAGAGGGTCATTTTCATGGTCATCCTCAGTCGTAGATGAGTCATCCGGAACGAGTGACATCATGCAGATGGGGCAGCTATTCTTGTGGTCCTCAGGGACCTCCGAAAGTTGCTCCACACCAAACCAGACGAAATCTTCGCGAACCGGATAGTCAGACGTAGCCGTAGCCATGTTTGAGTTTGGGGCGAGTGATCACTTTGGGTGTCCGCACAGCGGGGTATTACGGCATAATCGATGTTCTTATAGGGTAGGGAGGAAGTATAATGGTAAGTGAAAAGAATCTCTGGCCAGCGAAAAGTTACGAGCTTTTCACCTTCGAACCATGGAGATTCATGGCCACGACGCTAACACCTTGGATTCTACTGCGCTTCTCCCCAACTTAGTCGCCCAGTGCTTTTTCGATTTCTAACATTTAACGATAGCTTCGATGCAAGTGTTTCTTGACTCTTCAATCGATATCCGCGTTCAGAACAACGATATACCACAACTATGATTTCCTACGAAGAAGACTGAGGTTTTTTATTCACAATGTCATGAAAAATTGGAAACATCGCGCAAAAACAGCAAAAATGACCTGTCTTGGTCTCAAACCCCTCGCAAGCGAGATTTGATTAGGAAGAAGTTTTTTGAGTCATCCGAGGAGACATGAACATGTCTTGAACAATACCAGAGCACATATACTTCCTCCAGTAGTACTCCTGAGACATGTTCCGAATCCAACCAGATGCCCAATCATGTTACAAGACGTCTGCGTATTGAAGCTTGGTACATGAGTAACGTGTATTCACGATGAGTTGGCGAGTCATTTGGCGTCACCTATGCCTTCGCTATACAGCTACACACAATGCTCATTAGCCTACAACACAGACAATGTTAAAGCACGTGCTAAAGCATCTTTCATAATGCGTCACAAGGGTTCTCCAGGCTCATAGGAACATCTGAAGATGTTAGTATATATGCTTCCTCTGCGATTCAAACAATCCAACACAACCCACACCAGCGACCAAAAATAAGTCTCTCCTTTGCAAAGAACGTCTTTCGGATTCCCAATCTTGCATCCCCTACAGTTTTCAACATCCAAACCTCGAGGATGACTCTCCACACCCAGTCGGCATTCATTGAGAACGAGATGCGTGATTGTGGGGCTTCTGAAGAGTTCCAGTGCACGATCTGCTTGGATAAACATGAGGATGGAGTGGTTCAAATTGACCACCATGGTCGATCCTGCTACTTCCACCGAGACTGCCTGATCAGCTGGTTTTCTTCGGTCCATGAACAACGCGGCACGTGCCCTAATGATCGCGCCGCGTTCGAGCCGGACGCACTGACAGTTGATTAGCTCGATGCTCCATCTGGAGCGTTTCAAATCGCCCAGGACATCGTCATGGTCATGCAGGAGGGCGATACACCGAGGCAGCTTGTGTTTGATTATAGACATCAGGCATCGGTAATACTTCGAGCGGTGGCCCAAGAGTTCCTCTCTCGACCAGAGACTGGACCGGAAGTTGAGGCGCTCCAACACCTTCTCATTGTTTGGGCGGTGAGCTTTTACCATTCTGCCCCTGCGGAGATTGATCACGATCTCAAGGTCGTACTGGAACGTATCCGCTTCTTAAAGTCGCGATCCAAATGTGGTGCGTTGCCGCGCGAGGAGCAACAACAGCTAAACCATACCACGCAGGAATTTCGGGCTATCAGAGACGCCTTCCTCGCTGGCGTGCGTGCCGGCCCGCGCGCCAGTCCTATTGAGACCGCAGAGGAATTCCTTGCGTTGCTGAACCGTAGCCAGGCACTGATTATGCAGATTGGAGAGCTGCGTGGCGACCATAATGGTCCTTTTATTGCACCGCCTGGTCGTCGTCTTGCACCGTCTGCCCCTCGGCTGCGTCTACCTGACCCTGAACTTGATGAGCACGATCTCGGGCAGGTCGGGCTGGCGCTCGCGGGTCTGGAGATGTAGTGCAGCGACAGTAGCTGTCACCCGTAAGCAAAAGCCCGTAAAGCAATAGTTTGGGAGGGTTTGATGTGCACATCAATCTTCGCGAATAATACGATAGCACTAATGAATGTCAATTCTCTCACGTCCTCGTTTTAATGATCGCATCGTGCATTGCTTGCTGTTGTTAGCTCATCTACTCAATCGACCATCTAGCAACCTTTTGGAGTTCCTAGCTCATCTATTCTATTAACTATCTAGCATTTTACTGTTCCTAGGTCATCTATTCCATGGACCATCCAGCATTTTGCTGTTCCTAGCTCAGTAATTCCATGGACCATCTAGTATGGAGAAGGAATTGAAATGATGGAACGCTTACCGTCTACGCATATAGGCGCCCCTTTTCCCTCGTGCCATATACCTGCGCGGGTGTGAGTTTTGGCAGCATCGAGCACTGACTTAGGCGAGCTGATGGTAGGATTCCATTCCCTAACATCTGATAGGCAAGACTTGGTCAGTTTCCAGACCTCAGGTGTTTACTTTGGTCTGCTAGGAGCCGGGTGGTGGATGTAAAGATGGACACTTACGTGCTAGCAAGAGGTGGCGCGCCGATAGTTGAGCCGAGACAGGCACCGCTGCCCGCTAGTCTAGCGACTCCTTTTCCGCAGCTCCACAACGTCACGGCTCTGTGGCGGGCCGCGCGCGCAGAGGCAGGGCAGGGTGATCCGACACTTGCAACATGGCTCGTACCTCTTACAAGGCGCTGCGAGGGCCTTCCAGCATTGCATCTCCAGTGGCCTCTGACCCCAATTTTGTTGCTACCGCCTCCGTATAACACGCGGCACTAATCGCCACCTTGGAGACGCCGCGTGGCTTCGGTTCGCCCATCCGGTCGAGTGCCATCCGTCCTCTTCACCTATGCCATTGTTATAGATCTTTTTTAACATGATTCTCAGACGGCGGTGCGGCGCATCCGACTGCCTGGCGTGGTTCTTCATCTCGGGCATCGCGCTCGTCTTCTTCCTCCTGTGCAGCATCCTCTACGGCACACGCACCGAGAACCCTTCGCTCCCGCACGTCGTTCAGGAGGTGCTCCCCGCCGGCCGCTGCCTCTGCCAGCAATCGACTACGTTCAATTGCGAGTCCTGCCTGGACTGCGCCGCGCGCCCGACCATCGTTGCCAATGCCACACACGCCTCCGAGACATGGGAGTTCGACTACCGCCGCGACGGCAGCAACTACGGGCTGGACGAGGACCAGTGCGCGGCAGCGTTCCCCGGCCTGTTCGAGGACATTGAGCGGGCCAAGGACTTCAGGAAGGCCAGAGGCCTTGTGACAGAGAAGAACCTCACGGATTTCGATCTTACCAAGGGCATGGTGCGCGCCATGGTCCACAACGGCCAGGTACGTCTGCCAAAGAACGCCGCCCCCGCCCCCTCTCCTCCTTATTCCCTCCTTCCTGTTGACACGCATGCAATAGCTCTACGTCCTGCAGACACATCTCGTCGACAACATCAACCGCCAAAAGGCAGTCGCCTCGCTCGCCGCCCTGCACCGCGCCATCTCGGCTGCCCGTGACCGCCGCGCCATCCCCAACGTTGAATTCGTCCTCAGCGTCGAAGACCTGCCCGCGCAGCCCGAAAAGCCCCTGTGGATGCTCGCGCGCCGTGCACAGGACGAGGACCTGTGGCTGGTCCCCGACTTCGGCTGGTGGAGCTGGGACATGCCTGCGCTCGGCGCCTTTGACGAGGTCGCCGACGAGGCCATGCAGCGCGAACGCCTTGAGCCGTGGGACGCGAAGAAGGAGAAGCTCGTTTGGCGCGGCAAGCTTAACTTTGCCCCCAAGCTGCGCAGGGCGCTGGTCGAGGCCGCCAAGGGCAAGTCCTGGAGCGACGTTGGCCAGGTCAAGTGGGAGGACACCGAGTTCAAGGAGCCCGGCGCACAGTTCCTGGGGCCAGTGGAACAGTGCAACTACATGTTCATTGCGCACGCCGAGGGTACGACATCCCTCAAGACTGTGGTTTGGGTACAAGGACTGACAGATGCAGGACGCTCCTACTCCGGCGCCCTCAAATATCGCCAGCTCTGCCGCTCCGTCATCGTTTCGCACAAGCTGCAGTGGATCCAGCACTATCACTACCTCCTGCTCGCCTCTGGCGCCAAGCAGAATTATGTCGAGGTCGAGCGCGACTTTTCTGATCTGTCCTCCGCCATGGACGACCTCTTGGCACATCCCGAGAAAGCAAAGCGCATCGCCGACAACAACGTGAAGACGTTCCGCGAAAGATATCTGACCGGTGCCGCCGAGGCCTGCTACTGGCGCGCCCTAGTGAATGCCTGGAGAGAAGCCAGCTTTGAGCCTTCCTTGTATGAGACGGTGGCAGATGGGCAGAAGAAGGCGAGACAACAGAAAAGAGGCGTACGATACGAAACATTCATGCAAGCCCCCTTCTTCTGTACACTGAAATAGGTACTGACAGCCGCACAGATTGTACGACTACGAATTGCAAGTAACATTTCCCAAGACCGCGCAGTAAAACTTAGATTTGGTGGTCACTTGATTAAGATGCATCGGCTTCATGCCTCCTTTTGGTCGCAACATTCTCAGCGTTTGATATACCCTGTTTCTGCATTTGGGAAGGAATCTCTGTCACTGACAGACGCATGTCTTGTAGAATCTACGTGTGAAAGATGACAAAATCAAAATTATGAAGAAAATATCACCTGCATCACCAGCCTCTCAAAGCTTACTCCTCTCCCTCAACCCCGGCTGCATGAGCTCCTCGAGCTTCTTCCTTACCCCCAGCTCCAGCCCCTCCGCCGGCGCCTTGCCACCATCCCTCATGACCCATATCTGCACGAACCCGCCCACCGCCTTGACCACCTCGTCGCCCTCCTTGAAGAACCCCACCTCGTACATGACGCTGTTCTTCCCGAGCTTGACGACACGCAGACCCAGCTCCAGCATGCCCGGGTACTGCAGTTGCCCGAAATAGTCACAGTACGTGTTGGCGACGAGCGCAGTGCGCGGGTAGGTGGTGGTGTTGTAGCCCACGCGCGTCATGAGGTATTCGTTGATGATGGAGTCAACGAGGACGCCGTAGATGGGATTGTTAAGGTGGTGAAACATGTCGTTGTCCGCCCTGATGCGTCATGGTCAAGATGCTTTCGCTTCATGGATGTGGATAATGGGTCACGTGAGGATGGCTCGCGCGCCTAGGGGAACGCTCGGGGTTCTTACCATCTTGTTCGGTAGTCCAGGCGATACGGGTAGTCCTGCCGTTTCCTCAATTTCTTCGAGGCCAGGTCGAGGCCTAATGTGGTTTCTAGCATCTTGAGAATGGCGGTCTACAACGAAGATGCTGGGGAGACGCGATGAAGGAGCTGCGACTGCCGAGGTTGGGGTGTTTGGACCCTGTTTCTTGGCGCTGTACCTACCGTACGCTCCTCCCTCAAGAAGCTGCTGTCGTGAAAAGCGTTTGATATTCCCTCATTTCTCATCTCTCACGGAGTCAACTGGGTCTCTTAATCGTAGGTAGATCGTCGCAATGTTCAATATTCCGGGAAGATCGTATTGGAGCGGGCTCGTCTGTCCGACCCGATCACGTCGCGTCCAACTCACTCGCATACACGCCCGGACTCTGCCGCTTGCACCTTTTCAGGTCTTGGTACCCAGTACACCTGATCCGGAGTAACACGGCATGCAAAGATGCTCCATGCAAGGCTGATCCCGACAAAATTGTAACACTTCGTCCACTACCAGAGCGACATCACCAGCCATCTCTTTGTCAGATGAAGCCATCATCGCACTCATAGCACCTCCTCGTGACATGCGCGCCCTCGGCGCTACTGCTGTTACGCTATCACAGACGTTGCAACAGTCGAGGCCCTGCTCGTGGTCGGGCACGATAACGGATCAGCACGGCACTCGACTTGAGACTTTGGTGCAAAAGGGTATCCTATTCATTCCAAGAGTCTGCAATGAGACCTCCTTAAGGGCCTCTACCATATCAGCTGCCCCGACCCGTCTTCTGCCACAAGGCCTTCCTCAAAGGTCAGCATCCTCCTCCCTGGCGTGCTGTTCATTGGTGCCAGTGTCGCGCCAGATATATAGAATGAGCCAGCGATCGCAATTTGAGGCCTTCGTCCATGATGGAGGGTGTTGGCTGTGCTTCAGATCGTCCGTCTGTCTCCAAGCCAGAAAGCAAATTGGCGGGTGGAGGAAGATTATGGACTGCGCTTCGAGCGCTTGATGCCGGGACATGTGGAAAGACTATGGTGGGAAGATTGGGAGTGCGCAGCATGGGATCGGATGTGTGCTTGGTGATCGCTGTCGAGGTGCCCACGGTAGCATTGTTGGTGTGATAGTATGGATCGGGAAGGCGTGAGGAGGTGGTAGCATGGGACGAGGATGGCTGCGACGTCGAAGAAAGCACGTTGGAGTTCAACAAGGCCATGGGATTGATGTGCGTGGTATCGGTTGCATTGAGGATCCCGAGAGGTGTGTCGCTAGCGAAGGGCCCCATCGATGGTAGGTTGGCAGCGGAGGCTGCACTTATTTGCGAAGGGTTCGCGTCCGCCCATTCGAAGATATTGCGGTTCAGGATGATGGGGCTACGGATGTGGTCGCCATCTGCCTCCGAGTCAAGGTCGCCGAAGTCGTCTAGCGGGCCAGTAAAAGAAGTCAGGAAGGACTCACGCAGAGCGAGAGGCATGAGATTGGAATTGGAATTGGAAGTGGCGGTGGAGGTCAGGCTGGAAAACGAAGTGTCGGGGGCCGCGTCTTTCGCTCTGGACGAGCTCGGATAGTCTTGACTAGTAATAGAAGTGTGACTATGCGCAGTGTCGTGGTTCTTTTCCTTTTCCTTCTCCTTTTCCTTCAGCATCGCTTCGGCTTTTGGTTTGAGCTTGTATCCAGCCTTGGCAAACATCTCGGGATATCGGATGCGGAAACGGTCACGCAGGTCAGTCGGCTGGCGAGTGGAGAAGCCAAGGGTCTTATCATCCCTTATCAAATGCCAGGATGATGCGTACTTTTCGAAGCCCTTCAACAGATCCTCATCATCTTGCTCGGTGAAGGCACGACGTTCGCGTCGGTTGTTTCTGGCGAATGAGCCGTGTATACCCATCTCGCGAAGTTCTGCAGGCCCTTTTCGATGGGTGTCTACGCGGTCCTTCTGAAAGTTGTGTCCACGGTTTTTCCGCAACGAGTCGATGGTTTCAAGGGTATCCTGCGAAACGGGGTCTGGGTTGCTTGACATGCTCGACGTTGTAGATGATATAGGCGTGGTCTGTGAATTTTGGTCAGGGGCACCCCCCTTGCGCTTCGGCTGCCTAGCCTTGAGGCCTTCTCCTGGGCAGCATGTTCGAAAACGATCCTTCAGATCGACTGCAGTGCGCTGGTTGAATGTGAAGTCGGGACACTGGAGAATCTTCTTCCAGCTGCCGATGCCGAACCTGCTGACGCCGAGCAACAGGTCTTTGGTTTCCTGCTCGGACCACTTGTTCCTTTTCCTCAGCTCTTTGGTCGCTATGGTTGTTGGAGACGACGCAGAGCGGCCGGCGGCGGCTCGGTTTTCCTTATCACTCGCAGAGGCCGAGGCGGCCTTCACTGGTGCTTCAGTCTGAGCGTCTTGCTGCGCAACAGCGGTGCGGTCCCCCGAAACTGCATGGAGCGGTGCTCCTTCGGACTGCTCTTTCCTCCTCTCTGGGCCACTCGTCCTCCGCAGCGGTGCACCGTCGCCGCGATCGCGGCCAAAGGCACCCGACTCGCTTGTGATGGGCGGGAACAGCCTGCTCTGCGCCTGCGGAGGTACCTGATGCAGACCCTGCAAGAGTGGCGGGATGCGCGGTCGCTTCGTGCTCTTCTTGGGCTGCTGATGCGGCTTCGGCAGCGTCAACAGCGAGTTCTCGGCGCCTGTTGGCGGCGGACCCTCTGCCGGCTCGTCGCATCTCTTGCGCTTGAGTGCCGCCTGCTGCTGGGACGGGTCCAGCAGCAGGTCACTTAGGCGGCCGCTGAAGGGTGTGACCGTGTTCAGCACGCTCGCGATCGGGGCGCTGGGCTTCTGCCGCTTCGGCGCAGCCTCCTGGCTCGGACTGTGCTGGTGGCGGCGCTGGCTCTGGTTCTTGCTCTGGTTCTTACTCTGGTTCTTGCCCTGGCTTTGGCTCTGGTTCTGGCTCCGGCTCTGACCAGGCAGAGACGTCGTCGTCGGGGCTGCGTTCGCGCGAGCACGTCCATGGTCGTTTGCTGTCGTGGGCTCGACGGGGTGCGGCTTTCGCGGGGGAGGCGGCCGTGAGAGCGCGTCGGCGGCGGGCGAGTTCCCCAGCAGCGTCGCTATTCGGGGCTCCATGCATGTGTTGTGGCTGTCGCATTCGCCTTTCCCGCCATCTGCATGTTGGCACGCTCCAGGAGCCCTTTGTTGGGCTGGGCCTGCGCATAGTTGGTGGTACCACCATGGAGATATCCCGGTCTCGGCGATAGTGGCCATGTACCTAGGTACCTACTCGCAGGTAGACTTCCTACCCAGTCAAGGCAGGCTATCAATCGCCGTGCAAGGCCATCACCAACTGCCTCTGTCAACATCCAATTCAATGGCGGCTCCTCTCCAGCGTAGGACTGCTACGTGCGTCAAGGATTCCTAATGGACGCTTCAGGCTTGGCTCAACACCATCCAACGAGGTTGGTCGTCAGTCCTTGGCCCGAAGTCACCTTTATCATACTACTCCTCGTCATAATGCATATGCCTCCATCCTCGCTCACGGTCTTATCCTTCCGGAGGTACAGCATCAGCTCGTGCCAGCGGAGGATGAACGGGTCTTCTTTGCTATGAGCGCGTGTTTGGATCAAGGTGGATTATATATCATCTCAGCGCTATTTAATTCATGCATATCGTACCAAGGAGGATGAATACATGGGCACATTTCGTTGATAACATTATGCATTACTTGGGGGGTATCTATCCGCCTCAGATCGCACAGCCGGCTGCGCAGCGGTACTAACGCCGTCCAAATGCCCAAGGCTTGGCCTACGCCTAAGCCTACGCCTACGCCTACCTTAGAGCATCAATCAAATGTTCCTTGACTTTCCTCCATGTTGTCCGCTTGCCCTCTGTCGGCATGTATCTCAGACTTTTCACTGCCCTCTGCTTTTGTATCTTCTCCTCACTGAACCAATTCCCATGGAGACCGTACGGTACCCTTGTTGGCAGGTGTATCTTGCAGATTACAGTCTGCATGTCCTGAGCATCAAGTACCCAGAGGTCGCTGGTCGCATGAGGCTTGCACTCGCCAAACTCGTCGAGCTGTGACTCGTCGAACACGTAGAATAGAAGAAAACCGTCGTCTTCACTGGTGGCTGATTGCCGAGATACGAACCGCGCTTCTTGCGCGAAGTGATGTGGCGGGAGTTTGAAGATGCGGATAGGATCCTGGGGGTTGTTGGCGGTGATGACTTCTTGCACAGAGCGAATATCCAGACATCCCGATACGCTGTCTGGAGGGGTAGCTTTCGCATGCGCGAGCAACATCTCGGTGTCCATCTTGACGATTACATCAATCTTCGTTGCTTTCCCCAGGGCAGCTCCAAAAGAAGCGTTGGAAGTGCTGCAACCATAGATGTAGCGAGCATACGACATTTCCACATTTGGAGCGACCGTAGGGAACTCGAAAGGAATGCTCGACAGCGCGTACTGGTCGGTGATCTTGTTTGATGCCGTGTTCGATACGTCAAAGCGGTAGTAATAGAGACGGCACTGTTCTTCATCGTCTTCGGAGATGAGTGGAGTTGGTCCACCATATCTTGCGAGATGATCTTCCGCTAGCAGAGCCGTGTGTTCGTTACTTGGAACCTTCTCCAAGTCCTTCACCTCGTCATCATCATCGTACTTCGCAAAGAATGACATTCGTTTGCTGTCTTGCGGTCCCTTGTGATTCGGATGCGGCGGGGGTGTGAGGTTTCCTGCGCTGAATACCAAGGATGCGGAAGTCAGACGGCAGGCCAGCATATTAACCGCAACCGTGTGACCCATACTGTCAAACTCGTCCCAAGTATTTGCTGTGTGGAAAATGCAGCAGCCACTGGTTTCGAACCAACGCACCGCCGAAGGATCTTGGCGAGGAAAAACTCCAAATCGAGCTGCCTCCTTGGATTCGTAGGCGACGACCGGCTTGTTTTGCATCACATTAAACGGAGAGAGGGTGAGTGGTAGATCCAGAATCACGGTATGATGCCTGGAAACACCAAAGTCGTGCATCATCTTACCGCCCGAGCATCCCGGCACTGGGGCGTTCAGCAACTTCTTGCATGCCGCGGGCTGCGACTGGGGTTTCGACTTCTCCTGCGGAAGGAGAGAGTAGTGGACGAATGGTGGAAGGAAGTTGCAGTGAAAGAGCATCATTTCGCCGCTCACGGGATCAACTTTTGGATGTCCAGTGGTCCACTCGCGCATCCAGCTGTTGATTCCAGTGCCACCAAAGCCAGGGCCGTCGTCTCTGCGCCCTTCTAAAGGCTCGCCTTCTGTCCGATTTCCATCATACCAGCCGACAGTCTCGAGTCCTGGAAGCTGAACGCGCATGGGAGGGCCGCTTTCGCATGTCGCCAGCGCCCGTCCGTCGTGATACAATATGCTTGTATTGGCGACACTGATCCTCTTGATGGCTTGCGCAGAGCCAGGAAGATGCGACAAAAACACCAAGATGACGCTTCGAAAGATGGTCCATACTATTTTGACCAGTCGTGCTACTGGGTTCACCAAGGTGGTGATGCTTGGCATGACAGGCGTTCTCAACGTCCCACTTTCCATAGTCGATAGGCACAGATCGGTCAGGATGAATTGGTTGACAAACCGTGGCGCAGGTAGCTCCGTACCGGCTGCAGCGCGATCAAACCAAACGCCCGTAAGCATGCCATCGCCGTCGAACCAGTGGGCGTCTCGACCCAGGTCGGAATTGGCGATGGGATTGCCGCCATTCCGCACATACATGCCCCCTTGGAGCTCATCTGGCACAGTGCCCGAATACTCGACAGGCCGCGGCGCTGAGGTTGTGGTTACCGGCGCAAAGTTGCCAGCCAGATAGCTGTGGAGCCGTCAGTGAAGTGAAGCGTCAGCTGATGACATCGTCCACGTACGGATGATGTGCACATTGCTTTTTCTGGTGTCCTCTGGCGGACATGGTGAAGCCACGAGACCTGGCCACATTGAACAGCAGTAGTGAAGGTAGCAACGACGGATGTTGCCTGGCGGATGTCGTTCGAGCACCGAGGTGGAGCAGCACCCGGGACTCAAATCTCATGCTCGAACCTGTTGCGGGCGGCGCACATGCGAAAGCGGGTGCATGTTTGTCGGCGTCGTCATCGGAGCGTTGCAGTACGGCAATCTAGTCTACCCAGAGTAACAGAAACACGAAAGGAAGCTCGTCAGGGCCGCCATCACGTTATGTGCTTGCATCTGGGAGCGATCAGCGTCATTTATCCATGACGACATGTTTGAGCCGCCCCAAACCGCTCCGGGTCAAACGGCGCGTCTCCGCTAGCAGCGCGTCATTCCCACCCCATCCGCTCCCCCAGCCCTCGCAACAATAATGGCGTCTCTCATTCATCCGCTGCCGAACGGCTGCCCTCCAGCACTGTGCCCTGCGTTCGGTACCCTTCAATTGATGTGTCCGGCTGGAGGCCCATGTGAAAGAGCGCTCACTGTCCGACCATGGGGTTCGAATATGCCCTTGTGTACGTGACGCTTCACAGTGGAGGATTCGAGTTACCATCCACTGACCCCAGCTGTGTAGCCATGTCAAGTACACGGTCCCACCTGCCGTACTCCTTACACTGTTCTACCGCCCTTTGTTCACGCGATTGGACGTCTACAAGATCGTCTTTCTGGTAACCGTACGTACCTACCTGTGCGCATCGCGATTTCCTCTCACATCCATAGATTGCCGTCGTCTCCACCATACCCTGGGATTCGTATCTCATCCGAACCGGCATCTGGAGCTATCCTAGCCATGTCATCGTTGGACCGAAACTGTTCGAGATTCCCTTGGAGGAAGTCTTCTTCTTCTTTATCCAGACATACAACACCTCATTGCTGTATATCATCTTGAGCAGACCAACTTTCCAACCCGCCTACCTTCGAGTGGAGCGACAGCACTCGCACCCCCTTGGGCCTTGCAATCAGCAATGGCGCTGGTATAAACGTCTTGGTCAGCTCGTGCTGGCTGTTACCATCGGCTGGGGTTTGCACCAGGTTGTCGACAAAGGTGCTGGCACCTACACTGGCCTAATCCTCATTTGGGCGCTTCCGTTCCTCTTGCTTCTATGGTAATGAAACGCCGCATAACTTGTTGAGCGACGCTCACGATTGCACAGGAGCCTCGCATATCAATTCATCTTAGGATTACCACTACCCAACACCCTCTTGCCCATCGCGCTTCCTACACTATATCTTTGGATTATCGACACCTTGGCCTTGAAACGAGGCACATGGGTCATCAGCTCCGGCACGAAATTTGGTTTCCATCTCTGGGATGGGCTCGAGATCGAGGAAGCCGTGTTCTTCCTGTTAACCAACACCCTCATCGTCTTCGGACAGCTTGCGTTCGACAATGCTCTGACCATCTTGTACACGTTTCCAAAACTCTTTCCAAGCCCGGCAGTGCTCCCTGCACCAATCGCTCTCGTTAAAGCACTGTGTACACCTGCCTCCAGATACGATGAAGCGCGTTTGATTGGCCTGCAGGAGGCCGTCACTCGCTTAAAACGAAAGAGCCGAAGCTTCTATTTTGCTTCATCGACGTTCCAGGGACAGCTGCGGTCGGATCTGATGCTGTTGTACTCGTTCTGTCGCGTTGCTGACGACCTGGTCGATAATGCATCTTCGGCTGAAGATGCAAAGAAGTGGATCGCGAGGTTACAACGCTTTCTAGACATGGCTTATGGAAGCGTTGAGAAGGCTGATACGTCGGTCGAGCAATACGTTATGGACAGCTTTCCACAAGACACTCGATCCGCCTTGCTCCAATTACCATGCTCAAGCCTATCACGGCAACCTTTGCACGACCTTTTGCGCGGCTTTGAAATGGATCTTGCATTCAACAGCGTACCTCCAATACAGACTGAAGCCGACCTAGAAGTGTACGCGGAAAGGGTTGCTGGCACAGTTGCACAGATGTGTAATGAGCTCATCTTTCACATCTATTGTACGTCACTGTCATTGGAAGACCAACGTCGGATCATTCTCTCTGGCAACCGCATGGGGATAGCACTTCAGTACGTGAACATTGCTCGCGACATCTCCGTGGACGCCAAGATCGGACGTGTTTATCTCCCTAAGACATGGCTAAAGAAAGCTGGAAAGACATACCGTTCTGTGCTACTAGACCCGGAGGGTGTGGGAGTCGAGGAGCTGCGCACGAAGCTCCTCGACAAGGCATTTGCGCTGTATGAGAACGCTCGAGAGGCTATCGAAGAGCTACCTGCCGAGGCTCGCGGACCTATCAGGGTTGCTGTAGAAAGCTACATGGAGATTGGTAGAGTCTTGCGAAGGAATGGATATGCTGTCAAAGCGGGAAAGGCTACTGTGCCAAGATGGAGGCGCATAAGAGTGGCTTGGAAGACCCTCAACCAGTGAAGATATATAGATGATACCACAATGTATGTTATTAGACTGCGGGGTCAGTGCTGCACAAGCATGCTGACTCAACGTCTTACCGAGACATGGACAATCATCTCAAATTTCCCTCGAGCAGATCGTGCGCAAGTGAATGCATCACATGGTAATGCGGACAACTGCGGCCTGCATATGCAAATCCCGGAGCCGTGTACTCGCAGGTCAGTTGGACCAATGATATACGAATGATTGTTTCTTTATTCAAAGTGATGTAAAACCAAGCTCAGACGATCGACGTCAGTTCGAAGTAAGCTTTGGGCGTATTGGGGTCGCTAGGCTACTTTTCGCCAGTGCAGCCTCCGTACCCAGGTGTGAAAGAGTGTTGATATCATCGGCGTCAGGATTTGCAGCCTGCATCTCCGCAAGTCCCATGCTGAGGGCGAGCAGGGCGACAAGGCTCGTACCCCCACGTCAAGATTGCCCCGAAACCTGAACATCGAATTCGCCATTGTGAGCTGTTGATGACAGTCGTGCCGTTTCAACTAGGTAAGCGCCGTCTTCCCGATATTGTGGTGATGGTGCTCCCTAGGTACCCTGGTGCATCCGGTGATGAAGATCGGGAAATTCAACGTGATCTTGCAACGGACGCTGGTAAGGATGAGGTAAGTTTTCTGCAAGAGCGTTTCGCTTTCGTCATACCTCTGGATGTCAGACCACATGGCTTATATCATGCCTTGCAGCACCTCGTAGCATCGCTTGGCTAACCTTCATCGCAACACGCAGCTGTTTTCATATCCCTACTCTTCAACGATCAAATCAAAGCTTCGGGGTCACCAGGATGGGTCCTTTGGGAGAACAAATTGCTCAACTTGAGCGCCGCAACAATGCGCTCCGTCTGAATGGTGAGCCTTCTACCTTTCTGTTAAGCATTCATTGAAGCTTGCAGCTTACATCTCCAGGAAACACTGTGAACGGCCGTACGGCAGACATCGGAATTACCACACGAGGCTCAGACTGGTACTTCGCAGTATGTGCCGTTATGACTGTCGCTGCTTTCACCTTCATGGGTCTCGCGATGCGCAAACCGCGTCACACCCGCATCTTCCACTACATCACGTCCGCCGTCGTATTCACTGCCGCCATCGCCTACTTCTGCATGGGCTCCAATCTCGGCTTCACGCCCATCCAGGTTGAGTTCTTCCGCTCCAACCCCAGAGTTCGCGGCACGTTCCGCGAAATATTCTACGTGCGATACGTCGACTGGTTTATCACGACGCCTCTGCTTTTGTTGGATCTGATGTTGACCGCGGCCATGCCCTGGCCGACCATCTTCTTCGTCATCTTCGCCGACTGGGTCATGATCGTCTCGGGACTCACCGGCGCGCTTGTGACCTCGCGGTACAAATGGGGTTTCTTCACCTTCGGCAACGTCGCTCTCTTTTACATCCTGTACCATCTGGGATGGGAATCACGCCGTAATGCAAACCGTTTCGGAAACGACGTGAGAAAGGCATTCCTCTACTGCGGCTCGCTCACCTCACTTGTCTGGCTCGTGTACCCCATCGCTTGGGGTGTCTGTGAAGGCGGCAACGTCATCGCGCCCGACTCGGAAGCCATCTTCTACGGCATCCTTGACCTGCTGGCCAAACCCGTCTTCGGCGCTCTTCTCATCTGGGGCCACCGGAACATCCAGCCTTCGCAGTTGGGACTCAGCATTGCCGATTACGACAACGATGTCGCTGTCCATGAGAAGCGCCCCGCAAACGATTACGGCGTTCCCGTTGCAGGAAGTAGCACTGGTGTCACCAACGGCGCGACGTCTGCGACCACTAGCGGAGCGAATCCTGTTGCTGCCCCGGCTTCGGATGGCCTCGGTGGCAACGTTCCCACCCACAACCCCACGGTCTAAACCACGTTTATTTTTTTTTCACTGCTACCTCGAGTCGGATAACGGTGATGAAACATCAGGAAGCCTAGTGTATTGACTGGTCACGCTTAACATACTCGGTTTTGAAATAGTTGTATTGTTTAATGATAGGGTGGTGCTGGGGAGAAGAACTACGAACTCTTAATAATGGAAGGAATTGCGTAAATCTATTCTTACAATCCCGCGCTCAACGTTCAAATCGGTATAATGTATTTTTGTTTGCTATGTAGAAAGCGAACGTTCGTTTGATACCCCACTCGTTCCTTCGTAATAGAATGAAAAATATCTTATCCTACACATCCACCATCTTTCATCGCTCATCCTTCACTGCCCTGGACTGGGACCCAGACACCTTTGGTAGCCCAGCCTCATGGCACCAGCTTGTTGGGCAGAGTTGTGCCATCCGATGAGTTTTTTTTTTATATTGTCGCTCCACGGTGCAGCTTCAAAGCCCTGTTGTCACCCTCAGACACACGCACTCGGAGATATTCATGTATGATTAGCGGAATGGTTAGTTGACAAGTCCATGAGTTGACTACCAACGTTGTAGATGCGTTCTCGTGACAATGTGACAATGTGACAAAGGTCCAAAATAGATAGCGCGCAACGCGCACTCTGTCAACATGCCATTTCATGTCCGTCAAAGTCAAGACCGCAACGACGACGTCTGCGCAGAGGAGTCGGGATGATCCCGCGGGAGAATTGAGAGTGCCCTTACGTTGTGTCATGTTCATGTAGAGCGGGGGGCGTTTGAAACACTCGTGAAAGCGAGGAAAGGAGATTTCTACTTTTCGTAAGAGTGGATTTTGGTTAGGTAGGGGCATAGCGGAGTAACAGACTCGCCAATCCGTGGGGTACGTTAACTTAAATGCGCATGGACTTCCCGGGATGAATTTCTATAGGCTGAGTTAAATGCGATCTCTGACAGGAAGGTCACATCACATACTTGGCCTTGAAAACACGATCTGTGCTGTTGCAACCAAAATGGGATATATTGCAGGTAAAACACACGCTAGCAACCCATGCATAGCATCTAGCACATGCAACACCTTACCAGAGAACCTGCCAAGTGACATCGGAAAAGCCAACCATCTGCGAGAAAGCCTCGTCCCGCCTGCCGACCTTTTCGAGCAGATGAAGCTCACCAGACCTGCTGCCTACCCGCAAGTCCTTCCCAGAATCCTCTTGCAGCTTGCCGGGTATGTTCTTCGTGACGATGCGATCTACCTTCTCGATCTTCTCGAGCTGGTCGAACGGCAGGTTCCAGAGCACGTTGTGTCCAAAGTTAGAGACGAACCTGAAGCCGCCGCGGCTGATGATGAGACGACCGGACGTCTTGCCCTGGGTCGCGCTGTAGCTGTTGTAGTCGTGCTCCATGTCGAAGGTGGGAGAATCCAGTGCCAGGGCGGATGCCACGGGGATGGATTTCTCGGCTAGTCGAGTGCCTTCGGCTTGAACGTATTTGACGGCCCATTCCGCTGTGGTTTCGTTAGTGGAAGGAGCTTGGGGCAGGAGAGCACCGGGTGGGATACTCACCGTGGGTGGGCATGTTCCAAAGGAATCGCTTGGCGGGTGATACCAACAGTCTGTATTCTGGGAATTTCACGGCGATGGGGTAGAGGCCGAAGAATGATACGCCCATGCTGAATGTGATGGCTTTGACGAGCAGCCACATGGGCGTCAAAGCGGTAGCTAGCGTAACGACACCGAGAACGATCATCGCATACCATGTCCGGTGGGGATCCCGCCATTCATAAAAGCTTTTTTTGCGTCAGTCGAAATACATCAAAATGGGCTGTGCACACGTACCTGCGCAGACTCTCAAAGAAATTAGCCAGATCCGCCAGCTGCACCATGAACCACGGCCCCAAGTCCTCAACAAGTTTGTCGGACCAGTTCTTATCTCCCTCCTTGACGATCAATTCAGTCAAAGACAGAGCAGTACGGCGTTGGTCCTCGCGATGCTTGATCTCGTCGCGCAAGTCTTCCAAAGTGTTGCCGTGAGTGCGCCGTTGGAAGACGAGAAATATGCCTGCTGCGAGCTGCTCTGTTAGTGATCACTAAAAATCACAGATCCAGATGGATAACCTACAAATCCTGGAAGAATCATATCGAAGTACCAAAGCGTTACGTATATTAGTAGATACGTCAGTGTCTCTGCGGGTTGCTCCCATCGATATATTTTACGCGATGTCATGACCAACTCCTGGATTGGAGATGAAGCCATCAATAGACGCTCGATGTTTGGCATCACGGTCTCTTTTGAAGGCGCTGGTGGGTCGGAGCCAAATCCGATATACTGCCCTCCATATTGATGTGCATAATATACAAGCAGCTGCGATGCGTTAGGTAGGGTCGGTGGGAGCTGTTCAGGCTTTCGATTGAACGTGGTTAACTTACATGCTGCACATATGCTCTCCAATCAGTGAGCATGCCTGCTTGTGGATCGAGCTTCTGGAAGTCAGATCTAGGTCTTAGTTGTATTTCACCCCGCGGCAAACGCCTAATCTTGGTGATGTGACGATCAAGCGCCCACCGCGCATAAGTAGCCTGCCGCTCTTTCATGAGCATAGAAAGGTCTTTGATGGCGAGAAGTCGCTGGGTATCGTTTCGTGCGTCTTCGACGGCTTCGGAGGCACGTATCATGTCCACTTCGTCGCCGTGGGGGACTTCCTTCGCTGTGATCTGACCTGCTACTTGTTGGTTGCCTTTGTCTGAGATCTTAGCCTTGACGGTGTCAATAGGATTGTGAAAGAAGTCTTTCATGGTCGGTTCGTCTGGTTCCGGCGCATCAGTCATATACCGTGATCCTGAACCTTCTGCGGCAGCACCCACAAGCGCTGTTGTCGTGTATTCGAAATCATCCGACGACCTCCCGATATGAAGTGTCTTCCTAATTCTCAAGCCTGCCCTGTGTTTTTTCGCCTTCAACGAATCGACGACATTGTGGGATGGCGCGGGCGAAGTTTCAGCACTGTGCAGGTGACGCTCTTCCTCTGGACCTTGCGCCTCGTGTGTCTCAGGAAGTTGTATCTGTGCAGTTTTGGTAATCTTGGCTCGGTCGAGTCCCACTTGGAGTTCATCAACGAGGACGAACTCTTGTTGTGCTTGCATGACGTCTCTGCCGTGGGTCGTATCACGCACGGTGGACATGTTCGGGGTGGCGCAACGACAGTTAGATATTGATGGGGAGCGTTTGTCAAGGTGTGATGTCGCAGGAACGTCGCAATATCGATATGCCTACTTGCTTTGAACATTTACAGCTGGTGCGGCGGCTGCAACCGTCTGCCGCGGTAGGTAGAATACGACAACGTCATCAATCGCCACGTTACGCGGATGGGCGCGCACGTAAACATGACCAAGGGTGTCACAGAATTCAAACGTAACCTTTAGCACCTATAGAAAGGCGTATCACTTAGTAGGCACGTGTTAGCCTGATGTTTCGTGTCTACCTGGCGAACGCAATGCTAGACGGCGTGTTTATGTGAGCTCGATTTCATAACACAGGAGCCCGGATGCAGACATACTGCAGGGGCCCACGAGAGAGTGCTGAAGGCTATTGCTTGACCACTGAAAGATTTAGTTCCGATGATGCGTTCCAGGCGCAGAGCAGGTTGTCTAGAATGGAATGCATTGGGGGCTGATGACGATCATGGTGGTAATCGTTCGACCCGCACAAGCGGGTGACCACGTGTGCATTGCTGAAAGTAGGTAATAATAAACCTGGAACCGTGAATGTTTTCATTGGGAGAGAATGGTAGCTTATTATATTTAGAACAAACAGGTGTAGACTGATTCCTCTACATATAGGCCAGTCTGTAGCACAAAGTGCTTCCACAGATGGGTGGCCGGCAGCAGAAATGGGAATCTATGAAGCTCACTACTGTAGCTATGTACTATGAGCCTCCACGCTGACTTATAACAATAAAAACTTACAAATGTACTGTAGTTTAGTTTAGCACAGGACAACGTGCGTGAATCTTCCTTTCTTTTTGTATTAGCCACCGTGGCAGAGCGCGCGTAGTCACGCAATCCCGCTTTTTTGTACGATGCTGCCGAGGCAAGCTCGAAGCACAGCCCTTCAGATCGATGCCAGCGAGCGCGGCATCGTGCGACTGTCGACGACTGTTCTGCGCAAAACCCCCAGCGGCGAGCAGCTGCATTTCTGACTCGGTAATACCTAGGTAACATCTCCACCGGATTCTCCACTTTCCCCACGACCTTCCAGGGCCCGCGAGCCGAGGCACACCCTCGCGTTAGAGCTAGGTATTGCGGGGATGCCATCACCGAACCGGCTCCTCTCGTACACCTACTCTGCTTTCCGCCATACTGCATCACCGATTCGATACAACCGCAGCAGGCCCGTCAAGACCTTGCCTCGACTGAATTCTCGACCAGCAATTACCATGGCGTCCCAGTACAACGACATCAAGTTCGAAATCAAGGACAGAATAGGTGTAATCAAGGTACAATTAAATGAGACTATTGCCCTGGCGCGAGTGAATGGTAACGCCACATGACGTGCAGTTCAACCGCCCCAAAGCCCTCAACTCCTTTGGCGGGACTCTTATTCCCGAAGTCATCGCTGCTCTTCGGGAGCTCAACGAGCATCCGGATACCGTCTTCACCGTTCTGACTGGCGAGGGTCGCTTTTTCTCCGCCGGTGCAGATGTTCGAGGGGGATCCTTGTCACAGCAGGTAAGGCATGTTTCCATCACATCACAGCTGATGTTCCATCTCGGCATCACCAGGTAGCGGCTAAGCGCATCTGTAGCCAAAGGATTTCAAGAACGCAGGCGAGAAGAAGCTGGCATTTCTGCAGAACTTCACCTACGGTGTGTATACCCAGGATCCACTGAGTAGTCTGCTCTTATACTGAAATGCGACCTTTGTACAGCGCTTGAGCTCCTCAGAAGCATGATCGATCATCGTAAAGTGCTCATTCTGGCGCTCAATGGCCCCGGCGTAGGGGGTGGTGCTGCTTGGTTTCCAGGCATTGCCGACATCGTGCTGGCGTCTTCCTCGGCATGGCTTCAATGCCCCTTCAGTGCGCTCGCCCTGGTGCCTGAGAACGGATCTGCCCTCTCTTTCGCGCAGCACATCGGTATTCATCGCGCAAATGACTTCCTCATGTTTGGCCGTAAGCTATCCGCACAAGAACTCCTCGACGCGGGCATGTACAACTACGTGTGGGACAAAACCGGCGACGAGTTCCACGCCGAGGTCATGCAATTCCTAGAGGGTCAACTGGAAGTCAACGACGGGAAGAGCATGATGGAGACGAAGAGGCTGCAGAACGTAGGTGTGAGGGACCAACGGATGATTGCAGTTGTAAATGCAGTCGATGCGTTGGCAGAGCGATTCGTTGAGGATGCACCGCTGCATAGGTTCGCGGAGAAGAAGAAGTCGATGGAGGAGAAGAGTAAAAGGCGGTCGAAGATGTAGCTCCATGACGACGAATTCTCCCACATCTCTATGTCGTGCTCACCGCTGCCCCAACGCCTACTGCTGCTCTTCAACTCCATCTAGTAGAACTTGGCTCCACCTAGTGACTCAACCTTCACCTTCGCCTCTTCTGGGGAGTTGTGCGCATCGCGGGCATTCTGAGCAGCCTCGTCTTGTGCCTCAGCCTCTGCAGCCTCCTTGAGCTTCCTCTTTTCCATGGTACTCTGGAAGAGCAGCTCCTCATCCTCGATATCTTTCAGCACTGCGCAGATATCAGCATCTCGGTTTGGATGTAGAATGTGAGCACCGTGGTACTTACATCCAGCCCACTCCTTCTCCCGCCCTTCTACCCCGGTCCCTAGTATACCTTCCACATCCACTTCTTCGCCCCGCTGCACACGCTCGACCACCTCTCTCAGTATGCCCATCTTAGCCTCGGCCCTCCTCGTCACCAACGCCCTCTCCTGCTTCAGCCACAGGATTTGGATGGCTTGGCTGCCGACCAGCAATGCCAGCACGATGTACGGCGTGGCAGGGTTCCACTGACGCCCCGGGACATCTGAGGTGGAAGAGAGCGATTCGGCGGGTCGCAATGGGCGTGGTATCATGGACTTCCAGAAGTTGGGCCGCAGGATGGTCGGCATGCTTAGGTGTCGCGCATACGAGTGTTGCGGAGAGAGCAGGGCGAACGTGCGCGATTGGGGGCGGGTGGCCGGGCTGAGGAGAGTGCGCGCAGTATGAGGCTGGCGCAGGAGCTGGCGGAGAAGGATGTGCGTGTCCATGATTGCGCAAGCTGTTGTTCGAACACGGGATGGGGATGCGACGCGACTTCGAAGCTCAAGAAACTTTGGAGATCGAACTAGATGACAGGGGGCTGCCGTCCAATCAAAGTGCCCCATCCTCGGCGTAGAATCCTCGGGCTTTCACCACGAACATACCGAAAACCGGCACGGGAATATTGCTGTCAACTGTCATACGACAGATTGGTTAGAAGTCTCGTGGTAGAAGGACGCGATCGATCCGCTTCAATGCATTCGTACTTGGTTGGTGCAACCCAGGATGTCACTGCTTGAACACAGTCTCTGGCTATGATTATGACCATCACAGTGAAAAGCCTTTTGAAGAATCGTCTCATGCTCCTTGTGCTATCGAACCCTTCGTCTTCGAAGGATCCACGCCACACTGAGTCCCGTCGCAACCGATGTCTCCAGCGAATGCCCCCCAGAGAGTTGTGAACATTGCCCGCATCGTGTTCAGCCAAGCGTACATGTCTAGCCCACGAGATCATATTAGATAATCTCGCGGGACATTGGTCGAGGGTGTGATATAAATTAAATTCAAAGGTGGCTTAATCACTCTCCTACTTCACCCGTCGCCTCCGCCGCTACCCTCGCATCTAAGGTCTCTGATCCTGCAGTTTCAAGCTGGTTGTCTGTAGATGTCGGTTGTTCCGAGGTTGGCGAAGCTACGACACCGGCTGGCGGGACGAACGTGTCACCATCCTCAGTGTCGAGTTGCATGAGAAATGTTTCCCAAATTTCAATGAGCTAGAGACACGTTAGCACAAGAAAGCGTGACATATGTTGCACCCTTCGCTTACCTCTTTTTGCGCTTCCACAGCGCTTTCCAGATAAGTCTCAACTCCAGACTTGAAGTCTTCAACTTTTTCCCGTTCGAATCGTTCCAGTTCACTTCTCATCAAGCGTCCCATGTCCTCGAACAATAATCTCGCCTGATGCACGCGTCGCTCCGCATCCGCAACATCGGCGCTGAGTTGATTCAGACGATCCTGTTGCGAGCGTCCTTGCCTCAGCAATTTATCTTGCGTTGTCTTACGCTTGTGAAGCTCGGCTTCGGCAGCGTGCCACGTGTGGTAGGATTTTTGCCTTTGCAGGAACGCTTGCTTTACTGATCCTATCAAGCGGATGTATTCGTCAATGACAATGCCCATTGTAAGCACATCCTGCTGAGCTTGGCGCTCGTAAAGCTCCCGTATCCGGATCTGAATGTCCGACAAGCTGTCGAGGGGACCGGACAAGGACGGAGATAGTTCGACGGTGGATAACGAGTGCAGCGAGGCCGAGAAATCTCCGCATGCTTCGGCCAACCCTTTCCGTTGTGTCACCACCGTGTCGGTCGCTTTGAGCAGAGCCTTCAATTGGTTCTCAAGCGCATCGAGATAGATCTTGCGTTCATGGAACCACTTCGCTTGTCAGTATGCGCGAACGTGGAAACTGGTTGGTGTGCACTTACGTCGTCATGCTCGATGAACTTGCCGCTGCTACCCCCTAGCATCGAGCCGAACATGCCTTTGCTCTCGCCCAGGCCGGGGTCTTTGCGCTCCTTGTTCTTGATGTCGACATTGAAAGCATCGCTCTCGAGGAAGATTTTTAGATCGCCATCGTGCTGCAGAACGGAGTGTGCGGCAGTCTTGTTCAACATGCGCTCCAGAGCTGCACGTCTCGACTCGACAAAATTAGTATCGAATCGACCGACGGCCTGCTTCTCCGGGGGTGGAGGAACAATAATGCCGGGATTGTTGCTGTGTAGCTGGTTGTACAGCCATAGAAAGTCACGGTAGCGGCGGGAGACGGTGAATTCTGAGTTGCGGTACCCCTTGGAGGTGGTCTAGTGGTCGATCAGCACATTTGCGACCCAAGCTAGGTAGCAGGGCGTGCTCACCTTGGTCATGACAGAGTACTCGGTATGCGAGCTCGTCAGATCGCCGACCTTGTGCGGGTCTCCTACATAGATGCTGAAGGTAGGCTTCGCTGCCTGCTCGATGCTGACGCTCGGTTGGGTGTGGCGGGCGGGGGCGGCTGCCGTGGGCGCCTGGACGGGCGGCGGTACTCGTGGGCCTCGCGAAACCGGCCTGTCGTCATCATCGTCGTCCAGATTGACCGAGTCGAGTGTGTTCTGCAGCGACGGGATCGATGCGGAGGGCGTTGGAGCAGCGGCGGCGGCGGCGGCGGCGGCGGCAGCAGCAGCAGTACTTCGTCCCGGTTGCTCTTTCTGCGGCGGCGCGGGCGGCGCTGACGGGGCTTCTGGCCCGGGGGTGGAGTCGCCCAAAGGCGCACCGAGGGGCCCCAGGGGATCCTCTACAGCCTCGAGTTTCGTCGCCTGCGCGCCGTACTGTTTCCTTCGCGGTCCTCGTGCGGCGGGTGCGCGGGGTGCGGCCGAGGCATTGGACGCAGACGCCGTGGCAGGCTGCGCATCGGATTGCGGTGCTTGTCTCCGTCAGCTATGCTCTACCTGCACGGTCGTTTTGCCGTGGTGCTCCTCGTACCAGACTCGTTCTCCTGGGCTATCTTGGCCACCTGAGGCGGCGGAGATCGCGAAGGCACATCTGCGCGCATCAAGTCAGCACTGAGGGCAACCAATGTCTATGGTGGGCACACGCGACGTACCACCCCACGGCGAACTCCCTTCGTCGCCGAGATCCATTGTGTTGAGCAGAGTGCGTATAGGAAGCTGTCTATAGGGCAGGCAAGCAGGCAGGCAAGCTGGCCAGCTGCATGCGTCAACGGCCAATCCCCCAGCAAGGCGCGTGGTGGTACGTGCCTTCCGCTCCGAATGTCTTGGCGGTCGTCCGTCACTGCCTCCTCCCTCCTCCCTCAACCGAGCGGCCTCAACCAGCTTGGGACGGTAGGTCTACTCAGTATCTGATCCATTTTCAACAACATTGCGTCGACACACAAGCCTCGGTCTATCTGCAACATGGTCTTTCCCCCCATCGCATCTTCGTACGCCAATGACCAGTTATGCTTCGACGCACGAGGCGTTGGTGTTGGCTTGTCGAGTGCATCATGAGCACCATATTGTCCACACGGTGCCACCATACAATGCCTAGAGGCCTTGCTGCCCACCCCTTCAACACCTACACCCGCTCACGAGCCTCCTTCACGCATTGCAGCAATAACACCGAACATTTACATTTCCGGGCGGCGACTCGATTTGTCCGTATGTACACCTATCGTCACTACATCAACATCTTTGCCCTCAATTACCCGTCGAGTAGCCCTGGCCCCTTGCAAGACCGAAGCATTCCGCCATGCTGAAAAATATATCAATGCTATTATACACGCCAGAAAACTTGTCCTGGCACGGTCCCATCGCAAACACGGGCACGTCAGTGAGCGAGTGCACACCCTGGTCATTGCTCACAGGCAGGCTCCCGTTGATCTCGATTCCATTCTCGGCATCCTCGCGGTTGGTATAGAAGTCGTCAGAGTCCGTTTCGAGTTCCGCAGCCGGCTCACGCGGACCGTCCTTGTGCACCGTGTAGTTCTCACGGTGGTCAGGATTGGCAGTCAGTCCAGAAAAGAGAGTGTATCGGGGGTCCCAGTTGCGAGGGAAGTTGGAATCAACGTAGGTAAGATTGCCTGTGCTCTGATACTGCGACAGACCGCTGTTCTGATACGTGCCGATCGCATTGCGCTTCTTGCGCTGATCGTCCTGAGCGGCAAGATACTTGGTGTCCACGGAACCCATAACGTCAAAACCGTGTCCGTGGTCAGCCGTCACGAGGATAAGCGTCTCCTCGAGGCACCCCGTTTCGTTGAGCTTGTTGACGGTGGCCTTGATGGTGTCGTCAAGCTCGAGAAGCTCACCAAGAGCGCGATCATAGTCGAGGACGTGCATCATCTTGTCGATTGAAGCGGCTTCCGACATTAGGAAGAAACCCTTGTCACCAGACCGCTCGGAGAGAATATCGATCGCCTTGAGCGTCATGTCCTTGAGGCCGGGCTGGTCAAGAGCAGCCGTCTTGTCACCCGTGGGAGATAGCGACTGGTTGAGGTTCTCACGGTAGACGTTGCGATCGAGCCATTTCGCCATGTTGGAGTATGTGAAGACCCCGAGAGCCTTCTCGTTGCTGGAAGCAGACAAGAGGGCAGTGCGGTTCTGGAGAACCTGGTAGCCCTTCTTCGCAAACTCGTCGTAGTACGTCTTGTTCTGGTAAGTGATGCCACCAAGTTCGGGCGAGTAGAATTGCTCAGCACCTCCACCAAAAAGAACGTCAGGACCATCCCACTCTATCCAGGTGTAGTTGGTGATGCCATTGAGGAAAGAATCCACAACAGCACCGTACTCGCTACGCGCACGCGTGTGAGCAGTAAGACCAGCCGGTGTTGCATCGGCAAGGAAGGCAGTGGAGACGATGCCAACATGTCCGCCAGTAAGACGGTGGAAGATCTCAGCAATCGTCTCGACCTTGGGGTCATCGAAAGGGTCTTTGCTCGAATCCGCGTATACTCCCAGGGCATTTACGGACGACTTGTGGCCAGTGTAAAGAGCAGATGCGGAGTTGGCCGAATCAGTAATGAAAGAGTCGATCGAGTGTGTCATCTGATGGCCGAGGACGGGAAATTTGTCCATCTGCATCCTGGTCTGGTACTTGCCGTTGATGGTCTTGTGACCAATCAAACGGGCAGCCGTGATCATGTTGGTGGTCATCCCATCGCCGATGAAAAGGATGATGTTCTTGGCTTTGCGCTCCTCTGCAAGATCGCGTACGAGCCATGTTGCCTTGGTGCTGCTGCCGTTGTTGTAGTTGAGGGTCGCAGTGTACTCGCCGGGCTCGTATAGTGCGAGACGACGATAGGCCTTGGATCTAACATCGACGAGTGAAGGAGTCTTTGCATCGCGAGCGAAGAAGTCTAGTCCAGGTCAACTTGCTTTTCTGACGGCACTCTAGGCATTATCCTCTTACCCTCAAAGTAACTGAAGGTCCAGTTCTCAAGCTTCGCATCCTCAATGCCAAAGAACTCGGTCACCGGCTTTGCCTCACCGTCACCCTTGGCAATGGTAAAGGTGAAGGCCTCATCCGGGGGAAGACCGATCGCCTCGGAACCGTTCTGAGGAGCATGGACCTCCAGACGGATGTCGAAGTACTGCCCGGCCAAGAAATCGGCTCTGGAATCAAGCAATTAACTGAAGCTCCGAACGAGAATCTGCAAGATGAATTGCTTACTGGTCAGGTGGGAAGACGCAACCTGAGCTCTGTTAGCTAGCAGCACTACCAGTGAAATCGGGGAAAACATACCAAGAGTTGGGCAAGTGCCCAATCTTTGGAAGGACTGTGCGGAGACAGCGCTCACGAATGCAGCTGCCGCGACACCAGCAATTTTGGGAAAGACAACCATTTCTCGTAACTTGACCGTTGCGGAGAAGTTGAAGATCAAAGTGAGGGTCGTGACGCATCGTGAGCTGCTGGGACGCTGCATATGCAGCTTTTATATTATAAGCTTGCCAGGGCCCTGGAGCAGTCGTTCGAAGTCCAACCGAGGAGTTAGCCGGGCCCTGGACTTTTATTTGCCAGAAGCACGCATCTCCATGTCGGCCGGCGCCGCATATGCGGGATCATGGGTCCTTTGACGCGACTGGGCATCCTCGTGGCACGTTCTCTTGCTTTCACTGCTCCATCGCTGGTCGCGCAAGGAACCGGGTACGCGAGCTTTGCCCGCTATGGCGGTGCCTGGCATCCCGTTCACGAATGCAGGCGATCGAGCTGCCTCTTCCAGCCGGCTTTTGCGAAGCTGCGTGTATTCGAAGGTACGTCGCAGCATCAAAACGTGGTGCGCGGGATGGTTGTGATTCGCAGAGGTCAACCTTGCATCGCTCCCCATCATCTTGGCCCGCTTGGCAGACTTGGGGGAAATCAACCAGCCTTCAGCGAGGCCATCGCTTGTTGTACCTGCAGTGAAGATTGGTGTCGCTGTCGAAGTGTGGACGCACAACTGTGCCCTGCGCGACATGGTGCGAGCAAGGCGCGCTCAACGCCAGTAGCGTCTTCTCCAGCGTCGCAAGGCATCCTCGGCGAGAGCTTTTCAGACATGTTTTATATGCTTCGGCTTTATGTTTCAAAGTGAATCGTTTTAGCGTTCTCTTGATGAGCAGGTCGTGTGCTCTCGAACACTTGAGTACTTCGACGAGTGTCTCCGGGGCTCTGGTAGGTATCGCCTCAGCGTACCCAACGCCCTGGTTTCCCCCTGCAGCATAGAGAACGCTTGCGGTCGACTTGCAGTACCGACCATTAACCCCTTCTTCATTGACGCACAGGATATAATCGCAGAATGGTAAACGTCGCATATCCATGGAAGCTGGCCAACGGATGCGGTTTCAATCGAAAAACGAACCCGCTTCGGGCATAGTGCGTTGACTACGACGTCACCACTCGCGGTCCTTTCACAAATTTCCAATACAAACATAGATGTAAGGTACAGTAACTTCACTTCGTATCAGCTTCCATGATCGCGGCAAGGATCCTCAAGCCTCAAGTAATTTCCATCGTTGAGAGAAGAGCATTGTCCGTTCGCCCAATATCACCACCAAATCGTGAGCGAAGAGCTGCAATCGTCCGAACAATTGCGACCAAAAGCAACGCAAAGGTGAAACGCGCGACAGTAATCAACCAGACATCTGAAGGTTTCAGCAACAACAAATCCGCAAGCTCCTCGAACATGTCGAAGCGCACCACATATGATCGATCCGAACTCGGTCATCCCTCCACCAAACGTGCTAAACAAATCGATGAGGACCGACCCTTTGACAATCTCGCTAAACTTCTCGAGGAGCAAGAAGAGAAAGAAGAAGTCACAAAGGTGGTCCACTGGTTCCGCCCCAAAGACCTCCGTATTCACGACAATACTGGTCTACATCATGCCTCGCACCTCTCGCAAAGTTCCAAGAAACCACTGATATGTATATATCTTCATTGCCCTGCAGAGGAAAGCTGGCACGGTACCAGCCCAGCCCGCATGGATTTCATGATCGAAGGCCTACGACTAATGCAAGCGGAGCTCAAGGCGTTGAACGTTCCCCTTGTATTCTTAGAGTCGCAAGAACGGAAGGGTCACATCCCCACAGTTGCGAGGTTTCTGAACGAAAACCATGTATCGCACATATTCGCCAATTTCGAGTACGAGGTCGACGAGATCCGCCGGGACATTGGGCTAGTCCGAGAAGTCGGCAGCGACGTACAAGTCTCAATCTATCACGACCAAACCGTGGTTGAGCCTGGCTCTATACTCACCGGTAGCGGTAAGCCAATGAAAGTCTTCACACCCTATCATCGAGCTTGGCTTGATAGAGTAAAGGAAGAACCGTCTTTGCTGGATATTCTGCCTGCACCAGCGAAGAACGAGCCCTCGGCTGCCAAGGACATCCAACCTCTTTTTGGTTGCAAGGTACCAGAAGCTGCGAAAGACAAGCAGTTCGCTTCGAACGATGACAAAAATCGCATCCGTAAATTATGGCCGGCAGGCCATGCAGCAGGCTTGAAACGCATGGAATCTTTTCTATCTCAAATCGACAGTTATGCAGCTACTCGTTCAAATCCGGCCGAGAACAGCACCTCGCGAATGTCAGCTTATTTTTCCGCTGGCATGGTGTCCGTGCGGGAAGCACTATCCAAGGTCTGCAAGTACAATGAAGGCAGCTCCGACTTCACCGAAGGCGGTTCGAGCCCCGGGGTGTACTCTTGGGTGCGCGAAATCGTATTTCGAGAATTGTATCGCCAGACACTGATGACAACACCGCACACGGGGATGAATCTTCCGCAAAACCTCAAATTTGATTTCGTAAAGTGGGAAGACGACGAGGAAGGGTGGGAGAAGTGGTACAAGGGAACCACGGGCGAACCTTTTATCGATGCTGGAATGCGGCAGTTGAACACGGAAGCATATATGCACAACAGGTTGCGTATGAATGTCTCCAGCTATTTCTACTGCAACCTTCTTCTGGATTATCGACGAGGAGAGCGGTATTTCGCGGAGACGCTGATTGATTGGGATCTGTCAAACAACACTCAGGGTTGGGAGCCCAGCTACACCGTATTCAACCCTGTATCACAGGCAGAGAAGAATGACCCTAGCGGTGACTACATAAGGAAATGTGGGTTTCTTCTGGGTACCATCTTAGCATAAAATCGAGACTGACTCCGCATAGGGGTACCAGAGCTGAAAGATGTCAAGGGTAAGGCGATCTTTGCGCCCTACGACCGGCTCAGCAAAGAAGAATTTGAGAAGCTCGGCTATCCGAAACCGCACGTCGACTGGAAGGAGACAAAGCAGCGAGCCATTGAACGATTCAAGTCCAACATGCGCGATGCGACGCCTTGAGCTACCGTTGTCATCCATTGCCCAGCACCCCTCTTATCTCTAGAAGACTTTGCTCGGACTCTCGCTTTCAGGACAGTAATATCACGTGGCCTTCGACTACCGCGGTAGAGGCTCATATCAGAAGAATCAAGCACCTGTTCAAATAGATCGAGCCAGGCTATCAGTGACGAGTGAGATTCATTTCGGTGATGAATTAATCCTTCTTTCATTGCCATGAACCACCCAACAGACACGTCGACTCAACATGCTAGGAACCCCGAGTAGCTCGTCCCACTCTACGAGGAACCCGGCTAGTTCGCCAGCCATCGGAAGATTTCCAGCATCGAGATCTTACACGGGGCAGGTCTAAGCCATATTTCATCAGTACTTCGAGCTGAGCATGGCATTGAGAAAGGGGAAAGGCTTACGCTACCGCACGATCCGCAAGTCTTAGTGCCCTCGCTGATAGAGGCGCTGCATTTGGGGCCTACACTCGCGAGTACAAGGTCAGCCGAGTCACAGTAGTGGATTCATCTACCCGTTGTCTACGCCTTAAGACAACGACTTTTGCACCGGAGCATCGTACAGTTGTTGTGCATGTTGACGGCTTCTAATGTGCTTTGATGAGAGGTAATGCAGTCGTGTGGTATGGTGCTTGGGTCTCGGTGATTTGCGATGAATTTTCTGCTGAGGTTGGGCTGAAGCCGTGGCGGGGTGGTGGGGTCGATAAATACGCGTGCCTTCAACCCGCGACGGAGGGGTCGTTTGCAGCATGCAGGGAAAGGGAGCTAATGCGCGCAGTCAGATGATGGTCGCGCGGGTAGAGCGGGCTAGGCTGTGATTGGTGAGGTGCAGTTGTAGCCGTGTGGAGTCCGGGGACCAATTCACAGGGGCAAGGTGCTTACTCTGTACCTACGGGACATTATTATGAAAACCCATGGATATCTAAGACCTATTGTGTGCCACCACTTCGCCGTTGATGACGGCGAACCACCCGTCCTCCTTCCCTTCCATCTCCCTCCATGTCCGCGCGATTACTTCCAAATCTTCCTCGGTGCCCAATCCACTCTCTAGCACCCTGGTCTTGTAATCGCTCTTGGTGCTTCGCTCGGCCCACAACCCACACCACCACGCTCGCTCATCCGGTGTGCTGAATGTCCACGCACTGACGCTCGCGTCAATATCACTCCTCGGGAAGCCAGCCTGCATGGCTATTGCATGCAGTCTCTTTCCGATGTCCGGATCGCATTTGATGCTCCTCGCAACCGATCTATAGAGGTCTAGCCACTTGGCCATGCCCTCGTGGCGAGGGTAGTGGTTCATAGCACTATAATCGCAGTCACGGACCGCAACGATACCGCCTTTCCGAGCGAGCTTTTTCATTTCCTTCATTGCGCCGAGGGGATCTTGGAGGTGCTGTAGCACCTGGTGCGCATGTACAATGTCGAAGCCGCCCTCCTCGATGCCTGCAATAGCACTCCAGTGGAAGATGTCCCCGACCTCGAAACGTATATTTGTAATACCTTTCTCTTCGGCATGTTTCCTTGCTTTTAGTATGACTTCTTGAGAAGGGTCAATGGCGAGGACTGAACCTTGAGGGATGCGGGCGGCGAGATCGATTGAGATGGTTCCCGGGCCACATCCTACGTCGAGGATTTTGAGAGACGTGTTGTTGAGGTGCGGAATAAGGTGTGGGCATGAGTTCTCCACCGTCCGCCAGCTGTGAGAGCGAAGGACTGAGGCGTGATGGCCGTGAAGATAAGGACCTGATGACATTTCCGGGTTTACTTCGCTGCTGCAAATTTTCCCGCGTTCACTGGATGGTTTTTAGATAAAGCTATAGCCACAGAGGGAGTGTAAGCTGTGTTTGTAGTCTGGACTGAACAAGTGCGATGAAGGAGGTCAGCTTTATACGTCACAACCGCAGTCGACCTCCGAAGTCGACTCCGAACTAGAAGCGCTGCGAAAGCGGAAATATTGCGCACATCGCACTCAGTGCAGCAGCACTCACTTGTCGGTCGTAGGACATCAAAGTGGTGAGCCTCGGAAGCTCACACTCCGATATCGGCTGATAGGTACCGTAGGTATTGATTACATACTCGCGTACCAAATCGTCACGTGCATCACAGTCCTGTGCATACATGGATTCTTATGTATTGCCTCGAGGTCAGCTACTATGCCAAATTTTGCCTGGCTCCATACCCTGTTTCTTACTGCTCAATATCGATGGACCTGGGTTCGCAAGGTATGAGATGCAGAAGTGGCATTTCTACTCTAAATTCATCGCTAACGCGCCTAGTGAAACCTGTTCTTGGGGAATGGTAATAGTCGTCGTTGAGTGCAACATTCTTCTCGATTTCGGATGTAGGCGATGGTCTTGGATTCTCCGTAGCCTCTAATATGGTCCAACTTGGCCTTCTCGATCACAGTTGGTATGGTAAAGGAATCAAGGCTTAGCAACGGTATGATGTGAAAGTGGAGGCTCGCTGACCTAAGCTGTTGTGGCAATATATAGATTGAATGACAGGCTGCCTGCTGCTATGTACTGCAAGATGGCTCCAGCGGTCGCACATATGCTCAAGCAGTAAATCCATTGTCGAAACTTACAGTACACATGTACGGATTTAACTCGTGTCAGCACGTTATCTCTCCACAAAGTAAAGGAAACAACTGGAGCTAATTCGTAATCCGGTAGTCGTGGGGATGCCGGCAATTAGCTGTCTACAAATGCGGAGAAGATTCGTGGGGAGGGTTTCCTGGGTAGATAGTGGGCCAGAGGCACGCGGAGTGATCATATGTAAAATTATCAGATCGCCTCGGAAGGCTTCCCCATAGGTATGCGGATGCTCGGAAGTTCGGGCGGCTGAGTGCCTACATGTCTTCCCATGGGTGTAATATTATGATGGGCATATGACTGTCACAGTTAGCCTGTGCTTGTAGGTACGCAACTATGAAAGCATAACTGTTGCTAAACCGCAGTATTTCGATGCAGTATCTTGAGCCGGTTCTGCTCGGATGCCTCTGCACAACTTAAATTTGGGTCATGGCTAGGGCTTACAAGCCTAGCCGAGGATCCCCGAGGGATAACTTTTACCGTACGAACAGCTCTGTGAGCAATACTTAGCTATTTGCGCATTGCGACTTTCGTCGTTGAACTTGTGGAGTGTAAGTCTGGCTTGCGAAAAGCAAAAGCACATGGTGCCAATTTACCATATTTCATTGTCGGCTGCCATATTCCAATAGTAATTCCTCAATAGCCTGAGCAGAGGCACTGGCAGGTATTCAGTACAACCAGTCATCTGCTCACATGATGGCAAGTGCATTTGGTGGGCTTGCGACACCTCCTCTGACGTTCAAGGGCTCGCTGGTAAGCATAAAGGTCCAGCGCTTTTGTTTCTCGCACTCCTGCGCAAGTTCTTCGAGCGCAAACATCTCCCCGATAGGCATGCCAAACCCAGCTAGCAGGATCTGGTGTAATGCATGCTCGGAAGGAGGCCAAGCTTCGAAACCAGGGCAGTCTCCTGCTACAGCAGCGATCTGCGTATTCCATAGCCAGCCAAGTACTTCGAAATTCCTCTCCATTCCTGGGTACTTGAAAGGACTTTTAGCCATGATCTTCTTTTTCGTTTCAATACTAACTTTCTCAAAGGCAGTGGTAAAGCCTAGTCACCGTCAGACGCGTTCTAGTAGTAGATAGTCTTCGCATACCAGTTCGCAGTAAGACAATGTCGCCAGCTTGAAATTCGAATTTGCACTCTTTAGCAATCTGCTTTGCAGTCTTCAAAGGAACAGCGTAGAAGTCTAAAGGGTCATACTCTATATTGTTCTTCGCCGCATATGAAACAAAGTCGATCAGGACGCCACGGCCTACAAAACCATGCTTGGCCCAAGCTAGGCGTATCAACGAGGTGACAATTTGATGATACAGAGTGAAATACCTTGTATACCAAGTCGTGGCGTCTTGTTCTCAATGATCTCTTTCTGCGTAAAGCCATTGTAGAAGCGGCCATCATCGAAACCCCAATGCCGTAATCCATCCCATTGTGTGCTTGTCTGTGTGTTGAAAGTTATGCGATCATCCTCCAGATGGTCAGTATAGCCTTGGATCAGTTGGATCAGTCGTACATTCATGTTATCTTCCAGTTGAAAGATCTCGTGCTTGATGGTTTCACGAAATCCACCAGTGTGATCCATTTGTTCCAATGCCCAATTCAGGCCGAATCGCGTGCCGGTCTGCACTTCTTTTGCGGCTGCAACAACACGCTCCGGCGTCAGATGGTTAAGAGTCCCCAGCTCATGGTCTTTTCCCCAAAGACCCCAAGCCGAGTGTGGAGGGTGATCGGGATGAAGCGGTATTTCTGAAAACTGTGGATATGCTCGAGTCATCTGTGAGGAAGCCATTGCGCTGTAGTTAGAAAAGACGAAGATGATGATGTTTCAAAGGAATAGGTACATATTCGCTTCGAAATGGCAATCATACTTTAGTTTTCATTCAACCAATACTCGGGCTTCAATGGGTCCCTGTTGTCGGTGGAGGGTTTGCGGGGTCTCGGTTATCAAACTCCGCTAGATCGATTCTAGACATAAACCAGAAGCGCATCGTGTCTTCGGACTATCTACTTTGATTCTGTGGAGAATTGTTGGAAATCGATAGCCGCATCCGCCAAACATAGCGCAGCCACCACGTCCTTTCCACGCCCTTCGATATCATGGTCTTAAGAAGCAAATGTATCCATGCTTTACGCCCAGATAGGTTTCTCGCTGCGTAACAAGGAGTCTTGCGGATTTACACAACGTGATTGTGCGAACAAAGCGCCAACTGAGATTGTTCCTTTCTCTCGAACGTGACATTGTGCAAATGTGTGTCCTCTATAATTATAGCAACACACAATGCCAGTCGATAGAGTGTGAACAATGCTTTGACAGAGCCGTTCAAGTATAAGAAGCCTTGCCTCTCATAAAGTACCACAGCACAGGGCGCAGCCGTGCAGCACCAACACAGGTTACTTTGTGCCAACCCGTGGGAACCGCTAACATGCCAGACATCCACGCAATGCTTTTCCGACAGTGCATGCATCCGCCGGGCAAATAGGAAGCCCCTTGTTCCACACGCGCGTATTTGTGTGATGCATTATCTCCTCTGGTGATGGTGTTCTAGCGATGCATCCGTGTGACGATTCAAGTTCTCGCCGTCCCATTCGCCACGATGTTACTGTGACCTATAAGAGCACGATTCTAGCACCCTTCCAGATGTGAATCGAGTGAAATGATGTTCGTCCGTCAATAAAGGTCTGGACGGATATTCGAGTAACACAGATAAAACGACCGAGACGTCAGGATAGCTGCGAGCAGCTGAGGAATTAGCTGTATAGGGTATTGAAACCACCGTGTAAGTTATACTTCCCTAGTTAAATGCTGACAGCATGATAGGGTATTACTAGACAACGTTCTCAGCCCAGCTAAGTTACTCCCCTACCCTAGTAGCGCTGACCTATGTGTAGGGAAGGTGATCCTCAACTGTGAATACAAATAAGCTCGATTCAACAACAGTAAGCCTTTTTTGTTGTTGCTAACAGTAAACAGGGTTTGGATGAATAAGGATCGAAAAGTACCAGGTGAGTCTAGGCCAGCTTTAGTTATGTTTACTGTGAACAGGTTATGTGGCCAATGTCGTGTAGGACGGGTTCGTATGAACGTCGATTTGTTCAAGATTTACAGCCCAGTGAACAGGGCAGACAAAAGGTGAGTTCCTCTGCCCCGCAAAGCCGCTAAAGTAAGTGCAGGGAACCACACAACTCTAGAAATATGATCCATCTTTCAGTGTCACCCGGTTTCGTCATCAGCTGTAGAAAAATGGAGGAGATTTCACGCACGGGTAAGTATGGATTACAGGCCTTGAAGGAGGCGCAAAAGTATACTACAAAGAACAATTGAGAAGTTGTGCAACTGCCGAGTGTCCAATGAGCGATTTCAAGTAGAAAAATCGAGTCGTGGCACGGGTGTAGTCCACGTGCTCATACAGCTGCACCAGCAGCGGCTTCTCTTGCGGCTTTCTCCTTCTTTCTCGCCTCTCGTGCAGCTCTTCTCAGTTCCCTTAGATCCGGCGGCTTCTCGATGCCGAGCCTTGACCTGAGCTCGTCCACATCGGTCTCGAGCTCCTCCTCCCAGTACACGTTGATCACGTCGTCGCATTGCGCGCCGTTTCGTGCTGCCCAAGGACCGTATATGTCCCAAAATCTTCTCCATTCACCCTTCTTCAGTGTAAGAGCGCTGAACACAGCCAGTCCGGTCATGGGCAGCCCCGTGTTGGCGAACTCGAAAGCCTTGAGGGCCACTTCACCTTCGCGGAAGACTGGAAGGCCAACAAGCGCATGATAGAAGTCGTGACACTCGCGATAGCGTTGCATGACATATGCACACTCTTCATCGTCGATGTAGCGGACCTGTGCTCGTGTGTCGGGAGACACGCCTTCTCGATCCAACCATTCCGTGTAGACATGGCCAACGGTATTCTTAGGGAGTAAACGAAGCCGAGGGATATTGAGCGAAGTCGACGTCAGACGCGGCCGGTCACGCAGTATTCTTCGGCCCGTGGGATTCAGCAGCATGCGGTTGCGGAGATGATTGATGAAGTAAGGCTGCGCTGTTGCTTCACCAAATGCCGCAATGAGGTCTACGCAATTTAGCAATTGGCCGCCAAAGGCTCACTGATGGAACGCTGTACCTCCTCTCCGAGGGTCGAGGAAGCTTATGAGCCCCGAGCCGAGTGCCAGCCCCAGTCTCTCCGTGCGCGTGAGCGGGATGTGGCCTTCGTAACTCGGCTGCGGTCGATTGAGCACCGAGAAGCATCGGTAGCTGCAAGGCAAACGCACACTGTGAGTGAGTACTTTGGAAGGAGCGCATATCCAGCTCGAGGCAGGCCGCTTCAACGGTGCTGCCATGGAGGGAAACGTTGTAGGTAGCGTAAAACACTTGCCTGCATCACGCATCATCGTTCGATAGCTTCAGCCACTCTTTATCGATAAGGCGCGTCGGATGCGGCTGCGCCTGCGCCACAGTTGATGTCGCATTCTTTCTTTCGACTCACAATTTGGTCATTCGCGGTTCGGCATCCTGCACAAAAAACTCGCAAAATCCGAGTACAACGTGCGAACTGGCCACTGTCGACAGATTGTGCAGCAAGTCTCTCGAAGTCCATTTCGTACCCACCGACGTCTTGTAAAACTCATCATCATGGCCGCTATGGACCCGGGCGAGGAGCACACTCGCTTCATTGAGTGGGCACAGTCCAACGGCGTAAACATCAACGGCATTGCTCCAGCCCAGTTCAAGGACCGCGGCATGGGCATCGTCGCCGCAACAGATATCAAGGTCAGTTGCTCGTGTATGCGTAGCTCGGATGTCATGAACCGAATCGTCCCAAATATTCTGTTGAGGCCGACCACATCATATGCAGCAGCTGCCATTGATTGACAAGGTCATGTGCTAAGTTTTCAAGAAAGGAGATCGAATAGTCCATGTGCGCAACACCTCACTCATCACTGTTGCGCAACGGGAAATTCAAGCGCTGGAGTTCCCCACCAAAACTTCAATACACGCACGTCTGGCTGCATATTTTGCTCTTCAGCATTCAAAAGACGGCTGTCAGCATCGCCCATGGCAGGATGTCTGGCCCAGTCAAGACGAGTTCAAGGACATCCTCCCACTCCACTGGTCCAAGCAGCTGCAGGATCTGCTGCCACATGCTGCTGCAGTGCTTCTCACAGCCCAGCGGTCTAACCTCGAACGAGATTACCTCAGCATTCACGCCATCCATCCTTCCATATCTAGAGACCTCTTCACCTATGTATGGCTAATCGTCAACACTCGTACCTTTTACTGGGAATACCCCGACCTTCCCAATGCACACCCGCGACTTCCAAAGAAGCGTCCACAGTTGACAGCGGACGACTGCTACGCCATGTGCCCCTTTATGGACTACTTCAATCATTCCGATCAAGGTTGCGACCCCAAAGCTGACGCAAAGGGCTATTCTGTCACCGCCGATCGGGTCTATAAAGCTGGTGAAGAAGTCTACGTTTCGTATGGCTCACACACGAACGATTTCCTGCTTGTCGAGTATGGCTTCATACTTGACTCGAATGGATGCGATTCCCTACCACTGGACCACCTTATTCTCTCCCAACTTTCGTCCGACCAGGTTCAGGTACTGAAAGAAGACGGCTTCTACGGGTCGTATACGCTGTCACCGACGACGCCGACGCTTTGCTACCGCACTCAGGCTGTTGTCCGTCTGTTGACGCTTCCCTCTCGGCGATATACGGCTTTCGTGAGCGGCACAGATGAAGGAACGGGTGACCAGGGGAAAGTCAATGAGTATGTTATTGGGCTGTTAGTCAAATACAAAAGACAGATTATGGAGATTGTGGAGGAGGTAGACGGATTGAAAACGGGCGTGGACGTAACAACAGGACAAAAAGATGCCCTGCTCAGACGCTGGAAGCAAGTCCGAGCAATTGTCAAGACGGGCATAGATGTCCTGAGCAGCTGAACCCTCATGTCATTGGGCTGTATTTTACCTAGACCCGGGGACCATGCAGAGTTTGACGCGTTGGCAGGACATGCCAACTTAACAATCAGGCCAATAGCAGGAGCTAAGGAATCACATCGCAAAGAGTATCTCGCAAAACACAGCCAAGTCGACCATTCGGTTGTGGTCATACCGCTTTGCGCAACGCGATGACACCGTTTATACCCGTGACCATGTTTTCGCGTTACATGCCTGGTCGTTTGCTTCCAGCAGGGACACTTCTCAACTTGGCATTTACGTATTGATAAGTTTGCTAAGAAACGATCTTTCAACCATTAGTCACCGACAGGAAATGATTTGACCGCTCAACGAGCCCGTGTTGGCAACATCGAGAGCGTCATGGCTCGGCTACCTAATCAAGATGCCATTGCTCTTCGTCGAAAAATCTTGTATTCGCTGAGTGTGATCTAGCACAAGCCTCAGCCAACGCTGTGCAGAGGCTCATTTAAACCTGTCGTAGATCAGGCAAATTGCCTCAAGCGTTCATGAGGGGTTGCGCAAATACGAGATAAGTAAGTTCAAACCATTCTTCCGCTCTATTCTTAGTCCGCCCTTTCATTGCCTTGACATATACTTTCTCGTCAGCATTCCTAGCTTAACGCGTGTTATTCCCCCCAAGGGTCGATCTCGTGTCCTGGAATGCCGCGCGCAGTCGCCAGCTGGCCCAAGCTGGGACATGACTACCCAGCTTGGAAAAGAGTAAACCCAGGACAGGATCGCATAGCTCGTGATCAGATGCCGTGTGGTAAAGGGCCAATTTAGGGGGGTGCACGAGGCTTGGCGAGGAAGCTGTACAGCAGCTATATAGGAGGACTGCTGGAAAGAGCAAATCTGGTACTTGCTCTTTCCACGCCGCCTTTGGCTTCCAGGTCCGTCCGTACGCGCCTGATTTGGTGTGGAAAACAACATCCGCCATCATGAAGGCATTCCTACTCGTGTCTCTACTGGGAGCCTTTGCATTGGCGCAGACAACTACTTCGATCTGCCAATGTCCACTAATCAAATGCCCAAGTAGCAATGCTGCTGTACACTTCCCCTTTCGGAAAAATGCTCAATGCTAATCATGTCTTGTCTAGGAACTCTGCAGATGCCTCAACTCCCGCGAAACCATGTGTCAAAGAGCTTGCCCAATGTACAAGCCAACGTACATGGTCAGTCCTAGATCCCTACCTCTCGCCATATAGCACTAACTGATACTACTAGCCATGCCCGGTAAACCCTCCAACTCCGTCGCCGACGCCAGAAGTGCAGGTTGAGCCAACATGTACCTGCGAACCGGGGTTCTGTATCCAAGTGTGGCCACAGTCATGCTATTGCGGAAATGCACAGAAGCAACATTGCTTCGAGAAGTGCGGTGGCGTGAAGCCCGAGCTACAGGTACATCACAATCACGTCGCACGTGCATTCTCTGGATGGTTACTGACCCTTGCCCAGGAGTGCCCTCCCATGGAGATGCCCTCGCTTGTCACCAGAGCCGTCGAAGTTAGCCCTCCGAAACCGATAAACATGCACAAACCATGCGGCGGCGGCCGTGGCAACTATCGCGAGTGCGATTACGGCGAGGTCTGCATCAAGGATCCATACAAAGACGGATGTGGGCCTGCGTGCGATCAAGTGGGCATCTGTGTAAAGGATAAGCTCTGCGGCGGGGTGAGGAGCCATATGTTTGCCTACATTCGCTAATGCTTGCTGATCAAACAAACCAACAGTTTGGGGGTTTCGCCTGCGATGTCAAAGACCAGGTATGCGAGGATGACCCGCGTGATGACTGCGATCCACTGAACTACGGAAACGATTGCGGGGGATTGTGTGTATGGCCGTTGAGTCTCAGACATGGTTGCCATGAAGGAAACTAGGAAATGGGGGAAATGGCAGCATGTTTCAGGGGCGATGATGGAGCTTGCATGTTAGTAAACGACGGGTTTACACAGTCTTGGTGGCTCACAAGTATGCGGAAGGAAAAAGAAAAAGCACCGAACATTTTCGTTCGTGGTAGTTGGGTATCTTATGCACAGCACTACTCGATCGCGTTCACACTGCGTGCGACCACGATGCTCCGGTATGTCGAGATTCAGAATCGATTCGCGCTCCAAGAACAATCTTGTGAATCCGTCTCATCCCTGAAGCTCATACTCTTTGCTCATCAAACCGTCACTTCCTCATGCCCCTCAAGTGAAGGAAGGAGAGTGGATGGCTACATACAGTACGTCTCCTCGCAGCGAATGTCGCTCAAGTGCAGACCTTCAGCATGCCTCGCACTGTTCCACACCATCATCTGCGCATTGACTAGAACAACAGCCTAAGCCGTGTCGCACAGAGAGCCCTCATAAACTGGCAGCAACTGCCTACAGTTAGGTTTGTCTCTAGTGGCTGTTGTACTTCGATACGATTATCTAGCAACGCGCGAGTTGATCTACCTTGATCCGCCCGACAACAAAAGAAAACGCCCATTGTATGCATGCAACGAGCCCATGTAACGATGGTGGTAACGCCTGGTCCATCTATCAGTTCGCAGAGCAGCCTTCTTGCCCGCCGCCTCCTTATAAACGATGCCTCCGAACGCCAAAAACCTCCGCAGTATGTATAAGGGTATTACATGTGACGAAGAAGCCACCGAGCATGTGCACACCGGGCGAAATGCAGGTACCAACACTATGGCTCCGCAGCGGGAGCGGGCCCCTTCTGCCTGGCAACCTCCGAGAAGAGATCAATCGCAGTCATGGATACCAGAGTCGAAGTTCCTACACTGCGTCCGGAACGGGCTACTGAAAATTCTGGGCTTGATATCCCTGGCCTTGTCCTCGGTCGGCGTCTCTTTTTTCTTCTCCGCAGGCGACTCTGTTGTGGCCTCTGGATAATCTTCACCTACACACCAAGCCCGTCAGTTGTTTGACATATCAAGTCTGCAAAAAAAAACATGAGAAAGTCAACGACAATGCGCAAGAGTCTTACGCACTCGCTACACCTAACCCCTCACAAAGTTTCTTCCTCCACATTCCGCACATTTCTTCGAAGCCATTTACGACGTCACCGCAAGCAGCACCGGCCTCTCGTTCTCTTAACCGCCTGTCCCAGTCTCCATTGTCAATGTATGCCGTGCCCATTTCCCTCAAGTCCACGTCTTTCTTCCACTCGGCCAGCTGGTCTTTGCTCGACCTCAGCTTCCGGTTTGCCTCATTCGCCTTTTGTCGGGACATGTGTAGGCTGTCCGACAGATTTGAAAGATGCTCCAGTAGTTCGCGTGTTGAGAGAGTGAGCTGGGAGAGGGCAATGAGGGCTTGTGGGGAAGAATGCGGTATCAGCTCAAGGGTGCTCTCAATCAGAGGGAGGAGTATCTCGATCTCCTCGGCAGGAGGCATGATGGCGCGGGGGCCCGTCATCATAGCGGTAGCAGAGTTTAGTGTTCGCGACTGGTGCGTGAGATGTGTAGCCAGGGCGTCATGCGCGGTCTTTAGTCTGCAATTAATCTGGGTCAGGCGCCGGTAGACTGTATTGTGAAGGAAGCTCACCTTGTTGCTCCGTTCTCGATGCCGATCTGGCTCCCGAGATCACGCAATTGCTCAGTGATACGCTTGACTATACCATCTGCCGCGCTGCCATTCTCCTCCATGCCCCTCCGTGCCAGACTTTCGATAGCGGCCATGCGGCTCTCGAGGGCAGGCGAGATACCTTCGTTGGCTTCCAGGTCCGAATCATCTCCGTAGTCGGACCCGTCATATAACGAGTGCTGCCTCTGGTGTTTCCTGCTCTTCACTGTAGACAGTGGACTAAGCCTGGAATCCGCGGGCGAAGAAGTTTGCATTGCGACTCCACTGTCCCTGACCCCGTTCACGGTGCCAGCACCCGCGTCGTGGTCCACCGCTACACCGATGTTGCTCGCGTCCTCGTCGCGCGGTAGGCCATCGTCGTCTTCGTATTCACCCTCGGCCTCTTCGTCGTCGTCGTCGTCATCGTCCCCGTCCCAATCGT
Source organism: Paraphaeosphaeria minitans (assembly GCA_015832175.1). NCBI lineage: Eukaryota > Fungi > Ascomycota > Dothideomycetes > Pleosporales > Didymosphaeriaceae > Paraphaeosphaeria > Paraphaeosphaeria minitans. Next base: position 1,619,973 of record WJXW01000006.1, read on the forward strand.
CCAATTCCCCTAGTTCGTCGGCCAGGTTCCCCAAGCCTCCGTCCCCACCACCATCAATGTTGTGTGCGGAACTTTCATGCTCAAACTCTTGCGACAGTCGTGGCGTTATTGACGAATAGCCGGAAGAGCGCCGGCGGAACGAGTTTCGATTTGACGAAGGCGTGGTGTGGGACATGTCGAGACTTGAGGGATGGCGGCGGTGAGACGAACTAGGCCTATGTGTAGGGATTTGCGGCGGCGATGACATTTTGTTCCGAAATTGGCAGGGCGCTGGCGGCGCGGAGGGAGCGGAGGCGGTGGGTCAGTTGCGGTGACCGGTGAAGGTGCGCATCCGTGTGCGGAGCGGAGGCGACTTTGTGCTGCCGAGTCTGTAGCAGCGTGCAATTCCTTGGAAAGAGGCCTGCGGCGTATGTGCCAGGCCCGTAGATTAGGCTGTCGCCGCGAACGAGGGGCAGCGACGCGTGCGCTGGGCGGTGGGTCTCGGGGGTGTGGCAGATGCGTTGTATCGCCGGTCTTGGCACGCCTTCAGCGATGCAGCGAATGTAGGCGACAGCACAAGAGCGCAAGCAGGCTCCAGAGTTGCCTTTAAGGCTGCACAAGGCGCAATAGCAGGCGGAAAGAATGTGGTATGCGGAGCGAAGGCGCGGGCTGCGGGACGTAGTCTGTTTGTTGACCGAGTCCAGGTGCAAGCTCCGCCAGACAGCGCCTGTCCTTGCTGTGTTCAAACTAGAAAATAATACCCAGCACATGTGGCCCAGCGCGCCCGAGATAGCCATCACAACCACCATCTGACAAGACTTGGACTGCATGCAGCTGCTGACGACAGCCAGTCTGCACGTTATCGTAAGTCTATTACGAATATGTACAGACGAACCATTCCTTGGGTCGCGCATGAACCTTTGCCACCTTTCCAAGCACCAGATGACGCCCCCAATGAGAGAATCCAGACACATGGGTATCCTCCAATACCAGCAAGCAAAATTGCAATGCTCCGCCAACGCCTAGTGCTGCGATGCCCGTCCTTCCCTGATGTACACTTTTTGTCCCGTCTTTTCAACAGGGGACCGGGGTCGTCTTCGTGAAGGAACAGGTATAGTGTAGAATGGTGCGAAGAATGCGATAGCCGTGAACTCCCGTTATGCCCTAGAATGCCGCTGGAAGAAAACGCGTGACGACCGTGCTACGGATACGAAGACTTGCCCTGGTCGAGGGCCACGAGCTGCTTCTTGAGTTGCGTGAAAAAGTCCTGCCCGCTGGGCATGAGGTGTGGCATGTTGCCTGCATATGTCAATCGCGCAATGCTCCGCCTGTGCATCTCAGACATACCTCGCGATCCCCAGGCGCCACTGCTCCTCTTTGCTACCGAGTCACCTTGCACCTTGTGGTATGCGGACGGCTGGTCTAGAGGGTTGGCATTAGTCGCCGTGGCTGGTGCAGATGCGCTGTCCGAGGAGGATATACCTGTGACGCTCTCAAGATATTCTGCGGCACACGTTAGAAGCAGCTCGCGATTCTGCGGGGAAGCTCCGAGGGGCATCAAGAAGCCCTGCGCCTCAGACGATGCCCCGCTACCAGCTCTGCGCGCTTACTCTTTTTCAAGAACTCCTTGACCTCGCCGGCATTGAAGTCCTTCACAGGTACGTGCTGCTCCGCGGGGACGCTGGGAGCCTGCGCCGGCGCGCGCTCGGCGCCACCTTGGCCCTTGGCCTTCCACGCGTTGCCAGACACTGCCGGCATGGCTTGCTGCCTGCCGCCCTCTTTGCTGGGATTGTTCGAGCCCGAGGTGCGGTTGCCTCGTCCCTGAGGTCGCTGCCAACTGCTCCTGTCTGCCATCAGGCCAAGTTCGTCGATCAAACGGGCGCGAGGAAGCTTACCGGTTCTCGCCCGCACCGCTCATCTTGCGCTTCCAGGGCTCGGAAGGAAACTGGTGGGGTGTGATGATGTGGAAGGGCGGAGGTAGACTACTGTTAAATGCGCGTCCAGTGAAAGCGGAAAGCGCGTGAAAGCGGAAAGCGCGACTGTCTGTGCATGAGTGACCCAACGTTCTTTCCCTACGACGCTGAGCCAATCATACTCCAGAGCTGGGCATTGGCCGTATGACAACGCACAACACCCACATTCCTTTTCAAATGCCATGGGCTGGGAACTTGTTAGTGCTGAGCTGCTTTCACCGTCTGCTGGACGAGAGAGCTCCAAGCTTGCCGCGGGGCACACCTTGGGTAGCGCAGGCTTTCATGTGGCGTGCGTTAGTCGACCGAACAGGTGCATCTTGACATCTTCAAGCCCGGCATCAGCGCAAAGGCGGTGAACGTGTTACGTTGGACATTGATCTATTTGCACACAGAGAACCTATGCCTCCTCCGTAGCCGCTGGAGAGGGCGAGGCCTCCGGGGGCTCGGAGAGATTGGCAGGCTCCATCTTACGCCAGAGAGCGATGAACCCGCCACCGACTACCTCCAGCCCTGCCTTCGGCCGGCATACCATAGCCCACTTCTCCTCATTCTTGGCAAGATCATGTGCCAGCTCATTGTCTCGAGCCTCTTGTCCTTCAACAGGGTCCATGGACTCCGCACCGGACGACGAAGCTGGCGTGTCCTTCTGCTCCGCTTTCCTCAGCGTTGCCCTAGGACGTACGGCTCTCACATCCCATTCACGAATAGTGCTCGCACCTAGCTCGACGACTTGCTCGAGCAGATACGGCATTCTGTCCTTTCGAATCTTCTCTACACATTCCACAATCTGAGTGATGCTCGGATTGAAGACTGCAAGCAAGCCATTGACTTGGAGCGCCGATGCCACAACGCCCAGATACGAGTCGGCACCCGGGAGGTCCAGTAGCACATGGGACAGGAAGGGATCTTCAGTCTTCCTGGCCTTCAGCTGTTCAGTGATCCAAGACGCGGGATCTCCCACGTGAAAGTCAACACTGCCTGCATACATGCCATGCCTGAAGCCTTCTACAATCTTGCGCGCATGCTTCGAGTGTTTACCGGAGATATCCAGCGTGTGCACGATGGCGCCCCGGTTCGCGCGCCAGGCCTCGATATTTGCGTCTTGTAGGTCGGCCAGGGACTCCCCTAGATAGACGGGGTCTTCTGCCTCTTGCTCGGAAGCGTAGTTTTGGAGTTTGGGCAGCGGTGAGTTTGCAGCATGTATTGCGCGAGCGAGGTGCAACGTCAGTGCGCCATGGCCGGTACCTGCCTCGAGTATCTCCACGGGCGGGTTACCGTTGGCGCTACTCGAGGGAGTATCGACGTGAAGGTCCAAAAGAGATACGATCAGGTTCGCGTCCGAAGGGTAGATCTAGCTCATGTTAGACGTGATTCACCCTTTTTGAAGGCGTTAGAGCGCGTTCGGTGCAGTGGACGCACAGGAGTAACCAGGCGCGGCGTCAAACGGACGTACTCTGCAAGCGTGGGCTCGTGGATGCGATAGGCATTTCCGCGCGTCGAATGCACAAGCTGCCGCGACTCTTTTCCGATGATGTCGCCATGCGCTAGGTTTCCGCGATGGGTGTGTGTTTGCTTCGCGGCCTGGAGTTTCACCAACAAGCCCTCATGGCTGGCAGCCTTTTTATCCTTCAGAAGCACAACATCGCCCTCTGTGACGATATGAGCAGCTCCTCGGTAGGAAGGAATGGCTGGTGTGCATACCCTGAAAAGTGCGTCTGAGGAACGAGCTTGTCGCGAAGCTCCGTTTGATTGAGTGCAATGGTAGCTGAGCTGACGTGCGCACAATTGAGCCTGAACAGCGCATGGCTTGTATGTACGCGCAGGGGAGGAAGGGGTCGGACGGCGAAGCGGAGGTGCGCCCGGAAGTGGCACTGAGCTTGAAGCCAAGCCGACATGCCGACTTGAACAAGTCACCTGCTTCCCTACGCTTCACGCTTCTTCCGAAACCCAAGCACACAAGCGTATACGACTATGGCTGCTTGCTGTGCTGGAACTCATTGATATCGTTAAAGGACCGCAACTGCGGTGTGTGTCCGTCAGTTTCCCCGCGGAGGTCTTCCGGCACTATGCCCGCGCCACGCAGAATCGCAAGTCCTCCCACGCACCCGCTATCCCGCTATATTGACTGTGAAAACAGGTGCGGACGTCCGTTCAGCTCAGTGTGCTCGTATTCGTCGTCGTTCTAGTTGTATTGTTCCTCGATAGTCGCTACAGCGTGCTCCCGCAAGCCGTGCACAACCACCTCCCGCTGCACCACGAAGGCCTCGTAATCACCGACATTACTATACAGACTTGTTCATCCCTGAATCCGATCTCCAAATGCCAGCTTGACCAAGAACTATGGCACCGCGTGGAAAAAGACTTGTACCTGGGTACAGGCTGGGTGTCCAAGGCATATGTTCACATCAAGCGCAAGAAGGAGGAGGAGCTCACAGATGAGGACAGAGTAATCGTGGATGTGCGCACAGGGAAGCTGGACCCTGCTATGGGTGACAAGTCACAAGCATCCGAGAAATGGGAATCGCGCCCTGCAGGCATCTGGATCAAGCGGTCAGCTAGGCGGCACGCGAGCGATTCGAAGAAGACCATAACAGCGGTAGACGTACTGTTTGGTGCTGATGCGACCGAGTCTCGTCCTGGATGGCAGCTGGTTGCCAACGGAGCCATACACCTAGATACCGGCGGTGACGACAAAGTCCCGCATTTGTCGATTCGAAGGGGACAACCGGAGGCGGTCAAGAAACCGGTCCCTAGAATCACCAAGGACGGCAAGTTCAAGATCATGCAGATATCGGATCTGCATCTCAGCACTGGCATAAGACCGTGCAGAGACCCAGAGCCAAAGGATTACAATGGTGGACATTGCGATGCCGACACGAGGACTATGGAGTTTGTGGAGAGGGTGCTGGACGATGAGAAGCCTGACATGGTCGTCCTCTCTGGAGACCAGGTCAACGGTGGTACAGCACCTGACGTTCCCAGCGCACTCTTCAAGATTACCGCTGTCTTGATCGAGCGCAAGATCCCATATGCCGCCATCTTCGGCAACCATGATGACGAAGGTGTCATCAGCCGCGGTATACAGATGCAACTTTACGAATCCCTTCCCTATTCGCTCTCCGAAGCTGGACCCACTTCAATCGACGGCAGTATGGGTGTCGGCAACTACTTTGTCGAAGTGCTCGCTCACGGCGCGAACAAGCACTCTGCCCTCACACTCTACTTCCTCGATACCCACGCCTACTCTCAAGAAGAGAAGAAGTTCAAAGGCTACGATTGGCTCAAGCCAAACCAGATTCAGTGGTTCAAGAAGGCCGCCGATAGTTTGAAAGAGTCACATGGGAAGTACACGCACATCCATCTGGACATGGCCTTCATTCACATCCCTCTTCCGGAATATGGCATTGTAGAGAATGAAAGGTTGGGTCAGTGGAAAGAGCGCGTTACTGCACCTCGCTTCAACACACATTTCAAGGATGCCTTGGTGGAACAAGGCATCAAAGTCGTTTCCTGCGGCCACGACCACGCGAACGACTACTGCATGCTCTCGAAAAACCAGCAGAGTGATCCCGAGCTGTGGATGTGCTACGCTGGCGGGAGTGGCTTTGGAGGATACGGCGGCTATGACGGCTACCACCGACGGATCCGCGTGTTCGAGGTGGACACCAACCAAGCGCGGATATCTACGTGGAAACGGCTGGAATACGGCGATGTTGCTTCTCGGCTCGACGAACAAATCATCGTCGATGCAGGCAGGTTGCTGCCGCTGCAAAGTCAATAGCTGGATTTGCTATTGTTCCTGAGTGCGGTGTTCAGGTTTGGAGTGTCTTCCATGGCTGCTGGAGTTGGAAATATCTATACCACATAGCGAGGCGTTCGCGGTACTTTTGGGTTGGTTGCGCGCTTGATTGGGCTTGTTTTTGGTCGTCCTGGATTATTCTTGGGCTGCAGTATCTCGTCGAAGGGTTGTGAGCGCTGGGTTGCCCAGGAGGAGCAACATGGTTCCCACACTCTCAGTCTAGTGGTGCAGGTAGCTTGTTGATGGTGTTGTTAGGCTTGTACCCTCTTACATATCTATAAAAATCAATGCTTAACTACCGTAACACACAGCTCCTCAGGAAGTCGCGGCCGATACCGAAGCCACACTCGCAGCCGTCGCAGCATTCCCCGAAATCGCGGTCTTCGTGCTCAGAAACATCTCGAAATCGTTCATCGCCGTCGTGACCGCCGCAACATGAAACGTATCCCCGAGCGTCCCGTCCAAGCCCGCATTGAAGAAGCCAAATTTCAGACCCTTCTTCATGCTCATGGTGTTGTTCAACGCGCTCGCAGCCACAATGTCTTCCCCGGCTCCATCTTTCCGCAGCCACACGAGCTTCCAGCCGCGCTTGTATGACCCGAGCGCCTGCACCTCCTCGCTCTTGGAGCTGCGCCACTCAAAGAAGTGCGGTGCTTGGTTGGGAAGCGCGATGCAGAAGCAATGCTTGGAAGAGTGGTTTTCGATGGTGATTTCCAGCGGCTCGGACAACTCGCCGCCGTCGTGGGGAAAGATGGTGAGCAAGGAGGTGCTGCCCAAGCCTTTCACCTTGAGGGTAGAAAGCGGCGGTGCCTTTTTGTCGTCGCCTTGGACGAGCGCCATGGGTTTTCTGAGGCCGGTTTGGACGACGGTGAAGAGCTTGTCATTCTGGTGGGGGCCTAGGGTGAAGGTGCTGAAGTAGGTGTAGACATTGAACTGGGAGGGGAAGCGCAGATGTTGGGGCTGTGACGAGGAATGTGGTTGCGGTGCGGCTGATGATTTGCTGTGAACGTAGTTTGGTAGTGGTAGGTTTTGGACATATGCGGGCGGGGCCGGCTCTGCGGCATCGGCGTAGTGAAGAGGTATGGTCTTCTCCGGGACTCGCATCCTGAAACTTGCGAAGTCAAGGTCGTGGATAGAGGTGCGGTGTTGATGTATGTCTTCCTTGTGCTTCTGATTTTATCTAAGATCGATTTAGTGCTACACTATCTCAGTTGATGTCAATTTGGTTATTAGTGGAGTATGCGAAGTGATTACAGGAGGAAAGTATGTCCATATATATCCTTTCCCTTGGCTTGGCAAGATGCTTGTGATGCGAGGCGGAGCACATGCGCTAGTACTGAAGCCACCCAGTTTTTATCCCGATTTGGCTTGCGGAGCATTGTCGGGCTGGCGTGGTTATACACTGCCTTACCTGTCCTTGAGTAGAAAGCGACGATCTTACCTACGGTGGCATACACATGCACACTTGACTCATTTGTTGGCCACGGAAAATTGCGCAATAACTCTATAGATGCATTGTTTCTTGCTGCGTGCTGGTAGCCGTGGGTTTGGCGTTCAGTCCAAACATTCAGCATCGCCACTCTGTCTGGCCTACAGCGAGTGGTAGTATCTTTGTCATGAATGCCATTTATATCATGTAGAATAAAAAGTAAGCGCGATGGACTGCAGGCCAGCTGGCTCGAGTACGAGGCTCTGCACCAAATTCTGGGAAGCGTGTGGTGAGAGTGAACGCGGGTGTCGTCCAGTGTCGTCACAGACGGCGGGACGTGAACCCCTGCGGCCGCGCTAAGGCAGAAATCACCTAGACTGTTTACGCTGGTACTGTGGGACGGAACAACGCCGGCGATAACACCAGGACATCTTCTTGTACCACACTTTGGTTTTGGCTTCCTCCTCCTACAATGTATATACTAGCCTCCCTACGAAGTCCCGCACTCGCATAAGAATCCACAACCCGAAACCATGGCAAAAGAGGACGCGACGACGACGCGCCTGAAAAACATCGAAATCGAACTGCGCAACATAGCAACATGCACGGCCGCGACCGTCGCAGAGCTTCAAGAACTACTCAAGCTGTCTGGAGATACAGCGCAGTCCCACAAAGAGAATATCCGCAGCAGGAGCACAAGAGCACCTAGCGCGCAATCGACAGCTCGCAGACGGCCTGGGACAGCTGCTTCTGCGAGGACGGAGCCTGGCGCAGATGCAACCGCACTTCTGACTCCCCGCCAACGATATGTGCTTGCCACTCAGACGGTGAACGCGACCCTCAAGTCTCTCGCCGACGCGCTCAAAACGCCAGCGACGCCGCAGAGGCCCAGAACGCCGACAGCTTCTGCGAGCGCTGTGCAGGAGTCGCAAGCCAAAAGTACCGCGACATCGCAGCGTCCGCTCAAAGAACGCTCCGTCAGCCAGATCACGAACTCGCCCACAAAGCCGAAGCCGTTGCGCCGCTCTTCGTCCTACTCGACCTTCACGAGCCCCGACTCGGGCCTGGTTGCGACTGCCGAATGCGCCAGATTGGCATTCGCATACCTGAATACATCAGAAGGGATCCAGTTTGTAGGAAAGGACTCCCCTGAGCTGGCTTTGGAAAATGGACGGCTGTCGCTGATTGGAAAGCTGGTAACTCATGGCTTGGATAACCTTGCCATCAAAGAGATGCGCTTGTTGAAGAAGAGGCTGGACACATATACTCGCAGGAAGAATGTGACTGAGGATGCTCGAACTGCATCCGGTCGTTCCACATCACAGCAGGCACCATCAACGGAAAAGGACAGCTTAGCAGCTCTCCTAGACTTCGGCCACGTCGATCACAGCAGCGCCGCCATACCCATCATTATCAACCTGCAGATATATGTGCTGCGTGTGCTTGGAAAAATAAAACGCCCACGTCTTGTAGAAGCGGCATGGAGCTGTCTCAAGCTGTCGCATCCTTCAAACCCCACCAACCTCATCCTGCACACTGCGAAAGAGAAGGCCCATCAAGCCAAGGCAGCGCGACAACTGGAATCACTGGCTCAAACTATTCTTCACCTTTGTCCAAGTATCTCTGTCTCCGCCGACCAGGAGCTGCCACAACCGTCTCCAGATATTGTCCTGTGCCTGCAACATCTCGCGTTCGGAATACGACAAAGATGGTGGACTCTAGCCCAACACAAAGGCAACATGGATAAAGAGCTTAATGAGCCTTTTGCAAAATGTCTTGTGGCTTTTGCGAGGCGATCGACATTGCCCGCCGTGAAGAAGTACAAGGTAGCCGAGTCCTTGTATTCGAACTTGTTGGGCAAGGGAAATAGTACCGACTTTTCCCAAAGAGCCGTGAAGAATCCAACTGGAACTGAAAATTCCACGCTTGTCTCACTCGCACGCGCTGCTGATCTTCCCGACGAAGCCCTTCGTTGGTTGGGCGGTTCGTCCGATTCTACAGCTAGAGAGACTGGGACAATAGCTGCGGTTCGATCGGTCCGCATCGCCGCTGTATCTCTAGAAGCTTGCCTAAAAGATCCATCACGAACTGATCAGGACGGCTTTATCGAGGCTGCTCTCGAGAGCCTCTCTGGTAGCTTGGATGGGACAGCCCGGGATCTAGAGACGCTGCTGATAGAAGCCCATGCATTACGACGGGTGGCAACCCGTATCATTCCAACGGCATCTTCGGCGGACACAAAAGAATGTTCGGCGACGCTTCGTGGGCAGTGTATACGCATCATTGCAGCAAGCATCCATTTTTCTAGACGATTCATCGGAAGCCGGTCTCCCGACGATGTCTCGCCTAAGCAAATGGCTGCATACCAAGCACGTTTTGCGCTGGTTGCGAAGCTTGCGAGGAGCACTGTCGACTCCGTGTCAGTCTGCTGTAGGCTGCCACTGACATCAGAAGCCATCTGGGAAGAGCTCGATAAATTGATCCAGGACTGCATAAGCCTTGTTTCACAGCTTGACGAAGAGCTCGCAGGCAAAGACGATGCGAGTCTCGCGTCTCAACAAGGAGCAACGTCGGTCTTTGTGAAATTCTCCAATTCGTATTGGGCTTTCCGTCGACATCTACAAAAACTAGAATGCGATTCATCCGCACTCAAAACCATGCAAAGGTCTACTGCGCTTCTCCAATCACGGCCTCAGGCAGAAAAAGAAGCCGGACAGCTCACGTCGAAGCTAGAAAGACTAGGCGAAGAGTTACACGGACTTGACCGTTTCCAGGAGTCTCGTCAGGCGTACACACAATGTATTCAGACATCACTCGATGGTAGCTTGTGTCAAGAGATTGTCGAGGCGACTTCGAACCACCATGTCGTGCATGTGTTTAGGCAAGATTCTCAGATTGGTGATCTAGGAAGAGTTCTCCGATTGTATCATCGCTCTTTCATGAAATTCGGTTTGGGCAAATCTCAGGATCTCGCTTTCTTCGACGACACCAATTACCCAGCTGCTACGCGCGGAGCACTCCTGGAATGGCAGCTAGGAATATACCAACAAACGCTATCTAGAAACCGCTCATGGGATGCTGCCCTCAATTCGTCGCTACAGGCCATAACAGACCGCCTTTTGAGTATATACACACCTCATCGATTTCCGCTGAGACGACAGCGGCTGCGCCTACTACTTCTGCAGCTATCGCAGATGTATCCGAACAACGTATCGAGCGCCTACCTTTCGAATGATTATCAGTGGGAAAGCGACAGGAACATCGATCGAACAGAGGACGGGGGTTTGGCACGATTTGGAGATCACCTAAGGCCCATGATCGTTCTTAAAACCTTATTGCACCAAGGAGATCTGTCACTTCAACAGCTTCGCGACTGCTTTACTACCTGGCAGAATATGTTGGATGTCACCCAATCGTGGGATGAGGTGGAGGATCGAATTGATAATACTCACAATTGGCTCGACGCGATACAAGCAAGTGTGGACTTTCTCTGCGCTAAGGGCGAAGAGTACGAAGCGCTTCCAGTAATCCACCTCCTTGTTCGGATTCTGGAGCTTCGAAAGGGCGCAGATCAATCACAACTTATCTTAGCTTTGAATAGACTAGGCTCGCAACTCTTGAGACTGGGCTATTCTGGCAAAGCAGGGCTGGCTTTCGCTAAAGCTGAGCTATTGTTGAATGCGACTGCCTCAATTGAAGCAAAGGTGCGGTGGCACATAGGCTACGCTGAGTACCTGTTGGCTACTGGTAACACATTGAAAAGGTAAGATGCCGCCTTTCATAATGTGTTACGTTGACTTACACACAATAGCGAAACCATACTATCTGCCGCCGAGACACTTGCTCGAAAGGATACTACCTTTATCGACCTATCCAAGCCCTCCGCAACCCATTCTATGCGCATGACGTTCAACAACATCGTAGCGGAAGCCTGCTATGTTTCATCTCTGCTCTGTTCAAGCAAGGGAGACTATAAAAACGCTGCGAGACACGCTCGACAAGCGGTCTTGGTCAATCGACGTATCTGGGCTGCGCGAGAGGGCAACGTCAACACTCGCAAAACTGTCTCGGCAGAAGGACCGACAAGTGCACCTTTTGACCCTTTAAGTTCCATGCGCGATGAGAAAGGTGCTTCGATTACTAGCTCTATCACCCACGAGGCGCTCAAAGGACCGGAGTTCTGGTCGCTGGTTCCATCGTTATATAGGGCCTTGACACAGCATTCCATCGTCATAGCAAGCCAAGGAATGCTTGAAGAAGCTGTTTACGTACTCCAGCAGGCAGAAAAGGTGGCTTCCGCCATTGGATCTCGCACATTGCTAGTGGATCATGCCAGCCGTCTTGCCGATCTATGGATCCAAAGTGGCAAACCCGATAAAGCACAGCCTTTGTTCGACGGGCTAGATGTCTCTCAGTCTTCGCAGCACTTCAGTACTGTTTCGTATCATCTTTCCCTTGCGAGGATGCACCACGTAAGCCAACGTTTCGACGACGAGATGGCCGAATACGATTCCTTGGAAAATCTAATACAGCACTTATCTTCGGCCTCATACATCAACTCGAGGGTTAGCTTTACTTCCAGTCTGGATGCCTTGACCAAAAATGTAGCTACACTCACTCTGGAAGAATCAATGCCAGCAGAGGCTCAAAGGACCCGAATTGTAAGAACTCGAACGACGACTGTCAGAACTTCTGAAAAGATGACGACGACGACTCGCAAAGCTGTTACGAAGACGACTACGACCCGCACGACTCGTAAAGCACCTCTTAAAACCGTACCCACAGCACTTTCGAAGGTTTCGACCAAGGCCGCCACTTTGCCTGCTGATGGGAGACAGGGTGCTAGTGAGCACTGTGCGTCACTGGATGCAATTCAAGCCGACATTTTGTACAGACGGGTTGCCACATATCTGTTGCAAGACGACGTTGCGAAAGCCATGGACGTTTTGAGCAAGGTGGAGATGTCAGAACAAGACCGAGAAGGGTCTCATGCTTGGATACGCTTCAAGGCAATGCTAGCACAGGCTATCACGAGCATATCTAATGATTTCACCTTCAACACTTTACCCGAATCTACGATCGCATTCCCCTCCATCCCGCCGAAGGATCGTCGTTCGTCTGAAGGAGTTACTGCCAAGCGGCCAGCTGTCAAGGCTAATACGAAACTTGCACGTGGCAAAAAGCAAGCTGGAGATAACTTCGTTGAGCTGATCGAGAACGCTCGCGAAAAGTTGGTCGAGGCACATGCTCAGCATGCCACTGCTGCCAGTAACCATGTATTCCGACAGCTCTCCGCAGCTTTGAGCCATGCTACGGTCCTCCTCTCCGCTATATCCCAAGGTTGCATACGTGGGTCTATCCACCCGTTGTATTCTGCATACATGAGCGGTATGTATTATCCATCATCTACGTGAAAATCGCTCACAAAATGTAGAAATCCCCAAGCACCATGCTTTGGTCCTTGCTCAAGACTCAGTCGAGGTGGATCAAGAAGTCATGTCACGGGAAGTGTGTTTACAATGGCCAAAGCTCACTGTAGATCAGCGACCTATGACATCACCAAACGATTTCCAACATGATTACATCGACATTATCCCTGAGACATGGAGTGCTGTATCGTTAGCGCTGAGCGAGGAACAGCACGAGTTGTACATCACTCGTTACCAAAGGAACACTTCTCCCTTTGTCCTGCGATTACCATTGGCTCGCCATTCTTCCCGCGACTTGGACGAGGAGGAGTTTACTTTCACAGACGGCAAACGAGAGCTTGAAGAGATCATTGAGCTCAGCGACTTCACGACGCGAAATGCCAAGGACCTGACTTCTAGAGAAGGCAGAAGACAATGGTGGGAAGACCGTGAAGCACTAGATGTCAAACTCCGCGAACTGCTGCTCAACATCGAGAAAATCTGGCTTGGTGGCTTCCGGGGTATCTTTTCGGACCACGTTCATCAGCCGACTCTCTTAGCTCGCTTCCGCAAATCCTTTGACAATATCTTGGGTCGTCACCTACCTTCAAGACAGAAAAAGGGACAGCAAAAGAGACCAAATCTTGACCCAAGAGTACTAGAGTTGTTCATCGGCCTAGGCGATGCTTCCAATCCGGAGCTCGATCTCGACGAAGCACTCACAGACCTCATCTACTTCGTTGTCGACATTCTCCAATTCAACGGCGAGCGGAACGCTTACGATGAAGTTGATTTTGACTCTATGGTCATCGAAACGCACGAAGCTTTACGCGCTTACTATGATAGCGCAACAAATGTGTCACCAGTATCTGCCCACACAATCCTCATTTTAGACAAAGATCTGCATATGCTTCCCTGGGAGTCGGTCCCATGTCTCGAGAAGCTGTCAATATCTCGACTTCCTTCGCTGGCCGCGTTGCGGGAACGTTTGCTTGCAGCCAGATTGTCAAGCGTGAATCAAAACGCACCAGCAGGCCACCACATCTCCGCCGAGGCAGGCGGTACAAGCATGCTAAATCCTTCAGGAGATTTGGGTCACACGTCCAAAACTATCAAGCCTCATTTGGACAGTATGCAAGGTACCTGGACGCACATCGCCAACCGTCCGCCTTTAGAGAAGGAGTTCGAAGATTGCTTGAGGAACGACCAGCTGGTACTGTTCTTTGGACATGGCAGTGGAGCGCAGTACATACGTTCGAAGGCTGTGCGACGACTTTATCTTAATGGGAAAACCCTGTCAGAAGCAGAGAAGAAGAAGCCCGGTTGTGCAACAACGTTCCTGTTTGGCTGCTCGAGCGTTCACCTTTCAGACAACGGCATATATGAGCCCTCTGGCATGCTTTCAAGTTACCTGACGGCGGGAGCGCCAGCAGTGTTGGGCATGCTCTGGGATGTCACGGACAAGGACTGCGATCGGCTTGCAGTCAGGGTTGGTGAGCTGTGGGGGCTTTGGCCAGAGCCAGAGTCTGAGAATGAAGCTGTTGTCGAACCTCCACCAACTGTCAAGAAGAGGAAGGGCAAAGGCAGGATCGCGCGACTGGTCGAAGAGGTGGACACTCCGAGGGCAGCGAGCAAGCCACGGAAGGGCAACGCCAGCGAAGATGCAAGCGTTGGGACAGAGAAAAGGGGAAGGGGGGTTGGGCTTGATGAAGCAGTCAGAGATGCAAGGAAAGCATGTGTGTTGAGGTATTTGAACGGTGCTGCTGCTGTTGTTTACGGGATACCCGTGTATTTGGAGTAGATGTGCGTTAGAGAGAGAATCAACAGACGATTTAGTAATGTTCCCGCATTGTGGTTGATGACTTCAAGACAGCGAAGATGCACCGTTCTCAAACGCTATTTCTACGCCAATTACAGTATGGCATGCGATGGATGAGCAGCAGCGGCAGTACAGCGGCGGATTCTTCCCTCCGCTTCTTTTGTGCACATCTGCTGTGACTCGAGTTTTTGCACGATTGCCTGAATCGCGGCCAGGGTCCGTCTCTTGGTGCGGTACTGAATTTGCACTGCAAAAACCATGGCTCACTGGCAGCAGCAAAGTCGACCAGAAACGAACAGCAGGGACACAGTTATTAAGTATCTGGGCTTGTGCATCTACTGTCCATACTGCCGAGGAGAGAGGGGAGCACTCCATCTTGACCCGGGGAACAGAGTGCAGTTCTTGAACGTGCAAAGGGGATTTCTTCCGGTGAAGTCTGACGACATGCGGTAAGCTTGTTGAAATGTGGTGAACAACATCGTTGAGAAGAGAAGCAGCATCAGTCTACCTCCTGCCCCCAACTATAATGCATCTCGATGAAAACAGGCCGCCAGACCCGCGTGGGTCATTGAGTCAGCCTCGCCAAGACCGTGTGCAAGAAGGCAGCCACTAACCAAATGTACGTTAGCCTGGTGTCATTTTTGGAATGGATGCCAAGTCGCCTCGCCGAATAACAATGTAACTCTCTTGGCAATTGTACGGTGTCTCCACCACCACGACTTTCGGACAATCTGCCCTGCACGGCTGGGTCTGTTGTTGCTATTCTGGCAACACGCTTGGATGAGCGGTACTGGGGCGTGGCGCTGTTCGGAAATGCACATCAAACGTGTGACAGTGACGGCGGACCAGGACAGCGGTTTCAAGGCGTGACACCATTGCCTGCCACACTGCCTTACGGTATGGGTCTACACCGTATCACCCTCGCGACGTGGTTGGTCAGCTCGTTTGGAGACAACGACGCCGTTTTCTACGCGTGGGGAGCCTAATCGGGGGTTACTCGGGCAGTTTGACGAGAAGCGCAAGGCTGTGCCGACGTATGAAATAACGTGTTAGGTTGTGGTGATCTGGAGGAGACACAGGCGGCAGCGCAAGGCTTGTGCGTCACAGAAGGCTTGCCTTGGGGACATATAGGTCGGTAGTGGGCCTCTGTCGCCTGTTGCCATTTGGATCTGGGTTTCCTCTTCACAGAACTTTGCCTACAATTTTTCCCCTGCGTCGCGCGAGACTTTCCACTCGGATTGGATTTGCAGGTAGTCATTCGCGAATACGAGGCGTTACTTGAGGACGATATCATCATCATCATCATCATCATCATCACAACCATACCTACCTGTCGCACGTACGGACAGACAGTTGCCACCGTAATACACCCGCAAGCGCTCGACATTCGTCACATCTTTCTCACCGCTCGTGCGTCCCACAATCACATCCCACAATGACTTCACCGATCCTCAACTTCGCCCTTCGCGGATTCCAGATCCTCTTTGCCGCCGTCGTCCTCGGACTGTCTGTCGGCATGATCAAGGGCCAAGGACCAGGTCTCAACTCGCCCATCTCCCTCCGCTACACCGCGTTTGTTGGCGGCGTGTCCTTCCTCACAGCGATCGTTGGTATCGCTTCAGAATGGATCTCCATCCTACAGGGTATGGTCGGGCTAGTCATTGACGGCCTGGTCACACTTCTCAACATTGCCGGCGGCGTGGTATGTAGTCCCAGTTACATTTGTCCAGTCAACACCTGCAGTATCGCTAACCAGTGTCAATGTTACAGCTGCTGGCCATCCAGATTGGCGTCCCTAAGTGCAGCGACACAAGCCCGGAGAACCAGTTGGACCTGTACCACAACCATCTCTTCAACGGTGGCTGCTACAAGGAGCTCAAAAAGATCGAGGGCGAGTCCCAGTGCTGGAATGGGCAGGCTGGGCGTCAGGGCCAGTTGAACGCCAGATGCAAAGAAGCACAGGCCGACACTGTTTTCTTGTTCTTCACTGTTGCCGTCGTGCTCATGTCGGCTACGATGACGTTCCTGCGCCAGAAGAAGGGCTATTAAATGGGAAGGAGATGAAATGAGGAGAATGGCTCGGCGATCGGTAGACGGGTAGTGGCAGGATGTGTGCGAGGAGTGAATGGCCAAATGGTAGCAATTCACCCGGTGCAACGTGGTATTATGGTCCGGTCAAAGTGTTCTAGGAGAAGATGAAAACGGGTGGTTGCCCCATGGTGTCGCGTTGCGTCTCGTCCGCGGGTCTTTCTTGTCACTTGTTAGATACCCCCCAAACACATGAATGATTGATGTTTCACGTCCAACTTGTTTTCCGAAAGCCCAACTCTCTCATTCCCGGACGGTTGCAGAGTCGTGCTCATCCATCTAACAATCCGAACCACAAAAATAAATCAACGACTCCTGCTATCCACACTACGTACACACCAAACATCTTCTCTCTGAGACTTCCCACCCACTCGGCATCTCACGCCCATCATGGATACCGTTTTCGATGTAGCACTGCGCGCCACGCAAATCGTTTTCGCCTTCGTCGTCCTGGGCCTCTCGACCCATCTCACGGCCACTGCGCTCCAGGGGTCAGTACCATTCATCCTGGTCTGGGCCACCATGGTTGGCGCCGCAACATTGATGACGAGCATACTGGGCGCGGCGTCGAACTGGTATGAGCGCCTTGAGGGCAAACCCATGCTCCTGATCGACGGATGCATGGTGGCGGCGAACCTCGCAGGCGGAACTGTGAGTTTGATATCGGCCAAGCGAAGCAGCGATTATCATGTGCACATGCTGACATGGCGGACAGCTCCTTGCTATCGGTGTGAAAGGCGCGGAATGCAATTTTCCGGGCATTGCTAAGTTCAGAGGGAATATTCCCAGATTGCTGTTGCCCAAAGTCGACTGCGCCGATGAGCAGACGTGTCGGAGTTTGATGTAGGATCCCGACGGGTTGGCACGATACGCAGGCAAGATCGTCAGTCGCTGCTCCCAGTGCAAATCGGAAGAGGCATTCATGTTTTTGACCGCTGCGGTTTTCTTGGGTACCTTTATGCTGGGTTGGTTACGCTTGAAGAAGGGTTGATGAGTGAGTTGATAGACCTCGCCTGGACCGTGCTTGGTCTAGGTCAGAATGCACGATGTGCGATGCACGATGAGAAGTATTATCGATGGCTGTGTCTGGAGACTTTTTCTGTGCAGGAGTCCATGGGCTTAATGCAAGGAAGCTGACCGCGGGCTCTCTTTTCCACCGTCCTATATATACCACGGTGCGCCATGTTTGATTCAAGCACTTCATCGAACCCAATGTTGCCTCGTATCGAAAACATGTAAGTAATTGGTCATGAATACTCTCCACAATAATGCAAATACGAGGAGGTCTCAAACATCAGAATCTCGGAGCCGGCGTGCATGAAGACCACCTCTTTTCAACCACGGCCCTTTCCACGCACCTCGCAATTTTTTGTTTTAGGCGGTCGAGCGTCGAGAATGTTGCATCGTTTCGCGAAAGATGTTGAGCGACAGTAGATATGTTCTTTTGAGTCCTTATATTTGTAACAACTCTTCCATCTTTTTTTTAATTACTAACTTTTCCAGAAGTAAAATAATATTTTTCTGCTGGAATGTAATGTACGGTGAGATATTCGTCCACACTCGAATTCAAAAAACGCACTGATATTGGTGTCCGATCTGACTATACAATTGGCTCAATGAACATGGACAACGCCATAAAACAGGAACAATTGGTGGGACATGTTGAAAGTTCCGAGATTATTCTTTTACATACACGTATAGATATTACATCCTACAACTTCATGCCAAGCGCCTTGTGCACCCTCAGAGCTTGCCTGATGCTCAAGTCAAGCATAATCTCCTCACTGCCACCAGGAATAGCGTACGCCCTCACGTCTCTGTACAACCTCTCTACCTTGGCACCTTGCCCACCTCGGCTGTAGCTCAGACCGCCAAAGATTTGACTTGCTTCTCTTGCGCAGAACTCGAACGTCGTTGTGCTCTGGGCCTTCAAGCTGGCAATGGCACCACCGAGCTTCAACATGGCCTCCATCTCGCCCATCTTCTCGCACTGGAAGATGAGGTTCTCGAGCCAGTTGTACGAGGCTTCGATTTGGCGAGCCATGTGGGCGAGCTTGAGGCGGATGACAGGGTGGTCGATGAGGCGCTTGCCAAAGGTCTTTCGCTTGTGCGCATACTTGATCGATTCTTCGTAGCAGACGCGGGAGAAGCGGAGACATTGGATGATGATACCAATGCGCTAGACACGAGGAGTCAGTCAAAGTTCAGGGTGGGAGGTGGAAGGCAAGACATGTCCACATCGTACAGCAGTGCTGCTTACCTCGTGGTTGAAGTTAGTCATGACGACTTTGAAGCCCTGGTTTTCCTTGCCAATCAAGTTCTCCACAGGCACCTTGACGTCCTCAAAGGTGATGTAGGTGGTACCGCTGGACCACACTCCCTGGCAGTCCATTCGTCGCGTCGATACACCGCCAGCCTCGCGCTCGATGAGCAGCACAGAAACTCCGTTCATGCCCTTGTCGCTTGTTCGCACAGCAGTGGTGAAGTAGTCGCACCAGATACCGTTTGTGATCCACTTCTTCTCACCGTTGACAATGTAGTGTTTGCCGTCTTCGGAAAGTTTGGCTTCGCAGCCGAGGTTCGCAACGTCGCTACCAGCATCTGCGTGAGATCAGCAACACTCCTTTCGAAAATCAAACAGGATGAACATACCGGGTTCAGTAATAGCAAGGCAGATGCGCTTTTCACCACTGAGGATCTTAGGACCGATGCGCTGGACAAGCTCCTTCTTTCCAAACTTGAATAGTGGCGGAGCACCAATGCCGTAACCACCGATGAGGTTCCAGACGAGACCACCGCTGCCGCTGCGCGAGAGCTCGTCGGTGAGGAGCATCTCGTGGAAAAGATCCCACTTTTCTGGAGCAACGCTCTTTATGCGCTTGTCCGTCAAATGTGTGGGGAAATGCATGCCGAGCAAGCCTGCGAGATAACCGCGGTCGCCCATTTGCTTGTATATCTCGTCTGGCACCTTCTTCGCCTCGTCCCATTCGGTCACGTTGGGTTGGATCATCTCATCTACCCATTGTCGGACTTCATCGCGGAGCGCTGCATGGGACTCGTTGAAGTAGGGCGAATGGTACTGCGCAATGTCTCTTAGCAAAGCTACCGTCAGCTTCTGTATTCGCGACTTACCGACTGGTACCATGAAGGATCAGCGTATGGGATGAGGTCGCCGTAAGGGTCTAATGTTTCAGCTTCTTCGGCCTCTGCAGTTGGCTGAGGAGCCACAACGCCAGAGTTCGCTTCCGGCTTGACAAGCTCCTTTTCTTGCGGCGGAGGAGTCGCTGGCGGAGTTGGAGGTGCCGCTTTGGAGTCCAATGAGCCTACTTGAAGCTGTTTCTGGTACTTCTTGAGGATGCTCTCGTTATGATACTTCCAGAACTGCTTCGATGCGTCCTTGCCCGCGACACGTTGCAGAACTTCACCTGGTTAGCCAACGAGCTGGTTGGTTCATTCTGCAGAAACATACTCTTCTTTCCACCGGGGTGATCATCCTGGAACTTGGTCAAGTCGTACACATCCTCATCAACAACAATCCAAAGGTTGTCGGCCTTGTTGTGCGACGCAACGTCGGCGGTAGAGAATCGCTGCGACATGGCTGATGTGATGCAAGGAACGGAAGAGTGAAGGAGAGAAAGAGAGAGAGTGTGTGTGTGCACTCCTACAAAAAGGTGTTACAGAGAGAACAATGCCGGATGCCGAGGATTAATAGCTTGCAACGGAGGTCGAGGGCTTTCACATGCCATCGGTCCAAGCCAACTAGACTACCTATGCGACATCTGACGCTCTGGAGCCGCAGCAAGCGTGTGGAGACAGATGGCTTCGGTGACGCGCCCCGTGATTCAGCCATCTCGTGAGCGCTTTCTTTCGAAGCCGCGTGATTGGTGTTCGGCTCACTTGCTCGTCTGAAGCGAAGTAAACGCGTCCGACGTCATGCGCAGACATGCCGAGGCAGAGTCCTGTTTCGGACTGGTGCACGTTCCAATCGACTTTCACAAGCCGGTGAAGCTGGCAATCAGCTGCGATCAAATGCGCCGAACTGTGGAGGCCCGCAACATCCCCAGACTGATATGCGGTCGGCTTGACGCGCAGAGCCCACTACGAACGTGCTGGTGTTCTTCGTGTATTCCACAGGGTCCAGGCACGTGAGTCGTGGAAAGCCATGAATCCGCCGTCTCCTGCATCTTCATCCGGTACAGTGACACTTTTACCAACGATTGACCATCCTGCACCATGTCTAGCAACTGGCTCATCGTCTCCTATTAGTAGCTCAGAGGTGTCCGGTACAATATATTACAGTACGCTGGTACACGGATCGACCATTCTACTTAACAACTATTGTACATGCAAATAGTCAAACAGATAGATAACCCGTTGCTCATGACGTCTCAAACGAACCTTGGTTGTCATGCGCCCAACCAATATGCATGTCACAGCACAAACAAGGACCGAACGGGTGCTGGCGACTTCCAAGGTTCGCACGCGCGCACATGGTGAACGGTTCGAAAACAGGTGTAGACGCTGATTCCGAGAGGCTGATTCCTTAGATCCATCAGCTTTTCGGGATTGGCGACAGTTGTGCAGTTCCACCTGCCCTTATATCACGATCGTCAATTCACCGTGCTGGAGTCCTAGAAGAGTGCTGAGACTGTCACGAAAACAAACGGTCCGAGACATTGCTGTAAGCCCTGGGATAGAAGATGTGGACTTGGTGGAGGGTATCACAAGTGGTCTGTGTGATCAGAGACAACCCTGGTGTCTCCCCAGCTGTCGGACGGAGGAATGCATAAAGCGCAGAACCGGGAATGAGGTAAGAAGAAGTGGCCTAATGATTGAATGTAATTATCCTGGAATTCTGTATGAAATAAAGGCCCAAGCCGTCCCCGCAATCTGACCCGATTGCGCTCGTCAAGGACGCGGTATACAGGCTCGATGCGTCCGTATGCCGCGTGCCCTGGGCTATATCGCTAAAGGAAGCGTTTCTTTTGAAGTGTAAATCCCTGAAAACCAGCTTTTCCCGTGCACACAAGCAAGCAGTCCTGCATAATCTTCACTAGGCAGCTGCCGGCTTTGTCCACTTCGCCTTTCGTGCTTCTGCACGCTCTCGGTCTGCGGTGCTCATCCAGGTGGAACCACTGTCATTGCGCTTGTCATCTCTCCTATTGTCCCGGTTGTCTCGGTTGTCTCGGTTGTCTCGGTTATCCCGTCTCCTGTCACCATCACGGTTGCCTCCCCGGTTTCCGCCAGCGCGCGGACCGCCGCCACGGCGTTTGTTCCTCCCCGCATCCTCGTTGTCCTCGCGCCCTCTCTTTTTCTCTCGCTCTTTGCGCTCGGGGAGAGCCTCGTCAAGTCCCTTAAGTGCTCCCGATTCGCCGAACTTCTTTGCGCGCTCCAACTTCTTGAGGGTTTCGTCGTCCTCGAGCTTCGTGCCGAACTTGGCGGCGCGCTTCTTGCGCTTCTCGATTTCGGCATCGAGGTCGGTCGCCGCAATGCCGGCCGCATAGCTCGGAGCGGGTTCCTTGTTCTCTTCTTCCTTTGCTTCGGTAGCGCCCTCCATCTCCTCACCGGCCGCCTTCACCGAAAGATCGTCCGTCTTGGAGGGGTCGATGTCAGCCTTCTGGTTGGGCACCGCTTGTGGGTTCGGCGGCTGGCCCGTGCCACCTGCTTTGGCGACGGTCTCTGCCTGGGTCTGGGTGGTAACGGCGGGCTCCTCAGATGTCGTCTTCTTATCTCCCTTCTCTTCCTGTTTCGCAGCGTCATCACCATCGTCCCAGTCAATCTCGTCCTCGGGATGTGCGTTCGATGGTGCAGGCTCAGACGTCTTCGTCTCGTCGTCCTTGGTGAGACGGTCCACCATTTCGGCTTTCTTGCCCGTGGTCGGCAGACCGCGCTCCCTTAGCATCGCCTGGAGCTCGTCGTTCTTCATTTTGGCGTATTGGGACATGTTGGGCGCCGTTCAACGTCTTGCAACGTGAGTGGTTGCGGTGAGGCGCGACTGCAGGGGAGACGCGTCGCGAAAGGGGTGCGAGCAGCGAGCAGCGCACGGTCAGCTCAGTGAGAGAGAGTTTTGCGCAACAGAAAGTAGTGCAAAACTGGGCGACCGGAGATGCGAATGGAGTCTGTAACGGGAATTGGGTTGGAGAGTCGGCGTCGTTGAAGATCAACACGTTGACAAAGACAGCAGGAGGAACAGTCAAACGAAGGAGGCGCCAAGCCACTAGATAGTCATTAGCCACTATGCACCGCCTCATCTATTCGGTAGGAGAGAGGACACGATATTCATGCCACATCGTTTTCCATCGGCATACGTCGAGGAGTATTGCACCGAGTTCGATCAATGAATACATGGGATTATCCTCTTGCAGCTGTATTGACAAGCTGTAGACTGTTTGTACTTGCCGCTGGCGCTCTTTGGAATCAGATTACGACCACGCAGTAGCCCACGTGGATTCGAGAACGAGTCGAAATCTAGTGCTGGATGTTACCAATGGACTCTGCAGCTGAGTAACACCTTCGGCAGGTTCTGAAGCACAGCTCCCGCCTCATCCTGCGGCTGGCAGCTTCACGACTCGATTCTCGATGTCTTTGTATCTAGAAATAGTCCCTTCTCAAGTACACGAGCGATTCTGGCAGTTACACCAATATCGCAAGTTTCGTCACTTCCAGGTTTCCAGTGACCCAAGTCCAAGTCATCCCATATCATGCTATCAGAGAACCAACTAACAGAAACGTCAATGTCTCGAGAGCCTATGGCCGGCCTGGAAATCATCACGAGATCATATCTCGCTCAGAATTCGTTTGAGTTCTGATATCGGAATTCGTTGACCGACCAAAACCCAGGTAGTGACCGCATACCTCCCACAGTGACATTAGGCGCCGGGGCTATCATTATTAATGTATGCAGGATAGTTCCGGGGTGTACACCATACCTATCCGTTTTGGTGTGCGCGCAGGGACTGTGCCGTACACCAGTGGTGAAGAAACTCGGCTTGTCAGCGTACGCGGCGTCTACCCTGATACAATCCCGATTAGTCCCCACAGGAGCCTTTGGGCTTTATGTGCGTTCGGCCATCTGATTCGCAGTGACGAGGAGTGGTACGCTTGGGGAGGTCCCGTTTGCCGTCCCCGTTCCACCCGCGACTAACGGGATCGCAAAGGTAGGGCATGCCTGTCAAATACTCCAAACCTCAACATCGACGGCATATACGGCAGCTCGCACTGGAAGTCTCAACAGAAATCGACAGAAGGCATCTGGATTCAATCTAGAGGAGCCACTCACCAACCACCGAACTCAAAGTGTTGTCGACAGATCCTTGTCTTAATATCAAGGCTCTGCGGTGTTTGTTTTTTTACGAAAAGCAACAGGGCAACAGAAGCGCATCGGGGCGCGTCACGCGATCCAAACCCGTCAGGTGGACAGTAAAACCCACTGTCGAAAGCTAAGCTAAACGTACCCGAGAGAACGAGAACGAGCTGTCCAGATGGGTCCAAGATCTTGCAATAATTAAGCTGTGGTCCGGTCACCGTTACAGCAGGCATGGCACCAACAATGAGCTAAGAGTCCCTCTCTTGTGAACTCTAATGTTCACCGTTCGCCCATGTCGCAATTCAGAATGTCTCACAGGGGCGCAAACGCCTGTTGGCAATCGTGAAGCAAGAAATCGCAGTTTCCCCTGCATATGTCGTACCAGGTGTTGCCCTTCGAAGTGGTATCTCGCTCTACCATTGGTCAACGGTCACTGCACATTTGACCTCCTGTGGTATGGTATCATCACATGACTAAAATCTCATGTAGCAGGGTTTATGTGAATCACATTGATGACGGACCAATGAGGGCGCAGAAGAAGTATCCTCCAGAAAGTGGCTTGGGGCCAACGGTGCCAACCTGGATGCCGGATCTGACTTTGTTGGGGCCGACCCTCCGCAAAGGCCATCATGATCTTGTCAAAGTAAGAGATGCCGAGCACCGTCACATAGAGGAAATGCTTCTCGGTCTGGCGTCACGTCACATCTATCACAAGAATTAATCGCCTTCGATGCGCTGGCAGGCGGCAGTGCTTGATGTGGCGACGTCGGGGCACCAGCCTCACCTTGTGGAGCTCATGCCCAAGCGCATGCACCTAGCCACCCTTCAGCTTGCGCGGTCTCTCCGGAACTCGCAACTGACGAAGAATCCTCCAGGCTCATCGGCCTGTAGTCACCGATAGTCACGAGAATAGCAGCGAGTTGATCAGATCCTCCAGTTTCGGACGCGCATGGCGGGAAACGCGCATCGTTCGTTATTGAGCCCATGTTGGACCGATGGATCTCAGTACAGGCCGCGCAGGCCTCCCAACCAACTCCTCATATGGCCGATTGAGGAGAGCTGCATATGACTTTCGAAGGTTGTATTGGCTCCGGCTTGACGTTCTACGCATCCTTGAACTATATCCCTCTCGTACCATCCATGCAACACGACTTGTGTTCCAGCCACTGATGCTCTGTTGAGAGTCGGCTGGCGGAATCTGTGGAGTAGGCTTTCTTGTACTCTGGCTGAGCAGAGCAGTGGCTTCACTGAAGTATCTCTTTCAAATGCTAGCACATGCTGCGACTCGTCAATCATCATACCTCAGCTGCGATTGAGTCGGCCTGCCTCCACCAACGAGAAAAAGTAAACTCTCAAGATGGCCATTGCTTTTGATCGTCGGCAGCCGCATAATAGCGTGGAAAATCCGATGGCTAGTGAAAGTACTGACACCCAATCGCTGGCACTCGACTCGCGTCTAGTCACGCCTCCAGCATCCCGTCTGTGTGCTACTCCTACAGGGATTAGTTACGAGTCGTCGCCCTCCTCTACAGGCCAGGCGCCTCACTGGTGGATGGCCTCTTTCGCTGAGACCTCTCTACCCGCCCTCTAAGCGCAAGCGCTCTGCTCGACGGCAATGCTCCGGGCCCGCGAGCCTTTCTTCCCTGGCCCAGGAGAGCGCTGCGTCTCGTTCCTAAGGGTCGTGTTGGGCCGCACGCCATATATCAGACCTAGACCCCGCTTGAACTTGTCAGGCAGTAAGTCCGGACGCGCACATCCAACGATCCAGAATATCCCCTAGCTGTCCTTTTAATCGTTGAGCCAGGAGTGTCTTGGAGCTCCTGGTCTGCCTTTTCGCTTGAAACGGAATCACTCGATACTCATAGCGGCGAATCACCCGTGGCCGACGAGGCCCGTGGAGATCAACACGGGCGCGTGAGCTACAGCTTGAAAGTTATATTCCCCATCGCTGGCCCGTCCTTGAGCGTCTGCTCGCCTCGCAACGGTTTTGCCACCCTTGTTATTCGGATGCAAGCACCGCCACACTATACTCAGGATTGGACTAACCGAACGCCACGACTCACTCGGAACCGCCGTAGGGTGGCGTAGTTTGAGCAAGAGTAACTACTAACCAGCCTTCACCGAGTTTTTGGTGGACATTTGGGAATTGGATCGTAAATTGTTAGTCGTCTTAAATGGTGCAGCTCCCGCCCGATGTACCTGAAGCCTAGTCAGATTCGCCACCCCCAGGCTTCCAGCACTTTGGGTAGTCCGAAAGCTACATACAGCACACACCAAATCAACGTCCGGAAGCATCCCGAGCTGAAGGTTGCTGACGACACCAAGAGCAATTTCGACTGGCATACCCCAACATCGACCTTTGTGGCGCCCGACATTTCTTTCCTGTTGGCCATACCGATGTCTCTATGAGTTGCTCAGCACATACAAGCTTTTGTCATACAGGGCCCGGTCTGTCGTTGCACACAGTCTTTAACCGGATCGCACCGAATTTCCCAACATGGCTACCTATAAATCACATTCCAACCTTCAAAGGAGGATGGAGGAACAACCGCCGTACCCCCGTCGTGCACCTACTGGCAGACTACCACAACGATCTGTCACGCCCACTACAGCTGTTTCCCAGGTACCTGCGCCCGTATCATCTAAGCTCCAGAAAAGGAGGCCTTTGAGAGATGAGGTACCTCTCACTAGAGGGGCTACTGGTCAAAGAGCGCCGACGCCAAAGGCAGCGGTAACCTTGGGGTCGCGCCAAACTGGCGCTTCTTCCACTGCACCTACAATTCATCCCACCTCACGCCATATGGTTCCTAAAAATGCTTTACAGAGCTCTTCTCGCTTGCCAAAACCTGAAATGCCTACGAACACACGCACACCATCCCTAGTATCAGGATCCTCCGCCTCGACCGCCGATAGTCCGCGATCGAATCTCCTGAGGCGCAACCAGACAAACATTGGAGTCGGAGGTTCTCGAGAAGACGTAAGTTCGAAGTTTTCCAAAGAGAAGGCCATTATGCCCTTACGCATTCCTGGAGGCTACAAGGATCCTTTCTCCGAGACGGTGCTCGGCATATCAATACCATCGACTTCTGCAGTTTTTGCCCACCCGGCGGCAGAGTTGGAGCTACAGGATCGTTCTCATTACGAATATGATTTGGGACCGACGGAAGTTCTACCGCTACCCGCTCCTCATTATACTCTTTCTACCACTCCTTCCACTCGATATTCTGAATCACCTGGACCGTTCAGTGTCTCGTCAACTCCGACATCCATGTCCTCGTATTCTCCAGGAGTCGTGATATCGACGAAGACCACCATACGTACGCGACAAGTAAGCCCGTTACAGGGCAAACCTCCAGTCGTAAGATACAGGACTCCGGAAGAGCGTGCACTCCCATCACTGCCAGAGCCAGCGACAGCTTCAACCGCTACTTCTTCGGTGCGTATGAACGCCGAGAAAAGCAACGAGAGGTCACAGATTGAACAACTACCAACTCGACCTTCTGATCCTACTTCCAGGACGACACATACGCGCCTCCCAGGATCACACCGGCAAGCGGACATATTGAAGAGCGACGTGAATAGAGGACTTCGACGACCATCTCAAATCGCGGAGCAGAAATCCCAAGTACAGGCACCTCCCGAACTGGCCCATTTGGCAGATCAGCCGTCATCGACCGCAGCTCCCAGAAGACCCTCACGGCCAAGCAGAGATGGTACCCCCGAAATAACTGGATTCCGTGGGCCTTCACCAATCATTCAAAGTAACATGCACAGCTTCCCGTTTTCGCATCAACGAACTACGTCTACGGGCTCAACTTCAAGCGTAGGGATGAACAGCAAGACCCGATTTGGCATCATGTCGCCTAAGCAATCGTCGCGCAACCCGTCCCCGAACCCGAGTCTTACTTCAAGTCTTGCCCCAATCTCACGTGTTCCTACTCGAGGACATACACCAGATTTACAGCCAGACAAGAAGCGGTCATCAACTCTACCTACTCCTGCTCCTGCGCCGGGCCCGAGCAAAACCTCTCGGTTCGGGTTCTTCTCTAGACGCGCCAAAACGGAACCAACCGCCCCTGCTATCAAATCAGAGAAGAAACTCCACCGACGGGGTCCCGCTGCTGGCACGGGCCACGAAGGATATGGTCGGTATGCTGTTGGGCTGAGAAGTGCGAGTACAGCCAGTGGGCCAAGTATCGGAAAGTCACCAAGTGCTGCAAATACGTCCGAGAGCTTGGACAAGACGCCTTCCACCCGTAAGAGCAGTGTAACGAGCACTACCAGCACAGAGATGGATGACTTCTTCCTCGAAAGGCTCAATCCTGTTGTTATTCGCGGCAATGGAAGCAACAGCGAATTAACAATGAGCCCGGAACCGTTACGGAGCACGAGCAGCCTTGACGTCTCGAGCCCTCAACTTTCGCAGCCGAGCAAGACCACGAAGGGCCCCTCGGGCACCGACTCGGAAAAAGCACGCCCGGCATTGTTACCCTCGGCAATGTCTGATTCCGTCTATGGGATGTCGCCAGTGAAAATGCCTATCGGCCCACGACGTCCATCAGAGAGCGAAGATGAAGTAAATAAGTCGTTCATCCCAGCTATCACCGCTAAGCGCGCTTCACGTACTTCGAAACTGGTCGATACAACAGCTTCTGCGATACAAATCTCCAGCAAAGCACGGAAGGGTTCCTTCACTGGGACTACCTTAGATGGCAAGGAAGGTGGTTGGCTCAAATCTTCGAAGAAAGAGAAAACCGAACAAGAGGAGTCGAAGCCACCAAGAAAGTGGAACTTTTTCCAACGTGCCCACGGTGCTTCTCGTGCACCTACTCCGGCTGTGGAAGCACCAACCTCTTCTGCTCCTCGTCTACCAGTTTCGCGGTCCGTTGCCCACTACGCCATAGTAGACTCTCCATCTGGACTCAATGCGAACGACATTGAGATGATCATGAAAGAGGCTGACAGTGCACCCGAAGAAGTGCCAAATCCAATTCAACAGGATGAGCCTGTAGAGTTTAACGTCCAGCCAAAGGCTACGGAACGTCCACCGTCGATGCTGCTACCTCCGAAGCTCATCTTGCCTGATATATTCACGGCATCTGCCCGACCAGCTTCGCCTAAGGTCTTTTTGCGGCCTGTGGCTGAGGCTCAACCCAGACTCACCCTGGATACAAGTGTTACTAAACAGGCTCATCGTGTGCCACCCTCGGTGGGCTACCTGACTCCGGTCACAGATCTTTCGGCTCCATCTTCTCCGGTCAGTCCGCTTTCCCCGGTACAGCCTTCCGACCTTGTTGTGTCGCCAAAGACACTCCCTGCACCAGTCTTCCTGCCGTCACCACTAGCCGCACTCTCCCCTCCAAGGCCGCCGCCTTCAAATCCTCCTCCAAGACCCAGCCGCCTGGCCCAAGTAGGACGCATACCTCAAGTCGTTTCGACCCGCCAAAAGGCACATCGCCCCCATTCGCGGTCCTTCTCTCGGCCCTTTGCTATGACTCAGCCGGGTCCAACGGCGCCTTCGCGGAATTCATTTGACTCCATAGGTCCTATGACCGTGACAGCTGTCCCGGCGGAGCCGTACCCTATTCTTCATGGCCTTAACGCTCTCACCCATGGCACAGCTATCGCTACCATGAGCCCGAGTGCGGAAGAGTCCATGCGCCAAAGGGAGTTCTTCGTTTTCCCATCCAGGAAGAGTTCTGAGGTTTCGTACTCTAGCAGCTCAGGCACCTGGAGCTTCCCTGCAACCGCTGGCACTGCAATTGTCCCTAATTGCGGGGCACCACAATCCGAGGACGAGGTCTGGAACGAATACAACGACCTTCTTGACGAGGTTTTGTCCCCCACGGAATTGCAAAATGCAGACGGCGGCGAACCAGAAGAGGAGAGGTCTTCTCTGGAACCTCTGCCGCTAAAGCTCAAGCACTCCAGAGCGTCTTCACATTCGGCAGCTTCCACTACACGCGTCTCGAATCCCTCACTGCATCTGCGCCGCTCACGGCTACTTGCGGTCTTGCACTCCCAGTCTCCTACATCTTCAATCTCATTGTCTGAGTTCCTCCAGGAGCACGGAGATAGGAACATCAGTGTCGTGGATCCGATAAGTGGGCGTCTGAGCTTTCCGTCCACTGCACACATGTCTATTGGCTCCGGACCGCGAAATCGGCTGAGCTCAAACCGATCTAGTCTTCCGATGGCTCTGGACTTGAGCTCCCGTCGGTCTCAGGTCACCCTGGCCTCCAAATCAGATAAGGATCGAAACAGTGCAAGTTCTAATAAGTACCGGGACACCCGTCTCATGGAAATGGCAGAAACACGGGCAGATGGGCTGTCAGCAGTGGCCAACCTTCGCTTCGGTGCCTTGATGACCAGCAAGTGGCTTTCTTTCGGCCGTGTTATTTTTAGCCCTGCGCACTTTGAACTGAAAGATCCCGAACATGATCGTATCCTTGTCATTGACGGCCTTGGCAAGGACTGGTCGTACTATTGTGCTCTTACGTATCCGGAAGCAACAGTCTATAACCTCGGGCCTGGTCAGCCATCCACAACGACCACGACTACCAACAATGTCCCTGAACCATGGTCGACGCTAAGCAATCACCGCCACTTCAACCAAAACTCTCTCGGCGACCCGTTTCCTTTCCCGAAAGGCTTCTTCGCTTGTGTTGTCCTCCGGTTCCCGTCAGCAGTTCCCACGTCTGTCCACCGCTCTGTGGTCTCGGAGTGCAAGCGGGTCCTACGACCCGGTGGTTTTCTGGAGCTTAGCGTCCTTGACCTCGATCTCGTGAATATGGGCAACCGCGCCCGACGTGCCGTGCGTGGCCTGAAAGTCAAGATGCAAGTCGCGGACGAGGACGTCTCCCTTCGCAACATCAGCGACGAGATCATGGGTCTCGTCGGAAAAAAGGGCTTCATTGAGTGCAACCGATGCTTCGTCGGTGTCCCCGTCGCAGGTACCCTGCCTGGTACAGAGCAGAGCGATGCTGCCTTGTTCAAGAAGAGGAAGGGAAGCACCGCTGTTTCCATTAACAAGCCAACTGCAGCCGCCACCAAGGCTACCAAGAAGCCCAAGCCCGAGGTCTCGTTCTCGGACCTGCTTAATACGCGCGCTTCTTCCGAGTCTACAGACAACACCATTACCGACATGGTGGCGCGAGTAGGCCGCTGGTGGTACTCGCGCTGCTACGAGTCCCTCGTCCTCCCCGAAGCTGGCGAGCCCGACGCCGCAAACTCAGGCGACCTCCTCCGGAGCAGCATCTGGCGCGACGAGAGCCTCATCAACGAGTGCGAGAAGCGCGGCACCAGCTTCAGGCTGCTCATCGGGTACGCGCAGAAGCCCGTCGTCGGCGTACGCCGCACCGTGAGCGTCTAAGTTTCTTTTCTCTCGAGCTGTGCTCCTGTAGGTCCAGGAGGCAAGGTTCCTTCTCCCATACGTTTTCTCTAATGGGTGCCATTTTCATTTGCGGCATTTTCATTTTTTTTTCCTCCTGCGTTCAAGCGGTTTTAATACCCTCTTTTGATTTCTCGCTCATTGCATAGCGATGGTGGACTCGATTGCACAAGAGCAGTACTCTATACTGTATCATACAGATTGGCGGGAGCCATCTACAGGTGGGAAAGGCGATACTTGGCTATCGCATCCCGGTGCGAGCGGAGTTGGAACATGCTGGTAATGGTCAACAAAGTGCGCATAATGTGGCGGTATACCCTTGACGAAAGTATGTAGATATGAATGATGATACGAGACTGAGAATATTTGCGCGCATCGTGAACCCATTTCCTTGTGATATATTCCAAATAAAGCGAAACTGTGCTGCCTGACCTCGTTCAGATCATCGCAAGCCAAAATCCAGAACCTCTCCCAATCGCCTCGTATTTATCGTGAGGCCGGAGAAAAATCCTGCCTCTCTTGCCGTTCCACGCTCCAACGTCCTGCCTTTCACGCCGCACACCCCTCAACTCCCAACATCCATCCACGTCCCCGCCACGATCTCCCCGAGCTTCAACTTCTCCACGAACCCCTCCGTATCATATCTAATCTTTCCCCACAGCCCCGATTCCTCCTGGCCCAACCCCAGTGTCACCCGCACCTCCTCTCTGCCCATGTTCTCGGGCTGCTCCCACACCAAAAAAATGTAGCGATGCGGGGCGCTGAAGCGGGGCGGCCCGGGCGGCAGCCACGACGTTAGCGGCGCTTCCAGCGTGCCTTCCCCGCTGGAAGGCGTCAGCTGCACCCAGGTGTCGGTCGCGGTGTCTGTCTCGGAGATGGGCGGGGAGGGCGGGGCCGCGGCGACGAGGTCGGTGTGGAGGTAGTGCAGGATGGGGGAGAGGAGGGGGAAGGAGGGCGAGGGCGCGTCGACGTCGAGGGAGAGGGCGATGTATTTTGCGCCTGGGACGTGGGTGCGGAGACAGGACTGGTTGACGGAGAAGGTGGGTTCGCCGGTGGTGCTGGGCTTGGAGGCTTTGGTGGCTGGGGCGGGGATTCGGGTGCCCGAGGGGAAGGTCATGAGAAGGGAGGGTGCGGTGGTGTCTTTGTTTTGGTCGAGGAACTTCTGAATCGTGGGTGTTGGCGAGGGCATGGCGAAGGAAGGCTGTTTCGAATCGCGGGGACAGACGGTGGTGATGGGTTCTTTATGTTTGATGAGGGAGTTGCACGAGATTTTCATAGATTGCTCCATCATGTTGTTAACTCCGCACGCAGCTTATCTCCGTCAACGATACGTTTCACCTTCCATTAGCTAGTGCAGCCCATTCACTCTTGCTACGTTCGGCCCTTGGAGTACGACCGAGAGCGCGTCACATACGGCGACTCACGGGCATGTCCGAAGCAATGCACCCAGCAAAAGCAATGAATGAAGGGTTTGTGAACAAGACTCTATTAACTTCCGTCAGCTTCAAGTATGCTCCGGAACCCCGTGCCTACGCACTTGCTCTTTGCCGCCGCATGCTGCAAACCTCCGACCAATTTTGTTGCTGCTGTAGAGAATCGCATCGGATGCTCATGTTCTTGTCACATTCGCTGTCAGAGCCTCTTACGAATAGCGTGAGCTGTTCCGCGGGACCCTCGCTCCCTCGCTCACTGAGTTTGGGTCTCTTCTTGCTGCTGTGCCATGGACGTTGAACGCGATCTCGAATGTGACCCCGACTACACAGCTTTAGTCAGCATCTGCCACCGCTATTCGAACCTCACACGCTCTTGAGGGTGAAGTGAATCTATGGATATCGTGAAAGAAATTGGTACAAGGGAAAAAGATGCGATGCTTCATAAAGGGTCATGAAAAGGAGCTGGAATGGGGATGAGGGGGAACTCATGCCTTCTCCTTTTCATGGTGGTGCGAGTGATGCTTGTGCTTCTTCTTGTCCTTGTCTGCCTTCGTTTCCTTCTTCGCCGCCGCCTCGGCCATGAGCTGCTCAAAGGCCATGAAGTCGCCCTCTTCTTCAGGATCGCGCTCAGCCTGAGGTTGATTAGTATTGATTCGATAGACAAGATACGCTGACATAGTCTTACCTTGGCGAACATCTCGCCCATGATGACGAGAGCATGTGCTCGCTCGACGCGCTTCTCCAGCTTAATTTTCTTATCATTAAGCACCTGGTCACACACATCGCGGAGCACGCTCTGGATCTCGAACTTGCTCCCTCGCCAAGCAGCCGCAAGGATCTTGCCTGTGACTCTTTTCTCATACTCGGCCTTCTTCTCATCGGTCCAGTCTTCGCCGCCCTTCTCTTCCAGCTTGGCCATTTCCTCCATGGTGAGCTGAGCGTCAATGGCCGCCGACATGGTGTTCCATGTCTCCTTGACGAGCGTGCCCTTGTCCTTGACACGGGAAAAGAAGCCTGAGATACCGAGGAACTTCTGTGACTTGATGAAAGACGTAGCCTTGGAAAGATAAGTAGCACCCATGGCGTGGAGGATCTCCAGACCGAATGACTCCATCTTGAGGTTCTCAATCTCGAGCTGTGTCTTCGCCTTGAAGGCCGCGGTGACGTCGGCGCCCTTGTCCGTCTCCGTCCATATGGAAATGCGGTCGACAAGTTTCTTGGCCAGCGTCTGGACACGCTCGTCCCGGATGCGCTTGCGCTCGAGCTCGTACGCTGCCAACTCCTCACGCTGTTCCTTGGTGAGGCCACCCTTCTTCTTCTGCTTCTCTCTCAGTTCTTTCTCAGCATCTGTGATGCCCGCCGCCTCCAGTCGTGCGTCCTCTTCCGACTTGTCCATTATAGCAGCTCGGATCGGTATTCCCCGACCGGGCTGGGGCGTGCTAGTGCCAGATGTTGAGGGCGCTTGCGGCGTGGAGGCAGCACCAGCAGCAGCGGCGGGCTCAGCGGGTGTCTCTACGGAAACGGGCAGAGGCGCAGCTTGTGTTTCCGGAACAGCACCTGCTCCAGGAACAGTTGCGGGTTCGGCAGCCTTGGCTTGTGCAGTGCTCGCGGGCTCGGTCGTCTTGTCAGCACCGGCAGCGGATTCGTCGGCGGTGGAAGCTGCAGCCTCAGCCTCGGCGGCCTCCTGCTCTTCCATTTCGCGCATGGAGATCTCCATGGTCTTGGTAAGGTCCTTCATGAGCGAGATCTCGCCAATCCAGTCCATGAAGGCCTCGCCGCCAAAGATCATGGTGAAGAACTCGGCGGGGTCCTCGAAGCCGCTGCTCGGTATCGCGCCCTCCTTGCCATACTGGTCGTAGTTCTTGCGCAGCGTCTCATCGCTAAGGACCTGGTAAGCCTCGCCGATCGCCTGGAACTTCTCGTGGGCCGTCTCGTCGCCGGGGTTCTTGTCGGGGTGCAGCTTGATGGCCAGCTTGCGGTAAGCCTTCTTGATTTCGAGTTCGGTTGCCGTGGGCGGCACCTGCAATGCGTCGTAGTATGCCGTTTCTTTAACCATTGCGGCGGTATGCAAGAAAAAAGTGTTTATAGGGTGAAAGGGCGGTGGGCGCAGGTGGGGTTGTTATGGGCGTGGACGCGAGACGCTTCTCTTTTTTGCACCGCCACGGGCCACATGTGCAGCCAGCCGCCAGCCACCAGCCACCAGCCCACCGCACCTGCTCTCAACGTCATTGCCCACACGCGTCGCCAAGCTGCGGCCGGGCGGAAGCAGCGGACCAAACCATCCGCGCACGACGCAAGGTCGATAGCCGTGCATAAGTGTTGACATGTAGGTAGTAGTATATCATCACAGCGAGGTTGGGCAGGAGTATATCATCACTGTGAGGGTGGGCAGTAGTATATCATCACTGTGAAGGTGGGCAGTAGTATATCATCACTGTAAGGGTGGGCAATCACAGCGTCTGTGTTTTGCCACTCCACAGACAAATCAAGCTCAAAGTCACCATGAAAGCACCGCAGACATGGCTTCTATCGTAGTTGTATTCACCTAAGACACTGTCGTCTCGCCAGCACAACCCACCCCCCTGATCGTAGGGTATACTCGGGGTGCCCGTAAATCATGCTAAAACCCAATGTCACACCCATCGCCGCCCATGCTACGTAGACGCCATGCTAGAACCAACCAGCCAACATGTGCCGGTACCAACTTTTGTCTGGACCCGTGCAAAGGAAATCATGTAGACGGCATAACCAAAGAAATACTCCCGGGCCACGCTACTGTCGAGGAACCGGGTACCGCACTCGGCGTGGTATCCAGTAGCTTCCAAACCAGAGGTCATACACCCGTCTCGAGCCTTCTTAGACCACGAACTTGGCCTTCGCACGGGTGCTACCGGCGTGAGCAGCATCCGTGTGTCCAGAAAACTCGACCTGGTCGTTCTCCTTGAGCTGCAAAGCCTGCTTGAACCGCTTGCCGATTTTGCTGAGCGTCTCCTTGCCCTGCTCAAAGGTGCGGCCCTTGTTCTGGTCATTGGGGAGAGCCTTGCCGACTGTCCGCGTCCAGAGACCGATACGGTAGAAGCCACGGCGGACGTTGACAACGACACCCATCACCTCGCTGTCGTCCTCGTCCTCCAGGTTCTCGCCGATGGCAGCAAGCATAACGTGCAGCCACAACGCATCGATGTTGATCGCCTTCTTGTCCTTGAACTGGAAGGCCCACTTGCCGCCGTGCTTGTTCTGGGCGTCTTCCCACTCGGGGCGCACGCCCTGCTTGAAGAGGTGGTAGTCTGACTTCAACGCGAGATCTGAGGTGGGCGTGATGTTGTTCTGTGGGACCGTTAGCATGCGTTGCATCGATGGCAATGGTGCTCGCTCTTACGTAGATCCCCCAAAACTCCTCGACCGAGTCGAAAGAGATGACCTCCTTCAGCAGCTCATTCCAGTTGTCACCCTAGGCACGTTAGCGAGGCAGGGAGCATGGTCGCCACAAACGCATACCTTTCCGCTCGGCGGCTTGGTAAACCAGAGGGTCCATGTGTTCATGAGCGGGTGCTTGACGTTGAAGTTCTCGGGGTCGTGGAAAACGGTCCTGATGTCGCCTTCGGACGTGGCAGTAGTGGAGCCCGGCTCCTTGGACCCGCTGGAGGTCTCATCGGTCGGAGAGATGGGGATGGTGTCGAGGGGAACCTGCTGATTCGGGTTGGGCGCGGTCGCGACGTCGGTCATAGTGACGGATGGATATTTGGAGCGGGTTGGGGAGGAGTGTGCCGACAGCGAGTGGCAGCGAATAGGATAGGTTGCGTTTGGGTGTGGGTGTGGGTGTGGGTGGTGGAGTGTCGAGCGAGGCGGGGCTTCTGAGATCGCACCAGGCGAATAAGTAAGAGAGCAGTCGCGGAACGCTGGTCGTTTGTTTGCGGCGACGAGGAAAGGAAGGCGGCGGGTGCGTTTGTCTTTCAGCCTTGCATGCTTGCTGCGCGCTCACGAAGAAAATGCAGGTGCTGCCGTTGCCGCAACGTCTTGGCGCGGCGCTAACACGGCCATGCGATCCAAACCTTGGTGAAACCCCTCGCATATCAGAACTCGCTGAGGCACGAAACAACCTTCACACATTCAGGTGAGAGATGCACATGATTCAAGCGAAATGAGAGAAAAGTATTCATTCAACTATCCCTGACGTCCAAGAGGACATGTCCACGCCACCACTCCGAACCTAGCTCCTTGAGAGCCAGGCTGGGAGCAGCCTCGTCGCCGAGCAAGGCGCATTTTGATATAAGCACTTCTAAAGCGGCACAACTACAGCCATGGGAAAGGCAGAATTGCAATTTGACATCCGTGCTATAGCATCACGAGGAACAAAGCAAAGGGGAGTGGGGTGCGGAGACCCCAGTGAGTTAAACATTAGTATTGGTTAACAGGTCTCATACCTGTATGGAAGAAAAAACTCGCCGAGTATTATAAGTACATATAGACAGGACAAACGTTCGAGCCGTCGCCACATAAGACTATAATTCGCTGTGATCCGTGGACGGCTTCGTATCCAATGGTACGCTGGCATTGATTGGGCCACTCGAGCCAAAGAGTTGTCCTAGTTGTTCTTTGGCTTGACTCAAGGCAATGTCGAAACGTGCGCCCGCAAACCAGGCAGCGGTGAACTGGTGTCTACGTTAGCGACCACCCAAGCAGCTTGTGCAGGGTGCCTTACCATGATTCCTGAAATGAGAAGAATGGTACCAATGACCGCCGATACCATGTAGATGGTCTCCCACTTGGTCTCGTCTGCCTCATTCTTCAGCCTTGCGACCTCTTCCGCATTGACTGGGTTTTTCTTCTCGTCCACAGGCGGCTTCTGCGACGGGAAGATGCTCTCGATGAACTGCTCCGTCTACAGCGATGGTCAGTCCTCTACCCTTGTGTTCCGCCTATCCTGCGGGGCTGCTTACCTTGCCACATGCGATGCTAATCTGAAGGAAGTTCGGGTCGTGAGGGTTGTTCTTCTTGTGGATCTTGCGTGTATATCGCTTGAAAACATCGCACACTAGTTGGAGGTTTTGAGTTGATTCCAGCATCAGCTGGCAAGCGTCACCCTTCGTGATCTTGACATTCCGCTTGAAAATGTCATGGTTCTGGAAGCAGACATCGAGAGTGGCAATAGCCATGGACTGGGGAATTGCGCAGAAGTTGAAGACACTCTGCTCCTTGATACCAGCGAGGTAGAAGAGGCAGTCGTCGGCGCGCCTTAATGTCGTCAAGATCATTTCTGAGCTGCAGGCAAGGGCCTTGTCCTTGTTTTCCGGTTTGAAGAGGTCCTCGAATTTGTCCACATGCTTAGACCATATCTCCTTTGGCCAGAAGCGTCGCTTGTCGTCGAAGTCTTCCTTGATATCACGGATGATGTTAACCTGCTGCAGGAACTGACCCATGGACTCGTGAAGCTCAGTCCGCTTTAATAGGGCAGGGTTTGCCTTGCCCTCCTCAACGAACAACCGCGTGCAACCTTCGCCGACAAGTCCCGCCACGTAATGGCAGTATTTCTCGTAGTCCTTTACAGTGTTGACCCCATTGTCGTTGATGCCGAACTCGGCGTTCTTCACATAGTCAGCCATGCCGTTACCCATTCGCTTGGTGATGTCCTTGATGATGGCCTGGTGCGCGGGTTTAAGCTTCTTGTATTCCTCAATCACGACATTGAATTCGACACACAGCTGTCTATCCTTCTCGTTGGGGCCGTTTTCGGTGAACGTCCATCCGTCTTGCTCGATGATGTTGTGGAAATCACGCAGAATGGGCTCCTTCTTCGCCAGCGGTATCGTCATGTCATCCTCAATGGTGTCCAGGCCGCGGAGGACCAGGTAGAAGATGGCAACAGAGACGAGGATGTCGGGATGTAACTCCAGGATGACAGCGACAAAGCTGCGGCTCGTCTGAGCAAGGAAGTGGAAGCATCGCTTCAGCGACGCACTCTCCTTGGACTCATCGCGCTCGTGCACGGGGTTGTGCCAGACTTTCCTGCAGCAGGATCAGTATGCTAGAGAGCAGCTGGGCCTTGGGATGACCAGGGAATGCGTGGCTTACCATTGAATGATTGAGCGCAGTTGCGTAGGGTGCACAGCATAGTACGCGATGTCTTTTACGCCCGGCATAGTTGCGGGTGACGTGTGGGCGAAATTGATGAGGCAAGGGAGGGGGTGACTGTAGGTGGAGCGGGGGTGTCGCTTAGCTAAAAGGACACCAGCGGATGCGTGATATAAACAAACGTCGTGAAAAGGTGCCGGATCAGGGCGGGGTATCAATTGAAGGGGGGAAGAAGGAGTGAAGGTCTCTGGAGGCGCGTGCCGTGCGGTTAACAAAAAGCTCCCAACTCTCCACATTTGCGCACGGTCCCCTCACATCAAATTGCGCCAAGCCCCCTCGTCCGGGTCCAAGCACTTGCATCGCAGCAGTCACCTGCACTGTTCGCGCATGTCACCTGCAAACTTTCACTACGATTGGGGTCTACGAGACTACGATTCACCAAGGCGAAATCCGGATCGCGATTTAAAACCTATCTTATTTTTGGTCCCCCACACCATCTCGATTGCGGTAGGTGGTAGCTACGGCGCTACCCTTTCTTCGAAGAACATCAATCATAGTTGCCAGATGCATTACACAGATCAGCTCCAGCTTACGACAACCCTCTTCTTCGCCCTATATGCTTCCCTCTCTTCCGCACCGTCCACTCCCATAGCCGCATTCTCGGAATCTCGGGTTCGTTTCCGCCCATGGTGCGGTACCCCCTGTTCTGCGACCGTCTCTGCCCTCTTGTTCCGACCAAGCCGTTGTGAGACCTTCCGCTCCAAGCCTCCAAGTTTGCTCAGCAGTCCTTTTGGTGTCAACTTTGGTCGCGCTTCAGTTTCTTTCTGATCTTCTGACGTATATGATGCCACCGTATCGAAACCAATCTTTTCTGCTGTCTCGGTTCTGAGATGAGAGGATTTGGGGCTACGAGAACGCTTGGAGTCGGCGTCGTAGTCTATGCCCGCGTTTATCTTCGCGATGAAACTGGGAACAATAGACCTCAAGTCCTTGTTATGTTGCATCATGTTGGTAAACATGACGTCTGCGATGCTGTTCTCTTTCCTCTTGCTTCTCTGGATGTGGGTGATACTGTTCTTCCAATCGCGAAGGGTATCGAAGGTGAACACCATGTTGCTTCTGAATGAATGAGATGAAGAAGCCGCGATCTAACCTAGTAAGGGTGGCCTGAATAACTGTTCGATTAAAGGGGCGTAGCGATGATTTTGCAGAAAGTCACACATGTCAACATGCTTACTCTGACTGTGTTGGGATTGCTCACATATGCTACACGCCATGCTCGTCCAACCTCTCCTCCCATCCAATGCTCGAGTTGTTGGACATAGAATTTATTTCACATGAACATGTTGAGAACTGGTCCGCCAATCTCGCGTATCCAATAATCATCATAGCGATTGGCATAGCTGTTACGGTCAAGCTCGCTGGCGCCGTACTTGATGAACTCGCTGCCCTGGATGCTGCTTCCATCGTCCTTCCAGTCGATTCCGCTCATTCTATGAGCATCGTACTCAGAGGCAGCGAAGCCGGTATGGTCTGTTCCAGCCTCTGATACTGCAGACCGAATAACTTCTCCGCTGGCACGGTTGGGGCCCGAGGTCTCGTCGATGTTACGCTCCCACGTATCAGTCAATCTATGTGACGCAGCTTCATCAGTAGCCGGGGCGTTGTGTGCGGTCTCATCGTGCGCGGGTGATCTTGATGGCGCAGGTGGAGATGCTATAGCATCCGGTATCTGGGCGGGTTGCAGATCACTGGGACCACCACGCTTCCGAGTCTGTTCAGTAGTCCATGCTTGATCTCGCATATTGAGAGGTACCGTCTTCGCGGCGAATGACCTGGAGATTCCAGACCACAAAGGCGCCGCTTGGGCTTTTCCACGCGCCGCTATCAAGCTCCCTGGCGTCTCTGGTCGTCTCTGGCGAGTTTCGGAACCTGCATTGGTACCAGCAACAGTTACAGGATCCATTGCCGTCGCTTCAAGGTCCTCGTACTCTTCATCCGAATAATCCTCTTCGACGTAATACTTGTCCTCGCGCTGCCACAACTTCCAGACATAGGTGGCAGTAACACATATGATGAGGCAACTGATTACCAAAGGAATCCACGCAAGTGGTTGTACATGGAGCGAGCGGGAAGGTACAAGCTCAAGCGGTGGCGCAAGAGTAACAGTCGGTAAGAAATCGGACTCTGGAACGAGCTTCCGAGAAATAGTGGTTGGCAATGCCATGGCAAGGACTTACAGTCTACCGAGCGACTAAATCCTGCACTACCGTAACACTTGCGGTGGAAGGTTGAAGTCCAGCTCTGTTGCGAGCATGAACCTTATACGTTGAACGACATCGTTTGAAGTTCGAACGGCCATAGAGCCCTTAATTTGAATCTGACGACCGCATTCAATGACTGGCGTTTGCACCTTCGTCTTCACATATCACGCGCTGACCTTCTTCTGAGTTCAGCCGCACCTAGCTCTGTTTTGGCATCCTGCTCAGCATCGGAACAAGACCACCCTTCCCTATTCCTCAGATCAGCCATTGATAATAGCGGGGGCTCACGCTTCGCTCTAAAGTTCCGCATCATATGCATTTCGCGCTCAAGCGTCGCAGATATTCTTTGCAGAAGCCACCCAGCCTCCGAATTATTGCTCCTCAGCGGGCTCCTTACACCGAGTCAACTCCATACTTTCCGCTCACCTTCATCCGCGGTTCCGAGGTCGGGATAGCTATGCAAATTCCGCTCGTGGTGCGCCCTCGGCTTACGGTGAGCGGATGCATCGTTCTCGTCTTGCCCAATCAGCCGTCGGCAGTAATTTCACTCTTGTATGTGCATTGCTTGTCGCTCATTGATTTTCGTAATTCTTTAGAAGGATATAGTGGTAGGAATCAATGTCGCAATTGAGCTTGTTGCCATGTTCGCCAGTTTCTTCTGCATTGGCAAGCTCGTCCTGTGCGGTGTATCTTTACAACCCTCAGTTGTTGAATTCCAGACTTCAGTGTTCCGCTGAAGCCGTATTCGCCCGGGAGAATAGTAGTGATCCTGCCCAGATAGTCAAGTCACGGAGGGCGTTGGTCACAGTGTCGCCCATGTTGCTGATCAAGATAGTGAGCAATGGAACAGCGAGTAAACTCCAGAATACGAAGAAGGCTTCGCCGGAGTTATGCGTAGGTGAATAATCGCCGTATCCAATGGTCAGTAGAGATGTTTCGGCTGACTGCACGTCTGACTTGCCTTTTCAGATAGACTGTGACTGAATGACTTTGATTACGCTTTTTAAATGGCGATGAATGTACTGATGGTCTGGATACATTTTCGGAGTGGGAAGCGTCCGTTATGAGTTCCTATGACCAGTTTAGGTAGCGCTACTTTCACTGAAATTCTATTCGCCGATGCTTATCAATTTGGACATTGCTGCTTACCGCGACTACGTGAAAAGTGTTTTCGTTAGAGTCGATTCAAAGGCGACGTATACCGCCAAATGCATGTGCACAGCTGTCAAGTGAAGGGGCGTTTGCATGCTCGTCATCCCCTGGACTCGCTGAACGTCTCTCCCGTCATTTTTGACGTGGTACATGGACCGTTTAGATATGTTTACGCTCACCTTCGGGTCGGCCGTTTGTCACTACGGCGGGTGGCGCAGTGTTTCGTTCAACCGTGCCTGCCTTGAACTGATGGCTTCCGGGTACGCCTTGTGGCATATATTCATGTTAGCGCGGCTTACATTCATCTCAATTCAAGACGGCATGGCCTAATGGGTCCTGAGCATGACCTTAAACTGCATCACCCATAATAGGTAAGTCCATCTCCCTGTGTTTCAAAAGGGTAAAATGTTAAGACTTTTCCCTTCCCCTACCGCCCGGGGTTTTCTTTTTTGGCAGTGGTCCGAGTAGCGGTGTTGGCGAATTGGACAGCGGCACCTTTTTTGTTGTTTCTCGGGGAACACGTCCTTGGTGAGGGCAGGAGCTTACCCTCCGGCTTGGGCCAGGAGGTAGAGACCCGACCAACCTGTACAAGCCCTTATAATCCTTTTCGCCCTTTTGAAATCCACCTTGTGTTTCGTGAAGGTGTGCAGCTCTTCTTATACATGTGCGGGGCGGCGTTGCGGCTGAGGCTTGTGTGGTGTACATTCGAGGCCGTAGCCGCGACCTGCCTTTATCCCCTCCACTTTCAACACACCACTCCAATCCCACCATTTCGCAGCGACGTCGGAGAGGGCTCTCCCTTGCGAGCTAAGTACCAACCCGTCGCTATCAAAGCCGTCGATTTCTTGCTAGCCACGCGCATATCCTTGAGGCCGGCCGGGCTGCCATAAAGCTGGGCAACTATTCATAGCCCAAGAGAACGCAGTCCTGCAGCACACCCACGGCGCAAGGAGTGGACAGAGAAATACGGATATGGCCTCGCGACACCAGCGACATCGATAGCTTATATGCGCACCGGAGCTCGTCGCTCTAGACGCGGGGGGCATTGAAGCACGACCGCCCACCACCGTTGCACAACCACATTCGATACGAACACTGATTGT
Source organism: Paraphaeosphaeria minitans (assembly GCA_015832175.1). Taxonomy (NCBI): domain Eukaryota; kingdom Fungi; phylum Ascomycota; class Dothideomycetes; order Pleosporales; family Didymosphaeriaceae; genus Paraphaeosphaeria; species Paraphaeosphaeria minitans. The sequence continues at coordinate 1,663,188 of WJXW01000006.1, forward strand.
ACACAAGCAGCCGATCCCTCGCCATCGTAGCTGACATTGTTCTGGCCAGCCATCACTTTTGCGCGATGTGCTCAGGGCCTGCACCACCAACACCATGGCTGGACATCCTGAGAGAAACAAAGTTGACAGTACCACGGCGGCGCAAGGAATAAATGAAGCGATATGAGCATGCTCTCGTGATTTCAGCGACATCAAAGGCTTCTACACGCGTCGGAGCTCATTGCGCCTCGTCGCGAAAGCGGAGGCGGATGCATTGGCTCACGACCGCCATACCCCTCGCGCTCATGTCAGCAAACTTGTCGAAGTTCGACATGCTGACATTGCAATCAGCTACCCCAGCAGCGGTCTGCGCGATTGGGAACACAATCGAACGCTCGTGGTCGAGCCGCCGGAATGCGTGCACACAGCTCCGCAAACACCCACGTCGGGTATCCCCGACCAGTGCGGCCTCCGCAGAACCCAAACGAATTCAATACGTCAACATTCCGGTGGCGCACCGAAAATACCCCAGTGGTTTTTACACCCGCGACAGTCGAATGAGGATGGCGCGCGGCATGTCTGGGTCTCAACATCTCCGCTTTGAGCTTCAGCTCGAGCGACTGACATCCGATGCAACGCGTGAGTAGACCCTACACGGATAACCCGAGCAACGAAATCCGTAGATTTGCACCAACCCATGTAGAAAGCCTGGGGCTAGCAGGCCTGACCGTTGCGGCATCTCTGCACCTCGAGAAGCAGCGACCCAAACCTTCGTCGAATAAACCATACCGAGAGTGGACCATGGCAAAGCAAGGATAGGGGACGCTGCAGAGCATACGATTCGAAGAGCGGTAAGCCCCGTTGCTTTAACAAGTCCCAGAGACGATTTTCACCGCGATCGATCCGAGTGACGGCCCATACTCTTTAAATTCAACGCTCCGGCTACTTGGATCTTGTTACAACTCGCTTGCTGGAACCAGGAGTATGATGATAATAGCCAGCTGGGCAGAACAATTCGCAGGAATGAACTCGGCTCGAGCAATGACAGCCACATGCGTCCAGGGACCAGCATAAGATTCGGATGAATGCGAGGTACAGATGCGGTCTCGCCTCATACGCCGTATGAATGCACCCACACCACGCTTTTCAGCATGAAGAAAAAGTATAGGCGCGCAACCAGTGGCCAACAACAGTGGTTAAGGTTCCTCCAAGCGTCCTCGGGCTTGCGAGCGTCACGGCAACGGCTGCCATTATTCGACTGACAGCGTGATACCGCATTAGATTTCTGTTGATGATATTCCGTGGAAGCAGCAATACGAGCATGCAAGACCCGGCCTCGCACGGTATCTGAATAAAAAGAAGCCGAGTCTAGGATCCTTTGGCAGAACGTCATGCGGACCTCCGCTTTAGTTGGTGTGCAGCAATACCCCCATTGGCCGAGCAAGCGTCCAGGCCGTGCTCATTGTCGGTTGCAGAACTTTAGAGGCAAGGACACAGGACACGGACAGGCTGGACCCGGTTCAAGTATAGCTTTGATGGGACGTCGGAGAATGAGCGAAAACGAGACAGTCAGACCAGTACAAGCATACACCCGAGGCGAGTCTCCACCCTATACCGTCACCCGCACACGATTCGAAGGAGGCTACATCGTAGTCTGGAGTCTGCGATGCATTTCAAGAAAGAAATGGACTGATGCCAGGTGGCAGATTCTGTTATCGAGAAAGTACAACGAGTAATACAGGCTTTTCAACGAAGTACGACGGCGGATTACCCACATAGCTCCTGAAGACCAGGCTTGCAAAGCTCGATGTTGTTCTTTGAAGCTTGAGAAAGCAGACTAGCTCAGTGCGTAAACCTTGCTATTTCAGAATTCATTGCTTGCAGAATGGACGCTTCCTCGCTCAACACAAAGATTGCCAGCTGTTATGCGACGGTCGAGATGGCTTGTCTCTCCGCAGATGCGTGTTTTGAACTTTGATTTCTGTAACTGGATGTCCGGTGCCCTGGTCATCCAAGTTCATCGTATCAGCGCGAACGGCCGACACAGCGCATGCAAAGGATTCAGGATCTCTGGTCAAGAAGAAGGACAGTGCTTCACCAAGTACTAGCTCTTACATGGTCCTTTCTTGGATGCTGAACGCTTCTCTGCTTGCAAAGCCTGTTTGTCGACAAATTCCCGGGATCAAAGCCATTCATGCCGAATGCGTAGCATGCTGAGAGAAACAGAGGCTCATTGTCGATGTCAGAACCGCCCCTTGGATGTTGAGGGGCGGTTGCTAGCTTCTGCGCGACATGCTGGGTCAACAGCTCTGTGGCTTGCTTTCTATCTTTTCCAGCGCATTTTGCCAGCCAAGGTTTCTTCAACGCTGCGGGAAACTCAGTATGATACAGCCCCGAAGCGCGAAGCCAGACAAAAGAAACGGTCTGCTTGAGGCGCCTGCAGGTCTAGCGCTCTTGCTAGATCCATCCAGTAGGTCACGGTCTACTGCTTTTGGGAACTTCTTCTGCAATTGTATTCGAGCATGCGTTTGAATATGCTGTTCGAAGCTGGATGCTTCAGACGCGTCGTCTCTCCGCGTCCAAAAACCCGAGATTATCTTCCTCGCAGGGCAGAGACCCTCGCGCCCGTACCCTGGTTGACGAGCGGGCATGCGGGATACTGCAGCCCATATCCCTCATGTTCGTAGTGACTCCTCCAAGTTTATTTCAGCCTGCGTTGGCATGATTCGCGAGCGTGCGACCGCCTGGACATACTGAATCCTTGGAGTATTTGCTGGCACCCGCGTGGCGCGATCTTGTCGATCCAGCCGTGCCCGTGTTTCGCCGTTCAGTCCTGCGTGCGCTGCGAGGGGCTTTCGAGAGGAAGTATCGGCCGGTCGATGTATGCTGCGGTTGGCGATTCGCAGGAGAAGCTCGTGGGCTAAAGACCGCACATGTAGTTGGATGGCTGCCTGTTTGAAGGTCGTGACTCGGTCGTTGGACCTAATCGCGCCCATCTCAAAGATTAAAAATAGTTGCGAAGCGTCAGACCGCAAACCCTTCCTCTTGCATTCGAGTCCCTGTCTGGCGAGATTTGACTCCAAGATAACGGTTTGATGGCTCCAGCCTGGTCGTTCGATTGCTGGCCCGAGTGATGCGAGCGTCGAGCTATTCGCCGTCATTCGCTTCGCCGTGTAGTCGCCATGGTGGTGCTGCTGCAATTCTCATTCCAAAACTCGACTCAATCTTCCGAGTATCGAGTTGAAACAGCAGATCCGGTAGAGCGGTCTGCTTCTCATACCCTTCTCATATTTCCTTGTTCCATTCTCGTGCATTCGCATTGAGGGGTCGTCGGCTGAGCGCAGCATCGAGTACGTCGGGGAGGGTACATTGCTCGTTTGGCGGGCGGTAATTGCTACACGTAGGAGAGAGCTCTCTCGAATTGCAGCACCTATGCATGTCGGGGCATGTTAGCAGCGTGCTAAGCACGTCGACAGACACTTCGTGGTGGTGCGGCTGGCGATGTGGTTGGAAGTCGCGAGGGGCGTTGAGGCCGAGGGGCACGGCATGAGAGGACCTGACAACACCAGGCTACACATTGCCTGCGTGGAGCTTCGCTGCAAGCCCCTTTCCGAGAGCCCTTCAAGCTGCGACTCGACATAGCATGCTGTACGTTTGGGACGATGGGGTAGGGTAGGCTTGGGGCTCCACATCACAGTTCTCAAGCTTGCCAGTGGCCCGGCTGCTAAACATGGATCGCATCGGTGCGCCCATCCGCTTAATCCGCGAATGAAGGCCGGAGAGACCAGCTGCAACAGGCTTAGAAGATGAGCATCCTCCGCACTGCCAAACGGTTAAGCTGACGACATGCTATCTATACCTAACGTTCGTACATCCTGCTGCGATTTCATGAGCCAACGATGCATCCATCGTTGCCCATGCTGCTAGAACACATCGAGCATAGCCAGCTATACGTGGGGTGATGGTTCTTCCAAAGCATTATTGTCTCAGCATGTCTATACTCGGACTCGTTCGCTGCTCGCGATTAGAACGATATGGTCATGAGACGAGCAGAAGATGCATTGCAAACTCCTTCCCTAGCACGAGCAATGAGCCTACGTGATTGTAGGTCATCTCTTCTTGCCCTCGTGCCGTCTACATAATTTGCTTGCTTTTCAATGCTTCCTCCAAGCCAGGACTTGACCCTCTGGCCAAAACTTGACCCTCCAAGCCAGCATAATTTGCGGTCATACCAGTCCTGCTAGTTCCTTCTGTCTTTCGAGATCGCAGATACAGCTAGTCTCACGGTCATAGACATGGAAGTACACCGGTCTAACCAGTCGACCTTACGCGAAAAAGAAAATATGTGTTGCGGTTGTGACCCGCACGCATTCACGAAGAGGTAGCTGAGGCATGTGTCGACAATCCTAGGTCTTGTCTCTCTCCTGTGATTTCCTAGCACATCACAAATTTTCATACGAGCTCGCCGTGTGTTGATCCTGTTGGGCAAAAGAAGTATCGGGTGAATACAAAGCAACTGCATGCTACGCGAAAGATCAGGCTGGCTTCACAATCGGCCCGGTAGTATTTCACAGGGCACTCTATGTTGAGCGGCAAGACGCTCTCGACTCATCCGATTATCCAGACTCTGTGCTTGATATGGTGACTCGTCTCAAGTGTAGGTCGCACTCTCCGATGGGGTGGACGACAATAGCATGCTCAAGACTTTCCAACACCCCTCTTGTTAGGCACAAGATGCCACGCAGCTTTCACATGGATAAGCTGAGCCACAGGCATTGTAATCCAACACTACGGACACGTGTTCGCCGCCTACGAGCTGCTGAAGCTAGGCTTACCCACACCGACGGATAGCGTGTCTGCATCACAGCCTCACGCCCTCTATCTCTACATGCATTGCTCAGCTCAGCTCAGCTCTCTGTATCAGCTGCACGCTTGTTCTTCCCTCTGGTGGCTCTGCTGCGTCGAGGCACGCCGCCTTTACCGCCTCACGTCCTCTCTCACTCGCTAGCAGAGGGCCATATAAAGTCCTAGTGACTCGCTCCTTCCCTACCCTCCGTAACAGGAAACCACGACAAAACCGTGCGGAGCAACCCCGCTAAGCGAGCTCGCGGTTTCTATAATAACAATTACGCCCTCCACGACGTCGGCCTCTCTTCCTCTCGTAACACCTTTCGCTCTTCTTGAGGCCAACTCTCTGCTTGCTCTATTGCACACAACCTACACTCTCACTGAGCTCGTCTCACTCAGCATATCATTATGTCTGACGCCGGCGTAAGTTTTCCAGTCGCTCTCTCCTGTTTGAGCCGTGCTAAAAACCGCACGCAGACCAACGGCGTCGCAGCCGTCGACGATGCTGCCGCAGCGTCCAAGGTCGATCAGAAGGCCGCGGACCTGCAACGCGCCACTGAGGCCGGCTGGGAGAAGCCTATTCCCTTCGAATATGACGCTGCTCCTAGCGAGGCGGGCGCTGTCGACGAGCGCCCCGTGAAGTGGTTGTCGGACGCTGTCGTCTACGAGTGGCTGGACGAATATGGAGAAATTGGCCCTCGCGATGAGGAGCTCGAGAAGGAGCTCTACGAGGATCCAGACATCCAGCGCCGTGGTGGAGACGCCGGTATGGCCGCTTACCAGGCTTTCGAGGTCCTGGTTCAAGGCATGGACAAGATCCATCCTTTCCGCGACGTAAGCGTCCTATTTCGGCTCCCTCGCTTGTTGCTTACCTTCAATTCAGTTCGACGAGGCGGGCCTGCACCCTGCCATCCTGGAGAACGTGAAGCGTTGCAAATACGACTTTCCAACCCCTATACAGGCTTACTGCATCCCAGCCGTCCTGACTGGCCATGATGTTATTGGCATCGCTCAGACTGGTCAGTAACAAATTTTGTTCCTCCTAATCTTCACGCTCACACAGTCAGGTTCCGGAAAGACCGCGGCCTTCCTCCTGCCCATCCTCTCCAAGCTTATGGGCAAGGCTCATATGCTGTCAGCGCCGCGCGCAGTTGAAGGAGGCCCCCGCGTTCGCGCAGAGCCGCTCGTCCTCATTGTGTGCCCGACCCGTGAGCTGGCCTGCCAGATCTTCGACGAGGCGCGCCGTCTGTGCTATCGTACTATGCTGCGCCCTTGTGTCGCCTACGGAGGGGCCCCAACCAAGAACCAGCGCGAGCAACTCGAGAAGGGTTGCGATATCCTTGTTGCTACTCCGGGTCGCCTCATGGACTTCATGAAGAATACCAACCTGCTGTCACTGGCTCGTCTCAAGTGAGTCAGCTATGACCGACCTTATTGTCTTGTTCGTTACTAACAGTTTTAGATTCACTATCATTGACGAAGCCGACGAGCTACTGTCCACTGGCTGGGAGGAGACCATCGAGAGCCTTTTTGGCGCTGGCTCCGACACCAACGTCGACGCTGATCACACCTATCTTATGTTCTCGGCCACTTTCTCGAAAGAGACCCGCAAGCTATGCCGGGAGTACATGGAGGAGGATTTCGTCCGCATTAAGGTCGGCCGTGTCGGCAGCACACACAGCAACATCAAGCAGTCAATTGTCTATGTAAGTACACCCCGATACTGTTCATGGCGCGCATGTATCTGACAAGAGCGTTATAGGTAGAGGATAGCCAGAAGAACCAAGCACTCTTCGACCTGATCTTCTCAGAGGGTCCTCAGCGCACTATCATTTTCGTCAATTCGAAGGCGAAGTGCGACATAGTTGATGACTTCTTGTATAACAAGGGTCTGCCTTCAACGTCTATCCACTCCAATCGCACCCAGCGCGAGCGAGAGGACGCTTTGTATGTTGGCTGGCTGATCAATCATTATCCATTACTAACACCACCAGGCGCTCCTTCCGCTCTGGAAAATGCCCACTGATGGTCGCTACTGGTGTCTCTGCACGTAAGCAAAACCCGCCTAACCTGTATTGACTTATACTGAAATTATATGCGTTTAGGTGGCCTGGACGTCGCCAATGTGAAGCATGTCATCAACTACGATCTGCCTTCCACGATGCATGGAGGCATTACTGAGTATGTTCACCGCATAGGCCGCACGGGGCGCATCGGCAACGAAGGCAAGGCGACTTCCTTCTATAACGACCGCAACGAAGACGTAGCACCGAAGCTCGTCAAGCTCTTGCTTGAGGCGAAGCAAGAGGTGCCCGACTTCTTGGAGATGCACAAGCCTGAGGACCCCGCCAATATTGAGTGGAACGACGGCACCGATGATGAGTCGGAGGCAGGCGACTTTGGTGGTAGCTTCGGCGGTGATGCCGGTGCTGATGCGGCGTTCGACCCGAACTCTGGCTTTGGCGGCGGTGATGCCGGTGCTGATGCGGCTTTCGACCCGAACGCTGGCTTTGGCGGCGATGACACTGATTTCGCTGGTGCTGACGATGGTGGCTTCGGCGGAGGCAACGACGATTTCAAGGCTGACGGGCAGGACGGCAAGGTCGATGCGTGGTAAGGATTCGTCTTACAGCGTCCTTTTTCGCATACCCCCTTCCTATGATCGCTGAGCCATGAGGGAGGAAAACTGGACTACAACTTCGCCAAGCGACGTGTTATCGTTGCGATGGCCGCAATATTTGCTCGGGGTTCGCTATGGACTCGAGTGACATGCGGGTATATCTGACGGTGGCTTAGCTGTGCATCTGGCGCAGTTACTGCCACCAGCTCACTTAAGAGATGATAATCAAGAGGCAGTGATCAATTTGTATGCGAACTGATCAAATATTGCGATCTACGATTACTTTGTGATTTGATGGTTTTCGGAATGCCACTATGTGATGCACTGAAGCTTGACTGTGAGCTTCCGTACAAGCTGATCAAGCCATCCACTCACCCAGCTGCCACGTGAGTGGCGGTCATTGTGGCCAAGTCGTGTACTCATGTCACAAACAAGGTATGTATCATGAACTGTGTTATCTATTGGATGGCTTTTTCGAAATGTGGTTCTGGCAAGTATCCGGCTCCACTCGTAACCGTGCATTGACCCATCTTCTCCAGGTTCGAATCTCGGTTGCTGTGGCGGCGTGAAAGTCCAATATATTACATCTAGATCATACAGCCAACATGCAGCTCTAGAAGACGAACGTCCTCGCATATTTCCTATCCATGTCCTCGTACTCCTCCTTCAACATCTTGGCTCGTAGCTTATTCAGCCGCATGACCACGCCCTCTTCCTCTCCTTCCCTGTCCTCGACTTCCTCCCGCAACTTCTGCGTCGCTCCCGGCCACAGCTTCCACCATAGCTTCTTCGTGACACTGGATTCCAGCGAGTCCTGCCTCTCGCGTGCCTCAGCTGCGAGATACGTCATCATCTTGCCCCACGCCTCGAGCCCGACTTCCTCGCACTGTTCGCACTTCTTGCGCAACGTGGGGTTGCTCTGTATGCTGGGAACATCCAGTTGGGCTGTTTTGGCCGTCGAAACGGCGTCGCGCACCCAGGAGAGACCTTGCGTCCGCCCGGAAGGGGAGTCAGCGACGGCGAAGAGGATTTCTCCAATGTAGGATTTCAGGGCGGCTTCCTCGCAGCGGTCTTCAGCGCGGCGCAGGAGGGCTTCGTTCCCGGTGGGCGGCAGAGCCGGGTAGTCGGGTTCGTGGAGCAGACTGAGTACTGTGCCGATGAAGCTGGAGTCCTGCGGCTTGGCGAGGGGTTTCGGAGGTGCGGGGTCGGCGGCTAAACGGGCGCGCAAGAGGGAGACGAGCATGGGGAGGGCGGTTGTAATGCGACCCTGGGAAGCGTGGAAGGTGGCAAGATTTGTGGCGGCGAAGACGACGTTGGGTGTTATCAGTTCTTTGGGGGCTGTGGAGGAGAGAACGTGGCTTTTGGGGTCGATAACGGCGGAGTGGTCCGGTATGGAGAGGCCAGACAGGGCGATGTCGAGAGCCCACTTGTACATCTCTTCCGCAGAGTCGGGGAGCTTCTTGAAGGCGAGCCAGTCTGCATATCCGAGGGCTGCGGTCATACGCTGATGGGTGGTGAAGCCGTTGGTGGTGATGATCTTTAGGTAGAAGGTCTCTGGGATGTCGGAGGCAGGTATGCGGTCTTCCTCGTTGGGAATGGGGAGCTGGGAGGGGAGCGTGGCCTTTGGTCGTGGATTGGTAGGCGAGGGCACGAATTCAGGTGCCCAGATGTAGCGGCGCGACTTGGTTGTGACCCAGCCCTCGAGTCTTTCTGCGGCGGTAGCCATGCCTATGAGGACCTCGTAGTAGCCTTGCCGCCATTCCTCGCTCTTTGCGGTGAGGTCGTACCCTGCCTTTCCGACACCAGGTACCAGTATGCCGCCTTCTTCCTGATCTTGTAATCCCGCACCATCCTTGTCTGCGTTCTCCAGCCGCTTCAGTGCATGCTCCAACTCGTCGTACACCCGTGCCCAATTGGGGAACCCTTCATCTTCGTTGTTCTCCGGCACCTGCCACCATTTCCCCCTCCTGAATCTGAACCTCGTAATCAAGCTCCATTCGTGTGGCGAGGGGAACGCGCGCTCCTGGCGTTCACTCAAAATGCCCAGACTGGCGATGCTGAAGCACGATGTTGCGAAGAATATGAGCAATGTCCACTTGACCGTTTCGCGTGCCGTCTCTTTGATGAACTTTTTTTGGTTTACACTGATGGAGAACAGACGGGACAGTTGGGCGTTGGAGAGATATGCGCCGGAGGGGTAGAGGAAGGGCAGCTGTGGGCGTGGCAAGCTTCGGTGGGAGACGAGCAGGAGGCGGGGGGGCCTATGCGAGAATTGGCGCGGGCATTGCGACTCTACACTGAGCGCATTTTGCGCATTGCGTATGGAGCGTCCAGCCAAACGTATGCGATTTGTTTGGGGCCGCATTGTGGGCTTGTGGCATGGGACGGCGACGCGCACACGCAGCCGGTAGCATGGATTCGAGGCTCGCGTTCACCGCCAAGCCCATCGCGTGCACACCGCCCGGCAGAAAAAGTGACATCTCGAGAATTTCGACTTCGCGCTTCGCACTCTCTCTTGCGCAACCACATACCCAGCTTCGCAGCCACTCAGCCCACCATGTCCAAGTCAGAACTTAAAGACGAGAAAAAGAAGCGCAAGAGACAGGAGGATGAAGCTGTCGAGGTGCCCAAGAAGTCCAAGAAATCCAAGAAGTCCACCGATGCTGAGGCAGAGGATGCGCTAGTCGCAGGCGCGAGGAAGGAAAAGAAGCACAAGGAATCAAAGAAGGCGAAGAAGCACGAGTCCAGCGAGGATGCGACGCCCGCTGCCGACGGCTTCATAGCCCTCGACGACACGCCTATGCCCGATGCTTTTACCGGGGCCATGAATGGCACGATTTCTGGAGACGAGCGCAAGAAGGAAAAAAAGAAGGAAAAGAAGGAGAAAAAGTCAAAGAAGTCAAAGGACGCCATTGACGAGTCAGAGAGCGCGAGCGTGGAGGCACCGGCGGAGAAGTCCAACAAGGACAAGAAGTCCAAGAAGTCCAAGGGTATCAAGGCAGACGCTGATCCTGTTGAGGGCGCTGCCGCGGTTGATTCCTCGTCTGAAAAGAAAGACAAGAAATCGAAAAAGGCGAAGAAGAGCAAGGGAGAGGACGAGGCTGCTGAGCCTATCAACGTAGATGGTGCGGCCGAGGAGACTTTGGACAAGAAGTCTAAGAAGGACAAGAAAGAGAAGAAAGAGAAGAAGGACTCAGAGGAAGTTTCTGAGGAGGTAGAGTCAACGCCTGCAGCGAACGGTACTGACGATCAGGCCGAGCAAGCAGAGGATGAGGCGGATGGCGCAGCGGATGAAGCCAGCCAGAACGGTCCCTTCATCGTCTTTATTGGTAAGTCAACCCTAATCGTGCTCTCGGTCCAATTTCTTACGTTCACAGGCAACCTCCCTTTTAGCACCACAAAAGAGCAGATCGAGGAGCACTTCGCCAAACTCAAGCCTTTCGAAGTCCGTCTCCGCACTTACAAGGATTCTGGAAAATCTATGGGTTGCGGCTTCATCCAGTTTGAGCGCTTCGACCACATGCAGACCGCGCTGCTGAAGTTCCACCACTCCGTTATTGATGATCCCAAGAAGAAGGAGGGTCGCAAGATCAACGTCGAGCTGAGGTATGCGCCTTCCTTGCTCTCATATCACTTATGAATCTATACTACAGATGCTGACACGCGAACAGTGCCGGCGGAGGCGGCAACACTGAAGCACGCATGGCGAAGATCAATGCCAAGAACGAGAAGTTGTCCAACGAGCGTCAGCGCAACCACGAGAAGCGCGCCGAGATTGAAGGCAAGCAGGAAGTGCGCAAGGCGAAGAAGGAAGCGCAGAAGAACAAGGACGGCAAAGACGGCCAGGCCGGTGGTGAAGGTGCAGCCGAGGAACCAGAAAACGCCGGCATTCACCCTGCACGACTTGCGATGTTGTCTCAGCCAGAGAGGCCACAGAAACAGTTCAAGCCAAACATGGGAAACGTGCCCAAGTGGAAAGGTGGCCCGCCTGCGAGGGGACCTAAGAGGTATTGAGTCCGCCCGAAGACGTAGGCGCAAGATGTGAAGGCATCAACAGGAGTTTGGATAGCCATCGACTTGTTTACAGCAATTGATTGCCTACATGAGCCATTACTTTAGTTTTGACTGACACCCGCAGCGCTATGCGCGCTGCTTTATTACGCCTGAAGCCCTATGGTATCGAACATAGGAAAACGCACAAGATCCGCCCGCAGACAACTCAAACCATGTCTCTAATGCCTCTCTCTGGTCTTAGCTCCAGTTCACCTACCCTCGACGACGGCGGCACAACGCCCGTCGCCTCCCGCGACTGTGTGACCTCGGTGGTCTTCAGTATGCCGCCCATCCTCTGGATCGTGTTCTGCGCCTCCAGCAACTGCACACTTCCCTCGCTGCTCTTGTCGCTTCCGCCGTCTCCGGTGATGCTCGTCGCGCTCATTGCCCCGCCTCCGCGCCCACCAACTCCCATAGTCTTCAGTTCATACGGATCATGCGGTTGCCTGTCGGCCTTGCTCGAAGTCAAGCTCGAGAAGCCCTTCGCCTTCGCAGAAACGGCGTTTGTCCCGCCGCCGTACCCCATGTAGCGTGGCGTGTTCCCTGTGGCGCCCGTCCTGCCTTTCGACCCGCGACCGTACGTAGAGCCGAGCACCGTGCGGAAGAGAGGCTTAAGGCAGGGGAGGTTGCCGGCTATGATGCCGACGCAGGTCTCGAGGACGGTCCAGATGGTGATGTTGCGCGAGTCCCAGAGCCAGTCGCCTGTGCTACCGTATTCTGGGAGGAACGAGATCTTGACGAGGGCGGCGGCCGTGGCGAAGATGCCGAGACCGAGGATGCCGACGACGGACGATTTTTGCCGACGATTCAGCTGGACCTGCCAGAGCATGGGAATCTGTGATTCTACGTGTCAGTCGGGGTTACGAGCTGGAGGGTGGTGGTGCTTACGGGGATGACGATGGCGAAGAGGAGGTCGGTGATGATGTTGCAGGCGGTGTTTGTGTAACCAAGTGCTTGGACTTTTTCTTTCGACCAGCAAGTGCCCTTCTCCGACGTATCCCACTGGACAGCGAGATTCGTACATTGAAACATGATGGACTGATGTGGGTCAGATTTGCCGAGAACTATAAGTGGCAAAACTCAAGTGCTTACGAGAAAGCATCCAATCGTATAGACCGCCATGAAAGCCATGATGCCCTGTATTGAGTGTCGGTAGAACGGGATGGTTGCTATGCGCAACAAGAAGAATCCAACCGATTGCTTTACGATGCAGATGGCAATCAGGTATATCGGCTGCGTGATGAAGTTCAGCTTGAATCCGATTTTGAAGTCCTCTGACGATATATGGTCGATGTGTCTGCCACATCCATAATGGACTTCTGGGACAACGATGCCAGCTCCTACCAAGGCCTGTGGTCGTCAGTTGAGTACGAAGAAGTAGTTGGGATCCAACTCACAAGCAACGTTGCAAAGGACATGCAGTAGTCCTAGGATTGTCAGCGTTTGACTCCGATGGCGGACCTTTGGGATGTCCCACATCCCACCCAACATTGCGAATCAACTTCACTCTGACCCAGAGCCGCGCCACCATGGTGATGAAGGCGAAGATTGTGATGCTAAGCACAACTCCCAGTATTCGCGGCCCATCGTTGGTTGGGGGGTAGGCAACTTTGTTGGGTTGCTCTGACCCCATCTTGCTTCGACCAGGTTCGCTTGGGAGCGAAGATCACGGCGGTTTTGGTAGAAGTAGTGATAGGATCCTCGGGGGGGCAAGGTTCGCTATGGTGTATCCCAAATGAACGACAAACATGAAAACACTGTCCGTGGAAACGATTTCATTACACTACCTAGTAGTGGGATCATGGGGGAGCGGGTGCCTGAGTCGCAAATCACATCCCGTCAAGAAACGGAGATGAGACAGTTGCCATGTCGGAGCAAGAATATGGCTGGCACAACCTTGCATGCCTCCTGGACGTTTGCCGACCGAGGAAGCAGCCGCTAAGTGGACTGGAGACTACGGGACGTCTTGCAGCGATTGGTCAGAGCACGGGCTACTGTATCTCTGTATCCCTGCGCCGAGCTCAGAATCTACAAGGAGACATGGAGTGAACCGTTCTCCATCTCAGATCGAGTGGCCACCCTCATTTTCCCAGCAATGTGCTTCATCACTCGGCGCACCATTGCATCCACCGCTTGCAATGCGATACCCAGGAAGCCTCTGTCCGTCGGTTCGTTCGCTAAAATATCGACAAACGCTCCCGGGTGAACACCATACCTACCTACCATGTGTAAAAGCTTGATCGTTTCAATACGAAGTGACCCTTGTCTTGATGAGGCGTCTGGACGACACTACCTAATGGCATCGCGCAAACTTTGTTCCTTCGAGTTTCGATTTGGGACGCCTGCTTTGCGCGCGCGCTTGTACCTACCGCTCGTTTAGCCATGGGTTATTGCAAGTCGTAGGTAGTGCGTCGGGGGTCCGGGTCTCTGGTAGGTACCTAAAGACTCCAAAGAGGCTTGTTCACCCGGCCCTGCGCGTCCTTACAGGGTGCATTCGGTGCTTGGACAGTCTGATTGGGTTTCCCTCTGCAATGCGCGCAGATGGCGTGTCCACGAAGCGCAGATGCAAGTGCTGGGCATAGGTAGGTAGACTAGGTACCTACCTATCTATCGTAATCCGACGCGGAGTCGGCACATTCGCCAGACTACCGTATTCAGAGTCCATACCAAGGTACTTACCTACTACTGACTACTGAGTCCCGACCTACCTCTCTCGACTTCATCAACCGAAACGCCATCTTCTGCAGAGGCGTGGCACAGCGTCCCGACAGAAAGGTACCGATCAGTCAAGTTTTTCCACTGCCATCCAAGCGGGCGGCAGATGCAGTCTCCTCGGCACAGCGAGAATGACACCATGCGCACTTCCACGGATACACAAAGCATTCGCCACGGAAAAGGCCGCTCCGGCGGCTGGCAGTGCATACAATCCTCATGTTATACAAGGGTAGAGAACACACCGGCATCTGTTACTCTACTAATTACGGTACCTAGCCGCGGCAAAAACCCGTCCCTACCGTGGCCAAGACTTCGTCGGTACATATGGAGAGGGCTATTAGCTTGGCATGCATGCGCATTGCATGAGCCACCAATGCACTGGATGCAGACGTTATCAGAGCCAATGGTCCATTAACCCTCCCAAGAAGCTTCACCGAGAGTGGCCTCATCTACAGCTCACCAGAGGTGGAAAGGGATCTCCCGGCGACCGCTGCCATCCTGTACCGCAGCTATCTACTGATCCACTTTGATCTAGAATTCGAGTCCTTGTCCATCGCTTCACCTCGACCGAGGTGTCCAACATGCACCCACACACGGAGGAACACACCTGGAAATGTCAGTACGATCGCGTACCTGATACGTACAGGGTGCTTGAGTGGCCGCCGACCGGCACTCGAATCCTTGGTTTCATGCAGTCCAAAGGTTTAGGGAAAGAGAAGTGGAGAGGTATGCAGGCCTTCAATAATTTTTTGTCTTGAGGGCCCTTTAAGAGTCGGCCAAGTGACTGCATCTGTGGTTTTGAGTTTCACCTCCTTCCCAATTTCAATCTATCGAGGTGCAAATCGGGTTCAGCCACTTGTTCCCTTTTATCCCGTCGATCGACTGCAGCTGCTCTTCGTATTTGTTCATCGGAACATTTCAACCGGCCAAGATGCGTTTCACCACTTCCGTGGCTTTGTGCCTCGTGGCAGCCCTGTCAAATGCAGCCCCCACTCCGCAGACAGATGGCTCTGCTGCCGACCTGCCAACCCAAGCCTCCCCGGACGAGGCTCAGGCCGTTGAGCAGATTGCGCAGTTGGCTCAATTCGCCGGCCAGACGACCAATGAAACCCTCGCAGCCAACACAAAGCGGGATGGTTGCTCGCTTGGGAATATCTCTGTACGACGGGAATGGTACGTAAATCGATCCTGCTAAATGAGCGGATTCACCATGAAAATCCTGTCAACGGCAGCTAACCATGATGCAGGTCTACCCTGAGCAAGCCGCAGCGGAAGGCATACACGGATGCGGTCGTGTGCCTGCAGAAGCTACCTGCCAGAACCCCATCTTCCATCATCCCTGGAGCCAAGTCACGTTTCGATGACTTCGTCGGCACACACATCCAACAGGCAAACTACATTCACTACACGGGTACCTTCCTGGCGTGGCACCGCTACTTCACCTGGTCCTACGAGCAGGCTCTTCGAAACGAGTGTGGTTACAAGGGTGTCCAGCCATACTGGGACTGGGCTTCGTCAGGCGCCGTTGGTCTCACGAAGTCGGCCATCCTCGATGGCTCCGCTTACTCCATGTCTGGCGACGGCGAGCACGTCGAGCAGACTGGCGATATCGTACTCGGAGGATCCGAGGGTCTCCCCGCTCTGGTCCTCCCCACCGGTTCAGGCGGCGGGTGCGTGAAATCCGGACCGTTCGCCAATGTGAGCGTCAACCTCGGACCAGTCGGGCTCTCTCTCCCAGGTGGCAGCACCGATGCTAACGGCGATGGATTGAGCTACAACCCCCGCTGCCTCAAGCGTGATCTTACCGACGCTGTCATCCGCAAGTACGCCAATGCCACGGCCATCGCCTACACTATCCTCAAGCCCCAGGAAGTTTATGACTTCCAGATGACCATGCAAGGAGTGCCCGGAAGCGGCAATATTGGCATCCATGGTGGTGGACACTACTCTATGGGTGGTGACCCAGGCCGTGATGTGAATACGTCTCCTGGAGACCCTCTCTTCTACACCCACCACGCCATGATTGACCGCGTGTGGTGGATCTGGCAGTTGCTCGACAGGAAGGAGCGCACGGGTGCAAAGGGAGTCTCTGGCACTGGCACCTTCTTGAACATGCCTCCGAGCGCAAACACCACGCTCGACACTGTCCTCAACCTTGGATACGCTGCGGGCCCTCCCATCACCGTGCGTGAGCTGATGAGCACTACGGACGGTCCGTTCTGCTACACCTACCTATGATCATTTCCTCGCGGAGGGTCGAATACATGGTAACCTAGACATTGGAACTTTGCGTATATTGGGCATAGACTTGTGAATACAGCCCTCGATATCCTGTATATAGAACTTCTACTATACTCGTTGACATCGTTACCTACCTTTATTCTGAACTGTGCATGCTTATAGCAGAATCTGATTGCGCGAACTTTGAACACAACCAGCAGTCTCTTCATCCCGGCCAGCATAATACAACATGTGTCTCTTCGTTCCGAGGACAAGATCTTGAAAGTGCACCTACCTCGCCTCTGCTACATTCCATCCATCACCAGACGCAGTTCGTCGCGCAGATCCTGAAGCATGCACCCGGCCGCTCCGATCCGCCCATCGATATCCCATGTATGTCAAAGTCCACCGCGGTCCCACCACCGGGCACCATCGCAACCAGACCGAGGCGTAAGTCCCAGCACCGCAAGCTACCATGAAGGCGATCCAGTTACTCGCTTCCCCATCGCCATCGCACTCGCCCTCGCCATCACCATCCCCCATTCCTCGTCGCGCGCCCAACAAATCACAACCTCGCAGTTTCCCCCCTCGACGCGACAATCGACTCTCCCGCAATGCTACGGTGCCGTACAGGTAACCTCCCCATCGCCCTTCAAACCCCGGCATCCGACCCGGCCCACTCGCCTCGGAGCCCCCATCAACACCAGGCCCCTGCCGCTAGCCACTCCCGCATGCCAAGCGCGCCCGCAGACCCAGAAGGCACGTGCACGGATAGCGCCATCGCGCGATTCAGGGTGCCGGCTCTAGGCTCCGCGCACGTGCTAGCACCTCTGGGCAAACGTACGCGAGGCAACCTTGTAGCCCCCGAAGGTATCTACCTCGCGAGGAGGTTTTCCCCTCTACCCTACGGCACCGCAGCGTATAGAACTATCTACCGCAGCGTACACTACCGTACCGCACCATACTGTACCGCACCATACCGTACCGCACCATACCGTACCGTACGGACTACCGACGGCAAACCGCATGGCCTTTTCTCGCCTGGGGCTCCGGGCTGCGGAACGCGCTGCCAACTACCTACCTATTCTGGGTATGCCTACCTACTATCTACATGCACAGCATGTGCACGACGCTCGGCATCCCCACTCCCCGTTTTGCCCGCGAGGCTCGGCGTGCTAGTTCGCATCCTTCGCGCAGAGCGATTCTGCTCGTGGGACGACCTCTCTCCTGTGACGGGCTGCCCGCCCCTTGCTGTTTGCAGTATACAGCAGGTGAACAGTGACACCCTCCTGCCAGTGCATGGTCACGTCGCTAAATCTCTGCATTTTCTTTTTCTTTCTTTCTTTCTCTTGTCGATGACCATGCGGAGAAGTCCCATCACCCTCACTCCCAGGAGAGAGCATTGTAATCTTGCGACGGGACGCCGCGGACCTGGAACACAGAACACAGACACCGCGGGCCAGGCGACGGGTCATTGTTCACGCACTGGGAGCAAAGGCCGATGGGGATCTGCGCTTAGGCGCGAAGATGCGGATGTGGAGCATTCCCCGGTGCGCGAGTCAAGTCGTGTCGAGTCTAGAGCCCGTCCCAGAAAGGTTCGACATGCCTACACTACCTACGATGGCGACCGCCAGAACGGAAGTGCATCCCGAGACGTCGCATGCTTGCCGTATCCACTTTCCACAATGCACACGAGACCGAGTGCCACCAGACACCTAACGTGCTCTACTCGTCCGCGGACGGTCGAAGCTGTGCATCATGAGTCTGGATGGTACCGATTCTGTTTACGAGAATATGAGTGTTATTGATGTCAGCAGCCACACGGCCACTTTACATGCGCCTAGATCTATGCGAGGCGCGTTCGCCTATACGAACAATTGACTATGAGACAGACGGAGTAGGAAATATGCAAAACGCCTCAAAAAAACCAGAGACGCTGCCGCAGCTCATGGAGCCTCGGTTTCTATTTACACAGCTGGCAACTAAGTTGCCATGCGAAGCTCGTACGAAACGGACCACTTCACCGCCTTTCCACGAGCAGTAAGTGCATAGCGAGATATGCTAGCACGACAAAGGAAGCACCAAAGACGGCGAGTCCAATGCAATCCTTCCACAACGCAAGAACGTTGAAGCCGAAGGAACTCAAGATGGCAGAGCCAGGAACTTCAATGTCGAGCCCATACTTGTGATCGACAAGCGAGAGGTATTTGACCTCGTTGACGATGAGGCCTTCGAACGCGTAGTGAAATATCGATAGCTGATATGTCATTAGCATGGGTCTCATGGGTACAAGGCGGAACGAATACTCACTGTTTGCAGCCATCTCGCCGCCGGAGGGATGCTGTCCTTGTTAAGGAAGAAACCAGAGAAGAGCAGACTGAACAGCATGACGAGTACGCCGATCAAATTCGCCACTCCGTTGTTGCGGAAGACGATGCCGATGAACAAGCAGACAGCCGCAGCAGCGAGGTTGAATAATACCAGGAAGAGAACGAACTTGAGGAACTGAGGCCACGCGGGAACAAGTCCGGTCATCGGATATACAATGGTACCGAGGATGATGGGCGGTATCAAGCGCAATGGTACAATGTCGAAGAAGACCTTGGAAGCAAAGTAGGAAAGGGGAGAATAGTAGCCCTTTGCTCGTTCACGCGTGAAGAGTAGACGCTCAGGCGCGAAGACTGTGAGGACGGTAAGGGTGCTGAAGCCGAACAAGGCCAGCACGAAGAAGAAGAGACCCAGACGATTCTGGAATCCCTTGATGTCGTCCGTCAGACCAAAGAACAGGAAACCGAGGAACACCGCGAGAACGATTGCGATGGCGTAGTGCGTCAACATGAGCATCGGATTCCGGTAGAGGTTGCGCCACGTCCTTCTCGACAGTATAATGAACTGGCCAACCAGTCCGACTTTTCGGAAGCCTCTGACTTTACCAGCTGCCACGAAGCCGTTAGCCTGCTGGTGATCGTCGCTGACGCCATTCGCTTGGTTGGCCGACGAGATGGCACTGGCGATGTCGTCGCGGAGTGCAGTGGCCACGTCCGAAGTTGCGTATGCGTGCACGAGCGTATCCAGATTCGTTCCAGTCCCGCCGTCGGCAGAAGGTGGCAACTCATCCGGATCTTCCAGGATCTGGGGAGGCGGAGCACCTTGTTGACGCGAAAGTTTTAGCCACTGACCATTACTACCCTCGCGAGGCTGGTAGAGGCCACCGTCATCGGATTTAGGGGACATCGTACCGTCATTCACGTTACCCTTCTTCCTCGTGAAGAGCTCGCGCTCCTGTTGTTGCTTGATTGATGCTCTTCGCTTACCCTTGGGTCGAATACTGGAGATGCTTGGGCTGCCTACGGTGTCCCGGTCGGTATTAACGCTTCGAATTGACTTGACCGCAATGGCGCTGCTTGCTCTAGTGCTGAGACCTTGCCTTGAGAAGAGCGAGTTGTTATCATCGATAGGCTGAGTGACGGCGCTGGCGTGCATGGTAAGATCTACTAGATAATCGGCAATGTTGAATCCAGGCGGGCAAGTGTACCCAGTATTATCAAAGTAGGCCTGGCAGTTTTCGAAGGGTCCAGAGTAGACAGTCCTGCCTTTCGCGAGTAGGATTAGCTGATCGAAAAGAGCTACAATGTTAGACCGCGGCTGGTGAATGGTGAATACGACAGTCCTGTTGTAGGATTTGACTAGATTGACCAGACACTCAGCAACATTGAAGGCGTTGAAGGCGTCGAGGCCACTGGTTGGCTCATCGAGGAACAGAATGCTGGGTGATGTGACAAGTTCACATGCAATACCGACACGGCGCTTCTCTCCTCCGGAGATACCCCGTCCGCTCTCCTCAGAGCCGATCTTCTGGTGGCGAATATGGTGGATGCCTAACTGGCGCTCAACGTCATCTACGAGCTGCTCTTTCGATGCACGGCTCATCTCTTTGGGAAGTCGCAGTAGTGCCGAGTCCAGGATCGTCTCGTGTACGGTCAACGTAGGCAGCAAGGTGTCCTCTTGGTCCACGAAGCCGATAACACTGCGGAATTCGTCGTCGCGAACTTGCTCGCCATTAAGGTAGAAGTTTCCTCCGATAGCGCCAATCTTGTTCTTGCGCGCAAGGATATCGAGGAAGGTTGTTTTGCCTGCGCCTGAAGCTCCCATGATGGCCAGAAGTTCTCCTGGGTGCACAGCACCGGTGATACCAGTGAGGATCTGTTTGCCCTTCAACTGATATGATACATTTTCAAACGTCAAGGTAGCAGGCTTGTGGTCGGCCAGGAGTTTTGCGTTCTCGTCTTCCTCGTCATCGGACAAGTGGATAGGTCCCCATTTGCGCCTTTCGGCTCTGCGGGCAAGATACCAAATAACCAGGATGACTGCCACAATGAATAATGCGCATCCTGCGATGACACCGGCAATCAACGGGGTGTTGATGGTCTTGATTGGCCTTTCGTAACCGGGGACTTCAGTCTCGTAGAGACATTCCCCAGCGCCACACGCGAGGAAGATGCTCTCGTCGCCAAAGACGCTGGAAATGAGATCGTTCATGGCAGGCTCCGAGAAGATGCTTCCACTCTCCTTGCTGGGCTCAACAGTCGATATAGACTTGAACTCGGCCGGGCCCTTTATCGACTCTTTGAGGAAGTCTCCAATGTCGATAGATCCCTCCTCGCCACACAACATCCTGCCAGGCACGCATGCGCATTTGATGTTTTCGCAGTTGAATTTTGAAATGTTGCGATCGGAGAGGGCTTCGAAGTCGGAGGTGCAGGTGTCGAGGGCGCAGTAGAAGGATTCCTTCTGGGCGACCCAGACTGCTTCTGTTAGTCCAGGTGGGTGCAATAACTGGGCGTTGAAGCTTACACTGGAAGTTGCACTCTTCAGTTTCTGCGTTGCAAGAGAAGGTGGCCTGGGGTTTCTTGTCCTTGAGCTGATCGAGGATCTTCCTGTTGGTGATGTCGCACATCTGGTAGTTCTCCTTGACCAGCTGGCCTTCCTTGAAGCAGATGCCGCCTTCGCCTTCGGGCATCATGGCATTGCAGGCCTGGTTTGTCTGGCAGACATTGCAGTTGATGCCTCCCCAGCCGTCTTTACAGTCGCACGTGGCTCCACTCCTTGGCGCTCTGTTCCTATTGCCGTCCGGCAGCGCACCACATAGCGGCGTGGAACAGTCCTCTCCTCCGAATCCAGGCGTGCAGTCGCACTTTCCGTTTCCTTTTACGCATTTGGCGAACTGGTGGCATTGGAAGTCGTCGAGGTTGCAGTTGAAGCAGGGCGGACAGCCATCGGGCCGGTCGTCGTACAACGAGAACAGGTCGAGAGGGACTTCGGCGGCGGAATAGTTGGCGAAGGTCTTGCGAGCAGCTGCTGGTCCCGCAAGCGACAGCGAGACCAGAAGCGCGGCGGTCCACGGGCGTCGCATGGCGCGCTCCGGTGGAGATGCAGCAACCGTCCACCGTCCCAGAGCTTAGGTAGGTAGGTAGCTGTTGCCTTGGTGACGTCGACACAAGCAAGGATCGCGATGGCACGAGCGAGCGCAGCGTGTGCGTGAGGAGCTCGGGAGAGATGGGCGTCAGGAACAATAGCCAAAAGAATGGCGGTGACAGAAGTTCGCCGGAGAGACGTGCAGCTGGTGTCTCCTATCGCATCGTGTGAGGACTGGCTTGCGGGGGCGAGGCTGGTCGTGATGGTCGCCAAGAGGGCGCGCTTGCCTCAGGTGGGCCGGGGGACAGCCGTGAGCATGCTCCGAGCAGTACGTCGACCGTCGTGCGTATAGATAGACAACACGGAAAAGCTGCTGCCCATGTCGCCAGGTCCCGTTGCTCGCATGTGCTGCTGTTCATACATGTGCTGGGCGGTGCCGGTGCAGGTACCTGCCTACCTACCTACCTTCTGCACGTGGGCGCCCAAATGCAGGTCAACGCCCTATGTCAATACCTACCTAGCCCACCTCTACCTACCTAGGTACCTATATAGCCTCTTCAATCTGCCTGCAAGACGCCCTACATCCACTGAAACTGCGCTTCCCCGCCATCGTCTGACCTGCATCATTCACAATGGTTAAAATCGCACAATTCTCCGTTGAAGCTGTAAGTGTCGAGTTGTTAAACGTGCACTGTGTTCCGCACACTGCACCTCACACCCCTCGTCTCGAGAAATCTACGTTAATCTGCCATAGTGGATGGACAAGTACGAGCACAACTGCAAGTACAACATAGCTGAAACATGTTGCGCCTCTCTTTCCATCGACCAGCTACGCGAGCTTTCCGAGGACAAGGGTCGCGACGTGTTCAAAACCTCCACAGCTCTTACGTACGGTGCAATCCGCGGCGCCGATGCGTTACGAGACAATCTTGCCCGACTGTACTCTGCTCGCTCTGGCAAACCTTTGCCGCGTGATAACATCCTCACCACCAATGGAGCCATCCAAGCCAACTATCTCATTGCATACGCATTGCTCGGCCCAGGAGATCATGTGATATGTCACTATCCTACATGTACGTCCACCCGGTCATGAGTACTTCGAAAAATCTAGGCTTACGAACAAACAGACCAATCGCTTTATGAGGTACCCAAGCAACTCGGTGCTGAGGTCTCACTTTGGAAAGCCAGCCCGGAGAGCAAATGGACTCCCTCGATAGACAATCTCAAATCTCTCATCAAGCCCAACACCAAGATGATCATCATCAATAACCCGCACAATCCTACTGGTGCTGTCTTGGGGAAGTCCTTTCTCCAAAAGGTCATCGACATTGCGTCGGAGCACGACATTATCATCCACAGCGACGAGGTCTACCGGCCCATATTTCACGGTATCACGCCCATAGACGCTGAGTTCCCCCCTTCCATCGTGTCAATGGGGTATGAGCGTGCCATTGCCACGGGCTCAATGTCAAAAGCATACTCTCTCGCAGGCATCCGCATAGGTTGGATAGCATCGCGCAGCCGCAGTATTATTGAAGAGCTTGCTGGGGCGCGGCACTACACCTTAATTTCTGTCAGTATGCTGGACGAGCAGGTGGCTGCCTATGCGCTAGGCCCGTCGACAATCCACAGCCTGCTCGCTCGCAACATCGCTTTAGCCAAAACCAATATGGAGATTATGGACAAGTTCGTGCTGAAAAACGACGATGCATGCGATTGGGTGAAACCTGTCGCAGGTACCACAGCATTCGTTCGATTTCATCGAGACGGAAAACCGGTCGACTCGGTCGACTTTTGCGAAAAGCTTCTAGAGAAGACAGGCGTGATGTTTGTCCCTGGGAGTGACTGCTTCGGGGAGGAGTTCAAAGGATATGTTCGCATTGGTTATGTCAATCATACCGAAGGCGTGAAGGAGGGTCTAGACAAGGTTACACAGTTCGTCAGGAGGAACCTGGACGATGTCAAATTGGCGGAGTAAAAAGCACTTAATGGCATGAAGTGCATCAAGGCAGCACAATTCCGAATGTACCTGGCCTCGGAGTTGGAAAGTTGCCATTACAAGCAGTCGGAGATGCATCGTTCGGAAGCTGCTGCGGCTCCACCGCGGCAGACCGACCGTTCCTTATCTGCGAGTTCTACGGGTCCATTTCACGACCCACGACCCAGTACACAGCAGCGGCATCATCCGAATCACCATGTCGCCGCGATCCGCTTTCATAACTAGCCGTGATAAGTATATAAGAGTTGGTAACACGCCGTGAGAATCCATGCCATCAAATCTCGAACACTCCAACTTAGAGACGCAACATATCAAACGCACAACATGCCTCACGCAACCACCTCCAACATCATCGTCCACCCGCTCCCACCCCGCTCAGGCTCCATCTACACCATCGGTGCCGAACTCCTCAACGCCAACCTCGAATCCCTCACTCCCCACGACGAAGCCACCATCAAGCACGCCCTCTACATCCACCAAGTCATCCTCTTCAAAAACCAAGCCACCCTCACCCCCTCCGCACAGTACGCCGTTACCCGCCTCTTCGATCCGGCGGCGACTTCCTACGGACACGGCAAAACCCTCGACGCCAAGCGCTCCGTCCTGCACCCAGATCTCAAAACCATCCCGCACCAGCCGCAGGTCCAGGTCATCGGGAACGGCGCCGTGCAAGAGTTTGAAGGGCTGCGGGACATCAGCCTGAAGCACCCGCACCACAGGACGTTCCACAGGGATGTGCTCGGCGACGATCTGGACCGCGACAACACGCGGTTCTACAGGTGGCACATCGACGCCGCGCTGTACGACCTCGAGCCGCCGATGGCGACGTCGCTGCTCGCGGTCAAGGTGCCCAGGACCGAGTACCAGACGCTGCGGTACGACGACGGGACGGGCGACGAGATGCGCGTGCCGCGCGGGAGCACCGTGTTCGTCAGCGGGGAGACTATGTACGACGGGCTCTCCGAGCAGGACAAGGAGTTCGCCCGCGAGACGAAGGTGCAGTATGCGCCGCATCCGTACATCTGGATGAGTGGTGCGCGGTCGCGGAGTACGGGACTGGGCATGGTGTCTGAGGGGTTGGAGCTGGGTGCTGAGCAGCTCCCGCCGGTGGAGGAGGACAAGATCAAGGTCCTGCCGATGTGCTGGAAGAACCCTGTTACGGGGAAGCTGGCGCTGCAGATTCATCCGAGTGCGGTGCAGAAGCTTGTGTTGAAGGATGGCACTGTGGTGGATGATCTGGAGGAGGTGAGGAAGATTGTGTATAGGCTGCAGAGGCCGGGCATTGCGCCGGAGCTGGTGTTCCCTATTGATTGGGAGGAGGGCGACTTTGCCATCTTCAACAACAGGGGGGTGTTGCATTCTGTGACTGGAAGTTTTTTGCCAGAGGAAGTCCGCATTTTCAGGCAGTGCAACATGGCGGCTAGCCAACCGGTAGAGGGACCAGAAGAGAGTGCGTAGACCATATCGGAGGTTACGATACCATGACTATTTCGTTATTTTGTTGAAGGCCGTATGATATCCTATAGACGTGAACAATCTAAAATTACAACCCAAGAAACTCGCAACTGTGCTTGCATACGCCATCATCATTCAAAATCCTTATTCCACATTGTGGTAACCAACGCATTTCTCCTGCAGGGTCAGGGCGCACCTACACCTTTGGTCAGACGCGACATCTCACTTCTTCTCGTCCTCTTCCGCCTTCCCACCCACGCCGCCAAACACACCACCCAAGAGGCCGCCAACTCCCTTCTGCACACCCCCAAGCGTACTTCCCACGCCGCCCACAAAATCCCCCTTGGTCAACTTCTCTACGCCATCACCCAGTCCGCCAGTGATCCCTCCGACCGCGTCCCCCGCTCCTTTCCCAACTCCACCCACGACATCTCCGACGGGCCCGCCGAGTGTACGCCCCACTCCTCCGACCGCGCCGTCGACGGTGCCGCCGAGGCCCTGTTGTTATTGTGGATTAGCATTGAATAGAACGATTAGTGAAACAGCAAAGAAAGCTTAGGAGAGACACACACCTTCCCCACTCCGCCGACCGTGTTGCCAACGCCAGAGCCGAGGCCGCTGGCTGTGCCTTTGATGTCGCCTTTGCCGATTGCGCCGGTGGTTTTGCTCACAGTGCCTTGGACGCCCTGGATCGTGGGTCAGCTTGATGAGGCTAGTCAACGCAGGTGGATGTAGGGAACTTGCCTTGGTGGCATATCCAGCGGTATTGTAGAGGCCGTCGACTGTCCCGGTGGCTGTCTTCCCCACGTTATCTGTGACATGCTTCACCGGCTTTCCGATGCCGGCGGGTACTTTGTCTAGTCCTTTTCCTGCTACGCCAGTGATGCCGTTCACCGTGGTGTTGAGTCCGGTAGTGGCGCTGTCGGCCACTGTATTTACAGTTCCCGTCGCCAGGCTGGTGCCTTTGTTCAGCCCACCAGTAACCGCATTTGAAGCAGTTCCGGCCATGCCGGGCTTCTTCGGGGTGGTAGGCTGCGCAGTCTTCTTCACTGCGGCGGGTGTGGGCTTCGTGCCATCGGCATTGACAGCTGGGGTTGATTTGGCTGGAGTCTTCTTGGCGGGTGTTGCTTTAGAAGCGGTTGAGGTTGCGGTGGCTGCAGACTTCACGGGTGTGGACTTCGTGGCATTTAGTTTTGGCGCTGCGCTAGTTTGGTTCTTGATGTTGGGACCTTTTACTGCTGGCGCTGATGTTGTTGATGCAGGTG
This sequence comes from Paraphaeosphaeria minitans, assembly GCA_015832175.1. NCBI lineage: Eukaryota > Fungi > Ascomycota > Dothideomycetes > Pleosporales > Didymosphaeriaceae > Paraphaeosphaeria > Paraphaeosphaeria minitans. The sequence goes on from WJXW01000006.1 coordinate 1,689,757, forward strand.
TCGTTTTCTTCGCCGCAACTGGAGTCTTCGCGGCGGGCTTGGTTGCATCGCTGGCTACCGTTTTACTGGCAGCAGCGGGTGTCTTTTTCACGGGCGTCAAATTAGATGTATTGGATGATACCGTCTTTTTGGCGGCCGCGGGTGTAGAGGGCTTCAGAGGCGTGGCCTTCGCGGGGGTCGAAGTCTGTGATGCTGTTTTGTTAAGTTTTGCAGGTGCCTTTTTCACCGGTGTAGCTGCAGTTCCTGCTGTCTTTGTTGCGGCGGGCGTGGCCTTCTTGACTGGTGTCGCAGCCTTTTGTGTTGTTGACGCTGTGGTCTTTGCAGCTGATGTGGGCGCTTTCTTCGCAGTCGAAGCTCCTCCTCCCGCAACCTTTCGGAGGTTTGCTATGCCAGCTGGATTGGTTAGGACTATACTGACTATGCTGCGAGTAAAGCAATGCTCTAGATAGCCCGCGACATACCTTGAAGTGCAGCATTCTGCTTCTTCGTCTCTTCTAGAGCCGACATGGTGCTGTTAATGACTGGCGTTTGAAGGTTAGGACTCTAGATTAGAACCCAAGAACAATTCTCAAATAGTATGGCGTCTATATGCACGCAGATCATACAAGGGCTGGATCGTTCGATGTTGGGAGTTGCGATATTTATCCCATGACGCCTACGTCACCGCGCATGTTCACCACGCCGATCTGCGTCACCCAACCAAGCTTCAGCTAGAAACGACAGGCATCATCCAGATGGCGTGGAGGGCGGGGTTTAGCGAATAAGAGTCGATAATAACGTGACTGGGGATCCGATGAAGACCTGGAAATGTTGACGGTGTTCGGTGCTGTTGCTAGATCAAGGAAGTAAGCGACGCGCTGCAGATCTGGTTTGCCACTTTACGGACAGCATCAACGCGCAGTGTTCATCTAGCGAACATAGGTAATCAATCAAATCCAGACTTCGAATATGGGTATCAATGCTGAAAACAACGTTCGTATCTGGAATGTGGAAAGCGCCCCCCCAAAAACCGCATGTGTCGATTATAACATAATACAGCCCGACAGAGTTACTGTGAGTCGTCCCGAATCCCAAACCGGTCTTGCAGGAACTCTTTCACTTGCGGGTTCCCGGAGCCTTGAGCCGAAGGTGGAAGAGATACAACCTTCAAGCCCTCGAGTGATCGCGCACGGCTGACTTGAGGGGTATTAGCAGGCCGAATGGAGAAGGCGTGCATTGCAAAATACTTACGAGCTACATATGCTTGGCCTTGTTCGAAAGACTTTGACAAGTCTACAACAACTCGGTTCAACGTCATGCCCTACTGTTGTTAGCCCATCCCGAGGTAACACATGAATGTTTCAAGTTGCTCACCTGACTCTTGTGTGTAGTCATAGCCCAGGCAGCCATGAGTGGAATCTGCGTCCTGGATAGCAAACTGTGCGGTGTCGTATCTCCAAGCGAGTTAACCGTACAGTCGGCGTAGATTGTCCGCTGGACGCCGTTCAAGAAACTGAGTAAAACAATCAGGATCGAGAACGTCATATGTCATCGAAGATGGACTCACCGAACAATTGGCCATGCCTTGAATTCCATCTGCTTCGCGTACTCCTGTAGTTGCCATTCGCGGAAAACGGCATGATCACCCTGCAGCACCTGCGCACCTATAGGGAGCCCATCGCGTTTCTCTCGACTGGTGGCAGCTTTCGGCAGATTCTTCGGATCGTAGTCTTCAAAGCCCTGAATAGTACCCTGTGAGCCATTGACAAGGCCCGCGCCGATGTCAAGGTTATGTAGAAGTACCACAAGCATGCCCTTCTTCAATCTGATACAGCTCTCGAAGCGATGCTCTGCCAGAGCCTGCAAAGAGCCATCGGGTGCTTTGTATTCTCCTTTGGATTTGAGGTTGCCGTGGGCTTCGTTCCATTTAAAATGGTCGAGACAGTGGTAAGTTCGTTCGACAGAGCGTAGAGCCCTGAATCTCTCTTCGTTGACTCTGTTCACTTCTGCCCTTGTCGCGAAGAGTTGTATGGCATTTCGAGTTTCTGATTCGTGATTCAACAGGAGGTCCGTTTCCGTCGCAAATAGCCGAATGCCCATTCTGAGTTTGTTGAGCATGTTGATGAAAGCCCGATCACTTTGCCGATGGATCTCTTGGAGATTGACGTGAACAAAATCACACTCTTGCCATGCTGTACTTCGAAACGCCCACTTGTCCTTATCGTAGAATATGCCGTGAGCTCTGCACTTATACTCAGTCTCTTCTTTATTCACAATCGTTTCTCTACCACATTCGATACAATATCTGAAAGGTTTGACTGGGGGCAGCTGACAGAAATCGCCCGTCACGACGACTTGCACGCCACCAAAAGCAGTCTCGTCGTTCCTTGCCTCTTTCATGAGGTGGTTGATACGCTCAAAATGGTGGTTCTCGACCATGCTGATTTCATCGATCACCAATACGTCAGTTTCATTCAATCGTTTATGCACAAATCTGCCGTGTCCAGTCGCTCTCAAATCTTTTAGAGGCTTTTTGTGATGGTCGGGAGTCCATCCAGCATATGTCCACGTCGTCGATCCGTTGATATCGAGGGCAGCTCGGCCTGTGGGAGCAATGATGTTGACTTTCATGCCTTTTTCCTCAAAGCGCTTCACGAAAGCCTTGAGCATTGTAGACTTTCCGCACCCAGCAGATCCTGTGTAGAAGACATTTCGGCCGCCAAGAATGACATCCATCAAGTCAGCCTGCTCCTTGCACAGTGTGGGCTCCACAATAGGTACAATATCTGCAGCTGGGTTGTCGGGTGGCGCGACAGGGTTGTTGAATGTTTTGACGAGCTTCTTGAATTGCGATTTCGACTCAATTCCCGCACCGTCCATTTGGGGATATCGTCCTGGTATGGGCGGAGAGTCGAAGACCAATGGGTTGGTTTGTGAGCCTACTATTGGTAGTTGTGGATAAGGCACTGGCTGTGCTCTATTCACTGGCGGCGGTAGCTGACCGTCATCGTCGCTTAATAGGTCGATAATAACAGGTTGTTTGCGAATCCCTGCCGGTGACCTTGACGCAGGAATTTGTTGTCTCTTGGGAGGCGGTGGGTGTGCGCTTGTGCTATCTCTTTGCCGTTTGTTCTGGCCTTCTTCTCTAGGCCTCGCGCTGGGTTCGTTGGCAGGAGTCGCACCCGCATGCATCCCAATGTGCCATGGAAAGACCTGTTGCCGTTGCACCATTCTCTTTGCCGGTCACCGCATCTAGGGTAGGGCGGGTTTCTCTATGGGCTCGGTGCCTGGCTGCTGCGTGCGACAGGGTGCCAATGTATGTGCGGCCTACAGCGAAGGCTTTGCGAAATCGATGTTCAAGTGACGGTCGGGGGTAGGTAGATCGGCGCAGAGAGTTGCGAGGGTTTCGGCGAGGAAAACAGGCGCAAGAATATCTAGTATCACATACACAGAGGCACCCAACAAGTTGGAAGACGTTACGAATGGCGGGACTAAAGCGCAGAAGGGAGGGGGGAGGTGCGGCGTCCAAGCGAATCGCGAACGCGTAGAGCCGACATGGGAGCCACGCGAGATCACGCGCTAGGTAGTTCAGCCCTTCCGGACATTGTTAGATTGTGCGATTGATTGGCAAAACCTCAATGTGCTGTTCAAGCAATGATGTATGTGAATTCGAATCAGTCATTGTGATTGACATCAATCGGCTCTACATATACCTACGCTTGCACGCGGCTGGCAGATACGCTTGAGATCAAGCTACGTAGGGTACTGGCAACTCTCTTCTTGACCGCTCCGCTCACACCTGGCGCATGGTTGGCCGTAATCGCACCTCTGCTTCCGACGCCTGCAGTTGAGACATGCTTCCCTCACATAAGTAACCCGGTATTCACAAGTTTCTCCCTCTCCCAGTTTTTTGCATCTTTCGCACGGCCGGTTTCCGTCACAGAGTTTCTTCCTGCGGGAACAATTTATGCACGTCTTCTTAGGCTTTGACTGTCGCCTGGGGTTCACGGCTGGATCTTCAATTTGCGGTGGCACTGTCCGCTCTTCGTCCTCTTGTTCATCCTGTGTAGTATATGCGCTGGTGATAGTTGAGGTGGGCTTGGAGTCCAATCGTTGTCGTTTTCGTCTAGGCATCTCAGTTTCAGTTTCTGTCGCCTCACTCTTTGCTCTGCCATGCCCTAGCCACCCTGGCTTAGCCCAAACTGGCTGTAGATAGCCATCGATATGCACGCCTCCAACCGTTCGCTCCTCATTGTCGGAGTCGTTCGTCCGAGGATCATATCCATGCTTGCGCCGAACATGCTCTGTAAGACGACTAGAGCCGCTGAAAGCTTTCAGGCTACCAAGACAGTCCGTATGCGGGCATCGCAGGCTACCGGGATCGAAGTAGGGTCGTTTGGCCAATGAAGTCCGGACTTGTTCAGAAGATTCGGGTTCGCGCACTGCATCACCAGGGACAGTTTGCGTTTCGTCAGGTGCCAAAATTGTGTAAGGTGTGTACTGAACTGCTTCCATGGTAGACAGCGAAGCCAGGCCTTCACCGAAGGTTCGAAAGTTCATTTGTTCACCAAAAAGAGAAGCGCATCGCTGAGCCGCATTCTCAACCACCCGCTTGTCGAACCCGGCAATAGCTGCGAGACCAAGCAGTTCACTCCAATCCATCAAACCTGCGCCCTTTCGGACCTCCGCATTACTAGAAGCGTTACTGTGAGGGCTGCTGTTTCCCGAACCAGATCGAGCACGTGTATTTTTCGGTTTCTCGTCCGCACGTTCATCTTCACTCTCAAGATCACCACCATACTCCGATGCAGAGTCGCTGTCTGCAGCATTTTGTGGATTTTGCGCCTGCTTCTGGGGCCTGAGGGGCTGCTTTTTGTTGTTAGTCCTCTTGGGCGCACGAGAACGCGACTGGGGTCTTGACAGAGATCTAGCACGCGGTGCAGGTGTCTCTCCATCTGTCGTGTAGTCGCTTCCGGAGCCAGAGCGATGCAGACCATCACCGGCGTGATTCAATCGATTTCTGTGGACTGCCAGCGCTAGCTTATCGATTCCAGACAGGAGTGAATTGATAGAAGGCTCAAGTATTCGTCTGGCCTCATCGTCGTCAGCGAGGAAAGTGGCCTCAGTGGCCGACTGCGGTGAACTAGGCAAGCCTCGCTGCCTACTTCGGTTCGGGAATGTGCTCTCTGACTCGCTGTCGATCGAAATTCCTTGCGTCGGGTCGTTTTCAGTGTCGACATCCAACTCGTCCAATTGTCTAGTGATCTGTTCCCCATCTGTCTCAGAAGAATAGAGCTTCGAGCTGGCACCTTTTGCCTTTTTCTTGTTCGCGATGCTGCTCTGAACTACAGGTTGCACCTCAGCTTCAGAATCCGAGCTGGATGGAGATGCGGAAGAGATGGTGATCGTTTCAGCGTGCAATCCCTTCTCCTCATCGGCCGTCGGCCCGCTTGCCCAATTGTCTTTCGCCGTCCGCAAGAATAGCGCCAAAAGTTCTTCCCGTATGACTTCTCCGCTTTTACGATCGGTCGCACTGCTGACGTACCATTCGTCTTCAAAGTCTTCAGTTCTGTGCGTCGCAGATTCCTTTGGTAGGAGGCGCTTCGGTGGCAGAGGCCATGCAGTCCACAACCTCGAAGGCACCAGCTCTGTCTCCAAGTCGCCAGTAAGAGGGTCCCTAAATTGTAGCTCTCCGCCCTTCTTCAGCCATGCATCCTTGCTCTGCCAATCTTTGATCTTTCCCAGCTGTTCTTCGGGAAGCCATAAGCGACGTTTGAGACTATGCGCATTGTAGAGGTGTGCAGCCAGGTCTGCAGATTCGATGTTTTCCAATGACTCTGCGATCGCGCGATCCGCTTCTGTGTATCTCCGCCATGTTTGGGGCTTGACGATGCGCTCTTCGAGAGGGGCGATCTCTGCTTCTGGGGAGCTGGGCTGGGAAAATTCGTCGAGCGAGTCATCGGGATCGGGCGCGGCAAATGGTAGTAGAGGCGCATCTTGCGCATCCTGACGGCTTGACGAGCGTTCTGATGGTGAGGACGACGGGGCCGATGCGATGCTTTCATCACCACCAAACAAAGACATCTTGACTGATGTCCAGTTTCGGTGGGTGTGCGATGCGTGTGCGGCGTTGGTTGAGGTACATGGTGGGGTGCTATAGAGGTGAAGCGCGAGTGCGGCGGGGAGTCTTTTCCTGGCGGAACGCGACAGCACGTGAACTAGTACCTACCTACGGTAGCGTGATTTGGACTTGGCGAGAATCATCTCGAGTAGCTCAACCGGGTTGTACTCAACACCTTTTGCCACCATCTGCGCTGTTAGCCATTCGAAGTCCCGGGGGTCAGCACCATTGTTCCCGTCTCGGTCCATGAAGGCTCTAGTCTTCATCCGCCACAATTCTGGCATCGGGGCCACCTAAACCCCACCCATCTCTATAGGTGCGTATTTCAACGCCGGGCAGACCTCATTGCCCAGCTCAATCACATCTACGGAAATTGTAACATCGGCGCCGGCGCCAAGACATCCGGTATATTGGACGGACACTAATTAGAGATACAATTAGCATGACAAGAAATGCAAGACGGTATGGGGACAAGGTAGGTATAGTCACAGCCATCTAGCACTACGGAAAACCGCCCTTCCTTGCGCGCCTCTTCAAGAAACGCCCAAAGGGCAGCAGGCGTGCCAACTACGTCGATGTCCCCAGGTCGACGCCTGGAGCCATGGCACACCATAGCTCCACTCCCAACGAAAACAAAGTCGGGGCGGAGGGCCGGGGGGACAAGCGACGAAGCAGCCGCGCAGGTTTCTTTGAGAGCGGCAAGGTGGGCGGGGGTGATGGTAGCCATGATATGTAATTATATATGGTATGTTATGCTGGGAGACGGATGGTACGTGATGCTGTTGTGAGGCTTATGTCTGTTTACTACACACATGTAGGATGTCAACAAAGACCCAGTGCATCTCTGGTTCATACCTTCCCAAATTGACCGCCCACCCAAACTCAAAACCTCCACTCTTTCCTTGCTCCAAAGTTCAAGCATGTTCGCGTACAGTATTCTTCCCCGTATTACCTTTTCTCTTCGCCGTCATGTACCTACCTTACCCTCTCAACTCTGTCAACACTATTTTTATAGAATCAGGTGTGTATGCGTGCAAAACTCGCTTTGGAAGGCCTTCATCGCATTTTCTTACTTCAGGGTAGCGTGACTAGACTCAAGTATGCGTGCGTGCAAAATTCACTTTTGAACACTCTTAACACTTTCGTTGCTCAAAGCAGCCTGAATGGACTCAAGTATATTTATGTAAAATATTCTACCCCAAATTTCTGACCTTTTTGCTATCGAATTCTTGACTTGGCAGGTCCAACTCCACCAACCAAGGCGCATTCTCCGGTTGGTCATCGTCATCCATGATCACAGCATTCACCATCAGAGTCTCTTGTGCATTATTCCTGAACTTCTCAGCGGAGCCAGGCGGGAGATTGGCGTGACCCTTTCTCTTCGCTTGGTTTTTGCCTACCCATTCCTGAGGCAGCAAGACCATGCGATCGTCCCCTTCTTTTTTGATAGTCTTCCTGTCATCATACCGCACCCTCTGTGCCCCATACCCTTTGTGGACATGCCCGAAGCAATGCAACCTCGGTCGCGTCCTTGCAATTGCTCGGCGCAGATGTTCACGACCTGCACTGGTACCGTCTCCAGGTTTATCGAGGACGTATTTTAGCGGACCATGAGTCATAACGATATCAACACTCTCGGGTATTATCGAGGCTGTGGTCCCAACATTCTCTGCCCACGAAGGGGTCATATTTGACTGGTTAAAGCGGTCTTTGTGGGTAGAATATTGGAATGCTGAAGAGCCATATCGCGGTGTCCACGGCGAGACAAATATTTTGAAGTGTGTTCCAGACTTCAACGTTAGCTCGTGCGTTCCTTCTTCGAGAAATCGAATGCCGGGAGTGCATAAAAGTCTTCGCGCTTTTTGGTGACCTTCCTCAGTGCCTCCTTGCGAAAGGTAGTACTCTTTGTCAAGCGCAATCTCGTGGTTGCCAGCGATGAACAATTTCAGCTCGACTTCAATTTTGGAGAAGGCGTCAAGGACCTGTTTGATGGCTTCTGGCGATCCGTCTTGTGTGAAGTCGCCGCAGTGGAGAAGAACATCGCATTGTGGAGTGGATTTCAAAATTTTGTCGTGTCCATCGTGAGTGTCGGACATGATGAGGAAGCGTACAGGAACTGGAGCCTTAATTGCGCTCGACAGGCTTGGAGAAGACGATCGAGGCTTTTTGGAGGAGGTTTCATCTTCGGGTCTGGACGAGTCTGGCGTGCGAGCACGCTTGAGTGAGTTATAGACCGACATACTGAGTAGCAAGTCGTATGAGTCCGTGAGTGTAAGATGGATGAAATTATTTACCCTTACCTGGAGGAAGGGTCGACTTTTATGTGTGCTGCTACCTGGTGATGAGCTTGGCTGTATCCACTATCCCAACGCTCCAGCCTAACTTGTTGAGCCGCCGGTCTATGGATGCATCTTTACGGTTGAGAATCCGGGAGAGCGGGAGGGCGGAACTAATCTTCTGGCATTTAACTAGCCTAAGCCTCCGACATTGTCTCGAGGCGCAATCTTATTGCTCTCCACCTTTTCCTTTTAATCCTTACCACTGCACAACTCCAACCCTTGAACGTCAACATCAAAGTTCCTCCTCGATCCTGTGAAACTTTTTTCCCCGAATCAGTAATCCACTTGCTCAAGAGTCTTACCACATGCCTCTGGGCAAAAGCAGAAAAAACGAACGGCACGGCGATGACATTATCCGACACCACCCACAGCCAAAAAAAACCAACAGATGGTATCGAAGCCTATGGATCCTGCAAACACTACGATGAACGTCATCAGCCTTGTTGAAAGCCGTTGCTACGCCGCCAATGTGCCGATATTCTAGGGGAGCGATCTCGGCGCAGTACAGCCATACACAACCTTGCCAGGGGCATCCAAACACGAATAGAAAGATGAAGATAATACCGATAGCTGCCTAGCGGGTTGCCTTAGTCGTCGATCGTGCGAATAGTACAGTATAAATATGTTGCGTACAGGCGCAGGTGCAAAAGAGAACTCTTTCACACGTATGCGATAGACAATCTATATACCATGGACCTTTAGCTCCACAAAATAGTAACTAGGGCTGACATGGTGATGGCGCATAGAGCAGTACACTGCGGCAGCCAACACGCTCGATAGTGAAAAACAAAGTCACGCACCCGAACGCGAAGGAAATGTTGAGCACGCCAGATATTAGGGAGACGAGTGAAGGATTGGCTATAATAGTGAGGATTACTGAGCCTATCGTGGTGCTTTAGCTGAGTGTATTTGTACAGTGACCCAGAAGACGTACTGTAGTATGCAATTAGACTGCTTCCCATCCATCCACGGATCATCGGTAGCCAGAAGTACATGTACAGGCGGCGAATGATCGAAGATTCTGGTTAGAAACCTTTTCCAGTGTAAACTCGAATTAGCCTCGAGCTCAGCCTCTATAGCAGCCAGAATCTCTCGACGGGTGGTCGCTTCGCTTATCATGCATAGAGTTGGGGAATATGTAAGGAAGCAACCCCAAATTCACCACGGAAGCGATTACCCGTATATGGTGCTAATTCGGGATCGTAACACTTGCTGACTGTCATGCTATTGACGTCAAGCTTACTGGCAGGTTGGTTGCAGATCATCGGGCAAAAGGCTGGAGGAACGCTTAGTCTGAGCGGACATCGGCGTAATAGTGTGTCACGGTGCAAGTGGTTACTTGTGAAGAGCTCTAAGATGCGTTTTGAGACTTTTGCTCTCTCAGAACGAACTGTCTTGTCTTAGCCAAACATAAGCCAATAGTGTAGAGAACTTAAGAAGTCCAAGATGCTCGAAGTGTAAGATGGCATATTTGAAACCTGTATTAATCAACGAATAGCTAGTGCACAGCTTGCAAAACATTGAGAACATAACAATAGAGATGAAAATGAATTCCTATCGGCTTGGAATGTGGGAAGTCTCAATCAAATAGGTAATCAAGCCTGTCAGGATTTTGATACTAAGGCAAAGTCAACACCGAATGGCTGTGCTGCTCACACGTTCCTTTGGAAGCATACCAAAGTCTTTAGGTCAAGCTATTGGCGACATAGCTCCCAAGCCTCCAGACCAAGTGTTGTTGAGCAATAGTCTGAGCGCGGGCAACCGAGAGTGGTGATGTTACGTCACGTGGTCTTTACGGCCCGTGCAGTATCTCCGACCGCCGACGAGGTACCTAGTTGGTTGACGAGCGATTGCAACACGAGCCTGACAGCTCCATCGACTATCCGCACCCTCTCACGTCCCTCGGCGACCCCGCGACTTCTCAAAACACTCTTCATCGTTCCATTCTCGTGCCGCAGAAAATACACCGAGCGACCCACGACCCTATCCCGACCCCGCCACAATGTCGAGCGGGCAGGTGCTCAAGGCCGACAAGGACTTCACCAAGGAAGCCGACAAGACGATTCCCGAGGCAGAGAAGCTCGGATCTGTATGTTCGGGCCTATTGCGATGAGGGCGAAGCTGACAGCAGCTGCAGGGCAACCCGCAAGCGGCGATCGAGAAGCTACTTCTGTTGGAGAAGCAGACCCGCCAGGTATGGCCACCTTGGATCGACCCAGACCGGTTTCACTAACGGTGAGAAGGCCTCAGATCTCGCCTCAACCTCCCGGATTCTTGTAGCGATATGCACTATAGCTAAGAATGCGGGCGATTGGAGTTTACTCAACGAGCAGGTGCTTCTGCTCTCGAAGAAGCATGGCCAGCTGAAGCAGGCTACAACCAAGATGGTGCAAACCGTGATGGGATTCCTGGATGACACCCCGAGTCTGGAGACCAAGCTTTCGGTCATCGAGACGTTGCGAACCGTCACTGAGGGCAAGGTGCGTGGCGCATCCACCCCGGGACGCGCTTGAAACTGACAGCCCACAACAGATCTTCGTCGAAGTCGAGCGAGCTAGGATCACACGGATACTGTCCAACATCAAAAAGGAGCAGGGCGACATCAATGCGGCCACCGATATTCTGTGCGAGCTGCAGGTCGAGACCTTCGGCTCCATGACACGCCGCGAGAAGACCGAGTTCATTCTACAACAAGTATCGCTATGCATACAGAAGGGCGACTGGACACAAGCTGGTATCCTTGCCAGGAAGATTAGCACACGCTATTTCACGCGCAAGCCCAAGAAGTCGCCCGAGCAGCTGGAGAAGGAGCAGAAAGAGCGGGAAGAGAAGGAGAAGGCGCGGAGTGTCGACGACCCGCCAGTGGAGCCGGAAGACGATGTGACCGATCTGAAGCTCCGTTTCTACGAACAGCAGATCACTCTAGCCAAGCACGAAGACAAGTACCTCGATGTTTGCAAGCACTACCGACAGGTGCTGGATACTGAGGCAGTGGAGGAGGACTCGAACAAGCTGAAGGCTGTATGTGACCCATCCGTGTATATGGGGCAAAGCATCTAACAACTATAGATTCTCCAACGCGTCATCTACTTCATCATCCTTGCGCCGTACGACAACGAGCAGTCGGACCTCATCCACCGCATTCAACGAGACTCGCGCAACTCGATGATACCGCAAGATGCACAACTCGTCAAGCTCTTCACCGTCCCTGAACTGATGCGGTGGCCCATGGTGGCCAAGCAGTTTGGCCCTCACCTCACGGAGACAGATGTGTTCGACGCTGAGGCGGATGAGTCGGACGACCCAAAGGCACACAAGAGGTGGCAGGACCTGCGCAAACGAGTGATCGAGCACAATGTTCGCGTAGTCGCCAAGTACTACACACGCATCCAGATCCCGCGGTTAACGGAGCTCCTTGATCTGACCGAGGACGAGACGGAGAAGTACATCAGCGAGCTGGTCACGGCGAAGACCATTCATGCCAAGATCGACCGGCCAGCCCGCATCGTCAGCTTCGCCAAGCCCAGGGACGCTGATGACGTGCTGAACGAGTGGAGCGGCAATATGAAGAGCCTACTTGGGCTGCTGGAACGCATTGATCATCTAATCACGAAGGAGGAGATGATGGCTCGTATTCAGGGGGCGAAGCTTGACAAGAGCAGCAAACTTGCTAAGGGGAAGGCAAAGTAAGGGAAACACTCAACATGTGTCCCATTAAAAAGGATCATGATTAGTCTAGACGTACTCGAGCCTCTATGATACCGGCTCCGCATACACTGCGCATGTAATATAGGCTTCCAAGCATCGCTTTCCCGCCACGTGTGATCTATCCTCTATATGCAACGCCATGCTAAGCCCAAATGCCGTGGATCTATGCGCCGTCTAAAATGGCACGTCCATATCCTCTACGCTCTCCTCTTCCTGCTCACCATTGTCGGCCTTGTGCAGGACCTCTTTTATGAAGCCCACCAGCGTTGCAACATACGTCTTCTGCGTGGTCAGGAAGTGGCCACCAGGATGGTACACCACCCTTTCCTCACTCTGTTCGCACCGCTCAACAAGCGCTAAGCTCCGCGACTCTTCCACAACCGTATCAAGCGTCCCGATGAAGTGCAGCATGGGCGTCTTGATCTTCGGCTCGTAGAACCCGCGGTACGTATCCACGCCCGTCGCCGCAAATCCGGAATAACTGACCGCAAACTTGAGCGGCGCGTGGACCGTCTCCTCGATGTATCCCGTATCCGCCTCAAACGACTGCGGATACGACATGCCGCCCTCGGCAACCAGCTCCTCAAACGCCTTCCGCCGCTCTGGCTCCAGCAGCGCCGCCACCATCGCCGCCATCGCGCCGCCCTGCGAGAAGCCTATGACGCCGTCAAACGGGCCCTCGGCCTTCAGCACGCGCGCCAGCGTCTCCATGCCCAGCTCCAGCCCCTCGTACGCGTACGGCTCGGCGTCGCCCTTGCGCCGCCACCACGCCCACGCGTCGCTCTCCTCCGCCTCGCCGTTTTCCTTGACCTCCGGCGCCGCAGTCGGGAACGGGATGTCTGCGTGGGCGAGCCGAATCGGCGCAGTCGGGTAGGACAGCGTTATCCCCGCGGGAAACGCTTTCTGGAGGTTCTTCTCGAGCGCGCGGGTTTTGGCGTGGAAGTTGGGGCCCGACTGCGTGAAGCCGTGGATCATGAGGATCTTGATTGGGCGGGCTGGCGGGGGTGCGGCGGCCATGGTGCGGGTGCGGTGGAGGGTGAGGAGATTTGAGGAGGTGCGGTGGCGGGGGAGGAGCATGCGATGGGTGTTTGGGTTGAGGTTGCGAGGAGGCTCGGAATTCGGAATGGGACAGGTTCGAGTGGGGTTTCGTCATTCGAAGGCTGCAAGTCTAGTCGCAAGATGCTATTTGTGCTGTAATTGCAACGTACAACGATATTTCCGACATTCGAACACACCGTCAAGAGTCAACTAAAGTGGTGGGATCAGAATTTGCGTCCAATGAACTTGGGCATCGCCCACCCTGGGGTACTAAACTGTACTCGGACTTTTGTCCAGGTACCTACTGCACACGTTCAACACAAGACTTGGATATCCGCTGTTGATACAATGTTCATCATTCCGCCAGCCCCGAGCGATCGAGAGCCCTCGGGAGAATCTGAGGAAGAGAGACACTGATATCGCCATCGATGCCGGTTGCCAACTCTGCCTCTTCCAAGTCCCACGGGACCTCCGCATGGTTTCCTACCGCCAACCGGATGAGCTTGACCTGCTGATTTCCCTGTCTGACGAGGTCCTCGTTGGGCCACTTGAGAACACCCGGCGTGTTCATGCCCACGCCTAGTTCAAGAACGACGGTCTTTCCTCCGCCCCCACTCAAGACGCGCCTCCTGAACTTCTGCCAACGCGCCTCGCCAGCTCGATAGGGCCTCTCGTTGAACCAGTCCGCGGCGCGAACGCAGATGAACAAGTCGCCGCCGCAGTTCTGGCATCTGGGTATAGCGGTGTCGTCCTTCAGTGATTGCGTAACTGGATCAATAAGAGGCAGCGCCCGCTCGAGGAATGGTCTCGACGGCCAGTACGAATCTGGCGTACAGTTTGCCAGGCATTGGAGGTAGTAGTATTGTCCTTGCGGCGTGGACAACCTCGCCTCGTCCAATCCATTCGCGACGAAGAGGCCATCCGCATTCGATGTCTTGACGTGGTTATTGTCGCCAAAAGAATCCAGCCAACCGAGGAGTCGCCTGTATAGCTGGGACTGTGGCCAGTTGCGCACCATCTCCAGGTGCGTGAAGAAGTAGCCCCATTTGACCCGATCCGAAGGCCAGTCGACGAAGCCAAAGACGTCGTACATACGTCCAAGATCGTATTGGAGAAACGCTGGGAAGTGCTTCCGGAACAAAGTCCGAGAGGTATAGTCGAGACCATCTGCAGCAGAGAGACCGGCGCCTGCGCTGACAATGATGGTGTCAGCTTCAGCGAGCCAGGTACGAGCTTTTTCCATTGTCGGGCTGATGAGTGAGGTCTCCTTCGCAGGTTCCAGGGTACACACAGTCCACGTGGATCGAGTCTGATGGAGCAGAACATTGTACGTCTCATAGTCATCCTCGGAATACGTCACAAAGACGACGTCCGAGATCGAAGCCTCAGGATGGTGGGCGAACCAAGCCGCAACTGTGTCAATGGCGATACTCGCCGCAAGCTTGGCCGGGAAGGCGAACAGCCCTGTCGAGATACCGCAAAGAGCCACGCTTTTCCCTTCTGCAGTCTCTGGTAATCCGTCTGCCTCTTCGAGGACAGAGTAGTAGCACTGGCTGAGCTGGTGCCTCTCCATGTCGTCCGGTTCTGAGCCGCGCGCAAGCTGTGGTCCGACGGTGTGTATCACATAGTCACATGGGAGGCAATATGCCTATGTAGTAACAGCGTCACCCGCGGGCAGAGCGTCCTGCTGATTTTGTCTCGTGGAAGCAATGTCGAAGCATTCTTGTCGCAAGCGGGGGCCTGCCCAAGAGTGAATGACGTTGTCGATACATCGGTGCGTAGGCTGGAAGCAGCCGAGCATTTGTGAGTTCGCCGCGTTGGTAATGGCTGTTGTGCCGGGTGCCAGGGTGGTTATGTCGCCTTTCCACAGTCTTATCCTCACGGGCGGTCGGCTGTTTTCTCGGGGAATGGAAGCCACACAAGGTATGCTGCTCACCTGGAGTAAAGTCAGTCTTGAAATGACATAGGTGTAAGTAATTACTGGTTCAATTTGTCGGGGTGCTGTAGAGTTTCCTCTGCTCATAACTTACAGGCGTGAGCACGCGGCGACTCCGTTCGTGAAGTAAGATATCATCGATGTCTTGCGAGACATTCGGAGGTAATGTCGGATGCGGAGATCGAATGCAAAGCAGTTGTCTGAAAGCGTGCAATCGGGTCGAAGAATCGCCATGTTCAAAGTGCTGGAGCAGATGCTGAGTTCGGACGTTGCGAGATTCGGTGATCAGAAACCGTACGGTGCGTTCCAAGATTGCCGACATGGAAGACATCGTTCCCAACAACCAAAGGTTACAGAGACCTGTGCGCATTCGAGTTGCAAAACCATGGTCCAGGGAGTGTATATATGCAACTTGCTCTGGGAAAGAATTGGTCATTTTCGGACAGATCAAGCGATTAGTCAACGGTTTACATGGGCTCGCGGAAATGCGCCGCACTAAGCAACAGCGGCTTTGTTTAGGGGAGGCCACATACACGATATGGTTTCTTAAGTCTGCAATTCAGGGCAAGATGTTTTCAATATCAAAGGTAAGGTCTGGTGAGTGACGGCTTTTTTCCTTCTTTTACTCGGGGAGGATTCGGGGTAGGTAGCATTCCATTCCCTCACCCGACTCCGTCTTTGCTTTCAACATTCAAGCCTCTCTTCGGCTTGACTATTCGTGCGACAGACTTCACCATGGTGATATCAATGGTTTTATTTCACTCCTATCGCTGTTGCATTCTTACCGCGATGCTGTTCCGTGCCCGTTGTGTACAGGGCAATCCATTTGACGCGAACCTCCTACCAGTGACTGACAACAACGACGGAACTTGCTGTATGTGTAGCGCACCCGTATACATACTTACCATCATGATGCACTGCGAGGCCAACGTTTTATAAGCTTGATATAGACTGAGTTATTACCTACCGAACCGGATTAGGTGCGCGTCAAGATCCCCAATCTTGTGTCAGCCCCTGAGCAGCAAACCCAACCACCGACGCACACGAACCGAATCGAACATCTACGGCACATAGATCGCAGGAGAGAGGAAGAAAAGAATGCTTTGCCACCATGCAGCTTCCGCCCCACAAGTCTCCTCACAACGCACACGTGATCGAAATCGCGCCAAAGTACCACAGATGAGCCAAAACGTCCGTGACCAGCCACGCCGCATTGCCCCTCAGATTGACGACCCCCTCGTAGATTCGAAAGTCGCTCGCTCGGACCGCCAGACCGTTGGGCCGGTTGATGTAGTACTCCGGGCTGACATGGGCAAAGCCGAGGAGGACGGGCGGGATGTTGGGCACGGGGTCGTTCCAGTGCGTGATCCTGTAGTTGCCGCCGGGCTGCGCGGTGATGTACTCTGCCAGGGTGGCGCTGGAGACGCGCGGGGCGCCGAAGGAGTACGAGGCGACTTGGTAGCCGGCGTTGCGCAGGTCGGCGGCGGCGAGGGTGGCAATGGCGCCGCCGAGGGAGTGGCCCGTGGTTACGATCTTGTGGGTTGGGTGGGAGGCGGAGAGTTGCTTCACGGCTGCGGTGACGGCGGAGCGGGCGTCGAGCCAGGACTGCCAGAAGCCGCGGTGGACGGTGCAGCCGGTGCAGAGGGGGGTGGGTACGGCGCCGAAGTCGAGGTTCGTGATCCAGTTTTGGATCGAGGCGCTGCCGCGGAAGGATACGACGATGAGCTTGTTGGATGGGTCGAGGGCGACGTAGCCGGTTACGTCTGTCGGAAGATTGCTGTGAGGATGTGAGCAAAGTAACGAACGGGACCATGTGAGGCGGTGGACTGGTTGTGTTCTCGCACACAAACATCCACATGCTCAGGTTCGACACCAAAAACGTGTTGGGGACTTACCTGTTATACTCAATAGCACTCGTAGCATTCGAAGCTTGAACCAGCGCGCAAGTTCCGTCATTGCATCTGATCTGATCACCAGGCGAGTTGTAGTTGGACTTGCAATATGCCGCCGAAGCATACTGCTCCATCAAGTTGAAAGTCGCAAGCACCATGTTGTCAACAGATACCACCCCTTTCACAAGTCAGCATTGCATCTTCCATGATTGTACTTCGCTGCTGACCTCTTGTCGACTTCACTGTGGGAACAGCTCCCCCAAGCCCCACGCAAAGCAAGCCGATTGGAACGAGCGACAGCAAGGAAAGCATGCCAAACGACCGACGGAACGAGCGTCTTCACAAGAGGAAACTGTATGTCTGAATACGAACGATCGTTGTTGAGTTCCAAGCTGTATTACCTCCCCGATAAAGGAAAGGCAATAACCTAGCCCATCTCAAAGGAGCAGGCGTAGTGAATGCGAGGCCGAGGTGCAAGCCACGCGGGCACCAGGTACCGATCACATTGCGGGGAGGCAAATCCATGCAGCTCGTTGGACAATGCTATTATATTCGCGTGACCGCCCGCGGACACTGTGTCGGTCGCGATCACGGTGATCAAGCTATCATGTATTACCTATGCGGTGCCATTGGCTGAGTGTTGCAGGGGAGCTCAGCGGCTACGGCTCTGGCGCAACGCCATCATACACTGCATTACCTAGCTTGGTCTTTGTTCGTGCCGTGTTTATGAAGAATGGAGGACGTTGGATTGGGAGTGGCTTCTTGTGAAAGGTGCATGCGGTGCCACCTCCGCCGTTCATGCGAGGCTTTGAGCAGCGCATCGATGCACGAATTGTCAAGTGGAGCAGGGCTGAGAATGACTGGACGGTCCTCCATGTAAACACGTTTCCTGAACACCTTTATAAAGCAAGTGGTCCTGCGGGTACCTGAAAAATCACCATACAACAACGCCTAGCAAATGCTCCTTGGTGTTTACCATGAGATGATCATCGTGCAGACCAGACGCCAAAATGCACAAGTCGACGCCCATGTCAGCTCTTCCAATCCAGCCAGAGTCGCTTGAATCAACTCTGAGCATCCACGGCAAGCCTCACGTTACCTGCTCCGTCTCTGGCGACTGCTCCCCTCGTCGTTCCTCGCCGAATTCTGCGTCTGCGAGCTGATGCAGTCCCACGCAAACGGAACACTGGACGCAGGGATCTGCACACCCTGATACCTCCTTAGACGTGGAGGTGGAGGAGGTGACGGCTGCGCAAAGGCCTCGCGCCGGAGGTGTTCCAGAGCCGTGTTGGTAGCGGCCAGCACTGCAAAGCGGCGGTCGTCGGATGGGTCGGGGCGCGCGGCTGTGTTTGCGCGGGCGAATGGATGGTGTGAGACGTGGGAATGGTGGCGTCTAGAGCGAGACGGAGGGGGCTGTGGTTCAGAGGGCAGGGCGTGGTACTGATGTTGGCGCGAGGAGCGGTGACTGCGCGGTGGGTTCTCCAATGCGCGAGACTGAGTCTTCTTTCTGGGGGGTTTCGGTGAAGATTGAGAAGAGGGATGGTCATCACGGGAATCTATGGTGCGCTGGCGTTTCGCGCCACGACCTCTGAGAGTTGACTGCGAAGTGTGTTTGGCGTGACGATGCCTCGTACCATTCGCGGCAGGTCTATCGGGGCGCGGATTCAGGAGCATTTCCTCCGAGGAGTTGCTGCTGGTAGAGCCGGCGCGTCGGTGCCACATTGCTATCACTGTCAGTAGTTGGACAGGCGCAGGAGCTCATTTGACCGTACGCGGCACATTGACGGCCAAAGTAGGTCTACGGTCAGACAAGTATTGTGGGCGCGTATGGTCATGTAGTGTTTTGTGCCTGTTTCTCGATGGCCTCAGGTCGGGTCGCTCTGCCCATCTGCGCTCTCCTGCTTCTGCGACGACTGCTATCTTTTCATAGCGTGGCGAGTCGCGCGGTCCACTCGGTCTCTTTCTACTTGAGGTTGATGCGGAAGTCTTGGGCTTCTTGACGGATGGTGCGAACAGGGCGCTTAGACACATGGCGAGGGGCCGCAAGTGCTTGTCGGCGGGTTTGCGCCCGAGTCCGGCGTTCAATCAAGTTTTGTAAGGCGCTTCGTGGGAGATGGTAAAATGGCGGGCAAGGTCAGGCAGCGTCGGCGCACAAGTTCTAAGCAAAGCGTCTCAGGGGCAGGATGGGAGGAGGCGTGCCCACATGGCCATGTGAAGAAACATGGCGTAGGGCAACATGGGCGCACCGCAGCGCGATAGGTCTTCGCTGGGGCATGGCAAGCTAGAGCAACGAGGGATTCCAGGAAATACAGCACCTTTGCAATGGGCGGACCAATGAAGCGGAGCATGTCTGGTGGGTGGGTGGGAGTGGTGATTCGCAGGCACGGATTGGTGGCTGTCGCAGGCCATGTGACGGTTTGGTTCAGTGTGGGCTGACTGTGGGCCCGAATGAACTTGAATGAACTGGCTTCTAGACACCATCTCTCCTTCGTACGCAGACGGCGGGTCGACGCATGGTGTTATATGTGTTTTGCGCTGCTTCTGCGGCGTGCGGGAGCGTACGTGAAGTCGTGGCCGTTGGCTACGTGGCACCTCTGGTGGGCATCTGAGGTCGCGGGAAGGATGCGAGGGCATCCTGGGACGGGCTGACGGGCTGACGGGCTTGTGCAGACGCAGCTGACTCCTCCCTGTCTTGATGAAAGGCACCAGGATGAGGGACGACCAGGATGAAGGACGACCAGGATGAAGGACGACCAGGATGAAGGACTACCTACCAGGATGAAGGACTACCCACCAGGATGAAGAACTATCTACCAGGATGAAGGACGATCAGAATGCAGGACGACCAGAATGAAGGACGACCAGAATGAAGGACGACCAGAATGAAGGACGACCAGAATGAAGGACGACCAGAATGAAGGACGACCAGAATGAAGGACGACCAGAATGAAGGACGACCAGAATGAAGGACGACCAGGATGAAAGATGACCAGGATGAAAGATGACCAGGATGAAAGATAACCAGGATGAAAGATGACCAGGATGAAAGATGACCAGGATGAAAGACGACAAGAATGAAGGACGACCAGGATCAAGGACGACCAGGATGAAAGACGACAAGAATGAAGGACGACCAGGATGAAGGACGACCAGGGTGAAGGACGACCACGATAATACGGCTCTGTCTTGATGAAAGACACCAGGATGATAGATAGACTACGGCTCTGTCTTGATGAAGGACGCCAGAATGAAGCACGGCTAGTTCGCCTGACCTGATCTGCGAGGCGATATCCGACTCGACTCGACTTGACTCGACTTGACTCGACTTGACTCGCCGACACCTGCGCGATCCACTTGGGCGTGGGGCCGCACGTGGTGTGCTCACCGCTCAGGCCCCCCAGCCCCCCCAGCCCCCCCAGCCCCCCCAGCTCCCCCAGCCCGGCCTGTCCCGAAAAGCCCTCGGCCGCAGCGTGTGCAGCGTATAGGCCCCTTCCATCAGATAGGACCGACGTCCTGCTCTAGTTTCATCACTCTACACCACCCACTCGTGCTCACTTTTGACTTGCTATTGCATCTACACATGCGCGCAGACACCATCACTAACACCATCACCAACACCATCACTAACATCATCACCAGCACCATCACTAACATCATCACCAATTCCATCACTCAAATCATTACCAACACCATCACTAACACCATCGTACAGAGTTGGCATCCAGCGAGTACTACCTTGGAGTCAACCATGCCATTTTACTTCCGACTCTTGGGCTCACTTTCAACTTATCATTGTATCTACACATACGCGCAGTATCTACACGTGCACGCAGTCGCCATCACTAACACTACCTATTGTACTGACAGATTTGGCATCCAGCGAGTACTACCTTAGTTAATCACGACGTTTTGCTCCAGACTCACTTGGGCTTGTTTTTCCCTTGTCGTCGTGTCTTACACATGTACGTAGACGCCATCACCAACACCATCACACAGATTTAGCATCCAGCGAGTACTACCTAGTACCTTGGAGTCGACCATGACGTTTTGCTCATGGGCTCGCTTTTGACTTCTTATCCCATCTACACATGCGCGCAGGCGCCTTTCACCTTTTCCCTATGTGTCTCCCCAGCAACCACAATGTCCTCAACTTGCCCAGCCTTCATTTCCACCGCACGCTGCCTCACCTCTTTGCACCGCCCCGTCGAGCGGCCGACACGAAAATCTCCGTGTCGACCGCTGCAGCCGTACTTTCACCCTCGCATACCCGGAAACGGCGCGCCGCAATACCAACATGTCGGCCGCCGGAGCGCCTTACCCTCGCCTCCCTGCAGCGGTGCTCCAGCAAACAGTCGAGGTCACGCCCGTGGTCAGTCCGGATGACCTCGTCAAGACATACCTGCTGGACGTCACCTCGGAGCTTCTCGCCCTCCAAGCCGCGGCGACTTCCCTCGGCCCATCCTCCACCGACCGCTACAGCCCTTCACTTCGGATACTCCACGCCCGTCTACAAGAAGGACACCACTCGCCGTTCCCCGGACTCGAGCATCGCGGTGGAGAAGCCTTCGTCTGCACGGGGGAGCCGCACCCCGCAGCCGTCTCCCCGGCAATGGACCGACCGCTGGGCGACTTCGAGGACATGTACTACGCAATCCTGGCCACGGTCAAGGAAACCCACGAGTCCATCATCCTGAGGCTGAACAATGGGTTCGTCCACCCGACCGCACCGCTCTTCCCCTCGTGCCAGTACACGGTGCACTTTTTCCAAGAGTGGCTCGCGCACCAGTGGACGATCCTCAACGAGCCGTCTCTCGTCCGGGCGCTTGACATGGCAGTCCGGAAGGCGCTCGTCGACGGCCACCTGTGCCAGGGACTCCGCAGCCAGGTGGTCTCGGGACAGATGACACGCGACGAGGCCGAGATGGCATGCGCGCATCTGTACCAGTCGGAGGTCTTCGCCGACATGCCCGGGCTGGGCTGGGTGGGCAACGAGCATGCCGCCATGATCAACGGCCGCCTGAACGAGAAGTATCGCGTGGTGTTCCGGGCGGAGAAGCAGGCGCACGACAAGAGGAAGACGAGGCTGACCAAGAAAAGGGAGAGGAATCACAAAACGGCGAAGACGGGGTCCAAGGCGCGTGGGCGTCGTGCATCGGGAGAACATGGCCCGCAACAACGGCAGGCCACGGCAGGCCAGGCGCAGCAAGCCGCAGACGTGTTCTCGGTGGCAGCGAAGGGACATATGCCTCATAGCGAGGTTGAGCACGCGGAGCAAGCAAACAACAAGGTACACCACTCACCGCAAGCCGACCAACCCGGCATCAATACCCAACCGTTGCTGCGAGAAGAAGTCGAGGCTTGGCGACTCTACACCCAGCAGCAGATGTCCTCCCAGCGCGAGCTGCAGCGGCAACACCACGACGATGAGCCGCGACGGAAGACACCTCCGACGGCCGCCCTCCAAGCTTTCCCGGACGGCTTCCGTGCCGGGGCAGTGTCGTATACCCCGCAAGGTCAAACCCACGCCGCACACGGGCAGCAGGACATCTCGGACGCAGGTGCTGCGGGCCAGGAGCACGTCTTCCCCGCGACCAGTCCACGGGATGTGCGGGCACAGCGAGTGACGGAATACCAGGCCTGGTTGAGGGGGTCTGCAAGCGACCACGCGAGGAGGCGGATGATGGGACATAGAGATCAAGTCCAAGTCCAAGTCCAAGCCCAGGCCCATGTCCAAGCCCAAGCCCAGGCGTCGGACGTGGGCGACCTTTCATTGCAGGCTTCCCACGGTGCGGAGGGCCCGTTGGACGTGGACGTGGTGGACGTGGACGTGGACGTGGATGTGGATGGAGGATCTTGAGGCGAGCCGGGTGGAACAGACTTTGTCTCGGGGGTGAGCGACCGGGACCTTTGAGCAGACGTGCTATAAACCTGGAAAGAACGGAGAGGGATGGTTCAAGGGCGGAGCGGGGAGCGGGATGTCAAGTCCACGGTGAAAAGCGCAATGGCTGGACGTCAGTTCGCGTCTGCATCCGATCCGATCCGCAGGTACATAGGTAGGCAAGGTAGGTTACAGGTAGATGGTTACGATACCTAATAATCCTTGGGTAGACTACCTACCTAGGTACCTAGCTACAACACCAGCAATGCACAGTGCACACGCAGCAACCGTCACGTCCCCTGCCCTGCCCTGCCCGTCCGGCCAGAGCCCAGCAGACCGATCGACCGCGCAAAGATGCCACTGGTGGAAAGAAACCAACACGTTGACTGATCCGGCAACTATCGCGCAATTGCCCCAGCCGCTAGACTACCTACCTACGGTACTTGGCCGCCTCGACTCGACCGGACAGACAGCAGACCAGGTTTTCGGAAACTCCCAGAGCCATCTGGTCAAGCGCACCCATCAAGCGAACGAGGGAATAAACTGCCCGAATGGTCTAACAGGATCGAGTCTTGTAGGTACCGGACGCTTGCACGGATGGGCATCTGTCGAGTCAACACAGCCCAGCCAGCCAGCCAGCCAGCCAACCGCATCCCTGCCCGCCAGAGTGCACTGAATGTAGGTAGGAAGGTTGGTAGGTAGGTAGAGCGAGACGAGAACCGCAGCAATCCGTCACTCGCAGCGTCTCGTCTCATGTTGGGGCTGAGGGTAGCAAGTCTGCACCACACCACACCATACCTACCATGCTCCCGTCTTGGGCCGATGCAGCGGTCGGGCCTTCGACGTTGGACCAGGATGGGGAGAGAGCTGCGTCTGAGCCCATACCTACGATGCGGTGTCTGGACCTGCCGTCTACATTCCCTCTGTCCGAACCTATCCTGTCGGTGTGATCGTCTCGAGGGAACGAAACAACCACTTCCACGCAACAGTCCTGTCACCGACCGTCAGGCGTGCCCCCGATGTTTCTGCACACGCACCAGAGAAGCACGGATCGTCCTAGGGATCACTAGTGTGCATCGGCCACGTGAAGCCGTTCCGGATTGCTCCCCAAAATGGCGCATGCCTCATTTCAAGTCTGCGGGTAGGGCACGCGGGTAGCGTTCGCGGGCTCAAGCTCGACAATTTGTCTGCACTAGCTCTGCCGATCCGACCTATGCGTTTCCTGCATGCATGCCCAAAGCCATGATTCAGCGGTAGAGTCGTGAGGTTGAAGTCTATACTGTAAAAGTGCTAGTGCACCAGCTTGTATGCTGAGACCGGCTCCTCTGCTGGATGCCATCTATGAATATTTGTAGCTATCAATGTACTGCTACAGTCCACGCTTCGCAGAGCACTGGCCGTGCTTTGCCTGCACTCATGTGGTGCACGGATGAGCGATTTGATGTTGGCGCTGCGATTGACCAGGACTACGACAAGGTCGATTAGATCGCCCTAGATCGCCAAGGGTATGCTGCTTCAAACCAGAGTGACACTGTAGTCACGTGAAATAGCAAGCACCCGCTGATTGCAGAGAACGCTGAGACTGGTAAGAGTGATGCGATGGAGTCTGATCGTGTAGAGACTCTCATGTCTAACAACGCATTCGAATGCAATTGAGGAAGGACCTTCAGATCCCATGACGCCTGCGTTCAACCTGCATATCCACCGTGGCCTCGCCCGTGTGGTAGGTTTTCACTATACGCTCCTTGATTATCCAGAGCACCCCGACCTGCGATGTGGCCCGCACCATCGATACCGTCCTGTTTGTAACTCATTCCCGTGTCGAAACCCGGTACGCTAAACCTAGGGTCATATGGAGAAGTGTTAATTCCTAGCTGGTGACTTTGCAGTTGCGAATGTTGTGAATGACTTTGTTGTAGCTGGGGTGGTGCATGGCCATGCGCTTGGCTCGGTATGGGCGGACGAGAGTGCATCGTGGGCTCATAGGGACCGGGTGTTCCCGATTGGCTGGGAGGTGCCGAGCCTGACGATTGAGCGCTGTGAGATGCTGTGGTGTCATACAAAGAAAGATCTTCGACTCTAGAAGAGGGCACTTGTAGCAGTGATTGCTGGGACGTGTGGAAGGGAAGCTGGGCACCGGTTTGAGCAGCAAGCTGGCGTATCAACTCAGTCGAAGGGTATGAGGGCGATGCAATTGGAGGCAATCCTGAAAGATCTTCGTTCACACTGGATGCAACTGATCCGATAGAGCCCGAGGTGGAATCCATAGCGGAGGCAGACATGCTTGGAGGGATGTTGAGCGATCGAGGGAGAGGGAGATTAGGTAGGACGTCGGAGACTTTCGCGAGGAGGAGGGGAAGGTAGCGTGTTTGGCCGCCACGGAGCGCGGAGAACAACGTGAGGAAACGAGAAACGTAGTCGCGCGGTCCCAAGGCGAATGTATCTGGCGAGAATGGTATGCAAGCGACAACGTCCACTAAGCAACAGGCTATGTCGAACAATTTTTCGATCTGCCACGATGTTAGTACAGTAGCTCACAGAAGACTGATTCAAAGCGACTTCAGGCACTCTACAACAGGTCCAGGTGGGAATCCAGGGCTAGTGTTTGAGGATGGTCTTGAAAGGCTGAGGAAGGATTGATGGCCTCGAGGAAGATGATACGGGACTGCGGCATTGTGAAAAATAGCTCAACTCACCAAACCCACGCCGTGCACTTCCATCGCATGCTGGGAAAACTGATGTGTCATGGAAAGAAGATCGCGCGAGACTTCGATAGGATACTTGAAAGTGCGGGTATTGTCCGCTGTCACACTGCTGACGAGACCTTGGCTCACGCACAGCTGCCAGAGCATGGTTCGTAGCCATTGCTGGGTGATGCGTAAATCCGCAGCTTGACTTTCGGTGCAGTCCAGATACGCTGGAAGGGCCTCGGTCAACTGGTTCTGAAGCTGTGCGATCCACGAAGGATTGCCGTGCGTCTGTACTTTATTCCACAGATTTAGGAATGTGGCGTCTACTGGCTTATACAGATTAATCAGGCAATCGAGTCCAGATGCGATCGGTCTATCAGAAGGAGAATCCTCCAAAGTTGGTGAGTGTACAGTCGGATATAGGGAAATGGGACGGTGCTTGTGAAGCGCATGTGTTCTATGAGGCCAGTTAGTCTCTTTACCGCACTTGGGTGGCTCAGGTCAATACCTTTCCGCGATCAGGAGAAGCCAGTACAACACGCGCTTGCGAGATATGTCAAGCGGATCGTTTTTGTGGGTTTCTTCTTCGTGTAGACCGAGTAAATGCGCTTGAGTCGTGGCTTCTCTCAGATACGACCAAGCGGTATTATCCTTTCCCAATCCAAAGTAGGATCCGTAAAATAACCAGGATGTTAACAGGGACAAATGCGTCGGATTTTCCAAATATTCAAAACCTTTCCTGACTCGTACCGCCTCCTCTAATAAGACATGGCCGATGCTGACATTGGAAAGTTGTGCCATTTCCGGACGCGGAAGCAAGCTGGGCGGGACTGTCATGTTGGCCTGTATCATGACATAGGCGCACAGTGCAACGATCATGCAGTACGCGTCGGAGGAGTGTTCGATGCTGAGCAGAATTTCCTGGGCGCGTTGCTGGTGAAGGATTGGCTGCGAAGGATAGACATTGGCAAAGTAGAAATCGAGGCAGCTCTCTACGAGACCTGGCGGAAGCAGTCCTGGAGTGCGCGCGAACGTCGTCGGAAGTGCGCGCCCATCGAAACCTAGCTCGTGGGAGAGGCCGGCTGCCAGCTGGGCATTCCGTTGTGTCTCCCGCAGCTCAGACAGAACCTTGGCTCGGCTTCCCTTCGGACCCTTCTTTTGCGGAATGGCATTGTACGTGCAAGCAAGACCGGCAGAAACACAGTTCTTGCAGGGGTTCGTTCCTTCACCAATGCATTTCACTTTGCGTCGATGGCAGCTGAAGTTGGGCAAGTGAGCGATGGGAGGCGGGTCAGGAATGCAGCGGAAACGCACCTATCGCAAGCTCTCTTGACCAGAGCAGAGGCTGTAGGCGTGGACATGATGAGATGGCAGGGCAGTGGGAGCTGTTGAGCCAGCCCGTCCCGAAGAAACGAGGAGTGTCCACGCGAGTTGGAAGCGTGCAAAAGGGTTTGGGCATGCTGCGCATAAGGTCGGAAGACGGTTTTGCATGCTTTGTGTCATTCTGCTGGAAAGGAAGCCCACTCAACTGGCTAACCCGTCAACGTAGAGGCTTGTCTCACAGCCGCATTAGGCGTGTACTAGCAGTCATGCCAGGATGGGGCCGGCTGCAGACAGAGCCCAATGAAAGCGTGTGGAGAAATGGCCAGGGCTGCTGATTCACAGATGTCAACGAGGTGAACAGGGAAGTAGGCCGGGCCCTTAGCCGGACGTGCGGCAGACGCCCCCAGGCGCGCGTCGTGGCCGTTGGCTGGCACACTCGACTCCCGGGGCGATAGCGAAGGCTCGGGGTCGGTGCCGCTACGCAGGGAGCAATCTAACCACCATGGCGATGGCGATGGCGTTGACGGCGGACGGCGGACGGCCCCAGGGCAGCGGATCA
The DNA here is from genome assembly GCA_015832175.1 of Paraphaeosphaeria minitans. NCBI lineage: Eukaryota > Fungi > Ascomycota > Dothideomycetes > Pleosporales > Didymosphaeriaceae > Paraphaeosphaeria > Paraphaeosphaeria minitans. The sequence continues at coordinate 1,717,220 of WJXW01000006.1, forward strand.
CCAGGATTTTACTGAGCACTAACCGAGAATCATCCTCGCATGGGTGCAGCTAGAGAGTGCTAGTGAAGGCCCGCATGTGAGGAAGGTCGTGGGTTGGGTCGGATGAGGTAGGTCTGCCGCTGCTTTCAAGCGCTCGGAGCTGAGGCGAGTTGAAACGGGGTCTGCGCACAGCAAAACCATGCAGACGCTAGCAACGGCGCCGACATTCGCTAGCCTGGTCGCCGACAGTCAGGGTGCTTCCGCTCGCGCATATTGCTGTCGTCCTTTGGGTAGGCGGTGCTCGCGCTCTGGCGCTGGGCGGTGGGGGGAGTCGTACTTGGCCGCTGGGGGAGGAGGAGAATGTAACGGCACCTTGCGAGTCGAGCAGGTGCGGCGAGCGAGGAGTGCGTTGGGTGGCCAAGTTGGAGCTCCCGAGAGAAGAGAACGACCGGCGGGTGTCGGAGCGCAGGTCGGTATGTGGTATGTGGTATGTGGTATGTCGTGGCCGTGGCCGTGGCCGTGGCCGTGGCCGTGGCCGTGAAGGTGAAGCAAATGCGAGGGAAGGATCCGTGAAGCCTGTTGCTGCGGCGCGATGGAGGTTATAACCTCGATGGAAGGCCCGTCTACGGCCTCTCCGCGCTTTCGCCGTGAAGCCGATCGTCGGGATGTAGCATCGAAGAAGGCCCGGCAAATGAAGACGTTTCGCGGCGAAAGGGCGGGACGCTGATCACCTTGGTGCATCGGAGGCCGTCGTTGTATACAAGCAGCGCCAGACGCGCAAAAAGGAAATAAGGGAAAGGTCCACGATGCCATTCCCGCAAATGACGCCTTGGACATGACGACCCACGACGAAGCCGCCAAGAGGCCGTCACACCAGCACACTAGCCGGGCAGACCATAGAACACCTTTACACGTAGACATCGCATTGCATAGAACACCCTTACACGTAGACATCGCATTGCATAGAACACCCTTACACGTAGACATCGCATTGATACTCGGAACATTACGTCGTCATCATCGTCATCATCAGCAACGAACCCACCATCACCACTACTACGATATGTACACCCTGTGTTGCCTCTGCTTTTTTCGAAATCCATCAACCTGCCCCCTACGCCTGGAAATGCACAAGAACAAAAAAATCTTCAGAGCTTACCCGTCCTCGTCCTCGTCCGTTATGAAAACTCAACGCGACTTCCACCCAGCCTTGCCTGCTTCGCCTGCGCCCGTTCCGCTCTTCGCCGTCTCCGGTTCGAGTCGTAGGCGCTCACGTCCGTCTCTGTGCCATACACTTGCGTGCCCTGCGGACTGCTCATGACGCTCCCACCTGTTCCCGGAATGGGAGGCCGAGTGGGAAGAGGACTTTGATGGCCTGCTGTCGCTCCCATCGGCGGCGGCCCGGGCGGCGGGCCTGGGATGATGGGCTCAGGCATGGCTATCGGAGCCGAGGCTTGTGCCATTTCTTGCGCTTGAGCCGCTTCCATTGCTGCCGTACGCCGCCAGCGCTCCTTGTTCTCCCCATTGCTCAGCGAACTCATGCTGCCGTCCCGACGCCTGCCGTCTTTCTTCCGTGCTTCACGCTCCGCGGCAGCTTCCTCCTCGTTCAGCCTCCTCAGAGTCACATGTCTGCCATCGTTGTGCATCTTGACTTTGACAGATACAGGCGGGGAATTGACACTTCCATCCCGGCTGCCACGGCGCTGGCTGGCGTCTCTTCTGTCCGTCGAGGCACCAGCTGCCGCCGCACCAAGAGCTGCCGCACCTCCATGATCATGTCTTCGATGCTTGTGGCCACCTGCTGCCACATATGCTTCAGAACCGGAATCGGAAAGAACTCCGTGAGAGTCCAATGGAGGACGTGCTGGAGCCGTTGATGGCCCAGCAATCGTCTCTGTCTGCGTCAAATGCGTTGTGCTCCTTCGTGGCCGAACGCCAGGAGTTGTTCCCGAGACATCGCTTTCGGAGAAGATCGTAGACGGCGGTCCGTTTCTTCTAGGAGGCAACCCATCCCCGGTGAACTTTCGTCGTTGGCTGTTCGCCCGAGCCATGCGCTCATCTTCCAAGTCTTGTTCTTTCACAGCTGCGACATGCGCGTCTTCTTTCTTGTTCCTCCTCTTGCTCCATTGGTGCTTGAGGAAGCCAGCGAATCCAAGGGCAGCTATTCCATCTCGAAGTCCATGCGATTCTTTGGGTCTCTCGAGGTCTCCACTGAAACTGGTCCGGCTATCGAAGGAGTCCATCGAGGCACGGCCCCGGGTTGCTCGATGGCCCTGGCGTAAAGGGCTTGCGCCCATAGCGGCAGCTTGGGCTGCCTCTCTTTCTTCCACCCGACGCCAATGGTCGCGTCCTGGGGAAACCGGGGCCCTCCCTTCTTCAAGGCGACTCAAATCAGTCTGCGTAACCTCAGATTGGCCAATAGGCGGCCGGCTATAGCTGCCACTGCTTGCTGTTTCGCTTGGTTGGACCTTCTTCTTACCGAACAGCGATTTAAGCGCAAATAAACCACCTGCTGCTGCGCCAGCGCCCATCAGTCGGTCTCGCCAGGTGCGATTCTTCCGTCCAACCTCGGTATATTTCTCGTCCATGCGTGAATCGGTATAATAGGTGCTGGGGTGCGAGCTGAGGACTTCTCTTCTACCACCTCTTCTGCGGGTGCTGCGACTGCGGGAACGATTTCTCAATGCAGCTAAGCCTGCACCTGCGGCTCCAGTTGTTGCTACCGAGCCCACCCCATGGCCACGATGGCTTCTGCTTCTGCCGCTCATCGTAGTGTCAGTGATGTATGTGCTTGTCTCATCAAAGCCCATCTCGGGCTGGTTCCTGTAGGAGAGGACAAACCACGCGCATACGAGGATGAACACCCAGATGGCGTAGACGACAAGAAGCCACAGGGGCGAGCCATACAATGTTAGACCGAGGGCAACTTGTACGATGCCCAGGAGCGCAATAAGCCTTCCCATCCACTGATGAAGCTGCAGGGAGTCAGTAGACTGCTGCATAAAGATCAACGCACGTACCATTAATTTCAGAGGTATCTTGTACCGTTCCTTCCCTTTCTCTAGCTTGTGGATCACACATCCTCCGATGGCTTGAGTCACTATCATCGTGTATATTGCGACACCAATTCCGTGGTGCGGGTTGGTGAGAGATCTATTCAGGCCCACTGCTTGGAATGCAAGAGTGAAAAGTGCGGTCGACAAGAAGACGGTGCCTATCTGCAACCATATGTGCAAGCGTAGCGCCATGCGAGGGTTTCGGTGGTAGAAGCGGGCGAGGAAAATGGCCGAGGGGACAATGAACAGGAACGTGATGGCTGCCAAAATGCCGTGTCCTAGGATGAGGCCGTGGTAGCCACTCATGTTCCGAAAGCGATTGCCCATGCCTACGACGTCAGCACCTGTTCCTGGATGAGCGCGGCTTGTAGTAGTTACCATTGTACTGTGTTGTAGCAAGATTTAAGCCTTGCAGGTTGGGAAGCAGAAACGTGTTCCGCTGCGAATCCCAAGTCCCATCGCCGATATACATGGTGTCGGACGAGTAGGCACCGCTCCCCGGCGCTGACAGACCAGACATGTTGCTGGCTTGGATTGAGAGTGACGTGCAAACTGCGTGCGTTCGTCAAGTCCGTCGTGAGGTTCGCAGGCGGTGGGCAAGTTCGAGTCGTGCGCTGGCCCAACCAGAGCGTGTCCGGCGGGTGCGGACAGCTCGGTGGAGGGGAGTCGGTGCGGTGGGCGGCGGGCGGGTGGGCGGGCGGGCGAGGCTGGGAAAGGCTCGGAGAAGGTGATCAAGCTGAATTCCACCAAGTCACCAAGTGGATTGTAGTGCACGTTAGGTGCAGCTGCACATGCATCGGGCTGGGTTGTGTTTATTCCAAGTCACCAAGGGCAACCATCGATAAGCTTGCGGGCGGTGAAGACGTGGCAGCGCCAATCACAGGGCCCCACATCCTTTCCGCCCGCCAACACCAGCCAGTCACTGTCAGTGAAGAAACGAATCATGATGAATAGCAAGTGGAGATGTGGGAAGTGTTTTACGTCAAGAGTCCGAGTACAACGGGATACCTATTGCAATACGAGAACGTTTAGAGCTCACCTGTCCGCCCACGCCGCCTTGTGCCCAATGTCTCCATCTGCATCAACTACCTTCCCTCGATCCCATTCCCTCGCCTGGCCCCGTGCCGTCCATCTGACGTCTTCTTCGTTTTTCTCGTCGCCCCGTTCCCACTTGCTCACTTGCTCATCACTGAACCCGGCTGCCTTGAGCCTTTCTGCTCCTTGTTGCTTCCATCGCTGACGATCGCGGTATGTTTCAACAGCGTCGCCCCAATCATCGCCCTTGTCTGAGAGCGCATCAGTATCGATCGCCGCGTCGTATGTCGAGGAGAAGCGCGCATTGATGCCCTCTGCATCGCCTCTGTGTGCACCTCGACCGCGGGAGCGTACAGTCGGCTGTTTTGGCGGTGGTAGTGGCCCTACAATTGCCTCGAGAGGATCAGACTCGTCTTCAGTCGAGGGGCATCGTTTTGCTCTAATTCGCGACGCGCGCCTACTTTCCCGCTTTTCGCTGTGTCGTGGTGGGCTTCTCGATCTCCTCCGGGGGGAGCGAGATCTTCCATCGCGCTTCGAAGTTTTGTGATACCGGCTGGATGAAGGTGAAGGAGAGCGCGTGTGGGTTCTGGACCTTGAATTGTGTTGTTCTCTTGCGTGTTTGCGACTACGGTGCTCAGAGTGCCGTGAGGATTGCGCTACGTCTCTGCTTCTTCGAGAGTGACGCTCGCTTTCGCGTCGAGGGTCGGAGCGATACGCCGGCCGTTCTGCCTTGTCCACACTGCGCCGTCTCCTGTGCCTACATTCCTCGTTTCTCGGTCCATGCCGAGCATGTGCTGACCTCTGGGAGCTCCTTCTATCCTGGTTCTCGTCACTGCTCACGCGAGGCCGTTCCCTGCCTTCGGTCATCCGTTCATGACAGTCGTATTCGTCCTCTTGTCTGCGTTGTCGTTTCGGCGTTCGATCGTCACCGCCGTCCTTTGCAGTATCTAGCTGTCGCAGGCGTGCGCGCGAGTCTTTCGCCTCTCGAGCCAGCAAAGCTGCATTGTGGCTATCGGTTTGGCGGATGATATGTCGCAGAAAGTTGGTGTTCGGCTTCGGAGCGTCTGGTCTCTGCCTACATACCGTTAGCTACAGTAAAAGCCATGCATGCAGCCAAGTGACTGTACTTCATGACCCGCGACAGAGGCATTCAACGCACCTCTTTGAGTGGAAGGCATCCAGGCCTACAAAGCTGTATTTTTTCGATGCGTCTACAGCATCTTGCTTGAGTAGGCGCGCAACGTATTCGTCATCATCAACGCTACCGTCTGCCATGGTGGAGGTGTTGGTGGATGCTAAAGTGTGTGCGCGTGAGGCAGAAGGTGAATCAATGATAGGCACGAGTAGACTGCCGAGGCGGGGTTTATTCGCTAAATCCGCATCCACGCTTTTCCCAAACAACAACACATTGACCCCGCGACAGTGCGCGAGTAGCATTCCCCAAATACAGTCTTGAGTCGCTTCTACGAATGGCAGATATGGAGAACGTATCTGGGTCGAAGTTGAGCGCTGCGGTAGCAGCGCTAGAACAGCTGCAAAAATTACCCTCCCTAAAACTGATCTCTCTCGCGGAGACACTTGCGCCGAAAGACAACGCTCAGTCCACGGACAAACGCACTTCGACGGTCTCCGACGACAGCGAACAGAATGGCGACACACATCCGGCAGCTTTGCAGGCGGATCTTCAACATTACAAGGTACGATGTCTTATTCACCCACACCGACAGGTGGGCTAACGCGTCCAGGAACTGTTTGGCAAACTTCGCTTCAGCTATGTCGAGCAGGTCACCAAAGAGAAGTTTCTACGCGGCATTACCGCGGATCCACCCAGTCTGGTCGAGGCAAAAGAGAATGAGGCGAAAGAGAAAGATATTCTGGCTCTGAAAGCCATCTTGAAGGACCGCAAGGTGGAGATTGCAGAACTGTTACAACAGCTTGAGGCCAAGGGGCGAGAGCTGGCGCTGCGATACGAAGGTGTACAGCTGAAGACGCAGCATCTTGCATCACTCCCAGTGGATATCGAGGGCCTGGAAGCGAACATCGAGACTCTGAGAAGAGAACAGATACCACCTTCACAAAACCCCGAGCTTGCGCTACCGTTGCCGGAGACGGCCCTATTGGTGGAGCAACGCGAAGCTGAACTCACTGCCCTAAACATACAACTTGCGAAACTTCAGTCATCATTACCAAACCGTGCACGTGAACTGGAGAAATTGGAACGAGAACTCAAGCCGCTGGAAACACAGAAGCAAGGCACAGTTGCAGCTGCGAAGGAGGCCAGACGACGGAAAGAGGATGGCGGTGGCATTGGAGACGAGCTTGAAGAGAGGGGGCGCTGGCTTAGAGCATCAGAGGTTGCCTTGAACAAGATGTTAGAGGTGTGAACTTGGACGATTGGCAATCCGCAAAGTCGGAAGCACGTTAAGATGGGTACGCAAACGACTGTGCAGGTCCATCGATACGCCGTCTCGAATGTCTGCAGCTACGATGGTACCCTCAGAAAGCGGTAAGCCGTGCAGACTGGTTGTGTGGAGGCCGGTGTTAGCTTGAGATCGAGTGGTATTTCAGAAGACGGTGGATGCAAGAAAAGGGCAGCTGAATTGACTTCATTCGAGACATTTGCGCGGGTTTCGGAGGACAAGACGTGTGGACTCGTGGTTCAATCGTGACAGACCATGATATAATTTTCCTGTAATGCCACAAGCTCCGAGAAGTGTCATTCGTCCTCACATCCTTCTATCGAGGATGATTTATCGGAAGTGATGCTCAAAAACGCCTGAGCAATATTCGATAACCTTGCCAGTTGAAAACCTGCCTGCCTTCACGCTCCCGCCTATTCAGCCCCTACGCCAAACCCCCGTTGTCATCGCGTCGTTTACTCGGTCGTAGGTCCCTTGGCGCCAGCGGGCACGCCAGTTCGGAAGCCGTTGGAGAACTTGCGGGAGACGGTCTTGAGGTATCGCATGCGTCCAGTGCCGGTGGTCTTCCTTCGCTTGGCCTTCTCGCCCCAGTTGACTGCAACATGTCAGTTGCATGATCTTCGTGTACGATCCGATGGTTAACATACACTTGCGGGTCTTAGCAGCGGGGTATCCGCACGAGGAGCAAGTGTGCTTCTGGATGTGGAGGGAGCGGCGACCTGGATCAAAATCTGTCAGCACCGTCCTCCGATCGAATTGTAGCAGCATTCTACTGTATCGAGAGCGCTGGAGGGTGTCGCTACATACCGCAACGACGGCACAGCGTGTGCGTCTTGTTGTGGCGCTTTCCGAAGCTGGAGGTACCCTTCGCTGTATCGCAGTTAGTCTCGCTGTTTGGATCGTTCGTAGGTCGGTCGGTATCGCGTACTCATCTTGTGGGAGGGGGTCTGAGGAACAATTAGTTATTACGCAGGACTACGAAGAGCGAGGAGGGCATACCTGTTGACGCTGTGGGTTAGTTTGAGGTTGTCGAGTGTCGCTTGAGGTTGCTGTGTCGGAAGTCGATTTCGCTCATTGTGCGATGGTGGGGGCTAGCCGTTTGTGACGTAGCGGCTTGGCCGCGCCAAAGCCGTGGGCAGAGTGGGCTGACTGGTTGCGCGGCGACCCCCTCTCCACTTGCACCCATCCTGATCTTTCGCCCTGCGCGTCGATTGTGCAAATATTTCTGACAATATGCCTTGTCGCGCACCTCATGGCGTACTCTAGTTCGCGACGAGATTTGATTCTGATTATTGTTCGTCACGAGCGCTTCCCTGTTACCCGGAGTCGGCATTTGAATCATTCATCCTAGAGCATTCATTTCTTGTAACAGAGGCCCTGAAACACGTTATCCCAAGGTACAGGACATGGCACAACTTCGACAACATGCACGGCTCTTGCGGCGTCGGTCAAACCGACAACTGTACCCGTACTAGGCACGGAGTTGGACTCTCTCGTGCTGAGAGTTCGAACTGGGACCGGATGCCGGAGCCTTTGCTCTTTTGATACCTTTTTCTTGGGTAGCGTGGAGTACTCAGAGTTTCTACTATATTAACCTTACCTTGCCTCACGGGTGTCTACGTTCACGTTCGTGAAAGAGTATGTGGGTATCGTTGACATTTCCAGTCCCTGTCTCGCCGCGTATTCAAGAGTCATGTGAACACAGAACAAGTAGCTTCTGGCCCCTGTCACTGTATTCGATCCCACCAGTCCGCTCTCGCATCACCTATTGTGCAGTAACACAGATGTGCATACCCTGGGCGTTGCTCGCCTTCATGCAGTTGAACTATACCAACATATCGATCTAGGACACAATTCCATACGCCTCAAGGATTATCCACGCTCAGATAGGATCGAGCTTCGTGCAGCTCTGTGAGTGGGGAGTGTCCAAGCCCTGGTGCGTAGTGCTTGCTACAGCTAGGCGCAATGGATGTGCGGTGGCAGCGCCCCCCGTACACAATTCACACGAGTCTCACGCAAGCATTGCATCCTAGCATCAGGGGCCACCTTTATCAGTGCAGGGCTCTTTTGCGATGGCACATCGTTCTATCACACCAAGGATTGATGTTGCACCAGGCAGAATACCTCCAAGGCTTTGCGGCACGTGTGATTCTCCTTCATGCCGGGCCCCTCTTCCTCCTGCCGACTTCACTATCCACGCAGCCTATGTGTTAACACCACAAGTTCCAAGAAGAATATGTTCGGCATGTCATCATTGGAACACCAAATGACAGACCCTTAGTCCGTACCTGGCCCGGCGTTTTGGGCGCTGGTGGAGGGCATGTGGAGAGAGACCCACGATCCAATACAATGAATACCTACCTAGCGATCTACCACGCTCTGCGGTCTTAAAACATCTCGCGCTCATATCGTTAAGCCCTGCAGCGTCGCGCCACTTGCTTCAAGTCACCATGCTTTTGGCTTCGGTTTATTCTCTGCCGGGCGCGGTATCTAATAAGCATGCTTCGCTGCGATGAACCAATGAGCAGCACGCATGCAAACCCGTGCCGCTGTCCTCGAGGCTTGCTCGTGGCACCCCCGCGTCGCAGTCCGCTCCGCCTAGACCCCAAAGCTCCTGCGTATTCATACCGAGGGCCATGGCGCACTGCACCCCAGTATCGTCGTCCCTTCGCGACCCAAGCGCGCCTGGACTGTTGCTTGAAGAAAAGCAGGAGCAGTCCTCATCGTGGACCAGCCCCGACCTCTATTCTTACTACGATTCATGTCCAGTCACCGCAATTGCGAGCTTACATCACTTGTGAAACAACAGACGTCTGTCAGCCTCCGTCTACGAATGGGAGACAAATGATAGGTCTCCTTCCCGTCCAGGGACAATTGCTGTACTTCGTCAATCCGCAAACTGATTTCGGCATCTGTTTTGCATGGTTCGAGAAAGACTGTGATACGGATATTGAAGTCAACCAGGTGCAGCCTAATACATCAAGGTCACGATGCATTCACTCCCATTACCGAAAGCAGGGAACTCTGCTTACCATGATGCTACCAGTGTCTACGTGAGTCTGCATCATCCCAACGATTGTATTTGCCATTGATATGCTACCAGACACATATTGCTGTATGTCTGTGTGACCGAATTCACTACGAGGCGCCCGTCTATTTCCTTTACTTATCGTACTCAGGACCCCAATGAGCGGCGCCGGATGGCGCTCGCCGAGGTGGACAAGGCACCTTTTGGGTGGTATCATGTGCGGCTTGCTGTCGTCACTGGTATTGGATTCTTCACGGATGCCTACTCAGTACGTCCAAGAGTAAAAGCACATCGAGAGTACTGACCTAGACTAGTTATTTGCTATCAATTTGGCGGTGATAATGCTCGGTATAGTATGTCAAGTCATTCCAAGGTATCTTCCTTTGGCATAGCACATGTAACCGGCCACTGGTATCATTGGGCAAATCACTTTAATTACACCGCCCGCATGTGGACTTACTGATACCTAGGTCTACTGGCAAGATGACGTGAACAAAGGCGTCATGCCTCACAATGCCGACACTGCGATCAAAGTTGCTACCTCTGCTGGAGCCAGTACGTAAGAGCTGAATGCCAGTAGTAGGTCCGGCGCTGACATATTCCTTCCTTATAGTATTTGGTCAGGTCATATTTGGCTACCTCGCCGATGTTCTGGGGCGGAAGAAGATGTACGGCGTCGAGCTTATGATCATCATCTCCACAACGTTGGCGCAATCGCTTTGTGGAGAATCAACCGCTGTCTCCGTTGTGGGAGTCCTCATTTTCTGTAAGTCTAGAAGCCTAGGATGCTTGTTTGGTGTCTAATTATTACGTACCTAATCTAACGCTTTTCCAGATCGCGTAATCATGGTCGTTCTCCCCTAGTGATGCACTTATTGACCGCCACTGATGATGATCAGGGAATTGGCGTGGGAGGCGACTATCCCCTCAGTGCTGTGATCACTGCGGAATTCGCCAGCACCAGAAACAGAGGCGGCATAATTGGTGATTGACCCAGACGCACCGTCCTGTACTACATAACACTGACTCAACGCAGCCGCCGTTTTTGCCATGCAAGGCCTTGGGCAATTAGCAGCGGCGCTTATGGCCCTGGTTGTGGTTGCTGCATATAAGAAAGACCTAGCGGCTGTTCCTGATGTGGCGTCTTGCAGCGGTGACTGCGTTGCGGCCGTTGACAAGATGTGGAGGATCATCATCGCGTTTGGGGGAATTCCTGGCTGGTTCGCCCTCTACTACCGTCTCACCATTCCGGAAACTCCACGATATACCTTCGACGTTTTGTATGACATCGAAAAAGCCTCTATGGACACTCGGCGCTACCGGTATGGAAAAGCTGGTAATACGGTGAATCCTGTTGAGCAAGCTCAAGTCCGACGTGACATGGTAAGTGAAATCTAGAGCTATCGTACTTATGTTCACGCAATGCGCTCATTTCTAGTAATGTGACTCTATGATATTAGGGGAGCTCAACGGAAGTCGCTTATTAATGATGCATCCAGGCCAAGTACAAGACCCCGCGTCCAACCGTTGGGGAGATATTCCGCTACTACTCCAAGAAACGCAACTTTATCAGACTTTTCGGGACATCGTTGTCATGGTTTTTTCTTGACCTGGCATTTTATGGACTCAGCTTCTCGAGCGCAAGTCTTTTGAGTACCATGGGCTTTGACAAAAGGGGGAGTCTTTACGAGAACCTAAGAAACACAGCAACAGGACAGGTTGTTCTGATCTGCGCGGTAAGTGCTCACCTGCAATATCTGCTCACCAGCTAATTGCTCTCAGGGCGCGATACCTGGGTATTGGATGACCGTCTTCACGGTCGACCGCCTCGGCAGAAAACCAATTCAAATCGGCGGCTTCGCCATCCTCACCATCATCTTCTGCGTCCTAGGATTTGCATGGAAGGGGCTTACCAAGATCCACCTACTAGTACTCTACGTGCTAGCCCAGTTCTTCTTCAATTTCGGCAAGCATCCTCGCGTCCCTGAACCACGTCGAACAGCGTTTCTAATACAGCCAGGCCCCAACGCCACAACGTTCATCACCCCCGCCGAAATCTTCCCCACGCGCGTCCGCTCAGCCGGCCACGGCATATCCGCGGGCTTTGGCAAACTTGGCGCCGTAATCGCACAGGTTTTCTTCGCCCCTATGATCAAGCGCGGCGCCACGCACGACAACCCCACCCCTTGGATCCACTGTGTCATGCAGATCTTCGCGCTCTTCATGTTTCTCGGATGCCTGACGAGTTTGCTGGTGCCGGAGAGTAAGAGTGCGAGGTTGGAGGAGCTTGCCGGGGAGGGCGAAGACATATATGAGTTGCAGTTCAGGAGTCAGTTTTATACAGGTGGGGAGAGGAGTTCGAGGTGCAGTGCGCCGAGTGGACAGGGAAGCCCGTTGAGTAATGGTGGCGATCAATATACAAAGGGGAGAGAGGTAGGAGTGAGTCGGGCTGATGAGGACCCCGAGAAAGAGAGAGGGTGGAAAGTGGGTTAGGCAATGGCATTACTTTACCTGTTGCATCAAGTCAAGGCGTTCTAGCGGATCAACGGTGATCGTTCATGACCGAAAACTCCGCTGAACGTGCATAACCGAATGGTTCCATTACATTTATATCGTTTCTGTCTTATTACAGGACGCACAATGACCTTCCATGCCGAAAGACCCTGCTTCATGAAATAAACAGCCAAAGTCTGCGGTAAGCATGGACCGAGCAATAACTACCAATCCAGTGCATCGCTCGAGGCCGATCGCTCTGCATTGTCCTCAATTCCTTCCTCAACAGATCGCTCTCCCAGCTCCTCTGCACCTTCTTCGTCCCCAGTCCGTTCTGTATCCGATGACTCTTCTTCAGAACCGTAGTCCTCATTTTCCAAAGCTTCTACAACCCTGCCCAAATCATCCCTCAGTCCTGCCAGCCTCGAGTTCTCCCTGATGCGGGTATAAAATACAGGGCAATCCCGGCTGTCACATCGGATCGTCTCTCCCCACGCAAGATTCGAACAACTCCTGCATATCGCGTTGATGTTTGCGGCTCGTTTCTCACTTTTACAGATGATGTTCTTCAAACCCAACAATGCCCTCGCAGGCTTCCTGAGGCATTGCTTGCAAAGCGGTAATCTCAACACAGTGTCGAGTGCGTTGAGCTTAGGTGGAGCAGGAGGCAGCTTCGATCGGCAGATGAGGCAGACCGAGCTTTTCAGATAGCCTTCGAGCGTTTTGATGTGGCTAGGATTGCCTTCCTTCACAAGTGCGTTGGCAACCGGTTGATGTTGGTTTAGGGGAAGCGTGACGTTTCGGATTCGCTGGACCTTGGGCATCTCATCGTACCACTGCCGTACATTGGCGCCCATAAGATTAAAGATACGCTCAAGTGGGGGGATGAGATTCTTCAGGATGTAGTATTCCGCATCGAGCTCGATGTGGTCGTTCTGGAGCAATGTCTCGGGGCTCACACAACGGTCGATGAGGCGCGCACTTGGCGCCCCAGTGACCACGACGTATGGCACCCGCTCGCCATATTGAGGCTCTGCGCGTGGATCGGCGAGCATACGCTTGGTTGCGATCAGGGCCCCAGGGGGGGGCGGCCCACGATCTGAATACGTGCCTAATTTGACTTCTTTTGCAAACAAAAAGTCTTGAATGCTGACGCGTCCTTCCATGATCTTGGCGCATTGACCCAGGAAGTAGCTCTTGACTTGCGATAGATCACTCGTCTTGAAAAAAATCTTGAGCGCCTTCTCTTCGATCTTTTGCTCCGCTGGTGTTCCATCTCGGCGAACTGTTTCAATGCCTTTGGCGTCGAAAACTGGTACTTTTTGGTTTCGGTGTTCGTACTTGAAGCCAACGTAGCGTTTCTTAGCCAGCAGAACGCAGGGATGATACACCTTCTCAAATTTGAGTTTGATCGGGCGGGGATTCATTTGTGTTATTGCTTCAGCCATCTCTTCTCCGATGGTAAAGGCTTGGTCCCGTGTGCGTCCTTTGAGGTATACAAACAAAGAGTCTGTATCACCATATACAACTTCGGCATTCCATTTCTCAACGGAATGGATAAACGCGATTGCCTTTTCTAATGTTTCTCGGCCAGTCTGAACGATGCTGTCGGCTATCTCGGAGGCTGGCATTCGGCCGGAAAAAGAAGCCGACGTGTATCCATACGTGACGTTTGCCAGCAGTTTCAAGGCTAGTTGCCGGTTGTTGAGCAGCTGTTGCAGCGTCTTGTCGTCTTTGTCGGTTTTCATTCCGCTCTTCACCATTACACGGGTTTCTAGAATCTCTCCGAGCATTTTGGCAAGCAAAGATTTACGCAGCTCAGGTTTGACATACATCATACCGTTGGGTGCGATATTGACATGATCTTTGACGAGGTTCAGTAAACCCGGCTCGCGATTGAAGTCTGTAAAACCAATCTTGTTCCTTCCTCTCCATGGGACGACACGACCTAGGCATGTGGAATAGCAGTAGTTGTAAGCTATCATGACGCTTGGGTAGAGAGATTGAAAGTCGAGGACTAGGAGTGGGCTGGAGTAGAACGCGCTTTGAGGTTCCATGACAAGAGGCAGACACTCGAGAGCGTTCTGTTGGCCAACTTGTTTTCGACTGGGAGAGACCAAGAGGTAGTTCTCTGGCTTTGCGATACGGAACATAGTAGACTCAACCTTGAATTGCGAACCTCGTGAAATGACAGAGAAGAAGTCGACGCCGAGCAGACGTGCCTGTTCGCTTGTTCTAGGAACGATCTCGTTGGCTTCTAAGATATCCAGGTCCAGCTGCACTCTAGTAATGAAGTAGTCAAGGACTTTCGCCAGGTCTCGTGGCTTGGAACTAGTGTACCATGTCGTGAGATCCGAGTATTGGTAGTGGGGGATCCGTTTGTGCAAGAGATGGAAGACGACGTTCTCCATGGTATACTGAAGTAGGTTGAGTTCCCCCCGCATCGCACGCCATATGTTGATCATGTGGCGACCGGTTACTCGGATAGTGGAAGTATGGGTGAACCCCCATCGATCGGCTTCTTTTCCGAATCTGCCGTGCGATTGTGATTTGGTACGACTAATTTCATCGCAAAGATCATACTCGAATTTCAAGCGAGCACGCTCAATCAGATAACCCCAAGAGCCATTGTGCACCTCATATCCGGTCAAGATATCCGGATCGAAGTGCCGTACGATGTCGACAATTCGATTGATCAAGTCGAGCTCGTCTTCTTCGTATTCTACCGCCACTGATGTCTGTTTCCTTATCTGGTTCACAATGCCTTCGTTTTCAGAGAGACACAGCATGCCGGTGCGGTGGTGAGTGTCGTTGGCACCCTCCTCGCCTTGTATACACCAGAATATTGCCTGGATCTCGTCTTTGGCAGGGTCTGGCGCAAATGATGCCCTCGAGTTGATATGAACCTCTAAGCTCAGGATACTCATATATTGGGTCTCGTGCTTAACGCTAGTTGATGCTTTCTTCTGAGAGTACTTGAAGCCGTGTTTATTGTTCTGGGTGGGTCCTTCCACTTGGGAGATATACTCCGAAAGTTTGCGTTGGTGTGGTAGCGTAGGGGCCTTTAGTGCTTGGTCGATACCGTCGTGTTGCATCTCGTCACCAAGCCATCGATTCACTTGTTTGTAAGATGGCGGAGCAGGTCCAAGCTCCCAGTGTCGCAAGTTGCATTGCAAAGGACGTAGGGAATCTTCAGAATGCTTCTTTTCGACAAATGCACCCTCGCTGTCAAGAAATGAAGTATTGAAAGGGTCAAACAAAGGTAAAAACGGAATAGTGGTACTTTGTAGGGTGAAGTCTCGACCTGCATACTCTCGCGATCGTTCAGGGACATCTGCCTCGTTGCTGTAATACGCATCTCGATACAACACAGGGAGCTCACCAGAGGATATTGAGGTCTTGACTGCGTTGAAAGAGGGGGGTAGTGATGTATAGTGAATGGTTTGTGCGCCGCGTGGTGTTGCCTTCATAAACCCATTTAGTGTAGAGCTGATTCCTGTGGTGCCATTGCTGAGGCTATCATGCGTCTGTTCGGCTAGGGATGTACACTGAGAAGTCGAAAGTGGCTGCAGCGTTCCTAGACCAGAATTGAGTCTTGGCGTTATAGCTTTCGTTACCTGGGATTGAGAGGCGTTTTGGGACTTTGAGATGTCGGTCTGGCTCAAGCGCAGGCGGGTCTCCGGTGCGTTTGGATTCTTTACCACTGTAAATGGCAACGTACTCGGCCTGGTTTCATTCTGAGACGATCGACTGGGACGTGAGTGTTTTTCTCTGCAGTGAAATCCATGGCCGCCAGCTTTCACAGAAAGAGAGGAACCTGTGACACTGTTTGTTTCTTGTTGCGAGGACCTCTGCTTTTTACCCGGCCTCTCATCTTCTACAGAGGTGGGTCGCTTACGCGTGTCACTAGCAGTTCCAGAGTCGAGAGCACGATGTTCGCTTTGATTGCCATCCAACTCGCTGGGGCAATTATCAAGCAATCGGATCTCTTCATCGTGTTGTGTGTTGATCTGCGCTTCAGAAACACTAAGAGGGTCTAGTGAAAGCGGTCCTTCCGTATGCGTCGTATCATCTAGATCTACATCTTCGCGAACGTCTGCGAGATCAGGATTATCCTCGAGGGGCGAAATGCGTGGTTGAGCATCTTGCTCCAGAAACTGAAGCTGATCCTCCTCTTCTGCCAAAAGACGTGTTTCAAGATGCCCAGGGTAAAGGTCGTCGACGCTCTCGAGAGCCGTCTTTATGTGGGCTTCACCTTCAGCAGGCTTTACAAATGTCGCTCTATCTGCAACAGGACCGAGGCGATTCTCATCGTTGACAAGCTGCTCCAGAAGCTCTCGATACTCTTCCTCATGGATCCAGCCTCCTTTCTCCGTATTCCTCGTATCTGCGGACATGGATACGAGTACCTCGGGAGGAAAGGGGCTACTTGAAGGGTTGGTCAGACCCATACGGCGTTTGCGTCGGATTGTTTCATCGCGCCACAGACCAGCCATCGAAGGAACATACTTCTCTTCTGACTTTAAAGCAGACGATTGCTCGAATAGATTGTGGTGGATTGGCCGAGAATGTAGCTCGTGTCTGTTCAAGATGTCTTGTACGCACACGTCGATCTCAAGGGAACAATGACTTTGGCGAGGGTACTGGTCTATCCCAGCAAGTAGATGATTCGATATCGATGCATCGTGCCATTTGTGAGCTGTGATATCGATGGCATCGCTGTCAGGCACAGGGCCTCGGAATTGCACTTTTGCGCAATCGATGTAGTCGCATCCATACAGATTATAATCGCACATCCACTGCAACATATACTGCAGATGGCTTTCGTAGGGCTGGAAGATGCGATTCATAATGGCCCCTTGGTGGAGAAGATCGGCAAATCGTGTCATGTGTGCTGGGTTTAACAGATAAACCTTCAAAAAGAACTTATATCCGACGTAGTATCCATAGAATGGTATGCCTTTGATTAAGGTAATGTGTCCGACATAGACAGACTTTCCGTCGTAGGCGTTACGTCGGTAGGTGGCGGCAAGTGCATGATCGATCGAGGCGCGCAGGCTTCGCATGTACGCGTTGACTGCACTGGTCAGCGACGCCCTTTTGGATATGTTGCAATATACATACTTGCATCCTGATCCAGGCTACCGGTATACTCTAAATAGAGATATGGCAATGCGCCATGAATATGCGCGCATACCTTCTGGCCTGTCTCCGTGGCACCAAAGACGCGGATAACGGGGACTTGCGGGGCACGCTGACGCTGAGAAGGACCAGGGGCCCGTCTAAGGACTGGGTCGAGCTCAGTCGGTACTGCCTGGTAGTGGTCGATGCAATTCAGGCGGAAACGGAACGTGTTCATGGAGGCACAGACGCCGAGTGCCGCAGAGCGCGCGTTGTAGGGCGACGGTAGCGTCGTTCACGGGTGGTTATCCATGTGATTGTTCCTCTAAAAGAAGAGTATGTGCGAGCTGTGCTGTAGGGAGGCTTTGGCAATGTGAGACCAGGCGAGGAGTGGAGAATGTGAAGGTTGCGCAACAATGCATGACATGCAGGAGCGTCGACGCGCAGTCACGTGTAAGCGGGGCTTGGCCTGGTTCCTTGTCGCTTCTGCAGCCCTACGCTCGGGCTCGCGCTCAGACAGCCGATCGCGTCTCTTCCGCTGCCATCGAGCCTCTACCTACACCTACATCTGCACCTCCACTCTCCTGTCGCATACGCCTGCCCGCCATGCCGCCCGCACAACCACGCAAGCCCGACGTCTCCGCGGCGGCCAAAGAGCGCAACGAGTACATCCCGTCCTTCATCTCCAAAAAGCCTTTCTATGCCGTCGACGAAAATGGCGAAGACGGCGACTACCTCGAGCATCAGCGCCTTCAGAAGCAGGAGCAGGACTCAAAATGGTACGATCGTGGCAAGAAGATTGGGCCCGCTGCCACAAAATATCGCAAGGGCGCATGCGAGAACTGCGGCGCAATGACACACAAGAAGAAGGACTGCTTGAGCCGTCCACGCAAGACGGGCGCAAAGTTCACAGGCAAGAACATCGAGGCGGATGAGGCGGTCGAGGACGTACAGCTGGGGTGGGATGCGAAGCGCGATCGCTGGAACGGCTACGACGCCGCCAACTTCACCGAGGTCATCGAAGAATACAACGAGCTGGAAGAGATGCGCAAAAAGGCGAAAGAGGCCGCCAAGGGTGACCAAAAGTCCGGGGATGAAGAAGAAGACGAGGGTGACAGATACGATGCGGAAACTGACATGGGGAGGAAACAGGCCACTTCGACCCGGAACCTGCGATTGCGAGAGGACACAGCCAAATACCTACTGAATCTGGATTTGGACTCAGCCAAGTACGACCCGAAAACACGATCCATGGTAGACACAGGCGCGACGGCGGACAACGCCGCGGCACTGGTGGCGGAAGAGGGCTTCATGAAGGCATCAGGCGATGCGGCCGAATTTGAGCGGGCACAACGGTACGCGTGGGAGACACAGGAGCGGGGCGACAGAAACAAGGTCCATCTGCAGGCAAACCCTACATCTGGTGAACTGATGCGGAAGAAAGAACTGCAAGAGGCCGAAGAGACCAAGGTCGCAAAGCAAAAAGCACTGATGGAGAAATACGGAGGCCAGGACAAATTCAACGACGACACCCTTCGCCGAGTCGGCGTCACCGAAAATGAAAGATATGTCGAATATGACGAGCGGGGTCGCATCAAGGGTGCACCAAAGGTCAAAGCCAAATCAAAGTACCCTGAGGATGTGCTCATGCACAACCACACGTCTGTCTGGGGTAGTTGGTGGGCAAGCTTCCAGTGGGGATACGCATGTTGTCATTCGACGGTCAAGAACTCGTACTGCACAGGCTCTGCAGGCAAGGAAGCATTTGAAGCTGCCGAGCGCATGCGCCTTGGTGCGGACGTGCCGGACGTGGACGAGATTCCCAAAGCGATGGCACAGATAGAAGATGCAGCTCTGGAGAAACACGTGCGCAATACTGCCGAAAAAGACGACAAGGCAACGCGGGACGACAAGCGGAAGAGAACACTGGAAGAAATGAGAGACGGTGTCACGGAGGCAGAGATGGAGGAATACCGACGTAAGAGGCAGATGGCTGCGGATCCTATGGCGAAGTTCCTTGTCAGCAAGGAGGCCATCTAGGCATTCTTTTGTTTTCTTCAGCGACATTGAGCATAACCACTTTCCAAGTAAGCATTGCGTGGCGTTCCAGGACCATTTTGCATTTAGTTAGCACCTACAGTTGGAGTAAAAACTTCAAATACAGCCTGCCTGTGTGTTGGCGACGGCACACTGTAGTCAAACTTGTCACTTGGCGCTACAAAATATCTAACGACTGTATGTAGAATGACATCAAAGTTGATGAATGATGCGTTGTCCACCATGATCGGTCTACGAAGAGCATCTGGCAAATGCGAGGCAACGAGTGCGGAAACTCCAAGTGCTCGTAAACATCAAATACCCTTGGCCTGGCCCCTCCAGATTGTGCCAGCTCAGCGGGGGCGACAAGGTTGCGCGTACATGGCTGCGCCGCGTCCGCTGGCGTGGAAGAGGAGCTCGAGCGACGCGTGCCAAGGCCGGAGCTTCGTCACTCAAGCCTCCCTCCCCAATACCTACAGCGATCGCTGTTAGCTCCCAGAGTACCCCCATCGTGTCGCCCGATCTCTAGGCAGCACCTCCGACGGTCTCTGCTTTCTGTCGCTCTTGTCTGCGGCAATTGTTCCTCACGCGCTTCCTCCAAACCATCTTTTGGCGCGCCTTCCAACTTGTGTGCACCGCGAACGCCCCTGCCCGTGCAATAGCTGGCCCAGCACGGCAACACCATGTCGCTCTACGGCGGGTCTTCACGCAATGTGGACATGGGAAAGTAAGGAAACTCTTCACTGGCATGACACATCCCACTCAACAACAATTCAGGCAGGAACAGGACCTTGCCATCAATATCCGCAAGGCAACGAGCATCGAAGAGACGGCTCCCAAACGTACGTGCTTCTTCGATGCCTCTCTTCCGGACCAAGCTCACCGGCGCAGGCAAACATGTGCGCAGCTGCATCGTCTACACATGGGACCACAAGAGCTCCGCCTCTTTCTGGCAGGGGATGAAAGTGTGCGTAGACCCGGGAACAGCGCTGCCGCATCGCGCTTGTGGATACACTCTTGCATCATGCTGATTCATATTGCAGGCAGCCTATCATGGCCGACGAAGTCCAGACGTTCAAAGCGCTCATCACTGTCCACAAAGTTCTTCAGGAAGGCCACTCAGTGGTCCTTAAGGAGGCGCAGGCCAACATACAATGGCTCGACAGTCTGCAGCGCGGCACTGGTGGCGGCGATGGCCTGAAAGGCTACGGACGCCTTATCACCGAATACGTCTATTACCTCCAGGCCAAACTCGCCTTTCACAGGCAACACCCAGAGTTCAATGGTGAGCTGCTCGTACAGGAGACACTGCAGGGACTGACAGAAGCCCAGGCACGTTCGAATACGAGGAATATATTAGCCTGAAGTCAATCAACGATCCGAACGAGGGCTACGAGACAATCTCGGACTTAATGACACTGCAAGACCAAATAGACCAGTTCCAAAAACTGATCTTCTCTCACTTCCGAAGCGCGAACAACAACGAATGCCGCATTTCAGCCCTTGTACCACTCGTACAAGAGAGCTATGGCATCTACAAGTTTATCACAAGCATGCTCCGTGCAATGCATACCGGTGAGCACGCTGTGTATCAGTACTCATCAGCTCACTAACACATGTAGCCCTTGGTGATGACGAAGCACTGTCTCCTCTCCGCGGCAGATATGACGCTCAGCATTATCGTCTCGTCAAGTTTTACTACGAGTGCTCGAACCTGAGGTATCTCACAAGCTTGATTACCGTACCGAAACTGCCGCAAGACCCACCGAACCTCCTTTCTGAAGACGAAACAGCGCCTGCGTTGCCTGCGCGCCCCAAGGTGGCTGAGGATATAGCTCCGCCGCCACCTCGCGCACAATCTGTCGATCCCGAACCCATCAACGAATTCTGGAAGAACGATCAAAAGAGGCAACAGGAGGAATATGAAGCTGAGCAGCGACGATTGCAAGATCAGTGGGAAGCAGCTCAGCGACAGCAGCAAGAGGTACAAATGCGCGCACAACAGGATTTTGAGGAGCAGCAACGACTTCAGGCAGAACAGGCTCGCTTGGCCCAAGAGCAATTGCTGCGCGAACAATACCAGCAGCAGACTCAAGGGCGTCTGGCCGACCTGGAGCGGGAAAATCTGAACGCACGTGCGCAGTACGAGCGTGATCAGCTCATGCTGCAACAGTACGACCAGAGGATGAAGGCTTTGGAGGGCGAAATACAGCAGATGAACCTGAACTTCCAGCAACAGATGGGTTCACGGGATGATCAGATTAAGGCGCTGCAAGAGCAACTCAATACGTGGAGGTCAAAATATGAATCTCTGGCCAAACTGTATTCTCAACTGCGTCACGAACACCTTCAGCTTCTGCAGAAGTTCAAGTCTGTCCAGCTAAAGGCCAATTCCGCACAAGAAGCCATCGATGCGCGAGACAAACTTCAACGCGAGCTGAAGACGAAGAACTTGGAGCTCGCTGACATGATCCGTGAGCGTGATCGAGCGATGCTAGACAAAGATCGCCACAGTGGAGGCCACAAAGAGGAGCTCGAGAAACTGAAACGCGAACTCCGCTTCGCTTTGGAAAGGGCGGATAATGCGGAGCGAGGCAAAGGTTCCGAGCTGTCGGCTATGCTCTCGCGACACAACAGGGAGATTGCAGATCTCGAAGAAGCTCTGCGTAACAAGACTCGCGCGCTAGAAGACTTCCAGATGAAATATCGTGAAGGCGATTCAGACCTCGAGCGGCAACTACACGAAAAGGAAGAAGAGCTGGAGATTTTCCGAGCGGGTATGGACCAGACCCTGCTGGAACTGAACGATTTGAAGTTGAACCAGAATGCCGATGACAATGTATTGGATGGCCACCTTGATGAGCTCATTACCCAGAGTCTCTCAAAGATCAACGATATTATCGATTCGGTGCTCCAGAGCGGAGTACAGCGGGTGGATGACGCCTTGTATGAACTCGATTCATCCATGCACGCCGGAAATCAAAACGCTTCCGGCGCTTTCGTCCTTTCGCAAATCGAAAAGGCGTCTACATGTGCTATGGATTTCGCTACAGCTTTCAATGGCTTCATCGCTGACGGCCCGAACGCTACGCATGCTGAGGTGATTAAGACAGTGAATGCATTCGCCGGTGCGATTGGCGATGTCTTGAGTGATACCAAAGGTCTTACCAGGTTCGCTTCAGACGACAACAAGGCGGATGCCCTTGTCAACGCTGCGCGCCAATCTGCAACTGCAACAGTCAAGTTCTTCCGCAACGTCCAATCCGTACGTTTGTATGATCTCGATGCGGATGGCAAATTCAATGTCGTCGTGAACAACAACGCTGAAGTCCTTCGCAATCTCCAAAGCTTGTCGAAGCTGGCAGACGCATTCGCGCCGAAGAGCAAGATCACCAACGCTTCCGGAGATCTTGGTGAGTTGGTCGAGGACGAGCTTACAAAAGCCGCCAACGCTATCGACGCTGCGGTGGAGCGATTGTCCAAACTCAAGAACAAGCCACGAGACCAATTCTCAACCTACGAGCTTAAAATTCATGACTCGATCTTGGATGCTGCGATTGCTGTGACGAATGCTATTGCCCAGCTCATCAAGGCCGCCACTGAATCGCAAAAGGAAATTGTTCGGGAAGGCAGGGGCAGCATGACCCGTACCCAGTTCTACAAGAAGCACAACCGCTGGACCGAGGGACTTATCAGCGCCGCCAAGGCTGTTGCATCGTCTACCAACACGCTCATAGAGACCGCTGATGGCGTTATTTCTGGCCGTAACTCGCCTGAGCAACTCATTGTTGCATCAAACGATGTGGCAGCCTCAACCGCACAGCTCGTGGCCGCCAGTCGCGTGAAGGCTAGCTTCATGAGCAAGACACAAGACCGACTCGAGAACGCGTCAAAGGCCGTCACTAGCGCTTGCCGTTCGCTGGTAAGGCAAGTTCAGGCCATCATTGCGCAGAAAAACAAGGACGAAGGCGAATCAGTAGATTATAGCAAGCTCAGCGATCATGAGTTCAAGGTGCAACAGATGGAACAGCAAGTACGTTGGGCCCTCTCACTTTACATTGACCATTCGCTAACAACAACGCACAGGTGGAGATATTGCAACTCGAAAATTCGCTCGCGCAGGCTAGATCGAGGCTGGGTGAGATGCGCAAGTTGTCGTACCTCGAAGAGTAGAGCATTTGTGGAGCGGGGGGATGTTGGTTATAGAGCTATCTTTATGCTTTCGAAAGCTGCTTCCGCAAGCTCTTTAGCGTCTCGTTCACATCGAACGGGTGGATTCTGTAGGAGTGTTCTTGTGCATCAATATCATTTCATTGGCTCAAGTTCTACTTGCTTCACGTTGTACATTTGAATATTGGGGACTTTGCACTTTACGTTAAATATGTGGTGGTATGATAGTGTAAAAGCCCTAGGGCTTTGGTGGCCGACCATGCCTTTGGTTGTTATAGCGAGCGGACATAGACTCTTTTGGCGAATCATATCTAGTACATCTTCACTAGCCTCGTATGTGCTATGAATGTACTATTTGATATAAATACGCTGATTTCTTCAATACGATAGTACAAAAGAACTTCTCAAGCATTATCACTATGAACATCTGGTCGTAATGCATGCCCAAGCAGTTTACTTGTGAAAGACTTATAGGAAGAGTGTGATTCCCACACCTTATCACACATCGATGTCTCGCACAAAGAGGTGAAAATGCTGTTACTTGCAGATTGAGGCACAAGTAGACTTCGAGAGGCCGCTACATTCGCTGGTCAACCTGGAGGTATCGACCTTACATTTAACTATATACCCATGGAAATGTAATTCTCGATCATACCTTCAGAAAACCACTCAATATTTCTGTTTTCTCTATATGAATGTGCGTAGGAGCTCTCCCAGCGCCATGATCGCCATAGCTTGCCCATAAGGCATCGAGGTGATAGGTATCTTGCAGTAGAAGTCCAGATCAGGCCCCATGGCAGTGCCAAAACTCGTGCCTTGCAGTTCGCCTTTGTCGTCGATCTTGCCCACTACTGCCTTGACAGCTTTCACGGCGGGCTCCAAGTATTCCTTCCCCAGGTACCCCTTTCTTACACCCTTCAACATGCCATATGCGAACCCGGCGGTAGCTGACGATTCTTCGTAGTTGCCGTTTTCGAGTGGTAGGTCGATCAACGTCCGCCACATGCCATTTTCTCCTTGGTACTTGACGAGTGCTTTGCATTGTGCTTCGAAGATACCCAGCAGAAATTGCCGGAGCGGATCACCTGGTTGGAGGCGCAGAAGTTCGACAAATTCCGGCAGGACGATGGTGAGCCAGGAGTTGCCACGGGCCCATCTAGCTCTGGCGAAATTGTGTCCGATACTGCCATCCTTGCCCTCTTCCCATTTCCACCCGTGGAAGAAGAGCCCTGTCGAAGTGTCGAAGAGATACTGGCAGTGTAGCTGGAACTGTCTCTTTGCCTCGTCCACGTACTCGGGCCGATCTAGCGTGAGCCCTATCTTGGCCAGCGGGAGCGCGCTCATCATCAGTGTGTCGTCCCACAGCTCGTCTTTGTTGAAGGAGTTGTACGTCTCGTGTTGAAACCCTCCGTATTTGGTTCGCGGTAAGCCGTTCATCAACCACTCTGCCCACGTGTCCAGCCAGGGCAGGTATGTCCGATTACCGGTGTCTTCGTACAGATACGCGAGGGCAAGGAATGGGCTCATCGTGTTGATATTCTTTGTTGTTCCTTTCGCCAACTGCTTCTGGAACCAGCCAGTCATGATGTCCTTGGTATCTTGCGATCCTGTGAGTGTGTAGTAGTGCCAAAGGCCATAGAGGCCGATGCCGTGTGTCCACTCCCATCCATCCCAGCCTTTGGTGTCAATTACCCGGCCATCGTCGAGCTTCAGTAGAAATTCGCCGGTTGTGTCGTGAATGTTTATCAGATTGTGTGTGAGGAGCTGGATTGCCGAGTGAATGTCATCGGACTTTAGACCGTGGATTGTGAGTGTTGACATGTTGAGCCAACCTTGGGCAGATTGTACCCCGCGATCAACTGACTCGTGTCTATGTGGAGCTTATGCAGAGAGATGCGCAGGTTGCGAACAGAATTGAAGTTCCCCAAAGTTTCGGTATCAGTGCAACGTATAGCCAAGCTAGAGCTCAGTAGAATCGTGTAATTGAATCCCCAGAGGTTGGCAGTGAAATTAGTATCGTTGCTACCGAGCTAGGTAGGTACCTAGTCGGTCCACAATGTACCGACCGTGGACCACCATTACATTTGACACCGAGGCCACATTATCCGATTTACATGCGACTGTGGATTTTTGTGCAACCACGCTAATTACATGTCTGCGTCAACAGATGTCTCGATTAATTGTCTCTGATGTTGGGGAAACAAAAATGCGATTCCATGCACGCGGGGCATTGGACTTGGCCAAGCAGCGCATGCGAGAATCCTCATTTGAAGTCTCCGGTGGTAATCTTCCACCAGCTGTCGCTCATGTTTCGGCGTCTGTTCACCCGGGTGCCGTGTTGAAGCGTTGTATTGGTTGTGCACGGATCCACTGTCCGCAACACGTGATTGCTCCGCCCCAGGTTCACCTCCACAATCTGAGTCGGAGAGTCCGCTCGTGTAGAGAACTTTGTCCGGGGATGGCTCCCAATCCTTAGGCTCGCAGCTCCCCTGCAAATACCGTTAAGCCCTATGCAGACTAATTTGCACGGCATGTTCTTCGCGAAGAGCGTGAGCCCTGCGGTCGATGTTGTCCCGAATCGATTCCATACCCGGTGCTGCCAGGGTCAGGCAGTTTTACCGGGAGGAGGTCCTGTAGTACTTAGAGACGGGCTCCACTTGTTTGACCACATCATGAGCTCGAGTCTATCCTCTCCACCGACAACTTTGCATCACAGCCCTCTCCGGTCTAGGTCGCCATCGTCGTCAACATGGCTCGATCAGTACAGAAAGAAGTGCACGCCGCACCTGAAATTAAGAATGACAGCGCTAATGTCGAGCGTGTGTTGTCAACCGATGAAAAGGCGGATCACATCAACTACGATCGTATCGATGACGAAATAGCGAAATATGTCAACGCTGAAGCTATCGAGATCTCACCGGAGGAAAACAAGAGACTGAAGCGAATGATCGACAGGCGCGTACTTCCAATCATGGTCTTCACGTACTTCTTGCAGGCATTGGACAAAGGAACCATGTCTTTTGCCAGTATCATGGGAATACGGGACGATATTCCAGTCTTGAAGACAGATAACAGCAAGGTATGCCATTCATGTGCTGAGCAGACCACTATATACTGGACATTTGACAATATTTAGTTTGCTTGGCTCACTACCTGTATCTACATTGCTGTCTTGATAGTCGAATTCCCGACCAACTGGATGATACAAAGGGTGCCCATCGCAAAGTACCTGGGTTTCAACAGTGAGTACTCCAAAGGCCACAGGCCACCATCCATATCAAAAGGGTTCGTTCAAGTGACTGTGCTCTCTTCCAGTCATGGCTTGGTCCGCTGTTCTCGCTTGTCACGCCGCTTGCAAGAGCTTCCCTGCCTTGATCGCCGTCAGGACATTGCTGGGTATTTTCGAGGCTGTTTGCCAGCCGACTTTCTTGATTCTCAGTTCGATGTGGTACAAGCGTGAGGAACAGACAACGATCGTTACCTACTGGTACATGATGAATGGAATGCAGCAAATCGTTGGCGGTCTGCTAGCCTACTGCTTCAGCCTCATCAAGTCTCCGCCCTCGCCTTTGAAGTCATGGCAAGCTATTTTTATGACATATGGTATCGCGTCGTTCTTCTGGGGAGTGTTCGTTATCTGGTGGCTTCCTGGATAGTATCACCTACCGTACGCGAGGAACCTGATGGCTAATTTCCTTGTAGACAGTCCCATGCGTGCAAAGTGCTTCACCGAGGAAGACAAGAAACTCATGGTTGAGAGAGTTCGCTCCAACCAAACCGGTCTCCAGAACAAGAAGTTTCGTGCATACCAGGTCAAGGAGGCGCTCTTTGACCCTCAGTCTTGGTGCTACTGCCTCATTGCCATCTGCACCACCCTTCCGACATCTGGTCTCGGCGGCTTTGCCAATATCATCATAAAGGGCTTTGACTTCTCCGTCTTGGAGACACAACTTCTCGCCATGGTACTTGGCGTAGTCATCATCCTGACGCTCATCTCAGCCACCTGGTTGGCAAACAAGACGCAACAGAATCTGCTGGTTATGGGCATCTATGTCATACCGTAAGTATCCCACTCAACACTGGGCGAGAATCACTTGCTAATTCCAACCAGCTCCTTCATCGGTACCATTGTCTTGATGACGGTAAAACTCCACAACCAGGCCACTCAAGTTGGACTTCTTATTAGCTACTACATCGTGCTCTCTTTCTGGGCCGCACAGACACTTTCCATGTCACTTCTTTCTCGCAACATCGCTGGCCAGACTAAGAAGACAACTGTGGTCGCAATGAACTTCATCGCGTGGTGTGTCGGAAACTCCATCGGTCCCCAAGTTTTCCTGACCCGAGATGCGCCCCGCTACTTCATCGCCTTCGCGACGCACATGGGCTGCTACGTTTTGCTCGTTATTGTCATCGCATTCCTGCGATTCAACTTCATGCTTCGCAACAAGAAGAAGGACAACTTGGCTGCGCAGGTGTTGGACGCGAACGATGACCACCTTGTGCACGCGTTCGATGATTTGACCGACAGTGAGAACCCAAATTTCAGGTACATGTACTAGGTGCAGAGGCTGTTGAATAGGATTAGCGAAACGCAGGGTGGAATTTAGAAACGAATGGAGCATTGAATACCTTTGCACCAATGTGAACTGGTCGAGTTGCCATACGGTACCTACCTACCTACCTACCTATGTAGCGCCCTCATTGTGATGCGACAGAAACACGCTGCAACAACCGCCTGCCTGAGTTGCAAAGTACGCTATGTTTGACGCAGGGACAGCCGGGGATCATTCGAGTCCCTGATGTGAATCCTCGTCTTCAGTACGGGCGCCCCGGAGATATATGCGACACGTGACAGCGCGAGAGCCTGCCGTGGGAGCCCAAAAACATCCAAGTCAGCGCCCCATACCTACACTTCTTGACAGCATGTCGCAAACAACGCGGCCACCAGAAACGGCCACCATGACTAGCAGCGGGAACGAGGAGCGCGAGCAGCCGCCACCGGAAACGAAGCAGAGTCTCTGGCTGCGGCGAGCGGTCATCGCATCCTTCTGGGCTGTCGTGGCCTTCCTGGGCCTCCCCGTCTGGTACAAGACGACGGCCATATATCGCGCCGACCTTCCCTTGCAGGACATGACAGCGTGGGCAAATGGTCAGGTAGGAGCATTCCTCATGTCTTTGTGAGGTCGAAGTTGTTTGCTGACGAGCGCACAGGTCTGCAAGCCCGTCTTTCCCCTCCACATCGCCGTGCAAGCCCCGCTGCTCCCCCAAGATGCGCACCATCTCCTCCACACCACGCAGCAGACCCTCGACGACCTAAGCGACTTCCCTGCCCATCAATTGCACCTCATATTCGCCGAACCGCCACCGACCACCAATGCTTCACAACAAGTCGTCACTGACGGCTCTGGTCCAGCAGAATTCGATGACACGGTTGCTCTATTTGTACGCTTGATACCTGTCGAAACGGGTGTCACACCTCGTTCACAATTGCAACCCTTCTCGGCCACCCTTGACGTATATTATCAGCTTAGCCAGATACCCACACAGTCCTCGACCAGCTCGCCACTTGCAACCTTCATTGCCCAGGAGTTACACGAGTTGTATACGCAGGAACGCGTGCGGTTGTCTAGCTTGTACTCAGATGCAGCCTCCCAGAGCAAATCGCTGTCGCCGGAGCTTACAGCTCAGCTTCAGCGAGACTCCGCACGCGCATTCAAGCATGCGCCTACATACCACCTGACCTTCTCCCTGTTTACGCCGACATCGAGCCCGTCCGCCTGGGACATTGAAACCGCACTGCGCCAGTACATGAGGCCTATCCTGGAATCTTTCACCGGCATCAGCAAATTTACCATTGACACCCAGGTCCAACTCTATGCCAATTTCTCGCCTTCAATCCGACAGCCCGAGTACGACGAGAATACCAAAGCATGGACCATTATTCAGGAAGACGTGAGCGGTTTCATAAACGCCGCCGAATGGGCTCTCAGCCCCAGCATCGGTCAAGGTCCTACCATCAATTTCGCCCTCTACGTCCCAGACGAAGCCCAGTCTCCTTTGTTCGTCCAGGGAAGCAGAGACAACAGCTGGCTGGTGCCCCAGTGGGGTGGAGTCATGATATTAAACCCTCAGTCACACGGAACAACGTTGACGAAGGAAGCGCTCGTCCCGGCTATGCAAGTCTTCTCGACGCAGCTGAGCTCCCTGCTCGGCTTGCCCCAGACCCCGGCCTCACTACCCCTCCGGATATCCACATTGACACGGATCCACGCTGCATCACTCCTCTTCTCAGCTTCTTCTACGCTGGGGGCTCTCGCACAGGTGTACCAAAAGATGCCCACCATTCCGGTTCCGGACACTGTCGCCAAATCTGTCGATTTGTCCCTTGCACACCTTCATCAAGGGTGCGAATCATTGCGAGACGGCCGTTTCCAGGACGCCTTGGAGAATGCGAGAACAGCAGATGGTGAGGCCGAAAAAGCCTTCTTTGAACGCTCGATGGTGGGCCAGGTCTACTTCCCAGACGAGCACAAGGTCGCCGTCTATCTACCTCTTCTCGGCCCGGTGGCTGTCCCTCTTGTTATGGCTGCGCTCAAGGAGGTAAAGGCTGGCATAACTGCTTTGAAGGGGAGATGATGGGTAAGACAGCGTAATCGGATATATCTAGAAGCCTTGTGAAGGCTGCGGAACAATGCGTAGTATCTCCTTTACCAGCCCCCACGATGGCTGAGCGGTAGACTTCGAATCTCACTCCTCCCGATGGGCAGGTGGGAGTGTGGCGAGCGACCAGTGTCGTTCAGAGTGGCCCGGGTTGCCCCAGGAAAGACACTATAAGCCGGCGACAGCACCGAAGCTTTTGACATACTATTGGCATGGCGCCGAATGGCACCCTGCAGTTCAGAATCATGACATTTGGCGAGCCAGAAGATCTACCTCTGTGTTATCTCAGTGCAATAGACTAGTGCATACAGCAAGCCCGCATTAAGTGAATATTTGTGTTGGCTCGGGCGAGACGATGTTCGGTCGGCGTGACTTCTTATGTTTCCTGGTAATGAAGACTGTTCCATGCGGAAATACTAGGACGTGGCCAAGAGCCCACAAGGAAACAGAATCTTCTCCACAGCTCGACTTTTGTACTGGGTGTGCGCTGTTGCAGAGTGGTGAACGGACGACCGAAGCAGACCGCCTTGCTGCCTTGCTGCCTTGCAGGGCATGGTCGCCGTATTTTGAGAGATTCTACGCAACAACCTGAGATCTCCCAGCATCGTCTACTTGGTTATTCTATAACGCAAGTCCAACAGCTCCGCTCTGTTGGTAATGTCTTTGAGTCGAGTTGAGGGCCGATCTGACTGCCACAAACCCCGCTATGGTGGGGTTTTCGATGGGCGAGATGCATCGTGGAGAACTCTCGACACGGCAGGGCAGCGTAGCCGTGAATGGCAATGCATCAGACAGAAGAGCAATCAGTCAACGACAAAGGCTGCGTGCGGGTGCAGAACGCAAACAAACAAACTACGAAGTAAGAGGCTGTGGGCGGGGCGGTTGGGGCTGCCGGGGTCGAGGCGCAATCTAGGGCGGTGAAGGCAGTTGCGTAGCGCGATTGGCTCCCGCCAGCAGTTTCCACGCGATTCTGCCAGCCTGCTAGAAGATTCTCGAGCTCCACCGCAACCGTATATATGTCGACGCCTGCAATTCTGCCTCTGCCTGCTCTCCATCTTCTTTGAATTGCTCATTGAGACCCGCTGCAGACGCATCTGCCCGCCACTACTACCCACCACACGCACAGCTTTCTTGTGAAGCTACCGGGTCATTCACTACTTCACCTGTAAGTGCCTGCTGCCCGCGCCCGCACTTGCGCCTCTGAACGCCCCGCCGAGTCGAAAAGTCTTTCCCGCTCGACCTTGAGCCTTGCTCCCCTCATCTGCATCGCGTTGTACATTGTCTGACCCAGCAGCAGCTCCTAGACCGACCTACGCACATACTCCACCATGGCCGAGACGTTCGAGTTCCAGGCTGAGATCTCTCAGCTGCTTGGTCTCATCATCAACACCGTCTACTCAAACAAGGAGATCTTCTTGCGAGAACTCATCTCCAACGCCTCCGATGCCCTCGACAAGATCCGGTATGAGGCTCTCTCAGACCCCAGCAAGCTCGACAGCGGCAAGGACCTCCGCATCGACATCATCCCCAACAAGGAGGCCAAGACGCTCACCATTCAGGACTCCGGTATTGGTATGACCAAGGCCGACCTGATCAACAACCTTGGTACCATTGCCCGCTCTGGCACCAAGCAGTTCATGGAGGCTCTCTCCGCCGGTGCCGACATTTCCATGATTGGTCAGTTCGGTGTTGGTTTCTACTCCGCATACCTCGTCGCAGACCGTGTCACCGTCGTCTCAAAAAACAACGATGACGAGCAGTACGTCTGGGAGTCGAGCGCCGGTGGCACCTTCAAGATCACTGAGGACACCGAGGGCGAGCAGATCGGCCGCGGAACCAAGATCATCCTCCACCTTAAGGATGAGCAGATGGACTACCTGAACGAGGCCAAGATCAAGGAGGTCGTCAAGAAGCATTCCGAGTTCATCTCCTACCCCATCTACCTCCACGTTCTCAAGGAGACCGAGAAGGAGGTTGAGGATGAGGACGCCGAGGAGACCACTACCGAAGGCGACGAGAAGAAGCCCAAGGTTGAGGAGGTCGACGACGAGGAGGAGGAAAAGAAGGAGAAGAAGACCAAGACGGTCAAGGAGTCCAAGATTGAGGAGGAGGAGCTCAACAAGACCAAGCCTATCTGGACCCGAAACCCCCAGGACATCAACCAGGAGGAGTATGCCTCCTTCTACAAGTCGCTCTCCAACGACTGGGAAGACCATCTTGCCGTGAAGCACTTCTCTGTTGAGGGTCAGCTCGAGTTCCGCGCCATCCTCTTCGTTCCCAAGCGCGCGCCCTTCGACCTGTTCGAGACCAAGAAGACCAAGAACAACATTAAGCTCTACGTGCGCCGTGTCTTCATCACTGACGATGCCACCGACCTCATTCCTGAGTGGCTCAGCTTCGTTAAGGGTGTCGTTGACTCTGAGGATCTGCCCCTCAACCTCTCGCGTGAGACCCTTCAGCAGAACAAGATCATGAAGGTCATCCGCAAGAACATCGTGAAGAAGACTCTTGAGCTCTTCAACGAGATCGCCGAGGATCGTGAGCAGTTTGACAAGTTCTACTCTGCCTTCGGCAAGAACTTGAAGCTCGGTATCCACGAGGACTCCCAGAACCGCCAGTCGCTTGCCAAGCTTCTGCGATTCAGCTCCACCAAGTCTGGTGATGAGGCCACCTCGCTGGCCGACTACATCACGCGCATGCCCGAGCACCAGAAGCAGATGTACTACATCACTGGCGAGTCCCTCAAGGCCGTCCAGAAGTCTCCCTTCCTTGACTCCCTCAAGGACAAGGGCTTTGAGGTTCTCTTCCTCGTTGACCCCATCGACGAGTACGCCATGACTCAGCTCAAGGAGTTTGACGGCAAGAAGCTTGTCGACATCACCAAGGACTTCGAGCTTGAGGAGACCGAGGAGGAGAAGAAGGCCCGCGAGGAGGAGGAGAAGGAGTACGAGGGTCTCGCGAAGAGCCTTAAGAACGTTCTCGGCGAGAAGGTTGAGAAGGTTGTTGTTTCGCACAAGCTTACCGGCTCCCCTTGCGCTATCCGTACCGGCCAGTTCGGTTGGTCTGCCAACATGGAGCGTATCATGAAGGCCCAGGCTCTCCGTGACACCTCCATGAGCTCGTACATGTCTTCCAAGAAGACGTTCGAGATCTCGCCCAAATCTCCCATCATCAAGGAGCTCAAGCGCAAGGTCGAGGCTGACGGCGAGGAGGACCGTACCGTCAAGTCCATCACCCTGCTTCTCTTCGAGACCTCTCTCCTCGTCTCCGGTTTCACCATTGACGAGCCCGTCCAGTACGCCGAGCGCATCCACAAGCTTGTCTCGCTTGGCCTGAACGTTGACGAGGAGGTCGAGACCGAGCAGGAGGCCAAGACCGACGAGCCTGCTGCTGAGGCGACTGGCGAGAGCGCCATGGAGGAGGTCGACTAGACGCCTCACCCATTCCGCCTTGAAAAGTTTGGCTCGGCGTTTGATTCCCCCTTTTACGTGTTACGGCTTTTCTCTTTCCATCCCTCCTCCTCACTACTTGCATGCATCGGATTAGCTATCTAGTTCAGGCGTCTTAAAGAGTGGTAGGAGGATATGTCTGAACGATATCCCTGGATGCGAGATGTACTCTAGGTAGTTCTTGTAATGCCTGGGCGTTAAGCCCGCCTCGGTACATACGAATGATGAAGCAATTCAAAAATGCCGTCTGCGATGGATTTGTGATGTGATTTTGCTTACTGTGATGATGAAACGAGGTTGAATAGAACCGAATTGTGTGATAGTAGTGGCCTTGCCGCACAGAGGAAAGAAGGATATCACTACGAGTACCAGCCAATTCGCCGTTCGCCCACTGACGTAATCCCGTCCGACTCACAGGTACCTACCCTAGCACGTCTGCTCACCATCAATCAACACAGCCCACACGCAAGCATTGCACCCACCCATGGCGACCTCGACGCAATCCGCACCCACGTCCCTACCCCGGGTGGCCATCACCTACTGCACGCAATGCCGCTGGCTGCTGCGCGCCGCTTACGTACGCGCCCCTCGACTCTCCGCGCGCAGGCCCCCAAACCACCGTCCCTACGGGTATCCTCCCTAACTAACACGCCGCACCTAGTTCGCCCAGGAACTCCTCTCCACCTTCGGCACCCAGATTGGAGAGGTGGCCCTCGTACCGGCCACGGGCGGCGTCTTCACGGTTGCGCTTGTGAGGTTCCCCCCCCTCTCCTCCGCCGCGACGACGTTTGCGTGCTTGGATTTAGCTGACAGTGGGCGCGTTTGAAGACGTATGTTCCAAAGGATGTGGGGAGGGGAGGGGGCGGTGGGGGTGGGGATGGGGTTGGGGAGACGGAGACGGAGACGGTGCTGCTGTGGGATCGTAAGGCTGAGGGTGGGTTTCCTGAACCGAAGGTGCTGAAGCAGAGGGTTAGGGATTGGATTGATCCTGGGAGGGATTTGGGGCATTCGGATGTTGGGGGGAGGAAGGGGGGGAAGAAGGAAGATGAGAGGGCGGGAGAGGTGGAGGGTGGTGTAAAGGAGACCAGGGGAGATATCGCGGTAGAGAAGAAGGCGGAGGGTGGTCTAAAGGAGGGAGAGGTTTGTGAGGACTGTAAGTAGGGTGGGAAGGGTCTAGATGACTGCGACTTGTGGTAGGATTCTGACGGTGCCCCGATACAACTTGGGCGAGGCTGAAGATTGCGAATCGATCGCAAGATTGGTATAGTATCAAGACATGTCAAACATGTCCGAGGATGCCTGCGAATTCCTCGCCGTCTTCGATGTGAAGACTCTCCAGGTCCTGAGCGCAGCGCCTCGAGCCGATGGAAAGCACCCATATGCTGACCCAACACTGCTCAACGTCATGGCCATTACGCAAAGACAAAAACGTAGTCGTCGGATGAAAGCAACGCGCATATGCCAAGCTCTACTCCGCCTCAGTGTCACCTGATCCTCCGCGTTTCCGATCGAGCTTGTTCAGACGGCTGGTCGTGCGGACTTCGGCACGTTGGACTCGCCGCTTGAACTCCAGTGCGTCCGCCTCCAGCTTGTCCATCCGTGCCTTCAGTACGCGAGAATCGATGCGCTGTCCGTCTGGGGCACCCATATCCCGACTGAAGTAGGTTCCTTCTGCATTCGGCGGTCCCAAAGCTTCCCTATACGTATACGTGATTAGCGTAGCGTTCGTTTTACGGTACCAGGAAAAGAATTCGAGTGCAAACCGATCTATGTATTGTCTACACCTAGACAACACACTGTACTCAGATCTTCGGCTTCGCACGTTATATGAGATGACAGCACTTACCACACGTTGTCAAGACGCTCATCGTTGTCCCGCCAAGCGTGTTCGAGGGCGAGTAAGCGCTGATCGACCCTAGCCAGTGTTCCGTTCCGTATGTAGGCGGCAATGTCGAGGTTCTTGTTCACCAAGCCACACAGGCTCTGCATCTCGGCAATAGAGCTTCTCATACTGTCCAGGTCGGGTGACTGGAAGGCGTTGTCGCGAGCGTTGAAGAATGTGGACAAGGCGAGGATTGCCGTGATTGCACAGCACACCCAGGGAAGATAGGCATGCATCTTCGCGAACTTGTTCGCTTGCTGTGGAGAAGATTTGGCTGCCATGGTCTCGAGAAGGTTCAGGGCAGTCCAGGTGCTTTCGGCGGCGGCGGTCAGATGCTTGATGACTTCAGCCAACTCGGACATGATGGTCACGATGGCAGCGTCTTGCTCGGTTGACTTGTGCGCGTCTGTTCCAGCCTCTGCTTCGATCTGCTTTGTTTTGTCGCTCATGGTCTTCATGATGGTTGCAATGATGTTGCTGACCTTGATGGAGATTTCGCGCGCCTGGAACGTGTACATGTCGATGCAGCACTTGCTGCTGAAGCCTGCCTGGGTAATGTATCAGTACTTGAACATGGCCTGCAGCCAATCAAGATAGGACGAGGCGAGAAAGTCCGGTCGCTCAAAGTTCGTGCCAACTTACACATTGGGCGAGTTTCTTGATGTGCGTTACAATGTCTTCAAGCTCTCTGGATGCAGCAGAAAGACCGGAGTACTGCTCGTATTTGGGCCACATGTTCAGCGGCTTGCCATGCATGTGCTGGGTGATGACATATACATTGAAGGCGCTCATCTCCGACTCCAGCACGGCCATGGACACAATGAGAGCCTGCAGGTTTTTGCGAGTTGTGTCGTCCGGGCCGACACTGGCGGGTGTGAAGAAGTAGCGATACAGCATTGCCATGAAGCGGCGATGTTGCTGCACGGTGTCGAGTGAGTCGTGGTCAGTCCCGTCGTCCACGCCTGTCGAAATGCCGTTAGCGCATCTGTGTGCTGGCGACTGTTGTGGAGGGCGCAACCTACGATCCAGAGGCATGATTGAAAGTGTGTGTAGTCGGCCAGTGGGCGCGAGGATCGAAGAGCAGTCGGCGGTTGACGTAGGGTCACGGGAAGCGTGTAAGAGGGTCGCGGGAAGCGTGTGAGAAGGTACGCGCTGCAAATCAATCACGTTGCATGCGTGCGGACTGTTCAAGAGCTTGAGCTTGGTGGCGGCAGTCGAGCTTTGGGCAGCCGTGCGAAGGTGGTGAATGGTGAAAGTGGACAAAACGAGCTTCACCGCGCTCGAGCCCACTGACCAGCGGCGTCTGTCACTTTCGAGGCAATCAATGTTCAATGTGCGATGGCTTGCTGCAGGCGCACAGCTCTTGCCCAGATCATATGCGCTGGCGTGCTGCTCCTGTTGCGAGCCTTCTGATGGAATGCGTCCTGCGACCTACGCGATGAGGCTCCATAGCTAGGGATGAGTAGGTAGAGTTTGTAGTAGGTAGGTAGGTAGGTACCTACAGGTGCAGGAATAACGTTTGTGCGCAGCCGGCACTGTGTTGCGCACCCGTGCATGACACAGCATGCCCAAGTCCTTGAGCTGGTATTTACCATTGTAGGTAGATGCGTCAAGAGATCAGCGTATTGCGATATCTAGACTACGTACCGTAGGAATGACTCTGATATGGTCCGACAATAGGAAGTCACCGCGGTTTGTATGAGGCCTCAGACCAGGCCTCGCTCGCGCAACCGCCTACGGTACGGTACGGTACGGTACGGTACAAGTGGATACCTATTGACGGCAGCTCACTGCATCATGGATGGTCTAGGTAGTCTACCTGCTGCGGGAGCCGGGCGGTTGGCTGCCGTTCACCGGTGCGATGCGTGAAGCCGCGCGTCGTTGGCTTTGGAAATCTTCTGCCACGCGGGGAACAGCAGGTGGTCTAGCAGCAGCAGCAGGTAGTCTAGCAGCAGCAGCGGTGGTGGTGATGCAACGAGACACAGCAAGCCGTGGGAGAGCCGTGGGGAGAGCCGTGGTGTTCAAACCCACGCAACTCTTCTCTTGGCCGACCATTCAGATGGCCCCAACAACATCACCGTACCTACCGGCACACATCAAGCCCATCGCCACAGATCGGCGCCGACCCTGACAATGGAATCGCAACGACTCGCATGTGCTTCCACACTCCAACCTGCTCTTCCTCCTCGCTCATTCATGGATTCCAGTCCAGCCTGGACAGCTGGGCAACTGGGCAACTGGGCGCTCGTATCTGCCCCAGACCGCTGCAGCAAGCCACCTAATGTGCTCCCACGGCATGCCCGGGATGGTGCGCTCAGCTGTGACTCTGAGCAGCCCGATCCGATGTGTAGACAACCGCCGACGATCTGGAGCTACATCGCCGGCCAATTTCTAGTCCGCAGCCACAAGCTGCAGCCAAATCCGCCGTTCGCGGGCTAGCTGGCAGCCACCATCGCCTCCGCGTCCTAGGAGAGACGCGCAAAGCTGAGGTCACGTCGGTTACTTGGCTACAGATGCACGGCTGCCTCGTACCACTCCGGAACTCACATCAAGTCCCGCATTCGACCTCCCACCCGCCGTGCTACCTATCCCCACTTAACCTCCTTCAATCCTGGGCCTTGACCTTGTTCCAGTCAACAACTGCAAGAGCCTTCAGCCCTGAACCTCGACCTTCTTCCAGTCGACACCTCCATGAGCCTTCAGTCCTGAACCTCGACCATCTTCTAGTCAACAACTCCATGAGCCTTTGGTCCTGAGCCTCGAATTTCTTCCAATCAACACCTCCATGAGCCTGCTGTCCGGACAGCCACGAGCACGGTGACATTGATCTCTTCGCACAATCTCCTTCGGGACCTAATATATTGAGACTTATCTGAAATAACGACTGGCTCTTCGTGTGTTTCCTACAATACATACCCCAATGCGTCGGGTCGAGAGATGGGCTGGTTTAACACGCACAGTCAGCAATTGGGATGGTTTGCGAAGAGTGAGTATAGCTTCACGTGCTACACGTACATTGCTAATCTACGTACAGGACCCAGAGCTTTGGGATGAGGATGGAGACTGCCTCGTACATCTTTACGCGGTTGGACAATCGCAACGCGGTCCCTCGTTCTGCGTCCCATTTCGTCTGCTGAAGCAAACAAACTGCGGGTCCATGTTCAGCCTTTGCTTCGCGCAGACAGCAAAAAATCCTGTATCGAACAACACTTCTTCAGAAGCGAAGCGACTTCCTGGTGAGGTTTCACGTAGGATAGAGCTCTACATCCCAGCACCTGAAGATACTAGTCGCGAAGGGTCCTTCGAATGGCATATCGCAACGCGGAATTTCTTCGCATTCGTCTCTGGGAAGCCGCTGGTCGGTAACCACTTGGGACAGGCAATGATCGATCTGCAAGAGCGAATGCGCCTTTTCCGAGCCGGACGCGTGGACAACCACCAGGACTTTCTAGAGTATGCAGAGGCTCAAGGCTATCGAGACTTCGTTGGTTTCCCAGACTATGCGCTCGCTATGCTTTACTATGCCGAGCACTACAGAATCAGAGACGCTTGGATCGATGCTTTTGCACACTGCGTCGGTATGAATGAGAAGCTTGTTCTCAGTCATGAATTTCCAGTGAGTGTGTCTACAGTTGGCAGACAGAGATCGAATAGCTCCGACTTCGGCACTGCCTGTTCTGGCATAACACAGTCGCTACAATCTCAATTCGCGTACTGTATCTTGTCCTTGATTTGTTCGAGCGTTGTTAACGTTCTCAGCATCAATCCCGCCTAACGAAGGCCCTAATCACCCGAGCGTGTCTGGAAATGGATATTGAGCTTGGCAGAATTACCTCCGCTGTGCGAGACTTTCTGGAGGACGATCTCTCCCCTACCCACCTGG
The DNA here is from genome assembly GCA_015832175.1 of Paraphaeosphaeria minitans. Lineage (NCBI taxonomy): Eukaryota > Fungi > Ascomycota > Dothideomycetes > Pleosporales > Didymosphaeriaceae > Paraphaeosphaeria > Paraphaeosphaeria minitans. The sequence goes on from WJXW01000006.1 coordinate 1,756,436, forward strand.
GTCTCACTAATGGAGCTCGGAACCACCTCGACCGTTTCAGGTCGTTCCTGCACAGCTTCTACGTCGACAAATTCGGATACTGGCCTCCCCCTAAAGGCACCACCTTCTCCAAGGCTTTATTCCGATCTCTATATTTCGACTTCAAGAATCTGTACGACTATCTAGTCGACTCGGAGTCAACTGCAGATCTAGCGTCCCAGAAGCTGGCAAGCGGTGGCATCTGCGTTCTACAAAACGTCGACTCGTTTGATAAAAGGCACAGATTCCCACCTCTGCCGCATCCATTGCCCTTGACACCAAGCGAAATAACATCGTCCAAAACCAAGAGAACAAGGTCGCAAAACTCCCTTAAATACATGACGATCGGAACCAAGCAAGGCAAGGACGAGCGAAATCTGAGTGCTCGCGCAGCTCTCATAATGGCAACGAATGGCGAGAGCGAGGCTCGTATCGTCCAAGCCTACATGCGTTTTGAGCGACACTGCATCACGAGCTATACGGAAGAGAAGACCTGCATTGCAGATGCTCGTAAAGTTAGGTGGCTTCTCATTTACGGTACTTTGCAGTACCTTGTCTCAGCCCTCCGTGCTCCTTGCGAGGTCCGTGATACCGAAGGCCCGAAGTACCATCTCAACTGCCTCGTCAGGGAACCTGCACAATGGCAAGCTGCAACAACTCCTATGCCCGTTTCAACTACCGACCTGGCTGCCAGTCCCATTGACAAGTGCATCGCTGAGTGGAACGGGACACCTTTCGAGGCCGATGCTTTTCTAACAAAGCCCACTGCGATTGAGCCGGACTGTCAAAGTTACGACTACTTTTCACATACCAACACTGATCCTGGGAGCAGACGAGTCTCCATCGAAATCCCTGCTCCCTTGAAGATCTCGCAATCCTCCCGGACCTCTTCTGTTCGTTCCCGCAGGCGCCTCTCGTTGCCGTCGCTAGGGTCTAGCCGGAATAGTATCAGCCTCAAACCGCAAATGCACTGCGAAATCCTTGTTCATGGATACGGCAACGGCTTGAATGGCGAACTCGTCGACGCGCTTCCAGAAGTGCCATCACTAGTGCCGTCACAACATTCAAATGTCGATCCCAGCCTCACAAAGCGTTCGTCACAAGCTACGATAGGACCTGACACTTCTTGGCTGATGTCGACCACACCAGACACAACGCCACATCACTGCAACCAGCGCCAACATGAGATTAGGCCATGCTGTATTGCCATCATGGATCCTATGGGGATGCCCCAAGACGAGTGGGGCTGTATGTTGGAGCTTCCTCTCTTGATCAACGAGTCCACCAACCCAATTCCTTCCCATACACCCCCTAATACACATTCCCCCGACAGCACCTCATCTCTCTGGTGGAGTGGTGGTGGAAGCTCCGCATCGTCGATGTCCAGCACCTATGATGAACAGCTGGAGGCCAAGATCACATCCGCCGAGGAAAGTGGACTGCTGGGTGGACTCGTGCCTATTGTCAGCTCGAACTTGGCCTCCCCGCCGGTCCTGCCAGTCAGACGCAGCTCGTTGCCTTTCAGAATTAGCAGGCAGCGCTCCTCAGCAGAGGCATTGCCTGTCAAAAAGAGTGATCCTAACTCATGTATTGGTGTTGCCATTGCAGATCCAAGTCCTTCAGCCCACAGTGGTCTTTCTACCCCAGTTGCCTTGACCACCTCACCCAGCTCTCGCGCAAATCAAAAGATCAGCACGCGAGTAAGTACATCAAACATTCGACGTTTCCCGTCGTTCATGCGGGTGATGGACGTACCCATCTCGTCCTCGTCGTCGCTTGAAAAGTCGTCCACCTCATCTGAACAGGATGACTGGCCCATAAAGAGAACTGCCTGCAAGATCGACTCGCCGTTCGTTGCTAAGATTAAGAAAGAGAGGAGATTGAGTTTTTGGAAGCGTTGAGCCTTTTTAACGCTTCAATGTAATTGTAGATATCCAGATCGAACACTGTTCTTGTTGCGCAATGGAGGAATTGGTGACCAACACGTTCCTATCAGTATATCTTGTGATCTCATACACTTCTCTGCAATAGCCGACAAACAGAAGCCGGAACTCATGTAGCGGGCCTTTGCATCCAAACATCCACGGTACATTGTTGGTTTGTCGTTTAGGAGATGCATTATAGAGTGATTTACTACAGGATCGGTTGCGCCCCAGAATCCAAGCATATGCGACAACCACTGCTGTATCGAAGACAAGCATCGCACAGCCAAACGCAGCACGATATACGGTACCTGCAACCTCTGACAAATAATCATGTTGCGTGATGACATTGACATGAGCGTCGTCAGGCTTTCCCAACACTCTTCTTATGTATTTGAATTATAGGCTGTGTGAGGTAGGTAGGTAGGTAGCCCTTTCAAAATTTCAAAGTGGCACTCTGAACGTTTCACCTCGGCATTTGAGCGGTCTTGTTGAGATAAGGGCAGGCTGCAGTGTTGCTAGTCAGCGAGGCATTTGGGACGCCGTAGAAGACGATGTGTCCCGTGGTGAATTGCTGTATAATCAGCGTTCAAGCTGTGACCTGTTTATTCTCGCCGGTTGTCGAATTGATCCGTGGGCAGAAAGTCACGTTGAGATAGCGCGCCCATTTTAGCGTCGGATTTATCGGCGGATACCTAATACAACAACATCCCGCACATGTATGATGCACTCGACTTGATAGCTTGACTTCAACCTCACCTCACCGCTGAGTCGCTCTCGAATATGAGCTCGTCCCAAGATCCGCGAGATACCCCGAGCGAGCAAGACGATCCGCGGACTATCATTTACGACCCTACTGATCCGTTCTGGCAAGATACCGAGGACGACAATGACGACATGGATTACTTCCCCGCAGAGGGAGGCAGCGGGGAGGATGAGAGTGAGGACATAGATGGACAATTCCACGGTACATACTGCAGTGACCGGGAGCTTTCAAGGCTGGCACGACTGACACTGATATTGTAGATGCGGCAGAGAACCTTGGCGGGTTCGAGATAGAGGTCGAAATAAGCCAAGAGGAAGGCGATGATGACGACGAAGAGGATGATGAGGATGAAGAAGATGAAGAAGGAGGCGACGCATCTGGCGCGACTGCTGCGCGGCCAATTTACAGTACTGAGACACCTCAAATGGGTCCTTCGGTATGCTGACCAATGCAGTATCCCGCGATCAGATACTCCAGCTTCTTGGCCATTCGGGACTTCGACAGTTGTTCACCACTGGCGGCTTCGCCACAACGGGAGCACGATTCCGAACGCGACGACTAGTAGACGACGACGATGATGACGAGGAAGACGATGACGACGATGATGAAAGTGACTATACCGATAGCGGTGAGCGAGCGACTGGCTACGATCCAGTTGGACCGAGAAGGCGGAAGGACAGAGGCCGAGCTTCCTTTGAAAAGGTTCCAAGCGACACAGGCAAAGAATTGATGGATACCGGCACATTTGGCGCAAATCCTCGTACCGAAGACAGTATCAAGAGAAACAAGAGGCTAGCTTACCATGTTCTGCAAAGGGAATTGGGGTTGGGTGGCGACGGAAGACAAAAGAACGCCAGTAGACTTATGAGACAAGCCATGATTCCGGAGGGGGTAGCTGATACCATCATTCATTATAATGCGCGATGCTACTCTGGGCAGTTCTCAGACGACGGCAACTTCTTCTTTTCCTGCGCTCAAGATTTCCGCGTGCGCATGTACGATACTTCAAATCCGTACGACTGGAAATACTACAAGACGGTGGTGTATCCATACGGCCAGTGGACAATCACCGATGCGTCTCTCAGTCCCGAGAACCGCTTTCTAGCTTACAGCTCCATCCGAAGTATTGTCTGCCTTGCGCCTACGGATCCCAACAACGAGTCTGAACCGCATCTGCTTGACTTTGCGAACACCGGGAGTGTCAACCCCCACGGCTTCCATACGTACTTTGGTATCTGGTCTATTCGATTCTCTGGCGACGGGCGCGAAATCGTTGCTGGAACAGGCGACAACTCAGTCTACGTATACGATATAGAACGGCGCCAGTCTGTATTGAGGATACCTGGACACGAAGACGATGTGAACGCAGTCTGTTTTGGCGATTCACAATCACCGCACATCTTGTATTCCGGATCCGACGATACCACAATCAAGGTCTGGGACAGACGGAGTATGGGCGACGGAAGGGAAGCTGGTGTCTTCCTAGGCCACACCGAGGGGTTGACCTACGTAGACAGCAAGGGCGACGGCCGCTATGTGCTCAGCAACGGAAAAGACCAGACGGCGAAGCTTTGGGATCTGAGAAAGATGATGAGTAAAGACAAAGCGGATCGCGTAGATCTCAATGCGCATACGACACGATTTGAGTATCGAAGCAACGGCTACGACGACCGCGATTACAGACCCCACCCTTATGACTGTTCATTGGTGACATTCCGCGGGCACAAAGTCTTGAAGACGCTGATTCGATGCCACTTCTCGCCTCCTGGCAGTACGGATTCACGATATGTGTATTCTGGAAGCTACGACGGTTCGGTCTACGTCTGGAACCTCGACGCAACGCTCGCTGGCAAGATTGATGTGCTCAAGGCAACCAAGAACTCCAGGCCGCGAGATCCAGACCTAATGGCCGAGACGTACGACTTTCCTAGACGGAACGGAGGCAGGTGGAGCACGTGCGTGCGCGATGCAAGTTGGCATCCAACCGCGCCCTTGGTGGCAGGTATGAATTCGCATGAACAGGCTGTAAACTCTGGCTAATCAACGTGCAGCAACTTCTTGGAACGGGTGGGGAAATACGTCGGGTACCTGCACAGTGCACACGTGGAATGATGGAATGGAGGTTGATGAGGCCGAGCCTCAATTAGGCAGACGAGTGAACGCACAGCTACAGCATGACGAGCGGCTCTATAGGAGTATTGCGACAGGCGGTCGAAGGTACCGGTACGACGACTAAGGCCTTTTGCTTGAGGAGCTAGTCTTAGCTGTTGGGAAGTGGAATGGAGCATTACTGCCAGATCGACTGCGAATGCCAAAGATGTGCCCCGTGCGGAACCAGAATGGATATATTGAAGCCCAACGTCCGTAGCCCTCCGGAGGCGGGTATTATACAACGTGCAACCGTGTCGAAATGCGCCAATGCAACCAGCGTACGCTCTCTCAGCGCCCTTTGCGCCTGCCTCTGCTGATGAGTGCCCCCCTCTGCACTGCCCTCATAGCGCCGATTCCCATGTTTAACCGTTCTACCATCGTCTGCGAGCATAGTCTACGAGCCGCCGACGAGGATGTTGTTCACGGGAACTGCGCGTTGGTCAGAAGACAGGTCCCATGGTTGGCCAGGGTGATGCGTACTGTGGATGAGCTTGACGACGTAGCCGATGACGCCCATGATTAGGAACCCGACTCCGACTGCTTGCGAGATCTTGATGAACTCGCGCTTGTCTGGCTTGGTGCAGCGGTTGACGAACTGTAGGCCGTCCTTGACGAACTCCTGCGGCACACTGCGAAGCACGTGGTTAGCGCGAACTGGTGAACATGGTGCTGGCGGCGTACTCGGCGAGCTCCTTGACCTGGTCCATTGTGATGTGAGAGGCGTGTGTTGGGTTGAGGGTCGTGTGTGTCGCGAGGTAGATTATTATGTGGAGGGCGAGGTAACGGGGCAATTGGACACGCTCTGGACTGGGGGGACAGATTGCGGGCGGGAAGTAGCTACTAACCCCAACGCAGTTACCGCCACGCCAAGGACTACCTAAGCTCCGCGCAGCCCAGAGATGTGAGAGCCATGCTGTGAGTCCACGTCCATCGAGACAGTGGACAGCCTTGATCCCTCCACGCACTTACCGCAGCCCATTCTGCGCTGTCGCGTTGCTTCCTTTACTACCGCCGCCATCTGGTCGCCTCGTCCCCTGTGTGACGCGTCTACCGCACTCGGCTGAAGCGCGCTTGACGCCCTACTCCCCCCCCGTTTCTCCTCTCGAGCCGTCTGGACTGCGGCCCTTTCTACCACACAATAAGTAATTGGCAAACTGTGCGAGAAGACCGTGTGGGGGGCATCGGCTAGGCCTGGTTCGATACGCAGGCGTCGGAGCTAGACATCGAGCTTTCATCTCTCACATACCCTTTGTACCTCCTCTGTACCTTCACTCGTCCGCATCTGCCACAGAGGCGGTCGGACTCCTGTGTCTTGCGTTGGCCACCTTTTTCTGGAATCTGTATCAGTCCGCCGAGCAGTCCTGTACGTATTTCCTCTGTTCTGCGCGGTTTACGCGCCCCGTTTTGCGGTCTCTACCCCAAGACCTGTTATAGCCTTTCCGTCATCATGTCAAATAGTCCACTGATGAACCGCGCGCATACAGACCTGCATGTACATCAGCTGTTAACTTGCCGGATCAGTATCCAGAGCCAAATCAATACCTTGCTCTTCACTTTCACCCTTGGGCCAGCCTGACCTGACTCGCACCTCAACGTTGCGACCTCTCTGTACTAATTTCCAGCACCATGGCCGACGACGACAACTTTGATATCGATATCTACGGCGACGAGTCCGGTCCCACCTTTCAGAATGCCACTGTATCGCAACCGCCCAAACAAGCCGACGCCGCTGCCAACGAAGATTCGCTCGACCCCGCCATGGAAATATCCGAGAAGCCAACGGACGCTGGCGCAGCAGACAAACTCGATGGCGCCATAACGGTAACAAACGGAGCCACACAACACGACAATGGTACGCAGCAGATTTCAAGTACCGGCGCGTCCGCGAACAACCAGACTTTCCAGAAGCAGGCTCCTCAGCAGCAGGGCGTGAAGCGTAAGCAAGGTGAGGACGACGACCGGCCAATGGACCCAGGCGCGACTGCCGCGCTCATGATCAATGACCTCAACTGGTGGATCAGCGAGGAGGATATCCGCGGCTGGGCCAACCAAGGCGGCTGTGAAGACGAGCTCAATGAGGTCACCTTCAACGAGCACAAGGTGAATGGTAAAAGTAAAGGGTGAGTGCTCCTACCGTGCCTACCAATCGTCTACTGACACCTCGCAGCCAAGTTTACGTGCAATTACAGAGCCCCCAAGCTGCCACAGCTCTCAAACACCAGATAGAAGCCTTGTACAAGGATCAGACCCACACCAAAAAGCCCACAGCCATCTTCAACCCGCCCCACGTCAACCCGTTCAAGACCCTCCCGAAAGATGTACCCCAGCGCGACAAAAATCGTGGCGACCGGACATCTTCTGGCAACTTTGGCAACCAAGGTGGACAGGGAGGCAATTTCAATCGCTTCAATAACCCAAGAGGCAACTTTAATAATCGTGGCGGGAACAACATGGGCTTCCAAAGGGGAGGCTTTAATGGTCCTGCTGGCAACATGGGCGGTAACATGGGTGGCTTCGGTGGACCTGGTCCCATGAACAACTTTGGTGGTGGCCCAATGGGTGGCATGAACAACTTCGGCGGAGGCAATTTCAACCGTGGCGGCATGATGGGCGGTGGTATGCGTGGCGGCATGAACAACCGCGGTCGTGGTGGTATGGGTATGAACAACATGGGCGGTATGAATATGCCCATGGGAAACAACATGATGGGCATGGGTGGCGGCATGGGTATGATGGGAGGCAACATGGCGGGTATGATGGGTGGCGGCATGGGTACGTCAAAACGTTCAGCATCTCTTTCACAGTGGCAGGTCACTGCATTGTGCTACATTCGCGTGTAATCGGTCGCTAACAATATTTCTTACGAGTAGGTGCAGGCCCCGGCGGCTTCGGCGGCAATCAAAACTTCAACCCGGGTTTCTTCCAACAGGGTCAAGGTGCTGGAGACGGCAACTGGAATCCGCATGGCGCCAAGAGGCCTCGTCCGGAATAATAACCTCGACCAGTCAGATAGACATGCGCATGTCTGTACCAAAGAGACACCAACAAGTCGACAAGGATCTTACTTCCCAACCCTCTGTGCTGCTTCACTGTCCGAGGCACAACCTGGTCTTTTTTTTTTGCAGGATCCCCTTCGACACGCACATTCTGAACGGTTACAGGCGCAATCTGGGGCTCATGGCGTACGACCTGAGACAGCATTTCGATGTCATTGTGGGATTCAAGGTAATTTTCTCTGAATTTCCACAATTCCTGAAGCTTTCGCCTATCGGACAGACAATGCACATGTATATTATTTCCTTGCAGTGACGACTTTGCGCGTTCCCCATAGTGTCATTACATACTTATTATGTTGCTACGGCGTCTTTAGCTATTAGGTTTGTCATTCATCAATTGAAGTACTTGAACGCAAATCTGAATACAGTGTTTTACGGTAAACCAGCCTAAGCAATACGTAAGCCGATTGTACCAATACTTACTTATGTCCTGGGTAGCACTGCATCACTGCATGGGAAATTCAAGATGCTCACACGTGGTCTCTCTGTTCGAAAAAGAAGCACCGCACCGCCGCTTCGTTTCCGTTCTATTTGGCCCCTGGCGCGCACCGCATCGGCCCGCCAAAGCAGCACGCGATGCGCATCCCCCTCGGTGTACTTGGCGGGAAAACTCTCACGTCGTGCGTTCATTTGGCTGTAGGGCCGACGGGACCTGCAATAAGGTACCACCGCAGCAGCCGAGGAGGCGAGCGCTCCACGCAGCCAATCCCGGCCCCTGCCTGTAGATGAACGCCCTCCCCAGACTTCTCCACGCCAGGTACGCTTACCCGGATTCCAGTGCACCAAGGTACCCCCGGACCTGGGGTGTCGCGTCGGGCCGGGAGGTAGGATGCGTTGAATAGGCGGGGGGACGTGTTCATTGGAGGAAATGAGGATGTGCGCCGGTGTGGTCATTCCATGGATGTGTCGCGTGGGTAGTGTTGTGGGCTGGAGGGCTATAAGGAGGAGATGGCCTGTGTACCTGGGGAAGAGGTGTGCTGCGCTGGTCATCGAACGGAAATATGGTCACTAGGCTTGGGTTGATGCTCTTCGGAGCCCTTGTTCAAGGCGCGGTTGCTGCGAATGGACCGTACGCTCAATGTGAGTATCCGAACATGTACAGTGTGTGTGGTTAAAACAAATGAATCCGTGCTCCTGGAGGAGTAACATAGCACTCAAACTTTACCTAGGGCCTTTGGTAGAAGATCTTACTGACTTACATAGGCGGTGGGACGGGCTATGCTGGAGAGACTTCGTGTCCGTCCGGATACACGTGCAAAGTCCAGAATGAATGTAGGTTGTCTACGGTCAAGGTCTCGATCAATTCGATCTCACACCACGTGCGTAGGGTACCATCAGTGTGTCCCAGGGGCAGCTGCCAGCTCGACAGGCTCCTCTGCACGAACAAGCTCAAGCTCTGCGGCTACCGCGAAGCCCTCGACCACACTGGTGACGTCTTCAACGAAATCAGCGTCAGTATCGGTCTCCGCGTCCGCATCTGCATCTGCCACCTCAGGAGCTGGTGTGAAGTGCACCGGGGCTTTCACGCCCGTCTCTGCTAGCGCCTTCGTTAAGAACATGAATCCTGGGTGGAATTTGGGTAATACACTTGATGCGGTTGAAGACGAGGGTGATTGGAACAACCCGAAAGTCACGGCAGACACTTTTGACGGTTAGTACATCTCTGAAGATACACATCACGGGACTAACGTGAATGTAATCCACCAGACATCAGGGCTGCCGGCTTCAAGGGCGTTCGACTTCCCGTAACATGGGCTTACCACTTCACCACCGGGTCGCCAAGCTGGGATGTAGATCCAACGTGGCTGCAGCGCGTCTCGGACGTGACCGACATGATCACCACCCGAGGCTTCTACACAATCATCGACGTCCACCACGATAGCTGGATCTGGGCCGACGTCACTGCCTCCGGGGCAAACATCACCATGATCGAAGAGAAGTTCTACAGGCTCTGGTACCAGATCGGGACGAAGCTCGCGTGCAAGGGGAGCCAGGTTGCTTTCGAGCCGATCAACGAGCCTCCGGGCACTACAGCTGAGCACGCGGCTGAGATCAACAAGCTGAACGCCATCTTTCTGCAGGCTATTGGTGATGCTGGTGGGTTCAACGCGCAGAGAGTCGTGACGCTTGTGGGGGCGGGTCAGGATTCCATCAAGACGAGTCAGTGGTTTGAACGGCCGGATGCGAAGTTTAAGAACCCGTGGGCTATACAGTATCACTACTACAGTCCGTATGACTTCATCTTCTCTGCATGGGGCAAGACGATCTGGGGCTCGGACGCTGATAAGGTGAGTTCTGGTTCTAGCAGTACTCAGACTAAGTTTGGAGCATCATCCGCCTACGTATTGCCTGTCTTGGGGCAACACAGTGCACTGGAACGTGTAAGATTGGGCACTAACTTTCACCTTCTAGGCCGCTCTCGATGCCGACTTCGCTGCTATCCGCAACAACTTCACCGACGTTCCCCTCATCATCGGCGAGTGGGATGCCAGCCACGCGAACACCGAGACGGCAGCGCGCTGGAAGTACTTCGATTTTCTCATCCGCACAGCCAACAAATACAACACTGCAACCGTCCTATGGGATAACGGCGTGGACCAGTTCGATAGAAGAGCTCACGTCTGGCGAGATCCCACCGTTCTCAGCATCCTGACCAACGCCGTCGCGGGCAAAACAAACAGCCTGCCAGATAGTACGACCGACGGTGCAGCGACGACACAATTCTCCTCTGCGTACGTCTACCACAAAGCCGGCGACGCAATCACGGATGTAGTGCTGCCCTACTCGTTCAGCGGCAACACCCTCTCCAACATAAAAAATGCAAAGACGGGCGCCGTTCTCACCGAGGAAACCGACTACTCCACCACTTCGTCCGCCATAGTCCTCACCTCTGCGTTGCTCAAGACGGTCTTCGCACCGAGCACGGCCACGGGCTCCCTCGCCAACCTCACCGCGACTTTTTCGTCCGGCGCCCCCAACACCATCGAGGCCGTCCAATACGCCGCGCCGGTCCTTGGATCTGCCACTGCAAAATTGCCTGCCGCGTCAGCGGACCTCCTGATTCCGGTTACGTGGAAGGGACAGAGCCGTCTTGCTGCCGTCAAGGCTGTCAAGAGCGATGGGGGTATCCTGTTCGATGACTGGACGCAGTATCTTGGACCGCTGCAGCAGGGACGCATGACGTACTCGGGGCAGTGGGACTGGGATGCGGATAATGTCATTTTGAGGGCAGCGGTGCTGGATGCGGTGAGGAGCGCGGGAAAGACGACTACGTTCACGTTTGAGTTTTACCCGCGCGAGCCGACGAACGTTGCCAACTTCACGTTGACGGTATGAAGGAGGGGGGCGGGGGGGGGGTGGGGTGGGGGTAGTGAATACCGCTCACAGTTGGGATTTGGGGCGTTGAATTTCTCTTCTGCAGAGTAATCAATGTTTAGGTAGACAGGCGCTACTTACCTACCTAGTCGTACCTCGAGAGATGTGGAACTTGCTCTTACTCTAGCCCGTCGTAGATTGCTTTCTCGACGCCGACCCATGCCTGGATGACCTTCGGATCGCCGAAGGGAAGGATTTGACCCGCTGCGCGACGTTAGTCGATGAAACGTTATGCCTCTGCGTTCAGAGTGCAGGCACTGCCTTGCTCATCTCAGAGTGACACAGCGTACTCAAGCTCTTGATGAGGCCCTTTGTAGACGTTGAGAATAGGCACTTACATAGTATCCCAGCAACACCCTTCTCCCTGTCAACCCACCAGAAGATATTCGAAAGCCCACACCACCACCCCGTGTTTGCACCTCGTCCCGTGTCTCCCGGCGCGAGCGTCAGGAACATGCTCAGCCCCCAGCCCTGCGGTGGGTTCCCTAAAGTGCAACATACAAAGTCAGCGACATGGTCGAAACGCAAGGGAACCTGAGTTGAAAGCAGGGAGGTGAGGGGAGTTTCAGTCCCAGCTTGTGACCAAAGTCGGAAGATCTTCAGACATTTGACGACCAGCGAGAAAGCAACCACCTTGTACACCCCGGGGCTTCGTACCGGACTGGGGATACATCTCAGGCAGGCTGTTCGCCAGCGTTGGATCCGCGGCGGGTAGGCCTGCACGTGCGAAATTCGGCTGCGTCGGGATCTGGTTCTCCCACATCAGATCCACGGTCTCCTTCTTCAGGATACGGTTCCCCGTCGTCGGACCGACGCCCTCGTTGAGCAGGGCAGCGAGCACCTTTATGTACTCCTTCGGCTTCGCGAACAGGCCCGCGCCCGCGGAGTGGAAGAAATTCTGCTGCTGCTCCTTGGTGGTCTGGTGGAAGGGGCGGCGGTAGAGGTGGTCGCGCTCGGCCAGGGCGCCTGTTGCGGGGTCGCGTTGGTGCATGTGGGCGAGGTTGGCCCTCATGTTGTCGGTGGGGAACATGGTCACGTCGGAGATGCCTAGGGGTTGGAAGATGTGCTCCTGTATGTAGTCGTTTAGCTTCTGGCCGGTGTGGCGCTCGAGGATGATGCCGGCCCAGTCGATGTTTACGCCGTATTCCCACATGCTTCCTGCAATTTTTGGTACCTTGTTAGCCGCAAGCCTTGTGTGGTCTGGGTCCGACTTACCTGGCTGGTTGACCATGGGAGAGTTCAGGATGTCTTCTTCGTCGCCGTTGAATTCTGGAGACAGTCGGGTCAGTACAACTCGATCGAGCACCGGGGTAGCGCTGCGGCGTGAATGGAACCCACCTGCAATCCCTACGGGCCTTCCGCGCATGTTAACCCTGGCATCGAAGAACGCATATGCAAAACCGGCTGTGTGGTTGAGCAGCATTCTCATCGTGACACTGATCTGCTGTTCCGCGCCATTGACGCCATCAGCGTACACCTTCTTCGCACCAATTTCCGGTGCCATCTTCCTGACGAACTCAGGATCGTCGAGCGGTACGCTTCCCTGCTCAACGAGCTGCAAGACTGCAATGGTTGCAACGATCTTGGTACAGGACGCGATCCCTACATCGATCACGTCAGAACAGCGCGCACAGAGACCAGGGTGAGATGGCATGGTGTTTACAGAAGCTTGTGTCCATGTCCATGGGCTCTTGCGAGTTGACGCCTCGTGTTCCAGAGGCGTGTTCTACGAGGGTCTTGCCGTCCTTGTCGACGGCCACAAACGTGAGGCCATTCAAGCCCGTAGGTCCCTCCTTGGTAGCGCCATCGAGGATCGTTTTGATTGTGTGAACGCTTTCGGCTGAGAGAGGCATTGCTGCGAGTTAAGATGATAAAGCCTGGTTCTTCTGATGTTGAGGCCGAGGAGGAAACCTATCAGGGTGGGCCTTGGGGAACAACACACCCTTTATACAGGGACACAGGTGCTGCACAAACTCGAGTCGTACGAAGCGTGTCTTCCTCAGCCGCAGAAATAGCATTCAATGGCCAGCAGTATGGTCTGTTAGTCTTGGAAACAGCGGTTTCCTACAAAAGTAGATACTTGTGTGAGCACAGACGACCCCGCCCCCCGCTTCCGATCCCCGCACCACCCGCCTACCTAGGGCTACTGATCAACATCTAGGTGGACTGTAGGTACAACGCAAAGTGCGACAAGGAAAGCTTCTTCATCTTCTTTCGTAAGCGCTGTGGTCCTACGATACGGCAGATGATCAATTGCATCAAGCTTCTATAGCACCAGGCTGAAGGGCTTGAGCACATTGTTTTGGCCCAGGACAGGCAATGCACCGGCCTACTGTTCTCAACCATCAAACCGGTTACTGTAGTAGGCCTAGTATCTACAGTGGGATACTATCCGCTCGTCCAGTCCTACACACCCTAGCAGTTCAGCTCCGTGGTCTGACTCCATGCCTATTTAGACACTATCCTCAGCACTTCTTCACCCTCGCGCTGGCCTAGAATCCTTTCGGTAATCATCTGTTCCAGCACCTCCCTCACACCTACTTGCTGTTCCTTCCAACTGGGCTTAACAGCAACGGCACCATCCCCTTGCCCCAGAACCTGCTTCAGCACCTCGGCGACGACCGCCTTGGCTCCGGCAGTCTTCGCTTGCTCTACATCTCCTGCTCTTTCACCGTAACTCTTCGCTCCGCGGTAGAATACTCCTGCATTGGAGACCAGCACATTTCTACTCGAGATCCACGCGGGTTTGGCGTCGTCCCGGAACGAGAGGCCGAAGCGAGTGAGGTCTATGTCCGCTCGGGTGTCCAAGATATCTGCGAGGCGAGATGGGGAGAGGAGAGCGTTATGTGGAGGCTTGGCCAATTGTGTCAGGAGCTTTTGTGCTTCGGACAAGGCATTCCACTGAGTCTCCATGTCGGACGTGGCAGCTGACGATGCTTCGGCCACGGCTACCAGCGCGTCTGCGTAAGCGGATTGCTTTGCCACTTGCTGCTCTGGAGACTGTGGGCCCAGCATCAAGGTGGCAAACAGATGGGAGACTGTGCTGGCATATTGTGGTGCTGTAATGTTCCCGCTGCGGTAAGATGCTTCGGCGACGGCGACCTGAAATATAGCGGCAGCAAGGAGGGCGTCGTCTTTGGGGGTTAGGGCGTGCTCCTGTTTGGTGCTAGGGGACGATATGGACAGGGTAGGACCGGCGGCTTCGTCTTCGATCGGAGGCTGTGGTGCGTTGTCTACCAGCGAGATGAGGGTCGAGATACTGGCATTGACTGTAGAAAGGCCCTCTTGAACTCGTTTTTCAAGATTTGGCAGCTCAGTGGTGTCATACAAGCTCAACAGTGTCGTCAAAGCACCAAGCTGAGCAGTGCAAGTTTCTAGGATGACCTCTGGGGACAGAGCCTCCTCGACGGTGGCCCATTCTCCAGTGGCAGAAGAACCTTCTGACGCGGCATCGGCATCCTTCTGCTCGCCCGTTCCAGTACCAGCGTCTAACGTAACACCTCCACCATCAAGGGAAGCGTCGCCTTGCTCGTTCTGTATGTCCTTCCACCGCAGAGCCGTCTGCTCATACTCACGCTGCTGTGCGGCAAGGACGTTGGCGAAAAGATCCGCGGCCTCCTCGAGCAACGCGCGGGCAGGTGCTTTCCCCTCAGCTTCGACCTCATCTTCCAACAGTGCTTCTGCTGATGAGCTGAGAACCTGTCCAGTATTGAATTGGACGTCCAGGTTGTCGCGATTCAGAAACATGGCCGCACGGTGAGACGCCAAAGTCTCTTGTAGCAGGGCGCTCTTGTTGCCCAAATGAGGCCCCACGCGTTCGTCTTCGCAAGCCTGGTATTCAAGATGTGCCCTTCGTAGCTTTAGCGATTGTACAGGTCAAAGTTGCACTAAGGTGCGGGCACAAAGCCAGTGGGAGTTAAATTAGAGTGGTGTATGTCTCGGCTGACAAAGACACATCGACTTTGCACCCGTTGGTTGCTGAACGTACTTATTGTATGCCAGATCAAAACTTTGCGGGAATTTTGCTAGTCCCTCATCGTACACCTGAACTGCCCGTTGAAAGAATCTCGCTGACTTAGCCGCGTCTCCAGCTCGCCATTTGCCCTAAATTTGATTGTTAGTGCCGTTGCCCAGTAATCAACTACGCGGTAGCAAGCAGCACCTGCTGTGGGGAAAAAATCCTGAACGGTAGGGCAAAACTTACCGCAGCCTGTTCAAATTCGTCTGCTGCTTCCAAGTACTCGACTTCGGACTGCGGGTTAGAAGGTTTCGATTTGGCCTTAGCCTTGAAGTCCCTGTTCTTGGGCGGCATCCTAGGTATCGACTCTTTGTCTGATTCAGCTGGCGAAAGAGCAAATCAGAAAAGGGCAGCGTTGATGAAGAACATGCGAGTTGCCTACCTATGAGACCTAGGTAAATATGGCTGCAGTGACATCTTGGCGCGCTCCAGAAAATTGCGGGGCCTTCTCCGACAACGACGTTCTAGAAAGCCTCTTTGCCGGCGCAGCATTTGTGTCCGAGTCACTTCAGCATGTCGAAAGCACACATCTGATCATAATGTTCACGAAACGTCGGCGCCGCGCGCACGGACGTTTGTCCTCGCACTCTGAGTGGTGACTTTGACAGCAAGTCCCGTGACTGCGCGTCACCCGAGGCAAAGCATATAACATGTCCACGTTCCAGGTGTAGGATCCCTTTGCAAAGTCTCGTGTTGTGAACTTAGATCATACGAAGTGCTCACCACCATGCAAGCAAAGACGCTACCTGCAGGCAACGTGACGGCGTTCCAGACGCGAGTGTACGCCCTTTTACTACAGGTTTGTCGGCCACGCTTCGAAGTATGCGAAAAGCATCTTACCCGTGCATAGATTCCCGAGGGCAAGGTGTCTACGTATGCTGCACTTGCCAAGGCCTTGCAAAGCAGCCCGCGAGCCGTGGGTGGAGCGCTGCGCAACAATCCTTTTGCGCCCGAGTGAGTTTTGGCATCCTAACTAGCGAACCTGTTCACACACTGATATGGCCAGGGTTCCTTGTCATCGGATACTGGCAAGCACAGGCGTAGGATACATGTATACTATGAGGTTGCCCAAATATGAGACTGACGCGCTTGCAGTTCATTGGCGGCTTCAAGGGAGATTGGGAGAAGGTGCCGAGCGGACAAAATCAAACGTCGAAGAGAGAGCTTCTTGCCACCGAGGGTGTACAGCTTGACGAGAAAGGCTATTTGGTTGACAAGTCCTGCTGGTGGGACAAGTTTGACGTCTCGTAGTGGGCGAAGAAAGACGAAGCATACGAAGGGCCTTGTTGCAGTACACCCCGCATACCGGGTAGTCCTTAACGATTGATACACCGTGGTATTAGATGTATAGTAGAAAGAATAGGTCTTATAATCAAACCACAGGGAGTCGCACCTGCCCTCTGTAAAACAGCAAACTCATATCAGGAGGCTGGATATTTGGATCCTGCGTAAGGGTACTCAAAAGTTTGACGAGGCACTGCACAAATTTGCAACAACATTAAGCGTCTGATCCGCCCAATCTGCGAAGGCAACATCCAGTTTCAGAGCTTCCCAGTCGCTGTCGTTTTTGATGACCGCACGGCCTGCTGATCGCATGGCTTCGAGACGATAGGGATGCATACTCTCGTGATCTTTAAACTGCAATGGCGCTGTGTCCATGTTTGTCGCTTCAGACCTCGGTGTAGCACAGACATGTGGGGAATCATCTGCGTCGGTCATGGCTCTATCCGGTGCGTCTGCTACATTATTGCTCGGTCGCAAGACTCTATCCATTGAGGTAGCATCGTCGCTCGAATCGCTGGTATGAACATTGTTCGCAGCGACAGCAAGCCCACGAAGAGTATCAGGTCCCATATCGAGCCTGGTTTTGCGCACTGGGTCTTGTGTTGGACGGTTGAATTGCGCCAATAGATGACCAATGCAGTCCAGAAGATCGGACCAGGACAACGAGAACAAAGCTGCTTCGGCTGTACGGTGGAATCGAGCCGAGCCTACGATGCGCTCCCCTTTTTTCAAAAAGACGTTGAGATGTTGTATGTGAGGTGCCTCGCTAGGATTCTGCGGTGAAGCGCTATGGTCACTCGATGAGAGGTCGGCAATGGAGTACGAAAACGGCAATGATGACGTTACGCTCACTTTCGTCGTGTTCGAGATTTCGGGTGAAGTGGGCAGCCTCGTGAAGCCAGGTGGAACTTGCTGTTGTATTGCTGGCACGGCCTTTTCAGCGGCTTCCAGACTGCCTTCCTTGCCCCTCGAACCCCCTTTGCGCGTTTCGATGGCGTACACGCGTTGTCGCTCATTTGTGACCATGCGACGGAGGAGGGGTGTGACAAGGCCCACAAGCTTATTTCCATCTTTCGGCCATACCAGGTCGTTGTCGGCATGTACCTGGTCTTCTCCCAAAGCTCTGGCAGCCTCGCGCGGATCTCCCTCAAGTTGTCTCTTGCTGGCTGTGCTCTCTCCGAAGTATAGTTCCCCGGCACCTCCAGCGAGAAACTCCCGCACGCAGTAGAACAATCGCAGCTTGACCATGTCCGTATCGCCTTTCCCCCTGTTGCCCACGCAACTTTGCCGCTCCGGATGTGCCGGACTAAGCATGTATGATTTGGCCTCGGATTGGAGATGTAGAAAACTTTCGGGTGAGAGCTGCAGCGACATGAAGAGCTTCGACATTGGTAAGCGCGTGTGTTTGCGGGCGTTCCTTTCGGAAGGCCGTCGGAAAAGTGCCGCTGCCGAATGAATTCCTGGACTAGTTGGAGCGCAAGGACGCGTACTGTCTGCTGGCGTCCCGAGGCCTGGGTCGACTTGGGGCTCTTGACTGCCACGCGCAATGTGCGGTATTGCCGGCACCCGAGCGCGCTTGAACCCAGCTTCTGCACCATCCTCGCATATTCCCGAAGAATCTGAAGTCCTTTTCCTCTTGCCCTTTTGTGTAGTCATGGCGCGAGCAGTGTCGTGTCCCGCCAATGCCTGCGCTTTGTCGGCAGCAGTGGTTGCAGCCTCGAGCAACTCTACGAAGTTGTGGGTTTCTTGTAACGCGACGGTGGGTAAATCAGGCATCTGGCAGGGCGTGAACATATCAATGTCCTTCGTCGAAGCGGATGGACAGCGGACATGGTCGCCAGTTTCTGGTGTCGACGTGACGTTCGCGGGTATCGGGTGGTTCTTGAAACATGGCGTGTTTGCGGCCATATTCGCAAATACCATCCGTTCGTAAGACAGCTTAGCGAGCCTGGCTGCTACCTAAGAGTTCTCTCAAGGCTGAGGCGAATCAGTATACATCCATTGCGGCGCATCGATTGCGTAGACCAGGGCCTTCCGGATTCACTGCTCACTGCGCCCCGCAAAGTAGGGAGGCCTCGAAGACGTCTCATGATGCCCCCAATTGAAGCGCTCGGCAGTGAAGTGTGTCGCCGTCGGTTGTGTAATGGAGTAGCTACCTGGGGAGCGTTGCTTGCTGAAGAGCAGCTTGTTCAGTGTTTGTTGTTTGCGGTGTTTGCATCTGCGCTGTGCGGGCGTGCTGGCTGTCTGATTGGCGGTGTGGCTCTCCTCCGAGAACATCAAAGCAGCAAGAACGAAAACATGCATTTCTTATCCACTCCGCAATCGCGGTAGATACAAAGTAGTGTAGTGGTAGGTGCAGGGTAAACTACGTCGCCCAAAAGCGTCTAAGAGTTTTATCCTACACACGCTGCGGCAGGTACCGGTACACAGCGCTGACGTCAACTGTTAATTGGCCCACCGACTTGGACAAGTATGTGGAAACGCTTCCGTTCTAGGTAGGTACCTATATATTCACCCTTGCTACTTGCATAAAGGTGCACAAACATCTACAATTAGAACCCATCTCCTTCATGCCACTCTCGACCGGCTTCCTTAGCCCTATTCTTGGGATCCTTTCCTCTTTCCCAAGCGTCTGCCTTCAACTTGTCGATCGTGGGCCGCAGCTGCTGGATGTCGTGCTCCAATACGACATCCTTGCCAGGCTCTGGCTTCTCCAGCTTCTCAGCATCTCCAAACCTGAGCTCGTCGTTTGCTACCTTGATAGCCTTTGCCTTGTCCTTCCAGTCGTTCAGCTCACGCTCGCGATCTTCCAGTTCATGCGTTTTTCTCAAGAACTCCTCGAATTCGCTCTCCCCTCCAAAGCAGCTGCCGTATTGATCGCAGAAGCAGATGTGCTCTTTGGGACAATAAAGATTGCTGCCGGTGAAGACGAATTGCCAGACGTACTCCCAAATGCGACCAGACATGGAGTCCTGCAACTTCGTCGAGAAGAGCCAATTGCGATACCAGAGATATTGCGCGAACGGTTTGGCCTGTATGCGCTCACGGGAAAGGGCAAATTGGGCGCAGCATGGCTGTGCAAGCACGGATGGCACGGGGTCCAGTGGGAACAGCTCGCTCCACGATTTGGCAAGCAGGTGTTCTTCTTGCTTGAAGGCGTTTTTCTCCGTCTCGCCCGGATGCATCCAGTCAGGACAGCCGGGGTACCAATTGCAGCGCATGTTGACGAAACCTTCTCTCCACACACGGGGGCGACTCAGTCTCTTGATCATGTCGGCGGCATTGTGCCCCAGGAGATCATCGTTGTGCCAGGCATACTGGTGTGCATGCATGAACATGACGACGTCAGGCAGGTTGTCGTAGTTGTCGATGATCCACGACAGATAGACCATGACCTCGTGGCCCTTGTTCTTGGGCGGGTGCAGCGGTGCGGTAGGGTCGTCGGCCACGTATATCGCCTTCTGTTGGTCGACGAGCTCGGCCTCCATCCATCGTATATCCTCCCGCTTGGTTTTGGCAATGACCAAGACCGAAGTGTAGTTGTGGTCAGCCGGCAGGGGCGATCCGGCCTTGAAGTTCGGTTTTGGATTCCAGTTGACAAAGTCTGGTTCTGGGTGCTCTGTGCCGACATGGTCGCCGAAGGGCAAGTGCTGGGGCAGATTTTGCCAGGACTCGCGCGCTGTGCGGCTGGAATATATGAAGAGACACAAGAGAGCAGCTCCGAGGGCGAAGAATGGGAGCTTTCGCTGCGTCATGATGCGTTGAGCCGGGAAGGAGCGCGCCGCGGCTACCGCGATTGCCCGTTGCGTTTGGGAAGCGGCGTGAAGTGGTCGTTTGCGCGCAGCTCACATCGACAACGAGGCTCGTCGCGGCATGAAGGCGGGCGCGGCGGCGAAAACGATTTGAACCGCAAACATGAGAGGTGGCAAGGTTGAAGGAACACAGTGGCCGGTTTGTGCGAATCTGGCCATCACATCCCTTTGGTAGCGTCGTACTGCCGCGTAAGCCTGAGACCAAGCGTCGTCGAGTCACCCCCACACCTTCCTCTACCTACCTAACGCCTTCTGCGCAAGCCCGGTCTCCACATGTCCTGGTTCTCAGGCACTGGCTATTCTGACTTGCAAGAGGTAAGTATAACCAAGTTACGTCGTGCAGGCTGCGGCACAGTGGAGGTTGCGCAGTAGTCCTATCTCACTGTGGACTCAAGTCACAGCTGAACGTGGTTGTGCAATGAAAGGCTCTATTGTGTATGGGGATGGGTGTGCCCACAAGGCGCAACGCAAAGAAGCTTGATAGCCGCAGCCATCAGCAAGTCACTACCTACTATACGACTACGATACCATCCGCCTTCCGTGGCTTTGGGTGCACGTTCTGGTCATCAGAGCCAACATTAGACTCCGACCAGCACGATTGCCCTGCCGCTGTTGGCAGCCACATTGCTAGGCCTAAGAGTTACTGGTGCAGACGTGGTCGAAGGGAGCTGTGCAGTGGTGTGCAGGGTTGACTAGGACACCTTGACTAGGTAGGTACCAGAGCGTCCACATCTTCCTTGCGCTCATCGTGGTTTTCCGCGTTCCTGGCCAGGAATGCTCATACGAGCCTCTAAGCTTGCGCGAAATGCTCGCAGGAACGATGTGACTAGACGCAAGGTCGACGACGCGCCAAGAGGGATGTGACTAGACGCAACGTCGACGACGCGCCAAGAGGGATGTGACTAGACCCAACGTCGACGACGCGCCAAGAGGGATGTGACTAGACCCAACGTCGACGACGCGCCAAGAGGGATGTGACTAGACCCAACGTCGACGATGCGCCAAGAGGGATGTGACTAAGACCCAAGCTCGATGATGCGCCAAGAGGGATGTGACAAGAATGGAAGGAAAGCAACGCACCTCTGTTTACAGCCCTGGGACAAAGGTCTGAGTACAGCGGCAGTCGTTGCCCACGCTGAAGCAACGCGCTGTACTCGGACTTCTGACCGCTGCACCGGCAGAATCGGTTGAAACTGCCACGCAAACGTACGCCATCTACCGCCACAGTACTGGAACAAAGGTCTGGCTACGATTAGCATGCGCATACGCCTACATCGGGGTGACACACTGTACTCAGACTTAAAGAGGACGTGTGGAAATTATACCGGCACAATAAAGAACGAAGTCCGTAACGCTGGTACGACCAAGAACGTATCGAGCATTGGCCAAGTCTTTTCATGGAGGCGGACCATCACTCTCGGGTTTCAAGTGATGCGGCGATCAAGGGAAGGCGAAAGACGTGGCAGGCATTGTGGCGGATGTTGATTGCTAGCGCACGTACTGATGAGTGCGGGCGACCACAGTTGCTGCTGGCGTGGAGCCAGATATGATATTGAAGTATTTAGACAGTGCTGACTGAGGGCGCGGATGTGGTGACGACTGATAGCCGGGGACATATAGAAGTACAATTTGGTGTCGACGCAGACGAAGACGCATTGCGCACCCAAAGGCCAAGTCTGTGGCGTTGGGAACCTTTACCGAAATGTTGATACCGTTTCTCCTAAGGAAATCCACCGAGTGCCGAGAACCGTGATGAGATGCTGGGGCTACAAGTTGGCAAACTATCGAGCATGCTACTTGCGCCGTGAACCTTATTGAAGAACTTTTGTCGACCTAAACCCCGCACTGTGCCGTAATGCCGTATTATACCGAACCGCAAGAAGTGTATAGGATTACATGAGACGAGCGTCGAGAATGGCGAAAAAGTTCAGTACACTAGTCACCCCAGAAGGAGCAATGCAGTGTTCGAACAATCATGCCTTTATGCCTGATGACAGAGCATCGGGATAGAGGTCGCTCAGTCTGCGTTGTGCTCCGCAACTCAGAACTATTTTGGTTCTGATAGGGTCAGCGAGGCGTCTAGCGGGAGTAGCGTTCATCACCACCACGGTCCTCGTAAGGTCGACCACCACCACCACTGTACGCATCCTGACGAGGAGGAGGAGCGTCTCCATAGCCGCCAACACCACCTGCAGGTGGGGGAGGGCGCTCGTTGTAGTATCCTCCACCTCCGCCACGGCGCTCCTCGCGGCCGCCATAGCGGTCGTCGCGGGAGGCATAGCGATCGGCACCACGCGAGCCGTAGTCATCTCGGTCGCGGCGGTAGGGACGGTCTTCATAACGAGATCCTCGGTAGCCATAGCCGCCGCCGTAATCGTCACGACGACCGCCTCCATAGCCGCCTCCGCCACCGCCTCCACTTCCGCCAGAGTAGCCACCGCCGCCGCGACGGTCATCGTAGCGGTCACCGTAGCGGGGAGGGCCTCCGCGACCTCCACGACCACCACCGCTACCGCCGAACTCTGATAGGCATTAGCTTGTGGTCTCAATGCTCGTTCGGGGCACTTACCACGCTTGGGCGGACCGTAGTACTTGCCCGGGGTTGGGGTACGGGGTCGGGCGCGACGGGCCTTCTCGATGCTCAGCGTCCTGCCCTGGTGAACTTCACCCTGGAGGCCCTCCTTGGCAGCGTCGGCCTGATCAGAGGTAACCATTTTGACAAAGCCAAAGCCGCGAGACTCCTTGGTATGGGGGTCACGCATGATGTTGCACTTCTCTACCTCGCCATACTTCTCGAAGAGACGAGTGACCTCTTCCTCGGTCAAGCTCGGGTGAATGCCAGTCACGAAGAGGTTGGAGCCAGGGTTGCGGCTGTGGTCGTCCTCGTCGCGCGAGTCTGGGGGCGGGCCACTGTGTGGTGTTAGTACAGCCGCATCGACGGTAGGGTGAGAACTGCAATTACCGGCTATCGCGGTTGATGGGCGAAGCGCTGCGCACGCGAGAATCGTCTAGGTCGCGACGGTCAGCGCGCGGAGACCTGCTACGCTCGCGGTCGTAACCACGGGGCTCGTCTGCGCGTCGTGTCAGTAAGCTTGCGAGCCGCCGGCGAAACGCAGGCGCTAGACATACCATCGTAGCCGCGTTGCTCGGACTCGTATTCCATCGAAGCCATGTTGTTGGATGATGGTGGGTGTAGGTTGATGCTAGTCACTTGGGCAGCGGAGTGGAATTTTTGGTGACTGATCGACGCTACGCAGCCGGTCGCAAGGGGTACCCCAAGGCTTGCGCTAGGATGCCGTAAAGGGAAGAGGCGCAGTGGCTAAGGGTCGGTGGGTAAAAGGCGAGTGGAGAACAGGTCGCGGCAGGCGGTGCGGCGGTATTTATGGCTGCAGCCCAGAGAGCGGCGTGTTGGTCAGTGAAGGAAACAAAGACGGCAGCGACGCGAGCTGAAGTGAGGCAGCAGCAACAGGGGTCACGGGATCTTCACACCGCGTCAGCAACGCTCGCGCCTTCCGCGTCCCACGCCTCACCTTGATCGTTGTTATCATTATTACCTTTGGTGCATCCGCCCTTCACCTGCACTGCGGCATTGGCTACGTGTCAGACACATCTCATTGCTCTTACTTTCAGAGGGACCTTCATGGTTGATGATACATAAACATTATGCATCCGCGCTAAAGTACTGTGCAACCCTTGCAGGACAACGAAACAACGTCCAAACTCGCACGAGATCCTCCCAGCAGAACCAGGTATAACAGAAAAACCCTATCGTGTACACTTCAAAATGGACACAGTATTACAAGCCCCGGTCGCGCCGTCAAATCATGAACAGACATCAAGTATACCCTAGCTCCCTTCAGTGTGCTACCGAAGGCCACGGTTTCTGTTGCGCTTGTTTCGCGCTACTTCTTGCTCAGAGGCAACTGCTTCCGGAATCATAGCTTCAGAGCCGGCAAGGCCATTCAGCTCATCGTCGTCTAGCTCACTTAATTCTTCGCTCAT
Source organism: Paraphaeosphaeria minitans (assembly GCA_015832175.1). NCBI lineage: Eukaryota > Fungi > Ascomycota > Dothideomycetes > Pleosporales > Didymosphaeriaceae > Paraphaeosphaeria > Paraphaeosphaeria minitans. The sequence goes on from WJXW01000006.1 coordinate 1,780,840, forward strand.
ATCCCGCAATACGTCTCTACCACGCCAGCGCTCTTCGTAGACGGTCGTCCCTTCAGGATCGAACTCTTTCATGTACCAAGGTATGCCGCCATGATGGATCGGGCCAAGCAAATCTTGATCCGATCCCGGGGGCGTGGGCGGTGCTGCGGTGGTGTTGTTTGCTTGGGCGTCGTCCACATCCATGGCATCAGTATACGGAGCCACCTGCATCGTGTCCTGCCCGAGTTGAGCAGCGATAGCAGCTTCATCGGCAGCCTCATCCCGTGCAGAACGGTGAACTTCGGACAATTCTTCAGGCGTTGGTGCATGCGCGATAGACTCGTCGCTTTTGGCTGCGACCCCGTCCGTACATGTCTTTGTGGCATGAACAGCACCACCAGAGGCCCCGTTCTCTATACTCGCGTGTACACCATCAGCACCAGTTGCTGTAGGCGGTCGCGTGAGCAATTTCTGTTCAAGTATCGCCTCGAGATTCGGGATCTCTCTTTCGAACGGTCTGCCAGCCAAGTCGGACTCTTTGTGCATTGCATCATTGAACAAAGGTTGAATGCCCTTAATGATGCGCTTGGCCAACTTCTTCTTTTCCTTTTGCTCGGTAGTTAGGAGGCCGTGAGCAACGCCGCTAAGCTGGTGTTCCGTATCGCTGACATTTGTAATGGCAGCAAAGCCAATAACTGAGCTGAACACCGCCACAATGTCTTCGCTGAAGGCTTGCACAGACGTGTAAAACTTCTCTGCGAGCCTAGTCTGCAATTTCAAAATACCGTATTTGAAGACGTCTTTGTTATCATACCTACAATTAGACGTTAGCAATATTCATCTTGACGGCGAAAGCGCAACTCACATTGCAGCTCGCTCAAGGATCGGTTCGAGTAACGGCGCAATTGGGAAATACATAGCATCGAGCATGCTCCTTAATATCATGACTTCCTTGAGCTTCTCGGCCTCGCGTTTCTTGACAGATTCGCAGAGGAGAAGAATCGACTCCATGTCATCCTCGAGACGCTCCGCGAATTGGATGCGGCGATGAAGTCTGGGTCGGCCGACCGCGCCCATTCCAGCAAAGTTACGTCGGGTGATCTCCATCGATGAAAATGCATCTAATTGAAGTTGAAGGCGTTTAATCAGGGCCGCGCCCCGCCGAGCTTCTCGTTTCAGTGTCCAGTATTTGCAAGCCTCCTGAACGAACTCCTTGCGTTTGCGAACGTTGAAACGTACGAGCGAATTTTCCACGTTGTGGTACACGGCGTGAGGTACAACTGGAGCTCCAGATGGAAGTCGCCAAGATTTCACGGGCGGTCCTGTGCGTCTGCGTCGATTGCCGGAGCCATCATCTTCCTCGGGGCCTTCCACAGATGGTACAGGATGTGCAGAGCCAATAGACAAAGCATACGCCTGGCTGTCGCCCCAACGAACGTGTCGCAGCGTCTGTCGATAAAAATACTTAGCTTCAGCCAACGCACCTTCTACGTCGTTCTCGCGGCGCCAGTCGCTCGGTGAATGCTTGTCGCAATAGGCTTTCAGAACGCTAGCATCATGTGGGTTTTGAGACGAGGAAGATTTCATCTTCAAACACAATCGAGCTTTGCGCGCGCAAGTCACATGGAACGCTTCGAAGCAAGATTTGTGGCCACATTGGATGCATGCGCCCATCTTCTGCTTGCAGATATAGCACGTCTAAATCACAGCTTAGCGAAATCAGGGAGCATCATCGCAAGAGTCTTACCAGCTTCCATCGCGTCTTTGGCACTTTTTCGACGTCTTGCACCGGCTCTTGAAAGGTCGTGTTCGCTAATGAGACTTCGGGAATCCACATGGCGCAAAGCAGATGGGCCCATTTCATAGCAGTGGTCTGTTTGAAAGCACCGTCTATGTTTGGACAGAAGATGCAACCCTGTATTGTTCAGCATAAAGTGCATGGGAGGTACAAAGAACAGAACCTACCGGTTGTTCACTGACAGGGGTTCCGCGGCCCACCAATTGACATCGTCTGCATAGCCACTGTCCTTCCGGTATGAATGGTACGCCGTAGCACTCTTGGTGTACTGCCAAATCGCAACCATCGCAAAATACTATAGCATTGGTATTCTCGCAGTCACCGTCGTCGCAGACAGCGCACTTTGTGTCCTGCTCGTCACCTTGGCCCGCGGGTTCTCCATTTACTGCAGCTGCTGAGCTAGATCGCGGTCGGTGGGTTTGAGGAGGTTTCGGGTTTGGTTTAGGTATACCTGTACTCGGATTAGCCACTTGCGACACTAAAGTGACGTAGGATCTTACGTTTCTCTAGAGCGTGCCACTCTTTCTCGATTTGAGTAATGGTGACCTCGAATATTGCCGGCTTGATCGCCTCTAGGCCCTCATCTCGCCGTTGTGCATTGACAGTCTCCAGCCACTGATCGTCCTGTTCGTCCATGTCATACTCCACGCGTCCAACGCCGACCGCGCTCGTGCCATCTCCTTCTGATTGTAAAGTCAGGTCCAAGTCCTCTTCGATCGATCCCTCGGGCACACGAATCAATGCCTTCTCCGGCTTCGCAAAGATCTCGCTTTCCTGATACCCAATGCTCGCCATTGTCCGGTCAACGTAGTTGATTTTGACCGCTTCACTCTCTTCATATGCCTTGAAAGTTTCGACTTGGCGAGTAGAAGGTTTGGGAAGGTTCAACTTCTCCTTAGGATTCATAGTCGGCAAAGGATTGATGCGCGGTCGTGGGGGCGAGCCTAACCCACTCAGCATAGAGTCGGTTTTGCGAGGCGGTCGTCCTGGGCCCCGTTTCCTGGGGGTCAGCTGGAGGCCATTCATGGTGGAGACATCTTGCGAAGCCTGCTGCTGGGCGCGGATGTCCTCAAAATGGGAAGATACCCCACTATCGATGGCGTACTGGCCGGTCGAAAAACCGTTCACGGGCGTGCCGGGCGCAGAGTCTGGGGGGCTTATTCCATCGACCAGGTCTGCGCTGAATATGGGCAGTTCGAGGTCGATGTCTAACGTCTGGTGAAATTCTTCCCACCCGCGCTCCTCGCGCGGCTTGTATCCGTCGTTTTGCGCCACTGCGGCGGCGACTGCGGCGGCCGAACTGGAGCGTGGCCCAGCCGGCGGCCTCTCGCGTCGAGGGCGAGCGTATGAAGGGGAGGGCGCGTCAAGGGGCAGGCCCTGCCGTTCAGCGTTCATGCGGCCGATGCGGCCTCGGGGTCCGATGTATGCGTAGCCGCCAGGTCCTGTACCGCCCACTGGTGTCTCGATGCCGTCCTCGTCGACGTATCTACCGCCTCCTCCAGGCCCGCCGGGTATGTATTTTCGTTTCTTGGGCGGAGGCGCAGAATCGGATATGGTTCGCTTGTTGAGCGGTCGCCCGGAGCTCCTCACGCGTGGTCTGGGAGTGCCGGGCAGCGGCGCCATTGGAAGAATGTGGGTCCAGCCGAAGGTCGACGAAGGCCGCGCTCTCCTGGATTCCGGACGCGGGGTTCAACGCGTGGAGGCGGGAGTCTTGCGCGGTGGTGCGGTGCAGCGCAACAGCAGCGCGTTCGTCGGCCGTGCGGCAGGAGCGTCAGCAGGCGTGTGGAAGCGTGTCTGCGATGGAGACTCCACGGTGTCTCCTGCTGAGGTTGGCGGCGCCCGCTCGGGCTGGGGTTGCGCTAGGCCAGGAAGAGATTAGACTGGCCGCCCAAGGTGACGAGGTGCAGAAAGCTTGTCAGTAGCCGTGAAAGGCGCGTCAACTGCTTTTCCCACACGACTCGTTGCGCTCCGGCGCTTTCTGGCCGGCGATGTCAATGCTGCCTATCCAAGCGTATCGTGCTCTTCACTATTTTGCTGTGAGAGATGGGAGGCCGAGTGAGTAGGTAGGCCTCTTACCTGCTGTCAAGGTCATGGCATCCGGCAAGCGAAGCAGTCTGCACTCGCCGCCCTGACCATGGTTTCGGACCGTCTGAGATATCTGAAGTCGACCTTAGAACCGTTATAACAAGCATCAGGCAGATTTGTCTGCACTTGCACAGCAAGACAGACTGCAGCCACTGAAACCCACATATGATGTGATTGACAACAGGGGTCAACATGTCAACATGTCAACATGTCGCTGATCGCATTGTGCTTGCAAAGCATATCTTCATCGCTCTATGGATTAGGCACCGAACTTCGTATGCAGACTGAGTGGACACAGGCTCACCCCGATGCCACCTAACAGCGGGCAAGCTTGGATACAGCGCAAGTGGAAAGATACATTCCTCTCATGCAGCTCGGTATTCACCAGGCAATGGTTGCTGCACGTGTAAAGCTGTGCTTGCCCCGCCACAATCCATTTGGTTAGAACCTCCGCAATGTCTCCATTCAAGCGCCGCAAGCAACAACCGTACCGCCTTTGACATCGCTTGCCCCGCCATCTTCAACTTTCGGTCGCATTCGGGCTAATTGTCCACGCAACTATGGCTACTTCCAAGGCTACTGTAGGAGTCCTTTCCATCGGCCAGATGGGGTTTGGCATCGCAAAACTACTCCTAGCCTCTGGCTTTCATGTCATCACCAATGTGAGCGATAGGAGCTCCGCGACCCAGGAGCGTGCCAAATCTGTATCCATCGACTGTGTCTCGTCGGATTCTGAGCTGGTTGCCAAAGCAGATTGTAAGCCATATTTCAATTTGACGCATACCTAGTGGGTGTCTTACAACCACTCGATGAGCGAGGCTGTCGAATCGACTACAGCGCTAAGACAAAAGTCTGGGTACAGCGCGTTGCCTTGTGGTGGCCAATACATAGTCTGATTGTACTCAGAACTCTGTTCCGATACTGTAAACATTCGGAGCATCCTATCTCATCAGCTGCTCTGGTGGTTTACATCCTGGAAAGATCTGGCCGTGATAATATTCACTGTTCCCCGCTTGCCCGCTAGGCTGACTCAGGCCTCTCACTAGACATACTGTCAATCGTACCTCCAAGAGATGCAAAAGCTACGGCAGAACGCATCTTGAACGTTTTCAGCCACGGAGCGGACCCGAGAACTGAAAAAACAGAAACACTTTATTATGCCGATTTGAATGCGGTGTCCCCAGAGACGGCTAGAAACATAAGTGGACTATTCATGCAAGAACCACGAGTAAGTCAAAAAGTATCACCGCTTCAGCTGGTACTAGGTATGCTGACAGTGCAAGATCCGATTCATCGACGGCGGAATAATCGGAGGCCCTCCGTCCCCTACTCCAGATACGACCGATTGGAAGCGCCCTGGCATCCCAATATCAGGTCCCCACCCACTCCACGACGCTCCAATCGCCGGACGCGAGCTCGCCGATACCCTCAACACCCGTTACCTCAACGCAGAAATCGGCACCGCTTCCGGTCTCAAGTGTACATTCGCTGCTCTCACCAAAGGCTTCACCGCTCTAGCACTCCAGTCTTTCACCACAGCGGCGTCGCTCGGCGTGCTGCCAGAACTGCAGGATTACATCTCAGAGCACAATCCCAGTGCGAAGGTCCGCGCTGAGAAGGGGATCACTGGGTGTCCATCGAAAGCTTATAGATGGGTTGAGGAGATGAATCAGATAGGGCAGTGTTTTGAAATCGACGGAGGGTGGCCAAATAGCGCGAATGTCTTCCGAAATATTGCGAGTGTGTATGAACAGCTGGCTGTTACAGTGGAAAAAAGGGGCGGAGCGGATGGCATGGGTGAATTCGACGGCGCACTTTCAGCGCTGACGAAGGGCCTGAAGGATGGGTATGATCAGTCCTGAGATTAGACTCTAATGTTGCCGCAGGGTCAACAATACGTTGGTTGATTGCAAGCAGACTGTGTCGCTGTACTGTAGAGGATTTGCGCTGGGACGAAATAAAGCTTCCAAGCTTCACACCCGGCCGAAGCATCGTAGCGCAGTGAAAGACAACCACGGAACAAGCAATTTAAGCGCAACATCAAGAGACATTACTGAGGCCGGAGAATCACTCGATGGTGGAGCGGCTGTTTTATGAATAAAAAGCTAGTCGATCTGTGAATCTCGGCGTCAGCACGACTCCAGACGGAGGACCCACGTGCTAGGTAAGTGTTCCCAAGCGCCCAAAAATACCCACAGACGATGTCACCCGGTGAGATTGAGACTTAAAAAGGTGTGGATGTTAAAAAAAAAGAAGCGAATCCGCTGCTTGGCGGTACTGGGAATCGAACTGTGGTTACAGTCAGTACACTACGTTGGAAATTCTCTCAGGAGAGGGCCAACCTACCCCAGGCTGGCGCGGTGATTGAACCACAACGCAACGTCATACCACTAGACCATACCACCGTGGTATTGCTGTGAATTGATGAGTAATCGGGCAAAAAATATATAGATCAGCAGATCGAAAAATGGAAAAATGAGAGATTTGGGCTCCACAGAAGGGCTAGAATACTGATAACACATCGAAATACGTCTTCTACAGTGCCTATAACACACTAGAATGCTTTTCATGTCATTTTCGAAGCATGTGGGTGGTTCGAGACACATCTTCTGTGCGCTAACTTCGCTAACGCTACGGGACAGCCCGAGACCATGTGGAGCCCAAACGAATCATTTCAATTACATAGAAACGTTCTTTGCAGATCTATTTGCCATGCTCAACTTCCTTTGCGGTGCTAGGATGGGAAAATGGGGGACTATCTTGGTCGGCGGCCCCAGCGCTGGCTGCCTACACACCATGCGCAAGGATTGGGAACACCACACTAAGGATTCCATTCGAGTGAACCCCAGAGCCCATTTGAACCAATTTGCAGCTTCCTGTGTGAAGCTTAAGAAAGAGATAGAAAAAAGGTCGCGTGGTAGCACTGGCCTCAAGGTAAACGACATGTAAAGCATTTCTACGATTGCGAACATAGAAATTCATCCGAGATAGGACTTTAGTGAGACTGAAGTAATCCCAAAGGCGTAGGTATTGTGGCGAGTTTCCGAACAAAAATATATCTTATATACTGCATACCTTGCCATAATGCTGGGTAGTTCTCTTTCACTACCCACTCATTTGCAGACGTTCTTTCCCATACCACGTACAGATTTGGAATGATTGATGCTCTTTCATCTTCCAGGGGTACGAAGCAATTTACGCTTAGTCTTGTTGCGACATACTCACTACCTAGAGCAAATATCCGTATCAAGAGGGTATCACTGCATTGCCCATCCTGGGGAAACAGGACGACTAAAATTCACCTCCGTCATCGTGCCAGCTCGGACCCCAGCGCCAAAACCACCATGGGTCCCAGCAACTAACACAAAAAAAATTGTACTTCTAGAGCGCGCCTTATCCCACAGAAACTCAGTGCATGATACATATTTAAAACCATCATATGATAGTCTATCCTGAAATTTGATGGCCGTAAAGTCTAGGTTCCACTGTCAGCCACTGCGTTCCATTTTCCAGGGGTACGAATCACCTCACACGTAGCTAGACTCAATGTGCGACTGTGAGCAAGTCCAATCTCCATATTGGTGCTTGCTAAGTTGATCATCCACCGTAACGGTATCCCTGAATCCCAACTCCATGCCTTCATTAACCTTCCAAACGCCGTGCCGATGCAACATCACATTACGATCCCAATCTTAAGCAGGTGCAGCCGCGCCGCCTCCATTCTCGGCATTGCCACCGCCCGTGACACTAGCCACGAACTCCTGGTACCTGAAGACCTCGCCCCGTCCGAGTCCTTTTCCACCCTTACCAAAGGCTCTCCGGCCACTGAAGCCTTCCACAACCATGTCAATTTCCCGCTCGGTGAGCTTGCGCTCGCCGGGCTCAGGCGCCGTATGGAACAGAGCATCTTTTAGCTCGTCCAGGTCGATCTGACCGTCGTCCCCGTCGTCGAAAGCCTCAAAGGCCGCATTCAGCTCGCTTGGATGCGAGAGCCCGGAAAGCAGGTCCGAGAGCGTGTTAAGGTAGGTAGCCAGGTTGATGTTCTTTGCCCCATCAGAAAAGTACGAACCAAGCGTAGACGGCGTAGCGCTGAGGCCGAGCTGTGAGAGCATCTCTGCAACATCTGCTGCGTCCACGAAGCCACTGTTATCACGGTCCATGACGCTAAAGGACTCGCGCATGCTGTGGAGAAGCGGGGGCGGGATCTTGGCCAGGGCGTCGGTGGAGTTTGTTCGCGGGGCCATGGCTGGTCGGGGTGCCGGGCGCAGAGGCGACGGGAATTCCATGTTCGCCGGCCGAGACAGGGCAGGTGGGTTGTCTTTGCTGGAGGTGCGCTGCATGGGTCGCTCCACAGGGAGCTCTCTGCTCGTCGTCCGCTCGAGCGGGGGCGTGCTCGCTCCGCCATCGAAGCGTGCTGCAATCGAGGCGGTATTCGAAGCTCGAATGGTATGCTGGGTGGATGTGGATACTTGCCGCGACGGCGATTTGGGAATCTCGGGCTCGAGTGAGGTTCCGCGCGTGTTCAGCCACGAAGGCGGTCTCTGGGAAGCATTGCTCGCCGCGGATTTGCGCAAGGGTGCCGGTGTCTGCAGAGGGGTGTTGTCTGGCGTAGGCTTCAACGGCGAGCTGCTGGGCGTGGTCGGGCGGGCGGTGGACGGCGAGTTTCCGGGAGACTGTGCAAGCGTGCTTGGGCGGCGGAAGGGCGAGGTACGCGGGCTGTTGAAGGAGAGCGGCGATGGCTTGTACGGGGTGGGTGTGGTGGACTGGAGTAGTTCAGCGGCTGCAGCTTGGAGCTGACATGTATCTACCTACCATGGTGCTGGGGCGATTGCAGGCTGGGGTGGCTGCTGTGGGCGGTGATGCAGCGTGTTTGGTGTTGACGGGTCTCCCAAGCAACCCAACACCACGCCAGTAGGTAAGCAGCAAGCGGCCGTTTATCGATAGAGAGACGCTTGCGCAATGCACGCTTCGGGGCCCACATCATTTCACAGGAACGGTGTCCACCCACTCCCCCCACGCGCTCGTCTGCTCCAGGCTCGGCATCGTGCATGCGACAGGCCAATGCGAAAGCCTCTTGCATGACTGCGGCCGCCTCGTGAACTGTCAGTACACGGCATTCGCGCTTCGCTCGAGGAAGTTCCGATCGCCGCCGTTCCAAAATCCCTCCTGAAACGCGACTCGTGGATTAGTCCGGCGCGACGAGGGGCTACTTTCCACGTCCCGCCATCACACCATGCCCTGCTTGAGACTGTGACAGTGATAGCAACCCTAGAATGGCCGAAGTAACGCATCAGCGCGCCAACGGCGGCTCGTCAGCTTCAGCTCACCCTGGCCTCCAGCGGCAGCCTTCCTTCTCCTCCTTCCCTCCCTCGCGAAGCCCCTCGGCCGTCTCTTTGCGCAATGAGAGCAAGCGGCCGCCGCGCTCTCCACAGCCGCCAATGGTCCGCGAAGACCATGTCTCGGTCGACGAGCTGTCCCAGGTCTCGTCCTTGGGCGACACAAGACACGCGCGGCTGCGCTCCCAGTACCCCGCCGACTCCATCGAGAATCATGTCGAGTACATCCTCGTGGCCTCCTTTGACATTGACCGCGGGTCGGTCATGGAACACCAGTATCCGGGGCCTATAAGCGGCGACGAGACCATGCTGGCAGAGCTCATGTTGCCCGACCAGACGCACATGCGAAGTCAGGATTGGACTATTTTCTTTTTGCACAAGGACACGAGTGCGGAGGAGGAGGAGAGGGAGGCGCGGAGAGCAAGGCGGAGAAAGGCCAAGCGGAAAGAAAATCATGATGCCGATGGGGACGACACCACGGCCGGCGCAGAGGAGTACGATGAGCCGGACGACGACGACGACGACGACTACTCTGAGAGCGAGAACGAGATGGATTCGGATGGCCCGCCGCTGGTTTACGTGCTCAACCTAGTGAACACGAAACAGGACAACGCCGTAAAAAGGTGCGCTCTGAAGACCGCCACAAGCTTTGTTTGCTGACACAGTCTGCAGAGGAGCCATTGTCAAAGCCATGGCCATCTGCACGCGACACCCCTTCCTACACATCTACAAACCTTTATTACTACTTGCTCTCGAAGAGTACTTTCGAGCCCCCGTCATGGACACGCTTGCTTCCCTCTACAATGCGCTCAATACCATGGACTTGTCGTTGCTCCCTAAACTCTCCATGTTCGAGAACTTCGTTCTGCAAGCGACCGACGCCAAAGACATGTTCATCGAAAAATTCGAACAAATTATACGACAACGCAGAGCTGAAGATGCAGAGCGAGCTTCTCTTCCTTCAGCATCCTCTTCCGATCTCCAAAGAAGGAACTACGCGCTTCCTCGAGATACCCATGAATTCGAATCCAGAGTCCTTTATAACGGCGTTCCCGTCCCCATCAAAGTACCTGCTGCATTAAGTCCAGAGACAGTGGGCGACTTCTCCCTCATCAAGCTCATTCAAACCTTCTCCACACCCCACGCGACACAACCACAACCTTTTGCGCTCCATCCCCACCTGACGACAGGTGGCGCATATACGCATCCTATAATTGTGCTGGTAAATGCCCTTCTCACGCAGAAGCGTATCATCTTCCTCGGTCATAATCGACCATCCGGCGAAGTCGCTGAAGCAGTTCTTGCGGCTTGTGCCCTTGCATCTGGTGGAATGCTGCGGGGCTTCGTGCGCCATGCTTTCCCCTATACCGACTTGACAAAAGTCGACGATCTTCTCAAAGTCCCCGGCTTCATCGCCGGTGTCACAAATCCTGCGTTCTCATACAAGCCTGAGTGGTGGGATCTGTTGTGCGACCTTCCGACTGGGCGGATGAAGATTAGCAACAAGATCGAACTGCCTCAACCAACAGAAGGCCAAGTCTTTTTCCAGAGTCAAGGTATACCGGTCGGAATCTACCCATCAGGAAGCGACAAAGCCGCCGACCCCACAGGAGATACACACTTCATGGAAAGCCTTGTAGCGAGCATTGCCAATCGCCACGGCGAACATGCTATCCGTGCCAAATGGCGGTCATGGGTTCTTAAATTTGCCCGCATATCCGCCGCCTTCGAGGAGACCGTCTATGGCGCATCAGCACTCTTCGTCGGCTCCCACGAAACAGAAGAAAACGTCTACGGGGTCTCTGGCCATGGCTACGTCTGGCCAGATGAGAGTTCGAAAATGCGGGAGCTAGCGGCGAACGTGCACCGTGTGGAAGGGTGGAGGAATACAAGGAGTTATTACAGTTTTATCCAGGATCTGGCGCGACAATGGGAAAAGCGACCCGTTCGAGGCATCGACCTCCACCACCAACATGATAAACTCCGCTGTCTGAAGCTGACACATGATCAATCTGCTGCCATCTACCTGGCGCTTGCGCGCTGCGTCGAAGAAGCTGGCGGGCCCAAGCCCTCGCCCTCAACATCGGACACAGATCTCTCCACCACCACGACCTCGCAATCACTCACTATAGCCAACGATCCAGACCGCAAGACAGGCGAGCAGTTACAGTACGACACGGTCCTGCAGCTCCTCTGCGTCATTCCTGAGACGAACTCTGGGCTTTTCTATCTCAGCCTGGGCCTCTTCCATCCAAGACAGGATGTCAGGGCTGCGGTGGTGAAGCTCCTCGAGAGAATAATAGAACATCCAGCTGGAAGATATTTCTGGGCCACACTGGGGCGATTCGCAAAGCTCGCATTTTTCCGAGTGAAGAGAGAGGAGAGCAGGGAGGTAAAGATGTAGTTGGAGCCTAATTATGCAAGATTATGACATATTGATGACTATATAGGAGTGGACGGATGCCAGTGTTGTAGACGTACAACAGGTCATCCAGGCGGAGACGAAATGCATGTTACTTTGAAACCGTACGACGTACACATATTTCTTTATTTTGTCAGTATCATCGGCGATGTCGGCACAACTGAATGATTTCGGGCAATCTCAATCCAACCTCCCCTAACATAGTCTCTTGGACCACCACGCAGCAACCTGAATACACTCGCAGTCTTATGTCGGTGTAGACTCTCAAGTTCCATACCGATTTCATGGGCAAGCATCTTCTTAACAAAGCATCACTATCATTCAAGCTATAAACTTGCTCTCGCATTCGGCTTCCATGATTTACATTTAATCGACTCCTACTACAATTCACGCGCTGTTCAGGGCGTCCTCAATGCCATGGGCCAGGTTAAATTGAGGGTCCACCTTCCTATCTCGGTGAGCTGTCCGGGTCACGTTTTCGACTCATTGGTCCGCGTCCTTAGCTCGGAGGCCCCGGATTTGCCATGAATTGATGCGGAGAGTCCACCATGGAAATCATAGCGCAAATGCACGCGTGCATATAAGAACCCATGGTGCCGAGCCCCCTAACTCTCACCACCACTTGATCCACTTGAGGCCCTAGTACTGTGGACGAATTGATAGATAACATGTGGTGCTCAAACCTCATCACCAGCATTTTCGCTGCTGCTGCTGCTGCCGTCGAAGGGTACGGTATCAAGACGCACATCAACTACGAGGTGGTGACCGGGATCTTCAAGCAGGATGACCCAGCGACGAATGCATCGAGCTTCAACTTCACAGCGGAGAACTTCGGACTAATCGAGCGCAAGTACCCGAGCGACTGGAGCCTTTTCCGACGGCCTACCTCCTGGCAGCGGCTGAACCGCTACATCGAGACCCTAAACCTCAAGGCCAAGCACAACGAACGCTACACGCTGCTCTTCCTCGGCCGCCACGGCGAGGGCTACCACAACACCGCAGAGACCTACTACGGCACCCCAGCCTGGAACTGCTACTGGGCCGAGCAAGACGGCAACGGCACCGTGACCTGGGCCGACGCCCACCTCACACCCAAAGGCATCGCGCAAGCCCAGCACGCCAACAAGTTCTGGAGCACGCTGCTCGCGCCGCAGACGTACTACACGAGCCCTCTGCACCGCTGCCTCGACACGGCCCGTCTCACCTTCGCCGGCCTCCCCCTGCCCAGCACAAGCCCGTTCGTCCCCACGGTCAAGGAATCCTTCCGCGAGGGCATCAGCGCGCACACGTGCGACCGCCGCAGCACGAGGTCCTCCCTCCGCGCCGCCTTCCCCGCGTACCGGTTCGAGCGCGGCTTCGCGGAGCGCGATCCCGTCTGGACGGCGCTCCACGCCGAGCCTGCGGCTGTCCAGGACGTGCGGTCTAGGGCGGTGCTGGACGACGTGTTCGGTAGCGATCGCAGCACGTACATCAGCGTTACCGCGCACTCGGGCGAGATTGCGAGTTTGCTGCGGGTGCTGGGACATGGGGTTTTTGGGCTGGCCACCGGGGCGGCGCTGCCCGTGTTGGTCAAGGCGAGCACGAGGACGGTGGTTGGGGGTGGGGGGAGCGCGACGAGGACGGGGAGTTGGCCGGTTCAGAAGACGTGTGGGGTGCCGCCGGGTGTGCGGGATAGTAGTTGTAACGACTGCTCGTGTTGTGCGTAGATGGAATATGAGGGGGTGGGTCTGAGTTACTACCGGATATGGTAGGTATAGCCGTGTAGAAGACTTGTAGTCGAGTGGCATCTGGAGATGGACGGGACTGTTTAGTCGTGGATCCGAATCCGGGGCTTGGGGTGTCCCAAGGCAACACAGCATGGGTTATAAACGTTGACATGGCGCGACTCATTACCATCTGGAAACTGGCTACAAGGTATCATGAGGTAGGCAACGCAGCATGGGCTGTGAACCCAGAGACTGCGGGATTGACTTCAATGTACACACTTGCCATGGGGATATCCTGAGATAACACAAGCACAACGCGAACGCAGACGTCGCAAGATTCACATCCACCACCAACTACCATATGCACAGTAACCGTGGCTAGCACGTAGTCCATTGCTATGTAAGTTTCAAGTCCTTTAGACCTGTCGCATCCTACCAAGCTCTGTCAAACCAGACCGTAGACCAAATCCCACACACGCCATCAAAGCATGCCAGACCAAACCATCCATACCACCCTCGCTGATCATGCGTGCCGCGACCTAGAAGTCTCCAGCGAAGTCGTTGTACGCGCCATAGCCATGCAGCACGGGCTCGGGCTTGATCTTGATCTCGAGCTCGTCCCCGTCCCCATCCTCGTCCACCCTCTCGCCCTTGACCTTTTTGCTCGGCGTCTCATACGCACCAACACTCGCACCGCGCTTGCCGGACGTAGGCGTCTTTGCCGCAGGCGTCTTCGCAGCAGGCGTCTTCTTGGGGGTGGACTCGCCAGCGCCACCGCCAGCGCCGAGGGTCTTCAGCTTGCGCTTGATCTTGCCAATGGTGACGGAGGCGCTGCCCTCGGTGTAGCCGGTGATGCGGGCTAGCTTCTTGATGTCGATCTGCAGGTGTCAGCGCTCGCTGCGAACGGGAGTGCGAGGGCGTGGCTTCTCGCGGGCTGGGACAAGGTACCTTGGGCTCCGACTCGAAGCACTGCCAGGCGAGGGCGAGGACCTGCATCTCGCGGGCGCTGAAGGTGAGTGCATCGTCAGCCTTGGCCATGATGAATTGGGATGGTGGTTGTTGTCGCTGTGTGGATATGGGTGGACGTCCGGCTTCACAGATGGAGTGTCAGAAGTGGTGGATGGAGTGGAGAGGGAAGAGCGGGAAGAGCAGGAAGAGCGGCAGAATGTGTGTTATAAGCGAAGTGAGAGAGAGAGCGCGTAGCAGTGAGAGTGAGTGGCCATCGCGGAGTTGCGTAGCAGTGAAAGTGAGCGGTCATGGCGGAGTTGGGTAGCACGGGTGAGTAAAGTCTGTTGTCGGTACCTGCTTCACCACGGCAACCCCCGCTTTCTTTCGGAAGGCAGGAGCGGGCGAATGGCGGCATCAACCGGTACGATTTTCCCGGCTCTGTGTAACTCTACGCGTGTTCGCTCCTCTGGATACGGGATGATCCGATGACTGGTCACAGTTACGACATGCTTGGACAGGTTTTTGCACAGAGAAATGAGCCGACACACAAACATGCAGACGAAGAATGGCCCCAACAGCCATCAGGGACTGCTATTGACACTATATCCGCTTCACTTCCTTGTCCCGCAATTCTGGTCTTTGAACATCCAACTCGTCTCTCAGCGCAGCAAAAAGGGAGTCGCCGACTAATATCGACAGACCCAAGCTCCAGACCAGAGTAATGGCGTAGAAGAAATTGGCATTGC
The DNA here is from genome assembly GCA_015832175.1 of Paraphaeosphaeria minitans. Taxonomy (NCBI): domain Eukaryota; kingdom Fungi; phylum Ascomycota; class Dothideomycetes; order Pleosporales; family Didymosphaeriaceae; genus Paraphaeosphaeria; species Paraphaeosphaeria minitans. The sequence goes on from WJXW01000006.1 coordinate 1,795,860, forward strand.
CCGAGCCGGCGTAAACCCAGAGATGGTAGAAGGCCGGTCCGAGAAACGATGCGTACAGGACGGCTGCCGAGGCGACGAAGGTATAGCGCATTACTGCTCAAACTCAAAACATGTTCATAGAGGTAACGGCTGCTGCACTTACAAGGGAACAAATGCCTGAACAAGGGCACAAGCGCAAGATAAAGGGCAGCATCTGCAACGCTGGGATAGGGCGTGAAGATGGCGAAGATGCCAGTCAAAGTAGTAGCAACAAATAGAGGCTGGGTGCGGAGGCGAATGGTAAGTCCTGGCGTGTACGATGCGACATGCAGCCAAAACACTCCGAGGAAGAAATCCCGGAACGAGTCAAACATCTCGGTGAAGAAGTACCACCACAGCCCCACGTTGGGAGTGAGGTCTGGGAGCAGCAGTCGGACGCCATACGTAGCCTCCAGAAAATCCCACGAGCCGGCGAGAATTGCCGACACAAGCAGCAACGTGCCACATAGCAAAACCAGGCCCAAGGTATGCACGGCTGTGAAGGCCCAGGCGTTGGGGGCAGCCTGAAGCTTCTCGTTGCGAGTGTGGTAGAGTAGCACTAGCAGCGGCGGGAACAGGAGGATTGGATGCATGGCGAGATAAGACGCAGCCGAGATGGCGAGCAGAAAGGTGGCGCTGGCGCCCTGGCAGGCCTTGGCCATGGCAGTGAGGATGAAGAGGTTGGTCAGGGTTGTGGTAGAGCGGGCCATGCAGGTGGCAAGGGTGAAGGGATTGAACAAGAAGCTGCCGTCGGTCAGTACACGGCAGGTGCAGACAGGACATGCGGCCTACCCTGCTGCAATGGCAGCGGTGCTCCATCGCAGGCCCTGACGCGGCGATTGGAACAGGCGCGTAGCAGCAGCATGGCCTGAGTCTGCAATCCGGGCCAATGCATGGGCGCTCAGCAAGTCGATTGCGGTGAAGAGCAAGTTGGTCGCGAACGGGTGGTGTGAGGCATCGGGGAGCAGCGAGAAGAGCGGGAGGAGCAGCGGTGGGTGGTGGTACACGCCGCCGTCGTAGGGGGAGACGTTGTGGGTGTAGAGGTAGAGGCCTTCCTGGACTGGGCATGGGTCAGCAAAGACGATATGGTTATGGTGGAGTCCTGTCAGTCAACATACGTCTCTTGAAGCTCGACACGGGCGTGGACAGCTCGACGCGGCCAGCGAGACGATCTGGCAGAAGCGGAAATGCTTGGAACAGGAGCAGGCGCACGGCGGCAGCGGCAGCGAAGAGGGCAGCCTTCTGCCGGGAATCGAGGGCCATGGTGGACGCTGGATTCTGGACGCTGGACGCTGGACGCTCGACTCTGGACGCTCGACGCTGGACGCTCGACGCTGGACGCTCGACTCTGGACGCTCGACGCTGGACGTTCGACTCTGGACGCTCGACGCTGGACTCTGGTCAGAGGGCGATGCCGTCGACGGGCAGACTGCTTGCTTGTGCCCTGAGCACCACCGACCCACTTGCACCTGCAGCTCCAACCCCACTCCGTCTTCCTTTCTAGGACCCGCGGCGCGTCGGCGCTCGGCAAAACCATTCTGCCGTTGCCGTGGCTCCGCAACTTTTTCCCTCTCTCGAAATCTTGGCTGTCCGTCCGCAGCGCAAAAAACCGCCAACATGGGCAAAATCCAGAAAAAAGGTAGCCTTGTCTGCTGCTAAATGCTCCCAATCCATGCGCAGTTGCTAATACCCCGTAGGACAAGCTGGCGCTGCCAAAAATTACATCACGCGTACGCGCGCCGTGAAGAAGCTGCAGATTTCGCTCCCAGACTTCCGCCGACTATGTATCTTCAAGGGAATATACCCCCGCGAGCCGCGCAAGAAGAAGAAGGTGTCCAGGGGCTCGACCGCTGCCACCACTTTTTACTACACCAAAGACATCCAGTATCTGCTTCATGAGCCGCTGCTGGCCAAGTTCCGCGAGCACAAGGCCGTCGCAAAGAAGATTGCAAAGGCTCTGGGCCGTGGCGAGGCTGGAGATGCCGCACGTCTCGAGAAGAATCTCGTTCCCAAGATCAAGCTCGACCACATCATCAAGGAGCGCTACCCCACCTTCACCGATGCCCTCCGCGATCTCGACGACGCCCTCTCCATGCTCTTCCTGTTCGCGAACCTGCCCTCGAGCGAGCATGTCCCCGCCAAGACCATTGCGCTCTGCCAGAAACTCTGCCACGAGTTCGAGCACTATGTCATCACCTCCCACTCGCTGCGCAAGACCTTCTTGTCCATCAAGGGCATCTACTACCAGGCCACCATACAAGGACAGGATGTGATGTGGCTCGTACCCTACCGATTCGTCCAGAGAACCGGAGGAGACATCGACTTCAGAATCATGGGCACATTCGTCGAGTTTTACACTACACTGCTGGGCTTCGCCAACTACCGTCTGTACACATCCATCGGTCTGGTATATCCCCCCAGGTTCAATGCCGATTTGGATGCACAAGGTGCTGAGCTAAGTGCATTCCAAATCGAAGGCAAAGGTGTGGCCGTCAATGGAGATGATGCGCATGGCGACGTATCCGAGACTGTCAACCCGGAAGCGCAGGCGGTTGCCGATAGGATAGCCGCTGCGCCAGTTACCGAAGAGGAACAGCCAGAGGACGCTCAAGCGGTACCTGCTGGTGAAGACGAGAATACCGACACCATTGACAAGTTCGAGGCAGTCGCTCCAGACGCAGATGTTTTGCCCCAACCGCAAGCCAGCAGCGCTGAAGTAGCCGCCCTGTTCGCACCATACACATTTTACCTAGCGCGAGAGACGCCCCGTGCTCCCTTGGAATTTCTGCTAAAGGCATTTGGTTGCAAACGCGTTGGCTGGGACTCTACCTTGGGAGATGGTGCATTCACGTCCAACGAGTCTGATCCGTCCATCACACATCAGATCGTCGATCGCACCGCCATCGCTACAGAAGATGCCTCCGAAACCCCCGACGGAGCTGCGCCCAAGGTGCAGTGGCCGCGTTCTACAATGCCTGGCCGAACTTACGTGCAACCCCAATGGGTATGGGATTGCATCAACCAAAGCAAGCTGCTTCGTCCGGACTTGTACGCTCCGGGTGCTGAATTGCCACCCCACCTGAGTCCGTGGGTGAAGCCCAAGAAGGGTGAATACGACCCTAACCTGCCTCTGCAAGCGCAAGAGCTTGAGGGTGAGAGAGAAGCATTCGAGGATGCTGAAGATGTTGCATCCGAAGCAGAAGCTGAAGAAACCGATGACGAAGACGAAGATGATGAAGATGATGTCATGGAGAGTGACGCGTCTGTCGAGGCTGGCGAGGGTATGCAAGTCGACGGCTCTGAAGATGAAGAAGAGGATGGCGACGAACCTCAAAAACCCGCAGAAGAATTTGACGGGTTCGATTCCGACGCTGAATCAGACGTCTCTGACGGTGAAGCCGCTCGCTTACAGCATCAACGCGAATTGGAGGCAGAGGCTACCGGCAAGACGCTTGAGCCCGAGGTGGTAACCACCAAGTCGAAGAATGCTGTCGTACGCAAGAAGGCCGAGAAAAAGAGGAAGGAAGAGCAGGATGAACGAGACCGACAGAAGATGATGCTGTCGAATAAGAAGCGAAAACTGTTGAAGCGAATCGAGTACGGCTCAAACAAGCGAGATGTCGAGGCGGAGAACCTCAGGAGGAAAAAGCGTAAGCTGGAGAAGGCCAAGGCAGCCGCGGAGGCGGTATGAGAGGTCAAGACTTTCGATACTGGTTCCGATCTTTCTTTGCATTTGCAGGCGTCAGGCGCGTGGCCCATTGGCCATAGGAATGAAGCGATACTATGTACATGCTGTCTACCAGGAAAAGTAAGAGAAGTGTACAGTCGCGATACGCGAATGATGCCAGCGTACCACTGAACGGTAGCTCCTTCGGTATTTCGAGATTGTTCAAAACTAGGCGTAGATAGACAGTGCTGTGAAGGTCTTCGTGATCGCGGACATGGGGTCAAATCATGATGACTGTTCGTGCGTTGACTCAACGCTGCTCAGCCACGATGCCTTCCTGTACATGAATAAGTATGACCATCTGTCGCCAATTCAACGCTCCTCTCCCTAAGACCAAACTCATGTGAACAATCATACCAGTAACCAAACAAATGGACGGTTCGCATACGAATTCGCAATCATGAGTAGGTTCCCTGAACGAGCTCCTCTGCAACCTCGCAGGAGCACAATTGTAACAGAGTGCGCGTCTCCTGGCTTACACACCGAAGGGTAATTACCGTACAATGAATCCCGAGGCACGATGGTGCTAAAACCTCGCTTCAACTATGGAGTCCCATCGCGAGTCCCGCCCACATGCATGCGGTCTGCCGACAGCGACCGGAAAAATTTTGCGACCGGCCATTGCGCATAGCTCTGATCGCATATCTACTACAATCGTAGAATAAACCAAGTGCGGTCGCGCACTGTACTGCTCGCAGCCTATTGGGCTCCCTATTGTTCCCTGCGTACATTGGAACTTTGGTTGGCTGGCACGTCTACCACAGGTACCGTTCACAATAGGAGTACCATATTCACTCCACCTCGCTTGCGGTCACCCACCTCAAAACCGCGCATCGATTGAACAAAAGAAACCAGAAGCAATTGCGCCCAAACTTGAAAGCCTCACTCGGTCAAACACCAGCAGTTCTCCCGCATCGCCATTCGCGGCCACTCAAAACTCTCTCGCCATGGACCATCGACTCCTACTGCCCCAGCTGCCACCCGAGCTACGGGACTTGGTATACACGCAAACAATAACCCCGGACAACCACGCCACCTCCACGGGTCTCGACTTCACAAGCAAAATCTATGACTCCAGCCATACGCGGGTCGAATTCATCCCAGTCCACCATGGCAACCCCGCCCTGCTCGCGCTCCAGCGCTACCACTTCCTCGAAGGCGACGAGTACCGCCACTTCATCTTGAAAACCGCAGTCCAGCTCCGCATCCACGTGGTCTTCAAGGGCCACACGAACACCTTTGTGCAGGAGCACTGGGACAAGAAGATGGCGGCGCATCTCAAGAACCTGGCTAAGCGGCATCCCTGGCTGCGCAAGGTGACGCAATACGACATCCGGATCCTGTGGAAGCCCGCGTCGTGGGCGCAGAGCAAGAGGAAGCGGCGTGTGGGTGCGATTGCGAAGAGGATAGTGGAGGTCCTAACGCAGGAGATGGATGGGGAGCAGAGGGCGAAGCGAGGGGTGGTGAAGACGGATCTGCGCATCGCAGACTTTGTGGTCGCGGATCACGTTCTGAAGGGCCAGACGCTGGGGCTGGGCGAATTCGTTTGGGAGCTGGAGCTGGGTGCGAGGAAGCAGGTTCGTGAGGTTGGCATCGCGCTGGACGCTGGGAAGGCCGACCGAGCAGAGGAGCCGGAGGGCTATATGCCTTCCAAGTTCAGGGCGGTGCCCAAGTTCATTTCGACGAAGAGGCGGGATGGATGGGAGGAAAAGGGGATTTACTCTCCAGCTTTCCGCCGCGAAGTGGAGCAGGACCAGGAGGAGATGTTTCGGGCGGACGTTGGGGATGAAGCAGGTTCCGCGCAACGGGCGCTTGCTAAAGAAATTTCCACATTAAGAAAGCCATGACGGCACAAGGCGATGCAGCGGTGAATCTGCAGCTTAATAGTATTGATCAATTCTCCACATTTTGGCTTCGCTCGAGGAACTCTCGGTATGTGATTGGGCACCAGTCGGACCGGACCAACATCCACCCCACTATATCCACTTGACCTTTTATGTCTCCTCCACGTGGTACCTGGCTCGTATGACTGACAGCGGCACTAAAATTGTATAACTACTCAAGTCTCATCAAACCGGACGTCCACTCATTGTACACTGCATGAGAATGGCGGCGCAAGAGAAGAACTCAGTCGAGCTCGAAAAGGCCAAACAGCTCGCCCACGTACCATGGAGTGAAGAATACGAGAAGATGATATCCGGCATGCTGCATGTGTTCTCTACCCATCCTATGTATAACCTCCTCTCTAACATCACACCAGCTACGACTCCCACGACCCGTCCCTCGCAGCAGCCCGCTTCAAAGCCCGCGCCTGGGCCCACGAATACAACACCGTAACTTCTCGTCCTCTCTTACCTTCCCCCCGGCTCCGTGACCCCTAACCAGACATGAAGTACTTCCCCGCCTCCTCCACGAATCCCACATTCGACACCCTCGCCGCAGACCGCCTCACCCGCCTACGCTCCATCCTCGGCCACGTCGGTACGCAACTCAGTCCCCAAGTCCCAACTCCAGCCTCACTATAAAACCCGAAGCACCATCCCCTTCCACAACTCCATCTCCAACCTCTCCCTCTCCCCCCAAGCATCCACAAAACATACCCACCACCAACCTGCTAACCCCTCCCTCCGAAAACACGCAGGCGACGACACCTTCATTGAGCCTCCCTTCCGCATCGACTACGGCTGCAACATCACCATAGGCACGCGCTTCTACGCCAACTTCAACCTCACCATCCTCGACTGCAGCCTCGTCGCCATCGGCGAGCGCGTCATGTTCGGCCCCAACGTCAGCGTCTTTGCGGCGACGCACGAGACCGAGGTCGAGAGTCGGCGGCGGGACATTGAGTACGGGCGGCCGGTGGTCATAGGGTGAGTTTGTATTTTTTTTTTCTTTCTTTTTCGGGTTGGTTGTCTTGTCGACCGTTCTGGGGTGGAAGGATGGGGTGGGGATGCTGATGCTGATGCTGATGCTTATGCTGGATGTAGGGACGACTGCTGGATTGGAGGGCATGTGGTGATTCTGCCGGGGGTGACGATTGGGAAGGGTGTTACCGTGGCAGCAAGCTCGGTCGTGACCAAGGACGTGCCGGATTGGAGCGTGGTTATGGGGAGTCCGGCGAGGGTGGTGAAGACGGTGCTGCCGGTGCCGGATCTTAAGGAGGAGTGATCTGGTGTGGGAGAGCATGCGACGGCGTTGCATTTGCTGGTGCGTTTTTGCTTGCCATATAGAACCATGGATAGACATCAAGTCATGTTAAGAGGTTTGACTTGATCTGTTGGACGGCGACTGCACAACATGAGGCCTTAGTTTAGTGGAAGAATATGCCCAGCTTTCAGAGGCACCACCTGGAAAACAACTCGGTATAACAAGCAGTGAACTATCGCTGTATACTCTCTAGAGCATTGTATTGCCACCCAAGACCCGTTTTTGTGACGGTAATATACATCGCTATAGTAATACATGACAACAAAAACGCCCATGATGATGCTGCTAAATAATTCCGAGGACTTGGCCAACGCTTTACGAAGCGAGTATGCTGGAACTAGCTGCTCTCTAAAGGGCGGCAAGGGCTGCCCTGAGAGTATCCAAAGCTCTATCTCCTACACCCTGGAGACCCTCTCGCAACGCCCAAGCAATGTCGCTTTGCATACCCAGTGGCAAGTGCACGGCTCCTTTCTCTTTTCTAATCTCCATACGTTCTCCCAGCCGCGAGGTGTGCTCCCACTCCTTCGCCGCGATTTCCGCGTTTTCGATGATTTTGCTCGGGATCCCGCACATAGCTGCGCAGTGCATACCAAAGCTTCCTTCAGCGACGCCATTTTCAAGCTTGTACAGGAAGGTGATGGATCGCGAAGCATCGTCCACATGAATACGCATCCTCTTGTTCAAAATCTCCGGATGGTCTTCAAATTCTTTTGCCAAAGAGCGGTAATGGGTGGCGAAGAAGCCGATACAACCAATGCGAGTGCTGATGTCATGAAGAACAGCTTGCGCGACTGCTACTCCGTCATACGACGAGGTACCACGACCAAGCTCATCCAAGATGACCAGCGAACGTGGCGTAGCCTCTGCAAGTATTTTTTGCGTTTCAGACAGCTCAACAAAGAAGGTGGACTGAGCAGCGAATATGTTGTCGTTGGCGCCGAGACGAGACATGATGCGATCAATGGGTGTGACAGTGGCAGATGTGCAAGGCACATAACAACCCACTTGTGCCATGATGACCGCAACGCATGTCATTCGAAGGATGGTCGACTTGCCGGCGGCATTGGCACCCGTGAGGAGGTTGATGCTCGGGGTATTACCGCCTAATGTTATGTCGTTGGGAATGAAGTCGTTCACGGTATTCAACATGCAAGGATGTCGAAGTTCCTGGAAGTCGACAATGCTGCGCTTTGCCTCGGAGAAGACGGGACGACAGCTTGGTTCTCCAAGCGAGGCCGATGCTTTTGCAAGACTTATCAGGCAATCAAGCTGTGCAACGACTTTGACTGCAGCTAGCCACGTCGCATAGTTTTCGTCGAAACGTTTACAGAAGCGCCCGGCCACGTCTCGAACAATTTGACCATGGGTCTCTTGCGCTTCCTGGAGAGCTCGGACGAGTTTACGCAATTCAGGCGTGTAGTATCGAGTAACCTTGGCAGTGGCAGACATCTGATCCCAATCCTTGGGCACCTTGACCTTCTTAGGTACCTCAAGTTGGTATATCTCTTTCCCGAGGTCGTTGTAGACAATAGCCGTGCAATTGAGATCGCTTCGTGCTTTCTTTAACAGGCGATTCAAATTGTCTTGACAGGTGCTGATTTCTTCCTGACTATTGTCGAAATCTTCCTCTATGCCCGGGGCAGGAATGAGCACACCATCCGACTTGGCGGCCTTGCGATCAAAAGCAGATTTCCAGTCTTCCAGGACGCCAGAAAGATCCGGCATCGAAGAGACAAGTTGTCGGATCACAGTGTCGTCTTCGTTGAACTGCTTGAGCAGCTCAAAGGTGTATTCAATCTGCTCAAACCCTTCGAGAACGTTCAAGAAGTCCTGTGCTTTGCAGCGTCCTGCATGTATTCTTGAAATCAAACGCTCCAGATCCGGCAATTTCCCCAGTGAAGCGGTGAAACCTTCCGTAACATCTGGGTTCGAGTTCAAGGCATCAACAGCATCGAGCCGAGCATTGATTTTCTTTGCATCCGCTAAAGGGTGGCAGACCCATTGTTTCAACAACCTCTTTCCGAATGGCGTGATGCATCTATTCAGAAGCTTGAAGACTGTGCCCTCACCCGACCCATCGAAGTTGTTCGCAAATATCTCCAGATTGATTAAGCTTTGGCCATCAAGTACCAAGCTGGTGGCTTTTCGAATTGGATCATACCAGGAAAAGTTGCTCAATGTGACCAATTCCCGTTCGATCATGAGGACGCGGAGATACTGCAGAAGGGCGCCGAAAGCTGACATTGTCAAGTCGTGATCGCGAGCTTCGCGAAGGACGGGAGGCCACGCTTCAACGTCATCTTCTGTAGCAGATACAAAGTACTGCGATGCTTCGATCTCGCGTATAGTGTCGTCAGCTGACCAAAACTCTTTGCCGGTTTTGGAGTAGTTCCAGAGCGTGGATGGGGTGGTATTGTTCTTCAATATTCGTAGAGCTTTCGCGGAAATGCACGACTTTTCAATGATAAGCTCTTGCGGTCTCATTTGGGCAACGAGGGTTTCGAATTTAGTCATGTCGATATCGTCAGTGAACTCGCAAAGCTGGAATTGAGCTGTAGCGGTGTCCACGATGGCGATTCCAAAAGTCGGTACGTTGTCGCGATCGGTCTCCTTGATCGCCATGCAATACGTAGACATGTCGTTTGTGAGCATACCAGTTTCTGTAAGAGTACCCAAGGTTAGAACACCGGCCAGTTCACGTCGGATGATCTTGTCTTCTTTCTTCGGCGCCTTGGTCGGCTTCTTATCACCCCTCTCGCGCATCTCTTTCGCAAGAGCAGATTCCATCTGATCTACCCGTGCTACCCTGTACCCTTTGGCGACGAATTGATTTGCCCATAGATCCAGGGATGCCTCAGGCACGCCAACCATACACATGTTGACACGGTCGGTCAGCTTCAAATCGAACAGCTGGTGGCCGATAACAGCGTCCTTCTCATATAGTTCATAGAATTTACCCTTCTTGAAGAATACAATCGAGTCCCAGAACTTCTTTTTGATTTCCCAGTACTGTTTCTCAAAAGCAGAAAGCTTATCGAAATCATTTGGGGGGATGTACAGAGTTCGTGGGTCATATTCCGGGTGGTCTGGAGGCCTCCGGTCCGCATCGACCTGATTCGCAAGCCACAAGTGTCGCCTCTCAGGGGCGGTAGCTGAGGCTTTAGCCTTGGCCTTGCTTACGTCGGTCTTCGGTACCCTTATAGCTGTGCGAGGTTTCAGTGGCTCGAGATTGTCCGGGTCGAATGTCCATTGCTGTGCGGTGGAAGGCACACCGCCCATGACGATGTCCTTCTCCTCGTCGTCGCTGTCGTCCTTCTGTATAGTCGTAGACGGTGAAGATGGGACTGCCGCTTTCGTGCTCGGCTTCGACGGTCGTTGACGCTTGCGTTTGTTAGAGGGAGCCTCTTCCTCAAGATCGTCGGGTGCGATGAAGTCGTCGATGTCTATCAGATATTAAAGAGTTGTCCCGGATTTTGCGAGCCATAGAGTAATTACCATCCTCAACCAGCGCTTGTTGGGTTGCTTCATCGAGGGCAAACTCGTCGTCCGAATCATCGTCTACAACCACACGTCTACGTTTGGAAGCTCTCCCCGTCCGCGCACCATTATCGATTGGCTTAAAGACATCGTCATCTTCGTCGTCCGATTCGGCGTAGTTCACTGCTTTGCGGGCCTGGCATGTTCAGTCAGCATAGCGGTGCGGTATAGATGAGGTAGTCTTACCTTTCTTGAGGGGCTGCTGACAGCGATGCCGGAGACTTCTGACAGGACACGGTCAGCCTGTGAATTCGAAGATGCTGTGGATGCATGCAAACCATTCTCTTTATTCTTTCCCTGATCGCCCAGTCGCTCTTGCCTGATGGGACTTGAGGGCTGGGCGGGATCACTGCTTGGTTGAGGCGTGAGAGATGGCGCATGGGTTGTGGATGGTGTTTTAGAGAAGGTTGGCGTAGCTATGCCCTTCGTGTCGCGTGTAGGAGTCGGCGAATTGGTGGACTTCTTCTGGAAGAAGCCCAGGATGGACTTCTGATTTTTGGCCGACTGCGAAGCGGAAGCCGGCTGCTTCTTCTGGGAAGAAGCCCGCGGCGTTGACATTTCGTTTCCTTCTATGCCTCGAACCATGTTGGCAGACTGGAGAACAAACTCAAAAGGTGGGAGACACTCCGACGACGCGCGCCGCGAAGATGTCGCGTCGAGTGGGTGGTCCAAGCGCCCGCGTCTGTCACGTGGTCTACAGGTCCACTTGACCGACCCCCCCCCGCCTTTCGCATGGGGTTGAACACCGGCGAAAGCCTACAGTAGATAGTCTACCTACTACGTTCAGGTCCGAGATTCTCGTAGTAGCTCAAGTCCCCTGGGCGCTGACTAGGTATCAAAGGCCGACCTGTGAAACAGCTCACACCTGGTCCCCGCGTTCTGGCGTGAGCCCCCGCAACCATCGGCGTTTGAATGACACTAGTGTCGGCAATTCCACCGCCACGGCATCGCCGCGCCGCCAGGCTAATGACAGCACTGGGCGGAGCTCCTCTATTAAACCGGTGGGGCCAATTATGTCGGAATACCGTAACCGGAACTGTTCCGAAAAGCGTGGGAGGGGTAGCTCTCCATCTAGAGTTGATTACAGCTTTTCATATCTTGAGATAGATACTTCTCAGACAAAATCGCGCAGTCACCCAGTTGCCGACCTCTCTCGCTGTCCTCCATCCTTCACACCAAACCGTCGCAATGGTCCCAGATCTTTCACAAAATCGCTGCCTCAAGATCGTTACACACGCTGCAAAGAACAACTATGCGGTCCCCGCTATCTGCTGCTACAACATCGAATCGATACTCGCCAGTGTCAAGGCCGCTGAAGCCAAAAACTCTCCTGTAATCGTCCAGCTCTTCCCATGGGCGGTCCACTTCGCAGGTGGCATTCTCATCCACGCTGCAAAGGAGGCCGCGGATAATGCCAAGGTGCCGGTAGGCGTCCACATGGACCATGCTCAGACACCTGAGATTGTCAAGAAGGCGGCGGACATTGGTGGCCTCGACGGCATCATGGTCGACATGTCGCACTACGAGAAAGAGGAGAACTTCCGCCTGACCAAGGAACTGGTTCAATACTGCAACGAGAGGGGCATCATTACCGAGGCGGAGCCGGGCAGGATCGATGGAGGCGAAGACGGCGTAGGCGATGTGTCGGCGTTGGGTTTGGAGGCTATCCTTACGACGCCCGAGCAAGCGGAGGAATTCGTCTCGTTGGGCATCAATTGGCTTGCTCCTGCATTTGGCAATGTCCATGGCAACTACGGACCAAAGGGACCACAGCTCGACTATGACAGGTTAAGTCGTGTCCACAAGCAGGTCGGCGACAGAGTGGATCTCGTGCTCCACGGTGCCGGCACCGAATGGTTCAGCAACAAGGAAATGCTGCAGAGCGTGATCCAGCGCGGGGTCGCCAAAATCAACCTTAACGATGCCATCAACAACGAATTCACGAGAGTGATGGCTGAGAAGGCCTCGAACACGCCTTTAACACTGTTGCTGGAAGATGCAACAAATGCGATGCAGAAGGCTGTCGAGGACCACATGGATTATATGGGCTCGACTGGGCAGGCGTGGTGATTATCGAAAGTACAGTATTCCTTCATGTAGATACCAATTCTCACGCCGTTTCTTTCGGAGCTCCTTGTTTGTACAGCTAATTTGACTGTGGTGAGAATCAGAGGGTAAGTGGGCGATAACGAGAGAATCTAGGACCGTAGTGGCGGACCACGGCAGTACGTTGTATCTCTTGGGGCCATACAGTATACTCAATTTTTTGCGACAGCACTGTAGCGCAATCGTCGATAAATACTGTGGGAGACTGGGAGACTGGGAGGCAGGAAGGCCAGGAGGCCAAAAGTCAGAGAGGTCGAGTTGGTGAGGACTGTTATGCATCAGGATCCCAGCCCCTCGCGCTGCATTATTGTACACTGTACTCAAGATACAAAACAAATGCCAAATATGACACCAAGCCTTAGTTCACAACTACCAACGCCATTGACTCCAAAAGCGGGCAGACGATGGATATATCTAACTCCCGTGCCCCTGCCCGGGTCGTGTACCGCTCTGGCTATCAAGTTCATGAGGTGATCCTGTGGTATTCAAGGCGACAATCCCAGGAGAAGAACACAATGACTCCACACAGCCAAACGATCAGTTCGCGCCCATTGTCTCACTGTCCATCTCCAATTGCCTTTCTAGGCTCCCGAGCAAGTCAGGTTCGTCGTCCGGCGTAGGTGCGGTGTCTGTTGAAAGCTCCACATTTGTAGCCAATAAAACTTCTTTGTCAGCCGTAGACGGTGCCACTAGTTCTTCAGTACGAGTCATTTCTGGTGCTGCTCCGGGAGCTGCTTCGAGTGCTGCCTCGGGCGCTTTGCCAGGCGCTGCCTCGGGATCAGAAGGCTCTGGGGCTGCAGAAGACTCCAGTGGTACCACATGCTCTGGAACTGTCGAAGTCTCTGGGGTAGAGATCGACGGTAGTTGATTGAGAGAATTTTGGCGGCTATGCGACACAGTTGAGAGAGGGAGCTCTGGAGAACTTGATGGGTCCCGACGAGGTGCCTCTGCTGATTGCTGTTGAACAGACGGTTGCAAGGAAGGTTCGCTGCGCTCAATAGCCGTGGTGTCTACTGAGGGAGCTAAAGCTTGAATTGGCTGATTAGGCTTAGTCGCAGCTATGGGCGCAGCTTCCGCAATAGGTGATGCATCAGCCATACGAGTATCCGTTTGTTCAACATCGGGCACGTTCATTGTCTGGGCGGATGCTGTTGAAGTGGGCATCGCTTGCACAGGTGTTTCCTCGTGGCCATCGTGACCCTCGTGGTCTTCGTGATCATCATCGTCCGAGCCTTCTTCTCCAGATCTCTCATCTTCGTCTCCAGCGTCTGGCATTGGAGTATCCCCCCCTTCAGATGGTTCGACTGAGCCCTCTTGTTTGACAACTGGTACGGTGAGCAGCTCGCTGCCTGTGCTCGAAACGGGTGTTCCCTGCTCTGTAGTCCCTTCTGCAAACAGAACCTTCTTTTTTCCTCGTCCGGGACCACTCCTCTTCTTCTTTTTGGGTGGAGGGGGTCGTCTTCTCGGCGGAGTTTGCCGTAATAGATCATTTGCTACAACCACACCTTGGGCATTCACAACACCAAGACCTTCTACAACAGTCCCTGGGGCCGAGATTGCAGCGTCAGTGACAGCGTCAGTCGCTTGTCCTACATTACCCTCTGCATCGGTTTTCTTGACCTTTGCTTCTCTCGTGGGGGTGGGCTGGATCACAGAGGCGCCATTGACATACTGCGAAGGCAGGCCTTTGCGTCGCTTGGCTAGGTACTCCGGCTCTGATTCTTCAAGGTGCCTCGGTACTTTCATCCACTTCTTGACAGCAAAGCCTTGTCGTACCTCCTTGTGCTCCTCTTCCTCGTCTACGATCTCTTTATCCTCTTCTACTGGCGCTGGAAGCTTGTAGATGCGAGAAGCCCTCGCCCTGGCAAGGATCTGTTGGGAATGCTCAGGCAGTAAGTGAGAGTCTCGGGGCATGGGGAGGACCGGCCAATCATCCTGGTCCAGCTGTTTGCTTTCGGTAGTGTTTGGCCCAATGGTTATCTCAACTTCTCGGTACTGGGTGATGGGAAGTCCCTCGAGCACATTATGCTCCACCTGGCCACGCCCAGATCTGTTGGACCGATCCCTGTTGCGGAACTAATGCCAAGTTAGCTGCTGCTTAGGCAGGCGAAAACTTCAACCGTATGAAGTACAAATGTCATATTGGTGCATGGGCCGGGGGCTTGCTTCGTCTTGTTTCCGTCGGATGCAATGCGCATGCGCTTAGGTGCATCGGACCATGACGCGGAGCGGTAACCATCCAAGACGTGTCGCAAGACTCAGGGGTAGACATTGATCATGCTAGGAGAATATTGCGCTATGGATGGATGGATGGATGGAATGCGACGTTGGGGAAGACAAACGGCCACGCGCGGAATGAACAAGGACACTGAGGACGTACCGGAGCCATCTTGGACTCTTCCTCACTTGGTGAGTGTCCACAGCAGTCGCAACTCGGTGAGGCTAGCGCGTTGTTGAATTCGCGGGAAGTTGCGGCGCGATGCAGTGCGTGAAGGGCAGGCGCGTCTGAGGTGAAGTCACCCATGCCGTGCAACCGTGCGAGCACCCTAGGCCGCATGCGGATGGAGTCAGCAATCCCCTTCGATAAATCGACCCAGTCTGCCCAGGTGACAGTGGAGGCACAAGTCAAGATGACCAAATCGTGGCTATGCATTCTGAATTCAAGTACAAGTGTTCTTGGTCCGCATAGTTGTGTTGAGAGCGATTCCATGGATGGTTGTGGCCCTAGAGGAAGGAAGCGCTCGGAAGCGTGGTTGCGATAGTTTTTATGATAGAATGACCAACACTTGTCGTTTGGCTCCAAGTCAATCTTGTGTACCAGAGTTGATCGAGCGGTCGTCATATTGGCAACTCTATGGTAGCTGTGAGGTATCTCATATCGTACAATGACCTTTCCTTCTACGCCTTTTTAATCACATGCTATGGTACAGTTCCCGGCTATATGTTGAGTTGCTCCAGGCTAGTCATTTCTTGCTCCCTATCCATAGAGCGTGACCATCGGTCGCGATTGCCAGGCCGTATATCCAAGTTCAGTCGCAGACCTAGGTTCAATCCCACCTACACAGTGTTAGCCAGCGAACAGATAGATGGATATTCAACGGCTTACCCTTGGTCTTTTTGTCTCACGATGTCGTTGTTGTTACCGGTTTGCTTCCCTGACTTGCCTCCCTCGACAACGAGCCGGTCGAGCTGGTAGAACTGGCTGACAACGGTTTGTCTCTGCATTCCACCTATCAGCTTGCGTTCTGTACCACAGCATGTCCCACAGGCGAAGTCATTTCCTTGAGCCTACCTTCAGCATTTGCAACGTCTTCAGGCCTTCCTGAACCAGCTCTTGTATCCTTTTCTCCTCGCTTTCGTTCTGGTGCTGTCGGAAGCCATCGCGGGTCCGTCGCTTCGCATACTCGCGGAAGTTGTAGGCGGCGAACTGATCTCCTTGTCTCAACAATGAGCGATACTGTCGAAACTGTTAGTGACAGCCTTTGCGGTGTGATCCGGTCCAGTGCACACGCGGTGGCAAGCTGCGCGTCAGACATGCGCCTTACCGCCACCAGCACCTAGAGATTGGGTACACGTACAAGAGAGCGCACTTGGTACGGCATATTGTTTTTGGTAGCTTGCGCCAATGACATGGTATGTAAATGGATTGTGTACGGCCGTTTCGCGGGGACAATGTGGTTGACAATTAGATTATATCATCGGCCTGGGGTCGGGGGAAAATCAGATGTCCGAGCTCAAGCTGGAGCGAGCTAATTCACGGCCAAACCCAGTCGCTGCACATTCCCGAATCATGCAACAATTGGACAATTTCAAGATACACAAAACTTCTTGAATCATTTATTCGGGCCAAGGACTGTGGTCACCTTGGTCAGACAAAGGTGCTTTTGCGCACGCGTTTCCAGATCATACCCGCATCAAATTGCATGTCCGTGACCTGCACCAAGGCTCCCACATTGAACGCCATCCCATGCAATTCCTTGTTTTACAGGCACGCAATAAATTCAAATCCAGCCCGACGAACTCCAGTTACTACTGCCCACCACCGTGCTTCTCGTGTATACGGCGCAGCTGATCCTGGAGGTTCATCGATTGCATCTGGTGAATCCTAGCAGCGTCTTTTGCCGAATCCGGCTGGCCGTCATAGGACGTCGCGGCCTTCTTTCGTCGCGCAGCCTCCTCCTCAGTTATCGGCACACCAGTAGCACCGTCATATATGTCGTCGCGTTGACTTGCGAATCGTTTCAAATTGTTCGCAGCCTCATTTGGCGTGATGACGGTGGAGTAGCGCGCTTCCGTCTTTGCTCGCTGCTCCTTCCATCGAGGGTCAAGTAGTTCAACTAGTCAAAGGATTAGCAGGGAGGCACGTAAAGGGGCACAGCAACTTACTTCGCATGTGCTCCTCAATCTCATCTGAAGGGAACATCTGTTTGCAGTTCGGGCACTGCACCGTGGTGACGTTCGTCTTCTTACCCCGGGGCACATAGTCCGTCCGAATCCGCATGGTTCCTGGTGCGCCTCTTGCTGTAGCCTGGGCTCGAGCAACCTGGTCGCGTTCTGCTTGTTGTTCCCGGGCCTGTCTCGCTTCGTCCGCCTGCCAATCCACCGGTGCCGGCTGTTGGTAGCCATATGGAGCTGCAGGGGGTGGCGCATATGCAGGCTGGACTGGCGGAGCCATAGGAGGCATTCCCGGGTATGCCGAGGGTGGCATGCCAGGTTGTTGGGAGGTATTGTAGAATGTGACATCGTCGGGCAAGGCTTCCTCAAGACGTTTCGAAGATAACGAGACCATTGCTTTCTGCTCTAGAGAGGCAGACTGCAGGTCGGTAAGGTTTGTGGGTGGCGGCAGCTCCGCAGCATCGTCGCCTTCGTCAAAAAGTACGGTTGCGATGACCCCAAAATCATGCCAGTCGATGGCAGCATATTCCTTTTTCTCATCTTCCGCCTTCTTCTCTTCCTTCTCCCTTTGGTGTGTCACATATTTGACATACTCGGCGCGCCCCTTTGCGCGGTCCAAAACGTGGAAGCGGTTTCGTATGTTGCGCTGAAGTTCCTCTATGCGAGCCTCTACTGTCTGCTCCTCTTCGAGAAGTATCTTATACTGCTCGACGAGCGCACGGAAGAACGGGAAGAAGCTGTGAGTTGGGCGCAGGAATTCGAACTGGGCATTTCCCGATTCACGGTTGCGCAGCTCCTTCAGCCAGTTCTCGCCGACCCGCGCGGTGTACAGTGCGGTAAGTCGAAGTATCTCGAGATCCTTGGCGTTGATCTGCGGCATGCGCGCTGAGAATCGGAACTTGGGCGGCTCGGGTGGACCTTGGGGTTTGGCGTCGGCCACAGCGCGTGCTGTTGCGGCCGAGGGGCCTTTGCCTTCCCTCAGTTGTTGCAGGTACCAAGCATAGTACTGGTTGTAGGTGTCCTCTGGGAGCACAAAGGCCATGTTCGACTTGCCCTGATCACGCACACGGGTGACTAGGGCGGCCTCGTCGCGCTCGCCGCGGCGGTGGACGAAGTCGGCCGTCTTCGCAATGCTTTCGCGGACGTTCTTTGGGGGGATGATGACATTCGGTGGCGGGTTCGCGGCGATTTCGCTCGAGTCACCATTGGTAGCGGCCATGGCTGCGGTATCGCCGGTCGCGCAGAGCTGGTGGTGATCGCAAAGGTCAAAGTATCACGGCGCGGCGGACTGCAAGGCCCGACGCGCTAGGCAGCGGCCATCACGTGATAAGCCGTTCTCGTCGAAAGCCCCGCGCAGCCCCCTAAATGGGGGCCCCCAATTGTTGACGAGCCTATTTTCATCATGGTTCCGCAGCCGGTTGGCGAACCTGGCCTGAGAGTACCCACGCCACTGCAGGTTGGCCTAGTTTTGCGCTGCAGCTCCAGCCCTTCCTTGGCCCGCCACTTGCGCGTAAGTCGCGAAGACACCTTGCACTTTGCGACCAGGGTACCTACCACCAGTGGACTGCGAACATTTGGTCGTCCCCCTAAATCAGCTCTCCCCACCACCACCACTCGTTTCAGGCCCGGTGAGCCTGCTTTCGTACTGTCATTAAAGCTCCATTGTTGCGCCCAGTGCTACTGACGCCAGACGCACTATTGGAATTCGCGCCGCTTTGAGCTCCGGTGAGCTTCCAGCACTCGCCCTGGTCGAACAACGCCAGCTGTCCACCCACCAAAGACCGCCAATATGGCGAATCGCGCACCGGCATCCGGTTACCTGGCCGAAAAGCCAGATGGACGTCGATCCGGAAAGTCGCCCTCGCGCTCTCCTGCGCGCAATGCGCAGAAACAGCAGAAACCCAAGGTAGTAGGCTATACCTCCGAGGGCGTGCGGGATCACGACATCTTCAGCCTGCCGGGCTCTGACTGGCAGATGCTGGGTCTGTTGATCGTAGTGGCCACTGTTGTGCGCCTGTATAGGATTTACCAGCCCAGCAGCGTCGTCTTTGACGAGGTTCAGTACGTTCTGTCCGCCTGCGTCATCATAGCGGTTATCTGACTCTCACAGCTTTGGTGGATTTGCCTCCAAGTACATCAAGGGCAAGTTCTTCATGGACGTGCACCCGCCCCTCGCAAAGCTTCTGATTACCCTCGCCGGGTGGCTTGCTGGGTTCGACGGCAACTTCGACTTCAAAGACATCGGAAAGGACTATGTAGAACCAGGAGTGCCCTATGTGGCCATGCGACTACTGCCTGCCATCTGTGGCATTTTGAGCATCCCTACCATGTTCCTCACCCTCAAGGCTGCGGGCTGCCGAACTACAACTGCTTCGCTAGGTGCAGCACTGGTCATCTTCGGTGCGTGTTAAGACAATATGATTACGAACATACACTGACTTTAGTGCAGACAACGCGCTCGTTACTCAGTCTCGTCTCATCCTACTCGACTCTCCACTTGTACTCTTCACTGCCATTACCGCCCTTGCTTGGACAAGCTTTACGAACCAGCATGAGCAAGGCCCCACAAAAGCGTTCCAGCCATCATGGTGGTTCTGGCTCGCCGCGACTGGTGTTGGTCTGGGTGCGACCTTCAGTGTGAAGTGGGTTGGCCTGTTCACCATCGCCTGGGTCGGCACCTTGACCCTGCTACAACTGTGGATCCTGCTCGGCGATGCGAGAAACGTGACTCCAGTAAGTCTGAATGCTGTGACTGATGTCATGTCCAAATACTGACCGAATATAGCGTCTTTGGTTCAAGCATTTTTTTGCCCGCCTCTTCTGCCTAGTGGTCATTCCATTGTCCTTCTATATGGCCATGTTTGGGATCCACTTCATCTGCTTGGTCAACCCTGGCGACGGCGATGGCTTCATGTCTTCTGAGTTCCAGGCGACCTTGAACTCGAAAGGCATGCAGGATGTGCCCGCCGATGTTGCATTTGGCAGCCGTGTCTCGCTTCGGCATCACGCCACCCAAGGTGGATACCTGCATTCCCATGCCCACATGTACCCGACAGGAAGCAAGCAGCAGCAGATTACTCTCTACCCTCACAAGGATGAGAACAACATTTGGATCCTCGAGAACCAGACTCTCCCAGAAATCTTGGACGGCCCGAAGCCTTCAGGTGCTAAAGCTTGGGACAACTTGGGTCCCGTCAATATCGAGGATGGCGCTGTCCTGAGGCTTTATCATATCACTTCTGACCGTCGCCTTCACTCGCACGATGTACGAGCCCCAGTGACAGAGGCTGATTGGCAGAACGAAGTGTCTGCGTATGGCTACGAAGGTTTTGAAGGCGACGCGAACGACTTTTTCCGCGTGGAGATTGTCAAATCCATGTCCGATGGTGTCGAGGCTAAAAAACGGCTGCGGACCATTCAGACCAAATTCAGGCTGGTACATCTGATGACTGGCTGTGTCCTATTCTCCCACAAAGTGAAGCTTCCAGAGTGGGGCTTCGAACAACAGGAAGTAACATGTGCTCGCGGAGGAACCTTGCCAAACAGCATATGGTACATTGAGGGTGAATTGCTCTACTATGTTTCGCTGTTAGGTATATCAACGCTAATTTGTTATTAGGGAATGTCCACCCGCTTATGAACGAGGCCACCGAGAAGGTCAACTATCGCAACCCGGGCTTCTTTGGCAAGTTTTGGGAGCTCCAGAAAGTGATGTGGAAGACCAATGCTGGTCTCGTCGAGTCGCACGCTTGGGACTCTCGGCCGCCTTCGTGGCCTTTCTTGAGAAGGGGTATCAATTTCTGGGGCAAGCATTCTCGGCAGATCTACCTCATCGGTCAGTCCTCTAATGCTAACACCAGGCCGCATGCTGACGGTACTTAGGTAACCCCGTCATTTGGTGGAGCTCCACTGCCATCATTGGCCTTTACGTCGCCATTAAAGGTCTCGCCATTCTCCGCTGGCAGCGCGGCTATCGTGATTATAGCAATGTGACATTCAAGCGTTTCGACTACGAAGTCGGCATGTCACTCTTGGGATGGGCTTTCCACTACTTCCCGTTTTACCTCATGGCTCGCCAGCTCTTCTTGCATCACTATCTTCCGGCTCTTTACTTTGCCATTATGGCGCTCTGTCAGATGTACGACTTCGTCGCATATCGCTTTGATATCTTGGGCATCAGGGATCATCCCAAGATCGGTCAAACTGCTGCGGTCGCATTCCTGGCCCTCACCATCGTCGTATTTCAGACTTACTCGCCTCTTGCCTACGGTAATCCATGGACAAAGGGACAGTGCAACAGTGTCAAACTCTTCAGCACTTGGGATTGGGATTGTAACAACTTCCTAGAATCGGTAGGCTGACATTCCACGCAAACGTGATATTGTGCTAACATTAACAGTACGATCAATATACCACAGAGGGCATCATTCCGTACACTACCTCACCCGCAGTACCTGTGTCCGCGGCCCCTAAAGAGATCCCCCCACCCGTCCGACAAGAGCAAAAGAAACCAGAGGAGGTCGTGTCTGACGAACCGAAGGTCTCAGTTCCGATTCAGGCCGAAGAGCTACCAGTCTTGTCCAAGGAAGAACGCATCGAGTTCCGTGACGAGAATGGACGAGTCCTTGACGAAGAAGAAGTGAAAGCCTTGGAAGGAAAGGTCAGCTTCAAGACGCGGTACGAAACACGGACTCGGATAGTAGATTCTGCCGGCAACGAACTCCACGAGTCTCTTGTGGAGGCTAGAGAGGGCGAAGACCAAGGTGTTGCCCCTCCTCACCCGGATGTCGAGGGCCGAAACCCTGAAACCAAAGAGGCAAATGAAGCGGAAGTGAGCGAACTCCCGCCCACAGTTGAGGCTGTCGAGGACGAGAAGAAAGAGAAGAGCATCGAGGAACACGCGAAAGTTCCTAAACCTGCTAGCGAAGCGAAGGCTGCTACACAGGAGTCCGCAAACTAGAGAACTATGATACGACTGTAATCTGATTTGACCCCATTGGATTGTTCGGTTACCGCGAGGTTAACCTGACTGCAATTGGGCGGAAACGGAGAGCTATTCTTCATGCTGTGGTTCATGCATCACGCGCTTGTAATATAGGATATGTCTTATGGGAGCGTTGGCGCTGTAGGTGGGGGTACGATTAAATACTCGAGATTGGTTCTTGGTGCAAATTAATGTCACTTGTCAGCATGTCTAACCTCTTTCATCATATACCCCCGACACTTCCGTGAACTCGCATTTGTACTCAGGCTATCGCCATGGTATCTTACCCTGCGGTAACACCGTTTGTCCTCAGACTTTTGGTCTGGTGTTATGTAGTATGTTCTTATTTATCAAGGCATTAAAATGAGGTGTCAGGAATCTCGGGGTTTGCAAATGGCGCGAAACGCCGAAGGGGCTCGGAGATGAATCTCGCCCTCCGAGTAGGCGCGAAAAGGGCGGGCGCACAAGCACAATCTCATTGGGTGATTGGACTGACATTTTCTTTCGCGTCTAAGAATGCGAGAATCTCCTCCCATCTTGTACATTGAATGCAGGTCTGAGGCCGGACAAACACTTACCGCATGTACAAAATGTACATCTGACTGTACTATCACTACACTGCAGTAAATACTATTTTAATCGATACAAATCACTGCTATCGCTCAAACGTTTTCACGCAACTAAACTCCACGTCACTTGCTACTAGGTACCACCGGGCATCCAGAGCGCCCTCGGTCTGTACTGGCATCGTTCAACAGCAGCCATGTCGCCTCCACCAAGCTCTACCGCCTCAGCGACAGATGCCTCGATCCGCGAAAAAGAGTCTGATATCGAGCAAAAACCAGCGGACAATGATGGGGGGGAATTGCAAACAGCTCCAGAAGCTACCAACCCATGGCATCCGTCTCAATTTCCTGACGGGGGCAAGGATGCGTATTTATGTTTGTTGGGAGCCTTTTGCTGCCTCTTCTGCAGCTTCGGTACGTAAGCTGGGTATATTGAATTCATCCCCTGCCGTGCCCGAATTCTGTCACTAACCATGTTGTTATTCCATAGGCTGGCTCAACTGCGTCGGTGTTTTCCAGAACTATTACGAAACACACCAACTGCGCGACAAGTCAACCTCACAGATTGCATGGATCTCGTCCCTCCAAATCTTCGTCATGTTTTTCCCTGGACCCATCGTCGGCTTCTTCTTCGATAACCATGGCCCAAAATATCTCCTCGCAGTTGGAGCTTTCTTCCACGTTTTTGGTCTCATGATGACAAGTCTGTGCAGTGAGTACTATCAGTTCATTTTGGCACAGGGTATCTGCAGCCCATTAGGGCTCAACTGCATCTTCAATGCGGCCGTGAGCTCGCTTCCGTCGTGGTTCTTGAAAAAGCGAGGGCTCGCCTATGGTGTGACTGCTGCCGGGTCGGGCTTAGGAGGGATCATCTTCCCGATCATGGCGTCGCATCTCATTCCACAAATCGGATATGGATGGACCATGTGAGTAACCTTCTATCCGAAGGGCAGGGCGGCTGTTGAAAATCCGGCTCAGCTTGGTAAAACTTGCAAGACTCGAGGCTGACCTCAAAAGGCGCACTTTCGCTTTCGTAATCCTCGGGCTACTACTCATCGCGTTCGCGACGGTCCGCTCACGACTCCCACCAAAGACACGTGAATTCAAACTCCATGTGTTTGCCGACCCTTTCAAAGACCCAAGGTTCACCATGATGGTTATATCTTCCTTCATCTTCTTCTTGGGGCTCTTCATACCTATCAACTTTATCGAGGTTGAAGCTATGGGGAAAGGCATGTCGGTGCGGCTTTCTAGCTATCTTCTAGCCATGTTGAATGCAGCAAGGTACGTGAACGCCAAGCGATGGAATAATGGACTGCTCTGACACAAAAGTAGTATCTTCGGACGCATAATTCCCGGCGCGTTGGCAGACAAATTCGGACCATATAACCTACAAGCCGTTATGGCCTTCTTCACAGGAATCCTTTGCCTAGCACTAGGGCTGCCCGCATCTGGCAACGCGGCTTTCATAGTCTTTGCCGTCCTCTACGGATTCGCTTCAGGTGGCTTCGTGTCCCTTGCGCCCGCACAGATCGCAAGGATATCCAATGTACAAGAGATTGGGGTTCGCACTGGTGTTTTATTCTCGTGCGTAAGTTTCGCAGGGCTTGTGGGTAATCCGATCGCGGGAGCGCTTGTGGACGGCACGGGATTCCATAAAGTGAACATCTTTGCGGGCGTGGTAATGATTGTGGGAGCGGTCTTGTTCGTTTTCACGAGGATGGTAGTGACCGGCTGGAAGGTGATGCAGATCGCATGAGGAAGGGGGCGTGAATGCCTTTTTTCTAGCGAGCTATGGATATCTCATATAGGTGCACTTGGTGCTTATACTTGCATTTGTACGCCCCTCAAGGAAAAGAACAGAACAAACATATGGAATAAAGCCTTCATCTCAAAGAGGCCTGAAATGATGACGACGTGTGGAGGGAACGCTTTCCGCACAGGTATCTACCCGAAAATGGTTAGGTAAGTCGAGGCGTTAGCGGGGTGCCACTCATCGTACAACACGTCGTACAACAGGTTCCATCTCCGCCGAGCTCATCGCCTTTCGACGTACAACTTCCAGAGGCGCATTTCGTGCATCCGGGATCCTCTCGCCTAGTTGGTGCAGGCACCACCGATTGATCCGCCAAATCAGGAGTCCTCATCGTTCAATACTATTAGCTCCGCTCCCGAAGGCTTACATCGGGTGATTCGAGTGCGCTTAGCAGCTATGCCAAAACAGAGACAAACTTGTACAAGATGCTCACAGAGACGGCAGAAATGTGACCGCAAAAGTCCCTGCACGCGCTGTGTACTGAACAAGGAAGCACAGTGAGTACTCTTTGTAGCAGTATGTCCATGAGAACGATATGCTTATGATGAAATCTATTACAGCCTTTGCACTACTGTATGGAAGGAAGGGTACGATCCAGCTGTACATCGTCGATGTAAGCTACCTATCCGCGGGATGCGTCTAAGAGTACCCCCACTCACTGTACAATGGCAGATCCGAAAAGGCCTTCGCCAACGACGAGCCAAGGCTTGACATATCCAAGCACCTCGGCCGAAGTCTCACCTTCCTCCGGCATACCTTGGCCAGCTGGTCAAATTCCTTTACACTTTCGGACCAAGGGACCAGGCAATCAGGTTAGTGCACCCAAAAACAGTACCAGGACACTGAGTATATTCGATCTACGTGTCGCTTGCCCTGTGGTAACACACTGTCCTCAGAATATTTTCCTAGTACTGCAACCTAGATCTACGCTAGTTACTGATTCTGGGCTCGTGCCAGAGTGCAGGTGATGCAGCTCGGGGTGGTTCGATATCAACTTCTTCGGATAGTGTCACGAGTTCGTCTGACCTTCCAAACACCTCGTCAAATAACATTGAATTCATCCCATATGAAAGGTCTGAGTTCACGAATCTCAGCATGGTAACTCTACTGGAAAACAAAGAGGAGTACACAAGGAACCAATCGCTGATGGACGAGACTCTCAATCAAAGCCGCACAAAGACTGTTCTAGATGAGGCGGCGACTGAGATCTTTTCCCCAGCCGCACAAACAGCCGAAGTCTATCATCTCCAGTCAGTACTTCCTACTAAGGAGCAAGTAGTTCAGATGGTTGACTACCATCAAAACTGCATGGCATACTGGATTGGCGGAATTTATCATGGGCCGTCCTTGCGACAGGCTTTGTTGGAAGCTTATGGGGATGATGACCATTTTGATCTTCGATGCCACGACTGGAGATGGTGTGCGCTGCTCTTCTCCATACTTTCTGCGAGTATCATTGGCTCACCAGAAGAGGTGTCTAACTCGTGGGGCTTCTCGAATGCTGACAAACTGAAACTATCTCGCCAATGGGGGAACTCTCTGATTTCATGTCTACAGTTGGGAGATTTCGCTTCAAGACATCACATTTACTCCGTACAGGCCATTCTCAACATGCATACCTCGGAACATTTAGTGGGATCTACAAAAGAATGGGCAGTATATCAGGCCGCCTCGACCGTGATTGCAAGAGGCTTAGGGCTGAACAAGTGAGTATAGTTACGCTAAATTCGGAACTGCTCAGCTAATATAACAGGCTGGGACGGCATCCGGAAGATAATTTGCCTCCTTCGGAGATGACCGCAGAGCAGAAAGATGCTCTCATCCAGCGCGAGATCGGCCGGAGAGTGTGGAGTGCGCTTACATCCCAAGACTGGCTTTGCTCAACCTCCCAAGGAACGTATACTCAACAAAAGCGACACTACAGCTCGATTCCACCAAGGCACTTCGACGAAGACACGTGGGAACCGGTGGTCAACTATCAGAAGCCAACTTTTACGCACGTCACCAATTATCTTAATGAGATCGCCCACGTACTGGTCCGATACCTCGACGACATGATGGATGCTGGAGATATAGAATCCAAGTACAATGTTGTGTTAACGTATGACGCAGCCATGCGGGGCCTATGCATTGATAAAATGCCTCCGTGGTTGTCGTTGAATACTCCCTACAACAATGACTGGCCGGAATGGACCAAATGGGTCAGAAGATCCTACCATGCATCTTGTGCACACAAGATTATCATGATCCATCAAAGCTTCTTAGGCCGGAGTTTCAAAGATCCACGTTACACGTATTCAAGATGGGCGTGTATCAGCAGCGCAAGAACTGTACTTGATGCTATGGAGAAACGACTTCCCAATGAACCGCAATGGTGGGTGGAACAGGTATGTTTGTTGGCGTGTATCATGTGGTTTGAACTAACGACGCAACTAGGCCTTTGTCGTCACGGCCGGACTCTGCCTGAGTCTCGACCTGTTCCATCGATCTGAGGGGGAGCCAGAAGTCCAGAAAAATCTTGAAAGTATCCAGAAAGCAGTGCAAATCCTTGAACAATGGCCGACAAGTTCCGTTGCCGCACATGGTATCCAACTCCTTACCACGTTACTGCAGGAGCATTCGAAAAAAGCTGATTCATCCAAACCGAGCTCACGTGCCAAGGACCCGGAATTTCCTTCCAATATTGCTCCTCAAGCGATTGCTCATGCTGCCTCAGTTAGTTCACCGAGACCATCCCCAGTGTCTTTCCCTCCACCGGCACCTACGGAGCTGCCTATTCCAGAGGAGGCTTGGGCTAACAGCGATTTCGATATCGATATGTCTGGCTTTGAAGAGCTCATGGGTACACTTCCCTTACAGCACGGTTTTGACAACAGCGTTTTCCTTGATACCCTGTGGAACGGCTACACAGTTTGAAGAGGTAGTTTCCTTGGGGTGTAAGTCAAGATGGAGTACAGTACCAAGCCCGAAGTCCAGAGACTATCAATCTGTGTTTTGCCTGCCCTGGGGTGGCACATTGTACCCGAACTTCTGTTTGGCGCTATACATGTATGTTTTAGATTTTGCCTTTAATATTGTACTTGTTGGCATCCTTAGTGCGGAGTTCGATCTGCACTGTCCTGACCTCGTTCTTTACCGTAATGGTGCGAAGTGCGAGGTGATCTGACTTGATCTTAGAGCGAGCAATATCACCTCTCCATCTTTTAGTGTTTGAGCTGTCATCTGCCTAAAAGCTGTACTCTCTGAACAGGCCTTTCCTACCGCCATGCTAAGTGCTGCTAGAGTCCATTGACGTGTTTGACCGCCTCCACGCGAGCCCCGTACCCGGTCGGCCTCGCACGCGGCCACTACAGCTTATACGCGTTAGCCCGTCCCGATCTGGCACAGTTTGTGATGGCAGTTGATGCTGGAAAGGAGTGCATCCTTATTACGAAATTAAGGACTCGTTGAAGCAAGCTTTTCCAGAACTCAGCTATACGAAAATTCTCTATAGCTACAAAACTATTTTGACCTCTAATCGTCGTCAAAAGCCTTCACTCTGCACACTCTGACAGAAGATCATCAGCGCGGTTCCAAAGAAGATAATGCTACGTTTACTGCGGAAAGGTTTCATCAGGTTCTTGGAGAATACGATGCCCCGACCGACATGCCTTGCGCTGGTTTTTCTGCAGAGCTCGCAGCTGCATACCAGACGCAAAGATAATTTTTTAAACACAGGAGCAATTTGGATGCGTGGTACAAGAGTTTAGATGCGACCATGATGGCGAACGGAAGGGAGTGGTGGTCGTACATCGAAAACAAGTTTCCCAAACGGAAACGCACCAGCTCCATTTGTGAAGATCATTGCGGAAAATCATGGCAAGTGGATCATATATGCCTACTGGAATATGGCACTGGTGGCTGGAAGCTTCGCTGCCGGGACGGCACTGTTGGTATTTTGCAAAGAAGTAGGGGCAGGGGTATTGGAGATATTGGCGCAAGCTAAAAGCGCGATGAAAGAAGGGCTAGGTACTTGCGCGTTGATCCCAGGTGTTATTCATTCGCGTTCAAATTACTGCACGACCAGCCAGAATGTCCATTACCATACGGTCGCTTGATAGGAACGTATGCGCCCAGCTCATCCTGTGTAATATCAGTCTATTATACACCTGTAAAGTTAGAAGGTCAGCGTGGATGTTCATAGTAGGATGTATTCTAATTTTTATCAACGGCCACTGAGCCAGTGCGATTCCGAGCACGTTGCCTTACAGTATGTTTCAATGCCGATACAGGACTGCGCGCGTCGTCTCGCAGACAGACAGGTTAGCGCTTTGATTGTATGAGTAACTAATGTATCAGGTGCACCGTAAGCACTACCTAAGACTAGCAATCTTTTAGTAAAGCTCACAGCGCACCTTCAGAGCGACCATCTCTCCTGTTGCGATGGAGTTCGTTCGCATAAAAGCTCATATCATACCAGCCGCTGGTCAACTTCCCAATTTCAAACGCGATGCTCTAGAAGCCCGCAACGTGCTCAGATCCGACGGTGTCATTATTGATCCTACAGATGTAGACCACGGTTTGCTATCAGCCAGCGCATAAGGAATAGATCGTGCTTTCGCAGCCAAACGACGCAAACCCGGACACACGCTCGGTATTGTAGGGACGTATCTCCAGCACAATCAGCTGCACATCCTCTCAGACGACCCAGAAGAGCACCAACGCAGGCTGGACCTGACCCACGCGTTGACCAAAGACATGGGTGCGACTTTAGGAATAATGGGAAAGCTACGCGCAGACCACCCACGGCTGCAGCAACTCAGCACTGCGACTTTGGCCCGGTGAACCAAGGAAGGAACTGTGGGAATCGCTATTCCCGAAGGGCCGTTCTTGACTGAGCTCGGAAGATTGAGCGACGAAGGTGGGCTGTTAATGGTGGGTAGCAGTGCGAACCTCACCGGTCAAGGCCAGAAATATCGCGTCGAGGATATCGAGCCTGAAGTGCTTGAGGCAGTGGACCTTGTTGTGGACTATGGTCTCCAAAAATGGCAGCTTTATCGAAAACCGGGGTCGAGTTTCGACTTCTACAACATGAAACTGTTGAGGGTCGGAGCCAACTACGAAGTGTTCCGAGAACGGATGCAGAAATGGGCTGGCATGGTGCTGCCGGAAGACCCGGAGCATAAAACGAACGGTGTGAAGCCTGTTGGGATCAGTATCAATGCGTAGAGGTCAATAGTGGAAATACCTCACCAGATGTCGAACTTGTTTCTTGTCATCTATAGACTACCGAATTACCATGGGTATTATTGGTTGACCAGGAATGGGAACTCATCGTTGAAAAAAGAGTCTCAGTCAGAACATACAGGACGAGGCCGCCTCAGCACGTGCGCGCGACCTGTGCATCTGTTGCTTTGAAATACCTAACTAAAGACTTTTGCAATCTTGATTATCCCCCTGGACAGCGCTGAAGAAGTTGCCTTGAATTACAAGACGATTCGAGACCGCCTTAACGACATTCTACGGACGATAGATTTGCGTTCTGACCACCTCCGGACCCTGGCGCTTATCATCCATAGATTCCGAAAACATGTGGCGTCATAGAGTCTATGGATTCTAGGAGTTGGTTGCGATACTCTCAGAATTCTCCGAAAAGTTCTCTGTGAAGGGTATTGACTTGTGTGGCGTATGAGGTACACACACAGGGCTTGTAGGCCTTACAGACGAGCTTCTCACTCAGCTTACTACTTTCTTATGTAACCTAAGTCTATATAGACGCACTTCTGAGCAGGTTTCTCCTGTTCAGTGACAATATACTTGATCATTCTAAGCAGTATTCTCCAGCTCACCTCCACAACTTCACTTATGCTTATGGCTACAATGACTGGGGTTTCAGTCTACCAAGCGATATAGAACCATTCCGAAACTACATTGAAATGGCTATTTGTGTAGGAGGAGAGATATCTTTGGACGCTATTACTTGTATCTTTAATGAAGAGATTACCACCGGACCTCGGTTTCTAGACATACAACCGTCGAGCCTGGATACAAGCGACTTCTAAGGTAGTGCTACGGCACACGATGCTCTCGAAGCCCCCCTAGGAATTGAACTGTATAGGAATTATTGGAAAATCTTCAGGCTGGGACCCTTCGAGGTACATTTCAAGATGGTCATGGTGCCAGGAAGCTCGAACTGGATTTTAAATGCATTTTAAACGGCTACCTGAAAAGCCAGATGGCGTTCAATTTACATAACATCAATAGAATGTTGATGGCCTTGCGTTTTCATTTATTTTGTAGATAGCCATTAGGTAGGTAAACCCTTCTTATTGGAACACAGCGGCTGACACGAACAAAAAACGAATATTAGCGCATCGTATCCCGTATAAACTCACTCCACTATACATTCATAAACACACAGTACAGGAAGGTAGCGTGGATACTCACAGTGGGATACGCCCTAAAGTTCTCCATTCCTATTGTCGGACGCTGAGGAACGCTTTGGGTTTGGTCAACGGTGGTCAAAGCTTGAATGTACCTACCACCGTACCTACCTATGACATCAATGTCGAACAATGACCGGTACCACCACACTTGCTGGACCTCCTTGTGTCTTCGCAAGAATAAATTAACCATTGAATTCACCATCTACTTGACGAGGAGAGCAGAATTTGCGAGGGACGGGATGGAAGAATTGCGGCAGGAATGGAAAAAGTTATATGCTCAGAAACTGCCAGAGATGGCGAAAGCCAAAGACGAGAAGCAGAAGTGGCCAGTCCACCTCGACCACTGCTTCGCGCGCATCATATTGGATAATGCTGTCGGAAAAGACAAGCCATGGACGAAAGTCGTCAAGTCTCCCGCTATCAAGCACATGTCAGAGCAACAACTGAAGGATGCGATCAAGCTCGGCGAATCGATTGCTGATGGAAGTGAAGATATCAATCCGCTCAACCAGCGGAGTCTCGAGGTTCGCGGCAAGAGCGATCCTGGAAAAAAGCGCAAAGCAAATGCTCACACTGATGCCGCTGATAAGAAGACTAAAAGAAGCGAAATGGGCAATATCTCAACGTACTTCCTTCCACCCCCAGCAATGCCAAAGAATAATGTTCCCGCGGAAGAGGCTCTTGCCGTAGCTCAGGACTTAGACATGGACTTACAGTTGGAACGAATAGCCAATTCAAAACTTACGCCGTTTCGCTAGCAAACACTAGGTATGCTCTGCCAGATACCTCGAGGCAGGTACAGCACGTATCAAGCGATGTCCGACTACATCACCACAACTTAACACAAGACATGCGCCCGAGCAGTCGGAAACGCAATGAGGAACAATCCCTTTGCTCCCGAAGTTCCTTGCCATCGTATCTTGGCAGCAGATGGTACGCTTGGTGGATTTGGCGGTGGTTGGGGCGAGGAAGGCAAGTTTGCTTCCCGAAAGCATGAATTGCTGAAGGAGGAAGGCATCGCCTTCGACTCGAGAGGCAAAGTTAAAGGCCCTCCTTTTCGAGACTTTTCAAGGATTGGAGAATAACACTGCAACGTCAAAACTCTGGAACACGTTCGTGCACGTGACTGAGTCCAAAACCGGGAATCTGGGACGCGACCATGCTGCACCATGACGCTCGTCGCTAACCACTGGCGCCACAGCAACATATGACGATCGTTCGGACTAGGCAGCGTTTCCATGCAATCCCGCAGAAGAACGGTTGGTCCAGGCATGCTCTGTTCTTCATGCCGCGACAGCTCCTACGTCATACACCGTGGACAAAGCCTGCAACTGTAGCTCTCTGCATACCATATCTCTTTGCATTGCTGCAGCCATCTACACCACGATTATATCCTTGTGCTAATCATATCTGATCCACTTGCAACACCTCACGAATCAAATCTACCTGCACATAACCTACTGTAATCGCCAAAACGGCGCCCCCAAAGTTCCAGCTGCCCAACCGCCGCGCCGTCGCTTCTCTGGCCCTCGTCACTGTGCTTTCCGCTATCGAGAAGCAGCGCAAGGCGAAAGCAGATCGGGAACAAGAGAGCGACTTCGCGGCGCAAGATATGTCGGGCGAACTTCAGACGATACCGGCGCGACATGGTGTGGCTACGTTTGTGCCGAGAGGTAGGACGATCAAGATCATCAACACGTATGGACAGCAGGTGGTCAGTACGTGGGCGTTTGGGTTAGCTGCGCCGCCAGAGGAGGGCGAACATGAGGAGGAAGAGGAACTTGAGGGAAAGGTGGATGATTTTAAGAAGAAGCTGAGCAAAGAAGAAGGGAAAGGAGAGGAAACAAATGACAAAGCAGTAGAGAGAGATGAAGAAGATGACGCAGCGGCAGAAGAAGATGCTACTAAGGTCAGCGAGGGTCCAGAAGCAACCAAGGAAGAAGGCCACCCCGAAGAAGAGCAGTCCGACAATCCGGCGACCAAAGATGGCGAGGTCGCAGACGACCCTTCCGAGCAAGCTCCCGATACACCTGAGAACGAAAAGTCTGACGAGAAGAAGCCAGAGAAGCGAACATGGTCGTCCTACCTGCCCTCCATCCCCTACCGCAACAGGGGTCAAGATCAGGGCCAGAACAGGACCGATGCTCAGGCGCAGCAGGAAGAGAAGACCGAGAAAGCACAGAACGAGGAGACGTCAAAGAAGTGGTCGTCATATCTCCCTACCGGTAAGGGGTTCTCCAGCTACGTGCCCAACGTGAAGATGCCGGATACCCAAGGCGTAGTGAGCGCGTTCAAATCGAGCAACAGCTGGGATCCGAACAAGAGCTATGCGGAGCAACTGTATGACTTCTCGAAGACACCAGTTGGTGCTGGTACTTTGGCTGGTATGCTTGCATTTCCTCTCTTGCCGTCTTTTGAAGAGTCGAATGACTGACTTTGCATCATCTAGTCGCCAGCGGGTCTGGTACGGCGTCATCCCTTTACGCTGCCTACAACGCCTACACCCAGATAAACCCTTCAAAGAATGATCAGCCTCCCATGGAGTACCTGTCGCTCCCTCACACCCGCGCCGCAACGTATCGCCTCGTCCCTGAACTCAACGACACGCTCTTGACCAATCTCCGCAACCCTCTCATAACGCTCGTAGAAGACACTTCGGCAGGCGCGCATGACACCTTGACCGCCGCTTGCGACGCCAACATGTACGCTGCGCTCGGTGTCGACAAGCCCGAAGAGCATGGCAGCTGCGCCGAGAACTTGGTGCTGGCACTCAGAGAGCTCAACGAAAAGGCGGGCCTCAAAGGCACCAAGGCCATTGGCGCAGACATCACGGTCAACATCGCTCCTACACCTTTGCACCTTTTCATGAACACCCCCATACAGCTCGACTCGAGCGCAAAATCTGAAGGCGCAGGTGCAAAGGGCGCGAAGCTCTCGGTCGAAAAGCCTGTGAGCAAGAAGCGGAGCTACGTCCGTTTCCGCGCTGAGCGGGATGTCGTCGTCGTGTTGAGCGCTTGCCCGAACGAGCTGGGAAAACAGAATGGAGGGAGGTGCATGGCAGCCAACTTCATGGTTGAAGAGCCCGAGGAGGATCCCTCCACTTCTACGTCGCCGGTCAAGAGCAAGAAGGCTGCTCCGAAGAAGCTGGGCTCAAAGAAGGACGAGAAGAAAGAAGGCAAGCAGGATCAGGAGGAGAAGCTGAAGGGCATGCCGGGACTGAAAGGCGGACCCAAGAAGCCTGCTGCGGTGAAGAAGTCGGCCGAGAGAGCCCCTGATGATAACGATGACCCGCCGGAGTCGGAATTGCCCGAAGAAGCCCCAAAGAAGGAGGAAGTGAAGCGCAAACCTCTTCCCAAACTGCAGAAGAAGTCGGAAGAAGTCGTACCAAAAGCAGCAGAGGCCGAGCCGAAAGGAACGCCCAAAGTTGACGAAGCGAAGCCAGAGGAACCCCCCAAGCCCAAGAAAAAGCCCAAGAAGCTCGAACGCCGCACCGCCACCCCAAAGAGCGAGGCCTCATAATCGGTCCTTCGCTTCACACATTCACTCTGGCTTCGTAGCAAAACAGGCAACACCGCCGGTAATCTAGAAAGCGGTTCTTCCCCTGTCGCTTTCGGCTCACGGCCATCCAGACTAAACTAGTATCCTGTCTACCTAATGCGATGTTTTCCACGATGTGCGGCTGTTGTTTCCGGGTAATGAGTAGCGGGATCTGTCGGGATTGCTGCAGTGCACTGTCGGATGTTGTACTATTATTAGCTTGTAGGGTGATGTTTCTGCCACGAGGGTTCTTCGAATAGTTAGTCAGATGCGACACAGTCAGCCAGTATTGAAGTAAGAAAATCTAATGGATATTGACCTTCCAGCGAGTGTGACTATTGACAAGATACAGTAAAGCTAAAAGAGACTCTCCTAGTTGCAATTGTCCCATGGGACGCAAGTGTACGTCGGACAACCCACGTTCACAACCACAGTGCTCGTCGTGCACACGCTCTTCGTAGGCGTTGGCTTCACGCTCGGCTTCGCAACCGTCGTGATTGTGACAATCGTCTTCTCGATCTCTCTGACCTCCACCTCCTGCGCCTCGCTCACCATACAGCTTACCAAGTTATGCGGACACGTAGGCGGGACGCATGGTGACACGATAGTCTTCGTGACGGTGGGGCATGCGCTAGACGTCGGGATATAATCCGTGACAGTGAGCGTTGGGCGAGTTTTGTGCGTCACCAGGGTCGTGGGGTGTTTCTTGTCGTCGTCGCGCTTGCCCCATGAGAGTGACGCAGTTGGTGGGACGAAGGTGATTTGGTCGCTCGGGGTCGGCGCAGGGGGGAAGACTTCCGTGGGACCGTCGTCTTCTTGTCGCTTGCCCCACGAGATCCATGCTTTGGTGGTGGTCTTTGGTGTCTTTGGCAATCTTGACGGTTTTGATGGCCCTGGCGGCTTGATCGAAGCAGTTGGCTTGTCAAGACCATAGAACGGTGCACTAGCAGCTGCTTCGCGCTTTCCCCAGCTGAAGGAAACCCGGGGAGGCTGGATACCGATAGAATTTGGAGGTGTGGGTGCGGGAGAACCCGGGAAGCCGATAGGACTGTCGGGATCTTCTGGGTCTTCGGGGTCCTCTGGTTCGGGCAAATCGGTAGGACCAGGCTCCTCCTCTTGCCTCTTGCCCCAGCTGAACGAGACTTGCGGTGGTTGGATGCTGATAACGTCTGAAGGTGTGGGCAGAGGCCCAGCAGGGAAGCTGATAGGACTGTCGGGGTCTTCTGGTTCTTCTGGGTCACTCGGAAAGCTCGGGAAATCTGTAGGTTCCGGGTCGTCGCCTTCCTGTCGCTTGCCCCAGCTGACGGATGCACTTACATAGCCGTTCGTCGAGGTCCGTGCAGGGGGCCACCACGGCCACGGCTTCCTGGTAGTCGCCGGTGGTTGAGGATCCCAAGAGATGGAGTAGGACGGACCGTCGTCCCTCTTGCCCCAACTAACAGAAGCACTTACATAGCCGTTGGTAGAAGTCTTAGCCGTAGGCCTGGGAGGCCACGGCTTCTTCGTAGGCTTTGGTGGCCACGGCCGCTTTGTGGTCTTCGGCGGCGTGGGTCCATCCCAAGAGTCCGAGTAGCTAGGAGGATTAAGACTCATGACATCGCCAGGCTGAGTCTGAGAGTCTTTCTGGGCCCAGCTAAACGTAGCACTGACATAGCCCTTGGTTGAGGTTTTCTTAGTTGAGGTTTTCTTGGTCAAGGTCTTCTTGGTTGATATCTGGTGTGAAGTTCGAGGTGGCCACTGTGGCCATGGCTTCCTGGTTGTCTTGGGCGGTTGAGGTCCATCCCACGAGATGGAGTAGGTCGGTGGGTTCAGACTGATGATGTCCGTTGGTGACGGCAGAGGCTCTTCTGGCTCTTCTGGCTCTTCTGGCTCTTCTGGCTCTTCTGGCTCTTCTGGCTCTTCTGGCTCTTCTGGCTCTTCTGGCTCTTCTGGCTCTTCGGGGTCCTCAGGGTCCTCAGGGTCCTCAGGCTCAGGATCCTCTGTTGGAACTGAAGGCCCGTCCCAGCTGATGGTAGCTGATGGTGGACTAAGAGAGATCTGGTCGCTGGGCGTTGGTGCAGGGTATTCGGGTTCTTCTGGGTATTCTGGATCATCAGTCACCACGGGCAGTGGGGCGCCCCAGCTGATTGAATAGTGTGGCGGTCCGATGCCAAATTGTGCTTCAGGGAGGGCAGCCGGGATTGCTTGTATGCTTTCAAAGTCAGCGACGATATCACGTATGTCTAAGTCGACTCACCTCGTAACGAGACCGAGCAAAGCAAGCACGGTATTCCGTGAAGGCGCCATTATGGATCAACTTGCTATCCTGGTAGAAAGCGGACGCTGATCTACGTACACGCAAAACAGCGAGAGTCGTTGTTGTTATATGCCGTTCGACCACCGCCAATACTCAGGATTCTCAAAGCCACACAACCCAAGTACTATACACCAAATGAAAGATACGAAATGCCCAACTCGATTGCGTCTCTCCGGGCTTTCCTTCACGTGTCACATGTGGAAAATTGGTATTTCAGTCAATGCAGAGGCAAGCGGTTCCTGTTCCTGGTTCTAGGTCCAACGATGCATCTCAAGCTGCACCACAGGGAGGCTTGCTGCGCGGAAACCACGATTATGCTTGCTCATCGCTTGATTAGAAGACCTTTATTTAGTCCTACGTTCCGATGACCGACACTGGATGAGAAAGTGATTCGACGAAGTGGACACGAATACTAGGAAAATAGAGTACTGGTTGTATATGTAAATTGCTGGATATTTAATGAGGCCGCGCGAGCGACCCGGCGGCAAGCGACATGTCGTGACCTGGGTAAATCGTTGGCGAGATGCAGGGCCAGATCGAAGCCTGCGCTGCTACCGAGTGTCGACAACTTTCAATGGTTTCCGGAGAACGATCTAGAACCTCTTAAGGACGTCTTCGGCTATCTCCTAGTGAATCAAAGTTTCGCAACGGCGTGCATATACCCAACCGGCATGTCGTTCGTATCGTTACTTACGACCCCTGCAATGAATGTTATTCCATGGAGCCTATATTTGAATCAGGTTGGCACCAACCGACGACCAGTGAATACGATTGCAGTCGGTTTCTGAAAGTGTTCGTAGGCTTGAATTGACAGGACAGGGTTGGTAGTCAGATCTAAAGGGGACCATCAGATGACCCGACCTCGCACGTACTGGCTCGACTTCATGAAGTAGGTACAGTACCATGACAAAAGTCTCAGTGCAGTGTGGTACCCCAGGGTAGGCAACACATAGGTCAGCAGGACTCATACTTCTGTCCTAGTACTGTAGGTAGTCGTGGATGATGGCGACATATAGCGACTGGAGGGTAGTCACTGATCGTCAACCAAGATCGCTCGACATCTCTTACCCACTCAAGGACCGTGCGCTACTCAGGGTGCGAAAATGAATCCTATTTGAAAGCAGTCGCACCCACAACGCGTTCAGAACCAGATCCGCCCCGGGCAGTGGTTCAAGCAGTTCGTTCAACAGGTGGAGAAAGCAGCATGTCGAGCGGCCACTTGCGTATAGCGCGAATGCTGAATTCATTCCGGTGACCCGCGCGAAACATTTCGGTGCCAGCCCAAGCAATCATCGCCGCGTTGTCCGAGCAAAGATGTGGCGGAGGTATGACAAGAAGCACATCGCCATACCCGTTTGCAACGAGTTTAGAAGCGAGCACATATCGAAGGTAGTAGTTCGCGCCCACGCCGCCAGCCACAACAACGGACTCCGCAGGAGTTGACTGTAGTGCAAGTACAACTCGTGCGGCAATATGCTCGAATGCTGCGCGCATAGAGAACTCAGCCATATCTCGTCGTTCCTCCCGGCCGATATCAAGAGCCGAACGTTCTACTTTGGTCAACTTGCCAGTCGACTGATCATGCTCATAACGAACAGCGCGTTCGACAGCGGTCATTAGCCCCGAGAAGCTCATTTCCAAAGTCTTGTTCTTCGTCCCGCCGCCTGCTTTGGCAAGTGGCTGATTGAACGCCCATCCCCACCGAGACACATTCCGCTGCAACTCTTCTTCGTGGTTCTTTGGAACTCGATATTCATAGCGCGACTCGAATTCGTGACAATATGCGCTGGCGCTTCTGGGGTCGGATGAAGCTATTTGCGTACTTTTGTCTGAAGGAAAGGCGAACTGCTCCAAGAGCGCACCTAAGATACAAATACAAAGTCAGTGTAAGTTAAAATAGGGCAGTACATGTGTCAGCTAAGCGTGAAGTCTTTCTCCCTGCAAGAAAGACACATCCACTTTGTTCCTAGTGGTATACGTACCATACATAGTATTGCCGGCCTCTTGCAACACATCGGGCGGAAGCACTATGCGTGCTATTTTGTCCAAACATTCTCCAACCGCAACGTCGCTCGTGCTTGCCAGTACCTCATGGTTTGTAAGAGTGGCCGAATGTATTAGGAGGGTGTGGCCGCCGGAGGCAAGAACGGACAGGAACGGAAACGTGGGCGCGACATCAATTTCTCCTTGAGGACCACCAGGAGAGTCACCCCAGGCTTGCGTGGAATTTTCGGACGCATCGAGGGCCGCCACCAAGCGTGGTGTTAGCGCATGAGCTTGCATATGGTGAACGCCGACAAGAGGTATCTACACAATATGAGCGTCAGTGCTGAGCGTCAGTGCCTCGACGTTGTTCGAGCACCTCTACTCGCCTTCCAAGCCGCAGCGAGGCCCTTTGCTGTATCGAGCCCTGTGAACAGATTTGAGCGCATGCCTGGCCCCCGTGTGACTGAAACAAAATCCGGATGCCCCCTCTTGCCAGGCAGCTTTTCGATTGCCTTGGCCACTAGGTTTGCGAGATTCTCCTGATGCGACTCGAGCGCGGCGAGCGGATGGACGCCGTTGAAGGCAGCATTGTTGGACGTCACTTTCTCGTGGAAGTGCAGCTTCGCTACGGTGGTGATGGGCCTGCCCAGCGTCTTTGTTTCGAGGACCGCTACGCTCGTGTCGTCGCAGGATGTCTCAATGGCGAGCGTCACAAGATGGCGTGTGCGTGGCTGCCGTGGAATGGCGAGGGTTGGGCGGAAGACGCCATGGGTTGCAGGCAGGCGCATGCGCATCAGCTCACATGCGCGGATGGTCGGTCGACGT
Source organism: Paraphaeosphaeria minitans (assembly GCA_015832175.1). Lineage (NCBI taxonomy): Eukaryota > Fungi > Ascomycota > Dothideomycetes > Pleosporales > Didymosphaeriaceae > Paraphaeosphaeria > Paraphaeosphaeria minitans. The sequence goes on from WJXW01000006.1 coordinate 1,835,285, forward strand.
GACGGTGAACAAGGCGACTATGCATGTGCTGCTATCTCGGAGGGATGCCAGACGCGAAGCCTGACGCGAAGCCTGACGCGTAAAATGTGGTGGACCCTGGCTTTGGGGAAGGCACAAGCCCCTGGTTGGGAAACTACCACCGGTGACGTCGTCGACAACGGCGCGTGGGACCAACACCCAACACCCAACACTCACAGCATCGCAGAATAGACGCACGAATACGATGCCGTCTCCACCATACAGCTATTCCTATGGCTGACTACAAGAAAGAAACCGACGGGCCTCAGCCCGACTCCGCCGACGGGTTTGATACCGCCCGCCTACCCGACTTCGGCAACGACTTCGTAGACGAGGAAGACTTCGCCGAATTTACAAGAGCGCTGCAGGCCCCAGAAACCTCACCATCCACCGAAGATCTCACGGCACCTCAGCCCGAACCCCAAAGATTCATCACAGCGCTCAACGACTGGAGACCCATCCATCAGCGTGTAAGAAAGCGAAAGAAATACAACAAGAAGCCTCCGCACCGGGGCAAGGATGAGACACGCGAGGGCATCTTCTACGAGGTGCTCAAATACCCGCTGCTTCTCCTTGTCTTTGGCTGGCTTGCTTTCCTGAGCATCGCCTACGTCCTGACGCGTTTCTACATCCATGCATACGAACGCTCCGTGACATGGCGCGGGCGGCGCCAACGTTTGCGACGAGAGCTGCAGAATGCCAATTCATACGAGGACTGGATAAAGGGCGCCAAAGAGCTGGACGCATACTTGGGCAACGATGCTTGGAAGGAAAAGCCAGACTACGCATATTACGACAGCAAAACAATATACAGAGTCCATCAGCAGATGGCGAGGCTGCGGCAGAAAGCCGAGGCCGAAGAGAAGGGGGGCACAAACGAGAAAAAAGCTGCAGAAGAGCTGCGGAATTTGCTAGAGGCCTGCATCAAGAACAATTTCGCCGGAATGGAGAACCCTCGTCTGTGGTCCGAGTCGTACTATGGGACCAAGAATCTTCTTCAAGATTTTACCGACGAAGCGGAAAAGTCGCTATCTTTTTTTCTGAAATCATCCCAGCTTGATCAGGAAAGTAAAAGGGCAATGTTCAAGCATTTGAGCACCAACTTCGGACGCACCGCGCTGTGTCTTTCAGGCGGTGCAACATTCGCTTACTACCACTTTGGTGTAGCGAAAGCTCTCCTAGATGCAGGGCTTATGCCTGAAGTCATCACAGGGACCTCGGGAGGAGCACTGGTCGCGGGTCTGTTGGGTACGAGGACCGATGATGAGCTGAAGAAGCTACTTGTCCCTGCTCTGGCAAACCGCATCACAGCATGTCACGACAACTTTTGGGTCTGGTTCAAGAGATGGCGTCAGACCGGGGCACGCTTTGATAGTGTAGATTGGGCGAAACGTTGTGCGTGGTTCACCAGAGGAAGCGTGACCTTTAAGGAAGCATACCAGAGGACTGGCCGCATACTCAACGTTTCCTGCGTCCCGAGTGACCCTCACTCACCCACGATTCTCGCAAACTATTTGACGGCGCCTGACTGTGTAATTTGGTCTGCAGTGCTTGCCAGCGCAGCAGTACCCGGTATTCTCAACCCTGTCGTGTTGATGAAGAAGAACAAAGACGGCACTCTGGCTCCTTATTCTTTCGGTCACAAGTGGAAAGATGGCAGCTTGCGAACGGACATTCCTCTCAAGGCGCTCAATCTACACTTTAACGTGCGTTTTTCCATCGTCAGTCAGGTGAATCCTCACATCAACATATTTTTCTTCTCTTCACGAGGTACCGTTGGTTGTCCAGTTACTCATCGAAGAGGGCGTGGATGGCGTGGTGGCTTCATAGGATCTGCTCTCGAGCAATACATCAAGCTTGACCTCCACAAATGGTTGAAGGTACTGCGCCATCTTGAGCTGCTGCCTCGCCCACTTGGACAAGATTGGAGCGAGATCTGGCTGCAACGCTTCAGTGGTACCATCACCATCTGGCCGAAGACCATCATGTCAGACTTTATGTACATTTTGACTGACCCAACGCCTGAACGTCTGGCGCGCATGATACACGTCGGCCAACAGTGCACATTCCCGACGCTCAAGTTTGTCGCTAATCGCGCAAAACTGGAGCACGTTATCCAACAAGGTCGCCGGCAATTCCGTCCCAGAAGCGGACATGATGGTGGCTTCGTATCAGTCCTCTCCGAAGACGACCTCCAAAGTCTCCTCAAACGCTCACGGGATGATCCATCAGGAAATGCCGCACCATACCCCCTCTCTGGGTCTGATACCTCTTCCAGCGCCGGGCCCTCGCGCCCGGGCACCCCCGTCGACCTCCCACTCGGCTTCTCATTTTCGACCAAGCAGACGCAAGCGCCGCCACGCCTAACGACCAAGACGGAGCCCAGCTCAGGAAATCCCGCGATACCCGGGAGCCCATCCCTCGGCAAGCGCCTCTCGGGCTGGTGGTCCTCACTTTCACCCCGAGACGCCAACGCCCCGAATTCTTCCTCGTCCTCCAAACTGCGGTCCGGTCCCCGCAACAAGCGCTCCGTCTCTCCACCCGCGCCCTCGCCGTACGCCAACTTCCGTCCCAATTCGATGATAGACCTCCGCCCGTCGCAGCACGTACTGCAGCCTTCAGGATCCTCATCGCCCAGTCGGAGCGGCAGCCTCTTCAAGGAGCTCCGCAGACAGAGCCGCGTTTTTGTAGATGACGATTCTGACGATGGCGGGGCTTTGGCTGACTTTGGCGATGCAGGGAAGCGGTATGATGACGGCGGGGACGAGGCAGGCGATGGACAGGGCCTGGAAGATTATGTGGGCGACGATGAAGATGAGGATGAGTATGAGGGCGAGGGTGAGGGTGAGGGTGAGGGTGAGATGCAGAGTGTTGGGATGGGTTTGGGGCTTAAGGGGTAGGCAGTTGGGGAGTCGGATGCGAAGTCTTTTATGTTTGTATTGTATTGTTACTGTTTGTTTAGCGGGTTTGGCATAGCACTGTGGAACGCATTTGGCGAGGGTATTAAGAAACTGAAGAATTTTTTTGCGGTATTCGCTACTGTGGGTATCTAGAGTGCCGGAATCTTCCATGGGCAACACCAATGCGCCTTTGTACATTAAAGAAAGCCACTCATGTCATATACTCTATCAAGTCATGTACGCGTAAAAAGGCCCGCCATAAGTGTCGGTACTGTGTCGCTGCAGCACCAGTACAACACACTGCACTCAGACTTTTGTCCTAGTATTGTACTTTGAGGCGGCAAGTGCTTGGAGGGAGGCTCATTCAACCCTGCCTATGGCCGATGTATTGTTGAATGGACGTCAAGAAATCCAACGTTGGGTCCTTGGGGGCGTCACCCTCATCCGCGACCCCATTCATAACCACGTCCATGGGGTAGCCGATCATGTTTGAATCCAGGAACATTGGATCGAATGGGGCCTCACCGACATTGCTAAATCCACCTTGCATGTCTGTATCCATAGCCTGATCATCGAAGTATGGCATCGGCGTCTGAGGCATACTGGGCTCGATGGATCCGCTCATGGACACCGGGTCGAAGTCGTCGATACCGCCGATCCAAAATTGTTCGCCGCGCGCGGCTCCGCGTTCCAGAATGGCAGCTTCGCACTCGGCGTCTGTATAGCTGTGCTCAGCCACTACGTGTCGCTTCAGGTCGCGATCACGGGCGAATCGATTAGGGCAGCTGTTGACCAGGCAGGTAATGGGACGACCGTCATCGTATCCCACGCCAGTGAGCAGGGTGAGGGTGGAAGGCTCGGGGATAAAGCATTTTCGTGCCTTTGCAGCCTTTCGAGTGGCCTTACGATTGGGGAGGCCCAGGTGGTGCGTCCGGATGTGCTGCTCCAGTGCGGCTTTGGTTTTCGACAGCTTGCCGCAAGCATTCTGGCCATTCCAGCCACTCAGATCGGGGTGCTTAGACTGCTGCATGGCCTCTGCGGTGCAGGCAAAGCGATATTGGTTCTCGTGAACTTGGGAGACATGCGCGTTCAAATTGCCTCTCCGGTTGAACATCTTGCCACACTCCTGATATGGACACTGGAATAGCTGTTGCTCCTCTTGGCTGGTGTGCACTGCTTTCATGTGGCTGTTCAAGTTCGACTGGTTACTGAATACCTGACCGCAAGCGGGGCAAGTCGGCGGGTGAACTTCCCTGATATGGGCTTGCAACTCCATGTCCGTGGAGAAGGACAATGGCTCTTTTGGGATAGATGCCGTCTCGCCGTTGGCAGACGTGATCATTTCGCAATACGTGCCAGGCGTCGGACAAAGCATGCAGAAATGACGAGGCTCCTCCTTCTGGACGTGAGCGCTGGCCGTGTGTCGCCGGAGTCCATTCTCCGTCTGATAGCCATGCGGGCATAGGGTTCCTGAGTCGTCCACGAAAACGCATGGGTATGCCTTCGTCTCAAGGTGCACAGTCTTGATGTGTGCGTGGAGAGTCTTTTGCTTCCGGAAGACCTCCTTGCAGGGTGCATAGCCAGTGCAATAGAACTTGGAGTCGTGCACCTCCTGGTGTCGCTGCAGCCGGCCGTTGGACGTGAAGGTCTTGCCGCATCCTTCCCAGTCGCATGCGAATTTGCGTTCGGGCACAGCATGGAAGTGGGTCAAGTGTCTCTGGAGATGGTCCTTGCGAGGAAAATCACGATCGCAGCCTTCGTAGGGACAGCCGAAAGGGCGCTCTTTGGTATGGGTGCGCATGTGGGATTCGAGCCGACACGGCCGGTTGAAGCGTTGGCCACAGCCTTGGAAATCGCAGACATAGTTCCATGACCTCTTGGCCTCGCTATCTGCCCGCCTCTTCCCGCTATCTGTGTAGTTGACCTTTCGGTCTGTGGAGGTATCGAAGCCCGCGCTAGAATCGTCTTCAATATCGGAAGCGTCGGTGCACTCGCTGCTTCCCGTTTCTGTTAAACTGTCATTGGGCGTCCCAGACGGAATGAACGAAGCGAATACCAGTGCGAGTCTTCTTGCTCAGAGGAGCATCCCTCGAGTCTGCAACTTTGCGTTTGGGCGCCATTGCTCGGCGGGACTGATTATTAGATGGCACTCGGAAACGACGAACAGGGTCGAGCGGTTGGCTACAAAATTCAGTGGAGACAAAACTTGGCATCAGTGCTAGCGTGGTTTGGTCGCGCGCAGCTTCCCAGAGTTTTAGGCCCGTGCTTCGCGAATCTTTGTTCGAGGCATTCAGAATCCACTGAAGTCACACTTGTCCCTCTCCACGCAGATCAACAACCCAAAAACCCGCCACGGAGCCAGCTGCACTCGAGCGCATATAAATACTCCTCTGCGACCATGTCTGACTACGGAGGTGGCGACGACGGATACGATGAGGGAGGCTTCAACGAGTACGGCCTCTCCGAACCTCAATCCTGGCAAGGCGCGCATGCGTAAAGGGACAGTAGACTGACTACTTTGCTTCACTAGTGGCGGCATAGATGTCTACGACGATGAGGCAGAGCCCGATGTTTACGACGACGATGGCGCCGACGGCGAGGGCCAGGAAGAAGACCCGGAGAGAGAGCACGACGGGGACAACATCGTGGAGAGCGGCGACCCGAGCGCGGCTGCGGCAGCCAAAGCAAAAAACACTGTGGCTGCGGAAAAGTCAAAGAAAGTGCCCAACGACCAACGCTCAACGACTCCCTACATGACCAAGTACGAGAAGGCGCGCATACTGGGAACGCGCGCCCTGCAGATCAGGTGCGGAAGCTACTATAGAAATGGCGAGGATTGCGGCTGACACATTTCAGTGGTAACGCGCCCGTCCTCATCGATGTAGAGGGCATGACGGATCCTCTTGAGATTGCCCAGAAAGAACTGCGCGAGAAGAAGATTCCTTTGGTCGTGCGGCGATATCTCCCCGATGGCTTGTAAGTTCCTGCCACATTTGCACGAGAACTGCACTCACACAACATAGCTATGAGGACTGGACGTGCGAGGAGCTCCTGACATAGAGTTCGAGGCAAGACGGATGCGGTGGCACAACAAAGTAGCAATGTTGGTTTCTGCATAGCGCATGCTGAGGTAACACATGGTATCAGACTCACGTCGTAGAACTGTAGGTGGGCCTGGGTTGCGCATTGCATTTGGCGTGGAGTTTCTAAGAAGGGAAAACGGAGCATGCTCGGCGAACGGCGCAACATTGATCATTAACACATACCCTCCGAGTGAAGACCGAATTTACACACTTCTTTGGTGCATAGCGGGCCTGGAAGCGGATCCGATTGCTTTAGAGTGATGGATCACTTACCCCGATTAAGTCATGGTGGGGTTCGATCAGAGGGGAAAGATGCCCCGCGTCTAGCATTGGAGCTCCCAACGTCACAAACAAAACCAGACCGCGCCCCAAATCGCGTCTGCATCTACACCAACCACTCCTCTAACGCCATCACGTATCTCTATCGCGCACTCCGTTCGGTTGCCACCATGTCTTTCGAAACCACCGCTACCATTGCTTCCTTTGGAGGCAAGCTGTTGAAGCTGAAGCATCAGTCGTCTAGCACAGGAACAGACATGGCACTGAATCTTTACCTTCCACCACAAGCTCTGAAGTCGGGCGCCAAGGTTCCTGTGCTGTTCCATCTGTCTGGCTTGACATGTACGGGCGACAATTGCTCCGAGAAGGGCTTCTTCCAGCACGGTGCCAGTCAGAGGGGCCTTGCTGTTGTGTACCCTGACACTAGCCCCAGTATGTTGAGCATGCGCGGATGGCTTAGTCTTTTGCCAATCTAAATACATAAACAGGAGGTCTGAAAACCGAGGGTGAGGACGACGCGTACGATTTTGGTTCCGGTGCCGGTTTCTACGTCGACGCAACCAAGGAGCCATGGAACAAGGGCTACAATATGTACTCGTATATCACCAGAGAGCTCCCAGAAGCTTTGTTCGCACATTTCAAGGAGCTCGACGGTAGCCGGGTCAGCATTACTGGTCACAGCATGGGAGGCCACGGTGCCCTTACACTTGTATGTCACTTACTGCGATGTATGACCGAGCTAACGAAATCCAGTTTCTCAAGAACCCTGGAATGTATAAGTCGGTCTCCGCATTCGCACCCATAGCGAACCCTATCAACGCTCCTTGGGGACAGAAAGCATTCAAGGGCTACTTTGGCGAGGACCAGCAGCAGAAGTGGAAGGAGCACGATGCAACCGAGCTAGTGAAGCAGTGGAAAGGCCCACTGGAGATACTCATCGACGTGGTTCGCCAACCCGTGCACCTTGCTCCCATAACGGTACATGCTAATCAAGTTCAGGGTACTGGCGACAACTTCTACAAGCAAAAGCAGCTTCTTCCCGAAAACTTTATTGAGGCGGCTAAGGAGGCGGGCAACGACAAGGGAATCAACCTGCGTTTGCAACCCGATTATGACCACAGCTACTATTTCATGGCCACATTTGCAGACGACCACGTTGCATGGGCAGCGAAGCACTTGGGAGTCTAGTAGGTTGACTGTACGCATAGGAATTACAGTTAATAACCGCTACAGAAGCGACTCAGTAGCGAAGGTGAAGCTTTGAGCAGGCGATTAATCGTCGCCGACAGCCAAGGTTTATGTAAGATATCTCAAGTCTTTCACAAGGTCGTGCAGCGTACACAATTAGTGATCAGAAATAAATTCTATCATCATACACAACGTATTGACCCTAGCTTGCATATCGTGAATGAGCCTAGCTCTACATTTGGCACCGGGGCAGAAATCTGGATATAATCCACCTAGCACGCTGTACTCAAATTTTGTCCTAGTCCTGTACCTTAAGCGGACAGAACTGAGCCCGCTTCATATCAGAGGGGTTTCGTTCTTTTGCAATGCTAACGCACTCTGTCAAATCCGTCAACCCATGTGAACAATCAAAGACTATCCAGGATAAACTTGCAAAGTCGGCACTTTGCGTAAATTCAACTGGCACGTGCGCGCATCGACGGTTGGGTCCCACCGCCCGGCCTAACCTAACCGCACACAATTGAGATTCATTGCACGGTCACCCAACCCAAACCACGTCACGCGAACAAAGACCACGACTTTGCCTCTGCTCTCAGTGACCGTCCTAACTACTCCTGCCTGCCAGAGATCCTTGTCCACCAGCGACACCGATTATTTCACCCCACCAAGGCAGCCCTACTGCCCCGCGCTCGCGCTCCGCTTTCACTGCCCGCCACACCTTGACAATGCAGGCAGCGCGTTCGCCAATGGCCCGGTAGCTCAAAGAAAACAACACCTCACACCACTGTCTCAGCTGCTTTACTGTGTAAAACTTGTGACACCCGACTAAACACTGAGATCGATTTCCTTCTAAGACGGTGGGGGACATGGAAGCCCAGGTAGGCGGTGTGCCCGCGGTGTTTTGGACTACTCCGACTGTTTACTCTACCAGGTTGAAAATGCGATCCAAATCGCCTCCGACCCCACCTCGAGCCAGCAACTGCGCGGGCAGGCCATAGAATACCTCAATCAGCTGCGCACCGAAGGTTCAGCATGGCAGGCGGGCCTCACATTATTCACGCGCGAGCCTCGCGCACCCGAGATCACTCGCCATACCTCGCTCGACCTCGTAAATAATGCCATGCAAGAGAATCGCCTAGACGACCAGAGCTTATCCTACATCAAGGACACTCTGATGAACTACATTCGACAGACATATGCAGCTGGGAGCGCTTCGGCGGATGCGGGTCACATACAGAACAAGCTGATGCAGACCATCACCTACCTTTTTGTGGCTCTTTATCCGTCCTCGTGGCAATCCTTCTTCGACGACTTTCGTGCGCTCGCCGGCGACCAAGCTACCATCGGCAGTGTCAACTATACATTAACTTTGCTTTACCTCCGCCTATTGGCCCAAGTACATGATGAGATAGCAGATGTTCTAGTGGCAAGACCAGAGGACGAGAAGAAACGCAACACGGAGCTCAAAGATCTGATCCGCCAACGCGATGCTCAGAAGATTTCATTATCTTGGCAAGAAATACTGGCAAAGTGGAGGGAGACCGACTTGGGTCTGATAGAGATGTGTCTGAGGACCATCGGGCGTTGGGTCAGCTGGATCGACATCTCACTTGTGGTCAACGAGAACATGATTATGATCTTTCTGCAGATGGCAGGCCAACAAGGTATCTCGTCCCCGGAAACCCCAGAAGGACGGGCTCGGGACGCTGCAATCGATACGTTTTCCGAAATTGTGAGCAAGAAGATGGGACCCGCGGACAAGATACAACTGATTGAATTCCTGAATCTTGGATCGGTCGTTGGCCAGCTCATCGGCAGCCCTGCCCTTGCTGACCAGAGCACACCCGACTACGACAATGACCTTGCCGAGACTGTGGCAAAGCTAGTCAACAACATCGTTTTCGACATTGTCAAAATCCTTGAAAAGGATAATAACGATGAACAAACCCGCCAGCGTGCGGATGCACTCATTCAGGTATTCACACCGTACTTGCTGAGATTTTTCGCGGATCAATACGACGAAGTCTGCTCAACTGTCATTCCTTCCCTAACCGATCTTCTCACATTCTTCCGAAAACTGCAGAAGAAGATTCGTTCCTTACCATCGCAGTACGCGGCCATACTTCCTCCCGTTCTCGAAGCCATAATCGCGAAGATGAAGTACGACGAGGCGGTTTCCTGGGGAGAGGAGGGTGAACAGACGGATGAAGCCGAATTTCAAGATCTTCGAAAGCGGCTGCACGTATTGCAATTGACTGTGGCAGCCATTGACGAAAACTTCTACATCGAGACTTTGAGTCGCGTCGTGAGCGACACATTCGGGCGACTATCCGCAGGAGGTCATTCCTCATTGGACTGGCGCGATCTGGATCTGGCGCTTTACGAGATGTATCTTTTCGGAGAATTGGCGACGCGCAATTCTGGTCTTTACGCTAAGCGTGAGCCTTCTTCCGAGGCTGCACAGCGGCTGGTGGGGATGATGAATAGCATGCTGGATGCTGGTAAGCACTACTTGATTCCAACAAAGAGCGACCCCTGACATGAAATAGACATCGCCAGCTACCCTCACCCTGCCATTCAACTGCAGTACATGGAAATATGCGTGCGTTATTACCAATTCTTCGAACAAAATCCACAACAAATTCCAAAGGTGCTCGAAAATTTCGTTCGTCTCACTCACAACAACCACATCAAGGTCCGCTCGAGGTCTTGGTACTTGTTCCAGCGGCTAGTTCGACATCTACGAGCACAGCTTGGTAACGTATCATATGACATCATCCAGGCTATCGGCGATCTTCTCACCATCAAAGCCGAGCTCCCAGAGGAATCTGGGGATGACATGTCATCTGACGAGGAAGATCAGTCTGCGGACGCTCTCTTCAATTCCCAGCTGTACCTGTTTGAAGCGGTTGGATGCATTGCCTCGTCTAGCACAGTCTCGACAGAAAATAAGAAGCTCTACGCGCAGACTATCATGACTCCGCTCTTTGCCGACCTGGAAAAGACGTTGCCACAGGCACAGAACGGCGATGAGCGCTCTATTCTACAAATCCATCACATCATCATGGCTATCGGGACGCTCGCACGCGGGTTCTCTGACTGGGTCCCCTCCAGCAACAGCGCACTTCCCCAGAGTGAAGTATCAGATGAATTTGCCAAGGCATCAGAAGCCATTCTCATTGCTCTGAAATCTCTCAATTCGTCAAGCACGATCCGCTACGCCGCCCGATTCGCGTTCTCCCGTATGATCGCTGTACTTGGCTCGCGAATCCTCCAAGAAATTCCGTCGTGGATCGAGGGCCTGTTATCCCTCAGCTCTTCCATGGACGAGATTGCCACTTTCATGAAAGTTTTGGGTCAGATCATATTCACCTTCAAAACGGAGATTGCCGGTATACTGGACACGGTCCTCACGCCTCTCCTGCAACGTATCTTCACCGCCTTGGCGACTACTCCTTCTGGTACAGACGACGAGATTCAATTGGCGGAACTTCGTCGAGAGTACCTCAACTTCATATCGGTGGTGCTTGGAAACGGACTCGGTTCTGTGTTTGTGAGCGACGTCAACCAGGCGACATTCGACTCCATCATCACGTCGATTGACACGTTTGCCAGAGACACATCGGATTACCCAACAGCTCGTCTGGCTCTATCTGTGCTGATTCGTATGACTTCAGTATGGAGTGGGCCAGACAAAGTAGGGCCAGGCGCAAACGCGAGCCCGACCAGTCCCGGCGCAGCTTCCATTCCTGGGTTTGAGAACTTTGTCATGGAGCGCTTCTCGCCGCTTGTGTGGTCGATTCCGGCCTCTGGGGGATTCAATTCAAAGGACGCACAAGCGAAGCAAGTACTCCACGAGGTCGCCAACCTGCAGGCAGAGATGGTGAAGAAGGTTGGCGAGCCCTATGTCGAGCGGCTCAGGACAGACCTCTCGGGGATGGGTGTGAGCGAGGATGTGGTCGATGGCTACCTGCGAACGCTCGCCGGTGCGTTTGAGGGCGTGGAGAAGTTCAAAGAGTGGCGAATCTTCTTTGCACGATTTGTGAGCTCGGCACAAGGCTAGAGGCGAGGGTCGATGCATAGGATTTGCGAGCTCGTCACAAGGCTAGAGGCGAGCGTGAATACATGGGATTTGTGGAGGAGGAGGAGAAGGAGGAAATACCTGATCTGGCGCACTAGCGTTCATGGGGCGGCGGTACTTTTGCATTGTGGGCGTGCATGGTGGGATTGGCCAGCGTTGCATGTGGGGATATACCATAACAAAACCCAGATGGCTGATTTAGCGGAATAGTGAATTTTGACTGACCTACTACCTACTACTGGATGCGTCATGTGTTTCTTTTTTTTTCTCATGCGATTCTACAGAACAGTGACTCTTGTGCGACCACAGAGATGATTCTGGGGCTGCTCGCACATGACGTGTCCAGAGGATCGCGAGTAGGTCGAGTTGACCTATGATGCAAGACTCGGCCTTTTCGCTTCACCTTTGCAAGCTTGCAACCGATCTTTGACTTTTTTGACTTGACACGAGCGAGCGGTTCATCACGCTGGTCAGGATCAACAGCAATCGTTTCCGACGTGTATCTACCTACCGCAGTCAACACACAGCGAAGCACGCACGCAGAAGGCGACTGATCCTGGACCGGCTGAACCGAAATCTTCATCCTGCCTGGGTGCCCCTAGGTAGATACCTACCTACCTACCTACCTACCTGGGGCATCTTTCACGGCCGTGCTCTTTGCGAAAGATGGATAGGCCGAAAACATCACGGATCCCGACCGGGGTGCTTTCTTGCGCGCGGAACGGTGAAGCAGCCAATCACGCAGCGAGGACTGTCCGAGATTGGGGACCGGGGGGCTTTCCAGCTGACCTTGCAACCCTCAGGACGATCGGACGCTGCTCCGCTCAACGCAATCACCGCCGATGAATTGCGGAATGCGAGTTTGCCCGAGCGGCGTGACTTTTCGACGCCGGGTGGAAGCGCGCGGGTGCAGTTTCGATTGGTTGGCATATCTGTGGCTATTGGCAAGAGGGGGTTTTATTAGGTATATTCACGTTAGCGCTCTACTGCTGCTGCTGCTCGCGGCGCGCGGAGCGAGACCAGTTTTCACCTGCCTGTTCGGTGAGTAGTCTTGTGGGAGGGAGGGAAGGTGGGCTTTAAATAGGTCGGAGTTTTCACGAGGTGGGCCATGCGGGGTGGGGAGTAGGAGTAGGTTCGAGGATCGAGGACATCACGATCGGGAACAGCTGGCACGGGTCGAGGCGTTGGCCACTCGATCTGCGGCTGTTGATGGGCGGCGGCAATGACGACGACGACGACGACGACGACGACGACGACGACGACAACAACAACGATGTCGGGCAGGAAGTCTTTTGAGGAAGTGTTGCAGTCTGGCCAGTCTTCTAGGTAGCCAGTCGTTTAGCCAGTCGAGTAGCCAGTATTCTAGCCAGTCGAGTCGCCAGTCGAGTCGCCAGTCGAGTAGCCAGTATTTTAGCCAGTCGAGTCGCCAGTCGTTTAGCCAGTCGAGTAGTCAGTCGTTTAGCCAGTCGAGTATCTAGCCGTCTACCCAGTCGAGTCGCCAGTCGAGTCGCCAGTCGAGTATCTAGCCGTCTAGCCATCGTCTACATCCTACTTAGGTAGCCAGCCTTCTAGCCAGTCGTCTAGCCAGTATTCTAGGTAGCCAGCATCCTACCTAGCCAGCATCCTACCTAGCCAGCATCCTACCTAGCCAGCATCCTACCTAGCCAGCATCCTACCTAGCCAGCATCCTACCTAGCCAGTCTCTTGCCAGTATTCTAGGTAGCCAGCATCCTACCTAACCAGTCGTCTAGCCAGTATTCTAGGTAGCCAGCATCCTACCTAGCCAGTATCCTACCTAGCCAGTCTCTTGCCAGTATTCTAGGTAGCCAGCATCCTACCTTGCCAGTATCCTACCTAGCCAGTCTCTTGCCGGTATTCTAGGTAGCCAGCATCCTACCCAGCCAGTCGTCTAGCCAGTATTCTAGCCAGCCTTGTAGCCATTCTCTAGCCAGCCTTGTAGCCATTCTCTAGCCAGCCTTGTATCCACCCTTCTAGCCATCCTCCTAGCCATTATATAGCCACCCTTTTAGCCATTCTCTAGCCAGTCTTCTAGAAGTGGGGGAAGGCCGGCGTGAACAGCTGGGTCTGCGTCCATCTACAGGTGCGAACAAGCAAAGGCACGGCGATGCGATGCGGTGCGCAAAGGCGGCCCACAGCATCGCAGCGAATGAGGCTGCGTCTTCCACCGTCCTTCTAGAAGCGTGCCCTCAGCACCGAGTCGAACGCCGGCCGCCGTGCCAATGATGGTAGCATCCTCCTGTCGCACTCCACTCCACCCACTCCACCCACTCCACCCTCGAGGACCCACGCCGCTGTCCCTGCCCGCCCGTCTACCTACCGCGCACCGTCCAACGTGCCCGCACCTCGCCCTCGCCCTCGCCCTCACCCTCGCCTTCACCTTCACCCTCGCCCTCGCCCGCGCGCACCCAGCAAGCAATGGTCCTCGCGCAGCCTTAGCATACAGCGAGCGCGCGAGCCCCTGCGTCCGACTGACCTCCAGCTCCAGCTCCAGCTCCAGCTCCAGCTCCAGCTCCAGCTCCAGCTCCAACGCCCGCTTCCGCTCCCTTTGAGCACCCGTCGCACCTGCCCCCAGTCGACGCCCTGCACCTTCTTTCGCCACGCTTGCCTGCCTCCGTCGAGTCTGCGCCCATCCTCCTCGACAGCCACCACCTTGAGCAGCGCATCTCGCTGCGTGGCCCCAGCGCAACCCGCCTGAGCTGCCGCCATCTCCTGGGAACCTCGTCGTTTCAGGTTAGATCTGTCTTTCCCCACGCCGTCCGCGCCCTGGCACCCAAAGCCATCGCATCCACAGCTGTCTCTCCAAGACGCCCGTCTCAATTGCTCACCTTTCTGCCCTCGCCGCCTCGCCGCCTCGCCGCCTCCCCACCTCCGCGCGCTGCGCTACGCCGACCCGTCTCGCCTTACCCACAAGTCGCGACGACCACTCCCCATTTTGCGCCGGATATAGACTCCCTCCCGATCGAGCGGGAGGCTCCACGAATCGCAGAGACCAGTGCCCGCCGTCGCTGCCCACCGAGTGGAGAAGATGGAGCATGGCGCCTGCAATGTGATATACATTGATCGTCGCGCCAACGATGAACATGTGCGGAGAGAGACGCTGTCCAGCTCGCTCGTTGCGCGCACTTCGACCGGCAACGTGCCCCAGGGCTACTTCCCCGGCCCCGCAAAGGCTCCCCCGCCCCAAGTCCATACAAATGTCGAGAGCATTCTCTCCATATTCAACGAAGGTACGCGCTGACCATCTCCGCTGCCGTTCCGCCAGAGCGCTGACACAAGCCGACAAGTTCATGTGTGCGGTTCCGGCCGATCGTGTCTTGCCAAGATATCGCAGCTTCTCCATGCCACCAAAGAATCCGTCCCTACCGTAGTGCTCATAGACCTTCCCTACGATGAAGAGCAACGGCTTAAGCGGCTGTCGCGCGAGCCTAGAACCCCGTCGCCGACGGCCACACGTCTGGTTCGACTAGACACCGGCGAGCCAGACGACCTCTACGGAATGCACCTGCTTACCCACATATCGTCCGAGATCGCCTCCAAGAATTTGTCCAGACTCGTCATTCCAGTGGTAGTGCTGAGCGGACTGGATCGCGAATGGGCGTCGAATGCGCTGCCCTCCCCTTCGGTTCATGGATCGCAGGTGCTCACCGACACCGTTCGACTGGTCAGATATCTCGATGCCGGCGCTGTGGACGTATTGTCGAGTCCGTTATCAAAAGACAGCGTGCATGGGCTCGTGATACACGCTTACCGGGTGCACAAAGACGTCACGCGAGAAGAGGCCAGTTTCCTGACGACGAAGCGAAACAGGAAGCTGAGCTGGTTTGGTGTCAGTGACCAGAAACCCTACGCGTACTTGCGCGAGGCCATGGTCTCGAATTTGATGGGTGGCATCTGCAACCCAGAGACAGTGGGCGAGTCTCTGGAATCAAAGTATGGCTTTCTACACGCGAGGTTCTGTGAGCATGCTAATAGTCACAGGGACATATTTGTTGAAGAGGAGCGCAAAGAAATCATCGCAGCAGCCATCGGCACGTGGGCCTTCTCGGCGCACGATTTTACCGATGACGAGCTCCTATACGGCGCTCTGCTTATGCTGAAGCACGCTCTGAAGATGCCCGAAGTTGAAGAGTGGGGCATGACTGATGGTGTGTTTTCGACTCACGGCTTGATCACTCGCTAACAACGCTTGTTTTCAGATGAATTGACAATATTCTTGCTTGCCAGTCGCACAGCTTACAACGAATTCGTGCTCTACCACAACTTTCGTCATGTCATCGACGTCCTACAGGCTCTTTTTCATTTTTTAGTACAAATAGGCACATTGCCGTGGTATCCGACTGATACGCCTCGAGCTCAGACTGTACCCGAATCCGCGATTGCCCAGCTACTCAAGCCATTCGATGCACTTACACTTCTAGTGTCTGCCATCGGTCATGACGTTGGGCATCCCGGTGTCAACAACGCTTTCCTGGTCGCACTCAATGCTCCCCTAGCGCAACTCTACAACGACCGCTCCGTTCTCGAATCCTTTCATTGTGCTGCCTATTCGCAGATTCTCCGCCGCTACTGGCCCAAAGCGTTCTCCGATGCCGCTATGAGGAAGTTGATGATTAACAGCATCCTCGCGACGGATATGGGATTGCATTTCAAGTACATGAGCGATCTCGGCAACCTACAAGAAAAACTTGGCCACGACAAAGGCGTGATTGACGGTTGGAACGTCAAAGTTCGTCAGGCGCACAAGGATCTCGCTTGCGGCCTATTGATCAAATGTGCCGACATCAGCAACGTGGTAAGAATCTCGTTGCTTCTGCTGCTATTTCGCTAACACCCTGTAGGCACGCAAGTTCCAAACCGCCGCGCGATGGGCAAATATCCTCACCGACGAGTTCAGTAATCAGGGGGTCATGGAACAAGAACTAGAGATGCCATCTTGTCTGTTCGGTGGACCACCAATACAAGACGATATCATCAAACTCGGAGAGTCGCAAATCGGATTTATTAACATCTTTGCAAGACCTCTTTTTGAAGCTGTTGCGGATATTCTACCTGCGATGCGCTACGCTGTGGACGAGATTTTGGCGAACAAGGGTATTTGGGAGAAGAAGATCAATGATGAGAAGAACAAGACGAAGAGACACCCGAATTTCTCACTAGGGCATCTCACCCCTTCTTTCGCCGCCGATTCAACACCAAGTCCTCTCTCGGGCGATATGCCTGTTTCGAAATCACCTCCCTCGGCTACACTGCCGACGTCTCAGCTTGGCCGTACGGTACAGAGCTCGACGTGGGTAGTCGATTCGGACGATGGAGGTCGTCGCGGTTCAGGGGGCTCCTTTCACGGTGTTTTGCCGAGTTCACGACGATCATCAGGTGTTGACAAAGGCTCACAACGTTCTTCCGGTGCTGGCATTGCAGTCGTTCGTTCTCGCGAGAACCAGAGTCAATCGCGACGAGGGAGTGGCGATGCAAGCTTGACGGCTATCCTGGTAACCCAAACTTCAAGCGCGGGAGATACACCCGAAAAAGAACCTGGCCAGGGTCCGTCGGGCACTTCCCCTTCGCCATCGGGCCATCGGAAGGACACAATGTCGCCAAAGAAAGGCAAGGATATGCGTCCGGTCACGGCGCCCTCACGACGCAGTCAGGGTAAGTTGACAAGCTCACAAGATACTCTCTTCTATCTTGCCCCTCGGCCTGTTGGCACTAGTCCTAACATTGAATTAGGAACCAACATGTTTCCCGTTCCTCATCCGTCATCGCAAAGTCACTCGGAGGTAGATCTCTCTACTACTGCCAACGGAAACTATGATGGCTCAAAGATGCAGACGTGGGAGTCAAATAAGCTCAGCAACGACAGCAACAATTCTAGGTCTGACGCTTCACGCGACATCCATCGGCGAAGCGAATGGTGGCGACCGGCACGAAAACAGCGCGACAACCGCAATGGTGGCTCGACTACGCCGAAACAACAGCAAGCCGCAATGCTGGACCCCGCCGCGGCTAACACGATGCTGGATCCGTCGACAAGCCCAGGAAAGTCCAGTCGGACCGGAAAGCTAAAGAGCTTTTTCAGAAGAAAGTCGGGCAGAGCGGCCGACTCAGACAAACAGCTTTCGAGCCATGGAAGCTCTTCTCAATTGCCGACCAGTGATCCTGGACGATCTGTGAACAGCGACGAATGACACCATCGGCGCACTTTTGATTCTACACCCCTCACTATAGACGCTCGATCGACACTCCACAGCGTGCGCCAGGAAAGCTCGGACACCTTGGAACGACGTTTGCAGTAAAGGTGTTCGTGTACCCTGCACCCACTGTGCTTCACTTTAGCGATATCCCTGCTCTTCTCTCGGATGCACTGCCAGCAAAAGCAACCTTTCATTTTTTTTCCTTCCCAATAATGTGGTTTCTTCTACACAAGACTTTTCTTACATCAAAATCTCCTTGCTTTGGTCTTTACGCACGATGTTACGGAAGCAACGAAACGCTCCCAACAATGTACTTTTTACTGGTCAGATTCGTCGACGGCGGCCTTCGGGTGAGTTTCCTGACGAATCCTTCTCTTCTACTTGAATGCTCGCCTCTCGTTCGATATACCTCGCATTTTCTTCTTGAAGCATCATCATTCGAGGACTTCATCGCGTGCGGTCGCTCCGCTTTCATTTGTTGGTTGCGCCATGACAGTCTGGTGGGAATGGTGCAAGCTTAGTCACGCTGCAAGTTGCGTTGTCGCATCCTCTGTTGGCGGTAAGTCTTCATGCGGCGTGGGACCTGCTCTGTGTCAGCGCGGGTGAGACTTGGGACAAAAAGGACGGCAACCTTTATCTACGCTGGGGCTATTTCAGTTCTCTCACGGTATGGAAAACGCTACGAGGAGCGAGCACTCCTGTGTTTCGAATGCGGTTCGGGGTTCGCGAGGAGGTTTGTTTGTTGGGGGGAGGGGAGGGGAGGGGAGGGGAGGGGAGGGGAGGGGAGGCGGGGAGTGAGACTCGGTTGATGGGACGAAGGCGGCGATGGAGCTGCGTTGCTACGACTGACACTATGTAATGAATGTATTTCCACCCAATCCACCTCGGCGCTGCGCTCTCCCTGTCCGCTTTTCCGCCCACCGTGAAGGGCGATCCTCGCGGAAACTTGCATGGTCGCAGTGTCTAGCTCGAAACCCACTTGGGCACGTCACCGAACGTGTGTCTGCACGTGGGCACCAGGCGTTGTTAGGTAGGTACTTTACTTGTTGTCGTTGTTCCCCGAGCATGGAAGCTGGGACGGGGATCGAGCACGTGCCTAGGTACTGTACCTAGGTACCGTACCTAAACTACCGTACCGTACCTAGGCTAAGCTAGGCCCCCACCGTGCAGTACCGTATGACCCGGAGCGCGCTCCACGTACATCCTCATGTCGTGATGGTGATCGCAATTCCGGTCCGCTCGCTTCCGTGGCGTGTAGGTAGGCGTACGGTATGAGATCGCGGGCATACCTTTAAGTAATCCCGGGCATACCTGCAACCGAGTTGGGCGTAGTTTTCTGCAGGCCAAGGCGCCATCCGATTGACCCTCGTTGCCGCGTAAAATACGCCTGAAATGGGGATTTAATAATAGCTGACTTACAGTAATCTCAATTAAGGCGCAACGCGTAGAGTTTGAGTATTTTGCATTACTAGCATCGCGCTTATTACCTATACGCGCCTAATTACTATCACTATTATTAGCTATCTATGAAACTAATTAAACGCGCCTATGCTAATATCTTCGCAAGTTAGCTATTTTACAACCCCCGTTTTTAACGTATTTTACCTTCTTAAAGGGTGGAGCAGATAGCGCCCTGGCCTGCAGGTAGGCTTAACCGAATCCGGTTGCAGGTATGCCCGCGATTACTTAGAGGTATACCCGCGATCTCATACCGTAGGCGTACCTATTCATTGTACGGCAGCAGCACACGATACCTACCGTAGGTACCTACCGTACCTAACTAGGAGAATTGCAGTCGCCTGCAAAGCCCCCATACCTACCTACCTCCGTGCAGCGCTGCGGCATGCGGGCGGAACCATGCTGGCTCCTCTCCGGCCTTGCTGCGCGCGTTACTGTGTAGGTAGGTAGGACTTGGTTGGGAGGGACTGGGACTACGGTGGGTGCTTGGGTCTTTTGGCGGCGCGGTTGGCAGTGCTCAGGGGGCGAGGTGCGCACTCCGAGGCTCATGCATGCGAGGACGCTGTGGGGCTTTCCTTGGAGGGCGTGAGGGGGTCTGTGGGCGGTGGCGGGATTTTTGGAGCGTTGGCATTGGTACGTCGGGTTGGGCTGGGAATAGGTGGTGCGGGCGTGCTCGGGTGGGTGGGATGGGATGGGGGATTATATAGAGTAGGGGATGCGCGCCTGATGGGTCGGTGTGCGTGTGTGCGCTTCTGTCGACTTTGTTGTTGTTGTTGTTACCAGGGCCAAGATAGGTACTCGTGGTTGGACTTTTAGGTATCATGCGTGGTATGCGTCGAGCTGTTGTTTGCGCTGCGGTCGCGGCGTTGGGAGCGACTGTGGGCGCGGATACGTGCGCGAGCGTGGCGGCGACCTCGTCGATTCAAATCAAGAAACAGCTGGATATCGGGTATGCTACTGAGCAAGCAAACTACTGGAGTGAGTACGCCACCTAATCCATCCCAGGAGTGTATTTCTGGCGGAAGAAAGATGCTTTTCTCGCTAGGCGAAGATGTGCATGAAGTACCTATGTATCAGACCCTACTGTTTTGCCTTCAACTGACTTGGCGAGTGGAAAGGCACGGCATGCGGAGCACTGAAACCGAGTTGCCAACTGTACCCTACGACTGCGGACGAAGTCGCCGCCATCGTGCGCATCCTCAACGCCAACAACGAAACCTTTGCGGTGAAAAGCGGAGGACACAACCCCAACCAAGGCTTCGCGAGTATCGATGGTGGCCCGTTGATCTCCACCCGAGAACTGAACGAGGTGATATACGATGCTGGAAACGGCGTCGTACGCCTCGGACCCGGCAATGACTGGGAGGATGTTATCAGAGCGTTGGACGGTACCGGTGTCACGGTCGTTGGAGGACGCATCGGTGATGTCGGGGTTGGCGGGTAAGCTTGGGACGCAAAAGCCTGGAGAGGCTTGCTGACCTGGAGTAGGCTTGTACTCGGCGGCGGGCTGAGCTTTTTGTCGACGCAATATGGCTGGTCCGCCAACAACGTGGTCGAGTATGAGATTGTGCTGGCAAATGCATCGATCGTGACGGCGTCGGAGAGCCACAATGCAGACCTCTGGAAAGCGTTGAAGGGCGGGATTAACAACTACGGCATCGTTACGGCATATACATTTAAGGCCCACCCACAGGGACAGGTGAGCCCTTCGACGTTCAGTACCCCATTCCTGCTCTGACTGCGATAGGTATGGGGAGGCAACATCGCCTACACTGCAGACAGATCTGCAGAGATCTTAGCTGCAGTACGAGACTTTACAGAGTACTACCCCGATGACAAGGCCGGAATCATCATGACCGCCGAACTGACGCAGTTTGGAGCGCTCGATATCTGGTTGATGTTCCTGTTCTACGACGGACCGACACCCCCTGACGGCGTGTTCAACAACTTCACCGCCATCGCACACTTGTCGGATGATACCAAGTCCCGGAGCTACTCAGACCTGTTGACGCATAACGACTTTGGCGTCATCAAGACGGAAATCTACACAATCGCGACTGAGATGATTCCGTTGCCGAGCGCCAACGTGGGTGCTGACTTCTTAGGGGCGATTTACGATAACTGGAGGAACACCACCGAGTCTGTGATCGATGCTGCCGGGCTCGTTGGGTCGGTCGCTTTCCAACCGATCCCCAAGAGGCTTGCTCGCAAAGCAAAGGAGGCTGGTGGAGACATGATCGATCTAGATGATGATATCGACCGCATCATCTTGGAGTTCGACTTGTCGTGGTTGTCGCCGCTCGACAGCGATAGGATGGACGTTGCAACCCAGAAGTTTTATACCGGGTCCAAGGACTTGGTTGAGCAGTATCAGGCCGACGAAAGGCTACCCGGTGGATACTTGCCGCTGTTTGCAAACGATGCCTATTATCGGCAGGATTATTTTGGAAGGCTCAGGACTGCGGAATTTGCGCGAACGGTTCGCGATGCAGTTGATCCGTCCGGGTTCTTTGCGAGCCGCACAGGAGGCTGGAAACCGTGAGTGCTGCTGGGCGTTGATTTGCCAATGAGGCGAACTCCTGCAGGTCCGTAGTAACAACCTTGATCATGTCTCGGCATGCATCTTTTATCGATTGTGAGGGCTCGGATGCCGATGGCGAGGCTTGAGTGAGGCTATGTCGACATCCGCTTTGGCGGGGGTTGCGTGAACGGCTGTGCGAGAGAAGAGACTCGTGGGATGGCACCCAACCAGGAGCCAGAGTGCATTTGAATCGTGTCGTACCTGGAAATGCTGGCGGCCCGCGTGGAGACACATGCGGGAGCTTAGAATAGATGCTGTCATGTCTGGGAGGGCTTCTGGCTACCTAGGTATGCCCTAGGGAGGTAGGTAGGTACCGTGGGTAGGTATTCCTGCCAGCTGGGCGGCTTGGCCCACACCTCCACCAGACAGTGGACCCAGCAAGCTCGAGGCACGCGTGCGAGCTTCAACGTCGCGCCATCTCGTGTGGAGCAAGAGTACCTTGTGTGTCTCCAGTGTCGTCGTTGTTGTCGTCCCCGTCTGCCTACCAAGCGCTACATGTGGTCTTCTCATTCGAAGCACGTGCGGCGCGACCCCAACGTCGACCGCGCCGTCTTCAAGGCCCGTCGATCTGTTTCGAAACAGCCGCTCCGTTGTTACTCTGCGCTTAGCAAGGCGACAAGGCGACGAGGCTCCGCTCTGTGTGCCGTTGGCGCTGTCATCGACCGTCTCGCGCAGCCCGGCGCATGCTATTCTGTCCCCCCTCCAGCGCCCCTACCTACCTACGCTCTGGCTCCTGTACAACTCTCACCACCTGCATGCCCTTCCAGAATGGCTTGCTTACCACGGATGCCAGAGACTCGCTGCAGGTCCGCGCTGCAGTGCTCAGCCCTACCGCAAATGGGACCATTCCCTGCTCGTGGCCACCAGGCCTGTCTGTAGCGATCCTATCACTGCGAGGTGCGACTAAGCGCCCACCACCCTCACGGCTGCACCTCACTGCGCAAAATTAGAATAGGTACGCCCAGCCGCACAGGAAAGCATTCTCAAACAGGCGCTTCTTTCTCCCCCAGGTCCCTCCCTTGTTCCGCATACGGAACGGCTCAGACGCCTGCCAGGCCAGTTTGTGGACCACTCCACGTCTTTTGGGAGAGGCGCCAATGCCATGACCGCAGTTTCACCATCATCTGGCGATTACTCTAACAGATCCCTGTGTCAGATAATTCTCCGGGCGGCCTGTGTGGCCTTTGTTTAGATGCACACAACGGCTGCGGCTCTGATATAAAGTCACGGCGGTGCCTTAGCCTTGGGGCTCTTCAGATACCCAACCCCAACATACCCACAAGCTCTTATTCCTTCATTTCCTTGCTGTCTCGACTGTCTCCTACCTTTCGTTCCAGCATCACTTTCGTTCCGCTATCCTAATCCTAATACCCTTCTCCTCTCACTTCAGCCTCTCAGTCACACCTCCTCCATTCGCTGTCCCATCCTCTATCCATATCTATTCTCTCTCGTTTCTCCGTTTTCCCATGATTGCAAACATGCCAAAGGCCGGAAAAGTCTCGTCGGTTCACCGCAATTCGATCTTCACTGCATCAGCTGCGGGAGGTGGAGCGCGGAGTTCCTCATGGTCTCAGAGCGACGATGAGACCTTAATCAAGGCACGCGCTCAAGGATTGAACTGGAACCAAATCGCCCCAAAGCACTTCCCTTCGAAATCTGCGAATGCTTGCCGCAAGAGGCATGAGCGCTTGATGGAGAAGCAGAATGCCGAGCAGTGGGATGGAGTCAGGCTAGATATCTTGGCCGAGGCCTACATGGAGGTTAGAAGTGAAATGTGGAAAATCTTGGGTGCCAAAGTAAACGAGAAGTGGCAACTTGTCGAACAAAAGGTATGTTCAAGCATGCCTCCAGCTTTGAGTATATTGAAACGCTCAACTGTCTTCTCACAAACACATTCGATGAGCTGACATACTGCACAGTGCATGGAGAAGGGATTGAAAAACCTCACACAAGCGTCCCGCCAGGCGCAGAGGAAGCAGGGTACATACGATATCAACCATGAAGACAGTGGAGTTGGCATTTCTGACCTGGACGAAGACTCGAACGAGAATCCTTCGCCGGTGCTGACAGACACGTCCAAACAGTTGCCACTGGTCTACCAGCAGCAGCAACAACAACCCACGGCCTTCCAACACCACCAAACACGAGTGCCTTCGATCCACTCGATTCTGCAGCACACACAACACCTCCAGCAGCCGCAGTCTATGTTGCAACAACAGCCCATGGGCCAGCACACCATGGGATTCACCTCCGCATACCAACAACATTAAGCGGCACTGCTACGTCCTCGGACACTTTTTGTCTCTCTCTTTTTCATTAGCTTCGGCTTTCTTCAACTTCTTCCCTTTCGTTGTTACTGTCGATCTTCACGACCTCACGATCTCTCAATTTCTCTTTCCTGATATACCTTGTACTACCCATACCACGCTCCTTGAAGGGACGAACTAGCATGATGGCAAACTCGGTCCCATCCTTACCACGTATACATACCTAGAGGGTGGGCTGGGCTTTTTCTTCTTATCATCTCTATGTTTCCATCTCTTTGTTTCTTGTTTATTCTCACTTGTAATTGGGTAGGGATTTTTACGGACATTCTCTGTTTTAGCACCACGAAGGAACGCACGCATAGCATTGGACAGGGGCATGGTATTCGGCGTTCCACTTCGCATCACTATCATTAAAAGAGATATCACGAAAGGCGGGGCAGAGCAGGGCGCAGGAGCGCATTCAAGATTTTCATATCCACATTTCCTAGCTTTCCTTACTTTCGACTATCTCTTTGGTCTTGAATTTCTATATTTCATTATTTTCTTATCACTAGCATCATCTGCATCGGAGAGGAGTAAGCGTGCTTTCTGCATTATGATAGATGCCACCATTATGGGATAGGCCTCGTTGGCAAGGCCTGTTTGGCCGAGAGATACCCAAGTTCGAGAAGACTGAGGAGAGTTAATGGAAGAGGTCCAATGTCTTTCGTATACTAAAATGCCCATTTGAGATTTGTGGCCCTTTCAAGTCTACACAAAGGATCAGCGCTGTGCAAGATTCCCTTGATACTACGTCTTGCCTTCTCAGGTTCCGTGTACGTACCGGTCGCTTTACGCGCCCGCGGGTCGTTTCAAGCTACAACAATACACTCCTACACGACAGGGCTTTCGACAGGGAGGCTATTGGGAGCTATGTCATGGTTCGTACGCATTTGCCATATGAGGTCTGGCCGCAACTCGGCTTACATTACGCCCATGATCTGTGCGAGCACTGTAACTCTAAGGCGTCCCACTGGATTCCCTTGTGTACCTGCATGAGACCACGAATCGCGGCCCGTAGCCTACGTCTTGGCCGATCGGTACTCAGTCCTCATCTGTAGTCAGACCAACTGTGCCAGCTTCCCGCAGATCGTACGACAGGAGGCTTCGCGGCCCTTCTTTCTCAGCAGAGCCTCCTTGGACTGGTCAGATGCCATCCGTCCCCCCGTCGTCCGGTCCTGAAACATCCAAAATCAATAAGTCGTGCATACATCAGACCAGAAGGACTCCCACGTTGCCCGTGCCGCAAAAGCCGCAATGTGCACCCCGCGCTAAAAATAGTGTTTCACCCCACGATTGCGGGACAGAGCGGCAACGTGGATGCAGATCGTGCGCTACGTCCAAAGCGGCTTAGGCTGGTCACTTTGCCCATCGATGACCTAACCAGTCGACTGTCGCCAGTGTGCTCCGCCTCCAGCGCCCTCTGCGACCATGGGAGAAGCACACGAGCAATGCCCCCGGTTCGTGCCCCTCTCTTGCGCATCCCCTATACCTCCCCGCTGCCCGCACCCACGATAATCCCGTCCAGCGCAGGCACAGCCTCAGGCGCTATCGCTGCCCTCGCCGAGTTTCTGCGCCGTTCCGAGCGCGTGTTGTCGCGACATGGACAGGATGGGAGGACGCTGCTGCTCACGGGCGCCGGCATCTCAGTCGCATCCGGCCTGGCCGACTACAGAGGGACGAAGGGGACGTACACGCTGAACAAGACGTACCGGCCCATCTACTACAATGAATTCTGCGAGAACCATGAGATGCGCAAGCGATACTGGGCAAGGAGTTTCTTGGGATGGACAAACATGCTGAGGGCGCGGCCTAATGCGGGACACGAGGCCGTCGCAAAGCTGGGGGAGCTGGGCATTGTGCGCAGT
This sequence comes from Paraphaeosphaeria minitans, assembly GCA_015832175.1. NCBI lineage: Eukaryota > Fungi > Ascomycota > Dothideomycetes > Pleosporales > Didymosphaeriaceae > Paraphaeosphaeria > Paraphaeosphaeria minitans. Next base: position 1,861,259 of record WJXW01000006.1, read on the forward strand.
GTCATCACGCAAAGTACGTCTATGCCCACCTCCACCCTGCCAAGATGCAGTTTCTGGGCTGGAAGGGACGAGGACGAGGACGAGGATGCTTGAAACGGAAACTGACCGCCACCAGACGTCGACAGCTTCCATCCACAAGCGCACCCATCGCTACCTACCATCGAGCTGCACGGCTACCTCCGCACCCTGACTTGCCTCACTTGCAAGAGCGACTACTCCCGCAACGACTTCCAAACCGATCTCGCGCGTCTGAACCCCGCATGGGCGACGTTTCTGCAAGCGGTGCTCGCTACCGGTGCTCTCGACACCGAGAACCCAGACGAGCGGCGGAAGCGTGGCTTGAAGTCCAATCCCGACGGCGACGTCGACATCCCCGGCGTGCCATACACGACATTCAGATACCCCGCATGCCCAACCTGTCTTCAGAAAGGAGAGCACGGCGTGGGTGTGGACACTGATGGCGGGTGGAAGGAAGGAAGCACGGGAGGCGTGCTGAAGCCCAGCGTTGTCATGTTCGGCGAGAGCATCCCTTCCGAGAGGAAGAACGCCGCCGAGCAGGCGGTCAACGACGCGGAGAGGATACTAGTTATTGGAAGCAGCTTGGCTACGTACTCTGCGTGGCGGCTGGTCAAACATGCAAAGGAGCTGAAGAAGCCGATTGGAATACTGAACATAGGCGGAGTGCGTGGTGAAGATACCTTCTTTGCGGATGTGCAGGAAGGAAATACCGGCAGGAAGGCGGTAAGGTGCAGTGAGAGCGCAGATGTGGTGCTGCCGGACGTCGTCAGGATGCTGGAGGGCACTAAGAGGTAGCCTGTGCTATGTTGTTGTACGGATATATGTTGCATGTATGTATAACCTTGAGTCTTCGGGAAAACTAATATAGATTCAAGAGGCTCTGAAAAGAATTATTAGACGCTCTGTTTACAAACTCGGATGCTACCTATTTATTCCTGGACACTCAGTCAGAATCCCGAGCATGATCGTCCTCTAAGAAACATCACAGTGACCGACAGTAGAAACCGGGACTTTCATAGTGACAGGTTTATAACTGCAGCATACAGTGAGTTCCTACAGGATAAGGTTTTGCTCCAGTCAAATCCCATAAAAAGCGCAAGGAAAGGGGGGTTCGCCTGGGTTTCACGTGCACGAAGATGAGGATTTACAATTCCCTGGCCCTCGATCGCTAGGCAAAAGCGGCTCGGCTGTGGAAGCTTAGAATCAATCGACTCGAGGAGGCCCGTCCGAACAGGCATCTCAACGTCTGGACACTACCTCGGTAACAGAAAACACGTCGATCCAATACAGAATGCACCACGCTATCGTCCAAAAGTATCCTCCAGTTGAATATTGTTGTTTCTCAGAACGCACCCCAGGCTCTGAATTATGGTCAATGCCACAGCATCTGCAGCTGTACAGCACACACACCAACTTTCTGCATGGATTGCAGAAGTGTTAATCATCAACTTCGCGTTTCTAATCAAGCGGAGTTGGCTGTCGACGTGCCACTTGCGTGGCAGCTCGCGTGCGGCCTGTGATCGCCAGGAACAGCCATATAAATGGATTTTCATCGATTTTGGGGCATCCTTGCAACACACCATGGGCATTATGGCGCCCATGTGACCTCCCGCATGAACGACTTGGCGATACAGCAACAGAATCGTCATTTGATCCGAGGTTTGTTGCTTGAAGCAAGGCATTGCCCTTGCCCCCCCGCATTAACATGGCCCCATCCCCCTGCGCATATGTACGCGATGCCAACAAACGTATCGTACGAAGCGTTTAGAACATGCTTTACGAGCGTGCCTGCATACACTCAGCTCTTCGTAGTCGCGGAACATCTTGGGAAATGGCAGTCGCGATTCGATGCCCACTGCAGTATGCAGGTGTAGCTTCCAGCAAGGCTCCTTCGGCCGCGACTACCTACCGATATCTCTGGTCTTTCTTCAGATCATCCTGCTTAGGCTCAGCGCCCAGCAACCTTTGCCTATCCAAATAACAGAACATGTTAGCGTACGCAGCCTCGTTCCCAAAGGCGTATACTCCGCTCTTAGTACTACCATGGATGTTCCTTATAAGTATTACAATTTCTCCGTCTGCTATCCGCAGGCCTGCGATACGGACGTTCGCTTCCTCTTTAATAACCATCTTCTCGGTCCCGAGGCTCACCTTCTACACAATGGTCCTAGCTGTTCTACTGTCGTTATCGTCACTGGTGGCGGGTGCGGCGATTGAGAAGCGCGCAGTGCCAGCCGGCTATGTCGCTCCCCCAGCCTACCCAGCACCGCATGGCGGATGGGTGCCGGAATGGAGCGACAGTTTTCAAAAGGCTGCACAAGTTGTAGCGGGCCTGACTCTGGCTGAGAAGACGAACATCACTGCAGGATCTGGCATATTCATGGGACGTTGTGTCGGCAACACGGGTAGTGCGTTAAGAGTTGGCATCCCTCAACTCTGTCTCCAAGACGGCCCCCTGGGAGTCCGCAATACCGACCACAACACGGCATTTCCATCTGGTATCACGATTGGCGCCACGTTCGACAAAGATCTCATGCGCCGTCGTGGTGAGGCATTGGGTGAAGAGTTCCGAGGAAAGGGTGTCAACGTCTACTTAGGACCGTCCATAGGACCTCTTGGTAGGAAGCCTCTAGGAGGAAGAAACTGGGAGGGCTTCGGAGCGGATCCTGTGCTTCAGGCGTACGGCGCTGCCCTGACCGTCGAGGGTGTTCAAAGCAAGGGTGTCATCGCCACTATCAAGCACTGGATCGGAAATGAACAGGAAAAGTACAGGATGTACAGCATCATCCAGGACGGTATCTCATCGAACATTGACGACAGAACTCTGCATGAGCTTTACGCCTGGCCGTTTGCTGAAGCTGTCCGTTCTGGCGTTGGCGCGGCAATGGTGGCCTACAATGCGGTCAACGGATCAGCATGCTCGCAAAATGCTTATCTTATAAACAACATCCTCAAGGATGAGCTTGGCTTCCAGGGTTTCGTTATGTCGGATTGGTTAGCTCAGATTTCTGGCGTACCCTCTGCTCTTGCCGGACTAGACATGTCCATGCCTGGCGATATCCACACTGTTCCTCTCGTCACTGCCCAGTCTTACTGGATGTATGAGTACTCAAGATCCATCTTGAATGGCTCTGTTCCTGTTGACCGATTGGACGACTCTGTGACCCGCATTCTTGCAGCATGGTATCAGATGAATCAGGACAAGGACTACCCACCACCCAACTTCTCCGCAAACTCACAGGACGCCGAAGGACCCCTCTACCCTGGAGCTGAACCAGGGTCGCCCAGAGGAATTATCAACGAATTTGTGGACGTTCAAGGTGATCACGCGGTCGTTGCAAAGGAAGTGGCTCGTGATGCTATCACCCTGCTGAAGAACGTTAACGGCACCTTGCCATTATCTCGGAGCGCAAGCCTAAAGATCTTCGGAACAGATGCGGAGAAGAACCCCGATGGCATTAATTCCTGTGCGGATCAAGGATGTAACCAGGGTACACTTGGCATGGGCTGGGGCAGCGGCTCCGCTCGCTATCCGTACATGGACTCGCCCATTGATGGTTTCAAGTCTCGTGGCGCCAACTACTCCTTCTACAACAGCGACTCTTTTCCGTCAAATTCCAATCCTACTGGGAACGACGTCGCGGTTGTGTTTGTCACTGCGGATTCAGGGGAGAATTACATCACAGTGGAGGGCAACAACGGAGATCGAGACAGCTCCAAGCTGAACTTGTGGCACAATGGCGACAAACTGGTGAAGGATGTTGCTGCCAAGTATTCCAGCGTTGTGGTAGTCGTGCATACTGTGGGCCCCATACTCATGGAGCAATGGATTGATCTACCTTCCGTCAAAGCCGTTCTCTTTGCGCATTTGCCGGGTCAAGAAGCTGGCGACAGCTTGATGCAAGTCCTCTACGGCGACGTCTCGCCTTCAGGCCATCTGCCTTACACAGTCCCGAAGTCAGAAGACGACTACCCTAAGAGTGTATCGCTGGTATGTCAACCCCACCATGTGATCAATAACAACGCTGACCAGTATATCCACCACAGGTTAGCAATGTCATTCTAGTTCAGCCGCAGGACACATTCACAGATGGTCTATACGTTGACTACCGACACTTCAACAAACAAGGCATCACGCCACGCTATGCCTTCGGATATGGCCTCAGTTACACAGAATTCTCCTTTTCCGACGCAACCATCACTCCAGTAATCGCATTGACTGCTGCTCCTCCGACGCGTCCCGCAAAGGGAAAACCCCCAACCTACTCCACCAACATCCCGGCAGCGTCAGAAGCATACTGGCCAGACAAGTTCAACGCCGTCTTCCGGTACAAGTACTCGTTCCTAGCCAAAAACGATGCCGACGCTGCCGCTAAGGTCGGAAGCTCGACGAAGAAATATCCCTACCCGGCCGGTTACTCGAACGTACAGACAGCTGGCGTTGCAGCTGGTGGTGCGCAAGGCGGTAACCCAGCTCTTTTCGAAACCGCGTACGATATCTCTGTCACGGTCAAGAACACCGGAAAGACGACCGGGAAGGCCGTTGCCCAGCTCTACGTGCAATACCCCACCGGAATATCCTTTGACACCCCGATCATCCAGCTGCGAGACTTCGAGAAGACGAAGGCGCTGGCTGCTGGCGAGAGCCAGGTCGTCAAGCTGCGCGTCACGCGCAAGGACCTCAGCGTGTGGGATGTCGTGAGCCAGAACTGGGTCGTCCCGAACGTGAGCGGAGACTACGGCATCTGGATCGGAGACGCGAGCGATTCGTTGAAGCTGAGGTGTGGTACCAAGGCAGCCACGTGCGTGGGGGGTCAGACGAGCCCAGTCTAGCGGCCTGAGTACACGCTTGTCATGATTTCTACGTAGCATGGCGAATGTTGAATATCCAAATGTTTGATTGTACCTGCGATCCTGGTTCTACTGAGATGTGTGGTGGTGTGTTTGGAGACAACTCACACGATGATGTGGGCTTGGATTCGTTCATGGTCATGGGGTCTTTGGTGGTGCTGGGTAGGTACTGGCGATACGGTAGGTAGGTGGGTGAGCAAGTCCTATGATCAACCACAGGTTTCGACGACATGGCCGAGTCCCCATGTAAGGTATATAGACTCTCGCATTGATCACTCTTACCTTCCAAGACAGCTAAGACGAGTCTACTTGGCGCTACATTTAGGTAAGCCCCAGCTCTTGGGGGAGTTTTTTTTTCGGGAGCGGACGTTGTAGGTAGTCGTTTGTAGGTGGGCATCGTACCTAAGCGGGGGTAGGAATTCCGACGAACCGCCTGCCCCCGTGTCGTGCGGACTGTGTCTCCGCGCGGTTTCGCAATGTGTGCATAGTCTCTCTTTGGGATTAAATGAGGAGAGCTTTGGGGTGCTGGGCTTGCTCTTGGATCATCTGCCCATGGCCGGTGGGGGGTGGCCTACGGAGTCAGCAACACCACATGGGTCCGGGCATCGAGCCTTGTCTACGGTTTGCAGTACGCTTTATGATTCAATTATTGGGTGAAAGTTGGCAACCCGGTTGGACAAATGCGAGTTCACAAATCTTGAGTAGATGATTCTCACGTTGAGGGCGTTGGTATACCTAGGTAGGTAGACGTGGCTAGGTACGGTAGGTAGGTAGGTAGGTAGGTAGGTAGGTAGGTAGGTAGGTAGGTAGGTAGGTAGGTAGGTAGGTAGGTAGGTAGGTAGGTAGGTAGGTAACGAACTCCCTCGCCACAGCACATGGCCGGCACACGCATCCCGTTCGCCCTCCCCTCGTGATGATCAAACAGTAAGATGAACATATCATTCAGCCCCGCCCGTCCCCCACCAATCGTTCCCGAAAGATCCCTGCTGGGCCAGGGACCCCGCCAATCCACGGCGCCACTTGGATAACGCTCGCTTCGCCTCTTCCGAGCGCCCTGTACACTACCTGCCGGTTGGAGCCACGCGAGTGGTATGCGTGCGTGATTGCAGCTGGCGCCAACGCTGGATTCGGTAGGTAGCATAGGTGCCGTGCGGGCACGGAGAGCGTAGGGAGGGCCGAATCAGTGGGTGTTGTCGGGGCATGAGGGAGTGTCGTGTATGCGGAGGGTGTATGTTTTGAACATGAGGTTGAACGACCGGGGGGTGGGCTTTTAGCCTTGGGTTTGTTATAAGAGCGGAGTTGCTGCTGAAGTGAATGTGAATGTTTCGTAGATGCACTCGCGGACCGCGACGTCCTGGCTCAGTGGTTTCGCTCTTTCATACCTACCTATACACCTCTGACATCGACTCTGCTGGTTACGTATCCGGCTCAGAATGTTTGGCGGAAAGGTATTCGGTCTTGTGGCTTTGGCTGCTGGGGCTTTTTCCGCGCCGGCAAAGCGGCAAGCACCGAGTGGTGTGCCCGACTATGTGCTGAAATATGGTACGTGCGAACTTTGTACTTCCCTCGCAGCAAAAATTTGTCGAAAGGAATGGTGGTGGATGCCAGTCTGCTCGCGTTGCATGTCTCGGCCCCGGCGGCATGGTAGCATTGTCAACGAATGTCACAAGTCTACGGCCCCCGGACCTGCCCTTTTCGTACAAAATACATAGCGTCTACCCTAGAGCTGTTTCGTGCTTCCGACTGACATTTCGCAGCCCCCGTTGTCTATCTTCATAATCAGGACCCTTACATGCCTTCCGACCTCAACACTCACATCTCACACACAACTCCACGGGTGAACTTCAACACTGTATCAGCGCCTAATCCTTTGGACCTCAACAGTCTCAATCAGCTAGGTGGCGACGTGTACTTGACATCTAACGATGATATCACCACCATTCCTGAGTGGCTGAAGGGTGTGAGGCCCGATGGCAACGGCAAGACGGAGGGCACTACCGCTGCAGTCATCGTCAATGACAAAGGGAATGGAGACGTAGATGCTTTCTACATGTTCTTCTACACTTACAACTGGGGCGGTGAAGTGCTAGGACTGAGCTCCTTGAACTTCGGCAACCACGTCGGAGATTGGGAGCATGTAATGGTACGCTTCAAAGACGGTCAACCTCAAGCTGTCTGGTACTCTCAGCATGCGAATGGACAGGCCTTCAAGTACTCGGTAAGGAAATGTCCGGCGATGTTACTTCTCCACTTGCTTACTTCCATGCCTTGAAGGTCACTCAAAAGCACGCGGACAATCTGCGCCCAATTGCCTACTCGGCGAATGGCTCGCACGCCAATTACGCCATAGGCGGCACGCACGACCACACGATCCCAAACTTCAACATGCCGGGAGGCGTGCTCGAGGACCATACTGCAAAGGACGTCTTCTGGGACCCGCTCCAGTCCTCGCTCTACTACAAGTACGATGCTGGCGCAAACACTTTCACCGCGTACGATGGCACGAGCCCCGTCAACTGGCTGAGCTTTGCTGGCCGCTGGGGCGACCAGGAATATCCCACGAGCGACAAGAGACAGTTCAAGATCTTTGGCCAGGCCAAGTACAGCAGCGTCTGTCTCTCTCCCTCTCTCGCTTCCCATTTCTTTTTTTTTCCATGCTGACCCTATGCAGGGACCTACGGGACCGGCAGACAAGCAGCTGAACCGGAGCAATGTGTGCCCTGATAATGGCAACAACTGCATACTGCGCGGCATCTTGGTGCCAAGGAGTGCAGAGTTGGATGCGCAGGTGTTTGCTGAGGATGTTGTGCAGGGCTGAAGAGGATTTCTTCTGTTTGGATTCTGATGATGGGCAGAGTGCCTTTGGATGAAGGCTGTATATACCTCCAGTGACCTTGTTTTCCCATGGAATGATCATGTTGGGATGAATGTTCTGTCCGGTTGAGCAACAGGCTGAATGCACCACGAGAGGAAGTTCCCCTCGTCGTGAAGGTGGTCCAGCGTTTAGAGTGGCTTGGGTAGAGTCCAGAATCAGCGGTCAACATTATGAGCCATTACCTACCTACGGTGCGCGTTTTTGAGTTCACCGATGGATCTGGTTCGTGTGCTACACCTGTACAAGGGTGGATCGGTACCAAATCACATGCCTCTGAATACTCACATGGGCCACCACCAGCCTTAAACGCCGAACTTTACATGGGGAAGATGGAACGTCGAAGATCACCTGCTCATTACGTGCAGCGTTTCCTGCTATTTTCGCTTCTTCTGCGCTTCTCTGCCATCGCTCCCTAGTTGCGGCTTCCTGCACGGGGACTGGTGAGAGCACGCCATTGGTCCAACTTCCATGTCACTCTACAGCGCCATATGCTATCACGGCACGCACATACAGACATGACCTTTGTCGCCTTCAACCTCTGATGCTTCCCGTTTCTATCACGTTGCATTATTTCCCCCAGTTGTTCGATAGTTTCACGAAACCTGTCGCCGACCTCACTTCTGTTTGCCTGTCGGCCCGCTATGAATCTGGCATTTCCCAATTATACTGCTCTCTGATGGAGCAGTCCTGCAAGAGATAGCATAGTGCCAACGTCGATCGTTATGTATCGTGTGCCACAGGAGTGAGACAGTCGCTCCACGTGCCCGAACGCTCACACAGCTCCCGACACAGCTGCAGCTCTTCTTCGTGTAGGTTACATCCATACATGTCTTCTCCACTTACTTCACGGCAGGCTGACACCTGATGATCCTAGTCCAGCAAGGTTATCTTGCCGTTCTCGGATCACGGCAAGTCACTCGAGACATTTCCAGCATTCCTAGTCGTGTATCACGTCAATCGCCCTAGGCGTAGGTATAACTTGCAGCTCTTTCCATTCCACCGTCAGGTTGTTTCTGAATATCTGGATACAAGTCTCATACCTAACGGCCGTTCCTCCATTCGACAAACCACTGCTGTGCGCCATCAACGCGAAACCAACCCATTGGACAGACACGAAACAATAATTTGTAACATGGAATGGAACACAGGTCGGGATTGAACTAGCTTTCGTTTGGTACTCGACACTAGGTACCGTAGGTATACCTACCTACCTACCTCGCGAACGGCCCAGAGAATTTTCGTTTGCACGAGCGACCTCGTTTTACACCAGGATTTTCGAAGAAGATATCCATACCAACGTTTAAATTCCACATCCAATGACAAGTTTGGAGAATCCAAAATTTCCATAATTTAGAAGCTCTGTCACTACCATACCTAGGTAGCCGTACCAGGCTATTGTGGGTCCAGCGCCAAGCCAATCTAGGTATCGAATCATGTTTCCCCGCGGCTCTTCTACGTCGTTGCACCTCGTGTGCTTCACGACAACGATGCAGACCGTATTGGCGGCTGCTGAAGTCGATTTCACTCAATATGTCAATGTTTTGTACGTCAGGAGTGTTGATGAACGGTACGGTAGAGATGCTAACGGTTCCGTAGTATGGGTTCCACTGGGGGAGGGAATCGATTTCCAGGCGTCACGGCTTGTAAGGTTTACCAAGACCTCGTGTGGTGCCTGTGATCAATGACTGATTTTTCTATATAGCGCCTTTTGCGATGGCGAAGCTTGGACCTGACGTTCAGTCAGGGTCCACGGACGCCTACTCTGGTTATTTGGCCAGTGGCAACGTCTGGGGCTTCTCGATGACCCACGAGTCGGGCACAGGTGGTGCGCCCAAATACGGCGTCGTTTCGCAGATGCCAACTGTCGGTAATGTATCGAATCCGTTAGCAGACCTCTCGCAGGGACGAGCGGCCGCAGACGAAGGGCAGATCGGTTATTACAAGACGGTGTTGAATAGTGGCGTTACCGTTGAGCTTTCGGCGACTGACCATGCTGGTTTGTATCAGTATACCTTCCCGAGTGGGAGTCCGTCTACGATTGTCGTGGATGTATCGCACGTGCTTCCCAGCTTTAGAGGCCTGGGCTGGGAACAGCATTACACGACAGGAAATTTCAGTTTTTCTTCTGACGGCCATTATGAGGGATCTGGAACCTACAACAATGGCTGGAATCTTTGTAAGTCTCCTACAAATCCACCTGGGTGATATTTCGTATTTGAGCCTCACGATGTAAGGACTGACAGCTGGCAGCCCCGGATTGGACGTTGTACTTTTGTGGAAAGTTTGACCAGAAGCCTATCAGCTCTAAGACCTTTAAAGGGACAGGCACTACATTGTCGTCATACGACAAAACGGCTGCGGTTTCTGGCACTGAACGCCTTGGGGGTGTCTTCACGTTCAACAAGTCCAATTTGACTTCCAGGGTTGGTATTTCATTCATCTCTTCGGCAAAGGCATGCCGAAATCTTGAGAATGAGATACAATCGAAGACCACGTTGGATTCTCTCATGGCCAAGGCAAAGAGCGCTTGGAACAGCCAGATCCTGTCCAAAATTCAAGTTGAAGGCGGGAGCGACGAAGACACACAGCTTCTGTACAGCTCGTTGCTTGGCATGTGTGAGTAATCAAGGAAGTTATGTTGACGCATGAGTGCTAATGGTTGCGTCCAGTCATGATCCCTTCGAACAAGACGGGCGAAAATCCTGGATGGACAAGCAGCGAGCCGTACTACGATGACATCTTTACGTTCTGGGATACGCATAGATGCCACACTGCGCTCTTTCATATTCTCGAGCCTGTGGCTTACGAGGAGTTCATTCGGTCGTTGATCGATATCTGGCGACACGACGGTTTCATGCCAGATGCCCGCTCGTCCAACTTCAACGGGCGCGTCCAGGGCGGATCCAATGCCGACAATGTCCTGGCGGATGCGTATGTCAAGGGTGTCAGAGGTGCGATCAACTGGGACGATGGGTTTTCTGCCATGCAGGTGAGTTGGTCGAAAGACCTCGCGCGCTGGAGAATTACTGGGTGCATGCTCTTGCTGAAGAAGGCTCACGTTCGCTGACTCGCCCGATAGACCGATGCGGAGAAGACACCACCAAACAACCACGACCCAAAGTCTCCGGAAGCTTCAACCAAGGAAGGTAGAGGTGCATTGCCTGATTGGTTGAAATATGGGTACATAACTTCTTCGTTCAAGAGAGCCGTCTCTCGAGCAGTCGAATATTCGACGAACGACTTCGGAGTTTACCAGGTAGCCAAAGGCTTGGGACGAGTTGATGACGAAGCGAAGTACCTCAAGAGGTCCCGTAACTGGCGGAATCACTGGAACCCAGCTGTTTCTTCGACCGGTCATTCCGGTTTCATGGTGCCCCGCCGTGCAGACGGTACCTTTGTTTCCCAAGACCCTCTCTCCTGCGGTGGCTGCTACTGGGGCGACGCCTACTACGAAGACAATGCCTGGGTGTATAGCCTGAACGCCATCCACGATGTGTACACAATGAAGAGGTACATCGGTGACGACGCGAAGTTCGTCGACCGTATTGACAAGCTCTGGGAGTTGAACATCTTCAACGCAGGTAACGAGCCAAGCTTTACAACGCCGTACCTGTACAACTTTGTTCAAGGGGCGCAGTGGAGGACTGTAGAGAGAAGCCGTGGGATTGGAAAGCTTTACAACTCGGGTTCGACTGGCCTGCCTGGCAACTCGGACGCAGGGGCCATGGAGGCTAACATCCTCGTAAGTCGGACCCTCCGTTTCCAAGTGGCGTTGTGCAGGTGCACCTCCTATCAGCTGTACCAGCTGTACCAGCTGTACCACCTGTGCAGGGCGGTGTCACGGCTCGATGGCCATGGGGCAGACACCACGTTTTCGTATTTCCAAACGCAGCCTTGGGACACGGCTAACCTTGCACAGTGGCAGATGATCGGTCTGTATCCCATGACAGGCCAAACCACGTTCCTCATTCTATCTCCGTGGTTTCCTTCGCTTTCGATCAGCCTTGGAAACGGAAAGTCGCTCAAGATCACAACGACAGGCGGAAACAAGGACACGGCGTTCTACGTGCAGAGCCTCAAGGTGAACGGAGAGCCATGGGACAAAGCGTGGGTGAGCTGGTACGATGTGTTTGCGAATGGAGGTAGGATGGACTTCGTCTTGGGGTCCAGCCGAGTGGACTGGGCGACGGGTGAGCTGCCGCCGAGTCCTGCATCGGGTGATACAGATGGGTAAGAAATGGGTCTCATGTCGTGAGAGCCCAGCGCTGACGGCGGTAGGTTTCCCAAGAGCAGGGCACTGGGGCGGGGCACTGTGATGTTGGTGTTGCTGGGCGCTTGTCTTGTCCCGCCGAGCGCCTTGTACTTACGCGCGTTTATTCACGCAAGATCGAGCATCAAGCTGTTGTGATGATGATGATGATGATGATGATGATGATGAGTGGTTTCGGGGAGAGCATCTGGAAGCCAGACGGGCAGCGCCATGACGCTGGCATCCGATGCAGCGATTGGCCAGTCGCGTCCGAATAGGTACCTGGACTGGGTGAATACCTACGGCCAACAAAGACCAGCCGCCCCAGGCGACCATGCGCAAACGCGCCACAAATGCAAGTGCCCAGCTCAAACAGCGCACGCGGCCCTCCTTCAGCGCAGTCACATGAAGGGCGCTCGCCAAGGGACACCGAGTTCCCAGCTGCAGCAGGGCCTGGACGCAGGGCAAGCCCGCGCTTAGACCCGTTGCCTACCTAAATACCTCGAGTCGCCTGTTCACTCCGTCTCCACCCCCACGTTTTCGCGGGCCTCTACCGACCACCTCCACATTTTCGAGGGCCTCTATCGATCACCTCCACGGCTCCGCCTGTTCGAGTCGGACCTGATTCGGAGAGGAAACATGTCGTCGACACTATCCTCGGCCGTTGCGGCGGCGACCGGATCCGCCATCAAGGCGACGCCGCAGGGTGGCGTGCTGGAGCATATCTCTCCCGTCAAAGTCGACCCAAAGAACCCTATCATTCTCTTCATCATCCAGGTAGTGCCCTCTCTCTCTCGAAACCGCATGTTGATACCAACAGCCGCTAGGTCATCATCATCATCGTCTTTTGCCGCGCGCTGCAATGGCCTCTGAACAAGCTCCGCCAACCTCGTGTCATATCAGAGGTCATTGGAGGCATCCTGCTCGGTCCCACCGCCATGGGCCGCATCCCCGGATTCAAAGACGCCATCTTCCCCGAGGCCGCGATGCCCCAGTTGAATCTCGTTGCGAACCTGGGTCTCGTGCTCTTTCTGTTCATCATCGGCCTCGAGGTCGACCTGCGCTTTTTGGTCAGCAATTGGAAGGTGGCACTCAACGTCGGCATCGTCAGCATGGCGATCCCGTTTGGGCTCGGATGCGCCATCGCTGTGGGGCTGTACAACGAGTTTCGGCACGAAGAGGGACTCGTAGCTATAGATTTTCCTGTCTATATGCTCTTCATTGGAGTCGCCATGGCCATCACCGTGAGTGTTGGGATGGAACCCTGCCAGCCCTGCGAACTAACCTGCGAAGGCTTTCCCGGTGCTGTGCCGCATCCTCACCGAGTTGAAGTTGCTCGACACTCCCGTGGGTGTCATTGTCTTGTCCGCGGGTGTGGGAAACGACGTTGTTGGTGAGTTGGCCCCGCGCTGCTTGTGCCCCCAGGACTAATGCAGCCAACTAGGGTGGATCTTGCTTGCGCTCTGTGTCGCTCTCGTCAACTCCGCCGCTGGTCTAACGGCGCTATACATCCTACTGTGCTGTGTTGGGTTCATCCTTTTCCTGGTCTACCTTGTACGACCAGCGTTCATCTGGATCCTCCGCAAGAATCGCGCATTGCAAGACGGGCCTAGTCAGGGTATGATCGCGCTTACCTTGTTGCTCTGTCTGGCTTGCTCCTTCTTCACCGGCATCATTGGTGTGCACCCCATTTTTGGTGCCTTCTTGGCCGGCCTGATTTGCCCTCACGAAGGTGGTTTTGCCATCAAGGTGGCCGAAAAGATTGAAGATCTGATCGGGGCCCTGTTTCTACCCTTGTACTTCACGCTCTCCGGACTCAACACCAACATTGGCCTATTGGATAGTGGTATCGTATGGGCCTACGTTGTCGGGGTTGTGTGCGTGGCCTTTTTCTCCAAGTTCATCGGCGCCACGATAGCGGCTCGATGGACCGGCATGTTCTGGCGAGAGTGCTTCGCGATCGGGTCGCTGATGAGTTGCAAGGGCTTGGTAGAGTTGATCGTCTTGGTAAGACTGCTCGCGCCATTCGCAGGGAGGGGAACTGACCCGTGCAGAACATTGGTCTTCAGGCCAAAATCTTGAGCACCCGAACCTTCACCATCTTCGTTGTCATGGCACTCATCACAACTTTCCTCTCGTCGCCATTGACGCAATACTTCTACCCTGCATGGTATCAAAAGAAGGTCGCAGCTTTCAGACGAGGCGAAATCGACTGGGATACCGGAAACCCGCTTGATGGAACTGACAGCGTTGTCGATGTTGCTTACTACGACAAGGTCTCCTCCAACAAGATCAAACACCTCACCGTCTACCTTCGCTTGGATAGCATGCCCAACCTTCTGGCATTTGCATCCCTATTCGGCGGATCACACTCGCAATCCAAGACATTCTCGCATCCAAAGGCGGAACGATCTACTAGCACGAGCAAGAAGGCCGACGAAGCCTTGGACGAGGAGCCCAAGAGGCCTGTGCAGGCATACGGACTGCGTCTGTTGAACCTGACAGATCGCGGATCTTCCGTCATGGCCGTCACTGAGGCTCAAGAATACACTGCTTACGATCCCGTGGTCAACATCTTCCGGACCTTTGGCCGGATGCACAACCTGGCAGTCAGCGGCGAAGTTGTTGTCGTGCCTGAGTCGTCCTTTGCTGATACGCTCAGCACACGCGCATCCGATTCGGACTTCCTTCTGCTCCCCTGGAGTGAGACAGGAGGCATGTCTGAGCAGACCATCATTGAAGACAAGGGGACGAAGAACAAGCTCGCGGCATCCTCGTATACTACGTTTGTCAACCAAACCTTTGAGCAGTCGGCAGCCCCAGTTGCTGTGCTCATCAACAAGAACTTTGGCGGCAGCAAGAACAAGGACAAGAAAGAGGGCGGAAAGCTGAGCCGTACGTACAGCGCCGTCAGCCTGCACAGTAATCGCGAGAAGCATGTCACGGCGCCCATCGCAGACCCCAGTCATCACATCTTCTTTGCCTTTTTCGGCGGAGAAGACGACCGCACGGCACTCCGCCTCGTGCTGCAGCTCGCCGAGAAGCCAGAAGTCACGGCGACCATTGTGCGGTTCGACACCGCACCGGAGATTCTCGGTGACGCCAGCTCTTCGTCTTCTTCGGCGGCAAAGGGTGCCGAAATGGTCAGCACGACTGGGAGGTCGGCGCACGAGCAAGACGCCACGTTCTTCGCCTCGCTCAGCGCCTCCGTCCCCGTCGAGCTTTCGTCTCGCGTCGTCTTCGAGACGGTGTCTTCGTCGAACCTGGTCAAGGATGTCACCACCCGCGCTCTGGCCGAGGTCGGCCAAAACCCCAGGAATGCCGGCGATCTGGTTGTCCTCGGCAGGAACATTGGACGCAACGGCGTCCTCGCGGACAGCAGCGCGGACGAAATCAGGCCTGTGAATGCTTCGAGTGCGGCTTCGACGCTGGGGGTGCTCGCAGAGAAGGTCTGGGACAGCAAGTCGGGCGCCAGCATCTTGGTTGTCAAGGCAGGCCTCACATCAGCAGTGTCAGGACTGTTGTCGTACAAGTGACATCCACGGGCGTGGTGTAGCGGGCGTTTGGGCGATGGGATGGATGAGTTTGGCTTGTATATACAGCATTGGCTTTGGCTTGGTTACGAGTATACCCGATTGACGTTTCTTTTCGAGAGGGAGCGGGATACCATGTGAATGCATACACGAGCACAAGGATGAAACAAGACGATGTCTGCTTACGTTACAAACAACCCGCCACAAGTCCTCGATGGACCGACGTGAGGTTTGAGGCCTGAATTCTGGTGATGGCTCGTCGGCACCCCGCCCCCCTAGGTATGTATCTACCTATCGATAGGCGGGAACGCGCCGCTACCTATGGGGCGCCAGCCAGCCCTGCAGCCGCGTCCTTCACTCGCCCAAACCCTCGCTAGGCAGCTAGGCTAACCGTCGCGACCCTGGTCGCCCAAAATTTCCCACGACGCGTTCCACGGCAAACCTCCTTTTGCGCGTCGACGAGTCACCCCACACCCGGCCCATCTCCTCCGCGCCTTTCGACATACCCAATCGAATCGCTCAACCTCGTCACCTTTTTCTTCCGGGGGCGCCGATTGTTCACCATGGACGCCGCAGTCGCTGCCGGGCCGCTCCCGAAGAAGCGCGGACGGCCGAGGAAGGTGGTCAGCGAGGATGCTTCCGCGGAGCCGGGTGTGAGGCAGGCGAGCATGAAGCGGGCGGTGGCGGAGAAGAAGGAGGCAGCAGCAGCGCCGAAGAAGGAGGCAGCAGCAGCGCCGAAGAAGGTTGCGAAAAGATCTAAGACGACGACGACGACGACGACGACCAAGACAACGGCCGCGGCGAAAGCTACCAAAACGACGAACGCTGCTACACCATCGAAGACGGTCTCGGCTCCAGGAGCCGCAGCGCCAACGGAATCCGCGAGTGCGCATGGGACCGCAGAGCAGGGTGTCGAGACGCTGCGAGTGGCTGGCCAGCCCACGCCCGTGACACCCTCGACGAGCAGGATACTCGAGGAAGTCTACAAGACAAACACCGTGAAGCCTCCTCCTCCCCCGCCCGCATCGCCCTCTCCCACACCTGCGCCGCAGGAAATCCTGCTCCCGACGGGCGGCGCCGCTAACGTCGTCATCGAGCAATCCCTCCCACCGACCGCCACGAAGACTGCCATACCTGCAAACCCAACACCAAAACCCACCCCCACACCGACACCAACACCGACGCCCGCATACACACCCCCAAGACCCGCACCTCTCCTCTCTCGAACCACCATCCCCAACCCCATCCCCAACCCAAAAACAACCACAACAACCATCCCCCTCCCAACCCACCCCCTCAACCCCTCCCAACCCGCCACCCCACGCCCCAAACCCATCTCCCCAGCCGCCCTCGAGAAAGCCGCCATCGAGCGCGACATCAACGAAGGCCGCATGCCGCCCAAGTACCGGGGCGCCGCGCGCCGCGTGACGACCATCATGGTCGGGATCCCTGTCATCCTGGTGGTCGGGTGGGATCTGTACAAGCGGTGGGATGGGGGGGTGCGGAAGAAGTTTGGGGAGGGAGAGGTGGGGCGGGTGAAGTGAAGGTGAGGTGAAGATGGGGAAGGGAGGGGAAAGGAGAGGGAGAGGGTTTTGAGTGGGGGAGAGGGGAAGAGAAAGCTGAGATGGGAGTGTCATGTGTAATGTAGTCTTATCATTTTTCTCCTCTTTTTGGGGGTGGCGGTTTGCATTTTATACTGGCATGGTACGGTATACCCACGCCACGCCATGTTATATCGTATCGCATGAGAGCACGTCTTCTCTCTATCTCTCTGTACATATAAGTCATGTTGTTGATTGTTGTGGCTTCCCTCTAGGGACTAGCGTCCTACATAAGGCTTGGCACCACCTGCCCGCTTACCTCCTGGCGACTAGCCTAGGTAGCAATACTACTTTATACTCTATATTTACCTTGTGTCTTGCCTTACCCTTTAAGCCCTTTACTACTATAAAATGTAGTAGCTAGGTTATATATATTATTACTTATAATAAATAACGAACAAAGTAAGAACTAAAGAATAAGCTTATTATAGAAGTAAACTAAGGATACTACTTCGGGTAATTAAGTGCATTAGTACTAAATAAGAGAAGCCTACTTAGTAGTGCCTTTTATATAGATCTACTTTATTACTTATACTAAAAGACAAACGTAGTAAGAAGAGAAGAATAAGCTTCTTATAGTAGATGTTAGAACCCTAGATACCTGGCTGGGCCCTAGTATTGTAGTGTAAAGGTTGGCCTACGATGCAGAATCAGAGAAACATAGGGCCAATTAGCTGTCGTATAAGATAGCTAATTAGGGAATAGACAAAAAAGGACGCTAACTAGATAAGACTTAAAGAGACCTAATAGACAATTAGAGTAGTTAAATTTATATAATAGATTTTTGTTGTGGTAAAAAGGGCTCGAACTATTACAGGATATTTAGGAGCAGAGTTATAAAGAATACAAATAGCTAATTGTAGGAAAGGATACTAAAAGGGCAGACTATATACAAAAGAAACAAGCCTCTTAGCAAGAATCCTGTGATCTGAATTAGTAGATCTAGAAAGAATTATAGAAGTAAGTGTTTTACTTTAACACACCCCCTAGGTAATTGCTTAAAGTGGATTACCTATCCTAAGAAGTAATCTATAATTGTCTAAATCCTTCCTAAAGATCTTTAAAAAACTGTCTAAAGGCTGTTTAAAGATTAAAAAACTATTAAGAATTATTCTTTTAAATCTCCTTATCTTAAGAATAGCAATTCTATCACCCCCCACTTATTATAATAGCAAAACAATCACTGTTTATCTTTTAAATCACAAATTTTATTGTGAATTGTGTCTAGAATCTCTTCTTCTAGTAGGTTAGGAGCTTATAAGCGTAGTATAAAGGCCTAGAGCGTAAACGCTTTTATTCTACTACTTTTTTTGCTTACTTCCTATTAACTATAAAGTAATTTCCCCGCTCTTACTAGCTAGTAAGTACGATAGGCAGGCGCGTTTTAATTAGGAAAGAGTAGTAGTAAAAGAAATAAGTAGTAAGAAAGGAGCGTATTTAGCGCTTAATAATTAGATAGGCGGTAGAGTATATAAGCCTTTTGCTAGCGCTTAATCTTCTCTCTTTAATCCTTTACTTTTAACGCTTTAACCTCTTATTTAATTTAAGCCTACTAGTTTAAGCCTTTAAATCTTACTACTTTATAGTAAGTTCTCTTCTTCTAATTATTACCTTACGCTCTTTCTATTATTTAGAGCTTTGCTAACTCTTTTAGATATTTAATAACCTAGCTAAAGCACGTATAGTAAAGGCTATAAAAGCTGCTAAATAAAGCTTTTAATCCTCCTACTAAGATTCTTCTACTCTACTAGCTCCTTCTGCCCTAGCTCTAGACCCCTAGCAATTACTTAGTGCTCTTAGATAAGTAAGCTACTTAAGCTGCTTAAAGGGAGCTCTAGTAGAAAAAAGTAATAGACGCTACTATAATAACGCTTTAAGCTTAGGTAGGCGCTACTATACCTATTTTACCTACTCTTACACTACTATATATAGGGTTATCTTATTACTTTAGCTAATTTTGCTAATTGTTCTTATAGCTAGCTGCATATTTAGACTCTAGCTATAGATTTTATCTGCTATTAACTATTAGAGGGTGCTAATATAAGCTTTTATTTTAAAATTCTTTCTAGGTTTAGCTAATACTTTTCGCAGAAGAGGCTAATTACTAAGCTATATAAAAGGGTTAAGGTAGCCTTATAAGTTCTTCTTCCTACTAGTAGTTAGGAGGAGTAAGCTTAGTACATAGCTACTATTCTACTCCCTCTCTTTTAGCTAATCTTTAGTAGAAGATAGGGTAATTACTCTCCTACTCTACCTATTAAAGAGCAGCGTAGTCGCAGCTAATACCCTAATTAAAATAGCTAGATAAGCGGCCTATTAGCTTTAAAGTAGAATAAAGGCTAGGTAAGTGCTTCTTCTCTTACTAATTAAAAGAGGGGAGGCTAGAGTAAGCTATTACCTACTACTAATTAAAGGAGAGGTAGAGGAGGTGGATAGGGTAAGGAATTACCTACTATAGAGAGGAAGAGAGGAGAAGAATAGGGAGAATCTCCTGCTACTAATTATAGGGGAGATTCTTATACCCCTGCAATTAAGCAGAGGAGGAAGAGAGTCTATATACTTATAGATAAGCTCTTTAATCTCTTCTTCTTTTAATTCCTATTCTCTCTTTAATCTTTTCTTTTTTTTCTTTTTCTTTTCTTATTTCCTAGCTCTAAATTAATAATTCTAGATAGTTAATAGATTATTTCTCTACTTATCTACTCTTATTCTGTGATTATTATGCTCGTATTTTATAGATTTAATAGTCTTTTGAATTTATTAAACTGCTAATAAGTGAGAGCTTTTGTGAGGCTATTTGCTAGTATTTTGCTAGTTAGAAGATATTCTACTTAAAATAATCCTTTTATATACTTTTACCGTAACCACATGTTCTAAATATCTATATGGCGTAGTTAAGTAGTGATTCTTTTGTTCTTTCTAATTACTAAACAAATAGTTTAAAGATTATTATAATAGACCTTCTATAAAGGTCCTAGATCTAGAGTAAGCTTAGTAAAGAATCTCTTAATTGCTATAGCTTTTTTGCTTATATGTTTAAGCGCTAGAAGTTCTACTTCTATTATTAAAGTAGTAATTGTGTTCTGTTAAGCTGCTTTCTATAGGATAGCTCCTCTAAATAATAGGATAATATATCTATAGGAAGATTGCCGTAATATTAGATTATTAGCGAATAAGGCATCTTTATATATTAGTAGATTAGGTCTATTGTAGCCACTAAAGACTATAGCCTACTATCTAGTTTAATAGAGGTAAAGGATTACATAATTAATAGCAGTAAAGTGTTCTTTACTTAGATTTGTTAGAAAGTGTGATAGCTTTAACACTATAAAGGCTATATCTAGGCATAGTATAATTACTGTGTAGAGAGCTAATCCTACCTCTTCTTAAAAGAGCTTTATTTATTAAGGAGTAGCTTCTCCTGTGCTTAGAACAAAATCTTCTACTAATAGAGGTGTAGGAGGGAAGCTCCTAGAGTTTAAAAGGTTAAACTTTTTTGTAATCTTATTAATATAGGTATTATAGACTAGAGAAATTAATCTTACTTCTCTGTCCCTAATTACTTAAACACCTAGGAACTACTCTACTAGTCCTTTTAATTTAATCTTATATTTGTTTACAATCTTCTTTTAAAAATCTAGGGCTTCTTTCTCTTTACTCTTGTAATAGAGAAGAAGAATGTTATTAATATAAAATAGAACAATAATACTTTAATCACTATTAAAGAAAAGGCATAGCTCTTCTAGCGAAGCTAAGAGTCTATAAGATCATAGTAATCCTGTAAATTCCTTATACTAAAGAAGTAGTGAATCTCTTAAGCTATACAAAGCTTAATTTAATTTTATACACTTTCCTAGCTTTTTAAAACTATTAGGTAATTTATAAGTTACTAGATTAGCAGCTGTAATAAGAGTATTTAGAAACGCTCCTACTATATTAAATTATAAGATTTCTAGATTAAATTCTACTACTAGAGCTATAGCTAATTAAAAAGATCTTACTACTAGAGTAGTAGTATAGATAGAGTAGAGAGTATTCTTTTTCTAAAGATCTCCTCTTATAATAATTTAAGCTTTACACTTTTTAAAGTATCTGTTTTAATTAAACTTATAGGTAAAGACCTACTTTAAAGGGAGCGGTTACTCTAACACCTTTAATTATTTAATCTCTGTCTAGGTACCTTTATCTTATAAAGTTAAGATCTCCTTATGAGCGGCAAGGAGGAATAGCTTCCTATATAGATAATTGTAAAGATGTTTCTATAGGATTAGCTCTAGTGTAAGCTTATCTCTGTAAGTCTGAGCTGCATAAGACGCTCTAGGCGCCTTTCTAAGTATAGAAGCGAATACTATTGTATTTAGTGTGATATATTCTTCTTACTTAGACTAGGCCTCTACTACTTCTAGTATAAACGTGTGCTCTAATATTGCATTAAAATTATTTTAAAAATAATTAGCAATTAGTGTATAAGCACCTAGCTTCTACCTACCCCCTAGCTAATTATTCTAATTATTTTGCTTCCTTAATCTTTGCAATAGTAGATAGTAATTTATTAGTTAGTTAATTTCTAGTGTTTTACTACAATTTTGCCTACTTATTCTACTTGCCTCTAGATGGATCTACCTTCGCCTTTAGCGCGCTAGTAGGTTATCTACTTTGTCTAGTGTGATTAAATTATCTACGCTAGGTTAATTAGTAACCTAATTAGTTTCTACTAATAAATAGGATATTAAATCCCTAGATTCTAGCAGGCTAGCTCTCCTAGTAGTGTTCTAGTGGCTGCTAGATATCTCTTAATCGCTTAACAGATCACCCCTAAGATCACCTAGCTCTAGTGTCTAGTTAGGGGTTATAAGTCCTGTGCTTCCTTTCCTACTTAAGTGAATTCTTAGCTACTAGCTAGCTAAGCCTATAGCTCGCTTAGTAGTAAGTACTTTAGGTTCCTAATTGCTTAGCTAGCCTACTTTGCTTTTAATTGCCTAAGGGTTACCTATAAGTCTAGTAGCAGTTCTTGTATACTTGTTTGTTTTAGGAAGAATATTAAGCGTGTTTTTATACACTTTTTCTAGATTATTTAGCTCTCCTTCTTAGAGGCTTTCTACTATTTTTAACGCTTCTATTTTTAGAATAAATTGTTCCTCTAATTCTTTATAGAATAAGGACTTATTAAACCTTACGTTTTGTGTAGTAATTACTTAATTAAGCTAGGGAATCTATATTTAGTAGATATTAGAAGCTTTATAGCTTACTAGGTATCTAATATAGCCCCTAGGATTCACTTTAAATCCTCTTCTATCTCGCCTAGCTGCACGCTCCTAATCTAAAGGGTAAGCTTAGCAGCTATAGGCGTAGACAGCACTTTAGTTTAGACAAAAATTAGCTGTTCTATATTATGTTTTTACTAGTTTAAAATAATAAAAATATTATCTAAACTAAGCATCTAACGTTTTATTAGGTAATTAATAGCCTAATACTAGGCTAGGAATTATTCCTTAGAGCTAGCATGCCGCTTATATAATCTTAGGCTAGAGATTTAATAGTAGATTTGCGCTTATTTGTATTTTAATTACTTTTGTTATAAGCTCCTAGCCTACTCTTTCTATAGCGCTATTAGGCTTATGCGTATAGGGTAGTAGTCTACTAATTATTATCCCTTCCTAATTAGCCCAAAATTTGTACTAGGATTTCCCTCTTTATGGAAGTGTTGCTATATTATTATTCTAGTAGATTTTTGTAATTTGAAGCTTATATTTTATATTAATAAGAGCTAAGAAATCCTGCCACACTCTTATTATCTTAGAAAGCGTCTTTATTCTAAGATTAAAAATATAAGGTTTCTTGCTAAAATCTTCTTTAATTAGCAAAACCTAGTTTTCTTTATTTTAAGCAGTAGGCATATTAAATAGATCTTAGGATAATAAGTAAAATAGCCTAGGTAATTATTCTCTAAGTCTTCTAGAGATTATCTAGGTTGCGTGTGTAGTAGCATAGTGCTTATAATCCTTTCTTAACATTCTAGTGATCTTTACACCTTAGGCTATAGTTACTAGAGCTTATAGAGCTCTACTTCCTATATACCCTACTTAAAGGTGCTAGAGGTCCTTAGAATCTAATCTCTTAATATTAACCTAAGATAATTCTTTAGTAGTCACACTTATAATAATTAGATAAGAGTAGATTAGCTTATATTATAAGAAAGTAAAGTTATACTCGCATCTTAGGTCTACTAAGATAACACTTTGTTCTAGACTTCTAATCCTAAGAGTGTAATCTAAACTAAAGTACTAAATTTTTGCTTTCTTTAAAAGAGCTTCTAATATAATATTTATATAAAAGCCTTCTACTACTCTTACTCCTTAGAGTAGCAGATCTTCTATAAATCTCCTATTTTTCCTATATAAAGCGTTCTTAATTAGTCTATCACTAATTCCTAAGATTAGGAGACTTTGTATACCTACCTCTACACTCTTGTTTAATAATTAAAATGTCCTAGGAACAAGTCTTTTGTAATTGTTAACTAGGTAAACTACTATAGCACTGTCTAGTATTATATATTCTAACAGAGGATAAGCGTTAGAATATAGAGTAGAATAGACACCTAATGCTCTATTGTTTATAGGCAGATTAAATAGGTTTAGTAGAGTAGTAGTAATACTACTAGGATACTTAATAGTCTTAGTAGAGAATTATTTCTTATTTTATTCTACCTTTATAATTATATTATAAAGGTTTAACCACTTAGGCTGCTTAAGTTAATTAAGAATCTCTAATTTTTCTTTATTAGTGAGATTAAATAACAATGTTCTATTCTAGGGTAATCTAGCTATTACAGTTTAAAGTCTTTAGCACTCTATTAGTTTCTACCTATAAGTATAGGGCTTATAGGGACAGTTTAGTTGTTTCTTTGTCTAATTAGACGAACTAGAACTATTAGAGTTAGTAGATTGTCTTAATAATCCATTAAAAGTGGCAAATACCCTACTTGTTTTATTAGAACTAGATCAGATTAAATGCTCCTAGACAAGCGCTAAAAATACCTTCCCTAAATTGTCTAGTGTGATCTGATTCTGTCCTAGCGTCTTATTCTAGATTAGCTGTTAGTTTATTAATTAGGCCTAATCTAGTGCTATACGCGCGGCAATTACATCTAGGAAATCTTAGGTAGTAAGCGGTCTACTAATTTCACTAATTAAGTAGGTCTTTACTTTTTAATAGAGGAGCTGCCACTTTTTAAACTAGGTCTTAGGACTTTATCTTACCTACTTAGCCTTCTTAAGATAAGCGCAGTACAAAGCTTAAATATTATTTTATATAGCTCCTTTATTTAGTGCGAGATCTTCCTTTAAGAGTTAAATTAGGGACTAAAGCGTAGTTTAGCGTGTATTAACTAGAGTAATTATGGCAGGAGTAAGCAGATCAGGCGATACTGTAGTGTTTACCTAAGTCTAGAGATTCTGTATTTTAGTATAGTCTACTTGCTAGTCTAAAACTACTGCTCTGTATTCTGCTATTTATAAAGGAAAGCTCTCTTTATCTATTTTATACTTAGTAAGCTCTGCTTTATATAATTAAATACTTGCTATAGAGGCTGTATCCGCAATTAGTAATAGTTTCTATAGGAGTGGAGGTTGTTCTAGCTTTGTGTAATTAATTGCTAGAGCGTTAATCGCCTCTAGATTAATTTAGTTCTAGATTCCTTTTAAGTTTACTTAGAATTAAAGCTGGACAAACTAGTAGGGCTAACTAGCGCAATTAACGAGCTGTACTTCTGCTATTTTAACAATTTTTGTAATTAGAAATAGGGGGTTGTATTATAGAGAGGTTCTAAATAGAGTGTTGTATAATAATTTAAGCGTTGCTAAGTAAGCAGGGAGAATTATCCTACGTTCTAAGCGCTAGACTTATAACTGTTATAGTAAAAAGGGCTTAAACTATCACAGGATATTCAGGAGCAGAGTTGTAAAGAATATAAATAGCTAATTGTAGGAAAGGATGCTAAAAGGGCAGACTATATACAAAAGAAACGAGCCTCTTGGCAAGAATCCCGTGATCTGAATTAGTGGATCCAGAAAGAATCACGGAAGTGAGTGTTTTACTTTAACAATTTTAGATAGGATAACTTAACTTATTCTTTTATATTCCTTACTTAAGGCAAACGCACCTACAACATCACATTTTTAGTAAAAGACATAGGACTACTTTTAAAAGAATGTAGAGAAGTATAGCGATAAGTATTTAGAGAACTAATAGAAGCTGTTTAGTAGACTTTTAAGTAGCTGCTAAATAGCTAAGAATAAAGCGATAAGACTAATAGACTTTTAAGTACCTATTAGGTACACAGACAAATAGACTGTATAGACTTTTAAGTAGTTATTAGTTGCCTAGACAGATAGATTAATAGACTTTTAAGTAGTTATTAGTTACCTAGACAGATAGATTAATAGACTTTTAAGTAGTTACTAATTACCTAGAAATAAAATAACACACTAATAGACTTTTAAGCAGCTATCTAGTGCTAGTATAGACTATATAGACTTTTAAGTAGTTATTAGTTACCTAGGAACAAAATAATAATAAACTAATAGACTTTTAAGCAGCTATTAGGTAGAAAGAGCGATAGACTAGAGGACCTTTAAGTGGCCACTAGACTCCTAGAAAGACCAAATATAATAGACTCTAAATAATTCTAGTCTAAGTAACAATTAAGTTAGGGATAAAAGAGGAAGTAAGGTATTAGTAGTAGGATTCTATTAAGTAAGATTATTATCTGTATACCTAAAGCTAAATCGCTAACAGGAAACTAATATAAAAACAAGTAGATAATAGAAGAAAAACAAAAAAAGAGAAAAAATATAGATTTATATAGGTTTTATAATAACCCTATTTATCTAACTACCCCTACTAAGAGTAGCACTAGTTAGATAAGTTAAGGTATTACTAATTACCTTTTAGAAGATATAGACAAAAGAAAATAGTTTAAGAATAGAGAACTAGAAATAAAAGGCTTCTCCTAAAAAAGAAACGTAGCTTAGTTTACTCTAAGCCTAAATAATAGTAATATACTAAGCTTTAGTAGTATTAATATTACTACCTTTCTAGAAAACTACGACTTTTAAGTAAAAAGAGTAGGGTAGAGTAAGGAGTTTAAGAAATAAAAGCTACCTTACTTCTACTTAGGCACCTACTAAAGGGATATTATAAAGCTACTAGCCTATAGAAGCGCTTTAGTTAACTAGAAAAACTTCTAGAAGATACTTTACTCTAAGTACTTATTAATAGACTTAGAGTACTAAAAATTAACTAGAGCCTATCTTAAGAGCTAGCTTAATAAAGTAAGCTAATAGCCTATTACACTAAATAACCACTTCTATAAGTTTAATAGCTATACCTAAGCTACCCTTACTTAATTATAAATTATATAGATAAAAGTAAGGACTCTTTTTTTTAAAAGTCTTAGCTAAGACGACAAGACTATAGTTATATATAAAATGCTAATAGAGAGTTGCTTAAGAGGAGGTAATATAAATACCTATTAGGTGTAAGAAATATACAATTTCCTTTGCTAGTGTAGAGACTAGGATAAGGCAATTAGGGCTATATAGTAGGAGGAGAGATAGGTTACTATAAATCTAGCTTATTTTAAAACTACTTTGTTAGTAATCCTACTTATCCCACTACCTAGGAAGTTCTTTAAGGTACAGGAGGAAATAAGAATAAGAGGAAATAAAGATTATAAGAAAGAAGTAAATGTGTAAGTCTAAAAAGTTATTATAAAAATAGGAGGACTTACCTTTACTATAGAAGAATATAAGTAATAGAAAGCTTCTATACCTACTACTACTAGTCTTATTTTTAATAAGCTAGCTAATAACTAATACGCTTTTAATAAGCTTATAGGGCTAATCCTTTATATAGAACATAATAATAGGTTATTTAAGAGCTCCTATAACTCTATTATAAACCCTAGTGCGGGTACTTAGGTAATTCGCAATTAGGAATATTAAGCCTAGGCTTATAGGACCTATAGAGAGACTAGGCACATTATAAAAGACTGCCCCTAGCGCTAAGGCCTTATTAAAAGAGGTTATTACTATGAAATCTTTAACACTAATAGCTAGTTTTTTAACTTCTACTATAGCCTAAAACACTTTTAGATAGAGAAATTTAGGGGGCCTATACCTTGCTTTTAGGGAGATATATAGCTCTAGTACCTACTTAGGGAGATTAAATAGTATTTTAACATTACTAATAAGGATTTAGAGAAGAATTTTAGCTAGGTGCTAGGCCTAGAAAGTAAGAAAGCCTCTACTAATTTTAAACACAAATTAGGCTAATCGCATTTTAGGTTAATAAGTAGTAAATAGGGAGACTAGGAACTAGAAATAGAAGTAATAAGAAGGGCTAAAGCCTTCTACGCTATTCTATTAGAGGTCTCCTACCTATCTAAAGAAGTTAATATAACTAAAGAAGTAAATACTGCTAGGACTAGGGTAGTAGAAAGGAGCTCACAGGAATAATAGAACTAACTAGGTATTAAAAGGGTTATAGGGGCTAAAGTAAGTAAACTAGTGTTAGTGGCTTAAATAAGAGATCTTTAGGAAAAAAGAGTTAGGATTAATCCTTAGCTATAGATTAGAGAATTCCGCCTAGGATCTCCTCTACTAGTAATTAATAATAATAAATTAGTGCTATAAGTAGTAGTTATAGAAGTAAACTAAAGAGCTTTT
Organism: Paraphaeosphaeria minitans; assembly: GCA_015832175.1. NCBI lineage: Eukaryota > Fungi > Ascomycota > Dothideomycetes > Pleosporales > Didymosphaeriaceae > Paraphaeosphaeria > Paraphaeosphaeria minitans. The sequence goes on from WJXW01000006.1 coordinate 1,889,113, forward strand.
AAACCTACCTAAAATGATAAAGAAGAGTATTATCTAAGCTATACTAGAAGCTAAGGCTGCTAGCAAAAAGAAGAGTGCTTAATTAGCCTCTACTCCTCTATTAGATAAAGAGCTAGTTATACTTATTAACATCCTAAATACTAATTCTATCCTAATAGCAGCACTAACCTAAAAGGTAAGAGGCATTATAGTTAGATTAATATTTTCTTAGGATAAACTGTATTTAAAGGCCTAGTAACTACTCTCTACAAAAGAAAAAGAGCCTAATAACTAATTAAATAGGAGTAAATTAGGAAATATCTTTATAGGGACATAATAAAGATAGGTTTTAATAGAAAAACAGAGTTAGAACCACCCTTAAGAACCTACTATCCTATTAGAAGCGATAATAGAGAAGTTACACCCTAGCCTATACTAGATCGCGTAAAGAAACGCTACACAGAATACCTAATATAGTATTAAAGAGATGCAGGATAGATATTAGGAAGAAGCTAATAAGGTTAACCTCTAAAGTTAAACTAAGCTAGAAGAATAGATAGGAGTTTAGAGTATTTTAGTAAAACTCCCTACCTATTTTATTACTATTTTTAGAAGCCACTATAAGGTTCTACTTAACTTAGGATTAGAACTAAATATTATAAAGTATACTACTGTAAGGGCACTTATTATTATAATCTAGAACTAAAATTAGAGCTATTTACCTACTAAAGAATAATTAGGCATAGTAGGAGCTAGTAGAGATTTAGATAAGTATATAAGAACTATTTATAGTATACTACTTAAGGTTAGGCTAATTACAATTCCTACTTATTTTAAGATTATAAGAAACGTTAGAAGGCCTATTATCCTAGGCACCCCCTTTATAATAGCTACTTAGTTAGCTATAGAATTTACCCTAATAGGCTAATACCTATATAGAGTTACCTCTATAGATAGGAAAAGAACAGTCTCTTTCTTTAGGTTAAATACTCTACTACTTTCTAACTATAAGATAAGTAACAAGAATTTAGGAAATGTGTAAAGGGTGTGCTTATAGGGGAAGTACACTCGCTATAGGATTACTCTATTAGTGTGTACCTTAGTAATAAAGAAGTAGAGGATAAAGAAAATAAGTAGGAAATTAGTTAAGTAGAATTAATTAGACAATAAGTAAAAGAATGTTAGGTAATAGTAGCTAGATAATTAGGAACTACCTATACTATATATAAGAAAGTAGTAAACAAAGTTTAGCCTATAGATAACTTAAAAGGAGACTGCCTATTAGAGGTAGAGAGATTAGATTAGGAAAAAAGAGCTATTAAATAATAATAAGCTGCGATAGCTTTTTAGGGACCTTAACTAGATGTATATTTAGGAATGTTTAAACCTAGATATATAGATTTTAGAAGGGGGCACTAATTAACACCTAAATAACTAAAGGAGATAAATGTTAGAGACTAGCTAAAACCTATAGAAATTTTACTTATCTATAAGCTAATGTTCTATTAGGAGGTAGCTCTAGTCTAGGAATTTAGTAAGATAATAACTATTAGTAAGGATATTATGCCTTTATACTAGATTTAGACTATCCTATATAAAGCCTAGTAGGTAAGAGGCTTTAACTGCCTAAAAAAGCTAGTGCCTATAGTACACTAGATAATTTTAAATTAGATTAACTAAAAAGTTCTTAAAATATACAACAGCTAATATTAAAACCCCTAGTTCCTAGTACTAAAGAAAGATAAAGGGTACTAATTAATTAATAACGCCTAGTTCTATAATAAGGTTTTAGAAAGAGATGCTAATCTCCTACCCTTAGCTAATAAGTTTTTAGAGAGAATTAGAGGTAGAGTAATCTACTCTCTATTTAATCTATTTTTAGGGTTTAACTAGATACTGCTCTATACAGCCTTAAGAGATATAATAGCTTTTTAGATACTTATAGGCCTTATAAGGCACTACACACCGCTATAAGGTATAATAAATTTACTAAAAGCTTTTTAGAGAGCTATGTTAATAATCCTTTAGAGGTATTTCCCTAATACTTTACCCTTTATTAATAATATTGCATTAGCAGGACTAAAGTTAACCTATAGGGATAAAGAAGCCCTTCCTAGGGTACGCTAATTTATGCTCGAACATATTATATAGCTAGATAGGGTACTTACTAACCTAGAGAGGGCCTGTACTAGTATATTAGAAATAAAATCCTTCTAAGGAGTGAACTAAATAGAAATTATAGGATATAAAGTATTGCCTAATAGCTAATCGCCCTAAGATAAGAAAGTGGCTAAGATTCTATACTAGAAAGAATGCACAAATTAAGGAGAAGTCTAATAGTTTATTAGAATTTACACTTACTATTACTAATAGATCTTCTACTTTTCTATTAAAGTAAAACCTTTGTACATGCTTACTAGGAAAGACTAAGAATAGAAGTAGGAAGATCTTAAGCGCTAATTAATAAATATTCTAAAAGAGAGTATTACTACTGCACTAGTTCTAATAACTCTTAATTATAAATTAGGAAGGCAGATCTTCGTCTACGTAGATATAAGTTTATAAGGAGGAGAAGTCTGTATTAAGTAAGTAGAAGAGGATAGGAAGCGCCACCTAGTGCAGTTTAAAAGTATACTATAGTCTAAAGCAGAATTAAAGTAGCACTTAACTAAGCTTAAATGTAAAGTAGTAGTATAGGCACTAAAGAAGTTTATACTATACCTATATAGGACCTAATTTATTATTAAAATAGATGCGGCTACTCTAATTTTATAGCTTAACTAGTCTTCTACTAACCTCCCTAGATTAGTTATAAACTAATAGCTAGGTATAATACTGCTATAGGACTTTAAAATTGTCTATAGGCTAGGAAAACATAATATTATTACTAATAGATTATTAAGGTACCCCTAACTAGAAGAATAGACAGCGCTAGAAGAATTAGAAGAAGACTTAGGTCCCTTTATAGACTATATAGTAGAGAAGTATAATAATAGCTTAGTATTTACTTTGTAAGAGGCCTAGATCCTTAGTAAAGTCTTTTTAGAAGAATTAGAAGAAATAGTAAGGTTCTTACTATTTAGAAAAAAACCTAATAGGCTAATATCCTAGAAAAGCTGCCTTTTGTAGATAAAGAAGGCCTAAACCTTTTTTATAAAAGTAAACCTACTATTTAAGAAGTTAACTCTAAATCTTACTATCTAAAGGGTAATTAATAACCTAGATGTTTAAAAGGCACTTATTTAGGAGGTTTACTAGCACTTCTACTATAAAGGAATCTAGGCTATAAATACTACGATCTAGTTTTAGTTCTAGTAAGAGAGCTAGTTTAAGATAATTTAAACTAAGCTAAAGAAATATACTATCTATACTACTAAATAAAGTAATTAGATAGAGATAAGCCTTAAGATTAGTAACTCTAGGACCTTATTTAAACAATAGACTATTAATATTACCTATATATCTATAAGTAAGTATTAGAAATTCTTTCTTATTGTTACTAGGGAATACGCCTTAGGATGGCCTAAAGCTAGAGCGCTTATTAGAGTAGATTTAGAAAGTGTTACAAAGTTCCTCTATAAAGATATTATCTATAGGTAGGGGGTGTTTCCTTAACTAAGTGTAGATAGGGGGCCTAAAAACATATTAGTAGTTAAAGCACTAGCTAGACACTATAGGATACACTATATCTAAGCTTCCTCCTATAACTCTAAGGCTTAAGGACTAGTTAAATAAAGTTACTAATTACTTATTATAGCGCTGTTAGGATCCGGCTACGCGCGAGCAGTAGGGCGCAAGCTTATTAAACTACTAGTCTACTAGAGTTAGCTAACTAAGCAGTTAGATAATAGGTTATAGGTCCTAAGGGTCCTAAGGACTGCACAGGCCTCGCCTATATAGGAACTCTAGGACGCGTGGGACTTGCCCGCACAGGACTCTAGGACGTATAGGACTCTAGGACATATAGGACTCTAGGACATATAGGATTCTAGGATGTGTAGGACTACTTAGTATATAGGAACGCAAGAATAAGCTTCTTATACTTATATTTAATCTATTTATTAATCTATTATTTAGATTCTAGTAGACTAAATTATTAACTTATTATACTTTGTAAAATACTATTATATTAATAAGACCTTCTACCTTCTATAAGTACTCCTGCCTAAGAACTAACTTTAACCCTTTAGGACTAGCTACCCTCTTAGATTTAATATCTTAAACACCCTTAATATAAGTACTTTATAAACTCTTACCTCTTCTACAGCTTTAGGTGCCGCTAAGATTACTTCTATAAAAGATAGTAGTAAGGTGTATAAACCTAATTTCTACTTTAGTAAATAATCTTAAACTAATGTCTAGATTCTCTAGTTAGACCTCTACTTCTTTAACTTAAATAAACCTCTTAAAGATAAGAAGAAGGTTATCTTCGCAGCAATATATATATAAGGAGATATAGGATTATAGATCTATCTTTACCTTAAAAAGTACCTAGGAATAGACTATAATAATAATAATAATAATTACGTAAATAAGCACGCTAATACAGTTAATATTATTAAAGATTATAATAACTTTAAGAAATACCTTAAATAACTCTTTAGGATTACTAATAAGGACTCTATTACAAAAGTAAAGATTTAGACTATAACTTAGAAATAATTAGTAGCTAAGTATATAGTTAAGTTTTGTAGATACGCTGTGTAACTTAACTAGAATAATAAATCTCTTTAGGATATGTATAAATAAGGACTTAAATAGAAACTATGTAAAGAACTTTTACGTAGTAGTGCACAAATGGCTAACCTTAAAGAACTATATAAAGAAACTATTAGAATTAATAAAGAGTGGTTTTTACTGTAATAGGAGCTCTACTAAAACCCTAGGGCAATAAGCTTTAGATAACTAGTAAAAATAGTTTATAAGAACCTTATTAGAATTGTCTAAAAGCAACAGCTAAGGAACTACTAGAGATACAAACTAATAGAAGATGTCTAGTTTAACTACATAAGTAAAGGAAAAGGAAGAAGGATAGGCCCTAAGTAGCCTAATAAACGCGTTTTAGATAGAAATTAACAACTAATAACTAAGACCTATAAATGCTTTATATATAGTAAACTAGGCTATATAGCTAGTAATTATAGATTAAAGAACAAAGTCTATTAAACTAAGTTAAATATACTAACTATTAAGGACTAAGAACCTAATAAGGAATAGGAAGTTATTATAACGCTATTTAGTTACTAACATGTTACACTAAAGTAAAGTAAGCGATTAGATTTACTTAACTTACAACTATATAAAGATTTAGAAGACAACTCTAACATATACTATAATATAGAAGACGTAGAAGAGATACTAAGATCTCCTACTCCTTACCTATAAAGTAGGCAGGAAGAAGACAACCCTATATTACCTAAGTATAAACTAAATGTTTAGAACTATATAGAACCCTACTAGGCACTAAAAGGAATATAACCCTATAAAAATAAGAAGTTAGACTACGTACTAAAGTACTACTTAGACTACTAAAATCCTATACACTAATTCTATATGTAAACACATTGTGAAGAACTAATATGTGTATAATATAAGGTAGAGAAAGAGGAGAATAAGAAATAACCTAGAAGAAAACTGCGCTATAGATAGATATAGATAGACTACCCTATTACAGCTTACAATAAACACCTCTAGAATAAATAATAAGTAAAATACTTTCTTTACCTTACGCTAAAGGGTAACAAATGCTGTAATATACTTATTAATAGAGACTATATATAACTATACTAGTATACGTGTCTAAACTAAGACTACAAATGCTACTATATAGCTAAACACTTAGACAGCTTTGTAAACTGCCCTATGTAAGAAGTAATAATAGAACTACTAATTTAACTAGTATACAGGAACAGTAAAGACTACAGGAGGAAAAATAGAAAAACATCCTTATAGGAAGAAGAAGAAGATAATCTATACTAGCTATGTATTTAAGAATAATAACAGAAGTAGATGCTTAGAAACGTATACTAGGCACTAGAACTTAACTATAACCTACACAAACAGATGTCTTTTTTAGGCCTAAACTTAGACAAGAAAACGCCTTTATTAAATTAAATACTATAGTAAGTATAGTATTAATTAAGCTACTAGTATAGCTTAAAAGAATATAGGCTTAAGCTCTTATAGACTTAGAAGTAGAAAAGAACTTTATATCTTATTAGATAGTAAGATAAGTAGGACTTATAATATTAGAGAAAGAAGTACCCTATATTGTCTATATCGCGAATAGATCCCTAATGCCTAAGGCACCTTAAATATACTAAGAGGTTACTACTACAATATTAGTCTAAGGATATAGAGAGGAACTTACTTTAGATATCTTACTAGGATCTAAGCATAAGTTAGTTTTAGAATTATCTTAGTTAATAATACACAACCCGCAGATTAACTAGGGTATAAAGAAAATATTATTTAAACGCTGTAATTATATATTATAAGTAAAGCCTATATATTAACTAAAAATAATAGTAGATAAGGGAGTTATTAATAATATAATACCGCGATAGATAGTTAAAAAATAGAAACACACCTTAGTAGACGCTAGTAGGAACCACTAGGTTAAGAAGTGTAAGAAGGAGGATAATAGTATACCCTTTACCTTACTAAGAGAGTATAGGAAATAGACATATATATTTATAGAAAAGGAAGGAAAAGTAAACCTACCTAAACATTAACCCTAGGATCTTATAATAGACCTAGAAGAAGGGAAGACGCCACCCTTTAGACTACTATATAGTAAGATAGGAGAAGAACTCCTTAAAGAACGTGATTTTATTAAGATAAACCTTAAGAAAGGATATATATAACTATTAAAGTTACTAGCAGCAAGCCCTTTTATGTTTATTAAGAAAAAGGATAGATTAGATAGACTATACGTTAACTACTAATAACTTAATAATATAATAATAAAGAACTAATATCTACTACTAAATATTATAGAGTTATAAGATTAACTATCTTAAGCTAAGATATTCACAATAATAGATCTAAGAGATAGTTACTACCTTATATAAATTAAGAAAGGTAAAGAATAGAAAACAGCGTTTTAATTACGCTATAGACTATTTAAATATAAGGTTATGCCTTTTAGACTTATAAACGCACTAGCAGCTTTTATAGCGCTTATTAACAACGTACTCTACAAACATCTAGATATATTTATTATTACGTATATAGACAATATCCTTGTCTTTTCTAAAAACAAATTAGACTATACTAAGTATATATAGATAGTACTAGAAGCACTAGACAAAGCATGCCTTTACATTAAACTTAAGAAATGTAAGTTTAACGTTAAATAACTTAAATTCCTAGGACACATTATTACTATAGAAGGAATTAAGATAGCACTAAGTAAAGTCAAATACATTAAGAACTAGCTAATACTAAAGACAGCAAAGAACATCTAAGAATTTTTAGGATTCTATAGATTTAATTAACAATTTATCTAAAATTACATAAAAGTTATAATACCTTTAATAAATTTTATAAAGAAGGACATACCCTTTAAATAGATAGATAAGTGCAGAATGTTATTCTAACTTTTTAAAATAGTATGTATTATAGAACCTGTTCTTATTTATTTTAGAAGCGATAAACCACTACACTTTAAAATAGACGCTAGCGATCTTACGCTAGGCGCCTACGCTAAATAAGAATATAATAGTAAATAGCACCTAATTGCCTATTACTTATACAAATTTAATAACGCTAAAACATAATATAACGTATATAACAAAGAACTCTACGCTATTATTAAAGTCTTAAAGCACTAGAGGATTTATACGCTTAGTTACTTAACGCTAGAAATCTATATAGATTATAAGAACCTTCTAAGGCTTATAACAATAAAAGAACTTACGCTATAATAATAAAGATAGTTATAAACCACTAGGTAGTATAAGTTTAAAATTATCTATATAGCTAGGAAAGAAAATAGCAGAGTAGACGCTCTTAGCTAACAAAGTAATCTAGTAAGAGAAAAGGTAAAAACCTTTTCTGTAATCCTTTGTAAAGCTAAAGATAGATCTCTAGAACTAATAGCAGAACTAAATTAACTTTTAGTAATTAACTAAGAAGTTTTAGAATATCTATAGACTAAGATTATCTAATAATACCATAATAACCCTATGTATAGACACCTAGGCATTATAAAGATAATAGAACTTATCTAAAGGAATTATACCTTTAAAGGAATTAAGGAAGCTATAATAACTTATATCTATAAATGTGCAGAATACTAAAGAAACAAACATAGTATATATCTCAAATATAGAGAGATATAAGTAATTAGAATACTAATAGCACTATAGGAAGACATCGCTATAGATTTTATTATAGGAATTCTAAACTCTAAGGATCTAATAATAGAAATTAAATATAACAGTATACTAGTAATAGTCTACTAACTAACTAAGTATATTAAGCTTATTCTATACCTTAAAAGAATAATAGTAAAAGAACTCGCTTTTCTTATCCTAGATAAACTAATTAGATACCACAGAATCCCAAAAATAATTATTAGCAATAGAGACAAGCTCTTTATATTAAATTATTAGATAACGCTTATAGTACTACTTAGAACGAAATAAAAGCTATTAACAGCTTACTATCTATAAACAGACGGATAGACAGAACGTATAAACTAAACTATAGAAACGTACCTACGCATCTACTATAATAGTTAGAAGAATAACTAGGTTTTATTACTACCTATGGCACAGTTAGCCTATAATAACAAAGTATTAGTAGTATTAGGACATACACTATTCTATATAAACTACAGAAGACACCTACATCTCTTTAACCAATAATTTCCTACAATAATTAAAGCAAAAGAAGCCATAGATATAGTAGAAAATATAAAGAAAATACACTAATAACTCTAAGAGAATCTAGAGAAAGCTTAACAGCAATTAATTTTATATTAAAATAGAAAACGAAAAATGGCACCTTAGCTAAAGAAAGGGGATAAAGTATATCTGCTTATAAAGAACCTTTAAACTTAGAAGAGAAAATACAGGAAACTAGATTATATTAAAGTTAGACTATTTTACATTTCTAAGTAAATATTACTAGTGAACTGTAAGTTGGAACTACTACTAGATATAAAGATACACCTAGTATTCTACGTATCACTACTAGAACTAGCAGACCCTAATATACTAGTTAAAACCACCTTCTACTACTAGACTAAGGAAGAAAATAAATTTAAGGTTAAAAGAATTCTAGAATATAATTAGTATAATAACACGTACCTTGTTAAGTGGAAAGGTTACCTATATAGCAAAAACACCTAGGAACTAAAAAACAATCTAGGAAACTGTTAGTAAAAGATTAAAGAATTCTACTAGAAACAACTAGAACGCACCTAGGAATTACTACTAGCATAAGGGCTAGCCTATAAGATAGACTAGTTAATTACCTTAGCGCCTAATAGCGCGTTAAGATTTATTAATATAGTAGCCTACGCTAGTTCCTCCTGCGCCTTAAGCGCTTCTAACTTGTCTATAGTACTTATGCTATAATTAAATAATTCTTATTCTTTTTAACGTAATTTCTTTTACTAATTACATAAGCGCGCTATCTTCTCTTACGCCTAATAGGCGTGAAAGAGAGCTACCTTAGCTAGCTCTTCTTTAATATAGAGCTTTACCTCCTTTTTAGCCTCTAACTTTTCTAACCTCTCTATTTTAGTATTTATTTTTAAATAATCTAGTAAAGGAATCTCCTTAGGCTTACACTTCTAGTTTCTCTATCTAACGCAGTTAGTACACTAAAAATATAAAGAAGAAAGGTAATAAGTATATTTCTTCTTAGCGTAGTATAAATAGGTAACTATTGCAAAAACGTAGTCTTTTTTAAGATAATTAGCTTAACTATAGTAATATTAAATAGAATAAGATAATAACTTTATAGGTAGTTAACTTATAAGGATATTAAGCTTAGAGAGGGAGGATAATATTAGGATCTAGCTATATATAAGTAGTAGGGCGCGAGCTTATTAGACTACTAGTCTACTAGAGTTAGCTAACTAAGTAGTTAAATAATAGGTTATAGGTCCTAAAAGTCCTAAGGACCGCATAGGCCTTGCCTGTATAGGAACTCTAGGACGCGTGGGACTCGCCCGCACAGGACTCTAGGACATATAGGACTCTAGGACATATAGGACTCTAGGACATATAGGATTCTAGGATGTGTGGGACTACTTAGTATATAGGAACGCAAGAATAAGCTTCTTATACTTATATTTAATCTATTTATTAATCTATTATTTAGATTCTAGTAGACTAAATTATTAACTTGTTACACTTTATAAGATATTATTATATTAACAAGACCTTCTACCTTCTGTAAGTACTCCTGCCCAAGAACTAACCTTAACCCTTTAGGACTAGCTACCCTCTTGGATTTAACAAGCGCTTATAAAGCTAAGAGATAATTAGGAGCGTAATTTACCTATAGTAGTATAGGCTAAAAGGGTTTTAATTTAATAAAGCATAGGGTTAGCACCTATAGAGATAATAACTAGTATTTAACCTATATTACCTATTAAACTAGCGATTAAAAGCTGGCAGACCCTACTATAGTTAGAGGTAGAAAACTAATTAGATCTACTTGCCCTAAGGGCTGAGCAGTTAGAATAGAGAGGTAATAAACTTTTAGAGGCACTATCTAGGTTAAAAAGAATGCGCCTTAAGGGAGTAGAGTAATAGGACTTTAGTAAAGCCTATTAATAAGACTTTTATAAAGGAGATCTAGTGCTAGTTTAGGATTTAATTAGGGCTATAGACAAGTTAATAGCTATAAAGATAAGGGATTACTAGCTAGGCCTTTACTAAATCTCTATTAACTACCCTAACTAGTTATATTACTAACTAGAAGAGCTTAATAGAGCTATATTCTAGTATACTATATATAGTAACTGCCTTAAGCGCTTCTACTAGCACACCCTAGATAATAAAGCTTAGGTACTAAAAAGAAAGATAAGGATTGTGCCTAAAGACCTACTAATTAACTCTTAAACCCTACTACTAAAGCTGCCAGAACTACTACGCTATTAAGAGGTTAAATAGAGGGAAGAGTATAGTAATTCTAGCTTAGAAGTTAAGAATAGCCTTATAAGAACTAGAAGGGTAGAGTAGAAGAAGGAACTCTAATAGGCTATTATACTACCTATATAGACAAGAGGTAATTCACTAAAGGTGGTTATTTTAAAGAGAGCAGAAGTATTAGATTTTAATATAGACTAAAATATATCTACTTTAGAGTCTAATATTATATTAAACTAGCCTCATCCTTTCCTAATACAGAATTAGGAAAGCTAACTATAGGCAGTTAGTAAAGAGAGAGAGAAAGGAAGAAAAAAAAATAGAGAATACCTAATTACTAGCTAAAGACATATTAAGGCACTAATTATTATCCTCCTTATTATTAATAGTAATATTATCTCTATAGTAGCAGCTGGACTAATAAGTATTTAGGGTTTAGGGCTCTATAGAGCTAGAGGCCCTAGTTACTTTAAACTAAAAAAGTGATCTAGCACGATTTTAGGTAGCCTAATTAATAGACTACTAATAAGGTAAGAGAGAACTAGAATAAGAATACTAGAAATAAGTAGATTAAGAGGATAGTTAAGGCTAAAAAGAAGTATTCTCCCTAGTAGAAGAATCTAGGCGTATATGTAATCTAGAACTAGGCAATCTATAATTAGAGCTAGAATAAAAACCCCCTTAAGCTAGAGGACTAAAACCCTAAAATAATAAAGCACTACTAAGAAGAGACTAGAGAGAACCTCTAGAAGACTTTTAAGAATAATTTTAAAAGGCTGCTAAAGAAAGAGGACTATAGTTTATAGTAATAGTATATTAGGGTTCTATAGACTCCCTAGGAATAGGAGTATTAAAGGTAAAAACAGCCTTAGAAGTATAACTAGAAAGAGCCTAAGAGTAAGTTATACTAATAGGAAGGATATTAGCAGCTAAAATAATATTATCTATAGAAGAACTAGTGCTAGGGTTAGCTAGCTTACCTAAAAGGAAAGAGATATTAGCTTAGGTAATAAGGAATTAGGACTAGAACTTATAATAAAAAGAGTAAGAAATATAGTTACTATTTATCTAGCACTTATTACATCCTCCCTAGTTTTAGTAGCTTACTTTCTAGATAGGAAACACTATATTTACTACTAAAATAGAGCTTACTCCTTCTACTCTTATTCTAGTAGTAGGTGCAGTAATAGTTAATTAGAGAAAAGAAGGAAAATAAAAGGAGCTAGCAGTATACTAAATACTTATATTAATATTAGTATTATAGTATCTACGCTTTAATAGAGCCTCCCTAGTGCCTAAGCTAAAGAACTTAGTAATAGTCTTTGCTTTAGTATTACTAATATTAAAGTGCTAAATAGTAAGGTCTAAATAGCTATTATTCTTGTAGACACTAGCAGTGCAAAGAATAAGATCTAGGGTAATACCCTATATATCTAGGCTATAGATAAAGTAAGCCAGTTTATGTAAAAATTACAGTTTACACGCTAATTAGCCCTCGTCCTTATTAGGAAGGTTAGTAATAAGATATAAAAGATTTTTAGAATAATATACACTACTTAATAATGTACTCCTTAGTAGACTTAGAAAGGTAGATAAAGAGGTCTACCTTTATATTACTAGTAGGGCCACGCTTATTTAGGTTATTACTACTCTTCCTACTACTAACACTAGAAGTGGCTATTCTATCTAGGGTATAGTTAACTATAGCTATAACTATAGTAGAGTTATTAAACAGGTATTAAAAGGACTAAAAGAGAGGGAGGAGAATAGGAGTAAGAGTTAGGAGAAGAATAGAGTAGAAGAAATTCTAGAGTTATATATTCTAAAGATTAAGCGTAGGCTACCTAAGTGGCTTAGTAGAAGTGTTTGTAAGAGGATATTACTACAATATTACTATTTAATATACTAAAAGGTCTATAAATAATTTTAATTATAGGGATATAAGTAGTAGATAGACGATAGGTTAGCAGTTAGGATAATTAAGTATAGTTAGTTAGCTAGAGGCTAAAGTAAAATTATAGGTCTAGAATTAGACTAACGCTACGTCGCTACCTAATATGTAAAGAAGTTAACAAATAACTTTAATTATAGGGATATAAGTAGTAGATAGGCGATAGGTTAGTAGGTAGGATAATTAGGTAAAAGTGGCTAGCTAAGAATTAAAGAAATTATAGGTCTAGGAAGTAACTACTAATAAGGTGTTAAAAGGGTAGTAAGGTAGTAGGCTTAAGGAACTAAGCCTAGAAGAGAGGGAGAAAAATGTAGTGTAAAGGTTGGCCTATAATAGAGAATTAGAGAAATATAGGACTAATTAGCTGTTGTTTAAGATAGCTAATTAGGGAATAGATAAGAAAAGAGACAGAGCGTAAACTAGAGAAGACATAAGGGGACCTAATAGATAATTAGAGTAGTTGGATTTGTATAATAGTGTTAAGATCCAAAGGCTAGGCCTCCTAGAATCTTTATATGTATCTACATTCGTTATTTAAGCGGCACGGCACAAGAGGTTATATAACCTAATTAGTGTGATTAGAGCGCTAAGATAACTAATTAGACTAAGCACTTAATATACTAAATAACTAATTAGTACTTAATTAGTTTAATTAGAGTTATTAGTAGACTAATTACTTAAAGTATATAGGAACGTAAGAATAGGCTCTCTATAACTTATGTTTAATCTATTTATTAATCTATTGTTTAGATTCTAGTAAACTATATTGTTAACTTGTTACACTTTATAAGATACTATTATATTAATAAGACCTTCCACCTTCTATAAGTACTCCTGCCTAAGAACTAACCTTAACCCTTTAGGACTAGCTACCCTCTTAGATTTAATATTTTAAACACTTTTAATATAAGTACTTTATAAACTCCTACTTCTTCTACAGCTTTAGGTGCTGCTAAGATTACTCTTATAAAAGATAGTAGTAAGGTGTATAAACCTAATCTCTACTTTAGCAAATAATTTTAAACTAACGTCTAGATTCTCTAGTTAGACCTCTACTTCTTTAACTTAGACAAATTTCTTAAAAATAAGAAAAAAGTTATCTTTATAGTAATAAATATGTAAGGAGATATAGAATTATAGATCTATCCCTATTTTAAAAAGTACCTAGGAATAGACTATAATAATAATAACAACAATTACGTAAACCAACACGCTAATATAGTTAATATTATTAAAGATTATAATAACTTTAAGAAATGCCTTAAATAACTCTTTAGAATTACTAATAAGGACTCTATTATAAAAGTAAAGATTTAGACTATAACTTAGAAATAATTAGTAGCTAAGTATATAGCTAAGTTTTATAGGTACGCTGTGCAGCTTAACTAGGATAATAAATCTCTTTAGGATATATACAAATAAGGACTTAAATAGAAACTATATAAGGAACTCTTGCGTAGTAGTGCGTAAATTACTAATCTTAAAAAACTGTACAAAGAAACTATTAGAATTAATAAAGAATAGTTTTTACTGTAATAAGAGCTCTACTAAAATTCTAGGACAATAAGCTTTAGATAACTAGTAAAAGTAGTTTATAAGAACCCTGTTAGAATTGTCTAAAAATAATAGCTAAGGAACTACTAGAGATACAAACTAATAGAAGATGTCTAGTTTAACTATATAGGTAAAGGAAAAAGAGGAAGAATAGGCCCTAAGTAGCCTAATAAACGCGTCTCTAATAGAAGTTAATAACTAATAACTAAAACCTATAAATGCTTTATATGTAGTAAACTAGGCTATATAGCTAAGAACTATAAATTAAAGAATAAAGTCTATTAAACTAAATTAAATATACTAACTATTAAGGACTAAGAACCTAATAAGGAATAGGAAATTATTATAACGCTATTTAGTTACTAACGCGTTACACTAGAGTAAAGTAAGTAATTAGATTTACCTAACTTATAACTATACAAAGATCTAAAAGATAACTCTAATATATATTATAATATAGAAGATATAGAAGAGATACTAAGATCTCCTACTCCTTACTTACAAAGTAGGCAGGAAGAAGACAACCTTATATTACCTAAGTATAAACTAAATGTTTAAGACTATATAGAACTCTACTATACACTAAAAGGAATGCAACCCTACAAAAATAAGGAATTAGACTATATACTAAAGTACTACCTAGACCACTAAAATCCTATACACTAATTCAATATATGGACGCATTGCGAAGAACTAATATATATATAATATAAGACAGAAAAAAAGGAGAATAAGAAATAACCTAGAAAGAAACTGCGCTATAGATAGATATAGATAGACTACCCTATCGCAGCCTATAATAAACACCTCTAGGATAAATAATAAGTAAAATACTTTCTTTACCTTACGCTAAAGGGCAATAAATACTATAATATACTTATTAATAGAGACTATATATAACTATACTAGTACACGTGTCTAAACTATGACTGTAAATACTACTATATAGCTAAATATTTGAACAGCTTTGTAAACTGCCCTATGTAAGAAGTAATAATAGAACTACTAATTTAACTAGTATATAGGAACAGTGAAGACCGCAGGAGGAAAAATAGTAGAACATTCTTATAGAAAGAAGAAGACGATCTACATAAGCTATATACTTAAGAATAATAATAGAAGCAGATACTTAGAAACGCATACTAGGCACTAGAACTTAATTATAACTTATATAAATAGATATCTTTTTTAGGCCTAAACTTAGATAAAAAAACGCCTTTATTAAATTAAATACTATAGTAAGTATAGCATTAGTTAAGCTACTAGTATAGTTTAAAGGAATATAGGCTTAAGCTCTTATAGACTTAAAAGTAGGAAGGAACTTTATATCTTACTAAATAGTAAAATAAGCAGGACTTATAATATTAAAGAAAAAAGTACCCTATATTATCTATATTGTAAATGGATCCCTAATGCCTAAGACACTTTAGATATACTAGGAGGTTATAACTATAATAACAGTCTAAGGACATAGAAAGAAACTTACTTTAGATGTCTTACTAGGATTTAAGTATAAGTTAGTTTTAGAATTACCTTAGTTAATAATACATAACCCGCAGATTAACAAAGGTATAAAAAGAATATTATTTAAACACTGCAATTATATATTATAAGCAAAGCCTATATATTAACTAAAAATAATAGTAGATAAGGGAGTTATTAATAATATAATACTACAACAGATAGTTAAAAAACAAAAGTATACCTTAGCAGACGCTAGTAGGAACTACTAGATTAAGAAGTGCAAGAAGGAGGATAATAGTACACCTCTTACCTTACTAAGAGAGTATAGGAAATAGACATATATATTTACAAAGAAAGAAGGAAAAGCAAACCTACTAGAATATTAACCCTAGAATTTTATAATAAATCTAGAAAAAGGGAAGATGCCACCCTTTAGACTACTATATAGTAAGACAGGAAAAGAACTCCTTAAAGAAAGTAATTTTATTAAAATAAACCTTAAGAAGGAATATATATATAACTATTAAAGTTACTAGTAGTAAGCCCTTTTATGTTTATTAAGAAAAAGGATAGATTAGACAGACTATATATTAACTACTAATAACTTAATAATATAATAATAAAAAACTAATATTTACTACTAAACATTATAGAGTTATAAGATTAACTATCTTAAGCTAAGATATTCATAATAATAAATCTAAGAGACAGTTACTACCTTATATAAATTAAGAAAGGTAAAGAATAGAAAATAGCGTTTTGATCACGCTATAGACTATTTAAATACAAGGTAATGCCTTTTAGACTTATAAACGCACTAGCAGCTTTTATAGCACTTATTAATAATGTACTCTATAAACATCTAGACATATTTGTTATTATGTATATAGACAATATCCTTGTCTTTTCTAAAAACAAATTAGACTACACTAAGTATATATAAAGAGTACTAGAAGCACTAGACAAAGCATGCCTTTATATTAAAGTTAAGAAATGTAAGTTTAATATTAAATAACTTAAATTTCTAGAACATATTATTACTATAGAAGGAATTAAGATAGCACTAAGTAAAATTAAATATATTAAGAACTAGCTAATTCTAAGAATAGCTAAGAATATCTAAGAATTCTTAGTATTCTATAGATTTAACTAATAATTTATCTAAGATTACGTAAAGGTTACAATACCCTTAATAAATTTTATAAAGAAGGACGTACCCTTTAAATAGATAAATAAATGCGGAATGTTATTCTAACTCCTAAAAGACAGTATACATTATAGAACCTATTCTTGTTTATTTTAGAAGTAATAAACCACTATAATTTAAAACAGACGCTAGCGATCTTACGCTAGGCGCCTACACTAAATAAGAACGTAATAGTAAATAGCACCTAATTACTTACTACTTATACAAATTTAATAACGCTAAAACACAATACAACGTATATAATAAAGAACTCTACGCTATTATTAAAGCCTTAAAGCACTAGAGGATCTACGCACTTAGTTACTTAACGCTAGAAATCTATATAAATTATAAGAACTTTTTAAGGTTCACGATAATAAAAGAACTTACGCTATAATAATAAAAATAGTTGTAGACTACTAGGCAGTGTAAGTTTAAAATTATCTATATAGCTAGAAAAGAAAATAGCAGAGCAGACGCTCTTAGCTAATAAAGTAATCTAGTAAAAGAAAAAGTAAAAACCTTCTTCGCAATCCTTTACAAAGCTAAAAATAGATCTCTAGAACTAATAGTAGAACTAAATTAACTTTTAGTAATTAACTAAGAAGTTATAGAACATCTATAGACTAAAATTATCTAATAATACTATAATAACCCTATGTACAGACACCTAGGCATTATAAAAATAATAGAACTTATTTAAAGAAATTACACCTTTAAAGGAATTAAAGAAGCTATAATAACTTATATATATAAATGTATAGAATACTAGAGAAATAAACATAGTATATATCTTAAATACAGAAAGATGTAAGTAATTAGAATACTAATAGCACTATAGGAAGACATTACTATAGATTTTATTACAGGAATTCTAAACTCTAAAGATCTAATAACAGGAATTAAATACAATAGTGTACTAGTAATAGTCTACTAACTAACTAAGTATATTAAGCTTATTCTATGTCTTAAAAGAATAATAGTAAAGAAACTCGCTTTTCTTATCCTAGACTAACTAATTAGATATTATAGAATCCTAAAAATAATTATTAGTAACAGAGATAAGCTTTTCACGTTAAATTACTAGACAACGCTTATAGCCCTACTTAGAACAAAATAAAAGCTATTAACAGCTTACTATCTATAAATAGATAGATAGATAGAACGTATAAACTAAACTATAGAAACGTACCTACGTATCTACTGTAATAGTTAGAAAAATAACTAGGTTTTATTACTACCTATAGCATAGTTAGCCTATAATAACAAAGTATTAGCAGTATTAGGACATACACTATTCTATATAAACTATAGAAGACACCTATATCTCTTTAATTAACAATTTCCTACCACAATTAAAGCAAAAGAAGCTATAAATATAGTAGAAACTATAAAGAAAATACACTAATAACTCTAAAAGAACCTTAAAAAAGCTTAATAGCAATTAATTTCTTACTAAAATTAAAAATATAAAACAGCACTTTAGCTAAAGAAGGGGGATAAAGCATATCTACTTATTAAGAACTTTTTAACTTAGAAGAAAAAACACAAGAAACTATATTATATTAAGGTTAGACTATTTTACAATTCTAAATAAATATTACTAGTAAACTATAAACTAGAACTACTAGC
Organism: Paraphaeosphaeria minitans; assembly: GCA_015832175.1. Taxonomy (NCBI): domain Eukaryota; kingdom Fungi; phylum Ascomycota; class Dothideomycetes; order Pleosporales; family Didymosphaeriaceae; genus Paraphaeosphaeria; species Paraphaeosphaeria minitans. Next base: position 1,907,990 of record WJXW01000006.1, read on the forward strand.
CAACGCGAAGATACACCTATTATTTTATATATCCTTATTAGAACTAGTAGACTTAGAAACGCCAATTAAAACCACCTTCTATTACTAACCTTAGGAAGAAACTAAATTTAAAGTAGAATAAATCCTATAAGTACACGACGTGTATATAGATATAGAAGTATACCTTATTAAGTAGAAAGGGTATTTGTCTAGTAAAAACATATAGGAACCTAAAGAAAACCTGTCTAACTATTAATAATAGATAAATAACTTCTACAATTAAACGCTAGAAATTATAAGAAGACAACTATAACGCACTTAGGAATTACTACTAGCACAAAGGCTAGCCTATATAATAGACTACTTAATTACCTTAGCGCCTAATAGCGTATTAGGATTTATTAACGCAGTAGCTTACGCTAACTTTTTCTACACTTTAAGCGCTTCTAACTTGTCTATAGTACTTATACTATAATTAAACAATTTTTATTTTTTCTAACGTAATTTCTTTTACTAATTACGTAAGCGCGCTATCTTTTTTTACGCCTAATTAGCGCGAAGGAGAGCTGCTTTAGCTAGCTTTTTCTTAATATAAAGTTTTGCCTCCTTTTTAGCCTCTAACTTTTTTAACCTCTCTATTTTAGTATCTATTTTTAAATAATCTAGTAAAGGGATCTCTTTAGGCTCGCACTTCTAGTTTCCCTATTTAACGTAGTTAATACACTAAGAGTGTAAAGAAGAAAGATAATAAATATATTTCTTCTTAGCGCAGTATAAATAGGTAACTATTGCAAAAATATAGTCTTTTTTAAGATAATTAGCTTAACTATAGCAATATTAAATAGAATAAAATAATAACTTTATAGGTAGTTAACTTATAAGGATATTAAGCTTAAAGGGTAAGGATAATATTAGAATCTAGCTACGCATAAGTGGTAGGGCATAAGCTTATTATACTTCTAGACTACTAGTCTGCTAGAGTTAGCTAACTAAGTAGTTAGGTAATAGGTTATAGGTCCTAAGGATCCTAAGGACCGCATAGGCCTCGCCTATACAAGAACTCTAGGACATATAGGACTCGCCCACACAAGACTCTGTTACAAACCAGATAGCAATGTGGGAGTTAGGCGCTTATAAAGGTATAATAAAGCGATAACAGGGTTACAGACGTAATAAAGAAAATACTAAGAGGCTTAGATTAGATTACGTAATAAGCTTAGCCGCTTAGGAGCCCTAAGCAGGTCACGTAATACGATTAATTACTTAGGGGCACTAAGTAGTAGAGCAGCCTTAGTATATAGGAACGCGAGGATAGACCTCTATACTTGTGTTTAATCTGTTTATTAATCTATTATTTAGATTCTAGTAGACTAAATTGTTAACTTATTACACTTTATAAGATACTATTATATTAATAAAACCTTCTACCTTCTATAAGTACTCCTGCCTAAGAACTAACCTTAACCTTTTAGGACTAGCTACCCTCTTAGATTTAACATCTTAAACACCCTTAATATAAGTACTTTACAAACTCCTACCTCTTCTATAGCTTTAGGTGCTACTAAAATTACTCCTATAAAAGATAGTAGTAAGGCGTATAAACCTAATCTCTACTTTAGTAAATAATTTTAAACTAACGTCTAGATTCTCTAGTTAGACCTCTACTTCTTTAACTTAGACAAACCTCTTAAAGATAAAAAAAAGGTTATCTTCGCAGCAATATATATGCGAGGAGATATAGGATTATAGATCTATTCTTACCTTAAAAAGTACCTAGGAATAGACCATAATAATAATAATAATTACGCAAATAAGCACGCTAATATAGTTAATATTATTAAGAATTATAATAACTTTAAGAAATCCCTTAAACAACTGTTTAGGATTACTAATAAGGACTCTATTACAAAAGCAAAGATTTAGACTATAACTTAGAAATAATTAGCAGCTAAGTATATAGCTAAGTTTTATAGGTACGCTGTATAACTTAACTTAGATAATAAATTTCTTTAAGATATATATAAATAAGGACTTAAATAGAAACTATATAAGGAACTCTTATATAGTAGTGCGTAAATTACTAACTTTAAGAAACTGTATAAAGAAACTATTAGGATTAATAAAAAAAGGGTTTTACTATAACAGGAGCTCTACTAAAACTCTAAGATAATAAGCTTTAGATAACTAGTAAAAGTAGTTTATAAGAACCCTATTAAAGTTATCTTAAAGCAATAACTAAGGAACTACTAGAGATATAAACTAATAAAAGATATTGAGTTTAACTATGTAGATAAAGGAAAAGGAGGAAGAATAGGCCCTAAGTAGCCTAATAAACGCGTCTCTAATAGAAGTTAATAACTAATAACTAAGACCTATAGATGCTTTATATGTAGCAAACTGGGCTATATAGCTAGAAACTATAGATTAAAGAACAAAGTCTATTAAACTAAGTTAAATATACTAACTATTAAGGACTAAGAACCTAATAAGAAATAGGAAGTTAAAGATAGTTACAGACTACTAGGTAATATAAGTTTAAAAATATCTATATAGCTAAAAAAGAAAATAGTAGAGTAGACGCTCTTAGCTAATAAAGTAATCTAGTAGGAAGAAAAAGCAAAACCTTTCTCTATAATCCTTTATAAAGCTAAAGATAGATCTCTAGAACTAATAGCAGAACTAAATTAACTTTTAGTAATTAACTAAGAAGTTCTAGAACATCTACAGACTAAGATTATCTAATAATACCACAATGACCCTATGTACAGACACCTAGGTGTTACAAAAATAATAGAACTTATCTAAAGGAACTATACCTTTAAAGGAATTAAAGAAGCTGTAATAACTTATATCTATAAATATGCAGAATGCTAGAAAAATTAATATAGTATACACCTTAAATATAGAGAGATGTAAGCAATTAGAATACTAACAGCACTATAGGAAGACATTACTATAGATTTTGTTACAGGAATTCTAAACTTTAAGGATCTAACAATAGAAATTAAATATAACAGTATACTAGTAATAGTCTACTAACTAACTAAGTATATTAAGCTTATTTTATGCCTTAAAAGAATAATAGCAAAGGAACTCGCTTTTCTTATTCTAGACTAACTAATTTAATATTATAGAATCCTAAAAATAATTATTAGTAATAGAGATAAGCTCTTTACGTTAAATTACTAGACAACGCTTATAGTCCTACTTAAAATGAAACAAAAGCTATTAACAGCTTACTATTTATAAATAGACAAATAGACAGAACGTACAAACTGAATTATAGAAACGTACCTACACATTTACTATAACAGTTAGAAAAATAACTAGATTTTATTACTACTTATAGCATAGTTAGCCTATAATAATAAAGTATTAGTAGTATTAGGACATACACTGTTCTATATAAACTATAGAAAACACCTACATCTCTTTAAGTAATAATTTCCTATAATAATTAAAGCAAAAGAAGCCATTAATATAGTAGAAAATATAATAAAAATATACTAATAACTCTAAGAAAATCTTAACAAAGCTTAGCAGTAATTAATTTTATACTAAAACTAAAAATAAAAAACGGCACCTTAGCTAAAGAAGGGGGATAAAGTATATTAAAGAACTTTTAAACTTAGAAGAGGAAACACAAGAAACTAGATTATATTAAAGTTAGACTATTTTACATTTCTAAGTAAGTATTACTAGTAAACTATAAGTTAGAACTACCGCCAGATGTAAAGATACACCTAGTATTCTACGTGTTATTACTAGAACTAGTAGACCCTAATACTCTAATTAAGACAACCTTCTACTACTAAGCTAAGGAAGAAAATAAATTTAAAGTTAAAAGAATTCTAGACTATAATTAGTAAAATAAAATATACCTTATTAAATAGAAATTTTACGTATACAGCAAAAACACTTAGGAACTAGTAACTTACTTAGGGAACTATTAACACAAAATTAAGGAATTTTATAAACGCCTAACACAACATAATATTATTCTTACCTAAGAAGGCAGAGTTACAGAGTTGTCCTAGAACTCTAAGGGAAGATTATTTATTGCTAACTAAATAGATATACTAAGCTCTGCGGGACTTATAGGCTAAGTAGGCTAAGCTAGGTCCTTCTCTAACTCTATTAGCGCAGCACTTTCTACTATAATTACCTCTCTAGCACGCTTTTTATTCTACACTAACTATTTTAATAACTACTTCTCTTTTACGCGTGCTATACATAGCGCCTTAAATATAATATTTTATTCTTTACGCGCCTCTAATATTTACACCTCTAACTTCTTCTTTTTAGACACTAACCGCAAGAACTTATTTTAAGTAATAGCTATATTACACTTTAATCTTTATTTCTAACACTTACTACACTTCCCTAAGCTAACATAAACCTTATATATATAAAAATGCGCCTTATAGAAAGAATACTTAGATACTATAATAGCACTATAATTTTTAATAGTAAAGATAAGGTTGTAATAACGCTTTATACTATTATAATTAGTAGGTATAATTCTTTAGGACGAAGAATAGAAAGGGAGGGGATAATATTATAAACTAGATAGTAATATAGGAGTTAGGCGCTTATAAAGGTATAATAAAGCGATAATAGGGTTGTAGACGTAATAAGGAAAATGCTAAGAGGCTTAGATTAGATTACTGTTAAAGTAAAACACTCACTTCTATAATTCTTTCTGGATCCACTAATTCATATCACGGGATTCTTGCTAAGAGGCTCGTTTCTTTTATATATAGTCTGCCCTTTCGGCATCCTGTCTTATAATTAGCTATTTGTATTCTTTATAACTCTGCTCCTAAATATCTTATAATAGTTTAAGCCTTTTTTACTACAATAGTTATAAGTCTAGCGCTTAGAATGTAGGATAATTCTCCCTACTTACTTAGTAACACTTAAATTATTATATAACACTCTATTTAGAACCTCTTTACAATTCAACCCCTCTATTTCTAATTATAAAAATTATTAAAATAGTAGAAGTATAGCTTATTAATCGCGCTAGCTAGCCTTACTAGTTTATCTAGCTTTAATTCTAAGCAAACTTAAAAGGAATCTAGAACTAAATTAACCTAGAGGCGATTAACGCTCTAGTAATTAATTATGTAAAGCTAGAATAACCTCTACTCCTATAGAAACTATTACTAATTACGGATATAGCCTCTGTGGCAAGTATTTAATTATACAAAGCAGAGCTTACTAAGTATAAAATAAATAAAGAAAGCTTTCTTTTATAAATAGTAGAATACAGAGCAGCAGTTTTAGACTAGCAAGTAGACTATACTAAGATACAGAATCTCTAGACTTAGGTAAACGCTACAGTATCGCCTAATCTACTTACTCCTGCCATAATTACTCTAGTTAATACACGCTATACTACGCTTTAGTCCCTAATTTAACTCTTAAAGAAAGATCTCGCACTAAATAAAGAAGCTATACAGAATAATGTTTAAGCTTTATACTACGCTTATCTTAAAAAGGCTAAGTAGGTAAGATAAAGTCCTAAGACCTAATTTAAAGAGTGGTAGCTCCTTTATTAAAAAGTAAAGACCTACTTAATTAGTAAAATTAGTAGACTACTTACTACCTAAAATTTCCTAGATATAATTACTACGCGTATAGCACTAGATTAGGCCTAATTAATAAATTAACAGCTAATCTAGGATAAGACGCTAGGACAAAATTAGATTACGCTAGACAATCTAGGGAAAGTATTTTTAGCGCTTATCTAGGAGTATTTAATCTAATCTAGTTCTAATAAAATAAGTAGGGTATTCGCCACTTTTAATAGATTATTAAGACAATCTACTAACTCTAATAGTTCTAGTTTATCTAATTAGACAAAGAAATAACTAAACTGTCCCTATAAGCCCTATACTTATAGGTAGAAACTAATAGAGTGCTAAAAACTTTAAACTGTAATAGCTAGATTACCTTAGGATAGAACATTGTTATTTAATCTTACTAATAAAAGAAAATTAGAGATTCTTAATTAACTTAAGTAGCCTAAGTAGTTAAACCTTTATAATGCGATTATAAAGGTAGGATAGAATAAGAAATAATTCTCTACTAAGACTATTAAGTATCTTAGTAGTATTACTACTACTCTACTAAACTTATTTAATTTACCTACAGACAATAGAGTATTAGGTATCTACTCTACTCTATATTCTAACGCTTATTCTCTATTAGAATATATAATACTAGATAGTGCTGTAGCAGTTTACCTAGTTAATAATTATAAAAGACTTATTCCTAGGACGTTTTAATTATTAAACAAGAGTGTAGAGGTAGGTACACAAAGCCTCCTAATCTTAGGAATTAGTAATAAACTAATTAAAAACACTTTGTATAAGAAAAATAAGAGATTTATAGAAGATCTACTACTCTAAGGAGTAAGAGTAGTAGAAGGCTTTTATATAAATATTATATTAGAAGCTCTTTTAAAGAAAGCAAAGATTTAGTACTTTAGTTTAGATTACACCTTTAGAATTAGAAGCCTAGAATAAAGTGTTATTTTAGTAGACCTAAAATACAAGTATAACTTTACTTTCCTATAATATAAGCTAATCTACTCTTGTTTAACTATTATAAGTATAACTACTAAAGGATTATTCTAGGTTAATATTAAAAGATTAGATTCTAAGGACCTCTAGCACCTTTAAGTAGGGTATATAGGAAGTAGAGCTCTATAAGCTCTAGTAACTATAGCCTAAGGTATAAAGATTACTAGAATATTAAGAAAGGATTATAAGCACTATACTATTACACATGTAACTTAGGTAATCTCTAGGAGACCTAGAGAATAATTACTTAGGCTATTTTACTTATTATCTTAGGATCTATTTAATATGCCTACTACTTAAAATAAAGAAAACTAGGTTTTGCTAATTAAAGAAGATTTTAGTAAAAAACCTTATATTTTTAATCTTAGAACAAAGACGCTTTCTAAGATAATAAGAGTGTAGTAGGATTTCTTAGCTCTTATTAATATAAAATACAAGCTTTAAATTATAAAAATCTACTAGGATAATAATACAGTAACACTTCTATAGAGAGAGAAATCCTAGTATAAATTTTAGGCTAATTAGGAAGGGATAATAATTAATAGACTACTACCCTATACGTATAAGCCTAATAGCGCTGCAGAAAGAGTAGGCTAGGAGCTTATAATAAAAATAATTAAAATACGAATAAGCGTAAATCTACTATTAAATCTCTAGCCTAAGATTATATAAGTAGTATGCTAGCTCTAAGGAATAAATCCTAGCCTAGCATTAGGCTATTAATTACCTAATAAAACGTTAGATACTTAGTTTAGATAATATTTTTATTATTTTAAACTAGTAAAAATATAATATAGAATAGCTAATCTTTATCTAAACTAGAGTGCTATTTATACCTATAGCTACTAAGCTTATCCTTTAGATTAGGAGCGTACAGCTAGGCGAGATAGAAGAGGATTTAAAGTAAATCCTAAGGGCTATATTAAATACCTAGTAGGCTATAAAGCTTCTAATATCTACTAAATATAGATTCCCTAGCTTAATTAGGTAATTACTATATAAAACGTAAGGTTTAATAAGTTCTTATTCTATAAAGGATTAGAGGAATAATCTATTCTAAAGATAAAAGTGTTAAAAATAGTAGAAAGCCTCTAAAAAAAAGAGCTAAATAATCTAAGAGAAGCGTATAAAAACGCGCTTAATATTCTTTCTAAAATAAATAAGTATATAAGAACTACTCCTAGACCTATAAGTAACCCTTAAGTAATTAAAAGTAAAGTAGGCTAGCTAAGTAATTAGGAACCTAAAGTACCTACTATTAAGTAAGCTATAGGCTTAGCTAGCTAGTAGCTAAGAATTCGCTTAAGTAAGAAAGGAAACACAGGACTTATAACCCCTAATTAGACACTAGAGCTAGGTAATTTTAGAGGTAATCTATTAAGCAATTAAAAAATATCTAGTAGCTACTAGAACACTACTAAGAGAGCTAGCCCGCTAGAATCTAAAGATTTAATACTCTATTTATTAGTAGAAACTAATTAGGTTACTAATTAACCTACCGCAGATAACTTAATTACGCTAAATAAAGTAGATAACCTACTAGCGCACTAAAGGTAAAGGCAGATCTATCTAAAGGTAAGTAGAATAAGTAACCAAAATTATAGTAAAGCACTAGAAATTAACTAACTAATAAATTACTATCTACTATTGCGAAGTTTAAGGAAGTAAAATAATTAAGACAATTAACTAGAGGGTAGATAGAAGCTAGGTGCTTATACACTAATTACTAATTATCTTTAAAGTAATTTTAATACAATATTAGAGCACACATTTATACTAGGAGTAGTAGAGGCCTAGTCTAAGTAAGAAGAATATATTATACTAAATATAATAGTATTTGCTTCTATACTTAGAAAGACGCCTAGAGCGTCTTATGCAGCTTAGACTTATAGAGATAAGCTTAAACTAGAGCTAACCCTATAAAAACACCTTTATAATTATTTATATAAGAAGCTATTCCTCCTTACTGCTTATAAAGAGATCTTAACTTTATAAGATAAAAGTACCTAGATAGAGATTAAATAATTAGAGGTATTAGAGCGACTGCTCCCTTTAAAGTAACTCTTTACCTATAAGTTTAATTAAAATAGATACTTTAAAAAGTGTAAAGCTTAAATTATTATAAAAGGAGATCTTTAGAAAAAGAATACTCTCTACTCTATCTATACTACTACCCTAGTAGCAAAATCCTTTTAATTAGCTATAGCTTTAGTAGCAGAACTCAATCTAGAAATTTTATAATTTAATATAGTAGGAGCGTTTCTAAATACTTTTATTATAGCTGCTAATCTAGTAACTTATAAATTACCTAATAGTTTTAAAAGGCTAAGAAAGTGTGTAAGATTAAATTAAGCTTTATATAGCTTAAGAGATTTACTACTTCTTTAGTATAAGGAATTTATATAATTACTTTAATCTTATAGACTTTTAGCTTTACTAGAAGAGCTATGCCTTTTCTTTAATAGTAATTAAAGTATTATTATTCTATTTTATATTAATAATATTCTTCTTCTCTCTTACAAGAGTAAAAAGAAAGAAGCCCTAGATTTTTAAAAGAAGATTACAAACAAATATAAGATTAAATTAAAAGGACTAGTAGAGTAGTTCTTAGGTGTTTAAGTAATTAAGGATAGAGAAGTAAGATTAATCTCTCTAGTCTATAATACCTATATTAATAAGATCGCGAAAAGGTTTAACTTTTTAAACTTTAGAAGCTTCCCTTCTACACCTCTATTAGTAGAAGATCTTATTCTAAGTATAGGAGAAGCTACTCTTTAAGAAATAAAACTCTTTTAAGAAGAGGTAGAATTAGCTCTCTATATAGTAATTATGCTACGCCTAGATATAGCCTTTATAGTGTTAAAGCTATTACACTTTTTAACAAATCTAAGTAAAGAACACTTTGCTGCTATTAACTATGTAATCCTTTACTTCTACTAAACTAGATAGTAGGCTATAGTTTTTAGTGGCTATAATAGACCTAATCTACTAATATGTAGAGATACCTCTTTCGCTAATAATCTAATATTACAGTAATCTTCCTATAGATATATTATCCTATTGTTTAGAGGAGCTATCCTATAGAAAGCAGCTTAATAGAATATAATTACTACTTTAATAATAGAAGTAAAGCTTCTAGCGCTTAAATATATAAGTAAAGAAGCTATAGCAATTAAGAGATTCTTTACTAAGCTTACTCTAGATCTAGGACCTTTATAGAAGGTCTATTATAACAATCTTTAAACTATTTATTTAGTAATTAGAAAGAACAAAAGAATCACTACTTAACTGCGCTATATAAATATTTAGAATATATAGTTATAGTAAGAGTATATAAAAAGATTATTTTAAGTAGAATATCTTCTAACTAGTAAAATGCTAGTAGATAGCCTTATAAAGGCTCTTACTTATTAGTAGTTTAATAGATTTAAAAGGCTATTAAATCTATAAGATATAAGTATAATAATTACAGAATAAGAGTAGGTAAGTAGAGAATTAATCTATTAACTACCTAGAATTATTAATTTAGAGCTAAGAAATAAGAAAAGAAAAAAAAAGAAAGAAAAGATTAGAGGAAGAATAGGAATTAGAAGAAGAGGAGATTAAAGAGCTTATCTATAAGCTTATAGACCTTTTTCCTCCTTTACTTAATTGTAGGGGTGCGAGAATCTCCCCTGCGATTAGTAGTAGGAGATTCTCCCTATTCTCCTCTTCTCCTCCTCTCTGTAGTAGGTAATTCCTTACCCTAGCCTCCCCTCTTTTAATTAGTAGGAAGAAAAACACTTACTTAGCCTCTACTCTACTTTAGAGCTAATAGGCTACTTATCTAGCTATTTTAATTAGTATATTAGCTGTAACTATGCTACTCCTTAATAGGTAGAGTAAAAAGGTAATTACTTTATTCTCTATTAAAGATTAGCTAGGAGGGAAAAAGTAGAATAGTAGCTACGTACTAAGCTTACTTCTCTTAACTACTAGTAAAAAAAGGAGCTTATAAGGCCACTTTAACTTTCTTATATAACTTAGTAATTAGCTTTTCCTATAAAAAGTATTCGCTAAACCTAGAAAGAATTTTAGAATAAAAGCTAATATTAGCACCCTCTAATAGTTAATAGTAGATAAAATCTATAGCTAGAGTCTAAATATACAGCTAGCTATAGAAATAATTAGCAAAATTAGCTAAAGTAATAGAATAATCCTATATATAGTAGTATAAAAGTAGGTAAAGTAGGTATAGTAGCGCCTATCTAAGCTTAAAGTGTTATTATAGTAGTGTCTATTACTCTTTTTTACTAAAGCTCTTTTTAAGTAGCCTAAGTAGCTTACTTATCTAAAAGTACTAAGTAATTACTAGGGGCTTAGAGCTAGAGTAAGAAGAGCTAGTAGAGTAAAAGGAGTAGAAAAATCTTAGTAAAAGAATTAAGAGCTTTATTTAGTAGCTTTTACAGCCTTTACTATACGTGCTTTAACTAGGTTATTAGATATTTAAAAGAGTTAGTAAAGCTCTAAATAATAGAAAGAGTGTAAGATAATAATTAGAAGAAAAGAACTTACTATAAAGTAGTAGGATTTAAAGGCTTAAACTAGTAGGCTTAAATTAGATAGGAAGTTAAAGTATTAAAAGTAAAAAATTAAAGAGAGAAGATTAAGCACTAGTAAAAGGCTTATATACTTTATTACCTATCTAATTATTAAGCGCTAAATGCGCTCTCTTCTTACTACTTATTTCTCTTACTACTACTTTTTCCTAATTAAAACGCGCCTGCCTATTATACTTACTAGCTAGTAAGAGCGGGGAAATTACTTTATAGTTAATAGGAAGTAAGTAAAAAGAGTAGTAGAATAAAAGCGTTTACGCTCTAGGCCTTTATACTACGCTTATAAGCTCCTAACCTACTAGAAGAAGAGATTCTAGACATAATTCACAATAGGATTTATAATTTAAAAAATAAATAGTGATTGTTTTACTATTATAATAAGTAGGGGGTGATAGAATCGCTGTTCTTAAAATAAAGAGATTTAGAAGAACAATTCTTAATAGTTTTTTAATCTTTAAATAGCCTTTAGATAGTTTTTTAAAGATCTTTAGAAAGGATTTAGATAATTATAGATTACTTCTTAGAATAGGTGATTCGCTTTAAGCGATCACCTAAGGGGTGTGTTAAAGTAAAACACTTACTTTTGTAATTCTTTCTAAATCTACTAATTTATATTATAGGATTCTTACTAAGAGGCTTGTTTCTTTTATATATAGTCTGCCCTTCTGGCATCCTTTCCTACAATTAGCTATTTGTATTCTTTACAACTCTGCTCCTGAATATCCTATAATAGTTCGAGCCCTTTTTACCATAACAATTACGTAATACGCTTAGCTGCTTAGGAGCTGTAAATAGGTTACGTAATACGCTTAGTTACTTAGGGGCACTAAGTAGCAAAGCAGCCTTAGTATATAAGAATATAAGAATAGACTGTTAAATCTAAGAGGGTAGCTAGTCCTAAAGGGTTAAAGTTAGTTCTTAGGCAGGGGTACTTACAGAAGGTGGAAGGTCTTATTAATATAAGAGTATCTTGCAAAGTGTAATAAGTTAATAATATAGTCTACTAGAATCTAAATAATAGATTAATAAATAGATTAAATATAAGTTATAGAGAGCCTATTCTTACGTTCCTATATACTTTAAGTAATTAGTCTACTAATTGCTCTAATTCAACTAATTAAGCACTAATTAGTTACTTAGTATATTAAGTGCTTAGTCTAATTAGTTATCTTAGCGCTCTAATCACACTAATTAGGTTACGTGACCTCTTATACTATACCGCTCGAACAATAAATATAGATATATATAAAGATCCTAAGAGGCCTAGCCTTTAAATCTTAATATTATCTTCCTTCTTGCTAGGATTTATTCTTAAATTATATAACTATGTCTTATATCTAGTTATAACTAGAGCTCGCTCTGCGTTATAAGTAGCGTTAGCTTACTTATATTATACCTAAACAACTTTCTAAGTCTAGCACTACTTATTACTATTACTTAACTAATTTTATTAACTTCTTTAGTAAAGTTATAGTTAAGAAATACTTAATATGTATAAAATATAACTGTGTTTATAAGGCTCACATTTAGTCTAGAAAATATAGAGAATATATTTATTAAGGTTAACATTATAATATACGCGTTTTAGAGTCTAAGTTTAAGCGTTTATTAGCAGAGAAAAAGAAATTACGTGTGTAGATAAAAGAGTTAAAAGAAAAATAGGAGGCTATATTTAAAGTCTATAAGGAGGCGTTAGAGAAATTATAGGTTATATGTATACATAAAGATTAGTTATGTTAGTAAATAGACTTACTAGATAAGTATACTAAGAATATAATAGTAGTTAAGGAGAAGAATATTAAGAAAGCTAAATCTTATAAGGCTATTAATTTAGTAGTTAATAAGACTTCTTTAGGTCTCTTTTTGTCCCCTATAATATAGAGCGCTTTTAAGGATTTCCTATTAGAATTCTAGAATAATCTAGTGCCTTTACTATTTTAGGTATAAATATTATTATACTATATAGGTTGTTAGTAGAATTCTTTAATTTTTTATTAATAGTTTCCTAGGTAGTTCTCTAGTTCCTAAGTGTTTTCGCTATGTAGGTAACCTTTCTACTTAATAAGATATGCGTTACTATACTAATTATATTCTAGAATTCTTTTAACCTTAAATTCCTTTTCTTCCTTAGTTCTATAGTAGAAGGCGGTTTTAACTAGTGTATTAGGGTCTACTAGTTTTAGTAGTAATACGTGGAATACTAGGTGTATCTTTGTATCTAGCGGTAGTTCTAACTTATAGTTTACTAGTAATATTTACTTAGAAATATGAAATAGTCTAACTTTAATATAATCTAGTTTCTTATATTTCTTCTTCTATATTTAAAAGTTTTTATAAGTAGATATGCTTTATCCCCCTTCTTTACCTAAGGTGCTGTTTTACGTTTTTAATTTTAGTAAGAAATTAATTACTACTAATCTTTCTTAAGATTCTCTTAGAGTTATTAGTGTATTTTCTTTATATTTTCTGCTATATCTATAGCTTCTTTTACTTTAATTGTTGTAGGAAATTATTAATTAAAGAAATGTGGGTGTCTTCTATAGTTTATATAAAATAGTGTATGTCCTAATACTACTAATACTTTATTATTATAGGCTAACTATGCTATAGGTAGTAATAAAACCTAGTTATTTTTCTAACTATTGTAGTAGATGCGTAGGTACGTTTCTATAGTTTAGTTTGTATATTCTACCCATCTGTCTATTTATAGATAGTAACCTATTAATAGCTTTTATTTTATTCTAAGTAGGACTATAAGCGTTATCTAATAATTTAACGTAAAGAGCTTGTCTTTATCGCTAATAATTATTTTTAGGATTCTGTAGTGTCTAATTAGTTAGTCTAGGATAAAAAAGGCAAGTTCCTTTACTATTATTTCTTTAAGGCATAAAGTAAGCTTAATATACTTAGTTAGTTAGTAGACTATTACTAGTATACTGTTATATTTAATTCCTATAGTTAGATCCTTAGAGTTTAGAATTCCTATAACAAAATCTATAGCAATATCTTCTTATAGTGCTGTTAGTATTCTAATTACTTATATTTTTTTATATTTAAAATGTGTGCTGTGTTTATTTCTCTAGTATTCTGTATATTTATAGATATAAGTTATTATAGCTTCCTTAATTCCTTTAAAGGTGTAATTCCTTTAAAGGTGTAATTCCTTTAGATAAGTTCTATTATTTTTGTGATGCCTAGGTGTCTGTACATAGGGTTATTATAGTATTGTTAGATAATCTTAGTTTATAGATGTTCTAGAACTTCTTAGTTAATTACTAAAAGTTAATTTAGTTCTATTATTAGTTCTAGAGATCTATCTTTGGCTTTGCGAAGGATTGCAAAGAAGGTTTTTACCTTTTCTCTTACTATATTACTTTGTTAGCTAAGAGCGTCTGCTCTGCCATTTTCTTTTCTAGCTATATAGATAATTTTAAACTTATACTACCTACTAGTTTATAACTATCTTTATTGTTGTAGTGTAAGTTCTTTTATTATTATAAACCTTAGAAGGTTCTTATAATCTATATAGATTTCTAGTATTAAGTAACTAAGCGCGTAAATCCTCTAGTGCTTTAAGGCTTTAATAATAGCGTAAAGTTCTTTATTATATACGTTGTATTGTGTTTTAGCGTTATTAAATTTGCATAAGTAATAGGTAATTAGGTGCTATTTACTATTACGTTTTTATTTAGCGTAGGCGCCTAGCGTAAGATTCCTAGTATCTATTTTAAATTATAGTGGTTTATTGCTTCTAAAATAAATAAGAATACGTTCTATAATATATACTATTTTTAGGAGTTAGAATAACATTCCGCATTTATTTATCTATTTAAAGGGTACGTCCTTCTTTATAAAATTTATTAAGGGTATTGTAACCTTTACGTAATCTTAGATAAATTATTAGTTAAATCTACAGAATTCTAAGAATTCTTAGATATTCTTAGCTGTCCTTAGTATTAGCTAGTTCTTAATATATTTAATTTTACTTAGTGCTATCTTAATTCTTTCTGTAGTAATAATGTGTCCTAGGAATTTAAGTTATTTAACGTTAAACTTACATTTCTTAAGTTTAATACAAAGGTATACTTTATCTAGTACTTCTAGTACTATTTATACATACTTAGTGTAGTCTAATTTGTTTTTAGAAAAGACAAGGATATTATCTATATACACAATAACAAATATGTCTAGATGTTTATAGAGTATATTATTAATGAGTGCTATAAAAGCTACTAGTGCGTTTATAAGTCTAAAAGGCATAATCTTATATTTAAATAGCCTATAGCGTAATTAAAATACTGTTTTCTATTCTTTACCTTTTTTAATTTATATAAAGTAGTAACTATCTCTTAGATCTATTATTATAAATATCTAAGCTTAGAATAGTTAATCTTATAACTCTGTAATATTTAGTAGTAAGTATTAGTTCTTTATTATTATGTTATTAAGTTATTAGTAGTTAACGTATAGTCTGTCTAATTTATCCTTTTTCTTAATAAATATAAAAGGGCTTACTACTAGTAACTTTAATAGTTATATATATTCTTTTTTAAAGTTTGTTTTAATAAAATTACGTTTTTTAAGGAGTTCTTTTTCTATCTTACTATATAGTGGTCTAAAGGGTAGCGTCTTCCCTTTTTCTAGGTCTATCTTAAGATCCTAGGGTTAATATTCTAGTAGATTTGCTTTTTCTTCCTTCTCTATAAATATATATATCTATTTCCTATACTCTCTTAGTAAGGTAAAAGGTGTACTATTATCTTCCTTCTTACACTTCTTAACCTACTAGTTCCTACCAGCGTCTACTAAGGTGTGCTTCTATTTTTTAACTATTTATTATAGTATTATATTATTAATAACTCCCTTATTTACTATTATTTTTAGTTAATATATAGGCTTTGCTTATAATGCATAATTGCAGCGTTTAAATAATATTTTCTTTGTACCCTAGTTAATTTATAGGTTATATATTATTAACTAAGGTAATTCTAAGACTAACTTGTGCTTAGATCCTAGTAAGATATCTAAAGTAAGTTCCTCTCTATATCCTTAGACTATTATTATAGTTGTAACCTCCTAGTATATCTAAGGTGTCTTAGGTATTAGGGATCTATTCGCGATATAGATAATATAGAGTATTTTTTTCTCTAATATTATAAGTTCTACTTACCTTACTATCTAATAAAATATAAAGTTTCTTTCTACTTCTAAGTTTATAAGAGCTTAAGCCTATATTCCTTTAAGCTATACTAGTAGCTTAACTAATACTATACTTACTATAGTATATAATTTAATAAAGGCGTTTTCTTATTTAAGTTTAGGCCTAAAAAAGACATCTATTTATATAGGTTATAATTAAGTTTAGGTACCTAGTATGCGTTTCTAAGTATCCGCTTCTATTATTATTCTTAAGTACGTAGTTTATATAGATTATCTTCTTTTTTCTATAAGGATATTCTGCTGTTTTTCCTTCTATAGTCTTTACTATTCCTATGTACTAGTTAAATTAGTAGTTCTATTATTACTTCTTATATAGAGTAGTTTATAAAGCTGTCTAAATATTTAGCTATGTAGTAGTATTTATAGTCTTAGTTTAGACATATATACTAGTATAGTTATATATAGTCTCTATTAATAAGTATATTATAGTATTTATTGCCCTTTAGCGTAAGGTAAAGAAAGTATTTTACTTATTATGTATTCTAGAGGTGTTTATTATAGGCTGTAATAGAGTAGTCTGTCTATATTTATCTATAGCGTAGTTTCCTTTTAGGTTATTTTTTATTCTCCTTTTTTTCTGCTTTATATTATATATATATTAGTTCTTTGTAATGCGTCTATATATAGAATTAGTGTGTAGGATTTTAGTAGTCTAGGTAGTACTTTAGTACGTAGTCTAATTCCTTATTTTTATAGGGTTACATTCCTTTTAGTGCCTAGTAGGGTTCTATGTAGTTCTAAATATTTAGTTTATACTTAGGTGATATAGGGTTGTCTTCTTCCTACCTACTTTATAAGTAAGGAGTAGGAGATCTTAGTATCTCTTCTATATTTTCTGTGTTATAATATATGTTAGAGTTGTCTTCTAGATCTTTATATAGTTATAAGTTAGGTAAATCTAATTACTTACTTTACTCTAGTGTAACACGTTAGTAACTAAATAGCGTTATAATAACTTTCTATTCCTTATTAGGTTGTTAGTCCTTAATAGTTAGTATATTTAATTTAGTTTAATAGACTTTGTTCTTTAATTTACAGTTCCTAGCTATATAGTCTAGTTTACTATATATAAAGTATTTATAAGTTTTAGTTATTAGTTGTTAACTTCTATTAGAGACGCGTTTATTAGGCTACTTAAGGCCTATCTTTCCTTTTTTTCCTTTACCTATATAGTTAAACTAGACATCTTCTATTAGTTTATATCTCTAGTAGTTCCTTAGCTATTATTTTTAGATAATTCTAATAGGGTTCTTATAAACTACTTTTACTAGTTATCTAAAGCTTATTATTTTAGGGTTTTAGTAAAGCTCTTGTTATAGTAAAAACTATTCTCTATTAATTTTAATAGTTTCTTTATATAGTTTCTTAAAGTTAGTGATTTGCGCACTACTACGTAAAAGTTCCTTATATAGTTTCTATTTAAGTCCTTATTTATATATATCCTAAAGAGATTTATTATCCTAGTTAAGCTACACAGTATACCTACAAAACTTAGCTATATACTTAGTTACTAATTATTTCTAAGTTATAGTCTAAATCTTTACTTTTATAATAGAGTCCTTATTAGCAATCCTAAAGAGTTATTTAAGGAATTTCTTAAAGTTATTATAATCCTTAATAATATTAACTATATTAGCGTGTTTGTTTACGTAATTATTGTTATTATTGTTGAAGTCTATTCCTAGGTACTTTTTAAGGTAAAGATAAATCTATAATCCTATATCTCCTCGTATATATATTATTATAAAAATAACTTTTTTCTTATCTTTAAGGGATTTATCTAAGTTAAAGAAGTAGAGGTCTAACTAGAGAATCTAGATATTAGTTTAAGATTATTTACTAAAATAGAAATTAGGTTTATGCGCCTTACTACTATCTTTTATAAAAGTAATCTTAGCAGCACCTAAAGCTGTAGAAGAGGTAGGAGTTTATAAAGTACTTATATTAAGGGTGTTTAAGATGTTAAATCTAAGAGAGTGGCTAGTCCTAAAGGGTTAAAGTTAGTTCTTAGGCAGGAGTACTTATAGAAGGTAGAAAGTCTTATTAATATAATAGTATCTTGCGAAGTGTAACATGTTAATAATATAGTCTGCTAGAATCTAAATAATAAATTAATAAATAGATTAAACATAAGTTATAGAGAGCCTATCCTTACGTTCCTATATACTTTAAGCGATTAGTCTACTAATAGCTCTAATTAAACTAATTAAGCACTAATTAGTTGCTTAGTATATTAAGTGCTTAGTCTAATTAGTTGTCTTAGCGCTCTAATCACACTAATTAGGTTATATAACCTCTTGTGCCGTGCCGCTTAAACAACAAATGTAGATACATATGAAGATCCTGGGAGGCCTAGCCTTTAGATCTTAACATAGACCTCTATACTTATGTTTAATTTATTTATTAATCTATTAGTTAGATTCTAGTAGACTAAATTATTAACTTAATACACTTTGTAAGATACTATTATATTAATAAGACCTTCTACCTTCTATAAGTACTCCTGCCTAAGAACTAACCTTAACCCTTTAGGACTAGCTACCCTCTTAGATTTAACAGACTCTAAGACATATAGAACTCTGGGACGTATAGGACTCTAGGACATATGAGATTCTAGGACGTGTAGGATTACCTAGTATATAGGAACGCGAGAATAAGCTTCTTATACTTATATTTAATCTATTTATTAATCTATTGTTTAGATTGTAGTAGACTAAATTATTAACTTATTACACTTTATAAGATACTATTATATTAATAAGACCTTCTACCTTCTGTAAGTACTCCTACCTAAGAACTAACCTTAACCCTTCAGGATTAGCTACCCTCTTGGATTTAATATAGTATTTACTTTACACTAGAAAAGATAGTAAAAAAATAACTTAATAGTATTAGTAGAATAATACTTATTTTATGTAGAGTTAGGGCGTAGTGTAGGTTTAACGCAGCTAGCTCGCTTAGCGTATAGGCCCTTTATAGGTCCTTGGCGCTAGATGCCACAACACTATAATAATATCGTGATTTACCTATTACAACTTTATAATCAATCTAAGAGAACTATAGTATATATACTATAAGCGCACCTTTAAAGCTAAGGGAAAAATACCTATCTAGAAGTACTTTAAGTAGTATATACTTAACTTACTTTTAGATCTAGTAAATTATAGTCTAGAAGCAGCTATAGTATATACTTAGGTAATATAGTAAAAAGACTAAACTATTTACTTTTTTATAACCTACTTTAATATCCTTAAAGATTAACTTATATTTTATACTAAAAAGTAAAAAGTGTAGCACCTTTTCTTTAAGCTTAAACCTAAGCTATAGAAAGCTATTACTAACTACTATTAGGTGTTTATAACTAGGGAAGACTTTATTACATTAGGCTCTACGCTTAAGCAAATCTTACGCTATACACTTATAATATAAGAGTTAAGCCTACGTTATATATTAAAGAAATCTAAAGATACTACGCTAAACTACTAAATATCTAAAAGTAGTATTAAGACTTAGGATAAGAAAAGTGTTGCCTACTATAAGTGCTATAAAACTAGCTACTATACTAATAAATATAGAGGTAGTATTCCTAATTAGATTCTAATATAAGTAAATTATGTAAGAAAAGGCTAAGCCTTACTTATAACCTAAGTATAGTAAGGCGCCTACTAATTTATATCTTATAAGGTATAAAGCGTATATATAGCGTAGCTAAAAATACTAGCGTAAAGAAGAAACTATTATAGTAAAAAGGGCTCGAACTATCACAGGATATTTAGGAGCAGAGTTGTAAAGAATACAAATAGCTAATTATAGGAAAGGATGCCGAAAGGGCAGACTATATATAAAAGAAACAAGCCTCTTAGTAAGAATCCTGTAATATAAATTAGTAGATCTAGAAAGAATCACAGAAGTAAGTGTTTTACTTTAATACACCCCTTAAGTGATCGCTTAAAGCAGATTACCTATTTTAAGAAGTAATTTGTAATTGTCTAAATCTTTTCTAAAGATTTTTAAAAAAACTATCTAAAGGCTGTTTAAAGATTAAAAAACTATTAAGAATTATTCTTCTAAATCTCTTTATTTTAAGAACAGCGATTCTATTACCCCCTACTTATTATAATAGCAAAACAATCACTATTTATTTTTTAAATTACAAATCCTATTATAAATTGTATCTAGAATCTCTTCTTCTAGTAAGTTAGGAGCTTATAAGCGTAGTATAAAGGCCTAGAGCGTAAACGCTTTTATTTTACTACTCTTTTTACTTACTTCCTATTAACTATAAGGTAATTTCCCTACTCTTACTAGCTAGTAAGTATAATAGGTAGGCGCGTTTTAATTAGAAAAGAGTAGTAGTAAGAGAAATAAGTAGTAAGAAAGAAGTGTATTTAGCGCTTAATAATTAAATAGGTAGTAAAGTATATAAGCCCTTTACTAGCGCTTAATCTTTTTTCTTTAATCTTTTACTTTTAACACTTTAACTTCCTATTTAATTTAAGCCTACTAGTTTAAGCCTTTAAATCCTACTACCTTATAGTAAGTTCTCTTCTTTTAATTATTACTTTACGCTTTTTCTATTATTTAGAGCTTTACTAACTCTTTTAGATATCTAATAATCTAGCTAAAGCACGCGTAGTAAAGGCTATAAAAACTACTAAATAAAACTCCTAATCCTCCCGCTAAGATTCTTCTACTCTTTCTACTTTACTAGCTCCTCTTACTCTAGCTCTAGACCCCTAGTAATTACTTAGTGCTCTTAAATAAGTAAGCTGCTTAGGCTGCTTAAAAGAAACTCTAGTAAAAAAAAGTAATAAACACTACTATAATAACACTTTAAGCTTAAGTAGGCGCTACTATACCTACTTTACTTACTTTTACACTACTATATATAGAATTATTTTATTACTTTAGCTAATTTTACTAATTACTTCTATAGCTAGCTATATATTTAGACTCTAGCTATAGATCTTATCTACTATTAACTATTAGAGGGTGCTAATATAAGCTTTTATTTTAAAATTCTTTCTAGATTTAGCTAATACTTTTTATAGGAAAGGCTAATTACTAAGCTATATAAAAAGGTTAAAGTAGCTTTATAAGCTCCTTTTTTTACTAGTAGTTAAAAGGAGTAAGCTTAGTATATAGCTACTATTTTACTCCCTCTTTTCTAGCTAATTCTTAGTAGAGGATAGGGTAATTACCCTCTTACCTTACTTATTAAAAAGCAGCGTAGTTATAGCTAATATACTAATTAAAATAGCTAGATAAGTAGCCTATTAGCTCTAAAGTAAAATAAAGGCTAGGTAAGTGCTTCTCCTCTTACTAATTAAAAGAGAAGAGGCTAAGGTAAGCTATTACCTACTACTAATTAAAGGAGAGGTAGAGGAGGTAGATAGGGTAAGGAATTACTTACTATAAAGAGGAGGAGAGGAGAAAGATAGAAAGAATCTCTTACTACTAATTATAGGGGAGATTCTCGCACCCTTATAATTAAATAGAAAAAGAAGAGGGTCTATAAGCTTATAAATAAGCTCTTTAATCTTCTCTTCCTCTAATTTCTATTCTTTCTTTAATCTTTTCTTTCTTTTTTTTTTCTTTTCTTATTTCCTAGCTCTAAATTAATAATTCTAGGTAGTTAATAGATTATTTCTCTACTTACTTACTCTTATTCTATAATTATTATACTTATATCTTATAGATTTAATAGCCTTTTAAATCTATTAAACTACTAATAAGTAAGAGCCTTTATAAGGCTATCTACTAGTATTTTACTAGTTAGAAGATATTCTACTTAAAACAATCCTTTTGTATACTCTTACTATAACTATATATTCTAAATATCTATATAGCGTAGTTAAGTAGTAATTCTTTTCTTCTTTCTAATTACTAAACAAATAGTTTAAAGATTATTATAATAGACCTTTTATAAAGGTCCTAGATTTAGAGTAAGCTTAGTAAAGAATCTCTTAATTACTATAGCTTCTTTACTTATATATTTAAGCGCTAGAAGCTCTACTTCTATTATTAAAGTAGTAATTATGTTCTATTAAGCTGCTTTCTATAGGATAGCTCCTCTAAATAATAGGATAATATATCTATAGAAAGATCGCTATAATATTAGATTATTAGCAAAAGAGGCATCTCCACATATTAGCAGATTAGGTCTATTATAGCCACTAAAGACTATAGCCTACTATCTAGTTTAATAGAGGTAAAGGATTACATAATTAATAGTAGCAAAGTATTCTTTACTTAAATTTATTAGAAAGTGTAATAGCTTTAACACTATAAAGGCTATATCTAGGCGTAGTATAATTACTATATAGAGAGCTAATCCTACCTCTTCTTAAAAGAGCTTTATTTATTAAGAAGTAGTTTCTCTTATACTTAGAATAAGATCTTCTACTAATAGAGGTGTAAAAGGGAAGCTTCTAGAGTTTAAAAGGTTAAACTTTTTTATAATATTATTAATATAGGTATTATAGACTAAAGAAATAAATCTTACTTCTTTGTCCCTAATTAGTTAAACACCTAGGAACCACTCTACTAGTCCTTTTAATTTAATCTTATATTTATTTATAATCTTTTTTTAAAAATCTAGGGCTTCTTTCTCTTTACTCTTATAATAGAGAAGAAGAATGTTATTAATATAAAATAGAATAATAATACTTTAATTACTATTAAAAAAAAGGCATAGCTCTTTATTAGGATCCCAGAATCCACATAAGTAGACAGGCTGCTTATAACGTGCGCGGGCTCCGAACCCCGCCAAAGGATTATATAATATCCCACAATGTCCCACATGCTAAGCTATAGGACATTAGGATCACGTGACTAAGTTATGTAACTATACTATAGGATTCCCACGCGTCTCACGCATAGGACCTATAAGACATTATAGGATCTATAGAACAAAGTAGCTATATAGGAACACAAGAATAAGCTTCTTATACTTGTGTTTAATCTGTTTATTAATCTATTATTTAGATTCTAGTAGACTAAATTGTTAACTTATTACACTTTGCAAGATAATATTATATTAATAAGACTTTCTACCTTCTGTAAGTGATCCTGCCTAAGAACTAACTTTAACCCTTTAGGACTAGCTACCCTCTTAGATTTAATATCTTAAACACCCTTAACATAAGTACTTTACAAACTCCTACCTCTTCTATAGCTTTAGGTGCTACTAAGATTACTCCTATAATAGATAGTAGTAAGGTGTATAAACCTAATCTCTACTTTAGCGAATAATCTTAAACTAATGTCTAGATTTTCTAGTTAGACCTCTACTTCTTTAACTTAGATAAACCCCTTAAAGACAAAAAGAAAGTTATCTTTATAGCGATATATATGTAAGGAGATATAGGATTATAGATCTATTCTTACTTTAAAAAGTGCCTAGGAATAGACTATAATAATAATAATAATAATTACGCAAATAAGCACGCTAATACAGTTAATATTATTAAAAATTATAATAACTTTAAAAAATACCTTAAATAACTCTTTAGGATTGCTAATAAGGACTCTATTATAAAGGCAAAGATTTAGACTATAATTTAGAAATAATTAGCAGCTAAGTATATAGCTAAGTTTTATAGATACGCTGTGCAACTTAACTAGGACAATAAATCTCTTTAGGATATATATAAACAAGAACTTAAATAGAAACTATATAAGGAACTCTTATATAGTAGTGTATAAATTACTAACCTTAAGGAACTATACAAAGAAGCTATTAGAATTAATAAAAAATAGTTTTTACTATAATAAGAGCTCTACTAAAACACTAGAGCGATAAGTTTTAGATAACTAGTAAAAGTAGTTTATAAGAACCCTATTAGAATTGTCTAAAAGTAATAGCTAAGGAACTACTAGAGATATAAACTAATAGAAGACGTCTAGTTTAACTACTTAGGCAAAGAGAAAGGAGGAAGAATAGGCCCTAAGTAGCCTAATAAACGCGTCTCTAATAAAAGTTAATAACTAATAACTAAGACCTATAAATACTTTATATATAGCAAACTAGACTACATAGCTAGGAACTATAGATTAAAGAATAAAGTCTATTAAACTAAGTTAAATATACTAACTATTAAGGACTAAGAACCTAATAAGGAATAGAAAGTTATTATAACACTATTTAGTTACTAACATATTATACTAGAGCAAAGTAAGTAATTAGATTTACCTAACTTATAACTATATAAAGATCTAGAAGATAACTCTAATATATACTACAACGCAAAAGACGTAGAAGAGATACTAAGATCTCCTACTCCTCACCTATAAAGTAGGCGGGAAGAAGACAACCCTATATTACCTAAGTATAAACTAAATATTTAGGACTATATAGAACCCTACTAGGCACTAAAAGAAATGCAACCCTATAAAAATAAAAAGTTAGACTACGTACTAAAGTACTACCTAGACTACTAAAATCCTATACACTAATTCTATATATAGACGCATTATAAAGAACTAATATACGCACAATATAAGGTAGAGAAAGAAAAGAATAAGAAATAACCTAGAAGGAAACTGCGCTATAGATAGATATAGACAGACTACCCTATTATAGCTTGCAATAAACACCTCTAGGATAAATAATAAGTAAAATACTTTCCTTACCTTGCGCTAAAGGGCAATAAATACTATAATATACTTATTAACAGAGACTATATATAACTGTACTAGTATACATGTCTAAACTAAGACTGTAAATACTACTATATAGCTAAATATTTAGATGGCTTTGCAAACTGCCCTATATAAAAAGTAAGAATAGAGCTACTAATTTAACTAGTATATAAGAATAGTAAAGACTATAGAAAGAAAAACAGAAGAATATCCTTACAAAAAAAAGAAGAAGATAATCTACATAAGCTATATACTTAAAAATAATAATAGAAGCAGATACTTAGAAACGTATACTAGGCACTAGAACTTAACTATAACCTACACAAATAAATGTCTTTTTTAGGCCTAAACTTAGACAAAAAAACGCCTTTATTAAATTAAATGCTATAGTAAGCATAGTATTAATTAAGCTACTAGTATAGCTTAAAGGAATATAGGCTTAAGCTCTTATAGACTTAGGAGCAGAAAAGAATTTTATATCTTATTAGATAGTAAGATAAGCAGGACTTATAATATTAGAGAAAGAAGTACCCTATATTATCTATATCGCAAATAGATCCCTAATGCCTAAGACACCTTAGATATACTAGGAGGTCACTACTATAATAACAGTCTAAGGACATAGAGAGGAACTTACTTTAGATATCTTACTAGAATTTAAGTATAAGTTAGTTTTAGGATTACTTTAGTTAATAATACATAACCTGCAGATTAACTAGGGTACAAAGAAAATATTATTTAAACGCTATAATTATATATTATAAGTAAAGCCTACGCATTAACTAAAAATAATAGTAGATAAGGGAGTTATTAATAACATAATACTATAATAGATAGTTAAAAAATAGAAGTATACCTTAGTAGACGCTAGTAGGAACTACTAGGTTAAGAAGCGTAAAAAGGAGGATAATAGTACACCCCTTACCTTACTAAGAGAGTATAGGAAATAGACATATATATTTACAGAAAAGGAAGGAAAAGCAAACCTACTAGAATATTAACCCTAAAATCTTATAATAGACCTAGAAGAAGGGAAGACGCCACCCTTTAAACCACTATATAGTAAGATAGAAGAAGAACTCCTTAAAGAACGTAATTTTATTAAAACAAACCTTAAGAAAGGATATATATAACTATTAAAATTACTAGTAGTAAGCCCTTTTATATTTGTTAAGAAAAAGGATAGATTAGACAAACTATACGTTAACTACTAATAACTTAACAATATAACAATAAAGAACTAATATCTACTACTAAACATTACAGAGTTATAAAATTAACTATCTTAAGCTAAGATATTTATAATAATAGATCTAAGAGATAGTTACTACCTTATACAAATTAAGAAAGGTAAAGAATAGAAAATAGCGTTTTAATTATGCTATAGACTATTTAAATATAAGGTTATGCCTTTTAGACTTATAAACATACTAGTAGCTTTTATAGCACTTATTAACAACGTACTCTACAAATATCTAGACATATTTATTATTATGTATATAGACAATATCCTTGTCTTTTCTAAAAACGAATTAGACTACACTAAGTATATATAAATAGTACTAGAAGCACTAGACAGAGCATGCCTTTATATTAAACTTAAGAAATATAAGTTTAACGTTAAATAACTTAAATTCCTAGGACACATTATTACTATAGAAGGAATTAAGATAGCACTTAGTAAAGTTAAATATATTAAGAACTAGCTAATACTAAAGATAGCTAAAAATATCTAAGAATTTTTAAAATTCTATAAATTTAATTAATAATTTATCTAAAATTATGTAAAGGTCACAATACCCTTAATAAATCTTATAAAGAAGGACGTACCCTTTAAATAAATAAATAAGTGTAGAATGTTATTCTAACTCCTTAAGATAGCATGTATTATAGAACCTATTCTTGTTTATTTTAGAAGCGATAAACTACTACACTTTAAAATAGACACTAGTAATCTTGCGCTAGGCGCCTACGCTAAATAAGAACGTAATAGTAAATAGCACCTAATTACCTATTACTTATGCAAATTTAATAACGCCAAAACACAATATAATATATATAATAAAGAACTCTACGCTATTATTAAAGCTTTAAAGCATTAGAGGATTTACACGCTTAGTTACTTAACACTAGAAATTTATATAAATTATAAGAACCTTCTAAGGTTTATAATAATAAAAGAACTTACGCTACAATAACAAAGATAGTTATAAACTACTAGGCAGTATAAGTTTAAAATTATCTATGTAGCTAGAAAAGAAAATAGTAGAGCAGACGCTTTTAGCTAACAAAGTAATCTAGTAAGAGAAAAAGTAAAAACCTTCTCTATAATCCTTTGTAAAGCTAAAGATAGATCTTTAGAACTAATAGTAGAACTAAATTAACTTTTAGTAATTAACTAAGAAGTTCTAGAATATCTACAAACTAAGATTATCTAACAATACTATAATAATCCTATATATAGACACCTAGGTATTACAAAAATAATAGAACTTATCTAAAAGAATTACACCTTTAAAGGAATTAAAGAAGCTATAATAACTTATATTCGCAAATATGCAGAATGCTAGAGAAACAAATATAGTATATATCTTAAATATAGAGAGATGTAAGGAATTAGAATACTAACAGCACTATAGGAAGATATTACTATAGATTTTGTTACAGGAATTCTAAACTCTAAGGATTTAATAATAGGAATTAAATACAATAGTATACTAGTAATAGTCTACTAACTAACTAAGTATGTTAAGCTTATTCTATGCTTTAAAAGAATAATAGCAAAGGAACTTGCTTTTCTTATTTTAGACTAACTAATTAGACACTACAGAATCCTAAAAATAATTATTAGTAATAGAGACAAGCTCTTTACGTTAAATTATTATACAACGCTTATAGCACTGCTTAGAATAAAACAAAAGCTGTTAATAGCTTACTATCTATAAACAGACAGATAGATAGAACGTACGAACTAGACTATAGAAACGTACCTACGCATCTACTACAACAGTTAGAAGAATAACTAGGTTTTATTACTACTTATAGCACAGTTAGCCTATAATAATAAAGTATTAGCAGTATTAGGATATACACTATTCTATGTAAACTACAGAAGACACCTATATCTCTTTAACTAATAATTTCCTACAACAATTAAAGCAAAAGAAGCTATAGATATAGTAGAAAATATAAAGAAAATACACTAACAACTCTAAGAGAATCTTAAGAAAGCTTAGCAGTAATTAATTTTATATTAAAATTAAAAATAAAAAATAGCACTTTAGCTAAAGAAGGGGGATAAAGCATATCTACTTACAAAGAACCTTTAAACTTAGAAGAGAAAACATAAGAAACTAGATTATATTAAGGTTAGACTATTTTATATTTCTAAGTAAATATTACTAGTAAACTACAAGTTAGAACTACCGCTAGATACAAAGATACACCTAGTATTCTATGTATCCTTACTAGAACTAGCAGACCCTAATACGCCAATTAAAACAACCTTCTACTACTAAGCTAAAGAAGAAACTAAATTTAAAATTAGAAGAATTCTAGATCACAATTAGTAAAAGGACATATACCTTGTTAAATAGAAAGGTTACCTACACAGCAAAAACACTTAGGAACTAAATAGCTACCTAGGAAACTATTAGCAAAAGATTAAAGAATTCTACTAACTACTAATATAGAACAATGTTATCCTTACCTAAGTAGATACAGTGGGAAGGGGATCTGGCGCATTAGGATTAATAGAAGGAGGATAGGAAGACTAGTCTAATACTAAGGCACTAGGTATTAAGCTATTTTCTAACTAGATAATATTCTAGCCTAAAGTCTCTAATTCCTTAAGATGCTTAATCTTATCTATAAATCTTATTAAATTAGTTAATAACTAATTCTTCTACTCTTTAAGTAGACGCTTTTATTTTAATAACTAATTCCTCTTTAAACGCGCTACTTAGAACGTAAGTATAGCTACCTCTTCTTTAGCCGCAGCCTCCTCCTCTATTTTTTTAAGATAATTAACCTCTAAATTAATATAAGCAAAATTAGAAATTACTAGCTTAGTAGGCTTACACTTTAAAATTCTATTCTTATAACAATTTCTATATTAAACCTTTAGGGACAACATTTTATAGGCTAAGCCTTTTTTAATATAATATTTATAAGACACTATAGTAAACTAACTAATAGCGTTTATTTAATTTCTAACAAAATAATAGTAAAGAGTACTTTAAGATAGGGCGGATATTAGTTACTGTATAAGGGTATACAGGTGTAAGGAGGGAGGTAATATTAGGATCCTAGAATCTATATAGGCAGACAGGCTGCTTATAACACGCGTAGGCTCTAAGCCCTACTAAAGGATTATATAATGTCCTATAATGTCCTACATGCTAAGCTATAGGATATTAGGATCACGTGACTAAGTCATGTAACTATACTATAAGATTCCCACGCGTCTCACGCATAGGACCTATAAGACATTATAGGATCTGTAGAACAAAGTAGCTATATAGGAACGCGAGAATAAGCTTCTTATACTTGTGTTTAATCTATTTATTAATCTATTATTTAGATTCTAGTAGACTAAATTATTAACTTATTATACTTTGTAAGATACTATTATATTAACAAGACCTTCCACCTTTTGTAAGTACTCCTGCCTAAGAACCAACCTTAACCCTTTAGGACTAGCTACCCTCTTGGATTTAACACTCTTCTAGCGAAGCTAAAAGTCTATAAAATTAAAGTAATCTTATAAATTCTTAATACTAAAGAAGTAGTAAATCTCTTAAGCTATATAAAGCTTAATTTAATCTTATACACTTTCCTAGCTTTTTAAAACCCTCAGGTAATTTATAAGTTACTAAGTTATTAGCTATAATAAAAGTATTTAGAAACGCTTCTACTATATTAAATTATAAGATTTCTAGATTAAATTCTGCTGCTAAAGCTATAGCTAATTAGAAAGATCTTACTATTAAAGTAGCAGTATAAGTAGAGTAGAGAGTATTCTTTTTCTAAAGATCTCCTCTTATAATAATTTAAGCTTTACACTTTTTAAAGTATCTATTTTAATTAAACTTATAAGTAAAGACTTACTTTAAAGGGAGTAGTTACTCTAACACCTCTAATTATTTAATCTCTATCTAGGTACCTTTATGTTATAAAGTTAAGATCTCCTTATAAGTAGTAAGGAGGAATAGCTTTCTATATAGATAATTATAAAAGTGTTTCTATAAAGTTAGCTCTAGTGTAAGCTTATCTCTATAAGTCTAAGCTGTATAAGACGCTCTAGGTGCCTTTTTAAGTATAAAAGCGAATACTATTATATTTAGTGTAATATATTCTTCTTACTTAGACTAGGCCTTTACTATTTCTAGCATAAACGTGTGCTCTAATATTGTATTAAGATTACTTTAAAAATAATTAGTAATTAGTATATAAGCACCTAGCTTCTACCTACCCCCTAGGTAATTATTTTAATTATTTTACTTCCTTAATTTTCGTAATAGTAGATAGCAATTTATTAGTTAGTTAATTTCTAGTACTTTACTATAATTTCGCCTACTTATTCTACTTACTTTTAAATAGATCTGCCTTCGCCTTTAGCGCGCTAGTAGGTTATCTGCTTTGTCTAGTGTAATTAAGTTATCTACGCTAGGTTAATTAGTAACCTAATTAGTTTCTACTAATAAATAAAATATTAAATCCTTAGATTCTAGTAGGCCAGCTCTTCTAGTAGTATTCTAGTAGCTACTAGATATCTCTTAATTGCTTAATAGATTACCCCTAAAATTACCTAGCTCTAGTGTCTAATTAAGGGTTATAAGTCTTATACTTCTTTTTCTACTTAAGCAAATTCTTAGCTACTAGCTAGCTAAGCCTATAGCTTACTTTATAGTAGGTACTTTAAGTTCTTAATTACTTAGCTAGCCTACTTTACTTTTAATTACTTAAAGGTTACTTATAGGTCTAATAGCAGTTCTTGTATACTTATTTATTTTAGGAAGAATATTAAGCGTGTCTTTATATACTTCTTTTAAATTATTTAGCTCTCTTTTTTAGAAGCTTTCTACTATTTTTAACACTTCTATTTTTAGAATAGATTATTCCTCTAATCCTTTATAGAATAAGGACTTATTAAACTTTATATTTTATATAGTAATTACCTAATTAAGCTAGAGAATCTATATTTAGTAGATATTAAAAGCTTTATAGTCTACTAAATATTTAATATAGCCTCTAGGATTTACTTTAAATCCTCTTCTATCTTACCTAGCTATACGCTCCTAATCTAAAGAGTAAGCTTAGTAGCTATAGGCGTAGATAGCACTTTAGTTTAGATAAAGATTAGCTATCCTATATTATATTTTTACTAGTTTAAAATAATAAAAATATTATCTAAACTAAGCATTTAACATTTTATTAGGTAATTAATAGCCTAATACTAGGCTACGAATTATTCTTTAGAGCTAGTATACTACTTATATAATCTTAGGCTAGAGATTTAATAACAGATTTACGCTTATTTATATTTTAATTACTTTTATTATAAGCTCCTAGCCTACTCTTTCTGCAGCGCTATTAGGCTTATACGTATAGGGTTATAGTCTACTAATTATTATCCCTTCCTAATTAGCCTAAAATTTGTACTAAGATTTCCCTCTCTATAGAAGTGTTACTATATTATTATTCTAGTAGATTTTTATAATTTAAAGCTTATATTTTATATTAATAAGAGCTAAGAAATTCTATTACACTCTTATTATTTTAGAAAGCGTCTTTACTCTAAAATTAAAAACGTAAGGTTTCTTACTAAAATCTTCTTTAATTAGCAAAACCTAGTTTTTTCTATTTTAAGTAGTAGGCATATTAAATAGATCTTAGAATAATAAGTAAAATAGCCTAAGTAATTTTTTTTTAGGTCTCTTAGAGATTACCTAGGTTACGTATATAATAGTATAGTGCTTATAATTCTTTTTTAATATTCTAGTAATCTTTATACTTTAGGCTATAATTACTAAAGCTTATAGGGCTCTACTTCCTATATACCCTACTTAAAAGTGCTAGAGGTCCTTAGAATCTAATCTCTTAATATTAACCTAGAATAATTCTTTAGTAGTTATACTTATAATAGTTAGATAAGAGTAGATTAGCTTATATTATAAGAAAGTAAAGTTATACTTATATTTTAGGTCTACTAAAATAACACTTTATTTTAGGCTTCTAATCCTAAGAGTGTAATCTAAACTAAAGTACTAAATTTTTACTTTCTTTAAAAGAGCTTCTAATATAATATTTATATAAAAGCTTTCTACTACTTTTACTTCTTAGAGTAGTAGATCTTCTATAAATCTTTTATTTTTCCTATATAAAGCGTTCTTAATTAGTCTATTACTAATTCCTAAAATTAGGAAGCTTTGTGTACCTACTTCTACACTCTTATTTAATAATTAAAATATCTTAAAAATAAGTCTTTTGTAAATTATTAACTAAGTAAACTACTATAGCACTGTCTAATATTATATATTCTAATAGAGAATAAGCGTTAAAATATAGAGTAGAGTAGACACCTAATACTCTATTATTTATAGGCAAATTAAATAGGTTTAGTAAAGCAGTAGTAATACTACTAGAATACTTAATAGTCTTAGTAGAGGATTATTTCTTATTCTATCCTACCTTTATAATTGCATTACAAAGGTTTAACTACTTAGGCTGCTTAAGTTAATTAAGAATTTCTAATTTTTCTTTATTAGTAAGATTAAATAATAATATTCTATTCTAGGGTAATCTAGCTATTGCGGTTTAAAGTCTTTAGCACTCTATTAGTTTCTACCTATAAGTATAGGGCTTATAGGGATAGTTTAGTTGTTTCTTTATCTAATTAGATAAACTAGAACTATTAGAGTTAGTAGATTATTTTAATAATCTATTAAAAGTAGCAAATACTCTACTTATTTTATTAGAACTAGATTAGATTAAATACTTCTAAATAAGCGCTAAAAATACCTTCCCTAGATTATCTAGCGTAATCTAATTCTATCCTAGCGTCTTATCCTAGATTAGCTGTTAGTTTATTAATTAGGCCTAATTTAGTGCTATACGCGCAGTAATTATATCTAGGAAATCTTAGGTAGTAAGTAGTCTACTAATTTTACTAATTAAGTAGGTTTTTACTTTTTAATAGAAGAGCTGCTACTCTTTAAACTAAGTCTTAAAACTTTAAATTACCTACTTAGCCTTCTTAAAATAAGCGCGGTATAAAGCTTAAATATTATTTTATATAACTTCTTTATTTAGTGCGAGATCTTCCTTTAAGAGTTAAATTAGGGACTAAAGCGTAGTATAGCGTGTATTAACTAGAGTAATTATAGTAGGAGTAAGCAGATTAGGCGATACTATAGTATTTACCTAAGTTTAGAGATTCTATATTTTAGTATAGTCTACTTACTAGTCTAAAACTACTACTCTATATTCTACTATTTATAAAAGAAAACTCTTTTTATTTATTTTATACTTAGTAAGCTCTGCTTTATATAATTAAATACTTACTATAGAGGCTATATCTATAATTAGTAATAGTTTCTATAAAAGCGGAGGTTATTCTAGCTTTATATAATTAATTACTAGAGTGTTAATTACTTTTAGGTTAATTTAGTTCTAGATTCCTTTTAAGTTTACTTAGAGTTAAAACTAGATAAACTAGTAAGGCTAGCTAGCGTAATTAATAAGCTATACTTCTACTATTTTAATAATTTTTATAATTAGAAATAGAGGGGTTGTATTATAGAGAAGTTCTAAATATAGTGTTATATAATAATTTAAGCGTTACTAAGTAAGTAAAAAGAATTATCTTATATTCTAAACGCTAGGCTTATAACTATTATAGTAAAAAGGGCTTAAACTATTATAAAATATTTAGGAGTAGAGTTATAAAGAATATAAATAGCTAATTATAAGAAAGGATGCTAAAAGGGCAGACTATATATAAAAGAAATAAGCCTCTTAGCAAGAATCCTATAATATGAATTAGTGGATCTAGAAAGAATCACGAAAGTAAGTGTTTTACTTTAATAGAAACTCTAAAAGGTTTTTAACCTATACGCTAATATTAGCCTAATTAGCTAGATTATTACTATTAAAATAAACTTAAAGCCTATTAAAGGGGCTAAGCTCTCTAAACAAGAATAGATTAGGGCCTTAAAATAAAACACTTACGCTACGTATACGCTCTAGGTGCGTATTATAGAGATTATAGAAGTAAAGTGTAGGATAAAGACTACTATTTATAGCGTTAATATTAAAGTAAAACTCTCACTTCCGTAATTTTTTCTAGATCCACTAATTTATATTATAGGATTCTTACTAAGAGGCTCATTTCTTTTGTATATAGTCTGCCCTTTTAGCATTCTTTCCTATAATTAGCTATTTATATTCTTTACAACTCTACTCCTAAATATCCTATAATAGTTTAAGCCCTTTTTACTACAATAGTTATAAGTCTAGCGCTTAGAATATAGGATAATTCTCCCTACCTACTTAGTAACGCTTAAATTATTATATAACACTCTATTTAGAACCTCTCTATAATATAACCCCTCTATTTCTAATTATAAAAATTATTAAAATAGTAGAAGTATAGCTTATTAATCGCGCTAGCTAGCCCTACTAGTTTATTTAGCTTTAATTCTAAGTAAACTTAAAAGGAATCTAGAACTAAATTAATCTAGAGGTAATTAACGCTTTAGTAATTAATTATATAAAGCTAGAATAACCTCTACTCCTATAGAAACTATTACTAATTACAGAAATAGCCTCTATAGTAAGTATTTAATTATACAAAGCAGAGCTTACTAAGTATAAAATAAATAAAGAGAGCTTTTCTTTACAAATAGTAGAATATAGAGTAGTAGTTTTAGACTAGTAAGTAGACTATACTAAGATATAGAATTTCTAGACTTAGGTTAACGCTATAGTATTGCCTAATCTACTTACTCCTACTATAATTACTCTAGTTAATACACGCTAAACTACGCTTTAGTCCCTAATTTAACTCTTAAAGGAAGATCTCGCACTAAATAAAGGAGCTATATAAAATAATGTTTAAACTTTATACTACACTTATCTTAAAAAGGCTAAGTAAGTAAGACAAAATCCTAAAAGTTAGTTTAAAGAGTAGCAGCTCCTCTATTAAAAAGCAAAGACCTACTTAATTAGTAAAATTAGTAGACTACTTACTACCTAAGATTTCCTAAATATAATTACTGCGCGTATAGCACTAGATTAGGCCTAATTAATAAACTAACAGCTAATCTAGAATAAAACGCTAGGACAGAATTAGATTACGCTAGATAATCTAGGGAAAGTATTTTTAGCACTTATTTAGGAGTATTTAATGTAATCTAGTTCTAATAAAATAAGTAGGGTATTTGCTACTTTTAATAGATTATTAAGACAATCTACTAACTCTAATAGTTCTAGTTTATCTAATTAGACAAAGAAACAACTAAACTGTCCCTATAAGCCCTATACTTATAGGTGGAAACTAATAGAGTGCTAAAGACTTTAAACCACAATAGCTAGATTACTCTAGGATAGAATATTATTATTTAATCTTACTAATAAAGAAAAATTAGAGATTCTTAATTAACTTAAGTAGCTTAAGTAGTTAAACCTTTATAATGCGATCACAAAGGTAGGATAGAATAAAAAATAATTCTCTACTAAGACTATTAAGTATTTTAGTAGTATTACTACTACTCTACTAAACCTATTTAATCTACCTACAGATAATAGAGCATTAGGTGTCTACTCTACTCTATATTCTAACGCTTATCCTTTATTAGAATATACAATACTAGACAGTGCTATAGTAGTTTACCTAGTTAATAATTGCAAAAGACTTATTCCTAAGACATTTTAATTATTAAATAAGAGTGTAGAGGTAGGTATATAAAGCCTCCTAATTTTAGAAATTAGTAATAGACTAATTAAGAACGCTTTATATAGGAAAAATAAGAGATTTATAAAAGATCTACTACTCTAAAGAGTAAGAGTAGTAGAAGGCTTTTATATAAATATTATATTAGAAGCTCTTTTAAAAAAAGTAAAAATGTAGTACCTTAGTTTAGATTACACTTTTAGGATTAGAAGCCTAGAATAAAGCGTTATTTTAGTAGACCTAAAATGCGAGTATAACTTTACTTTCTTATAATATAAGCTAATCTACTCTTGTCTAACTATTATAAGTATAACTATTAAAGAATTATCCTAGGTTAATATTAAAAGATTAGATTCTAAGGACCTCTAGCACCTTTAAGTAGGGCATATAGGAAGTAGAGCTTTATAAGCTCTAGTAACTACAGCCTAAGGTGTAAAGATTACTAGAATGTTAAGAAAAAATAATAAGCACTATACTACTATACACGCAACCTAGGTAATTTTTAGGAGATCTAAAGAATAATTACCTAGACTATTTTACTTATTATCCTAGGATCTATTTAATATGTCTACTACTTAAAATAAAGAAAACTAGGTTTTGCTAATTAAAGAAAATTTTAGTAAGAAATCTTATATTTTTAATTTTAGAACAAAGACGCTTTCTAAAATAATAAGAGTGTAGTAGGATTTCTTAGCTCTTATTAATATAAAATATAAGCTTTAAATTACAAAAATCTACTAGGACAATAATATAGTAACACTTCTATAAAGAGGGAAATCCTAGTACAAATTTTAAGCTAATTAGGAAAGGATAATAATTAGTAGACTACTACTCTATACACATAAACCTAATAGCGCTATAGAAAAAGTAGGCTAAGAGCTTATAATAAAAGTAATTAAAATACAAATAAGTGTAAATTAGCTATTAAATCTCTAGCCTAAGATTATATAAGCAGTATACTAGCTCTAAGAAATAATTCCTAGCCTAGCATTAGGCTATTAATTATCTAATAAAACGTTAGATACTTAGTTTAGATAATATTTTTGTTATTTTAAACTAGTAAAAATATAATATAGAACAGCTAATTTTTATCTAAACTAGAGTACTATCTACGCTTATAGCTACTAAGCTTACCCTTTAGATTAGGAGCGTATAGCTAGGTGAGATAAAAAAGGATTTAAAGTAAATCCTAGAGGCTATATTAGATACCTAGTAAGCTATAAAGCTTCTAATATCTACTAAATATAGATTCCTTAGCTTAATTAGGTAATTACTACACAAAACGTAAGGTTTAATAAGTCCTTATTCTATAAAGGATTAGAGGAATAATCTATTCTAAAAATAGAAGTGTTAAAAATAGTAAAAAGCCTCTAAGAAAGAGAGCTAAATAATCTAAAAAAAGCGTATAAAGACGCGCTTAATATTCTTCCTAAAATAAATAAGTATACAAGAACTACTACTAGACTTATAGGTAATTTTTAAGTAATTAAAAGCAAAGTAGGCTAGCTAAGTAATTAGAAACCTAAGGTACCTACTACTAAGTAAGCTATAGGCTTAGCTAGCTAGTAGCTAAAAATTCGCTTAAGTAAGAAAGGAAGCATAGGACTTATAACCCCTAATTAGACACTAGAGCTAGGTAATCTTAGGGGTAATCTATTAAGTAATTAAGAGATATCTAGCAGCTACTAGAACACTACTAGGAGAGCTAGCCCGCTAGAATCTAGGGATTTAATACCCTATTTATTAGTAGAAACTAATTAGGTTACTAATTAATCTAGCGCAGATAACTTAATTACGCTAAATAAAATAAATAACTTACTAGCGCACTAAAGGCGAAGACAGATCTATCTAGAGGTAAGTAAAATAAGTAGGCAAAATTATAGTAAAGCACTAGAAATTAACTAACTAATAAATTACTATCTACTATTACAAAGATTAAGAAAGCAAAATAATTAAAATAATTAGCTAGAGGGTAGGTAGAAGCTAGGTACTTATACACTAATTACTAATTATCTTTAAAGTAATCTTAATATAATATTAAAGCACACGTTTATACTAAGAGTAGTAGAGGCCTAGTCTAAGTAAAAAGAATATATTACACTAAATATAATAGTATTTGCTTTTATACTTAAAAAGGCGCCTAGAGCGTCTTATACAGCTTAGACTTACAGAGATAAGCTTACACTAGAGCTAACCCTATAGAAACACCTTTATAATTATCTATATAGGAAGCTATTCCTCCTTACCACTTATAAGGAGATCTTAACTTTGTAAGATAAAGGTACCTAGATAGAGATTAAATAATTAGAGGTATTAGAGTAACTACTCCCTTTAAAGTAAGTTTTTACTTATAAGTTTAATTAAAATAGATACTTTAAAAAGTGTAAAGCTTAAATTATTATAAAAGGAGATCTTTAGAAAAAAAATACTCTCTACTCTACCTATACTACTACCCTAGCAGTAAGATCTTTTTGATTAGCTATAGCTCTAGCAGCAGAATTTAATCTAGAAATTTTATAATTTAATATAGTAGGAGCGTTTCTAAATACTTTTATTATAGCCGCTAATTTAGTAACTTGTAAATTACCTAATAGTTTTAAAAAGCTAAAAAAGTGTATAAAGTTAAATTAAGCTTTATATAGCTTAAGAGATTTACTACTTCTTTAGTATAAGGAATTTACAGAATTACTTTAATTTTATAGACTCTTAGCTTTACTAGAAGAGCTATACCTTTTCTTTAATAGTAATTAAAGTATTATTATTCTATTTTATATTAATAATATTCTTCTTCTCTATTACAAGAGTAATAAGAAAGAAGCCCTAGATTTTTAGAAGAAAATTACGAACAAATACGAGATTAAATTAAAAGGACTAGTAGAGTAGTTCCTAGGTATTTAAGTAATTAGGAATAGAGAAGTAAGATTAATTTCTCTAGTCTATAATGCCTACATTAATAAAATCATAAAAAAGTTTAACTTTTTAAACTTTAGGAGCTTCCCTCCTACACCTCTATTAGTAGAAGATCTTATTCTAAGCATAGGAGAAGCTACTCCTTAATAAATAAAGCTCTTTTAAAAAGAGGTAGAATTAGCTCTCTATATAGTAATTATGCTACGCCTAAATATAGCCTTTATAGTGTTAAAACTATTACACTTTCTAATAAATCTAAGCAAAGAACACTTTACTACTATTAATTATGTAATCCTTTACCTCTATTAAACTAGATAGTAGGCTATAGTCTTTAGAGGCTATAATAGACCTAATCTGCTAATATGTAAAGATGCCTTATTTGCTAATAATCTAATATTACGGCGATCTTCCTATAGATATATTATCCTATTATTTAGAGAAGCTATCCTATAGAAAGCAGCTTAATAGAACACAATTACTACTTTAATAATAGAAGTAAAACTTCTAGCGCTTAAATATATAAGTAAAGAACCTATAGTGATTAAGAGATTCTTTATTAAGCTTACTTTAGATCTAGAACCTTTATAGAAGGTCTATTATAATAATCTTTAACCTATTTATTTAGTTATTAGAAAGAACAAAAGAATTACTACTTAACTACGCTATATAGATATTTAGAATATATAGTTATAGTAAGAGTATATAAAAGGATTGTTTTAAGTAGAATATCTTCTAACTAGCGAAATACTAGTAGATAGCCTTATAAAGGCTCTCACTTATTAGTAGTTTAATAGATTTAAAAGGCTATTAAATTTATAAGATATAAGCACAATAATTATAGAATAAGAGTAAGTAAGTAGAGAATTAATCTATTAACTACCTAGAATTATTAATTTAAAGCTAGGAAATAAGAAAAAAAAAAAAAAAAGAAAAAAAAGAAAAGATTAGAGGGAGAATAGGAATTAGAAAAAGAGGAGATTAAAGAGCTTATCTATAAGTATATAGACCCTCTTCCTCCTCTACTTAATTATAGGGGTGCGAGAATCTCCTCTATAATTAGTAGTAGGAGATTCTCTCTATTCTCCTCCTCTCTTTCTCTCTATAGTAGGTAATTCTTTACCCTATTTACCTCCTCTACCTCTCCTTTAATTAGTAGTAGGTAATAGCTTACTCTAGCCTCCCCTCTTTTAATTAGTAAGAGGAGAAGTATTTACTTAGCCTCTACTCTACTTTAGAGCTAATAGGCTACTTATCTAGCTATTTTAATTAAGGTATTAGCTG
This sequence comes from Paraphaeosphaeria minitans, assembly GCA_015832175.1. Classification (NCBI taxonomy): domain Eukaryota; kingdom Fungi; phylum Ascomycota; class Dothideomycetes; order Pleosporales; family Didymosphaeriaceae; genus Paraphaeosphaeria; species Paraphaeosphaeria minitans. Next base: position 1,948,165 of record WJXW01000006.1, read on the forward strand.
CAACCGCGCTACTCTTTAATAAGTAAAGTAGAAAGGTAATTACTCTATCCTCTACTAAAGATTAGCTAGGAGAAAGGGAGTAGAATAGTAGCTATATACTAAGCTTACTTCTCTTAACTACTAGTAGAAAGAAGAGCTTATAAAGCTACTTTAACTTTCTTACATAGTTTAGTAATTAGCCTCTCCTATAAAAAGTATTAGCTAAATCTAGAATAAATCTTAGAATAAAAGCTTATATTAGCACCTTTTAATAGTTAATAGTAGATAAAATCTATAGCTAGAGTTTAAATATGCAGCTAGCTATAGAAATAATTAGTAAAATTAGCTAAAGTAATAAAATAACCCTATATATAGTAGTGTAAGAGTAGGTAAAGTAGGTATAGTAGCGCCTACCTAAGCTTAAAGCGTTATTATAGCAGTATTTATTACTTTTTTCTACTAGAGCTCCTTTTAAGTAGCCTAAGCAGCTTACTTATCTAAGAGTACTAAGCGATTACTAAGGGCCTAGAGCTAGGGCAGAAGGAACTAGTAGAGTAGAAGAAGTAAAAGGATTTTAGTAGGAGGATTAGGAGCTTTATTTAGTAGCTTTTACAGCCTTTACTATATATGCTTTAGCTAAATTATTAAATATCTAAAAGAGTTAGCAAAGCTCTAAATAACAGAAAAAGTATAAGATAATAATTAGAAGAAAATAACCTACTATAAAGTAGTAGGATTTAAAGGCTTAAACTAGTAGGCTTAAATTAGATAGGAGGTTAAAGCGTTAAAAGTAAAAGATTAAAAAGAGAAGATTAAGCGCTAGTAAAAGGCTTATATACTCTACTACTTATCTAATTATTAAGCGCTAAATACGCTCCTTCCTTACTACTTATTTCTTTTACTACTATTTCTTTCTAATTAAAACACGCCTGTCTATTATACTTACTAGCTAGTAAGAGCGGGGAAATTATTTCATAGTTAATAGGAAGTAAGTAAAAAAAGTAGTAGAATAAAAGCGTTTACGCTCTAGGCCTTTATACCACGCTTATAAGCTCCTAACCTACTAGAAGAAGAGATTCTAGACACAATTTATAATAGGATTTGTAATTTAAAAAATAAACAGTAATTATTTTACTATTACAATAAGTAGGGGGTGATAGAATCGCTGTTCTTAAGATAAAGAGATTTATAAGAATAATTCTTAATAGTTTTTTAATTTTTAAACAGCCTTTAGATAGTTTTTTAAAGATCTTTAGAAAGGATCTAGACAATTACAGATTACTTCTTAGGATAGGTAATCTGCTTTAAGTAATCACCTAGGGGGTGTGTTAAAGTAAAACACTTACTTCTATAATTCTTTCTAGATCTACTAATTTATATTATAGGATTCTTGCTAAGAGGCTTGTTTCTTTTGTATATAGTCTGCCCTTTCGGCATCCTTTCCTACAATTAGCTATTTGTATTCTTTACAACTCTGCTCCTGAATATCCTATAATAGTTCGAGCCCTTTTTACCACAACAGTTAATAAGGAAAGGATTCTCCTACTATTTAGTAACCCCTTTCTATAAAAAGGCAATATCTACCTTTAATACAGCTTATAAATATAGCGCTAAGGCTATACTATAGCTTTAACATAGCTTATTACTATAAGGGACTTTAAAAATAATATAGAGTATACTAGCTTAGAATTATTTCTTCTAATAGTTTTATAAATAACTAGTATAACCTTAGAGCACTTAGTCTGTATTAATAAAGCGCGTGTAGCGTAGGTACTACGTATCCTTAACGTATTATATAAATATAGTAACATATTTAATAAAAAAGCAGCGTCTACTCTACTAAATTTTAAAGAATCTAATTATGCTATCCCTATTATAGAGGGAAAAGAACCTCCTTATAGACTACTTTATAATCTCTTAGAGCAGGAGCTTAAGGTACTTTAAAAGTATCTAGAAGATCCCCTAAAGAAGAAATAGATTAGGTATAGCACTAGCTTAGCTAGAGCGCTAATTTTATTTGCCCCTAAAAAGGATAGTATACTATAGCTTTATATAGATTATTAAAGCCTTAATATAATTACTATTAAAAATTATTACCTACTACTTTTAGTTAGAGAGACGCTTAACTGCCTATTAGGCGTATACTACTATACAACCCTTTATTTTTATAACGCTTACTATAGAATTTAGATCTAAGTAAGAGATAGGTAGAAAACTTTATTATTAACTTATTATAGCTACTTTAAATACCTAGTAATACTATTTAGCTTAACTAATACCCCTACAAGCTTCTAGGCATATATTAATAAGGCACTAGCGCTATACCTAGATTATATATATATTATATATCTAGATAATATACTTATCTATACCTATAATAAGGATTTTATACTTTACTAGTGCGCTATCTACGCTATGCTTAAATTACTGTGTAAAGCTAAACTTTTTATTAATATAACTAAGTATATATTTGCTTTAGGCAAAGTCTACTTCCTTAGTTTTATTATAATTATATAAAGAATCTACGCTAACCTTACGCGTATAGTAACTATTATAAAATAGCTACAGCTAACTAGTATCTAAGAGCTCTAGTTATTTCTAGGCTTTATAAATTTTTATAGGCGATTTATTAACGTATATACGCGAGAAACTACTCCTCTCTTAGACCTACTTAAGAAGAACTAAGTGTTCTAATAGTTAGTAGAGGCTATTAATACTTTTAAAATGCTTAAAACGCGCTTTTTAAGTACGCCTGTTTTATACTACTTTAACTCTATATTGCTAATCTAATTAGAGACTAATATATTTACTTTTATAATATACAGTATCCTTTCGCAGCTATTTAAGGACTAAAAGTAGTATCTAGTTACCTTTGTATTAAAGAAGCTTTAAGCTATAGAGCTAAATTATAAGATATATAACTTTAAGCTCCTTACTATTATCTACTACTTTAAGTAATAAAGATATTATCTAGATAGCATATAGCACATAATTTAAGTGCTAAGTGATTATAATAACTTACGTAGTATACGCGCTCTACAGAAGCTAAACCTATAATAAGTATAATAAGTAATGTATCTAGTAGCTTTAAATTTTAAAGTAAAGCACTATCTAGAGAAAATAAATCTAGTAGATAGACTATTAAAGAGGGTAAATTACGTATAGAAGAACCTATTACTAACCTATTTATTGCCTACCCTATAGAACAAAATACTGTAGAGGACTAAGTATAGTAGAGTAAGTAGATCTATAAATAAGCCAAGCTTGTTAGGCGTATATAAAACGTATATTACTAATATTTATAGAGCTATAAAGGTCCCTACTACTAGTGCTATAGTGTGTACGCTATACGTACTACGCTTACTAGCTAGAGTATTAGTTAGTAGTAAACCTATAATAAAAAAGTCTAACTTTATTACTAAAGTTTAGTAGTTTTAGCAAAGGAACGCCTTTACTATTAAGCGTATTACTAGCTTAAGGCGTAAAAGAAGTACTTAAAGTAGTAGTAAGGTATAAGTATAGCGCCTTAATAAATTAGAAGTCCTAAGATATAATAGTAGATTATACATCCTAGATAAACTAGTAATTAGGTAAGAGATTTTATTCTAGCACTATAATATATATATAGTAGGCCACTTTAGTGTACGTAGAACGCTTAAGGCTATTAAAAGGACCTACTATTAGCCTTTTATAGGTTAAGATGTTTAGAAGTATATAAGGACTAATACTATTTACTAAAGGAGTAAAGCTCTAAGGCATAGTAAGTATAGCTAGCTATTACCTCTTCTAACGCCAAAGGATATCTTTAAGGAAGTTTTACTAGACTTTATAACTAGATTTCTACTAGCAAAGAATTAAGGCAGCTACGCTTTTAATGCAATCTTTATAATTATATACTACTTCTCTAAGATAGCTATCTATATCCCTACACAGAAAATATAGGATATAAAGGAATTTATAGAAGCCTACTTCTAAGAGGTTATTTTAAAGTTTAGTATTTAGAAAAGTATTATATTTAATAGGGGCTCTACCTTTACCTCTACTTTTTAGGCAGAAATATACTACTAAGTATAGGTAAAGCGTAGACTTAGCACTACTTTCTACCCTTAAATAAACAGGCAAATAGAGCGCTAGAATTAAACGCTTAAATAATACCTCTACATGTTTATTACACCTCTATAAATAAACTAGGTTAAACTACTCTTAACAGCTTAATTTATATACAATAACTCTATTTATAATTTAATAAAAATAACGCCTTTCTATATAGTATATAGTAAGCAACTTATTCTTACTACGCCTCCTATAGACAGTAAGCTAGAGGGGGAGCTACTAGATATAGTTAAGAGAGTAAAACGTATACACAGTGTACGTATATTACTTATAAAGCACCTATACTTAGCACAAAAGTATTAGAGCTAGTACTATAATAAGAAGTATAAGTAAAACTTATTCTAGAAAGGCGACTTAGTCCTACTTAGTATAAAGAATATACACATGCCTTAATAACTAAGTAAGAAGCTATTAGGAAAATTTATTAGGCCCTTCTAAGTATAGGACGCAGTTAGAATATAGGTATACTGCCTACTCCTTCTACTATACTATTATATTTATAACGTGTTTTATATTTCCCTTCTAAAATAATAGAAACTAAGGCTAGGAGTAGAAGATATTAATACCTAGCTACTAGAGGTTACACCTAAAAAAGGAGAAGCCTAAAAAGTAGAAGAAATCCTAGCTAACTAAATAAAAAAGAGGTAAAAGCAATACGTACTCTACTAGAAAGGCTATAATAAGACTTAGGACACCTAGATTCTAGAGTTAGACTTTAAAGAGATAAATAACTGTTAAAGTAAACACTTACTTCTGTAATTCTTTCTAGATCTACTAATTTATATTACAGGATTCTTGCTAAGAGGCTCGTTTCTTTTATATATAGTCTGCCCTTTTAGCATCCTTTCCTACAATTAGCTATTTATATTCTTTATAACTCTGCTCCTAAATATCTTATAATAGTTTAAGCCCTTTTTACTATAACAGTTATAAGCCTAGCGCTTAGAATGTAGGAGAATTCTCCCTACCTACTTAGTAACACTTAAATTATTATATAGCACTCTATTTAGAACCTCTCTATAATATAACCCCCCTATTTCTAATTACAAAAATTATTAAAATAGTAGAAGTATAGCTTATTAATTACGCTAGCTAGCCCTACTAGTTTGTCTAGCTTTAATTCTAAGTAAACTTAAAAGGAATCTAGAACTAAATTAACTTAGAGGCGATTAACGCTCTAGTAATTAATTATATAAAGCTAGAACAACCTCTGCTTCTACAGAAACTATTACTAATTATAGATATAGCCTCTATAGTGAGTATTTAATTATATAAAGCAGAGCTTACTAAGTATAAAATAGATAAAAAAAGCTTTTCTTTATAAATAGCAAAATATAGAGCAGCAGTTTTAGACTAGTAGTAGACTATACTAAGATATAGAATCTCTAGACTTAAGTAAACGCTATAGTATCGCCTAATCTGCTTACTCCTGCTATAATTGCTCTAGTTAATACACGCTATACTACGCTTTAGTCTCTAATTTAACTCTTAAAGGAAGATCTCGCACTAAGTAAAGAAGCTATATAGAATAATATTTAAACTTTATACTGCGCTTATTTTAAGAAGGCTAAGTAGGTAAGATAAAGTCCTAAAACCTAGTTTAAAGAGTACTAGCTCTTCTATTAAAAAGTAAAGACTTACTTAATTAGTAAAATTAGTGAACTACTTACTACCTAAGATTTCCTAAATATAATTACTACGTATATAGCACTAAATTAGGCCTAATTAATAAACTAATAGCTAATCTAGGATAAGACGCTAGGACAGAATTAGATTACGCTAAATAATCTAGGGAAGGTATTTTTAGCGCTTATCTAAGAGTATTTAATCTAATCTAGTTCTAATAAAATAAGTAGGGTATTCGCTACTTTTAATAGATTATTAAGACAATTTACTAACTCTAATAGTTCTAGTTTATCTAATTAGACAAAGAAACAACTAAACTGTCCCTATAAGCCCTATACTTATAGGTAGAAACTAATAGAGTGCTAAAGACTTTAAACTGCAATAGCTAGATTACCTTAGGATAGAACATTGTTATTTAATCTTACTAATAAAGAAAAATTAGAAATTCTTAATTAACTTAAGCAGCCTAAATGGTTAAACCTTTGTAATGTAATTACAAAGATAGGATAGAATAAGAAATAATCCTCTACTAGGACTATTAAGTATCCTAGTAGTATTACTACTGCTCTACTAAACCTATTTAATCTGCCTATAGATAATAGAGTATTAGGTGTCTACTCTACTCTATATTCTAACGCTTATTCTCTATTAGAATGTATAATACTAGATAGTAATATAGTAGTTTACCTAGTTAATAATTGCAAAAGACTTATTCCTAGGACGTTTTAATTATTAAATAAGAGTGTAGAGGCAGGTATATAAAGCCTCTTAATCTTAGAAATTAGTAATAGACTAATTAAGAACGCTTTACATAGGAAAAATAGGAGATTTATAGAAGATCTACTACTCTAAGGAGTAAGACTAGTAGAAGGCTTTTATATAAATATTATATTAGAAGCTTATTTAAAGAAAGTAAAAATTTAGTACTTTAGTTTAGATTACACTTTTAGGATTAGAAGTCTAGAATAAAGTGTTATTTTAGTAGACCTAAGATATAAGTATAACCTTACTTTCCTATAATATAAGCTAATCTACTTTTCTTTAATTATTATAAGTATAACTACTAAAGGATTATTCTAGGTTAACATTAAGAGATTAGATTCTAAGGACCTCTAGCACCTTTAAGTAGGGTATATAAGAAGTAAAGCCTTATAAGCTCTAGTAACTGCAGCCTAAGGTGTAAAGATTACTAGAATATTAAGAAAAGATTATAAGCACTATACTTCTATACACGTAACCTAGGTAACTTCTAAAAGACCTAGAGAATAATTACCTAGGCTATTTTACTTATTATCCTAGGATCTATTTAATATGCCTACTACTTAAAATAGAGAAAACTAGTTTTTGCTAATTAAAAAAGATTTTAGTAAGAAACTTTATATTTTTAATCTTAGAATAAAAACACTTTCTTAGATAATAAGAGTGTAGTAGAATTTTTTAGCTCTTATTAATATAAAATATAAGCTTTAAATTATAAAAATTTACTAAGATAATAATACAGTAACACTTCTATAGAGAGAGAAATCCTAGTACGAATTTTGGGCTAATTAGGAAGAGATAATAATTAGTAGACTACTACTCTATATATATAAGCCTAATAGTGCTATAGAAAGAGTAGGCTAGGAGCTTATAATAAAAGTAATTAAAATATAAATAAGTGTAAATCTGCTATTAAATCTCTAGCCTAAGATTATATAAGCAGTATGCTAGCTCTAAAGAATAATTCCTAGCCTAGTATTAGGCTATTAATCACCTAATAAAACGTTAGATGCTTAGTTTAAATAATATTTTTATTATTTTAAACTAGTAAAAATATAATATAGGATAGCTAATCTTTATCTAAACTAGAGTGCTGTCTACGCCTATAGCTGCTAAGCTTACCCTTTAGATTAAGAGCGTATAGCTAGGTAAGATAGAAGAGGATTTAAAGTGAATTCTAGGGGCTATATTAGATATTTAGTAAGCTATAAAGCTTCTAATTTCTACTAAATATAGATTCCTTAGCTTAATTAGGTAATTACTACACAAAATGTAAAGTTTAATAAGTCCTTATTTTATAAAGGATTAGAGAAATAATCTATTTTAAAAATAGAAGCGTTAAAAATAGTAGAAAGTCTCTAAGAAGGAGAGCTAAATAATTTAGGAGAAGCGTATAAAAACGCGCTTAATATTCTTCTTAAAATAAATAAGTATATAAGAACTACTACTAGACTTATAGGTAACTCTTAGGTAATTAAAAGCAAAGTAGGCTAGCTAAGTAATTAGGAACCTAAAGTACCTACTACTAAGTAAGCTATAGGCTTAGCTAGCTAGTACTTAAGAATTTACTTAAGTAAGAAAGAAAGTATAGGACTTATAACCTCTAATTAGACACTAGAGCTAGGTAATCTTAGAGGTAATCTATTAAGCGATTAAGAGATATCTAGTAGCCACTAGAATACTACTAGAAGAGCTAGCCCGCTAGAATTTAGAGATTTAATACTCTATTTATTAGTAGAAACTAATTAGGTTACTAATTAACCTAGCGTAGATAACTTAATTACGCTAGATAAAGTAGATAACCTACTAGCGTACTAAAGGTGAAGGCAGATCTATTTAGAGGTAAGTAAAATAAGTAGGCGAAATTATAGTAAAGTACTAGAAATTAACTAACTAATAAATTGCTATCTACTATTACAAAGATTAAAAAAGTAAAATAATTAGGATAATTAGCTAGAGGGTAGGTACAAGCTAGGTGCTTATACACTAATTACTAATTATCTTTAAAGTAATTTTAATATAATATTAGAGTACACGTTTATACTAAAAGTAGTAGAGGCCTAGTCTAAGCAAGAAGAATATATTATACTAAATATAATAGTATTTGCTTCTATACTTAGAAAGACGCCTAGAGCGTCTTATGCAGCTTAGACTTATAGAGATAAGCTTAAACTAGAGCTAACCCTATAAAAACACCTTTATAATTATTTATATAGGAAGCTATTCCTCCTTACTGCTTATAAGGAGATCTTAACTTTATAAGATAAAAGTACTTAGATAGAGATTAAATAATTAGAGGTATTAGAGCGACTACTCCCTTTAAAGTAGGTTTTTACCTATAAGTTTAATTAAAATAAATACTTTAAAAAGTGCAAAGCTTAAATTATTATAAAAAGAGATCTTTAGAAAAAGAATACTCTCTACTCTACCTATATAACTACCTTAGTAGTAAGATCTTTTTAATTAGCTATAGCTCTAGTAGTAGAATTTAATCTAGAGATCTTATAATTTAATGTAGTAGGAGCGTTTCTAAATACTCTTATTATAGCCACTAATCTAGTAACTAGTAAATTACTTAATAGTTTTAAAAAGCTAAGAAAGTCTATAAGATTAAATTAAGCTTTATATAGCTTAAGAGATTTACTACTTCTTTAGTATAAAGAATTTATAGGATTACTTTAATTTTATAGACTCTTAGCTTCGCTAAAAGAGCTATGCCTTTTCTTTAATAGTAATTAAAGTATTATTATTCTATTTTATATTAATAACATTCTTCTTCTCTATTATAAGAGTAAAGAAAAAAAAGCCCTAGATTTTTAAAAGAAGATTGCAAATAAATATAAGATTAAATTAAAAGGACTAGTAGAGTGGTTTCTAGGTGTTTAAGTAATTAGGGACAGAGAAGTAAGATTAATTTCTCTAGTCTATAATAACTATATTAATAAGATTACGAAAAAGTTAAACCTTTTAAACTCTAGGAGCTTCCCTCCTATGCTTCTATTAGTAGAAGATCTTGTTCTAAGTATAAGAGAAGCTACTCCTTAAGAAATAAAGCTCTTTTAAAAATAGGTAGAATTAGCTCTCTACATAGTAATTATGCTACGCCTAGATATAGCCTTTATAGTGTTAAAGCTATCACACTTTCTAATAAATCTAAGTAAAGAACACTTTACTACTATTAACTGTGTAATCCTTTACCTCTATTAAACTAGATAGCAGGCTATAGTCTTTAGTAGCTATAATAGACCTAATCTACTAATATATAGAGATGCCTTTTCTGCTAATAATGTAATATTACAGCAATCTTTCTATAGATATATTATTCTATTATTTAGAGGAGCTATCCTATAGAAAGTAGCTTAATAGAACATAATTACTACTTTAATAATATAGTAGAGCTTCTAGTGCTTAAATATATAAGTAAAGAAGCTATTGCGATTAAGAGATTTTTTACTAAGCTTACTCTAGATCTAGGACCTTTATAGAAAGTCTATTATAATAATATTTAAACTATTTATTTAGTAATTAGAAAGAACAAAAAAATCACTACTTAACTACACTATATAGATATTTAGAATATATAGTTGCAGTAAAAGTATATAAAAGCATTATTTTAAGTAGAATATCTTCTAACTAGCGAAATGCTAGCAGATAGCTTTATAAAGGCTCTTACTTATTAGTAGTTTAATAGATTTAAAAGGCTATTAAATCTATAAGATATAAGTATAATAATTTTAGAATAAGAGTAGGTAAGTAGAGAATTAATCTATTAACTACCTAGAATTATTAATTTAGAGCTAGGAAATAAAAAAAGAAAAAGAAAAAAAAGAAAAGATTAGAGAGAAAATAGGAATTAGAGGAAAAAAATATTAAAAAGCTTATCTATAAGCTTATAGACCCTCTTCGTCCTCTACTTAATTATAAGGGTGCGAGAATTTCCCCTATAATTAGTAGTAAGAAATTCTCCCTATCTTTTTCCTCTCCTCCTCTCTGTAGTAGGTAATTCCTTACCCTATCTACCTCCTCTACCTCTCCTTTAATTAGTAGTAGGTGATAGCTTACCCTAGCCTCCCCTCCTTTAATTAGTAGGAGGAGAAGCACTTACCCTACTTTAGAGCTAATAGGCTACTTATCTAGCTATTTTAATTAGTGTATTAGCTATAACTACGCTACTCCTTAATAAGTAGAGTAGAAGGGTGATTACTCTATCTTCTACTAAGAATTAGCTAAAAGGAAGAGAGTAGAATAGTAGCTATATACTAAGCTTACTCCTCCTAACTACTAGTAGGAGGAAGAGCTTATAAGGCTATTTTAACTCTTTTATATAGCTTAGTAATTAGCCTCTTTTACAAAAAGTATTAGCTAAACTTAGAAAGAATTTTAAAATAAAAGCTTATATTAGCACTCTCTAATAGTTTATAGTAGATAAAATCTATAGCTAGAGTCTAAATATATAGCTAGCTATAGAAACAATTAGTAAAATTAGCTAAAGTAATAAGATAATCTTATATATAGTAGTGTAAGAGTAGATAAAGTAGGTATAGTAGCGCCTATCTAAGCTTAAAGTATTATTATAGTAGCATTTATTACTTTTTTCTACTAGAGCTCTTTTTAAGCAGCCTAAGAAGCTTACTTATTTAAGAGTACTAAGTAATTACTAGGGGCCTAGAGCTAGGGTAAAAGGAGCTAGTAGAGTAAGAGAAGTAGGAGAATCTTAGTAGAAGAATTAGGAGCTTTATTTAGTAGCTTTTATAGCCTTTACTACGCGTACTTTAGCTAAGTTATTAGATATCTAAAAGAGTTAGTAAAGCTCTAAATAATAGAAAGAATGTAAGGTAATAATTAGAAGAAGAGAACTTACTATAAAGTAGTAGGATTTAAAGGCTTAAACTAGTAGGCTTAAATTAGATAAGAAGTTAAAGTGTTAAAAGTAAAAGATTAAAAAGAGAAGATTAAGCACTAGTAAAAGGCTTATATACTCTACTACCTATCTAATTATTAAGCGCTAAATGCGCTTCTTTTTTACTACTTATTTCTTTTACTACTACTCTTTCCTAATTAAAACGCGCCTGCCTATTATACTTACTAGCTAGTAAAAGCGGGGAAATTACCTTATAGTTAATAGGAAGTAAGCAAAAAAAGTAGTAGAATAAAAGTATTTACGCTCTAGGCCTTTATACCACGCTTATAAGCTCCTAACCTACTAAAAGAAGAGATTTTAAATATAATTTATAATAGGATTTGTAATTTAAAAGATAAATAGCGATTGTTTTACTATTATAATAAATAGGAGGTGATAGAATCGCTATTCTTAAGATAAGAAGATTTAGAAGAATAATTTTTAATAGTTTTTTAATTTTTAAACAGCCTTTAGATGGTTTTTTAAAGATCTTTAGGAAGGATTTAGATATTTAAAGATTACTTCTTAGAATAGGTAATCCGCTTTAAGCAATTACCTAGGGGGTGTGTTAAAGTAAACACTTACTTCTGTAATTCTTTCTAGATCTACTAGTTTATGTTACGGGATTCTTACTAAGAGGCTCGTTTCTTTTATATATAGTCTGCCCTTTCGGCATCCTTTCCTACGATTAGCTATTTGTATTCTTTACAACTCTGCTCCTAAATATCCTATAATAGTTTAAGCCCTTTTTACCACAACAGAAGTATAAGCAAGAGTTATTCTAGAGAGGCAACTTAGTCCTACTTAGCACAAAAAATATACATATGCCTTAATAACTAAGTAAGAAGCTACTAAGAAAACTTATTAGGCCTTTCTAAGTGTAGGACGTAGTTAGAACGTAGGTATACTGCCTACTTCTCCTACTACACTATTACATTTATAATATATTTTACATTTCCCTTCTTAAATAATAGAAACTAAGGCTAGGAGTAAAAGATATTAATACCTAGCTACTAGAGGTCACACCTAAAAGAGGAGAAGCCTAGGAAGTAGAAGAAATCCTAGCTAAGTAAATAAGAAAGGGGTAAAAGTAATACCTACTCTACTAGAAAGGCTATAATAAGACTTAGGACACCTAGATTCTAGAGTTAGACTTTAAAAATATAGATAACCTAGTCTAAACCTTTAAAGAGAAAAGAGCTACGTATATAAAAAAGAGGTAAAGGATATAATAAGAGTATATAGAACGCAGATATAATATATATTATTATAGAGCACTATAGCTTATAGAGCACTTATAGCTTATAGAGCACTTATAGCTTATTAGGGGTATTTACTTAAGGCCTATAGGCTAGCTTCTAAGAAGCGATCTAACTAAACTATACACTGCCTACACCCCTACTACTTATTATCCTTATTATTTTTACTATCTTTACTATTCTTACCTACTATACCTTTAGTAATAACCTCCTCTCTACTCTCTTTATTACTATTATCTAAGTCGCCCTTATTACAGCGAGGAGTAGACGCTAGATTAATCTAGGATAAATTGTTAGTATATATTTTAAGTATAGGAAAAGTATAAACTTACTATCTACTATATAAAGGGAATAACTACTTTAAAAGTATTAGTAATCTAACGCTACTTTACTAGGATTAAGCCTAGATACTAAGGGCTAGTAGTAGGCACCTAGGTCGCTACACCTATAGGTGTACTAATATAAGCTATAACACACTAGCGGTTAGCTAGCTCTAAGTTAAATTACTTTTAGTAATAAGCTAGTTTTAAGCCTACTACCTTTATATACTTATTTGTCTTACACTACCTACCTAGGGTCTCTATAACTGTAATATAGTAGTAGTTATAAAGGGCGTATAGGCAATTAAGACGCCTATTTATCGCCTTTAGCACCTATAAATATTAGCTAAAGCGTATATATAACGCGTAACTCTAGATATACTAAGTTACACTCTTTATAATTGCCTTTAATATAATAGTTATAGCGCTTATTATTATTTTTAGTATAGTCTTTAGAGAGCTTTACTAAGTTCTACGCATAGTGTATATAAGTTATAAGCACTATATTATAGTCTACGCACTTAGTATCTCTACTAAACGCAAAAGTAGTAGTATTATAGAGATTAGACTTCTTAATATATTTAGGCACTAAGTAGTATAGTATCTTAAGTAATTAAAGGGGTTGTTTAAAGATTAAGCGCTCTATTTACGCTAAGAATATATTATTTATATATTATATAGGTAGAGAGTACACGAAGATTAAAATAACATTAACACTATATAGCTTTACTATCCTATATTACGAAAGGCTATAGTAAATAGAAAGTGTAGAAGCTTTATAATAAATAACACACGTAATACGTTTATAACGCGCACTATTTACTTATAATACGCTATTATTGCGTACGTAATGCGCACCCCTATAGACACTCTTTTCTTTTCTTATAGGGTGAGGTTTTTATTAAGGCTATAGTATACTGTAGAGGACTATAGCTAGAGGGGGAGGTTCTATAATAGGTAGATTATAATATTATTATGGTGTTATAGTATCTAGCGCTAAGGCTTTATAGAGGGTCTATGCGCTAAGTAAGCTAGCTACGCAAAACCTATACTGCGCGTTAACTCTACACAAGATAAGTATTATTCTATTAATATTACTAGAGTTATCCTTTTACTGTTCTTTCTAGTGTGAAGCAAGTACTATTGCTATAACTAGACCTCACATTATTACTATTATCTAAGTTGCCCTTATTATAGTAAGGAGTAGACACTAGATTAATCTAGAATAAGCTATTAGTATACGTTTTAAGTGTAGTAAAAGTGCGAACTTACTATATACTATATAAAAACAATAACTGCCCTAAAAGTATTAGTAATCTAAAACTACTCTACTAGAATTAAGCCTAAATACTAAGGGCTAGTAGTAGGCACCTAGGTTACTACACCTATAGGTGTACTAATATAAGCTATAATACACTAGCGATTAGCTAGCTCTAAGTTAAACTACTTTTAGTAATAAGCTAGCTTTAAGCCTATTATCTTTATACGCTTATCTGTCTTACGCTGTCCGCTTAGGGTTTCTATAACTATAATATAATAGTAATTATAAAGGGCGTATAGGTAATAAAGGCACCTATTTATTACTTTTAGTACCTACAAATATTAGCTGAAGCGTATATATAGCGCGCGACTTTAGATATACTAAGTTATAGCCTCTATAATTACTTTTAATATAATAGTTATAGCGCTTATTTTTATCTTTTATATAGTCTTTAGGAAGCTTTACTAAGTTCTACGTATAATATATATAAGTTGTAAGCATTATAATATAGTCTACGCACTTAGCATTATTACTAAACACAAAGATAGTAGTATTATATAAGTTAGACTTCTTAATATACTTAGGTACTAGGTAGTAGGGTATATTAAATAATTAATAAAGTTATTTAAAAGTTAAGCGCTTTATTCATAGTAAGTATATAGTAGTTATATATTATATAGGTAGAGAGTACACAAGGATTAAAATAATATTAAAACTACATAGCCTAGCTACCTTATATTACGAAACGCTACAGTAAACAGAAGAAGTAGGGGCCTTATAATAAATAACATGTTTAAATATGTTTATAACGCGCACTATTTACTTATAATATACTATTATTACGCACGTAATATATACTCCTATAGACACTATTTTCTTTTTTATATGGTAAAGTTTTTATTAAAGCTATAGTATACTATATAGGACTGTAGCTAGAGGGGGAGATTCTATAATAGGTAAATTATAATATTGTTGTAGTGTTATAGCATCTAGCGCTAAAGTGTGAGGTCTGGTTATAGGCAATAGTACTTGCTTCACACCAGGGAGGACAGTGAAAGGATGACTCTGGTAATATTAATAGAATAATACTTGTCTTGTGTCGAGTTAACGCGCGGCGCAGGTTTTGCGTAGCTAGCTTGCTTAGCGCACAGACCCTCTATGAGGCCTTGGCGCTAGATACCACAACACCACAACAATATCGTGATCTACCCGTTACATAAAGTTCTATAAAGGGCCTATGCGCTAAGCGAGCTAGCTATACAAAACCTATACTACGCCCTAACTCTACGTAAGATAAGTATTATTCTACTAATATAATTAAGTTATCCTTTTACTATCCTTCCTAGTGTAAAGCAAATACTATTGCCTATAACTAGACCTTATAAGTAAAGAGCTAGCTAATAGTTAAGAAGCGTAGAGTGTTTATAGCCTATAGTTAGCACAAATAAGAGTAAATATTATACTACTATTTATGTGTTATTATCTATATAGTCCTAAAGAATAGGTAAGATAATATTACTCTTAAGAATATTATACTAATCTGCCTTATAAAAACACTATTATGCCTATTCCTAAAGCTTATAAACCTTACAGGCAAGAACTTCCTCCTAATCTAGATTATCTATATACCATAGAAACTATTAATACTATATAATAACAATTAAATAGTATTTAATAAATATAAGCTACTAGGATCTTAACACTAGAGGGAGCAAAGTACTATCTTCTACTACTTTAGTATTTATTTGTATAGGCACTATAACTACGCACTAAAGTGGGAGATTTAATAGTATATATAGAGGTAAGGTAAAGGTAGGTAGAAGGAATATCTACTAATCTCTATATAGTATTAGCACTATAAGGTAATGCGATTTATAGACACTAACCTTATTTTTATAAATATAGCAGCTATATCTTTACTTATAAGTAATTCTATATTATTTATAATAGGTGCCTTAGTACTAGGGAGGCTATTACTACATTAAACTATTATAATAGTGTTTATAGGTGTTATAGAGGTATTATCTATATTACTAGTAATAGATTGTTAAATCCAAGAGGGTAGCTAGTCCTAAAGGGTTAAGGTTGGTTCTTGGGCAGGAGTACTTACAGAAGGTGGAAGGTCTTGTTAATATAATAGTATCTTATAAAGTGTAATGAGTAAACAATTTAGTCTGCTAGAATCTAAACGATAGATTAATAAATAGATTAAACACAAGTATAGAGAGCCTATCCTCGCGTTCCTATATAATAGGGCTACTCTATTACTTAGTGTTACTAAGCAACTAAGTATATTATATAACCTACTCTACTACTTAGTGCTACTAAGTAACTAAGCACATTACGTAACCTAATCTAAGTTGCTTAGCGTCTCTTTATTATATTTATAACTTTATTGCTATTCTATTACACCTTTATAAGCGCCTAAGTCTTATATTATTATCTAGTATATAACATTATCCCCTCCCTTTCTATTCTTTATTCTAAAGAATTATGCCTGCTAACTACAATTCTATAAAGCGTTATTACAACTTTATCTTTACTATTAAAAACTATAGAGTAGTTATAGTGTTAAAATGCTCTTTTTATAAGTTACACTCTTACGTTTATAAAGTCTATATTAGCTTAGAGAAGTATAGTAAGTGTTAGAAATAAGGCTTAAAGTGTAATATAGCTATTACTAGAAATAAGTTCTTACAGTTAATTACTAAGAAGAAGAAGTTAGAGGCGTAAATATTAGAGGCGTAAAAAGAATAAGATATAGTGTTTAAGGCCTTACGCGTAGTATACATAAAAAAAGATTAGTTAGTAAAATAGTTAGCATAGAATAAGAAGTATACTAGCGAGGTTATTATAGTAGAGAGCGCTACTCTAGTAGAGCTAGAGTTAGAGGAGGATCTAGCTTATCCTACTTAGCCTACTAGTCTAGCTAAACTTAGCACGTCTATATAGTTAGTAATAGACAACCTGCCTCCTAAGTTCTAGGATAATTTTTTAGCATTACTGTCTTAAGTAAGTCTATTAATAGAATTCTTTAATCTTTTATTAATAGTTTTTTAAGTAGTTCTCTAGTTCCTAAGTGTTTTTACTATGTAAGTAACCTTTCTACTTAATAAGGTACGCGTTACTATACTAATTATATTCTAGAATTCTTTTAACCTTAAATTTATTTTCTTCCTTAGTCTAGTGGTAGAAGGTGGTTTTAACTAGTGTATTAGGGTCTGCTAGTTCTAGTAGTAATACGTAGAATACTAGGTGTATCTTTATATTTGGCGGTAGTTCTAACTTGTAGTTTACTAGTAATATTTACTTAGAAATGTAAAATAGTCTAACTTTAATATAATCTAGTTTCTTGTGTTTTTTCTTCTAAGTTTAAAGGTTCTTTGTAAGTAGATATACTTTATCCCCTTTCTTTAGCTAAGGTGCTATTTTTTATTTTTAATTTTAGTATAAAATTAATTACTACTAAGCTTTTTTAAGATTCTCTTAGAGTTATTAGTGTATTTTCTTTATATTTTTTACTATATCTATAGCTTCTTTTGCTTTAATTGTCGTAGGAAATTGTTAATTAAAGAGATATAGGTGTTTTCTATAGTTTATATAAAATAGTGTATATCCTAATACTGCTAATACTTTATTATTATAGGCTAACTATACTATAGGTAGTAATAAAACCTAGTTATTCTTCTAACTATTGTAGTAGATGCGTAGGTACGTTTCTATAGTTTAGTTTATACGTTCTATCTATCTGTTTATTTATAGATAGTAAGCTATTAATAGCTTTTATTTTATTCTAAGTAGTACTATAAGCGTTATCTAATAATTTAACATAAAGAGCTTGTCTTTATTACTAATAATTGTTTTTAGGATTCTGTAGTGTCTAACTAGTCTATCTAAGATAAGAAAAGTGAGTTTTTTTACTATTATTCTTTTAAGGCATAGAATAAGCTTAATATACTTAGTTAGTTAGTAGACTACTACTAGTATACTGTTATATTTAATTCCTGTTATTAGATTCTTAGAATTTAGAATTCCTATAATAAAATCTATAGCGATGTCTTCTTATAGTGCTGTTAGTATTCTAATTACTTATATCTCTCTATATTTAAGATATATGCTATGTTTATTTCTCTAGCATTCTATACATTTATAGATATAAGTTATTATAGCTTCCTTAATTCCTTTAAAAGTGTAATTCCTTTAGATAAGTTCTATTGTTTTTATAATACCTAGGTGTCTGTACATAGGGTTATTATAGTATTATTAGATAATCTTAGTCTATAGATGTTCTAGAACTTCTTAGTTAATTACTAAAAGTTAATTTAGTTCTACTATTAGCTCTAGAGATCTATTTTTGGCTTTGTAAAGGATTATAGAGAAGGTTTTTGCCTTTTCTCTTACTAAATTACTTTATTAGCTAAGAGTGTCTACTCTACTATTTTTTTTCCTAGCTATATAGATAATTTTAAACTTATACTACCTAGTAGTTTATAACTATTTTTGTTATTATAGCGTAAGTTCTTTTGTTATTGTGAACCTTAGAAGGTTTTTATAATTTATATAGATTTTTAGCGTTAAGTAACTAAGCGCGTAAATCCTCTAGTGCTTTAAAGCTTTAATAATAGCGTAGAGTTCTTTATTATATATATTATATTATATTTTAGCGTTATTAAATTTACATAAGTAGTAGGTAATTAGGTACTATTTACTATTATGTTTTTATTTAGCGTAGGCGCCTAGCGTAAGATTACTAGCGTTTGTTTTAAAGCGTAGTAGTTTATTACTTCTAAAATAAATAAAGATAGGTTCTATAATATATACTGTCTTAAGGAGTTAAAATAACATTCTACACTTATTTGTCTATTTAAAGGGTACGTTCTTTTTTATAAAATTTATTAAAGGTATTATAACCTTTGCGTAATTTTGGATGAATTGTTAATTAAATCTATAGAATTCTAAGAATTCTTAGATATTCTTAGCTGTCTTTAGTATTAGCTAGTTCTTAATGTATTTAACTTTACTTAGTGCTATCTTAATTCTTTCTATAGTAATAATGTGTCCTAGGAATTTAAGTTATTTAACGTTAAACTCGTATTTCTTAAGTTTAATACAAAGGCATACTTTGTCTAGTACTTCTAGTACTATCTATACATACTTAGTGTGGTCTAATTTGTTTTTAGAAAAGATAAGGATATTGTCTATATACGTAATAATAAATATGTCTAGATGTTTATAGAGTATATTATTAATAAGTGCTATAAAAGCTGCTAGTGTATTTATAAGTCTAAATAGTATAACTTTGTACTTAAATAGTCTATAGCGTGATTAAAACACTGTTTTTTATTCTTCACCTTTCTTAATTTATATAAGGTGGTAACTGTCTCTTAGATCTATTATTATAAATATCTTAGCTTAAGATAGTTAATTTTATAGCTCTATAATATTTAGTAGTAGATATTAGTTCTTTATTATTATATTATTAAGTTATTAGTAGTTAATATATAGTCTGTCTAATCTATCTTTTTTCTTAATAAATATAAAAGGGCTTACTACTAGTAACTTTAATAGTTATATATATCCTTTTTTAAAGTTTGTCTTAATAAAATTACGTTCTTTAAGGAGTTCTTCTTCTATCTTACTATATAGTAGTCTAAAGGGTGGCGTCTTCCTTTCTTCTAGGTCTATTATAAGATCCTAGGGTTAATATTTAGGTAGGTTTACTTTTCCTTTCTTTTCTGTAAATATATATGTTTATTTCCTATACTCTCTTAGTAAGGTAAAGGGTGTACTATTATCCTCCTTCTTATACTTCTTAATCTAGTAGTTCCTACTAGCGTCTACTAAGGTGTGTTTCTATTTTTTAACTATCTATCACAGTATTATATTATTAATAACTCCCTTATCTACTATTATTTTTAGTTAATATATAGGCTTTACTTATAATATATAATTATAGCGTTTAAATAATATTTTCTTTGTACCTTAGTTAATTTATAGGTTATATATTATTAACTAAAGTAATTCTAAGACTAACTTATACTTAGATCTTAGTAAGATATCTAAGGTAAGTTCCTCTCTATGTCCTTTAACTATTATTATAGTAGTGACCTCCTAGTATATTTAAGGTGTCTTAGGTATTAGGGATCTATTTATAACATAGATAATATAGGGTACTTCTTTCTCTAATATTATAAGTCCTGCTTATTTTACTATCTAATAAGATATAAAGTTCTTTTCTACTTTTAAGTCTATAAGAGCTTAAGCCTATATTTCTTTAAGCTATACTAGTAGCTTAACTAATACTATGCTTACTATAGCATTTAATTTAATAAAGGCGTTTTCTTATTTAAGTTTAGGCCTAAAAAAGACATCTATTTGTGTAGATTATAGTTAAGTTCTAGTGCCTAGTATACGTTTCTAAGTATCTGCTTCTATTATTATTCTTAAGTATATAGCTTATATAGATTATCTTTTTCTTCTTCCTATAAGGATGTTCTTTTGTTTTTCCTCCTACAGTTTTTACTATTCCTATATACTAGTTAAATTAGTAGCTCTATTATTACTTCTTACGTAGGGCAGTTTATAAAGCTATCTAAATGCTTAGCTATATAGTAGTATTTATAGTTTTGGTTTAGACACGTGTACTAGTATAGTTATATATAGTCTTTATTAATAAGTATATTACAGTATTTATTACCCTTTAGCGTGAGGTAAGGAAAGTATTTTACTTATTATTTATCCTAGAGGTGTTTGTTATAAGCTGTAATAGGGTAGTCTATCTATATCTATCTATAGCGCAGTTTCCTTTTAGGTTATTTCTTATTTTCTTTTTTTTCTACCTTATATTATACACATGTTAGTTCTTTGTAATACATCTATATATAGAATTAGTATGTAGGATTTTAGTAGTCTAAGTAGTATTTTAGTACGTAGTCTAACTTCTTATTTTTATAGGGTTGTATTCCTTTTAGTGCCTAGTGGGGTTCTATATAGTCCTAAACATTTAGTTTATACTTAGGTGACATAGGGTTGTCTTCTTCCTACCTACTTTATAGGTAAGGAGTAGGAGATCTTAGTATTTCTTCTACGTCTTCTACATTATAGTATATATTAGAGTTGTTTTCTAGATTTTTATATAGTTATAAGTTAAGTAAATCTAATTACTTACTTTGCTCTAGTGTAACGCGTTAGTAACTAAATAGTATTATAATAACTTCCTATTCCTTATTAGATTCTTAGTCCTTAATAGTTAGTATATTTAACTTAGTTTAATAGACTTTGTTCTTTAATCTATAGTCCCTAGCTATATAGCCTAGTTTACTATATATAAAGCATTTATAGGTCTTAGTTATTAGTTATTAATTTCTATTAGAGACGTGTTTATTAGGCTACTTAGAGCCTATTCTTCCTCTTTTTTCTTTGCCTATATAGTTAAACTAGACATCTTCTATTAGTTTATATCTCTAGTAGTTCCTTAGCTATTACTTTTAGATAATTCTAATAAGGTTCTTATAAACTACTTTTACTAGTTATCTAAAGCTTATTACTTTAGAGTTTTAGTAGAGTTCCTATTACAGTAAAAACTACTCTCTATTAATTCTAATAGTTTCTTTATATAGTTTCTTAAGGTTAGCGATTTACGCACTACTATATAAAAGTTCTTTATATAGTTTCTATTTAAGTCCTTATTTATACATGTCCTAAAGAGATTTATTATCCTAGTTAAGTTATATAGTGTATCTGCAAAACTTAGCTATATACTTAGCTACTAATTATTTCTAAGTTATAGTCTAAATCTTTACTTTTATAATAGAGTCCTTATTAGCAATCCTAAAGAGTTATTTAAGGCATTTCTTAAAGTTATTGTAATCCTTAATAATATTAACTATATTAGCGTGCTTATTTGCGTAATTATTATTATTATTGTGTTAAGATCCGAAGGCTAGGCCTCCTAGGATCTTTATATGTATCTACATTCGTTGTTCGAGTGACACGGCACAAAAGGTCACGTGATTGGATTAGTGTGATTAGAGCGCCAAGATAACTAATTAGACTAAGCACTTAACATACTAAGTAACTAATTAGTGCTTAATTAGTTTAATTAGAGCGATTAGTCCACTAATCGCTTAAAGTATATAGGAACGCGAGGATAGGCTCTCTATACTTATATTTAATCTATTTATTAATCTATTATTTGGATTCTAGCAGACTAAATTGTTAACTTGTTATACTTTGTAAGATACTATTATATTAACAAGACCTTCTACTTTCTGTAAGTACTCCTGCCTAAGAACTAACTTTAACCCTTTAGGACTAGCTACTCTCTTAGATTTAATATCTTAAACACCCTTAATATAAGTACTTTACAAACTCCTATCTCTTCTATAGCTTTAGGTGCTACTAAAATTACTTCTATAAAAGATAGTAGTAAGGCGCATAAACTTAATCTCTACTTTAGTAAACAATCTTAAACTAATATCTAGATTCTCTAGTTAGACCTCTACTTCTTTAACTTAGATAAACTCCTTAAAGACAAAAAGAAGGTTATCTTCGCAGTAATATATATATAAGGAGATATAGGATTATAAATCTATCTTTACCTTAAAAAGTATCTAGGAATAGACCACGATAATAATAATAATAATTACGTAAATAAGCACGCTAATATAGTTAATATTATTAAGGATTATAATAACTTTAAGAAATGCCTTAAATAACTCTTTAGGATTACTAACAAGGACTCTATTATAAAAGTAAAGATTTAGACTATAACTTAGAAATAATTAGCAGCTAAGTATATAGCTAAGTTTTATAGATACGCTGTGTAGCTTAACTAGGACAATAAGTCTCTCTAGAATATGTATAAATAAGAACTTAAATAGAAACTACGTAAAGAACTCTTATGTAGTAGTGCACAAATTACTAACCTTAAAGAACTATATAAAGAAACTATTAGAATTAATAGAGAGTAGTTTTTACTGTAATAGGAGCTCTACTAAAACCCTAGAGTAATAAGCTTTAGATAACTAGCAAAAATAGTTTATAAAAACCTTATTAGAATTATTTAAAAGCAACAGCTAAGGAACTACTAGAGATATAAACTAATAAAAAATATCTAGTTTAACTACTTAGGTAAAGAAAAAGGAGGAAAGATAGGCCCTAAGCAGCCTAATAAACGCGTCTCTAATAGAAGTTAATAATTAATAACTAAGACCTATAAATACTTTATATATAGTAAACTAGGCTATATAGCTAGAAACTATAGATTAAAGAACAAAGTCTATTAAACTAAGTTAAATATACTAACTATTAAAGACTAAGAACCTAATAAAGAATAGGAAGTTATTATAATACTATTTAGTTACTAACGCGTTACACTAGAGTAAAGTAAGTAATTAGATTTACTTAACTTACAACTATATAAAGATCTAGAAGATAACTCTAACGTATACTATAACGTAGAAGACGTAGAAGAGATACTAAAATCTCTTACTCTTTACTTATAAAATAGGTAGGAAGAAGACAACCCTATGTTACCTAAGTATAAACTAAATGTTTAGGACTATATAGAACCCTACTAGGCACTAAAAGGAATACAACCCTATAAAAATAAGAAGTTAGACTACGTACTAAAGTACTACCTAGACTACTAAAATCTTACACACTAATTCTGTATATAGACGTATTACAAAGAACTAATATACGTATAATATAAGGTAGAGAAAAAGGAGAATAAGAAATAACCTAGAAGGAAACTACACTATAGATAGATATAAATAGACTACCCTATTACAGCTTACAATAAACACCTCTAGGATAAATAATAAGTAAAATACTTTCCTTACTTTACACTAAAGGGTAACAAATACTATAATATGCTTATTAACAGAGACTGTATACAACTGTACTAGTATATGTGTCTAAACTAAAACTACAAATACTACTATATAGCTAAACATTTGGACAGCTTTGTAAACTACCCTATATAAGAAGTAATAACAGAGCTACTAATTTAACTAGTATATAGGAATAGTAAAGACTGCGGGAGAAAAAACAGAAGAATATTCTTATAGGAAGAAGAAGAAGAAGACAATCTATATAAGCTATATACTTAAGAATAATAATAAAAGTGGATACTTAGAAACGCATACTAGGCACTAGAACTTAACTACAACCTATATAAATAGATGTCTTTTTTAGGCCTAAACTTAGATAAGAAAACGCCTTTATTAAATTAAATACTATAGTAAGCACAGTATTAATTAAGCTACTAGTATAGCTTAAAGAAATATAGGCTTAAGCTCTTATAAACTTAGGAGTAGAAAAGAACTTTATATCTTATTAGATAGTAAGATAAGCAGGACTTATAATATTAGAGAAAAAAGTACCCTATATTATCTATATCGCGAATAAATCCCTAATGTCTAAGATACCTTAGATATACTAGAAGGTTACTACTATAATAATAGTCTAAGGATATAGAGAGAAACTTACCTTAGATGTCTTACTAGGATCTAAGTATAAGTTAGTTTTAGGATTACTTTAGTTAATAATACACAACCTGCAGATTAACTAGGGTATAAAAAAAATATTATTTAAACGCTGCAATTATATATTATAAGTAAAGCCTACGTATTAACTAAAAATAATAGTAGATAAGGGAGTTATTAATAACATAATACTACAATAAATAGTTAAAAAACGGAAGCACACCTTAGCAGACGCTAGTAGGAACTACTAGATTAAAAAGCGCGAGAAGAAAGACAATAGTATACCCCTCACCTTACTAAGAGAGTATAGGAAATAGATATATATGTTTATAGAAAAGAAAAGAAAAGTAAACCTACCTAAACATTAACTCTAGGATCTTATAATAAACCTAGAAGAAAGAAAGACGCCACCCTTTAAACCACTATATAGTAAGATAGAAGAAGAACTCCTTAAAGAACATAATTTTATTAAGACAAACCTTAAGAAAGGATATATATAACTATTAAAGTCACTAGTAGTAAGCCTTTTTATATTTATTAAGAAAAAGGATAGATTAGATAAACTATGTGTTAACTACTAATAACTTAACAATATAATAATAAAGAACTAATATCTACTACTAAATATTACAGAGCTATAAGATTAACTATCTTAAGCTAAGATATTTATAATAATAGATCTAAGAGACAGTTACCACCTTATACAAATTAAGAAAGGTGAAGAATAGAAAATAGCGTTTTAATTACGCTATAGACTATTTAAGTATAAGGTTATGCCTTTTAGACTTATAAATACACTAGCAGCTTTTATAGCGCTTATTAATAACGTACTTTATAAACATCTAGACATATTTATTATTGCGTATATAGATGATATCCTTGTCTTTTCTAAAAACAAATTAGACCACACTAAGCATATATAGATAGTACTAGAAGCACTAAATAAAGTATGCCTTTATATTAAACTTAAGAAATATAAGTTTAACGTTAAATAACTTAAATTCCTAGGACATATTATTACTATAGAAGGAATTAAGATAGCACTAAGTAAAGTTAAATATATTAAGAACTAGCTAATACTAAAAATAGCTAAAAATATCTAAGAATTTTTAGAATTTTATAGATTTAATTAATAATTTATCTAAAATTACGTAAAGGTTATAATACCTTTAATAAATCTTATAAAGAAGGACGTACCCTTTAAATAGACAGATAAGTGTAGAATATTATTCTAACTCCTTAAGATAGTATGTATTATAGAACTTATCCTTATTTATTTTAGAAGCGATAAACTACTATACTTTAAAACAGACGCTAGCGATCTTACGCTAAGCGCCTACGCTAAATAAAAATATAATAGTAAATAGCACCTAATTACCTACTACTTATATAAATTTAATAACGCTAAAACGTAATATAATATATATAATAAAAAACTCTACGCTATTATTAAAGCCTTAAAGCACTAGAGGATTTACGCGCTTAGTTACTTAACACTAGAAATCTATATAGATTATAAAAACCTTCTAAGGTTTATAACAACAAAAGAACTTACGCCATAACAATAAAAATAGTTATAAACTACTAGGTAGTATAAGTTTAAAATTATCTATATAGCTAGGAAAGAAAATAGTAGAGTAGACGCTCTTAGCTAACAAAGTAATCTAGTAAGAGAAAAGGTAAAAACTTTCTCTATAATCCTTTATAAAGCTAAAGATAGATCTCTAGAGCTAATAGTAGAACTAAATTAACTTTTAGTAATTAACTAAGAAGTTCTAGAACATCTATAGACTAAGATTATCTAATAATACTATAATAACCCTATGTACAGACACCTAGGCATTACAAAAATAATAGAACTTATCTAAAGGAATTACATCTTTAAAGAAATTAAAAAAGCTATAATAACTTATATCTATAAATATACAAAATGCTAGAGAAATAAATATAGTATATATCTTAAATATAGAGAGATATAAGTAATTAGAATACTAACAGCACTATAGGAAGACATCGCTATAGATTTTATTATAGGAATTCTAAACTCTAAGGATCTAATAACAGGAATTAAATATAATAGCATACTAGTAGTAGTCTACTAACTAACTAAGTATATTAAGCTCATTCTATACCTTAAAAGAATAATAGCAAAAGAACTCGCTTTTCTTATCCTAGACTAACTAGTTAGACACCACAGAATCCTAAAAATAATTATTAGCAATAGAGACAAGCTCTTTATATTAAATTATTAGACAACGCTTATAGCACTACTTAGAATAAAACAAAAGCTATTAATAGCTTACTATCTATAAATAAATAGATAGATAGAACGTACGAACTAAACTATAGAAACGTACCTACGCATCTACTACAATAGTTAGAAGAATAACTAGGTTTTATTACTACCTATAGTATAGTTAGCCTATAATAATAAAGTATTAGCAGTATTAGGATATACACTATTTTATATAAACTATAGAAGACACCCACATCTCTTTAATTAATAATTTCCTACGACAATTAAAGCAAAAGAAGCTATAGATATAGTAGAAAATATAAAGAAAATACACTAACAACTCTAAGAGAATCTTAAGAAAGCTTAGCAGTAATTAATTTTATATTAAAATTAAAAACAAAAAATAACACCTTAGCTAAAGAAAGGGGATAAAGTATATCTACTTACAAAGAACCTTTAAACTTAGAAGAAAAAACATAAGAAACTAGATTATATTAAAGTTAGACTATTTTATATTTCTAAGCAAATATTACTAGTGAACTATAAGTTGGAACTACCGCTAGATATAAAGATATACCTAGTATTCTACGTATTACTACTAGAACTAGTAGACCCTAATACACTAGTTAGAACCGCCTTCTACTACAGAACTAAGGAAGAAAATAAATTTAAGGTTAAAAGAATTCTAGAATATAATTAGTATAGCAACGTGTACCTTATTAAGTAGAAAGGTTACCTATATAGCAAAAACACCTAGGAACTAGAGAACTACCTAGGAAACTGTTAATAAAAGATTAGAGAATTCCACTAACAACCTATATAGTATAATAATATTTATACCTAAGATAGTAAAGGTACTAGATTATCCTAGAATTCTAATAAGAAATTCTTAAAAGCGCTCTATATTGTAGGGGATAAGAAGGGACCTAAAGGAGTCTTATTAACTACTAGATTAATAGCCTTATAAGATTTAGCCTCTTTAATATTCTTCTTTTTAACTACTATTACATCCTTAGCACGCTTATTTAGTAAGCCTATTTACTAACGTAACTAATCTTTATATACGCGTGTAACCTGTAATTTCTCTAACGCCTCTTTATAGGCCTTAAACGTAGTCTCCTACGTTTCTTTTAACTCTTTTATCTATATACGTAATTTCTCTTTCTCTGCTAATAAATGCTTAAACTTAAACTCTAAAACGCGCACATTATAATATTAACCTTAATAAACATATTCTTTGTATTTTCTAGACTAAACGTAAACTTTATAAATATAGTTATATTTTATACATATTAAGTATTTCTTAACTATAACTTCGCTAAAGGAGTTAATAAAATTAGTTAGATAATAGTAATAGGTAGTGCTAGACTTAAAAGG
This sequence comes from Paraphaeosphaeria minitans, assembly GCA_015832175.1. NCBI lineage: Eukaryota > Fungi > Ascomycota > Dothideomycetes > Pleosporales > Didymosphaeriaceae > Paraphaeosphaeria > Paraphaeosphaeria minitans. Next base: position 1,976,485 of record WJXW01000006.1, read on the forward strand.
TTATTAGGGTATAATATAAGTAAGCTAACGCTACTTATAATATAGGGTAAGCTCTAGTTATAACTAGGCATAAGATATAGTTATTTAATTTAAGGACAAATCCTAGTAAGGAAGGAGATAATGTTAAGATCTAAAGGCTAGGCCTTCTAGGATTTTTATATGTATTTATATTTGTTATTTAAGTAACACGGCACAAAAGGTTACGTAATTAGATTAGTGTAATTAGAGCGCTAAAATAACTAATTAGACTAAGTACTTAATATACTAAGTAACTAATTAGTGCTTAATTAGTTTAATTAGAGCGATTAGTCTACTAATCGCTTAAAGTATATAGGAACATAAAGATAGGCTCTCTATACTTATATTTAATCTGTTTATTAATCTATTGTTTAGATTCTAGCAGACTAAATTGTTAACTTGTTACACTTTGCAAGATACTATTGTATTAACAAGACTTTCTACCTTCTGTAAGTACTCCTGCCTAAGAACCAACCTTAACCCTTTAGGACTAGCTACCCTCTTGGATTTAACATATTATTGTAGTCTATTCCTAGGTACTTTTTGAGGTAGAGATAGATCTATAATCCTATATCTCCTCACATATATATTACTATAAAAATAACCTTCTTCTTATCTTTAAGGGGTTTGTCTAAGTTAAAGAAATAGAGGTCTAACTAGAGAATCTAGACGTTAGTTTAAAATCGTTCGCTAAAGTAGAGATTAGGTTTATACGCCTTACTACTATCTTTTATAGAAGTAATCTTAGCGGCACCTAAAGCTGTAGAAGAGGTAAGAGTTTATAAAGTACTTATATTAAAAGTGTTTAAGATATTAAATCTAAGAGGGTAGCTAGTCCTAAAGGGTTAAAGTTAGTTCTTAAGCAGAAGTACTTACAGAAGGTAGAAGGTCTTATTAATATAATAGTATTTTATAAAGTGTAATAAGTTAATAATTTGGTCTACTAGAATCTAAACGATAGATTATTAAATAGATTAAACACAAGTATAGAGAGCCCATCCTCGTGTTCCTATATAATAGGGCTGCTTTATTACTTAGTGTTACTAAGCAACTAAGTATATTACGTAACTTACTCTACTGCTTAGTGCCACTAAGCGACTAAGCACATTACGTGACCTAATCTAAGTTACTTAGTGTCTCTTTGTTACGTTTGTAACCCTGTCGCCGTTCCATTACACCTTTATAAGCGCCTAAGTCCCATATTATTATCTGGTACGTAACATAGATAAGGAAAATAATAATAATAAAGATAGGGTGTAAGCTATAGGTGCTAGTAAAGAAGGTAGTATTATTAAGGTAGAGGTATATTTTGTTAAAAGTAGTGGGAAGGAAAGAGTAGTAGAGTTTTCTTAGTATTAAGTAGTAATAGGTAAGTCTACCTATGCGTGCAAAAGAAAGGGGGCTGTGTAATAGTAAAATTAGGTGTATTTATTTTAGAATTAGTAAAATATTATTACGTTAGGTTTTAGGAGCTTATTAGCGCTTCTAAAAGTAGGCTTCTAGCCTAATTATAACGCTATATTTCTGTCCTAATTAAGCCCTAAATTTTCTCTAGTGTACAAAGTTCTACTATAAGAAGCTTTTCTTCTCTCCTTACTATATTCGTCTTCTATTATAAGTAATAATCCTATTGCTAACAGAGCAATCTGGTAGCGATTTGTCTATCCTACTACTAATATCATCCTTGTTCCACAGTTAAAGTTAAAGCTAGATTGCTTATACCTAACTCCTAATAGCACGGCTAGACGTAAAATAGTATAAAAAACGTTAACTTAAAGCTAAGGGGACTATATACTCTACTTTTAAAATAAGAATACTTTTAAGGGAGGATAAGATTAGAGCTTAAGTACCTAGTCCCTAACTACACTAGCTAAAGGCATGTAAATTACAAGTATATGGGAGTAGAGCTAGCAGAGTGATCTAGCAGCAATTCGTCTATCCTTATACTTAATCATACACTTATCCTATTTATGAACTGAAAGCTACATTGCTTATACCACAGACCTAACATGTGTCTTGTCTTGCCCTTTGGGCCTTTTTCTGCTGCAACATTGATGGCGCTCACATAACACTGCACGGGCACCCAGGGCCAACGTGAAAAAAAGTATAGTAATTTTGTAGCTGTAGGCCTAGGTGTGTATCGTAAGCCCTCTAGGTGAACATAACCCGCTGCGCGTCCTATCCAATCCCAACTAATCCCAACTCCCCGTTCCACGCCTATGCAAGCAAAGATATCATCATGTATACCCTATCTATGCATCACGCATCCCTCCCTCCCCTTCTCCACGCACAGCACGCGCAGAGTACTAAAATCACCGCTGATGCAACCAACGCGACTAGAGAACCCGTCAAAACCATCGCGACTACCAACACGCATCTTGAAGACGCTCGCCGCCCCCACCGCCACCTCTGCTCCCCTTCCTCCTCAGCACCGCCGCGCCCCTTGTCGGGTTGCCCCACCGCGGGGTCCTGTTCCCGCGGTGCAGATGTCGCATCTCGCGCTTAAAGTACGACTCCTCCCTCTCCTGCGCGCCGTCCCGCACGCTGAGCGGGCTGAGAGCGGGCGCGTCTAAGGCGTCGCCTTGCCCGTCGTCCAGCGACGTCGCTTTTGTCAGCGTAGAGCCGGCAGCGCGCTGCTGCTCTGGATAGCTCTCTGCGTGTTTTAACGCTGGTAGGCTGCTCAGCGGTTGCAGCACGCACTTGACTCCTGCTTGTATGCGGTCTCCGGCTCCCGTAGCTGCGCGGGCGGGTGGAAAAGCCGCTTGTAGCGCAGCTCGGGAGAGCTCGGTGCGTCTGGCGCCGGGTTCCCGCATCCGTTTTGGCTGCCGAACAGCTCCGCGGGGGCAGCTGGTGTCGTCGGGTTTGATGCTGAAGTGAAAGATCGATAGAGCTCGGCAATGTTTGGCGGCGGCGAGTGTGATAGCGATGGCGAGGAGAGGATCTCGGTGGTGTCGGACTCGATGTTGTCGGATACGTCGGCGTCAGTGGGAGAATCATCGGCATCGGTCGATGAGATTGCTTCTACGGTTGACAAGGCTACTACTCTGTTGAAATCCGGAGATTCGTCATTTCCCATTGATGGCCGCGAAGGAAGATACAGCCTCGAGGTAGTGGTTGTGAACCCTTTGCCACGCAAACCAGGCTGTTGTGAAAAGTCGGGCGACGGCATTTCTGTGAAAGGCGTGAACAGCGCCAGAGGGAGTCCTTGGCCCTCGGAATGAGAGTCCCTCTTGTGTCCCCGGAGCTGATGCGTGGGAGCGAGCTCTGCGCCTTGTGATGCCGGTCGTGCGAAGTTTAGGAGGCGGAGGTCCGCTTGGCTTTTACTGAAGTGCACGCATGGAAGGATCTGGTTGACAGCCTCGTCTAGGGCCAGCTCTACAGCAACGTGGTTCTGAATCCTGGAGACTTTAAGCCAAGTCGCCTGCTCTCCTGCGAGCAAACAGCGCATCATGTAGTCGGTTGTTGGGTTGCTAAGGATCTTTGGAAAGTTTGTATAGGAGATGGCGGGGAAGATGGTAATGTCACCGGAGTATCGCTGGCTCAGGACAGATCGGACTTTGGACATGGTGTTAGGAAACACTCCCATCTCCGCGAGCACTTCGAGGCGATGGAGAGCTTCCCCTTTCGCGAAGCTTGCCATGTTGTGCATCCAACCGGGCCCAGCAGAGAATGCTGAATTTTGCTGCTGCACCTCTGCCCCAATGTCGTACTCTTCTTTGGCAAGAAAAGGCACGACGTGTGGATTGACTTGAGATACGATGAAGTGGTTAACGTTGAACATTTCGGCCAGGCGTGTCATGGGCAGATCGTTGTCGACCGAACCGTCAATCCAGCCCTCGTTCGGGCTAGGATTCCAAGGCACTTCTCTGCCTGTTTTCCGGTCTTTGGCCATAATGGATGCTGCAGAGAAGATGAGGGGAACGGAGCACGATGCGCATCTGTATGCGGTCAGTGATGATTCAGTCGTCCAAAGAAGGATCTCAACGCGAGTGAGCACTTACACTGCAGACCAAATCATAACATCGGGCGCCGTAACGTAATTGAGAAGCCTCGGGAGTTCATACACGCTTGCGCTTGACACAGTTATGTTCAGGATTCTTCGCGTCCGATTGTATGACTCTTGAAATGTGACATCGCCCAGCATCTTCCTCATGACTCTCTGCAGATGCGAAATGTCAAACAAGGATCCATATTTGAGAAAGCGCGTGACCTTCTGAATGACGCCCTCCTCTTCGCCAGCCTTCTCAAACACGTCCAGATCGCCGTAGCAAAATTCGGACAAGACGCCGGGAATCTCGTCGTCGCTCTTGGAGCACAGGACAGCGCAGACGATGCTTCCAGCAGACGCGCCCGAGATGATGCGCGGGAGGAGACGCAATTCCCATAGGCACTTGACCACGCCAATGTGGTTCATCCCAAAGGTGCCTCCACCCGACATCAAAAGCGCCGTTCGACCGAATGATTGGCGGGTGCGGAGGAGCTCTTCGGCAACCCTGGAGGGTTTGACGGGACATGTGCCCCCCTGCTTGGCGGCCACCTCTGGGATGGCTGCCAGCGTCTGGACTGCCGAGTCGATGTATCGCTCTATCAGCTTCTTCGTGCCGACATGCGAGTGTTTGTAGAGGCGCAGATCGCCCATGCCACCGAGGCCGCGTGTGAGGGTGGTCCGGACGAGGAACAGCATGCGCTTTACGTCGCAATTCAGGCGGGCGTCGTCGAGCTCGCCAAGTCGAACCTTGACGAGCTCGGCATCGTATTCAGAGGATTCGTCTTCGAGCTTCCAGGCATCGTTGCCTTCGAGGGTGTCCAGTTCGGCGGCGGCGGCTTTCCAGTCGTCGTAGCTTTCGGCCTGTGTGCACGATGAGCATGTGAAAGCGAAGAGACTGTTCTAACACTCACGTCTCGCAGGCGCAGGTACAGCAGCCGGTTACGATTGTCGTCCTCTCTGGCTTTCTGCAAGCTCTCGTCCTCGTCTGCGTCTCTCGCGCCGCCGAATACACCAAAAGCATCTTTCACGAGCCGAATCTGAGGGACCAGAAGCCCGGCCTGACTCTGGTTCGACCGCTTTCCAGCAGCTTTGCCTTGCTGTCCTCCTCTTGCTACATGCAGTCGTGCACCGCCGGACAGTAGCGTGTCGGATGCAAGGGACATTGGCAGCGAGCGGGATCCATGCGCGAGTGCAGTGGGAGGTAGCTGGCCGCAGGTGGCCGTGGGCGTGTGCAAGTCGAGCACAAGGTCGCGATTGGGGCACTTGACATGCAGGTATCAACTTGGACAAGTCTCGGAGAGGGAATATTGGTAGGTAGCGCGAGTGGCAGCAGTGTGAAATGCACCAAGGTACATTGGTCGGTGGTAGGAAGCGGCCGCGGGCAGACGTCAGTAGTCTACCTAGACTACCTACCAAGGTCAGGTGTTAGTGGATTCGACTCAAGCGTCGGAAGAGAGCACCACGCATCAGCAGACAGACGGTCCAGTTGAACACCACCAGGCAAACTGGAGCATGTGGAGCATGCAGAACACACACACACACACACACACACAGACACACAGGAACGAACAGGGCGGCCAGCACAGCCGGGCTCAAAGAGGCTCCTCACGCGTGCGATGCCGATGACCAGGGTACAGGTCATCTGGACATGAACTTAGCGTCGTCTGACATGACTAGTCCCAAACAGGTAACGCGTTGCTTGAACTTTTCATTTTCTATCAGATTAAGCTTTTATGCTAATAAGCGTAAATATCTAAGGAAACATTTTAAAAAAGAGTTTTTTCATTTTAATATATAAGTTAACACATTAAGAATATGTTTTAATTAGGTTTTTAGTAATAGATTTTAATTATTTCATGTTTTTTAAGAAAGTCATTTTCTAGGATTAGACTAAGGTATAGTGAGTATTAGATAGGGTAAGTTAGTTAGGTTAGGATTAGTAGATTAGGGTTATTTAATATTAGAGAGTTTTTACCATTACTAAAATCCCTATATTAGTAATATAATAAAAACACGTTTTGAAAGTGTATTGATAAGAAAAAGATAAATAGGTTAAAATATAATACTATGTTAGAAACATGTTTGGAAAGCTAAGTATACGCGCTAAGCGAATATAGTATAGTACGTGCACGTGAGCATACTAACCCAATCCTCATGTCAGCCGACGCTAAGGTCAGGTCCAGATGACCTGGCGCCACGCCGATGACGCCCTGATGCGCGCAAGCACCACAAAGGCAAAGCGCACGCACGGCCCCGGAAGCAAGAATCTTCAGATGCGCATGTGCCATGTCCCTTGCTTCCACACACACACACACACACACACACACTCACCCGTACTGTCGCGACTGAAAAGCTACACCGCTGCAGCCCGCACAATGTTTTTGCACCTCACCGCTCCCCACAAAACAGCCCGACAATGGCCCCCGACTCACGCGCACCGTCTGTCGACCTAGATGTCGATCTGCCGGGGTGCCCATGGGAAAGGCGGCAAACGTGGGGAGACCCAGCTCTAACGACGCCATCCGAAACATCTTCCTGCATGCGAAACCCACTCCCAGTTGCATCACGAGGCGTGTGGGCGCTAGGGCCGAACGTCGTGTCCGATTCACGATGCCCGGACACGCTGGAACAATGCACTGCGGCTGCAAGAATGCACAGAAATGCACAGAATTCAACAATATGTACTGGCCCTTATACCAGGCCATGGCCGCATCAACGGGTATCGATAGGTATGCCGGATGAGGAAAACGCCAAGCTGCATGCAAATTGCTCCAAACGCTCCAGCATAAGCAAAAACGACTCCCCTCACAGACCGTCCTCCCACTGCAGCACATCGTATCCTTTTCTCTTCACTTCTGCGACCGGCCTAACGCGCAGGTTCTCTGGCCACTTTTTTTGCGCATCGGCGTCGACCTGAGGTGCACATCAGCCTCCGTTCTTTTTGCTACCGCCCGGGGTTGGTGTCGACGCCGAACGTACTTTGTCGTTTCCTGTAAAGGACTTCGCCCGACCCATTGCGAAAACAAAATCGCGGTATGGATCGCCGGTAGGCTCCATGGAAACGCACGACCCGCTACTTGTTCGCTGCATCGAACGGCGGCTTGTAGACGTGCTGTGACATGTCGACAGCCGATTGCTTTGTTTAGCGGGTTTGGAATGATCGAGGGAGCTGGAAGAAGGCAAGGGTGAAGGACCTCTACTTGGGGGTGCTTGGAGGGACTGTCTTGGACGCTCTTTGCTCGGTCTTTGTGCTGTATCTGTGTTCGCTCCAGACTGCTTGCTGAAGGCTGGCGGGAGCGACTGCCGTGCTTTCCTTTGCATATTGGCAATAGGACTAGATCCTTCTACCGCAGCCGGCTTCCCTCCAGATGCCCTCGAACCAGGCATCTTTGCAGTGGGCGCCTTGACCGCAGAGCTCTTGCCAACAGATACCTCGGTGTCAGATCTTCTATCCAAAGACGATGACGGGAATACTTTCGCAACCGTGTCTTTACGAAGTGCAGCAGTGGCCTTCGCAGCAGTTCCACCTTCAAGCTCTCCAATAGCAGCAGCCAACGTCTTTCTGCTTATGATGATGCCCTCTTTATACAGCGTGTCGCGGAGGTTGTCTTTGTAAAAGCGATAGTAGGGTTCCGCATCCTCTCCATTATCCAGGCATTGGTTCGCGTAGTCCCTGTAGTCGCTTCGATTGCGGATGATGAAATCGTCCCACTGCCACTTTGGCACCATCTTATCCTGATCGTCAAGCTTCTCCATCTGCTTACACTGGCCCAGGAAATGCCGCATGTCTCCTGTGTAAGCGGGATACCTGGTCTTGAACACTTCGAATATCGTTGCCGACTTGCTTGATGGCATGCCCGGTCTGACCTCCTTCGGCTTTGTCGCCGAGAACGCTGTCCTCGGAGGCGGGTCAAATGTGCGTAATCGGGCTTGCAAGTGGCGAGAGTCGTATTGGCCGCCCACCTCTTGAGTGGTGATATTCTCATGGGCTTCCGTGTTTTGCATTCGAGCGGTCTCGAGGTCGTCAATTTCTACATGTCGCCCTGTGTGCCGGTCACCGGTCTCAACGTCGTCAATTTCCGCACGTCGCCCTGTATCGCTGTCCCCAGCTTCGGCGTCATCGATTTCCATATCATCGCCTTTGGGTACTTCGGACGCCAATGTGAAGCTCGGAGTGGGAATCTGCGGCAGTGGTTCACTGCTGGGATACTCGGGAGCCTGTAGCTCCGCCCTGCCAGTAGAGTGTGGTGGACTTTCACGCGTCTGCGGGTGTGTCTGATCTATATCGACATCCCGGTGGCCGCTTGCCAAATGTTCTTCACGCTCCATGGCATTCGCATTGAAGATGGAACGTGTTTGTAGGTCTTCGAGTCCCTGTTCCGTGCCACGGTTGGCTTCGTGGAAACCGTGAGATGATGTGGACTGCGCGCCCGGGTTTGGTCTGTTTTCGGAGCTGTAATTAGCCAAACTAACTGGAAAGGCAGTCCTCTCTTTATTTGTTAACTGCTCAAAATGCGCTTTCCTGTGTTCCTCCAAATCATTTCTGTAATCCGTATGTTCTGTACGTTCCCCACCAAGAAAACCGTCGTATCTGGGGAGTTTGCGTTTGGATGGACGAGTCCGTCTCGAGGGAGAGTGCTCGAATTTTCGTTTAGCATGCGATATAACGTTCGATTCGACTCCTAAATGCGACCTCTGACCAGACACAGGACTCAGGCTGGGTGACATGAGGGGAGATGATCCGTCTTCCACACGGGGCTGCTCGGGTTCAAGCCGTGGATCCAAGTCTTCATGGGGATTCAAAGGCGGTGCTGGAGAGTGGGCATGCTGTCGCTGATCTTCAAAATCTAGACTTGGCTGCGGTGGCTCATCGTTGGCATTTGCCATAGAGACTTCAACGGGCTCAATGTTTACCTCGTGGTCATTCCAGGATGGTACCAACGCAGTTAACTGAGACGGCACGGCGTCTGTACCATGAGAAACGCTCTTTATTGACGAGCTTGATTCGTGGTAAGTACCCAATACGATGGATGTAGAAGAAGTGTCATTAGAAGTCCCGCTCGAGTCTTGCTGTTGCGCTCGAGCAGCGAGAATGACATTGGCAGGGGAAGCTGGATTCTTTTCTTTAGAGTATGGCGTTTCCTTCACCTGGACGACCGCCGCTTTGCGAACTGCTGTGGCGGCAGGAGGGATGTTGCGGGCCGGGCTGCCTTCGTCTAATCCGCGTGGTAGGTTCATTTCCATGTCCATATCCGAATCATCACCTTCAGGGACCAAGGGCGGTGATGAGTGAGGCCCAGATATGTTCTCTTCGCCGGATGATTGAAGTGCTACAACGCGCTGAGCCTCTTGAACGGGACTCGTCTCTTGAAGTTCCCTCTGAATCGCTGTACTATGTTCTGGGAGACTGGAATCAGGAGGCAGAATGTGGCCAGGCCTAAATGGTGCTTTTGGGGCTTGCCTGACAGGCGAGCTAGACCAAGGTATCGGGGTGCCGGGTGTGCTAGCCTCTTCATCAGAAAGATCGTCAACCTCGTTGGATGCCACATGGGCTGTCGAACCCCTGTCTCGGATATTCTCTTCTTCGGGGGAATTAGTGTTGGAAGCCGAGCTGCCATCGTCGGAGGAGGATTCAGAGTCAGATGATGTAGCCTTTAGCTTGAACTGTCTGAATGCGTTGAACAATTGGATGGGTACATTTGCGTCAGGAAAGCGATTATTGGTACCGGCCCTTTGCTTTTGCCAACTCGACAACAGTTTCTGTTGCGGTCCAGGAACTCTGCCACAGCCATCTGCTTGACATGTATCCTTCAGCCACTCTGGTTCGAGATTTTCCAAGGCGCTGTTCGTTGTCACGGATGCTGGAGGCTTGTCGTCTATATTTTGTCGCGGGTAAGAAGGTGGCAGACGTGCTGATTGCAAGCGATCCGTGGGTGGTGCCAGTCCTTCATTCGATGCACGACTGGTCGAGGTTCGCGGGAAGCCACCGGCGGAGGGCACCTTTGGAGCATCACCATGGGCCGCGGGACGCAGGATTATGTTAGATAGCCTTGAGTGTCCCGGACTCGGTTGATTTGCATCTGTATCCACTCTGGGCGATTCATTTGTGCTGTCACTTGTCGAAGGCCCAGCGACAGCAGTGCGGGAGTTGAGAAGACCAAGTAGAGCGGTCCTCCTGGAGTCGTTGCGCGTAACCTGATGAACCGGCTCGGTTACATGCCCTGTGGTTTTGCTTGGTGTTCGTGTCCTATGCGCCACCTGGGTACCGTACGCCATTTGCGTATCGAGATAGCGCTCCTCATTGCTCGCTTCTTTGCCCGGGGAATCCATTGGTGACATTCCGTCCTGTGCTTCCCCTTCGCAGTCCACAGTGCCAAAGCACCGGCGGTCTGATTCAATCCGTATCTGTCGTAGCTTGAGCGCAGATTCAACAACGTCTTCGCACAGGTGTATGGGTCTTAGGTGGCCGAATGGTTGCTTGCTGGTATCGGCTCGGTGATCGGGATCGACGCTGTTCAACGTGAAAGTGACACGATGTCGGGGCGGGCCGTATGGAGTGTAAAGTAGAGTGTATTTGCGCACGGTGAATGGTATGTGGGGTTGTCGAGCGCGGAGGGACTTGTGACACTCAGGGGAGAGAGAGGCCTCGATTGACGCGGCGCCGTCGGTGAGAGTTAGTGGATCAAGCTGTCGGGCACCTGGTCAATGAATGAAGCTGCGGGGGCGGACTCGGCGCGTGCCTTCACTATGCGCAAACGATTGTCACGACGCTCTTCGGCGACGCGCACTGGGATACGCAAGGAGCTTCCGGAATCCTCATACAGCTTGAGCTTCGCCCACTCGTCGTCGCTAGTTCCGTCTGTTCTGGAAAGCCAGGCGGCGGCTAGATCCAGCTGCGTTGCTATGTCTTGCTCAAGCCAGATGTTCATCCCATAATCTGGAAGGGCAGGCGCGCGTGGTAGAATTTGAATTTGGATGCAGCGGTGCGTGTCGTTCAGCTTCAGCGTTTGCCGGAATTCGCTTGGGTGCGCTTCCTTCAATAATAATGCGAGAAGAACGTAAGGTGGTGAAAAACGCATAGCGGTCGTTTGCAGGACATTGAAGGTGCGGAGTTCACTCGGAAGAGCCGCTTACCTACCTATAGGTACCTAGGCAGTCTACCTACCTACAGGCGGCGGCGCGTCTGCGTCATCTGCACACCTCGTCCTCACACGCTTTCGACCCGACGACCTTGCTGTTATGTACTCTTGCCCTCCTCACCGCGACTCGACGCACTGTGCGGACCATACCTGATGCTGTCCACCTGTTGCTGCCACGTCCTCCACTCCCTCGCGATCCTAGGCGGTCCATAGCCAGGCCTGCTCAGCCAGCCTGCTCGTCGCCAACCACCATGGCACAGGATTCACGGCGTCTGCCCGCAGCGCTCCGCCAGCTGCATGCCACGGCATCACGCTCCGAGGGCCTGACCACATTTGGCGACTTCACGTCCCCGCCACCTTCGTCTGTAACGAACGATGCGAAAAGCTTTGATCTGGTTCAGAGCGGTCTGAGTGGCCTGTATAGCCGCTTGAAGGCTTCGGTGGGTGGCAACAAAGAACAAGGCCACGAGCATCTGGACGAGGGTGCCGGCGCCGTTGTGCGCATGGGCATGGGCGCGAAGAACAAGGCCGCCAAAAAGCCAGCCCTCCCCAAGAGCCCCGCCGTAACTGCTGTATCCTCGCCCGTGGTGGTCTCAGTGCCATCGTCGAGACTACAGTCACCCTTTGCACCGACCTTCCCAGATCCAGATCAACCCCCTCCGCCTTCTCGCGACTCCAATGTCTCCATGTCCGCAGTGTCTACCAAGCCTTCGTTGAAGGGATCTAGGTCTTCCCTCGGAACCACGCGCTCGAGACCGTCCATAAGCTCCACGATAGACTCCGCCAAGACTGCTCGCGAAGACGAATCCTTCACCCATAGCCCTCTCAGTACGATGAGCAAACCGCATGGATCCCTCGCTCTTGAACCGGCGTCTAGGAACAGCTCTTCGAGCGGTCTACCCCCTGGACCCAAGAGCAGGGATGCGTCGCGGTATCGCTCCGAGCGGACCAGCTACCGACATAATAATGAAATGGACCTCGTGGAGCACGAGAGCGATACGACTGAAGATGATGTAGTGCTCGTAGAAGGGGACAGTAACGTGAGAGACAAAGCCGGGTCCGTATTCCCGCTCGACGTAGTTGGCGATGACCTCGCTCGGGTCACCTCTCGGCCAGAGAGGCAATACAAACCGGTGAAAGAGCTCTCCAGTAATGCCTCTCAAGCCACAGAGGTACCACACGTGACTTCCAATGCTCAAACACCCGTTCTCGCGCCAGCCCCTCAACGTCCTCGACTGGTACAAGTGGGACCGTCTCATTTGCCCGGCTTCCACCCCTCGCGGATGTCTTCTTCAGATGGTCTGAGCTCTGTCATGACCAGCACCACAATCCGCAGCCCTGCCGTACCCCCTATTGAAGAGCACCAACGTCCGACTATCAGGCCGTCTGGCACTATGGTGCATGCTGCTCCTTCTCAGGTCCCACGGAAACTTCTTAGTCGCGAGTACTGGATGAGGGACGAAAATGCGAAAGATTGCTTCAACTGCGGTGACGCGTTCTCCACCTTCAGACGTAAGCATCATTGTCGCACCTGTGGACAGATATTCGATTCCAAGTGCACCGTCATCGTATCTGGCAAGATGTTCGGCCAAACAATGAACGTCAGAGTATGCAAGCCTTGTGAGGATATCATTCAAGGAAATGGTGACGATTCTTCCGAGTACACTGACGACGGAGACCAAGCCTCTCTTTATGAGCATGAAGATGATGTACTGGACGCAGACCAGTTTCATCCGTCAAAAAGCGATCACACCAAGATTGGAACTCCAACTATCAGCATTCCTATGTCAAGGAAAGTGGGTAGTGAAAAGAAACGTCGGTCTGCAGTGATCGAAGTCGCGCCGCAGCTTCCCAGACCGAGCTCTTCTCGCTCTCTGCGTTCATTGAGTGGACGACCACGTTCGTCTAGTCACAAACGCCATCATCAACATATGCGCAATGTTAGGCATGATGAAAGGGCACCCTTCCACCAATACCATACAGATTTTACCCGAAGTCGATCAACACTTCCCGCATTTCACCATGATAATATCATCGATCCAGATCTCGCTCCTTTCATGTCAGACGAGGGTTCCAGTGATGATGAGCCGGCCAGTATATTTGCTACTTTGCGGGCCGACTCACCATCGCATGCTACTATGGATAACGAGAAAGGAGGGCTGGGTGGACTGTTAGCTGCTATGCGAAAGGGCAAAGGCAGAACCGACAGGAACACTTTTGGCGGTTCCCACGCGCGAGACCCGGATACGGCGAGTATCACAAGCCGTCAGTTCAACCGGCACTCCAAGCGGAGGAATCTCAGCGTCAGCAGCATCACACATAGACCTTCACCTCGAAGATCCAAGAGTAACAGCCTGTTGAAACCCTTCGGCGCTGGCTTTGGTGGAACGTCCCCGAGCCCGCAGCCGGCCATACTACAATCTCCTCCCGCACCGCCATCTGCCTCAAAAATCACTCGTAGCGCTTCTATGCAAGGTGGAAATGCTCCACAAATCGAACTCAATCAAGCAAGCTTGGAACACGTCCGCAGACTGTTGAAGCAAATGTTGCAGGACGCCAGTATATCGCATACTTCGAGTTGGGAGAGAGCCCTCGTTCCAATACTCTTGCAGTGCACAGACGACGTCAATCCAGATCTCCATAGGGGTGATGATATCGACATTCGACATTATATCAAACTAAAGAAGATTCCTGGGGGAAGGCCTCGTGACACATCGTACGTCTCTGGCGTCATCTTCTCGAAGAATGTTGCTCTTAAAAGCATGCCTCGCAATGTCGCCCATCCAAAAATTCTCATCATCACATTCTCCGTTGAGTATGCGAGACATCAGACACATTTCATGAGTCTAGACCCGGTCATTGCTCAAGAAAGAGAGTATCTCAAGAACATTGTCGATCGGATCGTGGCTCTCAGGCCCCATGTGCTGCTGATTCAACGAAATGTTTCTGGCCTCGCTCTGGAATTTTTGGAAAAGGCAGGCATTTCCGTCGCCTACAATGTGAAGGAAACGGTCTTGAACGCGGTCGCCCGGTGCACCCAGTCCAGACCAGTCTCTTCTGTTGATCAGCTGGCTGATTCATCACGCCTTGGACGTTGCGGAAGTTTTGACGTCAAGACGTACGTTCACAAGGGTGCCAAACGGAACTACATATTTCTGTCCGGTTGTCAACCGGATCTTGGATGCACGATAGCTCTTCGAGGAGATGAAGCGAAAAGCCTGGCCAAGCTGAAGCGCATCACCGAGTTCATGTGCTACGTAGTGTATAATCTCAAGCTTGAGACCTGTCTGATGCGGGATGAGTTCGTCTTGATTCCTGTCACCTCGGACAGTGGAACAATAGCTTCCAACAACGATTCGTCGGCCTCTCACGACATCGATGGCGCCTCGGTCCAAAACCCGTCCATCGCAGGCGATAATGCTCAAACGACCGCGCTCACCTTAGATGTTCGACAAGATGCTCCAGCGCCATCATTCTATAGCGAGATGGTGGAGAACCATCGTACCAAGCTGTTATCTGCATCACCGTTTGTCAAGTTCATGCAGCCTTACCTGCTCAACCAAGCTCGCGAGTATGAGAAGAAGCTCGGCTATCTGAAGCAGTTGCGAGATCAATATGCCAATACCGAGACGGATATTGAAGGCACGCCCCAGAAGTTCAAGTTAGTCCAGCCGGAAATGGTGCATGGTGTAGTCGATCAAGCGTCCAAGCAAGTACGCGAGTTCTTGCACGCTGTACATGCATCTGAGTACGAAAAGGCGTTGCATAATTACAAGACCCAGAAACGGCAGTGGGAGGCTTATCTAGCGACCAACGTCGAACTTTTCGACCCCTTCAATCATCAGAAGATTGCGGTTCTCTACAGTGTAGTCAACACAGCCTTTTCGACGCCATGCATCGGACCAGATATCATTGCCTTGAATTTCTATCAAGAGCACGATTTCGACGATGGCTTCACCCCGGATTGCACGCTAGGCCAATATGTCGAAGACCTCTGTCACGGAGTGAACTCTCTCTGCGAGGTGGATGGATGTAACCGTAGAATGGTGGATCATTCGCGACAATACGTGCACGGGGAGGGGCAAATGAGTGTCATTGTCCAGAAATATTCCTCCAAGATCAAGGGTTTGCAGAACACGATCCTGATGTGGAGCTGTTGCAGAATATGTGGCCAAGAGACTCAAGTGATCCCTATGTCGGACAGCACGTGGAAATATTCGTTCGCGAAGTATCTTGAATTGACCTTCTGGAGCAGCCAATTGCATCCGCGCGCCGGCCTATGCCCTCACGATATTCATAAAGATCATGTTCGGTACTTCGGATTCAACAACGCGGCACTGCGTGTTCAGTATGACCCGGTCTCCCTGTACGAGGTCACCGTACCCCGCCCTACCGTCACCTGGAAAGTCGACAGTGATCTCCAATTGAAGAATGAGCAATTCTTGAAGATTGAGGAAAGACTCGACAAGTTCATGGTGTCTGTGCGCGCCCGCATCAAGGGAATCCACGTCGAAAGTGTCATCCCTGAGAAGGTCGAGCTCTGTAGGACAGAGGTTGACAGACTCATGAAGCGTGCTAACGACGAGCATGAGTGGCTGAAAGCAAAGCTGCAGAACAAGTACTTGAACTCGAAATATTACGAGACCATTCCTCTGAATCGAGCCATACGTGCAATCCAAGAGAAAGCGATTGCATGGGACGAGACGTTTACTGAGTTCGAGCAGCAATATTTTCCATCCGAGAAAGATATCAGACGACTGGCCACACTTCAACTGAAGAAACTGTTCCTGGAGCGCGACGAGTCTACAAGCTCGCTTACTTCCGTAGAGGAAGGGTCTGAAATTGCAGAGGAACCCGCACTCAACGAGAAAGGAGAGTCACTCGCACTACCACCCATGCCTTCGAGCATGTCACCTGAGCGTGCGCGAGACATGCTTAATTCGGTAGTGGAAGAAGATCATTCGCAGAGCACTGCCCCAACTGACGGGGAATCAAGGAAGATATTGGAATCCACGTCCGCACCGGGGGAATCGAAGCCGGATCAACTTCTGCCTGTTCAAACACCATGTGACGCACTAGAGCGAGAGGACGTGCGGCATCTTGATCTAGCTGTGTCTTCAAGATTCTCGGAGCCTCCTGTACCCACAGATGAAGAGCTTCTCAAGACTCCGACGATGTCGCCTGAGCAGGATTCCAACGGGCCTGGGTCGCCTACACCTACCACACTGCGAGTGGATCCAATCGACAAGATGGTGGCTGATGCTATCGATAAAATGCCCACATCTCCCACACCTTCCTATCCTGCGGGTGGTCTCTTAGAGAGCAAGATACCTCGTCTAGTGGACACCATCCGTCGCGAAACGAGCTCTCACACAAGACCAGCGACTCTAGCTCGAACCCAGTCGCAACCTGGCGGCATTCCGAAGAGTCCTAGTCCACCGCACATTGCGGCAGTCAGCAAACCTTTGGAGCCCACCAAAAGCATAGGCAGTGGTGCTGCACGAGCGATGGATAGAATAACTGATAGACTCCCTCTTGGAACATTCAAGCTGTCCAAATCCTCTTCAAAGATACCTCGATCCATACCCATTTTCAGAAGCCAGAGGGACTCCTCTAAGGTCTCCAAGCTCGCGGAGCATTTTGAGCAACTTTCACGGGAATTTCAGAGGGAACGAATGCGTGAACGGCGTAGTGAACGCAGTCGACAAGCGCGGGCTTATCCACTAGCGTCGTCGAAGCCGATTGTGGAGGTATATAAGGACGTCCACGAAGCTGTGCAGGAACACAACCCATCAGACGAAGAGCCTGCTTCACCAGCACGCATCAGCATCGACAGTACGCTCGAAGACAGTACCTTGACAGAAACAACTGGTGCGACACCTGCATCTGAGTCTCCCAGGGAAGAAAGGTACCCACAGGAGTCCCATGGGCATCCCAGTACTGAAAGCGAACCTGCGACACCCAGTCATCCTCCTTCGGACTTTGAGAACGAACTGAGTGATCTTGAGATAGCGCCCGAGGATATACCTTTGCCAGATTCGGATCTTCTTTCCATGACAGAATCGCAGTTGGAAAATTCTCTAGAGCTACCGAAGCATGAAAAGACAACCTTGATGAAGATGCTGACCAGCTTTTGGTCCGAGCGGTCGGCAAGTGGTTGGACACCTCTGGACTATCCTTTCGCCCAGATAGAGCACGTTTGGGAAGATTCTGATATCATTGTTCGAGAGGATGAGCCAAGTTCCATCATCGCGCTTGCGCTCTCCGCGCCTCACTACCTGACTCAGCTTCAATCCTTCCGTGGCGATCATGTTGCGTCTGAGAAAGGAGGCAGCGGTCTCGAAAATTCAGAGGCCTCGATCGAACGCAACTTGCTCCACGAAGCAAATAGCAACATCAGATACGGCTTCAACAATCGCGGGGTCAAAGCGCAGTGTAAGATTTTCTACGCGCAATCCTTTGACGCTCTTCGCCGCAAATGCGGTGTTGCAGATCGCTTCGTAGAATCGCTGTCTCGATGCTCCAAGTGGGATTCAAAAGGCGGAAAGTCAAAGTCAATCTTCCTCAAGACGCTGGATGATCGCTTCGTACTCAAGAGTCTGTCGCCTATCGAGGTCCAGGCCTTCTTCCGCTTTGCGCCAAACTACTTCGCGTTCACACACCAAAACCTCTTCAAAGGTCTGCCGTCCGTGATTGCAAAGATGTTTGGTCTTTTCCAGGTTCAGATCAAGACGCCTACTGGTCGTGACTTCGACTGGTACATGCTCGTCATGGAAAACTTATTTTATGATCGGGAGCCGAATCGACGATATGATCTCAAAGGTAGCATGCGCAATCGCAAGATCGAGTCGACTGGAGAACGTGACGAGGTCCTGCTCGACGAAAATCTCGTCGACATCATTTACAGCGAAACACCAATCTTCGTACGCGAACACACGAAGAAGCTGCTCAAGGCAAGCGTTTGGAACGATACCCTCTTCCTGTCCCAGAACAACGTCATGGATTACAGCCTTATGGCCGGATTCGACGATGCAAATCATGAGATCATCGTCGGTATCATTGGTAAGCTTTCCCACTTCGCTTCTTCTATGCCGACTTGACACTGACGACCATAGACTGCATTCGCACCTACACGTGGGACAAGAAGCTCGAGTCGTGGATCAAAGACCGGGGCAAAAACAAGCCCACAATCACATCGCCCAGAGACTACCGCAATCGCTTCCGTAGCGCCATGGACAAGTACATCTTGCAGGCACCCAATTGCTGGCATCAATTCTCGGGCAGGGTGGTGGGAGGGGCCCTCCTAGGTGCTCGTAAGACGATTATGCTGGAGCCAGGCCCAGCCAGTGCTTCCGCGCAGATGATGGAGGTAGAGGGCGACGAGCAGGAGAAAGCCGAGGCTGCGGCGCGGATTTGAGGTGGTAGATTCTAGGGGGGCAGAGCATAGCGATGGCGTTTGGATTTTTTGCTGGTGTCTTCGGACGTTTTTTTTTTGGGACATGCATTGGATCATCAGCTAAGAGATGTTTTCTCGTTCTTTTTTTAGGTACATGCGAATATGCAATGAAATAACAAACATGTTATTATTGCAGCAGTCTGACCCACCCGCCTTTCAAAGACTAGTCCCGTCGGCAACGGAGCTGCTGGGCTAGAAGCCGACGGGCCTGGCACATTTGCCGGTCAAACTACCCCTCCTTTCATCCATCCATCCATCCCGCTTGCTTGGCCACGGTGCGGGGCATCCGCATCCTGCTGCAATGTTTTGCCAGCACTTTTGCCGGTGCGACAGCATGGACTAGGAGACTTTTTTTCTCCTCTGAGCGGTTGAACGGGTCGAGTCCGGGCGCTCGTTGCGGGCTGGAGGGGGGGGGGTTGGACGGTTGAGGCTCATGTCATCCAAGCAGGCGAGAGATGGTACCTATAGGTAGTACATGGACGGGCATCGTTCAGAAGCTGTCCAGCGACTTCGCCGCGTGGTCTGAACTTGGACCGTCATCACGAGGCCTTCTTCATTGCCAGGTTCTCGTCTCTGATTCACACTCTCGTACGCTCTCGCTCTTCCAGGGCATCCGACTTCGCTGTGCAATTGGCCTACTTCTGTGGTCACGGCTTGGGAAGACCAAAACCAGACACTACACCATCGCAGCAGCAGACGACACACACATCCGACGCTGTTCGATGCGATCCGCAACCGTACTATCACCCATATAAACACGTAAAGACCCCGGCCTCGAGCGTTCCCACCACAACAACCGCAACCACCCAAAACCCCCTCCGCCCCGCCCCGCCCACCATGACCTCAAAACCCGCCATCGGCTTCTGCGGCCTCGGAGCCATGGGCTTCGGCATGGCCACGCACCTCGTCAAGCAAGGCTACCCCGTGACCGCCTTCGACGTGCACGCGCCGACGCTCGCGCGCTTCTCGGACGCCGGCGGCACGCCCTCGGCGTCGCTCTCCGCGTCGGCCAGCGACAAGGCCTTCTACGTCTGCATGGTGGCCACGGCGCAGCAAGCGCAGCAGGCGCTGTTCGGTGCCGACGGCATCGTCGCGGGCCTGCCGCGCGGCGCGGTGCTGTACCTCGCCAGCACGGTGCCGAGCTCGTACGCGCGGAGCGTGGCGGAGGAGCTGGTGCGTCGCGGCCGGGGCGACGTCTTCTTCGTCGATGCGCCCGTGTCTGGGGGTGCGGTGCGCGCGGCCGACGGCACGTTGAGCATCATGGCGGGGGCATCCGAGGCGGCTTTGGACCGGGGCAGGTTTCTGCTGGACGAGCTGACGGCGCCGGGGAAGCTGTTCGTCGTTGCGGGCGGCGTGGGCGCGGGCTCGAATATGAAGATGGTGCATCAGGTGCTGGCGGCGGTGCACATCATCGCGGTGAGCGAGGCGTTTGGGTTTGCGGCGAGGCTGGGGCTCCATGGGGAGGATGTGAGGGAACACGTCATCGCTGGGGAGGCGTGGAGTTGGATGTTCGAGAACCGCAGCGTGAGGACGTTGAAGGAGGATTACTTCCCCGGTGCGAGCGCGGTGACGATTATCCTCAAGGACACGGTATGCATACGAAGGGTCCGACGTCGAGCGTGGTGCGATAGGGTTGATGTACTGACGGACGCACGCAGGGCATCATCACGTCGATGGCGAATCTCGTCGACTTCCCCGTGCCGCTGTGCTCGATTGCAGAGCAGCTGTACATCACCGGCCTGAACAAGGACTTTGGCGCGCAAGACGACGCCGGCCTCGTGCGGCTGTGGACGTCCGAGCCCGTCACGAGCTCGGCGCCGCTCGCAGACGGAGACAAGCAAGCAAAGCTCGAGCTCGTCAGCCATCTCCTCAACGGTATCCACCTATGCGCAGCCGCCGAGGGCATTTCGTTGGCAAAGCATCTCGGCGTCCCCCTGGCACAGTACTACGAGCTTTGCGTCGAGGCGGCAGGCGGCAGCATCCAGTACAAAGAGCAAGGTGCGAAGATGATTGACATCCTAGAAGGCAAGCAGGAGGAGGAGGGAGTTGGTCTTCGCAGCTATCGCGAGGGATTGAAGGCGGCCGTAGCAGAGGCACGGGACAAGAAGATTCCGCTGCATCTGGGCAACGGGGCGTTGAGTCTGATGGAGCAGGCTGGCAAGGAGCAGAGCCTGGGTTCTTTGCTGAAGCTGTACAGCGTCTGATGGGAAGGATGTATACTGTGGAATGTAATCAACATATTTGGAACATAGTAAAAGTGTGGACTCCGGGAGAGGACTGCACTCTGGAAAGCTGTTGCGTACAGGTGCAGGTGCAAAAGAGAACTCTATCACACGTACGCGATAGATAATCTATACACCCTGGCTGGACCTTGATCCACAAAAGCACAATGCCGATCCATGGTGATTATGCGTATCGCCGGCGTAGGTGTAGCAACACGTCGTGGTAGACACGTGCTTCTTGATGCTCGTGGACGTGATACGGAGATGCTGGCGTTGATACATCCAACCGATCACTGCGCGGCATATCTCCCTGAACGTAACGCGGAGACTGGCATTGATACACCCAAACCAATCACTGAGCGGCATATCTCCCTGAACCTAACGCGGAGACACTATCATTGACACACCCAACCGATCACGTACCTATTCTACTGAGCGAAATGTCCCCACCCATCCTTCCAACTATCCATAGAAGCACCACGGCAAGCCACCGCCAGATACGGTATCCGGCAAGATTCGCCGCTGTCTCTCCTGGGATGTGAGCTACGCGGGCAAACGGACGAAAAAGATCTTTGCCAAGCGGAGGCGTGGGGTCCTGACTCGATGACGACGTCTGATGGGTGTAGGTATCGTCTCTGGCGACAGCACGCTTCTCGTTCCCGGCGACGGGGCCACGAGACCGACACGGATCACAGCAAATCACCACGATAGGTAGGTAGTCTACACAGTAGGTATGAATACATTGTGCGAAAGACGTGCCGCATTGCGCCTGGTGCTGACCACCGACATGACTCTCCGCCATGTAGACTAGGTAGATATCTACCTTCGCAGCGAGCTTACACGGCAAAGGAGCCGGAGATTCTTGTTCCGCTGACATCAGGGGATGTTGCATCCTGGTTCGCTAGGGACCTACCTACCTACCTCCACCGGCTTCAGGCACGCGCGGCAAAGTCGTCCGGTGAGCACGTCGAGAGAGCGCCGCGCGGTCGAAACAATCAGGCCATGGTAGACTAGTCTACAGAGTCGACTGCAGTGTAGCCCGTACGTACCCGTGAGCACCTGGTCTCACGGTCCGACGCGGCAGTTGATGGATCACTCGATACCTACAACTCTCAACTCCCTCGACGCAACTGCCAGATGGTTCTGCCGCACCGTTGCATGATCGCCTCCGCGTGCGTCGGCATGCGCGCGAACACGTCGATCGCGACGCCCACGGTGTCTGGATGGAGATTGGCAGGGGGACGAGGTGCAGTTTTGGACGAGAGACTGGGCGTGGGATGAATGCATCGTCCGTTGTGCTAAGCGCGGCTTGCGCGACCAATTGCCTGCGGCTGTGTCTGTGCCTGTGTCTGTGCCTGTGCCTGTGTCTGTGCCTGTGTCTGTGCCTGTGTCTATGCCGGTGCCTGTACCTTTGTCTGTATCTGTGCTCTGTATCTGTGCCTGTGTCTATGCCAGTGCCTGTACCTTTGTCTGTATCTGTGCCTGTGCCTGAGCCTGTACCTTTGTCTGTACCTGTGTCTGTATCAGTGCCGGTGCCTGCGCCTGTGCCGCAATCGCCTGTACCTTTGTCTGTGCCCGTGTCTGTGTCTGTGTCTGTGCCGGTGCCTGCGCCTGTGCCGCAATCGCCTGGAGAACCCCAGAAATAGGCTTTGCGTTGGAATTGCGAGGGAGCCGCTAGTCGCAGATAGGCAAGGCGGATGGTGGTGTTAGATAAGCAGTGGCTCGTATGGGGAGCTCTGACCATTCAATAGACTAGATACCTACCGTAGTTCTATCTCGTTAAAAGGTGTGCCTCGGGGACCCGGCGCCTTTGTTGAATTTGATCGATGATTCTCATCACTGCTAGTAGATGGTCTACTGGTGCAGTGTGGATATGTGGACGGAGAGGATATTCGCTGTGTAATTAATTGCGCTCGTCGGTGCTGGGATACTTCACTGTGTACGACAACTGCCAGCAGCTTTTCGTGGGAAGCGCAATTCCCGCTCGGCAAATCCAAAAAAAAGGGTGAAACCGGAGTGTGGTCCCTGGAAGGGCTACGGCGGCCTGGAGATGCGCTATAATAAACCCGCGATGCCGCCAAAGTGTGCGCGACCGGTGGGTGATCTACAGGAGACTGCAAGCATGTTCGAACCCTGAGCGCCTCAGTTACACACAAGGCGTCGCCACTGTCGATGGGCAATGATCTGTGTGTGTGTGTGTGTGTGTGTGTGGTGGCGAGTCTTCAGGTCCGAAAGGGATGGTTCGGCTCCCAGAACCGTACACGTGCTGTGATGCAAGATGTGATGTGTGGAAGATGCTCCGTCTCGGATTCGGCCATTGAGACTAGCTGTCCACCTTGCAAGGCATCAGCGTGTGAGCGTTCGCTTGTGCAGCAAGCAATGCTGGTTAGAAACTTGAAATCGGTCCTGTGTCTATCGCCGTACCTCGCATAGGTACCCTCTCAAACTCAATGTGCCCGAGGCTGCCAGATGAAGAAAAACATCGGGGCCTCGCAACTGAATCCCAAATAAACCTTAGCTTTCCCGAGCTAAGCGTGCCGCAGCGTAGGTAACATTTGCTATGACGTCCCTTTCTCTTGAACCCTGATGATCTGGTGTGCTTTCCACGGCGACGAAGCCGCCTTTGGAAATTTCAGCGCCATCTAGTGGACTGATCACCAAGCGGTGAGCAGCCTGCAGCCTTGCTGCCCGATGAAAGAGTCATACCTTGGTAAGAATTGAGCCTTGTGGGTCAAGGTGAAGCTGCCATGAAGATCTGCCGACAGGGAGGAAGCCACACAGGATGCGCTGTGCGTGCAAGCATTGCCATGTGCATGTGATCCAAGATGCTCGCTTGGTCTTGCATCGAAAAACGTGCTGCAGGTTGTCCACACGCTTACCGTGCAGGACCTTTGCAGCAGACCACGTTTCTCTCGTGTTGGGCCGTCAGACGCCCATGCCGAGGAATCGAATAGGTGTATATTGCAGGGGTACCGTATGGGAAGGGGTTAGGGCCATAGGTATGCTTGTTTGCGCAAGAAGCACAGGATGATGCGGAGCAAAAAAGCAAGTACATGGCAGCCCCACGACCGAACGCATACCAAATGAGGACAATGTTAGCGTGGCCATGCCATTCAAGCTTGGAGGAGGTGATGAAGTCTCGGTTACCGGTAGCCGACGTGCAGATGGTGTGCCTCTCGATCAAACGCACCGAAAGCCGCGCACACTGAAGACCAGCCACCACGGGAAGCCATACGGTGTGAAGGTCAGGCACCACGGGAAGGCACTACGGTGTGCTCTCCAATCAGCACGCTGGGAAGCAGTGCCTGGCAGCTTTGTGTGAACTTGGGTCTGAGTTTCGGTAGCTGGCTGACTGCAGGGCAGTAAGCTTACATTTTGGGTCGCCGGGAACGGTGACACCAACGCAACGTCGGACCTTGCGCTTCGTGCAGCAGATCGGTGAACAGTTGCTCGGGTTCCTGGCGCCGATGATGGCCGTGCAAACTTGGTGAGAAAGCCCGGCGCAGATGATGGTCGTGCAAAGTTGGCGGAGAAAGCCCGGCGCAGCCTGAAGGCGGAGCTGCGTGCGAGCCCCCCACCACATCTTGGAAACTGTGCGCTTGTTGAGGACTTGCTGGGCACTCTGGGTTACCTGTCTTGATGCTAGAGAGATGGTCTATCTCATGCGATGCCGGTATGCTTGGGTGGAACTTCGAGAGGTATTGCGAACGTGCTGGCCTGCCACCCTCCTCAGCCTGGCCTGGCGTGGTGCAAGGCAAACCAAAAGACCACCCCCGCGGCCGAGCGGAACGTAGGCGGCGTCTGGTACCTAGCTGAGAGGTGTCAGCTGGGCGAGCGGCAGTGACTGCTATGCGTTTTCTTTGAACGTGCCGTGCGGCATGCCACCAGCCATGCGGGACGATTGTGGGGTTCAATGGGGGGACCTCTCAGACGCTCAACCCTGTGGGTAGAGCGGAGGCACGCGCGCGTATTCATGCACGACGCCTGTACGAGCGGTCTGCTAGCGGTATAGGGCTTCTTGAAGATCCAACACGTCACAACTGCATGCCACGTTAAGCGCCAGATGAAAAGCCGTCCCCAGAAGGCGCGGTCATGGGGAGGTGAAGCGGGACCTGGGTAGCCGTACATGTGCAAGGGTGCGGTAAGGTGGGCAAGGGAGAGGAGGGAGGGGCCCGCAGCGCATTGTTAGGACCCGTGGCTGATTACTTGAGAAAGAAATGCGTAGGACGTAGTCGTGATCATCAAAGATCAAGGTAATTAGAGCTAGCTGATGCATGGGGTATTCCGTAAATCCTAGGCATGAAAAGCCTTCAAGCAGCAACTCCCGAGTGATGTTTCCCAAGTCTATGCTAAAAGTACATCCATGCCCAATATCGCGCCAGCTAATGCATATAAACAACAAAAGGAAATCCGCTCGTGATTACAATGACGTGCCGAGCAACAACAGCTAGTAGGAAGTGCTGACTGTCCACCCGAACCAGCGAGTGTTTGAGACGAAGAAAAGACCCAGCGATGAGTCAGGGAGGCGTTGCCAGGGGCAGGCCGCCAGGTACGCTTTGCGCTACACGTCAGCCAAAACCGAGTCGAACCGGGCTGGTGTATCGAAGGAGCGCAGTGGCCAAGGCAGCAGCGGCAGACGGCGTTTGGCATCCGAGCGCTGGCCATGGGGCGCGCTATCCATTGAGTTTAGCGGCGTGTGGCTGGGAACCGCCGTGAGAGATGTCTCCAATCTGGTAGGGCTGCGCGCATGTGCTGCATGCGAGTGACAGGCCAGGCCGGCCGTGCCATGGTGGGAGTTGATATAGAAGTGTGAGATTAGGGCGAGTCGGTGCTGAGATATTCTTGGTAGGTCGTCATGTCGAATAAATGCGTAAGGGTCGGAAGCGAGATGGCGTGAAGACGGAGTAGTACGCTTCTATTTCGAGGGAACCGGTGGCAGAGGACGAGTCGGTGGGGGTCCCGGGCACGGGGGGAGGTTTTGTGTCGACATCTCCAGATCGTTGCAGAGGATGGCCATTGAAGCGGTTGTGGGTTGGGTGGTTCTTGATGGTTGATGGTTGGAAGGCTGAGCGTTGGAAACTTGGATGCGTTGGAAGTCGCACTAGTGTTCACTTCGTAGAAGACTTATATAGTCAAGCGTGTCTGGATGTCTGGTGAAACAAAACTCTTGAACGCGACGGGGGGCAGCTGTATTTATGTTTGTGCACCGAGATTGCCAATCCCCAATATGTCGGTCAATTTACATGACGACCGTAATAACGCCTACCCAGGCATGGTCCGAGCGGCGAGCGGCGAGCTGATGAGGCGCTGGGCTGTTCGAAAAAAAAAGGAGAGTTGAGCTTGGACGACGCGGTCAAAGTGGGTCTGCCCTTGTCTAGCCTTGACGCATGAGCTTGGCCCAACAGCGTGCATCCCGGTCATATTGCAGCGCGCATTGCCAGAAACACGGAGGCTCGTCCTTCTGCTTGCCGTTTCATCACGCCCTCGTGACTGCGTGAAGATCCTGTTGATCCAATCCCACTGATGCCTTCACTAGCCGTCAGCTGCTACCAATCGCACAGCATTACAGGACGTGGGCAGAACGGCAGACACCATAGACCAAGGCTGTGTGTGTGCCTGATTCTGACATCACTACTCGCTGGAGCCACACTCCCCTGTCGATAGATGGTTGTTTTACTGCACCGGACTTGTCCTGTTAGCTGGCGTTCGTGGGTAGCAATGCTGGCATTAGCGCGAACGGTCGCTGAAGTGATTCAAATTTAGCGCCCTCCTTTTCAGGCGAAAAGTCACCGACGAGATGGTGAAGCAAGGCGGGCCCAAACGTCCCCTCAGCGCCCGTAGTGCAAGTCGCTTGCGTCGAAATCGGAAACGCCAGGGGTCTGTTCGCCAGTCCTCGTGTCAGGTGTCGGCCGCAACGACCACTGGCCACTTTCAGACAGGAGATGAATTTCACCGTCTTTTGCGGCGGTCTGATCTGGCTTGTCGTGGGCGGCTCCACTCACGAGAGATTTGTGGGATATCCTGGCGCAAAGAGCGGCCTTCTCCCGTCCTTCTACCGGCCTTCCAAAGTTCCACCACAGCCCAACGCGCACATTCTTCCCCTGGAATTTGGCACCGACCACCACGTTCTGCGGGCAGCCGTTGGCGGTGAGTTGGGTGTATGCTGGCAGTCACCCAAATTACCAAGTCTGGAGGTTGCACCCTGCACCGGCTGAGGTAACGCAGAGCAGGAGTATACCTACCCTATCGGCATGGATATTTTTGTACGCAGGCCCTGTTGTGCGACTCGTATCCTGTGCCCTGCTTGCACGCGCTGACCCTGTTTGCTTGCTTCCGCCAACAGCAACCGGCTGACTGTTTTTGTTTCTTGCACATCTGCTGGACTCTCCCATTTGGTGTGCAGCAGCGCCGGCCATCCCGACTGCAAAGTAATCAACGGTAGTGCTTTGCGGGACGATTGACAGCGGCCACCCGAACCAGACCGCCAACGAGCAATTCCGGTGGCAAAGCGACAAGCCCAGCTGAACCCAGGTCGGATGTGTCGCAGCCCACGTGGGTGCACGTTCCAGACAGCGATCCTAGGGACAGCCCAAATCTTTTGTCTTGTTGCGCAATTGTCTTTTTCCAAGCCCTGCAGACCGCGCATTGTCGCGAGCCTTGTGTCCCCTGTCTGAGAGTTTGCTGATGCTCAGCGTGCGAGTCGTAATGAACCAATCAACCGTCGCTGCCAGAGCTTGAGCCCTGTTGCGGTGAAAACCAGAGTGTGTCTCGCCTTAAGGGGGAATTGACCAACCAAAGCTTATGTCGCAAACAGCATTACAATTTGCCACTCAGTACATTCTGAATCTGTAACGAGGGTGACAGATGTTGAGGCGTCTCAGACGAGTGGAGCTTTTGTTTTGTCGGCGTCGCCAGACGTGCGACCGCTCCTAGGCCGGTCTGATGATGGTCAAGGTTTGCTGTCCCAGCGATTCGGAAATGCGGAGGACACCAAGATGACGTCGAGCGCGCCTCCTATTTGCTTTCTTGGTGATATTGGGGGTCGGGTCGTACCTGATCGTGACCTAGCCCCACTGCGTTCGTCCCCGGTTTTCAGAGACAACATTGTGTTGCGCAACACGAAACCGTATGCAGATTGGTCCGTTGCTCGAGCCCTATGAAGCTGCATTTCGCTCCGGTGAACTTCGGTTTCCGGGAGCGAAGGCTTTTCTCTCGAGCTCGTCATCCCGCTCCCTTGGTATCCCGATTCTTCAAACGCGCTCGCAAATGATTGACGATTAGCCTGCGCAAGCACGCCGGTGTTTCGCAGAACCATGGATGTAGCCAACGCGATGCATTCGATGTCAGCTCACCTTCTGTTCATGACCTCAGACTGACAAGGCTATTCAGGTACCCGCCACGTATGCAGGTACGACTGGGATTTTCCAGCCTTCTTGTGGCTTCGAAGATCCCGGTCCCCAAGGGTGCGCCAAACCCTCGAGACGAGCGCCACAAAAGCCCGCGAACACGGCATGGCCGGAGCCAGCAATCTCTATTTCGCCGTTCAGTGAATTTGGCATCAAGTCAGGGTCCGCATCCGGCGGCGTACTCTCCTGGAGTGCAGCTGAGAGTCGCGGTTCAACCGGGGGAGTGTGGTCACACAAGCAACACTGAAAGTCGACTGCAGATTGGTTGCCAGAATGCTCTCGTTTGAGAGAAACAGGTCCTCATGTCGCCCGTGTTGATTCATCGAACGCGCGGTAAACTTTGGCTTCGAACTGTTTTCGTCTTCCACTACCGTGTAGCTGTTCCGCGCTTCCCAGGCCTTACATGGCATCCATCGTTATCTCACTGGCGCAGGTTCTATTGTGGCTGGTGCGGATGCTGAGGATGCTGCAAGCAATAAACATGCACAGCACCTTCAGAGACCAAGCCCGCGCCGATCCTGCGTTCGGCGTCCACGTGGAACTTCCTGGGGCCGCGTTCAGATGTTGTTATTTTTGCAGGTGTAACTCGTATCAAGGTTCGCTTCGATATTGACTTTCCTAGTTCGACCAAGTGCACTTATTGGCAGGCTTTCCAATGAAACCTTGCACGCAGTGTGGCTTAGCCAATATCTTCATCGTCGTCAACTTGCTCAGCCTGCGCTTGCGTTGACACCCAATTCTCCAGCATTTGCTGGCTTGATGCAGGCACACTACTGTTGCCTGCCTGATGGCGCACCCCCCTTCGCTTGACGACCAAGCACAAGATGCGTCCGTATATGGAGAATCCATCATATGATATATTCAGGCCAAGCTTCTTTTTCCGATCTTGTTCATCGACTGTATATGTGGTCTGATCTTCACTTCCGTCCGCTTCCGGCACGTTCGCCAGGTTGATGGGTTCGTCATCTTCCTCCTCTCTGATAACAACGGGCTCTGCTGGACCATCAACGATTACTAGTGGCTGCTCGCTGTTGCCTGCATTAAGCCAATTTGTCAATTTGCCTGGTTTGCTTTGTATGCGAGGTTTGTCTTTGAACGTCTTTTGTTTTGTCAGGACCGAATGTCGTGACGAATGCTCTGTCAGAAAGATGGACACCTCGAAGTCATCTGTTGCAGGTTTCAGCGTCATGTGAGCATGAAACGTGTTTCCATTGTGCCTACCCTCAACAACGACATCTTTCACGCCCTTCTTCTTTGCTTTGCCACGGCCACGGCCACTTTTCCGTTCATTCTCCTCGCGCAGTTTCGGCAGTACGAGCGGGCGCACAGCTTGTATCACACGCGGGAGAGCGGGATTGTCGCGTCTCAGGAGCCATGTCTCGGCGTCAGAAGGACGGTCGCTGTCAAGGCAAAGCCGAGTCAGCTACGATATCCGAACAAATGCGAGATTCATCTCAAACATGACAAGCATCACGATGGCGGGTGTGGAGAGTCGCGTCGCTTACTGCCCAGCAATTAACAACGTTGATTTGCGATTGTGCAACGATATCCTACCAGATATATGCGCACTTCCAAGACGGAATGCTTTGTGATTCTGAGGTATCTCCTGATCGGAGCCATGTTCCGCGATGCACGTCTGAGACTTGCACTGTGAAGCGCGGGGTTGGAATGACGTGAGTCGCAGTCTGGGGAAGCGCGGTGTCACATGGTCCCGTATCCAGCGACGCCAAGCAATGATTCTGGCAGGAGCGATTAGCGCGACGATGCATCACCTTGAACATATCTCCACACATCAAGTGGTCAGGCTTGAAAACATCAAGCATGGACTTAGAGCTCCATACGTGGGGTCCAGCCTTTGGCCTTCCCTCCATTGATCCTACATGCGTCGCTGCCATAGCCTACCTCAATCGCACCCTTCCTCGCGACACATGGACGCTCATAGCTGACTATGATCCTTCACTTAGCCCGCAAGGTATGATCATGGCAATTTCAGGTTCATATGCAAGATACTAATTGATTAGGGGAATTCCCGCTCCTCGTTGACGCCGACAAGAGAATCACAGGGTTCACCAACATAGTCTCTTACCTCCGCAAGAACTACTCCCACAACCTCGACGCCGACCAATCTCACCAGCAACAGAAAGATGGAACAGCGTATGATAACCCTAGCTGATTCGATTTCCTGTTGTATTGACGGGCATTCATAGACTCATCTCCCTACTCGAATCTACCGCCGGCCCGCTGCTCGACATCTACCTCTACGTCTCCTCCGAGAACTACGGCACGACCACCTCCACTGCGTATACCGCGATTCTTCCATGGCACGTGAATTATACCATACCTCCAAAACGGCGAGATCTAGCTAGGTCAAGAACCGCCCATCTAGGCTTGAGCAGCCTGGACTTGGCGCAGGCGAGCGAAGACACGCATGGTCCAGGCAGAGGCACCGCGTCCTCCGACTACGAAGCGGCGAAGAAAGCGGCCGGGATACCGTCTGAAGACCGTCCGCCAGCTCTCCAGATGGGGCGAGGGAAGGGAGGTCTCCTCAGTTCTCCATTATACGCCGCGCGGTTCAAGCTCGATGCCCTGTCGAAGGAAGTATTACAGCCGCTGGCCGATCAGTTGGGAAAGAACCAATATCTCTTCGGGGGCGATGCGCCCTCCAGCCTCGACTGTCTCGCATTCGGTTACTTGTCTTTGCTGCGGTATGCGCCAGTGCCACAAGCGTGGGTCAGAGAAGCTATACAAACAAAGTACCCAAGACTGGAAGGGTACATCGCGCGTCTACGGGAAGGATTGCTACACAATGAAGACATCAAGACTGCTGATGTGTGGTCTGTTGCTACAGGCAAAGCTGTGGCTGGCGACATTGGCTTGCAGTTGCCTTGGGTTAGCAGAAAATCAAAGGCGTTCATCCCACAATTTCGGGCAGTTGTGCATGATGGAGTCTTGCCTCATGCACTCCAACAAGCCCCTACCGTGCGGCATGGTCGCGATGACCTATCACGAACTGCGAGGTCATCGTTACTTAGCCCGTTCGTTATCAACTCGCTTGCCACTGTCACGACTGCGGCTGTCATGGGGCTTGCTGCTTTTGCAGTACAGCATCGTAGATCACCACGTGATGGCCCAGTCATTTTCCGGGCCCTCCGTCCTTTGCAACCCGTGTTCGAAGGATTTGGTGTTGAAAACTTCTTGAGTGCGTTGCCCAGATGAATCGTCTCATCGAACGGCTTCCTGTAATATAGAGTTTGTCATCACTGGCGCTATATACCCCATGCTTGTCCAATGTAACCAGACAGTGTCCTTGCCTACTCCGACACAACTTTTCCGTCCACCTTGCCACCTTCTACTGCAGCACCGCCTTTGAACCGGAACTTCTTCAGCCCCTTCACGCCCACGTTGATCTTGAACACACTTCCGGCGTTCTCGTCGACAGGCTTTCCTCCCTCGCCAGCGTTGCCGCCCGCACTTGTGATGACTAGCTCCTCGCCCACGAAACACGGACATGTTGGCTGGCTTGTCGGCACCTTGATTTCCGCAACGATGTCACCCTTCGGCGAGATCCTCAACACGTGGCTTCCTCCGTGTAGTGCTGTCCACATGTATCCCTCCTCGTCAATGCAATGACCATCCGGCACCGCATTCTCGCCATACCTGTTGTCTTCGGGCATGACAAAGAACGGGCGCTTGTTCGAGACGCTTCCAGTTTTCGCATCGTAGTCGAACTGGTAGATGGTCTTGAAGGGACTGTCGGCGAAGAACATGGTATCGTCCATCTGGTTCCACGTGGTCCCGTTCGGGATCGTAATCCCAACCAATGGACGATCCAGCGTCCCGTCAGAATGCAATCTGAACACCGCGCCCTCGTTGTTTATCTCAGTGACCAGCGGGTCGAACATGAATCCGACCCAGAATCTGCCTGCACTGTCTACGGCGCCGTCATTGCCGCGGAATTTATTTGGCTTGCCAGCTTTTTGCTCCTCGTCTGACCATACTTTCTTGATCCAGCGGTACTCGCCCGTCTCTTTGTGGCATATGCCATAGCCGTATTTGCCGCCGAAGATGAACTCGGTGTCGTTGCCTTCAATGTCGGCGGTGCAGCCTATGCTGATGTCGTGCTGCTTAACGACTTTGTGGGACGAGGGACCTTCGGTAAGGGAGACGCGGTGCAGCTCTTGCTTTTCGACGTCGACGAAGCGAAGGGTGTTGGTGGATTCTTCCCAGAACGGCGCTTCACCAAGAGCGCAGTGGAGCTTGATCCATGGCTGAACGTCTTAAGGTCAGCCTTTACTCGCAACCATGGCACTGGGATTCGTCGCGCCGCAATGGCATGTGCAATGCGGCGAGAGTACAGGTGTGGTGAGGACAGCGGGGCAGGAAGCTACCCCTCCATCTCAACGATTGCATCCACATACCTCGGTGATTTCGTATTTCTTCACGCCACTCATAGTTGCGGTCAATTTTGTGTTGTGGAGGTGTATTGAAGTAGGATCCCTGGCCAAGTCTCCCTACAGTTATCTTGGTAACTGCTCGGGATATGGCCATCTCTTGCCGATCCAGATGAAGGGAAGGTGCCCCACAGTATGGATAGCGGAACTCTCCTGCCGGTGACGGCCGGATGAATGCTTCTTATTCCGAAACTTTCTGCAGTTTTGCCTCACGGAAATTGTGCGTAGTCATATTATTATTGAACAGCTTCTGGATACCAACGGCATCGGAAAGGCGTCGTGTGTATTGTCGGATTCGAACGAAATTATCAGGACATGCAGCGGCTGGGATCTAGAAACGAGAACACCTTAGTAGGTACGTGTACCGGCTCGACGGTCCGACATCGCGAAATGTCGCATCCTGCATGCAATGCGAACAAGGCGGATGAACTACTCACAAAATTTTAAAGACCATGCACGCCAGTGCATGCAAAGCGTTTATACTTGAATCTATGGAGGGATAACAAGAACAATACTTATCTTCTCTTTCCATATCAAAAAGGCAATACTGGGAGATTGGATCTTTCCGTCCTAGGGAATGACGTCTTTCTCTCGCCTTTCGTTGATCTCATATGTTCTATTTTGCTCATGGTATCATTGCCAACATACGTGGAGCCACTCGTAAGGCAGTGCAGAACCTCCGTCTGACCGTGGATCGTGCAGTCGAAACAGGCTAATCGCTGCGAGATAGGAAGTTATGAAGTCCTGAACAACATGATGGAAATCCCCGACAGAATTCGCCTGAGGACAGCTGCTCCGAGGATAGCTTAAAGCAGCCACATATGTTCTGCTTGCTTATGGACAGTAATGTGCTGACTGCGGGCTGACTTTTGAATATAGCATAGTCAGATACATCTTTCAGCCTCGCTGAAGGTGACTCATGGCGTCGAGATTTATCAAGTACAACTGCGCCATCGGCATCATTAAAAGGTGTACGATATTAAAAACTTACTAACGTCCCGTTCATTATCCAATTCGAAGCCGCTCCCAGGTACATAGTCCTATCGTTCCGGCAACCAATTGTAAGACATCAAAACAATCGCTATACACGTATACGCAGCCGAATAACGTCGCTGGGCCGAGCTAACTAGCAGCCAAAGAAACAGGCCTCATCAGCTCAAGGCGCATTACATGGCCCACATGAATATTATCTCGCTCCTCCATCGCTCCGTCAGGGGTATACATCGTAGGTTGAGGAGCCGGACCATCAGACGAGTGAAGTGCTACAATCCTTGTTGAACAAGGACCTAAGCAGCAACTACCCTCTCCTCCTCGCGTCCTCGGGACTCCGCGATGGTAGAGGGGGCATCGAGGTCATCCTCCTCCTCCTCATAGCCGTTACCAGCGTGCTCTGAAGCTGGTATCCAGAGGCCGGATTCTCTGTCGTTGAGCGGCTGGTCCTGGTGGGAGAGGTCAATGCCCTCGCCGCGGTGAGCGTTCTTGCGACGTTGCGAGAGGGTGCGAGCGCGAGTGGAGAGCTTGGAGCTCACAGCAGCGTTCTGCGTGACCCAGTTGGTCAAAGCATCCTCGCAGTCCTGAATGATGCTGCACAATTTCTTAGTCTTGAAAGGTATGGACATCAAATGAATACACTTACGCCTTGCTAGTCTCGTAACCATCGTAAGCGTTCCTGGTCTCTCCAGGAGTCACTGGGGAATCATCGACGAGCTCGAGGAGGTGTTTTCCGAAGCCGGCAATGATGGCGATTTTCTCGCTGTGCTCACGGAGAGCATCAAACTGGTACGTGAAGGCAGCCTTCAATTTCTCACGGGTGATGTTGGAAAGCTGGGCCTCGGCGACCAAAGACTCAGCCTCGGCGCGGACGAGCTCCTGCTCAAGAACAACAATCTTGGGCGAGTTGGGCTCCTTGTACTTGAGCTGGGCAATCTGGTCGGTAATCTTCTGCTTGCCTATAACATATTCAGAACGTAGCACAGCGCAAGGAAAAATTGTAACTCACGGTCGCGACTAGGTTGGACAGATGCCTCGATGTTTCGGATGCTCTTGATAGTCACACGGTACTGGTCGTATCGGTCGACGAACTGGTCCTCGAGCTCGCCAATCTCATAGATTAGGACACCCAACTTGTCGGTAACGTCGGAGACATCGTCGTCGCAAGCCTCACCCCAGACCGAAAGTTGTTGCTGCCCATGTGTGAGCAATCACACCGTTATGACATCACAGGTCGCAAGCTTACAGCAACCTCCATGCGTTCTCTGCTGACGAGCTCCATGGAGCGCATGACGTTCTTCTCCATCTTCACCAGTGCCGAGAGCTTCTTCGCGAGGTCAGGCCCGAAGGAGCCCGCAGCCTTGTGGCGGAACGTGTGTCCTGAGAAACGATTAGTCCCAAGTGCTCCAGGTTTATTGCGGAGCGACGCATAGCGCGCTTTCCCTCTTAGGCCAGGCATCTTTCGAAAATCGTCTCTTGGATGTGGTCAAGATGTGCGACCGTGGAAGGAAGCCTGACGAAGGCACAAAGGCATGCGATGAGGTCGTGCGGAAGGGTCCGGATGACCTAGGGGGAATGCTAGTGATGCTAACGTACCGATGTTTGCCCTGCCAAAGAATCGTCCAGACTTGGTCGATGAAGACGGAGGTGGGGGGCTCTGAATCTGCGCCGCCGTAGGGGCGCGCGACTGGCGCATCGAGTATGTTCTGAAAGGATTGCGGTCAGCGCACGAGAGTGAGTGCTGAGGTAGCCCCCACTTACCGGTGCATGTTGGCGGTGGAAGGAAGCAGTTGTTGTTGTTCGGTATAGGGCGAAATAAGTGTGCGATGGTGGTGGTGTGGTGTTGAGGAAGGCTGTAGCGAGGGCGACGACGATGTTTGTATGGTGGACGCAGAACTACGTCATCGGTCGTTGGCGATCCAGCCCCCGCTAATCACAGCGATCATCTCCACCAGTACCGTGCGAACACCCGCAAGTCGCGCATCATTCCGCAAGCTGCCTGCAACCCTGGCTCAGCTCCTCCAAAAGCAGCGCGACGCCTCTTCTGTCATCCCAATTGGTCACCCCTGGTTGTTTTTGCATCGATATGTGTCCCTACGTGCGCGGTGACAGCCCTGCTCACCCACGGCAAGGCTGCTTACGCGGTGCACAGCTTCATATCACTAACCGTTTTCAGCAGGTTAGGGGTTAGTGTCCAGGTGGCGTCTCACTAGATGTCATCTGCTGTGTGCGCAGTCGGCGAAATATCGTCATTGAAAAGGGGTCTCCGGCGTAACCCAGGGAAACCTGTTGTTGGGCTGTGGGCGGACAGATGGACCGAACAGTGGATTTCGCGCCGCGGCAGACGACATAAACGGACATGTATATCATTAATTTGAATGGTGAAGACCATTATTTTGAATGGTGATAGGCTTCGTTGGACATGGTTCGGACCCCCTGTACCCAGTGTCTGCCCGAGGCTGCTGATTCACATGCCTGAAGTCTTTGTGTCGACAGATGCAGTTGTAACCACATTGGTACCGTGACTAGCGCGCCTATCACAGCATGATATGCATACAAGATTCTATTCATGACATACTGGTAGATAGTACCAGGGCCTCGAAGCGTCTCCGATGCTACAATCAGTCTAGACACACTCTGGAGCTCTTACAATATAATACAAAAGGTGTACCCGTACAACACAGGTAAAATTTTATGCCCCTCCCTCAGCTGCGTCCTCTGCTACTCTCAGATGATATGTCTCCCACTGCTCTTTCGTAGCCTTGTTCGGACTCTTCACCAAAGCATCCTCTCCACTACCGCTTTTTGAAAACGCAATGACGTCCCTCACGCTCTCACATCCCGTCAACAGCGTCATCAGGCGGTCCCATCCCAATGCAATCCCCGCATGCGGGGGACATCCGCTTCTCAACACGTCGAGCAAATGCCTGAAGTCCTCGATCCGCTCCGGCTTCATCTTCAGCACGTCGCGGAAAATGAACTCTTGCACCTCAGCATTGTGGATACGCCGGCTACCGCCTCCGAGCTCCACACCGTTCACCACGATGTCGTAGTGTGCCGCGATTGCTTTGGTGGGGTCCGTGAGAAGCAGGTCGAGGTCAGCAGCGGTCTTGGGTGCCGTGAAGGGATGGTGTGTGGACGCAAGGCCAGCGGTACCGCCTTGGCCGGGCTCGGCATCGTTTGTAGGCGAAAACATTGGGAAGTCTGTGATCCAGACGAATCGATAATCGTTCCAGCGCG
The DNA here is from genome assembly GCA_015832175.1 of Paraphaeosphaeria minitans. Lineage (NCBI taxonomy): Eukaryota > Fungi > Ascomycota > Dothideomycetes > Pleosporales > Didymosphaeriaceae > Paraphaeosphaeria > Paraphaeosphaeria minitans. The sequence goes on from WJXW01000006.1 coordinate 2,013,395, forward strand.
GTGGCTCAATCAGACCTTGGGCAGCTGCAGCTTTGTATAATGCAAGACGCAGGTTTCCGATCATGGTCGATCCACCGGTGAAGCGACCGTGAGGGCGTGCTTGCATCACCAGGAGGTCGCCGTGATTGGCCGCTATTTCGGCAGGTGCTTCCATTGCAAAGCGGTGTCCGAGAGGACCTAGACCACTCATGGGCTCACGGGCGTCGCCGCAGAAGGTGGCCGGTTGGCCGTCGGGATTCTGGAGGAAAGAAGCGCCTTCTGGACTGTCGAAAAAGTCGGTGATGAATTTGCGGTTCATGGCTGGGTCATCTGACAGCTCCATCTTGAACGCGTCGATAGCGGGATACTTGAGTGATGTTATTTTGCCGATAAAATCGGTTTCCAAGCGTTCGGTAACTTCATGGATCTGGAAACATCAACAGCCATTGCTTTAGGGGACTTGTGATACTTACCTTTGCGCTATGACGAAGATCCGGTTTGTCTGAGCCATAGGATGACATTGCCTCGTGGTAAGTCATTCGTGAAAACGGCGTTACGGGTGCCTTGGTAAATGTTGACCAAATCTTGCTAATCAGAGCCTCAATCTCCGTCATTACAGTCCCTTCGTCCGCGAATGACATCTCCATATCAAGCTATCGTTATCAGTCATCTTTCGAAAGTATAGCGAGGAGACTAGTCTTACCTGCGTAAACTCTGGTTGGCGATCTGCTCTCAAATCCTCATCACGGAAACATCTTGCGAACTGATAGTACTTGGGGAACCCAGACGCCATCAAAATCTGTTTATACTGCTGCGGGCTCTGAGGCAATGCATAGGCGAGACCCTTGTTTCGTGTCGGCACCAAAAATTCGCGTGCCCCCTCGGGCGTTGATTTGAAGAGAAGCGGCGTTTCAATCTCTACGAACTCTCGCGCATGCAACAATTTCCTTGCTTCATGGATGGTAGTGCTCCGTGTAATAAGGCGACCTCGCGCTGACCAATCGGTGCGAAGCTGCAGATGACGCTGTTCGGGTCCATACACTGTCTCACCCTTTATGATAATATCCTTGGGAACCTCGTTGAGTGGAGTGATAGCTGTCAAGGCAATCTCCCGTGTGTTCATCACTGAGGTCTCGCCTCGGGGTGTCGTAGCATTGGGGCCTTGTTTGGGAGGTGCTGCGCGCTCCTTCATGATGCCCTTGACAACTACAGGTGTCCATTCTCGTAGTGTTTTTAACTGATTGTGCGCTTCTGCTTCCACGCTATCTTCATCGTTGGCATTCGAGACAATCTGGATCGCATGATTTTGCTTTATATTGCGCAAAATGGTGAAGGAAAGCTTTTTGTTCACATCACGGCGTGTCTGTAGGTAACCACAGAATGCCACCTCTGAGCCAGGCCTTACTGTCTCCCATACGGGAGTTAGCTTAGCAAGCGCACTCCAATCTTCTGCACGTACTGGTAAGATGGTTAACAAGGGAACGAAGGAGCCCATGCATCGATGGAATGCTTACATGTTGTTCTATATTGATCTAGAGCCTCTTTGGCCTTTGAATCTGGTCTGATTACAGAGCCAAATTTGCGAATTGATGTTTGCGAACATGCTGCTGAAACTCGGAACGCGGTCCCATGATTGCGCGTACGAACGAATCGCGATATCTCGGCGTATGAGCTCCACAGGCACGAGCTGCGACTGTTTAGATGCTGTGTAGTTTTCCCCAAGCTCATCATTGCCGAACAGTTCGTCTTTCTGACGCAGCTGAATGACACCAATAGGATCTTGTCTCCTGATGCTGATGCTAGATCTCAAAAAGTTCAGGCGCTAAAAGCATGACTAAGCGTCCAAGCTCCCTACCGATACAAAATCTGCCGGCCGGTGAACTCTGGCTCTCTATCCTTCCAGTTTAAAACAAGTAAGCACCTGCCCGCCAGCATCAATCCTCCAGTGACTAATAATCGCGCAGATGATGAAAGCCTAGCGTGTACCAGATGAGTTGTCCTCCTCTTCCGCCTCCGAACTCTCCCTTTACCGGGCCTAAGTGGTTCGCTGTGTAGTCGAGGAGGCAGCATGATATCTGCGTTCGACACACCCTCCTTGTTACATAACGGACGCTTGGACAAAATTTCTGATCTCGAACTGGCAAGGTGTTTTTGGGCGGCAGCATACAAGCGCGACGACTTGATCGTGCGGCGGAGCTCCCATAATGCAGGGTAGTGACGGCCGCGATGGTACATTCTCGATACGCGATTACAATGGAAAGCATTATCTGCGCGCATATCTTTGATATCGTGATGTATACCTTCCGGTCCAGCACATGTTGGGCTTCGGGTCTTTGTGATACGAGACCGCATTCGCCGTTACACATTATGAGAAGGAAGAAGAGCCCACTTCCTCTTTCTCACGAAACGGCGATAGAATAATGCTCTGACAATCAGTCCTCCTTTCCACCCATGAAGGCAGGGATGTAAAAGCATTGCCACATTCAATGTCATTGTGCACATGCTGTGCGCAAGACTCGCTTGCACAAGCACCTCCTAATGTACAACAAGCACCTACTAATATACATGTTTGCAGAGTCTATGAGTACAAGTGTGCGACAGTGTCTCTAATGTGCCTCTTCGCCCGATTCTGCCCGTCTAGCTTTGAATTCTTCCCACCCAGGGCAGGTTAGGCCTTCCTTTTCGAAGTCCTCTTCGGTGACAATACGACATATCTGTATCTTCGACTTGCCAGATCGTAAGACGAGCGCCCACCAATCGACTAGGTACTGGTTTGGATCGATGGTGCTGATTGCCTCCGGGATCTGTTCCCATTTTAGACCAGATGGGTTCTCCAGCGACCCAGAGTTGGGAAGGACAACGTATGCGCCCCTCTTGGCAATGAGACGCTGACCTTCGCTCTTGGAGCCAACGAGTCCGGCAGCATGTAACACACGGGGAAATGAGCCTTGCGAAAGCAGGGGCAGTGGTAGAGTTACTATGTTTGAAGCTTCCTCTTGGGAGTCCTCTGCGGTATTACCTGTAGCTGCTGAAGACGAAGCATAGGTCTTCTTGTAGATAAGAAGCTTCAAACTAGCTTCGTCGACCTTATCGGGTTGTTCCTTCTTCCTTATCACTTCGAAGGTCTTTCTAAGCCCGAACAGAGAGAAAGTATGAGTGCCTTGACCGAAAGCCTCTTTGTGCGCAGCTTCGGCTTTCACTGCGTCTTCGGCTCCGTGGGCAAGTTCGACGACCTCCTTGGCGAGAAGGTGTTGAGCAGCGCGTTTCGATTCGTCTTTTCGCTGACTTTCCATGACGAGGTCGATATGTTGAATAGGCAAAAATGTGAATAGCTTCAGGTAGCGCTCGACATCATTGTCCGCGGTCCGGAGGAAGTACTTTCATAAGTCAGCGCCGCCCAACGAACGGAGTAAAGACGTACCTGATACAGATCAAAGGAGTTCATCATCTCTTTGTCTAGCCAGACAGCGTTGCCGGCGCTCTTCCCGAATTTTTCACCTGAGGCTGTCGTGAGTAGTGGTGTTGCAAGACCGAAAGTCGCGTTGGTGATATCGTCTTCTGCTCCCACTCGCTGGTCCCCACGGGTCTTGCGCATGTAGCTCACGGCATCCATGCCAGCACAAAGATTACCGTACTGGTCAGAACCACCGAGCTGAAGCTGTACGCTGTATTTGTTGTACATCCACCACCAGTCGTATGCTTGGAAAAGAGGATAGCTAAATTCAGAGAAGGACATCCCTTCGCCGTTATCCATGCGCACCTTCACCCTATAGTAAGATTAGCACATGCGCAGCGCAGTTTTTCCAAGTGCCTTACGAATCTCGAGCAAGCATGGAACCAAGCCGCATGCCTGAGCCCACTTGTTGCATCAACTCGGTCGCACTGAGTCTCTTCAGCCATTTATGATTATTCAAAGCCATTCTGATCCTGCTGGTCTCCGCAGGGAATCGATGTTTTATTCCAAGGCACTTCACGTGGGTCCAAAGCCGGTTGATTTGCCTTCGCATATTAAGTATGTTCATCGTCCGAACATCGTCTGCTTGGCGCGCGCGCTCGGTCGTTCGCCCGGATGGATCTCCTATCAAAACGGTGCCCGATCCTAGCTATGAGATGGTCAACGAGATTGGGTGGCATTGGGCGGGACATTGCGCTTACCAGTGTTACGGAGGGGTAGCCGGACAGGTACAGCCAAAACAGTGCCATGAACGGGAGGAGATGCCCGACATGCATCGAGGGGGCGGTTGGGTCTACGCCCACGTATGCTCCAATACTCTTCTGTGTGAGGAGCCAGTCGAGCTGCTCTCGGCCTCTAAGCAACTTGTTAGCTGTTGTTTCCCCGCAAAGGTCAGTTCGCGTACCCGGCAACATCTTTTACAAAGCCTCGCTCTTCCAAGATGGTCAGCATGCTCTTTTCTTGCCCGTTCTTTATCTTATTGGCCCGCTGTTCCCACTGTGCTGCTGCTAGTGCCGGGTCCAAGATCTTCTGACCCCAGGTACCCTTCTGCCGCTGGCCCTGGATTGTGCATCTTTGCTTGCGTATGCATTGTTGGCAGACATACGGACGAGTCCGTGGAAGCTGTTTGAGGAGCGACATAGCTGTCATTGCTCCTGGCTGGATGTGCGCTGGATCAGGTTGCAATGTCGCGAAGCCCAAAAGTTCGCGCGTCGGGCTTGTCGCACGCTGATTGGCCGCCTGGCGGAGGAGCTGACCCAGCCTACTCCGCACACGTCACCACACCTTTACCATCCGGTAGCCCTTCAGACCTGGACCCTTCCTCTCTTATCCGTTCGACACGTTGAGAGATATCTTGAACCCAATTGTGACATTCACGTCCTCTGATTCTAAGCTCCCTCAAACAAACCCAGCATTATGTACGCGTTCCTTACGTGCTATCCTCCTCTAGGGCAGACCACTATAGTCCCCGCTCGGAAACAACATGTACGTCTATTCATTCAAGTAGTCCATCCGTTCTTTGTAATTACTGATAGCCGTAGGTCAGATTCACAGTGTTGATTGAGAGCTCAACCGAGAGACCATGGGAAGTCGCTTTACACACCAACTTTGATGACCAAGAAAAGTGGGCAAGCTTGAAACTGATACCAGCTGGACAGCCTCCGTCTCTTGTATGATTTACTGCCTCTCTGCGCTTTCTTTCTAACGATCTCAAGTTATGGACCAGTAAAGATGCGAAGACGGATCTTCATCGCAAATGGTTCACCCTCGATTTGGCGGGGCTTCCCAAGCACGGAAGATCTGTGTCTTTCACTGTAACTTTCCGTGGAGCCGAAGATGAACCCTGGAAATGGGCCAATGAGCAATTTTCCACATCGGATGGCCATATAATCTACCAAACAGCAAGACCTCTTGACATCGATTTGACAAAGTTTATAGACGGATTACCTGAAAATCTGACGATCCACAAAGAGCAAAGTGACACACCCGAAACTTTGTTATGGAGCGTCACCAGTCCTGTCGATTCCGCATCTGGAAGGGCATCCGGATTTTCCAACAACAAGCTTGGCAAACCGACCAGTTTCTCGCGATGGTTTGCGTTGGTGAGACTGTGGAGCCCCTGGTTGGCACCGCGTCAAGGTAAAGCCAAGTTCAACCCAGACAAAGAAGCTGTCGTAGCCGCCTTCCAACGTGAAGACGGCTCGCACCTCGTTGTTCTTGCAACTAGTGGAATTGACGATGTAATGACTACCCTGAGTCATGACGGGGATGGCAATGTCATGATAGACTCACGAAATGACAGCAATGAAGATGGATTTGCTACGCTAATCGTTGCCGCGGGCCACTCTTTGGAGTTTGCCATGTCTGCTGCTATGTATCACGCTCGCAAGCTCGTTATGAGATACCAAGCTGCCACTGGTGAAAGTGCTGCAGAGGAGGAGGCTCTGATGAAAGACTACAAGCCACAATGGCTACAGAACTGGTACGATGGACTTGCTTACTGCACATGGAACGGCATTGGGCAGAAGCTCACAGAAACTAAAATATTCGAGGCACTCGATTCACTCAAGAAGAACAATGTCAACATCTCCAACCTAATAATAGACGACAACTGGCAATCGCTAAACCACGAGGGAGGCGACCAGTTTCAGAACGCGATGACAGAGTTTGAAGCGACCAAGATAGGCTTTCCGAGGGGCTTAAAGGCTACCGTAACTGACATTCGTGAGAAGCATCCAAATGTCAAGCACATCGCTGTTTGGCATGCACTTGTGAGTGTCTGCGATAACTTGAAATCTTTGTACTGACCGGTACACAGTTCGGCTACTGGGGAGGAATTGCGGCTGAAGGAAAAATTGCAGATGAGTACAAAACCATTACCGTTCGTAAGAAGAATGGAGTCTCTGGAGGTACCATGACTGCAGTCGCTGAAGAAGACGTCGGGCGTTTCTACCACGATTTCTACAAATTTCTGAGCTCCACCGGCGTAGATTCAGTCAAAACAGATGCCCAGTTCTTCGTGGACGAGATAGATGATGCCCCCGATCGCAGACAGCTAATCAAAGCCTACCAGGATGCGTGGAGTATCAACCAGCTTCGTTTCTTCTCCGGCAAGGCCATAAGCTGCATGTCGCAAACACCGCAAATTATATTCCATTCCCAGCTTCCTGCCAACAAGCCCCGCATACTACTACGAAATTCGGATGACTTCTTCCCTGAGGTACCGGCTTCGCACCCATGGCACATCTTTTGCAACGCACACAACGCCATATTCAATCAGTACCTGAACATTCTGCCGGATTGGGACATGTTCCAAACCTCACACGAGTGGGCTTCCTTTCACGCTGCAGCGCGCTGTGTTTCTGGAGGTCCGATATACATCACCGACGTACCTGGAAAACACGACTTCGATCTGATAGAACAAATGGTTGGCAACACTCCTCGAGGAGACAGCGTCATATTGCGGCCTCACACCGTTGGCAAGAGCACCTCTGCGTACAATTCCTACGACGACACTGTTCTCTTGAAAGTTAGTACGTTTGTTGGCATGGCGCATTCCGGTGTCAGTATCTTGGGAGTTTTCAATTGTACAAAGCATCCTATCACGGAATTGATCGGCTTGGACCAGTTCTCAGGTGTGGAGAAGGGAACGTACATCATCCGAAGTCACACCAGCGGTAACGTATCGAAGCCAACCACAGCAGAAAGTGGGGACGCACTCGTACATGTCGAACTGCCGGTCATTGGCTGGGAGATCCTCTCAGCGTTTCCTATCCAGCCTTTCAAGCTCGAGCGTGGGCAGCACGGCGCAGCAGGTCCTGCAGATATCTCAGTCGCAAATCTTGGGTTATTGGGTAAAATGACTGGCGCTGCTGGTATCATTAACAGCGACGCCTACGTAGAGCGTGACTCTGGCAAGCTTAGAGTGTGGACTTCGCTAAAGGTCCTGGGCACATATGGTGCGTAACAAAGTTTTCTAAGACGAGATTCTGGTTTGAATAGCTAAATGCTGACATTTTGAAGGTCTCTATATCTCCGACCTCAAAAAGCGCTCTATCCAAGAAGACTTCATGGCCGTCATATTCGGTCGACCCATTTCCCCAGAATGCGTCAAGATTAACGATCAGTGTGAAAACATTCTCGAGATTGATACTATTCGGGCTTGGAAGGAAACAAATCAGCATGCTGGGTGGAGCAACGAGGTTGCTGTCGAGGTCGTGATTCGGTAATAGTGTTGGCGAATGTTCGCGAAGCGCTGTGAAAAGATACAGTACAAATCAAACAGTCCTATGCTTTCCTTTGATCCTGTGACTTAGCACGAATTTGCATTGTTACCGATCTTTCTTGTCCCAATGCTAAGCGACTATAAGCATGAATATCCATGTTTTGACTTGACATTCAAAGTTAGAGGTATGGTTAAGCAGTGATATTCTATTGCCAAATTCTATCAAAGCATATTACGATTGCACAAAGCATGTTGCTAACTGAACCCTGAAATGGAACAAAAAACTTGCTAAGGATTTTGGGACTGTCCCGGTCCTTACTCTTCCTGTGACTTTTCTGAACTCGGACCTTTCGCGTGTGCCTTTTCTTGCTGAGGTGGATTGATGAGAACGTTGTCCTCCGGCCGCCCGATCGCCCTGTTATCTGCCGCTATCGCTGGAAGTTTGATCTGTCTTGGGCCTTGTTCTTCCTCCGGAGTTTTTCGACCTGAACCCTTGGCGCCTACCTTTTCTTCTCGAGGCGAATTGATGAGGACGTTCTCCTCCAGCCGCCCGATCGCCCTATTGTCTTCCGCTTTTGGTGGAAGTCTGATCGGCATCACAAACCCTGCTGCCTCGAAGTTCCGAGGGTTGCGATGATCTAAACGGAAAATGGAGGGATCATCATGCCCGCCTGCACTCCCACTTGCCTCCCCCTGCTCGCCGTCTCCCTGAGCCTTCGCCGGCTTCTGATTCCTAGCCCACTGCCGTCTCCTCCACTGTTGCTGACTCAACCTCTTCGCCTCCTTCTCCTTTTCAGCCTTTTCATGTTCGGTCATGTGCTTGTACTGGGGGCGAAACAAATACTCCGTTCGCTCTACGCTGCGCGAAGCAGAGCCCGGGCCTAGGACGTGCTCTTCGTAGTCAAGCTGCGCGTCCTTTTCACGGAGATGCCGAATATTTTTCCACTTCCTTTTTTGGTCCGAAAACCGATCTCTAGTGACGTTCGGATTATTCGAGTTGGGGGGCGTTGGCTTTGAAGGAAGTGGGTATGCGAAGTCTTTGCGCGTTTGCCAGCCTTCGGGCGCTGGGGCAGTAGGACCGTAGGGCCAAGCCATGCGGTTCAGAGTATCAATATGACGTTTTTGTTGTCCCGACTGCGGTGTACCATAAGGGAAGGGGTTGTAAGCGAGTTGTTGGGTAACTGTAGGTGCAATGGGGTCGGCGGGCTCCATGGGCTCCATTTGGGGACCGGAATCTGCTTGCGCAATGGGCTCTTTCTGCTTGTCTTCAACAGAGTCCTTTTGAAGCTCAAGATCCTTCTTCTTAGCTTTAAAACAGTCCCATTGGCAGCTTGAATCATCGTGTTCAGTTTCACTAGAATTTGTTTGACAACGTGGGTGCTTGTGTGTCGCATGCGGTGTTTGTACGCGAAAGTTTTTCTCTTTAACATAATCTGTTTGGGTACCAAAATCTTGCTCTACCACTGGCTTTGTTTGAGACCCAGGGTCTTTCTCCTGAACGGGTTTTATTCGACTACCAGAGTATGTTTGCTCAGGAGAGTTATGACAACCCGCACACCTGTGTTTGGAAGGAGCTGTTCTACAACCGGAACACACATGTATAGCAGGGAACCCATCAGCAGGAGAAGACGAAGCTTCTCCAATATTTGAGTAGTTCAGACGAGTAGGTTCTGTCTGGGCACCCACCTCGGTATATGAGACTTGAACGAGAATCGGCTCCACATAATTTCGCTCAATACTTGAGATCCCGAGAATGGGGTCGACTGGTTCAACCTGGACCCCGGTGCTGTTGTATGAAAGAAGTTGCACAGGTACAGGTTCCACAGAAATTTGCTCAATGCTCGAAATTCTGAGAGAAGCATGGACTGGTTCAGCCTGAACCCCCGCGTTGGTGTATGGATGACGCACAGGCTTAGCGTTAAAAACCGTAGTGACTGCCGATTGCTGAAAATTAACAGCCACCGGATCTACAGACAATTGCTCAATGCTCGAGGAAGTAAGAGTAGGTACGACTGGCTTTACCTGGACCCCTGTGTCGATATACGGCAGACTCATAGGAGACGTCTGAGTTTCCGCGTCAGCATGTGGAAGGGTTATAGGTGCAATTTGAGCTACCATGGAGATATCTGGTTGCTTGAGGGCAATAGGAACGGGCTCCACGAACACCTTTAACATACTTGAGAACCCGAGTTTAGGGGTCACCGAATCAGTCTGCGTCTGTACATTGGCATATGAAGGATCCAAGGGCACCCTATAGACGGTCTCTATGGCTGATAGCTGAAGATAAATAGGGGTCCAAATTTGCTATTTCATATGTCGTAGTTACGTTTGATTGCTTGAGTTCAGCAGACGAGGGATGGATGAGCTGAATACCAATCGCCCTTATAGCCGATTCTTGAGGACCAATTGGCCCAAGAATTTTTGGTGAAGGAATAACTGATATCTTCTTTGATAGTCGCCGAAAATAGAGAATGAAGTTAATGAGTACAGCATTCAGAACTAAAGAGGCGATAAGGAAAGGCTCAAGCGGTATAGTAAACTCGGTACCGTGAGGCAACACTGGAAGTTGCTCTGTAGCTGTGTTCGTCTCGTTGTTTCTAACGGGAGAAGCATCCAATGGTACTGAAGATGGACTGCTAGAAGTTTGGAATGAATGGGGGAGAGATCCTGTTTCTGAACTAGGTGCGATACTGGCAGATTGACTTGAAAGCGGTAACTTGTCCGTATTTGAGTAATTGGTCTTTGGAATTCACTTGTTGAACCAAAATAAGAAGCCACCTGGCCAGGAGGATGAGCTGTCTTTGTGGGTCTCGTAAGCTGCAGGCACGCCAGTGTGAACCATCTCGTCGTCGCCCATGCTTTCGTTGTCCACATTAGCAGAGGTCATTTCTGAAGGCGCTACATTATTCTGAAGGGATGTATCATCCCAAACAGCTGTCTCATCCCCAATAGCTCTAGTGTCCGGTGAAACTGTATCATTCCGTACCGTCATACTGCTATCGACAGTCGTGGCACTCTCGATCTTCGACGAATATCCAACAAGGTACGAAGAAGAAACAGATCTTTAGAAAGTCGTTGTCATGCTCTCGACACTGACTGATACATATATAGTCGGTGGTGTCGAAGTCTTGGTCCGGCTGTCAGACGTAACTCCATGCGACGATTCGAGCGAAGACCCAGACCTAGCCGAGAACACAGTCGTGTCTGCACTGCTAAGGTCGACAGAGATAGTCTCAGCGTCTGGTGATGGTGATGTTCTATCTGATTTAGATAACAGAAAGAATTCGCTCGTGAGGTTCTGCGCCTTGTGGGCGATCCGTATGGGATTGAACCATCTTCCAGGTAGCGCGCCAGCGGCGATAGTGAGGAGAGCCAGGGGCTGGTTATTCCAGTGTGGAAAGCCGATCACGCTGATGCATGCGGCTGCGAGGTTTAGATGGTCCGCCATGGGTGAGGTATCTAAATCCGGCGGGTTAGGTGTGAAAATTGAAGAGAGCAAGCGTGGCTCACGCTTGTAGGAAGTTTTCTGTGCAGATTGTGGAGCACAAGCGATAACAGTAACAGAGTTGAAGTCTTTCTAATGGATAGTTTGGATTGATTCGTGTGAGGACGGACAAAAAGCATACGACATTTCGGGTATAAGATAAAAATTGGACGACGAAGTCGCGTAGGACATAAAATCAGGACGATGTGACTAGCTGCCTGAGCGCAAAGCACAAGGCTATGGGAGCAAATAATGCTATTGTCCAGTGTATTAGGACAAAGAAACTATAAAAAGGTTCCATCCTTTTTTCTGTAGGGGAACACCTGAATGACAGCTTTTCCCTTTTGGCGTAATGCGTAAGCCATCAAGGGGACGGATAGAAACAAAGAACCAGCGGCTACTCAACGAAGATAGAACAACTAATTCTCGATCTTCAGCTTCTCCTTTAGATCTCGTGCTTCGCCAAACACCATTCCATAGACACAGCATTCTCTAACGAATGTCCATGAGTCATCATCGGTCGGTTGGAGAACATACGGCACGCTGTCGCCGTACAACACTATGGTCTTGTCGCCTGGTCTTGTATGTCTTGGACAGAGACCCATTTTAGATTCCTCATTGAAGAAGTTTTTTTTTCGTGGCATGCTTTCCCGTAAGTACTGCAAACTGGTCTGCATGGCCCACGCTTGCGTATGCACAGAGCTCTTTTGGGTTTTCTAGACTAAGCAGGGAAAATGTAGTGCCCGTTGGAGCCCAATAAGCTGCGAAATCTAACATTATCCAGGCAATATTTTTAGGGAGTTGTATATGTCCTAACAGAGGTTCACCAAAGAACCGTGAACCGAAGCAGGAAGGAACCGAGACCAAAGGTTCAAGATGGGGTCGCTCTCGGAAATGGTCTGGAGACGCACTTCTGGGGCAAACCAAGTCCACGAATCGTCGAGATTGGAACATTCAGCTCTCACAGTACCAAGAAAGACACAGCCTCGCTAAGAGAAAGAAAGCGCAGTCCGTGACAGGTGGTAGCAAAGCAGGAGGGCGTAAAGTCGTAATATTGATACAGGTTGGTACATATTGTTATAACAGCATATCTACGCGTTTCGGTCCCACCCCCACAGTCTCTTAATGTTGTCGCCTATGGTAGACTGTCCAGCCTCTCTTCTCTTCATGCGGTTTATCCGCTCCTCGATGAACGTATCCTGCACCTGCTTCGCCCGGCCAATGTTTGCTTGTAGCTCGCCCAGTAAAGCCGCCTTCTCGATGTCCTGCTCTGCGGGATTCATCTTAGCCAGCAGCGCCTCGTACTTGGCACGCGAATCAGGCTTCACGAGGTTCCAGAGATCTTGTGTTTGGTCCGCCTGAGGCTTGTCTGTTACTGATGCCGCAGACGAGGGCTGGCCTGACATGGCGCGTGCGATGTTCTGCTTTGAGAGCACGCTCTCATATTGGGGCGGTTCTCTACCCTCCTCTTTCGCCTTTTCGATGGCGGCCTCTTGCTCCATCATCTGCTGATACAGCCTGTCGGCATGCATTTGTATCCGCTCGCTATCTTCAGGGCTCCGGACGTCGATGGTCAGGTAGCCCAGCGCCTTGAGGAATTTGGATTGCATGTCGTAGCATCGGTTGAACTTTTTGGACTCGGCGGTGCAAAGGGTTGCCGTCTGCCAGTACGTCTTGGGCGCGCGGAAGCACTCGAACTGTTCCATATACTCCAAGGCGCAGTTCTCCAGGGCTATCCGTCCTATCTCGGCCTTGCGGTCGTTGAAGCCGTCCACGATGTCTCTGAGCTTGTCTTGCTCCGTCTTGGTCCGGGCTTCGAGGTCGTTCTGGGGCACGTAGCCTTTCCAGAGGTTCGCATAACGGCCATCCTGGAATTGCGATTGCGGCGGAACGAATGGACCCTCGGGGACGTGTTGCGGCGCTGGCTGCTCGGCTTCCTTGGGTTTTACAGCCGGTTTCGACGGCAGCGAAGGCTTGGGCCCGGTCGGCGCTTCCTTCTTCAAGAAGTCCTGCAGAGATGGGTCAAGGCTGCTTTTCCCGTTGGAGTTATCGCTGCTGCCCCAAAGCCAACCCATTGCGAATGCGTACCGAATACGTGGGGTTGTTGTTAATTGGAGAGTCTGGTGCAAAGCTGCTATCAAATGTTTGGCGGGTGACGCTTGGGCGGTGGAGACAATCCCTCGATCCCTGCCCGCGGTGATGGCTGGTGCGGGCCCAGCGCGTCAACGATCCACAAACAGTCAACACCACCGACGACACGCGACGACGTCCATTGATCCCATATTTCAGCTTCACGGCTGCCAGCGATGGCGCCGATCGGTATGCAAAGTATATGCGCGCTCCTATGCTCTCACAGACTAACTTGCGACAGACCGCGCAGAACGCGAGGCGCGACGGCAGCAGCGCGTGCGTGGTGCTGGGTGAGCATCTACACAACCCACTGCACGCGCTCACCAAACTGACACTCGCAGTACCTCCTCTGCCATCACCGACTTTAATTTCAGCTTCAACTTCGCGCCCGCAGCTGCAAAGCACTCGTCAGTGCCTCCACAACGTACGCAACGAACGCCCACGCCGAAACAACAGACGCCGCGGACCGCGACCAAATCCGCAAAACGACACCGCAGCGCATCGGTACATGGAAGCAGCAGCGTCAGGCGACATGCGACACCGAAAGCTTTCGCAACCCCGCAGCTGGGCAAGAGGAAGCGAGGCTCCAAGGATGCACACGCCCTCGACGACGATGGTGAACCCGACGAGCTAAGTTCGGAACAAAACAACGAGATGAATTCAGTTGAGCAGCCTACGAGGGTGGTGGGCACAGTATCGCCAATACGCGAGGAGGGGGACAACGAGCCGGACGAGTTGACTACAGTGCTAGATGGGACAGGCAGTTTGCGCAAACACGTAGCTAATACTGTTATACGCTCTGCGCTGGCTTTGAAGACGCCCACCCCTCACGAAAGAACGCCAAGTGCCAGAGGAAGTGCAACAAGTTCTGTCCGCTCGCGACCATCTGCACGCAGGACCAAGTCAACCGAAGCACCACCGGAGACTCCCATCGTCCTTCCGAATCGTCCTTCTCGTCATCCAACGTCTCGGTCACCTAATCTTGCGACTCCCAGTGTTGCTCTTGAAGAGGAGGAAGATGAACTGGAACCAGCACCAGCTAGCGTCACCCCGAAGGTAGTGGGTAAGCAGCCAACTGTACCTTTCGTCACGCAGGAAATGGATCAAGTGGACGAGCTCTCATCGCCAGCCAACTCTGGAACGACCCCGACTCCTGGATTAATTAAGGAGCAACTGCGACCGTCTCCTGGACGACAACCTGATCAGATCACTGTTCCAGTACGTGCCAAGCGTGGCAGACCCAAGCGCACCGTCGTAGATGAAGCGGAGCATGTCCAGCCAACTCCGGCAGCTACGAAACACCGACGGAACAAGACGAGTCTCCATGCGCGCGAGTCCCCTAATACCAAAAACTCGGCCGACGAGCTTTCGCCCGAAGTCGATCGCACACAGAGACCACGCGCGAAACGGAGACAACATGTGCAGCCTGTGCATCAACGGAGTGAACCAGTCGAGATCTCGTCGGCAGAAGAGGAGTCCGAGGAAGAAGAAGCCTTGGAGCAGAACGAACCTGATGTTAGCATATTACCAGCTCCTAAAGAGAAACTTGTGAAACGGATCGACACCAAACCAGCGAGCAAACGACCCAAGTTTTCTGGACCCAAGCAAGCGATTTCTGTTATGCGCATCAAGGGTTCCACTGTGAGAGGCATCACCGTAGCAGACACCACGCGCACGATACTCGAGGAGAACATTCATCATCAAGTTCAGCGCATGGCTACCAAGATGCAGACGGCCGAGGACTCGTCGCGGCGGAAGAAGCTTCGAGGGCACATCAATCTCGCACTCGCCTTTAAAGAAAACCTGGTGGAGAAGCTGATGGATCTCCAAGATGCCAACGACACCCTTAGTGCAGGTTTCAAAAAGAGGAAACTACTGAGAAAAGACAACTTGGAACGGCGCAAGGAGATCTTGCGAATCCAGAACAATCGTCATGAGATTGCGCTGGAGATGGACGATGAGCGAGCTGTCTATGACGCTGAGAAGGCAAAGGCAGAAGCGAAAAGCAAGCTCAATGCCAACATGTTTGAAATACAAGCAGCTATCCAGAGCGGACGTGAGCGCGCAAGAAGAGAAGGACGTGAGGATGAGGGTCTAGATAGGCCTCTGAGCATGCTCATTGACAAGGTTGGACGCCAAGTCGGCTCGGTAGGCGGTGGACTGCTGGCGTCATTACAACAATTCAATGAGGGCCTGGAAAGAGCTGCTGGATGGCTCGAAGGGAGGGCGTGATGCTGAGGGCATTGTTCCTGTGGGCATGGTACCGTATTTGGGCTCCTTTTTAGTCATGTGCAAGATAGGTAAGATACCCCGCAGCCGCAGCTTCTGAATGGAGGCGCATTCCTGCGTCGCGTCCAGCCCGAGGTGCGAGCTCCTCAAGCTTGCTAACCCGCATTCCTGTTTTTCCGACCAATCAGTGAATGTCGCCCCGCTTGTTTCATCATCCGACATGATGGTCGTCAAAAAAGATGCACCCCCAGATCGTAAGATCTAGTGCATGTACAGCTTGTTTCTTCTCGGCTCGCCCCTCCTGCCTCTCTCTCTCTCTCTCTCTCTATCAATCTACCCCTCACTTACAGTCATTGTGTTCTTTCCGTGTTACATCTTACTTTCGTTCTAATCGTCATACGTAGCATGCCAGCAAGCTAACGCGAATACGCAACCTCAGAGTGGCTGGCACTTAATTACGCAGCGACAGCGACCAGACCAGTCTTGCGGTCTCAATAAGACATTGTCGGGACTCTTCATTCAACTTGCGCGAGGTGTGTTGACGTGAACATTTCTATTGGTGTCGTCACACACCACCGGCGCAAACATTCTTAAACCAGCCTTAGCCCACATGTCGACGAGTGTGGACTGTTCGACAACGCCCATGTCTGGGCACAAAGTACTGGCGGGCGTTCCACGGAATACCGTCTCCGTCCCAGTGTATACGTCCAGGACGAAACCGCTGGAGCCCCCGCCAGGGTCTGACCTACAGTTATTGACACAATTGTTGATCCATGAGCAATACCTACGCGCTTTCGTCAAGCTTCTCACATGCTGGGCTTCAAACCACAATTCCAGCTCGCAGTTCCACGGCAAGATTGGTGTCCTGGCTAGCCCAAATAGCAGCGAGACATACGCGCTTGGAAAGCCTGTCAACTGTGTTCTCTTCTATAATGATTACCCAAAAGTACAGAAGCACATTGTGATTCGGCTCTTCCATCCACGCACAACGGGAGGGAAATATGCCTTGGTTGTCCGGTCTGGATCGGGATGGATGAGTGCTCGCGACTTCTTCAACAAGCAGCACTACCTGATGCTACAGGCAGAGGCGAGGTCGAAGGCGTTCAAGGAGATATGGAGCAAGGACAAGCGGCCTAGGATCTCCATGGCAGCCAAGAAAGACGGGAACACTACATCGCGCCGCCAGGGATTGGCGCGTGAGGCAGAACCCAGAAATACAGTCTCGATCGGCCCGGTGTTCCACCAGTTTCTCAAGCTGCCACAGGAGATTCAGGACATCATCTGGGTAACTGCCGCTGGGCTCACTGGCATGTTCCGCCCATGTCGCCACCGCATATCGGACGTCCCAGTTCCTCACATACACGAGAATTTCTATCCCAGGCCCAACTCACCCATCACAATCTCCATCATGTTACGAGTCTGCAAATCCGTGAATGCGCACATGGCGCCCTGGATCTATCGCACAACAAAGTTCCAATTCGAGCTCACCGGCTTCACAAACTTCCTCTGGATCTCGGGCCCAGTGAATCGTACCAACCTGCGCCGCGTGACTTTTAAGTTCTCATCGCTAGCTCTCTTGCACTGTCTGCGCTGGCTCTCGCCCGACCCCGTGTTCTTGCTCTTCGATCCACCCGCCTACACCTCGCCGCATGGCTTGCAGTACTTTTGGCGCTGCCAGATCCAGGATCTCGTGCGTGAGCTCCACCTGCACACCCTCACCCTCGACCTACACAGTGTAGTGCCACATCACGTGCAGATGGTCGTCCGCATTCTCCGCCGGGCGTTCGGCGGCGTGAAGTACGTCAAATTTGTAGAAGACGGCAAGGATATCTGCGAGGGTCACTGGCGATTGCAAGGGCTACGGGAGAGGCAGTCGTGGAGAACCATGTGCAGAGAGTGGTTTGAGGCGCATAGGGCGAAAGGGGGATACATGTCTGACGAACGAAGATGGAAATCGACCGAGGAGCTGGAAAAGGATATGGATGCGGAAAGAAATTTCTTCGACAGCCTTGACGATTGACAGGGCGTTCAGACGGCTTGAGGAGCGATTGTATTATTGGGCATTGGCCACGGCGGCGCAGCATTTTGAGTTGTTTCCTTTCTTCTGGCGGTGGGATCATGCAATCGATCACGATTTCGCTACCAAACACCAAGGTCCGCTCATGCAGGTGGGATGGCGTGGGGTTTCGTGGCTCAAGGTTGAAAGGAGCCCTGGATGTGTGACTATCATCACGTGACAGCTTCAAAGCCCAGGTGCTAGGTGTATGGTGGGGCTAAGGTAATCACGCTAAAAGCTCGCCTAGCTTTATCAGGCCAAGTCCAGCACCTATAAGGTAAGCCCACCTATAAGCTAATGTTAAGAGTTGGGTGTGAACAATGTAGCTTTGGCTTCAAGAGTGGAACAAGGATAATATTGGTGACAGAAAAGACGAATCGCTGCCGGACTACTCCGTCAGCGATAGGATTATATATCTACGAGTTAGGTGATCTCCACTCGCATCAGGCTAGTCCATTCCATGTCAGGGCCCAGCCAGGCACCTAGGCTTCTGACAGCTAAGCCCATCTAAAAGCTAAAATTATACACCACCCAGAAACTATACCTACCACCTCAGAGATTTTATTAAATCTACTAATACCTATTAGCATCTATTGACCTAAGTCTACTACTAAGAACTTTTACTAAAGTAACTTTTAGTTACATAATATTATAGTTAACTAGCATATAACTAAATAAATCACGGGAAGTCCTATCTGACTAGGTCACTAAAAGATTGCTTAGTCAGGTGACCGTCTCCCTTCTAGCGCCCATCGGCGCAGCTACATACGTACATACATCGCCACTCGAGCTCCTCCGCCTGCCTCTACGCATGCCACATGCCAATGCATTCTACTCTCAGCATTAGAAGACGTCGTGCCATCATAGTAAGGACTTTGCATACGCTGCCACGGCGCTTACTGCATTGCCACCTCGCCATCCAAACACTTTGCTAAAGCGTACCTACAGCACGCACGCTACCCCCTCAGCCGCGTGACCAGGTGCACTTACTGCACAGCGGAATTCCACCCAAAAAAATCTGCTTGACGCGCCATCCAAACTCAATCATGGTCGGCTTTACGCCATTTAATCCCGTTGTCGGCCTTCGCGACTTGTTTATTCGTCGCGAGAGTACGTCAGCAGCGGAGCCAGCAGCGAAGAAAGACCCGCTTACCAGCTTCCCCGACCCGGAAGCCCTGGTCGCATACCCAACGCCTGCGTCGTTTGTGGTGCAGGGCGATGTATGCAGCCAGATCCAGTCGCCTCTGTTCGGTAAGATCCCGCCTGAGATCAGAAATGAGATCTTCAGACTTGCTGTGACTGAGTATGTGCCCGAGGGCAACGAGTGGACGGGGAGACTCAGCAAGATGGAAAACCGAGGGTGGGGCAATGTGTACTCGTCAGAAAGTTATGTGAACAGGCCGGGGTACGAGGGACTAAAGACAGTCGACACGGACCTGTTGAGGACGTGCAAGAGGGTAGGTTGATCCAGTTGCTGATATTTTCTGCAGAGTGTGTACTCACTAGTACTTTCCAATCAGGCGTACGAAGAGACCAAGCTGCTTCCGCTCCAGGACCTCGAAGTTTGCTTCTACATGTCGACAAAGGATAGAGCGCCGAAACCATACACCATGTCTGGGCACTTGTCCACGAATTCCTTTTTCCATCCACGAGCCAACTGGTTCAAACCAGTAAGACATAACTGAAGAGAGCGCCATGGACGTGTCAATTGACTTGTCATAGGAACACTGGGCTCGGATCTCTCACTACCACGTCTTTGGTCAGATGTACCTGCTGGGACCGGGATTCCACGGCCTCTTCAAAAATCAGCTTGATGTTTGTCTTCCAACTACCATAACGCTTACTCTACGCTACACTGACTGGTGGGACTGGGAGACGAACGCACCTATATATCCCATCAGGCAGGATCGTTTCTTTCCCCTTCGTCGCATCGAGCTGCCTTCCACCGTGACAAGAATGACTGTAGAGTTTGAGAACATTGAGTCCAAGGTTAAAGAGCTAGACGCAGTGGTCAACGAAATGTTTTCCCGACACTACCACTGGATGTGGAAGAGGCGCGATGGGAAGACGTTGACGGTGCGTGGGCGGGGAGTAGAGGGCGATGGCGTGGAAACGTGGAGGTGGAACGGGCCCACGACGTTTGGGTACCGGAGTCAAAAGTTTCCCCATCATAAAGATGGTGATACGATGGGGTATGTGGTCAAGGTCGTTACTTGGGAAGTTGTCGACGTTGAATGATAGATGCATAGGCAATGGCCGAAGATGCTCCTAACGCCGGATAACGCTATGCGCCGTCACCCGCATACGTGGAAATGTAATTATTTTCGTGATTGATTATCTCGCCGAAACTTTCTGCCACACCATGGTAAAAGAAGAAGTGCCATTTAGATGGTGTAAATCATTCGTGTAAGCCTGAGCTCCGAGGCCGGGATGTCGTGCTGTGTGCTCAACCCTCATTGGTGAGTCACATCGTCCTTTTATACGGCAACACCAAAACTTTCTGCATCAGAATTATCGCGACACGCCTCTTCAACAGACCTCGCACACAAGCTTGATCCAATGACTTTTAAGCTATCACGAGAGCAGCTCTCTGCATACGTCCAGCACATTGGTCTGCCTGCAAAATACCACCCTGCCAACAACCCCACGCACGATCTCGCCTTCCTCACTCAGTTGCACGTGCACACCATATCGACGATTCCATATGATAATCTAACGTTGCACTACTCGGCGAGCAAGAAGATCTCGATTTACCCCCAGGATGCATTCAGAAAGATCGTGACCGAGAATTGCGGTCGTGGAGGTGCGTGAACCGCCCAGGGCGCATCCGCACCAGCTAACATATAGCAGGATACTGTATGGAGAACAGGTACTCGCCCTCCTCATATTCTTGCTCCACATAACCAACAGACCCCAGCATCCTATTCAACCACCTCCTACGCGGCCTCGGCTTCACCGCCTACATGGCCGGCGTGCGCATCCGCCTGCGCGAAAACGGCGTCCCCGCGGGCGCCTACATCGGGTGGGTGCACCTCGTGAACATTGTGACGCTTCCCAGCGGCGAAAAATACATGCTGGACGTCGGCTTCGGCGGCGACGCCCCCACAACGCCCATCCCCCTCGTCCACAACCACATCACCACCAACATCTCCCCGCAGCAGAACCGCCTCGTGCACGGGCACATTCCGGAACAGGTGTCCCAGACAGAGGCGACCAAGCTCTGGATCTACCAGTACCGCAACGGGGAGGCCATGGAGTGGAACTCATTTTACGCGTTTCCCGAGCTGGAGTTCCTTGAGGCGGATTTCAAAATTATGAATTGGTATACTGGGAGCCATCCCGAGAGTTTTCAGACTTTTACGTGCTTGGTCATCAAGTTTTTGAGGCGGCAGAAAGAGGGTGGCGAGGAGGGGGAGATGGAGGTGTACGGGAAGAGGATGCTGGTGCAAGGGGTGGTGAAGGAGAATAAGGGGGGGAAGACGCAGGTCGTACAGGATGTTAAGACGGAAGAGGAGAGACATGAGGCGCTGGAGAAGTGGTTTGGTTTAAGGTTGAGGGAGGAGGAGAAGATGGGGATTGTGGGGCATTCTACGGAGTTGAAAGGGTAGCGGTGGTGGGACAGGTGGCTCCGTGCAGTTTATAATACTAGAAATTGGTCTTTCAGTCTAAGAGCTCAACTTGCACAAGTGGTTTGGGGCGATAGGATGTTAGTCAGTAAACAATTACAAGGTAAGAAGACAGCAGCCGCTAAGAGTTTACAGCATTTCCAACAGACCGAATATGTCAGCTAAGAGGAAGGCAACCTAATGATGGACCCATCGCCTTATAGCTTCTAGGAACCGTGAAAAGACGGTGCGCTCTGGTCGTTGGGAGAACCACTCTCTCTGGCCGAGTTCTCCGGGGATGCTTCGCGCTGTCAATGTTTAACCATCTCCCGAAAGGTTGAAGTCTGAACATCCAAGAAAGACCTCTGAAAAATAATGGAAAGTCGTTTCGTGCAGATGGATGTTCGTTTTCGCACAAGCGAAATTGTAGGATGACCAAGCGCTGCTTGAAACGGTTAGCATCCGTTCGTATCTCCAAAAGCAAAAAAGATCCTCAATGAGAATCGACTATTGTGTATATAAAAAATTAGCTCTCTGTCCAATTTAATTTTGAACTGTTTGTCAGTGATGTGGGCCCGCGGCCGCATCGGTAGTTCTGTAGTGCCTAGAGGTCTCCCTGTTCAACACCAGCTGCAATGCCTGTGCAGTGTATGCCCAAGTGTTTCTCAGGTTACTATAATTACTTGACTTCTGTCTAACGCGATTCTACGGGTTCCTAGAAGCGAGTGATGCATTGTCCCAAAAATAGAGCAAGCAAGATTAGCCAACCAAGACCGAGTCCATGGTCAGTAATCAGTAGTAATTCGCAAGTCCGACGGGGAGATCGTCAATGTTCGCTTAGGTACGGTAGGTAGACGAACGTTAATAGGTTGACTTAGCGTACGGCGTACATGCTGGCGGTTGCAGACAACTCCGCCTCATCAGATGTTACGAGCAGCAGGTACTACAGCGGAAAAACATCGTCATCAGGCACTACAACTTCTAAGAGTGTTGAGGGCTTTGTGCGCTATAACGGGCAATTGATAGAACACCACGGACTATGTGTAATCGGTACCTTGAAAGTCGATTAGGTATATAAGGAGACTGGAGAGCACGACAATCACACTACAACCTTTCAATTCATCTCAATTCGTATTCGAAACTCCTCAAATTTGCAGCATAATGACTTTTCAGAGAACAGTTTTGCAGCTGGCAGCTTGCTCAGCAATAGCCTACGCCCAATCTGCTAATATCGGACTCGGAACAAATCCTGACGCTCAAGGCGCCTCTGAAGAAGTAACACCTGGTGCAGGTCCTAACGGGTAAGGAGTCTTCAATGTCATTCACATTGGCATTGTATACTCACAAGAATCTCAGATCCGAGGACTGGCTTAACAGTGGAATGGAAGCCGATGGTTGGACAGCGCCCTACCTCTCCTGGGACTCCCTTGTCAAAATCGACCGCAAGACATTCTACGCCAACGCTGGGTCCGCATGCGAGCAGTACGACTGGGCGTTCCAACAAGCTGGCGACGAACACCAAATCGATCCAGTGTTCCTCGCTTTCATCGCTATGCAAGAATCGTCCTGCGACGCCGATGCTGGTGGCCCAACTCCAGGCCTCATGCAGGTCGCTTGCGAAAACTACCCTGATGGGCAGTGTACCAACGACGTAGCAAAGAGCGTGGACGCCGGAGCGTCTTTCCTGAGGAAGCAGTTAGACGATAACAACAACAATGCAATCAAGGTCATTGGCAACTATAATGGCTGGTTCACAGCGGGTGACCAGACGGGGCTGAATGGGGGCAGAGGATTGTCTTTGGATTATCCTTGCTCGGATGATGGCAAGGCATATGGGCAGCCACAGAATCTGGACTATCTCCAGCAGACACTCAATGGGTGGTTCTTGGGCCTGAACCCGTATGGGGACGAAAACTGGCTAGGACAGTATCACTGCAGCGGTAGCTGTGATAGTGGTAATGTCTGTTAAGCCGAGGATGCCATGCATTATTGTAGTTGATTCAGAGGGAAGGCCGAAATGTTACTTCGCATTTTTCCATCCAAAACCCTAGGCATGCCGGAGTGCGCTTTCAGGGATCAATAGATTCATTAGTCCCCATATTGTTTCCCTGCAGTGCCAAACGCCATCCTGCCCGAACTACAACCTGCTCAAGCTTGAGGTCCTGGCCAGCGGTGCTTGGAACGCTTGGATATCTGCTTCATTCGGTCGAAGTGCATATTCCGGCTCAGCTCGCTTCACACCGAAGCGTCTCTGTAACTCGACTAGTTGAGAGATCATGAACAGTTTCCTCATCTCGACGGCGTTTTTATGCACAAATCCATCCTCCACCAAGTACTTACACTTCTCCCACTCCAGGAAGCCAAGCTGTTCGATGTTTTCCTTGGTCATCAACGAGCCAATGTAGCGGTGAAGTGGGCCGTCGACTGGATACGTAACTGGTGCAGAGAAGGGATGTTTCCGTCTGTTGTAAAGCTCCTGTGCTACGATCAGTCACTACCTCGAGAAAACCAATACGATACATACTTCGGTGATGAAAGGCTTCGCAGCCTCCTTGAGAATCCACTTCTCGTTGAGAGATTGAGTTTCGGGATCGTATCGGAGTTTGACTGAAGGTGGGAGGCCATTGACGTATTCCGTCAGGTTGTGGTCAAGGAAAGGCTGACGACCTTCAATTGAATTGGCCATTTCCACCCTATCACCCAATGCCGTCAAAAGTATGTTTTGCAGGAAGAATTTCTGCCAGATGTACAGTGCGGAGTGCAAGGTATGCCACTTAAGTTGCATCTTCTTGCGCACGGTACCTGTCAAAAGGTTGTGGACACCCACCACTCGTGGGTCCTGAGTGCCGAACTCCTGCTGGGCCCAAGGAGACAGTAGCGGCTGTGCGTTCATTAGTGAAGTCATGGAGATAATGCCGACATTATTGATCTGCTTTCTGGCGTAAGCCGCTGATGGTGGATCAGCAATGCGGAAGTTCTTGATTGTTTTCTGGTCGCCACCTTTGCTTTGCTCTTCTTCCGCAAGCAACTTCAGACGAAGATCATTCGGCAAGCGGGGCAAGCTGCGCGAGGTCCAGCTTAGATCCGGTTCACGCAGGAAATCCGCAAGCAACTGTCCATACCCGGCGAACTGCTCATCCGATCCTTCACCGGTAAGGATAACCTTGACGCCATTCTCGCGTGTGATTCGGGAAAGAGCGACCTTTGCAATAAAGTTGAGGTCCGACAGAGCTAAAAAATCAGCAACGTCGCCACAGTCGATGTATGCGGGTGTGACTTACGATGCTCGCAGAACCAGGCGGCGTCGGAGTAGTTCTTCACAAACTCTTCTTCTGTCATGCGAACGATGTGTTTCTTAACTCCTAGCCATTCTGCAGTCCTTTGTGCAATTGCTGGTAAGCAGAGTTAGCGAGAAAGCACACGAATGCGTTGTAGTATGCATACGTTCTTCGTCAAATTCATCGCCTGGCCCATCTAGAAACTTTATGGAGAAACAGTTTATGTTCGCGGTCGCGGATCCTTCGTTGCCCAGACGAACACCTTTCCCTACCATCAGATGTTTAATCATCCCTGCTACGGCGGAGCTATCGAGACCTCCGGATAGGAAAATCCCAACAGGCACATCGGCTCTCAGCCGTACCCTCACGGCATTGAGCAATCGTTCCCGGACGCCTTCAATCATTTCTTGTTCTGACCTTGTCTCGATCTCATACTGTTGAAGTTATCAGATAAGTCTCCATTTTACCAAATAACTTGGAAGTGATTGACATACCTTGTCCGGATACTCAATGTTCCAATACTCTGTCTGGGTAATGGTGCTATAAGACTGAAGACTCAAGTAGCGCCCTGCCTGGATCCTTGATACACCTTGGAAAAGCGTTCGTGTATCGGTGAGATACCCACACTCCATGAGACTCTGTACATCCCACTCAGGTTGCCACCCAAAGGCCAGGAACGCTTTCATCTCGCTTGCAATGAAAAGGCGTCCATCATGTACAGAGTAGAATAATGGCTTCACTCCATATCGGTCTCTTGCTGCCACAATAGTTTCGACTTTGCTGTCATAGAGAACAAAGGCGAATTCGCCTCGAAGATACTCCATCATGGACATACCATACTCTTGGTACAGGGCAATCAAGATCTCGGAATCACAATGCGAGCGGAATGAGTAGCCCTTCTTGATGAGATCCTCACGGATTTCTTCCCAATCATAAAACTCGCCGCAGACGACAGCATGAACAGTGTCTTCAGGATCGTGGAATGGCTGCTGAGCCTCTGGAGAAAGATCCAGAATCGATAGACGGACGTGGCCGAGAGCTGTACATGTTAGTTTTCTATACAGACTCTGGAACGTCATTTGCATACCCACACGGTTGTAATCGCTGAACCAATACCCTCGATCATCAGGACCTCGATGTTTGATAGCCTCGAGAGAACCCTCCATCTGTTCACTAAGAAGAGCACGTTCTAGCTCGTAGGCTTGCGTCAAGTTCTTTGCGCCATAGCTGTTCGACTTTGGGGCATTGCCCTTCAAGGTGATGACGCATGATATGCCACACATGTTCTCCCCTGTATCAAGTTCTAGCCGTAAGTATAGAGCTATGAGAAAGAAGCGGAGCAGGATGTGTTGTTATATGCATCTGCAGACAGTGAAGTGGGCATAGAATGTGCTATGACTGTGCTAGTGGTTCACACACTCGCATGGTGGCGGATTCCATAGAAACACTTAAATTTAGAACCCCACTT
The DNA here is from genome assembly GCA_015832175.1 of Paraphaeosphaeria minitans. Classification (NCBI taxonomy): domain Eukaryota; kingdom Fungi; phylum Ascomycota; class Dothideomycetes; order Pleosporales; family Didymosphaeriaceae; genus Paraphaeosphaeria; species Paraphaeosphaeria minitans. The sequence continues at coordinate 2,039,303 of WJXW01000006.1, forward strand.
CTCTGTCATCTGAGTAAGAGCTTGTATGCTGGTCGCTGAGGAAGATCGAACGGCACCATTCAAACGTGCGAATGCCAAGCAGTTGTACAGTAATCATGTCCGATGTATACATGTTACATTACAACGAACCGGTCAATGCGTGGCTTCAACATTAGCAATAAACAGCAATACCGGGGTGGATTGCGTGCACAATTACATAGCGGCTAGTTCGTTAGGTAGTGTAACGTTGCAAAACTGCTAGGTATTCAAAAGCATACACGCCTAGGGGCACAGCGTGAACGCCTTACCTAGCGCTACGACCACATAGGTAAGCAATCGGGCCAATTAATCAACAGGCAGTACGACTGCGCTTTATATCGACGTAAACCTTCTGCAGTAGCTTCCGATAATCGAATATCGCCGCGCGAAGTCGAATAACTACCACATCAGGTTGTAAGCTCGGCATGCTGAAGACGGCGCTTTCCGTGAGGCCTGGTGCTTACTGTGTGCTGACAGTCATCACTGTGTTTGCGGTACCAGCCAAGCTTTGCAGACCTAGCATTACTATTGCTTAGCCGTAAACTTCCTTTCCCCGCGCCTCGATGACATCAGCTTCGTCGGTCTGCGTTCCATAGGAAACCTGACCTTCGTGATCAATAGCGCATACACCATCAGCAAGACCATCAGAACTAATAATCATGTGCCAGTAATCAAACAGGAATGAGACACACGTTGACTAGTCGCGCTCCCGTGCTATTCCGGCGGTGCTATACGTTCCAAACATCTGATTCGATTGACGTCATTCTGAATGACCGGCTTGCCGCAACGTCACTTTTCCAGTGAAACTGAATTACAATGGATCTTTGTATTGGTGAGGGACTGTTCCATAACAAGTTTGGGAGAGCATATTCCAGACCCTTCGCCGGCTATCCCGACGTATTTGGCACCTTTCCTGTACCTTTGAAGCCTTTAGGGTTGTTCGCATTAGATACCACAAAGAAACTCTGTTGGCTTTGTACCATTCTTCTGTACCGTGAGGTCGTTGAAAATATTGAAATTGGTACATGGTGCTGCGCCACTGTAGTGTAGGCTCAGGGCCCACAGTGTTCCCCAAGTGCATGTTGTTGATGTGAAATAAATTTGAGTCGTATCCATATTCGAGATCACTGTAACTAGTGCATTGAGTTATGTACGAATGGGTGCTCACGTTCTGTAGGGTAAAGTTGATGAATGAGATGTTACGGGCCCATCCCAGACCGTTAGGCGACACTCCAGTGTTCTGCCCTTTCCAACTCTTAATATGTCCAATTTATGGGGTAGCAATGTAAATGGTGTCGGTTGCGGTGATTTTCTCGATGAAGGTGACTTGGTTCTCGTACTGGCCAATGCTGAGTATTGCATATCCATCCTAAATGAGAACATATTTATCGACAAGACGTTCTTTGGCGATATAAGAGCTCGCTTTCGCTGATGGCGTGCTCGTATTGTTTTCACACACCCTAGTTTGGACTTGCTGACTTTTGTTCTAACAATGAGCGCATACAAGGATTATATAACGGCAATCCTGGCTGTAGCCGCTGGGGTGACACTCTATCTCGGATACTTCTAAATAGTTCGACGGTTCGGGTTCGCCGCCTCCATAATCGCCCAGTATCTGCTTTTCCAACGATCTTTCCGTACCTCTTCGATCGATAGCACGCGCTCATACTGTTTCCTGCTCCTGGGGATGCACGGAAGCTTGTATCGTATCGAATTTCGACTTCGCTTTCCCTTCAGGCAATATCGGATTTCGTCGATCACGTACAAAAAGCACACTCGTGGCGACTTCCATCGCTGCCGCTCTTTATTACTAATCGAAGATTGGAAGAGTAATCTGATCGCAACCCATAGAGTCACAAAACGTTCTGTACCATTGAAGTACAGCTCCGTAGATACGTGACAAGAAAAAACTGCCCAGTGGTTCACCCAACGACGTTGCAATTTTTTCAAGAGAAAGAGAACACGAAAAGGCGTTATCGGGACCAGTCATGTGAAAACACCAGAGTGGGAGTGCCATTTATGAGAAACGAAGGCCCTTCCTTAGGGTGGTCTGCCAGAAAGAATCGTGAAGAACTATGCCGGGCCCCACCCGTAGAAAGTCAGACGCGGACACGATCGATCGGGAAGATCTACTTAATTACCTATAACGTAGACGCAGAAACGTCGACGAATACGTTAGTGCAACCAACGATCTACTTTATATTCTGGAGTTTTCAAAGACACTATTTTAGTCGTTGAATAAGAACAGCCCTGTCGAACGAGGGTTCAAAATCTTCCTTGGGGATATTGTAAAGTAGTGTCTTGCATCCGACAGCCAAGTATGCTCCTAGAACAGACTAAGGGGTTAAGGCTCACGTTGTTGCCTATTGTAGATTAAACTCGTGTTACCCAGTCGTGTATATAAAGACTATCGATACCCACACAAAGATGTACTTCCATATTGTGTACTGTATATTGCCTATTGAGACAGAATGAGTAAGCTGCTTTCTATTATTTTTTTCGTGTATATTTTAATTAGAAGAGCCAACCGTACGCAGCGCTTAAATGTTTGGTCCAATTGGTTGAAAATCCGCTACCCAAAACTAATTGGGGTGTTTCGTTCGGAAGATGGTGGACTATGGATTGCTCTAAACGTACACTTCCTCCCCTCCCCGCAAAGGTCTGATCCCAGTATTATCTTATTCGCTTGTTATGAGAAGTTGTTTACAGTCCGCAGCGGGCATACCGGCGGCACAAGGCAAGTCACGTACTCGACGCGGCTCGGACGGACCGTGTTGTTCGTGCGGGCTATATCAAACGAGTAGGCAAGAAGAAGGTTGTGCTTGCGGGTGCAGGTTCCGATGGCGCGGAGCATGCAGCCGATATCCTGCGTGCGCACGCGGATGCATCCTTTGAAAGGGACTGAAGATCGACGCTCTGTGAGTAGGTATCCCACGGGGATGACGTAAAAGCTGGCTGGGAGGGTCTCCAGAAGTCGCGAAAACCATTAATGTTCACTAGACTCTCACGAACTCATTTTAAGCGATGGATAAGGCGGATGACCTTAGTACGTATGTCTGCCCAAGGAGAAAAACTGCAGGGAAACGGGAGGTCCTTGATGTACTGTTATCAGCGCAGTAATGCGCACATCAACATTTTACATTGCCATTATCCGCCACTCGGCTCCGCTTCGAGCAACTTTAACCGACATGAGCGAAAATCACTCCTTTACGTTTATCTGGGCCTTGCATGTTGTCTAACGAGAGAAGACAATATCGTTAACTTTTTACATCCCATCACATTGACCTGTAGATTGTGTAACAATATTCAAGATTCTTTTTATTATGCCGCTTGGTATCACGATTAATGACCTTATGTCCTTGTCCACATATACCCATATATCCAAGCTCCCAAATAATACTGGCCTGACTCATCCAACTACGAACCCCTGCTTGCACCCACGAAGACTAGTCTCCTCCTTACTATCATGTGTTCTCTGTACACCACTATGGGTAGCGACAAAGTTCGCAGTGGACTCATTGTTCTCCGTAGTGAAAAAGGACAGAATGAGAGCCGAGTGCGAGAATGCCAATGAAACTAAGAACACCGTCTGGCCAGCCGACATGAACGCCTGACGGTATGGCTCTATTACTGCAGCTTGTATTTGAGGAGTAAGGCCTTGGACTGTGTCAAATGAGCCTTGGCCCTGAAGACCTATGCGTAGATTGTCTAGGGAGCCGTCGGGAAGACCTAAGGAGCGGGCGATGGGGTAGACGTGCTGTGGGATGGTGGTAAGTAGACGGTTGCTGAGTGTGGACTGGTAGACGGCCACAGCGATGGCGGAGACGAATTAGAGAGTGAGTGGTTAGCAATCATAATCCCTTTAATTGTGAGCCTTGACTTACGTTACGCGTACTACTACTTAATCCTCCATCTTGTGAATCTCTTCTTGTGATCATAGTGGGAACGTAGAAGTAGTAATAGAAAAGACTCGACCATGCCGATAGTGAAAGCACCAGGTATGATGAGGCCTTGAGTTAAAGCACGGTTGTTTATATCGGCCGAAGCAGCAGTGAGTAGGGCGTAGCTAATGACTGCACCTCCAATCATGCCCCACTTGGGACCCGTGAACCAGACGACAAGCCTATAGCACATCTGTGCAAAACGAAGCACATGAGGACAAGACCGGCTAGTGTGCTAATATCGTATCTGCTAATTTATCCTCTTCTATAGTACACAGTCTGGACGATCTGAGGGAACACAATGCTGAATCCGCAGTACTCACCAGCAGCAATGCCCGTATTATATGCGGCAGATTGGAATCGAATGTTCTTAAACAGGTGAAGTGGGAGGTATGTCGACCTGCCTTTGTGAATGAAGATTTCGTACGCTGGCAGGACGAAGAACAGCGTGCTACCGCCAACGACTATCGTGGCGATAACAGCGGCGGACTTCCACGGGTAGAGGACTCCGCCCTAGTTCAGTCCGAAGATGAGGATGCAAAAGCCTCTAGTGAATAGCATCACACCAATCTAGTTAAAGCTGAAGGAGAGGTCCTTTGCAAGCATCTTGCGATGCAACATGCTAAACGTTGGAGGGTTTGCAGGGATTAGGTTAGAAATGTCCGCGAAAGTGGATTTGGGTTTTGATTTCACGGTGCTTACGGTAGAAAATGTACCATGCTTACAAGCAGATACTGCGTCCGGACTACCTAGTTGGATGCCGCCGTAAGGTAAGATACCCCCCAAAGTCGTCATGTCTTGGACATAGACAAGTTGTACCTGAACCCACTTTTGTGACTCAGCTGATTCTGTATCCACGAGTATAGGTACACTCCAACAAGTATCTTGAGAGCCTGCATGCCGACAATGTCGAGTTGATCCAGGATAACGTAGTGGAAATTACGAACGACACAGTTATCACGAAGTCCGGTAAAGAGATCCCTGCAGACCTCATCATCTACGCCACCGGCTTCAGGACACAGGACTGGCTCTGGCCGGTGAAGATATACGGCGTCGACGGCCAGGAGATGCACGAGGTCTGAAAGCAACGCAAACAAGTACAAGCGTACTGGGGTACTGGGGTACTGCGCACGACCAGTTCCCGAACTGGTATACTCTGTACGGTTCCAACACTGGCTCAGGGCACAACTCCGTCATCTATCAGACCGAGTGCCAGGTCAACTTCATGTGCCGGTTGTTGTAAACGGCAACGCGAAGTCGGTTGTGCCTAAGTACAAGGCGTAACAGGAGTTCAATAGCTGGGTCAAGGTACAGCTGCCGAAGATGACTTTCAGCTCTGGCTGCACGAGCTGGTTCATCGACAAGAACGGGCACAACTCTTACGTGTTTCCGAATTACACTTTTATGTATGTTCAACTCAAAAGGAGCTTGCCAAAGTTGCTGACCACGTACCTAGGTTCTGGCTGAGTACTGTGATGATCAACTGGAATCAGGTACAGGTCGACTACCCAAAGAACACCAGGCACAAGGGCAAGAGTACCTCAAAGACTCCATATGCACTATTGCTTGCTGGTGTAGCAGCAGCAGGGCTTTTAGCCACCGGGTCAGGTGACCGCAGAATCGTTGACACGAATGAGCGAGATGTTAATAGAGCGGGTGCGTCATAGGAGTTTCTTCTAGTACAGTATAAAATTAGCGATTAGTATTTCGGAGAGCGCAATATCACCTTGGACATAACCGGCATTTCAAAATCGCTGTTCTGCCACACAAGTCTTCTTCCTGAGCAATGCATCGGTGGTAAATGTGCAGGCGCGAACAATGGCTCTAGACCTATGCGCATTTCTAAGGCTGTGGGGACCATTGCTGGGAGGGTAGGAAACGTCGCAGCATGTATTATGGCATGTAGCAAAATCTTCCAGAGCTTCAATTCCTGGCGATTCAAGAAAGTGCGATGGGTATCCTCGGAACTTCTGCTAGCGTAGAAGCAGCGATGTGTGAGGATAGCTGTTCTGCATAAGATAGGACCAAATGTTGGCCAAGTTTGCGTGTATGATTGTGATCTGACTTCAGGCCTAGAGCCACGTAGGCGTGTGTTCTCACAACTCCTCCTCTTCGCTCGCTTTCTTGCCCCTCTCCTTCGCTACCTGGTCAAAACTCGGTCGTGGGGTCCAGGAAAACACGAGGGTAGCGTTGGTCTTCAAGAACAGCCTCTAGCGTATGCAAAATATCAGCCGCAAATTGGGAGGACTTTTCAAGCCAGTTCTTCATAGGCGCTCTCTGCTCGGCATCTCGAAGCCTGTCGATGCTCGATGCAAACCGGGTGTTTAGATCCAGCCGCCCAAGAAAAGCGCACTCGTTGCAACCCATCCGCCAGAAACTACCGAAGACTGAGTTCAGTGCGATCGAGACGAAATCCGCCTCGATGATGTTTCTGAGCTCTTCGATGACAATGTCCTTGTATTGAGTCGTAGTGATGGATTTGGTAGGAAGGCGTAGGTGTTTGAGGAAGCCGCGAGTGGGTGGGGGCGAAACAAGCGAAAAGCCCCCCAACCAGTCATCTACGTCCTCTCTTCCAGTATTTGCCCAAGCACACGGGTGTGATCCAATTGGGGTTTTTTCGAAGGGAGACATAACTGGTATCGTTTTGCGCACAATCTCGTTCTTCCTCGCCCCACGAGAGGAAAGCCTCACCTGAGCCCTACAGCCACCGTGACCGAGCTCACCATCCTAACCCTTGTCTCCGGCACCTCCTCCTCTACATCGTCCTTGGCCCTGCTCCCCTTCCCTTCTTCCTCCTCTCCTTCCTGGCGTAGCTCGATATCATCCACCGCCATCACACTCCCCATCTCCACCGTAACCCTACAATCACTCTCGCCCTGGAAGTGCACGCCAATCCTCAGCGCGCGCTCAATCGCCCTCCCCGTCGCCTTAACATATACGTCTTCTCCGCGCTCACCTGCGCCCTTGTCCCTGCCCTCTTCCGCAATGTCGCGCTCGACGTCCTCAGGCGCAAGCCGGCCGTTGGAAACCAGCGGTTTTCGAGGCCGGCCTTGCGGTCGGTGCCGGGGCTGCGCAGCTTGGGACTGCGTTTGTCGCTTGGAGATCTCGAGGAGGAGGCGGCGGATGCGCTTGAGCGTTGGGACGAAGGGCGTCGAGTGGGAGATGTAGATGGTTTTGGGGTGGTCAGAGGAGGCGAAGGGTGTGGGAATTGCGGGGTGGTGGAGTGGGCGCTTGGTTATGGATGCATCTGCAAAGGTTTAGTACGAGTAGCGTGTGCAATTGCTGAGTGGATTGGTGTGCGTACTGGGAGGTAATCTGGGAAGCTTCTTGCGGCTCTGCTTGCGGGAAGGGGCTTGGTTGCATGGCCTTGGTTCGACAGGTGCGTTCTGAGGGCCATCTAGCTTGTGCTTCTCGGGTTGCGGCGCTTCTTTCGTGATTGCCTTGGCTACTGAGGGCGCGGTTGAGGAGCGGGGAGCTTGTGCGGCGGGAGGTGTGTCATTCGAGGGCGCCGGAGCGGTTGGAGCACTCTGGAGGTGCTTCTCCTCCCCATCGCTCGTCCTCTTCTTGCCCATGTTGCTGCTCGTGTGTGTCCAATGCTCGGTGTACGGTAAAGCACAAGAGCCGTGCGTTGGAACTTGGCCATGCGCTCGACGCACTACCGCGACAACCCAAGCTCCACCCCGTGCCCATCCCAACACGCACGCCTCCACCATGTCCAAACCGCCCTGAACCACGCACCGCCGGCCCAATGCGGCCCCTCATCCACCTCCACTTCCCGCGGCCCATCTCCTACCGCACCGCCCAGATCCTTCAAGAATCCCTCGTCTCGCGCTTCCTCGCCCACAAGCGGGATCCCTCGCTCGCAGCTCCACCGCCGCACATCATAACCGCCGAGTTCCACCCCGTCTACACGTGCGGCCGCCGCGAAATCGGCACCGTCTCCGCAGAACAGCAGACGTACCTGCAGCACGGCGGGCAGGCCGAGTTCGTTGAGGCGCTGCGCGGGGGCCAGACGACGTTCCATGGGCCGGGCCAGCTTGTCGCGTATTCCATTATCGATCTGCGCACGCACAAGCTGACGCCCAGAGACTATGTGTGCATGCTGGAGAAGAGTCTGATTGCGACGTGTGCGCGCTATACTATACGGGCCATGACGACGGAGCACACGGGCGTCTGGACGACGCCCGTCGACAAGATCGCTGCTCTCGGCGTGCATATGCGGAGGAATATTACCAGTCATGGTGTTGGGCTGAATGTAAATACCGATCTGTGGTGGTTTGATCGCATTGTCGCGTGTGGATTGCAGGGGAAGAGAACGACGAGCTTTGAGCGCGAGGGTGTCCAAGGCCTTGAGGTTAGCGATGTGGGCAAGACATTTGTGGGTGAGATTGGAGAGCGGCTGGGGCTAGATGCCGTCGAAGAACAGGGCGCCGAGGAGTTCATGGAAGAAGAAAGACGGGCGAGCATCATAGCGATGTAGGAGGTTGTAGACACTGACAAAAGCAGAGTGGGAGAAAACTATCGAAGAAAAGATGAATACTTCAGATACAGTATCACTAGGAACGTATGAGCATTTCAGCATTAGCACAGAGGTCTCACATATTTGCCTCTTCTACCTTCAACCCATCAGGATTCACCAACCCATCCACCTCTTCCATGAGTCGTCGGGCCGCAACAGCCGAATTCCTCCCCGCAACAGCGATTCTCCTGTTAAACTCTGCGTTATTGTGCTTGACTATGGGGCTATCGCTTGTGAACAGCATTTTACCCCCCTCCAAGCTGTGACCCGCAGGCTCGGCATCAAACAAATAGATCAACGGCATCTTCACAGCCGTCGTGATGCCGAAGAATATGAACAAATCCTGATGTAATCAGATGGAAAGCTCCGAGTCATGGTGTTCTCTTGATTTCGTGCTATCCAGCCACCAAAGCCTTCATGTGCTCGGAAAATGCATAAGTCCTGACTTCCAGGGCCATTTGGAAAGAACATCTTGCGGTAGCTGCAGATCACGGTTGTGGGGGCCCATGTACATGGTCGCAGGCGAGACTCCACTCCTACGGGATGCCATGTGCTCGTCTATCTGAACGACCAGAGCTCTTAGTTTCTTTGCGGATTCGACCGAGTGGATGCTGATGTCTAGATTTTCCAGGAGTTGTGCTAGCGACAGCAAAACCGTGCGGACCTGCTGGTATTGGTAGTCTGGTAGAGGTTCTCCGAGTACTGATCCAATACCGCTCAGATGGTGCAACAATGGAGAGCTGATCGCGCGCAAATATGAGGATGGTATGCGCATGAAAGCGTCGACGACCTCGCTTACCTACCTACAACTTGGCAGCGCTGCTCTATAGTGTTCTGTTCCGATGCTAAAAGAACCATACGTAAGAGTTGGACCGTGGCAGTGATGTTTGCCGCCTGGAATTCGTAACGATCTTTGGTCTGGTTTCCTGTTCTTTATTTGATTTCCCGAAAATGATACGGCAGGCCGAAATATATGCGATCTACCTCCGCTTGGGGGTTTGACGTGGACGGAGAAGCCTCAAAGTTGACTGCAATCTCCAGAAAAGAGCACTTTTTTGGTAAGACTGTAGTTTCATTGTAACATGTTCAAGGAGGCGCCACAAATCGGTTACGATGTTCCAGCCATGGACCCAGCTATCAGGTGGCGCGTTACTCGGTGGGCTGGTCACATCAACCGGACTGAATACCGTAGGTACCTACAGTAGGTATGGCCGACATAAGAGGCTCGTGATTTTGTCTACGGGTTTTCTTTTTAGCTGGCCACAATCATCAATTCTGATTTAGACGAAAGTCAACTTCTTCAGCCATGGTGTCTCTTACCAACGATCACCAGACCAACAGGCAAACCCCAAATGGCCTTCACAAAAACACGCCGCTAGACCTCACCGTCCTCGGCGCGAACAGTGGCACAAACATGGATGTCATTGACTGTGCTTTTTTTTGCAGATTTCTTCAAGAGTCGTCTTCCTCTCCTACGAACTTTAAGCTTCTCACCATACGACAAGGTACCCCTAGAACCTGTCATAAAGAAACGCGGTATGGGCATGATCTATCACAACTGTACCACACCTGAAGAGCTATCTGAAGTCAAGATTTTTCTTGGAGAAACTTTCGCATCCGCCGCAATCAAGTTCTCGTCCAAACACCACTCTCTGATATCGACGTTATCGGCTCTCATGGTCAGACCACCTAACTGTTCAGTATACCCGGGTAAGGTCATACCAAGTCTACATTGACCACGGCCGAAAGCACCTTCGTCCCTTCAAGGACAAAAATTATCAGTGTGACGGATTTCTGAATTTATATCAGACCGCTGGACGAAAAGAGGCACCATTCATCGCGTTTTTCGACTCATTGATACTCCACCATCACACAAAGCTACAAGCTTGCCAGAACATTAGCGGGATTGTCAAAGTATGCTTGATACCTCTAGATAGGGACGGCAAGATGGGCGCAGCTGATACCGTCAACCAAGAAATGGTAGACAGTCTCTGAAGACACGTCCTTACTTTGCCCTAAAGTCACCCAAAACTAGGGTCGTGAAGGTATGGGCAACGGTTACCCACATGCAAGAAACAGTATCAAAGCCCAAGCGTGCGAGCGTACAGACAGAGAGTTGTTACTCGAGGCGCTGTGGCATTAGGAAGGACAAGGTCGAGCGAAGGCCGCGGGTCGACACCTCTTCGACTGGGAATGAGACGGTGTTGCTGCCTTGAACGCCATCTCTGAATGCTTCGCCCACAGGCCTGTGATTGCGTGACAATGGGTAGCGCTGTGCCAGTGTGTGCGCAGGGTAGACGCTACCAGTAGACGCTAGGTGGATAAAAGGTCACCTCTGTAAAACGACAAGAAAAAAAAAACCATCTTGCTACTACAATACGCTTGATATCCCATGCACGTGTGAACGCCAGCAGAAACAGCTGCTGACAAACAAACCGACTTCCTCCGTGCCGTCGTAGTAGAGCAGAACCTGCTTGCCATGACTGCACGGCGACGCTACACAAGAGATGTGGAAAACGTGCAATGACAGACCATAAATGTACCACGGTAGGTACACTCGGCTACCTAATACCTGGCGTTATGAAACGTCGCAAAGTCAACCTCCCAGAGCCATCCCACCCCGCTCGGACAAACATAAAAGAGGGTATACCCAAATCAGCAGCGCCTGACTTTTCGCCATCGTCGTAAATCGTAAGATGCCACGCTCCCTCATAGCCTCTAGTTCAGCTTAGAACCACCGCCTCCTATCCAGCTTCTGCCAGAACCTCCCAGTCTCCACCTCCTCTCTCGGTCCAATGAACTCCAACACTTTACCCTGCCTTCCAATGCGTATGTCCAGGTCGAAGATGTCGTTGGCAGACCGCAAATCCTCTCGTGTACCCAGACAGAAGCTTGCCCGAACGCGCACGCCTCCTGGTCTCGCCTTGGCAACCTCGCTCAAGTGAGGCGCGACGTCCTCTGCAACGCGATATGCGAGAGCACTGGGAGTGAAGCGCGTCTTGAGTGTCACGGCCCACCGATTAAAGTTCTGCTGCCTGGACGTTTGATTGCGGGCCCGAGGCATCATTGCAGGGTCAACAGCTGGGGCACTTGGGGGAGTGGCGGGCGGAGTGACGACAACGAGCGCCGTGGAATCTGGTGAGCGAGTGTCCATCCATGATTGGATGATCTCGGCGTCGCGATATTGGTCCTCGAAGGTCGTCAAGAGCCAAAACGATATCACCAGCTGCCTCAGATTGTCGAAGTGCCGTAGTGGGTAGAGTAGAGGAGTAGTGATCGGAGTCAGGTAAGAAAGGATGGGACTGCCGTTGTAGCCACACAGCTTGAGTTCCTCGATCGTTGATGCGTGGTGAAGAGCAATAAACTGCATGAATGGAGCTTCTGCGCGCCAGCCGTAGTATGGCTCAAAGCTGAAATCGTCGGGAACAACCGTACCATTCTTATACGATGCAAGGATGCCATCGAAATCCTCCTCTTCCAGCTGATATGTGGCTTCGGATACATGGTTTGGGTCGTGCTGCTTTAGATCAACCCCCCTTGCACCCCATGTATTGCCGACTGGGAAGGTGACCCCGATGAGCACGAGCTTCTTTAATTGGCAATGGTGCAGTGATCGTACTAGCTCCCTCTTCTCGTCACGGGCAATGCCGCCTTCAAGCTTGAGTTGTTCAATCTTGCGCATGTTCGCGGCAAATTCGCTGATGAAGCGGCGACGGCGGACGCGTTCTTCCCGTTGGTGAGGCTCTCGTCCTTCATCTGTGCTCATTTCACCATTCCCAGAATAGAAGCTGTCCAACCGCAGCTCTACAAGGACATTGCGGAGATGGGCCACAACAGCCCGCGCGCGGATCAACACGTCAGCACTAGGCTTCAGGTGAGAGTAGACGCGGTCCAGCGGCCACGCAAGGCACTGTATCTTCGTGTGCACTTCCATGAATCTTAGAAACATGTCCTCGAGTAGGAAAACACCTTCTGGAAGCCCTGTCTCATCAACTACGGCATTGCGGAGTTGGAATGACCGTAAATTAGGAAACCTCAGTTGTGAAAGTTGTTGCAGGTCGCGGATTGCCAGGGTATCATCAGTCGAGCCATACTGCCGCCAGAGTATCCAATCCAGATTCAAGCTCGTCAATGTTGACCATGACTTCCCGATAATATTCATCATGGGATTTGAAGGTCCGGACTTGAGATTGGGACAGGGAAACTGATTGGAATCGATAAAATCTTCAATTTCCGGATCTAATGACACATTTAGTTGATACCGGATATGCAGCACCTTAATGAGAGCTTTTCTACGCTGCGTGATACCAAGAGGATCCGCAGTAACCAAGCGCCAAACCTAGTACTGTGTGGTAGTGGTTTAACTTACCATAGTAACTGAGTTTCTCCCAGATCACCGTGTCGTACTCGTCCGCTTTCGCGCGCAACTCAGCAGGCGTTGGAAAGGCAACGGTAGCCGGAAGGCGGGCTGGAAATGTGTGTATATCGACGGTGGTATGCAGGAATCCCCCAGCAGCGTTGTGCCTAAGGTACGGTAAGCGATGATTCAGAGCAACCTGTGACACCACACTCGGGCAAAAGTATGGACTGTTCTTGGATTGACAGGCTGTACCCAACCTTGTGACGGAACACCGGAGCGTATGCTGTCTTCTGTGTGTACTCACATTGCAAGACTCCTCCCGCCGCGCGAGAGTTTGTACTCAAATTGTGCCTTGCTCCGCTCCGAGGTGTTTTCGAGCTCCACGCGTAGACGACGAATACGCACCGACTCCAGACCCGTCGCATATTCGGGTGACAGCAGGTCGTTGTAGTTGGTTTCGAATCCTGACAGACATGAACTTTCTACCCACAGTTTGCGCAAGGGAACGCGCTGTGGTCGCCTCTTGTCCAGGAAAGCTGCGAGCAGTATCCGTGTCAAGCTGTAATGTCCGTATACTATGCGTAGCGTATGTACATTGACCAGATTTCGAATCGCGAGCCAGAGGAGCGTGTGAATGCGGTTGTCCTGCGACAGGTTCTCCGAGTCAAAGTGCATGTGTGGTAGTTCGGAGAAGATGTTTGGGATCGGGAGGTGGCAACGGTGGGTCAGGACTTGGACTCTGGAGGCGATGCTCGGGTTGGTAGCTAATACGAACAGCATGCCGATGATTGGGGTATCATCGTGCTGGCGTACATTGTCAGCGGCATGTGGTTTACACAAAAATTGGTATACTCGGATCCAGCTTCAGCACGGCATGGTGCACCAAGCAAGCCATGCAGAGCCGGTAGTCACGCACCTCGTCTTTCTCTGCCCTGCCATGGTTCGGAATACGGCCTCCCACTCTTTTATCCATATGGAATTGGGGTTTATCCACAAGGTTGACATGCTGCCAGAGAAAGTCGATCGCGTGGCGGTGAAAGCATTTGGACACGACCGCGGCTTCCCTCAGGGCGTCAGAGGGCAGAAACCCGAAGACCAGTTGCAGCAGTTCGTTTGGAAGGCTCTCAATCTGGCGTTTCGGTCAGTCAAGTCACATGCCCCTTCGATGCAGCAATGCGCCCAGGTAGGTAGGACGTACTGCGGACGCGGGCTGTTCGTCGCGAGCGGGCGGCGTGGCGACTGCCCAGCTGGTATCCATGCTGGGAGGGTATCATGCACAGTTGTTCATATGGCGTTGTACGAAAGTCGTGGAATGTGGGTTATAAGCTTGCGCGTCGTGTTTACTGTGTACGAGTGCGAACAGGGCTGCTAGCCACAAGCCATAAGATATGACGCCCTCCTCCAATGCGCGTGCACGGACGCCACCATCAAATACCCGCACCTACCCCGCATCTCTCCATTCGTTTGGTCTCCACCCGTTTGGTCTCCACCCATCCCGACAGCCCAGCCAAGTTGATCTGCGCCATCGAACAGCATGTAATAAGCTTCGTGCTGTACCCCCAGGGCCCCTCTATTCTCTGGCCCTCTATTCTCTGGCCCTCTATTCTCTGGCCCTCTATTCTCTGGCCCTCTATTCTCTGGCCCTCTATTCTCTGGCCCTCTTGAACTCGGCATCTCTCAGGATACGCAGGCAGCTAAAGACGCCTACCTACCTATCTACCTACCTGCCTACCTACCTACCCCCCGGCTTAACGTCAAAGCCGTATTCGGCTGTGTGTCCTTAACATTGAGACGGTCGAGTGAAAGGATCCAGTTCTAGGTAGTGTGCTAGTACCAATGAGAAAAGCTCGAGACTTCTGGGAGTCAGTCACGCGGCTGCCGGCGAACTCTTTGCATAGCACAGCTCGAGTCCAAGGACGCGAAGTGTCCCAGTCTGCCGTGTCATTGCCATGCCGTCGTGAATGCCATGGTAAATCACCACATCACTCACGCGTCGATGCAACAAGAACGTATCATGAATACAAACAAGAACATTACATTTCATCTAGCATCTCATGACATTCGTGGATATCGTCACCGTACCATCTAGTAGGAACCGAGCACATTGACTCCCTTCTGCGCCTTGATCATCCTCGAGCTCTCACCCACCATGACGCTGAACTGTCCTCCGGGGATGACCCACTCCTGCCGGACGATATCCCAGTAGCTCACGTCCCTGCGCATCAGCTCGAACGAGACGGTCCTGGTCTCGTTGGGCTGGAGCCACACCTTGTCGAAGCCGCGCAGCTGCTTGGGCGGCGTGCCCGCGGGCGCCGACGACGGAAGACTGAGGTACAGCTGCGGCACCGCGTGGCCGGCGACCTTGCCTGTGTTGGAGACGGCGACGGTGACGTTGTACACCGGGGCGAAGAGGTCGGGGTTGCCGCCCGGCTGGACGGGCTGGGGCGTTGGGAGCGCGGAGATATTGGCCGAGAGGGGCTCGGCGGCGAGGGAGGTGTAGCTGAAGGTGGTGTAGGAGAGACCGAAGCCGAATTCGTAGCGCACGGAGATGTTGTGCGCGTCGAAGTAGCGGTAGTCGACTTCGAGCTTCTCGTCGAACCACGACTGCCAGTCGTAGTAGCCGGTGGTGTTGATGGCGGTGGTGGGCGGCGCGTTGTAGTCGGTGCCGTTGAGGGCGATGGTGTAGGGCAGATGGCCGGAAGGGTTCACGTCGCCGTAGAGGATGTCGACAAGCGAGTTGCCGGATTCCTCACCGGGGAAGTGCGCGGCGACGATGGCGGTCACGTTCTCGTGGTCGGCCCAGGGGAGCACATTGATGCCGGAGGAGTGAGTGACAACGATGGTGTTGTTGCACTTGGAGGCGACGGACTCGACGACGGCGTCACCGTTCCAGTCAACGTGGAGAGAGGCGCGGTCGGCACCTTCCTCGGCCCAGGTCTTGAGTAAGACGATGCAGACATCAGGGCGGTCGGGGATGAGAAGAGTGTCGATGTCAGTGCTGGCGATAAGCGTGTTGTTGAGCCAATACTGCACGATCTTCGCGTTGTCCTGCTTGGCGCGGTCCTGGAGCGCACGGAGGGGAGTCACAACGTAGGTGAGCTGGCCAGTTCCGGAACCGCCGCCGGCAACAAGAGTGCCGTATTCGAAGTTTTGCTGATTGAGTTGGCCCTTGGTGGGCTCCGCAGCGTCGTTGCCGAACACGGCGATGTTCTTGGGGGCCTTGAGGGGAAGAGCACCGTCAACGTTCTTGAGCAGAACAGTACCGGCTGCGCCGTGCTTGCGGATGAGCTTTCCATGGTCGCCACGAACGTCACGGCTGGATGGACCAGTGAGGTTCCAGTCGATCTTCCAGGTGTTCATGGGAGAGAAGGTGTTCAGCTCAGCGGAGGAGGGGTCGACAGTCGGGAAGTCCCTGTCTTGGCCGAGAGCATAGAAAGGAGTCATGATACGGACGATCATATCATCGACGCGGGATTCAGCCAAGGAGCCGTTGTTGACAGCGAGGGTGACGTTGCCACCGAAAAATGAGGGCATGCGGCCCGGGATATCCTTAGCAAAAGCGGTACCATAGGCTCCAAGCCCACCAGGCATGTCCATATCCTGCCCAGCTTCGATGGATGCGACACCAGCATGGGTAGCTCCCCAATCAGACCTGGCAATCAGTCAGCAGATGAGGTTTGTATCATGGACGCGCACAATGCTCACATGACATATCCCTGGAAACCAAGTTCGTCCTTGAGCAGGCCGTTCAAGGTCTTGGAATTTTGGCAGCCGTAGCTACCGTTGATCCTGGTGTACGCGCACATGAAAGAAGCGACCTTGGCATGTGCTGCGTCTGCAAAAGGCCAGAGGTAGATCTCGTGCATGGTGCGGTCGTCGATGTTGGAAGAGATAGCAGCGGAAATGGTATCCGTCGTAGTACCGTTGGGGTTGAATACAGGGTTGCGCTGAGTCTCCTGCTCATTTCCGATGTAGTGCTTCGCACAAGCCTGGACACCAGCATCCTGGGTGCCCATGATGGTCTCCTTCATGAAGACACCAGCAAGGTAAGGGTCGGCGGCAGAACCCTCCCAGTTGCGGCCAGCGTAGCCCGAGCGGCCAAGAGGACCGGCGACGGGCTGAAGCGCAACGTGAGCGCCCTTGGCCTTGAACTCCTCACCCATGGCATATCCGCGCTCGTACATGAGTTCCTTGTCCCATGATGCTCCGGCAGAAACACCAGCAGAGAACACGCTGGCGTAGTCCGCTACTCGGATGGCCAATGGGCCGTCGTGAAGACAGAGACCAGGGAAACCAAGACGAGGAATGGGGGCGATGTTGCCAACACAGGGACCGGCTTGACCCGAGACCATGTAGGATTTCTCATCGACAGTAAGCTGAGCGACGAACTCCTTAGCCCTCTGAAGGGCATCTTCCCAGCCACCAGCTCCGGTAGCATTGGCTGTTGGGTTTTAGCAGGGCTATCCTTTAGTGCAGTTGGAAGGTAATCGTACGAGAAGGGTAGACAGCCGGCGAGGAGCCATACTCGTTCAGAATTACTGTGCCGAGCGGCTGCACGTATGAAAATGCATCCTCGGCTCTGGCACCACCGCTGAAGTCCTGAGCACTGACTAGGGCCGAGCCCGCAAGCAAGGCAGAGAGAAGAGTTGCCATGGTTCTGGGAAGCAAGCAGGACTGCCTTGAGGATTCCCAGCGGCTTCCCGGAAGCCAGTCTTTATACCAACTTTCTGCCAACGTCCTGACCAGCTCGCCCATCTGCCGGCAAAGTACCTAGCATCCTCACCCCGGGCGTTAGAGTGCGGGATGGAGAGCGCTAGGCTGCCTGGGCTCACGTAGTATGCGAGTAGCTTGCTCTTGTTTGCGCCTCACGACTCGAATGTCGGAGGCGTAGGCCGGTAGCTGGTACCTACCTACCTAATGGCGTGGATCCCGAATGCATAGCAACAAAAATGCTCCGAGACAAGAATTGCGTTCCAGACAGCAGCTTGGCTGGAATACAATTGCTGAACGGCTACAGGTTGTGCTGTTGGTATGCACCAGCGCCTCGCGTACCTAGAATCTGCTCTCGGCCACACGCACTCCACGTCCCCAGGTCTGCAACGTCAATCTTTCAAGCGGGGAACCTAGCCTCCGATCTTGGCACGCCGGCCCCCGCCCCAACACCTACGGTACCTACAGACCCACGGTCGGCAAATGTTCGGTACATCGTGACGAGGCGCTCAGGCTTTGAAATGCGACCCCACCGCTCTCGTGGTGGTGAGAATTTTCTTAGGCTGGCCTTTGGCGTCTCCATCTTCGCGGGGATGTCCCGTTGCAGGCAAGCTCGGCCCGGATTCAGAGATGCCACCGATGCGCTACCTACCCCAGTGTCGTCATGAAAACCACCCGTGTGGAGAAGACCTCGCGATATTTACACCGAGGCACCTGTTATTCGCACGACTGGGTGCCCAGAAGCACGGAGGCTAGGCCATTGAGAGCGTGAAGACAGGTACCACCGCTGGGAGCACTCGGCACGTGCAAAGGCAGGACGGGTAGGTAGGTACCTAGGACTGGCGATCTGCTGGTCGGAGACGAGAGCAGCCGGGTGCCAGACGAAAACAAAATGAGCTGACCATTACGAAGCCGAACTCGCTCGTGGACATGAACAGCGGCAATTTCAGTGTCAGGACCACTCTTGCAAGTGGCACAAAGTCCCCTTGAATTGCCTGTGAGAATCCGACACTATAGTACGGTTCCTACCTATGCAAGCTCTTTCAAATGGCACAAAGTCCCCTTGGATTGCTTGCGAGAATCTGACACTATCTTACACAAGCTCAATGCAGTGTCAGGACCACACTTGCAAGTGGCACAAAACCCCCTTGAATCACTTGCGAGAATCCGACACTATCTTATAGATACCGTACAAGCTGCTGGGGGTGGCTAGCCGCAGACAAAACTTGGGTGCTCGCGCAACTTGTGCTGCATCAATCCGGTTAGACCCTGGCTGTGTGATCCACCATAGGAGAGCTGACACTGACAGACATGTCTCCATCGACATGAGCCAAATTCTTGCTCTCGTCGAGCGATGCATATAATTATTACATTTGCCGATGACATGTGCATGTCAGTGTATCGATCGATACCTAAAAGAACCGTTGCCATTTCCCTGGCGACGGTTTGCGCCCTTGTCCTTTACCTACCCACCTCGTTTCCTGGTCTTGGGATCCACTTCTATACCTAGCCTTGTGCGCCGTGTATCGACAAAAAGAAAAGGCTTCAGAACAACAGCATCCTAGGAGTCAAATATCGCACCATACGCCGGAACGCCGCGACTCTGCAGACCGAATACGACCAAGTCGGTTACTTTGGGATTGCTGATAATGAAAACAGCTTCGGCGTCGCTCTCTTTCGCCAACTCGTACACGCGTTGTACTATCGTACCTCGGCCCTGGGTACTCGTGTTCCATATCACAGCTCGTGGGTCGGCCTTCCTCACAGCATTGACGACAGCGTCACCGTAGTTCTTCTGGGGATCGCGAGTACTCCAGTATACTCTGGTCGGTGTGCTATTGGCGTGCATAAGACTCAGACAAGGGCCGATGCCGGAGCCTGTCGCGACCAGGACGATTCTCTTGAAGAGGTGAGATGTGTAGAGCAATCCGTGCAGAGGGCTCCCACGGATCCAGAGTTTGCGCTCGCCGGAAGCCATGATGTGCTTGTTCGTCCAGTCGCCGGCATTGCTGACGACGACGCTGAAACCAGTCGGTTTGCCTGTATCCTCGTCGATGTCGGGAATGGTTGCGAATGCGTGCCATTCAAGGAGTGGGCGGTCAGAGAGCTTAACGCCATAGAAAGAAGGCATACCAGCGTAGCGGAAATGTAGCCGCGTGGCATGGTTAGAGAGCTTCTCCGGATAAACCTTACGGAGCCGCAATCGCGACCAGGAGAGAAGCGTGCAAGCTGTCGAGATCAGGATGGCCCAGAACGAGGGTGCCTTGAGCAACGCCATGCCGGCAGTATCGCCCGTCTCGCGCCCGGTGATGGCAGCCGAGAAAACATTGTGGATCCAGAAGTTTACCAGCGCTGTCCACCCGGCAAAGCGATGAAATGCCTCGAAGTAGTCATGGTATCTTTTCCTGAAAGACGGATGCGCGCCTGCGAGAATCACAAGAAACATGGTAACTAGAACCCAGGAGGTAACCATGTTGGCCAGGATGTCGCCATGCGTGTTCTTGTCCTCGATCACAAGGAGCGTGGCTTCAACAGTGTACAGGATATACCATACGACAGCAGCAACGCCGCAGCCAGAGTGCACGCCGCCATAGTGGAATACCTTCGCCAGCCGCTTCCGGATGCCCAGCGGCCAAGAGTGAGGCGCCCGTGCAAATACCTCATACAATATGTTGAGAAAGTTTTCCTGGCGGAACAGGATCGCTGCCATGAGGTTCGCTGATGCGGCAGTCCCGATGTCGCGATGTTTGGGCCGGCCATTTGATGCGGTCGCGACGAGTGCAACGAAAACGGAGAGGTTGACGGTGAAGATGATGGCGAACGTCTTTCGGTAAGAGCTCGCCCAGGCGTCTTGGAGTTGTCAGCTACCAGCCTTGCCAATACGGAAGCAGCGACTCACATCGTAGTTTGCGGAGAAAGCGGTTGCCCCATGGCTTCGGCAACTCCAACGCTTCTCTGACCTGACCAGCCTGACCAGCCTCAACCTCCCCGATGACGAATCCGATCTTGTTCTTCTCTATTGACGTAGAACTGCTGGAAGCTAGAGTACTTGACGAAGGTTGGTAGAGAAGTTCATGTAGCTGTATACGCGTCGCGCTTTCCGGATCGGGGGGAGGGCCAGCTACGGTTTTTCGAACAACGTTCGCTTCCATGGTAGCTTCTGTAAACACGATGGCTTTTGCGAAGTATTGCAGACAGATTGAGGTAAACTTAAGAGTGCGCGAGTTCACATTGGTTTTCAGTGTCGGAGCCTCAGGCGACCTGGGGGCCGCTTAGCCTCGGGCTGGAATAGGTGAGTTAAACGCTGCGGTCAGGCTGCCTCGCGCCATGCACATCCGACGTTTTCTAGTCCCGAAATAGTTTCCCCCATTGGCCCAGATTTCGTGGGGTCCTTTGTCAGGGCAACGGGTTTTGTGCTACCACACAGGTTGAGGCTGTGGTTACGACTCGGCTTCACCGAACGGGGCTATCTGGCTGGGTTCTTGGGTCCTGAGACCTGATACCTGAGACCTGCGCCGCAGCCGCAAGTCGACTTATGATGAGAAGCTGGCCGCTGTTTCGGCGCGATGAGAACCCGTGCGCTCCGATATGCCTTTCTGTGGGCGTCTGACAATACTACAGTGACATCTCACCTGAGACATGTTTGATCGTCTTCCGTCGCTACAAAACAGCGTCAAACCTCAGCTGTCCATCACGTAGGCCTGGAAAGCTTGGCCCTAATGCCGATGCTGGCGAATTTTCTGAGATCAATGGAGACTAGTCCGAGGGGAGGTTGCTGCGAAGCGTGTTCGGAAGACTGTTTGCTACACCAGGGTCGCCTCTCAGTATGTTTGAACGATCCGTGGACTCTTACAGGCAGCTGAAGGAATACTAACATTTATGGAGTCCATCATGCATGATTCACAGCCTCAGACTGAAAACAAACGAGGACTGGTTGCGCAACTAGAATACTTACGCATGGCGCAGTAGACCATTGCAAACCAGTGGTCTGTGATAATACAGTCTGCTGCATGGCACAATCAAGTCGCTCTATGCTGACTGAGACAGAGCTGTTTGTAGCACCGTAACGGGGCTGGTCACGTGAGAGCGCGTATTTGCAGTTTCTCCTACTCGTCAGCACTGGACCTGCGCCAATAGATACTGGACTTGGGCAGCTACAGCGCGCGCTTTCGAATCCTCGCCCTGCCGTCATTCATCTTCACTTTCATCAGGAACCTTCGTTGAGGCCGCGTCGACTTTCACGCCAAGCGCGCTGCGTGCCTTCCCGCAGCGATAGGTACCAACCTACCTACCTACCTACCTACCTACCCTCTGCTAAATTTACGGAACTGCATGCACTCGTAGGTTTGCACAACACCAAACGCGCAGTCTTATTATCGTTCTTTCCCGCCCCCCATGGCGCCCAAGCGCACTTACAACCGACACAATATGTCAATCGCAAAACCCGACACCAACGCACTTGATCCCTCCGATCCTGACAACATCGGTCACGAGACCAATAAGCGCCGAAAGCCCACACCGCCCTCACCAGTCAACACCATGTAAGCACATACACGCGTGGTATACCGTACCGCAGCCTGACTGCATTCACGCTGACTTTGTAGGCATCACTCGTATGTGATCAATGGCGGCGACCGCTCGAAGAGCATCAACCGGAAGAATAGCAAGTCGTTCACAAGCAACAGCAGGACCTTTAGCGGCCCGACCAGCTTGCCGAGCGACAGTGTTGATCGATTCGACTCCGTCCGCAAGCCGGCCCAGAAGAAGAAGGTAATGCAGGTGCCACAGGGCATGTCTCTATATGGAGGCGGGCGCAAATCAATGAACTCTATCTCTGCACAACTGAAGAGCAGGAGGCGCGAACAAAAAAAGATGGCAGTAGCTCCTATCCTAATCAGCGACGATTCGTCCTGCGATGGTGGCACCCAGCTTTCAGAGGGCGTTGAGCTGAAACCGGATGACGCCGACACCACTATGGTCAATAGCTCAAGAGCCGTGCAAGGTACGATGCGCGGGGGCAGCGAGTCGGCAGCTGACGCTTCTGCTCGTATCTTTGAAGGACGCGAGTACATGGCGCCCCTAAGTGCTGCACCGCAGCGAACATTCTGCGGTGCAACAATTCGTGCAGTCTCAGTGCAGGCCCAAGCGTAAGTATTACCCACAGTCCAACCTGCCCTCAATTCATTTTCGGTCTTTGGGCTTGCATATATACAGAGAACTAACAACTTCTCTAGATGGTCGGCAAACCAGGACGGCTCGCCGCTCCTGTGTCTACCAGCAAGCGTCCGTCGCAGCATCTTCGAGTACGCGCTCGGTGGCAACTCAATCGAGTTCGGTTTTTTGACCTACCTCGTCAATAAGACGAACGATGGCGCAAAAGAATACACTCCCTACTTCCAATACACCAGCAACGTCTACCCTGTCCACCCCTTCGAAGTTCCACGCAATCCCCTCGAAGGGACCCCTATCCAACTTCACAGCGACCCCAACACTACGGGCATGACGCTGCTGAGCGGTGTCTGTCGACAGCTCTACCTCGAGACATATACGCTCCCATACGCCCTCAACGACTTCTACTTCAACTCTGGCAATGTACTGTTCAACTTCATGGTGAAAGACAACCGTCTTCGGCCCCAGCAGCTCAAGGCCATCAAATCGATCACGGTCTTGCATAAGCTACCGGTGCGATCGGTGTTCGACAAGCTGACCAATCTTCAGCAGGTCTGCTTGGTGGCTCCCAGTATGAAGATAGACGCCGGCTTCTACAAGGTCGTGCGGGATGACAAAGGGGTCCAGTTGGTCAAATTTGTCCCGGCGTCTGAGAACGCGACGGGCAAATTGAACAAACCCAGACTACGAGGCGGCGGCGGATGCGACAACAAATTCGCCCCGAAGAAGGCATATGGTGATGCATGTAGTGGATCTCGGTCTGAACGTGGATACGACGGTGGCAAAGGCAAGCAGAAGTGGAGCTGGTGGAAATAGTGAGTCGCTGTGAGAAGTGGCATGGCACGAGGTACGGGGAGTTAAGCAAAGGAAACTTCGGATCATGAACGGAAACGAGAGCTAGATTTGCCATTGACGCACATGGTAGCTCGGGGCGTTGAGACTACTATAAACCACGGTAGCAGTCTCAGAGTCCTACTCTTCTTCGTCTCCAAAATTCCGTCATCAGGTTCTCCTTCCAACCTTGCATGCAGTGCCCCATCCCCGTCAATGGCAGATCTTCTCCTCAAGCTTACAGCAGGTCCAATCTTGCGCATACTCTCTGCCTAGCATCCCTCCTTCCTTCTTCTAAAACGAACTCGTTTACTTACATGCCCCACGATGACTCTATATACGCACTAAACACCCTTACTACACCGTTTCCTATCCGTCCATCTTCTCCCAGAGCCCCATCCCAAAACCCCAATCCCAGTTTCCCGAGCGGTTCATCCGTAACGCAGCACCTCCACCCCATGCTAACCCAACATCTCTCCGCCACCCAAACACGTCATCCCACCACATCGCAGAGCACTCTCCAGCCCTGACGTACGGTCCTCCTCGTTTCGTTCTCCCCACGCCTGACAATCCAAAACGCAAATCGATCCAGCACTTTGCAGACCCACCAGATCGGCCCGCTGAGGCTAGAACCATTGCTGCCACCACCTCGCTTCTGGCGGCCTTTTCCCATGGGCGCGTCGGGTAGGCTTCGCCGTCTGCCCGTACACGGTGCCTAGGTACGTACGCTATCTGGGTACGTGGAGCGTGCGCGCGCTCGTCTGCCTCGGATGCACAGCATGCACGGGGTGGAGCCGTGTTGAGCGGTTTCCGGCAGATATATATGTACTGACGCGAGCCTGCGCGTTCGCGCTGTTTTTATTGCATGTGTATTTGATCCTGGGCAGACTTGTCGGCTGGCTTACCGTTGTTTGCATCCTCGTGGGGAGAAAGAAAAAGACGCACGCGGAACGTCGGCACCTTGAAGGAAAGGAGGTCCGAGGAGGGAGTGGAGCGTGCGAACCAGCAGAGTCAAACAAAGAGGTGGAAGGAGAAGCACCATGGAAAGACGCGGCAGGGTATTTGAAGAAGAAGAAAAAAGGTTCAGAACCTATCACGGTCTCGGAATATATGCACGAAAACGCTCCCACAAGCGACAGACGCACCAGCCCAGGACATGTCCCTAAGATGCTGACATGACGGAACGCCACAAACGCCTCCAACGCTGCAAAACATGTCCATCCCAACCTCCGCCCGATTTCCTCCTTAACGGCATCACGTCCTCAGGAATTGCGTGTAGCTCTCGCTCTGCGTAACATCCTTGTACGGATACCCGATGTTCCTCAAGAACTTCTCCAGCTCGGCATAATCCTCCTTCTTGCACTGTATCCCCGCGAGTATCCTCGCGACGTCGCCGCCGTAGTTGCGGTAGTGGAAAAGGCTAATGTTCATGCCAGGCTGCATGGTGTTCAGGAACTTGTACAGCGCGCCACCGCGCTCGGGGAACTCGAACATGAACATGTGCTCGTCGGCGGCGTCGCTGCGGCCGCCGACAAGGTAGCGGATGTGGCTCTTTGCAAGCTCGTCCTGCGAGAGATCGGTGGCGGTCATGCCTTCTGCGGCGAGGCGGGCGAGCAGATCGGGCAGGTCGGTGGAGCGGGTGTGGGCCTTCATTTCGACGCCGATGAGGATGTTTGCGGCCTGGGCGGAGGAGTAGCGGTAGTTGAAGGCGGTGACGCCTAGAGGATGGACTACAGAGACGAGCTTGGCGAAGGCGCCGGGTTGCTCGGGAATGGTGACGGAGATGAGGGCTTCCTTGTTTTCGCCGAGGGCGGCGCGCTCGGCAACGAAGCGGAGGCGGTCGAAGTTCATGTTTGCACCCGACGCGATGGCAATAAGGCCGCGGTTGGCGTTGGGGCTCGGGTTGCGCTTGACCCATTTCTTGAGGCCGGCGAGGGCCAGCGCGCCCGCGGGTTCGACGATCGAACGAGTGTCTTCGAACATGTCTTTGATGGCCGCGCATGTCTCGTCGGTGGTGACCTGGACGACCTCGTCGACGACTTCCTGGCAGATGCGGAAGGTTTCCTCCCCGACGGTCTTGACGGCAGCGCCGTCGGCGAAGAGGCCGACTTCATTGAGGACTACGCGCGAGCCTTTGCGCAGCGACTCCACCATGGCGTTTGCGTCATAGGCTTCGACGCCGATGATCTTGACGTGAGGCGCTATTCGCTTGATGTAGATGCCAATGCCGGCAATGAGCCCGCCGCCGCCCACGCAGCAGAAGACGGCTTCCAGGTCCTGCAGGTTCGTCTGGCGCAAGAGCTCCATGCCAATCGTGCCCTGCCCCGCGATGACATACGGATCGTCAAACGGCGGAATGCTGATCAGGCCATGCAGCTTCTCCAGCCGCGCCGACTCGGCCTTGGCAGCGTCAAAGTCGGCGCCGTGCAGAATCACGCTCCCACCTAGCCTGCTCACGTTCTTGTGCTTGATGTCCGGGGTGCCAGACGGCATGACGATGGTCGCGGGGATGCGTAGGTGCCGCGCCGAGTACGCAACGCCCTGGGCGTGGTTCCCCGCGCTGCAGGCGACGACGCCCTTCCAGCGAGCGTTGGGGTCAAGGTGTGCCATCTTGTTGTATGCGCCGCGCAGCTTGAAGCTGAAGACGGGCTGCAGGTCTTCGCGCTTGAGGAAGACGTTGCATTCTAGCCGGTTGCTGAGGTTGGTCGCGTGTGTGAGGGGCGTCTCGGTGACGACTTCGTAGACGCGGGACGTCAGGATCAAGCGCAGGTACTGCCAACGAGTCAGAATGGTCGCCCAGCCTATTTTTCCTCTCCAATTGCTCCTTCTTCCTGGGCAGGGAGAAAGCATACGTCTGGATACCCGTTTGGCAGCAGAAACGCCTCAGGAATTGCACTTTGGGCCTTGCTCTTCTGATCCTCAGACGGCGGACTAGGGTTCACCGTGTACTCGGTCAAGCTCAGGCCCATTCCCTTTGGCGTTCTCGGCGTGGCGGCCCCATTGACTCCGGTGGTGTTGTCGGGCGTGACGGGCCGGGAGTAGTCGTCTATCTTAGCGGGCGGCATCGTGGAGGACTGTTGTGTGGAGAGCTGTCGCTGTGACTGAACGGGGAGCTCGAAATTTTGGGCAATGATGTCGGTGCACATCCGGCGTCGCACAGACCCACATTTGATATCGATAAGCGTGGGGTAGCTCGCTTCGGTCCGAAGTCGGAAACGCACGTCGGTCCGCTTGGACTGGTAGATACCTAGACTATGATTCGCATTGCGGACGAGAGCAGTGCAGTACGACGATGCTGCTCCAAGTCTATCTGGTGAGACCACTAGAAGTAGTTTC
Source organism: Paraphaeosphaeria minitans (assembly GCA_015832175.1). Classification (NCBI taxonomy): domain Eukaryota; kingdom Fungi; phylum Ascomycota; class Dothideomycetes; order Pleosporales; family Didymosphaeriaceae; genus Paraphaeosphaeria; species Paraphaeosphaeria minitans. The sequence continues at coordinate 2,066,187 of WJXW01000006.1, forward strand.
CAAGGCTGTGTCTGACCTGACTTTTACTACCGGTAGGCAACTGCAATCTAGACATTGGCGGCCTTTTCGGGGGTGCATTCTATCAACTACAACGATGTACTATTGAACTGTATCCTGGAAACTCAGTGGCAAAGACATTCGAAAACCTTCCCAACGAACCAAAGCTCAGTCTCCGAGAGAGTACACTCGGACGCAGCCCCCACCACCATGTCCGACGAGCTCTTCGAACTACTCGCCCCTCTCCTCGCCCCCACCCTTCAGCATCTCCTTGCTCCCATCAATCTCTCGCCCCTTTCCCGTCTTCCTCCCTCCCGTCTCCTGGCCACAGCCCGCCCACATATCCACACCATCGAACTCGTCTCACCCTCCGCCTTTGCAACCGATTATGCACCCCTCTATACATCCCTTTTCCACGGCGGCGAGCGTGAACGCCCGGACCTCATCGTCGAGCGCCTTCAGCAAGATGCCGAAGAGAAGAGAACAGCACTTTCACCGTATCGAGTGGTCGGACTGAGGGGAGAGCGAGGAAAGGTGCTAGGCGCGGCGCAATTTTCCGTGCTCCTACTCGACCTGGCCCACGACGCGGAAGAAGTGCGAGCGGTCCCGTATCTCCAGTACATCTACATTCACCCCTCACACCGCCGCCAGGATCTTTCTGAGCTCCTCCACACGCTCGTCCTTGCCGTCTCGATGGCTTCCTCTCCCAACCCATCCAAAGCGAAGGTCCCATTCACCCTCTTCGAAACCGAGCCCCCGACCCATGGCGACGACGCCGCCGCTCGCAAAACAGCACTGGAACGAACTTCGATCCATACGCGGAGCGGCAGCATGGCGCTCATGCTCTGCAAACCTCCCATCTTGCCAGACGGTCCGCCCGTGTACATCAGCGCACATGTCCAGCCCGGCTTGGAGCCCGAAGACCCACCTCTCACTTTAATCTGGGTGATCCGGCCAAACCCTGCTCACCATGGGGAAACGATAGACTTCAATAAGCTAGGACCCCTGGTGCTTGCCGCGGTATACCGTAGCTTCCGTGACGAGGCGTTCCCGGAGGCGAACATCGCGCTTGCAGAAGAGATAACAGGGAAGAGGAGGGCTGGGGCGGATTTTTGCTTGATGGAGTTGGCTGAGGTGAGGAGGGGGATGTACGTTGGGATAGACTGATGTGGTGGGAGAGGATGAGGATTTAGTATCTGTGGTCGATGTTCCGAGTAGCGAACGGCGGTCCGAACTCCACACGACTATATCAAAAATTAGGAACTTGTAAATAGTTGGCAGTAACGTAGTCAATGGATGTGAAGTTAATGGCGGGCACCATGGATACACGTTCAGCAGCCCATGCTGCTCTCCGTCGATAGGTGGGCCACTTTCAATGTTGTGGCAGCGCCGGATTCGTGTGGCGGAGTACAGTATTGCGGTTGTGGGGAACTGTGGTCGGCATTGTCTTGTCATTTCGAAACGGTCGGACTTCAAGCTTACTTACAGCCAATACATTGATTCCATGTGACGAGTAACAGTTAGAGTGTTTAAACAAATTTAGAGCTTGCTTCCACACGTCATCTATTCTGCACACTGCAAGGTCATCCCGTCAAAGAGTACTTTAACAAAAGTCGGGTCGTTGAGGGGATGCGGCGGGATTCTGTCACTCGCCTTGTGCTCATTGGTCTTCCTTTTCGAGCCCGCGACGCGTCTTCTTGCGGCGGCGCAAGAACCGAGTATACATCATTGTAGTACGGAGGCACGGTGATATGTTTGAGGTGCAGCTGTTATACGACAATCTATATATACGTCGAGGGCTTGCGGTTCTGACAGACAGCCACTAGGCCGCAGCCACGCGATGCTGATTGGCCCCCTTTCCTTGCCGGAGATCTCAACGGCAGATGATCCGACCGGGACTTGTGTTGGCCCTGCGTTTGCGCAACGACACAATATTGACTGCGGCATCCCGTTGAAAGCGTTATGGCTAAGCTCTTGATACGCCCTTTCTATGAATACATGTCTTGTCGCATGAACGAAACCATGCGGTCGAAGTCCGGTGTTTGTTTCTCTCTGTTCCCCATCGCCCGTCTCCCAGTGTCTTGACATGCTGCAGAAGGCATCGAGAACGCAACGCCAACGGAGATCGCACTTTGCTCACGACCAGCATGCGACTGTTTGAAAAGTCCGGCTCAGTAAGGGTCATTTACCGCGTGGACTATGCAGCGAATGAGGGCGGACCCGGATTTCCCACTCAGTCGCGGGATTATGCTCAGCCTCCCTTGGGCAAACCACCATCTGATCTGAGCGGATGACTGCAACAAGAGGGGCCGCATTTAGAGTAGGACACCGCGACCCCAGGATTACCACGCAAACGGAGTCTTGTGCATTGCCCGTTCTATTATAGTAGACGCTTGCCCCGCTAGGGGTTTGTCGCTCATTTCTGGACTTGGACCACTCGTTCGTTAGGTATCTAGCCTTTCAAGTTTCTTCTATCGGTACGATATCGTACTTGATAAAATATCTACGATACCTAATTGTATCTCTACGATACCTAATAACCTCTCTACGAAATGCGCACTACATCTCTCGTCCTCCCTTTGGCCTTCGCCTTCTCCGCCACCGCCCTCAACCTCAACATCGGCCCCGACACTGTCTGCGGTGACAATTCCGTCGATTGCAACAACGGCTTCTGCTGCAGCTCCGGCAACAAATGCGACACCTCGGGCACCCTCACCACATGCGGCACTGACAACACACCCGCGCTCCCATACGGCGTCGGCGACCTCGCTTCGGCCGTAGAATCACGAGCACAGTCTGCGGCCTCGGACCTCGCGTCCGCTATCGACGACATCCCGCTGTCCTCTCTCGCGGGCGAACTCGAGTCTTTCGCTACAGCCTTCCCGACGAGTCTCGCGCAGGCGTTCTCGTCGATGCTGTCCGACGGGAACGTGCCTACTGATGCGGCGGGGTTGAGCAGTTTTATGGAGATGGTGCCGAGTGCGGCGAGGCCCGCGGCGTCGAGTGCGTTCAACGAATTCAACAGCATTCTCGGAGGCGGCCTTGCGAGCAACACGGGAAGTCCGGCCAGTCCGCAAAACACGGAGGGTGCGGCGGTGCATGGAGCCAGCACGTTCGGAAACACGGTGGTCGCGGTGGCGATGATCTGGGGGGCTGCGGCAATAGGAGGCGCAATGTTGGTGTTGTAAGATAGGAGTTGCTTTGGGAAGAAGGAGCTCAGTCGATCAGGGTGTTGCATTGATCGGCTTATTTCTTCCAATTGCGTTCAATCTGCGTCGTCTTGTGACGGCTTCTCTCGCTTTCCGTCGGCTTCCAGCTTGTCCCTTCCGCTCTTGCTGTTTGTGTCGTGGTCACCCAACTCGTTGCCAAAGCAGGCGTGCTTGCCTTCACCTGGAGTCGACCCAAACAACCCGAAACCAAACAAACTTTTACCAACCACTTCCATTCCATCTGCCTCTGGAATCTCTCTTCCTCAACACCGCAGAGCCCGCTACAGCCTCGCCGCCAATATGGTTGGCCGTCAAGACAACAGTAAGTATCGTCTGTACGGTTGCCGGACCGCTGTAGCTCGCTTTTGCCTCGATACAGCAGTCAGCGAAAGCTTGCTTCTAAAAGATACGTTGCGGGACGGTGCCATCAAACGCGTGCTCGCTACTGCGGTTCAACGCGTTTCTCCAAACTCACGAATGCACAGATTTCGTGCCCATCGACCTCAACAGTGGCTTCGCCGCCCCGGACCCCAAGTACAAGGATTGGAAACCGCCGGCTGATCAAGTCCCTGTTTCTAGCAACGGCAAGGATTCCCGCTTTATTGAGGACAATATGTGGACGACGAAGCCCATGGGTCGGAAGCGTGCAAATCTCAGTGCGTACGCAACGGACTGGAACGACAGGAGAGACGAGACGAAGAGCAAGCCGAAGCTCGATGGTACGGGTACTTGTGGTGATTTTGGTGCGAATGAGGCCGCGGCAACCCCGCCATCAGACGACAAGAGCGAGGAGAACGGCAATGCCTACGTCGAGGGCTCGCCCGTCCCGCGGACTATCGCGGGAATGAACCAAGTGCTTCAGCAGCGAGCCCGGGCCGCAAGCGCGGAGAGCGCTGTAGCTTACGCTAAAGCGTCTTCCTCAACTGCCGTAAAGGATGTTCACGCGGCTACTGGTGCTATCTCCGCCGCCATTCCGTCGCCCCATCACAAGTTCATCCCTCCACACAAGAGGAAGCTTTTGGCAGGACATACGAAGACTCCATCTGTCTCACCTGCACCCGAGCCAGCGAAGCTTTTCCAGGCCCAGAACTCCAAGGCCACCCCTGTGCAGGCTCCTCCAGCCGTCCAGGATCCCGAATGCGTCTTTGCGCTCATCCAAGCGCGCCTCGAGAATCAACAAAAGGAGAAGGCTGCGCTGTCGAGAATTCCTACCACTGACACTACCAAAGTAGTCCCAGCGGCACAGAACAAGAACGATCATGAGACGGCAGTGATCAACGGCCTCTACAGGTATGCTCCTGGGCTGCCCGCAAAGGTCGCAAATGGTCGTCCCCCGCCGGGCCCTCACTTTGGGGTTCCTACAAACTCCGACAGACGAAGGGCATCCAGTACTACGCTGGTCAATGACGTCAATTACGACGACGAAGCGCTCGCTCGAATGCTCCAAGCAGAGGATTTTGGATTGACACATGCTGTTCATGTACGTATCCTCAATTTGTAGAGAGCTTTCACTTAACACCAACGACAGACTGAAAACATGATTAATCAAGCACTCGAGCACTTCAAATTTGTGAAAGACAACAGATCAACCCCGGTGGTCCGGGCCAAAAACTTAGATCCCTACCAGAAACTGCACAAGGTCCAGGAGACCGTCTGGAAGCAAGAGTCAATGAAGTTGCAAGAGTTCGCTAAGACAAAGGACTCACTCTACCAAATGAGCGACACGGAGTTGCAGTGCTACTACGAAAAGGTTGTTTCAGCACATTTGGCACAGTGGAATTCCCGCCGAAACCGAATTGAGCAGATCACAACGATGCAGTCGGACTTGGCCGCCAAAAACCCCTACACGGTCGACGACCTAATCGCGATGGACACTTTCAGCTTCAGAGTCTTCTTCAACAAAATCTCGGCGACTCACAAACACAATTCGTCAGCATTGGACATGAGCTCGGAATCGGACCGCCAATCCATTATCATGCAAGACGATGTCATTGAAGAGGACGCCGGCGAGCAAGATTTCGACTCTGACGGCTTCGGTATTAGCGGTGGTGAAGACGACGACGACGACGACGATGACGAAGTTATCTTCTTCAAGGGCCACCGTGGTTAGGATGATTGGGATCCTTCCTCGTCTTTGATAAACTCAGCCAATGACGCGTATAGTCACGGCTTCCAATTTCGGTACTGGCTTTATCTGAAAAAAGCCTTATCTTGTCTGGGTCATTGGATTATCGTCAATACCCTGCTGACGGGCTTGATGCGAGGACGTGAAACAACTTACCTCGTTTTAAGGAGTTTGGCGTTTGGTGTATTGCAGTGGCTTCAGGGCCTTGAATTTTCCTCGGTCGCCGATATGAATCGCACTATGTGTGGTTCTACTTGCTGCGAGTTTTGACACCACATGATTGGTAGTTGCAGGCGGCCGTAGGCTTGGATTACCGTCAAACAAATTGGAACCCTCGCTTTTCATCATGGCTCTGGATCTGACCGCCCGGATGGCCATAACATACTCCTTTGTACCGAAAGTATAATAAATAAATGAAGAAGTTCTTCACATCTTCACGCCGCTCGTGCCAAGTCGCTGCTCGCGCACATGTCACTCGTTCACAAATATTGCTTTGACTTCCAAGCATCGTCATTAGCGCCAGAGATCGCACTATCGAATGTAGACTCAACAGCTTGGGCAGCTGTGCTCGTGACACTGCGGGGAGGGGAAGGGGGTGTTGAGTTGGTTGAGGAGCGTATAACCCAGTGATACGATGGGGGGAGGTAATCTTACAACAAGAACGGTTTCCGAGGATAATGACGAGGTTCAGATAAGTGCGCGTCGTAGGGCATGCTGCACGCGGCAGATCGAGAGACGCCCGTGAGCGAAAGAGAGACAGGTACAAGTTTACCTACAAACGGGCCGCCAGCCAAAGCAAAAAGTCCCCCGCGGCCCAGACTCAGCTGCATGCCTACCTCGCCACGCAACCCCGCGACAAGCACCAAGCAAAGAGCCTTGAGCAGCGCGAAAAAGCACGTCAAAGCCGCCTTGCGCTTCCTCTCCCGCCGCAGGCCACGGCAACCCTGCGTCCTCGCCCCGGACCGCGCACAACCCCACGCACGACGGACAGCCGGGCGGATACGGCGCCCAAGGCCCCGCGCGAGAGGCAGCCGTGGACGGCGACGGCGACGGGGAGCGTGCGGAGGGCGTGTACAGGTACGGTCGCGGCGCGCGCACGGGCGGAGAGGGAGGGAGGATGCTGCTATTTGTGCGTTGCGGAGGGGTATTGAGATGTTGAGGAGGGCGCCGTTGTCTGCGGCTGCTTCTTACTCGATTCCCGCCATTCGGACGGCGAAGGAGGAGGTGGTGGTGGTGATGGTGGTGGTGGTGGTGGTGGTGGTGGTGGAGAGGAGGAGGGGGGTTTAGTCAGACACAGCGCGATCTATGGATTGGCAGCGGGTGGGAGGCAGGCTGGGCAAATAGGAAGGCAGCAGGATCAGGGCGTCGGTGAGATGGTGCGGTCGCAGGGTGCTGCGAAGGGGGGGTGGGTTGCTGTTGTGTTGAATGCTCCTCGCAACAGAAATGACGACGGTCGGACGTGTCCGTTTCAGGAAGAAAAGAAAGTGCTGACATACGGCAAGGATGAAGGTGGTGATGATGGGGATGGGGTGGAGGTGCTAAGTGAGATGGCGGAGAGTATGAAGGTTGAAAGGAGGGAGCGGGATAAGGAAAAGAATAGGCTCGTGGCCGTGGCGAGGAGAGGGTGAGGGGATGTAGGTGTTTTGTGATTCAATGGGAATGTATGGGGTTGCTTGGGTGCAAGATAATTCGGAATTTCTAAATAGGTGCCTGATGGTGAGGCTCTCATCCTGCGTAGACGTTGGGCCCTCGCCATGACGTGGTTTTTTGGGGTGACGCATCAGCCTCCTACCATGCGGACACGACAGAGTCTGTTGTAATCACGTGCTCGAGAGCGAGCCTGGCTTTGTCAACTTTGGCTGGGGTGTTGTCCGGTGCGGGGAAGCGCATGGAAGGTGTGGGTTGAGCGGCGCGGCCTGTCGCTCCTGCGCACAAAGTGCCTCCGCTGCAACGCTCATCGTGAGAACTGTGGATGTGCATATATCACAGTCTGCGAGAATAATTAATCCTGGATGCTGTGGAAAACTCTCGACCGATGGGTGCTTGGATGGGCTGGAGCGTCTCCGCCTGTCGATGTTGAGGCGGTTGAGGCGTGGTACGCCCTACATTTCCAATGTCTGCACCCTGAGGCTACCGGCTTTGGATCACGCCGTCATGGTAGAGGCAGCCTACCCCGGAAAATGGCGAGCCGGTCGTGGAATGGAGCAACTGTACCGGGGTTGCGTTTCTCAACCCACAAGCGCGTGCCTTTAATTCCTGTTTATCTCTTGCCCATGTCCTCCAATTCCACACGACCTGACTTCTGTCACCCATTACAACATAACGAGCTCACAACCACAGGCCCTTACGCGTGGTACTACCAACATGTCGCACACACGCCTTGAGAGCGATGCCAGCACGATTCACACTACGCCGGAGGCTGGGCCCAAGCCCCAGGGTCCCTTTGACCACATCGAGCATGTGAACACGGCGTGCACGCAGGGTACGCCCCCTGGGCATTCGAAAGTCGAACTGGGCGGCGTCGAGCAGCTGGACGAGATCAACGGATACGAGTACACTGCGTACAACTTCTCGAACGGGAAGAAGTGGTGGATTCTCACTGTCGTTGCGCTATGCCAGACGAGCATGAACTTCGTACGATTCCTCTCCGGGGTCGATTCCGTGGATCGTTGGCTAACATGTGTAGAATGCGGCAATATATTCGAACGCAGTAAAGCCGCTCAACGAACACTATGGCATCACGCGAGCTCGTGACGGCATGGCTGGGTTCTTGATCACCTATGCGTTCGGATGCGAGCTTTGGGCGCCGTGGTCCGAGGAGTTCGGCCGGTGGATCATCATGCAGCTCAGCTTGGGCTTGATCAACATCTGGCAGCCGCTCGCGGCCTGCAGCACCAGCTGGAACATGGTGTTGGCGTCTCGTGTGTTAGGCGGATTCTCGACGGCCGGTGGATCCGTGACATGTAAGTGGGCTAAGATTCCAGCAGCAAAATCCGAACTGATCGTGCGCAGTGGGCATGGTTGCTGATATGTTCGATCCCGAAGAGCAGCAGTATGCTGTTCTCTGGGCATCATTCTGGTACGTGCATCCCATCGACAGTTCGCAACTGAGCAGCGATTTTAACCCAATGCAGGTCTTGTCTTGGAAGCGTGATCGGTGGCATCTGCGGTGGCCCTGTGGAACAGTATCTTAGCTGGCGCTGGAACTTCTACATCCAGCTCATTTTCGGAGTTGTCGTCCAGCTTGTCCATTTCCTCACCGTGCCGGAAACACGCTCAACAGTCATGCTGGACAGGAAGGCGAAGGAAATGCGCAAACATGATAGCGTCAACGTGTACGGTCCGAATGGCAGCAAGTCGCTCAGGCAGCGTCTGTCATGGAAGGAGATCAGGAAGACCATGTGGCGTCCATATCACAGTGAGTCACACTTCGTGATGCGTATGTGCGTTTCTGATCAAATACAGTGCTTCTCTTCGAGCCCATCGTGCTTTTCCTTTCGCTTCTCAGCGGCTTCAGCGATGCCTTGATCTTCTCTTTCCTCGAGTCGTACGGAATCGTCTTTGGACAGTGGAACTTCGATGCTGTGCAATTCAGCTTGGCTATGTTCGCCCTGCTTATCGGGTACTGCGTCGCGTATTTCTCCTTCTTCCCGGTCATTCGTCACCATAACAAAATTCGCAAGAGTGGCGACTCAACGCTCACGCCAGAGAGCCGGCTTTGGTGGCTGCTCTTTCTAGCACCTCTGCTGCCTATCGGCCTCTTTGGCTCGGCTTTTGTCGTCACTGGACCTCCATTGCCATGGATCGCTCCGCTCATCTTCGCCGTCATCATCGGGACCGCAAACATGGCGATTTACTATGCGACCATCGACTACATGGTAGCCGCATACGGCGGGAAATACGCTGCCTCGGCCACAGGTGGAAACGGCTTGTAAGTGCCTCTGTCGCGTCGGGTCAATGCTGACCCCTGCTAACGCTCTCCAGCTCGCGTGACCTGCTTGCCGGTCTTTGCGCCTTCTACACTGGGCCCATGTATAAGTCCCTCGGCACCCAGAACTCGACCTTCCTTCTCTTTGGCGTCTCCTTCCTGGTATGCATTCCGGTGTACATCTTCTACTGGAAAGGACCGCAGGTGCGTGCTCGTAGCAAGTGGGCAGAGAAGGTCAAGGTCGAGCAGGAAAAGATGGCCAGAGTGAGAGACGAGATCAAAGCGAGGCGTCAGCAGCTGGCGTGAGAGGCCGGGAGACGTCGGGAGAAAGAGGATAATAGACAATCAAAGCCATGATGAAAATCAGAAGAGATGGCGCACGCTGGCAGTGTGTCGGTGTCAATAACAGTAACAACCCTATTGCTTGAAGTACGATGACTGGATAGCTCAGGCAACCGCCATGGGGTAGTATATCGTTGCAAGATGCGATGTTTGGTGCAACTCGTAATCCTATAGACATGCAATAGAGGTCCTTTTTTTTTCTTCCTTTTATTGAGTCGGGTTTCCCATGAGGGATATGCTTTCGTGATGTCAGCAATGCTCTGCGTCGAACACGCGAACGGGGCGCCAGCTGGGAGCGTCTCGACGATTGCAGCAGGGCATTCAATAGCTACGAAGCTCAGTGAGTTGAAAAGGCCATGCACAAGCAGGCTGAGGAGGGACATTTGGCTACGCAGGTTGACGAAGCGGGTGGAGGTGCGAGACACCCGTCACGAGCGGTCGCGTCCATGACTAGCGCGAAGCCAAGTCACGCCCTACCTACCTTTCGTCTGGAACGGCTCCCGATATCTCTAACACGTCCACGACATCGTAACGACTGACATCTGCGGAACACAAGGGCGTTCCTCGACGCATCACGGCTATTGTCTGGAGCCACGATACCTACCCGCCCAGAGAGGCCTCGACCCTCTGCAGACTCCGTGACCGCGTCTCTTACTATGACGCAGCGGCCCACGTAACGCCGTACCGTATCCCTCTATCACACTATTCTTCTGCATCTTCAGATCCGGTGAAGAAGGCTCGAGAAGTGTCTGCCGACAGCATCGCATCCTAAATGCCATTGTCGCAAGAGGCTACAACGCGCATCGCATGTCCAACCCGCAACCAGCTGGGAGTATACCTAGCGACTCGGCGACCTCGTCCATATTCGACAGCATGGGGATCAGCGCCGCCGAAAGAAGAAATGCGATATGCGTAGCGTGGGTTGACCGCAGAAATGCGTCGTTTTCCGACCTCTTGTGCCTTGCTAATGCCGCCCAATACGTCATTCATCCTTGCAACCGCGTCTGCACCACTTTAATGCGCGGACTGCTGCCGCAACGATGCCTCTCTGGGCAGTCAGCGGTCGCTCACCGCCAATAACGCTCTGCCAGCACATCGCTCCACATAACGGCTAACATAGAGTTCAGACATGAGTGGCATTGCTGAAGTGCACACTGCCGAACCCTATGGAGAATAGCATCAGTCGGCGGTGTGGTGCCTTGAGATGGTTTTTATATCAAATGCAGGGTCCGCTTATCTTCTGTAGGACCGATTTCGAAGGCGAGGATCTCCTGTGAAGATGGGCGCTGCGGTAGGGAAAGACTCGTTGGCTGAAGTGCGACGTCGCTAACGTATCGCAAAAGTCCATGGCCGATCCGGCGAATGTCGTTCAAGCGCTTGTCAATACTCTACTGGATGTCTTCGACGCGACTCGAGATCTGTGCCAGACGCTCAAGTCGAAGCAGCGGAGGGACTATGAGCAAAATCTGAGGTCACGTGGATACAGGAGGAGCACCGATTACACGGACGATAGACCAGACGACGAGAAAGAGATCATTATGGACAAAGCTGCCGTCTTGAGAACGTTTGATGTCGGGCTTGAGGAAGTTGGTACGCAGTTTGCCGTGGGCGATGGTAAGGGCGATCTAAGCAGTCACAAGATCAGAGTCTGGACTACTCTCCTACACCGTGTGATCTGCGGTGACACAGGGGTTCGCAACTTCTGTTCAGAGATGTGTCTTGCCAGAATACTTGGGCTCAAGCTAACGAATTGCAGTGATCTCGCAAGCTGGGCTACAAGCGCAAATTATCGTCCTGCAGTCAGCCATCATCACTACCTTCCTCTACGGACCTACCTCGCCAGAGCCCATCTCACATCATCTCAAGACCTTGTTAGCAGCTTCGCGGGAAGCAGGGACCACGGCTGTCGATATATTGGCCGCGCAACAGCAGCGACAACTCGCTGTCTTATCGCCCACTCCACGGGCGGGGAGATCCCGCGCGGGAAGCATGAAGGCGCCTACGTATCCCATGACTGCAACAAGCTCATTATCGACAGCGCTTGTCAGGTCGCGGCAAGAGCCCCCAGACGAATACTCGCGCACTGTACATCCCGCGAAGACGACGATCCTCAGCAGACCCCCCGTCCCAAGGACCGACACCGAATCCACCGCCTTCTCGGGCCCCACATCTTACGCCACAGAGACCACGCTCCATTCCAACTTCTGTCTCTATGCGCTCGATCTCCAGCGACACGCCTCGCAGCCTCTCGCATCGACCATCACATCCGATCCCTCGCCTTACTGCCCGTACTGCAAGCGCTCTCTGCACCTCTCGCCGGGGCGATCGTGGGAGATTTTCAAGGACGACGGCACACGAGAACGGTGCTTTCACATGCAGAACCGGTTCGTGGTGAAATGCCATCGGGAGGGTGTCGATGGTGGGTACTCGTGCGTGCTGTGTGCGACGAGCGCAAGCCACGAGACGGTCTGCGGCGACGTCAACGCACTGGTGAAGCACGTGTGGCAAGACCACAGCATTGGCGAGCTGAAGGTGGAACAGGATATTGTGGAGCTGGTGGAGAAGACGCCGGGGAGGAGGAGAGATAGCGTCATGGCGCCGCCTAACCCTACCCGGCGGAGCTTCAGTCTAGGGCCGAGTAGGAGTGGGAGACGCAGGGTCGAGAGGGAGGTCGAGACGCTGGAGATTCGGACGCCGCGGAGGGAGAGGGAAGGGTGAGGTGGTACTCCCAGCGTGCAGCGCCGCCATGTCCAGTGCGGCCATTCGCACCTCACGACCGACATGTTTCTCGTTTCAAGATATGATGATTGTACTATTAGCAGCCTTCTCATCCAATGTATGCACGCCTCGCAACGTTTCTTCCACATCTCGCTCCTTCCCTCGCCATCATCGTCGTCGTCGTGTCTCTACCCCAGCAATTCCCCCATCCGGCAACGCGAGGCTTCTCTCGCACGTATAAGGCATCTTCCCTCCCACACTAAAACACATACACGCGCAGCGCGCCCCACCCGGCCCCAAACGTAAGCACGCGTGCGCGCCGCATCACCACCTGCATGCTTCGCCTGCAGCCCAAAACGGGCAATGCTAGCATGCTGCGTTCGACACCTGCCCGTGGCATTACTCGAACGAGTAAGTTGTTGGTGGTTTGCTCGGGCATGCGAGTTGCGAGTTGCAGTGGGGGTTTTTTTTAGTGGGGGAGAGAGGCCGTTTGCGGGATGCGGGATGCGGGATGCGGTTAGCGCCGTGCGACCGATGCCTGGATCGGGGATGGTGCGATGTTGGGAAGGGAGGATGGATGGATGGGGATGATTAGAATTAGGGTGGGGAAAGGGGTTTTTTTTTTCTTTTCTTTTTCTTCTTTTTTTCTTTGGGGGGAATTTTGGGGGGGGAGGGGTTCTTTGTTCTTCTTCCTCTTCTTCTTTGGCAGGGTATGGAGTGGGTGGTGTGATGGTGGGGTACCTATTGCCATGGCTTTCGTGGTGCTTTGGTGCTGTTGTTGACTTGGGGGCTGATACCTAGGTGGGTAGAGCGCGAGCACGAGCGCGACCTGCGAGGTGGGCCGAAATACCTACGTGTGCGGCCTGGTTTGGGAATACGGTATGCAAAAGTGGCTTGCGGACGGTAGATTTACCCGAAAGCGGTAATGCTTGTTATCAGCCTGGGGCTCAGCTGACTGGGGCGCAGATTCATGGACCCCACGATGCTTTTGCCTGAGACTGTGAGGCTGCAGGACTGGAGCGACATGCACACGTGTCTCATCTTCAGATACATGAAGTCCTTACCAGTGCTTCATTCCTTCATGTCCTTCTTCTCATCTTCGAGAAAGTGAATGCCCATCATGGAGCCGAGGCCCGTGACAGTCGTTTTCGTTCCCTGACTGAGCTCTTGAAGAGCAGAGCGCAGCTTGTCGCCCATGGCATTGAAGTTAGTCGCTACGGCAGACATATAGATCTGCGATAGGCCAGTGTACCCAGCCGCCATGGCGAGCGCGTTCTTATTGAACGTGTCAGAGTGCGAGAGAGCATGGCCATCACGGCTTCTTGGACGGTGCTATGGCTGAACTTGGTGCTGGCTTTGATGATGGAGATGTCTGCGATTGTGCTCGCAGCCGGAGACAATATAAGGGGCGGAGCCATGCTGGATGCTCTCAATAAATTCCAATTCGAAAAGTGACGCTCTTGGTTCTACGTCGGATGTTTGGGAATAGGTATCTGCCAGAGATAGAGTATTTACCTAGTTCTTGCAAATGAGCATCTAGGCTCCAAAGTCATTGGCCGAACGCGATACAGTGCAACCCGATCTTTATCGAGAGTTGCGTGGCAATCAGCTCAAGCATTACTTTGTAGGTTTTCCGAAGTGGTTTTCCAGCTTTGCATACGTGTAGATAGGTAGGTGGTAGGTAGGTAGGTAGCGCGCGGTCTGATTTGCTCTCGCTCAGCGAGCAGATATCGCCAACGGCATGTCGTGTCTATCGCCGAGATCCTCAAATTTTGTGAAAAGTTTCAATTGATACGAAAACCAATCGTTGTGTTTTCATCGGCGGGAGGTGGTATCTAATTGAAGAAAGGCAGCAGTAGAGCAAGGGTGTGACGGCATGTGAAGTCATCCATGGATCGCGATAAGACGCCCTGACGCCCACAATTCAAGGGCGATACGGCTTCACAGACCTAAGGCGCGCGATACTGCTCAGAGAGAATATTTTGTGCGTATATGGTTATGCACGCCTTCGGCAAAAGTCTTTTCTGATTCCCTTTTGAAAAAGTCCCTATCCTTCATATTTGTCTCCTCCTGTTTTGGTACCTCAAAGGTTAATCTATTAAGTTGGCCGGCGAAACAAGCCTTTAGTTCTCTACCTTCCCTATGAAAACCAAAGCATGAATATTTCTCGGTCATAGATGTGATCGTGAAGGTGGACTCGTGTCCGTCATTGACTTGCATCATCCACACTTTCGTGAAGAACATATAAATTTGCCAGCAATTATAACCTTCAGCAGGGCCTAGATCTCTCAGGTTAACCGCATCACTTATCGCTACAGTCCAGCCATGCCCTCGGACCCCAACCCGTCTTCCTCATCGAATGAGCCGGGAGAACTCTCCAGCCTCAACGAACCCACAACATCTACTCTGGACACGCCGAAATACCTTACAGCTTGGGATTGCGGTCACACGCTGCATCCGTCCATGAAGAAAAGCTGTGGCCTCTGTCCTCAATGCCGAACAGAGCAGGGCCTCTCGCGGCTTTCTAATATGTCAAATTTGCTGAAGAGCAAGGGCATACTAGACCCGTACGCCGAACCGTACTTGTCTGATGGAAATCGCGGATATGCATTGCGAGCCTATCATGCAGAGCGCTTGGTATTCCAGCACCACATCGAGCGTCTCGAGATCTTGGCGAATAGAGAGAGAAGCTGGGAAGTCGAACATCCCGATGCGCTCAAAAGGCTTGGGTATACCGATGCGAGAACGGCCTTGGTGATCGCTTGGACGGGGATGCCTCTTGTCGATTGGCGGGAGTCCGATGTTGGTATGTCAATGCGCATGCGTGCGCCGATCGAAAGGGCAAAGCGCGCAAGATTTGCCGACGATGTGGTTGAGCAACCGGTCCGTCACAATGAGTTTTTCGCTCGCTCGCATTCGAGGTACACTGCTGGGAGGTGGAGTGCACCGGATGGTGAACAGTGGTTAGATACTTCGTTTTGGAGGGAGTCGACGCGGTATGGGACGCCGGAAAGCGATTGCTCACTTGACATGTGGAAACTGACCGAAGATCTGGACGAGGACGAAGTGCTGCTGTTGGACATCAAAGAACACGGTAGGCTAATGTTCGCTTGGCTAGAAAACCATGATCGGGGAGAAGAATATGTAGGTGGGTATGTTCGGCAAGATGGCGCATACCGGGAAGTGGACGGCGTACTTTTCAGGTCAGAAGAGACCGAAAATTCCTTGCCAGTCGTTGAAGAAGTTGCACCCGTATCTGAAGCTCAGAACCTACCACGAAACCCGCCAGACTCTTCCGACACAGCTGAGGTCATTTTCCAAGGAACGGATGGGATTGCAAAGCCAGCTCTAACAAATGACATCTCAATTGAGAGTATAAAGCATCAGTTCTCAACTTCCGTTGTGCAGTTTAGCCGAGTTGAGAGACGCTCAGTACAGTCAAGACCGTGGCCACGTACTCGACACCGAGTGGAGCAGACTATGAGCAGAGCTCGAGGAAAGAGAAGACCCAGACAAAAGAAAAATGATGCAGCCCAAGGTGATAGGGGGTCGAGTTGGCGCTGGTGCTGTATAATGCAGTAGTATAGCCGATAGAAGGTATATCGCTACACTCACACTTCTATTTTGCGGCAGCAGGCCTCGGTGTTCGGGTGACGGCTTTTTTTAATGCTAGGTGAAGTGCACTCGACACATGGAGTTTGCTGCCTAGCATGGTAGTCGACGTGTGATACGTGCACCTGGAAGTGAAGGAGCTAACCCGCACCTTCTATAAAAGTCCCTCGGGCAATCGCTGTGGTATATCTCTCACTCCAACCCCCAGATGAATCAACCCAATCAACCGAAAGCTATGGCCGCCGACACCACGGGCATAAAGATTCACGTCACTTCAAGTAATATCGCATTATTAGTCTTCGGCCGCAGGATTTACTCCGAATACCTCGACTTTCAGAAGTCGATCGTACTTCCTCGCAACAGCTGTGTATTCAAGTCGGAGGCAGATTGGATTTCCGCACGCGATACAGTACAGCCCGTACCTTCTGGGCACCTTCCACACATTCTAGCCTACAAAGCGTTCATGTACTGGCTCCACGAGACCGGCAAACTGCACACGGTCCACGAGTCACCCACCACCTCGCTCACTATCGCGAAGCGCTGCGGGCATGCCTTGCATCCGGCAATTGCGTCCACCGAGTTCAAGAACGCGGCCTGCCCGATTTGTACAATGGGGCATGCTGCTGCGGCTTTGTCCATGGCGTGGAGCACCTGGAAGATCTTGGGGGCTCCCGATCGGCGCCCGCCATTTGACCAAGGAAGACTCTCAGCCGAACTCTACTACATGGTCAAGGAGATTTGGCGCTTTGAGAAGAAACGATGGCTGAGTCTCGTTCGACACTACGGGGAGCTGGAGAGAGATGTGGCCGCGTGGGAGGAGAAGGAACCGCGCAAAGCAGATGCGAGCTCGGTGTACACGATCGATGAGCTGAGGGAGGCGAAATCGGTAGGGGAAGCTCTCCAATTTGCGCGAGCAAACGACCCGCATCGCACGGAAGACGTCGAGCCACCTTTTGTACCGCATCCGCCCTTGAATCGTCCCCCACACTTCCGACCGTACCGAAGCGAATCGACTGCGCGAGAAAAGTCTCTGGGGCCATTGGGCGAGCAAAGCTCGGCATCGCAATTATCTCTCACGAGCGAGCCACCGTCACCGCCCCAGTCGCCTTCACCCTCAAAACTTGCTCATACGCAACCGGCATCATCCCGTTGCGAGTCATGCTCGCCGTGTCCTTCCCTGGTCTTGTCTCCGCCTCTTAGTCCGGTTCAAGTGAAGAAGGCTGTCAAGTTCGCCGTCGATGTGGTGGAATGCGAGGCACGAAGTGGATTCGCCTTCAAGCGGACCTCTGTGGCCTACAGCCCAGGACGCCATGCATCTCCTTCTAAGCTTGGATGGGCAGACACGAGTTTCTCGACCCAGAAGAACTTCCGGTACGACAACGAGCCGACCGATCTAGAACTAGAGCTTCAAAGACTCGAAGCTTTCTTCCGTCGCTGCAGGGAGGATACCGATTCTACCTTGGACGACGATTCTGTCGGCGATACCGATAGTGACACTGACTCGGAAAGCGACAGCGATTCCGATACCGATCCTGGTGTGGAGAAAGGCGACATTGAGGACAGTCTAGCAGAAGCCGTTATGCAATCCTTCGATATGGAGGTAGATCCAGCCGGTGACATCGACCATACAACTGAGTCTGACCTCGAACGGAACCCGAGAAATAGCACAGTACCATCCGGGCTGGAAGTGCAGATGCTCGATTCGTTGAAAGGTCTTTCAGATGCGGAGCTGAAGTCTCTCCTCTCAATGAGAGGTCTTTCCCAAGTCCCACGGATAGCCAGCCAAAGTTCCCATATGATCGCGAACGTTCGGCCATCGGGCGGTACTAGAATTCACGCAAATGCAGCAGATGATGGCTTGGACCGAGGCGAAGGTGAGGGAGAGACACATAGCGTGCGGACTGAAGCTACAGTCAATCTCGAACCCACCGAAGACAATGCAGTGCCTGAATCGGACGCACCCCGACATCTCTCGGAGATGATGTCGTCCCTGGATGATCACTCGGACTCTGTTTCCCGAGTCACCGAGGCAGCCATCGATATAGCTGATCAGGGACAAGAATCTCTTCCTTCTCCAAAGTAAGTCAGGTCCTCCGTTTGCCGGCATTGAGCATGCCAACAGATGCATGTAGGACCACACTCGGTCGACGCCTTCGCACTCCGAGCGTTTCCAAAGATAGCGAAGATGTCTCTCCAATGCCGTCGAAGCGGAACAAGACAGTACACGATGTCGGAGATTAGGCGATGAAGACCTAGTAGGGCTGGGACGGACAGGATTGGTTCAGGGTTTCTGATAATTGCTCTCCGCTCTTCGGTGGCATGGTCATCGTCCTTCACTGGCTTAGCATTCCCGCGCCGTGAAGGGATGTTTTGGGTAGAGGTCAATTTAGTGTCGTCGTTCCTGGTGTGAAGAGATCTAATGTATCGTGCTACCTAGGTGATGCATACTCCTCGTTAATGGATGGTTGACAGCAGCACGGGAGGTGAACGCTCATTGTGTGGTGATTTGAAGAGACGCTCGGGCGCCGTGCACGGGTGCTACAATAGGTAGATACCTAGCCGTTGATCAACGGACCCTGAGATCAAGGTGAATCTGATGTCCTCCTCAAGAACTTGCGTAGTTCCGTGATCTATGAACTCCCCAGTTCCGATTCGCAAATTGCGTTTTTTTTGTGTCTGGGGATGTTGCAGGAAACAAATGGTACTGGGTGCCATTTTCTCAGGTGACGGAGTCGAGCCAGGAATAAGCCTTCGCTTCTGGACCAGACCCAACTTCACCTACTGCGTGCTGTGTAACCCCGGGATAGGCAGTAGATGGTTCAATTACATTGAGGCTTCTGTCCTGGTGTTGAGACAGTATGCCGTGTTTCTGCTATCTCAGGATTCTGACAATCGAAATTTCAGACAATTACCTAGGTACGGTAGTCATGGGATAGAATTGTGTTCCTTTCCGACTCCGGCTCCGGTTCCGGCTTCAGTTCTGGTTCAATACCTTGTTTCGTATCTATTTGGGCATGTGCAGGACGCTCTTTATGGAGGTAAGTGGAAGTCATGAGTCATGCCATTACAGTATCGCTCAGAGATGACGAATGGATGCATTGCTGTCAAAGTTGTCCAGTTTTCGAGGCCCAGATTGCTCCACGGAGCGTCAATCGACCGTACAGTTAGTATCTAGGTAGGTACCGACAATCAAATGATTTGTACCCACATACCATCCAATTTTCCAATAGAATGGTTCTTAAGCTTGACATGCCAGCTTTCATTGCCGACACGCTTCGTAAAGTTGGGCAAGAAACGATTCGCTATCATAAGTGCTCGGAGTAAAGCACCTCATTCAGGCAGATTATCGCAAAATCCCAGATACCTCTTGAGGTTTGGCGTCCCCCCCATCATAGGACGTGCACTGACCTCGGCACCATCTTATCCCCGCATTCTCACCCTACATCGCGCTTTTCCGAAAGTCATAAAACGTCGCGTTGTGTCTGATTTTCGGGATTTTGGTCACTTGTTTTCCATGCCCAGGTCTTGTTCGTCCTGCATGGCTCTTTCGTCTTGAGTTCTTCCCGCTGCACTGATATCGTCCTGGAGTCTTGCATGACGAGTGGCGGAATTGATTCCGGTTTTATTTCCACGAAACTGAAAGCAATCCGAAAAGAAGTCTCAGGCTTCAGTGCAAAGTTATCGAAAACGGTTGCAAGTCTTTTAAGACCTGAACTCCGAAAAAAGCAGGGCGATGTCACCATCTGCATTAGAAGAGGAGAAGCAGTCAGGGGACTTGTCGATTCAGCCACAGTCAGATGCATCGTCGGAAGGCTGGCGCGATGAAGAGAAGGGTCAAGACAACACAAGAAAAGTTTCAGTTGCACAGGATTCACACTATATACACGATCTCGAAACCATAGAAACACGGTCATTGGCGGGCTCGCAGTTACCATCACCGCCTGATGGCGGTCTTCATGCCTGGCTGAAAGTTCTGGGCGGCTTTTTGGTCTACATCAATATTTGGTGCAATTGTCTTAACCCGGCTATTTCCTCCTTCTAACACATGTATCAGGGGTTTCACACTTGCTTACGGCACTTTCCAGTCCTACTACACCTTCACTCTACTCCCAGATCAATCGCCATCATCGATCTCATGGATTGGAACCGTACAAGGCTGGCTTCTCATCGTAGTCGGCGTGCTGTCAGGCCCGCTCTTTGATCTCGGCTATTTTAGGTATATATACATGTTCTCGTTTGATGAAAATACATGCCAACACTATTTTAGGTCTATGCTGTACATTGGCAACTTCCTCATCGTGTTCGGCATCATGATGCTCAGTCTCTGCACCACCTACTGGCAGGTATTCCTTGCGCAGGGTATCTGCATGGGACTGGGAGCTGGCCTCTTATACATCCCGAGCCTGGCGCTGGTGGGCATATGGTTCGAGAAGAAGAGAGCTATGGCGCTTGGTATCGTGATGAGCGGTATCGCTGTTGGTGAGTCCAACAATTCGCCAATCTTCAACACTCTCATTACTAACTCAATCAGGCGGAGTTATCTACATCATCATGTTCGACAAGCTCATTCACCGCGCCGGCTTCCCCTGGACGATCCGCGCCATCGGATTTGTTGCCTTGGCTTGTGCGCTTCTCTCCTTCCCCGCCCTCCTCTCCGGCTCCTCCATCCTTACGCGCCCCCGCAAACGCCGCGCTCTCTTGGACGCCTCCGCGGTCAATGACAAGCTCTTCCTCCTCTTTACGGCGTGTACCTTTTGCAACTTCCTCGGCTACATTGTGCCGTACTTCTACATTCCCACATTCGCGCAAGAGAAACTGGGGTCCAGTTCGAGTGTGTCGCTGTACATGCTCATTGGGGCGCTGGCGGGGAGTTTCTTCGGGCGCATTGGAAGTGGAGTGATGGCGCATTATGTTGGAAGTATTGTGACGTGGGGGCTATGTGCGTTGTCCAGTGGAATTCTGGCGCTTTGCTGGATTAGCATTGAAACGGAGGCTTCGTTCATCGCCTTTAGTGTGTTCTGGGGTGAGTGCGAATCTCTTGAATGCATCGGATGCTTGCTAAATATTTCTAGGGTTTCTGTCAGCTGCGCTCGTGACGCTTCCTTCTGCTGCATTCGCAAACATCTGCCCGGACATGTCGCGGCTTGGAACTCGCCTCGGCATGTCGTGGAGCGTTTCTAGCATTGCCACATTGATCGGATCGCCGATAGCGGGTGCGTTGCTCAAGACGAAAGCGAATGGCCAAACCGATTTTATGGGACCACAGCTTTGGTCCGGGATATGTCTTTTAGTTGGGTCTGCGTGCTTGGTGGTACTGTGGGCTGTTACCAAGAAAACGATGAATACTGGGTGGAGGATTTAGCATCTAATCGAGTGTGGTCGAATGCAGAAACATGGGTATAAGCTTCCTGGGCTTCTTCTGCGGGATCCTCAGGGCGTACTCGAGATTGCACGTGACGACTCTGCCCCCCTCCCCCTTGGCTGCAAGCATTGCCTATTCCGCAAGTCGTCCGGCCAACTCTTACTACTGCAATGAGCCAAACGGAAAATAAATTGACGCCGTCGTATATGGAGCAATAGACCAAGACAAGATGTACGCATAAGGAGTTATCGGTCTCCCAGTATACAACCTTCAGCTGGGTTTTTGTACCTACCGCAAAGCCTAGCAGAGTGGCGGCATCGGCTTCCGGATCACCACCAGGGTTCACAGTCGGGTGCCGGGATAAATCAACCCGGGGCATAGTTCTCTGGTGGATTCACATCTTCGCAGAGACGGAGAAATTTTGAACTCAATCTAAATCGCGAAATTAGCCGCACAGGGGCTTTCTTTAGCATGGGTAAACTCTAAGTATAATCTGGACACCTATTTATCTCTAGAATCCCTCTAGCATCTGGAGTTTTGAAATGGCGCGACACGACTTTCCGGTTTAGCGACAGAGGTTCATCGAAATCATGCTCAGGTCCACGGTGGCATCGCTATTGGCGAGTGCCCTCCTCCTCCCACAAGTCACCGGCCAAGCAACGTTCCGAAACCCCGTCATCTACGAGGACTTTCCAGACAACGATATCAGCGTGGGCCCTGACAACGCGTTTTATTTCTCCGCTTCCAACTTCCACTACAGCCCTGGCGCACCCATCCTGAAGTCTTTCGACCTAGTCAATTGGCAGCTAATCGGCCATTCGATCCCAAAATTGGAATTCGGGGACGGCTACAACCTGCCCGCGAGCGGCGAACGAGCCTACCGAGGCGGAACCTGGGCTTCTTCGCTGAGATACCGGAAGAGCGACAAAACGTGGTACTGGATCGGTTGCACGAATTTCTGGAACACGTGGGTGTATACCGCGCCTTCTGTTACGGGGCCGTGGGTGAGGGCTGCGAATATCGGGCCTGGTGGAACTTGCTACTACGACAATGGGTTGCTGTTCGACGACGACGACACGCCGTATGTGGTTTATACCAAAGATGCGACAGTCAATGTGGCGCAGCTTGCCGCTGATGGCTTGAGTCAGGTTAAAAGCGTGAATGTGGTCAATGCATCCATGGTTGGTGCGGATAGTATTGAAGGAAATCGCTTGTACAAGATCAATGGGACATACTATATTCTCAATGACAAGCCTGGGAGTACGACGTACATCTGGAAATCCAGGAGCCCATGGGGCCCTTACACCTCCAAGATCCTTGTCGAAAATATAAAGCCCCCTTTGAATGGTGGTGGCTCTCCGCACCAGGGCAGCCTGGTTCAGACCCCCGAAGGCGACTGGCACTACATGTCCTTCACATGGGCGTTCCCGTCTGGCAGGCTCCCAGTACTGGCACCTATCGAATGGGGCAGCGATGGCTTCCCCACCCTCGTCAGCGGCCCAAACGGAGGCTGGGGCGACTCTTACCCTACGCCCCTTACCGCGCACCCGATGCCAAACTGGACGGCCACCTACACTTTCCAAGGGCCAACGCTCCCCCCAGCATTCGAATGGAATCACAACCCCGACACCACCAAGTACACCGTCAACAACGGTCTCACCCTGTCGACCGCAAGCATCACAAACGACGTCTACTCGGCGCGCAACACGCTCACGCACCGCGTCCACGGAGAGTATCCCGCCGGCACGGTTCGAATCGACTTCAGCAACATGGCCGACGGAGACCGCGTCGCTCTCGCCGCTTTCCGCGATCGCAGTGCGTACATCGGTGTCCACCGCGATGGCTCGACATACACGCTCACGGCCAAGTTCAACATGACGCTCGACGAGTGGGGCGGTCCAACGCTGGACAACGGGACGGTTGTTGCCACGGTTAAGCTGCTTGCCAATACTAGTAAGACGGTTTGGCTGAGAACGGACATGGACGTTCGACCTGATGGGAGCAACAACGCGACGTTCTCTTATAGTGCGGATGGGGAGAGCTTTGTGCAGCTTGGGGAGACGTATAAATTGTATACAGGGTGGGCATTCTTTTTGGGGTATAGATTTGGGATACTGAATTGGGCGACGAAGGCACTGGGTGGGTCGGTTAAGGTGTTGAGTTTTACGGTGGCTTGATAGTGTTGTAATATAACAGTGAAACACGTGATGTTAGCAGTTCTACGCTGAAACGCAACAAATATGCTTACCGAAGAGATGAGTACGGCCGTTCTCACTTTGGCCACTCTTGAAATACACTGTTGGGTATTGAAGCGCTGTGGGTTATCATCGACCGTCACCCATGGGGGCATAATCGATTGACCAGTTGGCATGCCCATTGAAGGCAAAAGTAAGGCCTCCCGTACAAATTCGGTCGTCATGTTGAGGAATCATCCAGACCATCGAAGAGCTTGCTAATCTCATCCAGCGCAACGCATCGCAAATCCCACAAGCCATTCAAATTCGTTTCCGAACCAGTCCATTTTCCGACTCAGCTCTACGGCCAGAGTCTGCTATGCTATCTAAGCCACTCCCCCCCTCCCCCCTTCCATCTGGCCCTTACCCTCCCTCCCCACGTGCGGCCCAGAAAAGCCAGAAACGCCAGAGGTTCGACAAATCATGGGGAATCGTACAATATGCTAGACGGCCTCCTCTCTCCCCAACTTCCAGACTAGCGAAGAAGTGGCAAAGAAAAACGGCGCAAGTCAAAAAGCAAAACAAGAAACAAAAAAACAATACCTCCACAAGAGGGAAGCAGTCAGCCAGCGACTACAAATACTGACTCGCCTGCGTCTGTGCAATCCCTGCACCTCCTTGCGCGGCACTCCCTCTTCCACGCGTAGAATCCCAATACTGCGTCTGCTCCTGCGTCCCGGCCTGCGTCAACCCCGTATAGTACATCCCCCCACTCCCGCCTCCATTTCCACTCTCCCTCCTATACTCCACCTCCGCTTCCTCCTGACTCTGCCGCTGCAGCTTTTGCATCTCGTCGATATCCCTAATGATTGTGTTAAAAGCCTCGCCCACGTGGTGCACAACTTTATTGCGGTTCCACTCGCGGCGGTCCTCCCAGATGGTTTCCATTAGGGAGGCGTTGATCTGCTCAAGCTGTTCGAGCGAACATCCCGAAGACGACGAGACGAGGAGGTCGTGTAGGTTCGCGAGCTGTTGTTCGTCGAGGAGAAGCTGTGGGTGGGGCTCTTCGTCGTGCTCGTTGAGAATGGCGGTGATGGCGGAGGGGCCGCGCGGGACGGCGGGCGCGGGCATATCGTGGTGAGAATGGGAGGAGGCTTGGGAGGGTGGGGCTTGGCTGCTGGCGTCTTCGGAGGGAAATTCTGAAGGGAAAAAGGATTTAGCAGGAGCCGGGCAGAGGGGAAGAGATGAAATGTACGAATTTGACAAACCTTGCGTGTCAGGAAGTTGCGAGCCACCGGGCTGGGGCGCCATTTCAGAGAAGTCTGGCGCACCAGCCGGACCAGTGCCGTTGGTGCTCTGGGTATTGTATTGCGTGCTAAAGCGTGCGCCTGAGGACCGGTCCGACGTCTTCTTCCCAGAAGTCGTCGTTGATGCACTGTTGTGATAGTCGTGGGGATTTGAGTGCGCCGCGATGAAGGTGCGGGCAGGCATCTGGGATTTCTGAGTTTGGGTACCCATTCCGCTCGGCGTCTGGAACTCGTGGTGGCGCGTATGCGCATCGAGATCCTGGCTGTCAGTCGTATGCGTGTCCTCGTCCGTCCGCGAAGGTACAGTGAATCCATTATGTTCCCCGCTCGTCCCGTTCGTGAGCGGGGCAGCCGGCAGGTACGGACGCACGGGAGTGACAGGAGGTGCGACATTGAACGGTGGCAACGGTTCTCCCAGTACGATAGGCCCAGGTGTTTCCGCGGTGGTGGCTGACTGCTGCGGTGGCACAGGAGCAATCAGGGCGACTTCCTTGCCAGCGGCAAGATCTCTGTCACGCTTCTCTTTCGCCTTCTTCTCCCGCTCAAGCTCTCGCAAATAGACGGCCTCGCACTCTGCTGCCAAGGCGGGATTGGATTGTACAATCCCTTCAATGTCTACCTCGACGTTTGTAACCATCTCGTTTGCCTTCACCGTTCGCTGTTGGTTCGCCGGGTTCCCAGAAGCCCTGGAGGCCTCTTCATAAGTCCTGGAGTCCTTGGCCAGCGTTCGAATATCGAAGAGGAAGTCCCGTGGTCGCTTATAGTATCCATTCGACAGCCTCTGTTCGATGTTTTTGATATCGAGATTGTAATACTTGTTGCCGCTTTCGATATGGAGTAGTACATCTACACCTTTCTTGTCTTTTGAGAACGCCCATGCCCTGGTCTGCTCCTGCTGCTGCTGCTGGCCAGGAGGAAGGTCGGTCGAGATGTGGTTAGGTTCGGCCTCTGTCAATAGGTACGAGTACCACGACTCCTCCAAGACCGGGGTGACGAACGACCGGTACGACTTCTTTAACTGATCCATGATGGGTTGAATGGAGATTTTGAGCTTGTTCAATGTCATGCGGTCCTGTTTGCGCTGCGCTTTCTCTCGAGCTGCTATCTCGCGGGGATCAAGAACTGGTTCAACAACCGGCGCATGAGGCAACTCCGGAAGGATCCGCTTCTTGCGATTATCTGGATCTGGGAAGTCTGTTGGTGACATGCGTATATAGTCAGACACTTCGGTGAAGAACTCGCGCCGCGCGTCTTTTTCTGGTCGCTTCAGGTCGTAGACGTTCCTGCTCGTAAACGGGAAAAGGTCTTTCATCATCCTGGGGTTCAAACGATCATTCTCGTTCTCTTGCTCCAGGACGCCCAAGAGGAGCACAGGCTCATTTGCTTGAATATCCCTGAGCATCATATGGAACATCCGCAAGGCAGCTTCCGGAAGCGACTCGTACCACATGTCTACGGCCGGAATGTAGATGACGCTAGGTTTATGGCGTTTTGCCTCGTTGAATAGCTGGATGATTGCCTGCTCAGGTGGGCGCGTCGAATCTTCATAAATGGTAGGCAGATCAAAAGACTGTACGTGGAGGCCTTCGATCTTGCTGAGCAGCGCGGCACTAAGGTAGCGTTGTCCCATGCCTTCGAGACCCTTGATAAGCAGGCGTGGACGGAACATTCGATTGTTCGTGAAGCTGCGCATGAGCATCTCTTTTTCGAAGCCTTTCTCTTCGTCGCGATCATCATATTGCGCTTCTTCGAGTGCAGTGAGCTTCTTCCTCCGGGGGATGAGCTGATCAAGCCTTTCTTGCAGTTCCTTAAGTGGCTTGCGCAAAAGTGGCTCGACACCCTTCGGCAGTGGCGCTGCCTTCGATGTTGCTGTGCGCTGCGAGGAGGGCACAATCTTGTTCACGGAAATCATGAAATCCTTGGCTAGAACCTTGATGCTCTTTGGGTCGATGAGCAGCTTTTTCTCAGAAGTGTAGATCTGGGGGTAAGTGCCCTGAACAGCGTTCAAAGCAGCTTCGGTGCACAGAGCACGGAGATCGGCACCGCCATAGCCCTTCGTCAACTCTGCCAGCTGGTCCTTTATCTCGGGCTTCAATTCTGGCTTCCACCCTTTCGTGTGAATGTCAATGATGGCGCGCCGACCAGCAGCGTCGGGCAGAGGAAAGTAGAACTCGCGGTCGAAACGACCAGGTCGCCGCAGAGCAGGATCGACCGAATCAGGCCTGTTGGTCGCACCGATAACAATAACTTGCCCACGGCCGTCCATTCCATCCATGAGTGCCAAAAGTGTCGCAACAATAGAGGCGTGAATTTGTTCCTGCTTGCTCGAACGTACAGGGGCTAGACCGTCTATCTCATCGAAGAAGATGATACTCGGTTGGTTCTTGCGCGCTTCTTCGAAAAGAAGACGGAGTTGTCGCTCTGCTTCACCGACCCACTTGCTGAGTGCATCCGCACCCTTGCGCATGTAGAAGCTGACCTTCTGACCAGACCCGCTGAGAGTGGACGAGAGCGCACGAGCAAGAAGTGTTTTACCGGTTCCAGGAGGGCCATGGAACAGGACGCCCCGAGGCGGCGTCATGTTCTTTTCCTTGAACACTTCAGGGTAAAGTAATGGGAGCTGCACCATCTCCTTGAGCTTGTTGATGTGATCTCCCAGCCCACCGACTTCGTCGAAGGTAACGTTCGGATCAACACCAAGAGGGTCGGCGTCTGCAAGAGCCTTCTTGTCCTTGACTTTGCCTAGGTTCGCAGGCCCGCCACCTGCTCCTCCTTGCTGCGCATCGGCGTTGTGCGTCTGGGGGAAGCCGAAGCCAGGTGGTGCAGCTGTGGTCGGGGTCATTCCAACTGCGCCGCCCAATGATGGCCTAGGCATCTTCTGCACTTCTTCATCGCTGCTGTCCGAATCAGCACCGCCCGTTGCACCGGCTTCGAGACCACCTCCAAATGGACCTTGGTTGCTGAAGAGACTCCGATACTTGGCGCCGCCACCTCCACCTCGAGAACGAGTCTTGTCAGCTGCCGATGCGCCACCCTCTTCATCATCGAATGCAGCATTGAGCTCTGGACGGACAATGCGATAGTCGACCTGATTTCGGGCACGGTTGCGTCGCTGGGGTTTGTCGTAAGCAAGGTCGCTGTCTGGGAGATTCCTGTTGAGGCGGCGTCTTTTGTTGCCGCCCAACTCATGTATCTCTTCTGCAATCTCGTCGGGGTCAGGCGATCCTTCACCGGATGAGTTGGATTGTCGACGGCTTCTAGTTCGCTTCTTCCGAAGACGTCCAGACCTCCTGCCTGAGCCGGAAGCGCTGCCTTCCGAAGTCGACCGCCGACCTTGGGGCTGTTCGTCCTCAGACATCTCTTCATCCTCCTTGTCCTCTTCTGGGGCAGGTTCGAAATCGCTACTCTCGTCCGCGCCTCGCTTGGACTTTGCTGCGGACTATGTACTGTTAGCTTTGGAGCATTGATTATAATAGGAAACAAAAACAAACTCACTCTCAGGTTTCTGGCGCCACCGTGGGTCACGGGACCTTCTTCATCCGAATCTTCGGCCGCAAGTGGGTCATGCTGGGACTCTTGAATCACGCCGACTTGCATTTCGTCGTCGTCATCGTCATCGTCGTCGTCGTCATCCTCGCCCTCGGCATCGTCTTTGTCAGCCTGAGCGTCTTGTTCTGGCGAACCTTGATGGCTCGCCTGTACTTGTGTCTCGGTATTCTCAACCAACAGGTCGTCGAGCGGGGCCTCACTGTCGTCATGGTGCACTATCGAGTCTTCCTGCGAAGCCTCCATGATGGCGCTGGCCCGGGGTGCCTTGGCGCCTCGCGTCGCTCGTGTGGTAGGCATAGGCTTGGGGCTGCGCGTACCTTGGCGGACTACGCTGGCGTGTCTGCCAGAGTCGGACAGAGCTACAATGGGCTCTTCGACGTCGTGCGACAGGCGGCTACTACGCCGCGTGCCGAGCAGGTTGGGTGTCTCACCGCGCACGTTATTGATGGGCTTGCTGCCTTGGCGGGTGCGCAGACTTCTGCCGGATGGCATCTTGGAGTCGAGGTCGCGCGCTGCGTGCTCGCCAATCTGAAGCTTGACTACGAGTGAGGGGTGCTCGATGCTCTGATGGGCCTTGTTGCGGCGGCGGGGCGCGGGGCTGTTGCTCTCCGAGGGTGTGTCCTGAATCTCGTCTTCTTCGCTCTCCTCGTACTTTATCTGCTTCTTGGTAGCGCGCCGCACGCTGCGGCCCGTGTTGGGGTTGATTTCAACTTCTTCGGAAGATGAGCGATCGGTGAAAGCGTCGTCGGACACGATGGCGTCGTCGTCGTCGACGTCAGAGCCCGTGTATCCGCGGCGCGGGCGTTTGCTGGCTTTCTTGCGCGGTGCGCCCGACGTGTGTCGCTTCTTGCGGCGCTGTGGTGAAGGGCGAGCCGAGGCGTCCCAGTCTTCGTCTTCGGGATCCGACGCGTTCGGATCGAAGTGCTCGAGCTTTCGCTTGGACCGGCTCGACATGGAGATCGATGCGGTGAAGCTGCGTGCACGACTGCCGGGCTCTAGCAGTGGCAGCGCATCAGAAGGGCAACGATGACGCGCGAACACAAGCTGCACGCGGATGCGCTGAGGGAAACTGCACGCGGGGGCACGACCGTCAGAAAAACACCACAAAAGAGCCGAAATGCGCTCGGGGACGAATGAAGGTGAAGTGGGGATCGGATGATGGGGTGAATGCTCTTTGTGATGAGGGAAGTCGCAATTGGGCGCTTGGACCCACAGCCGGGTGCCTGTCTACAACGAATTTCGATCCACGAAACGCACCTCGACAACGCCAACAACGACAACGCGCATTTCCGGGGGTTTCCTGCACGCAAAAGGCATTTTGAATGGCAGAAATCGTATTGTCGACTGCTACCTGTCTGATCCGGGGCCTTTTCGGGAATCTCGCGGATGAGCCGAACGCACTA
Source organism: Paraphaeosphaeria minitans (assembly GCA_015832175.1). Taxonomy (NCBI): domain Eukaryota; kingdom Fungi; phylum Ascomycota; class Dothideomycetes; order Pleosporales; family Didymosphaeriaceae; genus Paraphaeosphaeria; species Paraphaeosphaeria minitans. The sequence goes on from WJXW01000006.1 coordinate 2,095,913, forward strand.
TTCAAGGACATAGAAATGGACATGCGGTCTATAACCATGCTGCCGGCAACGGTACCTGCAGGCGGCTCAAAAGCTTGTGCTGTTAACCATCTCCAGGTTTGTGGGGTTGCACGTGGTCCGCACGTGCCAAGACGCTGGGACAGCATTTCATCCACGACGGTTGCCCCTCCTCCCGACCCATCTCGGCGAACGATGGTCCACGCGTTTTCTCCGCATTTTTTGTTTCTCCCCCTGCCTGGAGGATGCTGGTTATTGCCTGCTTGTCTGCATCCAGTGAGCCGGATGATTTGAAGCGGGGCTTATGCAGGGCTCACAGCATGACACACTTGTTTTCCAGCTGCGAATCCTTCTACCCCATCAGTGATGTATTATGCTAGGCTGCGTGGCGCCTGGGCAGGTGCGGTGTTTGGGCAGATCCCTGGTTTCCTGGTTTCGTACATGTCGAGATAGGCACCAAGTTAAGCGACGTTGGTGTTGCAGTGGGCCGCCGGATCATGTTGCATGGGCGCAACGCACAACAGACAAGCACACAGGCTTGCAGCATCGGGTGGTTTCATGAGCCCAACATCTAGTCCTATAGTATGTTCCATTTTCTTGTGATTCGCATTGAAGATGATTGCGGTTTCTCAGCCACAGTGTGGGGTTCCCCTAATTGCCCGTCCTCTCAGCATCCTGGGCCCTGCGTGAATCATGTACACTTGCAGCCGAGATGATACTTTCAAGCGAAACATACTGCTGGTGGGATTGAATAATGAGCTCGTGAGGAAATTGATGTTTGTACATTGCTAGCTACGGTGTAAGTCTTACAGACCATGGTCGGCCCCATTCCAAGTCCTTTGGCCCTCATGCACACTGTGCACAGTCCCGCTACTCCGCCTTAGTCTTACCGACCTCGATATCATACACAGTTCCACAAAGGACAGATACTATGCAAACAGGTAGTCGCGAATTATCTAAGCAGTCGTCTGTTTGATATTGGCACAGTGAAGCAAAGGTCAACAGTCGACCGGCTAGTCCACGGGCAGGATGCGATCAACAGCTGTTCAGCAAGTCAGTCGGTCGTCACTCAAGATCACACCAGTGATAGTCAACGAACCTGCTCCCTGCTCGAGGAGATACCCCTCGCAGTCAATCTTCCACTTGACACCATCAACCTCGATATGTATGATTCCAAATTGCAGCACCGCAAACTTGAACCTCAAGAAGAAGCTCGTCCACTTCTGCTCTACCCAACGTGCCATGATTTCCCATGTCTTTGCGAAAATATTGTAGTCCTCCAAGCCATCCCTGATGTTCTGGCGTCTTGCTCGCTCTGCCTCAATCATTTCCTCCAGCATCGGCCTGGTCTTCTCGCTGATGGTAGCATTGAAGATATCGGTGTCAATCACTTCGTCCTTCGACCAAGGCTCTTTCCTGCCTGTGAGCCGCAGCTGCAGGCGACCACCCTTATATCCAGGAACCAACTCGAGCGTCGCAAGCCGTCGTACGGGGCGTTGGTAGAGGTGGATGCCAATAGCGCTGAATGCTATGCCTATGACGACGTACGTGGGTGCGACGAAGAAGCTTAGGCCTGGTGGGAGTGCGGAAACCCAGTAGAAGTTGTATAAGCCTATACCGCTCGTGATGGTAGCCCATGAATATACTCGGGCAAGATATTTCTGCCGCGGGGGTTCTTTGTAAAGGAGGACGGGCTCCCGCGTTTGGTGGACCGACCGGAGGACGGGATCGTGTTGCATGTATGCCCACGTTGAAGTGCGAGGGGGCGCGGCATATCGATGTATTATCGACGCAGAGAACTGTCGAGTGAGATGGTGCGCCCGATTGGCCTGCAACCGGGCATTGAGGAGGGTCAATCGGACGGTAGAGGGGAGGCGAAACGTCTGCGGATGGAGCAAGCTGGTCACGCCCCGAGAATAGGCGGCCATACTGGCAGCGATCAGATCGGGACTCAGTTTGGCGATCTTAATTGATCAGCCTGAAATATGCGCCTGGGATATCCAGGACAATCAGCTACCACAGTACCTGCAGCTGGTGTATGTCTTGGAGCTCTATGTGAAATGTGAAGCCGCTGTTTTCGGACCGACCGCGCGACGGGTCTGTGCTCTCAACAACTCCGACATTCTTCAACAGCCCTACGCTCGCGGCTCCTTCACATCCTTTCCCGCAATTGCAAATCCGCGTCAGCTGTGCTCCATGGCATCGATAGCTGCGGCATGTAGGTTGTCCGCGCGCGCTGCGTCCCAGCAGCTCCGGAGCCATGGCACTCGCAGAGGTACGAAGTCGCCGATCGGGTCATTAGTAACAGACTGACAACGAGCACCCAGCATTCCACAAGGGACAGACGTCGCTCGCCGCGCAGAATTTCAACATGCCCGCGCTCTCGCCGACCATGACTGAAGGCAATATCGCGAAGTGGAAGATCAAGGAAGGTACGACCGCTAACTCGACCGCACCTACCCGCGAGAATGGGATGGCAAGGGCAACGGCTGACAAGTGCAGGCGAATCTTTCGTCGCCGGAGACGTTCTACTTGAGATCGAGACAGACAAGGCACAGATGGATGTGGAGGCTCAGGACGATGGTGTTTTGGCGAAGATTCTGGTATGCTGCACTGATGGGAATGGATGCTGGCAGGTGGCTAAGGCTGACACGGAGTAGATTGGCGATGGTTCAAAGGCAGTTCAAGTTGGCGCTCGGATAGCAGTCACCGCAGATGCAGGCGACGACGTCAGCTCGCTCGAGCTTCCCGCAGAGGATAGCAAGCCCTCTGCGCCCGAGGCTCCCAAGGAGGAAGCCAAATCAGGATCAGCACCAGCTCCTAAAAAGGAGGCTTCTGCCCCGGCGCCTAAGTCTAGCTCTTCAGGCGCTTCGCAGGCCTCGGCTGGCAAAGCTCAGAAGCAGACCTACCCGCTATACCCTTCCGTGCAGCACTTGCTGAAGGAGAACGGACTGCCGAAAGAGGAGGCAGACAAGATCCCCACGTCCGGTCCGAACGGAAGGCTGTTGAAGGGCGACGTGCTGGCGTATCTCGGAAAGATCAGCGAGTCTGCTGGATCCGAGGTCGCCGCACGGTTGAAGGCGCTCTCCCACCTGGACCTGTCCAACATCAAGGTCATGGCACAGCGCCCGAAGGCTGCAGCAGCCCCCGAGCCCGAAGTCATTGAAGAGTTGGATGTGGAGATTGCGCTGCCGATCTCGCTCAAGGCCGTCACTGAGGTTCAACAGCGCGTGCAGACGTCCATCGGCGTATTCCTGCCCCTCTCAACTTTCATCGCTCGCGCCGCTGAGCTTGCGAACGAGCACCTCCCTCGCTCCCAGGTAGCCAAGCCCTCCGCCGACGATCTCTTCAACGCGGTGCTTGGTCTCGACAAGGCTGCTGCGAAGTACTCTCGCGGCAACTTTGTACCTGAAGTCACTGCACTGCCTCCGACCACGTCGAGCCCCAGGAGATCGGCTAAGAAGCCGGACGTTTTGGACTTCCTCGCCGGAAAGAAAATAGCGGCGCCGAAGGCAGCTGTCGGTGGAGCGGCGCCGGTCGCCGGCCCGTTGAATGTGTTCAGCGTAAGCGTGCCCAAGGGCGACGAGCGACGAGCACGCGTCTTCCTGGAGCGCGTCAAGAGCGTCCTGGAGGCCGAGCCGGGACGTCTGGTTGTCTAAATACCCTGTCGCCGGTCCTGTAATTTGCTTGTACAAAGATAGTATATTGGCACGTTGTAGATGGCGCTTGAAACAAGATTTTATTGTTTAACCGTCTCGGAAGCATGTCGTGATGTATACCTGGATTGGGTTCCGAATCCATATGCATTGCGGCCCTCTCTAGCATCTCTTCTACCTGCCACAGAACGGATGATGCTGCTGTGAAAGACCTAAGAAACCAAAGCTTGCTTTCAGAAGCGTAACATTGATGAACAAACCGACTTGGGATGCATGGGCTGTCCAGACTCGTAGCTGTGCAACTGTGCGCGCAATCGCAACTTGGTCTGTCCAGGCGTCTCCCAGCCGCGACTGCTTGGGTCTGCGGGTCGGATCGCCCTTTTCAAGCCTTCCCGTATTTCCTTGGGCTGGCGAACCGTTCAAGAAACATGGAGCCTCGATGCGACACCCAAAAAAACAGTGGATCGCTGACAGCATAGCATGCAACCGCAAATAAACCGGCTACGCGTGCTACGAATCCTCATCACTAGCGTTGGTCGGCCAGCTATATGCACGCTGGCAGCCAAGATCCACTTGGTTACTACATGGCGATGCCGTCCGGCCCAGGAACCCGATGGTAGGTAAGTGTTCAGCAGCAAAGGCAGAGCAGTGGCCGCGGTATCTGCGAGTGCTCTGCTGAGCGGCGTGAATTGCGACATCGGAAGAGGTGTACGAGTACATGGCTGCTCTCGAGTCTCTCGCCCGGTCTTCGGCCGTCGCAGGACTTGGCTCGGGCGAGCTCCTGTCACCTGATGTGATGTTCTCCCCACGCCAAAAGGGCCCTGCAGCTGATCGATTGGCGGTGAGTGTGTTTGGTAATGCGCATAGCTACCTGTCTACCTATCCCCGGGAAGAACAAATCTACCTCGGATTTTCTGCCTACTCGCGGTGCGCCTCACTTCGCTTCAACGAGTCCAGCACGGCTGCGCCTTTCTCCAAGTTCCCCGTGCCTTCCCTTCCCTTCCCCAGGACTTCTCCGAATTGCGCTAGCTTAATCGATAGCTGGCATAAAATTGTCGTCTGTGCACGCAAGCTTCACGACTTGCTGCTGCCCGAGTCATCCATCATTCCCTCCCTCTTCCTCTGCCCTTGAGACTATCAATCCCGCCCGGCGTCTCTCATTAACACCAATTGCTACCTGTACACCTGCACCAACGCCGACTTCGCCATGGCGACGGTCACCGAACAGGTCGGAGAGGTCCTGCTGGGAACCACCGATGCGCCTCAATTGTCTGCCATCATGCGCCAGACCTTCTTCCGACACGCCAAAAAGGACGACAAGGACGAATACGTCCTGGAAGAGAAGGACTTCATCGACGCAGTCGCCCCCGAGAGCGAGGATTACGTGATTATACCCTCAGCAACGTGTCGACTGCATTGGAGCTGACCACGCCCGACTTGCAGCACAAGATCAAGCGATACCAGTACGGCATCTTGTTCTACGTCGCAGACCGCGACCAGAAGGGCAAGGTGACTCTCCAGGACTGGGCCGTCTTCCAGAACCTGCTCGCGAAACCAGACGCCGAATACGAAGTCATCTTCCGCTTCTTCGACCGCGACCGCTCCGGCTACATTGACTTTGAGGGGTTCTACGAAACATGGAAGGCACACAAGGGCGAGGACAGCCTGCCGTTCAACTGGAGCGGAGACTGGGCGACGCTGTACATTGGCTCCAAGAACAAGCGGCACATCATGACGTATCCGCAATTCGCGCAGATGCTTCGCGGTTTGCAGGGCGAGCGCGTGCGACAGGCCTTTGTGCATTTCGACCGCAACAAGGATGGATTCATCGAGCCTGAAGAGTTTCAGCGCATCATCCGCGAGACGGCGGCTCACAAGCTGTCCGATTACCTCCTCGACAACCTCCCCACCTTGTGCAACATTGCGACCGGCAGCAAGATCTCGTATGCCAACGTGCGCGCCTTCCAGAACATGATCCAGCAGATGGACATGGTCGAGCTGATCATCCGGAATGCAACGACCAAGAGCGCCGACGGCAAGATTACCCGCACGGATTTCCTCAACGAAGCCTCCAGAATCAGTCGCTTCAACCTATACACGCCAATGGAGGCCGACATTCTCTTTCACTTTGCCGGTCTGGACGAGCCGTCAGGGCGGCTAGGCCTACGGGACTTTGCTCGTGTCCTGGACCCTTCCTGGCACACGGCATACACCCTCGGAGCCGACGCCATCTCGGATGCGGGCCAGAAAGCTTTCGCTGGCTCCAAGTCCTTCCTGCACGATGTGCTGGAGTCGGCACATCACTTTGCGCTGGGTTCGCTTGCAGGAGCGTTCGGTGCATTCATGGTATACCCGATCGATCTCGTGAAGACGCGCATGCAGAACCAGAGAAGTTCGGGAGTCGGGCAGGTTCTCTACAAGAACTCTTTGGACTGTGCGAAGAAGGTGATCAAAAACGAGGGTTTCAAGGGCTTGTACTCGGGGGTGCTGCCCCAGCTGGTGGGTGTTGCACCTGAGAAGGCCATCAAGCTGACGGTGAACGACCTGGTGCGCGGCAAGTTCGCAGACAAGTCCACGGGCAACATATGGTGGGGGTGGGAACTTGTAGCAGGTGGTTCAGCAGGTGCCTGCCAAGTGGTACTGTAGCCCTGCCTTGGCGGTGCAGAAGGGATGCTAACGGGACGGCTGCAGGTCTTCACCAACCCTCTCGAAATTGTCAAGATTAGATTGCAGGTGCAGGGCGAGCTCGCAAAGTCTGCAGACGTACCGAGGCGATCAGCCATGTGGATCGTGCGCAACCTGGGTCTCGTTGGCTTGTACAAGGGTGCCAGCGCGTGCTTGCTCCGCGACGGTGAGCTCGTTGGACCGGGGGATGAAGGCGGAGGCTGACGACCCGACAGTGCCCTTCTCGGCCATCTACTTCCCCACGTACAGCCATCTGAAGAGGGACTTTTTCGGCGAGAGCCCGCAAAAGTCGCTCGGGGTGCTGCAAATGCTCACGGCAGGTGCCATTGCGGGCATGCCTGCGGCGTACCTGACGACGCCGTGCGACGTGATCAAGACCAGACTGCAGGTGGAGGCGCGAAAGGGCGAGGCGACGTACACGGGCCTCCGGCACGCGGCGACGACCATCTACCAGCAGGAAGGGTTCAAGGCGTTTTTCAAGGGGGGACCGGCCCGCATCATGCGATCGTCTCCCCAGTTCGGCTTCACGCTCGCCGGGTACGAGCTTCTGCAACGGTACGTTGGACGAGCCAGGGCGGGAGTGGACGACGGCTGACATGTACTGGTAGAACGTTCCCCTTGCCGGGTTCGCAGACAAGCGAAGGACCCAGCGGCCACGTCGAGCCTGGGGTCGGGCTTGCAGAGGCAAAGGCTCCGCTGCCGTACCTGCGCAGTCGCAACGCGCTCAAGGTGATTCTCGACCTGGACGAGAACTTTGGACGGCCCCGGCTGCCCAAGGGGGCCAAGTTTCCAGGCATGGCCGGATTCGGGGGCAAGGCGCAAGAATCGTGATTGTCTGCACGGGCGGTGAGGGGTGCAGGCGAGGGGTAAAATGGCATTGGACGGTTTTTTCCGTCGAGCAGTCTTGGGTTGGCTGTAGCGTTGTGCATGGGCCCATGGTTTTGTCGTTGGGATTGAATTCATCAGCCGCGCATGGGTGGGGGTCGGATGGAAGCGCATGGTCTAGAGGGGTGGTGGTGGTGGTGGTGGTGGTGGTGGAGATGGAGATGGAGATGGAGATGGAGATGGAGATGGAGATGGAGATGGTGTTGATGGGGATGGGGATGGTATGGAGTTGATGGTAGATGGCGATGGCATGGTAGCGATGGCAGATGGCGATGGCATGGTGGCGATGGTAGATGGCGATGGCGATGAGGCGCAAGGTGCAGACGGGTACAGTGTACGATAGGGACAGGGTAGGTAGACTAGGCCAAAAGGGTCTCGTCAAGGGCAGCGTTCGCATCGGGGTTAAAGAGGGCATTGCATGGTTCCGTGTCTCGTATCTACCTACGTCGGGGGTCCAAACAAGGAGATGCAGGCAGGCAGGCAGGCAGGCAGGTAGATAGATAGGTAGATAGTCTAGGTAGACAGACAGACAGACGGCTCACCTACCTACTTACCTACCTACCTACCTACTCCATCGCAGCCAGATCTCACCCCCACCGTGTGCTCGTGCTCGTGTAGGCACCTACTGTGCGGGTACAATTCCCCCATTCTGGGGGTTCGCCATGGGAAAAAAAACGACGAAACCAGAAAGAGGGCGCCGAGGCACGGTGGTGGAGGTGGATCCGTACGGGTTGGCCAGGCTGGGTGGGTAGACTAGGTGTCGGCTATCTAGGTAGGGTAGGGAGGTGTCGGCGGCAAAAGGTCGGTGGGGTCTGGCGCGTGCCGGATTGACCATGGAGTGCCTGTGCCTGTGCCTTTGCCTGTGCCTGTGCCTTTGCCTGTGCCTGTGTCTTTGCCTGTGCCTTTGCCTGTGCCAGTGTGTATGCGTGCCAGTGTGTAGGCGTGCCAGTGTGTATGCGTGCCTGTGCCAGTGCCAGTGTGTAGGCGTGCCAGGGCCAGTGTGTATGCGTGCCAGGGCCAGTGTGTAGGCGTGCCCGGGCCAGTGTGTATGCATGCCAGTATGTCATGGATGCTGCCAGTGTGCCATGGATGCTGCCAGTGTGGATGCGTGGATGCGCCAGTGTGGATGCGCCAGTGTGGATGCGCCAGTGTGGATGCGTGGATGCGTGGATGCTCCAGCCGAGTCGCGCCTCCCCTCCTCCCCCCATGGGCAATTGGAGCCACCCAAACCCCGACCCCGACTCCTCCTCCTCCTCCTCTCTCCACCCCGACCCCAACCTAGCGTCGCCCCGCGGCTCGTCCTGTTGGCGAGTGAGCGCACGCATGAGGCTGAGGCTGAGTGCTGCGTGCGCTGAGAGGCTCGAAAGAGCCCAGCCAGCCAAACACGAACACACTTGCCGCCCATGGTCCTGGACGGGGACGCTGATGTCGCTGATGCTTCTCCCCCTCCCGCTCCGACGCCTTCACCTCGTCGACGAGCAACCGGCCAGTGGCTGTCCTCGCGCCTCGCCCATTGCCATTGTATCCTCGTCGACCAGCAACCTGGTGCGCTGCAGTGGCGGACGTCCGCGCGCGACCGCAGTAGATAGCTGTCCTCGCCCATCGCCATTTTCACGCCTCCACGAGCAACCCTTTGCGCCGCAGTGGCTGTCCTCGACCAGCAACCTGGTGCGCTGCAGTGGCGGACGTCGATGAGCGACCGCAGTAGATAGCTGTCCTCGCCCATCGCCATTTTCACGCCGCCACGAGCAACCCTTTGGGCCGCAGTAGACAGCTATCCTCGCCCGTCGCCATCTTCTCTCCGCGACACGAGCACAAGCACAAGCACGAGCACAAACGCAAACACAAGCACGAGCACGAGCCGCCAGGGAAACCACATCCCGCCGCCGGAGCCCTGCGCCTCACCAGCGGAGCGAAACACCACGTCTATCCGTCTTGTTTCCAGTTTCGAGGAGCACGTTCCCTCCCCGGAGATCCCCATGCGTTCGTTCGCTCGTCGAACCGCTGCCTTGGAATTCGACTCTCGCATTGACGTACGAGACGCCGATCGCGCGCCCCGACTTTCTCCACTGCTTGCGCTGGAGGGGCGCAGAGCCGCTTGGATTGCACCTCGGGTACGGTACGTGACCGAGCTCCACCGCGCAGAGCCGCATCTCCCGCATTTCTTCCGTCTCTTTGCCTTTATCTGTCGTCTCGCTCGTTTGCTGTAATCTCCCTTTGCTTTTCCATGCACGCCCTGTACTCGGAGCCTGATTTTGCTTCCAACTGCCTGTTTCGCTTTTCCGTTGCCCTGGAGGAGCCACGCCGAGTCCTACTGGTCGCAGCCTTGCCCGCTGCAATCTCCTACCATTCACCCCTCTTCTGATCATGTGTCTCGAGCTTTTCATGCGCAACCCACGTATCCAAAGTCCGTTCTGCCTCCTCCGTGCCCTCTTCACATCCCATGGCCTTTTTTACTTTTTTTTTTTTTTTTCGATGCCGTCGCTGACCATCCTCAGTCCTCACTAGCCCATGCTCTACCGACATCACTCTCCAGCCCTAGGCCTGCAACCCCAAACCTCACCGTCTACCGTTGTTCAACCACAGCGTGGGGGCCATCCCTGCTTCCCTTCTTTGCTTCCACCGGTGGCTTGCTTTCTCCGACCGAGGCTACGCTCCACCGTGGTAGCCTCCGCGTCAGCCAACGGATGTCCACCAACTACAATTCCGACGACGCACTCCCCAACTCGCCAGGCCTTGCCCCATTCCATCCGCGCGTCACTCCCTCTCCCTCACCGCCTCCCATAGTGAACCATCACGTGCCTTACTATCCGACCCAGCACCTCGGTCGTTTCTCCTCTAGACGTCGCAACAAGTCTAATCGGAGAAAGACCGTACCCAGCCAGGGCGACTCCGTCCTCATCAGGAACATGGCTCCGAATCAGCCCGATGTAGCGAGGCAGGCGGGCGAGCGAGCCCTCAACTCCGATTCAGGGTCCGAAATTGAGGACGAAGATGGGGAGACCAGGAGTCCAACCCAACTGGCCGGTGTAGATGGCACGAACCGGTCCAAGATAGATGGCCCATCGTTGGATCTGTCGAGGGTTGCGCAGAGAGCCCTCAACGTCGATTCAGACCACACCTTTGCGAAACCCCATGCGCCCATGCATCGAGACTCGGTCGTTGAGCCGGAACATTACGATCCGCTGCGCAAAGCCAGCATTGCGTCTCATATCACGGATGCATCGGGAAATGGCTCACTGCTTTCGGTGAGCGACGCCCTCGCAAGAACACGGACCTATAGCGTGGTATCCGCGACCTCTTCATCGTCGAGAGGAGACGAACGGAACGGATCCATTGCAAATGGCCGTGCAGATTGTGCGTCGTCAGGCAAAACTCCCGACCTCCACGAACTCGCCATTCCCTCCCGCAGCGGCTCTCCCAGCCACAAACTCCCCGCGCTGCAAAGACCACAATCACCGCCCCAGGAAGGCGTCGCACACTCCCCCAACACCCAAAAACAGTCCCTACCCGGCTTCCGCCACCTCTCCGACCTCGCCGAGACCGCCATCCAAGAGCAGGAAACCCGAGATAGAAGTAACAGCATCGCACACCGGCAATCCATCTCATCGACCGGCACTTCGCCTACTTCCGTCGGCCGCCAGCTCTCCATCACGAGTCTGAGCCCGAACAGTAACTACGGCCCGCACAGCGCCGCGTCACCGGCCGGCGACCCGCAGTCCCATTCCCATTCCCATTCCCATTCCCATTCCCACTCTCACTCCCACTCCCATACCAGTTTCCAGACGCGCGACCCCTTCCTCCGGTCCGGCCAGCACCTCACGCTCTTCGCGTCGTCCACGCGGCGTCCCTCACAGGCGTCCGACTCGGGCCCGTACTCGGCGAGCACGCTGCATTCCGCGACGACCAACGACTCGTACCCGTCCTCGGAGGGCGTGAGTCCGGGGGCCCAGCCGACGCCGATTGAGGTTCGTGGAGGCAGGAATCTGAGCATCGATGGGGCCCTCGCGAGCAGGACGTTGCCGCCGCCGCCGGGCGTGGGGGCGGGCTTGCCGGGCGGGATGATCGGGATCGCGCACGCGGGGGGTGTGAATGGGGGGTTCAAGTGCGATTATCCGGGGTGCGTGGCGGCGCCGTTTCAGACGCAGTATCTTTTGAAGTGAGAGATTTCCCTCGTAACCCCCTTTGTTCCACTCTTACCTTTCCCTCGTAACCCCCTTTTTCACCTTTACCTTGCCCTCGTAACCCTCTTCTCTCCCACCCTTCCCTTTCCCTCTCCATTTCCAATTCGTCTCCGGAAAAAGGGTCAAGCTGACGCAAGGAAATTAGTTCCCACGCAAATGTCCACTCCCAATCCCGCCCACACTACTGCCCCGTCCCCGGGTGCCCCCGCGCCGAAGGCGGAAAGGGGTTCAAGCGCAAAAACGAAATGATACGGCACGGCCTCGTGCATGCGAGTCCCGGGTACGTGTGTCCGTTCTGTCCGGACCGAGAACACAAGTATCCCAGGCCGGATAATCTGCAGAGGTACGTACCCCCGAGTTCTGGGAGAGAAGGACAGAGGGGTCGGTGGGCAGGGGGCACATCGGCTGACAAGACACAGACACGTAAGAGTCCACCACGTCGACAAGGACAAGGACGATCCACATTTGCGCGAGGTGCTGGCGCAGAGACCCGAGGGCGGGAGCAGGGGCAGAAGAAGGAGAGTCAGCGATGTATGTTGGCCCTGCCTTCCTCCGCCTGCACCGTTCACGAGGAGGCGGAATCGCTAACGGCTGACAGGTGTAGATATCCTCATGACGACACGACGCGACACGGCTTTTATGTGGCAAACCCTCTGCAACGAACGTGCGAGGGTGGGGATGCTTGTTCTTGATTTTGTTCCATCTTCCTGCTGCGGTTTGCTTTTTTTTTTTTCCCTTTTCTCTCGAAGCGGACGGAGCGCATCAGCGTTTCGCGAGGGGCGTGTCTGGCGTACTCCCGGGGTCCTTTTTTTTTACGTGCGGCGACACGTTGCTGCCCGGAGGTCTATTCTTACTTCACACGTACTTGCGATTGGGATTGGGATTGGAATTGGGTTTGAGAACGGAGGCCGCAGGTGCTTGGAGAGGCTGCTGGCGGTCGTTACTGGAAACATGCTCTCCACGTGGACCTCGCCAAGACGCGCTAGTGTGGCTTTCTATCCTTGGCTTTAATCTCGTGGTTGGGACGGAGGACGTTGGTGTTGTCGTCGTCGTCGTCGTCGCCAAAGCTGCTGCTGCTGTTGTTGTTTTTGTTGAAGTCTGCGCCGTGACTTGAGACAGGCGGCGTGCCGTGTTTCTGGATATACTTACCACACGTTTTCCCTTTCCCTTTCACACATACCGTACCGTTGCACACTGCATGAGCAACCACCGGGGAGGCTGTGCGTACCGAGGATCGACCTACGCGATGTCCAGCTTCGTCGGCGTGTATTGATACATGGACTGAAGAGGTATGGCAAGGGGCGGGGAACGGCGGATGTGGGAGATGGTTTGGGAAGAGGGGGTCGGTTTTGCTACGCTCTCTGTGGGGATGGTTGCTCGGGATGCGCTGCTGGGCTGGGGTTGGGGTTTGCCATGCGAGTACGTTGCGTTGTGTATATGGACTTCTCACTCGAAGGGTTTGTTTGCGTAGGGCATGGGTATCTGACAATCCGAAAAATTCGAAACCTTCAACCAGACGGTCTTACCACCACAGCTCTCGTGATCATGGACTCCTGATGCATCCATACAGTCCCCTGCCCAGAGAGCTGAGGGATGAAATCCATCGCCACTACGTCTGCGGGCCTGCCGGATACTTTTACGACGGAGATTCGAACCGTCTGCGCACCGAGGCCGGCAGCTTAGGTACCGCACAACAATAACAATGCTTTGCTCCTATCAAAAAAATCTCTTCTTTACCTACTTCGCTTTGAAATGAATGAACAAACACACCCCTCGATTTCCCCACGTCTGGATGAAATACCATCCATCTTCACACCTCCTCGTCGGGCGTGGGTAGGTAATTCTACTGTCATCCAAACCGACCCCCCTTCGTCAGCGAAAAAAACGTATTGCGGAACTGGCGTTTGGGCGGGTGGGGGGTACCTTTGCTGGCTTTGTCGAGCGTCGGAAGTGTGTCCTCCATTGCGGTCGGAATCCACGGGTACTGCAGTTACCCACCGATCTAGATGCGCAGTTTTGGGGCTTTCCTGGGCCGGATGGGCTGGATGGGTTGAACATGGCATTTCGGTCCTGGAGCCGGACTAGGAGAAGAAAAAGCGGTGCTGCTGTTCTGGAACAGCGAGTAGCGTTGAGATTCTTAGGGAGGGAGACGGGCCGGGAAATGCGTTGGAACATTGGTGGGAATTGTGATCGAGGAGCGGCGTCTTAGTGTCTGTCTGTGGATATGGAGGGATATCCCTATGGTTTGATATCATACTGTTGATTCGAGAATCCTCCAGGCTTCAACTTTGAGGTCGGAATCGACGTGTGCCGTGTTGTCCTGTACGGACAGGTTCGTCCGCATCTGTACTCTGCAAGTTGTAGGTAGCGTCACGAGGAGATTTCGATTCAGGATAGGTATAGGCCCATCAGTCAGTCGTGCACCACTGGCATCTGATGGAACTACAGTACCTATGGTCAAGCTCAGCCTATCCGCTTACTCTCCCCTCCCATCGATCCACCTCATTCTCCAATCTGCCAGTGACTTCTATTTTCAACTCGCCTCGCCCTGGACCCAACACTCGGGTGCCCTCTCCAGCCTCACTTCCGCTCCGTACTTGGGCTGGCTGAGGCGAGAGTGGGGAGGGCGCATCGCACGGCCGAAGTACCGCCGACGTGGTTGCTGGGAGGGATGTCGAGGCGCCCTGGAAGAAGGGTCGGCACGTGGTCAGGCGGACGGGATTCGGGGTTGTACAAGACGAGAGCGTGGGCAGTTTAGCGATGGGTGGGTGTCTTAGACGGGTGCTTATCGTTGAGGTCCGGGTTTAGACATATACACGAGGCAGGATGGGATGGGAGCAGGGTGTCGTGGTGATGGGTCCTGGAGGTCGTACAGTTTGTAGATAGTAAGACTAGGTACCTAGTATTGTGTAGAGCAAATGCAATCGCGACGGCCGTGCTTCGGCGCCTTTCCCACACTTGCATGCTGTATGTAAATCTGTGGTACAGATCTGAAACGCTTTCATCTGCAGCATCTCTTCTCTCGAGATCTCTGGTGTAAGTCTACCTAGGCTTGGCCGTGAGACGTGACTGCCCACATACACGAGGTGTCAACTGCAACGGTGTGACCAGTCACCACACCAGGAGGGTGCGCGTTCCCGCGATACGGGTGCCACCCCCAGACGTCGCACAGATCTCGAACACCATTACAATCCTCGTCTCGCTTCTCAAAGTGATGACTTCCCAGGAAGTCTGCGTAGAAGCCATTCTGGCCACGTATTTTAGTCACAGAAGGATCGCGGGATTTCGGAAGGATTGGGCTGCCGGTAATCCATGGCTTGGGTGCGCTTGGGATCCTGAGCGTTGCCAGAGGACGCGACCGCTTCTCTGGGTCGCAGCACCTGTCTACGTACGATTTTCCTGCTGTTGTGTTCTACAGCAAAACTGTTTCGATACAGGGCCCGCCGACGCGCGTGGCTGTCAGGGCGTCGCAGCGCTGTGCTGCGACATCGTCGTCAGACGCCACTGTCTCAGACGGATCCGTGCATACGAGGTTGCTAGCGTGTGATGTGCTGTATACGGCCCATCGAATGCGGTTGCAGGGTTGCGGATAGAGAGCTTGGTGCAAAATAGGAGAGAAGAAGCGAACTTGATTGATAGTCCGGCAATCAAGAAGCTAGACTGAACAAGAAACTCGAGAAGCCTCGACCGTGCACGGTGAAGAATATTCTGATTGTCCTTCGTTGATAACAGATTGCAAAGTGGCTTCTAGAGATGCTGATGTGCAGTGACGAATCGCCGATTCTTGCGTTCCGGTGAACGTAAGGCATACCTACCCTTGGTGTAAGGCAGTTGTTATACCTAGGCCCCCTGGCAAGCGAGACGCACAGATTTCCAAGTCTGAGGTTACGGTTGATGGAATACCTAGGTACTTGTAATGTCGAGTACACCGTACAGTGCGATTGTCGTTGCCGCAGATGCGGACGGACTTCGACAAGGTTGGAGGTCGTAGCTGTACCTAGAAGGCAGCATCGCACGGTTCATTACGCACCTGACTGACTCTGAGCCCTGCCACCTGTGAAGCACAGACTCGCTCTCATCTTATGGTGTTGGGGGCCCTTTGGTCGTGGGTTCGCTTCGAGGTCAGATCCGGGATGGCAAGCGAGGCCGGTTAGCAGCGATCGCTTTCAGCTGTAAACCGACGTTCTCCCACTGCAAAACCTTCCTCAACAGACCAGCCCACGTCAATGAAGGGTATCAAATTCCACGGCATTTCTACGGGTATTCCTCAGGCACGTCAGAGTTCGACGATGAGTCCGCAGCGATTCCGAAGACGCCGGCGTGTGTCCAAGATTGTAGTCCAGCCAAGCCCGCGTCTGTATGGTCGAGACAGCGCCACCAAAGCCGAATACGAGGCTTGCCCTACAGCATCGCGCCAGATACACAGCTCGGTCCCAAATACACAGCTCGGTCCCAAATACACAGCTCGGGCTTGACACCAGAAAGTACCGTGATTTGATGCTGGCGGGGAATAACGACTCATGCACCAATCACCCACAATACGCTAACAGTCGTTGCATTTGACAGCCCTCAACGTGCGAACCGCGCCAGACCTACCGTTGAGCCAGCGCTTGAACTCCTTCCAACTGCCTTCGAGCGGCTTCCAGCTTCCAGCTTCCAGCTTCTAGCTTCTAGCTTCCATTGGACAGCGGCAGGCCGGACGACTGCGTCGTTTAGACATGAAGTATCACGAAGTATTGCCTATCTCCGTGCTTTACTGGATTCATCCATGCTTACGATGCCGCACGGTGCCGAGGAGCCTGGGACCAGTGCCAGGGACTAAGTGAAGACTGGGGTATGTAGTTGCGTAGTGGGTCGCCGCCCGCGTGCGCCGTGATCCCAGTCCTTACAGGGAAAAAGGGTACATTCCGTAGTCAGATCCGATCAGTCCACCTTGCCTTCCTCTCTGGTTCTCGGAACTCTACTTTATCGGCAGTCTCCCAACGAAATCTGCGGGCAAGGGACTCCATCAACCTCCCACGCACTGTAAAACCCGCCATGTCCTTTTAGAACACCACGACATTTCCTCGTTTCATCTACGTTTTCTTCAAAATCACCCGGTCGACATGCTACTGCGTCGTATCTCGTAACATACCCGCTAGCGCGAATCTTGCGATACGACTCCATCTACGTCGGTGGCATCCAGGTAGTAGATACTGCGATGCCACGGGCTATCCTAGAGCCTCTCGATGCCGACTCGGCCACTCTCGATAGGATCCCAAGCCATATCACTCCGTGGCTCCGCGCCGTCGTCGCTCTCAGTTTCCTTTCTTTCTTCTCGGCGGTCACGCTGCTCTCTCTCCTCATATACCGCCTTATCCTCTGGCAAAGGAAAGCCAAGCGCACGAACCAATTTGTTATTCTCATCTTCAATTTACTCATAGCGGACATACAGCAGTCGCTTGCTTTTTTGCTCAACATCGAATGGCTCCGCGTAGACTCGGTAGTCGTTGGCACTCCAATTTGTGTAAGCTACTAAGCCATCGGCGTGAGGACATTACTTACCAGACAAACGATATAGTATACACAAGGATGGTTGATATCAACAGGTGATTTGTCGAGTGGCGTCTGGTGCTTCTCCATCGGCCTGCACACATTCGCCTCTGTTGTGTTCGACTATCGGTTGAGCAAAAAGGCCTTCTTCACCTGCATTTTCGGGCTGTGGGCCTTCATTTATGGCATATCGCTGGTGGGCGTTGGAATGTACGGCAAGTCACTGTATGTGCGGTCTGGCGTCTGGGTATGTTCCTCTCTCTGCCACTTTGCCCACCAAGACTAACATGACACAGTGCTGGATACACCACGACCTGCAAGACCTCCGCCTATGGCTCCACTACTTCTGGATCTTCGTCTTCGAATTCGGAAACGTCTTCATCTATGCCATAATCTACACTATGCTCATCATCCGCATCCGCACTGGCCACTACACCAACGAACAAGCCCGGCGCGTCAAAGAAATTTCCCTGCTCATGGTCGTCTATCCCATCGTCTACGTCATCTGCACCATCCCTCTCGCCTCGGCCCGCATGTCATCAATGGGCAAGCACCCGCCGTCCTACGCGCGCCTCTGCCTCGCAGCCTGCATGATCACATCGAACGGCTGGCTCGACGTCCTGCTGTACACGCTCACGCGGCGCATCATGATCTTCTCAGACGAGCCGCCCTCCGACGACAACGGCATCGACAACTTCGTCGCCTTCTGGAGCGAGAAGCCACGCCGCTTTGGCGGCTCGTGGGCCATCTCCAGCGGCTCAACCGAGCTTCCCGCAGGCCCGCACCGGAACCACACTTTCGGGTCGCCCTCGCTGAGTCTGCACAACGACAGCGAGAACGACCTCGTGGGCGCGGGGAACAAGGACATCAAGCTGATTACCACGACGCAGGTGTACAGCGAGCCCGCGGCGCCGGAGGACTACGAGGAGATGGAGGAAATGGCGCGGCAGATGCGGCCGCGGACGCCGGTGGGGCGGTGGAGCGAGGATAGTGGAAGGTTCAAAGAGATGGAGCTCGCGCATATACCCAGCACGAAGAGTCTGCGCACGCTCAGGAGTCTGCATGGTAAGCGGAGCCATTTGAGTGAAAGAAGTAAACATGATTCTCTGAAGTAGGAGGTGTACTTATATAATAATATGTACATATGGGGCAAAGTTCAACATGAGCACGTCGCGACGGCGTTGTATATAGCATGGTCTAAAATAAGCTTTTTTACATGACCGCGCTGTGTGCTGGTTCTGTGATACTTGTGATTCGCTTGCTCTCTTGCTTTACTTCCCTACTTTCCATTCAACGACAATGCACTCGGTGTTCTTCACAACTGCATTGCGCTGCACTGAAGCTACATCCATCGTGGTCGGCGGCTTTATACCTGCAGACTCTGCACTACCAAAAGCACTCGCTTCTGACGTTGTGTCCAACGACTAGGTATTCCCAGACGCAGCCATCCAGATACAACCTAGCGTAGGTAGCTTTGCCACTCCCCACGCAGCCAACGTCAAATACCCTACAGCAACCCACCACCCACGAAATAGTAGAAATATAGATTTTGATACCAGTAAGAAAAACGCGAAATCTTCCACCATAAATCTCCGCTCTCAAGAGCAAACAAAAAAAGCACTTTTCCCTCTCATATATTTTCCCAACAGAGTCCCAGCACAACGAGCTGCACGAAAACAATGAGGTAATGTGGAAAGAATTAATAGCTACAAATGCCCCCCCGTCCTTTTTTTTGGTATTTGGCACCTGTATAACTTCTCTCTTGCGCACTCTGCAATTCTCTTCTGACCACTGACCTACCCCTTGCCCTAGGAGATCTTTGGGTAGGTACCGTGCTCGCCACAGGCGCATGGGAGTAGGACATCCTCACACCACAACACAACACAATACAACACACCCCTTCACCTCCCCCATCTATATCTGTCGCTGTGCTTGCTACTTCCCGCCTAGTGAGCGTCTAGCATGCGCTAGGTTGTGTCGGGAAAGCGAGCACGTTGGCACCAGGGATTTGGAAAGGTGCATTTGTATGTAGTCCACTTGTAACGAACATTTCGTTGTGTGCAAGGCCGATAGAAAAAAAAAGACAGAAGTGTCCGGTGACTGAATTGCGGGTACTGTATTTAGTACGGAGCATTCACTATGTAGCTATCGATCCATGATACCTTCAGTCCGTGTCAGTATCCTGATGACTGATCATCAACTCGGGATCCGGATCCTCGTTATCCGTGTCGAAGAAGTTGGGCTGCGGCTTTGGCGGCGACGCAGATGGCTTGGGTGGACTCTGTGGTATGCGGATTGCGGAGCGTGAGACTTCCTCTTCTCCATCTGCATGGGTTTCGTCCACATCTGCACCCACGAGACTCTCCACCGCCCTCACCTTGCCCTTCTTGCTCGTCTTCAAGTCAAAAGCATCTTCTAGCACGTCCTTACCCTGCTTGAAGGCCTCGAGCTCAGCCCCGATAGCGAGGAAGAGCAGGTTCCAGTCGCGGCTTTTGACGAAGTTGACTTTCTCTTCTAGATACTTGATCGTGGCGTCCATCTTCGCGATTATGTTGGCGGGTGCAAGTGCGGCTGAGGAGGGCTGCATCATATCCTGCAGCACAGTCTCGAACGACGTGATCCGCCTGACGACGTCGTTCCAGAGAATGGCGCCTTCGTCCAGCGCGGCGCGCTCGATGTCGACTTGCTCGCACTTGTCGACGAGCTGGGTGTGTTCATCGGCCCAGTACTCGTACGCCATGTCGAGCGTGCGGCGGGGCGGCGGAAGAGAGAGGTATGACGATGGGGAGAGCGAGACGTGGCTTGTGTCTGGGGGCCTGGCGAGGAAACTCGCAACGTTCCTGTCGAGGATCGCGAGTGAGGTTTTGTACGATGAAAGCTTCGCCTCGACGGCGTTCTCGCCGCTCTCGAGCTCGGACAGCACGCTCCTGTGTCGGGCTTTCAGCGCTGCCAACTCGTCCTCTTTCTGCCTGATCGCCCGCTCTAGATTCGACGCTTCGGTGTGCAACGCTTTGGTTCGCGCGAAGTTGCTTTCGCCCTGCTCGATTTCGCGGATCTTCTGTTCCAGCCGTGCACGCTTCTTCGTCCATGTATCTGTTTGTCCTACGATGCCGTCCAAGTCGTGCAGGTCCTGGTCCAGATAGTTCAGCTCTTCGGCTTTGACACTCGCAAGCTGTTGTATGCGCTTGTAGATGCCCTTGCGCGCTGCAGTGAGGCCGACTTTCTTCTTCCGCGGCAGACTGTGCGAGGCCGTGTCGCTATCGCCGCTGCGGCTTGAGCTGCGGACACTGCTCACGGTCGGTGTGGTGCTACCATTTGACACAAGATCGTCGGATTTGTTGGAGTCTTTTCCTGCCAGCCCGCTCATCAAGCCATCGGCCTGCGCGTCGAGCAATTCTTGGAGCTGCTGCTCGAGGTGTCGCGCTCTTCGATGGAGCGCGAGCAGGTCATCGGGAACGCGAGCTGCAGGCTTAAAGTGGGCGGGTGGAACGCTCCATAGGACTGTGGAGGCTATGGAAAGAGGTATGCGCGGAGCTTGTGACGGCGATGGTGAGGTGGATGGGGATCGGTACAGAGGCAGCTCGTGGTCTGGGGCGCGAGGGTCCTCGAAAGAATGGCGGAATCGTGAGGGCGATATCGTGCCGAGCACCGAATTTAAGAGCGACATGACAAGGAATAATGTGTAGAAATGTCAGATACAGGAAACCAAAGCTTTCGACAGTCGCGAAGCATGGTGGAATGTCGTTCAGGTGAGCTGGCTGCGAACAGTTGGAACGTGACCGCGAGCCAATGACGTTGTCTCGGGGTTCGCGCCAAGCCGAAGCGAAGTTCATGTGTAGGGCGCGCAGCTGACTGCATTCAAATTCGTGACAGGTATGTGAATGATGAGCCAACTCTGATGTCTAGATACCGAAGAGAGTCAGTGATGCTGTAGGTGAATTTAGTACACGAAATCCTCTGCATTGTTGTAGAGCGGGGTATGTCCAAGTCGCTGGGTTACCTTTTACCGACTTGTGTCGAGAACAATCAAGTAAGCGGACATCAAGGGAGCCATTTACAGATACTTGATACGTTACAAGTCACACCAGACGACTTGAGCACAATCAACTTCACAAGTGTTGTTGTTCTTCGCAGCATCGACGTTCTTCCCAGAAGCCATTAGCGCGTCGACCGCGCCTGCCAAGTTTCCCGCTCGCTTAAGCGAGCCACCACTCCGCACAAAATTAAACCTGGGCTCAGCATCGCGACACCAGCACTAACCACAGCACAAACCTGTGAGTACATCTGGCGAAATATTCCTCTCGCTGCTGCTAACAACGATCCAGTAGTCGCCTACACCGACTCACAAAATGGCTGACGCACCTGCCCCCGCCCGCGGCGGATTCGGATCTCGTGGTGGTGACCGTGGTGGTGACCGTGGCGGTCGTGGACGTGGACGCGGCCGTGGCCGTCGCGGCGGAAAGACTGAGGTACCGACACACAGATTCTAGGGACCGCCTGCGAGCATAATTGACAATTGGCACAGGAGAAGGAGTGGCAGCCCGTCACCAAGCTCGGCCGTCTCGTAAAGGCCGGCAAGATCAAGAGCATGGAGGACATGTACGTCGAGAAAAGCACACAAGCACCATGACCGAAGACTGACAGCAGCAGCTACCTCCACTCGCTCGCCATCAAGGAGTACCAGATTGTCGACTTCTTCCTGCCCAAGCTCAAGGATGAGGTCATGAAGATCAAGCCCGTCCAGAAGCAGACCCGTGCCGGTCAGCGCACCCGTTTCAAGGCCATTGTTGTCATCGGTGACTCCGAGGGCCACATTGGTCTTGGTATCAAGACCTCCAAGGAAGTCGCGACCGCCATCCGCGCCGCCATCATCATTGCCAAGCTCAGCGTCGTGCCCATCCGAAGAGGCTACTGGGGCACCAACCTCGGTGAGCCGCACTCGCTGCCCACCAAGGAGTCCGGCAAGTGCGGATCCGTCACCGTCCGTCTCATCCCCGCTCCCCGCGGTACCGGCCTCGTCGCCTCCCCCGCCGTCAAGCGTCTTCTCCAGCTCGCTGGTGTGCAGGACATCTACACTGCGTCGTCGGGCTCGACCAAGACGCTCGAGAACACACTCAAGGCCACCTTCGTCGCCGTCGCCAACTCATACGGTTTCCTCACCCCCAACCTGTGGAAGGAGACCAAGCTGCCGCGCGGCCCGCTCGAGGAGTTCAGCGATGTGCTCCGCGAGGGCAAGAGGTACTAGGCGTGTGGTGCGACACGGCTAGTGCGGTAGGACGAGGTCTCTTTCTGGCATTACATTCACGGGTTCCACTATGTATGGCGTGAGGTAGCATTGGGACCATTCGGGTCATTCAGTATGGAAATGACAAAACGTTCATGATATCCATGACGAATCTCAATATGCAAGCACTGTTTGTGTCCACTGCTGGTGACGTGACGTTGTTTTACTGAACGCAAAATGCCGGCGTGGGCGCACAGTGTTAAATACTGTTTTCTGTACAGCTTTGCCCTACACGTAGAGACTCGCTGCCCGGTCATCTAGTAGCGCCGTTGCCCCCAGCAAATCCATCTCGAATGCAACAGATTTCTTTCGCAGATTGCGACCACGTGAAACACATCCAACACGAAAATAGCTCCATTCACAATTTGATCCTGCAACACGACTTCTGCCGCTACTATCTAACCCCCCTCTTTCCCGCCTCTCTCCCTACTACCATCGAATCCCCTTTTAAACAGCTCACATCCGCGCTCCCATCGCACCAACTCCATCTTCCCGTGGCTTATTTACTTAGAAGAACTTTCCCTACAGCGCCTTGTCGCTCAGCCTCCCTCCCTACCCCAATCCAAACCCCTTTTGTACACCTCGCAACCGCGCCCCCATCGCACCATCTCCATTCAACCCTCCTCTGGGATCCTTGTCAAGGCTTCTTCGCTTAGAAGAACTTGCCATACAGCGCCTTATCGCTCGGCCTCTCGAGCACCCGTTCCGCCTCCCTGTCCTCGTCCGGTTCGGCCGCCGCACGCGGGATAGGCCTATCCAATGCATCGAACCTGCGCCCGCCGACCCTCGCCACCACCCACAGCGTCGCAATCCTCAGCCCGCAGGCCCCGAACCCCCAGAGCAAGCCGCCGAACGGCGCGGCCACGAACGCGCCAAAGGCGCTCCAGTCGCCCGCGTACAGGCCGCTCTCGAGGATGAGCAGCTTCGAGGCCCGCGCGGCGTCGCCGTCGTAGTAGACGAGTCCGAAGAGGAAGACGGTGAAGATGCCCCCGAGGGAGCCGACTACGAAGTCGAAGCCGCGCCACCAGTAGCACCGCTCCGAGAGCCCGATGACGAGCACGGGGACGACGGCCGCGGAGACGAGGTCGCTGATGAGGAATATTTGCAGGATGTCGGGGGATTTGAGGGCGACGATGACGACGGGGATGATGAGGATGACGGCGAGGAGGCGGATGACCCAGATGTTGAGGCGGTTGCGGAAGAGGTCGTTGGACCCCGTCGAGATGAGCGCGGACTGGAACGAGTCGAACGCCGCCGTGGACAGGCTGACCGTCATCACGAGGATGATGCCGACGACCCAAGCTGGGAGCTGACCCAGCAGCAGGAAAAACGCGAGATCTCCGTCCTCGGCGTCGTTCAGTGGCCACGCGCCGCTCCAGGCTGCCAGCAAGCCCGACGCGCCCACCAGCGTGAGGATGATGAGGACGGCGACGGTGGCGAGGGACGTCCCGATCCAGAGGTCCTTGTCCGTGCGCGCGGCGAAGGTGCGCATCCAGAAGCCGGAGAGGAAGAAGTCGTTTGTGAGGACGGCGACAGGGAGGATGTAGAGGAGCTGCCAGCCGAGGAGGGAGGCGTTGAGGAAGCCGGATTCGCGGATCAGCGCGGGCTGGATGTGGGTTTCCACGCCGACGGTTATGACGCCGAGGATGATGAGGCCGACGACCATGGCGCCTTGGACGTTGTCCGTTATGAAGGAGACTTTGAAGCCGCCGAGGGCTGTTCTCGTCATTAACTGCGTCCCTCTGACAAGGCGAGGAGGGGGGCCTACAGGTGTATATCGTCGTAACCACGCATTCGACAATGATAGCAGGGAGACCATCGAGCCCCGTCAGAGCAGTCACAATCTGCTGCATGGCACTAAGCTCGCTGACCATGTACAAGAAAATCGTGATCAACGTGCACAGGCTCAGAAACAAGCCCGCAACGGCGCCATACCGCTGCCTCGTCCACTCGGTCAAGACGAACCCCTCGGGACACTTCCTCCGGATGATAGGCCCCAGGTACCCGAAGATGAGCAGCGGCAGCGCGCTGGACAGCGCGTATACCACCACGCCCTGGACGCCGCAGATGGTCGCGATCTCGGGATAGGTAAACAAGATACCCGAGCCGAGAGCTGTATGTTAGACGCTGGGTTAGCGGCTGATAATATGGGGGGGGGGAGGGTTAGGGGAGAGCGGCAGCACGTTCCTCACGCAAGTATTATCTTGATCGAGTTCAGGCGGTACTTCTCAGCGTTGCTTCGCTGAATCCTATCTCGTCTGAAAGATGACACAGGATCCAGCAAAGCGCGGCGCCCGCAGTGTAGCCGCGCAGAGACCTCTCTCGCACCTCTTCATCCCGTAGAACTGGGACGTTGGGGGGGAAAAGCAGGCCCTGCGGATCACAATCAAATACGAACCTGGTCATTGTTCCTCGACGGAGAAACCTTGCTGGCGAAGACGCCTCAATGAGTAGAATAAAGCCGTGCCGATACTGCCGCCGCCCTTCACGCTGGGAGCGTCTTGCCGATGCACTCACCCGATGCGATGAAATTCAAGGCCAGCGGTATGCCTAGCGACAGCGTTAGCACGTGATCCCAGCAGCGGGGTAAGGAATTGCGTCAAGCAAAGTGCAAAGTGGCATCCTGACCCTTCTGTGTCTTGTTGCTCGACAGCCACTCCGTCTTGGACTGGTGTCGCAGCCGCCAAGCGATGTAGCATCCCACGACCCTGTCCCGCATTAACCATTGCACATGCATACCCACAGCCCATGGCCACTTACAAAAACGCGCCGTAGGTCAGGTACAAGATGGCGTTTGACGCCTGCGTGGAGGGCACACCCATTGTAGGAAGTAGCAAGGCAAGCGAGTAAGGCTGCGTCAATAAACACAATTGTAGGAGAAATTCTGGGGATGGGCCTCGTTCTTAAAGCGCTGGGGTAGAGTTAGAAATTTTGCTTGCTTTTGGATGGCGGCGACGCTTTGCCGGAATAGGTAGGCGCACTTCACGTGCTTCTAGCGCGCGTTCGTCATGACCGCGCATCGGCGGTGTTTCTCTGTTTATGGGTTTTTTCAGTTGATTCTGTGAGCATTGATGGTGTTCATATGTATGTCGCGTTGTAAAGAACAAACAGGGTTCTTGCTTGACAGCCCTGCGACTTTTTAGAGCCTGGTAGCTCAAAATGCCAGACAGATGGTCACTGTGCGATGGATTGATATCTGGTAAAGCTCGAAATATGTATATGAGATGGCAGATCAAGGAAAGGAGGAAGGGTATACGATCAGTATCAACGCGCTCCACATGAGCACTTCCCCTGGAAACAACCCCGCCTGCCCTCTGCAGCCAACAACAGCCAAGACATTGCCCCCCGCCCAAGCAGAATGTCCGCAATATGAACTACACCCCGGCTCGCTCGAGGATCTTCCTTCTCCAGGTCGTTCCTCGTGGTCTCGTGACGTCGTGAGACCGCGCACTGCGTGCTTCGTCGGCCGCAGAGCGGCGCATCGTGAGTTGCCGTCTCGCCAGACACCGTCTACCACGAATGGCGGTCCCAGTTCGGATCTGCACCCGTCAGCACACATCGCTCTCCCTCGACGCATCCACTAACCCTGTACAAACGCCGCCAGCACCTTGCTCCCCGTCTGCAGCAGCGGGTGCCCGACGACAATCTGCAGAAACCGCTGCAGCCCCTCACGCCGGTGTTCAATGACGTCGTCGGAGAAGCGGTTCGTCAGCACCTTGCCTGGCAGAGGGGGGATGGTGACGCGCGCGCTCTCGCGCTCCAGAATGTCGCGGAAGGCCTCGAATTCGCTGTAGCGCCGGCGCACGGTGGAGCTCTTCAGCTTGAAGGCCGGGATGTTGGTGCGCATGACGATCTCGTAGGTGGTGTACATGCCGCGGCCGACGCCGTGGGTCATGGGGTTGCGGACCTGTGTGCGACCGAGGTGAGCTTCACTGCGGGGCGGGCGCGGAGGGGGATCGGCGTTGGTACCTCTATCTCGAGGAAGTTCTCGGGCGGGCCGTACAGCTCCTCGAAGGACTGCTGGCGCGACTCGGGCAGCGACTGCATCGTGAGTGTTGGCGGCGGCGGCGGCGGTGCAGGCGAGGCGTGTGTCCGTGGGGAGCTTTGCGTTTATGGGTTGAGCGCGGGGGCCAGCGCGAGCTAGGCGCCGAACGATCAGATAACGTGGGCCGAGGCGTGCTCTGCGGATTACGTAAATGGCAGCACGCAGCAAATGTTCCGGTGTTGCAATGGTTTCGTCTTGGCTATGTATTCCTCCTCCTCTCCATCATTCATTTTGCGTGCAGATAGCGTAGTTTCTACATTCATCCTTGATTCCAACATATACCTTGAGTGCAGGTGGCGTTGGTTCTACAGGATAAATACTCGATTCCAATCAAGTATTCTGCATCGCAACAGGGTGGCACTGTTTCTACATAGATCCGTGCTATCAATCAAACAATGGCATCGCAATGGGGATGCGTTGTTTCCGCAGCATACATACTCGATTCCAATCAAACACCCTCCTGCATCGCAACGGATTCACAAACATCAAAGCCAGTCTCAAAAACCCAAGGTTTTGAACAATCGTATCATTCATTCATACATTAACTATCCATGAGAAAACACAAGGAGAGCCCATGAATACTAAATACTACATGGTGGCAGGTTTCCATATTTCATTACCCGCGGGGATATCATCAGTGTCGCTTCATTCCTCCTCCGTTGCTCGTTGCCTCTAGATGCCGCTGGTCTTGTTGCCCATGTACGTCTTGGAGCCGTCGAGGTCGCTGTCGACGCGCGGGTCGGCCTTGTTGAGCATGTCGCTCTTGTGGGGTCCGGCAGTATTCTCAGCAGGTCCGGGGCCGCTAGAGAGGCCGCCAACACCATGGCCGGTGCCAGTCAAACCGGAAGAGTTGCTACCAGCAAGACCGGAGGAGTGCGTGTTGCTGCCAGTCAGGCCGGAGGAGTGCGTGTTGTTGCCAGTCAGGCCGGAGGAGTGCGTGTTGCTGCCAGCACCGTAGCCGCCAGTGGAGTGCGTGTTGCCGTATCCACCGGTGGTCGACGAATCAACACGGGGGTCAGCCGTGTTGCCGAGGCGGGAGTCGTGAGGACCAGTGGGGTCTGAGCCGTAAGTGTTGCCAGTAAGGCCTGACGAGCCGTGGGTGGTGTTGATGCCAGTGGCGTGAGTGCCAGTAGTGCCATGGGTGCCGTGAGCGGTAGTGCCGTGGTTGCCAGTCGAGCCAATGTGGTCAGAGTCAACGCGGGGGTCGGCCTGTTTAACTGTCAGTGTCTTTGTACGTAAGGTTTGGAGCTTTGAAAGCATACCTTGTTGCCGAGGCGAGAATCGTGAGGACCAGTGGGGTCTGAGCCGTAAGTGTTGCCAGTAAGGCCTGACGAGCCGTGGGTGGTGTTGATGCCAGTGGCGTGAGTGCCAGTAGTGTGAGTACCCGCGTGAGTACCGGTGTGAGTACCGGTGGTGCCGTGAGCGGCAGTGCCGTGGTTGCCCGTGGTGCCAATGTGATCAGAGTCGACGCGAGGGTCGGCCTTGTTGGCAGAGTGGGAAGAGTGAGGACCGGTAGGGTCTTCGTGAGTCTTGTCCTTGTGGAGGACGTTCTCGACCTTGGCCTTGATCTTTTCCATAGCTCCGGACATGTTTGCTGGGTGTATGTGTATGTGTATGTGTGGATGAGTAGAGGGGATTCGAAAGAAGTAGTAGTTCTCGTGAATTGAGTTTGAAGTGTGGAAGTGTTGTGTGAGAGACGATCGTCATGGCGGGAGAGGCAGGTCTTATATGCTCCATCGTGGTCTGTCCTGTCTCTCTCTCACAAGCCGTACGTCATGGCGACCTAAACTCAATCAGCCGACGAAGGTGTCCACGGTAACCGCCTGCAGTGAAACTGCCTCTCCCGCAATCTCCACCGGAAGCTAGTGCCGGATACAAACAGAAAACGCCACACGGTGAGGGGCGTGTGTCGTCATTGGAATTCACAGCGTGCCACCCATTGCGGCAGGCACCCGCCGCATCGCTTTGTCTAGATGGCCCCAAAGGATGGCATTGCGCAAGCTTGGGCTCTGAAGATCGGAGGCTACCTTCTACGCCACACAAATGCCAGACGTGCTGAGCCATTTGCGGGAACGCTTGTGAACGGGATCTTATTCTGGCATATGCGGCTAGACGCTGGCTGAATTCATCCTAGACGACGCCACCGAGCATTCCGATGCCCGATCGGGTGGCCGTGCACGGTGGCTTTGACGACATCATAGCGGAGAAAGCGGGGACGAGGGGAAAGTTTGCTACCGGGATTTGATGATCTAGCATCGCTGCGGTTTGCCTGTCCCTGTTTCTGAAGACGTCTTGCATCAGCCCGGTGACGGTGACCTTGCGAAAGCCGGGAAAAGTTGGCGGCTAGTGTTGCAGAGGTCCATCAGGTGAGGGTGTAGCATTGTCACAGTCCATCCGGACCATGAACCACGGCTTCTACAGGACGGAGCCTTTGCTACCTAGGCAGTCTAGCACTTTGGCTGGACATTCTCCAAGCGGGTGGGGAGAAGCAGCCAAGCAATGACGTCGCTATGATCATGGAACAACAAAAACAACAAACAAACAGATACATGGTTATTGGAGCTTTTGTCGGCGATGACACGACCGTAAAACCTGAATCACCGCCCTGACACGCCTGACACGCCTGGACGCCTGAGACGCGTACCAGGGCACCTCAGCTTTGCATCAGAGGTCCGAACCGCGCACATCCTGCAACGGCAGGAGATCCGAGGGGGGGAGGGGGTCAGCCGTCCCCTTGCCCCGGCTCCGGCCCTGGCCCAGGACAATTTCTCGCATGAGCCGCCTCGTGCATTCATCTTGTCATTGCGGCTGAAGACATGGCAACATCATAAGTGCGATAACAATCTCGATACGAACTTGTCCTCGAAATCTTCTACCTAAGTCGTGCTGTCTGCTGTCCCAGGCACGTGGTGTAGATAACTCAGACGTGCCGATGACGTAGCGCCATGTGAAATCCCCCATCGAACAACGTTTCCTCTACACCACGACCCTACCATCTACCTCTACCCCTCCTTAATATCCTGACCCGGAGAAATCATGTCGGAGAAGATCAAGGAAGTTGTGAAGGAGGAGATTGAGCAGGCCAAGGTGCTTGCTGTGGATGCAGCGCGTTCTGCGGCCTACCTGTATCCCCTCAAAGTAAGTCAGTGCAGCAGCAACAATACCGAGATCCCCACTTGAGTCATGCGCACTTTCCTGTACTCAATGTGCCTTTCAAAACGTTAAAAAAAAAAACTGCGCAGACCCAAATAACGTGGGTTCTAGGGTATCGCCTTCTTCTTCACGCACCGCGCCCTCTGGCGTCCGCTCGCGAACAAGCTCGTTCCCACAATCTCTCTCGGCCTCGGTGTCACAACCTTCATGTTTGCTGTCACCTACGTGCCGCAAGCCGCCGTTCTCGCCGTATTCAACGGCCCGCTCGCCATCGTCTCCACCATCCTGCTCGTCCTCTCCGAAGCCTCTACCATCTTCAACGTCCTTTCCAAGAACTTCCTCATCGACGATGCCCTTATCGACACCTTCGATGGCACGCTGCTCGCCCGCGACCAGCAGGCGCTTGTCTCCCGGGAACGCCAGATGAAGGGCGGAAGCGACTACATGGCGCGTCTGGGCAAGATCACCAGGAAGCCGTTTGAGCGCTTCACCCCGAAGGCGATCATCAGGTACTTCTTGTACCTGCCGCTGAATCTGATCCCCGTGGTGGGCACTGTACTCTTCGTCATTTTGCAGGGCAGGAAGTTTGGACCAACGGCGCATGCGAGGTATTTCCAGCTCAAGCAGATGAGCAAGCACCAGGAAGAGCATTTCATTGAGAGCAGGAAGGCGGCTTACACGAGGTATGGTTGGCGCCTTGTACGCGGGCATGTGTGGAAATGCTAACGATCCGCAGCTTCGGCATCCCCGCCGTCCTCCTCGAACTTGTCCCCGTTGCAGGCATCTTCTTCAGCTTCACCAACACCGTCGGTGCCGCACTCTGGGCTGCGGACATCGAGCAGAAGAAATCACCGGGAGAGACTACCGCGCCGGGGCTTCGCAGTCAGGCCGAGGCCGCATCGAGGAAAGAGTTGTAGTGAGGACACTGCGCCCTGCCTCACCTCTCTTCACATTTCCCTAATTTGATTGAAATCCGGGCTGTACTATGCTGGTTGCTAATATCACGCGTACAAGCCAGCTGCAACCCGAATCGTATGCCCATGCCCGGCATGATCCCGTTACGAGCAGCACCGGTACGGTCAGGCGTTAGGCAAAGCCAGAACCGTATGTACAACAGACATCGGGATGGGCGGTATCGATACCCGTGGAAGCCGCCGTGGGCGCGGGGGAATCTCCTGGGCTGGCCTTGAGCTCTTCTTGACTTTCTCACAGTACACACGTAATTTCTAATCATATTTCCAACCCATCAATTCTCACTTTCAAACGTAGTTCACCCGAGCCCATTATGAGTCGTGAGCGGCGGTGATGTATGGTGAATGAAGATTGGGAAAGATTGGGAGAAGATGAACCACAGCTAGGGATGTGCGGACACGGTATAATACCGTATGATACAAGATCCTGTACTGCTTCGCACTAGACCCAATCCAGAGCAGTAAGAATATTTCTATTACCTAATCACGGATCTCGTACACATCCCTAATCACAGCGGAGGGAGGCGCTCCACACACACACACCCAAAAAAGGGTAAGAGCTCCACGTGCATCTTCTTAGCGCTAAACCACATGGAATACCTACCACACGTGGCACGGGTGCCTTGCCAAATCTGGGCAGTCGCCCCCAGACGACCTGAAGAACATTAGAAAATGTAGGTATCCCAACACACGGGCATACCTACACATCGCCAAAGAAAAAAAAACTTGCAGCAGCGGGGGTCTGCCTATGTACTTGGGCGTGTAATGGCTGTTGGTGCTAAGACTACTTGTAGTAGGTAGGTATACGTAGGTACGTATTATTCTCCCTCTTACGATACGCGCATGTGCAACTCCCCCGCCCCCCCCCCTCCTTTATTTTTCCTTTTTTTTTCCCTATCTCTTTTACTTTTCGAACCGAATCAACCCGATTTAAGTTATTGTGTTTTCTGTGTCAAGGTGACTAGTAGCTCCGATGGTAGGTAGGTACCTACTGCTAGGCATGCGAAGGGGGAACAAGAAAAACGGAGAGATACGGATGACTTTGAGTCCTATTGCCTTGCACAGAGTGAACCGTATCCCGACTGTTTTATTCTTTTCCCAGTGCATCTTTACAACGTGCTTGGTGATTAGGGGCGGCTGCGGAGTCATAATAGCACCACGCACGTAAAAAAGCAACTGTACTAGGCATGCGTCGACCAGCACTAAGTTTTCGATGATTGCTGTTTGCGAAGTGTGAGCGAATTGCATGGTGTTGTAGGTAGAGAAACATACGCGACAGGACGTCGCATCCAGCACGAAAAATGCCCAACTCGTTACGAAACAAAGCATCAGCGAAACCATGTTAAAGAAATGTTATTAGGCACTATCTTCTCCAGCCCTGTAGGTTTACGTAGTAGTCGCGCATCATGCGGCCCAAAGACCCCCGCGCTCGCGTAGCTACATCACAACTTCCACGTGCTCTCACTCGCCACGCCTGCGCCAGGTGAGTGCAATGCTCTTCGAATGCCTCATCTCGTGCAAGATGCTGCCCTCGTGCTCAATCTCAAGCCCAGTCGCAAACACCCGTTTGCGCGCTGCTTCCAGGCTTTCCCCCGCGTTCGGCTGCGGACTGACGACATGGTCACGCAGCAGCACGGCGAGCGCTGCTACGAGCTCGACCTGCGAGAACTTCCGGCCGGGACATACGCGCTGGCCAGTCGCCCAGGGGAGGAAGTGCGGAGCGGTGTCGGACGCCAGGATCTCGGCCTCGATGGGTGCGTTCACGATAGCGTCGGTGGGGGGTGTGGTTATGAAACGGCTGGGGTTCCATTGCAGTGGGTCTTGCCCCCAGTAGGTGGGATGCGTATGCATTGCCGCGAGGCTGAGTTGTATTACCGTGTTCGGTGGCAACGTGACTGCGCGGGACCCTATCTGGATGGTCTGCGGGAAGGCGCCCGTTCCCTTTACAAGCTGGCCCAATGGATGAGCTAGACGGAGTGCTTCCATCTGGGAAACCGTCAGTATTCTCAACTCCACGAACACGTAGATAGGGTACAAGTGCGGCTTACGATGACGGCCTGGCAACGCTTGAGTTTTGGGAACGTCGTATAGGCCCAGGTAGTCCTGTCGTTGTCAGGTAGGTAGTGTCGGATCTCTTCAGCGACCCACTCCTGGGAGTCTGGATGCGCTGCAAGGTTGACGAGGAGATGGTTTAGCACGATGGCCGTGGTGTCGTTGCCTGCGAACGCATATACGAACATGTTGCTGATGATCTCCTGTTCGGTCAATGTGGCAGTGCGCTTTCCTCCAGATGCCTCGTGCTTCTCCCGCTCACAGGCGCGTACTACTGCCGCGACCAGATGTTGATTATTCTGTTCACCGCGCTCGATGTTGGCTCTCTCTTCGTTGATCAAACCAGTGACGTAGGAACGGAATGTGGCAATCGAATTTGAGACCTCCTTCCATGTTTTCGGTGTCCACCAGGCTTTCAGCCCCTGTTCGCCACATATCAAGATAGGAATCACATGGCCCAGGATTCTGCCAAGCGAGTCTCTGTAGAGGTGAGAGTCATTGTCATCTTTCTCTTCCGCCTTTGCCTCAGCGGCACCATGGTATGAGTAAGACTTGTTGAAGATGGCCGCAGCAAGGACGTTGAGCGTGAATATCTTTGTATCATCTGCAGTGGTATTGACATGTTGATGCTTGAGCCAGTACTCAATCATACCCCTTGCTTGTGATATCGATTGCTTCCAGACAAGCTCGTTGTTGCGTTCGGTAAATGTGATGGCCGTAATTTTTCTATGTTTTTGCCACTCTTCGTCATCAGTCGTTGCCAGGTTCTTCCCGTATACATTGAGCAGTTCGAATTGCTCCATATTGCGACGAAAGTCTGTTCGGCGATGGATTACCTCGGCAAAAACCGACGCATCACTCACGCAGAGCCAGTTGCCTCCTGGCGACACCAGCATAAAGGCAGGACCCAGTTCTTCATGCACAATATGACGCTCGTTCGCCTCCCAGCCGAACGTGTAGAACCGATGGAAATTTTTGGTGCCGATGCCCCAGGCGCGGCATTTAAGCACTATGGAACTGCCACATAGCAGCCAGAACGGATTTATGGGCGTTACCCACCGCACGAGTAAGGGCAGACCAGTCGTCTCCGCTTTCTTTTTGTTGGCTTGGAGTGAGAGTGCAGACCAGATAAAGAATAACCCAGGTACTGCCAGAAGGCTTGTCAGCACGGCAACGAGCATTGTGGGATAATCGAGAGGAGCGGTATTAATGGAAGGTAGGTGGCATAACAGGGATAGCAGAGATGAAGCAGAGATTTTGGCAAGCGGGACAGACAGAGCAGAGAGTTTTGCAAGTGAGACAGAACGAGACCATCGTTTTCCGAAGCTGCCATACGACAGAAACCATAAAAAAATGACACTCCCGCCGCGCAAGTGCCACGTCGGGGTGCGTGCATGTAAGAATTCCAGTTTAGCGTCTCCCACAACGGTTTGCTGCTGGGTTCTGGTGCAATCATTGTCCTGTGATGTAGTCTCGGTGCAGGAAATATAGTGCCTATCTCCGAGAGAGCAAAAGAGCTGGAGTGTCCCTTTTTGTAGGTTGCACGAACTCACTCCTCAGCCCATGTCCAGAACCCGTCTTGAAAACGTTGTGACATGTCATTCCTTTCTTTTCCATCCCTTCCTACCCTTGATTGCTATCTTACTCTAGAACCTTCTGTCCCCTACCAAGCATTTCACACCGCATAAGATAGATCCCCATGCCTCAAAATTATGCCACACTCCCCACCACCAGCGCCGCAACCCCCTCCTCCTCGCTCCGCGCCTCAACCTTCATCGTCACGCCTGTCTTCGCACTAAACGCCATCCTCACCATCGCTACGACCTTCCCCCCCGTGATCGTCTTGCCGTACAGCTTGAGCGTGTGCGTGCTCTGCTGCAGCGGGACGTCGGTGCCCTCGAGCGGCTGCAGGGAGAGCGCTTTGATGAGCTGCTCTGTGGCGTCTGCGTTGCATGTCAGTCTCTCACTCATGGTCAAGGAAGTGTAAACGTGAAGAAGTAAAACTCACCCGCTATGCTCTTCATATTGCTCAGCTGCAGCGTCTCGGTCGCGCTATCGTTGTTGCTCTGCTCCCACACGTTGTCGAAGCTGCCCGCATACGCAGGGACGACGTAGTCTGTGCCATTGAGGTCGAGGTCCTCGACCTGGTACTCGTCGGGGTAGCCGTCGCCCTCCTCGGGCTCGCCGGTGCTGGGGTCGATTTCCTTGCTGACGAACTTGAGCGTGTTGGTGAAGGACGTTGCAATGAACTGCGATTCCGTCTCTAGTCGCTTGAACGAGACATAAATGGTGCCCGGCTCGTTGGTGGGGAGCTTGGGCGCGGGGATGATAAAGTCTTCCTCTAGGCCTAAGTCGTCGTCCTCGGCGGCAACCACCATTTCGACGTCTAGAAGCACGGTGTCGGGAAGAGTGTTCTTGACGTCGTACTGGAGGACAATGTGGTCCTTGAAGATGTGCTTCACGGCGGTAACGACGTATTCCGTCTCCGACTCGGTGAGCTCGACCACTGCACTCGACTTGAGCAGGCCACCGTGCGCGGCAAGCTCGGGAATCTTTTGCAGTTCTTCGGCGTACTTTTGTGTCGCTGCTGTCGCCGAGGCGGCGGCGTCTGCGCCAGTCTTGGCGGGTGCTTTGGCGGCGCTGGGGGCTTTGAGCACGGGTGTGGAGCCTTCGGTCTTCTTGCTGAGGTCTGCTGCGTCTGCCTGTTCGCGAGATACGGTGGGTATTTTGGTGATGTCGAAAGCGTCTGCGAACGTGTCCTTGGAGTCGGAGCTGACGTACATGGTGAGCTGGTGCTCGAGGGTGGGTAGTGAGTACATGGAGTCGTTCCGGACGAAGCTGATGGCGAGATCATCGTCCTGGTCCATCAATCTGAGGTTGAGCGCCGCGCGATCTCGTACTTCGTCGTCTACATCGTCAAGACATCTGGAGAGTAGGACGTGGACAGACTTTTTAATCTCCGAATCCTTCTGGCCAACACCGAACTTGGCAAGCGCGGACGTAGCAGCGGCACGGACAATGGCATTTTCCAGCACGACTCGATTGTAGATGTACCGGATGTACTTGGTGGGGTGTGGCGTAGAGGGACCTTCTCGACCGAGGACGAAAAGAATGCGCACTGCGAGTTTGGTGAACTCGCAGTCCTCGATGAATTCGCAAAGCGTGGCCAGGGCATCCTCCTTGGCTTCCGGAACGAAACGAATGAGATCCATAATGGCTTCGACCACGGAGCGCTTGAATTCGTATCCACCCTCGTCACGGAGAATGCCGCTGAGGAAGGCGATGAAACCGGCCTGCTTCGACTTGAACTTGAGGGCCAGCGTGCGGACTGCTTCCACGATAGTCACCTTGAACTCGTCCGTGATCTCAGCCATGAATCCGGTGATTTGCTTCATCAGGCGATCGACAGAAGATTCGTTGCCTGTCTTGAGGAGGGTTGTGATGGCGAAGGTGGCAATGCTGCGGTTGGAGTTTGTGATGAGCGACTCGATGTCCTGGTTGCATGATCGAACAGCATCCGGCTTGAACGAGGCCATGGTCGACAGTATCCTCAACGCGGCAAATTTGGTCACGGCGCGGGGAGAAGTGAGGAAGAGCTGCAGAACGTGGACCGCCTGCACGAGCTCGGCATCGGTGACGCCGCGCAGGTCGCAGATGGCCTTTGCAGCCTCGAAGTTGACCATCTCGGACTTGTGGCGCAACCAGCCGTCGAGGAGCTGGACCATGGGCTTGCGCAGGTTGGGGTCTTCCTCTGCGAGCTTGGCGGCGAGTCTGACGAGCAGAATGGTAGCAGCAGGGCTCTTGACAACGCCGGCAGCGGAATATTGCTGTACCATCTTGACTAGGCTCATGCGGTCGCCTGACCTCATCTGGTACAGCAACCCAATGGCGTGGTACTGCGTCATATAGCTTGTGCTCGCCTGGAGCGTGTTGTGCGAGGCGCCTCCGAAGCCGCCCAAAAAGCCACCAGACTTGGGACCCGATGCCGCCTCTTGCGCTTCTGATTGCCATCTCCGGACGACATCCTTTGCGACGGGGAGGAGGTGGTACGAGGAAACGAGCGCGGCCGAGGAAACAGAGGGGTTCTTGTCGACAATGCAGGTCTTGACAAGGCGCTCAATGGCCTGGACGGTGGAGGCGTCGATGACGCGGCAGAGGGCGCGGATCGCATTGGGGCGGTATACGACGTCGCTGCCGACGGAGGTGTCCTTCATGATGGAGGCGGTGACCATGATGACATCGTCTGCGTTGCCGGCGAGCTCCTTGAGGACGAGGTAGACCATCTGGCGTAGGGAGGCATCTTTGTTGGAGAAGAGCTTCGAGACTGGGGTGATCAGTACAGTGGTGGACAGATACAGGGACTGGGTGCCTACTGCCGAAGAAGAGGTTGGTAGCTTCCTGTCTGCCCCAGCTCTCGCCAGTGAAGAGCAGCAGCGCAAGCTTGGTCAATATCTGGCGGGGTCAGCGTCGTCCCCTTGTCAAGCTCCAGCAGACGACGTACCACTCTGCATTTCCGCGGCGATATGGGGCTCTGGCTGAATATTCGTGCTGTGCTCCGTGTCAGCTCTCCCATGTTCAAGATCCCCCCGCGAGCTCCCCATTGCATGTGCAGGCGGCGTACCTTCCTGGAAGACGGAAGTCTTGTCGATTTGTGCCGCTCCGCCGACGTCCTCGTGCTTCTTGTCCATGGTTGTGGGGTGCAGGCGCCCGCCGTGAGCCCGTCCTCGAACAGTTGTAGTGTGTCTGTCTCCTGCTCCGCCTCACGTGGCCTTTCCCGAAAGCTGACGGCACGAGGTGCGGACGGCTGTGTCTGTATGTCGGCGAAGGTGGTAGGCGGCGCGAGGATACCGCGGGCGGCGTGCGGTCGTTCAATGGGCGGTTTGGAATGGGCGACGTGGTGGGTGTCCTCTGCGGCGCAATGCAGGGATGCTCCAATTGTGGGCGGTCGGTGTTTGGCATGTTTGCCTGGGAGGCCAGCTTGCTGAATAAGCCAGCCCTATGCCCTACGCCCTACACAGTTAGCGTCGGAAGAAGGAGAAGGTGCGGCCAGCGCTCAGCGGCGGCATTTCGAGGACGTGAGCGCTTTTGCGTGCTCAACGCCTCCCTCTCCCATCTTCTTCTCCACGCCGCCTACACACAAGCAATGGCAGCCTCAGTCCCTCGCTCGGCGTCGTTTCTCTCAATACCGAATGCATCGCGCTCAATACGGCTGGCATCGCGATGCGCCCGCTCCTTCGCCACCACCTCAGACCCTCCCTCACAGTCACCCAAGCCCGCACGACCGCCGACACGCTTCGCCGATCAACTCAACACAGGGCCCTCCTTCAACGACTTCGTGAGCCCCAACGCACCGCTTCCTCCCTCCGAGGCCTACGAGATCAAGACGGCCACCGTCGGCCCCAGCGGCCGCAAAAAGACAATCACACGACTGCCCGAGTGGCTAAAGACGCCCATACCCGTCAACGACAACTACAAGCGCCTGAAGAACGACCTGCGCGGCCTGAATCTGCACACCGTTTGCGAAGAGGCCAAATGCCCAAACATATCCGACTGCTGGGGCGGCAGCGAGAAGAGCGCGGCTACGGCGACCATCATGCTCATGGGCGACACATGCACGCGCGGCTGCCGCTTCTGCTCGGTGAAAACCGCCAAAGCACCCGCGCCTCTCGACGTTCACGAGCCTGAGAACACTGCCGAAGCACTGCGGAGATGGGGCTTGGGCTACGTGGTCCTGACCGCTGTCGACCGCGACGATCTTGCCGACGGTGGCGCCCGCCACTGGGCCGAGTCCGTGATGAAGATCAAGCAAAAGTCGCCGCAGATGCTCGTCGAGACGCTGACGGGCGACTTTGCCGGCGACCTGGAAATGGTGCGGCTCGTCGTGCGCAGCGGCATGGACGTCTTCGCGCACAACATCGAGACGGTTGAGGAGCTGACCCCCTTCGTGCGCGACCGCAAGGCAAAGTTCCGCCAGAGTCTGGATGTCCTGCGCACCGCCAAGGAGGTCCGGCCCGACCTCATCACCAAGACGAGCATCATGCTGGGGCTCGGCGAGACAGACGCGCAAGTCGAGCATGCGCTGACTGAGCTGCGCAAGAACGGCGTCGATGTGGTCACGTTCGGCCAGTACATGCGGCCGACCAAGCGCCACATGGCTGTCACAGAGTACATCACCCCCGACAAGTTTGAGATGTGGCGGCAGCGCGCGCTCGACCACGGCTTCTTGTACTGCGCGTCTGGCCCGCTCGTGCGATCGAGCTACAAGGCGGGCGAGGCGTTTATTGAGAACGTGCTCAAGAAGCGCGCTGCGAAGAGGAATGAGATGGTTGGTGCGCAGGCCGTCGAGGACTCGACAACATTGGTCTAGGCTAGACGCCATGATGCCTTTATCTTCTTGTACTATTATACGGCCAGGGTCTTGGGTTTCACGGGATACTCGTGGTTCTATAGGCGAGCTTCAACGCTCGTATTGCAACGTTATCGGATGGGACACTTAGACTTCGAATCTTTGGAATGGTCAGTAATGAGATGTGCATCACGTTGCCGTGGTGCGTGGACTTAGCGGGCAGGTGCCCCTTCTCATCACATCGTGATTAGTCACCCAGCACCTTCCGCTGCAGTGTGCTACCTCCTCTCTCTCTTCGCCACGACTCGCTCCGTCCGATCTTCACTCTCCTTTCAATTTCGAAGTGACATTCACAGACACCACGATGTCATTTGTCCCACGTATACCAGAGTCAGCTAACATTACGCAAGGGCTGGTTTTCATGTTGGCCCCCACTGCGCTCGTTATTCACGGGTCTTCAGCTGGACGTTAGTCCTCTTTTTAATCGCACAGCCTGTTCAGTTAGAGTTAATACATAGTTCTATTAGTTCTATACTATTGTATATAGTACAGCTTTGAATAGGGTCGCCTGGGTGACCCACTGGCTTGTGGAGTATGTTATACAGCAACGTTCCAAGATATAAGTCTCAACGTGCACATGTGACATGTGCTTTCGATATTAGCACGCTCACCTCATGTGCTGTTGCCCCACTCTACGCCTGGAGAATGTCCGTCACTTGATGCAGCAATACGGAATGCACTTCACTACTCCACTTAGTCTCTAGCACCGATCCTTCTATCATAAAATTCGCAGAGACGCGTTGTTGTGGAATCGTCAAGGGCTCGTTCCTCAGGACGACTTTGTGCGATGCCCCGCTATAATGCTCCGACCGTGAGAGGATTCTAGAGCGTGGCCATGCTTCCACGGCTTAAATCAAGCGACCTGCCGTCAGTTTGCGTACGCCCCCTCCTCATCTAGTTCCGCTATGCACTCCCCCCGTCGCGGCCTCTTGAGGTTTCTTTTCATAACCTCTAGCTTCTATGATACACGTCGGCACAAGTCGATCTCGGTACCGCAACCCCCTACGGCATCATCGCCGTCACCGCCATAACGAACACTGGCGCCACCGTCGTCGACGGCCTCCTCGCCATCTTCCCTTTCGACGCAACCTCCATCATGGGGTTTCCGCCTGGGCTTTCGGGTGGTATCAACGCCGCCAACGACGCCGCAAATCAGGCGCGTGGGGATGCCGGGACGGCGTACAGTGCTGCAGCTACATTAGCATTCACCGGCTCGATCGGATCGGATCTCGGTGGCCAGACCCTCACTGCTGGGGTCTATACCTCGTCTTCACCGGCACGCTTGTCCTCGACGCGCAGAACGACCCGAACACCGTCTTCGTTTTCCAGATTGGATCCACCCTGACCACCGCGACAGCTTCGTCCGTCATCCTCATCAATGGCGCACAAGCGTGCAACGTCTTCTGGCAGGTCGGGACTTCGGCGACGCTGGGCACTGCCACTGTCTTTGCTGGCAGCATTCTCGCGTCAGCCTCGATCTCAGTGAATGCGGGGGTTACTGTGAATGGAGGGCTGTTTGCGTTGAACGGGGCTGTTACGCTCATTAATGATCTGATCACGGCACAGACGGACTGTCTTGTCGTGCCTCCTCCGTCGAGCAGCGCTGTGAGTCCCACATCTCCTGTTGTGTCGTCTTCTGATGCGGCAACGTCAGGAACGGGGATCGTGACGGACGTCTCAACGGAAGCTTCAATGGACGTTCCGACACCTTCTCCATCGGTTTCTCCGGCTCCCTCTTTGCCACTTTCCCCGGCTCCCTCTTTCTCACTTTCCCCATTACCATCTCTACCGCCTTCCCTGACACCGTCCCCATCACCACCCGAAATATCCTCTCC
This sequence comes from Paraphaeosphaeria minitans, assembly GCA_015832175.1. Classification (NCBI taxonomy): domain Eukaryota; kingdom Fungi; phylum Ascomycota; class Dothideomycetes; order Pleosporales; family Didymosphaeriaceae; genus Paraphaeosphaeria; species Paraphaeosphaeria minitans. The sequence continues at coordinate 2,136,598 of WJXW01000006.1, forward strand.
CTCACCTTCCCCGATATCCACGCCATCAACATTTCCATTAGTATCACCGAACCCCTCTTTGGCACTCTCTCTAGTCTTCCTTGACAAAGACTCCCGACATATCAACACCGCTCGACGTCTCAACGACAACTCTCGACGTCTCCACCCCAACGCCCGACTTCTCAACTTTTCAACCTCTCGACACATCGCCAACCCCCGACCTCCCCACTCCCTCGCTAACAACAGCCTCTCCCCCCCTCTTCTCCCCCACACCCACCCCCACGTGCACGCGAACGCGCACCACATTCCGCACCCGGACTCAACCTACTGATATCCCTATCCCTCGCCATACCCGTAGTACCCGCTAAACCCAAATCCGAACCCGAATCCGAACCCGAAGCCGTAGAACCCGAGTCTACCATGAAATCCGCAGCTCGTAGCGCCGTGGGATGTGAAGCCGCGGCCTTGGGGTCCGAACGAGGGGCCTGGACACGAGGGGGAAAAGGGCGAGAGACCTGGGTATGCAGCGGAGACCACGGGGGAGGAAAGGCGGGAGGAGGGGAGGGAGATGGGGGGTGGGTATGCTGGGGGGCAGGGTGGAGGGCATGCTGGAGGAAGGGGAGGGGGAGAACATGCTGGTGGACAGGGTGGAGGACATGCTGGAGGCCGAGGCGGTGGAGGGCATGGAAAGTAGATAGCGTCGGGGATGGGGCCCTGCGTTCACAGGGCCGTGCTGTGCACACTGCAAGACAATGAGTATATTTTACACGACGCATCTCGGACCAACCTGGGACGGGTCTCGATACTTGGGTCGCGCTGCTCGCCAGCTTGACCATGCGGTATATCAGCGTATCCTTCCTTGTGGCTACGCTACACTCACCGGCGTACAACTGGCCTATGCATTGTGCCCTGGCCTATCGCTTGGCCCGGCCCCACTCCCACAACCCTACTTATGCATGTGTCTCGTACTGGTAGTCCACATACCCCTTCAACCCCGCCAAGCCTATCTCAATCGCCTCCTCGGTGCGGATCGTCCGACTCCCCTGCCCCTGCACCAGGTTCACCCAGTAGTCAAACGCCTCGTGCGCGCTCTCCTTGCCCAGCTCGCCGAGCGCGGGGTCGTTGGCTACAACGGGCTCGAGGCCGGCGACACCGCCGAACACAACGAGGAGGTGCTCACATACATCGGGCAGCTTTTTGTCGTTGCTCGCAGGCCGGTTCCGAGGGGCAATGGCATCGGGGAGGACGGCGGACAGCGGATCGCCGCGCTCCGAGGTGCCGATGGCGAAGGTGTAGCCGTCGGGGTATTCGGACTCGCTGAAGATGGAGCTGAAAGACGGGGCATAGCGCACTTTGTAGCCCCAGTAGTAGCCCTCCTTCTCGCGCGGGGATTCCGGCGCCACGGCATCGACGGCGAGGCTCTCGCATTCGTGTTCGGAGAGGTGCGGCCAGGAGGACGGCTGGGCGTTTTTGAATTCCACGGTGAGGCGCATGCCCTGGGGTACGGCGTAGGGTACTTTGACGGGGAAGGGCAGGCCGCAGTTTATGTGGGTCCATTCGGTGGTGGAACTGGCGCGGCGCTGGGAGGGCAGCGCGACGCCCTCGCGGAAGCGGATCCACTCGGCGGGCTTGGTATGCGAGGGCGTGTCCAGCGGCGGGAGGAGGCCGACGTGCTTGTAGGGCTCGCACATGGGGAATAGCGACGAGCGGATGTGCGGCGGGCAGTCGGCGTACTCGAGCAGGCCGACTAGGAAGCGGTCCGGGTTCTGGTAGGGGATGTCGGCTTCGGAGATGGAGTCCATGATGTCGGCTTTGGTCTTCTTCTTGCTGCGGTAGTAGCCGGATACTTTGTCAGGGATGGTGTTCGGGTCGTCGTCATACACGACGATTTCGTCGACGCACCAGACGGCGGCAGCACGTGCAATGCGGCCGGCGAGGAGGGTTTTGGTGTCGTGGCGGGAGACGTTGTTGAGAATGCTGCCGGGGAGGGCCATTGTCACAGTCCACGGCCTGGCCGTGCGCGGTTTGAAAGTAGCGGAGGGCTTCTCGGTGTGCAGCTCGCCTTGGGCAGAGACTCTTAGGCTACTTGTGGGTTGTGCAGTGAGGAGGTAGTTCAAAGAAGCAGGCTTGCTCGACGTGCCCTCATTCCGTCTGTTTTTGGTTGGATATTGTTCCGCCTCAATCTGCGCATCCACCTGCTCTTGTACACGATGGCTTTGCCGTTTCGACTTCTTCGCCGAGGGTCGGTCGTCAGGCAGGTCGTATACGTCGGACCGGCTCTTCGTCTCCTGGTGCACCACAACTGCATGCTTCCGCTTCTTGCCCTTCATCTCCGGCTGCTCCTCCCAGGTCCCATTCTCCCTAGCCTCGCGCTCCGCCCTCGCAGCCTCCACCTCGCGCGCCTCATGCTCCTCCATGACATTATCCACAAGTTCCAGCGCGCGCCGGTTCTTCACCTTGCCCGTCTCTGGCTCGACCACAATGCCGTCCTCGTCCACCCAGCCTTTGCCATTGATGTATTCCACAGGCTCCTTCTTCACTTCTTTCTGGGCCTTCTTTGCCGTGGAGAACTCACTCCCCATGTCGCCGCTGTCGAGGCTGATGCGTCCCATGGTCCGGATTCGCGTTTTCCGAACGTGGAGCGGCAATGACAATGGCGTCGGTCGCAAGATTGTACAGAAGGTTGACCTGTGCAGAAGGTTGACCTGTGCAGAAGGTTGACCTAGACGTCGCGCCGCCGACCGAAAAAAATAAGCGAGCGAACTCTCTGCGCGGGGAAGACGCACAGATCCCTGCAACGCGCTAGACCGTGTCGAGATGATGGCTAGGCGGCAGCTAGCAGGCCACCCCGACCAAACTGCAGGATTGCGCGCCGTGAGAACGACAGCTTGACCTCCTCACTCCCTCCCTCACCTCCTCACTCCCTCACAGTCACTACAAAACCTGCAGTGGAAACGGAATTATACACGCTACTCCCACCTATCGCCGTCATGTCCGAGTCGTACGTCTCCCCCCCTCCCACACCCAACCCATCTAACACATCTATAAATAGAAAATCCGCTTCCTCCCCCATAACAACCCTAACAACTTTCTTCGCCCTCTACCTGACCACGCTCTTCTCCCTCGACACCTGGGCCGCCGCCCGCAACAGTCCCTACCGCGCACCCAGCGCTACATCCTTCTACCGCCCCGCCGGCGCGCAGTCAGAGTACCAGGCGGGCATGCACGGGCAGGGGAGACGCGGGCCTGGACGAGGTGAAAGTGACAGGCCGAGACAAGGGAGGTTGCCTGCGACGCTGGATACGAGGGCACCGTTGAGGGTGGGGAGTACAGCGGCTTGCGGTGCTTGTGCCATGTAGGCCGGGGAGGAAGGGCATAACTAGGGGTTGCGTGGGAAGCACCGGGATATTGAACGACTTGTGGGTGGTGTATAAATCGGGGATGATGGCCTTTGTTTGTCCATCGTATCTATAGTAGTGCCAAGTCTCAAGTCTGAGCACCAAGTGCCTGTGTAGGGCCACTCTTGGGGTGCAGAGTCGTATCATACTTGGGATTTATATTGTACATGGAATTCTTATTTTACTTGGGATTCATATCGTACTTGTAATCTTTTATCTATTTTGCAGATCATGCACTGAGGTTTCGCACGTGGTTATTCATGGTAGGTATCGTACATTCAGCGAGTGCGAATTGCAACAACTCATCCTGGGGTAACTTGCGACACTAAACCCTAGAGCAGTACTGCATGGCTGAATAGGAGGCAACTGTTGCTGGAAGTAGCCTAGGGTGACTCGCAACACTGAGATACTACTCATAAGCCACCGGGTATGTATACATCTCACTTTGTTACTTCATGAGCGTAGAGTGCGGCATCTGACAACACTCGGCTGTCTGGTATTCAACAAAACCACGACATTCGAAATCTGCACGTGAGTGCATCTCGTGATCTCGCGATTTCGTCTCGACGCGCCCCGGTTCAGCAACCCCCGCCCCCGCCAATTCACTGGTGCTCAATCGACCCGAAGCCATCAACGGACAGTGCAGATATCGGTCCACACGGCATCACACCATACTAGGCCAATATGCAGTGGCTAATAAAGTGGGGTCGACCGGGTAAATGGACGCATGCATCTCTGCCACGGCATCCCACCTCAAAAGCATCAAATACCTACCTACGCTGCGAGTCCTCCGGGTCATGATTCCAAAGGCCCATCGCCAACTCCCGAAACTCGCGCCTCCACAGACTCCCTCTCCCACGATGCCAAAGGTCCTCAACCCCATCCTCCCCGGCTTCAATGCCGACCCCTCTATCCTGCGTGTGGGGTCCGACTACTACATCGCAACCTCGACGTTCGAATGGTTTCCCGGCGTGCAGATCCACCACTCAAAAGACCTCGCCAATTGGACGCTCGTTACGCGCCCGCTGACTCGCAAATCTCAGCTCGACATGCGTGGCAATCCTGATAGCTGTGGCGTCTGGGCGCCATGCTTGACGCACGACGGATTTAACTTCTACCTGGTCTACACGGATGTCAAGAGGAAGGACGGCAGCTTCAAGGACACGCACAACTACATTGTCACCTCGGAGAAAATCGAAGGCCCCTGGAGTGATCCCTACTACGTCAACTCTTCCGGCTTCGACCCCAGCCTGTTCCACGACGAAGACGGCAAGAAGTGGTTCGTGAACATGCTTCAGGACCACCGCCGGCGTCCGCGGTCGTTTGCAGGAATAAGGCTGCAGGAGTGGTCGGAGAAGGAGGGAAAGCTGGTTGGCCCGTCGAAGACGATATTCCTCGGCACAGAGCTTGATCTCGTCGAGGGCCCGCATCTGTACAAGAGGAACGGATGGTACTATCTGCTCACAGCCGAGGGGGGGACTGGGTACGAGCACGCCGCTACGCTCGCGCGGAGCAAGGACATCTGGGGCCCGTACGAAGTGCATCCCAAGAACCCGATCCTGTCTTCTACAAGCGCGCCTCTTGCGCCGCTACAGAAAGCTGGACATGCCGACATTGTGGACAGCGAAGACGGAAAAACCTACCTTGTCCACCTGACAGGTCGTCCGATAACCCAAAACCGTCGGTGCGTGCTCGGCCGCGAATGCGCGATCCAGGAAGCGTACTGGGCCGACGACAACTGGCTGTACGTGAAGAACGGGCCCGTCCCCTCGCTCACCGTCGAGCTCCCCGCCGCCCGCGATGACACCGCCTACTGGGCCGAGCAGCACTACACATTCTCCACCTCGGACGGCCTGCACAAGGACTTCCAGTGGTTGCGAACCCCCGAGCCCGAGCGCATCTTCACGGTGCAGGACGGCGCGCTCGAACTCACCGGGCGCGAGGCAATCGGCAGCTGGTTCGAGCAGGCGCTGGTCGCGCGGCGGCAAAGGCACTTCTCGTACGACGCGGAGACGGTCGTGGACTTCAGCCCGCACGACGAGCGGCAGTTTGCGGGGCTCACGGCGTACTACTGTCGCTTCAACTTCTTCTACCTCACCGTCACCGCACACGCCGACGGCAAGCGCGAACTCCTCATCCTAACGTCCGAAGCCTCGTGGCCCGAGGGCCGCCTGAAGTTCCCCATCGCAGAGCCCGTGTCCGTCCCGCAGGAGGGCAAGGTGCGGCTCGCGCTCAGCATCCGCGGGAGGGACTTGCAGTTTTCGTATGCGCTCGACGGCGGAAAGGAGCTTACGACGATCGGGCCCGTCTTTGACGCGAGCATCTTGAGCGACGAGTGTGGGGGGCACCAGGCGCATGGCAGTTTCACGGGGGCGTTTGTCGGGGTCGCGGCAAGCGATTTGGATGGGTTGGAGGCGAAGGCTAGGTTTGATAGCTTTACGTATCGGCCTATTAAGCATGAGAGCGATCGGTATGAGGTGAGGGGTTGGTGAGGCGCGATTCGGCTGCCGATCTAGATACAACAATGCTCATGCCTCACTGAAGTAGAGCACGACTAAGACGCGGGCGTGCCTGCCTTCTGTCGCAACCCATGACCTATAGCGTGAACTCTGAAGCCTGGTGAACATAGATTAGCTTTTCCGCTCCCTCTGGATGATAAAGCTCACCATATGTCTCTGGCCACCAATTCGCAGCTCATTCCAGCACCGGAAGTCCCTTCTATGCAAGTCGAAGGCGAAGGCGAATGGAGTTCATCTGGAAGGCTGTTGAGCGTTACGAAGTCTGATTCAGACACTAGTGTACCTACTACCTAGCTATCGCGAGAACGGGCGGTCTTCGAAAACCGAGAATCGGCATTATACAAGAGCGAGGCTATACGCGGATCAACGTGAACATTACATCCATCGTCACCAAACCAATTTGTGGGTGCGGCATCTACTCTAACCGCCGACTAACAAAATCCCACTAGACTTCCTTCTATCGCAATATAACGCTTGATCTAGCATCTTTAGCCAATTTATCATCGTTGGGTAGCTATTGTAGGTTTTTATTCGATGTCGCTCGTCGTCGTAGTCGCAGGTCGCTTTAACTCACGACACGATCTTGCGGTTGATACCCATGTACATATCGTAGTATTTGGTGTGGCAGAACTCGCCCTGAGTGTACGGCTCGACGTCGTGGGTGAAGCTCGTGGTGGTGAAGCGTTTTTGTGGACGGACTTGCTATGTTGTGTGTCGTCGGTAGTGGATGTGTCTGAGAGGTTTGGAGGGAGCCGGGTATGACTTGATATACCCCAGGATTATATTGGATTATGGGAAGTTTTAGTGAAAATGCACTTTTTAGACGTTGTATCGTACCCCGAGTTACCCCACAGTAAACTATTCGTTTGGTGGGGATCTAGCAACCATTACACAGCCTTGACCGCTTGCTTCTCGCTGACATACATGCGCAGAAATGCAGCACCGACGCTGATGCAGTACAGGTTGTATGAGATGACGCTGCCGTAGGTGGCTGAATTCTGCCAGCCGAAGATCGAGTTGAAGACGCCCCACCAGCCGCCTCCGTTGAGCTGGGGACTGCAACACTGTTGTTGAAACATTTATTAGCGCATTGTCATTGAGTCAAAGGCACATGGCTATATCGTGAGCTTGTATCGAGATTGTGATACAGAGTTCCGGTGCGATATCATGGTAATGTATAAAATTATGACATAGGAATGTGAGGCAGCGCAACTTACATTGACATGCCAGACGCTCTGGCGAATGTCGTATGACCCAGGTCCAGCACCTGTCTCCGCTGCGTCGCCACCGATTGCAACGTTCCACTGGAACGTATAAGCAAAGCTCTTCGTCAAACACCTGACTGATGACTTACCGCATAATTCTCGAAAAACCAGACAGACTTGCTCAACAAGCCGGCGGCTATCAGATACAAGAAGCAAGTCGATGCAACAAGAAACATTTGCAATGATCCCGCATTGCCTCCTCTGCGAAGTGTCAGCTATGTGATAGGTTCTAAATGCGAAGTGCCTTACTTGTAGACGAGGTATCCAATCAGCGCACCAACGCCCAACCCACATGTCACGGCCAGGGGGAAAGCAGTCGCTGGGAGACCAAGACCGGCACCGATGATGAATAGCACACCCTCCAGTCCTTCGCGAAGCACCGTGACAAAGGGCAGGAGAAACATGGCGTACTTCTCGCCGAGGAATTGGAGACCCCTTGGCGAAGATTCCCTAGCGCTGTTCGCATCGAGAGCGGCCGCGATCTTCCAGCGCCACTTATCTCGCATTTTGGAGATCCGGAGCAGCGCCGCACCCACGACAGTAATAATTACGGACGCCGCGAGGCTGAAGACGCCTTCCCAGATGTACTCGTATTGCGTGAAGATGTCAGACTGCAGGTGGTAGAAAGTGCCTATGATCGCGGTACCAAAGACGACGCATATTGCGACACCGAGGAGGACTCCGAGCCAGATCTGTCGAACTAGCTTGCGGTAGAGGGGCTTGTCATTTTCCGAGGTCAGGGTCTGCTTGAGGAAGGAGAGTAGAACCGACACGATGATGCTGGTTTCCAGGCTTTCACGCAGACATATGAAGAAGACTAGTTTGTTCAGTACTGACCAGTATGCACTGTTTGGAATTACGGACCTTGCGCGGCAAAGATTTGCACCATGACAGTTGTGTGAGCGTGCAGCTACGCAGGGATGAGATTGATGCAGGTGTTGAACAAGTTTGCGAACGGTCCTGAACACCGCCTCTGCGATATTTACCGCCGTATATCGCCCTCTGAACCACTACAAGCCCACAGATGTACTCCTGAGTCGGTAAGGATGTCGAGACGCGTGATTTGGTGGCACGATGTTGGTAGGACGTGTCGAGCGGGGCATCTCGGATCTCAAACATCAGATAAGATTAGTGCCGCAAAAGTCGGGGCAGGCTAGACCTGAAACAGAGGCTTCGGATCAAGCTCGGATCTGATAGAACGACCTGCAACACGTAACGCGCCTCACAATGCCTACCTCTACGCTCTGGTCAAGGAATTAGGTCCTGGTAAGTCACAGACATGATGCGCCAGAAATTTTGAACGCCTTGAGAGCCAAGATCGATGGACATCGCTGTCGCGCCCCACTGCTCCGCTTTTCGCCGTGGAAATAAGCTAAGGAAGCCCAGCATTCACGCCTTGTATTGACGACTTTTACATCGATTATTGACCTCCTCCACAGCACCATCCAGCACAATGCTACATGTGTTGTGGTTGCTGCTGTCCTTCTTCCATAACGTCGCCTGCACGAAGGTGACGCATCTCGAATTCAACGTCACGTGGGTTGATCGGAACCCAGATGGCTTGCATGCAAGGTCCGTCTTGGGCATAAATGGTCAATGGCCTATACCAGCTCTCTATGTGACAAAAGGCGAGCGAGTTGTGATAAAGGTTTCCAATAATCTAGGCAACGAGACAACCAGCTTGCATTGGCATGGATTGTACATGAACGGTACAGCGTACATGGACGGCCCGCCAGGTGTAGTACAGTGTGAAATTCCGCCTGGCGATAGCTTCGTGTACGACTTCAATATCGAACAGCCAGGGACGTACTGGTTCCATTCTCATACCAGAGGTCAATATCCCGATGGACTTCGTGCTCCCCTCATCGTGCGCGACCCCGAGAATCCATTCAAGGAGGACTTCGATGAGGAGATTGTACTCTCCTTCTCAGATTGGTACCACGATTTGATGAGACCACTCCTTGCGTCTTTTATGAGTGTTACGAATCCGACTGGCGCTGAACCTCTGCCGAAATCGGCTTTGATCAATGATGGACAGAATGTCACGGTCGCGGTTCAGTCCGGGAAGACGTATTTTATACGAATGGTAAGCATATTCCGAGATGAATCGATGTTAGGTTGGCTTAATCCGACAGGTAAACATGGCTGCTTTTGCGAGCATGTATGTGTGGTTCCAAGGCTGCACAATGAGGGTCGTTGAGGTTGATGGCATCTATACCGAAGCTACGGAAGCAGACATGCTCTATCTCACGGCTGGTCAACGATACTCTGTTCTTCTCACGATCGACAGCAACGGTGTGACAAACGTTCCTTTTGTTGCAAGCATGGACGAGGTATGTTTGTATGTTCCGGAGAGGACCCTCCAGCTTACGAATCTAAAGGAATTATTCGATGAAATCCCGGATGACCTGAATGCAAATGCTACTGGCTGGTTGGTCCTGGATAGCGCAAAGGAACTACCAGCACCGATAGAAATCGACGCCTTTGAGGCTTTGGATGACATGTCACTTCGACCGTTGGACAGTCTTGCTGCGCTTCAGAAGGTCGACAAGACTATCACACTGGATATGAAGATGGACAACCTAGGGGATGGAGTCAACTAGTTAGTATAGGCTTTCGTTCCGCTTTGATGATTCTAACGTGTCTACCCAGTGCTTTCTTCAACAACAGTACATACGTGGAACCGAGAGTTCCGACCCTCTACACGGTAATGTCTTCAGGCGAGTATTCTAGCAACCCAATTGTGTATGGCAGTCACACCAACTCCTTTGTGTTACATGGTAACCAAACTGTTGAAATCGTTCTGAACAATAACGATGATGGCGTACGTTGCAATCTGAAACTGTTTGACAAAGCAGCTGATTGTGGATAGAAACACCCATTTCATCTCCACGGACATGCCTTTCAAGTCATTGCGCGCTCCGAGGAGGATGCAGGAAGTTACTCGCACGTCGATGCGACAAACGTACCAGCTGTGCCCATGCGGCGTGACACCTTGCTAGTCCAGCCCAATGGCTACGCGGTTCTCAGATTCCGCAGCAACAACCCTGGTGTTTGGCTATTCCATTGCCATCTCGAATGGTACGTTTTCAATGTTTAGTATCAACGGAACAATCGTTGACGTTTATATCCAGGCATGTAGCCTCCGGGCTCACGGCGACATTCATCGAAGCGCCGCTCGAGCTCCAGAAATCAACAATTATCCCGCCTGATCATTACGATTTGTGCGCACGAAACAAACCCCCAGTTCCTACTTTGGGTAATGCAGCAGGTAATGTGGACAATTTGCTTGATCTCAATGGAGAACCTGCTCCGCCGCCACCGTTGCCCGCTGGATTTACCACAAAGGGCGTCGTCGCCTTGGTAATTAGTATTTTGAGTGGTCTCATGATGGTGGGCATGATTGCGCGGTATGGAATGCTAAAATGTCAGGCCATGGAAGCTGGTGAAGGAGATGCGGCCGAAGGTCCGGAAGGGGAAAATCAACCTCTTTTAGCAGGCTCGAGGCCTTAACTGTCATTGGGTGAGATAGTTCTTCCCCGGCAAAACTCGTCCTTCACATGAATAATATAATGCCTGTCAAAATTTATTCGTACGTGGGTGTTGCCAGCACAGCTTCACGGCCGGCTGACGGAGAGTATCGGTCGCTACAACGTAGCCGCAGAAAATCCCAGCCATGGGCCAATCAGCTACAAACTAGATTATCGTGGTAAGCCAATTCAAGGCGCATCAAAGGCTTTTAGATCGTTAGAAGACCCTTCACTACCCTGCTGGAATAGATCTCGTTGAATGTCCCACTCATTTCGATGGCGTTGTCGGTTCTTTGGTAAGTCACGACCGACCTTCATGACTACCGTGTCAATCCGGAGCTAACATTCAACAAAAACAACGTATTCCCTCAAGTAAACCAAACAATTTGGTTGGCTAAGTACTCTTACCATTCCGAGAGATTTATTATCGCCAATGGGTAAGAAAATTCCCGGATCTTGATACAAACTTCTCGCAAGCTAACTTCCTTCTTCCTTGTCACTTGTAATGACCTTTGTCTCGTGTTGAGGAACCGGTAAATCACGGGAACATGGCGATTCAGAGTCGGGTAGTCGTAACAATGGACAATTCGAATGTACACAGATGATCGGAAGCTTATAAAAGACTATGCTAGAGGAAATGAAATTATTTAATGGTCTTTTTTACGGCACGACCTGACAGTTTTTGGTCTGCCCGTGTGCTGTCACGTTACTATTGACGTGTAGTACTTTCAATTTCATTCAAATCCAGCTTATGGCTAATGCTATCGGCGATGCTCCAAACTGGGGAGCCCGACTAAAATGAAACCCCAGGCAATGCAGCATAATTACAAAGTGAACTCCATCCTCGCTCAGTCCTTGCAAGCTAGCGAAAGCAGCGTGAAGATACCGCCAGCAACACCATGTACAGCACCCGCAACCGCGCCCATTGAAGTCAAAAGCTTCCCGCAAAAGCCAGTACCATCAACCTCAATGGTCAAATCCGAGCCTATGAACGGCGGCGCTGCATTGGCCGCATCCTCGGCCTGGTAGTTGATTCCCCAATACTGCGGGACGGTGCACTCGTTGACCGTGACCGGTTTGGCAGGACAGTACACGGCAGGATTCGGACACGTGGGTGTGTTGGTGATGTCTTCGCACTCGGCGACGGCCTTGACAGCTGCGGCGAGACCATCGATCAAGCCGTTGTGGATCCAGGTTGGGTAGGCGCCGGAGGGATCCACATGAACGGTTATGTCGTCGACCGAGCTGCCGAGACCGGCTGCTATTAGCTGGCCCTTGAAGTCGATGGTGGACGTGTCACATTGGCCTTGGGTGGAGCAGGCTTTTGAGAGACCGGCGATGATTTCGTCAATCTTCACTGTGCCGATTTTGACAGTTTCATCGGAAACTAATGTGTGATTAGATAAGGTCGGTGAAACGGTGGCGCGGATGGAAAGCATACAGGTGATTTTGATGTTACCGTTCTCATCGTTGATGTTATCGCGCTTTGAGATTTGGGACTGGGGAATGGCGGAGACGGTAGCAGTCGCGATGGCCCAAAGAACGAGCTGGGAACGCATTTTGATGGTTTTGAGTGGATCGGAAATGGAGTGAGAAAGATTTGAAGACTAGCGTAGGAAGCGGATGGTACAATGAGTGGTTCAAGAAGAGGGTTTGTTGAGTAGTTGATTTGCTTGCTTGATGGACATGTCTGGTGAGCTCTTGTATCATTTATATACACCTCTGGGCATTGTCCGCGAAAGCAGTTACCATACAGAATAAAAGCCGTCTCGTCATAGCCTCAGAAACCATAACCTTCATCCTCAAAGAAACGCGCTATGTCCAGCTGGGTGGGGGCCTTGCCCGACCCTTTGCACCAGAATTGAGGCCGAAGAGACGATCATGCCCTAGAATGATGTGCGCGAGCCCTCTTGACCTCGTGTTCATCATAGAGTTGAGGCTGTACGATGTAGAGCATCGCACTGTACCAAGATAGGAAACCTCGTTAGCCGCTATGCGGCCGGGTGAAACGAACGTGGCAGGCAGGCTGTGCCGATGATGCCGGCGAGTAACATCAGTACAAAGCCCCCAAGATCGAGGCTTGCCAAGCTAGAAAAGCCTGTTTCTTTCCCCAGATCAGCACGTTCACGCAAGGGGTAGTTGAGCGGACTTGCCAACACTGCGAAGAGCAACGTCTCAATGCTCCACGATTACGATCTATTCCTGGTCATGTCGCTTCTGAGTGGCTAATCTGATCACTGAGAAACTCTACGGCAGCTGGCCTTGCTCTGTCACTATGGGTGGCCTAAGTCGCACGGAGTTACTGCGGGCCGGGCAAGGCCGCTGGGGCCGTACCTATGTGTAGGTAGGTAACACATTGTGGGAAAGGGGGGCTAAAGGCAAGTAGATGACGTCAAGCTCGTACAGTATTGATCTTGAGATAGAAGGTAACCCAGGTGTAGTCTACTCAAGTTGCAACAGCCCCGAGTAACCCCAAATCACCGCCTTGCGTAGGTAGCCAGGCTTGAAGTTGGGGCGCGGGACAGTGTTGCCGTTCCTGAGTCTTGGCAGTGCGCTGAATGACGGCATACCTACCTCCTACCCTTCCTACCTACCTACCTACCCGCTCAACCTCAATGCCATCAACGCGTCGCGTCGGACATTCCATCTCATCTTTTATGCCCGAACCAAACACGAACAATCCTAAGCACTATTGCGGCACCTTCCAATGTTGATCAGTCGTGTTCGAATGACCACCTGTAACTTTCACAATCGCCCCCGTCTTCGTCTGCACCCTTGCGCATCTGCTTGATCCACCGTATCCTTCACCATTGTTCGAGCCGATGTTATGACATTCAGAGAGTCTTGCCAACTCGATCCAACTGTCCGACGAACTATGTTTACTTCACAGGATTTGTGAAGAGAGCGAGCGGCCTGTTGCTGGAACAAACCATCGAACGACCCGCTCACCATTCTCATCCTGCAGAGAAGTACCCAGTTAGCATTTGGCCCACCTACTGCCATGTAAACTCACTACTACAACGGTCCACCCTGTGCTTGATCCACTCGAGCCTCCAATGTTCTGTTCCGCGTTGCCGGACCGGCTTATGCCACGTTTGGCCTCATAGATGGGATACCGTCCTGGACACTGCAAAACGAACCCGCGCACGGCAAGGCTAAACTCTTCCGTATTTCGCGGCGCTGTCCTGGGCGTGAATCCCGCACTCCACAAGTCCGTTTCCAGCATCATCATCTCTCTCTCTTACGACCTCTGATCCCGTAGTATTTCATCGAGTTCTGCCGTCATAGCGCTACCGATGTATTCAAATGGGCGCTGGCGATAGTATTCAGGCCATGAAGGAACCTGTACAGGATCGTGTGGCGCTAAATTGGGGGCTCGACGGATGGAACCGCAAGCTAGACAAGCCTCGCATCGGGAACAGCGGCGTGTCGCTTCATCGGCCGAAGCGGAAGTGTGTTCGCTGCGGCACTTTATGAGCGCTTCTTCAGTTCTGCGAAGTTCTCGTAGCGACTGTATGGGAGGTACAGTATGTCGGCTGCGATGACTGCCACTGGCTACAGTCTTCGTGCCTGGGGAAAACGTATCGCTGAGGAATCTGAAAAAACTCAGGCGCCGACATGCAAGCAAGCTGGGGAATTACTGACCTTGTCCGCATGTTTCTGCATTCGCACTTTGGGGGTTTGGAATAGGTTGCTATGCCTGGGTCGGGGGATGAGGCAAATACAACGCGATAACCAATATCTGGGTGCAGAGTGTTGCTCCGCTGCAGATAACATGTAGGAAGTTTCTGTCATATTTCCAACGCATTCATGGGACGTCGCTGACGTGAAGAATACCAGGTCAGGTCTGGTAGAGGTGATGAATAAGGTCTGTTTATTGCTGCCATGTGTAACGAAAACGCCGCGCTGCCGAATTAAATTGGGGGAGCAAGCTGGACGCGAATATCGAGGCAGGACGCGAATATCTGAAGCAGGTATCGAAAAGTCACTTTGTCGCAGTGAAAGCCCAGTCTGCTGTTTCATCAGATACGGCCAGAACGGATGAGATCCAGAGTATGGTGCACCCCGAAGGTGCAAGAAGATGTGAATTAATCCAGGTACCGTGCAGGCATTTGTCTTCAATCTGAAGATTAGGCAGGCGTTCGAGACATGGTGCGGATGAGGCTCCAGTCTATATTGGGGACGACTACAGCTAGCCATGACTTCTCTTTTCCAGCTTTAGGACCCATAATGCCTTGAACAGTCCGTCGAACCAAGGAATCGTCAAGTAAAAAGTAACCACAGTAGAGAATATTCACCGCAGATCCGCGGTAGCTGGAATACGCGGCGGTCGCGGACTGAGTCGCTTGCGCCACTGTCTCTTACTTCAACCAACCGCACTGGCCCCGCTAGCATAACCAAACAGACGCTGGGCTCTCTGCCGACCAAAGCGGCACCAAGCCGTCTTGTTTGGTCGCGGCGTGTATGCAGTTACCCGCACCGCCGAGAGCCCACCGCACCTCCGATCCACACAGCTCACCACTCTAACCACCGCAGCCCCTTCAACTGACGATAGCCTTCAAGATGGCTCGTAGTCTGGCTACCTCGCGAAAAGGAGCCATCCCGGCCACAGGCAGCGGCAGCTCCAGCCATCCTATCTCAATTCGCGACAGCAATAGTCCTGCGCCCGCAGTGCCCGTGAATCCCGCCCCTCCGGCAGGTCGTGCCGGATTGCGCTCTGAGAAGAAACTGGGAAAGATAACAGCTGGCCAGCCGGTCACGAAGGGAAATCGGGCTGGGAAGTCAGCGAAGAAGAAGGAGCCCAAGCCACAGCCCCTCAAGAAAGAATGCATCATCTGCATCACCACGCGGCAGGTCAGCAATTGTGCCGGCCGCGGCTTCAAGGCGATCGATGGCGCATGCGACCATTTCCAGAACACCTGCAATGTCTGCATCGGTAAGATGGTTAAGGAGAAGATCATAAAGCGTGAGCTTGACGAAGCGGTTCTCGTCTGCGCTTTCCCAGACTGCGAGCACGTGCTGGACTACAACACCATCATGAACATGATCTTCAAGGCTGCGCGGGAGAAGTAAGTATCAAAGCGCCTAATAGCGTTCCGGACGGACTGATGCTAACTGTACATGCAGCTGGGATAATGCGCTACTCAAGCACCACTTCAGCACCAGCGACAAATACGTTGCCTGTCTGCAAGCTAACTGCAGCCGATACTTTTCGATAGAGGACTGCGACGACAACTCCAGCATTTTCAAGAGCAAAACCGGTGGCGGTCGCACTGTCACCTGCCCGTATTGCGAAGCAGATATGTGCCTGGAGTGTATGCGCCCGTCGCACGGCACCGACAGCTGCGACGAGGCTAAACTTGCCGAAGAGAATCAGTCGCTCGAGCTCATCAAGGATATCTCCAAGCCCTGCCCGAAGTGCGGCGCCAACATTCAGAAGAATGGTGGCTGCAACCATATGAAGTGTATGTCATGTCATACATACTTTGATTGGAGCGAGATGTCTGATAATATCCCACAGGCCGCCACTGCAAACACGACTTCTGCTTCTCATGCCTAGTCGGCTTTGGCCCAATGATGCAGCACGCTGAAGCCTGCCCGGAACGCCATCCAAACATCTTACAAGATCCTCGCAATTGGCTTCCCGACAACGTCAACCCGGCTAACTGGATGGCTGCCATGATGGGAGATCCACCTGAACTACCACAACAAGCCGGACAGGCGCTTCCGCCGGCTGTTCGTCCCCCAATCAATCGTCCACCTAACCCGGTTGGTCCACCCCAGCAACCCGGGCCTAACGGCCTATTTGGACTCTTGCAGTTGATGCGCGCATTCGCTCAGAACCCTCCTGAGGCCAACGGAAACGCTAACGGCGGTCAGGGTCAGGCTTGAAACTGAGCTTGTGGACTGTTTCTCGCACCTGGCAAACCCTGGTACTATCGCTCGCTGAAGAGGGCTATATTTGGTGTCTGGTTTACGGCAAATGGCGTTTTTCTTTTAGCTTTCACGGCATCCGGCATTATACATAGAGCAGCAGATCTTGTATCGTGAGCAACAAACTCTCGACAACTGACGGAGACGGATTGAGCATCCGGACGGAGGCGCACGTAGGCACTTGCATTATCGGTTTTTGGAATGTTGAATACGGAATTCGGTTTGATACCCTTTTCTCCAATCAATGGATGTGAGATGAAGCTGGTATTGTTAAGGTATTTGTCACGGTAGGACTTCTTCCACCTTTTCCAAGTAGAGGACTCAATGCAGGATACTTGTGTTTTTGACTAGATCTTATCCGTGGGAACTTCAGTGTTGCAGAAATTGGTGAGGACGAGGAAAGATTGAGATTGCGCGATGAATGTATTGAGCCTCAAGCATCTGGTGGGATGCCCCTCAGCTTATGATCATAGCAGGTCTAGGCTGATTCTTTGTGAGTTGTTTGCCGACCAGGCTCAAAAGGCCAACTTTCATCAAATGATCACCCGTATCATCCCCTCGATTGTTACATGGCTTCTATGAACTTCTACTCGTGACTTGTGGCTGCCAGGAGACTGTATTTCTATCAGTTGCGCTGTGGACGTCGGGCTCAAGCGCTTTTGGTTTCTGTTCGCAGTCATTGTCTTGGAGCAAACGATTTGTCGACAAAATCTTTGTCCACGTGAATGGTTCACCAATTACATCTTAGCCGAGCCTCAGCCGATGCATGACAAACGTATGTCATGTTCTGGATAAGCACTGGATCAGAAAAAGATTTCTGTCTGGAACATGCCTGAGTATGTCGTTCGGCTCGAATTTGCGTTTGTGGGCGGCGAAGGCGTTTGAAGAGGTACAAGAAGTGACTTCTATTGTGTCTGTTGCTTCAGATCATTGCAAGGTTCCTGTCGTTGCTTGAAAGGGTGCAATTACGTGCAGTTACAACTACGTGCAGTTACAATTACATGCAGTTACGTGCAATTAAGTTTTCCTTAAATTAACCGTAGCGTCCAGTGTTCTACTTCTCAGTTGATCTAGTCAACTCTCCCAATCCTGCTACTCAACATCAGAGGCTATAATAGTGGAGAGCGTTCTACGGTCTCTCGAACTTTAAGAATCATTAAAACTGAATTGTAAGTACGGATTTGACGAATTTTCCAAACAAGGAAGGAGCAGAAGTTGAAGCGCACTCACCATCCCCTTTCACTCAAAACAACACTAGCTCACATGAAAAAGCCCGTGCCTGGAAAGCGCTCGAAGCAGCCAACCAAGAAGACCCGAAGTAAGGCTCGCACGATCTTTATATCACAACCGCTGTATGCCCCCAGATACTGCCTTGACTACCGCACTCAAGAGTCAACACCCTGAACTCGACTCGTTGTTCCGGAACAATATCAATCCGTATATAACACGCAATGCTGCCAGCATATACAGAGAGCGGGAAAATGAATGGCCTAACAACGAATAACGCCAAGCAGCATCAGGTCATTCCAGATACCACTCAAACTGGTTCCGCAGCGTCACTCGGATCCGCTGAAACCGCAGAGATTCTAGAAAAGCCAGAAGACAGGAAGGTAGTCGCCACTGCCAACAGGCTCGACTTCATCGACATCCCAAACAAAGAGCCGCACTGGAAAACCACACATTACGGTGAGGCTATCATCCCCTCTCCAATTGCGGTGCTCCCCAAGCCTCTTGCACTTAGTTACCGCAGCTTCTACAACCATTATGAGGAGCATGAGTTCATTAAGCAGGAGAAGCTACTGGTGACTTACCCTCGATCAGTAGTTGGCTGCACGCTTGTCTCAACCTTACTTCGCCACTACTTCCCTGCCCAAGGGTATGCCATGCGGGAGGTTTTCCCGGGTACGAGCACTGGGGCGGAGTTTACACCGCAACCGGTTGTAATTGGAGTTTCGATCGAAGGCACCCGAAATTGGGTCGTGCAAAGCAAGTCTGACTCTGCGATCGTCATCGTGGTCGTGATTGTCACTGAAGCAAAGTTCTCGATGTTCCCTGGTCGCACATTGCCCACCCAGCTTGCTGTTGCGACAAACTTTCTCGACTCAAATCATTGCTTGGCTGTACATGGCGATAGAATGTCCCGCGGTGTGGTGGTGCTTCTCTCCAATGCCGGCACACCGACTAAACCGACGTTTGAGTTCTACAGCTTTGATTCCGGCCACCAGCAAAAAGGGGTAATGGTTCCCATTGCTGTGCAAATGCAGGATACCCATTCACCGGCTACCAACAGTATCTCGCTTGCCCCAGAGCACGCCGATCAGGTCGACCGAATGTTCAAAATCATCGCGCGCGCGTCGTCTGGGCAAGAAGCCTGGCCTCAAGTTCTGCCAACATCGTCAATGCCAACGGCACCGAATCCAGTCTTGGAGCTGCAACCCACGTCAGCGCCAGTAGTACCGATATCAGCTGTGCCCTCTAAGCGCAAGCCCAAGAGTGGTCCCAAGGCGACATTAGCACCCAAGACGAAGCGCACGAAGAAGATCGAATCCGTGGGAAGCATGCCACAGACCCCCACGCCAACCGTCCTACCCAAGCTACCACTTAACCCGGCACCAACAGCTCCAAAATCACCCACTATCTTGCCCGCCACTGCGGGCGCATCTGACGACTCAACTCGCCACCCTATTGACGTTAAAAACGACAAGACTCGCAAGATGGAGCACCACGAGATTAGCGAGGCGTACGTGCGCACTGTCAAGCAGAACAAGGCGGGCAACCTGATCGAAGAGAATGGGAAGATGATTCCGAACGGGAAATCCAAGGCGATTCGGATGGTCGCAAAGATGATGAGCCACGCTTTTAGACCTCCGAATCATTCGAGGATAGTTAGTTTGGCTAATTCGGGTTAAAAAAACGGAGCGGTCGTTGTTTGAGGCTCTGAAAGTATGGGAGATGACGTTGATATTGGTCTTGTGTCGTTATGGGGCCGAGTTTCTTTGAGTTGTGTTGGATGCAAGCGTCAGGATGGCATTGAATAGAAGTGGTATTGGCTGATTTGGATCGTTGGATATTGTGGCTGGTATGGGCTGTTGGAAATTGCGGCTAAGACCTACCGAGAAAAAAGAAATAGAGCTTCATATCCTCGTTTGCATTCAGTTGCAAATCACTGGATTGTAGACTGCCAGCTGCACGTGACATTCACGTGATTCATGATTTATCGCCTGACGCGCGTGACACAAGAAGCTTCTCTGAGGATGTAAACCGTTCGAAATAAAAGCTACTGATTACAGAGACTTGGGCAGCTCCCAATGCTCACGAATGTGCGCAGTCTTCGCTGGGTTTGTCTGTGTGACGTTGGGACGCGGGGAGCCGACGCAATGAAGCTAGGTAAAGTCGCACAACCTCCACCTTGGCGATCATCAACCAGAGCCAGGTGAAGATACTTTCAGACATCTCATTTTCCTATCTTCGGAATTGTACATAGAACCTTGACCCCGCTCGTTGTGCCCAATGCTGACACGATACAGCTCTAACCTTTTTGCGTGCTCCTCACAACAGCGATGGCATCAAACTCAGCATGTATCGAGCGTATCAAAGCCAATGCGTTACGTGACGAAATAGATCTGTCTGCCCTCCCTTTCCTGGAGGATGCCTTGGCAGACATATCCGCTCTTGCCACCAACCGCACGAACTCTCAATTACCCACATTCGGTAACGCAACACGGATTGATACGCACACACATCCCGTGCCGTCTTGGTTTCGGACACTCCAACCTCTTTCCGCAGGTCGAGAGACACCCTCATGGGATCCAATTTCGCACTTACAGTTCATGGATCAGCACAGCATAGCGCGTTCCATTCTCTGCGTGTCGACTCCACAAGCAAACGCTTTCCATGATGATAAGGCGAAGACAGTTGCGCTAGCCAGGCTGCTGAATGAATTCTCTGCTGAGCTGGTGAGGGTGTATCCGGACCGTTTCAGCTGGATGGCCGTCACGCCGTTGCCATATGTACAAGATGCTGTCTCGGAAGTCCGGTATGCGCTCGAAGAGTTAGGCGCCGTAGGTGTGGGCGTCTTGACGAACCACGAGGGGCTTTATCCTGGAGAAGAGCGCTTTGATTCGCTATGGGAGTATCTGCAGAAGCGTGCCGAGAAGGGAGACGGGCGGGAGATTGTCTTCATTCATCCTCATGATCCTGTGATACGGCTGGAGGATGGAAGGCTTGTTAGCTCTAAGCCATGTAAGTCTTATGTTACTCAGATGCTTTCCCACAGCATGGTGCTCATTCTTCTAGCACCTCTTCGCTCCGGTCTGGGCGAGTTCTACTTTGAAACCGCACGGGCGATATCCAGTGTCACGGCGCACCGCACCATTATCAAGTTTCCGAATCTTCATTGGAGAGTGTCACACGGAGCAGGCGCATTTCCTGACATCTCCGATCGCTTTCTTCTCGGCTTTCCAAAGGACGCAGAAGAAGCACGCAAGATCTATGCTACGCGCTTCTGGTACGACAGCGCTGGCCCGGTGTACCCAAGGCAGATCAAAGGCTTGCTTGCGCATGATGTACCTATTTCACAGATGGTCTTTGGAACGGTGAGTCAGCCCAACCAATTCTGAGCTTCAATTCGATTCCATGCTTTTCCTCGGGGATGGACTAACTCGGAGGCAGGACTATCCATACGGTATTGGGTTCTGGGATGTCAACGCAAATATCAGCGGTCTTGCTGAAGCTGAATTTCTCTCGATCAAACAAAGAAATGATGTATTTTTTGAGAACACGAAGGGTTTGTGGAAGGGAAAGATCAATTTCGCATAAGCTGACTCGGTTCGGGATAGCAACATCAAATCGGAGGTGTTGTAACTTTTGTCGGGGTCGACACTTCAGCATCTTGTGCCGATTGGAGCTCTTGAGGTCATGGTGCCGCAGAAGATGTGAGAGGCCTTGGCTTATTTCCGTGAGGTTCAATCCAGAAACTGTAATACGCTCAATAGCTCACGTACCGAGACTATGCGAGTCGGCCTATGCAAGCCGCATTTGGTCTGCCAGTCCCCCAAAGCCAGGTTGCAACACTTTCCTACCCGCCAGCTCGTTTGCAAATTCAAGTTTCTGCTGTAGAGTCCATTGCCCTTGGCAATTTAGAGCATGGAGAAAACCGGCGATGAAAGTATCGCCAGCCCCTATTGTGTCGACGACCTCCACTGACTCAGCGGTCGATTTCCAAGCAGTTGTACTTGCCCATTCGCTGTCATCTCTTCGGTCCGTTTTGGTGTGAACACAAGTAGCTCCTGCTGAGCCCCATGTACACACTAGAATTGAACTGCCCCCTCGTTAGCCCATTTTCTTACGTGAATGTATGTGGTGGATTGTTACCCGGGTTTCATGTGTTCAATTTGTGCGTCAAGGAATGTCCTTGGATCGTTATATGATTTGGCCTAGACAATGTCAATAACTCACTCCGTCCACGGCCCTGAGAAGCAGTGTCTCATCTCAAATATATCGAAAGCGACCTCTCTGGAACTCGTTCCCCGACGATTGCACGTACCTCTGCCCATATCTTAGAGAAGAACACAACGTCCGCTTGGCTAGAAGCATGCGCCATGTAGTCCCGTTCTGGCTTCTCGCACTCGACGCTGATCTTTGCCGACGGAACATTCTCACTTAGCCACTTTACAGAAGCCTCCGTGACAATTGGTATCCGTCCTTCGAAATGGAACCAGTGTCTCTTGACCTTACTCTGTGCCCAGATGGCAGAGGCACCGTCGATGAACTCCTGCGTCGTCATCTCTGGTAGCGGGTTGTGGCTCACAGTTGTTCTACTGTTGTTCGCAGCAGATTGGATGATGTAGCTCGAGGCCGCATTCCCAAACTCTTCTCGAAATATGCAACCTGTGTCGATGTTGACACTAGGAACGGATTGGGTTATGAATTGGACGTCAGTAGATTGCCTTGCGGGAAGCACGGCAAGTAGGTAGAGGTGATCTTGGGCATCCTCGTGTGTCTGTCTGCCTTGTTCGACGAGCTGTGACAGGACTTCAAGGGTGTTCGTGCAATTTCCGCCGCGCCGCTGTGTGTGACCAGTTGCGCGATGCTTTTCGTCCTCATTTGGGAATCGCGAAACACTGTATTTTATGAGTTTACAATGAAGAGCTCCGCGCATGCGTTCAACACAATCCGCGCCTTGTGCGATACTTCCCAATCGCATACAATGTCAACGGTATCGCCCGCTGAATACTTACCTGAGAATCGTATCGATGTACACAGCTCCAATGCATACGAGATTTATAGCCATTGCAAGTTCTCGTGGGTGATGGTGAGTTGCTAACGTTGGTGCTGGTGTCTTGCGGGAGCCTCTTCATCCAATTATACCGTAAGCGAAGTTATCGATGGCGCTACCACATGATATGGATCTTTCACAGAAGCTATGACCTGACATGGCTTAGCGCGAAAATTGCCCGCTCGGCCGCCTTTCACATCGTTACCAGCGTCACTCGTTGCGGGAAACCCCTTAACAATAATAGGCGGTCCTGGAATCAGGGCTCTGCACCTGTATGTGGCGAGGGCCACGAAGCTGGCTTGAATTTGCCCAGTCGCCAGAGCCAAGGCAGAGACACATATATATCGACCTCCCAATACAACTGCTTTCGAACCATGATTATTTCCCTTCCACATTTGTTCCCTGTATTGCTTTTCTCCTCCTTGACCTTCCCTGGTCGTGCATGTTACCATTGATTCCTCTCCAGCCCGACCAAATTGACACCCCAAGGCCGTAAGCCCGTATACATGCTCTCACCTACAGAACGATTAAAAACCATTCCCGAAGCCACTTCCTCGAAACCTTGCAAGCCACCACCGTATCGCAGCAACAGCGCCCTTCCTGGCCACACTCCTCCTACGCAGACCCCATCCCATCACACAGTTCCCCTCCAGTGTCGGCCCCAAAACACGAACTCTCTTGTTGGCGCCGCGCAATTAAGGACGGCCATACTGCCCCCGAGAGCACACCGCAACACCTGCCAAATCACAAGCATCAATCCGAGAAACAGAAGGTACAAGAGAATCTGTTATCGAGCGCCAGTTTATCCGTGGTATATCCCAATCTCCATCCCAGCCCAATACGATCCAGCCCCACAAATACAGACGCCTCATTATCATTATATACACTCCAAATCCACCGGCGTCACAGCCGTCTCCACTGGCGGCCCACCATCCTTCCTTCCTTCCACCACCGGTGACCCGCCCTTTCACCCCTACCCACCTACCCACCTACCCACCGCCTCACGCTCCGATCTGCCCACCGGCGCCCGGGCCCCCAAGATACATATAGCTCCCCCAGCTCTCGCTGCCAGACCAGTCGGCGCTCATCCTGTACCGATTGGTATCACTGACAACAATGCCTTTGCTGCCGTCGTACTTCTGGTCCTGCCCGTTCGAATTGGTGTAGACCATATTTCTGATGTACGCCGACTGTCCGTAGCCCTTGTCGGGAAAGGTCCCGGACCCCATGTCGGTTTTGGTGAGCGATTGGTGCGAGTCGTAAATCTCGCCGTAGTAATTGATCGCGTCGGCGCCCACCTGCAGACTCTTGCTCACGTCGGTATTCGCGCCGAACAAGCTGGCTGGGTAGTAACCGATCCAGCGGTCGAGCACAAACAGCCACCAGTTGCCTTGGTACAGCAGCCATTGGATCTTGATGTCGTACTGCGCGCCGCCGCGTGTGGAGAGGGGCGTGAAGGAGACACCAGGGTAGATCGAAGAGTCGACTTGGACCCAGCCGGTTACGTCGCGGTTCCAGCCGCCTTGGTTATTGGCGGAGGTTGTGTAGCCGTTGGTGGTGTAGTAGATAAAGAGGTGCGGGGCCGAGACTTGATTGGGGTAGTTGATCCTGCCAGATGTTAGGACGCGTGAGAAACAAGGATTTTGGGCGTGGGGGCGAACTTACCAGCCTGCTTCGACGGTCTGCATGGCGACCCGGTTGGGGTCGTTGTAGAGCGGGTTCTTCACGTTGTACTTGATGACGGCGCTTTGGAGGAGAGAGAAGTCGGCGTTGGACTCGGTGTATGCTTTGTACAGTGAGTACGTCGCTGAGCCGCCGTGGTTGACGACATTCTGCGCCGACGAAGCGTACCAGTGGTCGCCGATCGCGCGCTTGCCGATGTGTATTTGTTGTGCGAAGGACGAGTTTATGGTCTGCGGCGGGGCCTTGATGTCCGGTAGTCGGCCATATTGTCGGACGACAGGTACTGTGCCCTCCAGTCCGATGTGCTCCTCTGCGGTAATGGGTTGGGGTATTAAGGAGGTTTGGTTGGAGCTCGAGGCGGACAAGGCGATTATGCTAGGGAGTTCAGGCGCGGCAGCGACCTCGTCGTCGTCGTCCACCTGCGAGTTCACAGGCACCCAATCAATGATCGACCCGTCGGCACCGTTTGTTGTATGTACTGGAAACTGCGAGATGAAGCCTCCATCCTGAACAGGAAGTGCGGTGCAAAGACCCGGTAAAACGACGAAGTAAAGATAATGCGCGCGCATGATGGTCTATTGGATTACAATTAATGTACCTACTCTGTCCCACACTCGAAAGGTTTGCGACGAGGGCGCCGTCTTCATATAGTTCATGCTGAGTTCAAGGTGGACCATGTCGAAACGTCGCATGAGCCGTACAGCCCGAACAAGCTCAGGGTAAGACATGGCATGCGCTTGAGAGGATGGCAGCTGCGAAGTGCAAGATGATGAGGACCAGAACCCATATCTGAGTTTCAAGGCCCAGTGGTGAAAATTGTCGCCCGACATGCCTAGCATATTGGGCGAGTGGTACTAAACGTGTGCACAATCTTGGGTAAACGCTGAGACTCAACGGCTCTGTAGGAGCCATCTTGGGAGCAATCAAACACGCGCACTGCGCATGCGAAAGAAATTCAGGGTCATTGTTTGGCGGCGTTGACCGTTGTAGAAGCTGTTCGAGGTTGTGATTGGTCTGTGTGTAAATGTGAGCGTTTCGAGTTGCCCAATCTAGTATGCTGGAATCCTGGTCTGACGTCTTGTCACGCGTAGGAAACGCGCAGGGTTCCACGACCACGAGGCTAGTTCGCCATGCCTCTGAATGCCGAGTATAACAAGCGCGTGTGGCTATCTTTACGAAAAGATGGTGTTGAGATTCGTGTGGACGAGCCGGGATATAGGCACATGGTTCCGGCGATGGCGATAGGGGTAGGTATCCTGGTCGATAAGCAGCCTGTGGAAGATTGCCTGGCCTCGCACATGAGGTCGCGTTTTAGCCGTGTGGAGTAACGCGGAGGTACATCCGCTTGTCATGAATTTAGAGCGTTTCCTTCGACGTTTTATGTGCCCTCAAGTCTCCGGTCTTTGGCTTGATACCTACTGTACCATTTAAGCGTTCACTCTCCGTATTTTCGCACCAGGCTCTTCATGATGCTCACAGCGCCTGAGCGATAGCTATCGCCAAACATCGCGTAATGGTTTAGGTGGTGATACAGCTCATACAGCTTCACGCGATCTTCATACTCAGCTACCGGCTCCGTCTTCGGACACTGGTCGTGATACTCCTTCAGGAAGCTGCCGCCGAATCCGCCGAACATCTTCATGATGCCTAGCTCGAATTCGTTGTGCGCGTAGCACGCGCTCGAATCGTATACAATGTCTTGGGCTCCGGTGTTGCAACCAATGGTGCCGACTCCAGCATTGCCACTCCACAGATCTCCATGCACAACCACTGGCTTAACGCCCTGACCATTGTTGAGATGCTCGTCGCCCAGCAATCGAGGCACTACTTTAGATGCGGTTGTCTCCACTAAGGTATGCAGTTCGTTATTCACGCTGTTCGACTTCTCGGCGCGACATAGGATGAAGCGCAGCCGATTGTTCGCGTAGAAATCAGCCCACGTATCCTTGAAGCTGTTGTCCTGCGGTGTATCTCCACAACAGGTCGTGACAGGAAAGCCAAACATGGGCTTGTCGTAGCCGTCGGGAACGGGCGCGGGTGTCGTATGCAACTTTGCGAGCTTGGCCGCTAGTGAGGGCGCGGACAACTTGGGTGCAGAGCGCGGTGCGAGGTTCAGAAAGTCGGTCACGAGGAATGAGGTCGATGACTGGGAGGAGAAGCGACCATGACCGTATGACTGGGGGCAAAGGGAGGGGACTGTGTCGTGGATGGCTTTGAGCGACATGTGTTCGCCTAGCACAACTGTTCAATGCTGGTAGGATCAGAAAGTGAGGGCCAAATCGTACCTGCAAACATGACTTCCGCGTCCTCTCCTTCCCCAGTCTTCATAAAGAAGCTCTTCTCCGTGTCATCGCTGAACTTGGATGTGATCTTGGACGTCAACGCCGAGCTGCAGCCGCCTCCGCCAGCGGAGGACACGGTAGTTTGCTCCGGGTCAAGGCACAATAGCTCTACAACAGCAGGATCAAGTTTCATCGCGGTTCGCGAGCAGTGTCAAAGCCTATGGACCATTCAGTATTCAATATTGGCGAGGAGGTGTGCCAGTAGAGTAGAGAGATCGTGGTGTAGCAATGACGTTGAGGTGGGGCGCTCGGCAGCACCTGCCTGTTGAGACACTAGGTACCGTAGGTACTCACGTCAATTCACACGACGTTCAAGACACTGCTTTCACACACTCTCTACGCAACTACGAGTTGCAGGGTCATGTGGTTCTCTCAAAGATCAAAACAATAACAGAGATGTCGAAAGAGATTGCAGCGACAGGCAGCGGGAGAGACTACGGACCGGCGGTATTACACCATTCTCAACAGTATGGAAATCTACCACCGATGTCGACGTCTCATGATAGCGTTTCCTTGAAATCGAGGGCCTCAAGGCTGTGTGCATGCGAAGACGAACGCAGATAGTATGGGCAGAGCGCTGGAGAATGACCAGCGGGTGCGTCCTCGATTCTCGAACCCGAAAGCTGCTTTTCAGCGGAGCTACCGTTTCATGAGCACACGACAACAACGTCACAGGACATGAACCAAGACAGCGGAATAGTAAGTATCTGTTTCTAATCTTTTCTCTATTCTACGTAGCGCTTGCGTCTCTGCGTTGGCTCTGGGAGTAGGTGCCAAGCCCGGGTTCATAGCCCTCACCGCGTACAGGTCCAGAGTCCGTCTTTGAGAGCCTTCCCTAGAAAGTTTGTTACTATCATAGTGTTTATAGGTTATACACCTCCCTGGCTCAGGCCAGACGGTCAACAGGCTTAGTTTACTTGCACGATCACTGAGGTCCTGTTCGGATCTTACTCTAGCACCCAATTTGCTTATCCACTTCGGGCCACCGAGTAAGAATCGCGATTGGAGCAGCAAGATCGACGGCGACTTCGAGGGGATTCTTGACATATATTGCAACGGACATATGTCTGAGTTCTTCGATTTTACAGTCGACATCCTGCTGGCTATGCCATCGTATGCATCGCCATAGGCTACTGCCACTTCCCCTTAACGATACATCATATACACTGCATCTGATGACCGCTAATAAGACAGTGTGAATATACGCTGAGCGCAATCCTAAACTGAGTATCAGGATATACCACCTCTTCCTCTACAGTTCATGTCTTCGCGACGATCTTGTTGTTTGCAGTCTACGTCTACAAATGTGTATTTCAGTTTTCTGTATTCACGCAATTGTATCGCATATGCCAGACACTCTGTTCATCTCAAGGTATTTATTATCAATGTCGTCGCAGCTTGCGACAAGCGCGAACAGTCGTCAAGCTGCTTCCGCCATATGCGCCATATCCGGTGCTACTGGATACGGCTGTACCATCAATCCAGACCATAAGAGATAGGGTCTGAGAGTGTAATCATGGTCTACTATACTATTCACGAATAAGCAGAGCTTTTTGTTGCGTCCGGAGGAGTAAGCAACCCCCAGTCTGCCGCCAGCAGAAAGAGCGGATATACGATTGGCGACAACGGCATAGTGAGATGCCACGCATCGGCACTACATTTAAGACCATGCCCACAGTACATCTTTTTTTTCGCACAGATAAACCATACGGTGAGTCCGTTTGAGGAGAAACCATTTTGGCTTTACTACGCACATGCATGTGCAACTGGCAATTGTTGACCCGTCGGAAAAGCATCATGGTCTCGTTGCTTATCACCACCATCTCTGTCTGTCCAGTCAACCGTTTGGGGATAATACTAACGTAACACGGCAAAGCGGCATCTTCGCCCTCAAACCGCGATCTGCAGCCAAACCCCGCAACAGTTACATTTCCGCCCTGCCGCAGCGCTTATATCCGAGTACCGGCGGCCAACCTCATGACTCCAACGTGCACGCCTACACGCTCCTTGAGCAGGTAGAACGCGACCCCTCACGTTGAGAAACGAAGCAGGGCATCAATTTGACGGATTCCCACTCTCAATACGTCCAATTCACCCCTCCCATGTCGCCATTCGACATCGAGTGCGCGACGCAAGGCACAAAAGAGCAGGACTTTGATAACGGCAACGATACCACGAAAGAAGTCCACCACAATGCGCCTCTTAACCCCACACCCAGCAACGCGCCCTCTTCCATCGCGCCCCCACCCGCCCCCAACGGCGGCCTAAAAGCCTGGTCCCAGCCACTCGCCGCGCACCTCGTCATCATCAATTGTTGGGGCTACATATCCTCTTTTGGCTTCTTCCAGTCATACTACACGAATGCGTTTCAGGTCGAGCCATCCGCCATCAGCTGGATAGGGTCGGTGCAGATTCTGTTGATCTACTTTGTTGGCACGTTTTCGGGGCGCGGCCTGGACGCAGGGTATTTCCGGGTTGTGGTGGGCGTGGGGTTTGCGCTGCAGGTGCTGGGTGTGTTTGCGACGAGTGGAGCGACAGCGTACTGGCACCTTTTCCTGGCGCAGGGGATTTGCAAGGGGTTGGGGGATGGGTTGGTGTTTTGCCCGACGGTGGCGTTGGTGGCTACGTATGTTGAACCTCAGGTGGTTTGGGAGTTGACGCTGGAAGCTTGCTAATAGGCATGAACAGGTACTTTACGACCAAGCGCAGTCTCGCAATCGGCGTCATGGCCTGCGGTGGCGCAACAGGCGGCATCATCTTCCCACTGATCGCGCAACAACTCCTCCCCCGAGTAGGCTTCGGCTGGACCGTGCGAACGATGGGCTTCGTAATACTCTTTAATGCGCTCGTCTTCCTCTCCGTGGCGCGTCCACGCCTGCCACCACGCAAGGCTGGACCAATCGTGGAATGGAGCGCATTCAAAGATCCCGCATTCAGCCTCTTCTGCTGCGGCATGTTTCTCGTGCTATGGTCCGTCTTCTTCGCGTACTTCTACATCAGCAGCTTCGGGCGCGACATCCTGCACGTTGATCCTTCTACCTCGCTGAACCTCTTGTTGGCGCTTAACGCAATCGGCGTCCCAGCCCGCATCCTCTGCAATCTCATCGCCGACAAGCTTGGCCCAGTCAACACCCTCATCCCCGCCGTGTTTGCCGCCGGCATCCTCATTTTCGGATGGATTGGCATTCAAGCTCTCCCCTCATTATATGTCTTCTGCGTTATCTACGGTTTCTTCGGTGGTGGTATTCAATCGCTGTTTCCCGCAGCCTGTGCGAGTCTTACGACGGACTTGAAGAAAATGGGTGTGAGGACGGGGATGTGTTTCTCGTTTGTGAGCGTGGCTTGCCTGACGGGCCCGCCGATTGCAGGAGCGTTGATTCAGAGGGACGATGGCGGGTATGTGTACGCGCAGCTTTTTGGGGGCGTGACGTTGATTGGAGGGACGTTGACGTTGATGGCGGCGAAGTTTGTGAGGAGTAGGAAGGTTATGGCTAGAATATAGGCTTGGGGGACGGACGCTACAACAGAGGACGGTATGATACAGGGACAGGACCACAAGCTCTCCCCAGAGACACCAATTGAAAAGTGTGTGAGAAACCAAAACGACTAGAACAAAAAAGCTACTATTGCTATTACTCCTTCTCCTGTTCACTGATTTCTCCACGGGCCATCCCATTCATCATGCTCTTTTGTGGGAGTATAGGTCTGCAGTTATTCTTTAAAACGAAGGTTCCCCACATTCTCGCATACCAGGATAGAAGAATCCTACGGACTTGCTCGCTTCACATAGCCGCTCCTTCTCTTGAACAGTGTCGGATACCAGTCTCTTTAAGCTGATAGTCATCAGTGGTGCTGTTCGAACATCGGCTAAGAACTAAACAACCAGATCCTCTTTGCCTGGGGTCATGGTGTGTCGGGTTTTTCATGCGTTGTGTTTGCGGCCACGGTTTCGCTCCTGCCGTGTCACACGGGATGTGTAAACCGCCACCCCGGCATTCACCGGTCTGAGAACGTAATATTACCCGATCAAGAGTCGTGACGATGGAGGAAAGCACTCTCGTGGGCGCTTATGTGCGTTTTCGTCGACGGCATTAAACATGTAGGTATACCTAATACTTCCGTCACGATGCCATTGGAGGAAATAGCCCGAGATAACACAAGATTCATCGCTTGGGGAACATCCCAAGCACTTGGCTCTGACCTTGGATCTATCAGGATCGAGATGGCCAGAGGGTTTGTGGAAAGGTACTTGTCTCTCGTGCGGGGACCCCGCACCTTCGCGGGCGGGAGGTTGGGGACGGGCACGTGCGAAGGATTTTCACAGCTGAACGAGCGTCTGATAAGAGATGGTACCGCAACACTTCAGCCGATGAGCCCGGCGCTTCTGTTCACTGGCCGCTTCCTGGGTGCTTCATCGATGAGCTATGGTCTCGCTGGAAAAGGCTGCTGCTGCTGCTTAGGAGATCGAAAATGTTGCGCGCGGAGTGCAACAGGTCGACGACAAGATGGCTGACCATCTAAGGCAGGGATTGCAGTCATCAAACAAGGTGGATACATCCCGAGCACACCGGAAGAGAAGAAGTTATCAGAGCCTTGAACCGGAAGTTTGATTTTTTCATCTTGCCGTTTTGCGTAATGATATATATGTACAACGGCCTTGATCGAAGCAACCTTGGGAACGCGCAAACCGATGGCTTCACGACCGATCTCACATGAGTCCCAGCGCAATTAACACAGCAACAAGCCTTTTCTTCTGCACCTTTGTCCCGCTACAACCACTCAGCGTCATCCTCGGCAAGAAAGTAGGCCAATCGACCTATCTCGGCATCATTGGACTCGGCTGGGGCATCCTCACCCTCTCCCACAGCTGGGTCAAGAACGGGAAGCAACTCATTGCCGTACGTCTCCTGATAGGCGTCTTTGAATCTGGCTTCTATTCCACTTGCGTCTCCTACCTCTCCCTCTTCTACCCACGCTTCGACCTCGCCTTCCGTATCGCAATTTTCTATGGCGCCTACGCCGTCGCAGGCGCTTTCGGCGGTCTCATTGCCTACGGCTGTTTCCAAATTGACGGGCACCTGCACGGTTGGCAATATCTATTCATCGTATAGGGTGCCGCCACCATTGCCATTGCGCTCGCGACACCCTTCTCGCTTGCAAAAGCACCCGGGCAATCCTGGTTTCTCTCGGCAGCCGTAAAGGAGTTCGCCGAGCGACGCATGGTCCTAGACTCTGCGGCAAATCTCGACTCTCGCTTCAAGCTCTCGCGGCGGGACATGCAGGAAGCGCTGGTCGACTGGAAGCTCTGGACCATCCTCCCGTTCAACGTGCTCGCCAGCATCGCGCCCCAAGGCTTCACCATCTTCATGCCCATCGTGATCAAGGGACTGGGCTACTCGGGCCCGACCGCGAATCTCATGACCGTCCCACCGTACGTCGTTGGCGCAGTCTTGCTGCTACTCTTCGCCCACTCCTCCGACCGCTTCCGCGAGCGAACGCTGCACATTCTCGTGGGCATCACGCTCGTGCTCGTAGGCCTGATCATGGCATTCAGCCTGCCCCTTGCCAGCCCGGCCGCGCGCTACGGCGGCATCATCGTCCTGCTCTCGGGCACCTTCATCGCGGCGCCCATCACGGTTGCGTGGCTGTCCGGCAACACGCCCGAGCCCGGCAAGCGCGCGGTCGTGCTCGCTATCAATGGCTGGGGCAATCTGGGTGGCATCGTTGGGTCTGAACTCTTCCTCGCAAGGTACGGACCCGACTACATCTGGCCTCTGAAAGTAACGACGGGGTTGATTGCCGTAACCTTTGTGGGGTACGCGTGCTACTACTTTGAGCTGAAGGCGTGAAACAGGTACAAGGCAAGGAATATTGCAGGGGTGAGCGCTGAGGAGATTGAGGCGGAGAATACGAATGGGGTGAAGTATGCGGATAAGAAGTGGACGTTCGTGTACGGAGTGTGAGATGACCCATTAAGCGTCTGCGACTCTACCTTATCGAAAGGGTTGAATGGGTACTCCGACTCGCCTAACCTCTTTGACGTATACAATGCATACCCGGGTTAGGATCTTCGACTACGAACACTACTAATCGTACTTGGAACGTTATCTAGACGCGCAGCTAAACAGACTAGCACACCCCCTCAGAAAAAGTACCAGTGCTGCTCTCCAGAAGCCTGGCTCGACCCCTCGCCGGGGCGAAGGTTACAGTGTCGCGATATTCTCGTTGTAGGTGCCGCACCTCTGAAGCTTCAAGCGGGAAAACATCGAGTTTAGATGGGGTGAACATTGCAGTCTTTGGCGAGGACGAGAAGTTAAGCTTAGCTAAGCTTTAGGCTTGCTGTATACGACGAGTCTCAATTATCTACTCTGCATAGGTATTCGTTGCATCGCCGGATCCGCACTCGCTTTGGCGGCTTCCTACAAGGATAAACGCTTTCTATTAGCCTCTTTCTATACCTTGCGTTCCTTTACTTCTTCCGAGGCCTAAGCCTAGGTAACGCAGTAATGTTGTAGTGGATGTTCCAAGTAGTCTTCCACCGTGAAACCAGAAGTATTAAATAATGCAAGCACGCCTCAAACGCGTGGGGAGACAGTACCGAAACCGCAGACTCCCTATACACAACGCTAATACAAGATATACAAAGTACCGAAGAAGAAGAAAAGAAAAAGACCCCACCTTCTCCCGTACACCCTAAACAGCAAACGTCCACGCCTCCCACACCCCCCAACAGTGACACGCCGCCCCCACGACAACGCAGACGTGGAAAACCCCATGGCTCCCGCCCCACACGTCGAACATGCCCCTGGTCTTCTCGTGCCTCCACGCCCACCGTTCGGGCCACCTCGACACGAAAAACACCACGCCCAGCGCGTACCAGCACCCCTCGGCCGCCCACCACTTGACGCCGCACTCGTGCCACCCGCGCGACACGCCGTGGACGTACATCCCGTGGAACGTGGGACCGAGGCCGCTGAGGACGGTGAGCACAAAGGCCGTGGTGCGGTGCGGGCGGTACTGCATGCCCTGTAGCGAGGGGTGCAGGACGAGGAGGGCGGAGGTGGCGGTCAGGGTGGTGATGATGGTCCAGTACAGTTTCTGCTCAAAGGGGTGGTTGTAGAAGGCGACGTGGATGCCGGAAACGAAGGACGCGAGGATGAGCGTGAGGATGCCGGTGAAGTCGAGCAAAAGGCAGGACAGGGACACGGCGTCGGAGTGGTTGCACAGGGTGTGGAAGTTTGCGGAGGCGGAGAAGGTGAAGAGCGCGGCGATGGGGGTGAGGGTCAGCATGAAGCGGTCGATCCAGGGGGCGTCGGCGTAGGCGTCGGAGATGTTGAGTTGGAGGAGGGGGAGGGAGAAGGCGAGGATGAGGGCTGGGATGAGGTGGGTGTAGATGTTTGCGGTTTCGTTGTGCAGCTGTGCTAGCGATTGGATGGATTTGGCGACGCTGTGGGAGGGCGGCCGGTAGTGCGATGTTATGAAGGGAGAGGCCTCGAGGCGATACCAGTCGGGCAGCTCGTTGTAGGTGAGCAGGCGCTGGGGGGTGTCATCTTCGCTGGATGGTTTGGAAGCAGTCTTGCGTGCCTTGGAGGGCTTGCGAAAGAGGAGGAGGGGCAGGCGTAAGGCGATGGCTAGCGATGCCATGGTTGCTGCGCGGGTGAGCCCGTATCGTATCCAGGGTCCGGAATTTGGGCCTCGACGCAATCCTTCCAACAAAAACAGATCAAAGTCGCGAAACTTGGAAGAAAAAGGGTCAAAAAAATGGCAACTAGCGCAGGGGATGTGGCGCATAGATATAGAAGGGAGACGGGAGCCGCGAGCCGAGCAGCAACCAACCCCTCAATGGTGGATCAAATTTTTCGCGAGGGGCAATGTGTTCGCGCTCGCGCTCGGGCGGCGGGCCTGTTCTCGGCAGGCGGGAGCAGAAATTGGCGGCATGCAGAAGTTGGGCGGGCTCCGGAAGACGGGCGCGCTTCGGTTGCGGGCGTTTTGTAGCCTAGTCTCCAGGTGGGCGTTTTATAGCCTAGTCTCCAGATGGGCATTGTTATAGTATAGTCTCCAGATGGGCATTGTTATAGTATAGTCCCCAGGCGGGCAGGGGAAACGTGGGGTGCGCGGAATGCAATTGGAGACGCTCACGGAGGAAAATGCAGGAAACGGAAACGGTTGGTAATGTCATGGAGAGATCAACGCGAACGCTGCAAATAATCACACATTAATCTACACAGGGCACTTGTCGCTCATGCGTCGTAAATCGTCAGGATGTCAGTCGAGTTGGTATACTCGGGCTGGCACTTTTCCGTGAAGCTGCCAAACTCGTCGCCGCGGCGGCTGACGAAATCTTGGAAGGCCGACTTGGAGCAGCTCTCGCCGGGGCCGTCGCTGCAGTTGGGCAGCTGCTGCGGGGACTGGTTGACCAAGACACGGAAGTAGTGTCCGGCGTCGTAGCCGTAGCTGTCGCACGACATCTTTTCGACGGCAATGTTGGTCAGGAAGGGCAGGATCGCAGACGACTTCCACACGCGATTGTGGTTCTGCGTCGTCAACGGCATCGTCGCGTTCGGGTTGTTGGTGCCCGAGTACATCGAGTTGTTGAACAGGCCCAGCGCAACAATGACCGTAGGCGGCAGTTCGCGATGGGTGAAGGAAACATATATGTCCTGGTCGGCTTTGTCCTCGAGCAGCAGGCTCGCAGATGCATTGACCCAAGGGAAGCCAAGCACACCGGAGATGGGGTTGGCGTATCCCGCATTGTAGAAGTACTGAATGTCGTTCATGTATTCAAAACCCAACCAGTCGTTGGCCGTGAACAGCTCGAGGTTGCAGAAGTGCGAGGAGCCGCGGATGACGGTCTCGTAGCCGCACAGCTCCTGCATGCCGACGATGTCATCGGCGGTGAAGTTCAGGCCCGGCGCGAGGTCCTTGAAGCGCTCAATGATGGGCTTGGTGTACTTCTCCTTGTACTCCTGGAGAGGATCAGCTGAGACTAGGGAGATAGGGTCGATCAACTTACGGATGACTGGTTGCTTCCGTAGGACGAGCTGTACTTGGGGCAGCCCTTGTAGGGGGTCAACGAGTCGGCGCCCTCGGCCTCGGACCCAGGCACAGAAACGCGCTTCGTCTCGTTGCTCCTGGACAGCCCATCGATGAAGGAGCTCGCGCTGAGCTCAGTCCTCTCGGCCGTCGAGGTCCACACCTTGTTCGGCCTCTTGAGCGAAGGGTACCGCAGGCTCACATCCACACCCAGCTTGTACGACTCCAGCTCGCCAATCTTGGTCAGATCCTCAAGCTCCTCATCCGAGATGGGCGTCTTCCAAGTTCCCAGGAACGACAGCGGGCCGGCCTTGCTCCAGTCCACGCTCGCATTTTCCAGCTTGTCGGTGAAGGGCTCGATGTACTCCTCGTAGTCGAAGTCATTGGCGTAGATGGCCGCGTGCCTCACGAGGTATGTCGCGCGGCTAACATTGCAGCCCTGGGGCGGCTTGGGGTCCAGCGGCGGGTCCTCGGGCTCAAAGTACGGCGCAATGCCCGCGAGGTGCTCGAGCGGGTTGAAGGAGAAGGCTGCGACGGCAGCATTGGCGACGGACAGCGACACAGCGAGTGAGCGGAGCATCATGAGAGCAAGCCTGGGCGAGGTGGAGACGGCGTCGCCCTCCGCTTTCACCCCAACGGCTAGCTATATAGTGTATACACACGCAAGCCGGCCCCCCCAGCTCACCTTCGTCATTGCGAAAATGTTCCTTGGTCTTCACTTCGGACCTCCAGGATCGCACCGGAAAGCGGGAAGTCATCCGCGCCGCATGCGGTTTTGGCTGCACAACACGGGAATCGTGAAGGTGAAGGCGATGGCGATGACGATGGCTGCGCCAAAACAGGGCAGCCCGACAAGCTTCGTGACAGCCGCTAGGCCCAATTTGGCATACATCGTCACAGGAGTGTGAATTCTCGTCGACCAAACCCCTTGACTAGACTATCACCATCTCCCACCACCTCCGCTGGAGTCCGGATGGAGCCTTGTGCCTTGGCGAACGACGAGTGCTCTTGGCCCAGGAACGGCGAGTCTTGGCTCAGGAACAGCTCGGGCGATGAGGAGCTTGATCGCTTGAGGCGTGCCGGTTTCCCGCAACAAGGCCATGGCTGCTGGAAGTGACATCGATATCACCATGCATTACCAGCGTGCATTACCAGCATGCATGTTTCAGCCAAGCCCTTCTTCTTCATCCGAGTCCTCGACTTTGCGCAATTCGACGAGCGTGCTTGCATGGGATTGTGCTTGTCTCGTGGCCTCGAGAGGACCTAGACGGGTGTATTCAACCAACCCTCGGCATGTACCCAAGCAGACTAACCACAGACAAGGACCCAGTGCTACTTGATCGTCGGACAGCACAAGTTGCTCGCCTGTAGAACTGCAACCTCAGTAGATGCGAATGAGGGCCTACGACAAGACACTGCAGTTCTTAGGCCGGACGGGCGATTGAGCCCGACGAGGAAACACACGCCTGGTCGGTTCAGACGTTTTGCAGAAAAAAAGGGAGAATTGCGCTACTGATTCTCTCCGACACCCTGTTCGTACATGAAATGGTCAATGCGAGCGAGAAAAGGCGGGCGAACGCTCCACTGGATACAGTCCCAAATCTCTCACATCCCGTCACGTGACGGTAGTCGCCATCAATCAATCTTTCTACGATATGCTAACCTCATAGTAAGAAACTGCATATCATGTATGGTTCGAAACGCAGAATCACAATCAGCACACCAATGTTAGCCCCGACGAGGCAGTCGAGCCAAGGCATCAGTGGGACCACTACGCATTACCGCTGGCCACGTGACTTTTTTTTAGCCCCGACGAAGGAATATGGGTGGGGTCGAGTCATACGTAGAACTATCAGGCTTCGCCTAAACAAAGCCATCGGGGTGAGCGGCTCGGTCATGCTCCGTTGTATGGGGCGAAGTATCATGTGATACCCACATTACCATCGATTGTGCCGAACTCACATGACCAAGGTTGCTTATTTCAAAAAGTGGTTGATTTGTTTAGATGGATAACTACAGCCAGTGTGAATACCTACAGATGCAGGGCATCTAGGAGGATTGCGTCTGCAAGGAGAAGTAGTACTTGCGATAGGGTCCCCAAATTACGACAAGGCCACAGGTATCAACGTAAAAGATGAGATCAAGGAAAAGCAAATCCTTATGCGCGCAGAATGTGAGGCCGAAGAAAGCGTAGGTACCGAGTCAGACGTCCGTCGTGAAAAATTGAACACCGCGGTAACAAGGAAAAAAAAAACCAGCACAAAGTTCTCGCCAAAAGAGCGAGGGACGCAACAAGCCATGCCAGAGAAAGAAGAAGAAGAAGAAGAAGAAGAAGAAGAAGAAGAAGAAGAAGAAGAAGAAGAAGAAGAAGAAGAAGAAGAAGAAGAAGAAGAAGAAGAAGGCCATCCCAAGACCGAGAAAGAAAGAGTAGGTAATACGGTACCTAGTAGGTACCCAAGCGTTCACGCATCCCATTCCCAAGCGTCAGACATCTACCCCATGGGCCATCGTAGCTGCAAGACATCTCCCTACAAGAAAAACATCTTATCGTCGAGTCCCTCACTCCACGGACTGACCTCGCACTCCGCCTTGCCCTCCCGTACCAACCTCTCCCCCCGGTTCCTGCCCCGGGGCAAAGCGCTCTGGAGCAAGCCGTTCACGAACCGCTGCTGCTCGTCGCCCGTCACAGAGCCATACTGCGTCCGGAGGGCGAGCTGGGGCAAGTTGGACACGTCCTTGAGGGACACGTAATCGTAGTACGAGAGCACGCGACGGGCGAGCTTCCGGGCGTAGTGCACCGGGAGCGCGAGGGAAGTGGTTTCGAGCGACTGAGCGTTGGCGTTGAGACGGGCGGTTAGGTCGCGGAGCGTGGCCAGCGTGGGGCGGTGGTCTTTGGTCCGCGCGCCGGCTCCGTTGAAACGTACTTGGTATTGGTACTTTGCTGCATCGTCGGCGCGCTCGAACAGGTGGTCGTCTTGGATTCCGCTCTGCTCGAAGGTGGATGTTGTGAAGGTGAAGGTCGGCGTGGAGACTTCGTCTCTGCTTGCTTCTCCGTGGTGGGGTTGCGAATGGTGCTTCGGGTTCTTGGTCGCTGTTACGTAGGTCAAGGGTACGTGGGCGTCGGGCTGGGTCGGACGTTCAAAGGCCTCTTTGTACGCGCGACGGATTTGCTCGGCCTCGTTCTCGTGGGTCACGTCATCCACCTCGTGGTAGGAGTCGCGGTAGAAGACCACACGGGGTAGCTTCGTGGAAAGCTTCTTTAGACCTTGATGGCGCATGTGGGTCTCCCTCCATTTCCGCAGGAGCGGCGTGAGCGTCTCCTTCAGCTTGGAGATATGGGGTGCATGGATCTTAAGGATCTTTTCCGGCTTCGCTGCGTCTTGTGCGGTTTCGGGGAATTTCTTATTGTGCTCGGTGTACGTCTCCACCACCCTGTGGATCGAAGGCTGGGTCCGGGCCGCAGACCGATAGAATGATAGATCGTCGCCCCTACTTACGACAAGTGAGGCGACAGCAGGACAGTACTCTGTCGAATGGGATTCGGGGTGAGAGATGTGGGCGCCTATGATGATGAGCCCGTCTTCAAACTTTTCGCTGACGTACTCGTCGCGCGTCGCGGTCTCGAAGTTCTTCTCGCCCAGCATGAACTTGATCTTGTGCAGGAGGGTCCGAGGTAACGTCTGTTGCCCGCCGTGAAGCTGTTGCTGGGTATCCAGCTCTCTTTTGCTAAGGCAGACGGTCACAGCACCCATGTTCCGATCTCCCAACCTTCTGACCTCGGCGACGATTTCATGATACTTGACGCGACTCATTTTATCGTCGTCGATGACAGCTAAGAGTACATCCGCCTTCATGTTGATGTTTTTAGCCAGCCTCTCTACTTTTGCTTCATTCTCCGCTTCCTCTCTTTTCTGCTCTTCGTTTGACGTCCCCCCTATCGATCTCGATCCTTGCATGCCAATGTCTTGTAGGCGCAGAAGCTCCGGCCCAGACTCCACCAGCGCAAACGTGCATCTGTCGGCACTTAAGTCCAAAATCTTCTGGTCCTCCCCTTTCTCAAATTCATAGCCGAGTGCCCGTTTCACATCCACTGCGAATTGTCGACCACCGTGATTTTTGAACTTCGATGTGATACACAGGACGCTAAGTGAAGGTGAGGGAGTGCTTTTAACCACGCCCCGTGCTCTAGTCTCATTCAATTGCCTAGGAACAGCTTTCAGAGGCTCATACGGCGCGTCAAATCTTGATGGGAATGGTAGTTCGATATTGGAGCTCTTAATCTCATCATCCCAATCGAAATAGCGGTTCGCTCCTCCAAGCGAAGGCTGTGTCACTATCATCAGCCTCATCACAGCAAGCACCCGATTTCAAACTTACTCTAAGCCGCTCCTTGACAAACTTGGACGCTTTCTCTGCTACCTCCAACGGTTTTAGTTCGGTTCGCAATGCCTGCAACTCGCCCGTGACGTGCTTCATGTTGGGCAGGACCTGGTCTCCGCAGCAGATGAGAAATTCAAGCGGGACCCAGAACGGCTTGGTCCTGCCAATGTCCGCCAGCGGTAGATGACTGAAACTCGCACCGAAAGGCGCCGTGAGGATCTTCAGATAGTCCTTGACGTTGTAGAACCTGGGCCTCACAGTCTGGGACGCCGACTCCTTCCGAACGACGGCGCCGACGTCCGAGTTGGCTTTCACGTCGCGAATGGTGTACACGCGTGTAAAGAGCTCCGCTGCTTCCGAAGCCGGATCCGATGGATCGACTTTCCATCCCTGTTCCGCTGCCGTCTTTTCGTACTTGCCCCGCAGAAAGCCCGCGAGACGATAACTGACCCGCACGCCCTGGAAGAGCTCTTTGAGGCGCTTGCTCACGGGGGTCGGGGATTTCAGGTGGGACGGAAAGCAGTATAGAGCGAACGATGAAAGACTCAGTTCGTCTGCGATGACGGGGACGAGGTCGCATTCGATGCTCAAGCGGAAATTGTCCTCGACGCGCGGCTTGAAGCGGACAAGATGGCTCCATGGCATGAGATTCAACCTCCTGCTCTTACTATTCAGGGCCATGGCGAGATTCGCTGATCCGTCGATGAACTCTGCAGTACTGCCGTAGGCGGACCCGGGATATTTTGATTTGGAGGAGCACTCGTGCTGGAAGAAGAGTTGTACGTAGCGAGGGTACAGGTCTTTCTTATCACTTTCGTCCCTCTCGTTCTTTTGTCCAGCTCGGATGAACTTTCCCTTGGCGACAACGGCGCAAATTATCGGTCTACCAACACCATCGTCTGGCCTGTTCCGCTTTTCCGCTCTGCTGAATTGCTTCTTCGTTTCAACCAGTACCAAGTTCCGGAACTCCGAGAAGCGCCGTTCGGCGGCAGCGTGGTCTTTCGCGGGCACGACAAGACGAGTTGTGCGACCGAGTCGCTGAGGATCCGATGGGATTTTGCCAACATCATCCCCTTTAGCTTCATCAAGTTGGAAAGATCGAGCCTCCAGATCGAAGGCGATGTGACATGGATCTAGAAGTTGTTCATAGCCAGCTTGCATATCCAGTTTCGGAGCCTTCCCAATCACAAGATCGAGATACTCCACCAATGCTTGGCGTCGAAGCCTCTTACTTGCCACCATCGTTCGTTGTTTTTTCTCCACTTCGTTGCCGTGCTTGTCTTTAACGCTGACTATCTCCTTGGTGTAGATATCGATATCAATCAGCAGAAAAGAGGGCAGATCCTTGAGCGTGAAGTAAACTTTTCCGAGGGAGGTTTTGCTGCCTGGTTTCCCATCTGCGTATAGATAGTGGTCATCTGCTGAGGAAGGTATCTCAATTCGCGAAGTTGGGCGTGCGTAGTTTGGTTGGACACTGTCAGTACGGCCTTGGGTATTGGTAGCGAAAGTGGCTTCACTACGGGCACCGAGAGCGCGGGGAGGAGGCAGTCCCTCGTAGTCCGTAGTGGCAAGGTAATCTCTCGTGGCAAGCCTTTTTCCGCCCGGCCTTACCATGTTCGAAGCGAGAAACAAGGAGTTGGATTGAGTTGGATGTTGTGGGAAAGTCTTTGAGTAGATTTATTAGCAAGTACTGTACGTCGGAAAGACTCTGCTTCGTAAAGTGAAGCCTGTGAAATCTGCTGCTGGTGGCCTTTGATAAGCACAGCGGTCGGCTCCTCTTATACCCTGGCCTTATGTGATATAAGATTGCGGTGTATCATAAGGTCTTTCGAATTATCTTTTCCCCTTTGCTACCGGCTTCACGCGTGATTGATAATGACTGTTTGCGTGCAGGTTGGTGAAGTATGCTAAGCTCACAGGGTCATGATGTTTTGTTTGTTCGATCCTACTCCGGATTGCCACATTCTTAAAGTCGTGTACCTAACTTTTGCTCGGAGCATGTCATCGATCAGACCTGACACAAATTTAGGTTATGCACTGACAGGGAGTCTGATTCTTAGGCTCAGTTTGACATGTTGTGAATCATTACATCGAAAGAAAACTCTCAAGCCAGGGACTACAGCAACCATACACGTCGAGGGGAGCATCAGTCCCAGACTTGGTATCCTGCTTCTGGCGTGTCGTCAAAGATCGTCTATGTGTGGGTTCGGAATGTGAGTTTCCCAGTAGATAGACTAGATACCGAGTCTACCAGAAAAGCAACATGTAGCTTACCTACCAGAAGCAAGGCATCTCGTGACTTGAAATGGCCGAACCTCGTAGGTACGGCGCCCGCCCAAACTTTCCACCCGCACAGCGCGTGACTCGAAATGGCCCAACTTCGTAGGTAGGTAGGTACCTAACTATTCGCCCAACTTTCCTCCCCACAGAGCGCCGCCACACATCCAACCGACCTCGTGCAGGCGCCATGTGATTCCCCTTTGCACCGTATCTACCCCTCCATCATGCAGCGT
Organism: Paraphaeosphaeria minitans; assembly: GCA_015832175.1. NCBI lineage: Eukaryota > Fungi > Ascomycota > Dothideomycetes > Pleosporales > Didymosphaeriaceae > Paraphaeosphaeria > Paraphaeosphaeria minitans. The sequence continues at coordinate 2,179,451 of WJXW01000006.1, forward strand.
GGTCCAGACCGAGCGTGCCATTCAGACCCCCCCTCCCCTCACGTTCCAGACTCGCATCCGCCCACGACCCCACAAAAGCACGCACCCCTCATGCACGCGAACACGCGCCTCGCAGGGTTGTCTATTATCCGCCTTCGTCTCGTCTCGTGTATGCGGGGTGGTGATGGGGAGACGGAGGCGCGGTACCTACCGTAGGTAGAGCTTTTCTACTGCCGGTTGAGCTAGATCGCACCTTGCATCCAATTATACAAGCTGTACGTTCTTTTTGACCCGCTTTTACGATCTATTCTGTTTCCTGATTAGATCGTTTATCATTAGCTCAACCGGCATCAGAAAAACTCTACGGTACCTAGGTATCTACCTACTTGGCGATGGGGGAGGGGTGGGCTTGGTGGGAAGAAGGCGGAGGGGAAAAGAAAGTACCTAGGTACACAGGTACCTACCTACCTAGGTACCTACCTACCTACCTATCACGGCTCCCACCCCTCGCACCCCGCACTCCTACCTATGCGACGCGACGTCTTCCGATGCTTAGGTACCTACCTACATAGTATTGCAATATGGAACGCATGCAATAGCAGCAGCAACAACAGCAGCTCCAGCACTCGCAACGGGCTATCGCTTGCGACGAGACAGGACAGCGGGAACACGCACGCACGTGCGCCAACGTCGCACAGCGTGGCCAGACTCCTGTTCCCGAGTCCAGGGTCCAGAGTCCAGAGTCCAGACTCCAGACTCCAGACACATCTTTCTTCTGCACCTCCCCTCCCAATCTACGGTAGTCTACCTACCATGACGCAGCCGAGGATCCCGCAATCATGATGCGAAGCTCCAGCGCTGGACAAATGCGTCTCGACCAAGGACACGCTGTGCTGTGCTGCTGTGCTGTTCTGTGCCATGCCATGCCATGCCGTGCCATGCTAGATCGAAAGAAAACGCACGTGACTTGCAGACGCAGCCCACCTCGACCCCTCATCCTTATTCTTCCCCGCGCCCGCGCTCATCGCAGCCCTAGATCTAGCTAGGTAGATAGGTACCTACCTAGATACCCAAGTCGATCCGGACGGTGCCGGTGCGCCACACCACCACCACAACCACCGACGCCAGACCACCCAGCACCCAGCATCTCCGCCTACCGCCATAATACCTTTGACCCACAGCCTACGGCCTACGGCCCACAGCCCACAGCCCACAAACGGGACGACGCATTCCGCATCCAGAGCCGCCCAGATCCGCATGCGGAACTCGACATGACAAAAGACCAGCCGGCCGCAATTCGGTTTGAGTTTGGTATTGGGAGCGAGATGGGGGGTTGGAATGGGAGCGGGAAGGGGTCGAAAGCGCATTTGTCTAGGTAGGTAGGGAGGTAGGTACTGTAGGGAAGTAGGTAGGTAGGTAGGTAGGTAAGTAGTCCCGCGGGCCCGGGTCAGGTACCTTCCTACTGTGCTGGAATGCAGTGTAAGACGAGACGAGACGAGACGAGACGAGAGCGAGATAGGGCAAGACAGGACGAGACGAGACAGCGCGAGACAAGACCGTCTTACCCACCTCACCTCCCCACATACCACGCAAGTCGATCGCACAACTTGCGCTTCTTCAGTGGCGTGGGACCGACCCTGACAAGCGCCCTGCGAAACCCGACAGAGTGAACCACGCATCTGGAACCAGTCTCGAGCGAAAGCAGCCGCAGGCGAACCTCGCAGCCTGTGCATTCCATATCTATTCCCCATCCACCGCACGCTACCACACTACTACACTACTACCCTGTATCTCCATGTACAGATATCCGCCACGCACATGGCTCCAAAATGTGCAAATGGGTATCTCGTGACTAGACTGACTATTATGAAAACCGCCCCTCACGCCCCGATGCCCTCTTAATCTCTTAATAAAAAAAAAAAAAAAAAAAAAAAAGAAAACGCCTGCCAATATGGCGTGCAAGGAAAACACCGCCAGTGAGTGTCCATGGGTAAAAGTAGGGACGCCGTTCCACGCTTGGGAAATGAAAGTCTTGCTTGGTGAGGGCGGCCACGCTCGGAAAATAAAATCTTTGGTTAGTGAGGGAGGCCACGCTCGGAAAATAAACTCTAGGTTGGTGAGGGCGGCCACGCTTGGAAAAAAAATCCTTGGTCGCCGAGGGAGCAGGTGCTTCGTCGTGACGTGATTCCCTACACCAGTAGGCCCGCGACCCCGAGAGCCATCGCGCCCATGCTGTGCTCCCTGACCTCGTCGCCGCTGCGCCTGTGCTTGCCCATGGCGACAAGTTGGCGCGCTGCATCCGCCTTGGCCTGCGAGAGTGCCGTTGGCGAGGGCGGCTCCGAGGGAGCACCGGCGCGAGTCTCTTCGGCGGCCGAGTCCGACGACGTCGACGACAGGTCGTAGCCGAACGATTCGACGGAAGCGTCGCTCACGCCTCGGAGAGGTGACGACGGCCTTGCCACGAGGATGGGACCAGGGACCGACTTGGGCACCTTCGCTGCCCGTTTGGCCTTTGGGAAATCATGCGCGTCGTATCGGGGAGGGTGCGATGTGTACATGACCAGGACATTCGCCTTGGCGTTGATGCGCGCGCGTTCGCCGCCGCACATGACAACGTCGCTCACCCGCGGGGAGCAAGCGAGAAGCGCAGGCGCGCACCGCCTTCGGTAACGGAGAGCTTGCGACTGGCTCGGTCGGACGACGGGCGCATCTTTCGGGTCTGGATACATGTCCCTGGTCGTGGGGCGGACCTCCTCGTTGGACACACTTCGGCTCAGCGAAGCGCTTCCGAGCCGCTGTGAAGGAAAGCGCACATCATCCGCATCAAATTCCTCTCCATCAACGTCCGCAGGCGCACTGGGTAGATCCAGCTCCGGTAGCTGAGGAGCGCTGGTTCCTGCTGCAAGGTGAGGATAGAGCTGTCGAATGATCTCTTCCTGCTCCGCAATGATGCGGCGACCGGCTTCCAGACTGGACAAGTTCTCGAGGTTTTCGCCAAGGCGCGATCCGTCGAGGACGCGCTGGCGGCGACTTCGTCTGGGCAAGCTGCGGTAACGGGGCTCACTCCGATCCTCCAACGGTTGGCTGATGTCGATGGCGGCGCACAGCTTCTCTGTCCAGTCGAGCATCTCTTCTTGGCTGCTGGCGCACAGCAGGAATTGTTCCGTCTCCAAACGCAGGCGGATGACGTGTTCACGGACCGGTTCGAAAAGATGAGGGTCGGTTTCGTACAATTTGTGACGCGCCGAGGCCGGAACCAGGTGTGCGAAGGGAGATTTGGGGGCCGGCGGGGCCTTTTTGAAATCCGACGCCACACCCACTTCCGAGTGCTGCAGGGTGAAGGAGCGGATCAGGCGCCCTGGTGATGGTGATTTGTTCTTGCTGAGGAGACTGGGGGATTTTGTGCGGTAGATGTTGAGCTGCGTTCCTTCCAGCACCACATAAACATGGTGCCAATCTCTGGGCCTCGACACTTGGAAGATGGCCGTCAGCTCTTGCTTCATCCCCATGACGCCGCTTTGAAATACGGTGCATTCATAAGGCGGGGGTGATGTGTTGTTCCAAAGCTCGGCCGCCTCTTCCAGATGCTTGTTGTAGGCCCACGTGAGCGCCTTGGCACTGTTTGCATTTTCGTACGAGGGCGGAGAGGCCAGTACCGGCGTGGCGTGGGTGTGAAATATGTTGTGATAGCCATAGCTAGGCGGTATCGATTGCGAGCTTGGATTGCTGTTCTGTCGGTCTGATTGCTCGGCTCTCCGCGAACGGGAAGCCGAGTGGGTTTCTGTGACAGGATCCATGGTGGAGGGCATTTGGGCTACCTAGGTAAACAGCGACGCTTGTTTCGCTGTTTGAGAGGAGGGACCAGGAACAGCGGCAACAATCGGGGAGAAGGATGGGTGGCGGCAGGACTGGGTCTTGTATGCGGTACGGAGTGCGAGATGAAAGCGGTTCATGGGTAGCTGGGTTTCCCGGTATGCAGAGCTTGGCTTGGTAGGCTGACCCGAAGCGAGTACGTACCGGTAGGTAGTACCGCGGAATGCGCGTGTCTTTGTGGCTGGGGTCTGGGAGCAATAAGAAAAGGCGAGGCTTGAAAGACCGGGCGCGGCCAGGCGGTAGTCTACCTATTGAATGCAAAAGAGAGTGGACGACGGCAAGCGGGTGGACGAGCAATGTGGCGCGGGCGGTGGTTGTTTGTATGCTGGGCCTGGACAGGCAAGGTGCAGGTTAGGGCAGGGCAGGGCAGGTTGGAGTTGCGGGTTGGTGGAGTGCGTGAGGTAGGTAGGTAGGTACGGTAGGTAGGTAAGCGGGCACGGCTCTCACGTAGGTAGGCGGGCGTCGCAGGAAGCGCCGAGGGCGAGGGCGAGGGCGAGGGCAACTGGCGGTGGCAATGGCGGTGGCAGTGGCAGTGGCAGTGGCAGTTGGCAGCTGGCTGGTAAATTGATGGGCGGTGGCAGCTGTGGTCAACTGCTGGGCGGTGGCAGCTGTGGTCAACTGCTGGGCGGTGGCAGCTGTGGTCAACTGCTGGGCGGTGGCAGCTGTGGTGAATTGCTGGGGCTTGCAGGATGCGACACAACAATATGAATGAATGCGTGCTGTGATGTGCTGTGCTGCGCTGCGCTGTGCTGCCGACCGTGCTCACCCAAGTGGGCTGCCCATTGCTTTTGGCAGGGGCGGGCGGGCTCGCAGGCAGGCTCGCAGGCAGGCATCCCACTTGCACCGCGGGAGACAGGGCATAGGACACAATCACCTGGGTCCGACGCCACATCGCGCTTGCTGGCGAGGTGCTCGGGGTTGGCCGTCGTGGTGGACTACCTAACCCTGTTTTACCCAACGGTACTATCTACCTACCTAGCCAGGCTCCGGATATCAATAGCTCATGCGGTGCTCGCATACTATAGTACACGCACCTGACAGTTAAGCATCCAACTGCCAGTCCAGTCCAGTCCAACGCCCAGTCCAGTCCAGTCGTCCAACTGCTCCAGACTCGTCTCATGTCGCTCCTGGTGTACCTACTGTGCACTGTGTAGCATGCTCACCGCCATGCTCACCTCACGCGAGCCTGCACGCATGCCTTGGCCGTGTCCGTGAGGGCTGACTCAGGGCCAGACACCGAACAACAACCCTCCAACCAGACCATTCCCGCCCACGACCATGTACACAGTAGGACGGAAAGACAACATGTGCTGCCCTCTCCACCGCGCCGCCGCCGCCGTCGTCGCAGGCGGCCACATTCACACCGTCTGCGCGGCTCTTCTCCCCCCGCCGCACCCTTCCCGCGCCCCGTGCCTCAACACAGACGTGGTGGCTTTGGCCCGTCGTTGCACCTAGCCCCCAAAGCCACTGGAAATTCAAATCGACCTTTGCTCGCCGCTTGTTGTCGCGCCAGGTTACAGTTCATCTAGGTACCTACACGCTCTATTGTTTTCCTGACAGCGTTTCGCAACTCGCGCCTGCATCCAAGCCTCGCCTCGCCTGCATGACCTTGATCTCCTGGACAGTCCACGTTCGCTCGGCCCGCTGTGTCTTTTCGGGTTGCGCCGCACAAGTAGAAAAGGGATTCCTGCGCGTCGCATGGAAGAAGCGTGCTCATTCAGCTCATGTACCTACCCTGCCTGCTGCGCAGCCTGCATCGGTGGCTCTGCACATCTTCCGCTGATCATCCACGGTAGTCTCAGCCCTACGGTACCGCACGACCCTAGGTAAAGACTCGACCATCGAGTGTCTCCTTCGTCCCTTGTTTCGTCCATGAAAACAACAACGCCGGGCAGCTGAGATGCCATTCATGCCTGGTGAAGATGGTTTTTGAGTTGTGACGCGTGCCTGGTGAAGATGGTCTTTGAGTTGTGACACGTGCCTGGTGAAGATGGTTTTTGAGTTGTGACGCGTGCCTGGTGAAGATGGTCTTTGAGTTGTGACACGTGCCTGGTGAAGATGGTTTTTGAGTTGTGACGCGTGCCTGGTGAAGATGGTCTTTGAGTTGTGACACGTGCCTGGTGAAGATGGTTTTTGAGTTGTGACACGTGCCTGGTGAAGATGGTCTTGAGTTGTGACGCGTGCCTGTCCCACACCCGTCAACACTGCCCAAGGGAAGCCCACACCCGTCAACACTGCCCAAGGGAAGCCAAACAAGCATTCGCTCCCAAGGAACGACTTCTTCGTTGCGCCTCCTGAAACAGTTCCGCAGAGGAAGACTGTCATCGTCTCGAGCATCATAATCACTTCTTTTCGATCCTGTGTGGCTTCTTTCCCTTCTCGACGGCTGCAGCTTCCCGGTGCGTGTTTTGGCGCCTCTGGAGTGGGCGCGGCTCAAATCCTCCAGCCTCCGCTCTGAGAACTGCCTGTTGGTTGATTCCACACTATTTGACTTGACTTCTATCCAAGACTGCCCCCACGAACGCACATACTCAAGCCGGTTGGCTTCTCACTCGTGCTCGTCAACGCACCTGGGCAGTTCACAAGCCACTGTTGTGACACTGACAAGGTGTTGAAGTAAAACACTCACTTCCGTGATTCTTTCTGGATCCACTGATTCATATCACGGGATTCTTGCCAAGAGGCTCGTTTCTTTTGTATATAGTCTGCCCTTTCGGCATCCTTTCCTACAATCAGCTATTTGTATTCTTTACAACTCTGCTCCTGAATATCCTGTGATAGTTCGAGCCCTTTTTACCACAACACAAGGGCATACGGGCCATCACCTCGAAACAGAAGCTACCGCCACACCATGGGTCGCCTCCTTTCGCCGGCCCACCCAACTACCGCTCGCTTTCTCTAACAGCTAGTAACGCGTTGGCACTTCTGTTTATATCGTCGCCGCTCTGAAACATGTCAACGTGTTGAGCTCAGGCCGGCGACCACGTCGTCACGCACCAGTGGGGCTCTCGGCATTGAGAAAAAGTTGCGTCGTTACCTACGCCACCCGAGGAAGGCCTCTCCATCGCTTGTTCTCCAATGTTGCATTCGTACGCAGGGGCATCGGAATCGCGTCAATGTCCCCACGATCGACGGATCGCTCCTTTGAATCCTTCAACGGCTGCCGTTTTGCTGCTTCGAGGTCGGTCATTGTCCCATGAAGCTAGTGCAACGCGCCCGGAGGCCGATGGCGGCGAAACGGCCCAACAAGCTCCCTGCGTGTCACGAACCACAACACTGCGAACCCGATTGGCTCAAACTTCACAAATCGAGTCATAAATCAATGTGCCAGTGAAAGCCAAAAGGCGAATGCGGGCAATACGAAAGCTAAAGGCATTCTAATAACTGTCCAATATGATCTGTGATCGACACCGTCAAAGGCCCACAACCATACCGCCATCTGCTCGGCATGCTCCTTGGAAAGTCGTTTCCCCTGAAGACGGCCACCTGCCTAGTACACGTAGAAATTGATCGCCTCGTCGTTGGAGGCTCGGATCTTCTTGTTGTCCCTCTGCAGAATCAACCTCATGGCCCAAGCACACAACACGACGCCTGCTGAGAATCCAACGCTCGCATACATGGCCTTTCCAAACCGAGGAGCGTCACTGTCCGGCCACAGGTACGGCGTATACACAAAGGAAAGATTACCCAGCGTGTTGACAATGGCCAGCGAGACCGCTTTCTTTTCGTGTGTCTGACATAGCACGCCCGCGGTCCACGCCAACACAATGTTGTTCACACCGTAGGTCGCGCCAACGAACAGCACCATGGCGAAGTACCGCGCACCGACATTGAGCGTCGCAGTGCCCAAGATAAATCCTACTATAGCGACGGCTTTAGACAGCGAGATGTGCCACGTGCGCTCGTTGAACTTTCCTGACGAAAACGATACGGCCACGCTTGCGAAGGCTGCAATGAGATAGGGCGGGCACGTCAGCACCAGCGTGATGGTGGTGTTGAAGCCCAACGTCTTCACAACCGTTGGAAGAAAGTTCTTGAACCCGTTGGCGGAGAGATGCATGTTCTGCATGAGCGCGAATAGCCAGGTGCGTGGGTCAGAGCAAGCTTCGCGCAGGCCTTTCCAGACGTCGACTTTGCCTTTCAGCTCGGTTGTGTCCTGGACGATGCGGGAGTGGGCGAGTTCGCGCTCCGGCTGGGTGAGCCAGCGGGTTTCCAGCGGGGCATTGGGAAGGAGGAAGAATGCTGCTACTGCAACAAAGACTGCGCAACCCCGACCGCAATTAGCACTGCACTACCGATTAACACCAGAGCTTGGTTGAAGCATACCTGTAACGAGACCCTGGATGAGGAAAAGCCACCGCCAACCCTCTAGTCCATGTTTTCCATCAAGGCTCGCAAAGATGCCCGCCGCGATGAGCCCCGAGAACGAACTCGCGAGCAAGTTGCCCGTGTAGAAGACGGACAGTCGTGTTGCAATTTCTTTCCGCGTGTAGAACGAGCTAATCAAGTACAGCGCGCCGGGATAGAATGGCGCCTCCGCCATACCAAGTATGAGCCTGTCTTGCAGTCAGCCTCGATCCCACATTGTCTTTGCCTCATCATTCGAAAGGAAATGGGAAACTCACCGACACACCAACATCCCCGTGTAATCTTTGACCAGCACCATGAGTGTGCTAACGATGGCCCACGCCATCATCCAGCCCGCCAAGTAGTGGCTAGGCTTCACCCTCGTGAGCATCATATTGGACGGGACCTGACCGACCAGATATCCGACAAAGAAGATGGATATGCATGTGTTGTATTCCGTGCCGACGAGGTTCAGGTCTTTGTGCATGTTGTTGAGTTTACCGTTAACTATGGCGTTGCGGTCGAGGAAGTTGAGGAAGTACATGATCCAGAGGATTGGCTGTGGAAATTGTCAGTCGGAGTCGCCAAGGAGGTTCGCGAAGAGCATGGTGCAAAGGTCTGGAGGGAAAAGTGGGGGAGCTGAGGGCTGAGCGGGTGAAGACAACGGATCGCGAAGGACTGCTACGTCCATACGAAATGAGGCCAGGACGAAAGAGAGGATGCTGTACCATCATGTACAAGTCCAGCTTTTTGACGAGAGCAATTTCTTCAGGCGACTTCACGGTGACGGCGCCGAACCGATCGACTACGGTTGAGTCATGGTCGAGTTTGTTGACCTCGTCGATGCGCTCGACTGAAGCTGAGGGCTTGAGCTCGTGCTGATTGGTGTTGAGTTGTGAGACCATGGTGAGTAGATCAAGGTTGGCGACTCGATATCACTTCACAGTGAACGAGAATCAACCGTTTATCTATCTGTGCATTTGGGCTTGTTGATGCAGCACTTCACTACCTCTAGCTTGCATAGGACTAGATAAGCCCCAGGATCCGTGCATTTACATGCGGGGTAAGTCCCGTGGGGAAGGCGGAAGGAAAAGCTGCAGATACTAAAATGGTAGATTCGAGGCCGTAACAGACCATAGACCTGCGATCTTCCTCGGCGCGGCTGATGATTGGTGGGTGAATTGGCATTGCGACCGGGAGATCTCCCTCGCGTGTCCGATGAACGGAAACTAATCCGGCCAATCCTAGCCCCCATCGGATAAGGAATCCGGGGTAGAGCCGGAAAAGCCCCTCATGTCCAGATCCGGCATCCGAAGCGAGGGGCTGCCTCGCCATTCTTTCCCAATCGTGCATACATCACAGTACATATATATCGCGTGAAAGTGGAAGACATGTCGATTATTACAGCCATCTCCGAAACAATGAAAACCGCAAATCACAAGCCGCTCATTGCGGGAGGAAGCAACGACGATATCTTCACCATCGACGATTTAATCAGGCGAAGAGCTACAGAGCTGCGACAATCACCGTTGCTGTGTTTCCCCAGAGATGGCTTGAAAGATCATGAAGAACATTCGGCGGAAGCCATCAATAGATATGTCGATGCAGCAGTCGCAGCACTGCAGCAAAGAGGGTTGAAGCCAGCGGTTGGTGACACCTGACAAGGATTTCGAACATGCAACTAACTGCGCAAATAGGATGCGGACCTCGAGCAAGCCCCCTCGATTGGCATCTTGGCTCATTCATCCTTGGCATTCATAATCACACTTCTGGGGCTAAACAGGTTGGGGTATGCAGCACTCCTCCTATCAACACGGCTCGCAGGTCCAGCACTCCATGCTTTGCTGCAAGCCGCAGAATGCAGCACGATCTTGACGACTTCACATTTCCACGATGTGTTGTCCGAAGTGCAAGTGCTACAAGATCTGACTCTGATCGAGACGCTAAAGCACGAGGACTACTACGGTGTAGACGCACCTGTGTTCCATCGCAAGCATGACCCACACCGCGAAAATCCTAAAAGAGCCGTCATCATACACTCCTCCGGTTCGACAGGTCTCCCAAAGCCGATCTATCTCACTCACCGGAGCTGCATCGCTGCATTCGCAACGAACTTCGACCGGAAAGCACTGATGACCCAACCGCTTTTCCACAGCTTTGGCTTCTACGAGACGTTCCGGTCAATCTACTCCGGAAAGCCGATGTACTATGTCAACTACAACTATCCTCTTACGAAGCAGAATCTGCTTACGACCTTAGAACACGTCAAGCCTGATCTGCTTTTCTGTGTGCCGTATGTGCTGAAGCTGCTGGCGGATTCAGACGAGGGGATTCGCAGCTTGGCAGATATTGATCTTATTATGTATGGTGGAAGTGCATGCCCGGATGATCTGGGGGACAAGCTCGTCAAGCATGGAGTCAATGTCTGTGCGAATTATGGCGCGTAAGTATAATCAAGTAGCCTGGTATCTCGGAAAGCTCACACAAAGCAGAACAGAGACTGGCCGCGTAATGACATCCGTACGACCGAAAGGTGACGACGCATGGAACTACCTCCGAATACTCCCCCAGGTCAGGGAGTATCTATTGATGGATGAGGTCGCTCCGGGCATATTCGAGTGCGTTGCGCTTGATGGCTTGAAGTCGAAGAGCACCATCAACTCGGACGACCCGCCAAATTCTTTCCGCACGCGAGACCTCTTCATGCAGCATCCCTCGAACCCCGAATTCTGGAAGTATGTTTCGCGGCTCGACGACAGACTAACATTGGTGAATGGCGAGAAAGTGCTTCCCATACCGATTGAAGGACGCATACGTCAAGAACGCCTGGTACAAGAAGCCATCGTCTTCGGAGACGGCAAGGTCGTACCTGGTATTCTCATCATCAAAGCTGATGCCGCAGCCGATATGTCTGATGACGACTTCCTCCAACACATTTGGCCGAGCGTCGAAGACGCAAATTCCCACGCGGAAAGCTTCTCCCGGATCCCGCAAGATCTTGTGGTCGTCCTACCGTCGGGAACAAAGTACGCCACTACGGACAAGAGCACGTTCATCCGGGCGCAGGTGTACGAGCAATTCAAGCAGCAGATCGCAGAGGCGTATGGGAAGTTCGAGAACGGCGCAGGCGGTTCCATAGCGCTGCCACTTCCCGAGCTTGAAGCACATCTACTGGAGAGGTTCCGCGAGCACCTCGATGTCAATCTGGAGTCGCCCGAAACAGACTTCTTCGCTTTTGGGATCGACAGCCTGCAGTGCCTGAAGATGTGGAGCATGATCAAGAAGGAGATTGACCTGGGAGGAAAGCAGTCTGAATTAGGACAAAACGTCTTGTACGAGACGGGCAACATCGCATCTTTAGCTCGTTACCTCGATGGGCTGCGCAATGGAACGCAAGAAGACGTGCAAGATCAAGATCAGGTTATGACCGATCTGATAGCCAAGTACTCGTCTTTCGATACCTTCAATTGGCCGACGCCATCAAAACAGGTTGTGGTGCGTACACTCTCCTCATTCAATCCCCGCAGACACTGACATTCTTAGCTACTCACCGGCGTCACCGGCGGACTAGGAGCCCACCTCCTCTCCCAACTCCTCACCCAGCCCTCCATATCCGAAATCTGGTGCCCCATCCGCGCACCCACCGACCTTGCCGCCCTCGAAAGAACCCTAAAAAGCCTCTCCTCACGCGGTCTTCTCCTCTCGCAGTCCCAGATACGAAAGGTCGTCGCACTCCCCTCCGACCTCAGCAAAGCAGACTTCGGCCTCGGCGCCTCCCGCCTCGAAGAGCTGCGTTCAAAGCTGACTATGGTCATCCACAGCGCCTGGGCCGTGAATTTCAACATCTCCGTCCAGTCCTTCGAAAACGAACACATCGCCGCCGTGCGCAACTTCGTCAACCTATGCCAGTCCACCACCCACGGCGCCGCAGCGGCCTTCTACTACTGCTCCTCCGTCTCCTCGGCGGGCGGCACACCGCGGCCTGGCACCGTGCCCGAAGGTCCGGTGCGAGACATGGCGCACGCCCAGAAGACGGGGTACGCGCGGTCCAAGTACGTGGCTGAGAGCATCGTGCTCAACGCCGCCCAGCGCGGTGCGCGCGCCCGCGTCCTACGCATAGGCCAGTTGGTCGGCGACACGGAAGCAGGCACGTGGAACACGACCGAGGGCGTGCCGCTGATGATACAGACGGCGGTGACGCTGGGTGCGCTGCCTACTCTGGACGAGGAGATGAGCTGGTTGCCCGTGGACTATGCCGCGCGCATCATCATCGACCTCTGTGAGGTTGCCGATCACTCTTCTTCTTCTTCTTCTTCTTCGTCGTCGCGGGCCGTGGAAAGTGCGCCCCCGGAGCGGGTATATCACGTCCTGAATCCAACCCGCTTCCACTGGACGCGCGACATGCTGCCCGCGCTCGAGGCGGCCGGGCTGGACTTCGCGACGCTGCCCGTCGACGAGTGGATGCAGCGTCTGCGAACGTCGGATGCGGATCCGGAGCGGAATCCGCCGATCAAGCTGCTGGGGTGGTTCGAGAGCAAATACGGGGGAGGGGCGAGCAAGGCGGTCAAGGGCGCGTTGGAGTTTGAGACGGCGGAGACGGGGAGGAAAAGTGCGAGCGTGGGGAGGATACCGAGCGTGGTTGATGGCGAGTTTGTTCGGAAGATGATAGGGTGGTTGCGGAAGGAATGGGCGGCTCAGGCAAAGAATTAAGCCGGAGGGCTCGGGTTGAAGGGGGGGGGGGGGGGGGGGGGTGTTCGGGGGAGAGAGATGGGCCATGTCACTTCAGGAAGCTCCATGTGGGTTTGCATGTATTAACAAGTTAAATATCCCGCGTCGTTTCATATGAGAATTCAATCGTACGGATCTTGCTCAGTCTAGAATTACGTGTTGCACTTGGCTGATACCCTACTCGCTGATGGTCATGATGAACAGAAGCCGAGTCGACATTCCGAACTTTGTACATGTTAACACCCGAAGCGCAAACTATACCCATATGGGCGATGCGCAAGAACATGCCTTGTCAGCTTCCAACGTTCCCAGTAGTTTCTCGAGCTGCATGTCCCATATATGATAACCCATTATATATTTGGACGACGTAGAAATGGTGATTAAGATACTATTCGCAACACCTATCACCTAAGGACTTTCAGGACCATGTTTCTCAATGTTCAGACCGAACGAGCAATTGGCTTACCCACACCTGCACTCAACATAATCCAGTCGTCTCAGCCGAGCGCATACACCAAGACTGTTCTGCTGTAAGATTTGACATGCCCAGTAATACGATGACCATCAGGCTCTTGGCAGTCGTAACGCCGAAAACCAACGGCTGCCTCGTGATGAGAGTCACATATTCAGGGTCGGGGAATGAGGCAGGCTCTGCCATAGTCGGGAACCTTGAACTCATCACCAGCGACTTGCGCAGACACTTACGTAAGGGTAGAGTTAAACAAGTCCTGCGCAGACAAACTACGGACTATCCTTCTGCTTCAGGTACTCTCCTCTTTTCCAGTCTTCAAAGTCAAACCCAAGGTCCCTCAGACAACGCACCTCGCACCTCTTCTCACCCAACTTCAACGCTGCCTGCTTGATCATCGGAAACCGTTGCCTCGTCCATCTCTTCTCCTCGTCCCAGAACGGCGGAGTCTTCCCTGCGCCCCTCGTCTCGCAAGCTTTTGCACCCATGCTGACATCGTGCAAGGCATTGATGTAATCAACATCCTCGGGGTATCCGAGATTGTGGAACCCTTTGCTGCCCTTTGCTTGCAAGACGCCTTGTTCCCAGGCTTCCATATCTTCGAACGCAGGCAGCCCCAAACGTCCCGAGAAGACTCGCGCAATGTATGCTGCCTGCGCCTCGGCGACCGGGAAGGGAACGATGCGCTGGGGTAAGGTCAGGAATGCCAGGGTGGGCTGGAGATGGTAGAAGATGTGCTGGTAGACGTGGCTGGCTCGTTGTCCCGTGCTGGCAACCGGCTGATCCAGGCCGAGGAGGAATGGAAATGAATATTGGTAGCCCGTGCAGAAGATGATGTGATCAACGCCAGTCTCGGTAGTGCCATTCACGAAACGTACGTTCCTGTTTTCGGCAACGAACTCGGCAATTTCTGGTCGGTACGTGATGGAGTTTGAGTCGCTGTGCAACGTTGTTGGCTTCTCTTTCTCGGAGACGATGACGCGCGCAGTGAAAGTGCTGATCTGTCTCGATATGTCTACGCCTGACGCTGAGTTCCCTACAATGACGACCTTCTGTAAATGGTTAGCTCGTTTGTCGTTCAAGCAACCCAGCGAGGCTCTGCCTTACTTTATCTGAATACGGCCTCGGGTTCCTATAGAATTTCGAGTGTGTTATGACACCAGGATGTGCAGCGTCGAAGTCGGAGATCCCGGGGAAGTTTGGAATGTAAGGATCCGAATAATGGCCACTCGCGCAAATGACTGCGTCAAAGCTTTCTTCGCATCTTCTTCCTGAGACCAAGTCTGTATAGCTCAAATTCCACTTCGTTTTGTGTGCACCATCGCAAGTGCCGGCTCGAACCTGCTCAATCTGCGATCCGAGTCTAAGATGAGTCCTTATGTCATCCGCATACTCCTCGAGATACTGCTTAACAGTGCCAAATGGCGGAAACAGTGGACAATCTGCGGGAAACGGTTTATCGGTAAAGTTCATCAACGTGTGCGGGATGTTTGTTTCCAGGGCGTCATATATGGGAGACGGGAAAAGATGCGTTATCCTGCCTGAAGGTTTTTGCACAGAGACTGGTCGTTCCACGGACTGTGCGGGTTTTGTCCTCGGTATGGTGAGATCCGACTGCTGTTGTTGGGACACATTGCCAGTGAAATTCCACACCCCTCCTACTTCATCGCGTTGCTCGAATGCTACGACTCTGTCAAAGCAATTTTCTGCTATGAGATATCTGGCACAGGTCAGCGCTCCACTCATGGGCTCCTGGCGAAAGAACACACTTCACAGCTGCCAAACCAGCAGGACCGGCGCCGATGATAGCCACCGATTTGATATGTGTGAAGTTGTCCATGCTTTCCACAAGTGTCCAACAACAGCTTACCTGGGATGAAGAGAGGTCTTCGTGCGAACACGTGATGCTGAACAATCGAAGGTTCGTGGGCGCTGCAGTGACTCGTCTTCGCACCACGCCATTCACGAATGACTCGGGTCGGGCGCTATCGCGAATTCGGTAATTTAGGTCGGAGAACCCGTTACATCCGCCACCTGTGAGCGTTATTGATCGCTCAAATTTGTACCGTGAACATCGACTATCCGATTGCTGTGATTATAGCTTCCGATTGCTGTGATTATAGCTCGGATTGCGTGCCTGCAGGGCAATTGCAGCAGCACATGTCTTAGAAAAGGCTCAAATGAAGACCTTGGGACCATACGACCCTCTTCGAACCGCTCCATTGATTTTGTCCGACAGTTAGCCGAGTGCTTACCAGAATGTCGGATTCAAAGAGTCTCGACAAGATCGACACGACCGTCGATGAACGTGTGATTAATCACAATCACGCGAAATTACCACTGAGAAAGCGAATTCTGGGGGTTGTTTGGGACTCCTTGGACAAGACACCCGAAGAGAGAGCTTTCATCGCAAGGATTGATTGTTGGTTACGAATCAAGAGCACTCCCAGATAGCTAACTGTGTTCAGTCTGGATCTTGACCTACGTCTGCATCGCGTACTTCGTGAAGTACCTCGACCAGACAAACGTAAGTCTTCGTGCAGACTTTTACTGCGACAATCCCAAGCTGACTCGGGCCAGATTAGCAATGCCTACGTCTCAGGGATGAAAGAAGACCTTCAATTGAAAGGAAACGACCTTAATTACCTCACAACATATTGGAACATTGGCTACATCCTAGGCCAGATACCGTCCCAGCTTATCATGTTGAAAGTGCGCCCCTCTATATGGCTTCCAACGCTCGAGTTGATCTGGGGATTTTTAGTCATGGGCATGGCTGGAGCTAAGGATGTGAAGACGCTCTACGTATTACGCTTCTTCATCGGTCTACTGGAAGCTTCGGCGTATCCAGGTATCATGACTCTTTTAGGGAACTGGTACACACCCCAAGAACTTGGCAAACGCGCGTGCATCTTCCAGGCCTCGTCCTCTGCAGCACAGATGTTCAGTGGATATTTGCAGGCGGGTCTTTTGCGAATGAACGGCAGACACGGAATTGCCGCTTGGCAGTGGCTCTTTATTTTTGACGGTATGACAGCACTCGTCTCAATATGAGACCTCGAAAAGTACTGATAGGGTGGCAAAGGCATAATCGGGGTACCTGTAGCGATCTACGGATATTTCGCAATCCCGGATCAGCCTACTAGTAGCAAGGCGAGGTGGCTCCCTCCTGCGCAGAAGCAAATGGCTATCGACCGTATGGAAGTCTGCCGCCGACGTCCCGTCAAACGCCTTACTCGCTGCAAACTCAAGGAGATCTTCACATCCTGGCCGTTGTACTTCTTCTGTGCCATCTTTATCGCACACGTGCTCGGAATACGCATCTACAGCTACTTCAATGTGTGGCTGAAGTCAACCAAGAAGTGGAGCACATCGGAGATCAACCTCATACCCACCGCAGGCTATGGTGCGCAGATTTTCTTCACGCTCAGCTACGCATGGATATCAGATGCTATCGGCATGCGATGGCCGGTCATCATCGCTGCGTGCGTGCCGGCGCTTACTGGCTGCATTATTCTTTCCGTTTGGCCTGAGCACAACATCCCGGCCATGATTGCTGGCTGGATTCTAACGTTCCTGGAGACTGGTGCTGGGGCTCTCATCATCACATGGATCAATGAAATCTGTTCTGAAAGCGCGGAGCACAGAATTGTCATTATTGGAATTGTAGAAGCGATTGCCTTCACTTTTCAGGCTTGGGTTCCACTGCTCATTTACAACACGGGAAAGGCTCCGCACTTTCCTATTGGTTATGAGATGGCGGCGATGTTCTTCGCAATCGAAATACTGCTCACGCTTTGTGTTTGGCAAATTCACAAGAGGTACCCCTTAAGGGGCGAGAAAGAAGACGAGGCAGAATAGGTCGGGTGAGCGTTGTAAATCATTAGATTCAAGTCAAATGAGCTAGTGCCGGGCTGTACGAAAGTTTTCCAAGTAGGTTTCATATCATCTAAGTTTTTAATAAACACATGCCATTGCAGACTTGTCTCTGATGAGCTTTCTTAATCGCCCGTGACTTCTTACAAATGGCCTGGCTGTTGCGAGTATCGGATATCGGATAACCCACATCGTAGCACGCAATTGAAGATAAGCAGGTGGAGCGTCGTGCTAGAGCACAATCGGTCCGCAAGTCGGGCCAATAATTTCCAGATGCAGTAAGAGAGCTTCCGACGAAGCAATTGCGATTCTTGTAGCTAAATACTGCGTCGACGCATTCTAATCACACTTTCTCGAGGGAACATCGAGAGAACTTTTCAACTCATCTCTCACGATGGTGAACGAATCGGAAGCCCGCGACCTCTACGCATCGACACTACACTTCGATGGTCTCAATATTTGCAACTTCTCCCGCGAAATCTTCGAGGCTTGGCGCGCCGGTGGTATTGATGGCGTGAGCTGCACGTGCGGGCTCTGGGAAGGGTTCAGAGCATCTATCGCCAATGTCGTACAATGGAAGAAATGGTTCGAAGAGCATTCCGATCTAATCATGCAAGCGCACACGGTTGCCGACATACGAAAAGCGAAAGAGTTTGGGAAAACAGCTGTGCTGCTAAGCTGGCAGAACACTGCAGGCATTGAAGACCAGCTGGACTATCTGCGCGTGTTTCGAGACTTGGGTGTACGGAAGATGCAGCTGACGTACAACACGCAGAACTACTCTGGCGCAGGCTACACAGAGATCAACGACAGTGGATTGACTGGATTTGGGAGGGAAGTTGTCACTGAAATGGCAAAGCTGGGCATAGTGTGCGATCTTAGTCACGTTGGTCCGAAAACCACGCGGGACGTTATTGAGTTTGCTGCTCAAGGCAAGCCACCTTGTTTCTCGCACGTTCTCCCAGGAGGCATGAAAGAGCACACTCGCAACAAGAGCGACGAGCTGATCAGACTGCTCGGCTCGAAGGGCGGCTTTGTAGGGTTGAGTCAATTTGGGCCGCATATGAAGAAAGGAAATGACAGCACCATCGACGACTACGTTGAGGCGCTTGAGTATGTCATAGGATTGATCGGAGAAGATTTGGTTGGAGTCGGAAGCGATAGTAGTGAGGGCCACGGTCGACCAAGCGACTTCATGGCGTGGTGTAACAAAGATAAAGGCTACGCTCGCCAGTTGACGCCATGGGGTAGCCAAAAGGTCATGAAGCCATTGGGAAAGCTTGAAGACAGGGCTGAGTTGGGTTTGGCTATGGCAAGGAGAGGCTGGAATGAAGAAAGAATGAAGAAGGTGCTAGGTAAGACATTATCAATGTCCATCATCAGACCCCAAGTTCACTGACCTTGATTAGGCGAGAATTGGTTGCGATACCTAGAGAAAATACTGGGCAGCTAGTTCAAGGCGTCTCTCCTTAAGCCTGCATGACCGACCGCTTCCGACCAGGGCCTCACTTACTCGAGAGGCCATCTACCATCATCCTTGGCTTTGAGTGCGGATCGTGACCGCACTATTCATGCTGCTGTTGACACTTGTTTTGAGAGGGGAAGAATAGGTCCTTGTTTCGTAGTGCCATCTTGGGAAATCAACATTGCAAAGGAACAACAAATCTTTCTCAACCTTTTCAAGTAATTTAGCGTGACCAACGAGTCAAGGCTGTGCATTCCCTTACGCGCACTTTCACCGCTCACCTTGTATTTGGAATTTCTCACCAATCTATCATTTCCCCGGACACAGGTGTGGTCCACGACACTAGCTGAGTTAACTGCTTGATGTTGGGAGCCGCACTTTCTATTTTATAGAGCTTTTGAGTACGTGTTCTTACACTTCTCATCTGTCAATCCGTCCGCCAAATGAAAACTTCCCGGGGCGAGAGACTACGGTAGGCACCGTACGATAGGTACGAGAGCCAAATTTCGTTTCGATAGTCTTTGAAAAGGCAACAAGAAACCTCCACAAATCTATTTCTCGAAAGCAACGTCTAGCGTGTTGTGCACACGGGATAGATGGCTTCCAATGCCGCAGCGCTGCGTCCAGGCTCATCAGTAGGTCCGTCACCCCTTCCCCAGTGTGAGAGAGTGCCGCGGAGGAGCAGAGCTAGCAGTATGCTTAACGAATCAAGCTTTCAATCCGTGATTGTGATTCGCTAGATAGTCATGCCAAGCAGAGTGATCGCCCAAACAAGTGGGACTCATGCCATCTACACTAAGCCTGATCAAGCAGCAATCATGGCCGGAAGGTATAGCTTCCGAGGAACACGCGTTTGAACTCCCCGTATTTTCGATCCGCGCGAACCTCCTTTGTGCAGCTCTTGGAGAGTCATGAAAAATCACTCTATCTTGATTGGTCGTAGAGCGCTCCGGAGACCAACCATTCCGAGGACGTTCACAATGCTTTCCGGTTTGGGACAAGGAGAATATTGCCAGCACGGATTCGGTCATACTTTGGGCAGACCAACGTGCATGGAGATGCAATGAGCCGTGGCCAATATCAGCCTCGGAATTGCCCATCGGCACTAAGATGTTGAGGGGGCGTAATGAAAGTAGGACTCAAAAGGCTGAACAAGTGCCATCTTGTCTGGCATCCATCAGTGTAATTCATTCTCTGTCACAATGCGCTCCTTCAAGACTCTCGCCCTCATGGGCTCCGCTGTTGCGGCTCAGAATATGTCCGTGTGTGACAAATACACGACAGCGCTTCTTATGGACAACAACGCCACGAACCAGTACACTCTGCTGACACTGCTTGTCAACACTGTCGTCATTGGCAACTACACCCAGCCCAACAAGAACGCTGTTCCCGGCATTCTGGCCAAGGGCACCTACGAAGGCGAAGAGGTTAACCTCCTGCCCTACTTTGATGGAACCCTGAAGTCAAGCAACCGCGGTGGCTCCTCAGGGGTTGCCATCAACTTCCTTGATGGCGGAGGTGCTGCTCCGTTGATGGAGAACAAGCCCGCCAACAACGAAACATCTAACCAATAGTAAGTTGATCCATGCTTTACGTCTCTTTCTTCGCCATACTGACGATAGTGAAGCCTTCTCCTCACCCACCTGTACCAGTTCTTCGGCAAGCTGCTCGGCTGCTCCGACTACGGCTCCATGGGCTTCCCCGCCTATGCCGGCCACGACATGGCCTCGGCCCACGCCTTCATGAACCTCGACCCCTCCGAGCTCGGATACTTCATTCAGCAGGTCGGCCTCGCAGCCACCTCCTTCGGCGTCACTGAGGACGATGTCACCGCCGTCGCGACAGCCCTCAACAAGCTCTTCGGATACAGGTGCAGCCCACCTACCACCGTGATCCCTGAGCAGGGTGCTACGCTCAACAGCATCTGCCAGAACGACAAGTGCCCACTTGACCCTATGGCTACGTGTGCTGCGTACCCCAACAACGGAACAGTGATGGAGCCGCAGCCCGCGAGCATGTCGAACGGAACGATGCCTTCTTCAACTGGAATGAACCCTTCGGCTCCGTCTACGACGGGTGGACCGGCGTTCACGGGGGCTGCTGTATCTGAGCGTGCAGGATTTGCGGCGATGGTTGGTGGTTTGGTACTTGCGATGGCTTTGTAGTTTTGTAATATGTCGAAGGTTGAGGACTGATGGTCCATAATAAGGATTGTCATATTATACATTGTCCTGTGTGTTTCTGATGCTAGGACATGTTGACCCCAAAACCTGGACAAGGTGACGAACATTTCTGCATGCGCCGCGGCATAGTGCTCCCTCGTGATCTGTAGAACACTGTTGCACATGAAGAACAAAAATGATGCACACAAATATTTATATACAGGTCGTTACATACCCGCCAGGTACACTGCAAACTTGGCCTAGAGGATTTCTCAAGCCAAATCTTTAGTGAAGCCTTAGCTCTCAAAAGCACGATAATCATTTCCAGTCCATGAGCGCTCAAGCGAAAATACTCGCTCTTTGACACCCTTCTCTACTGAGCAATGGGTTATTTGTGTGCGCGTGATATCTCCCTTCTTCGCATCGTACTCTGCTCAACCACACCAGCCACCTGTTGCCGTCTAAAGCGCAGGAAACCTTTGGGACAAGACGAGGATAGTCTGTGAGACACTACACTTTCTGTTGAAAGTAACGAAAGTAGCGTTCGACCACGGTAGAAAAATTCATGCAAACAGCCTTCTAGGCGCTGTGCTGAGTTGCTGGTCGAGGAGAATCATTAGGGCTAATACAGTACAAATGCGGTACTTATACACGAAATTTATTAAGTGCCTCCCTACTGAACACAGCTGTCTTGCTCACTGACTGGAATTTTGGCAGTCAGCAATGCCTTGCTCATACTGTCGCGTAACATCAGCGGCTTCACTAACAGGCTCTTAGTCAAGACAGCAGCATCATCCCGATTTTGCACCACCATCTTTTATGCATGAAAATACAATTGGACTTCTAAATGTGCCCACGTAATCATATATTGGAATCCTCGCCCGGGCTACGATTGCAGTGTCGACAGGGCAATCTGGGGATTATCGCTTAAGAAAACAAGCCGTGCCCAATCTGGGCAATAGACCACGAAAACCAGTATTTCGTCGCAACAGGAGAAGATAGGGTTCGTATCACTGGAACACAGTGGTCCGACTTGAGTCTAAAAGATTCATATCCAGAAGTTATTCGTGATACTCTCTTTTGTGTCAGTTTTCTCCAATTACATTCTACGATATTCTGCGAAATTTCTTGCACTGCAGTCTCTCGCACCGACGACCAGTCGGTAGGATCCTCAACCTCATCACGTGCAGCAATAGCACATTGTGGCAGATGTCCCCCCTGCAGACTAGAGATTGAACACAGGTAAGCTCGTAAAACGCACTGCCGTGCGTGCTTCGTCCCCGCCCAGCCCTCACTTCTACTTTCATTCTTGTGCAGACTCGACTCCTTTTGGCCGTGCAGCGGTTCTAATGTCCCAACTATCGAGTGCTCAACTATCATCTAGACATTCTACAATGATATCGCAGATCTAGCCTTGCATTCTGTAGAAGAAAAAAACAGTCCACCAGTAACAATGCTACCGTGCTGGCGACAAGACCCAGGTAATCACTCAAGCCTACCTTGAAACCTTGAGGTTACGCCTAGGGTTGAAAAAATTCGTATGCATATCCAACTGATTCCTGACGCTCAAGTTAGAACGAAATGCCTTTTTTTCTTTTCTTTTTCAATGGGTCCCTGCATCCGCTTCGATCCGAAAAAAGGCAACAACTACCGTAGAGTTTTTCTAATGCCGGTTGAGCCACATGGCACCTCGCACCCAATTGTACAAGCTCTACGTTCTTTTTGACCCGCTTTTACGATCTATTCTGTTCCTTGATTAGGTCGCTTATCATCAGCTCAACCGGCATTAGAAAAACTCTACTGTAGATCAAGATTAACCTTTGCTTTTGTCCGCAATCTTTTAGCTCCAACGAGAGCGCAGTTGGGCGCAGATATGCCCCTTGCTAGCGTGATCCTGCCTTCGTCAGTCGCCTGCCTCCTCGCCAACGATCCAATAACGTAGGTGGCGTACCTCGCTAGCAAGGAGAGCCTTTAAAAAGTCCGGTAAACAATGTCCACTGCAATCTTTAGCGCGGACGAGCAGTTGAAAAGCTAAGCCTCATTGTAATGAGGTCAGCTGATCGTACGGACAAAGTCGAATCTATAAACTTTTAGTACCGGTAGTCTCAAATAAACCGCTCCACCACATATCCATTTCCCACTTTACAGGGGTATCTTAATCTCAAACTTATCCCTATCTATCCCTTTCCCCTCCTTGCCCTAACCTTCTAACCCCACCTTCCCTCCCTAAGAGCTCCGCCTTCCATACGGCTCAAAGGGAAACACTGCCGCAATCCCCGCCATAACCACATACAAGGCCGCACAGATGTAAATTGGCACTGCGGTCCCCGTATCTGCATACGTTGCAATGACGGCGCTCAAAATGCCCATGACCCTATTCCCGCTAACAGCGAGCCCATTACCGGTGCCTCTGTGCGCGGAAGGTAGGACCTCGGGCGTGTAGGCGTACAACGTGCCGTAGTAGATGTTGAGGCAGAAGTTGATGATGCAGGTGAAGGCCGTGTTTTGGGTCTCGGAGCGCACCTGGTTCCATCGGTCAGCGGGTGTTAGGAGAGAAGAGTAAAGAGAAAAGGCGGGGTCAACGCGAAAGGGCAACGTACCTGCGTGTACGCGAAGAAGAACAC
Source organism: Paraphaeosphaeria minitans (assembly GCA_015832175.1). Classification (NCBI taxonomy): domain Eukaryota; kingdom Fungi; phylum Ascomycota; class Dothideomycetes; order Pleosporales; family Didymosphaeriaceae; genus Paraphaeosphaeria; species Paraphaeosphaeria minitans. The sequence goes on from WJXW01000006.1 coordinate 2,202,974, forward strand.
GCACGTTACCAGCGCGCCCACAACCATCGTGTACTTGCGCCCCAGCCATGGTCGACTGCACATCCATCCCGCCAGCACCGGGCCCCAGATTCCACTGAAGTTCACGAGCGCGTAGTTGCGCCATGTGATGTACGCGCTCTTCTGGCCGAATTGCGCACCGCGGCTGGCGAGGTACTGAGGGAGGAAGACGTTGTACAGCGGATATGCCAGCCCGATGAGAATCCAAGAGAACCAGACGAGGGAGGTTGAAATGCCGATGCGTCGCGTGGAGAAGAGTCCCTTGAGGTGGATGCCAATTTCGCCGGGGCCCCATTTGCTGCCTTTGCGCAAGGTCGTCTGTCCACACGCCGTCATTTTCTCGAGGGTTAGGGAGCACGGACGGTTGTACATGTTTGCGATGAAGAGGAGTGTTTCTACAGCTTCTGCGTCGCGGCCCTCGCCGATAAGGAACTTAGGCGTCTCGCGGAGACGCATGACGGTGATGCGGAGGATGCTCATGATGAAGACGAGCGCGCCCGAAGCGAACCATACATAGCGCCAGCCTTTGTTGTTGGCGTAGGTGCAAGGTTCAGCATCCGGATTGACGGAGGGGTCTTCGCAGGAGAAGTTGGGGATGAAGGCCCAGGCGAAGAAGCCGGCAATGAGCTGGCCAACTCCTGATATTTTTGGTCAGCAATTGTAACCCCCCAGTAATTTCTGCGAGTCCATCTCCGAGAGATACTGGGCAATGTACGAACTCACCCCACCAGCACGCCATGAGCGTAAGCATCCACTGCTTGCGACTCGGTAGATACTCCAAGAAAACCGCAGTATCCAGCACCAGATTTCCACCTCCACCAAAGCTACTCAGACACACGAACAGTCCCAGCACGATCCAATTCGGACTGCTCCCTGCCACGATCGCAAAGATAGAGCAGATCATCAAACTCACATTGAACGCGAATTTCCTTCCAATGATATCTGCGCTTATACCTGTTCCATGTCAGTCTATCTTATGAAGTATTCCTCTTTCCTTTCCAGACAACATTGTCGTGGGCAAGAGAAACTCACCCCAGAAGCTCGCCCCAGCCAACATCCCCACGTACGCCGCAACTGTCAGCCCATTGCTCCACCCAGGATGAAATTCCAGCGCCGCCTGTCCCGCGACGATACTCTGGATCAGCAGAATCAAGCTATCCACCGCGTACCCGAAGCCGTTCAGCACAAACAGCTTCCACTGGTACATCGTAAACCCGATCTCGTCAATCGTGTCGTTGACAAGCTGCATCTTCGCGTTGAGGACCGGGTCAAGATGCTCCTGCGAGAGGATGTCACCTTTGCCGATACTGAGGGATGGCGCATAATGGGCGGTCTCGGGGTCGCGTGAGGCATCGTTGTGGAGGATGTCAGTTTTCTTCTCGGTTTCGGCAAGAGGAGAAGCCATAATGGCGGTTGTATGAATTTTTGTTCTTTAAAGCGTCAAGCTGGTCATGTATACTGCTGCACCTTGTTGTCTGTGTTGCCCTACGGTAATCTTTTCCAAGATCCAAGCTCCGCAAACGCGACCGTCACCCCGCGTCCGCAAGCGGGCACCGCCAGCCTTATAACCGCATGTACATCGCCAGGCCGCAGCACCTTGGAGCCTGTTTGGTCGGGTCGTAACCTGAATCTGTGATTTAATAGATTGGGTATAGCTTCTAAGCAGAGACTGCAAGAGCGCTAGACGAAGAAAAGTGCGTCTTGATACATTTCAGATGGAGCCCTGGCCCCTGTTCAGTGCAGTGTAACTTACAGAGCATTTAGATATTTGTGTAGCTAGCTATGGTAGCTAGCTACAGTAGCGGGTAGCTCAAATTTAACTACGAAGTAGTAAAGTAAAATTGTTGCGTAGTAAATATTATGTTCTAATAATTTCATTACATTATAAATTGCAATTATTATTAAGTAGGTGCACTATCCCAAGTTTTAAAATCTAAGTATACTATAAAAACTCCTAAATACAATATAAAACTTAACAATTAAGATTTTTTTTTAAAAAAGAAAAGAAAAGAAAATTAATTTTTAAAACCTGGCATATTAAATCCTATACTAAAAGTAAAATACCTTAGTTACAGCTATTAATTAAATCAATAATTCAACTATTAACAGCTAATAAAGAATAACACAAATAAGCGACTATAGAATGTTGTACCTAGGAGGTGGGCCGTTAAAGAAATCTACCGCAATACCTAATGTAGCAAAAATCATTCGAATGAGATACCACCGATAACGATCGATCAAAACAAGCCATTGCCTTCAAAGCCCACCGCGCGCATCGAAACCGCGCATACATACATCATCCACCACGTGCCGGGCCTCTGGTTGGCCCAATCTAGTAGTTTCGCCCACGGCCGTACCCTACGTAGTACGGCCCATTCCCAAGCCCTGGTCCGCGCACCGCTTGGTTCCCATCTTTCCCCTCGCGGCGGTAGTCCAGGTCTCCAAGATCCCTCTCCTGCAGATGCGCGCCCGCTAGGTAGCCTTCGTCCCGAGTCCCCTCCTCCTTCGCACGTTCCATCATTCGCCGAACGGCAACCTTGTGAAGAAATTTGGGGGACGGGCGGCACACACTTGAGCGGGCGCGCTTGGCGCGGGTCAGAGATGAGATTGCACGGCTGTACCGTCTGCATGCGAAGGATGGCTTAGCTTCAGAGTAGGACGGATGCAGTCGCGAGGGGACGTCACCGCGCCAAGGGAAGATGAGTTGCACTTGAATAAAATAAAATTTAAATGTTCGGTAAGAGGGAGGAGGGCGAGTGATGAGTCCCGCGTGAAATACTTGTAGATATGAATGAGTTAAATGTTAGCCAAAATATTGCTCAAACACATTGTTACACTATGAATATAGTATTTTATCCAAACTAAAAGCCAGTCTTAGCAAAATTAACTTATATCGACTATATCTATATACTACTTTATAATAATATCATTCATCTTAATTTCTTAAAAATTAAAATATTGTACATCACGTGCAGTTAAAAATAATTCTGAGATAATTACTACTAATAAATTAGAGAATAAAGATCTACTGTAGAATACTAGGCTATATATGCTTCACATCTGCTCTATATAGAATACTACACGTGTGTATGTAGATTAAGGCTCTTTTAGCATCCACTTACACCAGATTCTTGGCCAAACCTACCAGCATTTTGCGCCGGACCGAGGTCAGGATCTTGGTGGGCAATGTAGCTTAAACTTCAAGGGCTGGCAACTGATTGTATTTGGTATGAAGATAGACGAATCGTTGTCGGATAACTCCGTCAGCTCTAGCAATATATACCCGAGGTCAGGTGACCCTAAGAGCACTCGAGTGGGTACCACGTACCCAAGGTTCTGACAACCGAGTGGTGGATTGGCGCCCACACCAAACTCACGCGCGCCTGCTTGTTCTCCCAGGTCGCCTTCCGTATGCTAGAGACATCTTTCAAAAAATGCCATGATCCAGCACGCATCTGGGCGGGCACAAAACGAACCTCGCTCAGAGACAGACACTTTACATAAAATGTTCTTCAAGCTCCATCGTCGAGACCACTCAAAATCTCCGTGCGTACTGTCGTGTCCATGCCTCATAAACGCCGTGTCGGTGTACGCATGACCGGCACAAATCCCGCCGCCTAGTCGCATACTGTACAAAAGCTGCTACATAGAATATACACATACATGACATGACGCTGTCAGAAGTAGAAGGATACCGTATAACCTGAACGCCGTCGGGTATCGCCATAGACGCCATGTAAAAAGAGAACAAACCAAAACACATAATGCCGTGACACAAATATCGTGCTGCTGAATTTCGGGCGCTCATTGCTGCGTCGATGTCTGAGTTGTACGAGTGTTCTCCGTGGTGCTCACCACCGCGCAGTCGTTCGTCTCCACGGAAGGCAATGTAACTAGCGTGGGAGCGATCCTCCGCTTCTTTGGTTCTCGGTTTTCCTCCACCTCCGGCACAGCTTGCAGATCGCGCTTCTTGCGTGGTGAGACGTTGTCTTCACGCTCCGACTCGCTCTCTCGTCGGTTACCACCGGCCACTCCAGGTATGCCGCTGACGGAGCTGCTCGCACTATGAGTGCCGTGGCCATGCGCTGGGGTCAGAGGCGGTGTGAACATGGGCACACCAACGGGTCCTGAGTTTGCTGCTGCCAGGCTAGGCACTGCGGACATTGAAGGCGTGGGCGCGTTCATAACGCCCATATCGCCGGCGCCAGGGGCGAATGATGAAGCTGTCGCTATGCTTGATACGGAGTTGCTCCGAGTTGGACTTCCCGGCCTAGCTGGGACAAAGGAGCTTGGAGAAGCCGGAAAGCCAGCTGAAGGCTGTCTGGTCATCGGAGGCGCTGTTGCAGTGCTCGACGCTGGCATGTTGGAAGTTGTGGGTGTCTGGGTGGGCGTAGAATTATTCGAAGTTCGCGATGCTGCAGTGTCGATCGAAGGGGTGTGCGAATGCCGCGATTCCTTTGCCGTCGGTCCAGTGTATCTCTCGCCAAGCTCACCTGGATCAAATGTCAAGGACGAGCAGAACCCATCAGAAGAACTCATCAGCAGGGTAGATCCATCATTCGACCTTTCGCTGTTAGCAAACATCTGACATTATAGATCAACATTACCTACCACGTGAGATCAGTAAAAGTCGCAAAGTGCAAGTTGCTAACTATGCAGAGGGGCTTCTGCTGCTGCGTGTCGTAAACGTGCACCGCATCCTGAGTCGCTACTGCATACACCATGCGGTACGGGAGGGCGAAGGCCGAAATGGGGCCTGCGGGCGGGATGCCTGACGCCCCAACGTCGCCTTCTGCCGGCCTCGGGGATGCAGCAGTCATGCTTGGCGAAGGGGACGGTGCGCTGGTCAGCGGCGGAGGATCCATGGATGCGTTCGCGGTGGGCGCCTTCGACGGCATAGCGGGCTCGGGCAATGCAGGGATTTCATCGTCGGCAGACGAGGTGTCAATCGTTATCTGCTTTGTGAGAGGGTGGGTCTGGCGAAGGGTGTAGTAAACAGGCGAGCACCGTACCGCTACGGACGGTTTCTTGTGACCTGGTAGATATGCAACAGGTGGTTTGTTTAGTCCGCCTCTTGTATAGATATACACAGTGTTGTTGATATCCTCGGTAGCCTTGGTTGCATCCGTAAGCGATGGCAGTACTGTCTTGTACTGGCCTGCAGGAGTGAACAGCAAGCTACCGTCTGGCGCAAACGTCAAACGTCGGAAGAACGATGTGAGAGTCTCGTTGGCGTATATGGAGGCGTTCCTCACTCCTCCAAGAGCAGGGTGGTTTCCTGTAGCGAGACTGCCGATGCTGGGCGAGTTTGGCATGACCGCGGGCAGAGGCATGGAAGGCGCCGGCGAAGCTGAGCGCCGCATCGACGGTGACGAGCCAAAGGATGATCGGCGGCTGTGTGATGTAGGCGGTGGATTCATCGGGAGAGCCAGCGACTGGGGAGTGCCGGGCGCAGACGGTGCGGGTGAAGCTGCAAGAGCCGATCCGTGTGCGACAAAGGACGCCCGTCCTCCAAAATCTGGCGGCGCGGGGCTGTTTGAGGATATTCTGCGTGCAGGCAGGTCCATTTTAGTGACCTTGCTGTGCGGGTCCAGCGTAAATTCGCCGTTCTTGTTCTTGAGGCTGTAGATGTGTACCGAGCGGTCCGACGACTGCGTAGCAACAAACTCGTTGAGCGGATCCCATGCTACACCCTGCACGTAGTGGCTATGTTCAGCAATTTGTCGTATCATGGCGCCTGGGTTTGTTTAGAAAATGGCACTTTGTTGCTCTGGGCGAGGGTCGTACCTGTGTGGGCGTTGTAGATGCGGGCAACGTTGTCCATGCTGCCGGTAATGAAAAAGGCAGCGTCGGGAGACCAGGCAAGGTCGTAAATCTCAGAGCCCATGGACCTGCACATGTGTTTGACCCTCCATGCCTCCTTGTCCTCTAGCCCGTCGTCTCCCAATTGCTTCATGGGCGGGTTCTCGGATGGCACCCAGAGGATGACGACTCCATCGTCGCTGGCGGAGGCTAGGACTTCACCTGAGCGCTGTTAGCTGCTATCCGGAGCTCGTCCACGATGATAAAATACCCTTGGGAGCCCATCGTACAACGTTCACAGCTTGTGAGTGCTTGACGAGGGTAGCTAGGTAGCTGACATTGCGCTCGTCGCCGTTGGCGTCGACCTTCCAAAGCTGCAGCTGTCAGCATCGCTCCAGCTCGTCGGGCGGCGCTGTTGACGTACCCTCACGTTGTTGTCGCCGCCCGCTGTGGCCAGGCGTCCCTTGGCGTGGGGCTCGAAGTGTGCCGAGTAAATTGGCGTGTTGTCATTGTGCCAGGACACGAGAAGCGGAGCAGCCTTCATTGTGGAAGCTGAGGCTGCTCACCAGCCGTCCGAGGTCTTTCGAGATGTGCGTGGCGTGGACACAGTTGGATTGGAGAGGCAACGGCTCACGTCGGAGGCACTGCAGTGCTTGAAAATGTGCGTGCTGCAGGAGGAGCGGTCCGTCGTGGCAGGATGCGGAGTTGGTGCAGCGGGTGAAGCAAGCGCAGCGTGGTAGGTAGGTAGGTACTGTATCTAGACGGTTTAGGCACGGGATCGGGAAGAAGGCTGGTCGACCCGTTGCATGCCGCGGGGTGTGCTTGTGAATGTGCTGGTGGATGTGAACTGTGGATGTGAGTGTGGATGTGAATGTGAATGCGAAGAGTATCAGCAGCGCGGAACAATTGCTCTCAGCGTAGGTGTCCGAGTGTTCCCGGGTGGTTGGCTGGCTGGCTGGCTGGCTGGCTGGCGCTGCGCTGCTGCTGGTCCAACACACGAACTGGTCGCGGTCCGCGAACTTCGACGCGGGTGCTAACCACATGAGGCCTTGATTGGCTGTTTCACCACCACGACGCGACTCAGCACCTTCTCCACCACTACCTATGCGTGCCTGAGGGGCAGCCATGTTCCTAGATAGGTATGCCTGTGCTGTGCCGCCGCGGGTTTGAACAGTCGCTGTTCTTCTCGCAATCGGTTTCATCGCCTGCCTACCTACCTTTCTCCCACGCAGTGCAAACCGCCGACGTCGGGCTGAAAGACGCAACCAGGCACGCAGCCACCGACGACCGAGCCGTGGTGCGAGGAACGCAGACCGCCTGATGTTCCGTCGACGTGTGCCCTTGTAAAGTGTGATGCATGCAGAAGCCAGGCGGTTGATGCCGCAACGAATGAGGCTGCTCGTCCTTCGGGATGCCAGCACGCTATTCGCACCCACAGCCGCAAAAGCCTCAGCCAAGCCGAGAGCCACCGTCGGGTGTGCGTTGCAGTCGCAGACGTCGACCAGAGGGTTGTGTAGGGTGTACTGTCTAGGATTGCCAGCCCTGCTGCTGCACCATCGAAGAACGATCGGACCAATGCCGAGCGCGCAACAGCACTGTGATCATCACTGTCTGACCGCCTGCCAAAGCTGAACATTGCACCCTTGCAGTGTAGAGAGAGAAATGGAACGTAAGATCCGATCGTGGCATGACCTGTGGCTTGACAGCTGCGACGAAACTGCGACGTTGTCTTGGCCGCTTCGGTGGGTGACAGTAACCCACATGTCTGCTGTTGAGAATTAGTTTCCTGTTGCATTTGACACCAAAGCAGAAATAGTTCCTCGTTGCATTTGACACCAAAGCAGAAACACTTTCTTGTTGCATTTAACACCAAGGTAGAAACGCTTTCTCGTCGCATTTGACACCAAGGTCTTCCCCATGTTTCAATCCTCGAGCCTCGCGTGGAACATGTACAGCAAGCACTTCATCTTGACCATGGATCCTCGCATGCTGTCGTGAGTCAACCCTCGACCACGTCTCAGGTAGCTACGCAACCGGCGTAAATCTCACGCCCAGCACTCGCATACCCGCAACCCTGGGCTGCCGTCAGCACGCCCCGCTCTTCGCGCTCGCGCTCGTTGAGGTATGCAGACGGCTTTCGCACTCGCGCTTGTTGAGGTATATAGATGGCTTCAGCTGCCAAACCCCCGTTGCCTAAAGTCAGCCTGCTCAAAGCAGTTGCCTTTACCGACCGCAACTGCAGCTGCTCCTGCCCCGTCCTCTGTTCGAAACACCCCACTACAGCTTCTACTCGATGTTCCTCACACATTTCGCTGTGGCGCGACGTTTGTTCCTTTACCGTTGCCGAGATTGTGCGAGCTCAATCGCCTTCATGTAATGCGCCGGTCCCGACGGCTCCGCTTATCTCTGTCTGAAGCATCTCAAAACCCAAGGCTGCCGCATCTTATTTTATCCCAACCGCCTTGAGAAACTCGTCCCTCCTATTCTCTTCCTGCAGCCCTTTGACCACTTCTGCCATCGTCTCCACTTCTCGGATGCCGTTGCGGTGCTCGAAAGTCCAAAGCTCAGCGTCCTCGTACCGCACCTGGAAAGCCTGCCAGTTCTCTGCTTTCAGTGTGTTGACGTGATCAGTGACTAGCACAGTAGGTCCCGAGAAAAGCATAATGCCTGGATAGCCTGGTTTGGTGATGCCAGATATCGAAATGGGAGAAAGTGCGAGCTTGCGTTTGGAGAGAGCGAGAAGGTGGTGGAGCCAGATGATGACCGTCTTGTACGATGCAGTCGTGTCGGACAGCTCATTGATGTTCTCTGAATGAACAAGGACGCTTTTAGTATCGACCACGGCCTGGAAAGAGGCGATAATCGCGTCTAACGCCTCCTCTCCTTTTGCGAGTCTTGGGTCGTCTTTGATCGCGGACCGTACTTTCTCCCGCAGGTCGTTCTTCCGCGCATCTCTGGCTCCCAACACATCTGGGAATCCAGACTGTGGATAATTTTCAGGTATTCTCAACTGCAGCAGTGCCCCGCCATCGTCTGTGAACTTGAGGTCGCGGCTTTTGGAATCGTATGCGACCTGTTCCGGGTACATGGCCTGAAGAAGTTCCAGCTCCATTTCCAAACGTGACTCGTCATCTTCTTGAAACATAGCTTGGCTATGCGATACCTACCAACGTGCGGTTTTGGGGTAAAGCTTCTAAGGAGCTCGCATTCAACTTTGCAACACCAACGTGGGTAGGCGCGATGACGTCACACCTTTACCGTTTGGCAACAACATCCCACCACAGACCCAGTGACAAAGCGACCCAGAATCATCCCTCTCTTCCAGCGCCGGCTGCAATCCGACACCCTCGAACATGCGTGCTTACACGCTGGTGTTGCGCACTACAACGCTTCGAGCGTGATCGACGTGCATCAGATTGCGCAGCCCAGGGCAACACAAGCTCACGAGGTCTAAGAGATTACCGTAGGCACGACTTGGAAGACTGCACAGAGGGCCGGCGCTGACATTTTCTGTCGGTGCAACAATCGTAAGCCCAGATCCCGTACACTTTGAAGGGCGGTGGGAGGGCTTCGCTACACGAAGGGCGGATATCTCGGGGGCTAAAAGAACAGCACGGCAACACCAGAAAGCAAGCAGCACCACCGTTGCCCACGCGACTCTCCATCTCCTGAATGATCAAAATTCCATCGGAACACCATCACCAGTCGAACTGAAGTCACAGGACCTTTTCTCGCACTCGACCAGGACAACTCCGACAGAACACGCTTCTTCACCACGACCATGTCCACCAAACCCCTCATCCTCCTCACCGGCGCAACCGGTCACATCGGCTTCCGTACCCTCGTCGTAGCCCTCCGTGCCAACTATGCCGTCCGCGTCACAATCCGCAGGTCGGACCAAGAAGCCAGGATCCGCAGTGCACCCTCCATCCAGCCGTACCTCGCCTCCCTCTCATTCGCCCTCGTCCCCGACATGGCCGCCCCATCCGCCTTCTCGTCCGCAATCAAAGGTGCCGCATACGTGATTCACGTCGCCTCGCCCATCCCAATGAAACCTGATGTTCAGGCGCTGCTCGGCGAGGGCAAGAGTTTTCGGGAGGTCATGTATGATCCTGCCGTCAAAGGCACACTGGAGGTGTTGCGCGCAGCGGCGAAGGAAGACGACGTGAAGCGCGTCGTCATCACAGCTTCTGGAAACATTCTCGCGTGCACGGTCGGCGTGCCGGACTGCCGGCCTACGGATATTCGACCGTGTCCTACCGACGAAGAAGCAGATGCGATGACAGTTCCGGGCCTGGCGTACAAAACGAGTAAGATTCTGGCTGTTGCTGCGGCGCAGAGGTTCATGGGGGAACAGGAGAGGGGTTTCGACATCGTGATTGCGTGTCCGGGGTATGTACAGGGTGCGCATGAGCTTGCGGGGAGCGTGGAGGAGCTGGGGACCAGCACGAGTCAAGCTACGGTTGATATTGCGACGGGACAGGAGCTGGGAATGCCGCCTCTTGCGCCGCCGCTACACAATCAGATCTGGGTAGAAGATGTCGCGAGGGCACATGTAGAGGCGCTGGCAAATGCAAATGTGAAGACAAACGATGTGTTGGTGTTGGCGGGGAATGGGCCGCACAGCACGAGCTGGGAAGAGGTTGGAAATATGGTTGCGGAGAATTTTAGGAAAGAGGTTGAGGAGGGGGTGTTGAAGCCAAAGATGGATCAGAAGGGGTTCAGTATGCCGTTCGATGGGACTGGTACGGAGCAAAAGCTTGGATTCCAATTTGCGCCAGCGGAAGCGTGGATTAGGGAGACTGTTGCACAGTATCTTCAGCTTAGGGGCAAGGAAGCGCTGTGAGAATCGCACCCGCTGAGTTTTGGGTGTTCGACGGCAATACAACACACAATACAGAACCTGAGCGTATCGTTACGCAAAACAAAACCCATACTCAGACTTATCGCTATTCTTAGTACACTGCACCATGATGAGGCTTTGCGTTCAATTGCTCGTCGACGCTAAATACTGCAGCGAAGAAGACGGACTTGGTTGGACCGCGGAGACTTCGCACACTATTGCAGTACATGATGTGCAGACGGACAGCCACACACCCAGCAGGGAGATGTTCGAATGCGATACATCGCCAGGGGTAAATTGTGCACACCAGAATGAGATAAGACACGTAGAGAGGGAAGGGACGGGAAATGTGAAATCGAAAAAGATGACGGTAGCTCGAAATGAGTGTGTCGAGGAAACAAAGCAACCCTGGTATTGGTATCGTGAAGTAAGGCGTACACTTTCCGTTGTGTGTCGCTGCTGCCGGTCAGGTCGTGAGGCTGAAAGTTGTAGTGCACTGCTCGTCGGGGCCAAAGGAATGCAGTGAAATCTTCGCCGAAAGAATAGTAGCCGGTGTAAGCAGGGTTGGATGTGACGGGGAGTAGATATTGCAGATTACTTTGTCGGATTTGCGCGAGGAAGTCAGTAGATCAGGTAAAGTGTCTGTATTTCAGTTGTGCGTGTTTCAATCTCTGCGATTTCAGCCCAGACGGGCAGTCAAACCAAGCTTCCGGTGAAAGGCCAGTAACGAATCCGTTCCCCTAACCAGCCTTCTCACGGCTCTGAAATGACTTTTTGTAATTGCATGGGGTTGTTAACAACGTTCTAGCTGCATACTTGGCTGGACTGGCCGCCGGGGTTAGCGGTTTCAGTGTTGACGCAAAGCAACCGCTGATCTCCGTTACCTTGTTTCTGCGATCGTCTTCGAGGCCCACGAGATTGGACTTGAAAGCAGTGGAGTTCTGGAGGACTGTTCTTAGGGGGCGGGAATAAGAGCACGGAGGGCTTCGGTTGACATATGTTTAGAAAGGACGCCATGACATGGTTCAAGCCAAAACTGTGTTCGGTCCGCACAAGAGGAATCTTTCTGCCTATGGCGGTATTATAACGAAGGGCAGACGTTTCTTCCACACAGAGCAAGGGGCGCAAGGTCTGCTACCGTACCACGCAGCTTGGAGACGAGATCTGAGTGATCGATGGAAACAATGTGACGTTTGTTTCAAGACGTGCATAATTCAACAGTGAAGAGATGATGGAGTTTAGAGGCGCAGAATGTTCGCGATGATGGGGTCAGCTATGGTTTTTGACCAGACTTCGAACCAAGAAAGGGCCCTTATAGCTATTAAAATCTTGTAGGAGATTGCTGTCCTGCCGACTACATGTGTGGGAGAGAGGAGGAAAGCGAGCCACATGATATTTTGTTAGTGAAGGAAACGAACTAACGGTATATCCCTATATTACAACCCGTTCATGCCTCGTACATTCAGGATCAAATCATTTCAAGTCTCCTCGCAATGTCCACCCACTCAATATCCTTCTTCTGCAAGAGAGTCTATCCTCTTCTCCCTAGCATACTTGTAATGAAGCGTTGTCGTGGTTGTAGGAACTGCCTCCAAAGACGAATCAAGCAGACCTGTCTCATTTGTTGAACGATGTGGTGGCCACCTTTCCGTCCTTTGTTCTCCGCTCAGCTCTCCTTCCTGCTTTAGCACTTCCCAATCCCAATCCTCGTCCCCATCCCAGTTCGGGCTGCACTTCATCTCTTCCTGCTTCCCTTCGATTTCCACTTTGTCCTCCCCCATCACCTCTCCCCTACCATATCCCTTCATAAACACATAATAAACATACACATCCACCCTACGCGCAACCCTCCTTACACGCCTGACCAGCGGCCCCTTCCCACAACAACCGCATACCTGCTGCACGCCACTAACCTTCCGACTCACGATGCACATCTTCCCATGGCCTACGATTGGACAGCTGACCTTCCACACATTGATGTCGAGCTGCCGAACGTATGCATAGCGCACTTTGATGTCATCTCTTAATTCCGCCTTCACACCCGCATGATCCTGCAACGACGCAGGCGGGGTGGGGAATATCTGCCAATCCTGCTCGTCGCCCTCTGCGCTCCACTCGTCGTCGGAGTCGCAATAAGACTGCAGAGACGTCGTGGATGCCGCATCTGCCGCGAGATGCTTTATCCCGTCGAGCTTGGACGAAAATAAGCCCCGGAGGAGGCTTTTGGATGTGCATGATGTCGGCATGTAGGACACAATGTACGAATCTGGCGTTGGGCGGCCTGAGAGTAGGAAGCGCAGGAAGCGGGAGGAGCTGCTGCGGATCGGAATGGGTGGGAGGGGAAGGTGGGTGCGCGGTCTTGATGGCATGATGTGCCTACGTTAGCTCTGGTAACAATGGTGGGGATTGGTTGGCTCGATGTTGGCTCTGCAGGCAGTGTACATGTGAGGTATCCAGGCAGCAATGCCTTGTGAATACGGCATGCGGTACGGAGATGTGGCATAACTTTATACAGTCCGGTGTGATGGGTTAGATGCTCACGAGGACATCAGATACTTTTTCACATGCCTAGATGCGGGCGGTGACAGTCTTTCGATGTGCGTGTGGGTGAGGAGGTTCGGCTTTGCTGCTATTGCTCAGGTGATTTAGTCTAGACGCGCGACGCACCCTGACGAAATGGTTCCGAGCCAGGACTCCAAACAGTGATTCGTTACGGCGTTGATCCAATTAAAATCATCGTCGTTCCCAGTATGGGTGATAAAAGCCTCGACTACGAGTTGAGTTTAGGCGAGCACCCTACTATGTTCTACCTCTACCAAACAACCAAGCCTAAACGCCCGCCCAAACAGCCCATCGCGCTAAGGGCGCCTAAAAGGGCCGAAGCAAGTACATTGTTGATAACGCAAGGAGTATCGTGCTGAATCGCCACCGGAACGCCGGACATCTTATTTCGTGATCATTTCCACACTCTTCCTCAACCGCGGCACCTCAGCTCTGACCATGACTCTGACCGTCAGTCTTTCCCATCTCACTCGCACTGTTACGCTTCGCCCCCTCGCTCTGCCGTCTGAGATTCCACCGCGATTCCCTCGGCTGATATACAAGCTCGACCTTCTGCGTCACCTCCTTCGTCTGCACGATGTGCGTGCTCGTCCTACTTTTCCAGCTAAACATACTCGATAAGGCCATATCGTCATCCTTCTTGCTGCGCCTGATGTACTTCTTCCAGTCTTTGTTGTCGTACTTTTTTGACGTGCGGCCTGCGTCTTTGGCGGCGGGGTCGGGCTGCGCAACGATCTCGGTCTTGAAGCAGAGTTCAGCGCTGGGCGTGAGTTGCAGAGGGACGAGGGGCCGATCCGATTTCATGCTGTGTGGGGGCGAGTGCGAAAAAGAGCGACGGTCGGAGTTGGAGCGCTTGCGGGTTGGAGAGCGGGAGCGGGAATGGGTTTCGTCAGGGCGAGAGGTGGTTGCTTCCGAGCTGTCGAAGGTATCTAAACCCTTGCCCGGGATTTTCAGGGTAGTAGGTCCAGTAGGGAGTTGGAGTTCGAATGTTGTGAGCCGGACAGTGGCATGCGTTCGCATGTTGAGAGCTGCGATAAATCGTTTGGTCCGAGGTATTGTAGATTGGAGTACGGAAAGATGAGTGACGCAGCTGTGGGAGTTAGCAAGTTCCTAAAGTAGATGGGGAAATGCGTACAGGGCCCACAATACACGACCGAATGACTGATCTGCTCACATTAGCGATTTGCATAGTGTCGTTTATAAAACAACTCACAAGTCACGTCGGGATCCAGTATGTGCCGTGCCACTGAACTGAGCTGGGCAGCGGCAACACAAGCAACGCTGGACTTTTAGCGATGAAACAAATGCTGAGCAGGATGTACTCACATTATGCGTGACCCGAAAAGCATCACGACCAAAATGCGTCGATCTTGGTCCATCAACAATGTCCAGAGTGTAGGAAGGATCCATGATCCCAGAATGAGATCGGTGATAATGTTCGTGATGATCACAGGATAGAACATCATGCCTTTCGTCAGACAGTCCTCAGGATTGAAAACCCAGGGAGCCGGCAGACCGCATTGGACGGCGACTGCAAGTATCGAGAAGACACCCCAGAATGTTACCATCCCGAAGATGATATTGTAATGCTTTTCTTGGCGTGGTGCTACGCGCTCGCACAATTGCAAGAACGACACTTTGGCCCAGTATTGGGCAGCCAGGCCGAGTATCTCGCCGGCGTACGTTGCCTGTTACGCTAGGTGATTAGTTGAACCTCAAATCCAGCTCAAAGACAATTGCTTACTTTGTAGTAGACGTCCAAATCATCTAAAGGAACTTTGGCCATCTTCTTGCCTAGGCCCTTGTTGCTGGCGATGTGAAAGCATACTGATGAAGCTACAGCCAACACCTACAGAGCTTAGCGATGTCCAGCGCACACAAACTGTCACTATTCTTACCACACCCAGCGCAAAAGCGGCATCATCTTTTTTCAAGTGTAGTCGGTTAGTCCACGCAAGACCAAATCGAATGCCGGCAGCTAGGACAGTGATGAAGATCCACGAGTACGCGATGATGATGATAAGAGAGCCACGGTCATCCGAAGTCAGCGGATGCAACGCTGGCTTGCCAGGTACTGCTGCCATGGTACTGTGTTGCGAGACTGTGCGTCCATCGGTCAACGAGGGGGCAAAGACATCGCAGCGCCTTTTCTCGACGGCCGGGCACAATCTTGACGTGTGTGAGGACACGAGGGATGTCTCAGACTCTCAGCTGCACAAAGACATTCATCTCGCAGGGAACATGTTGTGACGACGAGAGCCAATGGATCGGCCCGGAGGGAACGGAAACATCCTTCCGCCGAGGCGTTGACGGGGTTTTGACAGACAAGCCGCCATGTTTGCTTATTTTGTGATTGGCGAGCAGCGCAATGAGATCCTCCATGGGTTTGGCGTGGGACGTCGAGTCGTGACTCGTAGGGGCATGAAACAAAAGCGGTCGGTTCGCTCGACACTAAGACGTTAGGTAGGTATCGGGAGGCGGCTTCCCCGCGGCTAGTTGCCGCTACTCGGATGGTCCACTGAAGCTTTCACTGGTTCCCGTACGCTATCATCTCGAGTCCCTCCAGAGCGGGACAGCACTCAGCACTGACAGTGAAGACTACTATTCGACATCGCCCTACCATGTTGTTGCGCGGCGGATGGTGGCGGGTAGAGTGAGGCTTTCTCTTCAAAAGGTTGACGCTCGGCACTTCACCATGCTGCATGCAACGCGGCAGAAGATAGCCTTGCGCCTTCCAGACTGGGGCATGATTAGCATCGCTTACGGTGAGGATGAACAGGATTACTGCGGGCTCGCGCTCGGGGACAATTCCTTGTCAATAGGTAGACGGCTCTGCCATTCGCTTGCACCAAACTGAACTGAACAAACATTGATACCTAGCGGAACTTCTCTCCGGTAGGATGATATCGGAGCAACTCTCCGGTGCGCGTGCGACCACCATCTCTATCTTTGGGCTGCCATATTGCCAACCTTCAGATGACGCGAGAACGCCGTCCGCAACACCTTTCGCTTCTGGCCACGCCACTGACGCTTTGGCGGCCAGAACCAAGAACCAAAAAATCCTATTATCCATCGGGATCATCCTTCCGGAACGCCATCTCTAAAGTTCAATTGTAGCGATGGGAGAATTTGTTTTTCTCGTCGCGTAGAAATCGGCTAGGACGCATGCACAATCTGAAATCTCCTGATGCGAATCACTGTATCGCGAGTGCGTCCGTGGCGTTGTACGTCTGCCTCGCACTGTCGCAGCCTGAAGTCCAATCGAGTCCGGTCTCTATAGTCGATCTAAGCAAAGAAATTCCGTCGAAGCTCAGGACCTGGAGACGGCATCTTTTAACAAGCATTACCAGGCCTAATGCCCTAAACCCATCTAATACTCATCCCTGGCTGGCTCTTAGCTTCATGAAGGATCGCGTCGTGGGGGTGGGAAGGATAAACACTCATGCATCGAAGATGCACGTACCGGCACTTTCATGCAGCCCCTGCAGGTCAGGGTGCAAAATTTCCCCGCCGCTGCAGGATAGCCGCTATTTGATGGCATGATTCAGTTGCCTCAAGGCCTTCGAGATCAAAATCGAGTCGGCGACGCGGCTGTCTCTTGTTCTCTTACCACTGTGCTGGGAGTCACAGGTGCTTGCCCTTTTGCTTTATTTGCGCACGAGAATTGGCCATGGACAAGGATAGAGACTTGGAGCTGACGACCCGAGCCGGGGAGGTCGACGATATCGCAGCCCAGGAAGCGGTTGACGACGAGCGCGCCAAACAACAAACCGCGCACAATGGCGGTACTCTGGAGGTATGCATGCCATAGTCGCACGTTGTCGCGTGCGTATGGTGATCAGCATCTCACACGCATTGTAGCGATACATTAACCTAGTCTCAACGGTCAACTTCTCCTTCGTGCTGCAGTGCTCTTGGGAAGCCGCAGCAGTCACATTCCAGTTTGCGCTAAGCAACGGCGGTCCAGCGTCTATCGTATATGGAAGTATCTTGGCAGGATTCGGGACCACTCTCGTGGTGACCTCGTTGGCCGAAATGGCATCTATGTAAGCACTGTGCCGCAATCGTGCATGTCATCGCACGGCGACCGTGGAACCAAAACTGACCCTGTTCAGGGACCCGACTGTTGGAGCCCAATATCGCTGGTCGGCCACGTTCGCTCCAAAGTGGCCTCGATTCTTTGGTCTCATGCAAGGTATGTCTTCACACCTGCGCCCACCGTTCGCAGTGATCATAAGCGACTGACTTGCATCAGGATGGATCACCGTCTTTGCCTGGATCTGCTCTTGCACATCTAACCCCGCGTTAATCTCGAACATCATTACGGGCCTTGTCATCTTCAACAACCCAGACTATGTTCCTAAGCAATGGCACACGACACTGTTGATGTGGGCGATCACATCGCTGCCCTTCTTCGCCAACTTCTATTTCAGGAAATTACTCAACCCATTTGAGGCTATCGGGGCCATCTTACATGTTGTCTTCTTTATTGTCAGCATAATCACGCTGGTGGTGCTGGCTCCACGAAGCTCACCCGACTATGTCTTCAAAACTCTCACCCACGATAGTGGCTGGGAACAGCCCGTCGTGGCGTTTGGTATTGGTCTCCTCACTGTGGCATATCCTTTGACAGGTTTCGGTACGTCATCCCCATATCAGCTATATTCGCACTCCTCCCGCACACCACCTCGGCCACTACGCCGGACAAAAACTGATAAACTTTCCAGATGGCGTTATGCACATGTCCGACGAAGTCAAGAAAACTCGCATTCGGGTCCCACGTTCGATGATCTTCTCCGTCGTTCTGAACGCCATCATGCAATTCGCTTTCTTGACGACCGTCCTCTTCACCATCGGCAACCCCGCCGTCGTTGCCGCCGACCCCCTCCCCATTATCCAAGTCTACTACCAAGCCACCGGCTCGAAGCCCGCCACAAACGTTTTCGTCATCGTAATATGTATCATCATCTTCGTGTCGTTCTTCAACATCTTCGCGTCGGTGTCACGCCTCATCTGGGCGTTCTCGCGGGACAGCGGGCTGCCATTCTCGAAGACATTTGCGAAGGTGCATCCGACGCTGAAGATGCCACTGAATGCGCTGATACTGCTGGGAGCGTGCTTGTGTATATTGGCCATCATCAATGTGGGCAGTACGACGGCGTTCAACGCTTTCATCTCGCTGCCTGCGTTGGGAGGTTACATCTCGTACTTCATTCCGATTTTGTTCATTTTCATTCGGCGCTTGTCTACCAAGCATCCCACACCCATACCGTGGGGCCCGTTCAGACTCGGAAAGCTCGGTCCGTTCATTAACTTTGGGGCCATGGTGTACATCTTGTTTGTGCTTTGTTGGCTGCCGCTGCCGAGTTTTAGACCTGTTGACGGAGAGACGATGAACTACGCCGGACCGATTGCGGGCTTTGTCATACTCTTCGCAATTGGAGACTGGTGTGTTTCGGGGAGGAAGAGGTTCAAGGTGCCTGTGCTGAGGCGCGCGGAGTTTGAGTAAACCCCCTGCTATTGGAGCTTTCCGTATCACGTGAAATCCGGAGAAACACAGGCGAGGATCCGATAGTGGTACTGGCATCATCTGGTTCCAAAAAACGACAGTATATAATAAGGAATCGTTGAACAGATCAATGTGTACGATTTCAGTGTGGTCTTATTTCGTCGCGCTTCATATTTACACTTACGTCACAAATCTGAGTCCTCGTATTACTCGCTCTATGAGTGGGGAGGATGGAATGATACTACCAGATGGGGTGTATCTTGACAGTCTTTCGGAGAAAGAGTAGCTATCTATACAGCTCTGTCACTTAGATGCATCGCCGTCGGATGAACCTGGACACGCTAACTATGGAATAAAGTTCAAGTGGAGAGTGTATAGAACGTAAGTTAGCGGCCCAGATGATGATTGTTCTCGAAGTACTCGTACTCTTAGTGCCGAGAGAAAAGCCGTTCAGCCACTGCGAGGATTGGATTCCGAGGAGTGATAAGGAACTTAGCATATATTACAAGTGTCTTATACCTGGCTCACATATCAACGTGTATGTCAACCTTTATTATAAATCATCGGCCAGGGTATGCTCACGGTAGTTTAACATCAAAATGAGAGCTATCATCTAAAAGCGACGGCCTGTAAGAATGTATCTAGCGGCGAAAGTAGCAATAGTTGCTCAAAAGTGAGATGGAAATATTTTTTTAAAGTGAGTTGATACGCAGATGGTATGCGCAAGTATAGGCATGGGCGGGAAAATATCTTGACCGCGAAACTGCGACTGCAAAGGCGCCTATGACTTTTAAGAATCAGTGCATAAAAGTCTATCGATGAGAGGCAAGGAGCCAGATGTCTGGATCTAAGAAATTGGAAGTCGGTCGTGCTTCTCATACGCTCTTATGTCTCTGTAAAATACATATTCGTAGCGACTACACGAAACTAGGTTTGACTGTAGATCGTTCGACATATCACCAGCCACGGTAACCACTCTCCCGCGAGTAAGGCTTATACCGCTGCAAATGTTGGACGCTCTCCTGCTCAACATCCCTAAATCTAGTTGGATGATTCTCAAACAATGCCGACTCCCTCCTTTTCAGCACCGCCGGTTCCGGCTGCGACATCTGCGAAACATTGATCTGCGCGTCATGTTCGAGGCTTTCTTGGACCCTCTTCCTATTTTCTTCACGGGTCTGGCGTCTTCCGTTGAGCCAATGAAGGAGCCACATGACGAGAACAAGGATACCGACAGCGCCTACACCAATTCCTATCCCAAGCTTGGCGCTGGTGGAGAGCCCACTTGTGGAGATTACGGGCATGGTTGGAGTGGCTGATGTGGGGCTTGCTAAAGGAGAAGATGATATTGTGGGTGAGGTGATAAAGGTGGTCGGCATTGGTTCGCTGGATGTGAGTGTTGACGGAGGCTCTGAATTGGTCGGAAGGTCGATGCTGGTCACCTGCGTAGATGTGGGTTCTGCACTAGACGTCGCAATTGGCTCCGCACTTGATGATGGTGGCGGCGGAGGAGGAGAAGGCTGCGACGTTGAAGGCGGAGGCGGAGGTGGTGAATCAGACCTCGACGGCTCTGCTGGTGCGGACGTCGGTTCTGGCCTCGTTGAGGTTGGGCGCTGTGCCGAGCTCGATGTTGGATCAGTAGGACCAGTCTCACTGGAGGTGAGAGCTGGCTCATTGGAAGTGGACGGCACCGGTCGGGTTGTCACTGTTGACATAGTTGCTGATTCTGGAGGTTTCGTTGGTAAGTTAGGTAGGGGAGGATTATCCGTTGGATGGTCCATGATTGGGATGGGTTATTTTAAGTGTTCAAGTATCATTTCGCAACGAAAAGTAACAAAGACCTGTGGAGGCGAAGAAATTTAACGATGTTTCTCCGTGTTTTGTGAAGATCGACACAAAGAGAGTAGGGTACATGGCAATGACGCACAATGTCACAGCTCACTGTGAAGTGCGCAATAACATGTCAGTTCTTCATTAGTGGAACTTTGTAACATGTGAAGTATTCATATGATAGAATTATTGATGGTTGCATGGCGATAGTCATCGGCGACAGTCATCGGCGACAGTCATCGGCGTGACGCAGAGGCTACTTCCTACCGATGCCTCGGCTTTCTTACAGCAAAGGTTGGTTGCATGTATAAAACCACCGGCTTTTCGGTTGACAGACTTCCTATCGCCTCAAAATGAACTAACTCTTCTTTGCAATTCATTCTGATTCAATCTAATGATTGTGCTGCTGTGGCGTGATAAATGAACTGGCTTTCCTAGATTGCCCGACAATCCTCCGCTCAAAGAAACTTCGGACTTCATATTAGTCTCTTTCGCTATCTAGCTTCAACATTAATAAAGGTTCTATTTGACATCTAATTTGAGCGTCTCCATCAAGAAACCACATTTACAGGGTTACCCGCGAGAGGGAACAACAAAGCAGATATTCAACAGACAAAGGCGCCAACGGCCCAGAATCCCAACCGCAATTTGAAGGCTAAACGTCGCTCATTGTTACTCGTGTTAATCTAGTCCTGAAAAGGTGCATTTAACCAAGCTCGCACTACTGTATCACTTGAATGAGTTCTTCGCTCCCACACCCACCACATCCACGCTTCCCAATCCCGCTCTCTCCTTCAACATACCCATAGTGATCCATCTCCTACCGAAGGTCTTCGCGCTGGTGCCATTTGTTGTACCATTCCCACCTGTGTACTCGCTCAGGCTGGGCGGCAGATCCTCGACCTGCGTGCCCCAGCTACTTTCGTTCCTTCCCAACGTAAGTACCAGCTCCTTGCCTTGCGTGAAAAAGCTGTGATCAATCCAATTTTTCGTGTACGGTTCCCCATTCAGAGTAGCTGACTGTATATAGATGCTTTCGTAGGTGGGATCAAAGTTAACGTTGCGTATAGTGGCGGTCTTTCCTGTGAGAGGTGATTTGATAGATACGGAGGGAAAGTACGAGGGCGTGATGAGGTAAACGTTCTGACCGGGGTTGGGAAAAAGCCCCATCCTGTGCTATGTCATGATGGGCTCGAAATTAAGAGTGGGTAAGAGATGCTTACATGGACATCGCGACGAATGAGCCCATAGCACCGGAATCATCGTTACCGGGCAGACCGTCGTTCTGAGGCGAGAAGTAACGCGGGATGTATAAGTGTGATCGCTTGGCACTAAGCGCAGGACGACCAGCGTAATGGTATTGAAAAACGGTAAGGAACGATGGCTAGTGAAGGATTAACATAGATGCATGGCTGTCAAAAGATAAACGCTTACCTCGTTCCCAATGTACGTGATGTTGTGATCGTGCAAGTAATCCAAACGTTTGACAAATTCATCACGACCTCCATAGAGATCGATCAGAGCCGCTTGATCACCGGGCACGTAGCTGCGGAATATTAGTAATGGCTTACATATGCGACACTCTAAGTGATACTCACAAACCGTACTCCCACAAGCTGGACTCAAAAGTCTCTTGGCCTGTGTTCTGCAGCGAGCAAGACTTGCCCGAGTAATTGTCGATAGTGGAGCACCAGAGAGGATCCTGGTTGTGCCATGTTCCATTCTGGTATCTCCCCTGAAAGAAGCCAACAAAACCGGTATCGCTTCCGTTTTGGAAAAAGCTGGTCTGGTTCTTATTGAACAAGTTCTCCCAGTTCCCACTACTCTCTTTGTACTTCTCCACGTCTTCGCTTTTTCCAAGCTTACTGGCCATCTGAGCAATGCAAAAGTCATTGTATGCATACTCAAGAGTTCTTGAAACAGATCGAGTCATCGTCCCGAAGCCTTTGTAATCGAAATCTTGCGTAGGAACGTAGCCAATAGATTTCCAGCTGTCCAGACCGCCGCGACCTTCCACTGACCAAGAGAACGGCTCCACCTCGGCGTCTTTCACGACGGCTTTGTAGCCTAAATCCCAGTCGATATCGGCTTTGAGACCCTTGATAAAGGCATCAGTCAGTACAACGTCAGCATTAGAGCCGCCCTGTGTATACCCTTTGCACAAACTCATGCGACAATCTGGAAGCCAGCCTTCGTGTTGGTAAGTGTCGATGAGTGATTGAACCATTTGCGTCAGTGCTTTCGGATCGTTGATTGTGAGGAACGGAAGCTGTGAGCGGAAGCTGTCCCACAGACAGTAGAATGAGTCAAAGTACGGTTTACCGCTGTCCCACTTCGGGTTCTCGCCTGTATAATTTTGGGGATTCACCTAGCAGGTTAGTATCGAGAAAACTGGATCTAGGGCCGCCGCCCCCCAGGACTCACCATGGTGCGATATATGCCAGAGTAGAAGTTTGTGACCAGCGATGAGTCAACACCTTCTGACGATAATGTAATGGGCGAGAGCTTCTCTCGCCAGGCGGACTCAGCTGCAGCATGCGCAGCTTCAAAATCAAGGTCGGGAATCTCCGCTTCGGCGTTGCTGCACGCTTGCTCACTACTGATGTAGCTGACAGCAATGCGCGCAAGAACGCCATCAGCAGGATTCTCCGAAAATCGGATGAAGCCACCTCCAGGCAGTGGGTATCCGTTGATAGAGCGATTGATTTTCAGGTCCTTCACATTCGCACTTGCTCGAGAGTTCACAAAAATACCACTCTCGCGTATTGAAGCACCTTTGAAGTCGGCGCAGAAGTAAGCCACGTAGGTGCCGGTTCCGAATGAGGGATTGAAGCGAGAACTTCCAGACATTCGACCAGTTGTCTCATCCACCCGTATTGTCGCATTATCTTGACGTGAATCGCTCAAATCTGTAAGGTCCAGAAGCAATAATGGGCTGCTGTCGGCAGTAGATGGAAACTTAAAGCGGAATAGAGAAGTGTGATGTGCCGTCGTCATTTCAGCAGCGACACCACTATGTAGCTCGATGTTGAAATATCCTGGGCTAGCCTTGACGGACTCTGGCTTGTAATGAATCTTGCGTTCTTTCTTTGGAAATACGCAACCATTTACATCACCGCCAGCGCACGATGCGTAAGGGAAGAACGCGAAGTTGCCGAGCGAAGGGCTTCCACCTGCACAATGTTAGATCTGGTTTGCATTTTAGGGCAGCAGAATTTCGACTCATACCCGTTCCGCTGTCATGCATCGTAGAGAAGCCTGTCACTTTGCCTCCTTCTGTCGTAAAGCCACCTTGATTGCTCTCCGAATCAACGTCAGCCACAGCTTTTGCCATGCCATACGGTAGTGTCGCGCCCGAGAAGACATTGCCTACAGACATGGTCAGCAACAGATCATGCGACTAAATCATTTACACACCTCCGTTTGCACTTCCGATCAACTGATCGACATATTTCAGGTTATCAGTGATGTTCTGACCTCTGACGACCTGCGAAACAAACGACAAAAACGCGAGCGCTGCTGCCTTAGAGATGGTCATACTAGCAGTTTCGTGAATTAAGCGGCGACTAAGTGGAAGTGTCGGCGGCGCTTGATTCCATGGCGTTCAAGTTCGTATTTGAATGCATGGTACGTGGGCACGGCATCGTTCCCATGCACTCCTAATTCCATGCTGTGACCATGCGGAAGGTGCGTGTTCCAAGGTAACATCGACCCAGCGAGGATCTGAGTTTGGAATCCAATAGGATTGCTGTCTCCGGAGTTCCTCTACATGCTGATGGAAGCTCACGCGCGGTTGAAATGAAGTATGTATCTAGGCGGTATGGTCGCGGGATCGGCGCTGCATGATGTTCCTGCAGTCTTCTGGGGAACCATTGTCCGACAGCAGACCAAGCCCGGGTCATCCGATGTCCAAAAACTGGCGGTCGTGAACGCTTGATTGATCACGCAGACGCATCGTCTGTTCATGTGTGAGAGTTTGCTGATCGCTTCTCTACAGTGGAATAATTTCATGCTGGAGGCCAAGATCAGAGTCGAAGGAAGCTTTGCGGACGTGGAGAGATAAGCGCCGGGCGCCCCTGGAGCCCGCAGCCACTTGCTGTGATGGGCCTAGCGCATTAACATGGAAATACCCCGCCTATAACAGTCTCACGCTATCATAGTGCCTGCGGTGAGCATGGAAGTGGGATAAAGAATGTTTGCTTCTGTTGAGGGGCATGACTGGTAAGTGGAGGGGGTTTCGTGCTGCACGTTGACAGCATGCAACGTCCTCAGGCCCAAGAGACACATGTGTTGTCATTGCCAGTATACCTAGCCGTGCCAGCGATGTTGGTGGCTTTGCTGTCACTGGCTGTGTCGTAGGTAAGTTTTTAACGTGGAAGTATTTTGACACGTTGATTTTATGATGCGTCAGTTTTCAAAGTGTCTAATTTTTGCGTACATGCAGTGGTGTCACCCCACGACGGGCTGGGTTCCTCATAATTCCTATGATTGTCTATTCCGTCTAGCTCTCTGGAACTTCTGCCCAAATTCAAAGTGCCTCATCGATGTCCAAGTAGGCGTACATGAAGTCGTATTTTTGGACAGGAAAAGCTGTCGCTATTGCGTTCGATGGATTATAGCTTGCGACCGCCGTTCTCAAAACTTTCAGAAGTCGCTGCGCATACGGCCAACGCCGTCCACAGACTTCGAGCTTGATGGGAAAGAACGCTATCTTGTGAGAAGGTTCAATATCAAATATCTTCGCATGTACTGCGTATTCTATTAGTTATATTATTGGTACTAATAGTATGTGGCTTACGGATGGAAAAGCTTGGCGCAACGAATATACATGGTATGATAAGTGGACTCATGTTTTCTAGGTCCGTGTCTGACACTTCTTACAAAAGATTCGTCATGCTATCGCAGGCCTTTAGACATCGTCGCAAGGCATGGTGCCACGTGCCTGGAGTTCCTTCGAGCGGTGGGAAGATGAGACCCTGATAGAGCGATATCGTGGCACTGAAAGAGGTCAATGGGTATCTCGTAGGATTGGCCGATTCCCTTACAGATCGAGAACACATTGAATGAGAGTACTGTTTGGGTCATGGTGACCATCGAAGTTGCAATTCAGTTGCAATTGGTTTCTCCAAGACCCAGCTCTCTTCGTTTCGTCTAGAGGGTGCTGCTCACGATTTCTTACCTCACTATGAGACGCCACTCGAGGGCCTGGAATGTGTTCCATTTCGAAACTCAAGTTGCAAGAGGAAAAGGTGTGTTGCGATCCTCGCACGAGGAGACGATGGCACCTGGAAAGCTTGTTTTTTATTACGAAGATATTGGAGTTTGAAGGACATGACAATAAAGCCAGCATGCGGAAAAGGTACCGAGGAAGCAATGCTCCGGACGGGGCTTCGGGAGGCATCAAGGGCGACTTGAACTGGCAGGAGAAACAAAATTATGAGAAACATTTCTTGATTATGGAGCCGGGCGTCTTTGTTGTTGGTGCCGACCAAGCTGGCCTCAAGGTCGCTGCTCAGCTTTAAGCACTCAAGATGGCTCTCTCGATCGTTGACAAGAAGGAGCGTGTGGGGGGTAACTGGCGACATCGGTACCGCACGCTTGTCATGCATGGTAGTCATCCTTCTCTCGTGTCACTTCACATGACTAATATCTCCCAGACCCGGTCCCGTACACACACATGGCATAGATGCCCTTCCCCTCCGTCTGGTCCCTCTTCACCCCGAAAGGCAAACTAGTAGACTGGTTCGAGCCCTACGCATTCGCAATCGAACTCAATATTTGGTGCCGTTCAGTGTGATGAGTCGATATCGTTCGCTGCAGATCAAGGTGCGGACGCTGGGGGTTGGCCTGAGGGTCGGAAGTTCAAGGTTAGGCGTATATACGCAAGTAAAAGATCAGTATGGCGCTACATTATGTCAAGTAACAGGAGAAAACGAACGTTGAATAGGTTGAGCGAGGCGTATGCACAGGTGATGCAATGCCGCGACACCAAATTCTTTTTTGGCAAATGGAAACTTGCAAACCTGGCACTGGGCCACAGCACTTTCAACGTAGCTAGTCAGGCATAAAGTAGAAGGAGATTTTACATGTCTTCGCGTTGCATCGCATCACATCAAGTAAGACGGAATGTGAACAGGGCACTGTTGTGATTATTTTCTTTCCCCTCCCCGCCACCCTCCCTAGGGTATCATCCCGTCCTCCCCCCACTCTCGAAGAGCAATCCCCCCTCCTTCACATCGTCTTTGACCTCATCCAAGGTCATGCAAATGCGTTACCCGTCCCTCGTCAACCCGACAGAGACCCGTCATGAACGCTGACCCGCCAATGCATGTGCCTATGAAAATGCCCGAAGAAACTTTTGTATCGCTAACCCCTTTATCCGGAAAGCGACATCGTAAAGATCTCATCGAGCGTACAAGCGCATCCTCAAGACCGTGCCCTTCAGGATTCGATGCGCTGGTAGAAAAGAATGTACGCAACCTTGTTGTCCCGCGCATTCTCCTTGGGCAACGGCGTCCGCTTTCCTGTCGAGCTGGGCGTCGCCGTGCCGTTGACCACTCCGGTCCACTTCTTCTCCTTCTTGTTTTCTGAGCCGTTCACCTGGCTCCAGCCGCCCCGGTCCGACTCTGCGTCGCCAATCTGCTCGAAGAAGTTCTTCCTCGTGGCAGCACCTCCATCGTTCTTGTGCTGCTCGAGCGCGGCGGCAAGGACCTTGGGGTCTTCTTCAGCACCGCCCTCGGCAACGTCTTCTGCACGGATACGGCGGATGGCCGTATCGTCCACGCGAATCCATTCGCGACCCTCCTGTCGGCGAAGGTCTACGGTGTAGTGACCGCCACTTGCGTTTTTTCCGTGATGGTAAACCACACCAATCAATCGGTAGCGTGGTGCGCCGCGTGTACCGAATGTTGATCGCTTGTGTTGCGGGAACACCTCCTTAGGAATATCCAGCTCAAGCGGGTATCCAATCTTCTTCCAGATTTTTTGGGGTCCATTGACATCGTAGTGGAAACGCTTGAGGTGGAGTATAAGTACCGGTGGCAGAGTCTCAATGAACATCTGCTTGGTGGAAGCACGTGCGCCCCGGGTAGCGCCATCCAAAGTTTCCAAGTGAGTCAGTCCCTTGAGCGCATCGGCAATGCTGTTCACATTTGGTGACCCGATGTCCAGTTGCAAAGGCTGATAGGGCTCCAGAGTGACGGACGGTTTCTCGCCCGGTCTCTTGTATTCGGAACGGATCTTGCCGCCAAAGATCTTGGTGAGCGGACTCTCAACGTCGACAGCTCCTGACGACTGCGTGACAGAAGGCTTCTGTTTCGGTCCAACCTCGAGCCAACCTCCATCCGAACGCTCGGTGGTCGGCGAAGTCATCGAGGAGTCTCCATGCGAGGTTCTCGAGCTCTTGATAACGTGAGCACATTCATCATGAAGACCGGCGAGCAAAAAACCCAAGAACTCCTCGGCATCCTCCTGCTGGCCTCGCTTCATATTTTCGAAACGAGGCAGCCGCCTGATGGCGTCGTACACGTATTCTGGTGTGAGAGGCTCGCCGTACTGCTCCAGTTCATTATCCTTCAAGCGCATGCGGAGCTTCTCGACGGATTCAGCCGAATCAATGACTTTGAAATCGCGCATATACATGATCATGGCGTCCACAAGAGGAGTTTCAGACTTGAAGCTATGCACGACGCGCTTAGCGTACCGGTCCAAAAAGTCGTAGAAGGGTACGCAGAAAAGAAGAACTTGAAGAATCTGCACATTGTTAGTTGTGTGGCTAGACCAAACACGAGATTCCACCCACAGAATTCATATAACACAGGTTCCCCGTATTTACAAGGCCACGGGGTTCGAGAAAAGAGATATTTTTATGCGTATCAACAGAGTAAGATGCGAGGACGTCACCGAGAGAGTTACTCTTAGGTACTGGAGGACCTTTTATGGGGGCGACACCATTGGAAACGGCGGGGGCTTTGGCTGCGGCGACGGCGGCATTGTTCTTCGTTCTAAGAAGTGCGGCCCATGACCCAGGTGCTGCTTTTGGTGGCGGTGAAGCTTTTGGTGTTTCTTCGGTCTCTTGTCCACGAATAGCAGGCGTGGCTGTCTCTGAATTGTTCTCCTTGTCTGCCGACTTGACCGACTTTTGTGTGGTTGACGTGACGCTAGGTGCCTTTGCAGCCTTGATAGGAATCAGAGGCACAGCAGGCTTCGTCTGCGTGCGGGCATGCGAGCCCTGGGACGCGTGCGCAAGCTGAGCAGGCATATCCGGAGACGACACTGATGGACGTGTAGAGTCGACCTCTGAGGGAGGGTGTGAAGACTGCGGGGTGTCGGTGGCGGCGTCGGAAGCGGGAGCCAGAGTCGAGGCCTGTGACTCCTCTGGCCCCTCGGTCGAAGTGTGGTCGGCATCGTCTGCTATTTCCTTTGCACCGTAGACCTCTTCGAGGTCTGCGACTTGCTCGCGTGACGGCAGAGCCAGGTCGTCTTCCTGCGCCGGTACGAGAGCTCTTCTCCTCCGCTTTTTTTGTGATGCGCGCGGAGGGAAATCCGCACCAGCGACAGAGAGCCACGGCAGTGGCGGATAGAATGGCATATACGTCCCCATCGAGATGGACGCTGCGCTCGTGGTCGTCGAAGTCACCGAAGGAGTCGTGGGCGGCGGAGTCGCTGTGGCCGTGGTGGTTGGCGGGGTCGGCGAAGACACCAGCGCGTGCTGCGAGTGAATGGACGGTGTCGATGGCAGAGGCTGTGGCGTCCGCTGGGGGGTAGGAATGCGCGCTACGGGGGGTGTGCGTGAATGTACAATGGGCGGCGTCTGACCCATGGCGCGGTTGACAGGCGGCAGGTGGGCCATGTGCAGGTGCGAGGAAACCACGACCGGCGAGGCATGCGGCTGGAACTGTCGCGGCGGCATCGCATATTGATGGTGTTGCGGCTGAGCGTATGGGTTCATGCCATACCATTGCGGCTGCGGAGGATAGGGCGATGCGTGCAGAGCATAGTGCGAGTGCGGGTGCGGGTGCGGATGCGGATATGCAGCGTAGGGGTTGTGGTGCACAGGCGAGTGGGCCTGGGGAGGAGGCTGATAGTATTGGTGGTGGTCGCCATGCCGCCTTCCCCCCGGATGGAAAGGGACGGCAGGCGGTATGGTGTGGCCCGGCATCATGGGGAAGGTGCTGTTGCCTTCACAGTTGGGCGCCGGCCAGAGACCAAGCAGCGCAACGTGTGAGGCAACGGTGGGAGGGCGAGGCTCTTGGAAACACTATACACGTACCCCGCAGGTCGATGGGCTGGGGGTATGGGCGCGGCGCGGAGCCCGTGGTGATGGGCGCAAGAATTATGACTGGGGTCGGATGCTTCGCGAGCTCGGAGAGCGGGCAGGCGTGAGCTGGGGCGGCTGGGGGCGGCTGGGCGTGGCGGTCGCGCTCATTGCCTCAGCACTCCATAGCGGGCAGTTGGCGGCCTGCCCGGGGGATGGAAGAGGAGAGCGGCGACGAAGGGGAGGGCGAGGAGGGCGAGGAAGGCGAGGGAAGGCGGCGGCGAGGGACGAGAGTTGGGTCGTCGCTCGCAAAGCAGCTTGCGGGCCTGTGCGTCGTCAAGCAAACGAGCCGGGGTGGCAGCGTCTAGCGGGGCGGCAGCAACGGGCGCAGGGCAAGCAATGTCTGAGCAAGAGGCAAGAGGGAAGAGGGAAGAGTGAATAGACAAGAGGAGGCTGCGGCAGCTGAAGCAGAGGCAGACATCTGGTCCGGATCCAGTACGCCAGACGAAACACCTCGACCGCTCGCTCCACCTGCAGTCATGCGCTCACGTGACTGATGGCGACTTTCCCATGTCATCTCGCCCTTCCGCTGTGACTCCCTCCTCCAAGTCCCATCCGGGGGCCCAAACGCCGACCCCATATACACCACTCTTGCCCCCCTCCTCGCCTGTTGCTCGTCCCTTTCCCTCCTCGCCTGTCGCTTGTCTCTTTCCCTCTCCTTCCGCCGCGTCTTGCCTCGATCCCAGCACGGTAGGGCCCTGCAGCCATCGTCATCGTCGCCGCCCGCACTGGTGGGA
Organism: Paraphaeosphaeria minitans; assembly: GCA_015832175.1. Lineage (NCBI taxonomy): Eukaryota > Fungi > Ascomycota > Dothideomycetes > Pleosporales > Didymosphaeriaceae > Paraphaeosphaeria > Paraphaeosphaeria minitans. The sequence goes on from WJXW01000006.1 coordinate 2,233,591, forward strand.
CCATGTCGTCGAACCCTCCCGCAATCCCCACCTCCTCAAAGGCTTCGGCGCCCTCTGGCCAGCTCTCTCCAGCCCAGACGCAGCCGGGCTCCATCGCGAGTGGCGACGGCTTCGGCCAGCGACGCAGCGGCAGCAGCTTCGGCGCGGGGGCCGCCACCCGCGCGAGTCCCACGCTCCGCAGCACGCAGCAGGGCCGCAAGCAGCACAAGGCCTCGAAACGCTTCGCCAGGGTCGACGACGATGTCATCACTGAATCGGTGGGTGCAGCTCGTGCCAGCATGCATCGAGTCGCGGCTAACACCTCGGCAGCTCAACATGCGCCCGTTCAACAGCCGCAAAGGGCAGACGAACATCACCCACCTCATGAACTTCAGCCTCCCGCCCCGTCCGCAGAACCATCACGGCCATGGCCACGGCCACGGCCACGGCAGGAGCTATCGGAGAAATCCAACATGGGGCCTGGGATCGGGCTATCACGCCACCGACAAAGCGAGGTGAGTCGCTCCTTCCCATGGCCACCCAAAGTTCAAAGCCTGAATTTTGCACAGGTATGTGCACGCCAACTATCGCTTCATTGTCGATCCGCGCGGCGACTACCGCGCTCAGAGCGTCGACGCCGATATTCACCTTGACTGGAACAACGTCCTGCAGATATTGGCCTCGTCGCAGTCGCAGGATGCGTCCTGCCCGATATGTCTCGGGACTCCAGTAGCCCCGAGGATGGCAAGGTGTGGCCACATATTCTGTCTGCCCTGCTTGATCCGCTACATGCATGCGGAAGATGACGGAAAAGGCGTCCCAGAGAAGAGGGCACGCTCAAAGAAGTGTCCCTTGTGCTGGGACAGCATCTACATCTCCGAGACGAGACCCGTACGCTGGTACATGGGCCAGGAAGGCTTGCCGCCCCAAGAGGGCGGGGATGTCGTCCTGCGGCTAGTGATGAGGTCGGCCGGCAGCACGCTTGCAATGCCACGCGACGGCGCCGATGCTTTGGGTAAAGAGGCGGATGTTCCTTGGTATCATGCTGCCGAAGTGATGGACTACGCCCGCGTCATGCGGGGTGGCGAGGATTACATGCTTGGCCAATTCGACTCTGAGGTCCATCAGCTCAAGCAGCAAGAGAAGGAAGACGAGCTCATGTTTGGAGAAGATAACATTGAGTGGGTGAGGAAGGCGATACGCTCTATCCAAGAATCGAAAGAAAAAGTCAAGGGCATAGGCAATCCGCCCGAGCAACCGCCCAAGCCCGCTGAACCGAAACCGAAGAAGGCACCCATCGTCTTTCACGACATCGATACAGAAACGCCCGACATGTACTCAATTCAGAACGCAGCAAAGTCAGGCCAGAGCCCCCATCCACAGTTTCCTACTCCCGCCTCAGAAATGGCGACCGGCGATGAGTCTGTCAACGAAGCCGAGGTCAACTGCAGAAAAATGTCCATATCATCACTTTCGTCTCGAACAAGTCATGGCCTCGGATCTACGCTTGCTGAAATACGCAATCGTCAACAGCATGACACCCAGCATACGCCTTCGGAGTATTTCTTTTACCAAGCGCTGTTGCATCATTACCTCTCGCCTTTAGACATACGCATCCTTAAAGCTGCCTTTGGGGATTTCGCAACATTTCCTTCGACCATCTTACCCCGAGTTGAGCGCGTATCCACCGGTCACGTTATCGATGACGATCTGCGAAAGCGCACAAAATATCTGGCCCATCTGCCATACGGCTGCGAAGTCAGTTTCCTGGAATGTGACTGGACGGATACGGTCGCACCCGAAGTCTTAGAAAAGTTCAACCCGGAAATCGAACGGAGAAGGAGGAGGCACCAGGACAAGGAGACCAAGGAGGAAAAGGCCCGGCTACGGGCGGAGAAGGCCGAATACGCAGATTTTGCGGCCGCACGGCGGAAGAGGAATAGCATATCAGAGCGCTTCTCGGTGGATGACTTCCAGCCGCTTGCTTCGGGGAGCGAGGCGGCGGGGCAGGCCGGACAGGCGGCCGAGGAGAGCGCTTCGACGTCGCCGCCGTGGCCATCTAGGAAGGACGGGCAGGGTTTCGCCTCACTGGCATCGCCTTCCACGAGCCCGACTACTTCGCGCACGGTTTGGGGTACCGCAATCGTAGCGGCCACGTCTCCTGTCATGGCGCCTCTTGAACACGATAATCATGATGACGGCTGGCTGCAGGATTGGGAAAAAGATCTCCTGCACGAGGAGGACGCGATGGTTGCACAGGCTCAGGTCATGAGTTTGGAGGATGAGACGCCGAAGAAGGGGCCGGGCGGGGGTAAGAAGAAGAAGGCGAAGAAGATTACGCTGATGAGCACGAATGCTAGGAGGGGTGCTTGACTGCAGTAGGTGATGTAGTCCGCAGCTTTGATGGTGCTTGGAATGCGCATACCCGCTGGCAATCAGTTAATTCACACCATGTACTGTGATTCTGTCCACCACTTCGACTTCATCCCCAGCTGTCCCCGTTGCTTTCGTCTCCTCAATGTGAATCAGACACTGTTCTGCTCTTCTTCACCCGTTCCCTCTCGCTTCACACCTGTAGCTAGCACACATCCTCGACCTCAACATCGCCCCCACTCCTAGGCCCGAGATCCGACCGTAACGTCCTGCCGAATACCTCCTTTAGCATCTCGAAACACACGCCGCTGAGCGCGGCGTCGTAGCGCCCTTTGGAGAGCTCATCGCGTATGAAGGCGTGTCTGGTCATACGGATATCAGTGGCTGTTCCAAACGTGGAAGGGGGTTGGGCTGGAAAGAGGGTCCAGGGAGAGGGGAGGAAAGGCAATGTGAAAAAGGGGGGACGAATGTGGAACGTACTGCGCCCACGCGTGCTCGTAGAAGCTGAAAGTCACGCCAGTCTCGTGCAGGGTCTTGCGGATGAGGTCGCGGCCGGCGGGGGGCACGTGGTTGTCTAGTTTGCCGAAGATCATGACGAGCTCACCCTGTGAAGTGTTACCGAGCGCACTGACGGAAGGGGAGGGCTGGGGTCGCCCACTTTGATGTCCTTGGCCCGGGCTAGCGAGTCGTCGGATTTGCCTTTGCCGAGCGTGGAAGAGTGGATGTCGGTCGCGAAGTAGCACACTGCGGACGAGACGCGCGGGTCGAGGGCGCAGCGGTAGGCGAGGTGGCCGCCGAGGCACATACCAGTCGCGCCGATGCGGCCGCTGCATGTGTCGAGGGACTTGAGTAGGTCGATCGAGAGGGTGGCGTCTTCGTCGTAAGCGCTGACCTTTTTTGTGATCTGGGGGTGTGAGAGGGGATTGAAATGGAGATCAAGGCGCCATGGGGGGCGGAGGGGTGGGGAGAGATACCTTCCATTCATTTCCAGCGTCCGTGCCGGGGCCATCGTAGGCGAGGGGCTCGGGGCCGGTGAACTCGTGATAAGAAGAGGGAGCAGCGACGATATAGCCCTGGGAGGCAATTTGGCGGGCGAAGCGGGCGACGGGGCCGGTTACTGTGGGGTATTAGATGGTTTCATGGGGTTGAAAGGACAAGGTAGAAGCAATGTGACCTGGGATGGTAATGTGGTTTGTGGGTAGGAGGCATAAAGAAACGTGATATCGAGCATGAGCAGGTGATACGGGTAGGAAATGAGAGAGAAGTTTTGATAGAAGAGCTCTCGAGTAGCAGTCCATATGTGCCAGTAGTCGTACCTTGATAAATCTCACTGAAAACCACAACACCCGGAAACTTCGCCTTGGGATAATTCGGAATCGTAGGATGGAAGAGGAAGATCCCTGTACCCCACGTCAGCCACACATCCACCCGACTCAGCAAATCTGGACTCAATTACTCATGTCGCCGCCCGCCTGGGTCGATACATCCTTGTGGGTCTCTTGGATGAGCATAGCGCATATAGTGTGTTGGTTTGGTGTTGTTTGGGGTTCAAATTGAGGCTCGGAACGGCAGATTGCGGGGTGGAGGGGTAGTCAGGCTAGCAGATAATCTGATACCGTGGAGACTCACCGATAAAGGTTCTGACGGTAGGCCGAGCGATGCCGGTTCAGGAGATTTTTCCAGCGTACGTAATATGCGAAGGATTACATGTAGGCAGGATATTGTTCATAAGCCCTCTTTAATAAATTTAACGCTTTTACTATTGTTTATTTCTTCTTTATAAAGCCGTTTGTGAGGTCTAGTTATAGGTAATAGTACTTGCTTCACACTAAGACAGATAGTAAAAGGATGACTTAATGGCATTAAGTGAATAATACTTAATATTAAATCTAAGAGAATAGCTAGTCCTAAACAGTTAAGGTTAGTTCTTAGGCAGGAATACTTATAAAGGTTAAGGGGTTTTATTAATATAGTAGTATCTTGCGAAGTGTAATGAGTTAATAATATAGTGCAAAGAGGAGGTAAAGGCTAGAGGATAAAGGGTAACCTTCTAGACCTTCTAGTACCTTCTCTCCCCTAGTACTAGTTACCTAGAATAGTAGAGACTAGAGTAATAGAGGGTAGATCGAACGTAGTTAAATAGAGTAATAAAACCTTAGGTATAGGCTTAGAATTACTATCTAGGATAGAGAGTACACGTAGAAGGTAACTCTCCTTATATACATATAGTAGAGATTCTAGAGTATTCTACTTAGTAATTCTCTACTATCTATAACGTCACTTATGACGTCACCTATAACGTCACCTTATGACGTCACCTATAACGTTACCTTATAACGTCACCTATAACGTTACCTAGTATCCATAGGGCTATAACGTTATAATAACGTTATTATAGAAAGTTCTAGAATATAGAAAAGGTAACTCTAGGAACCTTTAAAGGTTACCTATTCCTTATACACCCCTGTTAGGATCCAGCCGCGCGCGAGCAGCGGGGCGCGAGCTTATTAGACCACTAGTCCGCCAGAGTCAGCTAACTAAGTAGTTAGATAATAGGTCACGGGTCCTAAGGGTCCTAAGGACTATACAGGCCTCGCCTGTATAGGAGCTCTAGGACGCGTAGGACTCGCCCGCACGGGACTCTGGGACGTATAGGACTCTAGGACATATAGGACTCTAGGACATATAGGATTCTAGGACGTATAGGACTACTTAGTATATAGGAACGCGAGAATAAGCTTCTTATACTTATATTTAATCTATTTATTAATCTATTATTTAGATTCTAGTAGACTAAATTATTAACTTATTACACTTTATAAGATACTATTATATTAATAAGACCTTCTACCTTCTATAAGTACTCTTGCCTAAGAACTAACTTTAACCCTTTAGGACTAGCTACCTTTTTAGATTTAATATCTTAAACACCTTTAATATAAGTACTTTATAAATTCCTACCTCTTCTATAGCTTTAGGTGCCGCTAAGATTACTCCTATAAAAGATAGTAGTAAGGCGTATAAACCTAATCTCTACTTTAGTAAATAATCTTAAACTAATATCTAGATTCTCTAGTTAGACCTCTACTTCTTTAACTTAGACAAACCCCTTAAAGACAAAAAGAAGGTTATCTTTATAGTAATATATATGCGAGGAGATGCAGGATTATAGATCTATCTCTACCTTAAAAAGTACCTAGGAATAGACTATAATAAATAATAATAATAATTATATAAACAAGCACGCTAATATAGTTAACATTATTAAAGATTATAATAACTTTAAGAAATGCCTTAAATAACTCTTTAGAATTACTAATAAGGACTCTATTATAAAAGTAAAGATTTAGACTATAACTTAGAAATAATTAGTAGCTAAGTATATAGCTAAGTTTCGCAGATACGCTATATAACTTAACTAGGACAATAAATCTCTTTAGGACATATATAAGTAAGAACTTAAATAGAAACTATATAAGAAACTCTTACGTAGTAGTGTATAAATCGCTAACCTTAAAGAACTATATAAAGAAACTATTAGGATTAATAGAGAGTGGTTTTTATTGTAATAGGAACTCTACTAAAACCCTAGAGTAATAAGCTTTAGACAACTAGTAAAAGTAGTTTATAAGAATCCTATTAGAATTGTCTAAAAGTAACAGCTAAGGAACTACTAGAGATACAAACTAATAGAAAATGTCTAGTTTAACTACATAGGTAAAGGAAAAGGAGGAAAGATAAGCCCTAAGTAGCCTAATAAACGCGTCTCTAATAGAAGTTAATAACTAATAACTAAGACCTATAAATGCTTTATATATAGCAAACTAGGCTACATAGCCAGGAACTATAGATTAAAGAACAAAGTCTATTAAACTAAGTTAAATATACTAACTATTAAGGACTAAGAACCTAATAAGGAATAGAAAGTTATTACAACGCTATTTAGTTACTAACGCGTTACGCTAGAGCAAAGTAAGTAATTAGATTTACCTAACTTACAATTATATAAAGATCTAGAAGATAACTCTAACGTATACCACAATACAGAAGACGTAGAAGAGATACTAAAATCTCCTACTTCTCACCTATAAAGTAGGTAGGAAGAAGACAATCCTATGTTACCTAAGTATAAACTAAATATTTAGGACTACATAGAATCCTACTAGGCACTAAAAGGAATGCAACTCTATAAAAATAAGAAGTTAGACTACGTACTAAAGTACTACCTAGACCACTAAAATCCTACACACTAATTCTATATATAGACGCATTGCGAAGAACTAATATATATATAATATAAGGCAGAGAAAAAGGAGAATAAGAAATAACCTAGAAGGAAACTGTGCTATAGATAGATATAGATAGACTACTCTATTACAGCTTACAACAAACACCTCTAGAATAAATAATAAGTAAAATACTTTCCTTACCTTACGCTAAAGGGCAATAAATACTATAATATACTTATTAATAGAGACTATATATAACTGTACTAGTACACGTGTCTAAACTAAGACTGCAAATACTACTATATAGCTAAACATTTAGACAGCTTTACAAACTACTCTATGTAAAAAGCAATAATAGAGCTACTAATTTAACTAGTATATAGGAATAGTAAAGACTATAGGAGGAAAAACAGAAGAATATCCTTATAGGAAGAAGAAGAAGAAGACAATCTACATAAGCTACATATTTAAGAATAATAACAGAAGTAGATGCTTAGAAACGTATACTAGACACTAGAACTTAACTATAACCTACACGAATAGATGTCTTTTTTAGGCCTAAACTTAGATAAGGAAACGCCTTTATTAAATTAAATACTATAGTAAGCATAGTATTAGTTAAGCTACTAGTATAGCTTAAAGGAATATAGGCTTAAGCTCTTATAGACTTAGGAGTAGAAAAGAACTTTATATTTTATTAGATAGCAAGATAAGTAGGACTTATAATATTAGAGAAAAAAGTACCCTATATTATCTATATTATAAATAGATCCCTAATACCTAAGACACCTTAAATATACTAGGAGGTTACTACCACGATAATAGTCTAAGGACATAGAGAGGAACTTACCTTAGATGTTTTACTAGGATCTAAGCATAAGTTAGTCTTAGGATTACCTTAGTTAACAATACACAACCTATAGATTAACTAGGGTACGAAGAAAATATTATTTAAACGCTGTAATTATACATTATAAGCAAAGCCTACGTATTAACTAAAAATAATAATAGATAAGGGAGTTATTAATAACATAATACCACAACAAACAGTTAAAAAATAGAAATATACCTTAGTAGACGCTAGTAGGAACCACTAGGTTAAGAAGCGCGAGAAGGAGGATAATAGTATACTTCTTACCTTACTAAGAGAGTACAGGAAATAGACATATATGTTTACAGAAAAAGAAGGAAAAGCAAACCTACTAGAATATTAACCCTAGGATCTTACAATAGACCTAAAAGAAGGGAAGATACTACCCTTTAGACTACTATATAGTAAGATAGGAGAAGAACTCCTTAAAGAACGTAATTTTATTAAGATAAACCTTAAGAAAGGATATATATAACTATTAAAGTTACTAGCAGTAAGCCCTTTTATATTTATTAAGAAAAAGGATAGATTAGATAGACTATGCGTTAACTACTAACAACTTAACAACATAACAATAAAGAACTAATATCTACTACTAAACATTATAGAGTTACGAGATTAATTATCTTAAGCCAAGATATTTACAATAATAGATCTAAGAGACAGTTACCACCTTATACAAATTAAGAAAGGTGAAGAATAGAAAACAGCGTTTTAATCACGCTATAGACTATTTAAGTATAAGGTTATGCTATTTAGACTTACAAATGCACTAGCAGCTTTTATAGCACTTATTAATAACGTACTCTGTAAATATCTAGACATATTTATTATTGTGTATATAGACAATATCCTTGTCTTTTCTAAAAACAAATTAGACCACACTAAGTATGTACAGATAGTGCTAGAAGCACTAGATAAAGTATGCCTTCGTATTAAACTTAAGAAATGTAAGTTTAACGTTAAATAACTTAAATTCCTAAGACATATTATTACTATAGAAGGAATTAAGATAGCACTAAGTAAAGTTAAATACATTAAGAACTAGCTAATACTAAAGACAGCCAAGAATATTTAAGAATTCTTAGGATTTTATAGATTTAACTAATAATTTATCCAAGATTACGCAAAGGTTATAATACCTTTAATAAATCTTATAAAAAAAGACGTACCCTTTAAATAGACAGATAAGTATAGAATGTTATTCTAACTCCTTAAGATAGTATATATTATAGAACCTATCCTTATTTATTTTAGAAGCGACGAACCACTACGCTTTAAAATAGACGCTAGCGATCTTGCGCTAGGCGCCTACGCTAAATAAGAATGTAATAGTAAATAGCACCTAATTGCCTATTACTTATATAAATTTAATAACGCCAAAACACGATATAATATATATAACAAAGAACTCTACACTATTGTTAAAGCCTTAAAGCACTAGAGGATTTACGCGCTTAGTTACTTAACGCTAGAAATATATATAGATTATAAGAACCTTCTAAAGTTTACAATAATAAAAGAACTTACGCTATAATAATAAAGATAGTTGTAAACTACTAGGTAATATAAGTTTAAAATTATCTATATAGCTAGAAAAGAAAATGGCAGAGTAGACGCTCTTAGCTAATAAAGTAATTTAGCAGGAGAAAAGGTAAAAACCTTCTCCGCAATCCTTCGCAAAGCTAAAAATAGATCTTTAGAACTAATAGTGGAACTAAATTAACTTTTAGTAATTAACTAAGAAGTTCTAGAACATCTATAGACTAAGATTATCTAATAATACCACGATAACCCTATATACGGACACCTAGGCATTACAAAAACAATAAAACTTATCTAAAGGAATTACACCTTTAAAGGAATTAAGGAAGCTGTAATAGCTTATATCTATAAATGTGCAGAATACTAGAGAAATAAATACAGTATATATCTTAAATATAGAGAGATGTAAGTAATTAGAATACTAACAGCACTATAGGAAGACATTACTATAGATTTTGTTACAGGAATTCTAAACTCTAAGGATTTAACAACAGGAATTAAATACGACAGTATACTAGTAATAGTCTACTAACTAACTAAGTATATTAAGCTTATTCTATGCTTTAAAAGAATAATAGCAAAAGAACTTACTTTTTTTATTTTAGACTAACTAATTAGATATTACAGAATCCTAAAAATAATTATTAGTGATAGAGACAAGCTCTTCACATTAAATTATTAGACAACGCTTATAGCACTACTTAGAATAAAAAGAAAACTATTAATAGCTTACTATCTATAAACGGACAGATAGATAGAACGTATGAACTAAACTATAGAAACGTACCTACGCATCTACTGCAACAGTTAGAAGAATAACTAGGTTTTATTACTACCTATAGCACAGTTAGCCTATAATAACAAAGTATTAGCAGTATTAGGATATACACTGTTCTATGTAAACTATAGAAGACACCTACATCTTTTTAATTAATAATTTCCTATAATAATTAAAGCAAAAGAAGCTATAGATATAGTAGAAAATATAAAGAAAATACACTAATAACTCTAAGAGAATCTTAAGAAAGCTTAGTAGCAATTAATCTTATACTAAAATAGAAAATAAAAAATAGCACCTTAGCTAAAGAAGGGGGATAAAGTATATCTGCTTATAAAGAACCTTTAAACTTAGAAGAAGAAATATAAGAAACTAGATTATATTAAGGTTAGACTATTTTACATTTCTAAGTAAATATCACTAGTAAACTATAAGTTAGAACTACCGCCAGATGCAAAGATACACCTAGTATTCTATGTATTACTACTAGAACTAGCAGACCCTAATACACTAGTCAAAACTACCTTCTACTACTAGACTGAGGAAGAAAATGAATTTGAGGTTAAAAGAATTCTGGAATATAATTAGTATAATAACACATACCTTGTTAAGTGGAAAGGTTACCTATATAGCGAAAACACTTAGGAACTAAAAAACAACCTAGGAAACTGTTAGTAAAAGATTAAAGAATTCTACTAGAAATAACTAGAACGCACCTAGGAATTACTACTAGTATAAGGGCTAGCCTATAAAATAGACTAGTTAATCACCTTAGCGCCTAATAGCGCGTTAAGATTTATTAACATAGTAGCCTATACTAATTCCTCCTACGCCTTAAGCGCTTCTAACTTATCTATAGTACTTATGCTATAATTAAATAATTCTTATTCTTTCTAATATAATTTCTTTTACTAATTGCGTAAGCGCGCTATTTTCTCTTATACCTAATAGGCGTAAAAGAGAGCTGCCTTAGCTAGCTCTTCCTTAATATAGAGCTTTGCCTCCTCTTTAGCCTCTAACTTTTCTAACCTCTCTATTTTAGTATCTATTTTTAAATAATCTAGTAAAGGAATCTTCTTAGGCTTATACTTCTAGTTTTCCTATCTAACGTAGTTAGTACACTAAGTGTGTAAAGAAGAAAGATAATAAGTATATTTCTTCTTAGTGCAGTATAAATAGGTAACTATTATAAAAACGTAGTCTTTCTTAAGATAATTAGCTTAACTATAGCGATATTAAATAGAACAAGATAATAACTTTATAGGTAGTTAACTTATAAAGACATTAAGCTTAGAGGAGAAGGATAATATTAGGATCTAGCTACGTGTAAGTAGTAAGGCGTAAGCTTATTAAACTACTAGTCTACTAGAGTTAGCTAACTAAGTAGTTAGATAATAGGTTACAGGTCCTAAGGGTCCTAAGGACTGCATAGGCCTCACCTATACGGGAGCTCTAGGACGCGTAGGACTTACCTACACAGGACTCTAGGACGTATAGGACTCTAGGACATATAGGACTCTAGGACATATGGGATTCTGGGACGTGTGGGACTACTTAGTATATAGGAACGCGAGAATAAGCTTCTTATACTTATATTTAATCTGTTTATTAATCTATTATTTAGATTCTAGTAGACTAAATTATTAACTTATTACACTTTGCAAAATACTATTATATTAACAAGACCTTCTACCTTCTATAAGTACTCCTGCCTAAGAACTAACCTTAACCCTTCAGGACTAGCTACCCTTTTAGATTTAACAACCCCCTTAACCTTTAATAGGTTTCTAGGGTAATAAATATCCCTTTTTTAAATATTATAGGGATTAAATAATTTCTTTAAGCTAGTCCCTTTAGAACAATTTAGAGGACTTTTTTATCTTATTTTTTCTTTAGGTTTTGTTTAAACCTATAGCTTTATAAAAAGCTTCTAGTTTAGGCTTACTTGTAGCCTTTATAAGAATAATAGCTAGAAGAATACTAGTATTAATATAAACTAGTTTAATCTTGTTCTCTAGCACGTTTTGTCTTAGGAAGTGATAGGAAATATCTATATACTTAGTTCTAGTATAGTAAATAGGATTTTTAGCTAGATCTAAAGTAGATTAGCTATCACTTTCTATAGTACTTAAGGAGTTAAATTTATAATACTCTTTTAAAAGTAGGAAACTAAATAGTTCCTTTATAAAAGTATTTAGGTATAAAGACTCTTTAGTAGCTTTTTTTAAAGCTATATATTCAGCTTCTGCGCTACTTAGGGCAACAGTTTTTTGTAGTTTTAATAGCTAGAATATAGCTACTCTATTACTAGAGATATCTAGTAGAAATAGGTTGCCTATAGTAGATTTTCTAGAGTCTAAATCACCTCCGTAATCTGAATCACTAACCCCTATTAAGTCTAGGGATTTAGATTAGTTTAGAGATAAATCTGGTTTATAATCTTATGTTTTAACTAGATAACTCCATAAATAGTCTAGACATTTATAGTGTTCTAGACTAGGATTTGCCATAAACCTTGCCAAATAATTTATATAAAAGGCTAGGTCTGGCCAAGAATAGATAGTTAGATAGATTAGACTACCTATCTCTTGTTAGTATAAATTAGTTAATTCTAGATTAGGTTCTTCTAGATTTTTTACTAGTTTTAGCCCTATACGTAGGGGTAGATCTTTTAGTTTATTCCCCTCCTTATTATACTTTGTAAGTATTTTCTTTGTAAAGGATTATTAGGAAATTTTAATTATATTTAGTTCCCTATTCCTTATAATTTCTACACTTAGGAATTCTTTTATCTCTCCTAAATTAGAGAATTCTAGGGTAGATAAAATAGTTAGTTCTTTATATAGGCTATTAACTAGGTCTATAGTTTTAGCGAATACTAGTATATCGTCCACATGTGTAGCCAATATAATAGGCTTTTCTTAGTGAACAAAGATAGAATTTTCACTTACTAGGTTTTTGAAACCTAGTTTTACTAGTATATTTGTAAGGTGAATTTGCCATTGCCTAGCAGCTTGTTTTAAGCTATATAGTGCCTTATTTAGTTTTAGAGACACTTAGTTATAGTTTTGGCTTTTAATTATAGAACTAACTAGGTCTTTGTCTAGTTTTATAGGGCTATTTTCTAGGGTAAAGCTTTCTAGACTTTAAGGTAAATCTAGATGGACTTCTTCCTCTAGATAGGCGTTAGGAAAAGCCTGTTTTATATCCTATGTATAAATTTCCCAGTTTAAACTAAAAAAATAGGATAATAGAAGCCTTATAAGACTAGGTTTAGAGGTAGTAGCAAAGGTTTCTTTATAATTAATTCTATACTTTTGTAGGAATCCTTTAGCTACGTATCTAGCCTTGTATTTGTTTATAGAGTCGTCTAGGTGATATTTCCTAGTTAAAACCTATCTACCCTTAATAATTAGTTTATTAGGTTTAAAAACTAGGTCCTAAGTTTTGTTTTATATTAGATTTTCTACCTCTAATTTTATAGCTTTTAGGTAGAAATCTTTATTAGGATTAGTTAGAACTTCTTTATAGTTGTTTGGCTCTTCTGTACTAGTAACTAGTATATTTTCTTCTACTAGTTCTTTATACAGGTTTTCCCAACTTATATTAGTAGTTTTAGGAATTGGTTCTTTATTCCTATTAATAACTACTTTAGGGCTAGAGTCTTATTAAGCCTTAGGAATATTATTTTCCTTATTAGGCTTTATTTTTCTACTATGCTCTATAGGCTCTAGTCTATTATAGATCTCTATTACCCTTTCCTAATTATTTAGCTTATAGAAGTAGCCTTCTAGTACCTTACAATCTCTAGCATATACTATTTTATTTTTGCTAGGATTAAATAATTGGTACTAGTTAGAGTTATAACCTATTAGATAGTAGGGAGTAGCCCTAGCGTCTAGTTTCTTAATAAGACTACTAGGCTCTTTATAATAAGTTAGGGAACCCCAAATCTTTAGGTTTTCTATATTAGGTACTTTATTATACCTTTGGAAGAATAGTGTTTTATAGCCTATAGAACTATTAGGAGTTCTATTATATAGGTAGACTGCAGTTAATAGAGCTTCTCCCCATATAACGTTAAGAAGATTAGATTAGATTAATAAACCTCTAACTTTATTTAATAGTAGCCTATTTATAATTTCTACAGCTCCATTTTACTTAGGTGTATAGGGGCTAGAAAAATAAACTATAATACCTTTTTCTTCTAGGTATCTTGTAAGATTTTTAGATATAAATTCGTTATCTAGTTGTATAGCTTTAACCTTAGAAGAACTCTATAGTTCTACTTTAGTTATAAATTGTCTTATAGCCTCTACAATATTTTCCCTACTCTTTAGGAGAGTTACTTCTAGAAACTTTGTAAAACTATCTCTAAAAGTAATAAAGTATTTCTCCTTTTTTAGAGTTTAAGGATTTATAGGTCCCCCTATATCTATATGTACTAGGTCTAAGTAATTATCTACTTTAGTAGAAGGTTCTTTATTAACCTTTTTAGTTAACTTAGCCTGAATACAAATAGGACAGGAATCTAGACTAGTTCTAGAGTTATCTAGATCTTTTTTGTCTAGTTTAATACCCTAAGCGGATTCTTTAAGGGCTAATAGGGCTTTATTATTAATATGCCCTAGTCTATTATACCATAGTTTCACAGAGTTGTTTTTAATAACTATTTTCTCTGTAGAATTAACCTCTTCTTCTTGTTAAATCCAAGAGGGTAGCCAGTCCTAAAGGGTTAAGGTTGGTTCTCGGGCAGGAGTACTTACAGAAGGTGGAAGGTCTTATTAATATAATAGTATCTTACAAAGTATAATAAGTTAACAATTTAGTTTACTAGAATCTAAATAATAGATTAATAAATAGATTAAACACAAGTATAGAGAGCCTATTCTTGCGTTCCTATATACTTTAAGTAATTAGTGGACTAATCGCTCTAATTAAACTAATTAAGCACTAATTAGTTACTTAGTATATTAGGTGCTTAGTCTAATTAGTTGTCTTAGCGCCCTAATCACACTAATTAGGTTATGCGACCTTTTGTGCTGTGCCACTTAAATAATAAATATAGATATATATAAAGATCCTAGGAGGCCTAGCCTTTAGATCTTAACATTATCTCCCTTCTTGCTAGGGTTTGTCCTTAAATTATATAACTATGTCTTATGCCTAGTTATAACTAGAGCTTATCTTACGTTATAAGTAGCGTTAGCTTACTTATATTATGCCTAAATGACCTTTTAAGTCTAGCACCACCTATTACTATTACCTAACTAATTTTATTAACTCCTTCGGCGAAGTTATAGTTAAGAAATGTTTAATATGTATAAAATATAACTATATCTGTAAGGTTCACGTTGTTAAATCTAACAGGGTAGCTAGTCCTAAAGGGTTAAGGTTAGTTCTTAGGCAGGAGTACTTACAGAAGGTAAAAGGTCTTATTAATACAATAGTATCTTGCGAAGTGTAATAAGTTAATAATTTAGTCTGCTAGAATCTAAATAATAGATTGATAAACAGATTAAACACAAGTATAGAGAGCCTATTCTTACGTTCCTATATACTAAGGCTGCTCTACTGCTTAGTGCTACTAAGTAACTAAGCACCTTACGTAACCTACTCTACTACTTAGTGCTGCTAAGTAGCTAAGTATATTACATAACCTAATTTAAGTTGCTTAGCGTCTCTTTATTATATTTATAACCCTGTTGTTACTTTATTACACCTTTATAAGCGCCTAAGTCCTACGTTGTTATCTAGTACGTAATATTATCCCCTCCCTTTCTATTCTTTGTCCTAAAGAATTATGCCTACTAACTATAATACTATAAAGCGTTGTTACAGCCTTATCTCTACTATTAAAAACTATAGAGTAGTTATAGTGTTAAAGTGTTTCTTTTATAAGTCGCAATCCTACGTTTGCAAAGTCTATGTTAGCTTAGGGAAGTATAGTAAGTGTTAGAAATAAGGTGTTAAGATCCAAAGGCTAGGCCTCCCAGGATCTTTATATGTATCTACATTCGTTATTTAAGTGGCACAGCACAAAAGGTCACGTAACCTAATTAGTGTGATTAGAGCGCTAAGATAACTAATTAGACTAAGCACTTAATATATTAAGGAACTAATTAGTGCTTAATTAGTTTAATTAGAGCGATTAGTCTACTAATTGCTTAAAGTATATAGGAACGCAAGAATAGGCTCTCTATACTTATGTTTAATCTGTTTATTAATCTATTATTTAGATTCTAGTAGACTAAATTGTTAACTTATTACACTTTGTAAGATACTATTATATTAATAAGACTTTCTACCTTCTATAAGTACTCCTGCCTAAGAACTAACCTTAACCCTTTAGGACCAGCTACCCTCTTAGATTTAATATCTTAAACACTTTTAATATAAGTACTTTATAAACTCCTACCTCTTCTACAGCTTTAGGTGCCGCTAAGATTACTCTTATAAAGAATAGTAGTAAGGCGTATAAACCTAATCTCTACTTTAGTAAATAATCTTAAACTAATGTCTAGATTCTCTAGTTAGACCTCTATTTCTTTAACTTAAATAAACCCCTTAAAGATAAAAAGAAGGTTATCTTTGCAGCGACATATATGTAAGGAGATATAGGATTATAGATCTATTCTTACCTTAAAAAGTACCTAGAAATAGACTATAACAATAATAATAATAATTACGCAGATAACTATGCTAATATAGTTAATATTATTAAAGATTATAATAACTTTAAGAAATGCCTTAAACAACTCTTTAAGATTGCTAACAAGAACTCTATTATAAAAGTAAAGATTTAGACTATAACTTAGAAACAATTAGTAGCTAAGTATAAAACTAAGTTTTATAAATACGCTGTGTAACTTAACTAGGATAATAAATCTCTTTAGGATATGTACAAATAAGGACTTAAATAGAAAATATATAAGAAACTCTTACGTAGTAGTGTATAAATTACTAACCTTAAAGAACTATACAAAGAAACTATTAGAATTAATAAAGAATAGTTTTTACTATAATAAGAGCTCTACTAAAACCCTAGGGCAATAAGCTTTAGATAACTAGTAAAAGTGGTTTATAAGAACCCTATTAGAATTGTCTAAAAATAACAGCTAAGGAACTACTAGAGATACAAACTAATAGAAGATGTCTAGTTTAACTATATAGGTAAAGGAAAATGAGAAAGAATAGGCCCTAAGTAGCCTAATAAACGCGTCTCTAATAGAAGTTAATAACTAATAACTAAGACCTATAAATGCTTTATATATAGCAAACTAGGCCACATAGCTAGAAACTATAAATTAAAGAATAAAGTCTATTAAACTAAGTTAAATATACGAACTATTAAGGACTAAGAACCTAATAAGGAATAAGAGGTTAATATAACGCTATTTAGTTACTAATGCGTTACACTAGAACAAAGTAAGCAATTAGATTTACCTAACTTATAATTATACAAAGATCTAGAAGACAACTCTAACGTATACTATAACGTAGAAAACGTAGAAGAGATACTAAGATCTCCTACTCCTTACTTACAAAGTAGGCAGGAAGAAGATAACCCTATGTCACCTAAGTATAAACTAAATATTTAGGACTATATAGAACCCTACTAGGCACTAAAAGGGATATAACTCTATAAAAATAAGAAGTTAGACTACGTACTAAAGTACTATCTAGACTACTAAAATCCTACACACTAATTCTATATATAGACGTATTGCGAAGAACTAATATACGTATAACATAAGGCGGAGAAAGAGGAGAATAAAAAATAACTTAAAAAGAAACTATGCTATAGATAAATGTGGATAGACTACCCTATCACAGCTTATAATAAACACTTCTAGGATAAATAATAAGTAAAATACTTTCCTTACCTTACGCTAAAGGGTAATAAATACTATAATATACTTATTAACAGAGACTATATATAACTATACTAGTATACGTGTCTAAACTAAAACTATAAATACTACTACATAGCTAAACATTTAGACGGCTTTGTACACTGCCCTATATAAGAAGTAATAATAGAACTACTAGTTTAACTAGTACACAGGAATAGTAAAGACTGTAGGAGAAAAAACAATAGAACATTCTTACAGGAGAAAGAAGATAATCTATATAAACTACGTATTTAAGAATAATAATAGAAGCAGATACTTAGAAACGTATACTAGGCACCTAAACTTAATTACAATCTATATAAATAGATATCTTTTTTAGGCCTAAACGTAGACAAGAAAACGCCTTTATTAAATTAAATGCTATAGTAAGCACAGTATTAGTTAAGCTACTAGTATAGCTTAAAGGAATATAGGCTTAAGCTCTTATGGACTTAGGAGTAGGAAAGAACTTTATATCTTATTAAATAGTAAGTTAAGTAGGACTTGTAATATTAGAGAAAAAAGTACCCTATATTATCTATATCACAAATAGATCCCTAATCCCTAGGACACCTTAGATACACTAGGAGGGTACTACCATAATAATAGTCTAAGGACATAGAGAGGAACTTACCTTAGATATCTTACTAGGATCTAAGTATAAGTTAGTCTTAGAATTATCTTAGTTAATAATACATAACCTATAGATTAACTAAGGTATAAAGAAAATATTATTTAAACGCTATAATTATATATTATAAGTAAAACCTACGCATTAACTAAAAATAATAGTAGATAAAGGAGTTATTAATAATATAATACCACAATAGATAGTTAAAAAACAGAAGCACACCTTAGTAGACGCTAGTAGAAACTACTAGGTTAAGAAGTGTAAGAAGGAGGATAATAGTACACCTCTTACCTTACTAAGAGAGTAAAGGAAATAGATATATATATTTATAGAGAAAGAAAGAAAAGCAAACCTACCTAAATATTAACCCTAGGATCTTATAATAGACCTAGAAGAAGGGAAGACGCTACCCTTTAGACTACTATATAGTAAAACAGGAGAAGAACTCCTTAAAAAACGTGATTTTATTAAGACATACATTAAGAAAGGATATATATAACTATTAAAGTTACTAGCAGTAAGCCCTTTTATATTTATTAAGAAAAAGGATGGATTAGACAGACTATGTGTTAACTACTAATACTTTAATAATATAATAATAAAGAACTAATATCTACTACTAAATATTGTAGAGTTATAAGATTAACTATCTTAAGCTAAGATATTTACAATAATAGATCTAAGAAACAGTTACTACCTTATATAAATTAGGAAAGGTGAAGAATAGAAAACAGCGTTTTAATTACGCTACAGACTATTTGAATATAAGGTTATACCTTTTAGACTTACAAACGCACTAGCAGCTTTTATAGCACTTATTAATAACGTATTCTATAAATATCTAGACACATTTATTATCGCGTATATAGACAATATCCTCGTCTTTTCTAAAAACAAATCTAACTACACTAAGCATGTATAGACAGTATTAGAAGCACTAGATAAAGTATACCTTTGTATTAAACTTAAGAAATGTAAGTTTAATATTAAATAACTTAAATTCCTAGGATACATTATTACTACAGAAGGAATTAAAATAGTACTAAGTAAAATTAAATATATTAAGAACTGGCTAATACTAAAGACAGCTAAGAATATCTAAGAATTCTTAGGATTCTATAGATTTAACTAACAATTTATTTAAAATTACGCAAAGGTTATAATACCTTTAATAAATTTTATAAAGAAGGATGTACTCTTTGAATAGACAAATAAGTGCGGAATGTTATTCTAACTCCTTAAGACAGCATGTATTATAGAACCTATTCTTATTTATTTTAGAAGTAATAAACTACTACGCTTTAAAACAGACGCTAGTAATCTTGTGCTAGGCGCCTACGCCTAATAAGAATATAATAGTAAATAGTACCTAATTACCTATTACTTATGTAAATTTAATAACGCCGAAACACGATACAACGTATACAATAAAGAACTCTACGCTATTATTAAAGCCTTAAAGCACTAGAGGATTTATGCGCTTAGTTACTTAACGCTAGAAATCTACATAATTTACAACAACCTTCTAAGGTTTATAACAACAAAAGAACTTATGCTATAATAATAAAGATAGTTGTAAACTACTAGGTAGTATAAGTTTAAAATTATCTATATAGCTAGAAAAGAAAATGGCAGAGCAGACGCTTTTAGCTAACAAAGTAATCTAGTAGGAGAAAAGGTAAAAACTTTCTCCGCAATTCTTTATAAAGCTAAAGATAGATCTCTAGAACTAACAGTAGAACTAAATTAACTTTGAGTAATTAATTAAAAAGTTCTAGAATATCTACAGACTAAGATTATCTAACAATACTATAATAACCCTATATACAGACACCTAAGTATTATAAAAATAATAGAACTTATCTAAAGAAATTACACCTTTAAAGGAATTAAAGAAGCTATAACAACTTATATCTATAAATATATAGAATGCTAGAGAAATAAACCTAGTATATATTTTAAATATAGAGAGATGTAAGCGATTAGAATACTAACAGCACTATAAGAAGATATTGCTATAGATTTTGTTACAGGAATTCTAAACTCTAAGAATCTAATAATAGGAATTAAATATAATAGCATACTAGTAATAGTCTACTAACTAACTAAGTATATTAAGCTCATTCTATGCCTTAAAAGAATAATGGCAAAGGAACTAACTTTTCTTATCCTAGACTAACTAATTAGACACCACAGAATCCTAAAAACAATTATTAGTAATAGAGATAAGCTCTTTACGTTAAATTATTAGACAACGCTTATAGCCTTACTTAGAACAAAATAAAAACTATTAATAGCTTACTATCTATAAATAGATAGATAGATAGAACGTACGAACTAAACTATAGAAACGTACCTACGCATCTACTATAACAGTTAGAAGGATAACTAGGTTTTATTACTACCTATAGTATAATTAGCCTATAATAACAAAGTATTAGCAGTATTAGGATATACACTGTTCTATATAAACTATAGAAGACACCTACATCTCTTTAACTAATAATTTCCTATAATAATTAAAGCAAAAGAAGCTATAGATATAGCAGAAAATATAAAGGAAATACACTAATAACTCTAAGAGAATCTTAAGAAAGCTTAGTAGTAATTAATTTCTTACTAAAATTAAAAATAAAAAATAGCACTTTAGCTAAAGAAGGGGGATAAAGTATATCTACTTACAAAGAACCTTTAAACTTAGAAGAAGAAAAATAAGAAACTAGATTATATTAAAGTTAAACTATTTTTTATTTTTAAGCAAATATTACTAGTAAACTATAAGTTAGAACTACTACTAGATGTAAAGATATACCTAGTATTCTACGTATTACTACTAGAACTAGTAGACCCTAATACACTAGTTAGAACCGCCGTCTACTATAGAACTAAGGAAGAAAATAAATTTAAGGTTAAAAAAATTCTAGAATATAATTAGCATAGTAACGTGTACCTATTTAAGTAGAAAGGTTACCTACACAGCAAAAACACTTAGGAACTAAAGAACTACCTAGGAAACTATTAATAAAGATTAAAGAATTCTACTAATAACCTATATAGCATAATAACATTTGTACCTAAGACAGTAAAGGCACTAGATTATTCTAGAATTCTAATAGGAAATTCTTAAAAGCGCTCTATATTACAGGGGATAAGAAGGGACCTAAAAGAGTCTTATTAACTACTAGATTAATAGCCTTATAAGATTTAGCCTTCTTAATATTCTTCTCCTTAACTACTATTATATTCTTAGCACGCTTATCTAGTAAGTCTATTTACTAATATAACTAATCTTTATACGTACGTGTAACCTATAATTTCTTTAACACCTCCTTATAGGCCTTAAACGTAGCCTCCTGCGTTTCTCTAAACTTTTTTATCTATATACGCAATTTCTCTTTCTCTACTAATAAACGCTTAAACTGAGATTCTAAAACGCGTATATTGTAATATTAACTTTAATAAACATATTCCCTATATTTTCTAGACTAAACGTGAACCTTATAAACACAGTTATATTTTATACATGTTAAGCATTTCTTCACTATAACTTTGCTAAAGGAATTAATAAAATTAGTTAAGTAATAGTAATAGGTAGTGCTAGACTTAGAAAGTTATTTAGGCATAATATAAGTAAGCTAACACTACTTATAACGTAGGATAAGCTCTAGTTATAACTAGGCATAAGATACAGTTACATAATTTAAGGATAAATCCTAGTAAGGAGGAAGATAATATTAAGATCTAAAGGCTAGGCCTCCTAGGATCTTTATATATATCTACATTTATTATTTAAGCGGCACAGCACAAAAAGTCACATAACCTAATTAGTGTAATTAGAGCGCTAAGACAACTAATTAGAATAAGCACTTAATATACTAAGTAACTAATTAGTGCTTAATTAGTTTAATTAGAGTAATTAGTCCACTAATTACTTAAAGTATATAGGAACGCAAAGATAGGCTCTCTATACTTATATTTAATCTATTTATTAATCTATTATTTAGATTCTAATAGACTAAATTATTAACTTGTTACACTTCGCAAGATACTATTATATTAACAAGACTTTCTACCTTCTGTAAGTACTCCTGCCTAAGAACTAAACTTAACCCTTTAGGACTAGCTACCCTCTTAGATTTAACATAAGGCTTAAAGTGTAATATAGCTATTACTAGAAACAAGTTCTTACAGTTAATTACTAAGAAGAAGAAATTAGAGGCGCAAATATTAGAGGCGTAAAAAGAATAGAACGCAGTGTTTAAAGCCCTACGCGTAGCGTGCGCGAAAGAGGATTAGTTATTAAAATATTTAGCGTAGAATAAGAAGCGTGCTAGTAAGGTTATTATAGTAGAGAGCGCTGCTCTAGCAAAGCTAGAGTTAGAGGAGGACCTAGCCTATTCTACTTAGCCTACTAGTCTAGCTAAACTTAGCACGTCTATATAGTCTATAATAGACAACCTGCCTTTAGAGTTCTAGGATAATTCCTTAGCGTTACTGTCTTAGGTAAGTCTATTAATAGAATTCTTTAATCTTTTATTAACAGTTTCCTAAGTAGTTCTCTAGTTCCTAAGTGTTTTTGCTGTGTAGGTAACCTTTCTACTTAATAAAGTACATGTTATTATCCTAATTATACTCTAGAATTCTTTTAACCTTAAATTTGTTTTTCTCCTTAGTCTAGTAGTAGAAGGTGGTTTTAACTAGTGTATTAGGGTCTGCTAGTTCTAGTAGTAATACGTAGAATACTAGGTGTATTTTTGCATCTAGTAGTAGTTCTAACTTATAGTTCACTAGTAATATTTGCTTAGAAATATAAAATAGTCTAACTGTTGGTTTGGCTTAATCTGCAATTAAGCATTTAAGGGTTAATAGTATACTATTATGCAAAGGGTAAGAAGTAGGTTTAATTAATTACGTCTTGTCTATTATACAAAGGGGCACTAAGGGCTTTATAAAGTCTCTGCCTCTTAGCGCTAACCTAAGCAGGGGGTCCTTGTGTAGGTTCTTATAGGTAGGTAAGGCCTTATAAAGTCTCTGCCTCTTAGCGCTAACCTAAGTAGTGGGTCCTTGTGCAGGTCCCTATAGGTAGGTAGGCCCCTATTTCACTTAGTGCTATTTGTACAATAAACTGTATAAATACTAGCAACTTTTCTTTTGTGCGATAGCTTATGTCTATTATACGCTTTCCCTTTCCTATCCTTCTCTATCTATACAGTTAGCCTTCCCCTATTAGAATAGGTTGTAAGGTAGGTGTAGTGTTACTATATAGTAGAGGTCCTATTTACACCTACTCTTATACAAATAGGTAGTAATAGCTAACTTACTTAGTTTTTACCTTACCCCTTTGCATAGTAGTAGAGTTGTATTACATAATAAGGCTCTTTCTAGGCATATATCCTGTGCGTAAACAGAAGGTGGGGTGTTAAGTAATGTAATACTTAGCGCTAGGTCTTAGTAAACAGGTATAGAAGGATCGCTCCTAGTTGTGTAATAAAGGTATATAGTAGAAGTAAGGTATAAGGTAGCCTTCTGTGCTTCTTCTTTATTATTCTATTAGTCTTATTTATTTTCCTCCTCTTTCGTGTAATAGTCTTCTTCCTCTAGCTCTTTTTTAAAGTTAAGGATATATACTTATACATCTATAGCAAAGGATTTATATTCGTAGAAGTTAGCGTACAATAACATATATTGCCTTCTAGCTTACTAGGTATCCCTTAGTAGATAGTTAGTAGACTAGCATCCTTCTTTATAGTATATAAAGTATTTCTACTTTATGTAAGAGTTTAAACTTCTAAAGTTGCCCCTTCCTTTTAGTCTAAAGGTTAATCTACCTCTAGAGGGGCTAGATCCTTTTGTGCGATTAGGATTATTATATTATTAATTAGTGTAGTACACCTCTTTACTATCTTAGAAAAACTATAACTTCTTCCTATTTTTAGTAACTTAGAGTAATACATAAAGGTTGCTAAGTAAGCCTTCTACTATATTTTTAGGGTTAAATATAGCTTATTTAAGGTTAGGATAGCCACAGTATACTTATATAATAGTAGTGTGTAGTTATAGTTTACTACTAAAGCCTTGTCTAAAAGCCCTTTAGGCTAAAGTAAGCTTATTAATTATTACTTCTAGGGCCTTATGCGATATAGCAGCTAGACTATCCCTTTTATAGTATTTAAAGGTAAGAGTGGTCTAGTCTATCTAGTACTAATTATAATTAACACTAGTGTTAAAGTGCCTGTTTAGTCTATTATACAATTTATCCTATAGAAGTCCTAGTCTAATATTATGTAGGTAGTAGGTACTCGCACAATTAGAAAGGATTCTTAAGAAGATGTTTATATACTAGTCCTATAGTATGCCTAGCCTATAGCATAGTTCTCTAAAGACTTTTGCCTTATCTACTAGAATGTTATACAGCCTACTAGTGTAGTTATTCTCTTTACTCTAAGCCTTCTAAAAGAGAATAATCTTATCTAGCTAGATATAAGCATAATCTCCTAGTTGTTAAAGAGACTAGGAGTGTCTAGCCTCTTTGTATAATATAGTTTGTTAGGTAAAAGTAGTCTAGGTTTTAGACTACTACCACTAGTGTGGCTCTATATATAGTGTCTCTGTCCTCGCATATATAGAGATAGGCCCTAGCTGTGCTCTATATATATATACATTACCTATAGATAGTGTAGGTTATATTATTAGAATTATGCGAAGTAGTTTAGGTTACAGTTACAGCATTATTGTATAAAGGGTCTATAGCTTATAGTTAAGCTATAATAGTTTAAAGAGTTTCTTTGCATAAGTGTCCTTTATTATAGAATTAGTAGTAACAAAGCCTTCCTTTATAAGAAAAGTAATAAGCTCTCTTCTTACCACACAACTAATCTTATTAAAGGTTCTCTCCTTTTAGTTATTAAAATCTTTAGTAAAAGAAGAGATTACCTCTTTACCTTTAAGGCTACTTACGCGATATTACGCAATTATATACACTATATAAGTGTTTAGCTATTTTAGAGAAGGGGGTAGGTAGCTGTGTAGATCTACTCTATCTACCTAGTACTTTCGTGTAATCTCTCCTCTTAAGGTAATAGCCTTAATGTTTATTACTTCCTCTACTTATTAAAGCTATGTTGCTTCGTCTTCTTACTAAGGAGGCAGTATTAATTATTACACAACGTCTTTAGGTTGTAGTTCCTCTAGGAAGTCTCCTAGTCTTAAGGCTATGTTATTATTATCTTTTTTAGTCGTGCGACGTATCTGCGTTTAGTTATCGCTAGTTTAATTGTGCGACGTATTTGCGTTTAGTTATTACTAGTTTAATTATGTGACGTGTTTTTTAGGGTTATAAATGTGCTCACTATCTCCTTTCTTTTCTATAAAATAGCTTAGACTAGATTATGTAACTTTTTACAGATATACGCACTTTGTTTCTACTTATTATATAATCTAAAATTTAATCTCTAGTAAAGGTATTATCTCCTTTCTTTTCTATAGAATAGCTTAGACTAGATTGTGCAACTCTTTACAAATATACGCGCTTTATTTCTACTTATTATATAATCTAAAATTCAATCTCTAGTAAAAGTAATAATACAGAGCCTACGCATCTAGCTTATAGGGCGCTCCATCTTTAGACCTTGCTAGTTTGCAGTTTATTAAAATTAACCACTAATTAGTGTTAGTTTGGCTTAATCTATAATTAAGCATTTAAGGGTTAATAGTATACTATCGTGCAAAGGGTGAGAAGTAGGTTTAATTAATTACGTCTTGTCTATTGTATAAAGGGGCACTAAGGGCTTTATAAAGTCTCTGCCTCTTAGCGCTAACCTAAGCAGGGGGTCCTTGTGTAGGTCCTTATAGGTAGGCAAGGCCTTATAAAGTCTCTACCTCTTAGCGCTAACCTAAGTAGTGGGTCCTTGTGCGGGTCCCTATAGGTAGGCAGGCCCCTATTTTACTTAGTGCTATTTATACGATAAACTATACAGACACTAACTTAAATATAATCTAGTTTCTTGTGTTTCTTCTTCTAAGTTTAAAGGTTCTTTATAAGTAGATATACTTTATCCCCCTCCTTTAGCTAAAGTGCTATTTTTTATTTTTAGTTTTAGTATAAAATTAATTGCTACTAAGCTTTCTTAAGATTCTTTTAGAGTTATTAGTGTATTTTCTTTATATTTTCTACTATATCTATAGCTTCTTTTACTTTAATTATTGTAGGAAATTGTTAATTAAAGAGATATAGGTGTCTTCTATAGTTTACATAGAATAGTGTATGTCCTAATACTGCTAATACTTTATTATTATAGGCTAACTGTGCTATAGGTAGTAATAAAATCTAGTTATTCTTTTAACTATTATAGTAGATGCGTAGGTACGTTTCTATAGTTTAGTTCATACGTTCTGTCTATCCGTCTGTTTGTAGATAGTAAGCTGTTAATAGTTTTTATTTTATTCTAAGTAGGACTATAAGCGTTGTCTAATAATTTAACGTGAAGAGGTTATCCCTATTACTAATAATTATTTTTAGGATTCTGTAGTATCTAATTAGTTAGTCTAGAATAAGAAAAGCAAGTTCCTTTACTATTATTTTTTTTAAGGCATAGAATAAGCTTAATATACTTAGTTAGTTAGCAGACTATTACTAGTATACTGTTATATTTAATTCCTGTTATTAGATCCTTAGAGTTTAGAATTCCTATAACAAAATCTATAGTAATATTTTCCTATAGTGCTGTTAGTGTTCTAATTACTTATATCTCTCTATATTTAAGATATATACTGTGTTTATTTCTTTAGTATTCTGTATATTTATAGATATAAGTTGTTATAGCTTCCTTAATTTTTTTAAAGGTGTAATTTCTTTAGATAAGTTTTATTGTTTTTGTGATGCCTAGGTGACTATATATAGGGTTATTATAGTATTATTAGATAATCTTAGTCTGTAAATGTTCTAGAACTTCTTAGTTAATTACTAAAAGTTAATTTAGTTCTACTGTTAGGTCTAGAGATCTATCTTTAGCTTTACAAAGGATTGCGGAGAAGGTTTTTACCTTTTCTCCTACTAGATTACTTTGTTAGCTAAAAGCGTCTACTCTGCTATTTTCTTTTCTAGCTATATAGATAATTTTAAACTTATACTACTTAGTAGTCTAAGACTATCTTTGTTATTATAGTGTAAGTTCTTTTGTTATTGTAAACCTTAGAAAGTTCTTATAATCTATATAGATTTCTAGCGCTAAGTAACTAAGCGCGTAGATCCTCTAGTGCTTTAAGGATTTAATAATAGCGTAGAGTTCTTTATTATATACGTTGTATCGTGTTTTGGCGTTATTAAATTTACATAAGTAATAGGCAATTAGGTGCTATTTATTATTACGTTTTTATTTAGCGTAGACGTCTAGCGCAAGATTGCTAGCGTCTATTTTAAAGCGTAGTAGTTTATCGCTTCTAAAATAAATAAAGATAGGTTCTATAATATATGCTATCTTAAGGAGTTAGAATAATATTCTATACTTATTTATCTATTTAAAGGGTACGTCCTTCTTTATAAAATTTATTAAAGGTATTGTAATCTTTACGTAATTTTAAATAAATTATTAGTTAAATCTATAGAATCCTAAGAATTCTTAGATATTCTTAGCTGTTTTTAGTATTAGCTAGTTCTTAATATATTCGACTTTACTTAGTGCTATCTTAATTCCTTCTATAGTAACAATGTGTTCTAGGAATTTAAGTTATTTAATATTAAACTTGTATTTCTTAAGTTTAATACAAAGGCATACTTTATCTAGTGCTTCTAATACTGTCTATACATCCTTAGTGTGGTCTAATTTGTTTTTAGAAAAGACAAGGATGTTATCTATATACGCAATAACAAATATGTCTAGATGTTTACAGAGTACGTTATTAATAAGTGCTATAAAAGCTACTAGTGTGTTTATAAGTTTAAAAGGTATAACCTTATATTTAAATAGTCTATAGTGTGATTAAAACGCTATTTTCTATTTTTTACCTTTCTTAATTTGTATAAGGTGGTAACTGTCTCTTAGATCTATTATTATAAATATCTTAGCTTAAGATAGTTAATCTCGTAACTCTATAATATTTATTAGTAGATATTAGTTCTTTATTATTATATTATTAAGTTATTAGTAGTTAATATATAGTCTATCTAATCTATCTTTTTTCTTAACAAACATAAAAGGCCTTACTACTAGTGACTTTGATAGTTATATGTATCCTTTTTTAAGGTTTATCTTAATAAAATTACGTTCTTTAAGGAGTTCTTCTCCTGTCTTACTATATAGTAGTCTAAAGAGTAGTACCTTCCCTTCTTCTAGGTCTATTATAAGATTCTAGGGTTAATATTTAGGTAGGTTTGCTTTTCCTTCTTTTTCTGTAAATATATATATCTATTTCCTATACTCTCTTAGTAAGGTAAGGGGTGTGCTATTATTTTCCTTCTTACGCTTCTTAACCTAGTAGTTCCTACTAGCGTCTACTAAGGTGTGCTTTTGTTTTTTAACTATCTATTATAGTATTATATTATTAATAATTCCCTTATCTACTATTATTTTTAGTTAATACGTAGGCTTTGCTTATAATATAGAATTGCAGCGTTTACATAATATTCTCTTTATACCTAAGTTAATCTGCGGGTTATGTATTATTAACTAAGGTAATTCTAAGACTAACTTATACTTAGATTCTAGTAAGACATCTAAGGTAAGTTTCTCTCTATGTCCTTAGACTATTATTATAGTAGTGACCTCCTAGTATATCTAAGGTGTCTTAGGCATTAGGGATCTATTTGCGACATAGATAGTGTAGGGTACTTTTTTCTCTAATATTATAAGTCCTACTTATCTTACTATCTAATAAGATATAAAGTTCTTTCCTACTTCTAAGTCTACAAGAGCTTAAGCCTATATTCTTTTAAGCTATACTAGTAGCTTAACTAATACTATACTTACTATAGCATTTAATTTAATAAAGGCCTTTTCTTATCTAAGTTTAGGCCTAAAAAAGATCTATTTGTATAGGTCGTAATTTAGTTCTAGTGCCTAGTATGCGTTTCTAGGCATCTAATTCTATTATTATTTTTAAGTATATAGCTTATATAGATTATCTTTTTCTTCTTCTTATAAGGATATTCTTCTATTTTTCCTCCTACAGACTTTACTGTTCCTGTGTACTAGTTAAATTAGTAGTTCTGTTATTACTTTTTACGTAGGGCAGTTTATACAGCTATCTAAATATTTAGCTATATAGTAGTATTTGCAGTCTTAGTTTAAACACGTATACTAGTATAGTTGTATATAGTCTCTATTAAAAAATCTATTACAGCATTTATTACCTTTTAGCGTAAGGTAAGGAAAGTATTTTACTTATTATTTATTCTAGAGGTGTTTATTATAAGCTGTAATAGGGTAGTCTGTCTATATCTATCTATAGCGTAGTTTCTTTCTAAGTTATTTCTTATTCTCCTCTTTTTCTACCTCATATTGTGCGTATATTAGTTCTTTATAATGTGTCTACATATAGAATTAGTGTGTAGGATTTTAGTGGTCTAGATAGTACTTTAGTATATAGTCTAACTTCTTATTTTTATAGGGTTGTATTCCTTTTAGTGCCTAGTAGGGTTCTATGTAGTCCTAAATATTTAGTTTATACTTAGGTGATATAGGGTTGTTTTCTTTCCGCCTATTTTATAGGTAAGGAGTAGGAAATCTTAGTATCTCTTCTACGTCTTCTACATTGTGGTATACATTAGAGTTATCTTCTAGATCTTTATATAGTTGTAAGTTAAATAAATCTAATTACTTACTTTACTCTAGTGTAACGTGTTAGTAACTAAATAGCGTTATAATAACTTCTTATTTCTTATTAGGTTCTTAGTCCTTAATAGTTAGTATATTTAACTTAGTTTAATAGACTTTATTCTTTAATCTATAGTTCCTAGCTATATACCCTAGTTTACTATATATTGTAGTGTAAAGGTTGGCCTACGATGGAGAATCAGAGAAACATAGGGCTAATTAGCTGTTGTTTAAGATAGCTAATTAGGGAATAGGAAAAAGAGAGCGCCAACTAGATAAGACAGCAAGAGACCTAATAGACAATTAGAGTAGTTGGCGTTATATAATAGATTTTAGATAGGAGAACTTAACTTATTCTTTTATATTCCTTACTTAAGGCAAACGCACCTATAACATAACAATTTTAGTAAAGGACATAGGGCTGCTTTTAAAAGGATATAGAGAAGTATAGCGATAAGTATTTAGAGAACTAATAGAAGCTATTTAATAGACTTTTGAGTAGCTACTAAATAGCTAAGAACAGAGTAATAAGACTAATAGACTTTTAAGTAGCTATTAGGTACAAAGATAGATAGACTGTATAGACTTTTAAGTAGTTATTAGTTGCCTAGACAGATAGATTAATAGACTTTTAAGTAGTCACTAATTACCTAGAAACAAAACAACGATAGACTAATAGACTTTTAAGTAGCTATCTAGTGCTAGTATAAACTGTATAGACTTTTGAGTAGTTATTAGTTACCTAGGAATAAAACAACGACAGACTAATAGACTTTTAAGTAGCTATTAGGTAGAAAGAGTAATAGACTGGAGGACTTTTAAGTGGCCACTAGACTCCTAGAAAGAGCGAATGTAATAGACCCTAAATAATTCTAGTCTAAGTAATAATTAAGTCAGGGATAAAAGAGGAAGCAAGGTATTAGTGGTAGGATTCTGTTAAGCGAGATTATTATCTGTATACCTAAAGCCAAATCGCTAACAGAAAACTAACATAAGAATAAGTAGATAATAGAAGAAAAACAAAAAAGAAGATAAAATAGATTTATATAGGTTTTACAATAACCCTATTTATCTAACTACCCCTACTAAAAGCAGCACTAGCTAGATAAGCTAGGGTATTACTAATTACCTTTTAGAAGACATAGACAAAAGAAAATAGTTTAAGGATAAAAGACTAGGAATAGAAGGCTTCCCCTAAAAGAGAAATATAGCTTAGTTTACTCTAAGCCTAAATAATAGTAACGCACTAAGCTTTAGTAGTATTAATATTACTACCTTCCTAAAGAACTATAACTTTTAAGCGAAAGGAGTAAGGTAGAGTAAGGAGCTTAAGAAATAAAAGCTGCCTTACTTCTACTTAGGCACCTACTAAAGGGATATTATAAAGCTACTAGCCTATAGAAGCGCTTTAGTTAACTAGAAAGACTTCTAGAAGATACTTTACTCTAAGTACTTATTAATAGACTTAGAATACTAAAAATTAACTAGAGCCTACCTTAAGAGCTAGCTTAATAAAGTAAGCTAGTAGCCTATTACACTAAATAACTACTTCTATAAGTTTAATAGCTATACTTAAGCTACCCTTACTTAATTACAGATTGTGTAGATAGAAGGAGGGACTTTTTTCTTTAGAGGTCTTAGCTAAGACAATAAGACTATAGTTATGTATAGAATGCTAATAAAGAGTCGCCTAAAAGGAGGTAATGTAAATACCTATTAGGTGCAAGAAATGTACAATTTCCTTCGCTAGTGTAGAGACTAGAATAAGGTAATTAGAGCTATATAGCAGGAGGAGAAATAAGTTACTATAAATCTAGCTTATTCTAAAGCTGCTTTATTAGCAATCCTACTTATCCCACTACTTAGGAAGTTCTTTAAGGTATAGGAGGAAACAAGAATAGGAGGAAATAAAGATTATAAAGAAGAAGTAGATACGTAAGTCTAAAAGGTTATTATAAAGATAGGAGAACTTACCTTTACTATAGAAGAATATAAGTAATAGAAGGCTTCTATATCTACTGCTACTAGTCTTATTCTTAATAAGCTAGCTAATAACTAATACGCTTTTAATAAGCTTATAGGGCTAACCCTTTATATAGAACGCAATAATAGGTTATTTAAGAGCTCCTATAACCCTATTATAAACCCTAGTACAGGTACTTAGGTGATTCGCAATTAGGAATATTAAGCATAGGCTTATAGGACCTATAAAGAGACTAGGTATATTATAAAGAACTGCCTCTGGCGCTAAAGCCTTATTAAAAGAGGTTAGTACTATAAAATCTTTAACACTAATAGCCAGTTTTTCAACTTCTACTATAGCCTAAAACACCTTTAGATAGAGAAATTTAGAGGGCCTATACCCTACTCCTAGGGAGATACACAGCTCTAGTACCTACTTAGGGAGATTAAATAGTATTTTAATATTACTAATAAGGATTTAGAGAAGAATTTTAGCTAAGTACTAGGCCTAAAGGGTAAGAAAGCCTCTACCTATCTTAAATACAAATTAGGCTAATCGCATTTTAGGTTAATAAGTAGTAAGTAGGGAGACTAGGAGCTAGAGATAGAAGTAATAAAAAGGGCTAAAGTCTTCTACGCTACCCTATTAGAGGTCTCCTACTTATCTAAGAAAGTTAATATAACTAAGGAAGTAAATACTACTAGGACTAGGGTAGTAGAAAAGAGCTTATAAGAATAACAGAACTAACTAAGTATTAAAAGAGTTATAGGGGCTAGAGTAAGTAAACTAGTGTTAGTGGCTTAAATAAGAGACCTTTAGGAAAGAAGGGTTAGGATTAATCCCTAGCTATAGATTAGAGAATTCCGCCTAGGATCTCCTTTACTAGTAATTAATAATAATACATTAGTACTATAAGTAATAATTACAGTAGTAAACTAAAGAGCTTCTAAACCTGTTTAGATAATAGAGGAGAGTATTATCTAAGCTATACTAAAAGCTAAGGCTACTAGTAAAAAGAAGAGTGCTTAAATAGCCTCTGCTTCTCTATTAGATAAAGAGCTAGTTGCACTTATTAACACCTTAAATACTAATTCTATCCTAATAGTAGCACTAACCTAAGAGGTAAGAGGCATTACAATTAGATTAATATTTTCTTAGGATAAACTACATTTAAAGGCCTAGTAACTACTCTCTAGGAAGGAAAAGGAGCCTAATAACTAATTAGACAGGAGCAAATTAGGGAATGTCTTTATAGGGACATAATAAAGATAAGTTTTAATAGAAAAACGAAGTCAGGACTACCCTTAAGACCCTACTATTCTGTTAGAAGTAATAATAGAGAAGTTGCGCCCTAGGCTGCACTAGATTACACAAAGAAACACTGCACAAAGTACCTAATATAGTATTAGAGAGGTGTAGGATAGATATTAGAAAGAAGCTAATAAGGTTAACCTCTAAAGTTACACTAAGCTAGAAGAATAGATAGGAGTTTAGAGTATTCTAGCAAAACTCCTTACCTATTTTATTACTATTCTTAGAAGCCACTATAAGGTTCTACTTAACTTAGAATTAGAACTAAATGTTATAAGGTATACTACTATAAGGGCACTTAATATTATAATCTAGGACTAAGATTAAAGCTACTTACCTACTAAAGAATAATTAGGCATAGTAGGAGCTAGTAGAGATTTAGATAAGTATATAGAAACTGCCTATAGTGTACTACTTAAGGTTAGGCTAATTACAATTCCCACTTATTTTAAGATTATAAGAAACGTTAGGAGGCCTATTATTCTAGGTACCCCTTTTGCAATAGCTGCTTAGTTAGCTATAGAGTTTACCCTAATAGGCTAATGCCTGTGTAGGGTTACCTCTATAGATAGGAAAAGAATAGTCTCTTTCTTTAGGTTAGATACTCCACTACTTTCTAACTATAAAATAAGCGATAAGGATTTAGGAAACGCATAAAGAGTGTGCTTATAGGGGAAGTACACTTGCTATAGGGTTACCCTATTAGTGTATACCTTAGCGATAAAGAGGTAGAAGATAGAGAAAATAAGTAGGAAATTAGTTAAGTGGAATTAATTAGATAATAAGCGTGAGAACGTTAGGTAATAGTAGCTAGGCAATTAGGGATTGCCTACACTATATATAAGAAGGTGGTAAATAAAGTTTAGCCTATAGATAACCTAAAAGGAGACCGCCTATTAGAGGTAGAGAGATTAGATTAGAGAGAAAGAGCTATTAAATAATAATAAGCTGTAATAGCTTTTTAGGGACCTTAACTAGATGTATATTTAGGAATGTTTAAACCTAGGTATATAGATTTTAGAAGGGGGCACTAATTAACACCTAAATAACTTAAGGAGATAAATGTTAGAGACTAGCTAAAACCTACAGAAATTTTACTTATCTATAAGCTAATGTTCTATTGGGAGGCAGCTCTAGCCTAGGAATTTAGTAAGATAATAACTATTAGTAAGAATATTATGCCTCTGTACTAGAATTATACTATCCTACACAAAGCCTAGTAGGTAAGAGGCTTTAACTGCCTAAAAAAGCTAGTGCCTATAGTACACTAAATAATTTTAGATTAGATTAACTAAAAAGTCCTTAAAATATGTAACAGCTAATATTAAAACCCCTAGTTCCTAGTACTAAAGAAAGACAAAGGGTACTAATTAATTAATAACGCCTAGTTCTATAATAAGGTTTTAGAAAGAGATACTAATCTCCCACCCTTAGCTAATAAGTTTTTAGAGAGGATTAGAGGTAGAGCAATCTACTCTCTATTTAATCTATTTTTAGAGTTTAACTAGATACCGCTCTATACGGCCTTAACAGATATAACAGCTTTTTAGATACTTATAGGCCTAGTAAGGCACTACACACTGCTATAAGGTGTAATAAATTCACTAGGAGTTTTCTAGAGAGCTATGTTAATAATCTTTTAGAGGCATTTCCCTAATACTTTACCCTTTATTAATAATATTACATTGGCAGGACTAAAGTCAACCTATAGGGATAAAGAAGCCCTTTCTAGGGTACGCTAATTTGTGCTTAGATATATTATATAGCTAGATAGGGTACTTACTAACCTAGAGAGGGCCTATACCACTGTATTAGGAATAAAATCTTTCTAGAGAGTAAACTAAATAGAAATTATAGGATATAAGGTATTGCCTAATAGCCAATCGCCCTAAGACAAGAAAGTGGCTAAGATTCTATACTAGAAAGAATGCACAAATTAAGGAGAAGTCTAATAGTTTATTAGAATTTACACTTACTATTACTAATAGATCTTCTACTTTTCTATTAAAGTAAAACCTTTATATATACTTACTAGGAAAGGCTAAGAATAGAAGTAGGGAGATTTTAAGCGCTAATTAATAAATATTCTAAAAGAGAGCATTACTACTGCACTAGTTCTAATAACTCTTAATTATAAATTAGGAAGGTAGATCTTTATCTATATAGACGTAAGTTTATAAGAAGGAGGAGCCTATATTAAGTAAGTAGAAGAGGATAGGAAGCGCCACCTAGTGTAGTTTAAAAGTACACTATAGTCTAAAGCAGAATTAAGGTAGCACTTAACTAAGCTTAAATGTAAACTAGTAGTATAGGCGCTAAAGAAGTTTACGCTATACCTATATAGAACCTAATTTATTATTAAAACAGATGCGGCTACTCTAATTTCACAGCTTAACTAGTCTTCTACTAACCTCCCTAGATTAGTAATAAACTAATAGCTAGGTACAATACTACTATAGGACTTTAAAATTATCTATAGGCTAGGAAAACAAAATGTTATTACTAATAGATTATTAAGGTACCCCTAACCAAAAGGATGGACAGCGCTAGAAGAATTAGAAGAAGACCTAGGTCCCTTTATAGACTATATAGTAGAGAAGCATAATAATAGCTTAGTGTTTACCTTATAAGAGGCCTAGATCTTTAGCGAAGACTTTTTAGAAGAATTAGAAGAGATAGCGAGGTTCTTACTATTTAGGAAAAAACCTAATAGGCTAATACCCTAGAAAAGCCGCCTTTTGTGGATAAAGAAGGCCTGAACCTTTTTTGTGAAAGCGAACCTACTATTTAAGAAGTTAACCCTAAATCTTACTATCTAAAAGGTAATTAATAACCTAGACGTTTAAAAGGCACTTGTTTAGGAGGTCTACTAGCACCTCTACTACAAAGGAATCTAGGCTATAAATGCTGCGATCTAGTTTTAGTTCTAGTAGGAGGGCTAGTTTAAGATAATTTAAACTAAGCTGAAGAAATGTGCTATCTGTGCTGCTAAATAAGGTAATTAGATAGAGATAAGCCTTAAGATTAGTAACCCTAGGACCTTATTTAAACAATGGACTATTAATATTACCTATATGCCTATAAGTAAGTATTAGAAATCCTTCTTTGTTATTGCTAGGGAATACGCCTTAGGATGGCCTAAAGCTAGAGCGCTTATTAGAGTAGATTTAGAAAGTGTTACAAAGTTCCTCTATAAGGATATTATCTATAGGTAGGGGGTGTTTCCTTAACTAAGCGTAGATAGGGGGCCTAAAAATAAATTAGTAGTTAAAGCACTAGCTAAACACTATAGAATACACTATATCTAAGCTTCCTCCTACAACTCTAAGGCTTAAGGGCTAGTTAAATAAGGTTACTAATTACTTATCACAGCGCTTACAAAGCTAGGAAATAATTAGAAACGTAATTTACCTATAGTAGTATAGGCTAAGAGGATTTTAATCTAATAAAGCACAGGGTTAGTACCTATAGAGATAATAACTAGTATTTAACCTATACTACCTGTTAAGCTGGCGATTAAAAGCTAGTAGACCCTGCTATAGTTAGAGGTAAAGAACTAATTAGATCTACTTGCCCTAAGGGCTAAGCAGTTAGAATAGAGAGGTGATAAACTTTTAAAGGCGCTATTTAGGTTAAGAAGAATGCACCTTAAGGGAGCAAAGTAATAGGATTTTAGTAAAGCCTATTAATAAGACTTTTATAAAGGAGACCTAGTGCTAGTTTAGGATTTAATTAGGGCTATAGACAAGTTAACAGCCGCAAAGATAAAGGATTACTAGCTAGACCCTTACTAAATCTCTATTAACTACCCTAGCTAGTTATATTACTAACTAGAAGAGCTTAATAGAGCTATATTCTAGTATACTATGCATAGTAACCGCCTTAAGCGCTTCTACTAGCACACCCTAGATAATAAAGCATAAGTACTAAGGGGAAGGATAAAGATTATGCCTAAGGACCTACTAATTAACTCTTAGACCCTACTACTAAAGCTACTAAAACCACTACGCTATTAAGAGGTTAAAGAGAGGGAGGAGCATAGTAATTCTAGCTTAGAAGTTAAGGATAGCTTTATAAGAACTAGAGGGGTAGAGTAGAAGAAAGAACTCTAATAGGCTATTATACTACCTATATAGACAAGAGGTAATTTACTAAAGGTAGTTATTGTTACGTACCAGATAATAATGTGGGACTTGGGCGCTTATAAAGGTGTGATGGAACGGCGATAGGGTTACGAATGTAACAAAGAGACGCCAAGTAACTTAGATTAGGTCACGTAATATGCTTAGTCGCTTAGTAGCACTAAGTAGTAGAGTAGGTTACGTAATGTGCTTAGTTACTTAGTAACACTAAGTAATATAACAGCCCTATTATATAGGAACATAAGGATGGACCTCTATACTTATATTTAATCTGTTTATTAATCTATTATTTAGATTCTAGTAGACTAAATTGTTAACTTGTTACACTTCGCAAGATACTATTATATTAATAAGACCTTCTACCTTCTATAAGTACTCCTGCCTAAGAACTAACCTTAACCCTTTAGGACTAGCTACCCTCTTAGATTTAATATCTTAAACACCCTTAACATAAGTACTTTACAAACTCCTACCTCTTCCACAGCTTTAGGTGCCGCTAAGATTACTCCTATAAAGGATAGTAGTAAGGCGCATAAACCTAATCTCTACTTTAGCGAACAATTTTAAACTAACGTCTAGATTCTCTAGTTAAACCTCTACTTCTTTAACTTAGACAAACCTCTTAAAGATAAAAAAAAAGGTTATCTTTGCAGCAATATATATACAAGGAGATACAGAATTATAGATCTATCTTTACCTTAAAAAGTACCTAGGAATAGACTATAACAACAACAACAATAACTACGCAGATAACTATACTAATACAGTTAACATTATTAAAAATTATAACAACTTTAAGAAATGCCTTAAATAACTCTTTAGGATTACTAATAAGGACTTTATTGCAAAAGCAAAGATTTAGACTATAACTTAGAAATAATTAGTAGCTAAGTATATAGCTAAGTTTCACAGATACGCTGTGCAGCTTAACTAGAACAATAAATCTCTCTAGGATATATATAAACAAGGACTTAAATAGAAACTATGTAAGGAACTCTTATATAGTAGTGTATAAATCGCTAATCTTAAAGAACTGTACAAAGAAACTATTAGAATTAATAGAGAGTAGTTTTTACTATAATAGGAGCTCTACTAAAACCCTAAAATAATAAGCTTTAGATAACTAGCAAAAGTAGTTTATAAGAACCTTATTAAAATTATCTAAAAGCAATAGCTAAGGAACTACTAGAGATACAAACTAATAGAAGATGTCTAGTTTAACTATATAGGTAAAGGAAAAGGAGGAAGGATAGGCCTTAAGCAGCCTAATAAACGCGTCTCTAATAGAAGTTAATAATTAATAACTAAAACCCATAAATGCTTTACATATAGTAAACTAGGCTATATAGCTAGGAACTATAGATTAAAGAACAAAGTCTATTAAACTAAGTTAAATGTACTAACTATTAAGGACTAAGAACCTAATAAAGAATAGGAAGTTATTACAACGCTATTTAGTTACTAACACGTTACACTAGAGTAAAGTAAGAGATTAGATTTACCTAACTTATAACTATATAAAGATCTAGAAGATAACTCTAACGTATACTATAACGTAAAAGACGTAGAAGAGATACTAAGATCTTCTACTCCTTACCTATAAAGTAGGCGGGAAGAAGACAACCCTATATTACCTAAGTACAAACTAAATGTTTAGGACTATATAGAACCCTACTAGGCACTAAAAAGAATACAACCCTATAAAAATAAGAAGTTAGACTACGTACTAAAGTACTACCTAGACTACTAAAATCCTATACACTAATTCTATATATGGACGCATTACGAAGAACCAACATGCGTACAATATAAGGTAGAGAAAAAAGAGAATAAGAAATAATCTAGAAAGAAACTGCGCTATAGATAGATATAGATAGACTGCCCTATCGCAGCTTACGACAAATACCTCTAGGATAAATAATAAGTAAAATACTTTCCTTACTTTACGCTAAAGGGTAACAAATACTATAATATATTTATTAATAAAGATTATATATAACTATACTAGTATATGTGTCTAAACTAAGACTATAAATACCACTATATAGCTAAATATTTGGACAGCTTTATAAACTACCCTACGTAAGAAGTAACAATAGAGCTACTAATTTAACTAGTATATAGAAATAGTAAAGACTATAGGAGAAAAAACAGAAGAACATCCTTACAGGAAGAAGAAAAAGACAATCTACATAAGCCACGTACTTAAGAACAATAATAGAAGTAGATGCTTAGAAACGTATACTAGGCACTAGAACTTAACTATAACCTACACAAATAGATGTCTTTTTTAGGCGTAAACTTAGACGAGAAAACGCCTTTATTAAATTAAATACTATAGTAAATATAGTATTAGTTAAGCTACTAGTATAGCTTAAAGGAATACAGGCTTAAGCTCTTATAGACTTAAGAGTAGGAAGGAACTTTATATCTTATTAGATAATAAGATAAGCAGGACTTATAATATTAGAGAAAGAAGTACCCTATATTATCTATATTATAAATAGATTCCTAATGCCTAAGACACCTTAAATATACTAGGAGGTCACTACCACAATAACAGTCTAAGGATATAGAGAGGAACTTACCTTAGATGTCTTACTAGGATCTAAGTATAAGTTAGTCTTAGGATTACCTTGGTTAATAATACACAACCTGCAGATTAACTGGGGTACAAAGAAAATATTATTTAAACACTGTAATTATGCATTATAAGCAAAGGCTACGCATTAACTAAAAATAATAGTAGATAAGGGAGTTATTAACAACATAATACTGTAATAGATAGTTAAAAAATAGAAATACACCTTAGCAGACGGTAGTAAGAACTACTAGATTAAAAAGTGTAAGAAGGAGGATAATAGTACACTCCTTACCTTACTAAGAGAGTACAGGAAATAGATATATATGTTTATAGAAAAGGAAGGAAAAGTAAACGTACTAGAATATTAACCCTAGGATCTTACGATAGACCTAGAAGAAGGGAAGACACCACCCTTTAGACCACTATATAGTAAGATAGGAGAAGAACTCCTTAAAGAACGTAATTTTATTAAAACAAACCTTAAGAAAGAATATATATAACTATTAAAGTCACTAGCAGTAAGCCCTTTCATATTTATTACGAAGAAGGATAGAGCAGACAAACTATACGTTAACTACTAACAACTTAACAACATAATAATAAAGAACTAATATCTACTACTAAATATTGCAGAGTTATAAGATTAACTATCTTAAGCTAAGATATTCACGATAATAGATCTAAGAGATAGTTACTACCTTATACAAATTAAGAAAAGTAAAGATTAGAAAACAGCGTTTTAATTACGCTATAGACTATTTAAATATAAAGTTATGCCTTTTAGACTTATAAACGCACTAGTAGCTTTTATAGCGCTTATTAACAACGTACTCTATAAATATCTGGACATATTTGTTATTGCGTATATAGATGATATCCTTACCTTTCTAAAAACGAATTAGACTACACTAAGCATATATAGATAGTACTAAAAGCACTAGACAAAGCATGCCTTCGCATTAAACTTAAGAAATACAAGTTTAACGTTAAATAACTCGAATTCCTAGGACACATTATTACTATAGAAGGAATTGAGATAGCACTAAGTAAGGTTAAATATATTAAGAACTAGCTAATACTAAAAATAGCTAAGAATATCCAAGAATTCTTAAGATTCTATAGATTTAATTAACAATTTATCTAAAATTATGTAAAGGTTACAATACCTTTAATAAATCTTACAAAGAAGGATGTACCCTTTAAATAAATAAATAAGTGTAGACTGTTATTCTAACTCCTTAAAATAGCATGTATTATAGAACCTATCCTTGTTTATTTTAGAAGTAATAAACCACTACACTTTAAAATAGACACTAGCGATCTTGCGCTAAGCGCCTATACTAAATAAGAATATAATAGTAAATAGCACCTAATTACCTATCACTTATGCAAATTCAATAACGCCAAAATATAATACAACGTACATAATAAAGAACTCTACGCTATTATTAAAGCCTTAAAGCACTAGAGGATTTATACGCTTAGTTACTTAACGCTAGAAATCTATATAAATTATAAGAACCTTCTAAGGTTCACAATAATAAAAGAACTTATGCTATAATAATAAAGATAGTTGTAAACTACTAGGCAGTATAAGTTTAAAATTATCTATATAGCTAGGAAAGAAAATGGCAGAGTAGACGCTCTTAGTTAACAAAGCAATCTAGTAAGAGAAAAGGCAAAAGCCTTCTCTGCAATCCTTCGCAAAGCTAAAGATAGATCTCTAGAGCTAATAGTAGAACTAAATTAACTTTTAGTAATTAACTAAGAAGTTCTAGAATATCTATAGACTAAGATTATCTAACAATACTATAATAACCCTATATACAGACACCTAGGCATTACAAAAACAATAGAACTTATCTAAAGAAATTACACCTTTAAAGGAATTAAGGAAGCTATAACAACTTACATCTGCAAATATATAGAATGCTAAAGAAACAAACACAGTACACATTTCAAATATAGAGAGATATAAGCAATTAAAATACTAATAGCACTATAGGAAGACATTACTATAGATTTTATTATAGGAATTCTAAACTCTAAGGATCTAATAACAGGAATTAAATACAACAGTATACTAGTAGTAGTTTA
Organism: Paraphaeosphaeria minitans; assembly: GCA_015832175.1. Lineage (NCBI taxonomy): Eukaryota > Fungi > Ascomycota > Dothideomycetes > Pleosporales > Didymosphaeriaceae > Paraphaeosphaeria > Paraphaeosphaeria minitans. The sequence continues at coordinate 2,275,799 of WJXW01000006.1, forward strand.
CTAACTAACTAAGTATATTAAGCTTATTCTATATCTTAAAAAAATAATAGTAAAGGAACTTACTTTTCTTATCCTAGACTAACTAATTAGACACTACAGAATCCTAAAAATAATTATTAGTAATAGAGATAAGCTCTTCACGTTAAATTATTAGATAACGCTTATAGCACTGCTTAGAACAAAACAAAAACTATTAACAGCTTACTATCTACAAACAGACAGATAGACAGAACGTACGAACTAAACTATAGAAACGTACCTACGCATCTACTATAACAGTTAGAAGAATAACTAGGTTTTATTACTACCTATAGCATAGTTAGCCTATAATAACAAAGTATTAGCAGCATTAGGACATACACTATTCTATGTAAACTATAGAAGACACCTACATCTCTTTAATTAACAATTTCCTACGACAATTAAAGCAAAAGAAGCCATAGATATAGCAGAAAATATAAAGAAAATATACTAACAACTCTAAGAGAACCTTAAAAAAGCTTAATAGTAATTAATTTCTTACTAAAATTAAAAATAAAAAATAGCACCTTAGCTAAAGAAGGGGGATAAAGCATATCTGCTTATAAAGAACCTTTAAACTTAAAAGAAAAAACACAAGAAACTAGATTATATTAAAATTAGACTATTTTATTTTTCTAAATAAATATTACTAGTGAACTATAAGCTAGAACTACTGCCAGATGTAAAGATACACCTAGTACTCCATATATCACTACTAAAACTAGTAGACCCTAATACACTAGTTGAAACCACCTTCTACCACTAGACTAAGGAAGAAAATAAATTTAAGGTTAAAAGAATTCTAGAATACAATTAGTATAATAACATATACCTTATTAAGTAGAAAGGTTACCCACATAGCAAAAACACCTAGGAACTAAAAAACAATCTAGGAAACTATTAGTAAAAGATTAAGGAGTTCTACTAGAAATAACTAGAACGCACCTAGGAATTACTACTAGCATAAAGGCTAGCCTATAAAATAGACTAGTTAATTACCTCAGCGCCTAATAGCGCATTAGGATTTATTAACGCAGTAGCCTACACTAACTCCTCCTACGCCTTAAGCGCTTCTAACTTATCTATAGTACTTATGCTATAATTAAATAATTCTTATTCTTTTTAACGTAATTTCTTTTACTAATTACGTAAGTGCGCTATCTTCTCTTACGCCTAATAGGCGTAAAAGAGAGCTGCCTTAGCTAGCTCTTCCTTAATACAAAGCTTTGCCTCCTCTTTAGCCTCTAACTTTTCTAACCTTTCTATTTTAGTATCTATTTTTAAATAATCTAGTAAAGAAATCTTCTTAGGCTCACACTTCTAGTTTCTCTATTTAACATAGTTAGTACACTAAGAGTGTAAAGAAGAAAAATAATAAGTATATTTCTTCTTAGTGTAGTATAAATAAGTAACTATTATAAAAATATAGTCTTTCTTAAGATAATTAGCTTAACTGTAGCAATATTAAATAGAACAAGATAATAACTTTATAGGTAGTTAACTTATAAGGATATTAAGCTTAGAGGGGAAGAATAATATTAAGATCTAGCTATGTGTAAGTAGTAGGGTGCGAGCTTATTAGACCACTAGTTTACTAGAGTTAGCTAACTAAGCCGTTAGATAATAGGTTATAGGTCCTAAGGGTCCTAAGGATCGCACAGGCCCTACCTGTACAGGAACTCTAGGATGCGTGGGACTTGCCCACACAGGACTCTAGGACGTATAGGACTCTGGGACATATGGGATTCTAGGATGTGTGGGATTCTAGGATATATAGGACTACTTAGTATATAGGAACACAAGAATAAGCTTCTTATACTTGTGTTTAATCTATTTATTAATCTATTGTTTAGATTCTAGTAGACTAAATTATTAACTTATTACGCTTTATAAGATACTATTATATTAATAAGACCTTCCACCTTCTGTAAGTACTCCTGCCCAAGAACTAACCTTAACCCTTTAGGACTAGCTACCCTCTTGGATTTAACAATAGGCCTTAAACGCAGCCTCCTGCGTTTTTCTTAACTTTTTTATCTACGTATATAACTTCTCTTTCTCTGTAAGTAAATAATTAAACTTAGACTGTAAAACGCGCACATTATTACATAAACCTTAATAAACACATTCTCTATATTTTCTAGACTAAACATGAACCTTATTGCTTATAATAAAAGACAAACATAGTAAGGAGAGAAGAATAAGCTTCTTATAGTAGAACTTTGTACACTAGAGAAAACTTAGGGCTTAATTAGAACAGATATACAGCGTTATAATTAGGCTAGAAGCCTACTTTTACAAGCGCTAATTAGCTCCTAAAACCTAACGTAATAACGTTTTACTAATTCTAAAGTAAATATACCTAATTACACTACTGCGCAGCCCCCTTTCTTTCGCACACATAGGTAGGCTTAACTATTACTATCTAGTACTAAGAAAACTCTGCTACCCTTCCCTTCCTACTACTTTTAATAAAATATACCTCTACCTTAATAATGCTACCTTCTTTACTAGCACTTATAACTTACACTCTATCTTTGTTATTATTATCTTTCTTATCTATTACTAGTAACACAGATAATACCTCTGTAACACCTATAAACACTATTGTAATAGTTTAATGTAGTAATACCCCCCCTAGCACTAAGGCACCTATTATATATAATATAGAATTGCTTATAAGTAAAGACGTAGCTACTATGTTTATAAGAATAATGTTAGTGTTTATAAATCGCGTCACTTTATAGTGCTAATATTATATAGAGATCTTTAGATATTCTTCCTACCTATCTTTACCTTGCCTAACGCATCTAAACCACCTCTATACACACTATTAAATCTCCCACTTTAGCACGTAATTATAGTGCCTATATAAATAAATACTAAGATAGCAGGAGATAGTACTTTACTCCCTCTAGCGTTAAGGTCCTAGTGCCTTGTATTTATTAAATACTATTTAATTATTATTATATAGTATTAATAGTTTCTACAGTATGTAAATAATCTAGATTGGGAGGAAGTTCTTGCTTATAAGGTTTATAAGGGAATAGGTAGAATAGCGTCTTTATAAAGTAGATTAGTATAATATTCTTAAGGGTGATGTTATCCTGCCTATCTTTTAGGACTATATAGACGATAGCACATAAATAGCTATATAATATTTACTCTTATTTGTGCTAAATGTGCGCTATAAACACTCTGCGCTTCTTAACTATTAGCTAGCTCTTTGCCTATAAAAATTGCCTAATACTAAGACTAATACCTAGTAAAATTTTCCTATATCCTACTACTTCTTAAACGCTTTAGTAACCTCTCTTTACCTACTACCATTTAGCTAGTCTATAACTAATAGCTAGCTAATATATAGCACTCTATTGCGCTAAGTGTAGTTATGTGCTTAACCTAGCTATTAATTTTTTTAAAAGTAGTAAACCTATAAAAAGATATACGTAGTGTAGAGGAAAATACGCTCTTCTCTTATCTATTATTAAGATCCAAAGGCTAGGCCTCCCAGGATCTTTATATATATCTACATTTGTTGTTTAAGTGGCACAGCACAAAAGGCCACGTAACCTAATTAGTGTGATTAGAGCGCTGAGACAACTAATTAAACTAAGCACTTAATATACTAAGCAACTAATTAGTGCTTAATTAGTTTAATTAGAGTGATTAGTCTACTAATCGCTTAAAGTATATAGGAACGCGAGGATGGGCTCTCTATACTTATATTTAATCTATTTATTAATCTATTGTTTAGATTCTAGTAGACTAAATTGTTAACTTATTATACTTTGTAAGATACTATTATATTAATAAAACCTTCTACCTTCTATAAGTACTCCTGCCTAAGAACTAACCTTAACTCTTTAGGACTAGCTACCCTCTTAGATTTAATATCTTAAACACCCTTAATATAAGTACTTTACAAACTTTTACCTCTTCTATAGCTTTAGGTGCCGCTAAGATTACTTTTTCAAAGGATAGTAGTAAGGCGTATAAACCTAATCTCTACTTTAGCGAATAATCTTAAACTAACGTCTAGATTCTTTAGTTAGACCTCTACTTCTTTAACTTAAATAAACCCCTTAAAGATAAAAAGAAGGTTATCTTCGCAGCAATATATATATAAGAAGATATAGGATTATAGATCTATTCCTACCTTAAAAAGTACCTAGGAATGGACTATAATAATAATAACGATAATTACGTAAATAAGCACACTAATACAGTTAACATTATTAAAAATTATAATAACTTTAAGAAATGCCTTAAACAACTCTTTAGAATTGCTAATAAGGACTCTATTACAAAAGCAAAGATTTAGACTATAACTTAGAAATAATTAGTAGCTAAGTATATATCTAAGTTTTATAGATACACTGTGCAGCTTAACTAGGATAATAAATCTCATTAGGATATATACAAATAAGGACATAAATAGAAACTACGTAAAGAACTTTTACGTAGTAGTGTATAAATTACTAACCTTAAGGAACTATACAAAGAAACTATTAGGATTAATAAAGAATAGTTTTTACTGTAATAAAAGCTCTACTAAAACCCTAGAGTAATAAGCTTTAAATAACTAGTAGTAGTAGTTTATAAGAATCCTGTTAGAATTATCTAAAAGCAACAGCTAAGGAACTACTAGAGATATAAACTAATAGAAGATATCTAGTTTAACTATATAGGTAAAGGAAAAGGAGGAAGGATAGGCCTTAAGCAGCCTAATAAACGCGTTTCTAATAGAAGTTAATAACTAATAACTAAGACCTATAAATGCTTTACATGTAGCAAACTAGGCTATATAGCTAGAAACTATAGATTAAAGAACAAAGTCTATTAAACTAAGTTAAATATATTAACTATTAAGGACTAAAAACCTAATAAGGAACAAAAAGTTATTATAACACTATTTAGTTACTAACATGTTACACTAGAGTAAAGTAAGTAATTAGATTTACCTAACTTATAACTATATAAAGATCTAGAAGACAACTCTAATGTATACTATAATATAGAAGACGTAGAAGAGATACTAAGATCTCCTACTCCTTACCTATAAAGTAGATAGGAAGAAGACAACCCTATGTTACTTAAGTATAAACTAAATATTTAGGACTATATAGAACTCTACTAGGTACGAAAAGGAATGTAACCTTATAAAAATAAGAAATTAGACTACGTACTAAAGTACTATCTAGACTACTAAAATCCTACACACTAATTCTGTATATAGACGTATTGCAAAGAACTAATATACGCATAATATAAGGTAGAGAAAGAGAAGAATAAAAAATAACCTAAAAAGAAACTACGCTATAGATAGATATAGACAGACTACCTTATCGCAGCCTATAATAAACACCTCTAGAATAAATAATAAGTAAAATACTTTCCTTACTTTACACTAAAGGGTAATAAATGCTATAATATACTTATTAATAGAGACTGTATATAACTATACTAGTACACGTGTCTAAACTAAGACTACAAATACTACTATATAGCTAAATATTTAAACAGCTTTACAAACTGCCCTACGTAAGAAGTAATAACAGAACTACTAATTTAACTAATATATAAGAACAGTAAAGACCGCAGGAGGAAAAATAAAAGAATATTCTTTTAGGAAGAAGAAGAAGATAATCTACACAAGCTATATACTTAAAAACAATAATAGAAGCAGATACTTAGAAACGTATACTAGGCACCTAAACTTAATTACAATCTATATAAATAGATATCTTTTTTAGGCCTAAACGTAGACAAGAAAACGCCTTTATTAAATTAAATGCTATAGTAAGCACAGTATTAGTTAAGCTACTAGTATAGCTTAAAGGAATATAGGCTTAAGCTCTTATAGACTTAGAAGTAGAAAAGAACTTTATATCTTATTAGATAGTAAGACAAGTAGGACTTATAATATTAGAGAAAGAAGTACTCTATATTGTCTATATTATAAATAGATCCCTAATGCCTAAGACACCTTAGATATACTAGGAGGTTACTACTATAATAATAGTCTAAGAATATAGAGAGGAACTTACCTTAGATGTCTTACTAGGATCTAAGTATAAGTTAGTCTTAAGATTACCTTAGTTAATAATACACAACTTATAGATTAACTAGGGTATAAAGAAAATATTATTTAAACGCTATAATTGTGCATTATAAGTAAAGCCTATATATTAATTAAAAATAATAGTAGATAAGGGAGTTATTAATAACATAATACTGTAATAGATAGTTCAAAAATAGAAATACACCTTAGTAGACGCTAGTAGGAACCGCTAGGTTAAGAAGCGCAAGAACAAGAATAATAGTATACTTCTTACCTTACTAAGAGAGTATAGGAAATAGACACATATATTTACAGAAAAGGAAAGAAAAGTAAACCTACTAGAATATTAACCCTAGGATCTTATAATAGACCTAAAAGAAGGGAAGACACTACCCTTTAAACTACTATATAGCAAGATAGGAGAAAAACTCCTTAAGGAACGTAATTTTATTAAGATAAACCTTAAGAAAGGATATATACAATTATTAAAGTCACTAGTAGTAAGCCCTTTTATGTTTGTTAAGAAAAAGGATAGATTAGACAGACTATACGTTAACTACTAATAACTTAATAACATAATAATAAAAAACTAATATTTACTACTAAATATTACAGAGTTATGAGATTAACTATCTTAAGCTAAGATATTTATAATAATAGATCTAAGAGATGGTTACTACCTTATATAAATTAAGAAAGGTGAAGAATAGAAAATAGCGTTTTAATTACGCTATAGACTATTTAAGTATAAGGTTATGCTATTTAGACTTACAAATACACCAGCAGCTTTTATAGCACTTATTAATAACGTACTCTATAAATATCTAGACATATTTGTTATCGCGTATATAGATAATATCCTTGTCTTTTCTAAAAACGAATTAGACCACACTAAGTATATATAGACAGTACTAAAAGCACTAGATAAAGTATGCCTTTACATTAAACTTAAGAAATATAAGTTTAACGTTAAATAACTTAAATTCCTAGGACACATTATTACTATAGAAGGAATTGAGATAGCACTAAGTAAAGTTAAATGTATTAAGAACTGGCTAATACTAAAGATAGCTAAGAATATCTAAGAATTCTTAGGATTCTGTGGATTTAATTAATAATTTATCTAAGATTACGCAAAGGTTATAATACCTTTAATAAATCTTATAAAGAAGGACGTACCCTTTAAATAGACAAATAAGTACAAAATGTTATTCTAACTCCTTAAGACAGCATATATTATGGAACTTATCCTTATTTATTTTAGAAGCAATAAACCACTACGCTTAAAAATAAACGCTAGCGATCTTACGCTAGGCGCCTACGCTAAATAAGAACATAATAGCAAATAGCACCTAATTACCTATTACTTATACAAATTTAATAACACTGAAACACGATACAATATATATAATAAAGAACTCTACGCTATTATTAAAGCCTTAAAGCACTAGAGAATTTACGCACTTAGTTACTTAACGCTAGAAATCTATATAGATTATAAGAACCTTCTAAGGTTCACGATAATAAAAGAACTTACGCTATAACAACAAAGATAGTTGTAAACTACTAGGCAGTATAAGTTTAAAATTATCTATGTAGCTAGAAAAGAAAATAGCAGAGTAGACACTCTTAGCTAACAAAGTAATCTAGTAGAAGAAAAGGTAAAAACCTTCTCCGCAATTCTTCGCAAAGCTAAAAATAGATCCCTAGAGCTAATAGTGGAACTAAATTAACTTTTAGTAATTAACTAAGAAGTTCTGGAACATCTACAGACTAAAATCATCTGATAATACCACGATGACCTTATGTATGGACACTTAGGCATCACGAAAATAATAGAACTTATTTAACAAAATTACACCTTTAAAGGAATTAAAGAAGCTGTAATAACTTATATCTATAAATGTGCAGAATACTAAAGAAATAAATATAGTACACATTTTAAATATAGAGAGATGTAAGTAATTAGAATACTAACAGCACTATAGGAAGATATTACTATAGATTTTGTTATAGGAATTCTAAACTCTAAGGATCTAATAATAGGAATTAAATACAATAGTATACTAGTAGTAGTCTACTAACTAACTAAGTATATTAAGCTTATTCTATGTCTTAAAGAATACTAGTAAAGGAACTTACTTTTCTTATTCTAAACTAACTAATTAGATACCACAGAATCCTAAAAACAATTATTAGTGACAGAGATAAGCTCTTTACGTTAAATTATTAGACAACGCTTATAGCACTGCTTAGAACGAAATAAAAACTATTAACAGCTTACTATGTATAAACAGACAGATAGATAGAACGTATAAACTAAACTATAGAAACGTACCTACGCATCTACTATAACAGTTAGAAGAATAACTAGGTTTTATTACTACTTATAGCACAGTTAGCCTATAATAATAAAGTATTAGCAGTATTAGGACATACACTATTCTATATAAACTATAGAAGACACCTATATCTCTTTAATTAACAATTTCCTACAACAATTAAAGTAAAAGAAGCCATAGATATAGTAGAAGATATAAAAAAAATACACTAATAACTCTAAGAAAATCTTAAGAAAGCTTAGTAGTAATTAATTTTATACTAAAATTAAAAATAAAAAATGGCACCTTAGCTAAAAAAGGGGGATAAAGTATATCTACTTACAAAGAACCTTTAAACTTAGAAGAAAAAACACAAGAAACTAGATTACATTAAAGTTAGACTATTTTACATTTCTAAGTAAATATTACTAGTAAATTATAAGTTGGAACTACCGCTAGACGCAAAGATACACCTAGTATTCTATGTATTACTACTAGAACTAGTAGACCCTAATACACTAGTTAGAACCGCCTTCTACCACAGAACTAAGGCAGAAAATAAATTTAAGGTTAAAAGAATTCTAGAATATAATTAGTATAGCAACGCGTACCTTATTAAGTAGAAAGGTTACCTACACAGCAAAAACACTTAGGAACTAAAGAACTACCTAGGAAACTATTAATAAAAGATTAAAGAATTCTACTAATAATCTACACAGTATAATAACATTTATACCTAAGATAGTAAAGGCACTAGATTATCCTAGAATTCTAATAGGAAATCCTTAAAAGCGCTCTATATTATAGGGGATAAAAAGGGACCTAAAGGAGTCTTATTAACTACTAGATTAATAGCCTTACAAGATTTAGCCTCCTTAATATTTTTCTCTTTAACCGCTATTACATCTTTAGTACACTTATCTAGTAAGTCTATTTACTAACGTAACTAATCTTTATACACACGCATAACCTATAATTTCTCTAACACCTCCTTATAGGTCTTAAACACAGTCTCCTGCGTTTCTTTTAACTCTTTTATCTATACACGCAATTTGTCTTTCTCTACTAATAAATACTTAAACTTAGACTCTAAAACGCGCACATTACAATGTTAACTTTAATAAATATATTCTCTACATCTTTTAGACTAAACGTAAACTTTATAAACATAGTTATATTTTGTGTATATTAAGCATTTCTTAACTATAACATTACTAAAGGAGTTAATAAAATTAGTTAGGTAATAGTAATAGGTAGTGCTAGACTTAGAAGGTTATTAGGGCATAGTGCGAGTAAGCTAACGCTACTTATAACACAGAGTAAGCTCTAGTTATAACTAGGCATAAGACACAGTTACATAATTTAAGGATAAATTCTAGTAAGGAGGGAGATAATATTAAGATCTAAAGGCTAGGCCTCCTAGGATTTTTATATATATCTACATTCGTTATTTAAGTAACACGGCACAAAAGGTCACGTGATCTAATTAGTGTAATTAGAGCGCTAAGATAACTAATTAGACTAAGTACTTAATATACTAAGTAACTAATTAGTGCTTAATTAGTTTGATTAGAGCGATTAGTTCACTAATTACTTAAAGTATATAGGAACGCGAGGATAGGCTCTCTATACTTGTGTTTAATCTATTTATTAATCTATTGTTTAGATTCTAGTAGACTAAATTGTTAACTTGTTACACTTTGTAAGATACTATCGTATTAATAAGACCTTCCACCTTCTGTAAGTACTCCTGCCCGAGAACCAACCTTAACCCTTTAGGACTAGCTACCCTATTGGATTTAACAGTACCCTTTAAATAGATAAATAAGTATAGAATATTATTCTAACTTCTTAAGATAGTATGTATTATAGAACCTATCCTTATTTATTTTAGAAGCGGTAAACTACTACGCTTTAAAATAGATGCTAGTAATCTTACGCTAGGCGCCTACGCTAAATAAGAACGTAATAGTAAATAGCACCTAATTGCCTATTACTTATGCAAATTTAATAACGTTAAAACATAATATAATATACACGACAAAGAACTCTACGCTATAATTAAAGCCTTAAAGCACTAGAGGATTTACGCGCTTAGTTACTTAACGCTAGAAATCTATATAAATTATAAAAACCTTTTAAGGTTCACAATAATAAAAGAACTTACGCTATAATAATAAAGATAGTTACAAACTACTAGGCAGTATAAGTTTAAAATTATCTATATAGCTAGAAAAGAAAATGGCAAAGCAGACGCTCTTAGCCAACAAAGTAATCTAGTAAGAGAAAAGGCAAAAACCTTCTTTATAATTCTTTATAAAGCCAAAGATAGATCTCTAGAACTAATAGTAGAACTAAATTAACTTTTAGTAATTAACTAAGAAGTTCTAGAACATTTACAAACTAAGATTATCTAATAATACTATAATAACTCTATATATAGACACCTAGGTATTACAAAAATAATAGAACTTATCTAAAGGAATTACACCTTTAAAGGAATTAAGGAAGCTATAATAACTTATATCTATAAATATATAGAATGCTAGAGAAATAAACCCAGTATATATTTTAAATATAGAGAGATGTAAGCGATTAGAATACTAACAGCACTATAGAAAGATATTACTATAGATTTTGTTACAGGAATTCTAAACTCTAAGAATCTAATAACAGGAATTAATGTTAAATCCAAGAGGGTAGCTAGTCCTAAAGGGTTAAGGTTGGTTCTTGGGCAGGAGTACTTACAGAAGGTAGAAGGTCTTATTAATATAATAGTATCTTGCAAAGTGTAATAAGTTAACAATTTAGTCTGCTAGAATCTAAATAATAGATTAATAAACAGATTAAACACGAGTATAGAGAGTCTATCCTCGCGTTCCTATATACTAAGCAAAGTCCACTCTGTGGGGAGCGCTCTGTAGAGAGCGCTCTGTGCAGAGCGGTCATGTGTGTTATGCTCTGCACAGAGCAATCAAGCGCTCTATAGAGAGCAGTCACGTGACTCCTTTATTTGAGGCGTAGCTGGCATCGAGTCCCCGCTCAATCCTTGCTACGCGCCCGCTAGGTACAAAACCAGCTTCCCGCCATCATGTGGATTTCAGATCCTAACAATTAAATATAATAGTATACTAGTAATAGTCTACTAACTAACTAAGTATATTAAGCTTATTCTATGCCTTAAAAGAATAACGGCAAAGAAATTTACCTTTTTTATTCTAGACTAACTAATTAGACATCACAGAATCCCAAAAATAATTATTAGCGACAGAGATAAGCTCTTTACGTTAAATTATTAGATAACGCTTATAGCCTTACTTAGAACGAAACGAAAGTGTTAAAGTAAAACACTCACTTCCGTGATTCTTTCTGGATCCACTAATTCATATCACGGGATTCTTGCCAAGAGGCTCGTTTCTTTTGTATATAGTCTGCCCTTTTGGCATCCTTTCCTACAATCAGCTCTTTGTATTCTTTACAACTCTGCTCCTGAATATCCTGTGATAGTTCGAGCCCTTTTTACCACAACAGAAAGCTATTAACAGCTTACTATCTATAAATAGACAGATAGATAGAATGTACAAACTAAACTATAGAAACGTATCTACGCATCTACTATAATAGTTAGAAGAATAACTAGGTTTTAATACTACCTATAGTATAGTTAGCCTATAATAACAAAGTATTAGTAGCATTAGGACATATACTATTCTATATAAACTATAGAAGACACCTATATCTCTTTAATTAACAATTTCCTACAACAATTAAAGTAAAAGAAGCTATAGATATAGTAGAAAATATAAAGAAAATACACTAACAACTCTAAGAGAATCTTAAGAAAGCTTAGCAGTAATTAATTTTATACTAAAACTAAAAACAAAAAATAGCACCTTAGCTAAAGAAGGGGGATAAAGTATATCTACTTATAAAGAACCTTTAAACTTAGAAGAAGAAACATAAAAAACTAGATTATATTAAGGTTAGACTATTTTATATTTCTAAGTAAATATTACTAGTAAACTATAAGTTAGAATTACCGCCAGATGCAAAGATACACCTAGTATTCCACGTATTACCACTAGAACTAGCAGACCCTAATACACTAGTTAGAACCGCCTTTTACCACAGAACTAAGGAAGAAAATAAATTTAAAGTTAAAAAAATTCTAGAATATAATTAGCATAGTAACGCGTATCTTGTTAAGTAGAAAGGTTACCTACACAGCAAAAACACTTAGGAACTAGAGAACTACCTAAGAAACTATTAATAAAAGATTAAAGAATTCTACTAACAACCTATATAGTATAATAATATTTGTACTTAAGACAGTAAAGGCACTAAATTATTCTAGAATTCTAATAAGAAATCCTTAAAAGCGCTCTATGTTGTAGAGGATAAGAAGGGACCTAAAGGAGTCTTATTAACTACTAGATTAATAGCCTTATAAGATTTAGCCTCCTTAATATTCTTTTTCTTAACTGCTATTATATCCTTAGCACACTTATCTAGTAAGTCTATTTACTAACACAACTAATCTTTACGCGCATATATAACCTATAATTTCTCTAACGCCTCTTTATAGACCTTAAATATAGCTTCCTATATTTCTTTTAACTCTTTTATCTATATACGGAATTTCTTTTTCTCCGCTAATAAACGCTTAAACTTAGACTCTAAAACGGGTATATTGCAACGTTAATCTTAATAAATATATTTTCTACATTTTCTAGACTAAATATAAACCTTATAAACATAGTTATATTTTATACATATTAAGTATTTCTTAACTATAACTTCGCTAAAGGAATTAATAAAATTAGTTAGGTAATAGCAATAGGTAGTGCTAGACTTAAAAGGTTATTAAGGCATAATATAAGTAAGCTAACGCTATTTATAACGTGGGGCGAACTCTAGTTATAACTAGGCATAAGACATAGTTATATAATTTAAGGATAAATCCTAGTAAAGAGGGAGATAACATTAAGATCTAAAGGCTAGGCCTCCTAGGATCTTTATATGTATCTATATTCATTGTTTAAGTGGCACAGTATAAAAGGTCACGTGACCTGATTAGTGTAATTAGAGCGCTAAGACAACTAATTAGACTAAGCACTTAATATACTAAGCAACTAATTAGTGCTTAATTAGTTTAATTAGAGCGATTAGTCCACTAATTACTTAAAGTATATAGGAACGCGAGGATAGGCTCTCTATACTCGTGTTTAATCTGTTTATTAATCTATTATTTAGATTCTAGTAGACTAAATTATTAACTTATTACACTTCGCAAGATACTATCGTATTAATTAGACTTTTCACCTTCTATAAGTACTCCTGCCTAAGAACTAACCTTAACCCTTTAGCACTAGCTACCCTCTTGGATTTAACATCTATATACCCTTTTTATAAATAGTGCTCTCTTAGCTCTAATGCTAGCACGCTAGATTATTCGCTAGCTTCTATAAATATAGTGTTAACGCTACTAACATCCTTACTATCTCTATTATAACTCTTTACTAAACCTCTTTTAACACTAACTTACACTTTAATACTAACTTACACCTTAACACTAACTTACACCTTAATACTAACTTACACCTTAACACTAACTTACACTTTAATATATAGCCTATAAGCTTTTCTAGAGGCATTTAGATTACTGCCCTAACTATTATTTTATTAAATAGGTTTTACGCCGCAACCTCTATTTAGAGTTCTATTGCTACAACTACCTTTGTCTAGAATCTGTCTAGTACTACTAGCTGCACAATAGCTAATAACTACGTCTATAATTATATATACACAACGTATAGTATCTACTCCTTTATAACCTACACCTACCTTAGAGGTATTAGACTAAGTAATTAGTTTTTAATAGCCCTGCGACTTCTAGCAATAATAAATTTAATAATAGAGGTATTACTACTAAAGATTTTGCAATCGCTAATAATTAAGTAAATTAGTAGAATAATCCTACTTACCTACCTATAGATCTAACAGCCCTAAACTTCTTATAAGAGCCTACACTTCTTCTAAAAGAAAGTGTATATATATCTAAGTTCTATACTAAACTTAATTAGATATAATTAACTGTCTGTTTTACTTACAACTAAAGATAGTTCTACCTAAATATTATTTAAGGGGAATGTGTAGACTATTAAAAAGATTAAAATCAATTTAGTAGCGCTAATTTTGTGCCACTTTATAGAGCTAAAAATAACATAGATTCTAGCCTATTACCTCTATTATTACTACCCCTTACTAATATAGAGGAATGCCTACTTGCACGTGTTTAAGTTATAATAGAGGTTTATACGCACTAGGGCGCCTAATACTACTATAAAGGTTATATCTGTAATTTTACAGTTAACACTATAATACCTTTCACTTAACTCCCTTGTCTACTACAATAAGTAGAGATTATTATCCTAAAGCCTATCTAGGTAGATAGTAATAATCCTAATTAAGTTAACTAGCAATTTTAAAAAGACTATTAAGTGTGGTAATATATAGTGTAAAGGTAGTTATTATTCCTAATTACAAACTACTTAGGATATTATAATATTATTTTTAATTATAATGCGCTTGCATCGCTTCCTCTTAATAGTTTTATAGAGTAGGACTTAGAGGTTATTTAGTCTCTACCTAACACTTCTATAAGTTCTTCTAGTACTAATACCTCGCCTAATACTAGCACCTAGACTAGATCTAGCGCTACGCACTTATCCGCATCTACTATAATAGATATTTATAAAAGTAAGTATAATAGAGAAGAATATACTAGCTAATTATAGTAAGATAAAGAAGCTCTAGATAACGCTAACTATAAAACTTCTAAAGTATCTGCTGTCCCTAATCTTAGAGTAAACACTTTAATGTTTAAGACTCTTCGCGCTTAAATTTAATCTTATATAAACATAGTATACCTCTCTATAGGTGTAGTACGAGCTACACTATCAGTAAATTCACCTAAAGTGAACGCTATCTTAGTCTGGCTTTTCTATCTCTATACCCTACTAGTATAGGAGACTTTAATGAACCTCGCCTATAAACTGTAGACCTTATTACCTATATACGGTTTATTCTTTACTACAAAGATAGAAGATTCGCAAGAAACTCTTAATTTTAATTTACTACTTTTAACACTATTATACGCTAGTCCTCTATTACCTATACTAGTTTTATGGCTAGGCATAGTGCAAATGGCAACCCTATGCAAATAATAACTAAATATTAAGGGTAATATTATATGTTAAAATAACATTAAAGTGAGTTTTTCATCATGAGCCTATCTAATAAACTTTACGTGGATTAGCATTGTATTTTAAACATAGTTATATTTTATATATATTAAGTATCTCTTAACTATAACTTCGCTAAAGGGGTTAATAAAATTAGTTAGGTGGTAGTAATAGGTAGTACTAGACTTAGAAAGTTATTTAGGCATAATATAAGCGAGCTAACGCTACTTATAATATAGGGTAATATTAAATCTAAAAGGGTAGCTAGTCGTAAAGGATTAAAGTTGGTTCTTAGGTAGGAGTACTTATAGAAGGGGGAAGGTCTTATTAATATATTAGTATCTTATAAAGTGTAATAAGTTAATAATTTAGTCTACTAGAATCTAAATAATAGATTAATAAATAGATTAAATATAAGTATAAAAAGCTTATTCTTACGTTCCTATATACTAAGTAATCCCACACGTCCTAGAATCCTATATGTTCTAGAGTCCTATATATCCTAGAGTCCCATATATCCTAGAGTCCCATATATCCTAGAGTCCCATATATCCTAGAGTCCCATATATCCTAGAGTCCCATATATCCTAGAGTTCTATGTAGGCGAGTCCTATGTGTCCTAGAGTTCCTGTATAGGCGAGGCCTGTGCGGTCCTTAGGACCTTTAGGGCCTATAACCTATTACCTAAGTACTTAGTTAGCTAACTGTAGTAGACTAATAGTCTAGAAGTATAATAAGCTTATGCCCTACTACTTACGCGTAGCTAGATTCTAATATCATCTTCCCCCTCTAAGCTTAATATCCTTATAAGTTAACTATCTATAAAGTTATTATCTTATTCTGTTTAATATCGCTATAGTTAAGCTAATTATCTTAAGAAAGTCTACATTTTTATAATAGTTATCTCTTTATACTATGCTAAGAAGAAATATACTTATTATCTTTTTTTTTTACACTTTTAGTATACTAACTGCGTTAAATAGGGAAATAAGAAGTATAAGCCTAAAGAGATTCCTTTACTAGATTCTTTAAAAATAAATACTAAAATAAAGAGATTAGAAAAATTAGAGGCTAAAAAGAAAGTAAAGCTCTATATTAAGAAAGAGCTAGCTAAGATAGTTTTCCTTTACGCCTATTAGGCGTAAGAGAAGATAGCGCACTTACGCAATTAGTAAAAAAAATTATATTAGAAACAATAAGAATTATTTAATTATAGTATAAATACTATAGATAAGTTAGAAGCGCTTAAGGTGCAGAAGAAGTTAGTGTAGGCTACTATGTTAATAAATATTAACGCACTCCTAGGCGCTAAGGTAATTAACTAGTTTATTTTATAAGCTAGCCCTTATACTAGTAGTAATTCCTAACTGCGTTATAGTTCTCTTCTTATAATTTCTAGCGTTTAGGTGTAGAAGTCGTTTATCTATTATTAATAGTTAGATAGGTTTTCTTAAGGTTTCTATATATTTTTACTAGATAAATACTTTTTCTACTTAGTGAGATATTCTTTAGTGTTTATATACACGTTACGTACTTATAGGATTTATTCTATTTCGAATTTAGTTTCTTCCTAAGCTTAGTAATAGAAGATGGTTTTAATTAGCGTTTCTAAGTCTACTAGTTCTAATAATAATACGTGAAATACTAGGTATATCTTTGCGTCTGGCGGTAGTTCTAACTTATAGTTTACTAGTAATATTTACTTAGAAATTTAAAATAGTCTAACCATAACGTAATCTAGTTTTTTGTGTTTCTTATTCTAAGTTTAAAGGTTCTTTATAAGTAGATATACTTTATCCCCCTTCTTTAGCTAAGGTTGTAGGTTTGGCTTAATCTGCAATTAAGCATTTAAGGGTTAATGGTATACTATTATACAAAGGGTAAGAAGTAGGTTTAATTAATTACGTCTTATCTATTATACAAAGGGGCACTAAGGACCTTATAAAGTCTCTACCTCTTGGCGCTACCCTAAGTAGTAGGTCCTTATGCAGGTCCTTATAGGCAGGTAGGGCCTTATAAAGTCTCTACCTCTTAGCGCTGACCTAAGTAGTGGGTCCTTATGCGGGTCCCTATAGGTAGGTAGGCCCCTATTTTACTTAGTGCTATTTGTATAATAAACTATATAAACACTAGTAGCTTTTCTTTTATATAATAGCTTATATCTATTATACGCTTCTTTTTCTTATCCTTTTCTATCTATACAGTTAGCCTTCCCCTATTAGAACAGGTTATAAGGTAGGTGTAGTGTCGCTATATAGCAGAGGTCCTATTTACACCTACTTTTATGCAAATAGGTAGTAATAGCTAACCTGCTTAGTTCTTACTTTAGCCTTTTATATAGTAGTAAAGTTATATCGCGCAATAAAGCTCTTTTTAGGCATATGTTTTGTGCGTAAATAGAAGGTGGGGTATTAAGTAATATTATTAGTTTGGCTTAATCTACAATTAAGCTGTTAAATCCAAGAGGGTAGCTAGTCCTAAAGGGTTAAGGTTAGTTCTTAGGCAGGAGTACTTATAGAAGGTAGAAGGTCTTATTAATACAATAGTATCTTACAAAGTGTAACAAGTTAACAATTTAGTCTACTAGAATCTAAATAATAGATTAATAAACAGATTAAACACAAGTATAAAGAGCCTATCCTTATGTTCCTATATACTAAGGCTGCTCCGCTACTTAGTGCTACTAAGTAACTAAGCACTTTACGTAACTAGCTCTACTACTTAGTGCCGCTAAGTAACTAAGCACATTACGTGACCTAATCTAAGTTACTTAGTGTCTCTTTATTACGTTTATAACTCTGTCACCACTTTATTACACCTTTATAAGTGCCTAAGTTCTACGTTGTTATCTAGTACGTAATATTATCCCCTCCCTTTCTATTCTTTGTCCCAAAGAATTATACCTACTAACTATAATTCTACAAAGTGTTATTACAGCCTTATCTCTACTATTAAAAACTATAGAGTAGTTATAGTATTAAAGTGCTCTTTCTATAAGTCGTATTCCTACATTTATAAAGTCTATATTAGCTTAGGGAAGTGTAGTAAGTATTAGAAATAAGGTTTAAAGTGTAATATAGCTATTACTAGAAATAAGTTCTCGCAGTTAATTACTAAGAAGAAGAAATTAGAGGCGCAAATATTAGAGGCGTAAAAAAAATAGAATATAGTGTTTAAAGCCCTACGCGTAGCGCGTATAAAAAAGGATTAGTTATTAAAATAATTAGCGTAGAATAAAAAGCGTACTAGCAAGGTTATCGCAGTAGAGAGTGCTGCGCTAATAGAGTTAGAATTAGAGGAGGACCTAGCCTATCCTACTTAGCCTACTAGTCTGGCTAAACTTAGCACGTCTATATAGTCTGTAATAGATAACCTGCCTCTAGAGTTCTAAGACAATTCCTTAGCGTTACTGTCTTAGGTAAGTCTATTAATAGAATTCTTTAATCTTTTATTAATAGTTTCCTAAGTAGTTCTTTAGTTCCTAAGTGTTTTCGCTGTGTGAGTAACCTTTCCACTTAACAAGGTACACGTTGTTATACTAATTATATTCTAGAATTCTTTTAACCTTAAATTCGTTTTCTTCCTTAGTCTAGTAGTAGAAGGTGGTTTCAACTAGTGTATTAGGGTCTACTAGTTCTAGTAGTAATATATAGAATACTAGGTGTATCTTTGTATCTGGCGGTAGTTCCAACTTATAGTTCACTAGTGATATTTGCTTAGAAATATAAAATAGTCTAACCTTAATATAATCTAGTTTCTTATATTTCTTCTTCTAAGTTTAAAGGTTCTTTATAAGTAGATATATTTTATCCCCCTTCTTTAGCTAAGGTGCCATTTTTCGTTTTTAGTTTTAGTATAAAATTAATTACTACTAAGCTTTCTTAAGATTCTCTTAGAGTTATTAGTATATTTTCTTTATATTTTCTACTATATCTATAGCTTCTTTTGCTTTAATTATTGTAGGAAATTGTTAGTTAAAGAGATGTAGGTGTCTTCTATAGTTTATATAGAATAGTGTATGTCCTAATACTACTAATACTTTGTTATTATAGGCTAACTATGCCATAGGTAGTAATAAAACCTAGTTATTTTTCTAACTATTACAGTAGATACGTAGGTACGTTTCTATAGTCTAGTTCATACGTTCTGTCTATCTGTCTATTTATAGATAGTAAGCCGTTAACAGCTTTTGTTTTGTTCTAAGCAGTGCTATAAGCGTTGTCTAATAATTTAACGTAAAGAGCTTATCTCTATTGCTAATAATTATTTTTGGAATTCTGTAGTGTCTAATTAGTTAGTCTAAGATAAGAAAAGCGAGTTCCTTTGCTATTATTCTTTTAAGACATAGAATAAGCTTAATATACTTAGTTAGTTAGTAGACTATTACTAGTATACTATCGTATTTGATTCCTATTATTAAATCCTTAGAGTTTAGAATTCCTGTAACAAAATCTATAGTAATATCTTTCTATGGTGCTGTTAGTATTCTAATTACTTACATCTCTCTATATTTAAGATATATACTATATTTGTTTCTCTAGCATTCTACACATTTATAGATATAAGTTATTACAGCTTCCTTAATTCCTTTAAAGGTGTAATTCCTTTAGATAAGTTCTATTATTTTTGTAATGCCTAGGTGTCTATACATAGGGTCATCGTGGTATTGTTAGATAATCTTGGTCTATAGATGTTCTAGAACTTCTTAGTTAATTACTAAAAGTTAATTTAGTTCTACTATTAGCTCTAGAGATCTATCTTTAGCTTTGCGAAGGATTATAGAGAAGGTTTTTGCTTTTTCTCCTACTAGATTACTTTATTAGCTAAGAGCGTCTACTCTGCCATTTTCTTTTCTAGCTATATAGATGATTTTGAACTTATACTACCTAGTAGTTTATAACTATTTTTATTATTATAGCGTAAGTTCTTTTGTTATTATAAACATTAAAAGGTTCTTATAATCTGTGTAGATTTCTAGCGTTAAGTAACTAAGCGCGTAAATCCTCTAGTGCTTTAAAGCTTTAATAATAGCGTAGAGTTCTTTATTATATACATTATATTGTGTTTCAGCGTTATTAAATTTGCATAAGTAATAGGTAATTAGGTGCTATTTACTATTACGTTCTTATTTAGCGTAGGCGCCTAGCGTAAGATTACTAGCGTTTGTTTTAAAGCGCAGTGGTTTATTACTTCTAAAATAAACAAAGATAGGTTCTATAATATATACTGTTTTAAGGAGTTAGAATAACATTCTACACTTATCTGTCTATTTAAAGGGTACGTCCTTCTTTATAAGATTTATTAAGGGTATTATAACCTTTGCGTAATCTTGGATAAATTATTAATTAAATCCACAGAATCCTAAGAATTCTTAGATGTTCTTAGCTGTCTTTAGTATTAGCCAGTTCTTAATATATTTAACTTTACTTAGTGCTATCTTAATTCCTTCTATAGTAATAATGTATCCTAGGAATTTGAGTTATTTAACGTTAAACTTATATTTTTTAAGTTTAATATAAAGGCATGCTCTGTCTAGTACTTCGAGTACTATCTATATATACTTGGTGTAGTCTGATTTGTTTTTGGAAAAGACAAGGATATTATCTATATACGTAATAACAAATATGTCTAGATGTTTATAGAGTACGTTGTTAATAAGTGCTATAAAAGCTGCTAGTGCGTTTATAAGTCTAAAAGGCATAACCTTATATTTAAATAGTCTGTAGCGTGATTAAAACGCTGTTTTCTATTCTTTACCTTTCTTAATTCGTATAAGGTGGTAACTGTCTCTTAGATCCATTATTATAAATATCTTAGCTTGAGATAGTTAATCTTATAACTCTGCAATATTTGGTAGTAGATATTAGTTCTTTATTATTATGTTATTAAGTTATTAGTAGTTAACATATAGTCTATCTAATCCATCCTTTTTCTTAACAAACATAAAAGGGCTTACTACTAGTGACTTTAATAGTTATATATATCCTTTCTTAAGGTTTATTTTAATAAAATTACGTTCTTTAAGGAGTTCTTCTTCTGTCTTACTATATAGTAGTCTAAAGGGTGGCGTCTTTTCTTCTTCTAGGTCTATTATAAGATCCTAGGGTTAATATTCTAGTAGGTTTACTTTTCCTTCCTTTTTTATAAATATATGTGTCTATTTCCTGTACTCTCTTAGTAAGGTAAGGGGTGTGCTATTATCCTCCTTCTTACACTTTTTAACCTAGTAGTTCCTACTAGCGTCTGCTAAGGTGTGCTTCCATTTTTTAACTATCTGTCGCAGTATTATGTTATTAATAACTCCCTTATCTACTATTATTTTTAGTTAATGCATAGGCTTTACTTATAATACATAATTACAGCGTTTAAACAATATTTTCTTTGTACCTTAGTTAATCTGTAGGTTGTGTATTATTAACTAAGGTAATCCTAAGACTAACTTATACTTAGATCCTAGTAAGACATCTAAGGTAAGTTCCTCTCTATGTCCTTAGACTGTTATTATAGTAGTAACCTCCTAGTATATTTAAGTTGTTTTAGGTATTAGGGATCTATTTGTAATATAGATAATATAGCGTACTTCTTTCTCTAATATTATAAGTCCTACTTATCTTACTATTTAATAAGATATAAAGTTCCTTTCTACTCTTAAGTCTATAAGAGCTTAAGCCTATATTCCTTTAAGCTATACTAGTAGCTTAATTAATACTGTGCTTACTATAGCATTTAATTTAATAAAAGCGTTTTCTTATCTAAGTTTACGCCTAAAAAAGACATCTATTTGTATAGGTTATAGTTAAGTTCTAGTGCCTAGTATACATTTCTAAGCATCCGCTTCTATTATTATTTTTAAGTACATAGCTTATATAGATCGTCTTCTTCTTCTTCCTATAAAGATATTCTTCTGTTTTTCCTCCCGCAGTCTTTACTATTTCTGTATACTAGTTAAATTAGTAGCTCTGTTATTACTTCTTATATAGGGCAGTTTACAAAGCTATCTAAGTGTTTAGCCACGTAGTGGTATTTATAGTCTTAGTTTAGACACATATACTAGTACAATTATATATAGTCTTTATTAATAAGCATATTACAGCATTTATTACCCTTTAGCGTAAGGTAAAGAAAGTATTTTACTTATTATTTATCCAAGAGGTGTTCGTCGTAAGCTATAATAGGGCAGTCTGTCTATATTTATCTACAGCGCAGTTTCCTTCTAGGTTATTTCTTATTCTCCTCTTTCTCTACCTTATGTTATGCGTATATTAGTTCTTCGCAATGCGTCTATATACAAAATTAGTGTGTAGGATTTTAGTAGTCTAGATAGTACTTTAGTACGTAGTCTAACTTCTTATATTTGTAGGGTTGTATTCCTTTTAGTGCCTAGTGGGGTTCTATGTAGTCCTAAACATTTAGTTTATACTTAGGTGACATAGGGTTATCTTCTTTCCGCCTACTTTATAGGTAAGGAGTAGGAGATCTTAGTATCTCTTCTACATCTTCTATGTTATAGTATACATTAGAGTTATCTTCTAGATCTTTATATAGTCGTAAGTTAAGTAAATCTAATCGCTCACTTTGTTCTAGTGTAACGCGTTAGTAACTAAATAGTGTTGTAATAACTTCCTATTCCTTATTAGGTTCTTAGTCCTTAATAGTTAGTATATTTAACTTAGTTTAATAGACTTTATTCTTTAATCTACAGTTCCTGGCTATATAGCCCAGTTTACCATATATAAAGCATTTACAGGTCTTAGTTATTAGTTATTAACTTCTATTAGAGACGCGTTTGTTAGGCTGTTTAGGGCCTATCCTTCCTCCTTTTCCTTTACCTATATAGTTAAACTAGACATCTTCCATTAGTTTGTATCTCTAGTAGTTCCTTAGCTATTACTTTTAGATAATTCTAATAGGGTTCTTATAAACTATTTTTGCTATTTATCTAAAGCTTATTACCCTAGGATTTTAGTAGAGCTCTTATTACAGTAAAAACTATTCTCTATTAATCCTAATAGTTTCTTTATATAGTTCTTTAAGGTTAGTAATTTGTGCACTACTACGTAAAAGTTCCTTACGTAGTTTCTATTTAAGTCCTTATTTGTACATGTCCTAAAGAGATTTATTATCCTAGTTAAGTTGCACAGCGTATCTGCAAAACTTAGTTATATACTTAGCTACTAATTATTTCTAAGTTATAGTCTAAATCTTTACTTTTATAATAGAGTCCTTATTAGTAATCCTAAAGAGTTATTTAAGGCATTTCTTAAAGTTATTATAATCCTTAATAATATTAACTATATTAGCGTGTTTGTTTGTGTAATTATTGTTATTGTTATTGTAGTCTATTCCTAGGTACTTTTTAAGGTAAGAATAGATCTATAATCCTATATCTCCTCGCATATATATTACTGCAAAGATAACTTTCTTCTTATCTTTAAGGGGTTTGTCTAAGTTAAAGAAGTAGAGGTCTAACTAGAGAATCTAGACGTTAGTTTAAAATTGTTTACTAAAGTAGAGATTAGGTTTATACGCCTTACTACTATTCTTTATAGGAGTAATCTTAGCGGCACCTAAAGCTATAGAAGAGGTAGGAGTTTATAAAGTACTTATATTAAAGGTGTTTAAGATATTAAATCTAAGAAGGTAGCTAGTCCTAAAGGGTTAAGGTTAGTTCTTAGGCAGGAGTACTTATAGAAGGTAGAAGGTCTTATTAATACGATAGTATCTTACAAAGTGTAATAAGTTAACAATTTAGTCTGCTAGAATCTAAACAATAGATTAATAAACAGATTAAACACAAGTATAGAGAGCCTATCCTCGTGTTCCTATATACTAAGGCTGCTCCGCTACTTAGTGCCACTAAGTAACTAAGCACTTTACGTAACTAGCTCTACTACTTAGTGCCACTAAGCAACTAAGCACATTACGTAACCTAATCTAAGTTGCTTGGCGTCTCTTTGTTACATTTATAACCCTGTCGCCGCTTTATCACACCTTCATAAGCGCCCAAGTCCCACGTTGTTATCTGGTACGTAACATAAGCATTTAAGGGTTAATAGTATACTATTATACAAAGGGTAAGAAGTAGGTTTAATTAATTACGTCTCGTCTATTATATAAAGGGGCACTAAGGACCTTATAAAGTCTCTGCCTCTTGGCGCTAACCTAAGTAGTGGGTCCTTGTGCGGGTCCTTATAGGTAGGCAGGGCCTTAAGAAGTCTCTACCTCTTAGCGCTAACCTAAGTAGTGGGTCCTTGTGTAGGTCCCTACAGGTAGGCAGGCCCCTATTTTACTTAGTGCTATTTATATAATAAACTGTATAGATACTAGTAACTTTTCTTTTATATAATAGCTTATATCTATTATACGCTTCCCTTTCCTGCTCTTTTTATCTATATAGTTAGCCTTCCCCTATTAGAATAGGTTGTAAGGTAGGTATAGTGTCGCTGTATAGCAAAGGTCCTATTTATACCTACTCTTATATAAATAAGTAGTAATAGCTAACCTACTTAGCTCTTACTCTATCCCTTTGCATAGTAGTAGAGTTATATTATATAATAAGGCTCTTTCTAGATATATATTCTGTGCGTAAATAGAAAGTAGGGTGTTAAGTAATATAATACTTAGCGCTAGGTTTTAGTAAGTAGGTATAGAAGGATGTCTCCTAATCCTGCAATAAAGATATATAGTAGAACTAAGGTATAAGGTAGCCTTCTATACTTCTTCTTTATTACTCTATTAGTCTTATTTATCTTCCTTCTTTTTTATGCAATAGTCTTTATCCTCTAGCTCTCCTTTAAAGTTAAAGATATATGCTTATATATCTATAGTAGAGGGTTTATGTTTATAGAAGTTAGTGTATAATAATATATATTACCTTCTAGCTTACTAGGTATCCCTTCGTAGATAGTTAGTAGACTAGTATCCTTCTTTATAGTATATAAAGTATTTCTAATTTATATAAGAGCTTAAACTTCTAAAGTTACCTCTTCTTTTTAGTCTAAAGGTTAATCTACCTCTAGAGGGGCTAGATCCTCTTGTGTAATTAGGATTATTATATTATTAATTAGTGTAGTACACCTTTTTACTATTTTAGAGAAACTATAACTTCTTTTTATTTTTAGTAACTTAGAGTAATGTATAAAGGTTACTAAGTAAGCCTTCTACTATATTTTTAGGGTTAAATATAGCTTATTTAAGGTTAGAATAGCTATAGTATACTCGTATAATAGTAGTGTGTAGTTATAGTTTACTACTAAAGCCTTGTTTAAGAGCCCTTTAGGCTAAAATAAGCTTATTAATTATTACTTTTAAGGCCTTATATAATATAGCAGCTAGATTATTACTTTTATAGCGTTTAAAGGTAAAAGTAGTCTAGTCTATCTAGTACTAATTATAATTAACACTAGTGTTAAAGTGTCTATTTAGTCTATTATATAATTCATCCTATAGAAGTCCTAGTCTAATATTGTATAGGTAGTAGGTGCTCGCACAATTAGAAAGAATTCCTAAAAAGATATTTATATACTAGTCCTATAGTATACCTAGCCTATAGTATAGTTCTCTAAAGACTTTTGCCTTATCTATTAGGATATTATATAGCCTACTAGTATAGTTATTCTCTTTACTCTAAGCCTTCTAAAAGAGGATAATCTTATATAGCTAGATATAAGTATAATCTCCTAGTTATTAAAGAGACTAGGAGTGTCTAGCCTCTTTGTACAATGTGGTTTATTAGGCAAAAGCAGTCTAGGTTTTAGGCTACTACTACTAGTGTGGCTCTATATATGTCTCTGTCCTCGTACGTATAGGAATAGGCCCTAGCTATACTCTATATGTATATATATTGCCTACAAATAGTGTAGGTTATATTATTAGGATTGTGCAAAGCAGTCTAGGTTACAGTTATAGTGTTATTGTGCAAAGAGTCTATAGCTTATAGTTAAGCTATAACAGTCTAAAAAGTTTCTTTATATAGGTGTCCTTTATTATAATATTAGTAGCAATAAAGCCTTCTTTTATAAGAAAAGTAATAAGCTCTCTTCTAACTATATAACTAATCTTATTAAAGGTTCTCTACTTCTAGTTATTAAAATCTTTAGTAAAAGAAGAGATTACCTTTTTACTTTTAAGGCTGCTTACGCGATATTGCGCGATTATATACACTATATAAGTATTTAGCCATTTTAGAGAAGGGGGTAGGTAGCTGTGTAGATCTACTGTATCTACCTAGTACCTTTGTGCGATCTCTCCTCTTAAGGTAATAGCCTTAATATTTATTACTTTCTCTACTTATTAAAGCTATGTTACTTTGTTTTCTTACTAAGGAGGTAGTATTAATTATTACGCAACGTCCTTAGGTTATAGTTCCTCTAGGAAGTCTCTTAGTCTTAAGGCTATATTATTATTATCTTTTTTAGTCGTGCGACGTGTCTGCGTTTAGTTATTACTAGTTTAATTATGCAACGTGTTTACGTTTAGTTATTGCTAGTTTAATTATTGTTAAAGTAAAACACTCACTTCCGTGATTCTTTCTGGATCCACTAATTCAGATCACAGGATTCTTGCCAAGAGGCTCGTTTCTTTTGTATATAGTCTGCCCTTTCGGCATCCTTTCCTACAATTAGCTCTTTGTATTCTTTACAACTCTGCTCCTAAATATCCTATAATAGTTTAAGCCCTTTTTACTACAATAGTTATAAGCCTAGCGCTTAGAACGTAGAACGATTCTCCCTACCTACTTAGTAACGCTTAAATTATTATATAACACTCTATTTAGAACCTCTCTATAATACAACCCCTCTATTTCTAATTATAAAAATTATTAAAATGGCAGAAGTACAGCTTATTAATCGCGCTAGCTAGCCCTACTAGTTTGTCTAGCTTTAATTCTAAATAAACTTAAAAGGAATCTAGAACTAAATTAACCTAAAGGCAATTAACGCTCTAGCAATTAATTACGCAAAGCTAGAACAACCTCTGCTCTTATAGAAACTATTACTAATTGCGGATACAGCCTCTATAGCGAGTATTTAATTATACAAAGCAGAGCTTACTAAGTATAAAATAGATAATAAGAGCTTTCCTTTACAAATAGTAGAATATAGAGTAGTAGTTTTAGACTAGCAAGTAGACTATACTAAGATACAGAATCTCTAGACTTAGGTAAACGCTATAGTATCGCCTAATCTACTTACTCCTACCATAATCACTCTAGTTAATACACGCCAAACTACACTTTAGTTCCTAATTTAACTCTTAAAGGAAGATCTCGCACTAAATAAAGGAGCTATATAGAATAATATTTAAGCTTTGTACTACGCTTATCTTAAGAAGGCTAAGCAGGCAAGACAAAGTTCTAAGACCTAGTTTAAAGAGTAGTAGCTCCTCTATTAAAGAGCAAAGACCTACTTAATTAGCGAAATTAGTAGACTACTTACTACCTAAAATTTCCTAGATGTAATCGCCGCGCGTATAGCACTAGATTAGGCCTAATTAATAAACTAACAGCTAATCTAGGATAAGACGCTAGGACGGAATTAGATTACGCTAGACAATCTAGGGAAGGTATTTTTAGCGCTTATCCAGAAGCATTTAATCTAATCTAGTTCTAATAAAATAAGTGGGGTATTCGCCACTTTTAATAGATTATTAAGACAATCTACTAACTCTAATAGTTCTGGTTTGTCTAATTAGACAAAGAAACAACTAAACTGTCCCTATAAGCCCTATACTTATAGGTAGAAACTAATAGAGTGCTAAAGACTTTAAACCACAATAGCTAGATCACCCTAGGATAGAATATTATTATTCAATCTCACTAATAAAGAAAAATTAGAAATTCTTAATTAACTTAAGCAGTCTAAGTGGTCGAACCTTTATAATGCGATCACGAAGGTAGGATAGAATAAGAAACAATCCTCTACTAAGACTATTAAGTATTCTAGTAGTATTGCTGCTACTCTACTAAACCTATTCAATCTGCCTATAGACAATAGAGCATTAGGTGTCTACTCTACTCTACATTCTAACGCTTATCCTCTATTAGAATATATAATACTAGATAGTGCTATAGCAGTTTACCTAGTTAATAATTACAAAAGACTTATTCTTAGGACGTTTTAATTATTAAACAAGAGTGTGGAGGTAGGTATATAAAGCCTCCTAATCTTAGAAATTAGTAATAGACTAATTAAGAACGCTTTGCATAGGAAAAATAGGAGATTTATAGAAGATCTACTGCTCTAAGGAGTGAGAGTAGTAGAAGGCTTTTATATAAATATTATATTAGAAGCTCTTTTAAAGAAAGCAAAGATTTAGTACCTTAGTTTAGATTACACTCTTAGGATTAGAAGCCTAGAATAAAGTGTTATCTTAGTAGACCTAAAATGCAAGCATAACTTTACTTTTCTATAATATAAGCTAATCCGCTCTTGTCTAACTGTTATAAGTGTAACTACTAAAGGATTATCCTAGGTTAATATTAAGAGATTAGATTCTAAGGACCTCTAGCACCTTTAAGCAGGGTATATAGGAAGTAGAGCCTTATAAGCTCTAGTAACTGCAGCCTAAGGTGTAAAGATTACTAGAATGTTAAAAAAAGATTGCGAGCACTATGCTACTACACATATAACTTAGGTAATTTCTAGGAGACCTAGAAAACAATCACCTAGGCTATTTCACTTATTATCCTAGGATCTATTTAATATGCCTACTACTTAAAATAGAGAAAACTAGGTTTTGCTAATTAAAGAAGATTTTAGTAAGAAACCTTACGTTTTTAATCTTAGAACAAAGACGCTTTCTAAAATAATAAGAGTATAGCAGGATTTCTTAGCTCTTATTAATACAAAATATGAGCTTCAAATTACAAAGATCTACTAAGATAATAATACAGCAACACTTCTATAGAGAGGGAAATCCTAGTACAAATTTTAGGCTAATTAGGAAGGGATAATAATCAGCAGACTACCGCCCTATACGTATAAGCCTAATAGCGCTGCAGAAAGAGTAGGCCAAGAGCTTATAACAAAAGTAATTAAAATATAAACAAGCGCAAATCTGCTATTAAATCTCTAGCCTAAGATTATATAAGCGGCATACTAGCTCTAAGGAATAATTCCTAGCCTAGCATTAGGCTATTAATTACCTAATAAAACGTTAGATGCTTAGTTTAGACAATATTTTTGTTATTTTAAACTAGTAAAAACATAATATAGGACAGCTAATCTTTGTCTAAACTAGAGTGCTATCTACGCCTATAGCTACTAAGTTTACCCTTTAGATTAGGAGCGTGCAGCTAGGTAAGATAGAAGAGGATTTAAAGTAAATCCTAGGGGCTATATTAAATACCTAGTAGGCTATAAAGCTTCTAATATCTACTAAATATAGATTCCCTAGCTTAATTAGGTAATTACTACACGAAACGTAAAGTTTAATAAGTCCTTATTCTATAAAGGATTAGAGGAACAATTTATTCTAAAGATAAAAGTGTTAAAAATAGTAGAAAGCCTCTAAAAAGGAGAGCTAAACAATCTAGGAGAAGTGTATAAAGACGCACTTAACATTCTTCCTAAAACAAACAAGTATATAAGAACCGCTACTAGACCTATAAGTGACCCTTAGGTAATTAAAAGCGAAGTAGGCTAGCTAAGTAATTAGGAACTTAAAGTACCTACTACTAAGTAAGCTATAGGCTTAGCTAGCTAGCAGCTAAGAATTCGCTTAAGTAGGAAAAGAAGCACAGGACTTATAACCCCTAATTAGACACTAGAGCCAGGTGATCTTAGGGGTGATCTATTAAGCGATTAAGAGATATCTAGCAGCTACTAGAACACTACTAGGAGAGCTGGCCTGCCAGAATCTAGGGATTTAATACCCTATTTATTAGTAAAAACTAATTAGGTTGCTAATTAACCTAGCGCAGATAACTTAATTACGCTAGATAAAGTAGATAACCTACTAGCGCGCTAAAGGTAAAGGTAGATCTATCTAGAGGCAAGTAGAATAAGCAGGCGAAATTGTAGTAAAGCACTAGAAATTAACTAACTAATAAATCGCTATCTATTATTGCGAAGATCAAGGAAGTAAAATAATTAGGACAATTAGCTAGAGAGTAGGTAGAAGCTAGGTACTTATACACTAATTACTAATTATCTTTAAAGTAATCTTAATACAATATTAGAGTACACGTTTATACTAGAAGTAGTAAAGGCCTGGTCTAAGCAAGAAGAATATATTACACTAAATATAATAGTATTTACTTCTATGCTTAGAAAGGCGCCTAGAGCGTCTTATACAGCTTAGACTTATAGAGATAAGCTTACACTAGAGCCAACCCTATAGAAACACCTTTACAATTATCTATATAGGAAGCTATTCCTCCTTACTACTTACAAGGAGATCTCAACTTTGCAAAATAAAGGTACCTAGATAGAGATTAAACAATTAGAGGTGTTAGAGCAACCACTCCCTTTAAAGTAGGTCTTTACCTACAAGTTTAATTAAAATAGATACTTTAAAAAGTACAAAGCTTAAATTGTTGTAAAAGGAGATCTTTAGAAAAAGAATACTCTCTACTCTACTTATACTACTACTCTAGTAGTAAGATCTTTTTAATTAGCTATAGCTCTAGCAGTAGAATTTAATCTAGAAATCTTATAATTTAATATAGTAGGAGCGTTTCTAAATACTCTTATTATAGCCGCTAATTTAGTAACTTATAAATTACCTAATAGTTTTAAAAAGCTAGGAAAGTGTGTAAGATTAAATTAAGCTTTATATAGCTTAAGAGATTCACTACTTCTTTAGTATAAGGAATTTACAGGATTACTTTAATCTTATAGACTCTTAGCTTCGCTAGAAGCGCTATGCCTTTTCTTTAACAGTAATTAAAGTATTATTGTTCTATTTTATATTAACGACATTCTTCTTCTCTATTACAAGAGTAAAGAGAAAGAAGCCCTAGATTTTTAAAAGAAGATTGCAAATAAATATAAGATTAAATTAAAAGGACTAGTAGAGTGGTTCCTAAGTGTTTAAGTGATTAGGGATAGAGAAGCAAGATTAATTTCTCTAGCCTATAATACTTACATTAATAAGATTACAAAAAAGTTTAACCTTTTAAACTCTAAGAGCTTCCTTCCTACACCTCTATTAGTAGAAGATCTTGTTCTAAGCACAGGAGAAGCCACTCCTTAATAAGTAAAGCTCTTTTAAGAAGAGGTGGGATTAGCTCTCTATATAGCAATTATACTACGCCTAGATATAGCCTTTGCAGTGTTAAAGCTATCACACTTTCTAACAAATCTAAGTAAAGAACACTTTACTGCCATTAATTATGTGATCCTTTACCTCTATTAAACTAGATAGTAGGCTATAGTCTTTAGTGGCTACAATAGACCTAATCTGCTAATATGTAGAGATGCCTCTTTCGCTAATAATCTAATATTACGGCAATCTTTCTATAGATATATTATCCTATTATTTAGAGGAGCTATCCTATAGAAAGCAGCTTAATAGAACACGATCACTACTTTAACTACAGAAGTAGAGCTTCTAGCGCTTAAATATATAAGTAAAGAAGCTATAGCGATTAAGAGATTCTTTACTAAGCTTACTCTAGATCTAGGACCTTTATAGAAGGTCTATTACGACAATCTTTAAACTATTTATTTAGTAATTAGAAAGAACAAAAGAATCACTACTTAACTGCGCTATGTAGATATTTAGAATATATAGTTGCAGTAAGAGCATGCAAAAGGATCGTTTTAAGTAGAATATCTTCTAACTAGCGAAATGCTAGCAGATGGCCTTACAAAGGCTCTTACTTATTAGCAGTTTAATAGATTTAAAAGGCTATTAAATCTATAAGATATAAGCATAATAATCACAGAATAAGAGTAGGTAAATAGAGAAATAATCTATTAACTACTTAGAATTATTAATTTAGAGCTAGGAAATAAGAAAAGAAAAAGAAAAGAAAGAAAAGATTAGAGAAAGAATAGGAATTAGAGAAAAAAGAGATTAAAGAGCTTATCTATAAGTATATAAACTCTCTTCCTCCTTTGCTTAATTATAGGGGTGCGAGAATCTCCCCTATAATTAGTAATAGGAGATTCTCCCTATCCTCTTCCTCTCCTCCTCTCTATAGTAGGTAATTCCTTATCCTATTTACCTCCTCTACTTTTCTTTTAATTAGTAGTAAGTAATAGCTTACCCTAGCCTTCCCTTCTTTAATTAGCAGGAGGAGAAGCACTTACCTAGCCTCTACTCTACTTTAGAGCTAATAAGCTACTTATCTAGCTATTTTAATTAAGGTATTAGCTGCGACTGCGCTACTCCTTAATAGGTAGAGCAGAAAGGTAATTACTCTATCCTCTACTAAAGATTAGCTAGGAAGTAGGGAGTAGAATAGTAGCTATATACTAAGCTTACTCCTCCTAACTGCTAGTAGGAAGAGGACCTTATAAGGCTACCTTAACCCTCTTACGCAGCTTAGTAATTAGCCTCTCCTATAAGAAGTATTAGCTAAACCTAAAAAGAATTTTAAAATAAAAGCTTATATTAGTACCCTCTAATAGTTAATAGTAGATAAAATCTATAGCTAGAGTCTAAATATGCGGCTAGCTATAGAAATAATTAGCAAAATTAGCTAAAGTAATAAAATAACCCTATATATAGTAGTGTAAGAGTAAGTAAAGTAGGTATAGCAGCGCCTACCTAAGCTTAAAGCGTTATTATAGCAGCGTTTATTACTCTTTTCTACTAGAGCTCCTTTTAAGTAGTCTAAGCAGCTTACTTGTCTAAGAGTATTAAGTAATTACTAGGGGCCTAGAGCTAGAGCAGGAGGAGCTAGTAAAGTAAGAGAATCTTAGTAGAAGGATTAGAAGCTTTATTTAGTAGCTTTTACAGCCTTTACTGCGTGTGCTTTAGCTAAGTTATTAGATATCTAAAAGAGTTAGCAAAGCTCTAAATAATAGAAAAAGTGTAAAGTAATAATTAGAAAAAAACAACCTACTATAAAATAGTAGGATTTAAAGGCTTAAACTAGTAGGCTTAAATTAAATAAGAGGTTAAAGCGTTAAAAGTAAAGAATTAAAGAGAGAAGATTAAGCGCTAGTAAAGGGCTTATATACTCTACTACCTATCTAATTATTAAGCGCTAAATGCGCTCCTTCCTTACTACTTATTTCTCTTACTACTGCTCTTTCCTAATTAAAACGCGCCTGCCTATTATACTTACTAGCTAGTAAGAGCGGAGAAATTACCTTACAGTTAATAGGAAGTAAGTAAAAAGAGTAGTAGAATAAAAGCGTTTACGCTCTAGGCCTTTGTGCTACGCTTATAAGCCCCTAACCTACTAGAAGAAGAGATTCTAGACACAATTCATAATAGGATTTGTGATTTAAAAGATAAATAGTAATTGTTTTGCTATTACAATAAGTAGGGGGCGATAGAATTGCTGTTCTTAAGATAAGGAGATTTAGAAGAACAATTCTTAATAGTTTTTTAATCTTTAAACAGCCTTTAGACAGTTTTTTTAAAGATCTTTAGGAAGGATTTAGACAATTATAGATTACTTCTTAGGATAGGTGATCCGCTTTAAGCGATTACCTAGGGGGTGTGTTAAAGTAAAACACTCACTTCTGTAATTCTTTCTAGATCCACTAATTCAGATCACAGGATTCTTGCTAAGAGGCTCGTTTCTTTTATATATAGTCTGCCCTTTTGGCATCCTTTCCTACAATTAGCTCTTTGTATTCTTTATAACTCTGCTCCTGAATATCCTGTGATAGTTCGAGCCCTTTTTACCACAACAATTATGTAATATGTTTTTTAGGATTATAAGGGAGTTTACTATCTTCTTTCTTTTCTATAGAATAGCTTAGACTAAATTGTATAACTCTTTATAGATGTGTGCACTTTGTTTCTACTTATTATATAATCTAAAATTTAATCTCTAGTAAAAGTAATAATATAGAGCCTACGTATTTAGCTTATAGGGCGCTCTATCTTTAGACTTTACTAGTTTACAGTTAATTGCAATTAACTACTAATTAGTGTAGGTTTGGCTTAATCTGCAATTAAGCATTTAAGGGTTAATAGTATACTATTGTATAAAGGGTAAGAAGTAGGTTTAATTAATTATATCTTATCTATTATATAAAGGGGCACTAAGGACCTTATAAAGTCCCTGCCTCTTAGCGCTACCCTAAGCAGTAGGTCCTTATGCGGGTCCTTATAGGTAGGCAGGGCCTTATAAAGTCTCTGCCTCTTAGCGCTAACCTAAGTAGTGGGTCCTTGTGTAGATCCCTATAGGTAGGCAGGCCCCTATTTTACTTAGTGCTATTTATATAATAAACTATACAGACAA
Source organism: Paraphaeosphaeria minitans (assembly GCA_015832175.1). NCBI lineage: Eukaryota > Fungi > Ascomycota > Dothideomycetes > Pleosporales > Didymosphaeriaceae > Paraphaeosphaeria > Paraphaeosphaeria minitans. Next base: position 2,310,821 of record WJXW01000006.1, read on the forward strand.
AGGTGCTGTTTTACGTTTTTAATTTTAGTAAGAAATTAATTGCTGCTAAGCTTTCTTAAGATTCTCTTAGAGTTATTAGTGTATTTTCTTTATATTTTCTACTATATCTATAGCTTCTTTTGCTTTAATTATCGTAGGAAATTGTTAATTAAAGAGATGTAAGTGTCTTTTATAGTTTATATAGAATAGTGTATATTCTAATACTACTAATACTTTGTTATTATAGGCTAACTATACTATAGGTAGTAATAAAATCTAGTTATTTTTCTAACTATTATAGTAGATGTGGAGGTACGTTTCTATAGTTTAGTTTATACGTTCTATCTATCTGTCTATTTATACATGGTAAGCTGTGAATAGCTTTTGTTTTATGCTAAGTAGGGCTATAAGCGTTATCTAGTAATTTAACGTGAAGAGCTCATCTCTATTGCTAATAATTATGTTTAGAATTCTGTAATGTCTAATTAGTTAGTTTAGGATAAGAAAAGCAAGTTCTTTTGCTGTTATTCTTTTAAGGCATAGAATGAGCTTAATATACTTAGTTAATTAGTGGACTATTACTAGTATACTATTGTATTTAAGTCCTATTATTAGATCCTTAGAGTTTCTAATTCCTATAATAAAATCTATAGTAATGTCTTCCTATAGTGCTGTTAGTTTTCTAATTGCTTATATTTCTCTATATTTAAGATATGTACTATATTTGTTTTTCTAGCATTCTACACATTTATAAATATAAGTTATTACTACTTCTTTAATTTCCTTAAAGGTGTAATTCCCTTAAATAAGTTCTATTGTTTTCGTGATGCCTAGGTGTCCGTACATAGGGTTATTATAGTATTATTAGATAATCTTAGTCTATAGATGTTCTAGAACTTCTTAGTTGATTACTAAAAGTTATTTTAGTTCTACTATTAGTTCTAGAGATTTATCTTTAGCTTTATAAAGGATTGCGAAGAAGGTTTCTACCTTTTCTCCTACTAGATTACTTTATTAGCTAAGAGCGTCTACTCTAATATTTTCTTTTTTAGCTATATAGATGATTTTAAACTTATACTACCTTGTAGTCTATAACTATCTTTGTTATTATGGCGTAAGTTCTTTTGTTATTGTGAACCTTAGAAGGTTCTTATAATTTATATAGATTTCTAGCGTTGAGTAACTAAGTGCGTAAATCCTCTAGTGCTTTAAGGCTTTAATAATAGCGTAGAGTTCTTTATTATATACGTTATATTATGTTTTAGCGTTATTAAATTTACATAGGTAGTAGGTAATTAGGTGCTATTTACTGTTATATTGTTATTTAGTATAGGCGCCTAGCGTCAGATCGCTAGCGTCTGTTTTAAAACGTAGTAGTCTATTACTTCTAAGATAAATAAGGATAGGTTCTATAATATATACTGTCTTAAGGAGTTAGAATAACATTCTATACTTATTTATCTATTTAAAGGGTGCGTCCTTCTTTATAAGATTTATTAAAGGTATTATGACTTTTACGTATTTTTAGATAAATTGTTAATTAAATCCACAGAATCCTAAAAATTATCAGATATTCATGGCTACCTTTAGTATTAGCTAGTTCTTAATTCATTTAATTTTACTTAGTGCCATTTTAATTCCTTCTATAGTAACATTATGTCCTAGGAATTTAAGTTATTTAACGTTAAACTTATATTTCTTAAGCTCAAGATAAAGACATGCTTTGTCTAGTGCTTCTAATAGTATCTATACATGCTTAGTGTGGTTAGATTTGTTTTTAGAAAACACGAGGATATCGTCTATATACGCAATAATAAATATATCTAGATGTTTGTAGAGTACGTTGTTAATAAGTGCTATAAAAGCTGCTAATGCGTTTATAAGTCTAAAAGGCATAACCTTATATTTAAATAGTCTATAGCGTAATTAAAACGCTATTTTCTATTCTTCACCTTTCTTAATTTATATAAGGTGGTAACTGTCTCTTGGATCTATTATTATAAATATCTTAGCTTAAGATAGTTAATCTCGTAACTCTAGAATATTTAGTAGTAGATATTAGTTCTTTATTATTATGTTGTTAAGTTATTAGTAGTTAACATATAGTCTATCTAATCTATCCTTTTTCTTAATAAATATAAAAGGGCTTACTACTAGTAACTTTAATAGTTATATATATTCTTTCTTAAGGATTATTATAATAAAGTTTTATTCTTTAAGGAGTTCTTCTCTTATCTTACTATATAGTGGTCTGAAGGGTAGCGTTTTCCCTTCCCCTAGGTCTATTATAAGATCCTAGGCTTAATATTCTAGTAGGTTTGCTTTTCCTTCCTTTTCTGTAAATATATATATCTATTTCCTATACTTTCTTAGTAAGGTAAGGGGTGTACTTTTGTCCTCCTTTTTATGCTTTTTAATCTAGTGGTTCTTACTAGCGTTTACTAAGGTGTGCTTCTGTTTTTTAACTATCTATTATAGTATTACATTATTAATAACTCCCTTATCTACTATTATCTTTAGTTAATTTATAGGCTTTACTTATAATATATATTTACAGCGTTTAAATAATATTCTCTTTATACCCTAGTTAATCTATAGGTTGTGTATTATTAACTAATATAATCCTAAGACTAACTTATACTTAAATTCTAGTAAGATATCTAAGGTAAATTTCTCTCTATGTTCTTAGACTGTTATTATAGTAGTGACCTCTTAGCATATTTAAAGTATCTTAGGTATTAGAGATCTATTCGCGATATAAATAATATAGGGTACTTCTTTCTCTAATATTATAAGTCCTACTTATCTTACTATCTAATAAGATATAAAGTTCCTTCCTACTTCTAAGTCTATAAGAGCTTAAGCTTATATTCCTTTAAGCTGTACTAGTAGCTTAACTAATACTATACTTACTACAGTATTTAATTCAATAAAGACATTCTCTTGTCTAAGTTTAGACCTAAAAAAGACATCTATTTATATAGGTTATAGTTAAGTTCTAGTGCCTAGTATACGTTTCTAAGCATCCACTTCTATTATTATTCTTAAGTATATAACTTATGTAAATTGTCTTCTTCTTTCTATAAGGATGTTCTGCTGTTTTTCCTCCCGTAGTCTTTACTATTTCTATATATTAGTTAAATTAGTAGTTCTATTATTACTTTTTACGTAGGGCAGTTTGCAAAGCTGTCTAAACGTTTGGCTATATAGTAGTATTTATAGTCTTAGTTTAGACACGTATACTAGTATAGTTATATATAGTCTCTATTAATAAGCATGTTATAGTATTTATTATCCTTTAGCGTAAGGTAAGGAAAGTATTTTACTTATTATTTATTCTATAGGTGTTTATTATAAGCTATAATAGGGTAGTCTATCTATATCTATCTATAGCGTAGTTTCTTTCTCGGTTATTTCTTATTCTCCTTTTTCTCTACCTTATATTATGTACATATTAGTTCTTCGCAATGTATCCACATATAGAATTAGTGTATAGAATTTTAGTGATCTAGGTAGTACTTTAGTATGTAGTCTAACTTCTTATTTTTATAGGGTTACATTCCTTTTAGTGCCTAGTAGAGTTCTATATAGTCCTAAACATTTAGTTTATACTTAGGTAACATAGGGTTGTCTTCTTCCTACCTACTTTATAGGTAAGGAGTAGGAGATTTTAGTATCTCTTCTACGTCTTCTATATTATAGTATATATTAGAGTTATCTTCTAGATCTTCGTATAATCGTAAGTTAGGTAAATCTAATTACTTACTTTACTCTAGTGTAACGCGTTAGTAAGTAAATAGTGTTATAATAACTTTTTATTTCTTATTAGGTTCTTAGTCCTTAATAGTTAGTATATTTAACTTAGTTTAATAGACTTTATTCTTTAATCTATAGTTTCTAGCTATATAGCCTAGTTTACTACATGTAAAGTATTTATAAGTCTTAGTTATTAGTTATTAACTTCTATTAGAGCCGCGTTTATTAGGCTGCTTAAGGCCTATTCTTCCTCTTTTCCCTTTACCTATATAGTTAAACTAGACATCTTTTATTAGTTCGTATTTCTAGTAGTTCCTTGGTTATTACTTTTAGATAATTCTGATAGGGTTTTTATAAACTATTTTTGCTAGTTATCTAAAGCTTATTACCTTAGAGTTTTAGTAGAGCTCTTATTATAGTAAAAAATATTCTCTATTAATTCTAATAGTTTCTTTGTATAGTTTTTTAAGGTTAGTAATTTATATACTACTATGTAAGAGTTCCTCGCGTAGTTTCGATTTAAGTCCTTATTTATACATATCCTAAAGAGATTTATTATTCTAGTTAAGTCACATAGCGTATCTGTAAAACTTAGCTATATACTTAGCTACTAATTATTTCTAAGTTCTAGTCTAAATCTTTACTTTTGCAATAGAATCCTTATTCGCAATTCTAAAGAGTTATTTAAAGTATTTCTTAAAGTTATTATAATTCTTAATAATATTAACTATATTAGCTTACTTATTTACGTAATCGTTGTTATTATTATTATAGTCTATTTCTAGGTACTTTTTAAGATAGGGATAGATATATAATCCTACATCTCCTCGCATATATATTACTGCAAAAATAACCTTTTTCTTATCTTTAAGGGATTTATCTAAGTTAAAGAAGTAGAAGTCTAACTAGAGAATCTAGATATTAGTTTAAGATTATTTACTAAAGTAGAGATTAGGTCTGTACGCCTTACTACTATCCTTTATAGAAGTAATCTTAGCAGCACCTAAAGCTATAGAAGAGGTAGGAGTTTATAAAGTGGTTATATTAAGGGTATTTAAGATATTAAATCTAAAACAGTAGCTAGTTCTAAAGGGTTAAAGTTAGTTCTTAGGTAGAAGTACTTATAGAAGGGGGAAGATCTTATTAATATATTAGTATTTTACAAAGTGTAATAAGTTATTATAGAGCTGGACGCAAGGCTGGAGCGATTAGATAAAATTCTCGCTTATTGGGCCAACTTCAGCGCGCTAGTCCTATGTTTGACTCGCGTCCTTATACGCTAGATCTCTATGCGTCTACGCCTAAGTATCTAGCTCTCTAACCGTAGTTTTCATTTAATACAATTAATTAATAATAAGCCTCTATACTACCTATAATATAAACTTTAGTTCCTATAACTACCTTAGATAAAGGCGACTAATCGCGTAAGTCCTTTATAGTTAGAGCTTACTTATGCGACTAGTTTATATATATAGTATACACACTCCGCACACTAAAGATTAGCAGCACTATAGGCCTAATTAGGCTTCTTATATACTATAATAGCTAGATTAGCTAAAGAGCGCTAGAAAGCGCTTAATAATTAATAACGCGACCTAGCTAAAGAAGGTAACACGTATAGTGCGTTATTATAATAGCCCTTACTCCTAACTCTAACAACGCGACCTAGTTAAAGAAAGTAATATATATAGTATATTATTATAATAGCCCTTACTTCTAACTTAGTACAGTAACGCGCTATTATAATAAGTTACTTAATTAATAATCCAAGATAATAATACCTCTATAGTATAGGAGGTGAAAAACGATAATAATAATCTTGATAACTTACTTAATTGTATTGTAGTGTAAAGGTTAGTCTACAATGCAGAATTAGAGAAACATAGGGCCAATTAGCTGTTGTTTAAGATAGCTAATTAGGAAACAGACAAAGAAGGAGAGCGCTAACTAGACAAGACACAAAAGGACCTAATAGATAATTAGAGTAGTTAGATTTATATAATAGATTTTAGATAGAATAACTTAACTCATTCTTTTATATTCCTTATTTAAGGCAAACGCACCTACAACACTATATTTTTAGTAAGGGACATAGGGCGGCTTTTAAAAGGATATAGAGAAGTATAGTAATAAGTATTTAGAGAACTAATAGAAACTATTTAGTAGACTTTTAAGTAGCTGCTAAATAGCTAGGAATAGAGTAATAAGACTAATAGACTTTTAAGTAGCTATTAGATAGAAAGAGCGACTAGACTATATAGACTTTTAAGTAGTTATTAGTTGTCTAGACAGACAGATTAATGGACTTTTAAGTAGTCACTAATTACCTAGAAACAAAACAACACACTAATAGACTTTTAAGTAGCTATCTAGTGCTAGTACAGACTATATAGACTTTTAAGTACTTATTAGTTACCTAGGAACAAAATAATAACAGACTAATAGACTTTTAAGCAGCTATTAGGTAGAAAGAGTAATAGACTAGAGGACCTTTAAGTGGCTACTAGACTCCTAGAAAGAGCGAATGCAATAGACCCTAAACAATTCTAGTCTAAGTAATAATTAAGTCAGGGACAAAAGAGGAAGCGAGGTATTAGTAGTAGGATTCTATTAAGTAAGGTTGTTATCTGTATACCTAAAGCTAAATCGCTAACAGAAAACTAACATAAAAATAAGCAGATAACAGAAGAAAAAAAAAAAATAAAATAAAATAAAATAGATTTATATAGGTTTTATAATAACCCTATTTATCTAACTACCCCTACTAAGAGCAGCACTAGTTAGATAAGCTAAAGTATTACTAATTACCTTTTAGAAAATATAGATAAAAAAAAACAGTTTAGAGATAAAGGACTAGGAATAGGAGGCTTTCCCTAAAAGAGAAATATAGCTTAGTTTACTCTAAGCCTAAATAACAGCAACGCACTAATCTTTAGTAGTATTAATATTACTACCTTTCTAGAAGACTACAACTTTTAAGCGAAAGGAGTAGGGTAGAGTAAAAAGCTTAAGAAATAAAAGCTGCCTTACTTTTACTTAGGCACCTACTAAAAGGATATTATAAAACTGCCAGCCTATAGAAGCGCTTTAGTTAACTAGAAAAACTTCTAGAAGATACTTTGCTCTAAGTACTTATTAATAGACTTAGAGTACTAAAAATTAAGTAGAGCCTACTTTAAGAGCTAGTTTAATAAAGTAAGCTAGTAGCCTATTACACTAAATAACTACTTCTATAAGTTTAATAGCTATACCTAAGCTACCCTTACCTAATTATAGATTATATAGATAGAAGTAGGAACTCTTTTTTTTAGAGGTCTTAGCTAAGATAACAAGACTATAGTTATATATAAAATGCTAATAGAGAGTAGCCTAAAAAGGGGTAATATAAACACCTATTAGGTGTAAGAAATGTATAATTTCCTTTACTAGTGCAGAGACTAGAATAAGGTAATTAGGACTATATAGTAGGAGGAGAGATAGGTTACTATAAATCTAGCTTATTTGAAAGCTACTTTGTTAGTAATTCTACTCATCCTACTACCTAGGAAGTTCTTTAAGGTATAGGAGGAAACAAGAATAAAAAGAAATAGAGATTATAAAGAAGAAGTAAATGCGTAAGTCTAAAAGGTTATTATAAAGATAAGAGGACTTACTCTTACTATAGAAGAATATAAGCAATAGAAGGCTTTTATACCTACTACTACTAGTCTTATTCTTAATAAGCTAGCTAATAACTAATACGCTTTTAATAAGCTTATAGGGCTAACCCTTTATATAGAACGCAATAATAGGTTATTTAAGAGCTTCTATAACCCTATTATAAACCCTAGTACAGGTACTTAGGTGATTCGCAATTAGGAATATTAAGCATAGGCTTATAGGACCTATAAAGAGACTAGGTATATTATAAAGAACTGCCTCTGGCGCTAAAGCCTTATTAAAAGAGGTTAGTACTATAAAATCTTTAACACTAATAGCCAGTTTTTCAACTTCTACTATAGCCTAAAACACCTTTAGATAGAGAAATTTAGAGGGCCTATACCCTACTCCTAGGGAGATACACAGCTCTAGTACCTACTTAGGGAGATTAAATAGTATTTTAATATTACTAATAAGGATTTAGAGAAGAAATTTAGGTAGGTACTAGGTTTAGAGGGTAAAAAAGCCTCTATTAATCTTAAACACAAATTAGGCTAATTGCATTTTAGGTTAATAAGTAGTAAGTAGGGAGACTAGGAGCTAGAGATAGAAGTAATAAGAAGGGCTAAAGCCTTCTATACTACCCTATTAGAGGTCTCTTACCTATCTAAAAAAGTTAATATAACTAAAGAAGTAAATGCTGCTAGGACTAGGGTAGTAGAAAAGGGCTTATAAGAATAATAGAACTAACTAAGTATTAAAAGGGTTATAGGGGCTAGAGTAAGTAAACTAGTGTTAGTAGCTTAAATAAGAGAACTTTAGGAAAGAAGGGTTAGGATTAATCCCTAGCTACAGATTAGAGAATTCCGCCTAGGATCTCCTCTACTAGTAATTAATAATAATAAATTAGTACTATAAGTAGTAGTTATAGAAGTAAACTTAAGAGCTTCTAAACCTACTAAAATAATAGAGGAGAGTATTGTCTAAGCTATACTAGAAGCTAAGGCTACTAGCAGAAAGAAGGGTACTTAAATAGCCTCTACTTCTCTATTAGACAAAGAGCTAGTTGCACTTATTAACACCTGTAATACTAATTCTATCCTAATAGTAGCACTAACCTAAAAGGTAAGAGGTATTATAGTTAAATTAATATTTTCTTAAAATAAACTGCATTTAAAGGTCTAGTAACTACTCTCTAGAAAGGAAAAAGAGCCTAATAACTAATTAGATAGAAGTAAATTAGGAAATGTCTTTATAGGGACACAATAAAGACAGGTTTTAACAGAAAAACAGAGGTAGGACCACCCTTAAGAACCTACTATCCTATTAGAAGCAATAATAGAGAAGTTACGCCCTAGCCTATACTAGATCGCGTAAGGAAACGCTGCACAGAATACCTAATATAGTATTAGAAAGGTGTAAGATAGATATTAGGAAGAAGCTAATAAGGTTAACCTCTAAAGTTACACTAAGCTAGAAGAATAGATAGAAGTTTAAAGTATTCTAGTAAAACTTCTTACCTATTTTATTACTATTCTTAGAAGCCACTGTAAGGTTCTACTTAACTTAGGATTAGAACTAAATATTATAAGGTATACTACTATAAGGGTACTTAATATTATAATTTAGGACTAAAATTAGAGCTACTTACCTACTAAAAAATAATGTTAAGATCCGAAGGCTAGGCCTCCTAGGATCTTCATATATATCTATATTCGTTGTTCGAGTAACACGGCACAAAAGGTCACGTGATCTGATTAGTGTGATTAGAGCGCCAAGACAACTAATTAGACTAAGCACTTAATATACTAAGCAACTAATTAGTGCTTAATTAGTTTAATTAGAGCGATTAGTCCACTAATTACTTAAAGTATATAGGAACGTAAGGATAGGCTCTCTATATTTATATTTAATCTGTTTATTAATCTATCGTTTAGATTCTAGCAGACTAAATTATTAACTCGTTACACTTTGCAAGATACTATTATATTAACAAGACTTTCCACCTTCTATAAGTACTCCTACCTAAGAACTAACCTTAACCCTTTAGGACTAGCTACCCTCTTAGATTTAATATCTTAAACACCCTTAATATAAGTACTTTACAAACTCCTACCTCTTCTACAGCTTTAGGTGCCGCTAAGATTACTCCTATAAAGGATAGTAGTAAGGCGTATAAACCTAATCTCTACTTTAGTAAACAATCTTAAACTAACGTCTAGATTCTCTAGTTAGACCTCTACTTCTTTAACTTAAATAAACCCCTTAAAGACAAAAAAAAAGTTATCTTCGCAGTAATATACATACAAGGAGATATAAAATTATAAATTTATCCCTACCTTAAAAAGTACCTAGAAATAAACTACAATAATAATAACAACAATTACGCAAATAAGCACGCTAATATAGTTAACATTATTAAGAATTATAATAACTTTAAGAAATGCCTTAAACAACTCTTTAAGATCGCTAACAAAGACTCTATTACAAAAGTAAAGATTTAGACTATAACTTAGAAATAATTAGTAGCTAAGTATATAGCTAAGTTTTGCAGATACACTGTGCAACTTAACTAGAACAATAAATCTCTTTAGGATATATATAAATAAGGACTTAAATAGAAACTACGCAAAGAACTCTTATATAGTAGTACATAAATCGCTAACCTTAAAGAACTATATAAAGAAACTATTAGAATTAATAGAGAGTAGTTTTTATTACAATAAGAGTTCTACTAAAACCCTAGGGCAATAAGCTTTAGATAACTAATAAAAATAATTTATAAGAACCCTATTAGAATTATCTAAAAGCAATAGCTAAGAAACTACTAAAGATATAAACTAATAGAAGATGTCTAGTTTAACTACTTAGGCAAAGAAAAAAGAGAAAGAATAGGCCCTAAGCAGCCTAATAAACGCGTCTCTAATAGAAGTTAACAACTAATAACTAAGACCTATAAATGCTTTACATATAGTAAACTAGGCTACATAGCTAGGAACTATAGATTAAAGAACAAAGTCTATTAAACTAAGTTAAATATACTAACTATTAAGGACTAAGAACCTAATAAGAAATAGGAAGTTATTATAACGCTATTTAGTTACTAACACGTTACACTAGAGTAAAGTAAGCAATTAGGTTCACCTAACTTATAACTATATAAAGATCTAGAAGACAACTCTAACGTATACTATAACATAGAAGACGTAGAAGAGATACTAAGATCTCCTACTTCTTACCTATAAAGTAGGCGGGAAGAAGACAACCCTATGTTACCTAAGTATAAACTAAATGTTTAGGACTACATAGAACCTTACTAGGCACTAAAAGGAATGCAACCCTATAAAAATAAGAAGTTAGACTATATACTAAAGTACTATCTAGACTACTAAAATCCTACATACTAATTCTGTATGTGAACGCATTACAAAGAACTAATATATATATAATATAAGATAGAGAAAGAGGAGAATAAGAAATAACCTAAAAGGAAACTACGCTATAGATAGATATAGATAGACTGCCCTATTACAGCTTATAACAAACACCTCTAGAATAAATAATAAGTAAAATACTTTCCTTACCTTACGCTAAAGGGCAATAAATGCTGTAATATACTTATTAATAGAAACTATATGTAACTGTACTAGTACACATATCTAAACTAAGACTATAAATACTACTATATAGCTAAATATTTAGACAGCTTTGTAAACTGCCCTACGTAAGAAGTAATAATAGAACTACTAATTTAACTAGTATATAGGAATAGTGAAGACTACAGAAGGAAAAATAGAAAAACATCCTTATAGGAGGAAGAAGAAGAAGACAATCTATATAAGCTACGTACTTAAGAATAATAATAGAAGCAGATGCTTAGAAACGTATACTAGGCACTAGAACTTAACTATAACCTACATAAACAGATGTCTTTTTTAGGCCTAAACTTAGACAAGAAAACACTTTTATTAAATTAAATAATATAGTAAGCATAGTATTAGTTAAGCTACTAGTATAGCTTAAAGGAATATAGGCTTAAGCTCTTATAGACTTAAGTGTAGGAAAGAACTTTATATCTTATTAAATAGTAAAATAAGTAGGACTTATAATATTAGAGAAAAAAGTACCCTATATTATCTATATTGCGAATAGATCCCTAATGCCTAAGACACCTTAAATATACTAGGAGGTTACTACCACAATAATAGTCTAAGGACATAGCAAGGAACTTACCTTAGATGTCTTACTAGAATCTAAGTATAAGTTAGTCTTAGGATTACTTTAGTTAATAATACATAACTTATAGATTAACTAGAGTACAAAGAAAATATTATTTAAACGCTATAATTATGTATTATAAGCAAAGCCTACGCATTAACTAAAAATAATAGTAGATAAAGGAGTTATTAACAACATAATACTGTAATAGATAGTTAAAAAATAGAAGCACACCTTAGTAAACGCTAGCAGGAACTACTAAGTTAAGAAGCGCAAGAAAGAGGATAATAGTACACCCTTTACCTTACTAAGAAAGTACAGGAAATAGACACACATATTTACGGAAAAGGAAGGAAAAGCAAACCTACTAGAATATTAACCCTAGGATCTTATAATAGACCTAGAAGAAGGGAAGACGCCACCTTTTAGACCACTATATAGTAAGACAGGAGAAGAACTCCTTAAAGAACGTAATTTTATTAAGATAAACCTTAAGAAAGGATATATATAACTATTAAAGTTACTAGTAGTAAGCCCTTTTATATTTGTTAAGAAAAAGGATAAATTAGACAGACTATACGTTAACTACTAATAACTTAACAATATAATAATAAAGAACTAATATCCACTACTAAACATTACAGAGTTACAAGATTAACTATCTTAAGCCAAGATATTCACAATAATAGATCTAAGAGACGGTTACCACCTTATACAAATTAAGAAAGGTGAAGAATAGAAAATAGCGTTTTAATCACGCTATAGATTATTTAAATATAAGGTTATGCCTTTTAGACTTATAAACGCACTAGTAGCTTTTATAGCACTTATTAATAACGTACTCTGTAAACATCTAGATATATTTGTTATTGTGTATATAGATAATATCCTTATCTTTTCCAAAAACAAATTGGACCACACCAAGCATGTATAGATAGTACTAGAAACACTAGATAAAGCATGCCTTTATATTAAACTTAAGAAATGCAAGTTTAACGTTAAATAACTTAAATTCCTAGAACACATTATTACTATAGAAGGAATTAAGATAGCACTAAGTAAAGTTAAATGCATTAAGAACTAGCTAATACTAAAAATAGCTAAGAACATCTAAGAATTCTTAAGATTCTATAGATTTAACTAATAATTTATCCAAAATTACGCAAAGGTTACAATACCTTTAATAAATGTTATAAAAAAGGACGTACCCTTTAAATAGATAAATAAGTGCAAAATGTCATTCTAACTTCTTAAGACAGTATATATTATAGAACCTGTCCTTATTTATTTTAGAAGCGATAAACTACTACGCTTTAAAATAGACGCTAGCGATCTTACGCTAAGCACCTACGCTAAATAAGAACGTAATAGTAAATAGCACCTAATTACCTATTACTTATGCAAATTCAATAACGCCGAAACACAATACAATATATATAATAAAGAACTCTACGCTATTATTAAAGCCTTAAAGCACTAGAGGATTTATGCGCTTAGTTACTTAACGCTAGAGATCTACACAGATTACAAGAACCTTCTAAGGTTCACAACAACAAAAAAACTTACGCTATAACAATAAAGATAGTTGTAAACCACAGGGTAGTATAAGTTTAAAATCATCTATATAGCTAGAAAAGAAAATAGCAGAGTAGACGCTCTTAGCTAACAAAGTAATCTAGTAGGAGAAAAAGTAAAAACCTTCTCCACAATCCTTTATAAAGCTAAAAATAGATCTCTAGAGCCAACAGTAGAACTAAATTAACTTTTAGTAATTAACTAAGAAGTTCTAGAACATCTACAGACTAAGATTATCTAACAATACCATAATAACCCTATATACAGACACCTAGGCATTACAAAGATAATAAAACTTATCTAAAGGAATTACACCTTTAAAGGAATTAAAGAAGCTGTAATAATATACATCCGCAAATATACAGAATACTAAAGAAATAAACATAGCACACATCTCAAATATAGAGAGATATAAGCAATTAGAATACTAACAGCACTATAGAAAGACATCACTATAAATTTTATTACAGGAATTCTAAATTCTAAAAATCCAACAACAGGAATTAAATACAATAGTATACTCGTAATAGTCTACTAACTAACTAAGTATATTAAGCTTATTCTATATCTTAAAAGCATAACAGCAAAGGAACTCGCTTTTCTTATCCTAGACTAACTAATTAGACACTACAGAATACTAAAAATAATTATTAGTAATAGAGATAAGCTCTTCACATTAAATTATTAGACAACGCTTATAGCACTACTTAGAACAAAAAGAAAGCTATTAATAGATTACTATCCACAAATAAACAGATAAACAGAACGTACAAACCAAACTATAGAAACGTACCTACGTATCTACTACAACAGTTAGAAGAATAACTAGATTTTATTACTACCTATAGCACAGTTAGCCTATAATAACAAAGTATTAGCAGCATTAGGACATACACTATTCTATGTAAACTATAGAAGACACCTATATCTCTTTAACTAATAATTTCCTACAATAATCAAAGCAAAAGAAGCCATAGATATAGTAGAAAATATAAAGAAAATACACTAACAACTCTAAGAAAATCTTAAGAAAGCTTAGCAGCAATTAATTTTATATTAAAACAGAAAACAAAAAATAGTACCTTAGCTAAAAAAGGGGGATAAAGCATATCTACTTACAAAGAATCTTTAAACTTAGAAGAAAAAACACAAGAAACTAGATTATATTAAGGTTAGACTATTTTACATTTCTAAGCAAATATTACTAGTAAACTATAAGTTAGAACTACCGCTAGATGCAAAGATACACCTAGTATTCTACGTATTACTACTAGAACTAGTAGACCCTAATATACTAGTTAGAACCGCCTTCTACCACAGAACTAAAGAAAAAAATAAATTTAAGGTTAAAAGAATTCTAGAATATAATTTATATAGTAACGCGTACCTTATTAAGTAGAAAGGTTACCTACACAGCGAAAACACTTAAGAACTAAAGAACTACCTAGAAAACTATTAACAAAAGATTAAAAAATTCCACTAATAACCTACACAGCATAATAACATTTATACCTAAAATAGTAAAGGCACTAGATTATCCTAGAATTCTAATAGGAAATCTTTAAAAGCGCTCTATATTATAAAGGACAAGAAAAAACCTAAAGGAGTCTTATTAACTACTAGATTAACAGCCTTATAAGATTTAGCCTCCTTAATATTCTTCTCCTTAACCACTATTACATCCTTAGCACGCTTATCTAGTAAGTCCATTTACTAACGTAACTAATCTTTACACGCGCGTACAACCTATAATTTCTCTAACACCTCTTTATAGGCCTTAAACGCAGCCTCCTATATTTCTCTTAACTTTTTTATCTACACACGTAATTTCTCTTTCTCCGCTAATAAACGCTTAAACTGAGACTCTAAAACGCGCACATTATAATATTAACCTTAATAAACATATTCCCTATATATTGGTTTGGCTTAATCTGCAATTAAGCATTTAAGGGTTATTAGTATACTATTATACAAAGGGTAAGAAGTAGGTTTAATTAATTACGTCTAGTCTATTATACAAAGGGGCACTAAGGGCTTTATAAAGTCTCTGCCTCTTAGTGCTAACCTAAGTAGTGGGTCCTTATGCAGGTCCCTATAGGTAGGTAGGCCCCCACTTTACCTAGTGCTACTTATACGATAAACTGTATAGACACTAGTAACTTTTCTTTTGTGCAATAGCCTATATCTATTATACACTTCCTTTTCCTATCCTTCTTTATCTATACAGTTATCCTTCCCCCATTAGAATAGGTTGTAGGGTAGGTATAGTGTTACTATACAGTAGAGGTCCTATTTACACCTACTCTTGTGCAAATAGGTAGTAACAGCTAACTTACTTAGTTTTTACTTTACCCCCTTGTATAGTAGTAGAGCTATATTATATAATAAGGCTCTTTCTAGGCATGTGCCTTATACGCAAATAGAAGGTAGAGTATTAAGTAATATAATACTTAGCGCTAGGTCTTAGTAAGTAAGTATAAAAAGATATCTCCTAGCTCCCCTAAACCCTCTCTTTTTTATTCTACTTTAATATACGTATACCTTCCTCCCTTCTTGCCTTATTCTTTTTAGTGTCCTAGTGTCTAGTAGCTAGTGCTCTATTACTAGTAAATATATATAGCTTTTTTATACAATGCTAATTTTGAACAAGACATACATACACATACACACACTTACTATTATATAATAGCTAACAATACTATTAGTCTATTAGGCGCTAGTGCCCTTACTGCTAGTGTCTTTATACTAGTTATTATAGGCTAGACTAGATCGCGCATCTAGATTAACCTCCTTACTAGTTTACCTAGTATAAGGGCCTTTATATAGAGCCTAGCGGTAGACGTATAATAAATCCTCTAGAGCATCTTTGTTTTTATTGTACAATGCTAATAGGTGTAGGATAAAAAGGCTAGGATAGCTTAAATGCCCTCCTAGGACATTATTATGCAAATCCTAGTTAGCACGAACCTCTAGTAGTAGGCTACTTATATTATATAACATAAAGGATATTAGTAAGCAGTGCTTATCTAGTCGCGTAGCTAAGTTTAGAATAAGTCTTATACTTACTTATATAGCACTGCTAATACTAGTAATTAGGTGTTCCTAGATTATTATACAATCCTAGGTTATAAGTCTAGATTGTGCGGCGCCTACGTGTAGAAGTTATACAGTGCTTATTATAAGCGTTATACATAAGAGGGGAGGGGTAAATGTCTTTATTATACAAAAGGGTGGGTAGGCCTAGTCTTAAGATATCTAAATTATTAATATAGAAAATATGTTCTTTAATGTCTTTGTACAATCTCCTATAATGTGTTCCCTCTCTTATAATAAAACTGTAATGTTAAATTAGTAGTAGGGCTTATATAGCCTAAAAATAAATATGTCTGTGCGAAGTTGTAGCAAGTTAGACAGAAAAATTTTTTTTTTTTTTTTTTTAAAATATTAAGTAAAATAACAAAAGAAATATTGTATAGTAGAGTAGTTACTCTATTATACAGTCCTTGTTAATTCTATCTACTAAAGCCTTAATAGTAATATATAGTTTATTTATTAAGATTAGTGTTTAAAGTGCCTAGTTAGGTGCTTTCTTTGTATAAGTATTAGTAGAATTGTCTTTGCCATTAATCTACCTAATCTCTATAATTTCCTATTTTTCGTACGACTCCCTAATTAACATAATGTTAATTATAAGGTGTTTTTTATTTATAGTGCCTAGTTGTAAAAGGCATTTGTATAGGGATTTTAAGTTAGTATAGACTATAATAGGAATTAGGGGGATCTAAAGTGTTTATATAATTTATTAGAGTGTTGTGCTTAATATAATTATATTATTAAAACCGCCTACTAGACTATATAATTTGCTTACTAGAACACTTCTAGTTACTCTTTTACACTTTACTAAGTTCTAGTAGATAATATTACTACAGATCTTAAAGTCCTAAGTTATTATGCGATGTTCCTCTGCTAGTATAATAATAAAGCCAAGCTGTGAGCTTAGGTCTCTGTTATTAGTAAAAGAGCTATCTATAAAGATAAACAGCTTTGTGCGACCTAGGTTAAGTGGAATAAATTTTAGTCCTCTTTATACATTCTAAATTTACTAGTTTAAACGCATATTTAGTGCCTTAATATCTTCTTCTATTAGTACTGTTGTTTACGCAGTAATAGATAGGTTAAATGTTACTTCTAGTTAGTAAACTAAAGAGATATATACACCTCTTACTTATTGTGCGATATATTAGTGTATAGCGTCTTTATCTTAAGGATTAATTATGTGAAGGCTTTTAGGCTATCCCTTTTATTCTAGGGTAACAACACCTTAGGTAAGTTAGATTTTACCTCTATTAAACTTAATTACCCTATCTTATATTAAGACGCTTTTATCCTTCGCATAAAACTTTATAGTATAGAGCTACTCCTCTTCTTATTATATAAAGCTTTCTATAACCACACTAAGGGTGTTATTAGTCTAGAGTCTAGTAATGCTAAACATGTTAGGTCCCTTATCTATAATAAGTAGGCATAGGTTGTACGTTAACATATATATCCTTAGTTTCTCCTTATAGTAGTTATAGTATATCTTAAACTAGTAGAGACCTAATTCTACTGCGCTATACAGAGGTCGTACAACTCACAGAATTATGTTTAGTAGAAAGAAATTGCACATTTCTACTAGTAGTTGGGCATATAATGTGCGAAGGAGTTTATTAGTAGACTATATATAGGCCTAAGTAATGTCCCTAAGCTTAATGTGTATATTATACAACTAAATTAGTGTTATAGAAAGAGCTAATAGTAACTTCTAGCTTATACGCTAGATAGTAGAGGATTATGTAAAGATCTTTTTTTTTTCTTTATTTAAATAGCTAGCAAAGACAAGTCTTAATTTCTTATATAGTTAAGTTATCTTACCTTTAATCTCTTGTATAAGACGTAGGTTAAAGATATAGCTAGGTTATTTATTAGGGTTGTATAATAAAATTTTAAAAGTGCTATTAGTAATAAGGGCATTTATTTCTGCTATATCTAATTCTTTAAAGGGCTAGCTAGGTGTAGTAATAACACTATTTATATAAAACTTTAGTGTAAGCTTGAAGTTATCCTTTTCTTTTTAGGTAATAAACTAGGTGTTTAGTTTTCCTAATTTTTGTTAAGCTTTACCTAATTGTGTAACTGTGGTAGTTTAGTCCTTCCTAGGTTTTCCCCTTAGCCTTAGCTTTAGAGCTTTAATTTATACAGTTACAGGAGTATCTATATCCTGTAGTTTCTATGTGCTGTCTTTAGTTGCGCGATAGTATAGTTTAACCTATATATAGTGTAGTTTTAGAGGTCTATTTTTAAGCTCTAGAATAATGTTTTTTCTTTTAATACTCTTAATCTTATATAGTCCTTGCTATTCTTTCTTTTTTCTCTAGGCTATAACTTTAGAGCCTAGTAGGAGTGTAAGGGTTCTGTGTAATAATAGGCTATTCCTAGTGTTAATTATATAAGTAACTTTAACTTTAGCTCTGTCCTTTTTAAGTATTTTTATTGCTTTCTAAACTGTATTAGCTTAGGCGATTAGTTCTAATAAGGGTAGAGAGTCCTTATTAATCTTTAGGTAGGCACTAAAGACTAGGAGGGTAGGTACTATGCTATTAGGCCTAGCTGTGTTATTTAGTGCCTTTACTGCTATTTATAGTACTATCTTATTATCTGTATAACTGTTAATCTTAGCTCTTAGAATGTTGTACGCTTAGTATAGTAGTATATATACTCTTTTAATCTTGCCTATAGCCTAGTGTGCCTCTACTAGCATTTGCCTATATTCTGCCCTAACTATCTTTGCACGATTCTAAAACTTATTAGAAGTGAAGTTAGTTTCTAGGTTATAGATAATATAATCTAGTGGGCCTTAGTATACATTAATCTAGTATTTTGTTAAGGTATCCTAGGTGTCTTATATAGTTATTAATCTTAGGAATTAGGCTACCTAAAAGGATATATCTATATTAATAACATGTAGGACATCCCTTTTATTAATTTATACAACATTAATAATAATCTTATAGTTAAAGTATAAGTTATTTTAGATAGAGAACTTACAGCGTCTTAGCGCTTAGTTATATAACTAGTAGTAGTAATAAAACTTCTTTACTTCTTCTAGTATAGAGCTCTCTACTTTATGTCCTACCTAAGTAAGAAGCTTATATAGTCTTTCTATCTAGGGGTGTCTAAAATAATAGTATAGGCATTAGAGTTCTATCTCTGTAAAGAAGAGAGCTAATTCCTTATTACTAAGGTTAAAGAAGGGGTAACCCTACTTTTATATAACTAGGACTATTGTACTGTCCCTTTGTATAATAATATCTAGGATGTTATTAAAGTATACTCTAAGTCTGTTAGTATCTACTAGCAATAGTAGGAATAGTGTTAGGGAGTTAAGGATATAGTAAGTTACTATTCCTATAGGGTTAGTAATTTGTACAGTACCTAGAAATATCTAAGAACCTTGTCCTCTAAAGCTAATATTAGTAGATCCTAGTAACTAGTCTACTTTAGTAGTTAGGTTTTTGTGTAAGTAGGCAGTAAGCTAGTCCTTTCCTACTATAGACACTTATATAGCGCCTGTGTTCTAGAGTTCTTTTTAGTACTTTGTATAATACTAACTAGCTAAAGTAAATAGTTATGTAGGTTCCTCTATATTCTTATTATCCTTGCTATGTTAGATGTCTCCGCTAGTTATGTAATAAAAGTAGGTAGTAGAAGTAAAGTATAAGGTAGCCTTCTATACTTCTTCTTTATTACTCTATTAGTCTTATTTATCTTTCTTTTCTTTTATACAATAGTCTTCTTCCTCTAGCTCTCCTTTAAAGTTAAGGATATATGCTTATACATCTATAGTAGAGGGTTTATGTTTATAGAAGTTAGTATATAATAATATGTATTGCCTTCTAGCTCGCTAGGTATCCCTTAGTAGATAGTTAGTAAACTAGCATCCTTCTTTATAGTATATAAAGCATTTCTACTTTGTGCGAAAGCTTAAACTTCTAAAGTTACTCCTTTTTTTTAGTCTAAAGGTTAATCTGCCTTTAGAGGGGCTAGATCCTCTTATGCGATTAGAATTATTATATTATTAATTAGTGTAGTATACCTCTTTACTATCTTAGAGGAACTGTAACTTCTTCCTATTTTTAGTAACTTAGAGTAATATATAAAGGTTACTAAGTAAGCCTTTTACTATATTTTTAGGGTTAAATATAGCTTATTTAAGGTTAGGATGGCTGTAGTATACTTATATAATAGTAGTGTATAGTTACAATTTACTACTAAAGCCTTATCTAAAAGCTCTTTAGGCTAAAGTAAGCTTATTAATTATTACTTCTAGGGCCTTATGTAATATAGTAGCTAGATTATCCCTTTTATAGCGTTTAAAGGTAAGAGTGGTCTAGTCTATCTAGTACTAATTATAATTAACACTAGTGTTAAAGTGCCTATTTAGTCTGTTATACAATTTATCCTATAGAAGTCCTAGTCTAATATTGTGTAGGTAGTAGGTACTCGCACAATTAGAAAGGATTCCTAGAAAGATGTTTACATACTAGTCCTATAGTATACCTAGCTTATAGTATAGTTCTCTAAAGACTTTTACCTTATCTACTAGGATATTATACAGCCTACTAGTGTAGTTATTCTCTTTACTCTAAGCCTTCTAAAAGAGGATAATCTTATCTAGCTAGATATAAGTATAATCTCCTAGTTATTAAGGAGACTAGGAGTGTCTAGCCTCTTCGTATAATATAGTTTATTAGGCAAAAGTAGTCTAGGTTTTAGGCTGCTGCCACTAGTGTAGCTCTATATATAGTATCTCTGTCCTCGCACGTATAGGGATAGGCCCTAGCTATACTCTATATATATATGTATTGCCTATAAATAGTGTAGGTTATATTATTAGGATTATGCAAAGTAGTTTAGGTTACAGTTACAGTATTATTATGTAAAGGGTCTATAGCTTATAGTTAAGCTGTAATAGTTTAAAGAGTTTCTTTACATAAGTGTCCTTTATTATAGAATTAGTAGTAATAAAGCCTTCTTTTATAAGAAAAGTAATAAGCTCTTTTCTTACTACACAACTAATTTTATTAAAGGTTCTCTCCTTCTAGTTATTAAAATCTTTAGTAAAACAAGAAATTACCTCTTTACCTTTAAGGCTGCTCGCGCAATATTACGCAATTATATATACTATATAAGTGTTTAGCTATTTTAGAGAAGGGGGTAGGTGGCTATATAAATCTACTCTATCTATCTAGTATTTTTATGCGATCTCTCCTCTTAAGGTAATAGCCTTAATATTTATTACTTCCTCTACTTATTAAAGCTATATTGCTTTGTCTTCTTACTAAGAAAGTAGTATTAATTATTATATAACGTCTTTAGGTTGTAGTTCCTCTAGGAAGTCTCTTAGTCTTAAGGCTATATTATTATTGTCTTTCTTAGTCGTGTGACGTGTCTGCGTTTAGTTATCGCTAGTTTAATTGTGCGACGTGTTTTTTAGGGTTGTAAATGTACTCACTATCTCCTTTCTTTTCTATAGAATAGCTTAGACTAGATTATGCGACTCTTTATAGATATGCGCGCTTTATTTCTACTTATTATATAATCTAAAATTTAATTTCTAGTAAAGGTACTATCTCCTTTCTTTTCTATAGAATAGCTTAGACTAGATTATGCGACTCTTTATAAATATACGCGCTTTGTTTCTGCTTATTGTATAATCTAGAATTCAATCTCTAGTAAAGGTAATAATATAGAGCCTACGCATTTAGCTTACAGGGCGCTTTGTTTTTAGACCTTACTAGTTTATAGTTAATTAGAATTAACTACTAATTAGTGTTAGTTTAGCTTAATCTACAATTAAGCATTTAAAGGTTAATAGTATACTATCGTGCAAAGGGTGAGAACTAGGTTTAATTAATTATGTCTAGTCTATCGTACAAAGGGGCACTAAGGGCTTTATAAAGTCTCTGCCTCTTAGCGCTAACCTAAGAAGTGGGTCCTTGTGCGGGTCCCTACAGGTAGGCAGGCCCCCACTTCACCTAGTGCTACTTATACGATAAACTGTACAGACACTATATCTTCTAAACTAAACGTGAACTTTATAAACACAGTTATATTTTATATATATTAAGCATTTCTTAACTATAACTTTGCTAAAGGAGTTAATAAAATTAGTTAGGTAATAGTAATAAGTAGTGCTAGACTTAGAAAGTTATTAGGGTATAGTGTAAGTAAGCTAACACTACTTATAACGCAAAGTGAGCTCTAGTTATAACTAGATACAAGATATAGTCACATAATTTAAGGACAAATCCTAGTAAGGAGAGAGATAATATTAAGATCTAAAGGCTAGGCCTTCTAGGATCTTTATATGTATCTACATTCGTTGTTTAAGTAACACGGCACAAAAGGTCACGTAATCTAATTAGTGTGATTAGAGCGCTAAGATAACTAATTAGACTAAGCACTTAATATACTAAGCAACTAATTAGTGCTTAATTAGTTTAATTAGAGCAATTAGTCCACTTATCACTTAAAGTATATAGGAACGCAAGGATAGGCTCTCTATACTTATATTTAATCTATTTATTAATCTATTATTTAGATTCTAGCAGACCAAATTATTAACTTGTTACACTTCGCAAGATACTATTGTATTAACAAGACCTTCCACCTTCTGTAAGTACTCCTGCCCAAGAACTAACCTTAACCCTTTAGGACTAGCTACCCTCTTGGATTTAACAAATAATTAGGTATAGTAGG
Source organism: Paraphaeosphaeria minitans (assembly GCA_015832175.1). NCBI lineage: Eukaryota > Fungi > Ascomycota > Dothideomycetes > Pleosporales > Didymosphaeriaceae > Paraphaeosphaeria > Paraphaeosphaeria minitans. The sequence continues at coordinate 2,333,789 of WJXW01000006.1, forward strand.
AGCTAGTAGATATTTAAATAAGTATATAAAAACTGCCTATAGTGTACTACTTAAAGTTAGGCTAATTACAATTCCTACTTATTTTAAAATTATAAGAAACGTTAAGAGGCCTATTATCCTAAGCACCCCCTTTGCAATAGCTACTTAGTTAGCTATAGAATTTACTCTAATAGGCTAATGCCTGTGTAGGGTTACCTCTATAAATAGGAAAAGAATAGTCTCTTTCTTTAGGTTAGATACTCTACTACTTTCTAACTATAAGACAAGTAATAAGGATTTAGGAAACGTGTAAAGGGTGTGCTTATAGAGGAAGTACACTTACTATAGGTTTACCCTATTAGTGCGTACCTTAGTAATAAAGAGGTAGAGGATAGAGAAAATAAGTAGGAAATTAGTTAAGTAGAATTAATTAGATAATAAGCATAAGAACATTAGGTAATAGTAGCTAGGTAATTAGGGACTACCTATACTATACATAAGAAGGTGGTAAATAAAGTTTAGCCTATAGATAACCTAAGAGGAGATCGCCTATTAGAGGTAGAGAGATTAGATTAGAGAGAAAGAGCTTGTTAAATCCAAGAGAGTAGCTAGTTCTAAAGGGTTAAGGTTAGTTCTTGGGCAGGAGTACTTACAGAAGGTGGAAGGTCTTATTAATACAATAGTATCTTGCGAAGTGTAACAAGTTAACAATTTAGTTTACTAGAATCTAAACAATAGATTAATAAACAGATTAAACATAAGTATAGAGAGCCTATTCTCGCGTTCCTATATACTAAGTAGTCCTACACATCCCAGAATCCTATATGTCCTAGAGTCCTATATGTCCTAGAGTCCCATATGTCCCAGAGTCTCGTGCGGGCGAGTCCCACGCGTCCTAGAGTTCCTGTACAGGCGAGGCCCGTGCGGTCCTTAGGACCCTTAGGACCTGTGACCTATTACCTAACTGCTTAGTTAGCTAACTCTAGCAGACTAGTAGTCTAATAAACTTATGCCCCGCTACTCGCGCGCGGCTAGATCCTAATATTATCCTCCCCCTCTAAGCTTAATGTCCTTATAAGTTAATTACCTACAAAGTCATTATCTTATTCTATTTAATATCGCCACAGTTAAGCCAATTGTCTTAAGAAAGACTACGTTTTTATAATAGTTACCTATTTATACTACGCTAAGAAGAAATATACTTATCGTCTTTCTTTTTTACACTCTTAGTGTACTAACTACGTTAGATAGGGAAACTAGAAGTACAAGCCTAAAAAGATCTCTTTACTAGATTATTTAAAAATAGATACTAAAATAGAGAGATTAGAAAAGTTAAAGGCTAAAGAGGAGGTAAAGCTCTGTATTAAGGAAGAGCTAGCTAAGGCAGCTCTCCTTTGTGCCTATTAGGCGTAAGAGAAGATAGCGCGCTTACGTAATTAGTAAAAGAAATTACGTTAGAAGGAATAAGAATTATTTAATCACAGTATAAGTACTATAGATAAGTTAGAAGCGCTTAAGGCGTAGGAGGAGTTAGTATAAGCCACTATGTTAATAAATCCTAACGCGCTGTTAGGCGCTAAGGTAATTAACTAGTCTATTTTGTAGGCTAGCCCCTATACTAGTAGTAATTCCTAGGTGCGTTCTAGTTATTTCTAGTAGAATTCCTTAATCTTTTGCTAACAGTTTCCTAGATTATTCTTTAGTTCCTAGGTGTTTTCGCTATATAGGTAACCTTTCTATTTAACAAGGTACGTGTTGTCGTGCTAATTATATTCTAGAATTCTTTTAACCTTAAATTTATTTTCTTCCTTAGTCTAGTAGTAGAAGGTAGTTTTAACTAGTATATTAGGGTCTGCTGGTTCTAGTAGTAATACGTGGAATACTAGGTGTATCTTTGCATCTAGCGGTAGTTCTAACTTATAGTTCACTAGTAATATTTACTTAGAAATGTAAAATAGTCTAACCTTAATGCAATCTAGTTTCTTGTGTTTTTTTTTCTAAGTTTAAAGGTTCTTTATAAGTAGATATACTTTATCCCCCTTCTTTAGCTAAGGTGCCATTTTTTGTTTTTAGTTTTAGTATAAAATTAATTGCTACTAAGCTTTCTTAAGATTCTCTTAGAGTTATTAGTGTATTTTCTTTATATTTTCTACTATATCTATAGCTTTTTTTGCTCTAACTATCGTAGGAAATTATTAGTTAAAGAGATATAGGTGTCTTCTGTAGTTTACATAGAATAGTGTATGTCCTAATGCTACTAATACTTTATTATTATAGGCTAACTGTGCTATAGGTAGTAATAAAACCCAGTTATTCTTCTAACTATTGCAGTAGATGCGTAGGTACGTTTCTATAGTTTGGTTTGTACGTTCTGTCTATCCGTCTGTTTATAGATAGTAAGCTGTTAATAGTTTTTGTTTTGTTCTAAGCAGTGCCATAAGCGTTGTCTAATAATTTAACGTGAAGAGCTTGTCTCTGTTACTAATAATTATTTTTAGGATTCTGTAGTGTCTAACTAGTTAGTCTAGGATAAGAAAAGCGAGTTCTTTTGCCGTTATTCTTTTAAGGCATAGAATAAGCTTAACATACTTAGTTAGTTAGCAGACTATTACTAGTATACTGTTATATTTAATTCCTGTTGTTAGATCCTTAGAGTTTAGAATTCCTATAACAAAATCTATAGTAATATCTTCCTATAGTGCTGTTAGTATTCTAATTGCTTACATCTCTCTATATTTAAAATATATACTATGTTTGTTTCTTTAGCATTCTGCATATTTATAGATGTAAGTTATTATAGCTTCCTTAATTCCTTTAAAGGTGTAATTCCTTTAGATAAGTTTTATTGTCTTTGTGATGCCTAGGTGTCCGTACATAGAGTTATTGTGGTATTATTAGATAATCTTAGTCTATAGATGTTCTAGAACTTCTTAGTTAATTACTAAAAGTTAATTTAGTTCCGCTGTTAGCTCTAGAGATCTATCTTTGGCTTTACAAAGAATTGCAGAGAAGGTTTTTGCCTTTTCTTCTACTAAATTACTTCGTTAGCTAAGAGTGTCTACTCTGTTATTTTCTTTCCTAGCTACATAGATAATTTTAAACTTATACTGCCTAGTAGTTTGCAACCATCTTTATTATCGTGGCGTAAGTTCTTTTGTTATTATAAACCTTAGAAGGTTCTTATAATCTATATAGATTTCTAGTATTAAGCAACTAAGCGCATAAATCCTCTAGTGCTTTAAGGCTTTAATAATAGCGTAGAGTTCTTTATTATATACGTTGTATCGTATTTCAGCGTCATTAAATTTATATAAGTAATAGGCAATTAGGTGCCATTTACTATTATATTCTTATTTAGCGCAGGCGCCTAGCGTAAGATCGCTAGCGTCTATTTTAAAGCGTAGTGGTTCATCGCTTCTAAAATAAACAAGGACAGGTTTCATAATACATACTATCTTAAGGAGTTAGAATAACATTCCGCACTTATTTGTCCATTTAAAGGGTACGTCCTTCTTTATAAGATTTATTAAAGGTATTGTGACCTTTACGTAATCTTAGATAAATTGTTAGTTAAATCCACAAAATCCTAAGAATTCTTAGATGTTCTTAGCTGTCTTTAGTATTAGCTAGTTCTTAATACATTTAACTTTACTTAGTGCTATTTTAATTCCTTCTGTAGTAATAATGTGTCCTAGGAATTTAAGTTATTTAACATTAAACTTATATTTCTTAAGTTTAATGCGAAGGCATACTTTGTCTAGTGCTTCTAGTACTATTTGTACATACTTAGTGTGGTCTGATTTGTTTTTGGAAAAGACAAGGATATTATCTATATACGTAATAACAAATATGTCTAGATGTTCGCAGAGTACGTTGTTAATAAGTGCTATAAAAGCTGCTAGTGCGTTTATAAGTCTAAAAGGCATAACCTTATATTTAAATAGTCTGTAGCGTGATTAAAACGCTGTTTTCTATTCTTTACCTTTCTTAATTCGTATAAGGTGGTAACTGTCTCTTAGATCTATTATTATGAATATCTTGGCTTAAGACAGTCGATCTTATAACTCTATAATATTTAGTAGTAGATATTAGTTCTTTATTGTTATATTGTTAAGTTATTAGTAGTTAACGCATAGTCTGTCTAATCTATTCTTTTTCTTAACAAACATAAAAGGGCTTACTGCTAGTGACTTTAATAGTTATATATATCCTTTCTTAAGGTTTATTTTAATAAAATTACGTTCTTTAAGGAGTTCTTCTCCTGTCTTACTATATAGTGGTCTAAAGGGTGGCGTCTTCCTTTCTTCTAGGTCTATTGTAAGATCCTAGGGTTAATGTTCTGGTAGGTTTACTTTTCCTTCCTTTTCCGTGAACATATATGTCTATTTCCTGTACTCTCTTAGTAAGGTAAGGGGTATACTATTGTCCTCTTTCTCGCGCTTCTTAACCTAGTAGTTCCTACTAGCGTCTGCTAAGGTGTGCTTCTATTTTTTAACTGTCTATCGCAGTATTATATTGTTAATAACTCCCTTATCTACTATTATTTTTGGTTAATACGTAGGCTTTGCTTATAATGCATAATTACAGCGTTTAAACGATATTTTCTTTATACCCTAGTTAATCTATAGGTTGTGTATTATTAACTAAGGTAATCCTAAGACTAACTTATACTTAGATCCTAGTAAGACATCTAAGGTAAGTTCCTCTCTATGTCCTTAGACTATTATTATAGTAGTAACCTCCTAGTATATTTAAGGTGTCTTTGGCATTAGGGATCTATTCGCGACATAGATAATGTAGGGTACTTCTTTCTCTAACATTATAAGTCCTGCTTATCTTACTATCTAATAAGATATAAAGTTCCTTCCTACTTCTAAGTCCACAAGAGCTTAAGCCTATATTCCTTTAAGCTATACTAGTAGCTTAACTAATACTGTACTTACTATGGCATTTAATTTAATAAAGGCGTTTTCTTATCTAAGTTTAGGCCTAAAAAAGACATCTGTTTATATAGATTGTAATTAAGTTTAGGTGCCTAGTATGCGTTTCTAAGTATCTACTTCTATTGTTATTCTTAAGTACGTGGCTTATATAGATCGTCTTCTTCTTTCTGCGAGAACGTTCTGCTGTTTTTCCTCCTACAGTCTTTACTGTTCCTATATACTAGTTAAATTAGTAGTTCTGTTATTACTTCTTACGTAGGGCAGTTTACAAAGCTGTCCAAGTGTTTGGCTATATAGTGGTATTTGCAGTCTTAGTTTAGACATGTGTACTAGTACAGTTACATGCAGTCTCTATTAATAAGTATATTATAGTATTTATTACCCTTTAGCGTAAGATAAGGAAAGTATTTTACTTATTATTTATCCTAGAGGTGCTTGTCGCAAGCTGTAATAGAGTAGTTTGTCTATATCTATCTATAGCGCAGTTTCCTTCTAGGTTATTTCTTATTCTCCTCTTTCTCTGCCTTATATTGTGTGTATATTAGTTCTTCGCAATACGTCTACATACAGAATTAGTGTGTAAGATTTTAGTAGTCTAGGTAGTACTTTAGTACGTAGTCTAACTTCTTATTTTTATAGGGTTGCATTCCTTTTAGTGCCTAGTAGAGTTCTATATAGTCCTAAACATTTAGTTTATACTTAGGTAACATAGGGTTGTCTTCTTCCCGCCTACTTTATAGGTGAGGAGTAGAAGATCTTAGTATCTCTTCTATGTCTTCTGTGTTATAGTATATGTTAGAGTCGTCTTCTAGATCTTTGTATAGTCGTGAGTTAGGTAAATCTAACTACTTACTTTACTCTAGCGTAACGTGTTAGTAACTAAATAGCGTTGTAATAACTTCCTATTCCTTATTAGGTTTTTAGTCCTTAATAGTTAGTATATTTAACTTAGTTTAATAGACTTTATTCTTTAATCTATAGTTCTTGGCTATATAGCCTAGTTTGCTATATATAAAGCATTTACAGGTCTTAGTTATTAGTTGTTAACTTCTATTAGAGACGCGTTTATTAGGCTGCTTAAGGCCTATCTTTCCTTCTTTTCTTTTGCCTATGTAGTTAAACTAGACATCTTCTATTAGTTCGTATCTTTAGTAGTTCCTTTGCTGTTACTTTTAGACGATTCTAATAGGGTTCTTATAAACTACTTTTACTAGTTGTCTAAAGCTTATTGCCCTAGGGTTTTAGTAGAGCTCCTGTTACAGTGAAAACCACTCTCTATTAATCCTAATAGTTTCTTTGTACAGTTCTTTAAGGTTAGTAATTCGTGCACTACTACGTAGGAGTTCTTTACGTAGTTTCTATTTAAGTCCTTATTTATACATGTCCTAAAGAGATTTATTGTCCTAGTTAAGTTGCACAGCGTATCTACAAAACTTAGCTATATACTTAGCTGCTAATTATTTCTAAGTTATAGTCTAAATCTTTGCTTTTGCAAAAAAATCCTTATTAGTAATTTTAAAGAGTTATTTAAGGTATTTTTTAAAATTGTTATAATCCTTAATAATATTAACTATATTAGCGTGTTTGTTTACGTAGTTGTTGTTATTATTATCGTAGTCTATTCCTAGGTACTTTTTAAGGTAGGGATAGATTTATAATCCTACATCTCCTTACATATATGTCGCTATAAAGATAACCTTCTTTTTGTCTTTAAGGGGTTTATCTAAGTTAAAGAAGTAGAGGTCTAACTAAAAAATCTAGATATTAGTTTAAGATTATTTACTAAAGTAGAGATTAGGTTTATACGCCTTACTACTATCCTTTATAGAAGTAATCTTAGCGGCACCTAAAGCTGTAGAAGAGGTAGGAGTTTGTAAAGTACTTATATTAAGGGTGTTTAAGATGTTAAATCTAAAAGGGTAGCTAGTCCTAAAAGGTTAAAGTTAGTTCTTAGGCAGGAGTACTTACAGAAGGTAGAAGGTCTTATTAATACAATAGTATCTTACAAAGTGTAATAAGTTAACAATTTAGTCTGCTAGAATCTAAATAATAGATTAATAAACAGATTAAACACAAGTATAGAGAGCCTATTCTCGCGTTCCTATATACTAAGTAGTCCCACACATCCCAGAATCCTATATGTCCCAGAGTCCTATATGTCCTAGAGTCCTATATGTCCCAGAGTCTCGTGCGGGCGAGTCCCACGCGTCCTAGAGTTCCTGTACAGGCGAGGCCTGTGCGGTCCTTAGGACCCTTAGGACCCGTAACCTGTTACTTAACTGCTTAGTCAGCTAACTCTGGCGGACTAGTGGTCTAATAAACTCGTGCCCCGCTGCTCGCGCGCGGCTGGATCCTAACAGAGCTATTAAATAATAATAAGCTGTAATAGCTTTTTAGGGACCTTAACTAGATACATATTTAGGAATGTTTAAATCTAGATATATAGATTTTACAAGGGGGCACTAATTAACACCTAAATAACTAAAGGAGATAAATGTTAGAGACTAGCTAAAACCTATAGAAATTTTACTTATCTATAAGCTAATGTTCTATTAGAAGGCAGCTTTAGCCTAGGAATTTAGTAAGATAATAACTATTAGTAAGAATATTATACCTTTATACTAGATTTAGACTATCCTATATAAAGCCTAGTAGGTAAGAGGCTTTAACTGCCTAAAAAGGCTAGTGCCTGTGGTACACTAGATAATTTTAGATTAGATTAACTAAAAAGTCCTTAAAATATGTAATAGCTAATATCGAAACCCCTAGTTCCTAGTACTAAAGAAAGATAAAGGGCACTAATTAATTAATAACGCCTAGTTCTATAATAAGGTTTTAGAAAGAGATGCTAATCTCCTACCCTTAGCTAATAAGTTTTTAGAGAGGATTAGAGGTAGAGTAATCTACTCTCTATTTAATCTATTTTTAGGGTTTAACTAGATATCGCTCTATATAGCCTTAAGAGATATAACAGCTTTCTAGACACCTATAGGCTTTATAAGGCACTACACACTACTATAAGGTGTAATAAATTTACTAGGAGTTTTCTAGAGAGCTATATTAACAATCCTTTAAAGGTATTTCCCTAATACTTTACCCTTTATTAATAATATTGTATTAGCAGGACTAAAGTTAACCTATAAGAATAAAGAAGCCCTTCCTAGGGTACGCTAATTTGTGCTTAAATATATTATATAGCTAGATAGGGTACTTACTAACCTAAAGAGGGCCTATACTACTATATTAGGAACAAAATCCTTCTAGGGAGTGAACTAAATAGAAATTATAGAATATAAGGTATCCCCTAATAGCTAATCACCCTAAGACAAGAAAGTGGCTAAGATTCTATACTAGAAAGAATGCACAAATTAAGGAGAAGTCTAATAGTTTATTAGGATTTACACTTACTATTACTAATAGATCTTCTACTTTTCTATTAAAGTAAAACCTTTATATATACTTACTAGGAAAGGCTAAGAATAGAAGTAGGGAGATTTTAAGCGCTAATTAATAAATATTCTAAAAGAGAGCATTACTACTGCACTAGTTCTAATAACTCTTAATTATAAATTAAGAAGGCAGATCTTTGTCTATATAGATATAAGTTTATAAGGAGGAGGAGCCTATATTAAGTAAGTAGGAGAGGATAAGAAGCGCTACCTAGTGCAGTTTAAAAGTACACTATAGTCTAAAGCAGAATTAAGGTAGTACTTAACTAAGCTTAAATATAAAGCGGTAGTATAGGCACTAAAGAAGTTTACGCTATACCTATATAGGACCTAATTTATTATTAAAACAGATACGGCTACTCTAATTTCACAGCTTAACTAGTCTTCTACTAACCTCCCTAGATTAGTTATAAACTAATAGCTAGGTATAATACTACTATAGGACTTTGAAATTATCTATAGGCTAGGAAAACATAATATTGTTACTAATAGATTATTAAGGTACTCCTAACTAAAAGGATAGACAGCGCTAGAAGAATTAGAAGAAGACCTAGGTCCCTTTATAGACTATATAGTAGAGAAGCATAATAATAGCTTAGTGTTTACCTTATAAGAGGCCTAGATCCTTAGTAAAAACTTTTTAGAAGAATTAGAAGAGATAGCGAGGTTCTTACTATTTAGAAAAAGACCTAATAGGCTAATACCCTAGAAAAGCCGCCTTTTGTGGACAAAGAAGGCCTAAACCTTTTTTGTAAAAGCAAACCTACTATTTAAGAAGTTAACTTTAAATCTTACTATCTAAAGGGTAATTAATAACCTAGATATTTAAAAGGCACTTATTTAGGAGGTCTACTAGCACCTCTACTATAAAGGAATCTAGGCTATAAATGCTGCGATCTAGTTTTAGTTCTAGTAGAAGAGCTAGTTTAAGACAATTTAAACTAAGCTAAAGAAATATACTATTTATGCTACAAAATAAGGTAATTAGATAGAGATAAGCCTTAAGATTAGTAACTCTAAGACCTTATTTAAACAATAGACTATTAATATTACCTACATACTTATAAGTAAGCATTAGAAATCCTTTCTTGTTATTACTAGAGAATACGCTTTAGGATAGCCTAAAGCTAGAGCGCTTATTAGAGTAGATTTAGAAAGTGTTACAAAGTTCCTTTATAAGGATATTATCTATAGGTGGGGGGTGTTTCCTTAACTAAGTGTAGATAGGGGGCCTAAAAACAAATTAGTAGTTAAAGCACTAGCTAGACACTATAGAATACACTATATCTAAGCTTCCTCTTACAACTCTAAAGCTTAAAAACTAGTTAAACAAGGTTACTAATTACTTATTACAGCGCTTATAAAGCTAGGAAATAATTAGAAGTGTAATTTACCTATAGTAGTATAGGCTAAGAGGGTTTTAATTTAACAAAGTATAGGGTTAGCACCTATAGAGATAATAACTAGTATTTAACCTATATTACCTATGAAGCTGGCAATTAAAAGCTGGCAGACCCTACTATAGTTAAAGGTAGAAAACTAATTAGATCTACTTGCCCTAAGGGCTAAGTAGTTAGAATAGACAGGCAATAAACTTTTAGAGGCACTATCTAGGTTAAGAAGAATGCGCCTTAAGGGAGCAGAGTAATAGGATTTTAGTAAAGCCTATTAATAAAACTTTTATAAAGGAGACCTAGTGCTAGTTTAGGATTTAATTAGGGCTATAGATAAGTTAATAGCCGCAAAAATAAAGGATTGCTAGCTAGACCCTTACTAAATCTCTATTAACTACCCTAGCTAGTTATATTACTAACTAGAAGAGCTTAATAGAGCTACATTCTAGTATATTATATATAGTAACTACCTTAAGCGCTTCTACTAGCACACTCTAGATAATAAAGCACAGGTACTAAGAAGAAGAATAAGGATTGTGCCTAAGGACCTACTAATTAACTCTTAGACCCTACTACTAAAGCTGCTAAAACTACTACGCTATTAAGAGGTTAAAGAGAAGGAGGAGTATAGTAATCCTAGCTTAGAAGTTAAGGATAGCCTTATAAGAACTAAAAGGGTAGAGTAGAAGAAGGAACTCTAATAAGCTATTATACTACCTATATAGACAAGAGGTAATTTACTAAAGATAGTTATTTTAAAGAGAGTAGAAGTATTAGATTTTAATATAAACTAAAATATATCTACTTTAGAATCTAATATTATGTTAAACTAGCCTAATCCTTTCCTAATATAGAATTAGGAAAGCTAACTATAGGTAGTTAGTAAAAGAGAGAGAGAAAGGAAGGAAAAAGAAATAAAGAATACTTAGTTACTAGCTAAAGATATATTAGGGCACTAATTATTATCCTCCTTATTATTAGCAGTAATATTATCTCTATAGTAGCAGCTAGACTAATAAGTATTTAGGGTTTAGGGCTTTATAGAGCTAAAGACCCTAGTTACTTTAGACTAAAGAAGAGATCTAGTATAATTTTAGGTAGCCTAATTAATAGACTACTAATAAGGTAAGAGAGAACTAGAATAAGAATACTAAAAATAAGTAGACTAAGAAAATAGCTAAAGCTAAAAAGGAACATTCTCTCTAGTAAGAGAATCTAGGCGTATAGGTAATCTAGGACTAGGTAATTTATAATTAGAGCTAGAATAAGAACCCCCTTAAGCTAGAGGACTAAAACCCTAAAATAATAAAGCACTACTAGGAGGAGACTAGAAAGAACCTCTAGAAGACCTTTAGAAATAATTTTAAAGGGCTACTAAAGAAAGAGGACTATAGTTTATAGTAATAGTATATTAGAGTTCTATAGGCTCCCTAGGAATAGGAGTATTAAGGGCAGAAATAGCTTTAGAAGTGCGACTAGAAAGAGCTTAAGAGTAGGTTATACTAATAGAAAAGATATTAGCAGCTAAAATAATATTATTTATAAAAGGACTAGTACTAGGGTTAGCTAGCTTACCTAAAAGGAAAGAGATATTAGCTTAGGTAATAGGGAATTAAGACTAGAACTTATAATAAAAAGAGGAAGAGGTATAGTTACTATTTATCTAACACTTATTACACTCTCTCTAGTTTAGCAGCTTACCTTCTAGATAGGAAATATTATATTTACTACTAAAATAGAGCTTACTTTTTTTACTCTTATTCTAGTAGTAAGTGCAGTAATAGTTAATTAGAGAAGAAGAAGGAAAATAAGAGGAGGTAGTAGTATACTAGATACCTATATTAATGTTAGCATTATAGTATCTACGCTTTAATAGAGCCTCCCTAGTACTTAAGCTAAAGAACTTAGTAATAGTCTCTACTTTAGTATTACTAATATTAAAGTGCTAAATAGTAAAGTCTAAATAGCTATTATTCTTATAGACGCTAGCAGTGCGAAGAATAGAACCTAGAGTAACACTTTATATACCTAGGCTATAGATAAAGTAAGCTAGTTTACGTAGAAAATTATAGTTTACACACTAATTAGCTCTCGTCCTAACTAGAAAGGTTAGTAATAGGATGTAAAAGGTTTTTAAGATAATATACGCTACTTAATAATATACTCCTTAGTAGACTTAAAAAGGTAGATAAAGAGGTCTGCCTTTATATTACTAGTAAGGCTACGCTTATTTAGGTTATTACTACCCTTTCTGCTACTAGCACTAGAAGTAGCTATTCTACTTAGGGTATAGTTAACTACAGCTATAACTATAGTAGAGTTGTTAAATAGGTATTAGAAGGACTAAAAGAGAGGAAGGAGAAGAGTAAGGGTTAGAAGAAGGATAGAGTAAAAGAAATCTTAAAGTTATATACCTTAAAGACTAACCGTAGGCCACCTAAGCGGCTTAGTAGAAGTGTTTATAAAAGAATATTACTATAATATTACTATTAACATACTAAGAGGTCTACAAACAACTTTAATTATAGGGATATAAGTAGTAAATAGGCGATAGGTTAGTAGTTAGGATAATTAGGCACAGTTAGTTAGCTAGAGGCTAAGGTAAAATTATAGGCCTAGAATTAGGCTAACGCTACGTCGCTGCCTAATATATAAAGAAGTTAATAAATAACTTTAATTATAAGGACATAAGCAGCAGATAGGCGATAGGTTAGTAGGTAAGATAATTAGGTAAAAGTGGCTAGCTAAGGATTAAGGAAATTATAGGTCTAGAAGGTGACTACTAATAAGGTGTTAAAAGGGTGGTAAGGTAGTAGGCTTAAGGGACTAAGCCTAGAAGAGAGGGAGGAAAATGTAGTGTAAAGGTTAGCCTATAATAGAGAATTAGAGAAACATAGGGCTAATTAGCTATTATTTAAAATAGCTAATTAAGGAATAGACAAAGAAAGAGAGCGCGAACTAGACAAGACATAAGAAGACCTAATAGATAATTAGAGTAGTTGGATTTGTATAATAGATTTTAGATAGGATGACTTAACTTATTCTTTTATATTCCTCACTTAAGGCAAACGCACCTACAACACCACAATATATATAAACTTAATTTATAACTAATTCATAACATTTTAAAACTGTATAGTATTATAAAATTTCTAATCTAGGATGTTTCAAGCCTAAGTTTCCACTATAAAATCGTAAAACCTAATACTCTACTAGATAGGAAAAGTAGTAATTAAATTCCTAATTATAATAAGAGGTAATATTATTACAGGGCTAATACCTTAGAGACGTGAATAATATGTAGAGTCTATAAAATAAGACTATCCTAGAATGTAGATTATAGAGATACATTTTATATACCATAGACCTTGCTTCTAGAGGTATTTATCATGAGCCAACTAAGCAACTTTTCGTGGACTAGCAATGTATTTTAAATAAATATGCACCTTATTAGAGCTGAAGAAATACTTCCACGTTATGTTTTAGAAACTTACAGAAGGATGGTTCAAAGCTAATAAATGAGCTTAAAATTATGTTCAAGAGAAGCCCTCTAAGGTAAAATCTAAACACTTAAGTTTCAACAGTAGAAGGTTGTTCTTTATACTGTCTCACTTCGTTTGTCATTCGTCACGAGCAAAAAGACAAATAGGATATACGTTTGAAAACTCATCTCGAAGACCATAACTGCGTGAATCTCGTTCACCACTCAATTTTACACACCGCGTCCTTGAATCCCCATGTGACAAGGACCTACTAACACAGCTGGCTTATCAACATCACTTCCGTCCCTCTCCGTTGCCATCCTTCCGCCCCACCTCGCTAGGACTTTCAAGCACCAAGGTCTCATCCGTACCCACCCTCCTCACAGCATCCACCTCCTCCACGTGTATCGAAGGCTTCTTCTTTCCCCCCACCCCCTCCGTCTCCGCTGGCGCATCCGTCGCTAACGAACACCAATGCCTCGTCGTCGGCACCGCATTGTCGGCACCCTCCCACTCCTCCATCTCAGCAAGCACCAAAGTCTTCTTATGCACCTGCAACAATCCATCCTCAACCCACGCATCCACGCCCCTATGCTGCGCCTTCCTGCGCCGCTGGAAGCACCGAATCATGCTCTCCAGAAAGACATTCGCGAGGATGATCAGCGTGCCCAGACCCACTGTCAGCGCAAGCCCATACGTGTTGATGCTGCTAAATTGCCCGCTTGTCCTCGCTCTAATCATGCTGCATAAGTTCCGGTAGTTGCTGTCCGGCACGACGAGAAATTGCTTCGCGGCTGGTGACGAGGGCCCGCGCGCGTAGTCGACAATGATGCGTTGGATCTCGGTGAGCACGCGATTGTGCATGTCTTGCAGCTCGACGACCCACTGGTTCCTCGGGAGCGGCATTTGCACGCCGTCGTTGCTTGTGTCGTCGGCGAGGAGCTGGATGGGCTGGAGGATGATGGCGTTGTTGGCGTACATGGCATTGATGAGAAGGTCCATGATGGCAGACTGCATGGGCGTGAAGTCGAGGTCGAATTTTGCGGCTGCGGTGGCGGGAACGATGCCGGAGAGGGAAGTGCATGCGTTGGGTGCGTCGCTTTTCTTGGGATTGCAAAATTGAAATTGCTCCACGCAGCCCAGAGGCGAGAGAAGGTGGTCGCTGAAGTAGTATGTGCGGTTCAGAGGCCCAGGATTGGCGCGGTGGGCCGAGAACCAAGGGTCGTCGACGGGTTTGGCGAAGTTAACTGCATGTGCAGCAAGGAACATCAAGTATATGTCTCCATCTGTGGTATTAAACTCCTTGCGCGGTATAAATGATGAAGAGCTTGGGAAAGGCAGGCGTGAATCGAGGCGGTAATATCGCTGTGTTCTAAGTCGATCTGATCAGTGTAATACACCAAAAGGCCTCGGAATGCAGAAAGATCACATACACCATCGAGTAGCCCGTGAACCCGTTGGACAAGCGGTTGGTATTGTCACTGTCTGCCTCTGCAACATAGTCCGTATCGTTGTACCAGGGTATCGTACCCCAGTTCCATTTGATGCGGTACTCGTCCTCACCCATCGGACCGGTAGTGTTCTCCGTGGTCGTCCACAGATCAGGCCGAAGAGGTGCACATGTAGTGACTTTGCGAAAGTGAATGTTGTCCTTACGCGTGTTGACCCCGAGCACGTCGTTTGTGTCCATATTGCCGGTGTCCATTTGCAAGTTCTCGGTCCCATAGATACAAGTCTGGTTGTCGAATGGACATGACGCATTCGTGTGAGAGGTGTAAGGGATCGCTTTGGTTGTGAAAGCTTCGCACATAGGCGAGCTGGAATCTCCAGTGGTGTTATAACAGGCGCGGGCGTAGATGCGACCGAACTCCGTGACACCGCCGATATATTTGGCATTCTCAATCATGAAGTCGTTGTCGCTTGCCTTTACAGTATCCGCGTCTGGGACCTCCCAGATCCCGCATTCTACTCCTGTCAGCTTTCATGCAGACGTCGAGATTGTTACGTTGGGTCAACTTGCCATCGCCCCTCAACAGGATATCCACCTTGCTGGTCTCCATGATGTTGGAAGACAGGATGCCCGTGGCAGTCAGAAGAACCATGAACACCAACGGCACAAAGATGGGCAACCCGCTCATCCTCCACCACGCCTTCTTCTCTTTCTTGTGGCCCTTGACATGTCGCCATGCCCACGCGATGCGAGTAAGCGTCCACAGCGTTTGGCCCGGCGATCCATTGTTCCGGATGGACATGTCCTGCTGATACCTCAGAGCAGCATTGTACTTCTGCCGACCGGAAAGCCGTAGCTGGTACCAAAGGAACGCGGCGATGCCCCAGAGATGCTGACCAGCGAACTGCACGAAGAGAGCAAGGAAGGCAACGAGGATGACGCCATTGCTAGATGAGATTGTAATGTTGGTCCCCTTGATCGAGCCCTTGGAGGCGTCTTTCCAGGAGCCGATGAAGACGTCGGCGTACGAGACATCAGCCGGCGAAGCCATTGTGTACAAAATTGAAGAAGCACACGAAGCACCCAGCGCTGCTTATCGCGGCCTTATGATCATATATCCCGCGCTCCATCCCCCGATATCTCCCAGACCCCAGTACCATGTCCCACATGTAGTAAGCCTCGTATTTGCCCGACAACGGCATCTCCAAGGGCTTGGGCTGGGTCGAATTGTTTCGTCGAAACACATCTTTCAGCTGTAGTCGCCCTGGGCTGCAGTAGGTAGGGTTGGTCTAGCCTAATGTCGTCCCTGCCTCCGCTCGCGTGCAACGACAGGTTAATCAACTCCACCGCCACCCATTGGCCCGCCAAATATACCTAGGGCAGGCGGCGCCAACCCAAGTACGTCTTAATGAAAAGAAGGCAACGGCTTGTGTAAGACGGGGTCGCTTTAAGGTTATTTTCGCCCCACCTCGCATCGGCTTACATGGTCTTTGATATCGCATCCTTGGCCGTTTGTTGTCTCGTCACACCACCACCAGCCTGGACCTTGGTCGAGATAGGGGCCAAAATGAAATGTTGGAATCTTGAGTCGCTGTGGGACGGGGCCATGCAATCGAGTAGCTGCAGGTGGTTTTCTGATGGGTGATTGGGCGGATCGCGGGTCGAATCACCACAGGGAAGAGAACGCTGGTATCTCAATGACGCGAACCGGAGAGCTCCTGGCCCCCTCAGCTGTAAACCCTATGCCGCCTCCAGCACGCCCGTCGAACCACCCACGTTGTCACTATTTGAGAGTCTGGTCGATGCTGTCAAAGTCAGCCTGACGTACCGTGGCAGATGTAGCGCAAGTCCAACGTATGCATCCGCGTAGCACACATTTGGCACCCCTAAAAAAGCCGCCATGACCGATGGCGTAGCTAGACGTCGGAGAATTGCGTCCTTCGAACTGTGCACCGATTCTCCAGTGGACGGCAGGAACCGATCTCACCTCAGCCGCATGCACCCGGCAATCATCCACACCCAGCGCTTCGCATCCCCTGCGTGGGTCAGGGCCATGGGGCTGAAAGAAGACGCTCTTGCATGTGATTGTGTGATTGTTGGGCGACGTCGACTGCTCGTCGCTCCCACATTAGTCCTGTCGAACGAAGTTCCCGTAGACAAACCGATCAGAAGACCAATCACTCACTCTCCCATCTTCACATGGCCTGCGCTTTCGTGGGGGTTGAGGATGGCTGGGCGGCGTCTATGTTAGGTGAAATGGATAAAGAAAGAATAGCTGCAGGTACGCAAATTCAGTGGAGGTAGAAGCTCCCAAGTGCTGATAGATAACGCTCGCGGGTATCGCCCGACCCGCGAGCTGGAGTCTCTTTGCCTCGAGTGCTGCGTTGTTAGTTCAGTGTAGGTACTGAATGAGTGAAGTGGGATGTCGGGGTACACAACGCTAGATTGCGAGCGACATACACTTCTCGTTCCCATCTCTGTAAAGTATACGTGAGCGGAATATCAGCACGGAATCCTACAGGGGACCATATATAATTTCGATTCTTTCCGGTGTAGCAGTGATACAATACAAGTCGTGGAGCGGAGTGAAAGCTATGCAGGCAGCCGCTCTCGCAAGCCATGCCAAACTCACAATCCAACCAACCAACCAACCAACCAGTCTCTACAACCACCCCCGTCTATTAGCGCCATTCGATCTAAACACATTTCTCTCCCTCAATCCACACCCTCGCTGCCAATCAGGTAAATACTCGCGTACAATGCATTCGCTTCGCTTTACTTGCCAACCGGAACTACCCTGCCTGATGTCATACCCTCAGCTGGATCCAAGGCAAGCAGAGGAGAATGAGGCAGTCTATTTCGTACCGTTGGTGTCGGCCATCTTGGTGTCGGCGTAGGTCTTGGCGGTGAACTGCTTGTTGCCCTCGGGGGTGGCCTTGATGGTGGAGTCGCCTGGGTTCCAGTTGGCGGGGCAGACTTCGCCGTACTTGTCGGTGAACTGGAAGGCGTCGATGAGGCGGAGCGTTTCGTCGACGGAGCGGCCAACGGGGAGGTCGTTGATGGTGATCTGTGGGGGGTGGTCAGTCCGTTGCGGTTGTTGTGCAGGTGCTTGCAAGAGAGTGAGGAGTGCTGCTTCTTTCCACTTGCAAGGCCGGAGCAAGAGTACTTACCTGCCGCACGATGCCATGGGGATCGATGATAAACAGGCCGCGCAGGGCAATGCCGTCCTCCTCAATCAGCACTCCGTAGTCCTTGCTGAGCTGGTGGTTCTTGTCGCTCAGCAGCGGGATGTCGATCTTGCCGAGGCCGCCATCCCTCCTGCTCGCGTTGGTCCACGCCAGCAGGCTGTACTCGGAGTCGGTGGAGGCGAAGACGACCTTTGTGTTGCGGGCCTCGAAGTCGGCGGCGCGCTCGCTGAAGGCGATGATCTCGGTGGGGCACACAAAGGTCCAGGCCATGGGCACGAAGCCCAGGACGAGCCATTGCTTGGTCGAGGTGAATTGGGTGAGGGAGAGGTCTGCGGGCGGACGTCAGTACGGTGTGGTGGCACGGCGGGCGTGGGCGTGGGCGTGGGCGTGGAATGGAGCTAGAGCTAGGGCTAGATAGGCTAGGTAGGTAGGCACCTAGGCAGGTAGGTACCTAGGTAGGTAGTCAGGTAGGTAGGTAGGGCTGTGATACTGGCGGGAGCGTGGTGGTTGGCGTGCCTTCAAAGGTGCCATCGACGACGGCAGTGCCGCTGAATGGCGGTGCAGGCTTCTGGACCCGCGCCTTGGGTGTGTAGGTGGCAAAGGCCATTGTGCGCGTTCGTCTTCGTCTTCGTTTTCGTCTTCGTGTGCGGGAGGGGGTGCGCGAGGACGGCGCGGTGGTGAGGCGCAAGCAGTCACTCCGAGGTCAAAGGTTGGACGAGCAGTGACGGGCGTGTCTCAGGTGCAAGCGGCGCGCGCAGGGCAGATGCAGGTGGGCGATGATGGGATTGATGAATCAAAGAGTTTGCGGCCGTCGAAATCAGCAGATTATCGTATTATCGGTACATGCGACAAGCTCCCGTTCCGATTTAGACGGCCGACAGTCTGTGCAAATTCAGCCATCTATCTACCTACCTACCGAATAAGCATGGCCACTCCGAGCGGACCTTCTACCGTGTACGGTACGGCAGCACAGAAGCGTCAGGATATGGCCACTCCAAGTGCTTTAAGTGGATCCTGGTGCGCTGCAACATTCGAGGCCCGTCGGCTTACGAGTACGGTATGAAGTACTCGTAACTCGACCCTTCCATGACTCAGCCGTTTATCATGCACCTGAAAAGAGCCTCACTGGGCACTTCGCCGCCATCATCCTATCGCGCCCCCGTCTGCACGTGAAGTGCCATGCCGTCTTTGGTCCAAAATACCATCTTGCATTCTAGGTACCGTGAACACAACTGACCCACTACGGGTGCTTCGTGTGGGCTGCTTTATCAATCGCTGTGCCCGTGCTATGAAATCCTCCATGCCCGTGCTAGGATATCCTCCATGTCCGTGCTATGATATCCTCCATGTCCGTGCTATGATATCCTCCATGCCCGCAGCGGCAGCGCTTGGATCTTGGTCACCGCCGGTTTGATGTACCCATAGAAAGTCACCACTCCGATGACTATGCATATCATGTTCATCACGTAGTATCCGTCCGTCTGCACATGGCACGTGCCACCGCCCGTCTCGCACCGGTGACGGTCAGCCTCCAGCGCGCAAGAGAAGGCCTGGGTTACAACGCCACCCGTGACGTTCGCTGCCGCCTTGGCAGCCGGCTCGCACGTTGCCACTGTGAAGTAGTCGACAAAGCGGAGCACAAAATAGCGAGGAAAGGTACCGCCAAGGTTGGAAACTCTGTTGTCAAGTTAGTAACGAGGTACTGGCTTCTAAAGAGGCGGTGGCTATGCTTACGTGGCGAGCAGAGTCATGTACGTGCCTCCGATTACCGGATCGGATATCTTGGCGTGAAAAGCCGAGACCGCAACAAACATGACCGTGTTCATGAAAGTCGATAGCACGTGCTCGCATATGACGAGTAGAAGATACCACGTCGTCGTGCCGCCCGCGGGGAAGATGGATACGACGAATTGCGCAAACCCGGCCGCAGCCAGGCGTCCCACAAATGCCGTGGACCAAATGTGCATGGGTGGGTACGTCTGGCACCATTTTCCAATGTAGTATCCAAGCGACATCTCAATAGGAAAGTCGATGAGGATGGTCAGCGCAAGGTCTTCCTGGCTGAATCCTTTGGCAAGCAGCTTCAAGCTTGTGACCCCGTCGTTGGTTTGGAAACCGATCTTGGCGATGAGGTGGATCACGATGAAGGTTTGAATGTTCGGGAGCTTGAGGATCCCCCACATGGTCTGGTAAACCTCCGTGATGCCTTCCCTCTCTTTCGTCCTCTCCTCGCGCTTCACCAAAGCCAATCCTAAGGTAACGGCCAGGTATGCCCAGCCCCAGAACCTAAGGTAACTGTCCAGGTTCATCAGGCCAGTTTCGCCAGGTGCACTTGCCGAGCGAAGCCACTTGTTGGTGAAGTCCACCGAGTTGAAAGCGAGGAAGACGGTGTGAGAGAGGAACTGGCCACCAGTGAGACCGACGGTTTGCGCTGTAGATGCGAACGGAAGGTTCTCGTGCGAAAGAAGAGTCAAAGCCCAGCCTAGAAAGCTATTAGCAAGGCTCCCCATGGTGTCCATGCGTCATCTTACCGTCAACCGCAATGTCCTGTGTTGCGCACAGGAATACCAAGGCGAACCACCAAAAGGTGAAATTCCAGATTCCACTGCCATCTGTCTCTGCAGCCGAGCTCATGATACCGTTCACTACAGAGCCCAGCCAAAGCATGGAGAAACCCGAGACAGTTTGAATAGGCAAAATCCAACTCTTCCTGCGTCCAACCTTTGGCGACCATACAGCGTCCACGATCGGGCTCCAGAACAACTTGAGCGAATACGGGTACGCTGCGAGGGAAAAGACTCCGATCGCCGAATACGAAGCGTCCGCCTTCTTAAGCAAGAACGGTACTGAGCCCATTGCCAGACCCATCGGTATACCCTGCAGAAAGTACAACAGTACCAGCAGCAAGAAATTTCGCTGATCCTTCTTGGACAGTTCGGAAAAGCCCTTGGACTGACCCTCGCCATGTGCGTCTAGCTCTGGTACGGCATGGTCCAACGTGAAGCTCGGGCGCTGCATCAGGGACGCGGCCTGGCCCACCGGCGAGCTCAGGTCGATGGACCCGTGCCTCCGGCGATGCTCGAGGATGCTTTGCATGGTCGCGCTGCTGATCGCCAGCCTTTTCTGCTCTGTGGGCGTCTTCGCGTGGCGCTCGCTCATTTGTGGATCGGTGTCGGAGGAGAAGGAAGATGTGCGGAGCAGAGTGGCGCTCTCTGGCGCGTCTGAAGCGGCGACGTCGCGATGTTCGGCGCGTTCAACGTCTCGTGATTTA
Source organism: Paraphaeosphaeria minitans (assembly GCA_015832175.1). Classification (NCBI taxonomy): domain Eukaryota; kingdom Fungi; phylum Ascomycota; class Dothideomycetes; order Pleosporales; family Didymosphaeriaceae; genus Paraphaeosphaeria; species Paraphaeosphaeria minitans. The sequence goes on from WJXW01000006.1 coordinate 2,354,945, forward strand.
CTCTGATCGTATGTACCGAGGTCCCCAAGCTCGACTGTAGCTCCCCTGTGCGAGCGGCCGTGTTGGACTTGGTAATGGAGGTTTCGCGGAGAAGTAGAGCCGTGGACAGAAGACGATGTAGGATAAGAGGGGTCAATGAGGGATGGCATCCATGAGGGGATGTAACAAAGGGCCCGCGGAAAGGAACGTGTCTACTTTGTGGTAAAAGTTAGTGCGGGCAATCCAATTAGGCTCGCGATGTTGCTCGGGCACAGTTGGGTGGAACGTGGCCCTTCCGTTGGGTAGTCAGCAGGTGGCGGAGGTCGCTAGCTGCCCGCAGCACGATGACAGCACTGTGGGAAAACACCAGCGACTTGTTGAATAGCATCTATGAAATCGAGCCAGTCGAGATAGAAAGCGATTCTCAGCTAAGGACGTTGTGAATATCCCCATCACGACATCAGCTGAGCTCGGAACGATGGGTAGGTGCCTACGCAGGCGGCAGGAACGATTGGTCTGTGCTTTTCACGTGAGACCGCGATTCGCCCTTTCCTGTTTCAGAACGCCCGCTTCGGCATCAACACCATGCTGCAACTCGCCACCCCACCATCGCCTTCGCAATGGCCACCGTGGAATCTCTCGACGACGATATCGGCCATCTCCGTGACCGTATCGCGACACTTCAAGCCCATCGCGCGAACCTGACCTCCATCCTCCTCTCCCAGCCCCACCTCCCGACACGTCTCGAACAGCGCCCTGTCCTGCACGAGCGCAACCGTCGCAACGCTGCCAAGCTGGTTCAAAGGCAGTCAAATCGCAACCTCGAAAACGTGTACCGTGCCTGTGCCGGCGTCACAGCCTACAGGGTCAAAGATCCCGATCCCTGCGCGGTAGACAACGGCAACATCCTCGGTGTCCGCGTAGATGTGTCGGTTGGCGGCAGATTCGTGGAGACCTATCATGTGCTTTTCAACCGGCCAAATGCCGCGCACAAGACAACGTTGAAGATTCACAAACATACGGTTCCGCCTTGCATTCCACTGCATCCACTCGCAAATAAGTGGTTACCTCTGACGAGGAAGAGCGCAGAAGAGCCAAGGGAGCAGGACTTGGTCAAGTTTGGCAGACGTCTGCGGAAAGAGCTCGCGAGCTGGCATCTCCGGCTGGAAGCGCTGGAGAAGCTGCGAAAGGATGCACAATTGCCAGGCCCAATTGCGCCACGAGACGGGTTGCACGCCGGATCCGAGCCTGGAATCGTTCTGAATGCATTCATTAGCGACGATGAAGACTCACAAGAGGAAGAAGGGTCGGATGAACAGGATGACGCTCCGAGGATCTCGAGCATCGACGGCGATGCGGCGGTACGGGAGATCACACTCATATGGTCGAATGGCAGAGTGGGCCTTTTCAAGGTCACCAAGGATGGCGAAGTCGACAAGGCTGCTGTGAGGACGAAAGAGGGCACACGAGATGCCTCGCTGAGTAGTAAGGCCCTTGGGAGGATTGACGGGTTGATACAGAGGCTCGAAGCGTAAATTTCAGGGTCTGGGGCTTCCGGCGATTGGATAGTCAGACAGAATGTGGAACGGAGTTTGGATGATTACACGATACCCATAGTTCAATTTTTAATCAAGGATGTTTCATTCTATTCAACTTACATTGCCTTCAAATGTCAACATGCAGGTACAGTGAGGAATTGTTGGAAACCAAGATCAAAGCATTCCCTACAGCACTTGCAACTTGATTACAAGCATTGTCGAATACTGTCATTGTTTCTCAAAACAGCCATGAGCTAAGACGCCAAAAGCACCTCAAAGCGGAAGGTAATTTAGCCCCCACGGTACTCCGCGAGAGCCATCCTCCTGAGGCGCAGCGACGCAGCGGATGACACCTGAAAATTCACAATTTGGCACATATACCCCCGGCACGAATCAGACCCCACTGCATGCCCCAACCCACCATGAAACGCACCCTCGTCCTAACCTCAGCCCTGACAACGGGCGCATGGGCTTCGACCAGCACCGCCGCGGCCCACCGCGACCGGAGTATTCACCATCCCCTGCATCGCAAGCAGCTGGTTCAGCATCGTCGAATACACCATCACGCCCGGCGGTTCGTTTCTTTTCCGTCGCGGCCCCATTTTCCCCTCAAACCCTACCTATATCGGTTGAGGGTTTGGCGGTGCTTTGAGGTGTGGATGTGCAGTTCGAGTATACCCAGGAAGGCATTTAGATTTACAGTTCATGTTCGACTCGCCATCAGAGAGGTGAGTCATGAGCGTGAATAGAAGTCACGACGCGTCTGCAGGCTGTGTGCAAGTGTAGGCAGGTACAGCTAATCAGCGCTCCCGTATCGTTTAGGTAGGTAGGTACCGTATGTCACCGGCGCTCTTTCTAGCGCCCTTTCATCGCTCCAAAACCTTCTGTGGACTGCATCTTCCACAACTAGGTACACACCGCGCACTTCCAACGCCCACCGCGCTCGTCTTGAACCTTCAATCAAGGTTTCTCCAGCCCGGCGGCGCATGTAGTGTGCTTTTGTGTAAACAACCCTCCTCAGTATACGTCGTCTTTCCTTCTCGATGAGAGACTCGTTGTTCAAAGGCAGGGAGAGTGAATGCGCGGCCAGCTCCGTATTATGAATCTATTCTACGATCGTGAGCAGGGGCTGGGGCGTGACATACAGTCAATGTATCTGTCGGTGTTGGTGGATGCTTCGGTTTAGGATTCGGGCGATTGGAGCGATACGGAGAGCGTGAAGAGTTATCGTGCACTTGCGAAGCGCTTCGACCGCTGGCAGCGGGACGGATACCAGTGACGCGATTTTCTGAAGGTGAAGGGCGACGGGAGGAGCTATTCTGGGCATGTGAAAGTGTTTCTCTCTTCATCGCCTGAATGATGAGTGCAGAGCTGAGTGCACCGAATCAATGCGTGATGTATTCTATGGCAAAGAGCGGCTACGGGGTAATATCGACCTCCTGTTCCTGCATCTGTATCGAAATTCGATTGAGGCAAGGCACAGGGAACCCCACGCAGGCAGAATCCGCTGCTGTTCTAGCATGTCCAGCAAAATCACAGGCCAGGCAGTACCAGTACGCATCCGCAACTCAACGAAGTTCATATTTGCATGTTTTTTGAGCGCAGGCCATAACATGCAAACAAAGATTCCGGTAAAGTAGGTCCCTACCGCAAGGAGGATTACAGCCTCTCGTGTGAGATGAATGTTACCTTGGCCAGTCTTGCGCTCGAGCTGTGCCAGTGGTGCTACGGCTGCAAAGAGTATACTACCTGCGACACCGGTTAGCACACAAACTGTACAGGCAAGCCACACCGGATCACGTATTCGTTTCAATCGGCGTCCTCGAAGGGTGTAACGTGTTCGTTGAAGATAACGTACTTTTGTCTTCATATCAAAATCTTGCCGCGCACTCGGAACCAGGAGAAGCACGTACAGCGCTGTCTTGCTGATGCAATAAAAAAGGATAGACGACGCTTGCTACATAACACTGGCCATCTGTGAGCATGGCTAGCCCGGCCTCCACAGACCGACACTTGAGATGATGTCGAGGATCTGGACTTTATGTCCTTCCCGAGGAACTGGCCTTATCGAATGTCTTGATCAGAGGTCAACAACAGCAACAGTGGACTTTTGGGAATGTGTAATTATAGTGCTGGAGAACCAGTACAATCAAGTACACGAGAAACAGACAGATTACCAAAATCTGTTCACTCGGACTCTCCCCCTTAAACGCCTGTCCTTGGTCTACTGCCGTATTCGTCGTGACCAAGAAGGGCAATACCTCCGTGTTGGGCAGCAAGAGAGAAGCAAATGAGAGGGATGGGAGAACGCGGTACGCTTTGCAAGTATCTCCCCGCGGAGCCCTGTACCAGGGTCACTGGATTTGAAGCCATGCATATCCTCGCTGGTACTTTACAGAAAGATTGAGGTGTGGAGATCTTTAATGTTTCCTACCATTATCATTTAGAAGTTGCAGTTCAAACGAAAAATCGAGCGTGCTCTCACCAATGCGTCGCTGATTCGTTGCTTCCTCATGCAGACTTTGAAACCCCTTCTTCATCCGCAACACATACAGCTGTGCATCCGTTGTTACACACATTGCAATCACAGGAGCACGCGGCACGGTCGGCCAGTTTGTCGTAAAAGCAGCCATCAGCACCGGCCACTTTGCGGTCCGAATCAACCGGACAGAGCAGGAGTCCGACGACACATCCAACTCGGAATTCCGCACCGCAGACACAGCCAACGACTACTATGCTACAGTGAAAGTCTTCAAAGGGATGCGATGCGGTCATTCATCTCGCGGCCATCACAGATCCTGTAGACAAGAGTGATTCTCTCGTACACAGCAACAACGTGCAATCCGCATTCAATGGCTTCCATGCGTGCAGAGAACTTGGCATCAAGAAGATTTGCTATTCGTATTGGGTCAACGCTACCGGTCTCGCGTACGCCGACCAGCCGCTGAGGTTCAAGTACTTCCCTATTGCTGAAAATTACCCTCCGAACCCAACTGATGCCTATGCGCTCGCCAAGATCGAAGTAGAGATGTAGGCAGAACGTTCGTGAATTGGTTCCCCGGTACGAAGATCGCAGGTCTCCGGATTCACGAGGTGGCACCGAAGAAAGATGTGCAGAAGGAGCATGAGGAGAACTGGGATGCTCTGGCTGTAGGGCAGCTTTGGGCATGGGTGAATCCGGCGGCGGTGGCACGTGCATGTCTTCTGGGGGTGGAGAAAGCGGATGTGTATGGGGGATGCCAGGTGTTCAACATTTTGGCGCCAGGAACGATGCAAAGAACGCCTTCGACTGAGCTAGCGAGGAAGTATTATCCGGAAGCAGAGGTGAGGTCGGGGCTAGAGGGGAGCAAAGGTTTCTGGATAACTGATAAGGCTGAGGGGTATTGGGTTGGAAGCATAAGGAGAAGGAGTAGAATGCGTTAAGAAAGTGTAAAGTCAAGAGTCACGAGTAAGGATGTGAACACATGATGGGTGCACATTTCGAAAGGCACCAACCGCTTAGCTGTTGTGTACAGTATAGTATAAATAGGAACACAGGCTAATATGGAGTCAACCTGACCTGCGATGGCTGATAACCTGAACACTGATAGAGAGAAACCATGCATGGTGATGACGTCACAGTCTGACAATAATCATTCAAACGTTGTTAACCTTTACAACCACTCGCAACACAATCGCACTCATTCCGCGCGGTAGCCCTTCATTATGTCGCTTCCACTGGACAAGGCGATTGCATTCATTGGCAGAATATTCTCAACATCGATGGACCAAACCTTGTGCGCAAGTGAGAGCAGGCTCTCCGTATTGATCCTTCGCACAATAGCTCTCCTGGAATACACGGGTCCGTGCGAGTGAATCAATGATCTTACAGCTGCGAGTGTCCGAGCTCGTGCGGCAAGCACTCCATCAGCTCAGTCCAGGACCAGAAAGAGAAGGAAATGGCTGCGGAATACTCGGCATCGCAATACTCGGCATCGTGGTACGCGTATTCCAGAGTTTGCATCTAGCTGCTCCCTAGTACCTACCTGTCAGAGATTATGATCATGGTTCTTTTGCGAGTTGGTTTACAATTGTATCGCCGCACCCCCAGTCCACCTCAAGTCAATGCACGTGAAGGTTCATGATGGCGTAGCTTGTATGGATGTTATTAGCAGCTACGCCATCGTCAAGTCGGGCAATTTCAACGCCTCGTAGCTTGCCCCGACTTCGTGTTTGCGGCTTGCACTTCCTCGCACACCACTTCCCTCGAGTGAACGGTGAGTGCACGGACATCAGCCACCATTCATCTCCCCCACTCCCCTTCGACAATAGCAGTGAGTTATTCACTTTCATCGCTCGCCGCGCAGCCATCCAGATAGAGTGGTTGGTATTGTCGTTTGACGCACAACTGGCGCCCCACCAGCTGTCGAAAGGCCTTCTTATACCTCGTCCGCCCTCAGACTTCTTCTCTTCTCCAGCACACTTCTCTTCCACTTTATTTCACTCATTCGCCTTTTCGCTTCATTAAGATTACCTTGACGGTATCAATTCGTTTCTACTCACGCTGAGCGTCATTCTTTGAGCTTCGCTCACACAATTACTTGTCTAGTTTTAACTGAGACTGGTTCTCGTTATTCGAAATGTCTGCCTACAATCACAACAACTTCAACGAACTGCGCCCATTCGGAGATAATGGTGCCGGTCCAGCTTACTCCGACGGTCCTTCCAACGAGTTCGACTTCAACAATTACCACCAGGCCGCTGGCGGCCCCAGCCCGCTTCCCACATCGCGTCATGACAATGGTAAGAGTGTGGCCGTGTTTCACAAGCACTGATAATCTAACTTGTCACTAGGTACTGCTGGTCAGTATCTCAACGGAGACTCCAACCAGGTCTCTCGCGATCAGGACAACTTCCAACTCTACCGAGATGATTCGCTCAAATCTCCCGAGGCTGGCCCCAGCAACTTCTCCTCCTCAGCTCAGCCTGTCCGAAGCAGTCCTCCGAGCAGCCCGGTCAGCCCACGCCAGGAGCTCAGCAGGCGCGCCCGTCGCGTCTACGACAACTTGCTGCCACACACAAAAGAAACCGTCGGCTGGCACCCTCAGCTCGATCGCATGCTCTCCGACCACCCTCACTTCATCCCTACCTTTGACTTCGACTCCGCCATGAGCATGACGGCGAGGGACGTGGTAAATCCCGTTGCTGGCAAGATTCCTGCTGCAGTCGTCGACGACGAGGAACTTGCAGAGCTCCGACATTATTATGGACAGTGGGTTGATCTCACCACTCTCACCGTCGATCAGCTCGCCGGTATGGGACATGATTTCCTCGACAAGCTTGCGGCCGAGCCAAAGATTGCCAATCTGCTCGAGCAGTACCGCTACGAGCCCTTCGTCGCAGGCGAGACGATCGAGCAGATTTTGCCAAACGTGGGCAAAGCGCTCAACGAAGCCCCCGGCTTGCTCGATTATTATCAGATACCCCTCCGGAAGGGCGAAGAGGACGGCGAGGAAGAAGACGAAGAGGATGCCGAGATGGGCGAAGACGAAGACGAAGAAGAGGACGCCGTGGACAACACCAAGGACACGAACAAGAAGGAGCGCAAGTACCTCCCGCGCCGCGTGCAATACCGGCCCTACCGGTACATGTTCAAGTCGGCGGCCGAAGCGCAAGCGCACCGCACCAAAATCCGGCACCCGGCCAAGATCGCAAAAGACATTGAGCGCGTGGAGCAGTACGGGCGGTACTACTGGACGCGGCGCATCTACGAGTCGATGATCAACGTCGACCTGATCTTCGACAACAAGACGTCGGTCATCGCGACCAACTTCTCCAAGCTGCACCACTTCAACGAAGACGACCTCGAGGCGACGGCGCACCACATCTTCGACGAGTGCATCACGGTCCACCGCAAGGGCTGGACGGGGCACGACTACAACCGGCACGACTACAAGCGCGGCAAGAGCAAGGACGTGTTCGCGGGCACGATCGAGGGCCGTCTCGAACGCATCTGCGGCATCCTAAAGCACAGCAAGGCGATTGCGAACGACTGCATTGTCGGGGGCAACGACCTGCTGATGCAGACGGTGGACAACCCGATCCACCGGGCGAGCACCAAGACGGCCAACAACAAGGGCAACATGGAGCGCGCGGAGCGGCTGCGCAAGCAGGAGACGGATCGGCAGCGGGAGAAGCGGCTCGCGCGGGAGGCAGCGCAAGCGGAGAAGAAGGAGCAGAAGCGGCTGGAGAAGGAGAAGAAGGATGCGGAGAAGAAGGCGGAGCAGGAGCGCAAGGTGGCTGAGCGGGAGGCGGAGAAGCAGAGGAAGGCGAATGAGCGGGAGGCGGAGAAGCAGAGGAAGGCGACCGAGCGGGAGCAGGAGAAGCAGAAGAAGGCGGCCGAGCGGGCGCAGGCTGCTGCTGATCGCAAGAAGCGTTAAGGGGGCGGAGGTTGGCTGAAGATGGTTTGTTGGAGAGAGGTTTGCACCTGTCGGTCGGTTGGTTGCCCCATCGGTCAGCAACGAGTCTGCCCCTGGTGGATTTGTATTCCAGCCATCGCTGGCGCTTCCGACGATGCTTCTAACATCGCTACTGGGTCCAAAGCAGAGTAAGAATCAAAACTCCAAAACACAAAACTCATGTATGCGTGCTTGCATGGAGTCTGTCTCGTCGACATGGAAAGGTGGTACGGTACGCGACCGCTGAGTAGGTAGGTACTGGGTCCAATGGAAAGCTTTTGGAAACATGTTCCTGTCGGCACCTAGCGGACAGATAGTAGTAGGTATGGCGGATCGCAGATCATGACCGGAACAGGCCGGGTCAGCCTGAAGTCAAAGGTCAATGCTGGACTATCTAATAGCTTGCTCATCTGCTGACAGCGTTGCGACGTCCCATTGCACAAGTCAAATGTCAATGCCGGACCATGTACCTGCCTACGTGCCTACCTGTCTAGCCACCTATCTACCTACCTACCCCCCTGTCTAGCCACCTACTTACCTACATACGTACGTACGTACGTACGTACCTACCTACCTACCATTCCACCTACCTACCATTCCACCTACCTACCATTCCACCTACCTACCATTCCACCTACCTACCATTCCACCTACCTACCATTCCACCTACCTACCATTCCACCTACCTACCATTCCACCTACCTCCCATTCACCCTTCACCCACCTACCCACCTACCTACCTACCTACCTACCTACCTACCTAGCGAGTTGGCCATGTGCTGACAGCGTCGCGACATCCCATCCCAGCGAACCGAAAGCGTGCGTTGAGCTGGGAGCTTGACAAGCTCGAAGCTCCTGCGCCGTCCCACCGGCCCCACACCAAGCGCAGCCGACTCGGGAAGCCCGACGGACCTGCACCCATCTGCGCAGAGAGCGAGAGGACCCTGGCGATCTTCCGAAGACGAGCGGGGGGTGGACTGAAACGACGAGGGCGCGGGCAAGGCACTTGGGTTGATTTTCGCTGGATGTCGGGAGCACCGAGCTCTCAAGTAGGCACCTAGGTACCTATCTACCTCGCTATCTACCTGCCTCATTACCTGCCTCATTACCTGCCTCATTACCTGCCTCATTACCTGCCTCATTACCTGCCTCATTACCTGCCTCATTACCTGCCTCATTACCTGCCTCATTACCTGCCTATCTAACCTATCCACCCATTGTACTGTGCGCGCACACGGTCGGCGACGGCATTCTCCTCTGCTGCGGGGTGGGTAGGTAGGTAGGTGCTAGGTGCCATACTGGGGCGCCTTACTCGTGCGGAAGATTCTCCGTACGCTACGAGACGCAGCCCAGTCGATAACAACGCAGGGTCCGAGGTGTCGAGACGCCAGAGGCTGAGGACGTCATGCTGTGGCCGTGCGGCGTGGTACCATCGGCAGGGACCTCGGCAAAGTTCCGAAGCTTGCCTACCTGGGTAGGTACGGTGGCTAGGTGAAGCTCTGCGCGACATGTTCTCGGGACCTCGGGACCTCGTCGACATGTTCTCGGGACCCTCGTCGGCATGTTCCCGACACCTCGTCGGCATGTCCCGAGACCTCGTCGACATGTTCCCGGGACCTCGTCGGCATGTTCTCGGGACCTCGTCGGCATGTTCCCGGGACCTCGTCGACATCTTCACGGGACCTCGTCCCTACCTACCGTTCCCCCACTGCCGTCGGGCGCACAGGTGTCGAGCTGCTCAGCATTGCCGCTTTCTTCGGGGAGCGCGCAGGCACACGACTCCAGAGCTTCGGCGGATGCGGTCACGCTGCTTGGACCGCAGCTGCCACCAAGCTGGAAGACTCGACGCCGGGCGTGGCTGATGCAAGCAAACCATCACGAGCCCGAAGTGCACCTACTCCCTGGTTAGACACCTACCGTACTGTGCAACTGCACCGCGGTACCTGGTCTACTCCATAGCCTAGCCACTCGTTCGACTCGCGCTTCCTGCCGTTGCTCCAGCCGTTTCCTGGACGCAGACGAGGGGTCGAATGGGCAGCGATGCACGTGACGAAGCGTTGGGTTGTTCTCCACCCGCAGCGCCAGCGCCAGCACCAGCACCAGCACCAGCACCAGCGCCAGCACCAGACCCAGACCCATCAACGTGACGTGGGATGAGGGCTGCAGGGTCTTCGATGGCGCACTCGACTAAAGAAGCCGGCTGGGTTGGACGAGCAAAGAGTGGAGAGAAGCGGAGGATAAGCCTACTGTGTACCTACCTACCTACTGTGTGCCTAGGGTAGTCTACTCGCTTTCGCCGGTGCCGCCCACAGGCCATTGCCCCGTGCTGCGCCTGCACTGACTCACTGCATCCTCGGGGCCGATAGACAGAGGATCCGACGGTAAGGAAACACCCAAAGCAATCTCGGTGCATGGTCACAGCCGTGCGTGGAGACGTCGACATTGCACAGGCACCATCGGCGAGTCAGCACTCGGTTTGCAACCCACGCAAGCGAGCGCTGACGACAGCTGCGGCTCTGGAACCAGCATGCCGATCCGACTGGAGATTGAGGGTCAACACCGCCGTGTCCAAGCTGAACTCTCACCGGCGTGGAGGCTGCCTTGTTCGTCGTATCCAGACTGAAGACAACGTGGAGCTTGCTCGCCTAAATGCAAGATCGCCAACAGGGTCTTGGATCTTCGCTGCGAGGCTCCAGCCTCCAAGCGGCGTCGATGCTTCCTCTCCTCTCCTCTCCTCTCCTCTCCTCCGCTCCCCTCGACTCTCTCCGACTCCCCTCGACTCCTCCTCGACCCGCCTCGGCAAGCGGCCGCCTCCGCCGCCGTGGCAGCGCAAAGGCACGTGGGTGGGTGGTGGATGCGGAGCGGCTCTGTTCAAGCTGAGTTTGCCATGTGCATGGCTAGCCCGGCATGAGGATTCCAACCGTGCTCGCATCGCAATCTGCAGAGCCGCTTTCATTAATCGCGAGTGCCGCAGCCGCTGCGTGGACGAGTGCCGTGCTGGGTCGGCACTGGGCATGGGTGCCATACCGTAGCGGCCAGCGCCGCCGAACAGGCCGAGTGAATCCCACATCTGAGGTCGCGGGAGCCGGACGCCAATGGCCCAGATCTCGGGGTGTGTTGAAATACTCCCCACGCCCGCTGATCCCAGCGTCACGCTGCTGGCTCTAGCTCCCCACGACACCCACGACACCCCGTCACAGCTCTCTGGCTCGCGTGGTGAAGGTCGTTGCCTCTCTCCTAGACACCGCCTGTGACCTCGTCCGCAATCGACCACCGCCATGGACTACTCGTACTTTGGCGCCGCCCAGCTCCAGCCGCAGCCGCAGCCCTACTTCATGGGCATGCCCAACAACGCCTTCGCCCACAACGTCGACCCCGAGACGTTTCGCAGCATCGTAAGTGAACTCCAGCCCCGAGCTGGCGATCGCCACCCCGCACTGGCTTTGTCAGATCTTAGCTAAGAGCCTGCATAGGAGCCCCTGGACGCCGGTTTCCTGTCCAGCCCGTACGATGCCTTTTCCTTCAGCCACTCCCTGCCGACGACGCACGGCTCGCCCGACCCAGCCATGGCAGTGACGTCGATGCAGGTCGGCAGCGTAGACAGTGGAATCGGCGGCGATGTCGAGGACAGCCGGGCGAGCAGGACGCGGAGCAGCAGCGAGGAGAAGGAGACGAGCCTGACGCCGGCGCAGAGCAGGCGAAAGGCGCAGAACCGAGCCGCGTACGTCGCGCCTCCCCCCTCGGCTTGCGTGTCGGAAAGGAACCATGGGAGACTGACTCCTTCCCCTGCAGACAGCGCGCCTTCCGCGAGCGCAAAGAACGCCACGTACGCGACCTCGAAGCGAAGCTGACGGCGCTCGAGTCCAGCACGCACTCGCTGCAGTCGGACAACGAGCGCCTGAAGCTCGCTCTCCAGCGCGCCCGCACCGAGAACGAGATCCTCCGCGCCACCACCGGCGGGTCGCCGACCTCGTCGAGACCCGTCTCCGCGAGCTATCCCTCGTCGGGCGCCCACCTCGTCGACGAGGGCGACGATGCCTACAACGTGCAAGGCCTGTCCAACGGAAGCGTCCTGAACACCGCCGACAGAGACCATGCCGCCTCGCGCCGGAAAACCAAGAGCCGTGAGATCCCGGCCGCCCAGACGTGGGACTTCATCCAGTCACATCCCCTGGTCAAGCAGGGCCTCGTCGACATAGCCGACGTCTGCGAGCGGCTCAAGGGCGCCGCCAGGTGCGACGGCAACGGCCCCGTCTTCGAGGAGACCCTCGTGCGGGCCGCCATCGAGGGTTCGCGAAGCAGCCGTGGCGACGAATTGTTATGAGGGCGGAGCTGCATCGTGTTTTCATCTTACCTTATACCCGTTCATGACCCTGCTTTCGAAGCGTCCGAGGGCGGACGACTTTTGTTCATGGCGTTTTCACGGAGTTGCTGATGCGGGATCAGGCAAAGCATCGCACCGGATCTAGGGGACTGGGGAGTCCTGCAGGAAAGGGCCTGGAAAAGTTGTATCTTCACATACACATTGTCATCACATACACACACACACACACACTGATGTTCATGCACATCTGCACCGCTTTCCCTATCAACGCGGGGTCACTTTCAGATAACATCAGACCATCTGCTGCCTCTCTCGACCATCCGTCCGAACGCCTGTTCCAGCTTGGGCTCGGATGCGATGGGCAAAGTCGAGCGTGCGTGAGGTCATCTAGCATGCGCATCTGGGCACCCATCGTCATAGTGCAGCGCTCTACACCGGTTCACATGCAGCCAGCTGCTCGTTATGTCGCCGAGAAGCATTCAAGCCGTGACCAAGAATCCCCTGGTGCAACCCCGCAAAGCACCGTCCGACTCCATCACCTTACCTTTCTGCGGTTGAAGACACCACCGTTTGATGTGCTGGGCCTGGCGTGCGTGCGTGCGTGCGTGCGTGCGTGCGTGCGTGCGTGCACTGAAGTGTGCAGCCGCGATCCAGCTCGCACAGCGGAATCACCCAAGGAGTTGATCACCCCTCATTGCGGCCAAACCTGCGACATTCATGACATTGATCATCGAGTCTTATTATCATCCTGGAACCTCACGGAGCTAGCAGAAACTGCCTTGATGGCACGTTTGCCCACTGCCTTTTCGAGTTGCCTCAACAGGTTAGCCATTTCGACCGTCTTCAGGGAGGAGCACCGGAGCGTGCTAGGAGCCGTCAACAACGTGGGAAGAAGTCAACGGCGTGCTTGCGGTTGCTCCACTCCGTTCCAAGATGCTGCGACAGCCGTTGCGTATTGAGATGCAAGTGCGGCCGTTGTTTCATTAGATACTTGGTAGGCAATTGACGGGGTGATTTTTTTTATTCTCATCACACAACCTCTGGGTGGCTGGGCATGCATGCATGCATGCATGCATACATGCATGGCGTTGGCCAGACGGCCACCGGGGAAGCTTCCGCCAGCGAACCACCATCCGGAGACTTCCTGGTGGCAGAGCTGGGGCGTCGTTTCGTTCCGCAGCTTCGGCACACGGCAGATGCAAGAATGTTGGATTGACAGGTAGACTGGAAAGCTAGTAGGTACCTGGTGAAGCATTCGCCCATGACCACGAACTGGTACCGTGGCTAGATACCGCTCCCACAAAGCTTGAGCAGATACCGTAGGTACGGTACATACCCAGCGGTCGGAGTTAAGCGCCAAGGGCCGAATTGTTCCCCTTCCCCCTCCCAACGACTTTCTGGGCAGACGTTGCACAGTGAAGCTTGAACACGCAGGGTGCCCCAGTGTCGCTTTGTGCAGCAAAGTGTACGCATAAGCATCCTCTCTAGCACCTACGCCTAGGGCGTGACGAACCCTGGGAAAGTGAGTCTTGCTAGCCGCGTAAGGCTAACGTTATCGATCCACTTGCTTTCATACATACCTCGGTATCTATGGATGAGGGATGAGCGGTGTCTGGGTACCTGACCTTTTTCATGTCTGCAGAATACAACGCTACTTGGCGACATGGCCATGTGCACCACCGCCCGGTGTAGACGCGTCACTTGGCCCGTAGGCAGTGGACATGACGTCCGCCTTCGAATGGCAATGAAAGCTTCGGACACAGTGTGAGCGCGGCGTGGGTTCTGGCCACAACAGCATCCGAGGGGCAGCCATGCTCCTCCGTTCTGTTGATCATGAATGCCGCGGCGGTCGAGCCGTACGTGGCAATCTCCCTGCTGCAGGGGCGCCCCCACCCCCCAAGTGCTGGTATAGAAAGGATGATCCTTAGGCAGAACGGTATTATCGTTTCGGCTGCCCGAAATCCGCGTGGGTAGGTGTCATGGCGAATTTTCACCGCTCAACTTTGGGTCCGCCTAGAGTATACCGTACCTACTGACAGCACCTGCGATTCGAAGCAAATGGGCGCTGTGGGCCTTGCGCGGAAACCAACCAGGGTGCGAAAGGCGCACATCGATCGCGTCTTGCGCTTCGTTTCTCGAAGCGCTCTGCGGTGCCTACAAACGAACTCCATGCGGTCACTGGTTGGAATGGTGTCAAAGTATGGCCTCGTCCATGTTAGCGCAAACGCTTGCCCGATAAACCCTGTTGCTCCTTGGGATGATGATCCTTCGGACCCTGCCTTAGGCCAGAGTCAGCAGCTCCTACGGCATGTCAGCCCAGCAAAAATTGCGTGCAGCGACTTAAATAATCCGGTACGCGCCAGGGTGCGACTTAGGTAAACCGAGCCCCGGTCAAAGCAACACAAGTCAGCACGCGGGGTCGCGAGCTGGACTGGTCATTTGCTGATGGCTGCATAATGGTGGGGCTCGACTGCGACGTTTCATCCACCGTACATTCAGTGCTTTTGAATCTGCATCTACTGTGTAGGCCCACCTCCCGTGTCGTTATCTACCGCCTCGATCCACCCATGCTCGGGTGGTCGTTGTTCGCGTGGTCGTGCGTCTGCATGCATCCGACTGGTCTAATTGAAGTACCGGCATATTGACTAGGCCTCTAGGTAATTCGGAATACCGCATGGATGATTCGGCTCGGGCCTGTTCCGAATCTGCAGAGAGTTCGGAACAGTGTAAGCTATTCCGAACTTCACCGCGAACCTGTTGACACCGTGTGACTGCCTCAGTCCCAGTCGCTGTCATCCGGGTCCACGGCTGATTGCCGTATCTTGCTCCTACTAGCGTCGGCATCAGCACCAGCCTTATTGCGCGACAGACGGGCATCTCCGATGCGCACTGCGCTAATGTCCACCAATAATTGTTCCACGTCTGTGACAGATTGTAAAGTCAGCAAAAAAAATCAATCTCAACACAGGATCGTTCTTTTGGGTGCTGATTGCGAACCAATACACTTGTAGCCTGTGTAAAGCAAAGCAAGTGTGGCACAAGCCCAGACCACAGTAGCGGAGGGAATTTCGGATGAATAAGCGCGTACCTTGTGCGTTTGTGCGTGTCCCACGCAGCTCGCGCAACGTCACCAGCTGCTTCTTGATATCACCGTCCTTGTAGATGAGTACCGTTGGGGTGTTCTTCTCGGGGTAGCCCTCTATGCATAGGTCTGCACGCATCTGACAAAACTTGACGTCGCCAAAGCGCTGCGCAAGCTCCCGCCAGATGTCTATCATTATTCGAGACTCGCCGTTGGTGCCATGAGACGAAGTCAGAAGCACCAATATATAGGCTTTGCTGGATGCCTCAGTGACGTCTCGCGAGTAGTCAGGCTTCTGAAGGTGATAGACCTGGTTGTACACGGAAGCAGCGTTGATCGTCGATAGCTCCTGCATACGCTTATTCCTGTTCTGCGTTAGATACGCTCTGCTACGCAATGCTCACAGGTGCCAGCCAGGTACCGGTAGTGCTCGAGGAAGTCGTCGTCCTCATCATCCTCAAGCTCCGCAAGCTCATTCAAATCTTTCCCCTCCAGCCTGTTCTCATGTGCTAGCCTGCGTGCCTCTTCAAGCGCTTCCTGGATCATAGGTGTCGGCGACGGAGGCTTCTCGGGAATAACGCCGTGCTTGCGGAGGATGTCATTCCTACTCTTGTCAGCCCACACGTGGCGGCCAGCGCGGAAAGCAATGGCTCACCATTCTGTGTCCGCGTTGGGGTCGTCCACGGGCACATTGACAGGCATATCCGGCATCTGCATGGTTGCGGAAGGTTACTGGAGGCAGCAGGCGTGCAGGCGGGTCTCGTAGCAGTCGACTTGGCGCGGGGACAGGTTTCGAGATAGCAGTTGTCGCAGACGCGTGCCGTAATATAATTTAATATGTGACGCTGGTGCTGTTGCCTGGATGTGAGACTGACGACGACGGAAGCCTGAGGTTGTCATAAGAAATTGTGCGCCTCGGTCGCGTCTGCCATGGGCCACCTGCGGATCTTTCTTCACCCCGCCCCCGCCTTACGTCACCCTGGACCCTGGAACATCGGACAACACCACGCCTCTTCACCACATCATACAGTATACGCGTGTTCTACAAGTTACAGATACCGGCCCGTAGCGATATCGTGGCATAGGGCTGAACTGCACCACAAGGCTGCATCGACTGCGCGGAATGGCCTCCGTTTGGAAATGTCGATCGCCGATTCGCGCACCCGTGCCGCTTTCGTCCCCACGCACCACGTAACCAGCAATCAGACGATGCACATGAGGAGCTCGCCCTCATCCTATCCTCTACATTGCCTCATATGTCCTCGCCAGCTTGGCTCAAGCCGGAAATCTGGATCTCCAGACATCGAGGGTTCAACAGTGCCATACAGGTCACGTATTCGTAGTCTCGTTCGTTTACTTACGTTACAATCTTTTCGCACATGAGTGTGGAGAATCGTCTGGGTAACGCAAAAAGCTTGAACGTTTACGTTCTCGGGACTGTTGACTTACAAGCAGCTTGGACGCACCCCAAGATACTGTGCCCAGGATACTGCACCCACGAGCTTGTGATCATGTCTGAGGTCCCCTGTCCGCTTTCAGTTGTTCGGAATCCGAGCGCTTCTTCGCGGGAGCTATTCAGGAATCCAATGGCAGTGGTTTATGATTGACGTCTCCCAGGTGAACGAGTTATGGACCTCCTGAACGCCTGAAATCCATTTTCCGAAGCGAGGCAAGGCCAAATTGCGTGTGGAATCGCTGACCTTGGGACAGTGGCAGGCTACACGAGACACCATATAGACAATGGACGAAAAAATACACAAGCCACGCGAATTTGAATATAGTTACATCAGATACAGGGAAACGCCTCTCAAACATGTTCGTTTGGTCCGCTCCATGGCCTCCAGTAAAAACGCGCACGCGTACACAAACCGTAATACGCCGCCCTTGCTCCCTTCTCCCGCTCGTGGTTCGCGAAAATTTCCGTACTACCTGTGTCGCCATCACCCGACCATACAAGTGAGCCACAAATATGACGTCCTTCTTGAACCTGAATTAGTTTGACCAGCTTGGAAGTAATGCAGGTTGAATTTTCGGCTAGGCCGACGGTGGGCAGGCTCTGCATGCTGGCCTGGAAATGGCAGGACGTGGCATAGTCCGCTTTTTCGAACTGGTGCGGATGCGGGCGAAGTGAGTGCGTGTGTATCACGAGCCGTGTATTTGGAGAATCGCTGGTTTGCCCACTGCAATGGGTTTGAAGAGGAGATTGGGTGTTGGCCGGGGCGATGTTCAAGCGTTGGAGGACAAACTCGCGAAAATAGCATCCACGAGCTGAACCATACATACGCTTCGATCTTTACGGCTCCCTGGTACATTTTTAGCCCTAAGTACCCTTACTGCTTGTAGAAAAGCGTACTCGTCGCCTTCCACTATGTCCCCATCCGCTCTGAGACGCGACCTAGCGCCCTCTCACTTGCCTCTAAGATCTAACCACGAAGCTGTTAACTGGGACACCTCATTAGCCTATAGCAGAAGTCGTTTCGTGTGTTCTTTCGAGCGAAGAACCAAGTGCCGGCCAATGGCACTGGCCCGTTAATCTCCATAGAATTGTCCATGTCTTGAGCGTTTCTATACCCAAATCTATGTCATTGCTACCTGTGCTTGTGCCAGTATAAACTGGAATCTCTCGTGACCCATGCTAAGCAATATTCCAGTACTTTTTTTTTCAGGTGCCATGTGTCCTGTTTGAAAGTCTTTTGGGGCGTCTTCTCACATATGCATGTATGCGAACAGTATGTAGAGTTTGATGATAAAGTTCGCATGTGTACATTGAACACCAATGACCTGGGCGATTCAACATAGGTCTACAATCCGCCTCCTCGGATCAATTTGATGGTCGGCGACGTACCCCCTTCCAGTCTTCAGTACGAAATGGAGGCACAGCTCTATAGGGACTGGCTCCTGCGATCGAAGACCGTTTGACACCATCCATAAGCTCAACCTCCGGTTTCGCGGTCGCCTGTCGCTTAGAACCCTCTGATGTGTGTGGAGCGGGACTTTTGCGGTACAACTTCTGATCTTCCTTTCTTAGGCTAGATAATGACGATTTTACTATATAGGTCGGGTTGTAGGGTGAAGTTGTAGACATTGCAGAGGCTTCTGATCGTGGTCTGCCAACGCTTTTCGCGATTTCGTTCCTGTTTTTATCGATAACTGACCCATTCATATCAGGTCCGGGGGCATCCCGTGGCCTGGAAGATGGGCTTCGACTCTTTGATCTAATACACAAGCCTGGAAGTATCGGGTCTATCTGCGCGGTCCTTATCGCCTCATTTTCGTCTTCTTCAGGCCAAGTACGGGGAATTTGCCTCGTAGATCCATAATATGGAAGCAGCTCTATTCTTTCTTGAGGAGCAGGGCTCGATATTTGTGTAGAAATAACGTGGTTGCTATTTGGAGCCGATGGAGAAGGCCGAGGTGTGTGAGGTTCCGGTACCGAAGACCCTGTTTCTGGCGAAGAGTTACGTCTCGGAGGCTTCGGTGGTTGCCTTTCTGATGATAGGCCTTGCCGGATCTTCCGGTTCTCTTGACGAAGACTCCTGGTTGCATTTCGTTCTAAAGCCCGTGTCTCGACAAGAACCGATCGTATGCCTGGGATTAATATCGGAGCCGAGTATCGCATTCGGTCAAGGTGCTCTATCAACTGCTTGTGTCTATCTTTGCTAGCCTTGGTTTGCTCTTTCAGTTGCTGCTGTACAAAGTGCCTTCAGCGATTCATATCAGCAGACGAGTATTATTGAATTTGGATAGAACACATACAGCTGACGCTTAAGGTCCTCAGATACCTCTTTCGAAGCCTTCTGGAGTTCTAGAATCTCTTTGTGAAGACTTTCGGATATGTGAAGTGTCATGAACAGCTCGACTGTCGATTTTGCACTCTCGAGAGACAGTTTCAATCCGACTACCGAGGGCTTGCGAAAGTACCACCGTAATCGATCGACAGGGCTGGCGATATGAGGCGTGTGTGTGGCAGGGTTTCCCAAGAATTTGTTCAAGAGCGCTGCAAACCCATCCTCAACCACCTCGCATTCTTTGACCACCCCTGCAATGTGCAGCTCTCTCTCTTTTTTCATCGGTGATCCATCCTTCTCTAATTCCGCAAGACACGATTTTGAGATCCTATGAAACCAACGTAGGCTTGCCGAAAAGTTGGACAAATCGCGATGGAAGTACTTCACTTCCTGTGGCGCGTATTTAACGGTGTGTACAAAACGCCTGAACTCGGATGATAGTCGCGTCAAGGCATCTGCGATCTGTATTATGGATGCAAAGAGACCAACCGCACCCAGCAGCTCTACCATAGCGCTATCAAGGAGGGAGAAATGAGTAAAAACCACAAGCCGGAGAGGCTGTAGCAGGCCTAATTAGTATTTTCCACGCGGACATGTTGCGAGAATATTCTATGTTCGTTGTGAAGTCATCACAGCCTCATTGGTTGTATAGCTGCTCTTTGAGAACCGGTCAGCCAACTTTGGAATCTGCAGGGCGGGGCTTGCATCAAACGAACCAACAAGAACATCCGAATTTTCTGCTCCAATGGGGTGCTACAACCGACCTCCTCTATCTTATGCGATATCGAGGCACAGCAATATCCATTCCGTTACCACACTCGTTCGCTTGTTTTGAAAAGATTGGAGGTGGGAATCGAATGCGGGAAGAAATAACACATACCACTGCGGATATGATTGATATCCTCGCTTAAATACTTCGTTCGGTGCCCATAGCAAGCCTATATAGGTTTTATCAGATCGCAGCCTCGCGCACCACACGTACGCATCGAAGCTTAGCCACAACTAGACAGTCTATTTTCAATGACCCAGCCCAACAACCGCTCGTGGCAGCACCTGGGAGCCCACCTCCAAAGCTCACCGGCTTGCCTCTTCCCACTAAAGCTTGGAGCATTAAAGATGTACTTTCCTCCGTTATGCTACCGGCGCTACTGATCGCACAATATCTACAGAGCTACACCAGTGCGGATCGGGCATACTCGATATTGAATTCGATCATGTTCTTGCATAGTGTCATCCAGCTTCAGAACCCCCCTTCCCATGCCGAATTCATCTCCATCAGCCGCCTATCTCCTTCGATTATCCTCAACTTTCCCTTCTTTATTACCAAGAACATCCGCGGCTTCTTGCTCAAGGCTGCATCCTTATATCTGCGCTGTCGCAACTGAGTCTAAAACTTTCCCACAAGGCTACTAGTTGAGACGCCTTACTAATCTACAATGGCAACTGTTGCATCTGCTTACTTAAATTAAAGTAAGTAGCCGACAGCATGGAGAGGTCTTGAGTACATGTGATTAGACATTGCAGTATACAGGTCTTAACTCAAAGAACGTCAAATTGACCCTATGCTCTCAATGTAAAGAACGAGATCCTGCCTACTAATGATTTCCTTTCTTATGGAATTCGGGCTATAGGTCTTAATGCTATAGAGTACAGTGTGCTAGGACCAAAAGATAAGAGACGTTGGTGGATGGAGAAATGCAATTCATGCTAAAGAAAAGAAGCAACTCGCCAAAGGCTGCTCAAATGTTCTCGTGAGCAAACTCCAGAAATACGGAATTCATCATCAGTCTCGGCTCCATCTTGTTTCGAGTCGTAAATAAAGCACCTGGAAAGTATGGCAACGAAAGTTGTTCGATGGCTCAAAGTCCAGTGCCTTTTTTCGTTCGAATCTGCTGCCCTTCCAGTATTTTGCTTTTCTGTAGTCGAACTCTCCTTCGAAAGAGACATTTAGATTTCACCCCGTGCTTTTGGTAGCCGCTAGCCCTCGGTGTATCCATCGGTATGGTTAGTCTCTCCGCGAAGACAGACCATAGTCAGGTTCGACGGGAGTTTTTAGCGATCACCATCCCTGATCATCACGCCTGCTGCGCGAGTTACCCCGGCGACTTCCGCTACCTGGAGCAGGACGACTTGGCGTACCACGAGCACTGTCGCCACGGCTGCTGCGACTGCCTCCATGACGACGACTATCGTGGCTCGGGCGATTAGAGCCGATTGGTGGCTGAACGGGTCTAGCTGGTGAAGTTGTCTCTGTGCCGAACGCAGAGATGTGGTCCATACCTTCCAGACCTGGTGGAGGCGGGATATGCGCTGGTTGCTGACGGATTTGGGTCGTAGGTGGGTTTGAAGGCTGCCAGAAGCGATGGCCGGTAAGCTCGTGAGCATTGGTAGTTGCAGCCTCGTAGGGCGTTGACGCATTGCCATATCGTCCAGCTTGATGGGTACGCTCCAGGGCGGCTCGCAGCGTATCCTGAACATAGTTGCCCGGCGACTGGAAAGCTGGTGGCGGAGGCGCACCATACTCGCTGTGAAGGCTGGAGTTTGATGGGTACTGTTGGGGACCGTGGGAAGACCAATGGTAACCACCAAGGCCTGCAGATGGTGGACCAAGAACAGGTCTGCCCGGGGTTTGGCCGTGCGTTGAGTGCGGCGTGGGCGCCCAAATCGGGGAGAACGGCGGCAGGTTTCCCACAGCACTATTGAAGCCTTGAGAACTGGGAGAAAGAAGAGTGCCACCCTGAAGCGGACGCGCAGGAGGTTTGCCTGAAGTGGTCCAGTTCGCGGTCCTTGCTGGCGTGCTTGCCTCTGCCTCGTCGCGAGACCTGTAGAGATTAGCCGGATAAGTTGTCTTAGGAGCTGGAAAATCTATACCATGTGGGATACCTAACTGCCTGGCCGCGATGTATAGCTGCCTGTTGTGCCTCACGGGCCTGATGGCGCGGTGGAAGCCAGAGTCCTCCCCGTGTAAGGCCTCCATCGCCGTCCCGATCGTTCGTAGCGTGCGTTATCAGCAACACGGATACGATAATCCGGTTCTGATATGCAATTTGCTCATTCACTCCATGAGAGCGCAACGTCGGGTACATTGGCCACTGGTCCGAGTTTGGGTTCGCGATGGAGTAGACTAGCTCATGGATGAGCTCAGGAGGCCCATTGCGGAAGCGGTTCTGTCATCAGTTAGTTTATGAAAGGCTGCTTAGAAGTCTTGAAAGATCAACTCACGAGCTCCTCTACTATACGCCGAGAGAAGTTTAATTCCTCATCAAACTGTCTATCGCCGCCGCCTGCATCCCTGCTGTTCATGCGCGTGTATGCACGCAGGAACGGACGCAGCGAGGTGTCGTTGAATGTCTGCGCGGTCTGCCTGGGCCTTTCCACGATGATGTTGGCGGGTTTGTGCTTGCCGTTGTGTTTGGGCGGCATAGTTGAGGACGTAGCGGAATGTGTATCGAGTAGACGTAAACACGAAGTTAGGTGTAACAGATTTAAGATCTGAGATGTTTATGGGTGGACTGGTCGGAAGAAAAGAAAAAGTTTGGTTCGTTGTTGGGGAATGGGTTGCGAAGGGGGTAAGTGTTTATATAATTCAAGGCGGGAAGAAAATTCATGGTGACCGAGTATCATAAGTACGCCGTCGTTCACCTCGGAAGAACATTTGTCCAGCGTCGAGGTCTCGTGGTGACCGACAATCCGTGGTCTTGTGGGCAATCTGAGTCGCTAAAATATCAACCAGTTCACATGGCGCAGGTTTCCTGGTTAATATTTTATTGAGATATGGGTTGACGCTAGAATGTGGAGAGCAGCGTGCAAAGAGTGTGAGAACAGGAAATAGCGAAAGTTAAGCTGGTGCAGCTGGTACTTAAAATGAATTCTGGGGTATTCTTGTGTTTGTCCGTGTATCTTGGAGTTTCTTTCCCAGTTCGATGTCGCCAGATGCTACCAAACTACGTATAAATAAAATGACCGCGTGCTATTTTCTCAAAGCAATAGACGGTTTGTGACGTCGTGACGTCGGGAAAAGGGTTTTCCTAGAACTATACATCTGTCGTAATGATATAATTCTACACTTGAGTACAAGCCAAAGCTCGTGAGATCAAGAAAGCCCATGACGCTTTTTGTACGAGGCTGACAGTCCTTTGGTAGGTGAGCTTTCAAGATCCAGTATGTCCCGTGCCAGCGTTTCGAATTCTGCCCTGAATTGAAGAGTGCTCAGCCATCGCCCAGGAATAGCCTCTACCCCGTCTCTCGCTCCCAGAAGGCCACCGGATATAGCGCCATTGGTGTCGGTGTCTCCTCCTATCCTAGTCACATCTACCAAAACATCTTCAAGCGAACGTGGGTCGAGAAGTGCTGCGATGGCAACAGTCAAGCTTTGGAGGACATAACCAGAGGTCCTGTCCGGCAGCTCGTCGCCCGGCCCTTCGCTGGCAATCCTGGAGATCGACATCGTCCTGCCGCGTTCAATTGCTTTCGCAACATCATGATGATCCTGCTCGAGAGCGACTTCAATTCCGATGTTCACAGCCGTCTGTGCAGGCTTTCCGTCCAGAAGAGCGGCAACAATCTCATTATACGCAGCGCATGACACAACACATCGGTTGTCGTCATGCGTGATGGCACTGATCTCCTTGGACTCCTTGATTCTCTCGTCTCTGCCATGGGTGAAGAGACCTGTAGGTATGCATCGCATCAAGCTACCATTACCAGCGCTTCCCTGACCGGCTCCGCACTTGCGCGGATCGCGCAGATCTGAATAGTTCAACAGACCAACGCGAGTAGCGCCACCGATGTCTCTAGGCGGCTGCCCTTTCTCCCGTCCTGGCCAGTCTCCCTCATACCAATCCAACGACCAGTCCGCCACCGCACGGGCGACGTCGAACTCATCATCAGAAGCGTTGAGCACCTTTTGGTTTGCGCGGTCGTGATAAGCCAGTAAAACAGCGCGCGTCAAGTCGGTGTCATCAGTTGCATGACCGGCTGGCCAGCGGAACATTCCACCACCGATGATGTCGCGCAAACCATTTGGGAAGTCCTTCTTGATCTGCCGCCACGAGTCGAATTCGAGAGTTGCGCCGAGCGAATCTCCAGCATGGACTCCTAGGAGCGCGCCCAAGCTTTTGGAGAGTCGAGCCGGAGCTGATTGGGCTGGTATAGCCATGACGATCTAAAGGGAGGTGGTGTTGCGTGGCAAATGGTTTCCCAGTGTTAAGTTCAGTTGCAGCAGGCAGCAGTGAGCAAACAACGCCACGAGTGCTGAGGCAATGAACGAGCCGGACACAGCCACAGCGGCGCAGTCTCGCAGTTGGACTTGGCGTTGGCGTCGGTCCGACACACTACTCTGAAGCCAGGTTGACTTCAAAGGTAGTATTTGATAGTTATAGAAGTTGGAAAAGCAGAAGACGAAGGAGGGGACGTCGCAGTTGCTACGCTAGTACCTATGCACAGAGAACAGTACCTAGGTACAGCACGCTAAGCCACTTCTAGGTAGTACGGTATCATATTGGCTTGCCTTCCATCTCGAGGCTGGCTTCTCTTTCTCCAACAATTAAAACTCGACGTGTCTGCGTAGCATAGTAGGTAGCCTTGTCGAGCAATTTTCTGGAGAACATCTGCTTGATATACTTAACAACGCACTTTGCTCGTACGGTAGGTAGTTATCCTGACGCAAATCTACCCAGCTGCTGCCCATCACTGGCCTCAACATCCGATTCACGAGCCTCATCCTAACTCCAACACGCGCATCCGTCATCGCTCCCTGCAAAGAAACTCTATGGTATCTACGTCGCGTATATCGCCACACCCGTTGCCGGCACGGCACTCACTCGCCGGCTGGAAAACTGGCATGCTTATACTTGCGCCGGATGCACGTTGACCACTAGGCGATCTCTCGACCTAGTGCCAGTAAAATGCTTACCAGATGCCATGTGCTTTTCGAATACTACCTATTATGAGAGTACGACATTTGATATTTGCCCAGGCTCACGTCGACGCCTGGACTGTGAATGGCTGCATCGTGCTAGGTATGTCTGGATACCGCAAGAGCCTCATCTCCCAGACGTCGTGCTAATACGAACAGGGCTGTTTTGCTGCTGTCGCGCCCTCTGGTACTTTTGCCGTTACCCTGGCTGAGGCTAGCGCCAACCTTGTCACTGATATAGCTTGCTTTTCTGGTGTTGTTGCGTCAATGGGCAACCCGGTGCATATGGACGGGTCGTAGATTGTGAGATTGTGACTAATAATGGGTGGCCTACTTGGTGCTCTGGATGCTAGAAGGATGTGGTCTGCTTGGGAGCGAATTACCACGTGTAGAGGATGTATAAGGAGAGGATGGGGTGGCTTGATAAGGTATGCGGTAGGGGGTTTCATTCGCTACCCAGGGTCGTGTCTCACGCGAAAAATGAACTTTTCTTTTGAAGCCTGCCTCAGGAAAGGTTACAACTTGTGAACACACGTGAAGAGAAACCGTCCAACACTACCAAGACCGAGCCCATAGCAGCACGGTCTCCAAAGGCACATTCGGCTGGTGCATTTATCCAACTGCACCACACACTACCCCACCCCCCACACACACACCCTTGAGCCTCCCCGACCGACCATTTATTTAATTCACAACGACCACCGGCCTCGTAACCAACCTCGTCCCACGATCAAACAAATTGTCGGGATCGAACTTCTGCTTCAGCTCCGCCAGCTTCTTTGCATTCCTGCCATAGACCTCGCTCGCAGGAACGTCCGGGTTCACGTAGTTGCCATACACGCCGACGCCCTCTGCAGACCGCACGGCCTCGTCCTGCTGCACGCCGGCGGCTTGCGATGCTCGCTTGAGCAGGGAGCGGGAGAAGTCACGGACGCGGGAATCGAGGGCGGGATCGACCCTGCGTGTCGTTCGTTAGCTGTTGCCTCTTCCAATCCATATACCATGAAAGGAAGAAGGGAGAAGGGAGAGAGGAGACGACCTACCACTTCATCATCGTCGCAAGATTATAGTACTCCCCACGATTACTAAACGCCATCTCCTCATTCGGCACCTTGACTACCTCCTTGTACGGAATCGTCTCAAACAGCATGATGGACTCCGTCATATCCGGCTGGCTGGTGCTAAACCCGATGAACTCGTCGAACAGCGCTTGTATGAAGGGGGGTGCCAGGGGCAACTTGTACGCGCCGCCGCCGAACATTTTGCGGCCGCCGAAACCCTGCCCTTCGTTCATGCACGCGTTGAGCTTCTCGTAGGGCATCATGGATGTCAGGTTGGCTACGGGGCCCAGGTCGAACAGGGGCTTGAAGAAGGCATGGCCTTCTTCGTGGGTGCCGTTGTGGAAGAGCTGGGTGAGGATGACGGGGGCGTTGGCGGGGGGTGGGCAGGTGAAGCCCAGGAGCATGACTTGGTTGCCGTCGTTGGTGGCGTGGAAGGTATTCAGGAAGTCGACGACTTGGGGGAGCTTGTCAGGCATGAAGATGAGGGCCCCGGCGAAGACGGGGTTGGGCTGTGGATGTCCCTGGAACGTGAAGGACGTGACAACGCCGAAGTTCTGTGTCGCGCATCAGTTCACTATTCTTAACCCTCTGCCGATGTTGAAGGAGGAAGAAAACACACCTGTCCCGCACCCCGGATGGCCCAGAACAAATCCGCATTCGACGTTTCACTCGCGACAACCTGCTCTCCGCTCGCCAGCACAACTTCCACCTCCAGCAAATTGTCTATCTCCCACATCAGCTTTCGACCTCCTTACACATGAACAGACAGGAGATCAGGAAGTTGGTACCTACCAACAGTCAACCCATACTTCCCACTTAAATACCCATATCCTCCGCCCAACGTCAGCCCTCCAACACCCGTGTGATTCACCGTTCCTCCCACAGCTGCAAGCCCGTACTTGGCCGCCTCCACATCGACATCGACCCACAGCGCCCCACCCTCCACCTTAATAGTCTTCTTGGCAGCGTCGACAGCGACGCCGCGCATGAGGGAGAGATCGATGATGAGCCCACCGTCGATGGAGGCGCTCCCGGAAGTGGAGTGCCCGCCACCGCGGACGACGAAAGGGATTTTGTTCTCCTTCACGAATTTTACGGTGGTGGAGGCGTCGACTGCAGAGGTGATTTTTACGACGCAGGACTGGGGGTGTTAGTTTGGGGTGTTGGAGACTTGGGATGGGAGGAGGATGGGGAAGGGGAAGGAAAAGGAAGGTATACAGCGCGCTTCTCGCAGTGCTCGCTCCACCGCTTGATACTTTCTTCGTACTTGTCTCCATCGCTCGGAAGAAGGACTTCCGCGTTGCTAGATGCCAACTGCGATTTCAACCTGGCGTACATATGTGGTGTGCTGCCCATTTTGCCAGGGGTACTATCTCACTCCTTTCCTCTGTCTCGTATTTATGGTGGAGATGCTCTGTGTGACAAAGAGTCAGTTTGTAGGTATATGGAGAACACTTGAAGCAAGCTGTTTCTTTATACGCCAGCGACACAGCTAAGCTCTTACATCTAGCACGCCTAAAACTAACCTCCCTTCGTAATCTCGTACTCGAGGCCGAATGTACTCCTGGGATGCGGGGATTATTGAGACATTCACGTGAGTATCTGCTAATCCTGATACTGTTGTTACTTACTTGTATTATTCAATGGAAACACTGCGCTACGCGGAGGTCGCACTTGTCCTAAAGCTGATATTGCTGCTTCAAGAAGACAGTATAAGAATGTCAAAGATGTTACAGTGCCGCTTCGGTGCACTTTCGATTGAGAGACCAAGGTAAGCGGGGGCTTATGATGTGCATTGGACCGTCAGCAGTGGGGTCAGTCGGCTGCAAGCCCCGCCGCTACCCACTTAGTCAGCGCTACTATTCACGGCAGACAAAGAAATATGCCAAGTAGTAGCGTAGCAGCTGACGTGGAGGAAAGACAGTGCAATACCCGTATTGCTATCCGAATATCATTGATCGTACTGTGCATCAAGGCATATTGGGTATCACGTGAGCCGACGGCACTTTGGGGGTTTAATTCGACATACAGATTCGCGCTGGTGTGAAAGACGAGTGTACTGCCTAGTCCTTCTCCCTCGTCTTCCTCGCCTTCTTCTTCTTCGGCTCGACGTAGGCTTCATCCTCAACACCGTCTTCTTGCCCATCCACCTCATCTTGCACTTCAGGAGCAGCTTTCTTTCCACCCCTGCGCCTCCGCTTCGTTCCACCGTCCATCGACGCATTCCCATCCGCTTCAGTTTGCCCCTCTCTGCCCTCGCCGTTAGCACCTTCCCCATTCCCACCGCCTCCCTTCTCCCTCTGCGCCAATCTCGTCAACGCAGCACCCAGCCGTTTCCCGGCAGCACCCTTACCCCTCTGCTCCCCCACCGCGCCCCTAACCCTCGGTGCAAAAGCCCCCGCACCCACACCCCCCTCAAAGAACCGCGTGAGATTACTCTGCGTCCCCTCCTTCTCCCTCCTCGCCATGTCCTTGATCACCGGGACCAGCACTTCATCCGTGCGCTCCGCACTCCATCCAATCTGGCTACTCAGAAATGACCTCAGCGCATCGAGATCGGGCACGCCCCACTGGAACGGCATGGGGTCGCTGTCAACCTCGGGCTTGAGGTATGCCTCTTTGACGCCTGGTTCGGGAAAGCCCGGTGGCAGAAACAGCTTCGTACCCTGCGCGCGGCGAAAGCGGCGGCGGAACTGGGAATTCTTGTCTGCGTCTTTCGGGATGGCGCCGCCTTGGACGCCGTCCCACCACTCTCTGAACCCTAGTAAATTCTCGAATTCGCTGAGGAGCTCGAGCGCGGTGACGGGACCGATACCCGGGATGCCCGTCGTGTAGTCGCTGCCGAGGAGCTGCGCGATGTCGATGAGCTTTTCGCGCGTGAGAGCGAATTCGCTGCTGAGGTCGGACGCGAGGTAGCATTCGACGAATTTGGCGGCGTTGAACATGTTCTTATAGACACGGGTGCCGCCGAATAGGAAGGTGTCCGAGTCGTCGGTCACGATGCCGTCGACGAGACCGAGGTGCACAAGCTCTGCGCACTGTGCTTCAGCTTCCATAGGTGCGGTGATGTAGGGTAGGCCGAAGAGGGTGAGCAAGTGCTGGCATTCTGCGACCATGGTTTGCGTCACCTCGTCGGCGTCACGGCGATCCTTTTTCTGCTGTGCACGCAGTTGCTTGAGCTCTTCGTCGAAGTTGACACGAGGGCGCGAGTTGTTGGTGAGCTCTTGCGCGAATCGAGCATGCTCTTCACCTTCAGCAGCTAGAGAGGCAAAGAGCTCCGCGTCTTCAGGGTCTGAATATTGGTCGGAGCCATCGTCTGGGATGTCGATGGGGGCATTGTCATCGGCTGTGCCACTGTAGGATACGACCGGTGCTACGAGCTCGTCGGCGCCACCCAAGACGAAGGGTGACGGCGAGCGGCGACGGCGATTGGCTCGCGCGGGTTCAATGGGTACCTCCTCAAATTCAGGAGATGGGGAATGAGCAGCTACTGGACCGCTTTTGTTTGCCGTATGCAATGGAATATCCTCAAATTCTGGCGAAGGTGACTTTGCCGGGGTTGTCCCAGCGGGAGCGGCCTCGATCGGCACATATTCAAATTCAGGAGATGGAGATTTGGCAGTTTCTTGAGTGGCTTGAGGTGACAGCAATTTGGTTTGCTGCTGCGTCTGCTGCCGCCGCTCATCCTCAGGTTCGCTTTCCGACCACTCAATCGGCTCATCTGGGTCTTCTGCAAAGGGACCCTTTACAAATAGCGATTTGTCTTGCTTTGGTGGTGACGGCTGGTCTTCTCGCAGCGGTTGAGGGGGCTCCGTTCGAACCTTGTCGGCCAGATCAACCATGCGCAGCTTGGAGTCTACGATCACAACGTCCTCCATTGCAACATCGTCTTCGTCATCCGATCGAACTGTAAGAACTTCCTTCAGCTTCTCCTGCGTACCCTCGGCTTCTAGGTCAACCATATCGTACGTGTCATGCTTGCGAAGGCTCGGTAATTCTTGAAACTGATACATCTCGGCTTGTTCTTTGCGCGTTTGTTCCCATTCTTTCTTCGCTTCCTCTCGATTCGCTTTTAGCTCTTCCCCAATGTTTCGCTCGCCACCGCTAAACCACGGCGGGAGCGGTGCATCCTCTTTCTTTTTCTGATCTGGCGTATCCTTTTCAAAGCCACCTGCGTTCTCAGCTTCAAGCTTCTCCATCTTCTTTCTACCCAGAAGAGAATTTCCCAGATTGAGCCTCTCAAAAGGTAGTGGACCGTCAAATCCAGGTGCATTTGACGATTTGGCAGGCGTGGGCTTGAGTCTGGGCGCAAGTGAAGCGACCTTCGGTGGCGGTCTTGTTGCAGTCTGGGTTGAGGTAGGCGGCCGCTTCGACGTTCTAGACTCAGCGAGCGCTGCTTGTAGATCTATGCCGTCATCTTCGCTATCGCTGCCGGTGAATGGTCCAGGTACAGGAGCAACTTTGCTGGCTCTTTGGTTTGCCAATCTTGCAATAGCCATGCCGGAGCCTTTAGTGCCCGCAAAGGGGTTTGCCTCCTTTGCCCGTTCCTGTTGGAACACTTCGCGGTATATATCCTCTTCTTCTGACTCGTGCTCTTCCGTTGTGCTATTGTGCTGCATCGACATTGCGATCGCCTGCTGCAATTGTCGCTCTTCTTCGTCGTCTCCTGCAGGCTCGCCACCGGCATCATTCTCATCAACAGGTTCCCATTCTTGTTCCTGCTCGTCGCCTGCTGCCAGAAAAAGCGAGTCGGGGTCTTGGGCCACGTTCGCTGGTCTCGTTAGCTTGGTAGCGTTAGGCTTCGACGACTTCGTTTTACGCGAAGCATATAACTTCCGACGTCTACGTTCAAGCTCTTCTGAGATGAAGTCTTGGGCTTCGAGATCGCGCGCGGTCGTGCCAGGCGGTGGTTTCGGCAAGCGATTCAAGCCCTCAATCGGCACATCTTCGAAATCGTCTTCCTCTTCCCATTCATCATCTTCATCAAGATTCTGGACTGGGATGTTATCCACGTCGATTGGCTTATCTGCTTTGCCCTCGTCCCTGTTCGTGACCACGCCAAGCGCCCATCCTCCTTCTACGCTGTCGTTCTTCACCAGGACATATTCCCGTGCCTTGTCGCTAGCAACGCGACTTGCAGCACCAGCACCAAACATGGAGTCGTCGGTCATCCCGTTGATGTTCATCAGCCGCTGCGTAAGATCGTTTCTCTCCTTCACCCTCTCAATCTGGAACCTGGAGAACGCCATGCGATCGGGAAACATGCGATCGAGCTGCTCCTTCGAGTATCCCAACCTCAGCCTACTCCTCAGCCGCGCGGCATTAAGAATGTTGTATTGATCCGAGTCAGGCAAGCTCCTGAAAAAAGTACCATCGAAGTCGATCTTGGAGAAATCGTATACATTGATATCTTCGCCGCTATCGAACTGGCGCGCGTAATGCTCCAGCTCTTCCAAGCTCATGATGCGCGGATCGTCCGCGCCGCCCATTTCCGCAATCGGGGTGCCGAGGTCTGGGAGATGATACTGGTCTTTCCGCTTAAACGTGCGATTCGCGAGGCGCTCTTGCTGAGTCTGTATGACCTCCTCCGCGTAGACTAGGTTCTCGGGTATTTCCTCTTCCTCCTCTACCTCTTGTCGCGGGCGCCGTGCAGCCTCCTTGCGCTTTTTCTCCTCCTCATCAGCAACCCTCTGCATCTGCATCGCCAGCAGCTTTCCAGCCGTGCGCACCGCATCTTCCCTCCTGCCCTCCCTTCTCGATTTGCGATTATTGATCGTCTGCCGCTTTAGCGCCGGTGCGCCGCCGTCGAACACAAAGACGGGCTTGACGCCGAAGAAGAGGAGTTTGCATATTCTGCGGAAGAAGCCAACGATGTGGGAGTTGCGGAGCGCATTGCCCTCTTTGTCGCGCACGGCTTTGAGGAACTGGTAGATCCATATGGAGGCGTCCACGGCGAGGCGCTTCTTGTTCAGCGTTTCGATCTTGATGGGGCGAGCGCAGGGCTGGAGAACGGTCCAAAGACCGGTGACACCCATGGCGGCTGTGATGAGTGGCTTATCATCGAGGACGACGTGGGGGGAGAGGCAAGGGCGATTGTAAGGTGGAAGACCGGTTGCTGCCTTGTGACTTCGCGTCAATGACGTGTGTAGTGGCGTCGATGCCAAGCTCTGGCGCGTTACGCGCATCCTTCCCTCACGACTAGGTGCACATAGCTGATCTAGCGCCCATCACGGCATGCAGTTGCAAGTTCAAGTGCTTTTAGAGCATGTTCGATTCATCCATCGTACACAGCCAACCTCTCCTCTCTATGAGGTACCATAATGAAACAAACAAGCAGGTATTTCTAGACCTTGCGACCTCGCCTCCCCCCCAACCTAATCTCAGACACCTGGCTGTTGTTGAGCCTTGGGAGGCCATCTCAGGCCTACAACCTTGGTTCTCAAGCCGCGATGCAAGATCAGGATTGGGGGATCAGCTAAATCGCCAGGAGTAGAACAAACCGCAGAAAAAAACCAAACCAAATGCCAGACCGTGATCATACAGAACACAAAGCCATCCATCAAAACAAAAACTCCAACCATGATCGTACAAGCGAACGCCTCACAAGGGTATTTCCCAACCGCCCAGCCAAATATCAAACTCCGGTTGATGCAAACCATGCCCGAAGGCTTTCATGCAATGGTGAATAAGGAACAGGTGACGGAATGTCACTTTAGAAAAGAGGCCGGAACTTCTTGGCCGGAGTGGCCGTGATGCTGCCGCCGAAAGTCTCAGACGCGGTCCTCTTCTTGTGGGTGGACAAGAAGGTCGTAGCCGGAGCAACACGAGAGGCGGTAGGAGTAGAAGGTGCTCCCTTGTTGAGCAGAGCCGACAATCTGCCAGGCCTCTGCGCGCTCATAGTCGAGGACTTGACCGGGCCCTGTCCGAGCAAGGTGGAATTCTTGCCTTGCAGGTCGAACCAGGTGTCGGACACAGCGGGCGCGAAGCCAACGGAACCGGGCTTCGATAAGCTCTGACCAAACAGAGAAGTGTTCTTCTTCTTCGGAGACATCTTTGCAAAGTTGAGCTTCGGGTTGTCTTCGAAGAGTGGACCCTTGATGGGTGGATGGCGGGACACTGAGTCTTTGCCAGCATTCTGCCCATTCTTCGGAGTCGGAGCAAAGAGAGGGCGTTTGATGGGGCCGTGGCTGAACAGGGAATCCTTGGCTGCGGCCTCTCCAAGCTTTGGAGTCGGGGCGAAGAGCGGACCCTTGATTGGGGGCTGGTCGAACAATGACTCGGCGGCGGTATGTCCAAACGAGTTCTTGACGGGAGGCTGACTGAACATGGCGCTCTTGATGGGGCGCTCACTAAACACAGAGCTCTGAACAGGCGCCTCACGACGCTGATTCTCCTTGGTAGGGGTCTTCGCAGCGGTGGTCGGGGCTTGCGCCTTGCGCCATGGCTTCCTCGCTGGAGCGGACAAGGAAAACTTCTTAGCGAAGGTGCTGCCCTCCCACTTGTTGTTCTCCTTGTCTTCGATCGTATCCATGGACTGGTCAAAATCGGAAGAGGTAGGTGTGTCTGGAAAGTCCTCAATGGACTTCGCTGCAGAGCTTGACTCAATGGTGCTGAGAAACCTTGTGGGTGTCTTCGCTGGGGTAAAGAAGTCACGCCTTCTGGGAGCGCGAGACACGGGCGTGCAAACGGACACCGTATCCAGGTCGATGGCGAACTTGCTCTCGTCTACGCGCTTCTTCGTCGCCTCGACCTCCATCAGCCAGCCGGTATTTATGCACTTGACCGCACCGTTAGAGGCGCGAACCTTGTCAATGGTATCTTGTGAGCCGTCCTTAAAGATGACGTGGGTCAACGTGGTATTCTCGGTCCACTCACGGACGACTTGAGCACCGAAGTCTTCGAGCGAAGTTACGTAGAACAGACTCTGATCTTCGCCCTTGGAAGTCACATCGACCAAGAAGCGCGTACCGTGAAGAAGCATTGCCAAGTCGAAGGTGTCGTCGTCCTCCTCGGTCTCGAAGTCCTCAGGCCAGGTAACCTGTTTCTTCGGAGTCTTCGTGCCATTCTTCAGCGGCGAGCGAAGAGCAGACTTAGTCGGTGACGCACAGGCCGCCGACTTAGGAGGGGCCAGCTTGGGCGCCAGATCGAGACTGCTGTTAACGCTGAAGTTGACCTTGGAAAGCGGGGTGGTCTTGACAATGTACTCTTCACCGTCGACCTCCATCAGCTCTGCTTCTGTAACCTCTACTTCGGCAACCTCTGCTTCGGTAATCTCGAGCGCCGATTCGAACTCCTCGGTGGCGCTGTCGCTGGGTAGCGCCTCGGGTGTGCCGTGAGCTTGTGCCGGAGAGCTTGCAACGTCATTAGGTGCTGGGGTGTTTGGATAGCTGGGGAGCTGGTCAAGACCCTGCTTGATGGTCATAATGTGAGCCGGCGTATTGGGATAGTCGATGGGAAGCTCCCGAAGTGCCTCCCGCGTTGACACCGGAGCAATGATATGTGCCGGCGTGGTCGGGTAGTCGATGGGAAGCTCCCGAAGTGCCTCTCGTGAAGACAGCGGCGCACTGATATGTGTGGGAGTCTTGGGGTAATCCGCCATCTGCTCAAACGCCTGCTGGTTCTCGTGCGCATCCACGAACTCATCGGGAGTTGATGGGTATTCGGCGGCAAGCTCCTTGAAAGCCTTCTGGTTTCCATACGCTTCTGCGACGTGCGCTGGAGTCTTGGGGTACTCCGGAAGCTGGTTGAAGGCGGTCTGGTTTCCATGTGCCTCCGCAATATGAGCTGGAGTCTTGGGATACTCGGCGGCAAGCTCTTCGAAGGCCTTCTGGTTCTCATAGGCCTCTGCAATATGAGCAGGGGTCTTGGGGTATTCTGGGAGCTCGTCGAAACCCTTTTGGTTTCCATGCGCCTCTGCGATATGGGCAGGTGTCTCGGGATACTCGGCAACAAGCTCGTCGAAAGCAGTTTGATTTGCGTACGCCTCTGCGAAATGAGCGGGTGTCTTAGGGTACTCCGGGAGCTGGTTGAAGGCCGTCTGGTTGTCATAGGCATTGACAACATGCGCAGGAGTTCGAGGATACTCTGCTGGGAGTTCCTCAAGAGCTTCCTGGTTCAGGATGGCCTGCAAGGTCTCTTCGTCCCGAACTTGAGCTTCCTGCTCTGACACCTTGGCGGCAGGCTTAGCGGCGGTCTTCCACGCAGGCGTCTTTTTGGTGAGCTTGCGAGCCGGCTTCTTGAGCGGTGCATCGACAGTGGGTGGCGCGAGCGCGGCGGTGTCTCTAGTCGCGCGAGTTGCACGCTTGGGAGAGACGGATGCGATCGAGGCCGACGACGCGGCAGACAACCTGGCTACCTTTGACGCGACAGTCTTTGCTGCCTTGGTGATAGCCTTGCGCGCGCGGGTGGTTTTTGTGGGCTGCTCGATGGCTGGCTCCTCGACAGCAGGCTCCTCAACCTTCTCTTCTGGCTCGACAACAGACGCGACAGGCTCAGCGGCCTTGCGACCGCGAGTAGCACGCTGCGCCGGCTTTGGCACTTCTTTCACCTCAGCTTGAGGCTCTTCAACGGTCTTTGCCGCGCGCCTTGTCGTACGCGTCGCGGGTTTCGCGGCGGGTTTCGCGGCGGGCTTGGTGGCAGCGGGTGCTGCGGTCTTCGTCCTCTTGGCCGGTTTCTGTGCGGGTGTGAAGAATGCAGCAGGCTCAGCTGCGGGTGCCTCAATGGCCTTGCGCTTGGGGGCACGCTTCGGCGGCGCCTTGAGGGTGGATGTGGTGGAGGACGCGTTTGTAGTGGCGACATTGCCTGTGGCCTTGCCACGAGAGCGTGTCGCGACCATCTTGCTTGCTTGCAAAGTTTGTACCAGATGGGAGATGTGTTTTGCTGAATTTCTGGTGCTGGTTGTGTTGCGAGCAAGTGGTGTGCGATGGTGTGAAGGTGGAGAAGCCAAAGGCGGGTGCGACCGAGCTTTGTTGTTTGTGTGGACGCGCCAAGCGTTCGATTACGCGGTTCGCGTTGCTGGGACAACGCCACCCCAGCCTCCTCTGCCTCACCCGCCCGAAAGGGTAAAGTCGCATTCGCCTCCTCGTTCCATGAACCTAAGCAGTCTTCGATGCGGCGAAATGGTGGCAGGCGTCTTGACAACTTGGTTTGTGTTAAAGCTTGCAGTTCATAAAATATTAATCGCTTCCCCAAATACACACGATGAGCTCAAGCATCTCCACAACCCGCTTGGTCACGTAGCCGTGTATCTAGCGAAAGCCTAGAGGAAGCCCCCCTACGCGCACTCGAACCCTTTGTCGAGCGTAGCTTGATGGCCTTGTTCCCCATACCCCAGACATGTCACTTCGGGCTACGCGGCAACACGCGCGCTTGTGCGAGGCAGATCAAGACGCGTTATCCGCGCTGTTGCAACAACACTTATCAGCGTCGTTCCTGGCCCGTGAGGTCCGTGTATACCTACTACTCTTGAAGACTCTTGCTTGTTGGACCGGTGTGGAATGAAGAAGCCGGATTTCGGCTTAAAACAGGGGGACAATCGACGTTCTAGATGAGTGGATGTGTGCTCGTCTAAGCATGCTATGTCGTTCCGCTGATTCGGCATGCTAGTGTGCTTACAACCAGAGTGCGTCTCGAATGTAGTTGTGTTTTCTTTGCATACTATACAGTGACTGAGTATATAAGTGCATCGTGATCTTGCGGGACTATTTTGATGCACACAATCTTGACGGCTCTGAAAAGCCAGACCTTCTTCCTATCGCCACCGCAGTCTACGACGTCGGCCGTTGTTTCGGGGCGGCTCTCTGCATTGGCGAGATGATGGGACGGAAGAGGTTGATCTTAGATGGCACAACTACTGTATGGCTGTTGGCACCGCTTTCCCAACGTGGTCGGACAGTGTAGGACACATGATTGTAGGGCGTATGGTTGGCGGTTCAGTATCGCTTCATGATATCTACAGACGAGGATAACATCAAGAAAAGGTGGCAGCATCGGCCACGGGATC
Source organism: Paraphaeosphaeria minitans (assembly GCA_015832175.1). Taxonomy (NCBI): domain Eukaryota; kingdom Fungi; phylum Ascomycota; class Dothideomycetes; order Pleosporales; family Didymosphaeriaceae; genus Paraphaeosphaeria; species Paraphaeosphaeria minitans. The sequence goes on from WJXW01000006.1 coordinate 2,392,073, forward strand.
AACACTACCACAACCCCCGGTATGGCAAATGGAGGCATGGCAATCCAATTGGCGTAGCAAACTCGCAGTCTTCGAGACAACTATGAACATGCTCAGCTTCATGACCGTCAACTGGATCAACTACGGCGTCTCCTACACCAGCAGACCCTCCGCCTGGCGTCTTCCTCTTCCGATTCAGCACACCTCCATCTTCCTACTGTAGAGAGAGTGGAGTTTTGATAAAGAGAACGATGCATTAACGAAGCAGAAAGACAAAGTGCGAGCCAAACACCACGTAGGTATTGACCTCTTCCACCTCCGCGTTCCAGCATAGACACGATAGATAATCTAGTCTAGTATACTATGTCTTGTTGCCGCCCACTCCCCCGCCCACCCTCTGCAAATCACATCCCATGCCTGTCCCAGTACCAGGGTCCGCATCCACGCAGACGCCGCCCAGGATGGCAGGTCCGCTTTCGCCCATCGGTCGCAGCGAGGCGCAGGCACCGACATGGCGGACGCAGACTTTCGTAATGCCTTCTCTGTGGGTTCCCTGCCCACTCCCGGCAACCAGGACTCTGTGTGCCCACCCGGGCACCAGCCACCGACCAGACCTAATGCCTACTCGTACAGTAAAGAACGGATCGAACGAGAGATGTCCTGCGTCTGCTTCCTCCAGCGTACGGTAAGCGACGATGTCTGTGCGTTGGGTGCCGCCGATGCCGCTCGATGTGGCCTCGTCACACAGTTTCCACGACAAGCAGTGCGCGGGAAGTGTCGAATGCAGGCGGGGCGTGCAAATAATCAGTCTCGTGTTCATTGGGCGGCACCGGTGGATGGCGAAGACAATCTGAATGTGGCGTTTCGAGGAAGAGGGGCGAAGGGGGCCAATGGGAGGGCGGGGATTACCATACCATCATTGGAAGGCCAAGTGTGATGTCTGCACACAGGCACGCACTGGGAGGTAAGCATTGTCTGGCCGTAATCTAGTTGTGAATGATTATGGCATTGCATTCTGTCCTGCTCGTTCACAGTGCGGGACAGTGTGTATGCGAATATCCTGGCGGCCAGACCAGGAGAAGGTAGGTTTCCAATTCCTCAGCTACAACGCTGTGAAGACCGCCCCTCGCTATGAAGGCCTTTCACAACTGTTGTAAGCTGCTTCAACTTCTACAACGTTGTCGAAATAGTCCCTCATGTCCGAATTCAGCTCATCATGTCTGGAGACGAATAGCTACCACCACTCCCTATATGCCAGCAAGTCCCGCTGGCCATAGCACTCGCCCACCACCGTCAGCACCATGTCAATCGTGATCTTCGTATTGAGATCCACATCCGCCTGCGCCTCCTTTTTCGCCTCGGTTTCACCATCCTTCTTCGAAGCACTGGAGGGCTTTCGCTCGGATTGCGGCTCAGATACGCCATCCATACCATCGTCCTGACCGCCATAGTCCCGCGCTTCAGCAACCATCTCAGGCGGGAGCTCGGCGAGCAAGCTCTCGTCCTGATCCGCGAGAACGGCGCGGCGCAACTCAGGATCTAGGGACGCGAGGAAGGTCGCTGGATCGGTGTTTTCGGCCATTGCAGCGGCCTGTTTCCGGGCCTCGGCGAGGGCTTCTTCATGCGAGCGTTTGGGCTGGTTCTTGGGGTGCTGCCCTTGTTGGTGGGGAGTCTCTGCTGATTTTTTGCTTTGATATGATTGAGACGGCCTTGCAGACGTGCTCCCGTTCATCTGCGCACCCTGTGTAGCCTGCAAGGCTGCTCTGCGATGCGTCTCCCGCCGTGCTTTGGTCATCTTGCATGACGGGTCATTGCACCGCTTGCGATTATGGCGGTGCGAACCACTTGTTCGAGGCTCCCTGTGCGCTTGCTGTTTCCCTCTGAGCTGATGCGCTGGGACCTTGCGGTCTGGAATGGAATCCGTAACGAGGTTGTCTCCGAGCTGGGCGAGTAGACGGGCACGCGCTGCTTCCAGGCCGGCTGGTGTGTCTTCGTCTTCGGGGTCGTCTTCTTTGACCTCGCCCTCATCCTCTGAGCTTGACATGTCGTCTCCGTGACCCTTGTTCGTCGATTGGGCTGGACGCGATTTTGTCTGCTGTTCCGCCGTACCGTCGAACTGCTCGCGGAGATCCAGAGGCGGCTCGTATTCATCATCGTCCTCGTCTACTTCGCCATCTTCGACGCGTTGACGCTGCTCCTTCGGCGCAAAAGGCGTCTCGTGTGCTCCATTCCCTTCATCAACTTCCATATCGCCGTAGCCCTCCTCATCATCGCCCACCTCATTACCACCCTCCCCATTGACCTCCCACTCTTCCACATCATCATCTTCCTCAAGCCGGTATGCGTCTCGCCGCTCTCCGCTCCGCAGTCGAATGCTCAGCTGCCCCGCCTTGTGTCCTAGCTCCCGTATGCGGCCAACCTTGTAGTAGTCAAGCGTCCCGTAGTCCCCAGTCAAAGCCAACAAAGTCCAGATCCAGCAGCTCTTCTGTTTCGTTATCATGTCTCCGATGATCAGCACCTCTGAGACATACTCCAGTGCGCGATAGACGCCCTTGTCATCGAGCTGGGCAACCAATGCCGGAGTCGGGTACTTGTTGTCGAACGCATACCGCCAGTCGCTCTTGTAGTATGGCACCCTTACGTTCGCGTACTTCTCTGGGTCTGCCCTGACCAAAGCAGCCAGCTCTCTCGGGTCGGCGTTGGCCAGTGTGTTCCGGAGCGCTTTGTAGCGACCAACCAGCGACTTGTAGTATGCAGCTTGCGGTTCCATGTCGTCGTATTGTGACCACTCGTCGTTTTCGCCGTAGCATTCGCCATTCGTATCGTTGTCCACAGCTATCCACGTGCCTTCATGGAACCTGGCCACACAGTCGCCGCTGCTTTCATTGTGCGTGGATCGGTCGCGCTCGCCATTCTCGGGGGCTTGTGATTGTGCGACGAGAAGCGTAGGTATAGTGGAAGCTTCGGACCTATCACACAGGTAAGTTGTGCGTTCATTGTCAGTGTTGGTGCTGGAAGCATTCGCAAAGGGATCTCACCTTACGCTGCGAAGGTACGCAAGAGCTTCCCTAGTAGCATCGTCTGCTTCGGAGGCATAATCATCGTCCAAACCGGGGAACATGGTCTGCATGCCATTCTGCTTCTCCGGGCGCATCGCATGGCGCACATCGCTAAGAGCTCTGTTGGACATTGTCGCTGCTCTGGGCGCATCCTCTTCTCTTGATCGCTTGGTGTATGGCTCTTCGTTGCCGTTCAAATCTGCAGCAGCAACGGCCTCAAACTTTCGTTTCGCGGGCGGCAGTTCGCTCTTGGGCGGGTGTTGCACCGTAAGCGACTCGAGGTAGTCGTCCGGCCGGCGCAGTTTGTTGTACGCCGCACCATCCTCAGTGACGGCCAAGTTCACGCCCGATTGCGACATGCTTCCAGGCATGGGACGTGTAGTTTCGCGGTGCTGTTTTTGTTGCCGATGAGGTAGGTAGGTAACGGAGCCTCGTCTGGAAAGTTTTAGTGGGTCCTGGTCATCTAGGTAGGTACGCACGGGCCACCCACTCACCACAGCTGCAATCGACAGCTTGAGAATCATAACGCTAGATTACCTGATTAGGCAGTTTGCCAAACTAGTCCTCACCACTCCCAGAAGTCCAAACATTCAGTCGTCCACTTGGCGACTCCATGAGAGCATACCAGCCGTCGAATGTGGGCTCAGCGAATGAGAGAACTTGTCAACCTTCAGTCCACACTACTTCGTACACATAGTCTCGTATTCACACTGCACACAGACTCTCGTGATCCGTCACATAGATATCGCTCATGGGCAGGACCGTACCAGTAAACCTCTCGTCGCGCTGTCCTAATAATCCGTGCCGACACGTGGGCCCAACGCGGCTGAGGGCGCTCCTTGAACACGGTTGTTGACCACTAGAACCATACTTTGGCTAGATACTCTACGCGTACTCCGATCCACATGCGTTCGTTTTCCCATCGTAACTTTGGTTGTACCACCCAACGCACAATAGCAAACCCTTCATAACGCACAACATGTCCAGGCAGCCGGCTCTCCGTCGTTCCTGCCACTGCACCACACCCGCCCACGTATCACCTGTCCTGAGTGAACACACTGTACCCAGACCTTTGTCCCATTCCTACAGCATTTCAGTACATTCACGATCATGGGCGATCTCAACAGACCCAAGGTAAATTCGTAACAAGCTTTGTTTTAGGGTAGCCCGACTGAACTTGCAACAGTTTCCAGGGGGTGATGGCAGGCTGCTCCCCAACCCCGAGGGGGGCTACTATGGCAAATCTTACCCCGTCCAGAGACTCCTCATGCGAGAGCCTGGCCCCGGTGGTGAGAAATCCACCTGCGACAGCACTTTCGTGGGATGGTCTTACACCACCGTAGATGGAAAGGTCACGGAATATACCTCGAGCCGGATCTTCCACAAGGATGGCGAGCAGCCTACCTTTGCGATCGAAAAAGAAGAGAAGATGACCGTGTACAGGGAAAAGGGGAAAGGTAAAGCGGAGCATCCGTCTTTGTGGAGACGGTTTTCGGATAGTGCGCTGGTAGAAGGCGTTGGAGGGATGGATTACAAGATTGTGAGGTCGGGTGGGTGGTCGATGGTCGATCCTGACGAGTGGGCGATTGAGGAAATGCCGCAGCAGACGAATGTGGAGCCGGAAAGTCCTTCCGAAGATTCTGCCTCCAAGGAGAGTCTGTCGGAGGGCTCTGAATCAAAGGAGGACAATGAACCTCAACATCGGCGTCCTCTGGTCGTTTCATCCTCGTCAAAGGAGAGTCTGTTGCAGAAGTCCGCAGATGCGGATACCGAGTTTCTTGAGTCGCTCTTGTCCAAGCAGAGGCGAGAGGAACATGCTGAGAAATTCTTCAAGTCGTTGCTGGCGAAGGGTAAGCCGTGGCTTGGAGCCAAATCGTCGCTGGCACATCCCATCGTCTTCGACCCCAATGTTCCGTGGGAGATGCTTCCCTACAAGGCGTTCACGTAAGTTTCCTTATTTCCTAGCATGGAGCGCAGGAGTTGGTTCACGATGTTCCCTCTCCACGTATCTTGCTAATGCCACCCAGCCACACTACCCCCGAATGCGCAGCTCTCGGGCATTACCTCTCGCGGCCCGAAACCGACAAGCCCAGGAACCCCTTGATGAAGTCCCCAAACTTCATCATCATCATCCGGGACGTGGGCCGCTTCGACCACACTGGTCGCCAGCCGGGCCTCATGATCCAGACGACAAGTTTCACCATCCGCCAGCTCGATAAGGGATTCGTGCCTGGGGAAAGGAGGGTCGAGATCTGGAGGAACGGGGAGACGCACTGTCTTCCTGGAGTAATTGCCGTTATGGCGGATATGTGTGCGTGGTTTTTGGGAGACGAGGAGCTGAGGAGGGGCGAGGGATCCATGGAGACGGAAGAGAGGAGAAGCCTGGCCTTGGGACAGCCGTAAGGACGGGAGTGGGTGTATTGGGGCCGTGGTGATACCTGGATGGACTCTAATCTCGCGTTACATGGAATCAAGATGGACCCTAGATTGTGAGAGGGATCAGAAGAAGATTGCAATGTTACCTAGAATCGAAATGGATTCTAGATGTGAGTAGGATCAGAAGAGCATGGCAATGGTGCAGTTCTCTGGAGCTGTTGTGTCGATAATGTCGATCAAAGGAGAGTCGTGGTACAAGCAGATAGCGATGCAGTCACCTCAAGCATTGCATAGCTCTTCTAGCTCCACCAAAGCATCATCTCGAGATGGTAGCTAGCAGCGTGTATGGCCATGGAACGAGATATCTATTGGGCCTTCCGGCCGCGGATGCGGTATGCATGTAGCTCGATGCGTAGGCGGATCGCCAAGATGAAGCTCATGACGTCAGCAGCAATGGACAGGTTGAGCGAATACGTCCACAGTGGAGATGAGGCTCTGCAACAAGACGTGGAATTGGATGGAGCGGGAAGAGGGCGCGAAGCAGCGAAGTATTGGATGACGGCGTGTGGGTCTTCCTGGGGGCGACTTCTCGGCTTCCCCAGCTTTCCCCCCGTGGGAGCAGGCGCGCTAGGAGCTTGGGCCACACGAGAGCTTCCCCTCAGCCATCTTGCAGCGGGTTACACCGCAGAGAAGTAGACTAGACACTCTAGCAGACGTAGACAGAGCCGCTCCTCCACCACTCCTCCTCGACCGCCGTTGCAAGTCCACCTCGCTTCCATACTCCATCCTCCATCTTCGATCGCAGCAGCTCGCGCGAGCTTCCACTGACTCTGACGTCAACCATTCCACTAGAAACCACCTTCACAATGCTCGCCCGTCGTGTTTCTGCCGGTCTGCGCAGCGTCGTCCCCGTGCAGCACACGGCCGCCGCTGTCAACTCGCGCTGCTTCACAGCCTACGCCGCAGCCCAGGCCCAGAAAGCCCCTGCTCTCGCCGATATCAGGCCCGACGGGGCTGCCGAGTTCAATGCACGACAGAAAGAGTACCGCGAGGGCCTCTTAACCGCTCAAAAGGAGAAGGAGAAAAGAGAAAGTCAGTAGTTCCCCTCTGGTAATCTGTCTGCGTCGGCCCCTCTGCTGCGGAGAGATGCCGTCTGTTGAGCACCTTCGGATCACTAACATCCCATGCAGAAGAGGCTCGTGCACAAGATGACGGCGACAAGAAGAAGGGTGGCGCGCTGAAGTCGCTGATCTACGGCACACCCGAGGGACGCGAGCTCGACAAGGACATCGAGAGGAGCTTCTCGCAGGTTCTTGCCCGGGGCAAGTACGTGCATTCCATCGTCTTCCACGATGTCAAGCCAGACAAGGTCGACGAGTACACGAAGCTGGTGGGCAACTGGTATCCCAGGGTGGCATCGATGCCGGAGAACAAGGTGCACTTGGTGGGCAGCTGGAGAACCGAGGTTGGCGAATGCGACACATTCGGTGAGCTGTCACGTCGTCCTGCAACCTCAGCCACGTATTGACCAACCGTCTTCTAGTGCATATCTGGGAGTACCAGCGGTACGAGGGCTACCACGCCTCGCTCAACGCCATTCAGCACCACCCTGAGTTCCCCGAATTCGACTCCAAGTTGAAGCACCTGATCAACTCGAAGCGCAATTCGCTTATGCAAGAGTTCTCCTTCTGGCCCACGACGCCGCCGCGCCAACTGGGCGGTCTCTTCGAGCTCCGTTCCTACACGCTGCACCCTGGCAACCTTCTCGAGTGGGAGACCCACTGGAGGCGTGGGCTAAAGGCTCGTCGGGAGGTCATGGAGGGTGTAGGTGCTTGGTTCGTGCAGATTGGCGAGCTGAACACGGTGCACCACCTGTGGCAGTTTGCTAATCTCGAGGAGCGCAAGGTCCGCCGCGAGCAAAGCTGGGGCGTCGAGGGCTGGGGCGAGACGGTGCACAAGACGGTGCCGCTGATCCAGGAGATGAAGAGCAGGATCTTGATCCCTTGCCCATGGAGCCCGGTCGCGTGAGCGGGAAGCATCTGTCTTTGATATCCTAATTTGCGATGGCGAAAAGGGCAACCCAGTAAGGCGTAAACCATGTTCAGGCGCAGGAAGATATTTACGTAGTATAACCCCACTCCGGGCAATGAGTTTCATCAGGACCAGCAAGCGATCGACGTTATCTGCAGTAGCAAAAACGAACGATGCGCTCCAAAGACATGTGCTTTTTCTGTGGTAGTATACCGATTTGACGACTTTTTATTAGCCCAGGGCGCATAGATTCTTTGAAACAAGCGAGTGTTTTCTGGCCGACCCCACCCCCACGTCATCACCATCACAAGCTAGACGCGAAACCTGGCTTGCCCAGAAATTGTAACCAACACCACACCCTGCCATCCTCCGCCTTCAACACCTCCTCCACGGTCTCGACGCGACACGATACCAAATACACCGCCGTCATGGTGTACATACGGCAAGACAAGCTCCCGAAGCTCAAGGAGTACAAATACTCTGGGGTCGATCACAGTCCGGTTTCGCGCTACATTTTGAAGCCCTTCTACACGCATGTCGTGATCAAATGCTTCCCCATGTGGATGGCGTACGTACCGTGACTTGCGAATTTGAACGTAAACAGCTAACGCGTCAATAGGCCAAATCTTGTGAGTTCTCTCGCACGCACGACGGTCCACCGAGCGCGCAAAGACGCCGCACGCGCAAACGCGCCAACGATGCATGTACTGACAGAAAGGCAAAGATCACACTCTCCGGATTCGGATTCGTTGTCGCCAACTTTCTGACCATGCTGTGGTACACGCCGACGCTTGACCAGGACTGCCCGCCGTGGGTGTACGCTAGCTGGGCGATTGGGCTCTTCCTGTACCAGACGTTCGATGCGGTGGATGGAAGCCAGGCAAGGAGGACACACCAGAGCGGCCCACTAGGCGAGCTCTTTGATCATGGTGTCGATGCCGTCAACACCACCTTGGAGGTCCTGCTCTTCTCGGCTGCGATGAACCTGGGACAGGGCTGGAAAACCGTCCTCACGCTGTTTGCTTGTGAGTAAGCTGGGCTTGGGATTCGACCGGGAACTGACACTGGAAAAGCGCTATTGACGTTCTACGTCCAGACTTGGGACGAATACCACACACATGTACTCACACTCGGCTTTATCTCCGGACCCGTCGAGGGCATTCTCACGCTGTGCTTCGTATACGCGGCCACGGCTGTCCTCGGTGGTGGAAGCTTCTGGCAGCGATCGCTGCTCGAGAGCATCGGCGTGCAGAACTACGACTTGATCCCCGACATTATCTACAACCTGGCTTGGAATGAATGGTACATGGTCTATGGCAGCGTGGTGCTCGTCTTCAACGTTGTGAGCAGGTACGTTCCCCTTTTTCCTACCATCCACTCCAGAGCACTGACACACACAGCGCCCTGAACGTTATGGAAGCCCGCCGCGCCCGTGGCCAGCGCACCCGCGTCGCCCTTATGGGCCTCCTCACTTTCGGCGCCGCCTGGACCCTCATCCCCGCGTACCTCTACCTCCAGCCCATGATTTTGCACAACCATCTCGTTCCCTTCATCTTCTACGCCGGCCTAGTAAACGCCTACTCCGTCGGCCGCATCATCATTTCGCACCTGACCAAGTCGCGCTTCCCGCGCGGTAACGTGCTGATCTACCCGCTCATATACGGTGTCGCAGACTCCCTAGGCCCGTTCCTGCAGGAGAGGGTTGGCTTCGGCTGGCCAAGCGCGCTGGGCAACGATGTGTATCAGGTTGCTTTTGTGTTTATGTGCCTGGGGCTGGCAATCGGCGTCCACGGTAGCTTCGTGATCGACGTTATCTGGACGATTTGCGACTACTTGGATATCTGGTGCCTGACTATCAAGTACCCGTACCAGCCCGTCAGGGAGAACGAGGAGAAGGTGAAGAAGGAAGAGTAAGTTGGATGTGTGCTAGCTGGGACAGACGAGCGAAGTGGAGAGTAGAATGGATGCATGTCATTCAAGAGGAAGACATGATTGCCTTCCCGCTGCAAGTATATCTCAGAGATGAGGAGGTACTCTACAACTACGGGTAGGTTTCTGGGCCATGGTTCCGCATCGCGTGGTTACATCTAGAGTTTTACATAATTCTGGGGCGCAAATTGCGAGTGAGAATATACCCTTTGACTCGGCTAGTGGTAATCATATGCTCTTATCGTATCATCGGAACAGATCTTTGTGCCTACAGATATATCGGAACCAAGCATAGTCCTTTCTCTTCCCGAAAACGTATTCGTGCCCTTGGTGTACAAAGCGGAAGTCAGAATGGCACTCGACACCACTGCGGACGATGCCGACTCGGCTAGACCACATATTAGCACGCACAATCACATCTACTCCAACCTCTCGCGTTCAATCCACGAAACACGCACTTGTTCACCAATAACAGGAACTTGAATTGCACGAACCACGAAGCCCACGCAGTTGCCACCTAAACGAGTGTCCTACCCCCTAGTTCAATCAAACCCAACCACAGACTACTATCTCCATCCCGGTTCAGTAACCACTGCTTCCGTCACTTCTCTCCGGGCCCATCTCGCCATCGACCTGCCTTCTGTCATTCCACTGTCCACATCCGAAAAAAGCATGCGTGCTTCTCAATGCGGCACGTCTAGTTCGGCACACACAACCCCGTCCTGCAGTCGCAGTGCTTCTTGCTGTCGGGACAATTGTCGGCGTAAATCCAGTTGAACTTTCCCCGCGATTTCTCGGCACAGTACATCTGGTCGCGTTCCGTTAGACACGGTTTACCTGGGGTAATGGGATGGAGATGGAGATGGAGATGGAGATGGAGATGGAGATGGAGATGGAGATGGAGATGGAGATGGAGATGGAGATGGAGATGGAGATGGAGATGGAGATGGAGATGGAGATGGAGATGGAGATGGAGATGGAGATGGAGATGGAGATGGAGATGGAGATGGAGATGGAGATGGAGATGGAGATGGGGAGACGCACAGAGTGTCCGCCGTTGTTCTCGCAAGCGAAGACGCCGGAGCCCGGGCACGACTCGCCCTTTTTGGCGTTGCAGACGGCGAGGTCGGCGCGCGGGGCGAGGGCGTCGGGGATGCTGGCGGCGGCGGAGGCGAGGGCGAAGGTGAAGACGATGATGGCGGACTTCATTTTGGATGGAAGGATGGAGCTGAGGCTTGGGATTTCGACTGTGTGATTGATGGTGCTGAAACGATGGGTGCTGTGGATATCAACCGAGAGAAGGGAATCAAGACGGCTTTATATACGCTTTCTGGAGATGTTGAGGGGGGGAGTTCCCGTGTCTTTCTTCGGCGGAGGCGTTGTTGCCTTGGCCGTTGCGGTTTCCTGGCTCAGAACGAGCGTCTACTCAGCATTCCAGTCCTGGATGCCTCACCGCAGGCTGATCCTAAATTGCCGGTACGAAGCAGACTCGAATACGCCCGAGGCGTACAGGGTCTGTAGATTGCTGCCACGGGAGGGAGGTGTGTTCTTGGCCATTGCTGCGGTAGTAATGGCGTGTACGACTATGACTGCGTGTGGATGACAAGAGACTACTCTCCAGGAAGTTCCAACCCGGCTGCGGTGAACCTGAAGGGGGCATTGTGAACGTCGGGAATGGAGGTTGGATGACGATGGTTGGAGTGGCTGGATTGATGGTCTGAAAGAATTGCCAAAGGGAACCCATGCCGGTGCTTCGAGGCACAAATGGGAGGCGTTTGGAGGTCTGTGAGACTTCACTATAGTACCGTAAGAGCAACTTACGCTGCCAGGTAGCAGGACCTTGGGGGCCTGATGGACGGGAGTGCGGGTTTTTCCAAATTAAAAAATGGTTTTATGAGCTCTGAGACACAAAATCATCCAATTGTTGACTTGGGCATGGTGTAGACTTCACTCCAATAGTCCAAAACAAAGACGTTCTCACAGCCCCAGCATGCCGGTTGCTGTATTGATTCAACGACACTGATATTTTCAAACACTAAACTTTACAGACACAGCAAACGCATCCATGCTCTCCACCCAGTCTAGCCAGCGTAAGCGCAGCGTAGTAGTTCCACGAACGCGTTCACACATACCGCGTACGCTACTCCCAGTCAAGCGTTTCTCTACAGCGTTTGCCTAACCAAGGTCGGGACCTTCACCGGCTGCGTTGTGCCATAGAAGAACATCGCTAGATCGAATGGCCCGCACGGCAATATCATCCCGACAAGGTATCAAGTGCAGCTTGGATACAGGACCCAATGGAAGAGAATCAAAGGCTGCCGCGTCGTTTCCCGAGGCCATGGTACGATTTATTGCCCAGTACTTTATCCGCTCGCTTCACGTGCGCATTCTACACATATTGGCCCTGCGAAGATCGCTTCATGGCCCATCGTTCTTGCTACTATTCCCGAGGCTGGCTTCAGTCGACGTGCACCCCGCAAAAAGCACGCACATAGCGGGGATGAAGGTGGTGCTGAAGGACCCCGTTTGCCCAGCTTGAGTGACATGTGTGAGTGCGCGCAAGGGACAAGGTCAGACTGATGAATCGCAGCAAGGGAGCCGCACACGTAAACGTGCACCCGGGCCCAAAATCGTGTATGGTTTCCTGACACCGGACGGAATTGATAAGATCGCCATGTCCCAAGATGCTACACCGCTTTCAGGCGTCCCAGATTCCTCATTTCAGCGACTGCTGCTTGCTGCCGTGGTGATACGGAATGGCGAGGTTGCAATGAGAAGACGGACCATCGCATCTCAATATGCGTTGACCGGTCGTTGGGAAGTTAGATGGTTGGCCTCGTCTTGGTCGAAGCGGTCAACTTGGCCCCAGGAGAAGGTAACGGGGAAGCAAGATGCGGCAGTGCAGGCACAGCGTCTTACATGTTGGAATGCTCGAGCTGGGTAGATGTACGCCGAACGGTTAAGCGGGACTTGATATGCGGTTTGTAGGTCTATGCATGACGACATAGGGCTCTATTCATTACGCCATCCTGGATTAACCCCTTTTCAGCTGAGCTGGGATGCGGGCACGTACATGTGACCCCCAAAACTCTGGCAAAGATATGTTGGGTGGAGTGGAGAGTTTTCGAATGCTCCCTACACACTGGCTATTATAACTGCCAAATGGAGTCCTTGGACTAAGAGCCAGATGTAAGTCTACCCTATCTTTGTATAAAATGTGAATGTCAAATGTGATAACATCAATGTGAACGGAAATAGTATCTACGATACCTGAAGAGTGTACTACAAGAATCGAATATAGACAGAGAGCACCTATATACATAACCCTCCTAAACCAGTTCATGCCTCAAGACGCAAAGTCTCCTGCACCGAGCGGCAACTGACGTACCGGCAAATCAACCAGTCCTGCGCACTTTTGACATTTATCCTCCGTTTCTGTAGGTCCGAACATCACCAAAACCTCGAGCCGCGTGCGAGTTTGATCAATCACGGGCATGCCGAAACAGTACCCACCGCCCAGTTCTGTTGTTATTGTGGTTGTCTCTCCCAGTAGTCCCCTCCTAGGAACGCAGCCAGAAGCCTTCCGAATACACGTTACCAAGAACCATGGATACCGTCGATAGCCTCCAATGAGCCCGTCACCTCAACATTTCCTTCAAGTGCCAGGCTCACAGCCACGTACACCAGCACGTGATTTGTGCTGAGCTGTAGGTATATTGCGCTTCGTTGGGCAAACGCAAGGCACAGCCTCGCGACGGTCGAAGATCGCCAACGCGGCGAGCTGTTTTTATCTCTCACATTCGACGCATCTTCAGTGTTGACTTCATTCGTCGGAATCTCGCACGAGTCGCAGACGAGTACGTCTGACTAGCCACTGCACGATGGCAACGGAGAGATCAGGCTGCTATACCTGGATGGTGGCATAGCGGGGTCGCCGCATGGCTTTGGAGGGCGATGATTTTCCGGCAAGCTAGGTACCTAGTGCAAGTCAGTTTGGCAACGCTGCCTACGCAATATTATGCTCTTTCGTACGCCTGGGGTGATCATCAGCCATTTTCTTTAACACGGGAGCACGCAATACGATTGCCTGGAATTTACTCGTCCCATTGAAGAATATACATGACCGGACCTTGTCAGTGGTATGAGCTCTCATGGTCTGGTTTCACATCTAATGAGCTAGGTACAGCGTGATGTGCCAATCTAGATCAATGCGGGGTGCATCGATCAACCTGATAATCCGCAGAAGAGTTCTCAGTAAGACGTGAAAATAAAATAACATGTCTTCTTTTATCATTATTATCATTGTTCTTCAGAATGGCCGCCTGGTCAGTAAAATTGAGAATTATATTTGTAGTAAATATAACCTCAGCACAGTGTGAAATATAACGCTGGCCTTGTTAGGAGCAAACAGTCCAAAAAGCCTATACGGTAGGTCAACAGACAAGATCATGCTTCTCTTGCGCTCCACGAAGCAAGCAAAGGTTCGTAGTACGCTCCGACCAATATACAAATGGGCGTTTGAAAGGCACAGCTTAGAAGCTTGTGCGCTTCGGAAAAATGCTGTCCGTGGTGAAATGGGTCAGGCATGACTTGTATACGTTGGTATCAGTGGCGGCCTCCGTGCTGATTCTCACCGAAGCGTCGCCAAGTCGGGACCAGTGAGTAGAATTAAGTTCACACTGCGCGGAGGTGGAGGTGGAGGTCACTGGTGCGAGTCTTGATTATATTTCCTAGGCGATACTCCCACATCACAAGACGAGACGACATCTTTTTTTCCCATGTACGGTTTTACCATGTAAAGGTCTTTATTTTCTAATAACTAAAACATGGAGATGTAGTTTTCCTTGTCCACTCTGTTCAATTGCCAGAGGTATTGAATCTTTTCGCACAGCTGGTGAATCACTGGAACGAGCTCTAGAGATCTGATGCTCGCACAAGCTCCGTCGAGCGCGTGAGCATCCCGTTCTAGCTCGAGTATGATAGTCACGAAGAGGACGGGGAGGTGGAGGAGGAGGAGATGCCTTCAATTAATGTTTCTTTCTCGGGAGACATCAGTAGCTCGCGCCTGTCCCTAGAAAAGGTTCCGAGGCCACGAGACGCACGGGTCTTGGAGTGGAAGCTGTCTGATTGGCACGACCATTTTTACGAAATCAACATGATGTAGATGGATAAGCTTGGTCCTTGGTGTTGGCTATAAATTTGCGGTTAACGCCGCAATGGACAGTAGTGATCCCCAATCTGGCTCACAATCTCCAAGCCAAGTTGGGAATTCAGCCACTGGTGCTACCGCTGCATCGGAGTCATAGTATATTGCACATGTGAACCACATGTAGAAGATATGTAAAACAACAATAGAATATTGACGCGCTTCTAACTGTTACCTAACCCGAATTGTTACTGTTTGCTCGTCTGAAACCGAGATTTGATTTCCGTGCCTTATTAACCTATATCCCTAGCTCAGGGTGTGTTGTAGGAGAATAAGAAGACACTGGGAGCACGTTGAAGAAATATTGCAAGGATATTAGCTCAAGAGGTTGCTGGTAACGTGCCTAAAGCTTCGGGTGGGCATGTTGCACAGAGTCGTTGGAGCTATCGATACCTTTATTAAGGCCACTCAAACTGGTGGCAGCCTTCGCGCTTACGAAGGTGCCTCGAGTGGGTAGCGAGCAATCATCAGTGAGAATGCTGATGACCACTGCATGCAATGAGCGAGTGACACAGACATAATAAATTAAAAACCGCCTCATTTCTTTATTTCCAATCCCCTCTTTGTGAGAAGGCCGCGAAGAACTAGCGATTTGATAATGCAGTTTCAGTACTTGATCCAACGCAACCTAAAGACAAGTACCTACAGACGATCAAAAGTTCAATCACTCTTTACACTGCACTTCGTCACAATACCTCCTTCTCCTGTTTTGTAATTAATAGTAAACAAACTTATGCCTACGTCAAGCCATCACAAACTCCCCCAAAAGCTTGCTGCCCGACGAATCAGCAGCTGTGACGCATCGCTTGGGGAGAACCTGCCAGCGCTCGCCTCGCGACGCACGACATCTCGCCTCCCTTGCAAACGAGCTGCGAGGACTATACTACTTACCTACCTTCCAGCACAGGATTCAGTGTAGGTGTTACTGGTGCGGATGTCATTGACATACGGTACGATACAGTACGATACCAACCAAGTTCCTCGACTCATCGTTGAGCCAGCCCAGCCCAACCCAGCCCAAGCCAACATGAGTAATAGGTAGTCTACCTACAAAGCCACACCGACACGCACCTAGGACTTGCCTATTCTAAACCCTTTTCCCGGCCAAGCAGACAAACAGACAGACAGACCAACAAACAAAATGACAGACATACAATAAAAGTATTCGTTCCAATACAACAAACCTCCCCCCCCCCTCAGAAAAAAAAAGAAGAAAAAAGAATCGAAAAACTAAAAGAAAAGGAAAAAATGCCATCCCAAACCACAATATCATCCCTCCGCCGCGCACTCCCCCACGACCCAGAGTAAGCACACACACGTCCACCCACGCCTTCAATCTTCTCAACCTACACCGCGCGCGTGTGTGTATGTGTATGTGAGCATGCTATCCCAACACCCCCAGAAACCTACCCCACCTCCTCAACCTCATCGCGCGCAAACACGGCTCGAAGAAGAAGGGCGGAGCGATCGAGGGCGGCGTTATTGCGGGGATTGTGATTGGGATTATTGTTGTTCTTGTCGTTGTTGGGGTTGTTGTTTTGGTGCTGGTGCGTAGACGGGCGGGGAAGAGAGGGGTTGGTAGGTAACTAGGTGGGTAGACTAGACTAGGCTAGGCTAGGGGGGGGGCGCGTAGATGAGGAGCGTGTTGGGGAGGGTTTGGGGTTTGGTGGGAGGGAGAGAGGGAGGAGGGGATATACTGGGTTAGGCCTATGTATGGTTTTCTTCTTCTTCTCCTTCTTTTGGATGGAGTTCGTGTGGTGTTATATTCGAATGTTAACACTCAAAGCGTTGGTTGTGCTTGTGATTCTAGTCCACTCGTGGAGGGCCAAATCCCAATAAGGCTGAGACTGTGCGTGCAATGGGAGCGGAGTGCCGACGTGGGATCAAGGAATGAGTACACGAAAAAAGGCAGTAAGCAGTGGTCGCATGGATGGATATGTAGATTGCTAAGCCGGGACGCTCAAACTGCACTTCGCGCACGGCGCGTGAGCTACCCTTTATGCATCGACGTATTTCCTACGTCTCTGAACTCGTAACTGAAAACCAAAAACCTTCCAAATCATAGCCTCGTGAAGCTGCACCTCAATACCGTAGCAATGGGAGTCATTCGTAGCAGTTTGTAGTGGTGGTAGTGGAAGCGTATGGAATTATCGTGGCCGTACGCCTGGATACGGCTCCAACATGCCTCGATCCGCCTATGAGGGAATAGCCTCGTATCCGCTGTCATTGTGCGCAGCGCGGTTGGAGAAGAGGTAGTAGATGAGCATGCCGACGAGCGGGAAGAGGAAGACGACCAGGCACCAGATGACCTTGTTGAGCGGGGGGCGGTTGGACTTGACGATTTCAACTCCTGGATGTTAGCTATTGTTCTATTGATTGCCTGTCCCGTCTGTGCATGCATACCCCAAGCAACAATGTCGAGAATCAGGACGATGAATCCAACGATGCCGCCACCCGTCGGGCCTTGCCAGTTGGTGCCCTGCGCGGTGACGGGCGCTGCCTCAACAACGAGGCCCAGGGAGAGCTGCAGGAAAGCGGCGAGCACGAACTGGAACATGGTGACTTTTTTTTTGTATTTGAGGTTTCTGGTATCGCGAGTATGTGGGCGAAGTGTGGACGACGGAGCGGGGTGTACTTAAGGAAGAGGCGCTGCAGCCTGCTTGTCATTACGCGGTCCAAGCGCCTTACTTTTGTGACGTCACGCATGCGCAGCACTGGTCACGCGACTCTAAGCGGCTAGCTGCATGCGCCTGAACCGAATCCTCCGAACGTGGGGAGTGTGGAGTGTGGTCCACATCCATACATTCACAGCCATCCAGTGGCACCTTTCGCCAGCGGGAGCGAGTTTGGAAACACTGTCTTTGCAAGAATTCGTAAAAGACTCCAACGAAATGAAGTAGGAAAAACCTTGTACGAGATGTATATTACACCTAGCTGGCCACAACATGTGCATCGCATCACTCGCTTCCAACGAGACATATCTAACGCCGACCCCCATCCTCATCCCTCCAAACCCCTCAACTGCCTCGCATAATCCGTCAGCGCGTGCTTCTCTCAACCCACCGTCCTATCCACAACCTCCATCTCCTTCCCATCCCCCTTCACCGTGCTCCCAAACCAATCCCGCACCTCATCCGCCTCCCTGCTCACCTCCTCTTCCTCTTCCTCTTCTCCAGCAGCCCGCCTCTTCATCCAAACCTCCCTCTCGGCCTTCTTGTCCTTCTGCCTCTTCGCCAGCCGATTCGCAACCTCGTTCGCATCCAGCAAGCTGACCAGCTTCCGCTTCAACGACCCGCGTGAAGACGCCGCAACCTCCTTGCACAGAGCCCAGACGCGCTCCGCCGTGTCCGTATTAGAAGACTCGACGTAGTCCTTCGCGAAGCTCTCTGTAGCGCGGTGGACGATGGACTGGCTGATGTGATGGCGGATAGACGGCGCGTCGTGCACACGGCTGGCAAGCCATGCGTCTTCTGCCATTTCGAAGGGCGTGCGACCGACGCTACTCTCGCGAAAGAGGAGGTCCGGGCGGCGGCTGAGGATGGCGGAGATGTAGTCTTGGTTACGTTTCTTCACGGCCCAGTGGAGCGGGGTGTCACCTGCGCCGTCAAGCAGCTCGAGGAACGCGTAGTTCGTTGGGGTTGCGAAGTCGAGCAGTGTCTCGAGGATCTCTGTCTTGAGCTCTCTGTGGTTGTAACCGCCAGAAATAGTCATCAGGTGTGCGATGGGTGTCAAAGAACCGGGTTGAGCCGAGGTGCGCTCGCTGAGGAGCGAAGGAACGAGACGGGAGTCGATGAGGCCGAGCATACGCTTGAGAATGGCGTTGTCGTTGATGCAAAAGTTCCTGTAGGGGTCGACAAGGAGTACATCTAGAATGTTAGAACCTGCAGATGTACGGGCAGTCTGGTCTGCGCCAGCTTCAATGAGAAGTTTGGCCGCACTGAAACGATGGAGCGAAAATGCGATGAGGAGAGGCGTGTATCCATCTGTGGACTTGACCTCCAGCGACTCGGGTGTGGTATCGATGAGGTACTTAATTAGCTTCAAGGCCTCATGACTCGGCTCTGCCATTACTGCAAGATGCAGCGCGAGCTCACCTGATTGCGATTTTAGCATTGTCAATTTACTAAAGAATCTGAAAACTCACGTCTGGTGCCCAGCCATTTCCTGAGAAGTTTTTCAAAGCCACCAGCACTCTTGTTTATATGGTCGATGTACTTGTCGTGCTTGTAAGCTTCAGCAAAGTCAAGGTAGTGGCGAGCCGGCGCGTCGCCCATGAACCACTCCACCAACTGAAGACTCCCTTTAAAAGCCGCGCTTAGCAGCGGCGGTACGCTATCGGAGACTCCTTCCGAGTAAGTACCACGAGCAGCGTTGATCCAAGCGGGACGTTTCTTTCCGTGAACCTGCAAACGTTAGTAATGGAATTCCAAGTAGGAGCAAAACCTACGCTGAGACCCTGATAATACTTGGGCGCCTCTCGGTACTTGACTCCAGAGCTTTTTACGAAAGACTCCAGTTCGATTCCTGCACCTGCGTGCTTGATCATGTCTGCCAGCAGTTCTGTACGGCCGTATTCGACAGCGAGGTTGAAGTCGCAACCTGAGAATGATGGTATGCCAGAGGATCCGTCTAGTTTCTTGGCCAACCTGTCGGTCCACTCAACGTCTAGGTCGAGAAGGAACGAGAACAATGGCCTGTCGTTGGTGATAAGAGCCCAGGATCCGAGGCTACATGTGGAGTCGCGCTTGCTGGCAATGTCAACTTTGGAGTTGTCGATACCGTGCGTGATCTGTTTCTCAGGGAGGAAGTGTTTGACGTAATTCCAGGTCTGCACCTGTCCGGCCATGAACTGAATAGGTGAAACATTGCTCTTGACCTGTGTACAAAGCTCGCCAATGTTTTCGATTGTAAACTTGTCGTCGACAATCTCCTCATACACGCCGACGTCACTCGAATCACTCTCGTCTTCTTCGTCCTCATTTGCGAGCCGGTAGCGTGATTTCTTGACATCTTCCTCTTCTGGCGGCTGAAACTGCGCATAACATATCTCTACGAGAGCTCGTGCAAGATCGAGATGGCCGCGAAGAGCTGCGATGGCGAAGATGCTGTTTTGTTGCCCGTCTTGTACGCTGACCTTCAGTGGGCTGTTCTCTTCCCACGGGGCCAAAGTCAGGCTTTTCACAGTCTCGAGGTCATTATCCCATACTGCTTGGAAGCTAAATTTGCATTAGGATATACATGGATGAATTGGTGCAGCACTTACAGTTTGCAATACGCATCCCGTCTCTCATCGGTTAGATCAGGCACTGAGAAGTCGAACTTGACCTCGAAAGGTGGCGGCACCCATGGCTGGTGGTTGTAGCCGTAATATCCCCTTGGTTCGAGCTTTACATCCGGGTGGATCTCCTTGAACGTCTTCGCTCCTTTGCTAACCAAAGCTTGCTCGAGCTCCTCGAACCTCTTTGCCATCGCTTCGAGAGCTTCAATCTTTTCTTCAAGACCCTTGCGCTCCGTGCAAGATTTCAGTTGCTCTTCATAGCTTTCCTTCGAACGTTTGTCCTCTTCCTTTGCGCGTTCCAACTGAACCTTGGCGACAAAGTACTTGTACGTTCCGTACTCAATGCCCTCAAGATAGTCGACATCGTCCCTCAGGTTGATGCGAGGCTTTGATGGTTTGCCTGTGTGTTTGACGCCATGAACGTGGTCACGAAGGTTGGTGATATTCTTTCGAACGATATCAAGCACGGAGTCCATGTCGGTGTAGCTGGTGTTGTAGTCCCTGTCAAGGCTCTCTTTCGTTGGCTTGGTGAGAGTGTCTGGATCTGCACCCATTTCCAATAGACGAATCGCAACTCCCGGAAGCTCGTTCTCAATTGCCAGGATGATCGGTTGCTCGATATCTCGAGTGAAGGTTCTCCGGTTATTATCAGAATCGTTTCGAGCTATGCTGTCAAACTGAGACTCTACCGACTTCATCCAATCTTTGAAGGCAATGGAAGGATTTGCGCCAGATTCGAGCAACTTCAATGCTGCGAGTGCGTTCCCTGAAGATATCGCACTCATGAGAGGACTTTGCGAAGACGGACGCCAGGATGAGCCCAGTACGCCGAGATGATTGATGGCTCGCTTCGCCGCAGGCTCATCCTCCTTAATCAACGCCTCCAACAAAGCAGGTTCTTCCACAACAACGTAATGAAGTGCAGTCATTTGCTTGGTGTCTGCCTGGGCAGAAGTCGCTCCCAAGCTCAATAGTGTTTTGGTCATCTCCTTGGCTTGTTCCAATGGGAGACCTAAAGACAAAACAAGGGTCAATATAGCCCCCCTTGGCGACTTGTCGTGATCGTTAAGAAGTTTGATCGGTAGGAGGACATCTGCTCCGAACGACTGAACAAGTTCTTTGACGACTTCGGTGTGGCCCTTCAAGATGGCAAGATGAAGGGGTGAGCACTGGAGATCCCACGCCAAGACATTGACGTCGTAAACATCGGGATCGTCCTCGTCCTCTTCGGGGACAGCATCTTCGGTCTTCTTTTCGTCTTCTTTGACCTTGATATACGACCCAGTGGTTGTGGAGTGTGCTTCATCATCAGATTCGGCCTCGTCTTCTTCGATCATGTCGACATCGCTGTCACTGTCTTCCGTTGCAGGTGTTGGTTGTTCGCTCGGGCCCTCGTTGTTGGAAGCTCTCTCGGCCATACGCGCTTTCTTGCGAACGTCTTCTTTCATGGCCTCTTCTTCCTCGTTCTCCTCGCTCTTCTGCATGATCATTCTGACCATTTCCACATTGCCTCGGGCAGCAGCTAGATGTAGCGCCGTTCTCCCATCTGCAAGACGTGCTACAAGACGTGCGCCGTGCTCAATCAAGGCACGAACGATTTCTGGCGTGGACGAAGTAACGGCCAAATGGAGTGGTGTGCGACCAGCTGAGAGAAGTCAGTATATTCTCCTAGCAGCAACGGGAGACGATACTCACTATAGTCGCGGCAATTGGGATCAGAACCCTCTTGGTCCAGCCAGTCAACGACGTGCTCCAGGTCTTCGTCAACGATGGCTTGACACAAGCGAGCAGTATTCCCGACGTACGCCATCTCGGTCCAGTCGTCATCCGTAATGGGATTGAATGAGCCGATAGCTTGACGTCCGGGGTTATCTTGGATGAAGGATATCTTCCCAGAGACATAAATCTTGCCCTCTTCTTCTGCAACGTCATGTTCTTCAGGCGTCACCGGCTGGGGACAAAATCCGCAGCAGTCATTGATAACATCCTCAGCAAACCCGAAGAAAGCAGGGTGGCGGTGTAGGTTGACCTCGCGATCTTTGGGCTTGTTCCACTCGGAGTTTAAGAGCAGATCTTTGGTGTACAAGAGCTTCTCGATCTTCTTGGCGTGATACGATGGACCATAGGGAATGGTAAAGGTGTGATAGTCACTGACATCTTCCTGTTATCCGTTAGGAAAGTCAAGTAGTCAGTGATAGCAATGAAAATACCTGCTCTACCCACTCTGCTACTTCATCCTCATGCCGATCTTTGATGTTATCCCTCATCGAGAAACTTCTGTGACGATTCACGGGCGGACGACCACGTTCCCTTCGTCGCTCGTCCATGTACGCCTCCCTCTCCGTCTTTGTTGGAAGTCGTTCCAGCACGAGTAAACGCGCAAGACCAACAGTTCGTCCAAAGGTGCGCTCGAAGATGGTAGGGTCAACGCGGGAGCGTTCCAACAGAGGCCAATAGACCTCAAAGCCCCGATGAGAGTACTTCGACAGGCGACTCTCGTACGATGGAGAACGACGCGTCAGGTCTATGGTGTTGGCCTGGGTCATGTATGCAGTCAATGCGCGTGGTGCGGCCCAGACTTGGTTGCCGTCGTAAGCGGCGCACGAGCAATCGACATCGAAGCCGGTGAGGATCTCAGAGACTGATTTGTAGATCCTCAATACGATCTGGATGTGGCGAGTGGGGTATTGACTGGCAATGGTGATTGCGTTCTTCGTTCGGATGGTCGTTGTCTCGGTTAGGATAGAATCTTTGATCCTCTTCTCGATTTCAATGATCTTATTGACCGCTTCTTCTTCGCTGAGCCCGTACATGAAGAGATCGACATCGGAAGCTGGAGCGACAGTCTCATGATAGTACTGCCTTAGTGCTCGTTTCGACTCTTTGTGTTTCTCTGGAACAGGCAACAAACACGTGACGACACTCGATCCAGCAGCGACGACATTGCTCCAATCCATATCCACGAGAGAGCTCTCGCAAAACAGGGCAAAATTCTGCTGGAAGTCCTTCATGCCTTGAACTATGGCAGGCGAGCCGTTCGGGCGCATTTCATCGGCGCTAAGCGGCATGATGTATCGCTCCTTTTCTTCTTGGGACTCCGACTCGAAATCTCGTGCTCGGACCTTGAGGCTGGAAGTATGACCATTGAAGACAGGGACGACATTGAGATGCTGGTTCACTAGATCAGGATGGTCTGGTTCTTGGGCAAATACCTCGCGAAGCTTCGCATCGTATTGCTTGTAGGGTTCAAGAAGCTCGAGAAGTGGCGTGTCAGGATGCGATTCAACATAAGAAATGAAGTCAGCGTGCTTCACCGGCACATCTGGCAGCCTTGTATGAGAGACCATGGTGGTAGCTGAGGAGCACTGTGATGTTGGGCAAGTGAAGAAAGGATGTTTTCGCGATTCGGGGCTTGAGTGGTAGGTATGAATGGGAGGGTGAAGCTGAAAGTTTGATCGAGAGAAGAGAAGAGGGTTGAATTGCCTTCTTATACGATTGCAGGTTTCTGCATGGCCTCTCCAGCGACGCGAATCGACAAGTTCGATGTTCAGGCGGGTAGCAAATAGTGAAAAGGCGGGTCAGCTGCCTACGTGACACCTTCGCGCGACTGGCGGTTGCCTCCGGTGCGCCAGGCAGACATGCGCGCCACGACGCGCTAGCCATGCACAAGGGAACCAGCGTGTCATGGCGACCTTACTACACACCCATTGCAATGTGCACGGCGTTATTGCATGGAGCTTATTATGATCCCCAGAAAGCCCGGCGGCGAACTCCTAGGCCGATACATCTATTATCATACTCGTACACCTTACACCTCTACCTTTCTCAAACACCCCTCTCCCCTGATGATTATCACACACGACTTAGACACCAGTCCGTCCACCGTCCACCGTCCACCCCCTTCTCCAAACCAGTTGGATGAAAGAAAGAAGAGTGCGCCGTCATTATCATCACTCTGCAATACTGAGGTAGGTACAGTACAGGTCACATGTAGTGCCTCCCGCAACAACCAATCGTCGTGTTCACGCTCCTCACAGCACATGTCAACGCCAGCCATCCACGCAACAATCAACAATTGGTATTTCCTCACCCCTTACTTAGCCCTACGATGTTCTCGCAAGTCTTCCATTGAAAACACGCGGGATAAAAAAAGAACAATCCATCAATCGCAAACGACCCAGTCCCATCCTATCCTATCCCATCCTTTCCCATCCCATATCATCTCATACCATATCATACCAATTCTACGCAAGACTACACAAGACTACAGAGAAGATACTACAACGAACACGAGGGAGAGTTACGAATTAGAGCGTGGCACAAGCCAGCAGGAATAACAAATGGTATAGTACGGGGAACAGAAACCGCATCCCACACATGGTCGTGACATGTGCAAAAGGGTAAAAGTGAAAAAAGGAACAAAAAAAGGCAAGCCATCTAGCGCCATCCGAATCAAAAGGCCGATCCAACATAGCCGTACCTGCCAGTCCTACAGAGAAAAGAAAAGGTAATGGTACTTGGTATTTTTAGCATTCAAAATGCAAAATCACTCCGGTAAACGCCCTTTGTCATTTATATCATGGCGGCACCGCCGGGTCCAGCAGGCGTCGGTGAAGCAGCCTTGGGCGCGACCGGAGCCGCAGATGGCGGTGCCGTGGCCAAAGTCGGCGTTGCTTGCGAGTCGTGCGCATCGGAATTCTTCCTGCCATCTTGATCATTATCGTCAACCATCGATGCATCCATTCGTTGCCTCCAGTCCGAGAAGTCATTGAACTCGCCCTTCTCGCTAGTCGGCGGGCGCTCAAAATCGAAGCGATCAGAAAGACGATAGGCTTTGTTGGTGGTTTCCCAGTTGCTTCGAAGAGCATCAAGTTCGGAAGCGAGGTTGTCCAGTGCCATAGAATTCCGCGTGACCGCTGAGCTGGGCCTGTTGCCGGCGTCAGGGGTCGCTGTGCCCTCGTCACTGTACATGGATTCGCCCGAAGCGATACTATCGTGTGGATGATGTCCGCGGGCCTGTCCGTTGACTGCTGCCATCGTAGGTTGGGATTGACGGCGGTAGTTATCAACAGATGTCTCAAATTGGTCCAGGAACATCTGCACACGAGTTTCAGCTTCGTGGGCCCGCTCATCCAGTTCTGCATTCTGGATCCGCAGCGTTTCTAGATCGGCGCGTGCTTGTTGGGCAGAGGACTCCGTATCGTTCAACTTTTCAGCGGCAGCGGCAGCTTCTTGTTGCGCCGTGGCCAGGTCCGCCTGGAGGGCAAAGAGTTGGGACTCCAACCTGGCGACAGATGCCTTCATCTTCTCCTCTGTGGAGGATATCTGGGTCCGGAGGGCTTCACGCTCTGCTTCCCACTCCGCAGACTGCTCTTTGGTCGGGCTCCGCGAAGCTGACCGTGTTTGTTCAAGCTCGGCCTCCAGCTTGATCTTCTCTTGCTTGTACCGATCGAGCTCCGCCTTCATCTTAGTGAGCATCTTCTCCGTGCCCCGAAGGTATTTGACGGCGGCTTGGTGATCATTGTGCAGAGCCTGTAGTTTCTCCTCCCATTGCTGGCTTACTTCATGCTCGCGTTGCTCAAATGCAGACCGCAGCTCGTCGTGTACTTTGCCCATGGAATCGATCTGCTGCTCTAGCTCGCGAACACGGTTGAGCTCTGGCGTACCGAATCTAGAGCTGGGGCTGTCAAGGACCCTAGAGCGGCGTGCGTCAACCGCGCTTACGCCTCTCTCTTCGAGGAGGTTTTTCAGAGTCTTAAGCTGAACCTCGAAAGCATTGCTTTCCAGCCGCAGGCGCTCGTGTTGCTGTTGCAAATCGGCCTTTTCAGCTTCAGCTGCTTGCATATCTCGCATTGCCTGCTGCAACTGCTTGCGTATATTCAGCCCTTCTCGACTAGACTGTTCTTGATATGCTTCGAGGCCGGCAATTCTCTCTTCCGCTCGGCGTAATTTTTCGGATGCCGCATCCGCTGCTGTTTGGTTCTTGCGCATCAAACCAGTTGCAGCTTCGACCTGTTGCTGGAGGATAGTTACACGCTCGTCCATTGCATCGTCAATGCCTTCGTCGCGGTTGGTAATCTGCCCAAGGCCGTTGAGAACTGCCTGGCGATGAAGTCGTGCTTCCTCGGCATACTTCTCGGCAAGTTCTTCGGTGTCGTGGAGCTTTTGCGACGCCGCCTCTAATTCGGTGGTTTGGTTCTCGTGCTCCGCCCGCAGTTGAGCAAGCTTCTGTCGCAGACTTTCCCGTTGGAATCGTTCGTCCTCCAACTGCTTCTCTAGCAGACCAGACTTATCCGACGAAGCAGCCAAAGCTTCTTTGAGGGACTGTAGCACAGACGAGTGGTTTCTGGAGTCGTCCATGGCTCTGGTAAATTTGCTGCTTAGCTCGTTCTTGTCGACGGACAAAAGCTTAGAAACAGCTTCAGCCTCAGCTGCGCTCGCTGTTGCTTCCCTCACTATCTGCTCTGCTTCATGTAGTGCAGCTCGCAATCCTTCGAGTTCAGCAGAGTTCTTCTGGTTCGAAGAGTCAAGTTCTTGTACTCGCTTCTGGGCAGCTTCCGCCGTGTCGTCCGCTAATTGTTTCGATTTACGTTCCGCCTCAACCTCGTGGGTCAATTTCTCCAACTTGATAGCCAGTTCGCTTTGGGCGGCCAGTGATGCGGCCAATCGACGGTTGATGTCGGCGACACGATCCATATCAGGGGTAGCTGTACTACGCGCAGCATCGGGTTGCGGGGTACCTCCCTGGCTGCCACCACCATGGGCAGCCAGTTTCGCTTTCGCATAGATAGCTTCGCTGATGGCCGCATCACGTTGCCTCTCCACTTCTGCGATTCTGCGAGCCGCATCGTCTCCCTGAGATCTGATAGAGTTTTGCACTCTTTCGAGTTCATTCTTCATCTTGAGAAGCGCTTCGAACAAAGGCTTCTCATCGTCACCGAAAGCTTCTGCTGACCGCTCGTCAAAAGCAGGGCTGGTGGCTGTCCCTGCATTGTATCCAGCCTTTCGAGCAAGAGCAAGCTCGGAAGCATACCAAGCGTTCCGGACTTTCAGCGTTTCTAATTGGTGGTTCAACTCGTTGTTCAACTGGGTGACCGCGGGCGACGCGGCAGCCCCGCTATCGGCTGGTCCTTCGGCTTCCCGACTAAGTGCACGTTGTTGGTTTCCATTGGAACGTCTTGCGGCAGCTTGCTCTATGCTTTCCAGTGAATGCTGTGGGTGATGCGACTTTGAAGTGCTTCGCGATACCAGGCTTCCCGATCGTGACGTATCCATGGATTCTTTGGGTTGACTTTGACCACCCTCAGACATCTTCCTGGTTCCGTTAACAACGACATCGTTGAGCGATTGTGATTGCACATCAGCGGGACTCTCCCTTGAAATGGGAGAGATGTTTTCTCGCTCAAACGATGCTCCGCGGGTGTCTAATGGTGGGCCATAGCTTCTCTCATTCTTGGTGGGTGTCTTGCTTCGAGATCCGCTCGCCGGAGGAGGGCCCCGCGGTTGAGGAGCCTGTTGTAATGGAGGTGGCCCTGAGGGTGCTGGGCCTGCTGCACGGGGCAGTCGAGATCCAGCTGGTCCAGCACCGTTCATCAGAAGATCTTGAGGTCTGGGTTCTTGTGCGCTAGGCATCATGCTTCCACGAGTAGGGGGCGAGCCAGCTTTGCCATGGGGAAAGTTGGCCCTATCACTGCCGCTAAGTTTCCTCGGGCCATTCCCGGGTTGAGGTGGCGGCGCTTCGTTTGGTGGGTATCTTATCTTAGAGGTATCCAGGACGTACGCAAGGCTCAGCTCATTCTTGTCAGCGACAGATGACGATGGCTCACCGGCTACTACTATGACATGTTTGCCGAATGCGGTCATGCTGTGGCCGGAACGCGGGGAAGGAGAATGTCCCATGTTTTGGAACATATACCACCGGCGAGAGGATATCCGGAAAGCCGCGAGGTCTCCAAGGTCAACGCCATCTTGTGTGCGACCGCCAAAGACATACATGGTATCATTGACGAGGGTTGCGGAGTGGCCTTCTCGGGCAACGGGAATATACCCAATGCACTCTTGCTCGGTCCAACTGTTCGAGCGGGGATCGTAGGTCCAAACATCGCTGAACCAGGTGACTCCGTCTGTGCCGCCGAAGAGGTAGAGCTTGTCGTTCCAAGTGACTACTGAATGATTTGTCCGGGCAGGGGGGGAGCGAGTTGAAGGTGATGACGCGGTACCTTCTTTCTGGTTGGGAAGCAGTACCTCCCATCGACTGGACGAAGACTGTAGCGAGTTGAGGTCGAATGCAACCAGATCATTAAAAAAAAAGCCTTCGACTTGACCTCCGAAAATGTAGATCCTGGACCCTAGGATGTTGAGTGTGTGTCCGTATCGACCGGTCGGCCGTGCTCCCTGCGGCAGTGCCCTAGACCAGTGTTTTGTTGCTAGGCATGGTCAGAGTGTCAGACGCAATGTGGTTCTCCGGAACCTACAGGTATTCAACAGATAGAGTGTGTCATCCAAATCATCATTTTCATCGAGCTTCGTGTCTCCTCCAAAGACGATAAAGGCATTACCGACGAGTAGACTGGAATGGCCGACTCTGGGGCCGGGTCCGTCGCCTGTTGTCGATATGGGGAAGCAGGCCATGCTACCGTTCCCCATTTCTGCCACCCATAGATCGCCCTTGACCGTAGCACCTGCAACAAGCCCGCCCATGATGTAGATGACGCCAGCAGAGCCGGTTGAGGAATTGATGGCGGCGCCATAGCGAGGGAAAGGTGAGGCGTTCGTAGTGAAGTTCAATCTGCGAGAGCTCCATGGGTACGGGGACGATTCTGGGGGACCGCGGGCGTTCCTTGGACCACCCTACACAGTGAATTAGCATGCTGTGCGATCGCAAGCAGGCTTCCACAGGAGTCGCTGTGAGCAGGATGCAAGGTGAAAAGGACATACCGCGAAATCAGCATTTCCCTGGTCGCGGAGGGCCTTTGGCTCGGGGCTTGCTGTAATGCCCGCGTTCAGCGAGCTGAAGCTGTTGTTCGCACTGTTGTTACCGGGGGTCCCTGACCCGCTCCTCTGCTTCTCATAGGAGGTTTCGCGTGTGCCAGTGCCGTTGGGCGCGGGGACCTGCGAGCCTGCTGACGGTGGGCCATGCGACGAGCCAATATCCCGTGTTGCGGGCGGGAGGGTGCCGCCCTGCTGCTGCTGCTGCTGCTGCTGCTGTTGCTGTTGCTGCTGTTGTTGCTGTAGCAGCTGCTGCTTGTTTTTCTTTCCGAAGAGAAACGACATGGCGACGGGAATGCGTCGAAGGCGACGTCAGAGCGGGTTTCAGTGCGCTCAAAGACGCATCCGGCATGCGCGGGCGGGTGGTGATGGTGGTGAGCTCGTGGGCGTGTGCTCACAGCTGAGGGCTGGTAGGTAGGTGGACAGCACGAGCGAGACAGCGAGCAGCGCAGGTCTCAGGCAGATGGCGCATGGACCGGGGCACACATGTCTTTGCGGGCGGATTAGGAGGCGCTCGGGCAGCGCAGAGGACGATCGTGGATGCAGAGGGACGTGGTTAGCGGACGAGGAGAGCGCAACGGTTTTCTGCGATGCGGACAGAGCAGGAGCACAGCGCCAAGGATGATCGACGGGCGACAGCAGCACGCACACTTTGATGCGTAGGTAGAGGAAGACGACAGTACAGTGCAACAGGGTGTGTCTGGTATGCTCGACGGTGGGCACTCGGGCATGTGTTTGCCAAATTGCCCGTCACAGCAGCCTTTGTGCTGTCCAGCTGGCAACGCTCGTCTGCTGGCGGCTGGCCTTGCACGCCTAGGTACCTACGCCTCACGATGCCCCTGAGAGACCGACCCGCGATGGCCAGGGGTTGTTTGGCGTGCATATGGGCCAGTTACTCGAGCCACAGATTCACAGCGATCCACCCCAGCACACTTGACAGAAGGCACAATAGGCCTACGCCTCTCGATGCCCCTGAGAGTCCGACCCGTGATGACCAGGGGTTGGTTGGCGTGCATACAGGCCTTTGCATGTAGTTCCATGAAACGCATCCAAGCGATCCACCTCAGCACGCTGACAAGTTGAAACTTGACAGAAGGCTTCGGCAGGCGTTCCCACAATAAATAATGAATGTTTGATATCTAGCAGTAGCGGCGCAGGGGCAGCTGCCTAGACCACGGCAACTAGGCCGAACCGTTCAGAACATCCGCTGGTGGCGAGCGCCCCATGATTCGATGGCCGCCGGCTCCACTCGTGCGTTGCCGTTGCCGTCTCGATGCGATTGTGGGAATGTTTCTTGTAGACAGGTCAGCAAACCAGCATTTTGATTTCGTAAGCATTCCACGTGTACAAAGCAGCATCTTGGTTTCAAAAGCATGTCACGTGTACAAACCAGCGTCTTGATTTCACAAGCATTTCACGTGTACAAAGCAGCATCTTGATCTCAAAAGTACTTCACGTGTACAAAGCAGATCTTGATCTCAAAGGCAATACACGTGTACAAACCAGCATCTTGGTTTCGAAAGCACATCACGCGTACAAACTCAGCACAGGGTAGGTTGGTGCAGATGAAAGCGGCCATGCCTGCAGGATAGAGCATGTGCATTGCTAGACTAAGAAGAAGAAGAAGAAGAAGAAGAAGAAGAAGAAGAAGAAGAAGAAGAAGAAGCTCTTTAACTAAAAGATGCTCTTGCGGCGTCTCAGCTAGGAAGAAGATGCTCTCCAACTAGGAAGACGCTGCTTTCAACTAGAAGAAGATGCTCTTTGACTAGAAAAAGCTGCTCTTGCAGCATCACTTGGTAGTCTGGTAGATACACACCACCGCGAGCTGCCAGAAAAGCGCGGTGTTGGGCCTGGGGCAAGCAAACACTGGGCGTCGTTCTTACCGGCGCCCGATGGGGTTTAGCTCGGACCTGAGCTCTCGTAAACGCACCGCGGTGAACATACGCGCATCGCTGCAAAACGCCTGTCGAGGGCGCCAGACTTCCCTCATTCCCCTCATCGCCGCACCCTCGAGTCTGCACTGGACAACGCTTACATAGCTCATACGTTTCGCACGTACAATTCAACGCAGGCCCGCGACATGGGCTGGGCGACCTGGACTTTCGTCACCGCAGCTAAGAGCTCAAGATGAGGACAACCAACGAATACCCGCACGTTAACCCCCTCGCCTTGCACGCGCCCTCGCCCGGCGCCATGAACGGCACAGCAGCAGCCTCGCCGGCGCCATGGCAGCCACAGAGCCCTGACAGTGCAACGCCTGCGCGTCCTAACACTGCATCGGGCTCCCAACCCAACCTGGCCGCCATGAACGGTCACGACGCCGACGCCGAAGCCGATGCAGTGTCCTCGCGGCGGCCAAGCAGCACACGCACCTTCTCGCGCCCGCAAATGCTGCGCGCGAAGAGTGACTTTGGACCCCGCCATTTCGAGACGACCCCCTCAGACAGCGGAGCCGACGAAGCCGCCAGCGTCGACGGCCACTTCAAGATCCGCCACGGCTGGGATGACCAGCTCAACTCGGACGAGTACAACCAGCTGTTGACATCAGTGGGTGCAGACCGCCTGGTATAGGGGCATGTCAGGGCTAACACGCGCAGTCCTTCTTCATGTACTATACGGAAAAGAAACACGAGACCGGTGGCATACCAAAGCGCGAGGGCAGCGCGTACCCACTCCAAGAATGGCGCATGCGCGACCGCCTGAAGACCGTTTCCGCTGTGCTTGCACTCTGCCTCAACATCGGAGTCGACCCCCCAGATGTCATCAAGACGAACCCCTGTGCAAAAGAGGAGTGCTGGATCGATCCCACAGTCACATCACAGACACCGGGCCACACGCCGATGAATCAAATTGGGAAGGCGCTGCAGACGCAGTATGAGCAGCTCAGCATGCGCACGCGCTATAAGCTTTTGTTGGACCCAACCACCGAGGAGACCCGCAAGTACGCGTCCACACTTCGCCGCAATGCTCGCAACGAGAGGGTCCTCTTCCACTACAATGGCCATGGTGTGCCTCGGCCGACCTCGTCTGGCGAGATATGGGTCTTCAACCGCAACTACACCCAATACATTCCACTATCTCTGTACGATCTCCAGAGCTGGATAGGCGCCCCTAGCCTGTTCGTCTACGACTGCTCTGACGCCGGGCTTATCATCTCCAATTTCCTTCGTTTCGCCGAGAAACATCAGCTGGAGTTTGAAGAAGCCCAGCGGCGGGACCCCAACGTTGAGGTTGTGGACTTCCACGACTGCATACACCTCGCAGCTTGCCGCGAAAAGGAGTCCCTACCTACCAACCCCGATCTTCCTGCTGACGTCTTCACGTCGTGTCTGACGGACCCCATCACCATGGCGGTCAAGTTCTTCATCTTGCAGGATCCGCTTCCCAGCAACGTTACTCTCCGTGATGCACACAACATCCCTGGCAAAGTCTCTGAGCGTAGAACGCCCATTGGCGAGCTCAATTGGATATTCACTGCCATCACAGACACAATCGCATGGAACTCCCTCTCAAAACCTCTCTTCAAGAAGCTTTTCAGACAGGATCTCATGGTGGCAGCACTTTTCCGGAACTACCTGCTTGCGCAGCGTATAATGAGGGCGTATCATTGCAATCCCGTGTCTCATCCCGAGATTCCTCAAACACACGACCATCCCTTGTGGCGCAGTTGGGATCTAGCTGTCGAGTTGATACTGGCTCAGCTACCTGATCTCCAGGCTGAAGCTCGTGGCGAGAAAGAATATACATACAGACACTCTGACTTCTTCTCTGAGCAACTAACTGCATTCGAAGTTTATCTGCAGCAGGGCGCTGTCGAACAAAAGATTCCCGAACAACTGCCAATCGTGCTACAGGTACTTCTTAGTCAAGTCCATCGATTGCGAGCTCTTATCCTCCTTTCGAGCTTCTTGGATCACGGACCCTGGGCTGTGAATCTCGCTCTGAGCATCGGTATCTTCCCATACGTTCTCAAGCTTCTGCAATCGCAGGCCAACGAGCTGAAACCCGTTATGGTTTTCATATGGGCGCGCATTCTAGCGGTCGATCAATCCTGCCAGACGGATCTCCTCAAAGACAACGGCTACCAGTACTTCATCAACATCTTCAACCCCAACTCGGGTATTCCCATTCAGAATGCTAGCGAACACCGTGCGATGTGCGCTTTCATCATTGCCATGTTTTGTAAAGACTATAACCAGGGGCAGCGCGCTTCTTTGAGTCCAGAGCTTGTGGACAGTTGCCTGGATCACCTTAAAGATTTCCAAAATCCTCTCCTCCGACAGTGGTCATGTCTCTGCCTGGGCAAACTTTGGGTCAACTACGAAGAGGCGAAGTGGGTCGGCATTCGATGCATGGCGCATGAACGCCTATGTGAGCTCGTCTTTGATCCCGTATCCGAGGTTCGGGCCGCGATGCTGCATGCCCTCACAACCTTCTTGGGCATTCGCGATGTTACGACTCAAGTCGCTACCATTGAGGAATCAATCGCTTCGATGATCCTTGTGATGACGACGGATGGGAATAGCATGGTTCGCAGGGAGCTGCTGATATTTTTCTCGACCTTCGTTCTCCGCTACAAGACCAAATTCTTGGTCGCTGCTTTTGAGCAGATTTCGGAAGAAGTCAACAGCGACACCTCTGGAAAGGAGAACGAAACTGGCGATGGCCTCTACATGAAGGGTCGTGCTTCAAAAACAGCCGTTGCAGCACTCTCCACTCCGTGTTCACAGAACACAATCTATGCCGCTATTTGGAGGGAAGTCATGGTGATGGCGGCGGATCCTCACCCCGAGGTGGCCAGGGACGCGAGTGCCGTTGTGGACTATGTTCTTCTCGCGCTTCTCCAGTCTCCACTGGCCAAACTTGCTGGACCGTTGTTCGACGAGCTCGTCCGGAGAAGTCCTGCGGATCGCGCACAACGACGAGTGAATCAGGAGAGGCCTGTGCAACAGCCTTCCCAACCGCCTACGCCCTCGAAAGAGGCGAGCTACCTGTCCTTGTTGGGTGGCCTTCGGCGAACAGGAAGCGTTGCAGCCTCGCTGAAAACCATCTGGACCGGCCACGACTCTTCGACCTCCCTACAGAAGAGCCCCAGTCGCACAAAGTTCGACGAGTACAGTTCATCAACGGATACACGTCCTCAGACCCCGGAACGCTACAACGTTGAAGAGCAACCCAAAACAAGGGGGTTCCTGCCAAGAAGTTTAGCGGTACCGCCAGAGCTTCCTTTGAAGAGCAGGATCTTCGAGTGGTCCGTAGAATACTTCCGAGAGCCGCAGATGAAGCCCACCGAGGCCGACGAACCCGGCAGCACAGACTACAACGGACGGCTGTGGCGGCGAAATCGCAATGATAAGATCATCGCAGAAACTCAGCCCCTAAAGGAGGTAGCCGTTGTGAATCACTGGAACCATCAGCACGCGCTTTTTGACAATCTCAGCCAGCCGATGAAGATGTGCTTTCATCAATTTGAAGAACATGTTGTGGTCACAGACAATAAAGACACCATAAACGTAATCGAGTACTCTGGCGGTCCAACTCGGAGGATCAATTGCTTTTCAAACGGTAACCCATCAGACTCCAGGATAACCGAAGCGCGCTTCATCAATGAAGACGACCAGGCTCTTCTTATGACCGGGTCTTCGGACGGTGTGATCAAGATCTTCCGCAACTACGACACAAGGGGCAAGACTGAGCTAGTCACCGCTTTCCGCGCTTTGACCGACTTGGTTCCCAGCAATAGAAATGCTGGGCTTGTCTTCGACTGGCAGCAAGGCAGAGGGTCGATTTTAGTGGCTGGTGACGTGAAAGTAATACGAGTGTGGAATGCCGGTACCGAGATCTGCACAAGCGTTAGTAAAACCAAATACAGGGCAGATTTAGCTGACAGACGTCAAGGACATACCCGCAAGGTCTGGTTCCTGCATTACCTCACTCACGTCCGACCAGGTCGAAGGCAACGTATTCATCGCGGGCTTCGGCGACGGCGCCGTCCGCGTCTACGACCAGCGCCAAAAGCCCGCCACAGCCATGGTCAAGGTTTGGAAGGAGCACAAGCAGTGGGTCACCAACGTCCATCTCCAGCGCGGCGGTCAGCGTGAGCTCATCAGCGGCTGCCGCGACGGCGAAGTCAAGCTCTGGGACATACGCATGGACAAGAGCGTCAGGACGATCCAGGCGACGAGCGACCACCTCAAGACGCTCAGCGTGCACGAGCACGCGCCCGTCTTCGCCGTCGGCACGCAGCGTCACCAGGTTAAGATCTTCAACATCAACACCGGGCGCACGGTCAGCACGTGGGAGCCGTACTCGGGCTTCCTCCGCGACCGCAGCCAGCCCGTCACGGCCACGGCGTTTCACCCCCACAAGCTGATGATCGCGGCCAGCGCCGCCCACAGCAACTTCGTGAGCGTGCACACGTGCAACGTCGCGCGGCAACACCAGAATCACCACGCGAGGTCGGCGAGCGGAGTGGTCAAGGCCTGGGATGGTACTGCTTGAATGGCCTGACTCTTCCTCCTACCGCGTTTTTCTTTCGCTCCTGTCAAACGCTCACGCTGTGATGGCACGCGCCGTGGCAGCGTCGGCACGACATGTTGCATCTTCCTGCCGAGCGTCGTTATCAGACGCGGAGATTTTGGGAGATGGCAAGGCCGCGGTCGGCGAGTCGGGTTCAGGTACGTTTCCTTGTGCGGTGCATGGCGGGTCTGCCGGGTGTTCGTGTGCGTGTTCGTGTTTCTTCGGGAGGGGGGTTGCACAGGCGAGTTGTCTTCGAGGCGTGTTTTTTTGTTTCTTTTTTTCTTACTATCTTTTTCCCCTTGAGATGGGTGGCATAGCGCGCGGGGAGCATGGGTATCGGCACATGGCGTACTGAAGGTTTTGGATGGAGGGTGCTAATACGGGCGTTTTTGGGGGGATTGGGGCTGGAGGATGGCATGGGTGCCTGAAGGCATGGGGGATTGGATTGGTTTGGTTTTGCTTTGGCAGCTTGCGGGACTGCTTGGAAGGGCGGGACGGGACAGGATCGACGAGGGTAATAAAACATGTAGTTATGCTGCTCGACTGCTTCTGAACGGTCGAAATTCATATGATGGATCGTCCTGGTTGGCCTTGGAGCTTTCGCGCGAACACTGCAGTGTCTTTGTATCTGGATCGGGCTGCATGGGCACTGCGACAAGACAGAGCCGTCGCGCATGGTAAAAACGGGGTACATGGCCAGCTCAGGTGAACTGCTCCAAAGCTGGCTGCGCAACCCACCCGCCGTTGTTCAAAGTCAACCACGCCTTGTCCCCCGTTGTCGAACAAGTATCCCAAGCAACCCTACCCCTCCATGACCACCATGCCATCACTCCTGGCCTCTCCGTCTAGTCATAAATTCTTCAAGATGACGGCCCGCGGCCTCTCCCGCCAGCCTGCCCGCGTGCCCCGCCACTCCTCGTACCCCATCCCCTCGGGCACCCCGCGCAACCCCTCGTAATGCCACCGCCGACCTTCCCAATTCTCTTCATCCAGCGCCTCAAGGCCCACCCTCACCGTCTCCCACAGCGCGCCCTCGTCCACCCTTTCCCACCCCGAGGACGCAGCGACGCCGAGACGGCGAATACGGCCCAAAAAGCGCGTGTCGATGAGGTCCCACAGGTCGACGAGGGTGAAGGCGCGGCGGGGATCGGTCTGCGTGCCGCAGGTCAGGAGCGTGAGGCTGGACAGGGGACGCGCTCGGGGCCAGTGGGTCTCCGCGCCGAAGTCGGCGGGCCGCCTGCCAAAGTCCTCGTCGATGTAGTCAAGCGCCACGGTCAGGGTGGTCAGAAGCGGCAGCCAGGCCAGCACGTTGTTGAAGCGGCCCTGCTTCACGGCGGGCAGGTCGCGCAGCTCGACGGTTGTCAGTCTGTCTGCGAGGTTGACCAGGAGGGGCTTGATGCCGGGCTGGTCGAGGCCGGGGCAGTGTAGCAGCGCCATCGAGTGCAAGCTCGCGGGGAACGTTTCGGGCTGGCGCAGCATTTCCCAGAGGAACTTGCCCTTGACGGAGCCCGACATGCTCAGGTGCCGGAGGCTGGGCGGCCAGTGCAGCCGTACCGTCAGGAACTCGGGCCCGTACCCGAATTCCGTGGAGCACCGCGGCATGTAGAGTTTCTCCAGCGAGCCCAGCTGCCGCAGCGTCTGGTTCAGGCTCTGGTAGCTTATCGCCTCACTCACCAACCCCAGATCCAGGACCCGGAGGCGAGCGCATTTGGACAGGGCGGCCCAGCAGTTGATGGCGAACGAGGCCTGCGGCGCGACGAAGAGCTCGAGGTTGTTTTTGGTGCGGCCGAGGAGGCGCGCGGTGGTGGATTTTGTGCCTTGATGCACGATGCGCGAGAGGTCGAGGTATTTTACCAGGCCGGCGAGTTCGGAGCGTTTGATGCGTGGGATGATGGAGGGGCAGAGGGTACGGACGAAGTGGGTGTAGCGGAGGCCGACGAGGAAGGGGGACGCGTAGAGGCGCGATATGCCGACGGAGTACCATTGTCTGTGGCCGTGTTAGTGAGGTGAGGTGTCCGCACCTTGAGGATGAGAGCGCTGTCCAGTGGTATGTTTCTTTATAAACGGCATTCGCATCTTGACTTCTGGGGTAGAAACACACTTTGACACAATGCAATTGCTTCTCTCAGAAGCATCCTAGTTCACGTACCTGGAGACCAAGACAAAGTTCCACAACGTTCCCTGACTCTCCTCGGTCCGCGGCAGAAAGTCGAGCACTTGTAAAAGCAGCTCGTCCGGCAGGTAGTTCGCATACGGACTCTCTCTCCGCTGAAAATCTAGCTCAGATCCAATCTCCATTGCGAGAGGCGACCAGGTGGCAGTCATGCGTGCAATAAACAAACAACGCGTGGTAATTGTTGTTTCACTGTCGTTGGAGGTTGGAGGGGCGAAAGTTGTGGGTGGGTCTGGCCGTGACGGCATTCCCGCTTGGCGTCGTTAAAGCCGCTATCACCGGCCTGGAAGGACTTCCTCTCCCTGTTCGTTGCGATGCCTTTAGCAAATCAACCAATACAGCACAATCGCAACCCGACAATTACCATGAACAAAATAGCCATTCGTTCCGTCTATCTGTACTTCCGTGACTGCAGCAAGTCCACCCCAGCCAGCCTTGTCGAACCCGAAATCTATAACCTCATGATAACAAATCGCTCGTTATTTTCGTTCATGACCCTGCATCTACACCTTTTCTCACTCCCTTCTCTCCCTCCTGAACTTCTCCACCCAGCCTCATCCACGCTTTTCTCATCCTCCGAAAATCTAAGCACTCCCATTGGCCGCCTTCTCTCCCGCTATTATCCCCCGAACACCGCCCTTTCCACCAACCTCCCTGTAAATAGCATTCACGCCCAGATCCGCACCAATGTTAATCTGGACCTCTACCTTGCCACCCTTCTTGATGCCCTTGATAGCCGCCTCGGACAGCACATTGCTCACCTTCCACGTCTTCTCGCGGAGCTCATCCTCCTCGTCGCTTTCGTCCTCACTGTCATCCTCAGAGTCGTCCTCGGCCTTCTCCTTCTTGGTCTTGGGCTCTGGTTTCGTGACCTTGATGTGGCGCAGGCCCTCGGCGAGCTTGATCAGCACATCGCCGCCCTCGCGGGGCGTGCTGATGATGGCGGTCCGCCGGACGGGTAGAGGTGTCTCGGCGTCGACGATGGCGTGGAACACGCCGTTGCTCTCGTCGCCCGAGATGCACAGGACGCCGACAGCGTGGCTGAGGTGTGGGGTCACCGTCACCATGGGGTGCGTGCTCTGCTCGATGTCCTCGAGCTCGAACTCCTGGATCAGGGAGGCCTGGATGGAGGCGCCGCGGACGGAGAGCTCCGAGGGGTTGATGGCGCTGGGGGAAGTCGAGGGTGCGAGGACGGTCGTGGTCTCGGGGAAGGCGTTGGCGATCGTGGAGGCGATCTTGGGCGTGTGGGCGTTGCCGCCGGCGAGGATGACCTCGGTGATGTCGAGGGGGTCGAGCTGGGCCTTCTCGACGGCGTGGAGCACGAGGCGGGAGAAGGCGGAGAAGTGCTTGTTGCCGAGGAGATCGTATCGCGTGCGGTTGATGGAGGCTGTGTAGTCGATGCCGCCGACGAGGCTCTCGACGGAGAAGTTGGCGCTCGTGCCGATTGAAAGGGCCTTCTTGACGGCCTCGCACTCGAGCTTGAGCTTGGCCAGACCGCGGGCGTCTTCCCTGGGGTCGCTGGCAGACTTGTGCTTCTTGAGGAACTCCTTGGCGAAGTAGTCGATGAGCACCTGGTCGAGCTTCAGGCCGGTGACCTCGTAGTCGTGGAGGGTTGCGAGGATGGTGTAGATGCCGCCGCGGGAAGCAACAACAGCAACGTCGGAGCGGGTGCCGCCGAGATCAGCCACGACAACAATCTTGTCGGCCAACTTCGCCTCGGGACGAGCATCGTACGCGAGCACAGCGGCCACAGGCTCGTTGATGAACTGGAGCACCTCAATGCCCGCATCTTTTGCGGCCTTGTTCAGCGCCTCCTTCTGGGCGTCGGAGAAGTTGGTGGGGACGGTGATGACGGCGGCGTTGACCTCCTTTCCGAGGTAGTAGGCGGCCGAATTCCGTAACCTTTTCAAGTGGCGGGTTGTGATGTCGCTGACGGTGATGTCATTTTCCTTGTCCTCTGCGCTGTCCCTGACCTTGAAGGCAATGGTCGACTCATGCTCGAGGGGGTGGGCAGATTCGTGGCAGGGCGTGGCATCTATCGACTTGAACCTGTCCCCTGTTAGACAGCTGCGGCAGCACTGCGGAAGGGAGGACGCACTCTTGGCCCAGGAAGTCCCTGAAGTATGCAACCGTATTCTTCGCATTCCGCAAAAACTGCGTCTTGGCCTGTCCACCGTGGAGTTCTTCGCCTTCTACGTAGGAGAGCACCGAGGGAATCTGGCGATCTGGGTGAGGTTGTCAGCGACCCTCCGCAGCGACGGCGGAAAAGCGACCCACCTCCGTCCTCGTTGGCAATGACCTCTGCCCGTCCTTCCTGTTCGCCTGTCAGTTCGCACCCCAGAAACATGCCAGGCATCCACGCACACCAGTGGTAAATCCAATGGAACTGTACGAGTTTCCAAAGGATATACCAATTGCGACCCGCTGAGCGGGGTCGTTCTCTGCACTCATTATGGTGATTTTTCTGTTTTGCTTTTCCGTGGAAGTCGCGAAAGTCTTCGTCTCCTTCTCTGTGGTCGTAAGGCGAGGAAATCACAGCGCTCTTGCAACTTTGTCGAGGAAAGTCGGGCGGGATCAAAATCATTTTGGTCTTGTCCCGCTAGCAAAACATCGCCATTGTTTAGCGCGCCAAGACTGATGCCTCGCCTTCACGTTCTGTATGCAAGTGCGCTCCTACGCCATTGACGACATTCGCGGCAACAAAAAATATGGCGGTTGATACAATGGTCGTCCTTCCGGGCGATACCGTCCCACAAGAAGCGCTCCCCACGCCTATGGGAAAGAAGAAGCATCTCACACTGGGCCCCGGCCTCCGGCACATGCCACCCTCGACCGTCTCCAGCACAATTGCAGGCGGCCTGGTCACCGACCCGAAGAAAGTCGCCGCGTGGATAGAGTCCAACAGCGGCCGCGTAAGTCCTCTTGTCGCCCTGCGGGTCCAGCAGATGCTAATCGCAACGATCAGTACCTCCCCGCGACCGGCGACCTCGTCATCGCAACCGTCCAAACCTCCACCGCCGAAGCCTTCAACTGCACCCTCACCCCGCACACCCCTTACGCCGCCCTCCCGCACCTCGCCTTCGAAGGCGCCTCGAAGAAAACCCGGCCACAGCTCGCCCCCAACTCGCTCGTCTACGCACGCGTCGCCAGCGCAACGAAAGACTTCGCGCCAGAGCTGACCTGCGTCGATCCCTCCACTGGCAAAAGCGAGGGTCTGGGTCCCCTGAAGAGCGGCATGGTGTTCAAGATCAGCCTGGGCATGGCGCGGCGGTTGCTGGCCGGGAAGAAGGGCGGGGTTGTGCTGCTGGAGGCGCTGGGGGAGAAGATGGGCTTTGAGATTGCGGTGGGGAGGAATGGGGTCGTTGTTGTGGATGGGGGGAACGTCAAGAGCACGCTTGCGATTGGGAAGGCGGTGCAGGAGGTGGATGAGCAGGCGCTTGGGGAGAAGGCGCAGAAGAAGCTGGCAGACAGAGTGTTGAAGAGCGTATGAGAGACGACAACTACACTGCATGTTGCCTTTCCCCGCGGGCCTGCGCGGCTGCTGTCGGGCCAATGAAGAGGGCTTGAAGATGGAGTGGATGCATTGGACGATGGACTCGCGTTAGGGCCTGCTTCGATGTGTTCGATGCACACTTTCTTGCGAAGACCCGAGCCGCCGAGCAGCCTCCTCGGGCTTTAGCCGTCCCTTGAGTCCATGTTGTGGAAGGATACGGGCTTTACCTCTTCATGAAACAGATCTAGATGGGATAAGCTCCATGGACAAGATCCAGGACTTGAGTGCAGTGCTACGTAGGAGAAAGAGCGCAGCGTTTGATTGGTCGAGGTATCAAATCCACAGTAACAGGCTGTGTTCTCGCAGAAAAGCACGAAACCATTTGTGCACGGCCATCATCGCAATCCCATATTGTGATTCATTTGATCAATTCCTGGTTCTTCTCAGCTATCAAGACATACGTCTACTTTTCCAAGCCCCTGCGTTTTCCACCACAATCATCTACGGCGTCACTCGCTGCGGGTCGCGCGGGAACAAGCTCGTCATCCGAATATTGGGCAGACCCAACCAGAACTGCACGATACGCTCCAACCCAAATCCACCGCCGCCATGCGGCGGCGCACCATACCTAAAGCTATCGACGTACTCCCTGGTACCCGCGCTGTTGGGATCGATCGGGGGATCATGCTCGCGCATCATCTTGGATAGCAGCTCCGCATCATGGATACGCTGCGCGCCCGAGCAAATCTCCTGCCCGCGCATGAAGAAGTCGTAGCTGTTGGACAGCTTAGGGTTCTCGGGAGAGGGCATCGTGTACGCAGGCCGGACAGCGAGCGGGAACTGGTCGAGGACGTAGAAGTCTGAGCCGTATTTTTCGAGCACGAGGCGGCCGAGTTTCTTCTCCTGGGGCGTGGAGAGGTCGTCGTACTCGCCAATCTCACCGACATCTTCGCCCGTGCCCTGCGCTTCGCGCAGCATCTTGATGCCCTCTGGGAACGGGATGCGCGGGACTTTTCCGCTCTCTGGCAGCTTAAAGTCGTCGACGTGGTAGGTGCTGCGGACGAGGTCGGTTTCCTTCTTGTAGCGCGTGTTGAGGCCCTGGAAGATGAAGAGCATGAGATCCTCGAGCACGCGGATGACCTCGTGGTAGTGCTCCTGGAACTCCATCTCCAGATCCAGCCCCGTGAATTCGGTCAAGTGGCGGGCGGTATTTGAGTTCTCGGCACGGAAGACGGGGCCGATCTCCATGACTTTCTGAAAGCGCGCGGCGATGAGCATCTGCTTGTAGAACTGGGGGGACTGGGCGAGGTAGGCGGGCTTGCCAAAGTAGTTGAGCTCGAAGACGTTGGCGCCGCCTTCGGAGGCTGCGCCGAGGATCTTGGGCGTCTCGACGGGGATGAAGCCCTTCTGGGAGAGGAACTCGGTGAAGAGGAGGCGGACGCC
Organism: Paraphaeosphaeria minitans; assembly: GCA_015832175.1. Classification (NCBI taxonomy): domain Eukaryota; kingdom Fungi; phylum Ascomycota; class Dothideomycetes; order Pleosporales; family Didymosphaeriaceae; genus Paraphaeosphaeria; species Paraphaeosphaeria minitans. The sequence goes on from WJXW01000006.1 coordinate 2,434,547, forward strand.
GCCCTTGACGACGAAGATGGCGTGGTTGATCTTTGCGCGGAGGTCGATGGTACGGTTGTTTAGGCGGGTGTTGAGAGACACGAGTGGGCGGGCGTCGCCCTCTGTAGCCTTCTCCTCCTCTTCTCCCAGACCCTCGCTCGGCAACGGGCGCTCCGCATCTTCGACTTGGAGAGGGAGAGGAACCTCTGCTTTCTTCTCGATGAAGACCTTCTTGATGTGGATTTCAAAGTCCTTGATAGTCGCGCTGTTGATTGGCTCCGGAGCCTTCTTCACCAGTCCCGTAACAACAAGCAAGCTCTCGGTGCTCAGAGTGCCAGAGAATTTGACCATCTGCTTGCTGATCTTATCACTCGCCGCAATGACAGATTGTACAGTGTTCAGCCCCTGGCGCAGATTGATGAAGGCCAACTTTGCTGACTGCACGCGCGCATTCTCGACCCAGCACCTGAAAGTGATCTCGTCGCCCTCGTGCTCTGGGATGGTGGATAGCTCGACGCGAGTCGCGCCCGTGGGCTTGAAGTCCTTGGAGCCGGTAAGCGGGAGCTCGCCGTAGTCTTCCTTGGACACATCTTCGGCGTCGGCAGCATCCTTCTTCTGGCGCTCTGCGAGCTCACGGGCTTTGGCTGCCGCCTTCTTCTCGGCCTAGCAAAAGTGTCAGTATCAGGGTCAGGGTCGGTGTCAGTGTCAGTGTCAGTGTCACGTGTCGCCGGCAGTCCAATGGCCAAACTGACCTTTTCCTTCTCCTTCTGAGCCTTCTTCAGGGCATTCTTGGAGGGCTCTGCCGGCGCAGCAGCTGCGGGCGCGTTGTTTTCTTCCGCCATGTCTTCGGTGGGTTGAGTCAAGGTCGGAGTTGCCCCGCCAAACGAAGATTTTACCCCGCCAAACGCGTCCATCGTCATTGGCGCTGGAGCATGACAGTCACAACCCATCTTTAAAACATCTACCTATCTGAAAAGAACGACCACAATTGTGACCACAGTGAGCTTCCATGCGTCATCTACGCCCTTAACTTGAGTCACATTGTCTTTGAATCATCTCCGCCCTTGATTTGAGTCATGTCTTCTCCGAAGGGCAACCAGGGTTTCACGGCACCACACAGCGATCATCCCAAATTTCCAGTTCCTCTACGAGAGAAATAGCACTACCCGAGAGTACTACTCGCATTGCAGCAGCTAGCCATCAGTAGAGGAAGCCAGGAGGGAAATTTACAAGTCACGATCTCAGCCAACGATCAAGTTTGAGAAGACCGTGATGATTGCTGTATTAGCAGCTCGTATTATTCGGAGCTGGTTGTAATCCATCTGTGACATGTTTGGGAGCTGGCTTTAATAGTGATCCTGGTCACGTCTGGAAGAAGCACATAACTCCATAATGATGGCCCACCAATGGGTGAGCCATCTATCCGACCCTTTGTTCCGTCGACGTTCAAACCATTACCACCAAATCGGGCCATAAACCTTCGTCGAAGTAGAGATGAACCAGAGAAGAGTCCAGCAATGCTACCGAGAAAAAAAGCTGCAACCCCTCAGTCCGTCTTGCTAGCAGGAGCCAACTCAACGTCAGTCCCGGTCCCTGCGTCAGAAGGCGTACCAAGATGTTTTCCGGTAGGCAGCATATTGAGCCTATCCTCATCCCGATCCATGTCCTTATACGTGAACCAGAATGCCACTCCACTGATAAAGCAGATGATGGCGACACTGCCATAATTCCACGTCAAGTGTGGGTCTTCAGACAGCGGCGTGAACGCCTCGCTCAGCGCCGCCGACAGCGAATTCGTGAACAAGCTGAACGCCTGCACCAAACTTCGCATGCTCTTGGGTGCTTTGGTGAAGGCATATTCGAGAGACACGACGGATGCCATGATCTCCGATGCTGCGATCAGGATGTATACGCCTGTTTGTGCCCAAACGTTGATGTCAGAGCGGCAGCCTTCCTCCTCCATCATCACGCCGCAGGGTGACTTGCGGTAGATGTAGTACTGGATTACGCAGGCCCAGATCATGCCTGTGGTGGCGAGCATGAAGCCTGCGAAGATCTTCTTGATTGGCGTGAAGCGGATGCCTGCTTTGCGGAGCGCAGGGTAGATGAGCAGGTCAAGGAGAAGAACTAGGATGATGATGGCGATGGGATCCAGGTTCTGGAGGAGGTCGTTGGGGATGCCGTGGAGCTGCATTGTGTCGGCTTGCTGGATGAGGTTCGAGTTGAGTTGGTTGTAGGAGAGCCAGTAGAGCGGCAGCCAGAGAAGCACACCGCAGGCCGCCCATCCTCGAGCAACTTCGTCGACCCAGGCGTCGTCGTAGATCATCCAGGCCGGCTTGGCGGATCCTAAACGCGAAGGCTTGACGCTCTCCCAGAAGGAGCTATTTCGAGCGTTCTTCCAGGTCCGAATGGGGCTCCAGCTCCAACGGCCCTTCATTGCTAGCAAGGGTAACTTGATAGCGGGACCGAGAACGCTGCCGGACGGCGGTGTGTGGATGTACATCTTCTTGCAGAAGAATAGGACCGGAAATGCCACGAGGAAGAAGGCAGTAGGGACGAGGAATGCGGGCCAGAATCCGATGTATCGCTCAATATACACCTAGATATGTCTGTCAGTGTAGCCCTGGGGTGGAGCTGAGTTGTAAGAACATACCATGGAGAGTTGGCCGATCAAAGCACCAATGTTGACGAACCTGACCATGTCAGTTTTATTCACGATTTAGTTTTGGAGACTGCTTACATGTAGAACCAATTGTAAATGCGGGTAGCAGTTTCGGCGGGATCAACGATAACACGTCGGCCTGTACAAATTCAACACTCGGTCACGCCATCACATGGTATTGCCGCCTCACCTTTCTTGTCGACCTCGACGCGCGGTGCATCCTGGGGAACTTGCTCCGCAATAAGCGGCGAGATGTTGGGCTTGAACGTGCCAGTCCCGAGGCCCATGATCAGCAAACCGAACATAAACAGCGCGAGTGCACTATTCGGCTTGTCGAGCATGCCTGGAGTCGACGAGCCCACCAAGAGCACATGACCAATCTCCGCGATGATGACCGAGTAGACAATCGTCTTGTAACGTCCAAGGTACGTGTCCGCAATCCAGGCACCAAGCAAAGGGCACAAGTAAATGTAGAACTGGTTGAACGTCGTGATGCTGAAGGCCTTCTTTTTTCCCATGCCGAGGGCGCCGGGGGTGGAATTGGCATCGTTTGGGTGGAGAGCCGCACCCCAGGGAGTGGTCAGCCAAGTATCGTCGTCCTTCTTGCGGGGCTTGGAGATGAAGTTGGAGAAGAGCGCGAGGGTGCCATAGTAGCTCATGCGCTCGACGAGCTCGACAAAGGCGATGGTGTACACTGCTCGCAGTCAGTCATGTCAGGCGCGAGTCTATCATCTCACTTACCTCGCCACGGAATTTTCGCCGGCACACGCTGCAACGTCGCTAGCTCCTCCTGCGTTGGAAGGCTGCCCTCAGATGCTATCTCGGCCACATTGCTCTCGAACTGGGACTTGCGCTCTGAATCGCCGATGCCGTCAACGAGCGCGGGGTCGACCTGGGTCTCGATACGGTCGCCAATTGCCTCAACCATGATGTCGTTTTGTGTGTGTGTGTATTGTATCCAGTAGGGGTGTGGATCGAAGGCCACGACGAGGGGCTTGGGCGAGGTCGAGGTCCAGGTCCAGCAAACAGATCGGGCAGGAACTTTATATTAGGACACGGACCCTCGAGCACACCTTTCTTCTTCACCCTATCTCTTCCTGCCCGTTTGTTCCTGATAAGCTCGACTCCGTAATCTTGGATTTGAATAAGCACGGTTAACTCTCGTTGACATTCACCTAGAAAATTCAGGTATGTTCCGTCAACCTGGTCTTGTATGATTGTTTCATGGCGATTGCACAGACAGTCAGTCTTGAGCGCACTTGTATTCGTTTTTTGCAGCACCTGTCCACGAATGCTGCCCAAAAAGACAAGAAGGTTCATGCCACTCGCACAAACAACGCCACGGGGTCTCCCTTCTGATCAGCTGTTCGCAAACCACAGGCAGGCAACGAGGTGGTGTAGCATTGCAGATTGCGTTGCCCTAATAGCACGATGGATGGCATGCTCTGAGAACAACCAAGCCCACTCGCACGCAGAGACCTGTTACGTTGCACAGCACTCGTGCTCGGAGCGTAAACCATGTCCCAAATGATGAAGTTACCACACCACTGGTATGAAAGACCAACATAATAGTTGTTTCATGTAAATCTGACTCTTCCACGACCTCCTGTGCGTTAATAGTGTGGAGCCACAAGTCGTTTTACGGCAGCTAACACAGGTTCAAGTAGAGCTACAGCAAACTACACAATGTGTTGTTACATGCGATCTCATTGGGCCTCGATAATCATGGTAAAGGCTGGTAGGTGTACATAGTAAACATTGCTGGCAGACCGTCACCGTTCTGAAACCACTGCATCTGCCAGACAGGCATGATCTGCGCTTGCAGTAGTCCGTATTACGGTGACTACGGTATTGTTAGAAGCCGTTCTTGGGCCTGCCGTATCGTAGCTGATACCCACCGTACCGTAACCGTAGTTAGGTCTCACGGTTCGTACCACAAATCACTGCAAGCGCTGGGCACGATATCCGGCGTTGTAAGACATAAAAGATGCTCCATTGATGTAAGTGTCTAGGTTGCTAGCGTTCTTACAATGTTGAGCTCCGACCGTGACAACCTTGAAAGAGTGGATGTTGAATCCTTGTATTCGCAGCTCTAGGACTTGCCCGCATAAACAGAAGAAAAAGGGAAACGAGAGAAAGAGTGAAGTCCATGTGCCGAAACACGTTACCAATCGCCTCCTCTGGGCCCGATTGCACCAGCTGGGGACTGCTCATCGCCCAGCTGTCCAGATGCTGCGTGCATGTTCCGTATGTCTTCATCAAACCAAGGTGGATTCCGCTGGGCTTGTTGTTGGCGATTCGGAGAAGGTGACATCGGTTTTGTGTGCGGGACGAAGCCCTGGACCTGTCCTCCACGCTGCGGTTCGGCAATGTACGCATCGGAGTTCCTTGGAACATAACACTCCTGGCTGGAAGCGTTTTGGTGCTGGGGTGAATAATGAGGCGTATACTGCGAGGCTTGGTGCTGGTAAGATTTATACTGAGGCTGTGCACCACCAAACGTTGAACTTTGTTGTTGGTTTCGCCCATACTGCTAGTCCGGCGGTTGTGGGAAGCTCTGCTGCGATGAGCGTCCTATTGGGCGACTTATCTTATTCTGAGAGGCATGGGTGAAGGCAGCCTTATCCATCCTCTTATCGTTCAAACTTAGGGCTGAGACAATGTTGTTGTTCGCGTCGGCCTCGATAGCCCTTTTCATTAATTCTTTAGCCCTCCTTTCAGTAGATGTGCCAAAGAGGTCCCTCATGTATTTGGCGAACTCCAAGTAAGCGTTCCGCACGATTATAAAATGTTCGACGTTCAATCTCACCACTAAGTTGCGGTCTTCCGTTTCTTGAATACTGTTGCCTTGTGCCTCGAACTCGGCTAATGCCAGTGCTGTTTGACAAGCATTACGGATCTGTCGACCGTTCCATCGGGCATGGGGATAATTTTCGAAGTAGGCCGATGCGAAGAACCCTATCCTCATCTTATCGATCTCGATGGCACGTCCTTTGGTCTTGAACCGCTCTTCTATCATGTCCATGTTGATCTTGAAAACCTGCCCTCTCTTCTCCACATTCAATGCGGGGTAGTAGAGACTGATGTGGATACGTGAAGTGAAAGCCTCGTCAAAATCACCGACACGGTTCGTCGTGAGGAACAGTATGCCGGAGTAGTACTCCATGAGGCGTAAGAAAACTGTAGGAATTGGTAAGTCTCGCGTATAGACGGAGATATCCCGGAGCGTTCTAACTTACCTGCAACAAGCCCATTCCTTTTGAAATCCTCCTTAGACCGCTCAGTGAGAAATACATCTGCTTCATCCAAAAGAAGAATATAGTCCCATTTGTTTGCCAATGTGAAATTCTTCTCCAAAGCGGTCTCTACCTCAAATGCAGTGGTTCCAAGATCGCCTTCAGCCACCAAGGTCAGTATCCCTGCCTTATAGCGGTGCAGATTGGTCACTTACCGCATGTTATCTGGAACAACGGCTTTTTGAACTTCTCGGCTATCCCTTCTGCTAGTTAGTCCATGAACTAGTGGAATAGTAAGTCTCCTTGGGAGCACGGACCGGCTGTAGAGTTTTCCCTACGCCAGGAGCGCCATGCAGGAGAATGATCAATCCTTTCCCTACCAAAGATTAGCTCAGCGCCACTTCCACGCAAAGCCTCATCCGCTACCTCTCCTTCTGACAATATCAAATTCCTCTCTTTTTCCAGCGGTGGAATTCTTGTCCCGAAAATGTTGTGCAATGAGCGACACGATCATAGAAGAGTGCCCCTCTTCTAGCACTAGACGGTCGAATGCCCCCTTGGGCATGGCCAGTTTCTGGGTGTCATCCCCACTTTTGCCCAGTGAGTCCGATTTTGCAAGCGACTCTTCCGTGGTGTGAAACTCGGTCAAGTATGTCAAGTCCAGTTTGGCTTGGGGGGCAGATTAGCCTATAATCTATAGTTACGTCTGGGCAGGTACCATACCGAACTTTCGGCTGCGAAGCACAAAACCAAACACACTGTACGACATTATCACCAGCTCATCATCTGAACACATGAAACCCCCGTCAGGTCCGACTTTCAGATCTTTCAGTGGCCGAGGCATAATCGTAATCGGTGGTTGTTCGTCCAAGGCGTCCTTCTTTGGAAGCAAGCTCTCAATGTACTCTGTGCTCTGCTTTTGATCCACATACTGGTCATCGTAAACAAGCTCTCCTCGGCAGCACTCACCGCTGCACTTCGTATTTACCATATATTGGTAATATGCCGGAATACTTATGAGAGTACTTAACTTTGGCTTCCACATTCGATCCGCCAGCGACACTCTCACTCCCTCCCGGATTAGATAATCATCAAAGGCAGACGCGGAACTCTCAATTCTCGCGTCCCACGTGGTGATCGCCGTTGCAAAGTCGATAACAACTGGACTCTCTATCTCTTCTTTTTCATCTAGAGTCGAGCCGGCATAATACCTGTCTTCCTCTAACAACATCCCTAAGTTCTCCGGCATTATATCAGTCAATTCATTGCAGTGGATTGAATTACAACGTGTGTATGTGTTAGACATAGCGACTCTGTAACAGGAAGTTTCTTACAGAAATCTTGCACCTCGACGTACAAGTGGCTTTCGATATCTTTCCGAGGTAGGGCAATTCTGTATCTCTTTCCATTCTTCCTCGCCAAAATCAGACTGCCTGATGGCGTGAAAGCGAAGGGGGTAAGCTTCCAAAGACGTGACCTCCCCTTTGGCCGTCAAATCTGTTAATCTCGAAGAATTTCTGCACGGGGCCGATACAAACCCATCAATATAAACACACATGATGCGGAAGTCCGTTAGTTTTAGAGTTCCATGTGTGGTATTCGGGCTATACCATCGTTCCCAAGCTGGAGCAATACGGTGTTTTGCACTTTGAACGCCAACGACCCTGTAAGCCTGCTTTCCATCGCTTCCAATCACTTCTGTCCCAGGGCGGAATAGCTGCCAGAGGTCTGAGAAAAAGACCTTCCGACACACGGGACTGTTGAGGTAAATTCTTTTAGCTGCCACACTAGTGTCGAAGAATTTCAGGAGGCACCGCAAATGTTCCAGTGCAGCCAAAGACCTTGGCAAACCGATACTATCGTCGACATCGTCTTTCTCCTCACCCTCATCGTCGCTTACTATTTCATCTCTTTGGCCAGCTTGATCATCGAATCCTTCAACGATGGGCATAGGCTTCGTTATTCCCTCGCTGGTCTCGGCAATCTCTGCTCGTGCTTTTACGTCCGCTTCCTTCGAGCTTCCAATTGACTTGGCATTGTTGGATCGACTGTCCTTGTCAGATTGCTCTGATATGCGGGTTTCCAGATTTTCAGCGGACACAGGTACTCTTCCATTAAGTTTGAATTTCTTTTCTAGAAACTTGCAACAGCCTCACAGATGTTCTTCCAGGTAGTGCAAAGCTTTATATGGCCTGGTGAAGACGACCCCGCTCTCTTCCAACTCAAGTAGATGCCGTCCTTCTGCCCCAGGGAGTTCAGAAATCGTACGAAGCAATAGATCGGAACGAATTCTGATTCGTTCCGGCACTGGAGATACTGCGAAATCCATGGGGGGATTGGAAACTTGTGCTGTGGAAGTAATCCCCGATCTTTCCACCCGACGGTCTGAGGTGCGAAACCAGAATCGGTTCGCATTGACGTCGTCGTCAACAATAGGTTCGCCAAGTAGGACGTCGATACTGTTCACGGTCTTTGCGTTTGGCTGGCCCAGACCCTTGAATGTGTACCACTCTGCCCAAATGACAGCAATTCCTGCAGTATCTGGGGCATCTGGGAGAGCTGCACCCTCCTTTTGTTCTCCACGAAGCTCGTTATCAACTTCATCCATACGACGCTCTTGCCGTTTTTTGGCCTCGTTAATTCTTCGCTTTGCTAATCGCTTGAATTGAAGCTCTTCTCGCAAGAACATCCGGTCCAAATCCCATTCAAAGGTTCTGCGTAGTCTATCGCGACGGTTACCCCAATCTATGGTCGTGTCATAAGCATCTTTACTGTAACTACTTTCGAAACAAGACTTCCCATCATCCACGTCGCAAATATGCGCAGGGTCGAAGATGTCCGGTCTTTCATACTGCCGTTCTTGCTTGATCACTTTATCGGATGTTTGCCAGGCGGCATTAACAGCGGTCCTTACAGTGTGGGACGGGCGTTTAGATTCTGTCGATCCCCTCTCCCAATCCACAACACTCCAATTCCCTGGACCGACATTGGTCTCCCACTCTTTGCGATGTTTGTAGAGACATGCTTCCATCCGTTGGAATCGATGGATCTCAGCGAGTACGTTTGAATCAGCATTCGGCTGAGGCTGAGACTCAGGGACAGCTTGAGCTTGTTGCGCTGACGATTGTAAGACTGATCTTTCTGACTCTTTGAGTTGTTCAGACAAACCAGAATCGGCTGTTGGGGCAGGAGCCTTTTCTTTGCTATCCTCGGACTGGTTTCCAGGTGCGTCATCGTCCGATCTGGGCTCAACTGCGAGCACATGCTCCATTGGGTTTGTGCGAGGACGTTACTGCTGTTTAGGCAAAACCAAGCGAGAATCTTCCTCAAGTCTTTGTCGGAGAAGAAGTGAAAGCTTCATACGAGTAGGTCTTGAAGTGCAGCGTGAAAGCGAAAGATGGCTAACAAGCAGGAGGCAGAGGGAACGAGAATATAATCCTCCGTAGAACGGAATGCTGTGTTGTAGTAAAGCACGACCCTGCCTTTGTGGTTGCCAAGTTGGCCCTGTGGTAAGTAGATTCGACTCAGCCTTGTGGCCAATACTTCAGCGCGTGCAGTGGTCCGTAGTAGGTGGATACAGCTCAGCCTTGTGGTCAATATTTCAGCGCGTACAGTGGTCCGTATCACGGACCGTGAGACCTAACTACGGTTACGGTACGGTTGGTAGCAGCTACTGTACGGACAATACGGTAGAGAGGCCAGTACAATACTAGTAGTAGGCTGTATTAATGACTTAAGCTTTGTCGAGCGTAACTACTGTACCATTTCCCTAATGAAAAAGGCGTAAACTGTTATTTATAGTAATCTCCACTACTAGAAGCCTATTTTGTATGATATAAATACATCCTAGACCTACGGTAGTCTCTATTTGATACCTAGATACTTGACTTATACCTCCTTCCTGATCAGGTAACTGTAGAGCCATACTACGGCTTAAAAGCTAGTAGAGACAGTTGCAACTACGGCGAAAGCCTACCATAGTACGGACGACCAACAACCGCATTCGAAAGATACTGTAGTCACCGTACTATGGACTGTTGCAGGCGCTGCAAATCTTGCCATGACGCCGGAAACGGCAGCTTCGAACGAGCCCATGCGGTGTCATGCATCAGTTCACCGGTCTATAGTGCTGTTGCACTCTTCAGAGTTTTAGCATTGACGCAGCACGACATTGATCGTACGCAGCGGTGCCCATAATTCCCTGCGCAGAAGCCTTCATCACCATCTTGCGAATTTCGCAGCCTCGTCGCACTTTTGCAACTTTGCTATGGCGAATCCACCAAATCCAACGAAAATTAAACGAGCGCTAACAGTTGATTTCATCAATCAACAATTACCGAAACGCCATTCGCTCTTCGCAACGCAAGCTGTGCAGTACGACCCAAAGTCCGGGCAATATCAGGCCATTGGGGCGAACATCAGCGCCAGCCTTGTAAATACGGAAACCCCAAACGCGCCGTCCAGCAACAACGATATCGTACCAAGACCAAAATGGAAGAATTTAAATGCCATGCCATTCTGGAACGATATCTTCGAAGAGTCCAGGTCGCAATTCAAGTCCACACCAGAGCCCAAGGGTCGATCGAGATCCCGTTACGACATTAGAGGGAAGACAGATTGGCACTCGGTGTACGACACACTTGAAACGGCACGGCAGAAATACGAGACCAGTGGCGGATCGCTACGTAAGGTGCGTCGCAAAATTGCAGACAGGATCACCCCAGGGGCCGAAACAGCAAGAATAGGAGCAAGGACTGCACCCAAAGACCAGGTTGTAACACCGATTTTTGGTGCTGTAGAACTGATTCTAGATGCTGTCGAGACTGCCGCTCGTGTAAGGAACAGTGCACTTGCCGGTTTCGATGGTCTGGTTTCGATCTTCTCCGATATAGAGCTATTCCTCAGTACGTTCAACGACGATACGAATATCCGCAACGCGTCCATTGACTTGACCGCGACGACGCTGGCTGCCGTCGAGAAACAATCGGTTTCTTCATTAGCAATGAGTTTGCGCGCGCAGGAAAGGCGATCCTCGGCGGCGAACTCTACCAAAAAGACTTGATAGACCGCATCGGAATGATCCAGGCGAAAAGTCGTGAGCTTTCGCAGCAGGCGCAGAATTCCCACTTGTTCGAATCACACATGTACTACCAAGAGAGCAAAAAGGTTCAAGCGCAGATAGACGCAAATATCAGCTCTGTAGCACACGGAGCTGTGTACAGAGACCATCAGCTTGACGTGATAATGCGTGGGCACAATGACATAAAACGACTCCTATATGGCCTTTTGCAACAAAAAGATCTGGAAATCAAGGAAGCCCAGAAAAAGAGTGAGATGCTGCGATCCACGTCGCTTACACAATCGAGCATGCGGCTTCCTCCCCAAGAACCGACTCAAGGTCCGATTCCGAGCTGGTGCATCAACCAGGAGACCCTCCGGAACATCATCAACGTCCATGATCTTCATCTTTCTGATCTCGCCTTCGTACAAGATAGGAAAGAACAACCCCCTTCCAGGGATAGGTCAAGGGCGGAGCAGATCACGAACACGCAACTCTTTCGCAGTTGGATCCAAAACCCATCATCGACAAAGCTGCTCGTACATTGGAGCTCTCATCTACCCAAGATGATTGCTGAAGTCACACCATTGACAGTATTCTGTACTATAATGGCGCAGGCCCTGCGGTCCAATGCTCGATTCCTGTGCGCACTATGTTTTGTGGACAGCATATCGACGCACAGGAGTTCGGTGCACGCTCTGGTGGGCAGATGATGATCGGGAGCTTGCTAGATCAGCTCCTGGACCAATGGGAATTTAACATCGAACCGATGCATGAACGAATTGGTTACGAGAGCCTCATGAAGCAAGACATCGAAGCACTGACCGGACTGCTCGGGGTGCTAGTACGCCAGATTCCCCCCGAGATGGTGCTCTTCTTAATCATTGACGGCGCGTTTTTTTTTTGAGCGACCCGAAGTTCAGGATGCATTGCCAGTGTTCTTAAGTCTGATCCAGCTAATTGCAGACGATCGTGTGAGAGCCACGGTAAAACTCTTGATCACTAGCACGCCGGGTACTGACATCCTGCGGGGCCCCTTTGAGGAAGAAGATCTGATCCTGAGCGTAGATAGCTTACCGGTCTTGGTAGCAGCCAGTGAGGAGCGCATGGTCAGGGAGTTGGAAGGGGGACTGTACGACGACGTGCTCTGATGAGACCGGGTTCTGGTAAGTAGATACAAGCGACGCGTGGTATACTTAATTTTGATTGAATGCCAACTTTGTCCATCGTTGATCTTCTTGTACTACGATGTATCCTAGAGAAAGGTTCATCAGGCTGAGAATGTGTGAACCGTCCATCTCTACCGTAAGACAACCCCGGAGTGTTTCTAGCCTAACACCACTTTGAGAGACTGAGATAGGCCGATAGTGACAAAATGAAGGACCCGAGAATGAATCTCCTCAGATCCCACAATGTAATCTCCTAGTTTCCCTTGAGTGAGCCATCAGCTGTCAGTGGCCAAGACAACGCACTCTCCGAATTTGGAACTGGAAGCGTTGAGATACATTTAACTTGTTAGTAAATCACACTTCTATCTTAGACTGCAGTAGGTCAGGGGACTGTACTTAGTAAGGCTAGAGCTAGGTAGAACTCGGGCTAATAGGTGGAAGTTAGGTAAGATCAGAGTGAGTAAGGTTTGTGCTGGGTGGGATTAGGGATGAAATAGGGGTAAAGTATAGACGATCTACTAGCAATTATAGGTTAAAGGTGCAGACTAAACGAGGTTGGGTGTAATTTACCGGCACGTCGAACTCAACGATTTCCGTTTGGGAGCGATAAGTCCGATTGTTTAACGTCACCCCGTATTGCAGCCCTGTTGTCTTCTGTTCGTGGTCCTGCTTCGTCCTAGAACTCACGGAGGCGGATATATGAAGACGGATACCGAGATCGGAATGATGCTCGGAGTAATCAGGTTCGCATCGACTGAGAATTCCTATTCCCTCGCCTTGTGCCGCAACGTTTTTTCGGAGTCCCGATCCTCCGATCCTCCGTTACACCGCCAGATACGTCGGCGAATTGCCCAAAGCTTGCCACGGGCACGCTCGCCACATCGTATGCACTCGCATCGCGCATTTTCGATGTACCGCCACGTCTCTTTTGAAAGAGTGAGAATTTGGCGGCATTTTAAGCTTTTCGCTCCGCGCTTGGCTTGCATAGGTACCGTTCTTGAGCCGGGACCGATGAAGACGTACCAATGATGTCTCCAATATTCCACAGTGGGGCCTCGCTCGGACTTTTCGTCCCATGCAACTGCTTAAACCCGTTGAAAAGCTATGAACCGTCTCAGTAGCATTTGCGATGTGGGCTTTTATATTTGGACGGCGTGCCCAACTTTTTTTTTCATTACCTCCTCCATTCGAGATCGCCCTAACCTGCGGATCGGCAACGCTCAAAGATTCTCCACCCTGATCAAACCAACTCCACTTGCCATCTAGAAACCCCCAGGAAGTCGACACAACTTGATCGTTCTCAGACGCCATCATGTCGGGCCTGCGACAAACTCGCACGGAAGACTCAACCCGGAGAGCAAGGGCGCGCTCACGATCACGGCCGAGGTCACGGCCTGGCTCCCGAGAACTGCCACTGCACCGGCTGTTGTCTAGCCAATTTCCAGACGATCATTCCGTGTACCACCACGAAGACGGCGAAGGAGTCCACGTCGATGAGGATGCTGCATCTATCCACAGGACTGAGACCCAGAGGAGGACAGCCGAACTCTCAGACTCAGACAGCGATAGCACCGACGTTGTCGAAAACGAGAAAGACCAGCCGGACTCACCAATAGAAAGGCAAGAGACTACGATCCAAGAGATAAGAGGTGGAGTCCCCAACGAACGCGATGTGGAAGCAAATGCACTAGCCTTGGAGAAGAAGAAATCATCACGATCGACAAAAGACCCGAATCTGGTATGTCACTGCGTTGGGTCTATTCTTGCGTTGTATTAGAAACTGACCTGCAAAGGTGACATGGGACGGTCCAGACGACCAAGCCAACCCAAAAAACTGGTCTATGCGTAGGAAATGGGCAGCAACCTTGATTGTCTCCTGCTTCACTCTTGTTTCTCCCGTCTCCTCGTCCATGATCTCCCCAGCGCTTGGCTCGATCAGCCGGGACTTTCACATCACCAACGAGGTGGAGGCCCAGCTCACCCTCTCGATCTTTGTCCTGGCCTATGCGATAGGACCGCTGTTTCTTGGACCCATGTCGGAGCTCTATGGGCGCGTCATCGTACTCCAAGTCGCCAATGCTTTCTACTTCGCCTGGAATCTGGGATGTGGCTTCGCGCAAAACGAGCGCCAGCTTATGGCATTTCGATTTCTTGCTGGCTTGGGCGGTTCCGCTCCTCTCGCGATCGGTGGTGGTTTACTCAGCGACACCTTCCACCCGGAGCAGCGTGGTCAAGCGATTTCGATTTATTCGTTGGCTCCTTTACTCGGTCCGGCCATTGGTCCCATCGCAGGTGGTTTCATAGCGCAGACGACTACTTGGCGATGGTGCTTCTGGTCTACGTCAATTTTCACGGCAGTGGTGCAGTGCTTCGGTCTGTTCTTTCTCCAGGAGACCTATGCCCCGAAACTTCTGGCGTGGAAACGCGATAGACTGCGCAAAGAGACGGGCAACATGGAGCTGCATACCGAGTTCGACGATCCCAACAAGACCGTCTTCAACACGGTCAAGATCGCCATGCAGAGACCTTTCCGTCTCTTGTTCACTCAGCCGATTGTCATCGTCCTCGCATGCTACATGGCGTACCTGTATGGCCTCATGTATTTAATGCTGTCGACCTTCCCGGGACTGTGGAGCAAACAGTATCATGAGGCCACGGGCATTGGCTCGCTCAACTTCATCTCCATGGGACTGGGCTTCTTCCTCGGCACACAAATCACTGCTCCGCTCAACGACGCCATATACCGCCGCTTCAAGAAGCAGAACAACGGCGTGGGCAAGCCTGAGTTCCGCGTTCCCATCATGATACCGGGATCGATTCTCGTTCCTGTCGGTCTTTTCTGGTATGGATGGAGCGCTCAGGCAAAGGTTCACTGGATTATACCTAATATCGGCGCGGTGCTGTTCTGCGCCGGAGTTGTCATCAGCTTCCAGTGCATCCAGACGTATCTCGTTGACTCGTACACACGGTATGCGGCGAGTGCTATTGCGGCAGCTACGGTGCTGAGGTCGTTGGCTGGATTCGGGTTCCCGCTGTTTGCGCCGGCTATGTTCAACGCGCTGGGTTATGGCTGGGGAAACAGCCTGCTGGGGTTCATTGGGATTATTCTGGGTGTCCCGGCGCCTATCTTGCTGTGGAAATATGGTCCGATTTTGAGGGCAAGGAGTCAGTTCGCCGCTGGCAGCTGAAGTGTTTGTTGCTTTTTAATGCATACGTAGCGGAGTACAGCGAGCATTGCATGGGCGTCATTTTTACTTAGATAGCTCTTCCAGCGATTCAACATGTTACGACCAACTCTGAAAATCATCACTCCTTGCTCGATAATGGAAAAGTGATGGTGTCGTACAGAGAATTGTGGAGACTTTGACCGACCCTCACCTCACCTGACATCGCGGGCAACCGCTTGGAGCACGGGCCATCGAGCTCTGTCATCGCATCTCGAAAAGTCTCCAGACTTCGGCAGTCACGCAAATAACGCTCCCACCTCTTCCACCTTACCTCCTGAAATGTCGCCAACATCCAATTGCATCGTTGACACCGCCAGAGCTGTCAGGACGGCAAAACCTATCCGCCTTCCCATCCAGACCGCCGCGCGACGAACCTTCGCATCGTTCAGCAGCTCCAGTGCTTCCATTCCGTCGCGAGGAACAGTGGGAAACAGCGCACGATGCATCACGCAGGCCGAGAGGAATGGGTTGAGAGGTTCCAAGAGGACAAATGGCGCTCAAGAGCAGCTCAGGATGTTCTCAAGCTCGTCGCAGCGACAGGCGCTTAAGACAATACAGCAAGTGCGCGCACGCAACAAGAGTGGGGTACGCGTTCCCGAGATTCCAATACATACAACCGGAAATCGGTTCCGTCGGATGGAGTCTGAATGCTGACTTGAATGGGTAGCCGTTTAACCTCACGGCCGCGATCCTCTTCGTTGCGACCGCCGGCGGACTGTACACATACTTCACATACGAGAAGGAGCGCATGGCTCGGCAACTGATAGCGAACCAGACCAAGGGTGTCGGCAAGCCCAAGGTTGGAGGACCGTTCGATTTGGTTGATCACAACGGAAGACAGTTCACGCACGAGGACTTGCTGGGACGATACTCGCTGGTAGGTGGCACGCATCGTATTGCATATGTTGTCGCTGCTATCTTACAGCGCTTCCCCACCACGATCTCTCGATCTGCAGCCCATGCATCCAAATGCTAATACAAACCCAGGTTTACTTCGGCTTCTCGCACTGTCCCGACATCTGCCCCGACGAGCTCGACAAGATGGCCCTCATGCACGACAAAGTCAAGGAACAGTGCGGTGATGTCATGATTCCTCTCATGATCACCTGCGACCCCGCGCGCGACACGCCCGAGGTGCTGAAGGAATACCTCGCAGAGTTCCACCCGGCCATCCTGGGCTTGACGGGCACCTACGAGAACATCAAGCAGACGTGCAAGGAGTACCGCGTGTACTTTAGCACGCCGTCGACGGTGAAGCCCGGGCAGGATTACCTGGTCGACCACAGCATATACTTCTACCTCATGGGTACGTCGGCGCTCTTTGCTCCAGCTTTCGCTCTTGGCGGCGGGTCGGGGGTGGGATTGAAACACAGCTGACCGTGCACGCAGACCCCGAAGGCGACTTCGTCGAAGCCATCGGCCGCAACTTCACCGCCGACCAAGCCGCGCGCATCATCTCGGATCACATCAAGGACTGGGAGAAGCCCCTGAAGAAGGAGTCCCGCTGGGCATAAGAACACGGCGGGCGCGTCTCCACGTGTGAAGCTGCAGCGTCCGACGGCCACGGCTGCGGGTGGATGCAAGCGACCGGCGGGCTGTGCATGTATGTGTAGGTTGTACGGATATATATGTATGTATGTATGTACGTAGGGTAGCCAGCGGCGTAGGGCTGCTGCACGTGTACGGAATAGAGATCAATAGAGGCCATTTCATACACCACCTGCCATTGAACAGCGCACGCGTCTGGCGATCCGCAGCAACGGCTGGGGGCTGTGTCGCGGCACGAAGCTTGTGGCAGGCCGAGGTTGTTGGTGGATGCTTGGTTTTGAGAAGGCTGGACTTTGGTCGAAGATGCTAGACTTCTGTCCAAGATGGTAATGAGGGCGAAGCTGGACTTTAGTCAAAGATGCTGGAGCGAGGCTGGCCTTTGGTCTGAGAAGCTACCGTAGACCTCAGTCCAAGATGCTAATGAGGGCGAAGCTGGACTTTAGTCAAAGAATGCTAATAAAGCGAGGCTGGACTTCGATCAAAGATGCTAGAGCGCGAGGCTGGACTTTAGTCCAAAATGCTAGAGCGCAAGGCCAGACCCGATCTACAGATGCTAACATTGTTAGTGCCCGTGAAATCAAAGTCGGCTGCATTCAATAGTGCTACCTAGTCTAGGTAGTCGGGCCTCCCGTGACATTCCAGAAGGCGGAGCGGTGCAGACGTAACAGGGCGGATGCTTGGTGATGAGATGCATGAGTACACCAGCGGGGTGCTTGTCTGGTCTTGTCCTGTCCTGTCCTGTCTTGTCTTGTCTTGTCTTGTCTTGTCTTGTCTTGTCTTGTCTTGTCTTGTCTTGTCTTGTCTTGTCTTGTCTTGTCTTGTCTTGTCTTGTCTTGCCTCGGGTCCTCGGTATGCTCACATCAATCGTCGACCATCAACCACTTCTCGGCTTCTCCTCCTGCGGTTGTACTCGTCGACATGTGTAGGTAGACTAGTAGGTAGACAGACGACACGATCAGATGAAGTCCCTCCGCTGAAGGCTTCCTCGGCCCCTGAATCGAACCACCATCACCACCACCACCACCACCACACGTAGATTTACCTAATGCCGCACCTCCTCATAACCACTCCAAAGCACGACACGACACCGCGCCTCTTCGCGACATGCTGCTTCCCGCCAAAGGAAGGAGGCCCGCGGCTTCTGGCGTTGGAAGCGGCAGGTGGTGGCAAAGAGGGTCCGCGCCGCAGCGGAGCGCGCAGATAAGCTTCCTGCGCTTGGCCGGGCTAGGCGAGGTCCGCGCGGGTTGCTGCCACAGGCGTGAGGCCCACCGCATCGCGTGCTCATCAGGATGTTCACTGTGCCGGGTTGGTGGGGGTAAACGGCGTGTGCAGTAGATACATGGACGTTTGAGGTTGTGCAGAGCGGGAGCTGGGCTTGGCTGGAATGGAACGCAGTCTCCGTCGCAGTGAGGTTCTGCTGCGTGGACTGGAGTGCAGATGTCCTTCTAGGTGGACCGGAATGCAGTCTCCGTACAGATGATAGCGTCCGTCGGCATGATTCGATCGGAAGGCGATTTGATATCTACCTAGAGTCGAGCGGCGTGCATGCCAAGCTTTCGTGGCGGGAGCAAGATTCCCGCCACCTTTCGTTCAGGGAGCCATCTCCACTATCTTTGGAGTAGGTAGGTAGGTCTACCTAGCGCCGGCGCTCCTAGGTACCTACCTACCGTATAGGATGGGTCGCTTGTGACTTTGCTCATTGGGAAACCATTGCAGTGGTTTGCGGATCGAGGATGTCCTGGAGCACGTGAGAAGGCGCGAGAGGAGAGGTGAGTGGGGCGTTTTGCCGCCGAGATGGTGGGAACGCCTGCTTGCCGCTGAGACGGTGGGACGTTTGCTGCTGAGGTGATGGGACGTGTACGGTACCTACATGTGCAATATGGGTGCAATATGAAGTCAGGCTTGATGTTCGCCGGAGAGAAGCATTGCTCAGCGCCAGTCATCACGCGACACCCATCGAGAGCCCGTGCATCCCGACTTCGAACGAGTCGTCTACCTACTTCACTCTACCCTCATCATTCCACTTCCCTCGGTTGAACACGCCTCGATACTGTACTCTACCGCACATGTAGGCCTCGCCAAACGCACGGTCGCCATGGCCTTCATCACCTTCCCGTTGCGGCAGAAAGCTACCAGCGACTACACAGTGCCCAAGCCCGCCATGCATGGTATTCGCTCCTACATCTGCCGGCGCGGGGTTGGCCTGCCACACCCAATATCAATTTCGCAGATGCACGGCAGCCTCGCACAAGCTGCACTGCCTCGTGGCTACGGCGTCCATGGAGCGTGTTATCGCCATGCGTCTCTGAGCAGATCATCACCGCGCCGCTATCAGACGTACGGTATCAACGACACGGGTGCGACATACAGTGCTCGGTCGTCCCACCCTTCGTGAGCGTGCGCTTCACCGTATCTCTCGTTAATCGTAGCCTTTCTTGCCTAGGTGGAACGCCTCCGCGAGAAACAAGCTCGCCATCCGTTTCACCCAGATACGCATATATCGCGGATGGCGTCCGCCTTGCCGTTGGCACAGTACGCATGCATCGCGCTGGCCACAGCAACGCTGTGCTCGCTGCGTTTGGTTCTCACCATGGCCTCGGGTTCCGCATAGCAGAGAACATGCAGAGCAGACGCTCGAGCACCTCCAAGTGTGCTCGGGACGGCGGCACGCAGCGCTGAGCATGATGCGCTGCAAGGGTGCGTTGGGTGGAATGCGCAACGACTGGGGACTGGACCCTCATCTTCACCTGCCTTTCCGGATTCGGTGTGCACCCCCGAAGGCGTTTCTCCGCAACAATCTCGGTGGCGACCACTGACTCTTCCAATCTTGATGGTGGTCAAGCCTTACTCCAACGGGCAGGAGTATGGTTCTACGACAACTTCCATGCCTCTACAATCCACCACTGGCCGGGGCTCAGATAGCGCCGGGGGCCAAGCTGCAGAGACAGGGTACAGAGGCGCCTGAGCCGTCGGATGGACATGGAGAAGCATATGCCTACTACCGTCGCGAGGCTGGTCCTCTGGACGGGTCCCGGCATGCTTGTTTGCAGCTGCAACCTACATATATTGGCATTGCACCCCTCCCGCTTGCGTCCTGCTATCGCAAAATCCTTTGACCTCAGCGGCCACCGTTTCCACTTCCTGTAGGACGGCCCAATAGCCCAGCATGTCTAACAATCCTGAGGTGATGGACGTGAACGTCGACCCTCTGGGTCAGGTCAATCCCAAGGTGTAAGTCACTGTTGCTTGTGTAACCATTCTCGATAATCTCCTCCTCGACGTTGGATGTATGCTAATCATGCCTAGTCCTGCGAACACGGAGAAGGAAAACACCTTCAACACGCCGGCCCATGCCTACGCTCATGACGACGAGAAGGATCTCAACGTTGAGCGCATCAAGTCTCTCGATGAGGAGCACCACGACGACTTCACAGTCGATCCGTTCAAGCCCTTCGACGATCTTCCTGAAGAGGGCAAGCACATCCTCACCCTTCGAGCCATCTTCGTCGGTCTCTGCTGCGGTGCTCTTGTCAATGCCTCAAACGTCTACCTCGGTCTGAAGACGGGATGGACCTTCACCGCCAATTTGTTCGGTGTAAGTTTGGTGAAAGTGACCGTTATTCGATCAGACACTGACCCACACAGGCCATCGCTGGTTTTGCCGTTATCAAGTTCCTCTCCAAGGTTGTGCCTGAAAGCTGGCCCATGCTCGGAGGTGGCTTCGGTCCCCGCGAGAACAACATCTGCCAGACTGCTGCCATGGCTTCTGGTGGTCTTTCCAGTGTCTTCGTCTCCGCTTTCCCGGCCATGTACCAGCTCAAGTTGCTCAGTGCGACCCCCAAGGAGGACTACTGGTCGATTGTGGCTCTTGCCGCCGTTTCTGGATACTTTGGTTTCTTCTTCGCCACGCCTCTGCGCAAGTTCTTCATCGTGTACGTAGCACGCGAGCTGCGCCTGATCTTCCCGACGCCTTCGGCCACCGCCATGACCATCCGTTCCATGCACCAGGCCGTCACTGGAGAGGCAATTGCGAAGATGAAGATGAAGGGCTTGTCTATTTCGTTTGGTGCCGCGCTTGTCCTACGAGTCGTTTCACAGTACGCTCCTGGTATCCTGTGGGATTGGCACTTCTTCACCTGGTTCCACATTTGGGCCAAGTATCATTCTCACGCGCTCGCTGTCGAGTCGTGGGGTTGGTTCCTAGAGTGGACTCCGGCTTTCATCGGTTCCGGCATGCTCGTCGGTCTGAACGTATCCATCTCGTTCTTAGGCGGCTCCATCCTCGCTTGGGGAATTATTGGCCCGGCTCTCGTGCACAACAACAAGGCCTGGGGCACCAACCTCGGAGAGGGCACCAAGTGGGACGGATACACCAACTTCGCATCCCTTTCTTTGGCCGCTTGCAACAAGGACTACCCGTCCCCTCGCTACTGGCTGCTGTGGCCTGGTGTGCTTCTTATGATTGCTGTCTCGTTCACTGAGCTTATCCTGCAGTGGAAGGTCCTCTACTTTGGATTCAAGGCTCTCTACCGTGGCATTGCTGCTGGTCTCTATGCTCTGGGCCAGAAGGCCGGTCGCGACCTATCTTGGGCTAGGAAGGCCGGTGCCCAGGCCGACGAGGATCTTGTCGAGGACTCTGCTGCGCCGCATGAGCAGGTCAAGATGTGGATGTGGGCTCCTGGTCTCATCCTTAGCATCGTCTGCATCTGCATTGTCCTCGGTGTCCAGCACGACATGCCCGTTGGTATGTCGCTCTTGTCCGTCTTCCTCGCCTTCTTCTTCTCCTTCGTCGCCGTACAGTGCACGGGTATCACCGACATCACGCCTCTTACTGCCGCGTCCAAGGCTTCGCAGATCATTCTCGGTGGTGCGACAAAGGGTGAGCACTGGGACATCACCAGGGCTCAGCGACTCAACCTTTTCGGCGGTGCCATGTGCAGCATGGGCGCTAGCCAGGCCACTGACCTCGTCTGCGATTTCCGCACTGGCTTCCTCCTCCGCACACCCCCAATCTACCAATGGCTCGCCCAAGGTCTCGGCACCATCGTGGCCATGTTCCTCGCCCCCGCCATGTTCCAGCTTTTCGCGACCGCCTACCCCTGCATCATCGACATAGACGCCGATACCTGCGCCTTCGGCATCCCCTCCGTCTCCGCCTGGCGCGCAACCGCGGTCGCAGTCACCGACCCAACCTTCCCCATCCCGCCCTCATCCGGCTACTTCGCCATCGCCTTCGCCATCCTGGGCTCCGCCCTGACCGTGGTCCGCCACTATGTCTGGGTCGGCCGCCTCGAGTGGATGCGCAAGTACCACCCCAACATGATGTGCATCGGCCTCGCCTTCGTGCTTGCGCAGACCCAGTACGGAACCGCCATGACCATCGGGTCCGCCATTGCTGCGTACTGGCAGGCCAAGAACCCTGAGCACTTCGACGTCTACGGGTACGCGGTGGCCGCTGGTCTCATCGCCGGCGAGGGCATCGGCGGTGTCATCAATGCCGTGTTCCAGGTCGCCGGCATCGCGGGTGACAAGTACGGATCCTGCATTGCATCGCCTGCGGGTGAGATTGTTGGATGCTAGAGGGAAATGCAGAGAGGGGAGGGGTGCCGCTGTGACGGGAATTTTTTACCGCGATATACCACCATGTTGTTTATGACTCTAAAATCTATTGTTGATACCTTAATGCACTCATTTGATTGGGCATTTATATGGCTGGGGCCGAGACGTGAGACTTCCCAAGAACTACGTAGATACCAAGGGCTGTAGAGCGGTTTTTGCTTCAGACGCCGTTGAGCGGCGTGATTGCCGTGTGAGACGCAGACAGCGCAAGTACCTACTGCAAGTGAGGGTTTCCCACGTCGTCTGGAGTTTTGCTCTTCATGTTCATGGATCGTTTCGGAGAGCCTGTTTCTTCGATTTCGCCATGTTGACGACGATGTTGCTGATCAGGTGTTCCGGCGTCCGCGCCACCTAGGTATCTGTGTCACGTGCCGGAGTTGGAGCAAAGACGATCGCGACTGACTTTCTCTGAACTACCTAGCACGGAAGACGTCGACACACTTCGCAACGCACCATCAGACACGGCAAAGCCTCCCGGTGCATCTCTGCAGCAAGGTTGGGATACAACCACGCGTCAATGATTACGAGGTGAAGGGAAAGCTGTGTTGCCGCGTCGGGCGGATGTTCGCACGAGACGCTCTTATCCTCCCAGCCATCCTCCCAACACGACAGAGAAGCCTCGGCAGCCACCTACCGTACTTGATGTATCGAAGCGGCTCATCGGCAGGAGGATACCTCAACACGTACTTCGGGAGGAGCCGCTGAAGCATGCAATGCCTTGGATGCGGTGCCACACAGTTCGAGAAGTTCGCTTGACTCGTGCACAGGTCGTGTGTGAAGCGCAACGGGTTTCAGACTTGTCAGCAATGTTTTCTCATCTTCACGCCGTGAGGCCTCCAAGCCCGAGGACGTGGAAATAAACGTGGCAAGGAGCCGTAATGATCTATGCGATTGCAATGTTCGATGCATGGCAGAGGTGGAGAGGTTTTGGGGATCAAGATTTTGGGAATTCTTAGAAACCGTTTCGGGCTTCCAACGCTGCGTCACAACATCCAGCGCCGCTCACCAAGTGTGGTTCCTTCTTGGAGAGCACTGCCCACGGCCATGTCAACACCTGTTCGCCAAAACGACTCCACTACCATCTCGTCAACTACCGGTGTGACCGCTGTCGCTCCTCCCAGCGTCGGAGAGCTGTACAGGGGGCCCCTGATGCCTCAAAACGGTTTCACCATGTCTCCGCACAATCTCGGGCCCTCCAGACCACCAGCATCAAAAGCTCATGCTGCGCTCGCTTCAGACAACGGAACCTTAGGATACCAAAATTATTTTCCACTCGCCTGTTCACAGTGCGCCTTTTTCGGCCTGGTACTTGTTTTATAATTTGTATTTTACCTTTTCCAGCGAATTGAGGCCGAGGTGCATTGATTGCACTCGTTTGCACTGAACGCACCGCTTCTGTGAAGAGATCTTGGTACGCATTGCGATTCGCAGTAGCGATAAGCTTTTTCGGGGAGAGCATTCGTAAGGGCCATACCTGGACTTGGGCTATCGACGCTTCATTCTTTTTCGACCTATCTGCCTCAGGCTTATGAGATGTGGACAGCAAGTCGCGCTCCTGCTCGCCCTCAACGCACCGGATCTGTACACAGCATCGCGTCGGTGCACTCCGCCCACAGCAGACTCTCATCGGTAGCCAGCCCTCGGCTACAGCTCAGTCGCCAGCACTCCCGCAGCGGATACGAGAGCGACCAATCGAGCGACACTCTGAACGAGGAGGATTTCATCGCAGCTATGCCAGTCATGTGGCAGGGCAAGAGCCAGGAGACAGGATCAGCCGTTAGCAGACTGAGCCAAAAGTTTGCGACTGCTGTGAACGGCGCTCCACCAGCGGTCGCGCCATTGAGACCATCACCACCGGCCCACAAGTCGAACATGGTGAGGAGAGAATACGAAGATGGTGCTCGCTCGCGGGCCAGCACAATGAGCACACTGAACGACGATGATCTGGATTTCGAATTCCCAGAAAAGACACCCACAAACAAGACTTTCAGTGAACGAGATCGGTCAATACCTTACTACACCGGTGTCGAACCGGAGCCTCTCACACGTGTACTCAAGATCACTGAACAGCCTACCAGCACATACAGCGCAACAGACAAGAACATTCCCTACTACACGGGCATCGAACCGGCTCCGCTCTCGCCACTAAAGAACCTCTTCGAGAAGCCTACAGCCGCCCCAGCTGCAAAGAAGGCCATGGGCCCTCTAGAGTCGCAGCTCGCAGCGCTTCTGGACAAGGTCTCGCAGATCGAGGCAAAGAACCCCGTTGCGTCTGTCACTCCCGACGACTACGCCGCCATGAAGGCTCGTCTCGAGACCCTCGAAAGGGAGAAGCGCACCTGGAAAAAGCGCCACGAAGCCATCTGGGCCCTCCGCGACGAAGACGTCGCCAACAACATGACGATCCGCACCGTGCTCGCCAAGACACGCCGCGAGCTCGAGGCCATGACCAAGCTCCGGGACGAAGACGTCGCCAACGTCCAAGCCGTCCGCATCAAGCTCGCCGAATCAACCAAGCAAGTCGATCGCCTGAAGTCCCAAGGTCCCGCCGCCAGCGGCCGCACGAGCCCCATGCGCGGCGGCAGACCACCCAGCATGATGCTCGAGCGCCGCGACACGACCGACCTCTTCGCCGCCGCCAAAGCCGCCGCCCTCGAACAGCGCGCCCTCGAGATGGAGAAGCGCAACGCCGATCTCCTCCGCCAGATCGAGACGCTCAGGGGCGGCGCCGACGTCGACGACCTCAACCGTTTGGCCGCCCACGAGGCGTGGAAGAGCGAAGTCGCGGCCATGTCCGCAAAGCTCGAGGCCAAGGACGCGGAACTCGCACACCTGCGCGCGGCAAAGCGCATGGCGATGCCGGCACCGGCACCGGCACCGGCCCCTTCTGGCGGGGCTTCGGCGGCCGCGGGGGCTGTACCGTGGCACCGCGTCGAGGCGATTCACGAGGAGCATGCGAACTACCGCGAGCGCATGGGCGGCAAGCTCGCGGTGCTGCGGGCGGAGAAGGAGGGTCTGCAGAGGGAGGTGCACCGCAGGGAGGACGAGTGCCACGAGCTCGAGGCCAGGGTGCGGAGCTTGCAGCGGGGGGTGGGCGCTTAGACGGCGTCGCTGTGGCGGGGCGGGGCGGTAGGCTAACGATTGCGATTCCGAGGGGTGTGGCGTCGGCGGGGAGTTCGTCGTTTCTGAGGGGTGTGGCGTCTCCGGGGGAGAGCATCGCGGCTAGGGCGAAGGTCGTGGTGCCGGGTGCGAGCAGGACGTACATGACGCTCGGTGGGAAGAAGAGCGTGGAGAGATTGAAGTTGTTTGAGTGGGTGTGAGTGTGGATGGCGTCTTTTTTACCGTAGGTACTGTACCGTACCGTACTTAGGGGTTTAGATGGGATATCCCCATTGCTTGATACCTGGATGGATAGTGCATCGCCGCATACATACCGTGCCCCCAAGAAAGCCAGTCCGGCTGAGAATGTCACTTTAATTTCTGGTCAGGGTGTTCTGGAGATGAGTGTGCGTGTTTGACCTGTGGAGCTAAAACGGAAAGAAAAGAAGAGAAAAGAAAAGAAAAGGAATACAGTTTATCTAATAAGTATCTATCCATCCAACGCGGCAACATCGCTCCCTTGCCGCCAAGAACCCCACACGTACGGTAGACTACCTAACTACCTACCTACCTACGGAAGATACAAAAACTGCAAGCTTCAACCTACCAACGCTAACGCTAACGCTATTCACACGCGCCGTGCGACTGGGTAACGGATCTGCGATTTTCTAGACGTTGTTATTATCATCAGCAGCTATGGAATTTCCTCACACTGTCGGTATCGTATCTCTAGGTAGATTGCGTTCATCGCGGATATCAAGTTTGGAAAAGGCTTGCATTTAAGCACTATTCTACGTACCTGAACTACGTACCTATTTCTGGAGTTGAAAGTTTGGGGTGGCTTGTGGGGGGAAGGGTGTTTGATATTGTGGCGTATGAGAAACACGGGTAGGGCCTGTGGGCCCTACAGGACGATCACCCAAGAGGTGATCACATGACTGAGACGAGCTTCCCACTCAGTTTACTACTTTCTTATGTAACCCAAGACTATATAGACGCACTTATGAACAGCAGAAGCCTGTTCAGTGACAATGGAGTTGATCACCCTAAGCAGTATCTTCTAGCTCACCTCCACAGATATGTTATGGCGTTGACGATCTGAATTTTTTTTTATTTCTTCTTCAAGAAGACAATGGAGGATTCGAGGAGAATTGAAGAGGATTCTTGGGAGGGCGGTGGTGAGGCTGTTTTTTTCATATTGGGAGGCAATGGGTAGGGTAGGGTAGGGTAGATGTAAGTAAGACGGGGTCCGCACTAGGTTTGTGTTACGTACAAGGTCAACTTGAGGACGGGGAGGAGTTCCGTGCATCGGAATGGGACTTCTTCAACAAGAGCTGGATATGCATTGACCTTAGCATGGGCTCGAAGGTGGAGTACAGTTGTTGTTATTATTATTGGAAACTAAGGAGCAAAACTTCCATACAATGTGGATAAATTTCAGGATTACCATTTTGAAGTACGGGAGAGTATGGAGACTGGGGGGAGGAGTCAAGGAGGACTTTGGAGAGGATCAAACAGGATGTTGAAGTCAATCCATCTTTAATAATCATGGAAGTGGTCTTTAGATCCTGAGCTTCGGCTGTTGTGGAAATGGTAGGATTGGCATGGAACAAATTTGTAGCACCGTATGATGGCACGGAGTGTTGTTGGACTGGAGCGGGCAGCAGCTATCTGCGTTCCAGGGAATTCTAACTGGATGGTAGATCTACCTAAGCGGGCCGGAGCGTCGGAAATGCGCACGACTGCACGTGATCCGGAACTCGGCTTCAGCGTCTCACCATCCACACGCGGGAACATGGTATATCTCCCAAAGATGAATTCGTAGCATGTCAGCTTCTGATCTATATTGTTTATCTTACTCCAACGTCTGCGAAAGTGACAACGGAGCCCGTCTGCGCGTTGAGAACGCCCCCGGACTCTCGCACAGTTGGGAAGAAAGGTTTCGCAGACATCATGGATGCCATGTGTGAAGCTGCACGGCGACTGCCATGAGAAACTGGACGTGCGGAATGTACCCCATCCTTTCACAACTCACTCTACCATACATTCTTGGATCTAGCATCTGATAACATATCGTGATGGTTCATATTTACTAGCCCACGCCCCTACCAGGTTCCAGTTGTCCCTCTTGGTCACTGTGATGTACATATTATAATCTTCCTTACGAGCACAGCACTAGAACTGGAAAGCTGGAGGATCATATTTTGGGCCTGCTAAGACGTTGGAGACGCATGTGATGTAGGGATCGGCGGTGGTGAAGGGGGCATACCTACCTTATATCGTTGCTTTCTGGACCATCGGAAGCGATGCATGATTTTGCCGGCAACCGCAAATTGCACATATAGATGGAGATGATATATAATTGCTGTGATGTTTCTTTGTGTATAGCTTCTGATCTTTCGTTTTCGATAAAGCGTCGAAGAGCTTGAGGGTGTTGCGATGTGACTAACGCGAGTTTGTGGAGCTGCTTCGGTTTTCCAACTGCGGGCAACATTCTTGTGTTAACTAAGCTCGGAACGCTCAGCACGTGTTCATTTTTGGCCAAGCTGGATTCGTTCACAATCGTTGCATCTGCGTGGGTGAAGTGGTAGTTGGCCAGTTGCGCCAAATCATCGACTGTTGTTGCCACGATGGAGCAGTTCCGCACGAAGTCTGTCATCACTAAGATTTTCGCACGCCTGTACTTCACGCTCTGGCCTATGAGTTGCTGAGTTGTCGCCCTCCCCTCTCTGCCCTCGATGTAGGCGGGTGCCTTGCTAGTCATCTCGAGGTGGCCGAGATGTCCAGCCCCTGACACAGCTCGAAGCGATGGCTTGACACTAAGCGCTTCCAGAGTATCGGGCTCGCGCTCATGAATGTGTACCAGTGTGGCGTCACTCGTTGAGTATTCCACCAATGTCTCTCGTAAACACTTTCGACGACACTGTTGTAAAGCTAGAGTATCCTCCTAGCCAAGTTCAGGACGTGCGATTCCACGAGAATGTCGACAGTGACATTCGCGTGAGCCACGATGAGTACTTTGAGACCTACCATGGCTGTGGCCGTCGTCTTGCTACTGCCCGGGCTGGCATCCACCAGCAGTACAGCACCCGCGCATTTTTTGAAAGCGTTGACGATAACATTTAGTTGCCGGCGACCACATATGTTAATCATCGAATGAATCGCACTCAACTTGGCGTTCTGCATGCCAGTCGTGTCGCTCGCACCTACGCTAGCAATGTTCA
The DNA here is from genome assembly GCA_015832175.1 of Paraphaeosphaeria minitans. Taxonomy (NCBI): domain Eukaryota; kingdom Fungi; phylum Ascomycota; class Dothideomycetes; order Pleosporales; family Didymosphaeriaceae; genus Paraphaeosphaeria; species Paraphaeosphaeria minitans. Next base: position 2,463,369 of record WJXW01000006.1, read on the forward strand.
AGCAGCAGCGGGGGTTTATTCGCCACAGGGCGATCTAGGAAACACTAAATTATCTAAGAAGTAACGCATATGTCGCCTGGCGGAAGGTTATGCGCGTCGAAGAACTTTACTGTGTGGAGTACACGCAAGGTGGGCCCCATCAAGCCCAGACGAAGCACAGAAAGATCGGTAGGTAAAGCATAAATTCGGGCCCAAGGAAGGGGCAAATGATCAAGAGCCTCTGCTAAGTTAAACAAAACTTTAGATTGCCACGAGTCTCGCCATATTTCAGTGATCTCCCTCCTCAGTGCCAATAGAGAGCAAGCTCCTGCGCCTGAACATTGCTAACCATTCTATTCAACTTTGATCTGCTTCTGTGCCGGCTCGCCAGCCTTCTCTTCGCTTGAAGACGTCACGGCCGGTTGCACGAGAAGCATGTTATCGTTGAATTTCGTGCGAACATCCTCCACCATGGCCTCCAGGGCCGGAATTCGTCCCAGTATGTCTTCGCGTAGCTGGCGGTCGGTATCAGTCAGCGTGTAGTCCAGAGGTCCGCGATCGCTGAGGTGTTCGTCAAAGGCCTTGATCTTTCGGATGACCGACACCGAAAATTCAGCGAAGGCGTCGCGCAGGTCGCTCTTTGATCGCATTATGGCAGCGTTCTCGATCCTGTCAATGAGCAACCGGCCCTGTTCGTCCGGTTTGCTCATCAGGCGATGCATCTCATTCTTTTGTGCGGCGAGCCGATTGGCAAATCTGGTGTCGACATGCCTGTCGTATCCGTACACGGATTTGTAGTGGTCTACGTTGACCCTCACATTCATGCACTTCACGTCCGTCTCTGTCGTTGCATACTGGAGAGTGACGTCTAGCGCAAGGAGAAGCATCTTGTCAGCGTGGACTTGCTCGACTCTCATCCTGCAGCCTAGCCATTCTTCAATTGCGTTATCGCGTAGTTCCGGAGGGAGCGATGATGCTTGTATGCACTCCTCGATGGCTTCGCAGCCTGATGCGATAGCCCGTTCCAGTCGGCCTGAAAGCTCTTTGATTGCGAGTAGCATTCGTCTGCCCCAGTCCTCCATGTCGCCAATGGTCACATTCCCCTGATCTTCGTTCCAATTGTATGCTCCTGTTGGATTCTCATGATTCTGGTACTTCGCGGCTGCGGAGCGACCGATGCCCTTGCGCATTAGACAGGCTCGGTAGGTGTTCCATGGTGAGCCGTATGCCCAGTTGTTCACAACCTCCAAAAGCTCTTCCTGCCGCTCTTGCTTCATGTCTTCGTCATCAAAGACATCTTCAACGTTGTGTTTGATGAAATCATTGAAAATGCGACTGAGGTTTTTGCGGATATCGTCGACTGCCTTAGCAAAGACAGGGCGCAGTAGCCCATAGCCTTCATGTCTCTTTTCGACGTCAGTGATACGCCGGCATTTATCGAGAAGATCATCCATCTTTTCGAACGCATGCTCCTTGTAGACTATCAGATTGGGCTCAGCGCAAAGATTGAGCAGGTATTGTCGGACGCCGGGGACTCCTGTGTCTTCAGGGGACATCATGGGCTGTTTTGAGCGGCGCTTCTTCATCCAATCCATGTACATAGAAGCGGAAATAGAGAAGACCGTGATTGGATCTTTGTCCATTTCCTTGAACTTGTCCTTCATCTCCTGCGTCACTTCCTCGCCACGATGGTGGATGAAATCTAACTTGGCAAGGTTCTCAAGGTGTGCGCAGTAAGCCTCGCGATCAGCATACTCGGCCTCGGCGGCTTCGTCGCCATCTGGTAACATGTCCATCATCTTTTCGTTCCGGTCCACATGGTCATGGATTGTGGGAAACGGCTCGACCGTGCGCGTTTTGATAATTTTCTCTACCGAGTTGGTGTCCAACAGATATTCCTAAGCTCAATTAGGTTGATATCATATCAGTGACTGGATGTCTCACGTCTTTTTTGGTGAGAATGAGGATCGTTCTTTTAGCACCATGAGCTTTGATCGACTGTCTGATGTACTTATGTACATTAGTATCCGTAGTGACGCGGTCCGCCCTGGCGAATATCATCTCATAACCAGCTTTACGCCTGAATGCGTTCGTAGCTGCTGTGCGGATCTGATTCTCATCATTCAAGCCTATGGACGTTAGCAAATGGTTGACTTGAGTGCAGGGGGCCTTCACCTGGCAGATCCCGAAGATTGACACCGTGTTTTGCCAAAACAGACCACAGAAGAATATCGAGGCTTTGCACAATCGGCCACAAAGATGGCATAGAAGGTACCATTACCATGTACTGTTCTATCTCTTTCATCAGATCTTTAATTGTGCGATCCTTGAACACTATCGTTCGCTCTTCCCCTGTTGGCCAACGCGCACGCGTTTCGTTGATACGTCTGTGCGCCATGGACATCGTGGCTTTCAGAAGGTTATTTTCTTGGATGTTGTCGGCGTTGAGAAGTATCTTGAGCTGGGATGCTGCTTCGCGGTCATGCTTAGAATTGTGCAGCAGATCGAAAAAGTCCTCAGCGTCTTCAGCTGCACTCTGATCTTCAAAATATGTCTCCTCTTCCACATGGCCGGAAAAGTGGAAATGGTAGTACCTATCGATATGCTCTTGAATGTTTTCCATCAACTCTTCATCGTTCATGAACTTTATCTTCGCATCAAAGCTGTCCGACAACGCTGCTGCATCTGGCTTATAGCAAAATCTGATTGCGGAAGCTGTGCATGCGCCACCACTAGCTGATGTTGTAGACAGGTTTGGGCGGTGTTGCAGAGCGTTAATAGCAAGGCTCTTTCCTAAGCCTTGCTCTCCCACCACGGCAACGTCCAAATTCTCTGGAAGGCTGACTTTCTGAAAACTACGAGCGAGGGTCTGCAAAGCACTGAGTTGCTTGTCTTGTGGCCTTGCTCTAGAGAGAGCATCGAGTACTGCGGCAGAGATCATTTGGAGCCCACCGTCGATGGCACCACGGTCCAACTGAAAGAACTTGTGATTGGGTAGTGGCTCTTTGGTTGGGTCGTAGACGTCGGGGCGAGCTCGTTTGGATGGCCCGCAGTCTTCTGATGATTTTTTTTGTTTCTCCCGCCATTCCTCAAATGTTGGAATCGACACAGGTTCAGCCATCATGTTTCTGACTAATCGTTAGACACTGTCTATAAAAGCATGTAGGCTGCCTACGAGGGAGCCGTGCATAGAAAGTGAGCAGTAATGCCTGTTCTTTAGCAGATGTTCGTTCTTGCTATTTTTGCGCCACGGAATTAACTTGTATCCAAACGTGGGAGATGGGTTGAGGAGTAGAGAGGCGATGTTCAATTACGAGTGTTGTGTGTGGACGCAACTAGCATGGAGTGTGGCACTTTAATAGGCCGGTCAATCGCCCACACGACAGGTGAAAGATGAAAGGAGAAACCAGGTAAGCATGGTCGTTCTGGAAAGCAGTAGAACTTCACCTACGCAAATTGAGGTGAGAGCTGCTTGCAGTCCATAGCTGTGAAGAACGCACGTCCATGCCAAAAGGCCAGGCACACGCCCCACCACAAAGCGCCCATGAACAGAAAGCGCAGAAATGACACTGAGAAAGAAAAAAGGACAGAAAATTATAGATGTGGAGGTGTAGGAGATGTTCGGATTCATATCAAACGGTGACGGGCATGCCCGGGAACTCTGGAACTGTACGCTCCTGTCAATCTACCTATGCTGTCCCTCCTGGATTTCCATTGTTATCGTGCCATGGATTCCATAGTTCCTATAGTCGTGCGTTGGATGCCACATTCATCGACCTTGTGAAGCTGGCCGGGACGCGGCTCGTGAGTTAAGCTGGAGCACAGCTACCGTAGGTACTACCTATGGTGGGGCTGACGCATCCAAACCGCTACCGTACCGTAACCGCCTTTATGCAGAAGGTGCAGCTGCCCACAAGCCGAATTTGCGCCTTCGGATCCATGTGTATGTCTGTCGAAGCGACCCATTCTGGAATACGCATGTGAATGAGTTGGCAAGCTCGCGATGCTCGTCGTGTGGGTTTCTTTCCACGGCGTGGCAACGTGTTTCTTATTGCAATCCTATTCGTAGGAGACAGGCGCAGCACGTCGAGAACGTGAGACGTTCGATTATTGTAGTGATGCGGATACCTACGGTCATTTCAACCTGGGGTCGCGATCCTTCGTAACGCTTCAGCGTACAGCAGATCCGTCGCAGAGCCTCTGTCCCGGCCTTCGAGTCTCGGATCTGGCAATGTCGTACACGGCTGTATCTCGGTGAAAAAATAGCTCTCGTCGGCAGAGAAGTTGGTGTTGCGCCTCTGTGCTTGAATCCAAGTGCTGTCTGTCGGAGAATACGCCGCCTTCAAGCCTGATTTCTCAAAGTCTTGCACCCACTTGGGGTATGTGTGCATCGACGAGCTGAATGCCGGAGTGAAGCGAGTTATATCCCAGACAGTTTTGGTAGGATCCAAGAAGTCGTTCGTATTGCCGAGAGTCAGGGCGTTTGCTCTCGCATGAACAGTCGAAACGTCCACCAGCTTGTTCAAGATAGCTAGTTCGAACTTCAGCTTGATGCAATAGATGAGACCCTTGATGGTTTGCTGGGCGACGTGCTGACTCGAGAACTCCATTGCCAGCAGGGCGATGTCGAGAACGATGATGATGACGTTGATGGAGAAAAGCTGCCACATGATGTGATGGCTGCGCTTGCGATCGGATGTTTGTATGATATCAATCGCTTTCCAGATGTAAAGGCCCGACAGTATCACTTCTTGGAGGAAAAAAACGCACATCTGAATGCGCTCAATAGCATCGTAAGCCTTCCCGAAACCTGCTGTCTTGCGACCGAATCGAGATCCGTAGACCACAACTGTGAAATTGTCAGTTCAAGGTCTCATGGGATACGTTGTTCGGACGAACTAGCTGTGAGACCATGAAAAGTAGATCCGTTGAAGATTATCATCCATTTGATCATCTTCAAGAGGCGCTTGTGGTTGTTGCCAAAAACGAGCCAGAGCCTACTGTAAAGCACGACGGACTGGCCAGTCACCATCAAGATCCACCCGACCGTATCGATGGCGGTGCCGAGAGACAGATAACTAAGCCGGAAGTATTCGATCATGAAGCCGAGGACATAGGGGATGACTCCAAAACTGGCCAGGGTGAGTGACCAGAAGTAAAGCCCGCGGTAGGCATGGAAAGTCGTAAAGATGAGCAGCTCGAGTTCCAGGGCATTGTACAGAGCCAAGGCGGAGCAGATAACCACAGCGAGGGCCTCAGCGTTCCAATGGTCGAAGTGATTCCTGCTCATGCCAGTCTCGTTCCCCATGGCTGTGGTGGCCGATGCTCACAGTTGCATCATGGAAAACCCTAATCGCCACCTGAAGCTGGATGCGATACAGGGCCAAAGCGTGTCGAAACCAGGGTCGCTGTCGGTAGATGAAGAAGATAAAGAATTGAGTTGAGATTCAAGATGGTCAGGGCAGATGAAGCCCAACCTCGAGTTCGAGTAACTGGAAGGGGTAGGGTGCTCAAGAAGAAGCCGCTGTCACCCCATGTCGAGGTGACCCGGGCCCACGGAGCGCAGATGGAGGATTGCGGGAGCTGGGGACGTCGGTGCTCCTGGTCGTCGATTGAGGACTAGGGTGCATCCTTCGAGCGCGAGCATGTTGAAATAGCGCGCGGCGTCAGCTGTGGCCACCCGGGAATGGACGACACGAGCGGGGAGGCATGACACGCGGCCTATCTGGCCTTGTAGGACAGCAGCTGCCAATGGGCCTGTGTCAACGCCTCATCGCACCGGCATCGCGATTTGCTGGCGGTGGACGTGTGTCGCCGACGATGCCATCACGGTATGTCGCCGGGCGCATGAGGGACAGTCCTGCGGCACGACTGGGTTTTGCCCGGCGGCAGTGCCTCGTCAAGAGTGGAGTATACTGTTTTACCCCATAAGAAAAAACTAGAGCCCTAAGCCACCTGTTAGCTGGCGGTTAGAATTGACGGAAGAGACGGCAGTGGTGAAGATGCAGGACCATGGCCGCCGTTTTGGCGGGGGGGCTCGCGTTTAGCGTCAGGTCTCGTCGCCATCCATGTTGTTGACTGTCCTCCACCAAGCAACACGATCCTGGAGTCGGACTGTCGCGCACATGTGAATGCCACAGCAGGAAATATGCATTACGGACTTGCTATCGAACACCGGTTTACACCAGTTCCGCAGGCCTGCCAGCAGCGCCCCCACCACCGCTTCACCACGCCACCTTCAAGTCACGCCAGCTGGAGGATTCGACTCTCGTCTCATCTGTGAGCGCGATTCTGCCCGTGCTCGAACAAAATTCGTGTCAACATCGTGGCGTCGATCTTCCGCTCAATCGTGCCTGTTGGGGGCATCACTATTTCACAATATCGTTCCGTGTCCGGAGGTGGTGCTTGTGACCTCGCGATAGTGCAACCGGCCGTTAGGTATGCCCGCTCTACATTGTGCACCCCGCGCGCGACCGGTCACTTTTTTATGACAGCTTCATCTTGATTTCTAGCGACCCCAGTGGACATGCGGCTTGTGCCTTTGACCATCTCATGCAATCGCTAGTCTTGTGTGTATTCACCAGCGCCATCAGCCGTCGCACATTCTGCTAAGGCCAGCAGTGTAATACGAACCATTATGCCTCAATACGATAATCTGGACGCCGCACTGCTCTTTGTGCGAGGTTGTCATCCAACTGTGTCTCGCCACGCCAGGCATGGGGCCTAGCCTTCTTTTCTTCCCCCTCTCTGAGCAGCTGACAGCAACGAGTTTCCCACTCAACGTCCCGTCGAAGTCTTGATTCATCCGTGTCTCGCAAGGGAATATGCTGAAGCGAAAATCAGACCACCCTGGATCGTGGCTATAATGAAGGCGCACATGCATCAAGGCATTTCTCCCAGCACTGGCCTCACTGACCTTCAAAAATGCCTGGAGAACATGCCTGGGAGACATGAATATCCGTGCAAATGCGGTCCAGAGCATGAAGCAGCGGCACCATGGCTTGCGCTGGCTTTGGGCGTCCAACCAGCATTCTCGACATCGCCTAAATCGACTACCCTGGCTGTGGCCAACAAAATGTGAGCCCAAGTCCGATGTCCAAGACGACGCGCTCCCTGCAAAAGCAACGTGAGAATAGGGTTTCTCGCATACAGTCCAGCAACGAAGTTCCTGAACGATACCTTGAAGTGGCCCTTGATCGTGAGATTTGGTTGTCCAAACCGTCACACAATACCCACAATGCGCGTGGTCTGTTTTATGCCTTTTGCTCATCATCGACCGTGAAAGCCGTCGACATACCGAGCACTTATTTTCTTCTTGAGCTTTGGCGGCAGTATATGGTTTCGTGTCGTCGCACTTGAAGACAGTCAGCGTTCGTTGATAGACTGGCGTAATGTTCATCTGCCATAGACGTATTGACGCACCTTTATCTGCCTTCGCTTGCAGCTGCTGCCTCCGAGACGCGACCCCTGATGAGACCTACGAGCGCCTACGCCAGTGTATTAAGTCTCCGCCATGCTGCATAGTTTTTTCACGGTTGCATATTGTTAAATGATTAATAGTTTCCCGCAGCCGTAATTCGCAGCTCTCGTTGCGGCTGTTGTTGTGTACTGGACGATAACAACGGTGAAGTTACGCTGGGGGAGAAGTGGCTGTCTGTTTTCGGAATTTTGAGTGGTTCTGAATGAAGTAGTGAGCCACATGAGCTCAGGGTTCAGGCCGTGGGTGGCCCGTACGGCTCTTGCTCTGTGACCTTATAATGTGACACGGGGACCATGCGGGAAGATTATTCGGGGATGCAGCAATCCGCATCTGACGAGATAGAGTATGCGGCTATGCAAGCGCCTGCTTACGAAATCAGAACTAGATTGGAAGGTGAGAGGCTATTTGAGAAATATGCTTATATGAATCGATTGGCTGCGAGGTTGGGACGATGACTAGAGGTGATAGGGCGCATATTTGACAACTGCTCAGAAGGTAGGAGAGTTTGGAAAACAACATTACTAAGAATAACAGGCTAGGTTCGTTCACGTAAGGTAAATAGGCAGGACAGGAATAGAAAATCTCTTTAAGGGATGTCCGCACATACAGAAACTGGCTAAGAACATTTCGAGTTCAAAATCCGAGTTCTGAAAATGTCAAATTTATCTTGACTAGCGTACATGAGTGCTTACTTAAGCTTTGTTGGTGAAGAAGCCACCTAGAGTCCGCAATCAGCATACTACACTCCCGAGCTTAATTAGTATGGGCGCACGCAAACATGAAAAAGAAAATTGGCTTAATGAAGTAAGCATTTATTGAAAGGTTAGACTACAGATAGTAGAACTTTGCAACCCATGCATTTTGGAGCTCTGGACTGGAGGGCTCCTCAAAGGAAAAGACCGAGCAAATAAATTTAGAGAAATGAGCACTGAAAATAGTGTGCTAACGTACGAATAGAAAACGACCTCAACAGTCAAGGAGAACAAGGCGACTTAAAGGTAAAATGTGAAGTAAATAAATTAAAGGAAAGAGTATTGCTCATTGCAGTGGTAGGTAAAAGCGTGCATCGAATATGCTGCTCTCTTAGAGGCCAGAGCGAATCTGAAAAGGGTATGTTGACAACGTGTAAATGGCGTAGGTTCGTGTTTCGGCATGCCAAAATCTCCTTAGGTCTGATCTTGCGCTGAGCCAGTATTCGCAATGATCTCAAAGGTAGAACATCGTATGGTTCAGATTTTCGTGCCATGGAGAGTATTCAATGGAGTTGATGCGATCGATCTGTTCTTGCTCGTTCAGTTCAACCTCTTCCTCCGCTGTGGGTTCTTTATCATCTCCGATGTCTTTTGCATCTTCAGATACTTCGCTTTTGAGATCGGCTTGGGAGTTGTCCTGCTCTATGCTTTGCTCGAAACCATCGTCTCCTTCATCGATTTGCTCGTCATCGAAAGAATCTTCGGTCCCTAGAATTTCAGGCTCGTATTCCTCTTCATATCCCGAGGTCCGGAAAAGCTGCGTCTGTATGAGTGCTCTCATTTCCTGGTCCACTTTATACCCATCGTGACGGTCCTTGTGATACGACGGTCTTATTATGTCCGGGACGATACTTGCGGAGTCGGTCGCGTAGTAATGGAAGTAATCGAAGACACGCCTAGCTAGTTTCTGTGCAAAATGAATGGGCAGTGCCACCGAGACTTCCGCACCGAGCTGGTTGCTCTGGTTGAGACGCTTGACCTGTAGTTTCTTAGTTTAACAAATTGAATCTTTTCGATCAATCGAGGAACTTGAGCTCGAGTATACATACCATATCTTGCAACACCTGTGCTTTAATCTGTAACTCGTTGTCTTTGATCGAATACCAATACTTTGGTCCAACAGCGAATCCAGATTGCCCCTCCGGCTCTTCGCTTCGCACAGTTCGACTGTTGTGCGAGACAACTATGTACGTTAACTTAATAGTTTGACGGTCGAAACCAAGCTCTACGAGTGCTCCTATGATATCGGCTTTCTCCTTTTCTATGACATCATTTTGCGAATCCGGATCCAAACCGTGTCGAAAGAAGATCACTGAAGAGCACGACTTATCGTACATTTGCTCCTTGATTAACACATTCAGCCCCAAGATACGAGATTGCATAATGTGCTTGATGCCCGGCCTATCTCGTCCATACCCTTTCCGCTGTGAGGTCCGTCGCATGGTCGGCTGCAAACGAGCTGCACCAAAGTAGTGCAAGGCACTGTCCTTAGTACCGACAACCGCTGCAACAGACGGACAGCTCACACCAGCAGACGATCCAGGGTGCGATACATGGGCTCCTAAGATCATAGCACTGCTGACGGCTCCTGCATGCTTGGCTATCGTCCCCGCGTCGATGACACTGCTCCGCATGCCAGCCGCAATCGCATGCAGCGGTCCCGTTTCGAATTCCAACTTGTGATTAGTCCCACCAAGCATGAAATTAATCTTGTGAAGCAATCCCCTCGGAAAGTACGGTTTCCCGGCGCGAGAATTCTCCCGGAAAGACTTATCCAGGGTTCGCTTCGACACGCACAGAGCTATGCAGCCAACGACTTGTTCTGCGTATTTGTGGATCTCGGCTCTGATCTCATCGACGGCAGCTTTTGTACGGCCGGAGTCATCCACGATGGCGATGATGACATCGTGCTCTTCATTTCCCAAATGAGCGTCCAGTAACAAAGGCTTTTCGATCTCGAGGAGGGTCATATACGGTTTGGCAAACTTCATGAGCGAGCCTTCGGAGTTCGTCGCTTGGTGCAGAGCGTCGGACATAGACTCGAGGAACTCCTCACTTTCTTCGGTGCCAGCGCTGGTTGAGGGGATGTATATGAAGTGCGCTTTGAGCGACGAATCATCTCCTCTTGTGGGGCACTTGAGATCTACTTCCGGCTCTCTAGGGGTATGTCGAGTGGTCGTTTTCATTGGTTTCACGTAGCTGCCATGGCTCTGCTTAAATAACGGGAGTAGCTGCTGCGCGTCGTCCTTGAGAAGCAGGCTTTCCTGACGATCAATCTTGTCAAATCTCGTCTCCCGATGGATCATCTCCATATTTGGTGTTTTGATGTTCACAAAGTCCGTCAAATGGCCCGTATTTCGCAGCATCTGGCCTTTACGGAGTTGCAAGAACTCGAGCGGAATCCATGTATCTTGACCCACCTTGGCAAGCGGCAGGTGAGCGTACTTCAGGTTGGCCTTTTTGACCTTTTGAAAATAAGCAATGATTGAAATTGGCTTTGCTTTTGCTTCCCCAAATACAGAGGCTGGACCACCCGTTTTTACCCGTTGTGAAATAAACTTGGAGACCTCGGCAGAGCTCTGTATGTCTTGAATCTTGAAGTTGCGAGGTTCTTGGGAAGGACGTGTATCAGGTCTGTTATCCTTCTCCCCTGGACTTTCCGACTGGCGTGGTGTATTCCCAATTTGAGAGGAAGGCGATGGAGAGCCCAATTTTGCTAGAGAACGCTGGTGCTTTGGTGTTGCTGGGCCTGCTTGCGAACTACTGGGCCTCAAATGGCTTCCAGACGGAACCGATGTGAGTTTGGAGTCGTGCCGCTTCAGATGGCGTCCATGGGTCCCTGGGATCTTTTCTGCTGCTTTGTTCATTGTACCGATCGTTAACCCACTCCCAGTCTTCTCAGATTTCTCGGGATCAAGATAGGTGACTTCCTGGCCCGTCAGGGATCCTCTAATGAGCGATAGATGCTCAGCAGATACGGGGCCCAGGATACTGTTCCCTAGGTACTCAAACAGGAGATCGGGAACCATCACGTTTTGATCAAGACAAAGAACTAGGTCTAGGTTCAAGTGGAGTTCTTTCGCATCCAACTTGAGCACTGGCTCAGCACGTGTCATGAAGGAACAGTACTGCGCAAGACCTTTTTTCTTGGAAATGGTAGCAAATTCGCTGAAGTTGGGCAGTAGCCATTCTTTGTTTGCTGGGTTGGTATCTTTTCTCCTGTTGGCAACATCTTTGCTCGCCTCAGTGCAGATGAATGTGTCGAGACAGCGGCTGTACAGCTTCTGGTCTTGAACATCGGATGAACCCGGCCGCACAAGAGTTCCAGATACGAAGCGGCAGCGTATGGTGCTTGACTCGAGTGTCCCGTCGGAAGTTCGCCGAATCTCTTTTTCAGGCACTTCTTCATACTCGCGAGACTGTAGAGTCCTCATTACAGTTGGCTCTATATCTTTCATGGATTCGCATCGAAAGATTAAGTGATCGATCGGGCCCGTATTGTCACTGTTGCGGGAGTAACTTGGATTGAGCTGGTTTCTTTTGGCATTGTGGTTGACTGCAAAGGGACCTAAGATGAGTTTCTCGTTGAGGAATTGTCTGACTGCAGAACATCGTAACTTGCGGCTAAGGCACTGTTTCTTGTCCTTATCCACAGTTTCAATCTCAGCAACGTAGAAGGTGGGAAGGTTATCAAGGGTGTAAACGAGAGACCCCAACGAGGCCTTGTAACCGGAAGGCATAGTTTAAGCTGAGAGTTCGAAAGTTAAGTTGGTAGATGTAGCTGTAAATGTATGCCCTCAAGACCAGAAAGTTTGCTGGACCTGGGGAATCTCCAACAGCGAGCCGAGCCCACCTATATGCACTTCCAGCTCTAGAAGTTTGCCATGTTCGCATATTTAGTCTCGATCATGGGGACACCAAGCTGTGCTTGCTTCGCAATCTAGAGATTGGACCTACTTTGGTTTGTTGGTGTGTGTATGACCGGATACAGGATTGTGCGAAGGCCATGTGGTTCGTGAAATTCTGTGTTCTACCTTTCGCATGGACAGTTGAAATCTAGCAATCAAATCAGCAAAACCACAAAACCGGAAAAGGAAGCTTGCAATGTCAGCACGCGGCAAGACCAGGATTTTCGTTCTCTAAGCGGAGGGAATATATGACTGTAAAGTCGGATATCATCATTAACAGCGCGCGCGATCGAATAGCAAATGCGAAACCAAGCTTAATGAACTCAGTCGAACCGAGCAAGTTTTCAGTCTACAGGAGCAAGGGCCAACTGCCAGAATCGCGCTGCTGGCACTCGAAACCCATAACCCTGCACAACATTGCTGAGAATTCTCCCCGCGGTATGCATGCCAAACGTCTCACTGCAACACAGCCACAACCGGTTTCCAATCCAACTTTTTCATCAGCGAAGTCTTCGCCCGCAGGACATCCAGCCTCTCGAAAACGCCACCACCTGCTGGCTGCACAACCAGACACACGATAGTCGGGTCGTCCTCATCCGTGTATTCTGGCTGCTTTGGATTAGGGCCCCAGTAGAAATTCCCTATTACAATGATCTGTAGTTGTAAGCCAGCTTCGATCTTCTCCGTCCACTCGCTTGAGAAGCCAATGCCGTCAAGCGATTCTTCCGCGATGAATTCAGAGCTAGGATACGCTCGGTTGAGGTTGCTGTATTCGTTCAGAGGTTGCGAGCTGATATGGATGGTAGCGATGATTGTCTTGATGGTGAGGCAGTTTGAAGGTATCGTTGTCGATTTGGCGATGTCGAAGTACGTTGGGAGCTCCTCTTTTATCCAGTCTTCGTCTGTGTCGAATGCTCCACTCGGTGCGATATTCAGACGATCCCATGGTGTCACATCGGGAGAGGTGATACGCCATGGCTCGAGATCTCCATTTGTAGAAGTCCGTATGCCCCAGATACCAACGCGACGCCATTTTTCTGCAGAATCGACCTGATAGCTCAAATTGAATGTTTCCGTGGACGGTAAATCCCATATCCAGCCCGTCCAAGACCAGGATGGAAATCCTGATCTGCGCTGCGTGAGACCCTGGTATGGAACCTTGTTATTCCATGCGTCACGCCCCTGTCCAACCTTCCAATTCAGAGTCTCGCAAAAGTAGCCGATGGGGAGACCGTAATGAAACCTGCCAAGAAGCTTTTTCGAAGCAGAGAGCGCGCCTTCGAATGCGAGTAAATGATCCGACGGTACGGAGAGGCTTCTCTGGAGGAAATTCTGGAGCCAGCTTGCGTAGAACTGATTTATGAATATCCGTGGAAAGAAGACATCCGCCGCCCAGGCGGAACGTACTGGTACTTTCAAGGGTTCCAATTCCGCGGACATTGTCCAGACTGGAACCGAGCTACCCAGATCCGTAGACCCGTCGTCTATATACTCAAGGGGGTGATCTTCGCACCATGCGAGCGTTCTACAATGGAAGACCACCTGCTCAGGAAGAAATATGAGGTGACGCCTCGACAGAAGGAATTCCTGGAAGGTCCATCCCCTGCTCACCCAAGTGGACCGCCAGAAGGCCGCCATTGGGTCCTTTTGAATTGAGACAAAGAATTGATCTCCGATTTTACCCATTGTTTGGGTCACACGTGTATCGCTCGGGTGTACCCCAGGCAGGCCAGCGTTGGAGTCCGAACCGCATGCTGCGATAACAGTGAGCGCAGACGCGCCGTAGATAACATCCATCTTCGGAATCTGGGCCAGCTTTTCCTCGTTCGTCCAAGCCCCTGATTCCGTCTGTATTTCATCATCTTGTATGATGCACAGTGAATCAACCCACAGGTAGCGCTCATCGATGAGCTGGCAAAGTCGTATGGCTTCTCGAATGATTCGTGGAACAATCCTTCCTTCTGACTCCATCTCTTCTTCGACATCAGCGTACTCCCCCTTGGCTTCTGTACGGCTATCTGGCGTGATCGAACCAGGCTGCTCCAGAAACTGTTTGTTGGATCTTTTCAACATGACCTGTTCAACCCCGCCCCAAACATAACTCAAGGCGATGTAACGCACATCAGGCGGTGCGTCTACCAGCCTCCCTTCTTGGACATCAATCACCCGAAAAGGGAAGTCGAAGTCTTTTGAGGAGTGATCTGGTTTGCACGCAGCGTGTTGCGCATCACATTTAGCTAGCCATATCTTCGCTAGCAAGGGATTGAACGACGCGAATACAGGCCGAGCAGCGAAAGAATGCACAGTTTCTGTACCTTGGGCTGTTACACTTGGATTGACCGGTGCTAGAATTAACTCGTAACCACATGCTTGGAATATGCATGTATGGTGATCCAGGCCTCTGTGCGAAGATGGCTTTGAGTTGAAGACTTTGATTTCCGTGGTGGTCGGATCAAAGCCAGGGAACCGCGAGAAACAGCGATGCAAGATCTGGCAAAGCTCGCACTCACTGGGAGAGAGCCCTGTGATGACTGCGGGCTGCACCCTCCCGTATGTTTTTTTCCACCATTCGCGGTGAGCTTGAAAGTCCTTGCCCGCCTGGCTGATATCGACGAGTAGAGGAAGATAGGGTGTGCATCGCTCACAGAGTGTTGCTGATTCTGGTCTTTCCACTGACCATGTGGTTGACATCGCGAACCTTGGTGGATGGGTGGTGGTAGGTATGGCAGGCTACCTACCTAGGGGAGGGGCAACGCTGGCGCCTTCCGAGAAGCCGGGTACGAAGGATCGCAGATCAACAGATTATAGACAAAAACAAGAACCCCAGAATGGTTTAGTTTCATCAAAGATTGATTCTTATGAGGTAGTGTTCCAGAAATGATCCGAAAGACCAGAGGAACTAGGTACCCTCAGGTTCAAGCTTTTGTTATCCTACATTTAATCTTCAAAACAAGACCATGTGACGAAGACTCTGCAAGCTGCGCGCGGTCTCTTATAGTACTCATAGATTGTGTATATAATCTCAATTGGATACAGAGAGATATTGGAACATGCTTTGCCAATGACAGCCGTTGGATTCTCATTGAACTACACCACGCAAAGTTGGTTCCCGTACAAAAGCGGGTCCCTACCACACTTCTGCCTCGTCTCGAGTCCAATGCAGGACGCACACCAAAAAGCATATCCAACATCCATACCCAAAGATTCCCATGCCGAGCCCAGCGCATAGTCCAATGCTCAAGATGACCTCCCCACAATCCCTCACAGACTTTCTCTCCCAAAAACTCCCCCAAAACTACCGCACCCACCTCCGCACTTCCGTCCTCCCCACCCTCCTCACCTCCATCACACGCATAGCAGAATGCCTCCGCTCCTCCCTCGACATCCAAGCAGCAGGGAGCCAAAACACATCCGGCGACGCCCAGCTGAACGTCGACCTCGCCACCAACGAGATAATCCACGCCGCCATCCGGACCTGCCCCTCCATCATCTCCGCCTCGAGCGAAGAAGACGAAGGCGAGAACGCCGTCCAGCACGACGCCGGCATCAAAGCGCACCAGCATGGCAAGGAGCAGTACGCCGTCGCCTTCGACCCGCTCGACGGGTCCTCCATCATCCCCGCCAACTGGAGCGTAGGCACCATCATCGGCATCTGGGACGGCAAGTCTGCGCTCGACCAGCCCGCGGAGACGCACCAAGTCGCCGCGATCCTGGGCGTGCTGGGGCCACGCACCACAGCCATCGTAGCCATCCGGCTGCCAAAGTCGGCGGCGAGTTTGTGCTTCGAAGTCGGGCTTTCATCCGCGACGGCCGACGTCGTCGTCGTGCGGGACCGGGTATGCTTCGCCGCCCCGGAGGCGGTCAGGACGCGGTACTTTGCGGCTGCGAACCTGCGTGCTGCGGCGCAGGAGCCACGGTACAAGGCGCTGATTGATCGGTTCATCGAGGATGAGTATACGCTGAGGTACTCGGGTGGTCTTGTGCCGGATATTTATCACTCGCTGGTCAAACGCCACGGGGTGTATGTCTCGCCTGTAACCGCCAAATCACACGCCAAACTCCGTCTTCTCTACGAAGTTGCGCCTGTGGCGTTGATCGTGGAGTGTGCCGGAGGCCGCGCGGTAGATCCTACTAGCGGGGAGAGGATACTAGGGAAGAGGGTGCTGGATGTGGACGACAGGTCTGGGTTATTGTGTGGGACGGGAGACGAGGTGGAGATGTGCATTGGGATGTTGATTGGAGGGGGAAAGAGGTGAACGCGTTGTTTTCGGTGCATTTACGGATAGGGATGAGACTATGCGCAGTGAACATAGACTACGATACTGCTTACATGGATTTCCAACCGTTCTCTATTCTCTCGGTCACAGCACCGTGCACAGTTTAAAAAGAACACGATCATTGCTTGGGACTCTCCAAAAAGACACACGCTACCCTACCTTAACCAGCCAGCCTGCCCTACCTATCGTTACACTCCGCATGCATCAAGCTCGTCCGTCCCATCCCCAAGCCACAAGCTCGCAAGGCAGACACCTTACTCCCAGAATGATACCATACCCGTTCAAAATACCACAGACGTGTAAACCAAACATGCAGGACACCAGACGCTGTGCTCCATCTCATCACATTGCACCGCCCCGTGTCCATCATGCAAATACTAATGCCATACCACACCGAAACGTCGGAAATCTCGCCAGGCAGTGGATACCCCCAGCGCAGAACGTTGTTGGCCACAGTAAGACTTCCTGATAGTTGTTGAATATCCCACCTCCTCGCCAAAATAGATAGATAGCTCATCAGGCCCCCACCCCCTCTCAAGCCTTCACCTTTTTTTCGTACCTCCCGCGCTCATTGCGTACGCGCCCTCGCGGGATCTTCGCCACGCCCGCGCCCGTCTTGTGCATCCCGCGCGGCGCCAGCGCAGACCCTTTCTTCTTACCGGCGAGCTTTGCCTTTGCGACGGCCTTGCCGTACTCGGCGTCGACGTCGCTGTCGGGGACTTCCTCTTCTTGTGAGCTGTCAGATTCCATTTCCGAGTCTGAATCCGGGACTTCGAGTGTGCGCTGGCCGAGCTCACCAGAAGCCTTGCTGAGCTTGAGGGGTTTGATGGCTTTGCGGCTGGGGGTTACTTTCTTGTTCGCGCTGCGGAGGGAGGCGGGCGTGATGTTTGGCGATTCTTCTTCAGACGAGGACTCTGGTGTTGCACTACGGCGTCGCGACATGAGCAGAGCCGCCTTGCTCGACCTCTGCAGAAGCAAGCCCTTCGCCGCTTTGCCTGGGAGGTTCTTGACAGGCTTCAAAGCCCCTGGCTTGGGCGCCGCCTTGGAGACTGTCAGCTTCCGCTTAAGGTTGATGATCGTCTTCTTCGACGTCCGGACCGTGGGTTTAGCCGCCGTGGACGCCTTGTGCAGCAGCCTGCCTCGCTTGGAGGTGGCGAGAGCTTTGTGACGCTGCATCGCTCGGTTCTCACGTGAAGCAATCATGGTGGCGTGGGCCTCAGCTTCCCGCGTGGCTCGCTCGCGCTCTGCCTCGCTCTGAGCCAGCGCATTCCGCGCTTTCGTCATGGCCGAGGTGACCACCATGCGCTTCTTCGGAGAGTTCGGCGCGCTCACGGATCCTCGGCCTCCTCCCATTATCTCTTGCAGCTTGCGCTTGGCTCCAGCCATTCCGGCCAGGAAAGCTGAAGGCAGAGACCGCTCCTCGTGATTGGCAGGTTTCTTGGGTTTGGGGCCTAGAACACCTCGACATGATTTGGTACCGCAACGGCACTCTTGGATGTTTTTCAGTGAAAATGGGCTGTAGGGAGTCAGTTTCGTTGTTGCTTGGTCATGTGTGCAACTCACTCAAAATTGTAGTCGTAGGTCAGTTCCTCGCCGGTCATGATGCCTCGAGAGCCCGCGAACAGTGCCATGCGCGGTTCTCCGCCCACAGTCCACTTAATCATCTCGCAGTTTGGCTCGCAAGAATGGTTCACGAAGCGCGCAATAGTTCCGCGAGTCGCATCGATAATCATTTTGTTGTCAAAGCTCATAAGATAGTAACACTGCGGATAGTTAGGGGCATTCTCAAAATCTTCAGAGCGAGGAAACTCACCTTATCTTTCTTGTAGACCTGCTTCATGCGTCGCTCGCACTCGTCCTGGGTGATGATTTCGCCAGCGTACTCAACGATGATTTGGTGGGGCTCGAAACACCGCATGGCCCGAACACCGTAGCCCTTGCCTTTGGTCTCCATGACTTCAACACCGTAATCGTAGCCATTGCCCTTTGCGCGCTTCTTCAGCTGTGCGAAAGGGCGATTGTTGCACTGTTCAGGCGTGAGCGGGCAGTTGGTCCCGTCGCACTCATATGCCATGATGCGGTTGTGGCAGGTCTCCCCGCAGCCATCTTCAGGGTCGCAGAAGCACTGCGACGCGTCGCCGTGCTTTTCACGCTTCCACAACGCAGATGCATCGCCAATGAAGCGATCTGCAGGTCGTCAGTTCGAAAATGCAAATGTGAAGAGCGATTTGAAACTCACTCTTGTTGAGTTTGACCCAGCCATCGACTTTGACTTTCCGCGGAAGAGGATTGTAAACGTCGTACGGCAGCTTAAATGGCTGGTAGACGACGCGTGGGTTGCTCTCCAGCTGTATCTCGGTGGCAAATAAAGGAAGTGGCAGGACCTTGCTTTCCTTGGCCTGTCGCGACTTTCTACGCGCTTTATTTCGCTTCTCGGTAAAGCGAGCATCGAACCCGCGTTCCTGGCCAACATACAGGCCTTGTTTGAGCCACTGCTTGGTCTTGGGCTTAAAGTATTCGGGCTCTTTCTCCTCTTCCTCTTCCTCCTCCTCCTCCTCCTCTTCGTCGTCGTCCGAGGTGTCTTCCTTGAACTTGGACGATTGCGCGGCTGAACGGAATGACGAGCGTAATCGTGAGTCCGAGGCGCTGCGCTTGAGCGTCCTCTGCACAAAATCCTTCCCGGCCGAAAGTGTATCCGTAACGGCCGCGCCGGCACCGCTCAGGTTCTCCAAGGCTGCGCGTCGCAGGTCGTTGCTCAAGCGCGTCGAGGTGCGCCGCTGCGCCGCCTGTGCAGCCTCTGAGGCGAGCTGCTGCTCGGCAGGGTCTTCGAGGTCGGCAGATACAGATTTGGTCCTGCGCTTGCCGAGGCGCTTCTTCGGAGGCGTGGGGTTGGTCTTGATGACCTCTTGGATGTCGCCGTGCACAACGTTCTCGTGGTGCTTCTCCAGGTACTTTGTGGGGGTGTGGATGGCAGTGCCTGCCAGGATCTGAACGTTGTACGTGACGACAGACTTGCGCGTGTTCCGCATCGCCCGTCGTGGCGCACTGTCGGAAGAAGCCTCGGGCGCTGAGTGCGGCGCCGTGGGCGACGGCGGGACTGCACGTGGGGTAGAAACCTCCTCGCGCATCTCTATGATTTCCATCTTGCTTGTCTCGGACAGTATGCTGGCCTCATCGCCGAGGCTGGTCGGCGGCGTGGAGGTCGGCGGCGACGCGGTCGAGGTGCGGGAGTCGAGCTCCTTTCTCGCGGGCACGGTGACGAGAGAACCGAGGGAGGCGGTCGACGAGGGCGACGTGTTGCGGTCGGCCATGCTAGTCGCGTGCGGTGGTTGAGGACAGGCGCGTGAAGTGATGCGTGGAGGAGATGGGCCGGTCGAGCCAGGATCCAGGCACGCCCCAGAACACTTCGACAGTGTGGCGCGTCGGAGCAAGCAGCGACGCTCAAAGGGGCCCCGGCCGTTTGCCTGCACGATGCACGGCGAATTGGGCGTGTTATTGCCCAGCAGCGATATCCCGTTTGCAAGACGGAAGTTGTGGAGCAGCTTGGGGGTAGATGTGGTAAAGTAAACAACCGCGCTAGCAGTCATCCTCGACCAACCAATAGTGGCTTCTACGCCCAATCTGCCTGTACCACCGCCCTCATATCGCGCTTTCACTATGGCGAGATGCCTCACGGGTTGCGTGTCGAAATGTTCCAGTGGCCCAATCCTCATGATTCATTCGGTTGCAGCTATTTGCGGTTCAGTGTTTATCCGCCACCTCCCCTTTCCGGCTTGTCGCTCTGCATCCCTTTCCGCAAATCCTACAGTGCAAGCAAACTTCCGACCTTGGCCACCCATACGTACAGACATGAAGACATTATATGATAGATTATGATTATGTAGAGCCCGAGGATTGTACCGGTCCTGTATCGGTCCATCATGCACAGTGTATACAACAACAACTACCTACAGTGTCGGCGGGCCAGCTTCGTCACGCACTGCTCTGCCAGCCGGGCCCTGGAAACCTTGCGTCGTGGTACTGACATCGTGCATTTCCAGCCCGCCACCTTGCTGCTCAGCCGTCAGAGGCGCTGCCCGCTTGTTCCTGCGCGGGCCAAACCTCTGATCGCCTTCCTCATACTTGCGCTTGAAGTGCAGATAAGTCGGCGGTTTCGGTCGCTGCAGGACCGCAATCAGATTTTTGATGACGCTGCCCTGTGTAAAGGGCCGGTGTCGGTCTTTCTTGATGAATTTGTGCGAGTTCAAGTACTCGCGTGTCGTCTCTCCTCTGCCCATGAGGAAAACGTGATATATGCCCAAACTCAAAGGATAAGGAGTGGCGAGAATTGCGTAGATGCACATTGCAAACGGGCCACGCCATTTAGCAATTGCGGCTCCAAATGAAGCGCCGTTCTGAGAGCGCCACGCCAGGATGTGGACCAAGCTTGCTGCTAGCAGGTAGACTCCCAGGATAGTTGCCGACGTGACAAAAGTGAAGAAGTAGCGGTAATTTCGTCGGCCAATGCAGTTGTTCAGCCAGACGCAGTGATGATCTTGTGTCTCCACGCAATTGTCGCAGACCCGGCAATGGTGGGCACGCGGCGGCCTCCAAATTTTGCAGCTTTTGCAATATTTGGTAGGCACTTCCATAGCTGCGTTGGCGCCAGAGGTCGATACGACCATGGTCCACTCCGTTGTAGGAGGGCCAACGCTGAGCGGGTCATCATTAGGATTAGGCGGCGGAAATGGATGCAGATTGCGGGGAAGTATCTGTGGCGGTTAGTGTCGCGAGACCAAAGGCGTGTAACTGACTTACCCCAGGATCTGACGCAGTAGCATGTATGAAGGAAGAAATGCAGACCGTGAACAAATAAGCAAAGATGATGGGTATCGAAGGGGAAACATGAAGCCACAGCCACGGTGCACTGCAAGCATGTCAGTATTGTCGCTTATGCACAAGTAGGACTTCACGTACGAAAAGCCCAGAAAGAGCGCTGAAGGGATGACAATCAAAGTTCCGGTCGCAATATTCACGGGCCGGTCGCGAGTGTTTTGTAGACGCCCTCCCCAGCAGAAAGCGGTGTTGCCGGAGAAGTACTGATAGTTCTTGCCCAGCTCTTTCTTCACAATCTCTTTGGTGGGTTCTTTCCGCGACATTCTGGGAGACGATTCGGCGGAAGCGAGTTTCTCGTGGCCCGTCTGGGGTCGCATCTGCGATCGACCTTCGCGGCTTCCAGAAAGCCCGAAGTTGGCGCTGAATGAACGTGGTGACCGGCCGGGGGTAGGTAGCTTGCCAGATTCGCCCTTGTGAGACTCGGACAGATGGAGATGCTGAGGCCTGGGGCGATGCAACGGAGTGATGCTCTCGCCGCGGCTCCGGACGGTTTCTGCGCCGGTAGGGGTCGTGTTCGCAGTGGTACGGTCCGGAAGGTCGCGGTCGGTCATGTCGGTGCCCCGAGAGGGTGGAGGTTGCTGGTCTGGATCGTGGGAGTGGGAGAGTCCGAGGCCGAGGCCGAGGCCGAGGGGCTGTTGTTGCTGGGTGCCTCTTGTCTGGTTGGAGCCAATGCTCTGGCGGTAAGGGTTTCCTCCAATCTCACTCGTGCCTTCCGAGTAGAGCGAGCTGTGCCCGAGCAGCGACGTGGGACGCTGGTTGCGCTGTTGCTGCAGGCGCTGCGAGCTCATCGGACGGAAGAAGCCATGGGCGGCGAGCGGAACGTGGGTTCGGCTTGCCGCTGTCGTCGGCCGGCTCTGTGTCCCCATGCTCCCGGCCACACTCGCCGTCCCTACGCTGGGCAGCACGCCTCCTCTACCCCGCTGCGACGGCGGTTCGCGGGACCATCTTCGGTTGCTTCCGGACTGAGATATGGCAATGGACGAGGGGCGCGAGGGCGGCAGTCCGGCGTCTCCGGAGGGGCCCGTCATGCCCAAGACGCGGCTGCCGGTGGAGTTGCGGTTCTGCGACATGGGAGAAGGTGCGGCGAAGGTCGTGAGCTCGTCGTCGGGTTTCGCGGGCGCGCCGACGGCTTGGTCGTTTGGTGCGATCATGGTGGGAATCGAAGATGCCTGTACAGCAGATGGCTGCCCACTTGTCGCCATGGCGGGAGTCGAGGATGCATATGCAGCAGATGGCTGCCCACTTGTCGTCATGGCGAAGGTGCGGCGATGGGAGTCTCGGCAGGAGTTTTGCAAACGAGTGGCATGACAATGTGCGGATTAAGGGGACATCCCAGGTGTTCCGAAACTTGACTGGAAGACGTTGACTCAGGTGGGAATGAAGCGCCGAAAAGCAAGCAAGCAAGCACCTGCAGAAGCGGAGGACAAATGTCTGGGCTGGGGCAAAGGAGGGCGAGAAGGGAGACGCGGCAGCACGCGTGCAGAGGGAGCGGAGGAGAAGACGAGGGGCTCTGGCAACCTCACGGGCGATGCAGCGCGCGCTCGCTCGCTCGGTTGCGGCCGATTAGTTATATGAGGTTGGTTAATAGGGGCGGGCGACTCGCGACGTTGATGCGAAGGGGTGAGTGAGATGCAGGACACAATGTGAGGCTAGCCCATTATGTTCTAGCGTTGATGATTACATACGCACGGCTTGGCCCACCCACAGCTATCGAACCACTGCTGCCGCTGCAAGCTTCAACGTCACGCACCACCACCACCACCCAACACCACACCTCTCCACTCCACCCCACCACGTAGTCCCAATTGCGCCCGCCATGTCGAGCATCGTCGGACGCACCGCCTTCCGCGCCGCCCCGCGCCTCCGCGTCACCCAGGCCCCCCGCCGATGGAACTCCAACGCCAGCTCCGATGCTAGCATCGCCGGCAAGAACGACAGGCAGGCCGGCAAGGACGCCCTCAAGGCCGGAGCCAAG
The DNA here is from genome assembly GCA_015832175.1 of Paraphaeosphaeria minitans. NCBI lineage: Eukaryota > Fungi > Ascomycota > Dothideomycetes > Pleosporales > Didymosphaeriaceae > Paraphaeosphaeria > Paraphaeosphaeria minitans. The sequence goes on from WJXW01000006.1 coordinate 2,486,615, forward strand.
CGCGACCCTGAGCTCTACGTACGTCAAATACCCGGAAACTAGCTTGGTTCGACGGGAGGCGCCGTGTCGAGGCCGCAATGGCTGGCCAAAGTCCGCATGGTTCATTGCCATGCCACACGGCCCGACGCAGACGCCCCATCGACACGTTACCGAGCCGTAGCTAATGTGCAACCGCAGGTCCTCCTCGCCATCATGAGCGGCATCTTCGGCGTTGCGGGATGGCACTTCTGTAAGAGCCCCCAGGCCCACGCGTGCCTCGGTCGTGCCACTTGACGCAGGACATTGCTCACACATGCAGCCCGATCGCCCACCAGCGCCTCTTCCGAGCGATCCGTCTCCCAGGCACCCAACAGCAAGCCCTGGGAGGAGAGTGGCGGCGAGGGCAAGTACCAGTACCACCCTGGCGGTGACACCAGCGCCCCCAAGAAGGACGCTCCTTCAGCACTGAACACGGTCATCATTCCCAACGTGACTTTGCCCAAGGTATTGAATCTCTCCAAAATGCTCTCTAGGACATAGCTGACTGCTCCAGGAACTGCACGAAGCCTACAACAAGTGGGGCAAGGACGGCTACTAGATCCTCTGCACACAACGCCCGTTTCCTTGAGTCACTAGACAGTGCACACCCGACATCTCACCATTTCCTTGCTGCGATGGCTTCGCACCCTGTAGATAAGCTCCAGGCTGTACCGAGTAGAAGAATTGAGTTTTTTTCATGTATCCTTTCGATTGACTTGTTCTTTCGTGCAAGTCTATGCTAATTCGCCATCAACTCTGATCAGAAGGGTCTGTGTTAATCCGCCATCAATCCTGATCAGAAGGGTCTGCCAATCCGCCATCAATATGACCAGAAGGGTATATGCTAAACGCCGCCAAATGCAAGTACCAAATAAAACCCGCTCCTCCCTCCACCCAGATCTTACCAACACGCCACCAGCGCTCCCACAGCCACTGCAAGACCCACTTCACTTCCATACCTCGCCGCCCCGCCCGTAAACAGCGGCTCCTCGGGCCCCGTCGTACTCGCTGGCGGCGCAGGCAGCGTGTTCCCACTCGGCGCCGGCTCTGGGGCGGGCGTAGGCGTCGGCGTTTCCCCGCCGTCCTGGACCGTGTTGCTCGACTGCACGGCCTCGGACGATGTCCCCGGCAGCTCAAATGTGGACTTCGAGTCCACCGGCGTTGGGGAAGGCGGTGGGTTTGTGCCCTGCGTGGGTGCGAAGTGCGTCGTCGTCCCGTTCCACCCGCCGTTTGCGCCGCTGGGAGTGTACCCGGTGCCTGTGCCGGGCCAGGGGATTGTGACGGTTGTGGTGGTCTTGGAGCAGTTGCGGGTGGGCGAGACGCTGGGCGTGGAGATTGAGGCGTAGATCGTCGATGTTATGGTTGTGTTGTGGCAGGTGTGGCTTGCACTCGGTGTGGCGGTGGACCACGGGATTGTGACGTTCGCGGTGCTGTTTGTGCAGGTTGGCGAGGAGGAGGGGGCGTAGGGTGTGGGTGTCGTTATTGGGGGGAGTGTGGGTGTGGAGTCTGGTGAGGAGATTCCGGGGCCGTAGCCGTAGCCGCCGTCTGGTGTTGCTGCTGCTGCTGGTTCCAGCGAGGGCGAGGGCGAGGTGTCGCTCTGGTACCCGTAGCCCTCCCCGTACGCCTTGAAGACGACATCCTCCGCGCGTGGCGTCGCTCCTGTGGCACGCGCGGAGAGGAGGAGAAGCCCCAGTGAGAAAAGGACGGTTCGCGATGCCATCGCTATCCAAGGCTGTCTACAGAATCGAACGCTTTCTCTTTGTTATCGGCAGATGAGGTATCTCGAAAGCCCAAGTGACACAGTAGATCGGAACGAAACAGTGAACCGGACGGCGGTACGAGGAGCCAAACATGTCATCCCGGGGGCCCGGGGGGTGCATCCCAGGCTTCTTAACACCCACGCGCCTGCGTTCTGCGCCTGGGGCTCCGCCACGAGGAGATACATGAATCGGTGACGGACTGGCCCGCACCGTGCAGCACCGTGCTTGGCTGTACGCGCAAGTCTCCGACGCACTTCTCCGACGCACTTCTCCGTAGCGCGACAAGTGCTTTCCTCAGCCCAGCGCCCCAGCTCCGCCCCCGCCCGACCCGCCCAATCACATCGCTGCTTTTACGTTCGCACGCGAAGCACCCCCAAAAATAAAGCACCGCCTTTCTCCCCAAAGAGGAAATTCGCGGAGAACGGCTTTTTGGGTTGGGTTGGATTGGTTTGGATTGATGCAAAAACGTTGGGTTTCGGAGTTGGGAGGTGAAAGGGAGGTGCATGTGTGGTATTTACCTAGAGGTGGGTATTGCTATTCTCGCGCGCGCACTTTCTAGGCACGGTACGGTACGGTACGGTGGGGAGCGCATACCCAGGTGCCCGTAGGTACCTTGGGTAGTGGTTGGCTTACGGTAGGTAGGTACAGGTACGGCCGAACAGAGGACCTGCAAACGAATATCTAGATACGATACCTACGGTAGGGACGTCTACCTAGTATTTTCTTTATCCTACCCCAACGGCGACCGTAGACTTGGGTAGGTACCTAGGTAGTTAGTTACAAGCTTTACCTACCTAGGCACCGCTTTCTCCGAGAAACACGAGCGGTTTTCTCCACTTGAGTGGGTAGGTAGGTACGGTACCGCGAAAAAGGCGAAACAAGGCGCTGAAGTCCGTGACCAGATAGGCTGCGCACGTGCACCGTCTACGGAATATCTAGGTACTTAACCTACACGTGCTAGACTAGGTACTCCTCCGAGATAGGTCTGGTAGAGAGACGCTCGGGTGTGCGGATAGGTATGGTGGTGTAGGTAGGTGGTGTGTGACATGTTGAATGACTTGAAATATCTACCTACCTACCTATCTACCTAGTGCTTTCACCTGGAACCCGTCGTCCCTTAGGTAGGTACCTAGCGGTATGCCATCTAGATTCCTCCCACGTACCTCCCCCCTCCCCTACGAACCCCTCCCAACCCACCTCCCCAGCACCCCCCTCCACCCCTCACTCTCCCTACCCACCCGATCCCCCTCATCCCCGTCCTTCCTTGCCACCTCCTCCCCACCCCCGCGCGCAGACGTCCCCCGTACATCCTGGCTCCCGCCCGTCGACGCGGAAGCCTGTGCTGTAGAACAGAGGGTGTTGGATCCGGACGCGCGGGACGACTGCCGACTGCCGACGAGCGTGTAGTACAGGGGTTCGAGGCTGCGGTCGAGGTCGTGGGGGGTGGCCGGTTGAACCATGTTTGGAGGTGGGTGTGTGTAGGTGGGGTTTTTTGTGTAGGTAGTCTTTCGTGTGTAGGTAGTCTTTCGTGTGTAGGTAGTCTTTCGTGTGTAGGTAGTCTTTCGTATATAGATAAACTTTCCTATGTTTCAAGTACAGTAATCTTTTGTATATCCCACAACAGGTTGAGAAGATGTTCAGTCGGTCTTATATACGGAGCGGGACTGCGTCCTGAGAACAATATCAAGGGCGTGGGGCACGGGGACAAAGAAATGCGCGCTGGGGGGAGGGCTGGCTGACGCGGTGGTGCGAATCGGATGCATGCCCACCGTGAACGGACCGTTTTTTTTTATTTTTGCACACGAATCTTCAAACGGTGGTCGTGGAGGAAAGTAGTAGCATGGGGAGACGATGTAGGTATGGCATGACTGACGCTTGGTATGCACCCCAGAAAAAAAAAAGGAACGGTTAGTTGATCAATCAATCCATCAATCAATTAATCAGACCATGTCACTGCTCGAAAATGACAGCCTCACACTTCGCATTCTTCCACAGAGTTTCAAGCACCGACGTTCTGAAATTCCCTAAGATCCCCGAGAACACAGTCTTCTCCCCCCTCAAATCGAAAAGACAGAAGAAAGCATTCCCCAAGAACCACATACGAACCCCCCAAAAAGCCGAGAAAGGTAGGATGATACCAAAACCATCAAAAGACCAAGTACCAAAAAGCAATCAATATCCCATTCACTAGCAACCCCACTACCATCCCAAGTCTCCCATCATCCATCGTCCATCCCAGAAGGTACGTCGAATGTATATTTCGTCAAAGACCGAGCGTATTTGTCGTGTCATTGTGTTTGTCGTGTCGAGTTGCAAGTGAAAAGCCATGGATCGCGCAGGGCCGTCCGCTGTGCAGTGTCGAAAGCCAAAGCCGACAAGCCAACACAGCAGCGCCCCCCCATCTCAAACAAAGTGCGTGCAGCGAAGCGAAGCGAAAGTTATCCTCCAGTCGATGTGCCCGTGCTGGTGTTGATTGAATCTGAATCTGAATCCGAATCCGAATCCGAATCCCGATCCAGGAGGAGAGCGCCACCAAGCGCACGCTCTACCCCGCTCTCAGCCTCGAGTGAGAACGTCTACTGGACGATGCAGTTGGCGCCCGGAGTGGGCATCTGCTTCTGAACGGTGCAGTTGGCGCCTGGAGTCGGCATTTGCTTCTGGACGGTGCAGTTGGCGCCCGGAGTCGCCATGGTGCGCATGACGGTGCAGTTTGCTCCTGGAGTAGCCATTTTTGATTTTTGGAGGTTTCTCGTGAAAAGATTGTTAGAACGTGAGTGGGTGAGTGAGTGAGTGGATAGTCTGGTGGGTTGAGGTCTCAGATGGGGGGCATCTTGGGGGTATTTATGCGTTGCGTGATGCGGTGGGGGAGTGACAACTTGTGAGAGAGGCAAATCGGGCTTTGAGCGGAGGCCTAGATTATGGTTCGAGACAAGGGAGGTAGAAGGGAGATTGGGGATTGGGTGGGTATGTGATTGTTGTGGTGGTGGTGTGGCGGGTTGGATGGTCTTGGTATTGTTCGGCTTAGTATTGTTGTGACCACCAAGACCATGTCACGCGGATTTGACCACACTGCTGGGTAAAAATATTGGAAAATGACTGAAGAATCTTGGTTGTTATTGGACCATAGATGCTTGTGCTGTAGCGTGGCTACGACAGCAGTCTCGAGAACTTTCCGTTGGAGGTTTTCTGGGTCCCCGCTGCCCATGTGGCCCTGTCAGAGATCGACCGGTCCGTTCTAGGAGGCTTCTACAAGGCCGTGGCGCTGGGACAATTGGCACGACTGTCAGGTACCTGTTCAAGCAGATATACGGGTGGCTTGGATCCGTCCGCGGAGTCCAGGCTCCAGTCCTTCTCGTATCATCACAATCACAAGCTTTCTCCAACCAATACTGAAGCCATTGTCGCGTAGCCTGATTCGGATGGTGATAGTGAAGACTACGTGCATGCAGCTCGGCTCGAGGCCGAAAGGGCAGACAAGGCCTTCATGTTCGGACGTGCCGAGTTCAATGGGCGGACAACCACTTAACGAGGTCGAGACCGGTGTGGGATAACGTGGCTACCGCAACAATACACTAGTGTACGCATCCAACACGTGTACCCTCATACTTCTTTCCCGTGGCAGAATCTCTCAACTGGTATTCGTGCTTGAGGGTGGAGGGGGGGCGGGACTGAAGGCGCTAGGGCCATAAATGCTCAGTGGATCGCGTAAGTCTGTGAACCCTTCGAGCCCTTGCGCTATCATGCTGTCCACATTCGACGTCGCTCCCATCCAGCTCTCCATTGTTGTGTTGTTCGAGTTGACCCAATTGGTAGGCGGTAGCATGTGAACCTGGCCCATCATAGTAGAATCCCACAGATTCTAGGACGTCGTTAGTAAGAGCCGGGCGTGGGCATAGATGGCGCTTACCCAATCAATCTCAGACGCGATGTCAGGCATGTCAAAGGTCATGTTGTCAGCAGATGGCCAGTTGCTCCAGATCTGTGGCGGCAACTCTTCTGGCAGAGACTCTGGTGTCACCTCTTTGGGGAGATGTGAAGTATCTGTCTCGTGTTAGCCTACGAACTTGGCCCTCATTGTAAGTAGACATACTATTCTCAAAGCCGCTCGGGACAGCGTCCTGCAGTGAAACGTCGGACTGTCCCGGTGAGGAGCATTTTTTTAACATGGCTTTCAGAATGGCGGCACCTCTAACAGAATCTCTGAAACGGTTGGGATGGTTGGCCCAAATATCGTGGGTAATTTGCAGGAGCGAAACCATGTCCGAGATCTTGTCCGAGGAAGAATCGCCGGTAGACTGGAGGTGGTTGAGTTCGAGGCAAATAACCATTGCTGCCAGCAAGAAGTCAAATGTTTGAAGCGAAGACATGTACCACCAAACCTTGTTGAGTTGTCCACCAGGCTGGCAAGCATGGAAAATTGTGATGTGGTATCGTAGGATCTCTAACGCGGAGTCTACACATATCTTGCGCGATCCCGCGTATCTTGGATCAGTCTGGCCCGCCGTAAGGAAGGTGCGATGCAAGACAAGTTTCGTCTTCAAGTACAGCAACTCGATGTTGTACCGGCCCATGATAAGCACTGGCGCATCGGTGACACACTTTTGTAGGGGACGGACACGCATTCCTTCGGGAACCTGGTCGTGGACTTCCTCGAGGCGCTTCTCGAGAGACACAACGATGGCATACCGTGGCGGCGTAATCCGTTGTGCCAGCTCTGCAGCCTCCGCAAATACGGCACATATTTTTGCTTTCGCGATGGTATACGTAGCAGGCGTCGACTCGGACGAGGGTCTTGCCTTGGGCATCGTCGTCATACCAGGCGAGAGATCTGCATCGTACAGATTCTGCGGTGCTCTCGTATCACTCTCTATGCGTCGAACGACGGCCGGCAGACCAATGGCGAAGGAGACCAGCGTGTCGAACATGTTGAGAACGTGCCACACCCGGCGGCGCATCTCTCCTTGGAAAGGTGACATGGCTTTGAAGTTGCTGGGATCACGGTGGTATCCCATTCTCATCGCAACGCGCATCGATACCCCGTTCATCAGCCATATCTTTGAGTGATGATCATCCCTCCGCAGAAGCTCACACTCGCTGTAGATCATCAAGGTTTCAAGTGTGTAGGGCTGACTCTTCGTAACGTCTGCCAAGACGATAGCGGACGATGCTAGTTGCTGGAAACGATTGACTGCGCTGTTTAGGTAGTCGTTGGTACCCTTCGAATCCGTACAGTCATGTGTGGACCCTGGTGGGTTATGGTACGCAGCGACTTGTGCGTTCATGCCAGGGTTTCGAGGCCCGAGTATTATACCCAAAGCCATTGCAGAATACAGAAGAGCGATCCACATGACGGAGGTCGACGAAGCGTCAAGCCAGAACTGATTGTACTCTTCTTGGAAAGTGGGGGCGTGGATGATGAATAGGTGAGGATCGGCGCTATGCAATCATAAGCACGAAGGTTTTTCAGGCCAATCTACAAATTTCGTACCTATTGAACCATAGGGGAAGAAGCCGGTCGCACTCTTCCTTGGAAGGCATCGCCTGTATTAGCTGTGTTTTGGTGATACTTCTCGGCATGCCAAAAGTCACTGTAGATTGAGCGGCGTCGTCGTCCCAGTCCTCTTCTTGATCCTCATCCTCGTCGTCCTCTATGCCGTCCTTCACTTCTCCAATTTCTTTCAGCAAGGCCGACCAGTGGCCGGCTCCTACGTACGTCTCATTGCCCTGGCTGCTGATCCTCATCTGGCCAAAGGTCTCCGGACTGAGCTCCTCGGTCCCTTTGATAGCAGCAGTTTCGGTGCTCGGAGCAGCAGGAGTTCCCGCGCCATCCTCTTGCTGTTTCTGATTGATCAAGTTGACGACCAGGCTCTCGAGGTTCCGGATGCGACCCCGCATGTTCTGGGCCTGCTTGTTTCGCGGCGGAGCAGGAACATATTGGCATGCTTCATGCCTCGAACGCTTCGCACACTGATCGCAAACGGGATGCTCACGGTTGCACTTTAGTTTCCCCTGGCGGCACGGCGTGCAACTGAGTTGAGGTCGAGCTCTTTTGATGGGCGCTCGGACTAGCAACTCGGCGGCAACAGGTGTTGTCGTAGCGGTAGTAGGAGCCAAGTTGCCAGTGCACGAAGCACTTGGCCCGGACATGGTTGCGCGGATCAGTGAGAGAGAGAGAGAGGGGATGCTACGGCGGAAACTTTGAAAGAATGCCCTTCATACCTACCTGCGCCGGGATGGGGTGGCTGAGCGGGTCCTTCGGTCCCTCTAGGTACCTACTTAAGGCTGATTATTCAGCCATCGGGGCTTTGGTGAGTAGGTACATGGATAACGAACCGAAATAGTTGGGCTGACGATTTGAAACCAGTTTCAGATTTCAGCCGCATGTTTCGAGTGCGCACTAGCGATGTGTAGAGGTGTGTAGAGGTAGAGGTAGGTTTGAACGTAGTCAGGCGGCTCGTGTTGTTGTGGGGGTACCTGGTGCCTACCTACCTACCCGTGCCCAGGCCCCAAGCGGTATCTAGGTAGGCATCGAGATGGTTGGAGACCACCGAGACAGTCCACCACAACAGCCATTATGGCTTCATTCCCACCGTTACGACACATTTCTAGGGTCGCTTCAGTCCCACCGTTACGACACACTTCTAGGATCGCTTCATCTCCATCGTTACGACATGCTTCTGGGATCGCTTCACGGCACGCCTCGTTCACATTAGCGTCGCCATGCACATTCCGTCCACCATGTACATCACGCAGCTTCAAGACGCAAGCTGCCCCTCCCTCTGTCCCTGAATTCGCATTCGCTTTTGAGTAAGGCAAGCAAGCCATTCCACCTGTTGTGCACTCTCTGACGCTCCCCAGCATCGATGGCGTCCTCGTTCGCAGCTCCGACCCCCTCCCGCGCGCCCACAAGGCCCTCTCCTACCTCCAGAAGAACCGCATCCCCTTCATCCTGCTCACCAACGGTGGCGGCAAGCACGAGGACGAGCGCGTCGCCGACCTGAGCTCCAAGCTCGACGTCCCTCTCTCCACCACCATGTTCGTCCAGAGCCACACCCCCTTCGCCGACATGCACGAGTACAAGGACAAGACGGTCATGGTCGTCGGCGGCGATGGCGACAAGTGCCGCCTCGTCGCCGAGCAGTACGGCTTCAAAACCGTCGTCACGCCCATCGACATCATCTGGGCGTACCCCGAAGTCTGGCCCTTCTCGCAGCAGCTGCTGCCGTACTACCAGCCCTTTGCGCGCCCGCTGCCCGCCCCAATCGACCCCGCGTCGCCGTCGACGTCGCTCAAAATCGACGCCGTCTTCGTCTACAACGACCCCCGCGACTGGGGCCTCGACACGCAAATCATCAAAGACGTGCTGCTCTCGCGCCAGGGCATCCTGGGCACCCTGTCCGCGAAGAACGGCGACGCCTCGCTGCCGAACAAGGGGTACCAGCAGGACGCCCAGCCCCCGCTGTACTTCTCCAACCCGGACCTCCTCTGGGCGGCAAAGTACCACCTCCCGCGGCTGGGCCAAGGCGGCTTCCGCGAGGCCCTGGAAGGCGTGTGGGCGGCGCTGACGGGCGGGCCCTCGGACGGAGTGCAGCTCCAGAAAATCGTCATGGGGAAGCCGCACCACCCGACGTACGCCTTCGCGGAGAAGCGGCTCATCGCGCATCGGAAGACGCTCGTGCGGCAGCCCGACGGGCTCGCGGCGCCGCTGAGGAGGGTGTACATGGTTGGGGATAACCCCGAGAGCGACATCCTGGGTGGGAACAGCTACGAGAGTCCGCATGGCACGGACTGGGCGAGCGTGCTGGTGCAGACGGGTGTTTACGTCGAGGGGACGGAGCCGGCGCATCGGCCGAGGAAGACGGTGGGGGATGTGTGGGATGCGGTGGAGTGGGCTGTCCGGGAGGAGCGGTGGAGCGCTGACGTGGAGCTGAGGTAGCAGTGTTGACCTTCGAATATAGAATATACCTGCACAGCAACACATCAGCCCGAAAATGAAACAATTCCGATCTTCGAATATACGATACGTATACACGCCGGCACATTTGTCCCCTCCACTCCAATCCAATCCAATCCAATCCAATCCAATCCAATCCAATCCAATCCAATCCAATCCAATCCAATCCAATCCAATCCAATCCAATCCAATCCAATCCAATCCAATCCAATCCAATCCAATCCAATCCAATCCAATCCAATCCAATCCAATCCAATCCAATCCAATCCAACACGATGAATGGATTGTGCGCCTCACGAAAACGTGCCCGGGTGGAGTGGCGATCATATAGGATGGGTGGGTGGAAATGAGGATATTGCACGTGTAGTATAGTATAGTATAGTATAGTACAGTCCGCGATGCTGGCGGAGTGGATTCGGGGTGAAGATATCAAGGTTAGATAGGTATAGAACGCATCACGACGACGACAGAGAAGCACTAAGAGGGAATGTGCATGGGAGTGATGATGATGATGGTGATGGTGATGGTGATGGTGATGGTGATGGTGATGATGATGATGATGATGATGATGATGATGATGATGATGATGATGATGATGATGATGATGATGATGATGATGATGATGATGATGATGATGATGATGATGATGATGATGATGGTGATGATGGTGGTGGTGATGATGGAAAGGTGTACATGTAGGTAAGCATCCAATGCCATCTTTCCCTACAAGGCAGAAGGGGAAGAAAACGGACGGGTAAAGTAGATGGAAATTGCGGGAATGTGGAGTGGGCTGGGTGTATGACAGGGCTGTGGAGTAAAGGGTATCTATCTCTCTCTCTTGATCTACTCTCTCTCTTGATCTACTCTCTCTCTCTATCTCTCTCTCTTGATCTACTCTCTCTCTATCTCTCTCTCTCTCTCTCTCTCACATCACATCCACTTCCCACCCCCCTACAACCAACGCACATTATTAGGCTCTCCCCCCACCGCCACGGCCCCAACCTGCGCCCCAATCCTGCCCGACCTGACATCCCGCCTGTAAAGGCGCACATTGCCCGACTTCTGATTCGCCACCGCGATCCACCCCCCATCCCGACTGACCTCGAAGTGCCGCGGGAAAAGCCCCCCCGAAGGCGCAATCTGGACCCACGCCAGCCTCCCGTCGGCCGCGGGCTTGAACGTAGCGATGGAGTCCGAGGCGACGCGCGTACCATTCGCGGGATCGACGTTGGGGACCTGGGCGAGGGTGACGTTGCGGTTGGAGGCGAGGAGGAAGCGGGCGTCCGGGGAGAGTGCGAGTTCGGCGGCGGCGCCGTACTGGGTCGTAGCCGGGTCGACTGCCGGGCCGTAGGTGCTCTGCTCGTCGACGGTGGTGAAGGTGAGACCGCCCGCGGGCGCGTAGTGGACTTGGTAGGAGATTATTTTGGAGACGAGCTCGTGGATTACGAAGAGGAAGGTTTTGCGGCCCGAGGTCCAGAAGGTGGCGTGGCGGGGGCCGTAGCCGGTCGGGGCTTTGAGGTCGGCGTGCTCGACGAGTTTGCCCGTGGTGCTGTCGATGCAGAAGATGTGGGTTGCGTCCAGGCCGAGGTCGGGGAAGAGGAGGTACTGGCCGGTTGGGTCGAGGACGGAGTGGTGGACGTGGGAGCCGTCCTGCTGCTGGGGTTTGGGGCCCGTGGTGCGGTTCTCGTAGCCGATGTTCTGGAGGAGGGTGAAGGCGCCGTTGACGTTGCTGAAGGTGGTGAGGCCGTGGCCGCCGTAGTGGGCAATGGCGAGGTTCTTGTTGGCGTTGTAGAGCTGGGTGGAGACGGGGCCGCCGCGGGGGATCGAGACGACTGCGGTGTGGTTCACGGTGCCGTCGGCGTTGAGAGCGAAGGTGTGCAGGGAGGACGAGTCCGGGGTGTTCCAGGACTCGTCGATGACGAGAGCCTTGCCCTTCAGGCCAAGGTCGATCCAGGCAGGCTGGGCGCCGGCCTCGGTGTTTTCGGAGATCTTCTTGAGAGCTCCGTTGGTGTAGTCGAGGGTGTCGATGTAGCCGTTGGCGTTGGTCGCGGACGTGGGACCGTAGCCGCCCACGAGGAGCTTGGCCGCAGAGGCCGAGGTGGCAAGACCGGCGACGAGGAGGGTACGGAGAGACATGGCCAGAACAGTGAATGGTAGGCAGCGAATGGGGATTGAGCTGTACTTGGTAAGAATGCTATGTGGGGAAGGGAACGAGGGGAGCACACTATATTTATATGTAGGTATGCACAGAGTCTCACACGGTGTCTCGAGCTAGACAAGGAACACAAAGGCTGGACGTGACGCGGATGATGGAGTGAAGGCAGGCGAAGACGCAAAGCTGGGGTGTGAAGAGGAAAGGGAAGGTTCCGAGCGCGTGGGCGTTATGAAGACGGGTTCTAGGGACAGGTTCCGCGAATTATACGAGGAAGGATCAATACCAAGGAGGCCGGGGACGGGTTAAAGTGCCCTTCACAACAAAGGTAATTGAAGGGTGTGCTTGGGCGCATTGACAGGGCCGTGTGAAGGGCTGGCGGCTCAGCAAGAATCCGTCAGCACAGGTAGCGTAGGTAGGTAGGTAGGTAGGTAGGTAGGTAGGTAGGTAGGTAGGTAGGTAGGTAGGTAGGTAGGTAGGTAGGTAGGTAGGTAGGTAGGTAGCGAGGTAGCGAGGTAGCGTACGTGGCTTTAGCGTACACAGCCTGGGCTTGGCGCGTACAGGCGCTGCGAGGACCCCCCAGACATGCCCGCGGCGATGGAGTTTCCACAGTGGGTGCGAAATGAGGAGAACTGGAGCAGCTGGGATGGCACAGGGACGGCGGGTGGGTTCCTGGGCCTGCATCTAGGTATCTGCAGGGCGGACCTCTCTTCGGCCCGGTGAAACGGGCGCCGCGAACCAATGTGGAGAGGAAGGCAGGCGGAGAATTCACCGGCTCGTGACCGCCCGCCCACCGCCACGACGCTGCCGGGTTTCGCACTCGTCGCTGATAGGTTGATAGAGAATAATAACATGTTATTGAAAGAAAAAGTATTTCGCTCTTAGTTGGTTTTAATATCACAAAGACAGTCGTGGAAGCTGGGACTCGGTTGGTGAAGGTTGCGAGTCCATCGAGGCACGACTAGGTGGTGAGTAGGTACCGTGATCTGTCATCGCATGCTCCCTCGGCAGCTCACAACACCAAGCCCCGTGCCCCGTCAGCGGCGCTTCACTGCTTTCGCCCTCATGGCGCAACATGCATCCTCATTGACGGAAGGGAACGTGCGGAGCCGCGGTTGCGCTGCCTAGCTTCCGGCGACGGCCTCGGTGGCTTCCCTCTTCCCAGCCGACCGACCTAGCCCACGAGCTGCGAAAAGACATGTTCCGCGCGACAAGGACGAGGAGCAACACTTGTTCCCTCGCTGCGAAGTCGACCGGCTTGACTCGGTTGGCGACAGACGGCCTATAGGTGCGGCATCTCTTGGGGAGGTATGGTGGGTGCTCTTACTGTGGGCCTGGGTAGTGCTCTTACTATCTACCTATGGCTACGGCAACTCTGTTTTTTACCTGCACTCCATCATAGCTACTGCAACTTTACTCTTTTTTCTACCTGCACTCTATTATAGCTACTGCAACTTCACTCTTACCTGCACTCCATCATAGCTACTGCGACTTCACTCTTTTTCTTTACCTGCACTCTATCATAGCTACTGCAACTTCACTCTTACCTGCACCCCATCATAGCTACTGCAACTTCACTCTTACCTGCACTCCATCATAGCTACTGCAACTTTACTCTTTTTCTACCTGCACTCTATCATAGCTACTGCGACTTCACTCTTTTTTTTTACCTGCACTCTATCATAGCTACTGCAACTTCACTCTTACCTGCACTCCATCATAGCTACTGCAACTTTACTCTTTTTCTACCTGCACTCTATCATAGCTACTGCAACTTTATCTTTTTTTTTACCTGCACTCTAGTAGGTGTTGGGTCGGTAGGTACCGTGGTAACTGCCAACTAGGCGATTCCGGTGCGGGTAAGCGCGTCGGCAACTCGGCGACGTCTCGTCTCGTCTCGTCTCGTCTCGTCTCGTCTTGTCTTGTCTCGTCTTTTCTGCCCTCTTACCACCACCACCACGGCCAACGCGCATAGTAATGGCCATCTAGAGAGACAAAAAGGGCTTCAGGTACCTGTCACATCGCACCCTGCGACCACAAGTAGGAAAACCGTAGCCTGACTATCCGCACATGGGCGGTGTCGGCTACATGACAAGACGACGACTCAACTTGTCCCTGTGCAGCCTGTGCTCCTTGCTGCCCTGGAAATTCCAGATGCAGGACCGCTTCATTTGCAGACCCACCAGTAAGCATGGCCTCTACCAAACGCGATAAGTCACTCCCTGACTTTCCCCAGATCTCACGGTGTAGAGCCTACGCGAGACCGTGCTGGAGCCACAGGTGGAGACCGCGCTGGAGCCACTACCAAGTCCTCGGTGCTCAGGAAAGTGAAAGAAGAAGAAGAAGAAGAAGAAGAAGAAGAAGAAGAAGAAGAAGAAGAAGAAGAAGAAGAAGAAGAAGAAGAAGAAGAAGAAGAAGAAGAAGAAGAAGAAGAAGAAGAAGATCATGATGATGATGATGATGATGATGATGCACGTAGGCACAGCGGTGAAAGCTCCATCTGGGCCTACGTGGAGCGGACTGATGGAGCTCGCGCACCTAGTACGTACCGACCATGGCGGCAAAAAGAGATATAGAGACAATCCAAGAAGGATTCCGCATGCCAGGCTTGGATCATGCTCTCTCAAAAAGAAAAGAGCCTGTGAAGGTGGGTACGATAGGGTAGGCGGTGGGTAGAGGGGTGAGTTCACTGCGAGACATGGGCGGGAACTAGCGCGTGCAGCCCGCTACCAACGCAGCATCGCCCTTCTTTTTCTTTCTTTCTTTCCACCAGCCAGTCTGCTCCTACCCACGGCACCAGGCATGTAGACCACAATATCCATTTCCGGTGTGCTTCATCCCGTACGAGCTGCAAGTACCCGTGGCGGCATTGGTCAACGCTGCGACTGAGCCGCACGGGAGGCCATTCACCAGCGCCTCATCGCAGCTTCCCTTTTGGACGCACGCCTTCCCCACAGCCACTCGCTACCCGCTGCCCGCTGTCCGCTGTCTGCTCTCCGCTGTCTCCTGTCCACTGCCCGCTACGTCAGAGCTCCCAATTTCCCACCCCCGCTGGCTTGCAGCTCCAGCATCAGCACCTACTCCAACACCAGCTCCTGCTCCAGCACCCAACCCCGCCGCGCTTTCACCCGCGTCCGCCCGTCCTCCCGTCATCTGGTGGCGCCAGCAGCAACGCGCCCCTCCTCGCTTTCAACCTTCGCCCACATCGCCCGTCGCCCGTCACCCGTCACCCGTCGCCCGTCTCTCGTCTCTGAGTCCGCCCAAGCTTCCGGCAAGGTGGCGCCCAAGCCCAGGACTCGCGGCCGGCGAGGTGAGTCTCTCCGTCTCCTTCTTTCCCTGTCTTGCCCCATCGACCTTGTGCTTCCATCGGCCCCGGACAGCCACACCGAGACAGACGCCATCCCCGGTCGGCGCTCCGCCGCAGCCTGCTCCAAGAGAGACCTCGCTGGAGGCACCTGAGGTCACTTTCTTTCCTTTGGCCTCCCCACGTGTGTGCATGCCGTCCAAGCTCCGAGTTGATCCAGCCCAGGTCGTCGTGCCCCTGCTACCTCGCAGGCTGCAGGACGATTGCCGCTAGGAACGCCAACCGCAAACCTGCCGAGCGCCTCGCATCCGCACTCGCACATCCGCATCGTTCCACGCGAGCAGCTGGACAGCCATTCGCATGAGGATAGCACGCCTACCTTTCGCTCTTCGTCGCTGCAATTGCCGCCCTTGCCGTCGAGCGACCACGAATCTCGTAGAGGCAGCGCCCAGAGCGACGCCTCGACCACCATCAACACTACTTTTGCACAGATGGCGCGCCGGAGCAACAACGGCGACATGGACGGCGTCGAGAAACCAACCTCGGGGCCCGTGCCGCTTTCGGGTTTCGTGGCCTTCAAGACACATTCGTCTCGCAACAGGCTGAGGAACAAGACTTGGCGCACCGGCGTGCCTGTCGATCTGGTCCAAGGTGAAGGCCTCACCGGCTTTCGCACCGCCCCGTCTTCCTCGCCCCTGGAACCCGTCGAGCCCGCCGCTCCGCCTTTACTTCAACCTAGCCAGGCCCGGAGCACTCCCTTCACCTTGCCCAAGATCCAGACCGATCTTCAACCTGATGACGAGGCGCCCGTACAAATGGACATCCTGGGAGAGCAACAGCCGGTAAGTAAATGGGGAGCAGGGCTCGCTGAGTTGCCCGCGGGGAACGAATGCAGCGCCCACGCTTCTCATCCAGCACAACAAGCTGTTGCTTTCATAACAGTTTCTTACCTTTCTAGGCACCCCCAAGCGAGGACAGCGACGATGTCAGCCCCACGGACACTCGCCCGCCTGCCGTCGAAAACCACTTGCGCCTCTTCGGGCAGCTACCCGACATCATTCGTCTCCAAGAACAGACTGGCGACTTCGACGGTCAGATCGTCTTCATTGGCCACCCCAACCGCGACGTCTCCGCTCACCAGTGGATCTCCGCTTCCTATCAATGGATCAATGTCGGTCTGTGGTCTCACACGCGCAAGAGAATAGAAGGTTCGCTCGCTTCTGATCGTCTGCCAACGTCTGAGTTCTCGTTCGACTCGGTGGAGTATTTCAAGTTCGCAGCCGAGCACCGCGAAGCTATGATCAAGCAACACGGTCGACCACGGACAAACCCAGAGACGACAAATACCGAACCCACTCCCACGGAGTCAAGCACAGACCACACCAGTGAAGCACCCGTTGGAAGCTTCGCCGCGACCTCTGTTCGGACCGTCACCGGGGAGGAATTGGAGGACCCGTTCATCACGCCCGCCAACATCTTGCAGCCAGCCCCCATGGTCGCATTTAATTTTCGAGGAACCGGTGCCCTCGGTGCCGCGTTGGATTATGGGTTCGAGTTTCCTAGGAAAACAGGTGCGGCG
Organism: Paraphaeosphaeria minitans; assembly: GCA_015832175.1. Lineage (NCBI taxonomy): Eukaryota > Fungi > Ascomycota > Dothideomycetes > Pleosporales > Didymosphaeriaceae > Paraphaeosphaeria > Paraphaeosphaeria minitans. Next base: position 2,503,382 of record WJXW01000006.1, read on the forward strand.
AACAAGGAGCATCAGCAGATCTATGTACAGCGAGAGCGAGTGCGGCTCGAGGCACTCCGTGGTCAATCGCTCGCTCACCGGGAAGTGCAGACTCCGCAGACTCCCATTCGCGACGTCGAGTTCGGTGAATCAGGCCTCAGCCCCCCGACGGCACACGGGACTGTACATCGGCACGATACTCTGCTCTCGTCTGGGGACGTGCAGAATCGACTGCAAGCTCGAAGCAGGCTGGCAGAGTTGGGTCGAGCGGGTTCCCAACCCAACCTTACTCCGGAGCAGCGTGTCGCCGTCCCTGACTTTCCACTGAACAACGTGAACTTTAGGAACTCGATTCCCTCGGGTCCGACGGTGGCGAACCCTTACCGCGGGATGTCAACCTTGAACGCTGCTGCTCCACCGTACCGTATGCCGCCCAAGGCGCCATCTTCTGACAAGTCGGATTCTTCTGTCACAGCTTTGAATATCCCTGCACCTGCCACTGACCCAGCACTCCGCTTCAGCGACCCCGATGGACGGCAAGAGCACGTTCCCCCAATCGCGAACGGCTTTAACAAACAGGCACCCACTCGGCAGAACTGGAAGGGCCCATTCTTCGCCGACTCCATGCCAACTACGCATGATCCCCTTGCGTCACTTTCTGCCCAAATCAGCAACGAGCAGAAGCTTACGAACTGGTATCGCGGCGGCCAAAGCGTCATTCGACAGCAAGACTATGCCAAGACTCTGGTGGCAGCGGCATCTGCGAGCGAAAAGGCCCGCAGCTTTGGGGTGATTGGCCATGGGTCCGCCCGGAAGCAGCATCTCTCAAAGCACGCAAACACGCATTTGTTCGCCCGCGTCTACGAGCATCTTTCCGAGTACGCGGAGGAATCTCGCGCTGGTGGTGGACAAAGCTACTTCACCCGCGCCTGGAAGCCCCCAGCCTTGCATCTCCGCGATTTCGGATCCGACGGAAACAACAGCTTCTATAGTAGCATGTCCACTCCTTCGCCTCACATGTCGCGTACGATCAACCGTCCCTACCAACCTTACCGTGGAGATGGCATCCCGTGGGGGTTTGGTGCCTCGGCGAGCAACTTGGCCCCACCGCAGTATGCACCTAGCTCGGTGACCTCTGGTGCGTTTGGTGGATCTCAGCCCCGTGGCCATTGATTACGTGTAGGACATCCTTTGCACTTTGGGCTCAAGGGCTAATGTTCTTCATAGCAGGCTTGATCTCCATACCAAGTCAAGACGTGGCGTGCTACATTTCCTTTTGCAGACAGGGTTGTTCTCGACCTGCGGTGACTGCCCCCGGGGACACAACCGCGGCCGACAAGACCTACGTGCAGTCTGGTGGCAACGATTAAAGGTTGCAACACACTGTTCCTTTTATACTATCACGGCGTTGCATCCTATACCCCGGGCATCAAGGCGTACCGGAGCCTAAGAAATTTGCTCTTTGCATGGGTGTTACTCGACTCTAGCGCAGCTGCGCGCGGTCAATCCGACTTTTGGCGGTCGGTTTGACACGGGGAGGGTTTTTCTAGCCTCCTGAAATACATGAAATGCCATAACTGCGTTCACGACAGAGTTGACGTTTAGGGCGAAAGAGGCATGGGTAATGGTTGTAACTTGGGATGTCTTTGTAATGTGTTTTTGCTGTGTGACCCCGTGTTCGGAACATGAACAGGAGAGCGATGTTGGTAGTGGCGCATGAACGGCAGAGCGATATTGGTAGGTAGTGCCAAGTGGCGCATGAACAGTGGAGCGACACCGGTAGTGGCGCATGGGTGGCTCAACCAAGTTCGAGCTCGGACCTTCCTCGCTGTACGTACCTACCTACCCACCCACCTACCTACCTACCCTTGCTCGGCCGCAACCTCAACAACTTGCGAGTTGTGCAAACCGTCACAACCTCGCCCGTCCGTCCATCCGCCTCTCGAGTCCCGTCCAGACCCATCCTCCCCCTTCCGCAATGCCCCCGAAACATCCACCACCGCGCCCCCCACGCACCTAACCATCATGCTGGCGGAACCCCGCTGGAGCTGCACCATTCCCTCGCTGCACGACGATACGCCCTTGGATGTGCGCATCTACCACCCTTGGATTCTGCACAAGCGCGACGGTGGCGGCGGCGGCGGCGGTGGCGAGATGTGGTGGACGCGGAGGCGGGGCGTCGTGGTGGCGCATCCGTATGCGGCTTTGGGGGGGTCGTATGATGATGGCGTTGTGGGTGTTGTGGTGGAGGAGTTTTTGGCGGCGGGGTGGGTTGTGGGGACGTTTAATTTTAGGTGGGTGGAGGGGGGAGTCGGATGTCGTTTCGCAGACTCGGACACAGGCAAACTCAGACGCTGACTTGCCCATAGAGGCGCCCATGCAGCCAAAGGACGCACGAGCTGGTCCGGCAAGCCCGAGCTCGTCGACTACCACTCCTTCGCCGCCTTCTTCATACACTACATCTCCTACCTGCGCCCGAACCCCCCGCCGGATCCATCGCCCGTGCCGCAGACCGTGGCCACGGACGAGCCCGCACCCGTCGTCGTCCTTGCCGGCTACTCGTACGGCTCCCTCATTGCGCGCAACCTCCCGCCCCTCCCGTCCCTCCTCCAGCCCCTCGCCGCGCCGACACCGGGCTCCGCCGCCCACGAGATCCTGCTCACCGCGCGCAAACTCGCCGCACAAGATAACCGCGAGTTTGGCGACTCGGCGCGGGATGCCGAGCGCCGCGGGCTCACGGGCCGCGAGCACACGCTGTCTGTCAAGATGGGCGGCGAGGAAACGAGCCCCGAGATGCGCCGCCGCAGCAGGGACACTCGGTCGAGCTTTGACGCCGGCGCGGGGAGGAGCGATGTGCGCAGCAGGCTGAGGAGTCTCAGCCACGGGCATCACCACCACCATCACCGGAGGGCAAAGGATGTTGCGAATCCGCAACCGCCGCCTACCGCGGTGGAAACCGACCCGGGGATCCAGCTCCCCGAGATAGGCTACCTTCTCATCTCGCCCCTCACCCCGCCAACAGCCACGCTGCTTGCGCCGGCCCTCGCGCGGCCTTTTTGGAGCCGGTCTGGCGACGCGGATGCAGATGCGGATGCGCAGCTCAAGACCCACGCGACGCTCGCCGTGTATGGGGCGCAGGATGCGTTTGCAGGCACGACGAAGATGAGGGAGTGGGTCGTGCGCATGCAGAGGGAGAGCTGCGCTCGCGGGGGCTTCGTGGGCGTCGAGGTCGGCGGCGCGGGGCACTTTTGGCGTGAACGGGGTGTGGAGCGGGCGTTGAGGGGGGCGTTGAGGGCGTGGGAGGGGAGGGTGGGGGGAGTAGGTGGGAGAGGGGGTCGAGTTTGATGATGATGATGATGATGATGATGATGATTTTTTTCTGTGCATGTGCGTGTGCGTGTGCGTGTGCGTGTGCATGGAATGCTTGGTTGGTTGGTTCGTTGCTTGTCCATGGTGCACACGGAGCCACATGCTTCCCCTGCAGTCTATTGTCTCTACCTACAGCTAGCAGCGTGTGGGGGTCGTTGTTTGGTCTATAGCGTCGCCATGTCCGTTGGGGGACGCATACTCTAGAAAGATGGATGGATATACCTAGATTGCTTCAAGCGTTCCCATCTTTTCGAGAGGGCGGGTGGATGGGGTGTGATGGAAATGGAAATGGAAATGGAAATGGAAATAGAAATGGAAATGGAAATGGAAATGGAAATGGAAATAGAAATGGAAATGGAAACGCAAATGGAAATAGAAATGTGTGTAGTCGAGTTGCCTGTAACTGCCCGTTGCCTATTGCCCGGGGACGACTGTACCAATGCGAGTCAAGCTGGCCGCGGGAGTGCTGGACGGGACGGGACGGGACGGGACGGGACGGGACGGGACGGGACGGGACTAGACTGCCTACCTACCTACTCTATCGATACCTGCCTACGCTATCGTTACCTACCTATCTACGGCATGTCCCGATGCGGAAGTGCCGGGGCCAGGGTTTCCCCGCAATGGTGTGACGCAATACCTAGTGCTACGCGGCAGTCCTCCTGTGCAGTGGGAGCGTGGGATGGCTTGGGTCGGTTGTGGGTATTTGGTCGTCGCTGTTGCTTGGTTTTTTGGGTACTCGTATAGGTAACTCCTTTCTATTGCATTGCTTCCCCGCCTCCCTTTCTATTGCATTGCTTCCCCGCTCGCCCCTCCCTCGTACCCATACATCTACAGCATCGAAAAGAACAGCCCCGCAACCATGTCCACGAAAAGCCTCCCCGAGTTCAGCTTGAGCGGCAAAGTCATCCTCGTCTCGGGAGCAGCGCGTGGTCTCGGTCTCACCCAAGCAGAAGCACTCCTCGAAGCCGGCGCCACCGGTCAGCTCCGCGTCGACCCCCTCCCTCCAGACACTGACACACTGCGCAGTGTACGCTCTCGACCTACTCCCTGCGCCCTCGCCCGACTTCGAGCCCATCGCTGCCCGCGCGGAGAAGGAGTTCGGCACCCGGCTGCACTATCGGCAGGTCGACGTGCGCGAGGTCGAACAGCTTAATAGCGTCGTCGGAGATATTGCTGCCGAGCATGGACGGCTGGATGGGCTGATTGCTGCGGCTGGCATCCAGCAGGAGACGTCGGCGCTCGAGTATACGGCTGCTGATGCTAATCGCATGTTCGAGGTGAATGTTACCGGTGTGTTCATGACCAGCCAGGCCGTCGCGAAGCAGATGATCAAGTACGGCAACGGCGGAAGCATCGTCCTGATCGCCAGCATGTCCGGCAGCGTAGCCAACAAGGTACCCCACCCGCCTCCAAGTTTCAGCCCAGCCCAGATCACCAAGCCACGACGATCTAACTGACGGCCCTGCGCCATCCACCCAGGGCCTCATCTGCCCGGCCTACAACGCCTCCAAAGCCGCCGTCATCCAGCTCGCTCGCAACCTCGCCATGGAATGGGGCCCGCACAACATCCGCGTCAACACCATCTCGCCCGGCTACATCGTCACCGCCATGGTCGAGGCCCTGTTCGTGCGGTACCCCGAGCGCAGGGAGACGTGGCCCAAGGACAACATGCTGGGTCGCTTCTCCAGGCCCGACGAGTATCGCGGCGCGGCCGTGTTCTTGCTGAGCGGGGCGAGCAGCTTCATGGTAGGGTCATGGTGCGGTGGGTGTTCTGTTGCTGACTTGTGCTAGACTGGGGCGGATTTGAGGATGGATGGGGGGCATTCTGCGTGGTAGGTGGGCATTCTCCATGGTAGGTGGGCATTCTACTTGGTAGGTGGGGGTGGAGCGTGGCGAGGGTTGGTTTTGTGCGTGGGGCGAGGGGCTGGGATCGCGCTGTGTGTTGGTAGTGATGTTGGATGGATCGAATATGTTGTGAGAGTCAATGGATGATGGAGTGCGAAATAAGTAGAGATTTGACCGATGATGGAGGGCGAAATAAGTAGAGAGTCGACGGATGATGGAGGGCGAAATAAGTAGAGAGTCAATAGATGGAGTGCGGAATAAGTAGAGAGTCGACGGATGATAGAGGGCGAAATAAGTAGAAAGTCGACAGATAATAGAGTGCGTTCTAAGTAGAGAGTCGACGGATAATAGAGTGCGTTCTAAGTAGAGAGTCGACGGATAATAGAGTGCGTTCTAAGTAGAGAGTCGACGGATGATGGAGTGCGAAATACGTTCAGAAACCGACTGACTAAGCGGCCGAGGCTGCAAGTTCCGGGAAAGGCGCGACAGGTTGACATTCACAAGCAACATCAACCCGTTCGCGCCTGCTCCCCAAGCTGGTCACGACGATGCCTATAAAGTAGGTCAACCATCAAGAGCCACGCTCTGTTGGAACCATCCATCCGTCTGCCTTTCCGCCGCCTGTGTCGCTCGGCGCAAACGGGTCCAGGATTCACCGTCGGCAACTGTACCTACCTACACTCCCTGCTTGTACTATACAATAGCTATCTACCGGCCCCTCACCAAGCAATAGCACCACCCGAACGCTTTATATCGCGTGCTAGGCCAGCATAGGCCATCTACGGTCAGCGTCTTATCATGCCAACGCCCTCGTCCGTCTCTCGATATCGACCCGCAGTCCTCGTATTCACCGGCGCGGCGGCCGCATATGTTACATGGCTTCTATACACCAGCTTCAGCGGCACCCCGTCCGACGGGCTCCATCGAAGCAATGCAGTCCGCAGATCAAACCCGCGCCCGCGCCCTCAAAATCGCAACCACAATCGCCCGCAGCGAATCGTCGAACAGATTCTGGCTGAGCCCATTTCGCTGGGCGAATTCGACTTCTTTGGGCGCTCAATCACGCTCGAGACGGGCAATGTGATGGATCGTGATGAGCTGCTGGTGCTTGGACGCGAGCTTCGGCCGGATGCCGACGACGAAGGGATTGAGCGCGTTATCAACCACCTCTACGACTATTACGTAGACATGTTCTTGGAGACGCTGGCACAGGGGCGTCCTCTTTCGGAGATGCCGCGAGGAGATCTCGAGGCCATCGTGAGTATAGCGAATGAGCAGTCGACTTGTAAGTCAGAGCATCCAAGCACCCAGCGTTCCCAGTCCCCAGTCCTCAGTCCCCAGGACAGGGAAAGCAAAGGCCCGAGGAACTCAAAGGCTGTTCGCTAACAACTTCACAGGGCAAGGAACCGAATACGCATTTCAACGTCTTCGCACCAGGCCCTCGATCCTGACCGCTCAAGACCTCGTTGGCCACGTTGAAACTGTACCGCCCACTGACGCTGGCGATTGGGAAGACGACATGGTTGGTGATACAGAGGGTCAGACTCTTCAACGGACTCTGTACCACATAGCGGAAGATCGCGCCCGGCATGAGGGTGTTGTTCATCGTGGCATTACCTGCAACGGCTGCGATAGCAGGCCCATCCGTGGCATCAGGTGGCATTGCGCCAACTGTGCCGACTTCGATCTATGTTCTGATTGCGAAGCCACAAACTCTCATATCAAAACGCACATCTTCTACAAGATCAGGGTACCCGCACCAAATCTTAGCATCACCAAGCAAGAGCCACTCTATCCAGGACGACCGTATTTGATGAGCCCTTCGGTTGACGCAAAACTGAAAAGACGCCTCGTCCACGATACACGCATAGAGGCCGAGGAGATTGAAGCGTTGTGGGACCAATTTACTTGCCTCGCCACCGTTCCTTGGACCACGGACCCCAACGGGCTTGGTTGGGCACTCGACCGACGCGCTTTCAATCACGCCTTCATCCCACGGTATTCAACCTTCAAGTCGGCGCCGAATCTGATCTATGATCGTGTCTTCTCGTACTTTGACACTGACCACAACACCTTGATCGGCTTTGAGGAATTCGTCAAAGGTATTGACGGCCTACATGCTACCGATGCGCATGTGAAGCTGAAAATAGTTTTCAACGGTTACGATATCGACGGCGATGGGTACATTTCAAGGAAAGATGTGTTGCGTGTCTTCAGAGCGCATTATGCGATCGAAAGAGAAGCGACAAGGAACTACCTGGCAGAGTCTGCCGAGGAGATGTCTGTACGCGGCGCTCTTGATGTGATACAATCCGCCCAACCCTTGGCATCCGCGTTCACACAGGCCGCTATCGAGCCAGGGGAGCCCAATTGGCTGCTGCGAACAAAACAACCGGACGATGAGGTTGACACGGCGCCGATAATCGAGAATCAGTCGGACGCATTGGATCGGGACGTTGTGATCAGAAGCACGAGCAAGAACATGTTTGATGAGGACGGTGATGAGCTTGACCCGAACATGTCCACAGATAATATCCTGAAAGACAGATGGGCACGAAGGCAATTCTACACCGACGAAGAAGAAGGATTCACCCGGCCGGAAGGAGCTCCAGGGAGTCCAAGAACGACTGCCTTTGATGATCAAACTAACGGTTTCCACGATGAGCACGCGGTTGAAGACGAAGAGTGCAAACCTCCGACTCCGGGGTCAGAACGTCCAAGGTGGTCTCGATCTTCTTCCAGGGTTCGCTTTCAGGATGATCTTGACGTGGAAACACGATCCAATGCTTCGACCTCCTCACGACCAGTAGGAGAACGTTGGGGCGGCTATGAAATACCCGAGCCTGAGAAAGACCTCGGCAAAGAAGTGCTCTATCAGATAACCCAGCAAGCCTTCAACGAGCTCCTTGACCCCTTATTCAAAGAAGGGGAAGACGCCGCGATGGACGCGTACGCGTGCCGAGACGAGCGACGTCACTATGTCGCCGAAATCGACGCTGTGTTGGAGAAGTTCGAAAGGGATAGGGATATGCTCGAGAAAATGGATAGTGTGGGTGCCTTCACGTACTCGAACTGCGTCCTCAAAGCTCTCTGTGAAGAGAATTTCGTAAAGCTCTCAGAAAATGCCCCTCGCGATCTGACTGAAATTGCACCTATGGTCGATGATATATTCAAGAACGCGGAGAAAAGCATAACCACGTTTACAGCACATTGGGTCAAGGACCGCACGCCTCACCAAGAGACCGACCTGTGGCTCATGATGTTGTACAGGGCCCAGTTGGAGTTCGAGGTCACGGCGACTCTGTTGGAACTGGCCATGAGACAGGGTTGGGTGCTGGCTCCCAGCCCTACTTCCCCTATCGCCAAACGTATAACCAGATACCGCCAGAGTGCATCTAAAGTAGCAGATCGCGATCGAACATTTCCACAATTCCGCCCAAACTCGCTAGAAGACGCGGTACCGCCGGTCAAGAAGGCCCCCGATGCAGCAGTGGACGCCACACTTGAGCCTCCTGGGCGTCCGTTTGGTAAGCCCCTCTATCATGCCCTCACCCCCAAAATTATAAACATACTAAACCACCAACCCAACCAGGCCCTCTCTTTGTCGTCCTTGCGCGCACCGACACCGCCTCCACCGCAAACGATACCAAATCCGCCACCGAAGTCGGAGCAGCCCCTTACGACCTCCCCGAGCACAACATCACCCTCTCGCGCCCCCTCGTCATGAACGAAATCGGCCCCCACCCCTGCATGCACAACCTCTCTTTCTCCTTCCCCAACGGCACCACGTCCACGGTGACTCTCAAAGACGAAACCCGCATCCTCGGCCAGCACCCCGCCTACGACCCAGACATGCCTCAGGTCGACGGCACCTTCCACGCGGCCATCCGCGCAGCGGCGGCCGAGCCCAATACCACGAAGAATAGGCATCTGAGGCGCGTCGTGCTGGCGCGGCTGGAGAGCGTGGACCGCAGAGATGGCGAGAGGAAAGGAAGTGGGAAGGTGGGGTTCGAAGAGTTTGAGAAGGCGGCGAGGGATGGGCGGATGAGGTTTTTGGAGAGCTGGATGGATTGGGTGAGCTTTTAGGATGAGCTGGGGGCTGAGGGAGATGATGGGGGGGGAGTATGAGGGTGAGGGAGGCGCCCAGGGGGCTGAGGGGGCTGAGGGAAGTGCTGAGGGTGACGCTGAGGGTGACGCTGAGGGAGAGTAGGAGGTTGCGCGAGGTCAGGGGAGCTAGCGCACGAGATGCACGTGTGGGGCAAAGGGAGTATTATGATACCACGATCGTATTGTATTGTATGAAGAGGGACCGGAGCCACGGTGCGTGTGTGGCGATCAGCTTCCGACGAAAAACGAAAATACAAAGAGCCGGCGTAGGTACCTACAGGAGAAAACGGCGCCACTCTCAAACTCAAAAACAAAAATAGTACGGTATGGCACACGGCCAAAACAGCGCTACTTGGGTACAGCCTTCACCCCACGCGGAGAAGTTGCATGCCCACACCGCACACCAGCACCCTCGCAGGCTGGCCCTCGTCGTGCTCGTCGTCGTCGTCGTCGTCGTCCTCACCCCCCAGCAGCACAGCCACACTCGACACATCCGCCACACTCGTCCTCGCCTTTCCCACGCGTCTGATGGTGATCCAATCCCCGCCATCCCCATCCCCATCCCCATTTCCATCCCCCCTGTCCTCTACAGCCGACACATCAACCGCCCACATCCTAACCCACTGGTCGTTCCCCCCCGTAACCAGCAGCACCCGGCCCTGCCACGGGACCATGGCGCAAGCCGTCACAGCCGATGCGTGCGAGCGGACTACGACGACGGGGACGCCGGTCCACGCCACATCGCCGCCGTCGGGCGCGCACCGCGCGAGTCGGAAGGCGAGCGTGCCGTCGTCGCCGCCGCTGACGACGAGAATGATGTCGTTTTTGGCGGGGAGGGCGACCGTGGCGAGCGTTTTGGAGGTGGATTGGTGGAGTGAGGTGGAGGAGTGGTGGGTTAGGTTGTATGGGTGCGGGTGCGGGTCCGAGTCTGGGTCTTGAGCGCGGTGTAGGTGGAGGGGGAGAAGGGGGATGGGCCACAGGACTGCGTGGCCGTCTGTGCCGGCTGTGAGGATGCTGTGGGGGGGTGCTATGTGTTTGGATGGGGTGGGGAGGAAGGCGCATTGGGTGAGGCAGGAGGTGGAGTAGAGGGCTGAGGCGAGGGGTTGCCAGTGTTGGGGGGAGGTGGGGCTGTATGCGTATATCTGTGGGGGAGTTAGTGGTCTGGTCTATCTGTTGTTTTGTATTGTGTGTGTGTGTGTGTGTGTGTGTGTGTGTGTGAGTTTGGGAAGGTTCTTTTGGAGCTGGGGGTGGCGTATACCTTGACCACCGAGTTCGAGAACACCATGCTGATGATGAAGCCCGCTGGGGTTTCCGCGTGCTGCGCCACGTCGAATGCCATGATGCGCAGGTCCGAGTGCTCGCTTTCGGGCGCGCAGCTGGCCTCGCACACCACGCCTATGCCGCCCAGCGCAGGCGGGAGAAGGGTTGTCTTCCAGACGTAGAACTCTTCGCAGCCCCCGCTGCTGAAAAGGTAGGATCCGTCGGCGGACCACTGGAGACTCTGGATCCCGGTGGTGTGCTTGCGCAGGGTGTGAAGGCAGGTGAGGTGCTTGTCTGTATAGGAGAAGATTTTGATGTCGGTGTCTTCCGCACCGGTGGCTATGAGCTGCGACTTGCCCTTGTCAGTCTCGATGGCTGGGGACGCAGCGACGGCTTTGATCTCGCGGCCATGACCGCCGGAGCGGATCACTTCGTGGTCGGGCCCGGACTGAGAGAGGATGTGCATGCTTGATGCTCGGGTCCACACCAGAGTGCCGCCGCCTTTCTCAGAAATGTGGGGTTGGAATGACCAGCTTCTGTGCGCGCCGCCCGTTTCGACACTCATCGTTACTTCTTCGGTGACGGTATTGTATACGACGAATTCTTTGTGTGAGAATCCATACACGTGCAATTCATCGTCGTGAAAGTAGAGGCCTTCGATGTTTGGGCCGACCGGTAGAGTGATGTTGTGGACCAATCGATAGGACATGGTCTCCAGCTTGATGAGGTGAATCGCAACACAGCCGTCCCGTCCCGTGGAGACCAAGTGCCCAGAGGGAGAGTCTGTACCCTGGGGAACCCAAGTCATGGCGGTCACTGTCTCCTTACCGTGGATAGAGTGCATGATACCGAGTAGCTCCGCTGGAGTTTGATCGGCGTGCTCTGCGCTCTGATCTACGATGCGGTACGCGGCAATTGAACCACGTCGAAATCCGAGCAGAACGTAGCTTCCTTCGGAAGCGTCGACATATACCATACTCGTGATGACGAGGCCGGTGATGTGGTCTGGAATTGGAACGATGGTCGTACTGGATAGTGTTGGCCGAGCACTCTCCAGCAACTCTTCGAGAGGCTGAGGCTCTTTGCACTGCGTCAAATCCACGTGGAGTAGCTGAGCATCCTTCTGTCCAACTAGGGTAACCAGCAGGACCATCCAGTTCGACTGCAACGAGTCTGCAAAGGTTCCTGTAAAGACCTCCCCGATCTTGCCGTTGACCGTGTGCAGTTTTGTCAGTCGTGATGTTTTCTTGTGATATGCGTACAGGCTTCCTTTCGCTCCAGCGACAAAGGCTACACCAAGTGAGGGCTCTCCGGCACAGACCGAGTATCCGCTCAAATCTTCGGGCTGGGCGACTAATTCCGACAGGTCGATTCTTGAAGTGTGCTGAGGAGACATTGTCTCAAGGAAGACCCCGCCTGAGTTGGTTGTCAAGATGAAGGAAGATGCGTCCACGAACGCATAGCTTCTGAGAAATTCGGTTTGTTTTGAAGAACGGTGGCCGGCTTTCTTCGCAACCGCAGTGCTCTCCTCAGGCGATGCTAGAATAGATACAAAGTACTCGATATCGTATTGTGCCTGGTCGGCGGATCGGCTCCTGGTCCTAAGAGGAAACTTTGTGATCTTACTGTCAGCTCCTCCGAGTGCGACGGATCTATAAGGTGACGAAGCGTTTGGAAGAGCCATGGACCATACGTTCTTTCCGTTGTGATAGGGGGCTGTATCCATGAGATCGAGTTGCCATGGTGGCGTGCTCGCCGAGGTTGAACTCTTAACGTTCGTGTTAAGTGTCCATGTGCGGGATGTCGCGTCTTCGCCTGCAGAAAGGAGGACTATCTTGTCAGGTGACACACTAGTATTACCTCCGCTATCGAGAAATTCTATCTTCCAGACGCGGGAGGTATGACCCCATCCTATAGCAACGCAGTCCTTGTTCGAGACGTCAGTATCATAAGAAGCATTACTGAAGCCAGTGTGTCTTGTTCGCTGCAGCTCTTCGTCACCAGCGTGCGATTCGGGGCCTTCTTCCGCAGTGGCCCGACTCACATCCCAGATGCGTATCGTACGGTCGTCACTGCAGCTAGCGAGCAGGCGCCTTGAACCCTGGCCGTTTACACAGAGCAGATTAGATATCTGCACTCCGAAGATTGATCCCTCGTGACCGAGGAATACACGATGAGTACGAGATGTGCTTTCTTCGGGACGCAATTGATCCCACGACCAGTAGATGATTTCCCCGAAAGCGGTTCCTGCCGCGACGAGGATACAATCGCTCGACTCCCATAGCAAGTGAGCAGAATAGAGAATCGAACGCGAGCTCGAAGTCAGCCCTCTTACTGACAGGGAGCCGAGGGATCTGGCGCGTGGGGACTGGACTCCAGGTTCCTGTACTATGTCGAGGAGCGCATTATGTGCGGTCACCGCCACGCATCGTTCTGGAAGGGTGTTTTCCGGCGATCTGGGCGCGGGTTGCAGGTCCAAAATCCAGTCCGGCGTCTTTGAGACTTCGGAAAAGGTCGCATTGAGCGGTGGCCAGCTATCATCTTCATCGCGGAATGTATCAAGTATTAGCGTTCGAATTAGTAGTCCTCCCCAGATGATGAGATGGACATGATCAGCCGAACTTGAAAGTTGGCGAATTCCATGGATAGCTTGCCCCTCAAAGATTTGTTCTGATGATATCAATGTGTTCTCCCGGCGATGATAGAAGTGCAAGCAGGGACCTTCAGCGACAATGAGCAGCAGTCCGCATTCGGCCAAAGCCGTTATTGGAAGGCGAGTACATTCATGCTTTGGATTTTAGTATGATCCAAGCAGTGAATGGCGGATATAAACCTACCTGTAGCTTCCGGGCCATTGGAGAAATGGCTGGAAGTTGCTTGTGATTTCTGCATTGGAATTTGGCGTTGAGTAAGCGTGACTGCGGGGCCAGGCGGGGTAGGAACGATAAGTACCAGTACTTTTCTGCCACCTCGAAAATTCATAGACGACGACGACGACGACGACGACGACGACAACGAGCAACTTCCCCAGATCTAGCACCGGGAACCTCAATCTCGCATCTCACCATGTCTCTCGGAACGCAGGGCGCTATCCCAGAGGGAGCGCAGGACAACAACCCCGATGTAGGACACGCCTCTGCAACGCCATCGCATCGCATCGCATCGCACTGACAGTCGCCTAGGTCGAAGCGCAATGGGCCGTCCAGGCGGGAAAGCACATGGAGACATACTGGAACATCCTGGAGAAGGTCAAGGGCTCCAGCCTCCGCCTCACCAAGTTTGACGACGACATCTACGCCCACTTCAAGAAAGACTTCCCCGAGGTGGACGCCAGCAGCAAGCTCGACCAGGACGCAATGAAGAGCAAGGAGGGCAAGGAGCGGTGGCGCAAGTTCATGGAGGAGTACAAGAACACGGTCGACGACTACAACTTCGGCACCATGTTGCGCGACTCGCCAAAGGTCGAGTACGGCCCGGACACCACCATGATGTCGGTGCGCATGCAGTTTTACGCCATTGAGATCGCCAGGTCAGTACAGTCAGGGGTTCATGGCCTGGGAGTGGGCGCTGACAGGACCAGGAATCGCGAGGGCCATAACGATTGGATCTACGACAAGGCCCACGGCAACTGAGCCTAAGGCTCCTGGCTCCTGGCTCCTGGCTCCGTCAGCTACGCGACTTCTAGACAACGACCATGACAGCGCACGAGGGATGATCGGCGAGTGCAACAAGGCACACGGCTCGCCCCATGTCCGAGCGCGGCTCAGTCCTACTGTGTGCATTTGTTCTTCACGCTTGGCACCGTCTTCCCATGATACCCAGCCGCGTCCCGATGAGGAAAAGATAGTGAAAGCAATACATGGTCTGGCACCACCCTTCGGCATGTCACTCGCTAAAATGTCCGATTGTCGCAGAAACGTGATGATACGTGCGTGTCTGAGCTGAATCGCAGGCCAATGGCTCCAGTTGTCAATTGAAAAATGTTCGTACGTAGGTACCCCATCAACTACTCCCTGATCCGTAAATGTCCAGGCGACGGGGCCGGAGAACCTTCAAGGGTAGGAACAATATCAAGCGCGAAACAAAGCACGCGAGAGCAACATGCAAGCCGCCCCGTAGCATTCATGAGCTAGTCCGCATTCGGCAGTCTTAAACTTCAACTTCACTCTTTGCTCCAAAGATCCTCTTGCACTGCAATTCCTCCAGTCTCTCCTTGCAAGTTTTTCTCGCGTCTTCACGAGTCCCTGGGAAACGACTGCGAACATGGCCACACCCGCAGCCTCGAATCGCGTCAACGAACCGGATAAGCAGGATGTGCTGGATGCAGAGGAGCAGCAATTCGTGGCCAACATGGGCTGGAAGGCTCTGTTCAGCTTCACGACCCGTAAACATTTGCCAGTCCTCGCATTCGCCGTACTTGCCTCCTCTCTTGCCGCTCTTACGCTTCCCGCGCTCGCCGTACTCTACGGTCTGTTGTTTCGAGAGTTCGGGTCTGTTGCCAAGGGTGACAAGTCAGACTCGCAGTTTCTGAAGCAGGTTTCGACGTATTGTATCTATGTCACAGCCATAGGTGGCGTCAGTTGGTTGGGCAACAGTCTGCACTTCGCTGCATTCATGACCTTCGGCGAAATGCAGGCACGCAGCGCACGAGGGAGGTTATTCGGTGCGTTGCTCAACAAGGACATGGCTTGGTACGACACGAGGGATACGGGCATGGCGGCGTTTCTGCCAGCCATGCAAACGTGAGAACAGACACAGCTTCGCAACATGCTATGATGCACTTGCTAACCCGTGGTAGACAAATCCACGACCTCCAGATTGCAGTTTCCCAACCCTTCGGACTCGCCGTTCAATGCGTCGTTCAAACCATCGGCGCTCTCGCTGTCGCCTTTTATTCCTCGTGGAGCCTTACACTCGTCATCATCGCCTCTGTTCCGATCATGTACCTCGTAACGGCCTATCTGTCCAAGTTGTTAGATCAACGCGCGCACGAACAGAGCCACGTGTTGAGGCAAGCACTGAAGTATCTCACCAACACCATACGCAGCATCGAGACCGTCAAGTGCTTCAACGGAGAACGATACGAGTCTCAAAGATATGGGAGGGTGGTGACTTCGGCCGGAAAACTGTATAACAAACAAGCCAACTTTCGGGCTCTGCAGCTGGGTGCGATGCAGTTCTTCACGCTGAGTGTCTTCTTTCAGGGATTCTGGTATGGTGCACACCAGATATTCGAAGGGAGGATCAACGTCGGCCAGGTCATCACAACATTTTGGGCAGCTATGATGGCTGTTCAGGGCGTGACTGGATTTCTTCCCCAGTTCATTGTGCTGCAGAAAGGCAAAGTCGCCGGTGCAAGACTTCGGATGCTGATAGCACAGATCTCCGAAGACGGTTCTCTCGTTGAGACAACTGGGCAACAGATACCACCGACATGCGAGGGGAGAATCGAGTTCAATAATGTACGTGATGCTGGAGCTGTAAAAATTCAATGCTAATGGTTCAGGTATCGTTTTGCTATCCTTCGCGGGCAGATCAAGCTGCCTTACGCAATGTCTCCGTCTCGTTCCCCGCGGGTGAGACCAGCTTCGTTATAGGGCGGAGCGGATCAGGCAAGAGCACGTTGGGCCAGCTGCTCATTCGGTTTTATCAGCCCGCCTCTGGCCAGATTCGACTCGACGGCAACTCGATCCAAGAACTCAACGTACATTGGCTTCGTAGTCAGATCACCCTCGTGGAACAACACAGCGTCTTATTCGATGGTTCAATCCGCGACAACATCGCTATGGGTAAAGGAGGCGAGCAAGCGAACAGTTCGGATATCCTGAACGTTGTGTCATTCGCCATGCTTGAGCAGATGGTACATGATCTTCCGGAAGGGCTCGACACCGAACTGGGGACACAGGGAAACAGTCTCAGCGGTGGACAGCGACAAAGAATGGCACTTGCGCGCGCACGTCTGCGCGATTCCTGTGTCCTAGTCCTCGATGAGTCCACAAGCGCGCTTGACTACATCACAAGGTCTATCGTACTACGGGCCATACGTTCTTGGAGGCGAGGCAAAACGACTATCATCATTACACACGATATTACGCAGATTCTTCCGCAAGATATGGTGTATGTCATGGACAAGGCACAAGTGGTACCACAAGGCACGAGGGACCAGATGGCGGCAATACCATACTCTCCATTTCACACCTTCTTGGTTGAAAAGGACTGGAAAGACGAATCAGAAGAAGAAGACTCCGAGGATGATACCGACATGATCGTTGGATTGTACAGGAACTCGTGGAGCGGGTCAAAAACACCCAGCCACCTACCGAGCCGCGTGACCAGTCGCCCTAACTCTACTATAATCAGACGTTCCGGGATGTTCTCACCATTTTCGAGTCCGGATGTTGAGGCTGCGTTCTCTCGAAGTTACAGAGCTTCTGGTGACTTCACGGGAGAAAGAGTGACCAACTTCTCCGGGAAGCTCCGACCGCGTCCTATGACAACGATCGGCACCGTAAGAGACCGGTCACCCCTCGTGGCTGTAACGCAACCACAGTCAACAGTCTATTGCCACTCTACAGAGATAGACCTGTCGAAGCCGTCCTCAGCTGCAAGACCTGTATCAGTCGCTCCGCCCACGACGTTACTAAGACCAACAAGCAAAGATGAATATCCATCTTTTCGCAGAACGTTCCGCGAGAAGATGGAGATTCGGAAGCAACGTCGCAGTCTCATGCGTGAAGAGAAGTCTACCGAAACCACTGAGCAGTTAAGCATTACCGGCGTGCTACGTACGGTATGGCCTCTGGTCGATTGGCCTACGCGACTTGCTTTACTTGCAGGGCTCTTTTGCTCTCTGATCCATTCAGCCGCTACTCCCGTCTTCGGATACGTACTCTCCCAGCTGTTCTCAACATTCTACACTCTGGGCAACCAGCGAGAATTGGCTCGGACTTATGCTCTCTCGATATTGGGAATCGCAGCAGCAGACGGTCTCGCCAACTACGGTTTCAACGTGCTGTTCGAGATCTCGGCACAGAGATGGGCTACTACGCTCAGAACAGAGAGCATGAAACGCATACTTCTCCAACCACGAGAGTTCTTCGACTGGGAGGAGAACAGCGTGCCGCGACTAGCAGAGTGCTTGGATCAGTTCGCAGAAGAGGCTCGGAATCTGCCGGGACGTTTTTTCTGCATCTTGATCGTCATGGTATTCACGGTTGTTATCGCGCTGGTCTGGGCTCTGGTCATTTGCTGGAAGCTCGTGCTCGTGTCCATGGGATGTCTCGCCGTCATGTTCTGCATTACCCGAGTGTTCCACGCGATCAGCAGTCGCTGGGAGAATCTTAGCAACAGCGCCAGCGAGCGAGTAGGCCAAGTCCTGCATGAGACTTTTGTCAACATCAGGACCGTGCGATGTCTTGTCCTCGAGGACGTTTTTCGAAAGAGGTATGCCGAAGCGACCAGTAGCGCTCTCTCGATCGGAACCAAGCGCGCGATATACACCGGTTCGATATACGGTCTCAACTACGCCAGCGCGGCTTTCATCACTGCAACGTTGATGTGGTGGGGAGCCTGGCTCGTGTCCAAAGGACAATACACATCTACCGACATCATCACAACCTTCAACGTCCTCATGCTGAGTGTCGCCCACGCCAACCACGTCGGCGACTACATTCCTCAAATCAACGTCTCCAAGGACGCCGCCTCACGCCTGATGCGTCTTGCACGTCTCCCTCAGGACTCCCACGAGCTCAGCGGCACCTCGCAGCTCTTCACCGCGGGCGACGTCGAATTCGACAAAGTCAACTTCACCTACCCGACCCGACCAACCCACCAAGTGCTCAACGGCGTCAGCTTCAAGATCCCAAAGGGACGCTGCACCGCCATCGTCGGCGCCTCGGGCTCCGGGAAATCCACCGTCGCCGCCCTCCTCCTGAAACTCTACCGCACAAACCCACACGCAGGGGCGAACGCAAACGCGACATCGCACCCGCACATCTCAATCGCCAACCACGACATCGCCACCCTGCACACCCCAACCCTCCGCTCCAGCATCGCCATCGTCCCCCAAACCCCCGTCCTCTTCCCCGCCACCGTCAGAGAAAACATCATCTACGGCCTCGACCTGTCCAGCGCCCACACCACCGAGACCAGTATCCGCGCCGCCGCCCGCGCCGCCGGCTGCGCCGACTTCATCGACACGCTCCCGCAGGGCCTCTCGACCATCATAGGCGACGGCACCGGCGGCAGCGGAGGCGGAAGCACCACCCTCTCAGGCGGCCAAGCCCAACGCCTCGCCCTCGCCCGCGCCCTCGTGCGCGCCCCCGACGTCCTCGTCCTCGACGAGGCGACCTCGGCTCTGGACGTCGAGGCTGCCCGCGTCGTGCGGGATACGGTGGAGCGGCTCGTGCGTGGGGATGCGTCGGAGGTGCGGCGGCGCGGGATGACGGTGGTTGTCATCACGCATGCGCGGGAGATGATGGCGGTTGCGGAGCATGTGGTGGTGCTGGAGCGGGGGCGGGTCGTTGAGGAGGGCGGGTTTGAGGAGTTGCGGCGGAGAAGGATGGGGGCTTTTGCGCGGTTGGTGAGGGGGGAGGGAGGGGAGGCTGGGGAGGGGAGGGACGGGGGGGTTGCAGAGGGGGGGTTTGTGTAGGTGGGCTGTTGACTGGGTTGGGTTGGCTTTGGTAGGGCGACGGTTACCGTACTGTACTGTACTCTTTTTTTCTGGTCGTTCTGGATGGCTGTTTTGGCGGGGTGGACGGGGCTTGGTTCGATACGGTTGATGCTGTGCTGTGCGTCTGGCTTGTGTTTGTGAGCTTTCAGAAGTAGCCGGTGACGTGCACAGGGGGCGATGGGTGTGCCGGCTCCTTCGCATTTCACATGGCTCCAGGTGAAGATGCAAGGATGCGATGTTTGAGAATTGGCAGAGGCGCAATGTGCGTCTGCGGGGGGTCTCTTGTTATACATGTTGTACAGTCCAGTCCAGCCGTCTTTGACCTACGCCATCCCCAGTGACGAAACCACTCGTCCCGACTCCGCCCAATGCACGTCCTAGATCTT
Organism: Paraphaeosphaeria minitans; assembly: GCA_015832175.1. NCBI lineage: Eukaryota > Fungi > Ascomycota > Dothideomycetes > Pleosporales > Didymosphaeriaceae > Paraphaeosphaeria > Paraphaeosphaeria minitans. The sequence goes on from WJXW01000006.1 coordinate 2,523,002, forward strand.
ACACATGTCCATCCAATCTCCTCTTATATACAAACCTCAACCCCACTCCGCCCCATGCACGTCCTAGATCTTACACATGCCCATCCGATCTCCTCCTTTTATCACATACACCCCTCATCCGCCCCCACGCCCCTAGTCTACCTCAGCAACTCCTCACTCCCCAGCCCCACACTCCTCTTCCTCCCCTTCCTGCCCCCGCTCCCCCTAATCTTCCTATCGGCATTATACCGCCCATCCCTATCCCCTCTCCTGCCCGTAACCCGAGCCCCCATATCCACCGCCTCGTCCCCCCTGCTCCCCACATCCAACATGACGGTAACCTTCTTCGGGCTCCGGATGCGCCTGCCCTTGCGGTCAAACTCGTCGCGCGGACGCCCGAGCCGCACGTTCCGCGGGATCCGCGTCTTCGCGCCGAGCGCCCACAGGTCGCCCCACCGTGCTTTGCGCGCGTCGCGGAAGGCCTGCCGGCTGAAGGAGCGCGGGACGGTCCAGCGCTCGAGGGTCGCGGCCGGCGTGCACACGTCGAGGATGATGTGGCCGCGGCGCTTGAGGGCGGGAAGGATGAGGCGCGGGAGGGTCAGCGGGTTGATGTCGGCGGGAGAGGTGAGTTCGAGTTCGGCGCCGTCTTCGGCGGAGGGGTCTGGCTTGTATTCGTGGCCGGAGAAGGCGGCGTCGGTGGTGGCGGCGTCCTGGACGAAGCCCCGGCCGAGCTTGTCGTGGTGTGCGAGACGCTGGTCGCGGCCGCGCTGCACGGCGAGGTAGCTGTATTGGATGTCTTCGTGGTTGCGGTCCGTCGCGTTGAGAATGCGCTGGAGGTACGGCGGGCGGACGTAGCGCTGGCTGAAGAAGCAGAAGTCCTTTCGGCCGTGACTAACGCCCGGGGATTGGTACATGGGACACGTGCCGTGGTTGGTGCAGGGCGCGATGATCATGCCTGTCTCCTTCTCTGTGAACTGAGTCTCTTCGTCCGGCTTGGAGACCTGTTCCTCCAGGGGGACCTCGACAAGTGTCGAGCCTGGCGAGGCGATGTGCTTAGCAAGGAGGAGCTCGCGGGCAGCGGCTATGACTTCGAACCCGCGGGGCAGACCTTTTTCGATGAGGATGAGTACACCACCCTTGGGATTGAGAAGAGACCAGTACTTGTGCACTTGCTCCTTGCGAAGATATTCCTGCTTCAACCCCCAGAGCGTGTGAGGTGCGATGATGACGTCGTAAAACTTCCGGGGCTGCTGCGCGTTGACCTCTTCCGCCTCGGGCAAAGTATCAGGCAAGCGGGGAATGAATGTGGTGTTCTCTAGCAATCGGCTAGCTCGATGCCGCAGGGTGTCTGGTGCAGTCAAGACAGTGGCTTTTCCAAGCGGTGCATTCGGCAGTGACGTCTTGCCGGGATCTTCATGCATACGCTCCCAGTCAGCCCTCAGGATCTCGTGCCACGCAAGGATACCAACACCGCCGGAACCAGCATCGAGCACCATGCCACCCTTCTTGTTCGTGAGGAGGTTCTCAATCCACGCGGAGCCTAGTCTTCGTCTGACCTCGACTAGGGAGCTCATGACGCTGGCGTATGTTCCGGGCTGCACTGAAGCCATATACACATCGGCCTCGATATTTCCCATGTCGGAGTGTGAAGGATCAAGCGGTATCGGCTTCTGTTCCTTGCCCAGGCGGGCGGCGGGTGTAGACGCGGAATAGGGCAGACCCGGTCCTCCCAGTATGCGGTTTGACGATTCGGCAAGATGTTTCATGTTCGCACGGGTGAGCAGCTCCGTGGTAGGATCGACAAACGTTTCCTTGGGCAAGAAGACGGTTGAGGGCGAGGGCTTGAATCTGCCGGCGATAGTCAAAGGATGCGCACGCATGAACTCGTCCTCGTCCTCTTCCTGCTCAACGCCCTCCTCTTCAGCCTCTTCCACATCTCTCGTAGCCCGCTCGTACACGGAGTTGTGGTAATTCTGCTCCTTCTGCTCGCGCAGAGCCTCCCACTTTTCCTTTGTCATGGACCCGTCCTCCTCTTCCTCAGCTATCTCTTCCTCAACTTGGTCAAAGACTTCGACTTCTTCCAGCTCGCCGTCCTCGCCCTTTCTCAGCAGCACAGTCGACCCGTCCTCGCGCTCCTCTTCGAAGATGTCTTCTTCCTCTTCCACCTCCACCTCCAACAGCTCCTCTGCAGTCTCCACGAATATCGGTGTCCCGTACAACCTCTCGTACACCTTCAGTTCCTCGTCGCTCAAATGGCCCTTCGGCAATGCATCCCCAAACAACTGTCGCGCCTTCCGCGCATTAACTTCGATGCTCAATCGGTCGGCCGGCGTAGGCGGCGAATCGATCGCCTGGGCAGCAGAGGTCGCCGGGTGCTCTTCCGTCTCCCGGCTCAGGCGCCAGGTCGTGGTGAATGGGCGTCGCTGGGAAGCATGCTGAGCGACAACTGCGCTCGTCCGTGGGAATCGGTTCGAATGTGCCACCGGCGTCCGTGACCTCGCGATGCGCGCCTGCGCCAACAGAGAACCAAGTCTGCACAAGTTACAGATGGAATGCAAGCTCCTCCCCGGGATCATGTTTGCGAATGCGTGTTGTGAGGCGTCAACATGGAGCGTCGCAGAAAAGTTGCCTCCTGTCCTCCCCAAAGGCGCGCTAGTTTGATCGCCAGCCAATCAGCGAATACGCGTTTGGAACGACTCTTCCACTCTGCGAGTCCGTCACCACCAGTGACATGATCATCTACAGTGACAAAATCATCTTCTACTGAAGCGCCAGTCGTGCAGGGTGTTGGAACGAAACTTGGTACGGTCCAGCTATCCAACGTCCCAGTCAGTGTCGGCACAGCTTGAAGCTGACTTGATGCTGATACAATCGCATACATCACCCATGTAAACATGCACACTTGCAAGGAGAATCGTGATTATAGAGCAACTAAACTACCTGAAACCATCTGCACCCCGGACGCAGTGATAGCATGGTAGAATTCACACCTCCCCGGAAGCGGCCCCTTCGGTCCGTACGCAAGGAAATGCAATTTGCCAGCCGCCCATTGCTGCCATCCTGCCCCTCTCACTGCTAATACAACCAGCTTCTTCACCCTCGCAATTCGCAATTTAAGTGTACTCGTCCCCTTAAACATCAGACATCCCCACAAGCTGGCAGACCATCCTCGAAGGGGGGGAAACGCACCACGGTAAGGAAAAGTTTAAGGAAATTGGGACAAAAAAAACACAAGGGGCAAGGATAAGTATTACGAGTGGAGAACCATGAATCAGACCATGTGCCCATCATCAGTCGGTCGTTGTCCGGAAAAACCGTCGCAGTCCAACGTTCCTCAGATACCAGCCAGTGTGAGCCAGAATATCATCCCTCATCGCTGGTGTTTCGAGGATATATTGATCGAAAGACTGTCGAAAGGTACCGTGGACAAGCCGAGACCACGGAGCAGAGTCGCCAAACATAGAGGCCATGGAAAACGCAAGACATCGAAAAAGTCGGGTCCAGGTCCGAATCCGGTTTGATGAACAACGCCCGTGTACTGATCGAGGAAAATGACAGCCGTCCGGACATGTACGAGGACGGCGGTGCCGCATTTCCCGAGATTGAGCGGAGTGACATTGTGTGACTACACCCACGTCCGCTAAAGAGATTGGAGATGACGAATCGAAAGCCGCATCATGCTCAGTAGCCACCGGGTGCAAATTGATCACCGCCACGCTTGTTAGACGAGCGAAGCTGCCTGGACAAGGAAACAAAGATTAGTGAGGTCTGATTGGCAATCCCCCGCGCCCAGCGTTATGAACGAACACTACACGCAGAGGAGAGGAGTCCCTTACTAGGATCAGATATGTCGAACTCACATTCCGATGCCCTCCTGGCGCGCATTGACCGGACGGCCTCCCTTGGCAGCAGTACCTGTTCCGGTGCCAGCGTTGGCAGCGGCCGTGGTGGTGACGTGACGACCACGGGCCTTATCATCTTCCTCACCTTGACCTTGGTTGCCGGCAGCCTGGGCAATGGCCTGGGCGTTCTTCTGGTACTTGTAGACGGTCCAGTCGAACACGTAATCATACTGGAATCCCTCGCGAACAAAGAGATCACGGAAGATCTTGCGCAGGTACGAGTAGTCCGGCTTGTCATCGAAGCGCAGGGAACGCGTGTAGTTCAGGTAGATGGCAAACTCGTTAGGGAAGCCACGGCACAGGACCTCGGTGGGAGTCGTCATCTTCTTCTCCATGATACGATCGTACTTTTGCTTCTTGGTAGCGGCCTTGAGTCCTTGCCAGGGGAGGGATCCACGGCAGAAGTAGAGCATGACATATCCAAGGGACTCCATGTCATCACGACGGGATTGCTCTGTTGCACGTTAGCGCGAACATGCAGGTGTCATAATCAGGCCAACTTACCGACGCCCAAGTGGGTGTTGATGGAGGCATAACGAGCGGTACCAGTCAGGTTCTTGTTCTCACGGTACGGAATGTGGAAGTGAGTCTTCGGGTCACGGTACTTCTTGGCCAGACCGAAATCGATCACGTTCACCTGGTTGCCGCGCTTGCCGATACCCATGAGGAAGTTGTCCGGCTTGATGTCACGGTGGATGAAGGACTTTGCATGGATGTACTCGATGCGGGAGATGAGCTGGTCGGCAAGCAGCAGGACCGTCTTGAGAGAGAACTTGCGGTTGCAGAAGTTGAAGAGATCCTCCAGACTGGGACCGAGAAGGTCCAAAACCATGGCATTGTAGTCACACTCGGTTCCGAACCAGCGGACGAAGGGGATGCCGACACCGCCGGCGAGGGACTTGTAGACACGAGCTTCATATTCCAGCTGCGGGTGCTTAGCCTTGACGCTCTCGAGCTTGATGGCAATCTCCTCGCCAGAGATTATGTTGGTGCCTGTGGACCCGTTAGTGCCATGTTGAAACACGAAAACATTGCAAGCACGTACCCAGGTAGATGTCACCGAAACTGCCGCTGCCTATCTTGCGGCCGATTCTATACTTGTTGCCGACACGGAGATCCTGTGTGGCCGTCAGCTCGGGTCCTGCAGCGCGTGCATGCCGTCGGGCGGGGCTGCTCGTACCATTGTCGCCATGTTCACGGGAGGTCAACCTTGAGGAGGTTGTCCTGCGGTTGCGGGTGTATGTGGGTGGAAGGGGTTGCGAAGGTGCAGGAGGGCTGCAGTGGTTGGGTGGGCAAGGTGATCAGCCTGCGCGGGTATTCCGGTCAGTGGAGGTAGTTTGCCAACGAGGCGGTGAGTAAGCGGAGAGGCAGCGGGACACAGCCGAGGGGAGGCTTGTGCGAAGAGAGCAGAGCCGGGTGAGTGGGGCGGACAGTGATAAATAGGTGGTGAGGATGTTGCGGAGGGCCCGAGGCCGATCGCAGCGACGACTGACTTACAGGGCGTGAATGGCAGATGAGCCCAACGGGGTAGGTAGCGGCACGGGCCTGTGTGCGAGGGCGGCGGGCACGGGAAAGGGTTTGCTGCGAGGGCACTGGCGCGATGGAGCGGCTGCACGCGAACGACGAGCAGAGGGGCCCAGGGAACACACTCGGGGCGAGTGTCTGTGGTGTGGAGAGATGGAGGGACGAGGGGAGCGTCTGGGAGAGGCTTCGTATTGCCTCCCGCAGGCCTTGGAAGTGGAAGTCACGTGCACGGCCCTAGCGTGGGCCGAAAGAAGCACTTTCACAGTGGAGTTACGGCGACGCTGCCAATCACGCCCTCCTCGCATCGTGGACCAGCCCAACTCATGCTTCCGCTGCGGGCTCCCAAATGCCTCAAGACGTTTCAGACGGGGTCCCGCTCCAGCACAGGTCACAGGCCGACGCTGAGGAACATGTCTCGACTCTCCACTGTCCAGCCGACCCCTTTATGCGCGTCACTCGCCCACTGTAAAAGGAACCCACTGTAAAAGGAACCCGCCGTCTCTCATCCTGTCTGACCTTTAGTGCACAAACGGGTGCAACTCTTGCTTGCAAATGGCACCGGAAGCCACTCGCTCAAGTTGCCGTTGCAGCCGCTGATGCCATGCCCGACGCTTGGGGGGGATCGCCCTTGATCCGATCGTGACGATAATGTAGGTAGAGTGTGCCCGCAAAAGCACCGCTGTGATGGACCTTGGCATCATAATGCGACATGTACTGTGTACGCCCAAGTTTTGGTCGGATTCTAATTCTAGCATCTTTGTCCCGGATGCCCTCTTCGGCAGCCATCCTTGCCGCGGTGCAGCCCAACATGGTCTGGCATTCTCTTACACACCTGGGCACCTGCATGCATCCCCACACGTGCCGCCATGTTTGCCGGAAGTTGTTCACAGGACGTGCCCAACGCTCCGCAGGAACACAAGTGCCCGCCCTGCTGCCGCCATGTGGAGCTTTTTTGGAGGCCCCGATCGATCGAGCTATCCTGCGGCCCGCTACACGCGGCTGCGTAAATAGCACCACATAGTCAGGGTGCCTTTAGGTACATGCAATGTAGAGCCTTCAAGTACATGCAATGTAGAGCCTTCAAGTACATGCAATGTAGAGCCTTCAAGTACATGCAATGTAGAGCCTTCAAGTACATGCAATGTAGAGCCTTCAAGTACATGCAATGTAGAGCCTTCAAGTACATGCAATGTAGAGCCTTCAAGTACATGCATTACATAGTCTTTAAGTCCATGCATTACATAGCCTTCAAGTACAAGCAACTGTAGAGCCTTCAAGTACATGCATTACAGAGCCTTCGAGTACATGCATACCGTAACAGATTCAAGTACATACATTTGTAAAGCCTCCAAGTACATGCAATAGTAGAGTGACATGCCCATGTTTGCAACCAATACCGTACATCCTCGCGACGCAGACCTCCTAGATAATCCTCACTCTGCAGGCCATGCCATCTGCAGACCATGCCAAACCCCAGTGCACCATCCATCGGTCCTGCAAAAGACACCCAACACGTCTTCACACGCGCATTGGTGGATACTCACGTCGATGTGCATCATGTTCGGCGGCACGAAAAGTGGCTCGACACGTGTAGGTAGCCCTGCAAAGGACGGGTCCACGTCGGGGATAATAGGGCAGTGATATACCTACCTATACAGCGGGGAAATGGAGTTTCCATTCGTTGTTATAGCAATCACGACTCGTATTGACCTACCTACTTAGCTCATACCTACGGTCCGAACCGTGAGACAGGTGCTAGCTGGTGCTGGTTGTGAGCGCTAGACGACAGGTGTTTCCGGCTGCGCTTGTTCCGGTAGGTACGAGCGGTTGCCTACACTGCATCGTACATTGTAGCATTGCGTTGACGTGCAAGTATCAAGATCGTGCTGGCTGACTTGCAACCAAACAACTTGTGAACGCTAATGAGCTTCCACACGCTCATCGAAGACCTCGGCCTGGCTTTTCTGACCTGCCCAAGCTCAAGCATAGCGCCGTGCTGTCGTCTTCCTCATACGACAGCTAGGCACAACGCCGTGCTGTCTTCTTCACATCACAGCTAGGCACTCGTGCGAGGTCCTCTGTATCAACGTAGTTAGCTTCCATCATCGTCCCAGTCGTGGCCATAACCAAGGGTATCATAAAACAAACGCCTAGCCTAAGCCCAAACACACACACTCTCTCTCTCTCTCGTCGGCCGTTAGTCTCCAATACACTACTCCCCTCTCCTCAGTCAAGTCCAAACTGCTGTGGCGCCGCCATGCTCATTCTCAGCTGCCTCTCCCTCTGCTTGGCCTGCATTTCGAGCGTCTCCACCGCATAGCTTAGCCGCTGCTTCTTCGCCCTCAACTGCTTGTACTTCATCTCTTCCACAGCACTAACGGGCTTCCTATTCGCACCTGCACTCCCTTTGCTCCTGGCCCCGAATGCTGATTCGGCGTTGCTGTCCTGCGTGTCGAGCCGGCCCTCGTTAAGGCCGCATTTCGCAATCAGAGACTGCTCGCGGCGCTCTAGCTTATCCAGGTAGTTTTGGACGCGGGTGAGGAGCGATTCAATTTCGGGACGTATTTCGGAGAGGAGAGCGGATTGGGCGGACTGCAGGTCTGGTTCGGAGATGAGCTCGAAGTGCTGGGAGCAGGTTAGAGTCGGGTCAGAGGTAAGACTGCGGAATTTCTTCCTACCCGAGTCGTCTGCAGCACCTTTTCAAGGCGTGGGAAGTCGTTGGTAGCTTCGTCGAGGATGTTGATGGACGAGTCGAGCAGCTGCATGCTGCTGCGCAGCGATCCGACGCAGCCTTCGAGGGCCATGATATGTCAAGCGACAGCGGTTTGAAGATTTATCTACAGCAAGACCTTGTAGTCTGTTGAATCGCTGCGTGGTCGTGTAGTCATTTCCGCTTGCCCAGTGTTTACCATGCTCGCGTTCCCCTCCACCGCGGCGGAACCCCGGCAAAGCGCCGTCTTGGCGGCGCGAAGATTCGGAGCACAGCAGCTCACCTCCCATCCGCCATCACCACCCGACTACCACCCCATCCACCCCGATTCCTCCATCAACCCGCAAAGATGCCTGGTTTCCTCGGCCGCAAGTTCCCGGCGCCCGTCGGTATGTCAATTGAGCCGCTCCTCCGCCCTGCACGACCGTCCGAAGATCGGGTTGCTAACCATGCACAGCTAAGCCCATGTGGCCCTTCTACGTCTCCGGTACGTCGCGCGCGAACCCCAGCTGGACAAAACGAGGGCGAAGAGAATCGGGAGCTCCAAGAGATGCGATTGATGCGATGGGGGGCCAGGGGGATGAGGGAAGGACTTGGGAGCACGGCTAACGGAACATAGGCCTCGTCATCCTCTACGGTGTAAACGCTGCCGCCGGCGCCATGATGACCGGTCAGTCCCCGCTGCAATCTCATCTCGCGCACCGGCGCCACCGAAACACGCATGCTGACTTTGGGGGTAGCCGACGAATACAAGGACGACCCAAGGAACCCGCTCCGCAAGAACCCCGCCTCGAACAGCCATTAAGCGATACCCGAATAGTACGAGTGTCAATCGGCAGGATGGTGGAAGCGATGTACAATAGCCGTGCCATTGGGAAAGGAGCCGAGGGCTCGGAGGCAGGGACTGTATAGATCTATGGACAAATGAGAAGCCACTCTTCCGAACGACCTCCCTGAGTCCGGTTTCTCTCCGGTGCGATTGGCGAGGGCCTCTCGTAAGACCCATCAAACTGTTGTGTCTTGACCATAATCCAGGGCCCGAGAACAACGCTCCAAGCTTCTCGACATGTCTTGTCGAGTATTTATCTTCACGACAAGCGTGGAGACCAACAGGGAGGCACGAGCATACATCCCTGAGATCGATTACACCAATTCCCGTACATGTCGTCTAGCTTACTCGCATCTAGCGCGCGGCCAGCTCCCACATGCACGACCGCGCTTCAAGATGAGGTGAACCAAGCTTACCGGGACCTGGTGCGCACGTTGCTACCAGTCCCCTCGCCACGGATCGCAGCCTGGCAGCCAGATGCATGATCTCGACGATAGTGGAGAGTACCTACGTCTTTCCGTGACTTCCGACCGATTGCGGATGCGACAAACGCGTGAGATGGAGTTTGTTAAAAGGCCGTTGCGCATTCTTCGACTCCGTCGCTATGCTATGATATGCTATGCTATGACATGCTATGTATTTCACCACCCCTAAACTCCAAACAAAGCAACGCCACAACGCACAATTCCCTGCCCTTGCCGCCCACGATCAAATCGCCAACTCACCCCTCCTCCTCAGCCAAGCCACACACTCTCCTGCGTGTCCGCCTCCACCCCCTTGCCCTTGCCCTTGCCCTTGCCCTTGCCCTTGCCCTTCCATCCCACCTCCACCGCCGCCCCAAACTCCCAGTACCCATCACGCTCACCGTCGCGAGCTTGCACGTCACCACCCATCGCCCCGACCCCGCCGGCACGCGTCGCGTCCCCTGTGTCCGCCCAGCCCAAGCCCATGCCCGAGTCCACTCTTCGCCTCTTCCCATCCTTCCCCCGCCCACCCCCGCCCCCAGCCTCGGAGCCCGTCCGCTTCTGCGCCGCGGGCTCCGCTCGGGGTGCCGTGCGGTTCGGGTGGAAGGTGTACCCCGCGTAGCCCGTGCGAGCAGAGGGAGGTGGCTGCGTGACTAGGTGCATCGGTGCTGATCTCGTCGCTGGGGAATCGGGAAGGGAGGGTGGAGACGACGACGTCGATTGTGGTGGTGATGATGATGATGATGATGATGATGATGATGATGATGATGATGATGATACCGGGGAGGGCGTAGATGTGTGGGATTGTGTTGGGTGCATGTACTGAGGCGAGGTGCTGGGGGGGATGGCGATGGGAAAGTGACGCTGCATCTGCGGTGTGGGTGCGGATGGCATGCTTCCAAATGCAGGCGCGACTGCAAGCGTAGGGTCCCGTCGGTTTGATGCAAGGAATCGAGCTCGATTCGCTTGGGCTTGGGCTTTGGCAAGTGCTTGTTGCTGTCGCTGTTGGTGCATGGCGCGGGCCTCGCGTGCTTCGCATTCAGCCTCTCTGCGATACCACATGGCCGCTTTGAGGTGGAGCTGTGGGTTCAGCGCCATGGGCTGCTGGTCCTTGGATGGCTGGAGAGCAGTCGGGGAGATGCCAGGCGACCCTCGATCCTCCGAGCTGGTCGGACGCTGAACTGGTATGCCGTGTCGCTGCTGCGGCTGTTTCACCAGCCGCATGGCGTCCGGGGGGCGAACGTTGGCCCCCCGTTGCTTTTCGCGCATGTACCGGTCGTCGTCGTCGTCGGCCAAGTCGATGATGACGACATCATGTGTGCTCGCGCCCTCCGTACATTTTGAGCTGCTGGGTTGAGAGTGAAGTTGATTCTGAGAAAGAGTCAACCGAGACCGAGTGTAGACAGCGGAGCTAGCAGTTTCTGGTTGCGACCGCTTTGTAGCCTTGAGCCATGCATCTGCATCGGTGATGATAGGCGATTGTGAGCTTGAGCCTGGTGTTGAGCGGGTTGTACTGGAGTTGGAGCTAACGATGCATGCATGATCCTCATCCCAGAAAGCTGGGTAAACGTCTACGTCCAACATCCTGCTCAATCTCCGATTCATGTCGTCTTTCTTCCGCTCCTCTTGCTCCAAATACGCTTCCCAGTAAGTGATCAGCTCGTTTCTCAGGTGCCTGAATGCTTCTACGTCCTCTTGCTCTCGGGCCACTCTCGCTCGATGTAGAAATGCGTGGCGACCGTTCCGCGTGGTCACGTCAGGTACCGTAGCTGCAAGTCGAGTGTAGAATTCCTTGAGCTCGGTGAACATGACACGGATCGGGGTTTTCGATACGAGAGATGTAGCGGACGCAGAAGCTATCCAACGTTCCCAGTTGTTGCGGTACGCGACGAACTCGGGCTCGGTGCAGATGAACAAGGGTACCTTTGTGGGTAGCTGAGGAACTGAACACAGTGGAGTGGACGGTCTACCGTGAGGCGATCCAGTCAAATTCACCGATGAGCCATCAGCAGGAGCCATCGCAGTATGGCCAGTCACCGGCAGGCTAATCATAAAGTTGGTCTGCGGGGTGCCTTCATAGACGCCAAGGAACCGTGGTTGTCTGACATTTCGTAGGCGCTCGAAAGGCCCGACTAGAGTCTTGATGTTCGTGTAGAGTTCCTCTCGGGTCCATACAAACTTCGAAAAGCCGAGGCGGACGTTAAGTCTGCATAGATTCCGCGTTTTGCTGAGAATGTCGGAGATTACCACACCAATGTAGTCTCGAATGTCGTAGATCTCCACTTCCTCGTCCCACGGGAACATGTGGTAGCCGCGATTGGTGTCGTCCTTCCAGTTCTCTACCAGGATATCAACATTGTAGTTCTTGACTGCAGCCCAGTTGAATGTCTTCAAGAACCTTTCTTTGATTTTGTCTCCACCTCCGACAACGTAGTGAGGGGATCCGTCTGCCCTTCTCGGCTCTAGAAGACGCCTGCCACATATGAAGGTCCCGTCCTTTCGAACGTCGACTGTGAATGGGACGGTACTGTAAAGGAAATCTCTCACTTCATCGTGTATCTGTCGGTTGATCAGGAGCAAATTGTTCAGCGGTATCGGGAACACGCTGCGCATCGTGGAGCGGTCGAGAGGCGAACTGGGTGGAGCAACGTGCGCATCTCTACCAAGGTGTGATGGCCCAGCATGCGTGGGGCCAGTCGAGTAGTACCAGGGCTGTTGTTGATCGGGGTCTTCATCGATGTGAAGTAGCGAAGTGGATGAGCCGATGGCCCTCGATGGAAGCAAGTATCGGAACACCTCCAAGCGAAGTTCAAGAGGTAGCTTCATGAAATAACACGGCGTGTCGGGGTGTCCTTGATGTTCTGCGCAAAGCTCAAAGTAAGGCGGTGTCCATCGGAATAACCTCCCACATCTTTCGCCATCTTCTTGGATGAGCTGACACCACCCAGCATAGCTTTGTTGATCTTTGTGGGTGTAACAGGTGGGTAGGAATGTCGAATGCAGATTCTTGGCGTGATGAGAGTTGCGGCCGATGATGGCACTACATCGAACGTTTTTCTTTTTGTTGTAGGCTGAACACCGCCGGAGGAAGCCTTCTGGGTCTTTCGGGTCCAAGGGCTGCGCCATGGTGTTGCTGTTGGCTAGTGTTGGCATTGTGTCTTCTGCAGGTAGAGACATTGGCTCCGGACCATGTTCAATATCGATAACGTCATGGCTAAAGACGACGGCGGCGGTCGTTGACATTGCGGCGGCCATACGGCTGCGGGGTTCTGCGGTACCCAAATTGTCCGTCGGTGGTGGATAGCAGGGACTTTGGGTAACCTTATATGCACCCCTCCGGTCCCGGCGAAACCAGCTTGCAAGGTTGTTTTATCCTGAAGAACCGTTGAGGAGCGTATGCGGGCCTGCGAAGAGAAGTCCTGCAGGTCGCTCTGAAGAGCAGACAAGCCTGCTGTATGACCTTGTTCCACTTCACGTTCCACAGCTTCCTGACCTCGGGAAAGTTCCCTCCCAGCAGCGTCCTGTTGCAAATTGGGCAAAAGAGTGACAAGGCCAGGGTTCAAGCCAGCCCATATATAATACTTTGCCTGTTTTCTGCACACGGAGCACGGTGCGTTTCTTCCCCAAAGAGGCAACCATCGGGTGCAAAACAAGTGGTGCAATCCTTACCTCAGACCCAGCTACTGGGGGCTCCATTCCTGCTTTGGCCGTTCCGTGCGGCTGATAGCGTCGCAAATTGCAAATGCACTCGCAATAGATGGTTTGCGACTAGGTAGTCTACCGGTACCGGTACCGGTGTCTAGCCAGCGACGACGCGACGACATAACACATGCGAGATGGCACTTTTCTCGCGAGTGACATTCGCACGTACGGTAGGTAGGCAGCGGAACTCGGGGCTGGCGCTTCGTCTCGCGCGTAAACCATGCCACGCCTGGCTCGTCATTCGCCCGTTCGTACGGCTGCATGGCTGCATGGCTGCACGGCTGCACATCTGCATTGCCTTTCACCCATCTGCATTTTCCTAAACGGTGAGCTGAGCGAGAAGCGAGAGCCTTGTCGTCTGGTTGCGCGCGACTCAGCTTAGTGGCCTGGCTCGATTCCACTTGAAGGTCCTGCCGCGGCGGCCTCGGTGCTGGGGCGAGCGCAGCGTGCTAAGTATGTAGGTATGGTACGGCCGAACGAGTCGCATCGCGGTGCATACGACGCAGGACTTCAGCAAGGTGCAAATGCAAAGGCACGTTGGCGGTGCCAAGCGTCGCGCTAGAAGTTGGCGTCGCCTTGTCGGTTCGCAAAAGGATCCTGAACCGGCATGGCCAATGAGTAGTCAGCCTCGAACGCCTATCTCGCTCCACCTCTCACCACGTTTGACACGTCCTCCATCCCGAGGGACCACCGGTGAACAGCCTGCAGCCTTGCCGCACCTCTGTTTCTGCATGCCTCACCTTGTACGACTCGGCACGAGGCACCTCTGTTATTGCATGCCTCGCCCCACAACTTTGCCCCAGGCCGCTACTACTTGGCACGAGGCCGCACCTCTGTTTCTGTATGCCTCGCAACCCGAAGCCAGACGAGCCAGACGAGCCAGACGAGCCAGACCACCCAGACCACCCAGACCACCCAGACCACCCAGACCACCCAGACCACCCAGACCACCCAGACGAGCCAGACCGCCCAGACGAGCCAGACGAGCCAGACCACCCAGACCACCCATCCCGACGTTCCGAGATGCTGTGTGCCCGAGCAAGTCATCTACCTGACATGCGCGCCGCAGCAAGGACAACGGTCACATGGTCAGCAACCCGCCGTGCGTGGACAGATGTGGTCATCATCGTGCTGACAAGGGGTCACATTGCTTCCGGGTCAAGCGAGCGCTGTTGAATCGCGCCCGTCCAGACTGCGGGGCAGCATGGGTCGCTCGTCAAGCACATCTGCTGGTTTGAAAGGAAGGCGTCGAGAATGGGTCGCTGGTAGGTAGCGTTGTCATTCAGGGTCTAGGTAGACAAGCGCTTGCGGACCATGGCCAGGTACGAGTAGGCACTCGGGCTCCGACTCGAGTTTCTGCACACGCAATGCGTTCGGCCATGGCCATCTCATCCATGTCTGGGGTGTCTGCTTCCGCATAGCCGCAACCCCTCCTCTCCGCGCACACAGAAGGTTACCCCTGATGTTGATGCTCACGACGCGATCAAACCTGTCCATGTCGGTTCCGCGCACACGTAGTTTACCCCTGGTGTTGACGCTCATTAGTCGAGCGAGTGCACGGGGTGTTGGCGTTGCGTATCGAGTCGAAGCTTCAAGATAGACGACTTACTTTCCGACGCATTAGCCAGCATACCAAAGTGTATTGTCGTAGGCACAGTCAATGGCAACGGAAGTGCACAACACGCATGTTCTTCTACGGCACTAACACTAATCTACGGAGACGTCTGCGTCGCCGTGGGCTCACTACGCCGGGACGCGTACGCTGCTCCTGCTCTCGCCGTTTGCGTAGCCGTCGACGACCCTCGCCAATACGCTTGCCCGGCTTCTGCGGTGGTGGTCGTGGGCGTTGGGTCCAGACACCTGCCAAACCAGCCTGGAGTGGTGCACGTCGTCGTGGTAGTTGCTTCGCTAGTAGTCGTGTCGCTGGTGGTTTTGTCCTTGCAGCCGAACCAACCAGGCTAGCATGCTAAGTATAAATCATGAACGCATTTCGGGGTGGTGGACTTACTGTTTCACAAGTACTGGTTGAGGTAGACGTGGTAGTAGTTGTTGGCGATGTTGTGGCAGTCGTGGTGGTGGTTGTGGTGGCATCGCGGCACCCCCACCATCCCGGGGTCTTGCACGTCTCGGTGCGTGTCACGGATGTGGAAGTGGTTGTTATTGAAGAAGTCGTAGTAGTCGTGTGCTGCTTCGTGCCGTTCTCGAACTTCCAAAGATAGCAGTCAACACAATTGACGTCCTCGTCCACGCAGGGAGCGGCCTCGTCGTACTTGGCGTACACCTCGTCTATCGAGTACCGCAGTCTGTGGTATTGGGTGCTCTGCCGCCAGCCCCAGTCCTTCACAACATCATATGCACATCGCTTGCCTGTGTGGCACACCGTCTCGAACGCGTAGCCAGCGATAGAACAGAAGCTGGATCCACCATTGCAAGTTCCCATGTAGATTGGATCGGCAGTATGTCCAAAATGGAAGCCTGCAGTGTTGGCTCGGAGTGGTGAGTCTTGGCCCCGAACTGCCAGGCCGAGCCGAGCCGCAGCCAAAGCTTGTGGGTATGTTTCGAAGGTGATTGATGGCAGGCCATGTCGTAGGCCGATGAATGATGCTAGGGCGCCTCCCAGGCTGTGACCGGTCGTGATGATGTTTGCTTTTGGATAGAGCTGAATGACTTCATCGAAAAGCTCGAGAGTCGCTTCGAAGTAACGATTAGGCTTTAGCATTTCGTCTTTTATGCATTGCTCGTCACAGGTGTATGTTGAGGTCATACAATCGCAAACCTTGCGCCAAAGGTACGGACCCTGCTGACCACAACAGCACGAACCGAACAAGTTGTCATTATCTTTGTCACGCCCCGACGTGCCGTTGCCTTCAAACATGGCTACAGTGGTCCCCTTGACGGACAAGACGACCGTTGAGTTGGTGTCATCGCTGAAGACGTGGCCTCGGATCCCACTGTCCTCCCAACCGAAAGGAATCGAGCCTGCAAAATTCTTGCCCACATCGAGCCATTCCGGATCATCGCGATTTGGTTTGTATGCGTCCTCAGACATGTTGGCAAAATTTAGGATTGTTTGCTTGTCTTTGACGTCCGGTCCCATGACATACTCTGGGTGCCAAATGGGCGACATCGGTTGTTGCTGTGAGGCATAATTCTGTAGAGGCGACTTGTCGATCCTTACCGAAGACGTACGAATGGGAAACGGTCCAAAATGAGCGGCCGAGTCAGCTTCGATGGCAACTCTTTCCGTGGAAATGTCCAGTCGTCGTGCTCTTGGCCCTGGCTGTCCAGCCCCATGGTGGAAAATGTGACGGAGCTTCACTCCGTCCGAGGCTATGCTCGCCGTCTTCAAAACATGTTGTGTTGATGTAGGTGGCGACCTAGTGCCCACGTAGTAGCCGGCGGACAGTAACCCGACCAAGAAGAGGGTTTGGCTGACGAAGGTGATTGTAATGACTATTCGAGAGGAGTTCCAATACGCGCGTTGCGGCATGTTATTCAGGCATGTCTAGAGAGATGGAAGGAGGAGGGTGTGACGGTTGTTATCGATGAGTTGGGGCTTGGCTGACGGCTTCGGCGCCGCGCACGCGACGTGGCGCATGACCCGAGCGCTAGAGCTAAATGCGGTTAGATTTACAACACTAGTCTCAATATTTCTGAGCACATGGCAGCCTACAGCACTCATTGTAGGTAACTTCATGATCTACTTTATCGGCGAAACATGCCTTTACTAAACCTGCTGAAGGATCTAAAATATGAACCCTGAACATACAAGTCAAAAACATCGAAAATGGCATCGTCCATTCTGTGAATCAACAATCAAGAGAGATCAAAATTTGGGCAGTAAATAATCTTTGCACAATATTCTACACTGTGCATCCTCGAAAGAACAGGTGCGTAGCAAGGCTGGGATGATCGGGCCTCCTTTTGGGTATTTACAAGAGAAGGACTTTCTTATCTTTCTCAAAATTCCTGGCAAGTCCCTACGCGCAAGATTCTTAAACATGATGAGTACAATATCCAGAATGAACATATGTACCTTCGCAATTTCACATTTCCTAACATATTTGAGGCCCCAAAATAATGTCACGTTTACCAAAGGTCTTAGTAAATTCTTTATACGCGGCCGTCTTTACCATCTACAAGTACGGGTACCAAAGACAGCAATATCCCTATCCGAATACCGGCAAAGGGAAATCACATCGCATAAACAACTTCAACTCTATAATCTCATCTCGAAGACCTCGCTCATCAGGCTGGTAGCCAGCCAATAAGAATTGCACCAGTCTACAACGCAGCACAAAGTACATGAGTCACAAGGTCATAACCGCACAGTATTCCTTGCGTATCTCTGCACGTTCCTGATTCTATCTTACAATACAATCACTGCTGAGGCCCTTCATTTCCTACCTGTTGCTACATAAGAACCGCCCCGCGCAGGCCTACATCACCTCTGTACCACTGGGTCCCCACATCTTGCCATATCCCATCATTGTTGAGAAGGTGTTCTCGGTGCAGCCGTAAGGTGCTTCCTTAGCGTATTGTTGATATATTATACGTCACAGCCTAGCCTAGCTAATCCATCATTCTTACACTCAACTCTCTACTTCCAATAATTATGTATCATTTAAGCTGTGTCATCAGCTAATGGCTACCCACCAATTCCTTTATCTTCCCGGTCCGCAGTCCCGTTCTTTTCACTGTCGTTTGTCTCGCAGCAAGTCTAGACACTATTTATGTATTCATCACTTTTTACATCCCGACCCACATCTCCAACCAACCACCATCATGTCAGCTCTCTGCCCTGACCTTACGTAAACCCACATTCGAAGCGCCTCTGTCTGCATGCTGGAGTTGCACCAACTTCAAATTTATTTTCGTTGCCTAGTACACCAGAGGTCGAACGTGAAGCGTTTGGGCCCTCTGTTGCGATTCGATCTGGACACGTGCGGTGCCGGATTGGATCTTAGGGCGGGTTTCGGTCGGTGGATAAATGATCGCTTGTACAGGTGCATGCTTTATGAGCGTGGGGCCGCCATATGGGCCGCGAGCAAAAGTACACGAGGTCGAGGCAACGAAGATTAGCGGCACTCATAGCCCTGAAAAACGATACGCTGTGTCAATTGCTCTACGGAGTGCACCCCGGGCTTTCGAATGCTTACAGGTACATGTATCTACAAAGGTTCCAATATCATACAATGTCTTTGGTATGTTACACACTGCCACCACCACCACCTCGATTACATCTTTCCGCCAGTAAGTGCCTCGGCGACCTTCTTGACGCGCTCCTTGGCCAGCCCAACTCCCTCGCCGCCCTTGAGCTTCTGAAGCCTCTCCATGACACCCTCCGGTACACCAGCCTCCCAGGGGCTGGCGCCAGTGCCGGTCGGGCTCGTCTGGCCGCCGACGTGCCAGCGCACAGGCTGTTCGTCAGTGCCAAACGCCTTCTCAATTGCCTCGTCCAGCTGCTCCTCACTCACAATGAACTCACGCGCATTGGTGTACAGGTCGTGGAGACGCGAGCGGCGCACTCCCTCCTGGCGTTCCAGGCGCTTCTCGTATGCCTTTTTCCGCTGGGCGACGAAGACGGTGCGCGGGGTCCTGGGCAGCTTGTTACGGAGGAAGTCGCGGATGCCCTTGGAAATGGACGTCTGCGTCAAGACGTCGACGGGGCGCGGGGGCGCCATGGCGAGTCGCCGCCGCTCCGCATTGCTCTGCTCGATCTCTGCCGTGTAGGCCTGGTCGGTGGTGAGCTTCCTCTCGTGCAGCTCCTTGACACCCTCCCGAAAAGCCTTCTTCCTCGCGTCTGCCAGCCGCTGCTTGTACAGTCTGTACTCTGCATCCTTGCTCCAGGGTCCAGGCTGCGCGACCTTCTTTGGGTTCTGGGTGGTTTGCGCGATGAAGTCGTCTGATGCCTTGGAGAGCGGGGAACGCGTCTTGAAGACATCGCGGGGGATAGGGAGGTGGCCCTTGACGGCAGGGGGAATGTCGAAAGTTGGCTGGGCCGGCTTGGGCACTTCGATGTAGTTGGGGGACTCGGGGCCGAGGGCGAGCGTGGGCGCGGTCGAGGAGAAGGAGCGGATGGCCAGGCTGGCATTGATGAAGGGCGCCTCTCGGGTCGCCCAAGGGAAGCGCACTGGTATTCGCGGCGGCATGGCGATGGATGGAGCGGTTCTGCTGTTGCTCGTATGCTCTCGCCGTGCATCCAAAAAGTGCAGGCGCGCCAAGAGCCGAGGTGGTCCGGGCGCTAGAAAAGTTCGGCCCAAAATTCAGACGAGCGCCGCGCTGCAGACGTCCGACCAGCCTCTGCGAACTTTTTTCCTTTGGCCCAAACACTTTGTTCTTCCCATATATCCAGCCATGGGTACCGCCAAGAAGGAAAAGAACCGCAAGGAGCGGGAGGGAAAGACCGGCGATGGCATGGGCAATGTGCGCACCTTCTTCCTCCTCCCTCGCGCCTTTCCACTGACATCTCGCAGGTCAAAGTGAAGGGCGAAAACTTCTACCGCACCGGCAAGAAGGTCAAGGTGCTGAAGCGCCTCACAGACGGAAAGGCCCAGCGCAACGCAAAGGGAGACATCACCAAGGCCGCCTCGTACCAGAACCGCGAGGCGCCCGTCGCCCGTGTAGAGCCCAATCGCAAGTGGTTCAACAACACGCGTGTCATCTCTCAGGATGCCCTCGACTCGTTCCGCTCCGCGGTGCACGCGCAGGCGTCGGACCCGACGTCGTACCTGCTCAAGCAGAACAAGCTCCCCATGTCTCTCATCAACGACGTGAAGAGCATCAACGGAGTCAAGGTCCATGCCGCCAAGATTGCTGTCGAAAGCCAGCCCTTCTCAGACACCTTTGGCGCAAAGGCGCAAAGGAAGCGCCCAAAGCTCGACTTTGACTCCTTCGAGGGGCTTGCTGGGAGAACTGGGGACATGCACGACACCTACTTGGACCGCTTAGAACAGGCCAAGCTGCTGTCGGGGACCACTGGACAAGAAGAGGAGAACACTGGCGAACTCACCACGTCGCGAGAAGCCATCTTTGGCAAGGGTACCTCGAAGCGCATCTGGAACGAGCTCTACAAGGTCATCGATTCGTCCGATGTCATTCTGCATGTCATTGACGCCAGGGACCCCGTCGGCACAAGATGTAGATCGGTGGAGAAGTATCTACGGGAGGAAGCACCACACAAGCATTTAGTTTTCGTCCTGAACAAGGTCGATCTCGTCCCAAGCAAAGTCGCTGTAAGTTCAATATCTTCCACTCTTTTCTCTTCAAACCCATCGATCAAGTCAAGTGTCTATCCCTACCCATGGACTGGCGCTGTTACATCAATGGGAGATGAAAAACGACTCGCTCCCCCGCGGCCGTTATGGTTGCGGGTAGACGTGCTGCCGTCTTGGTGGCATGTCGCTAGAGTCCGCGTGTCCCGTTTGAGTTGAGGACTGCCTCTGCTTTGCTTCGGCTTCGCAGCTAGATGGCGGTTTTCTTAGTAACGTTTCACACATCTCTTCGATGAAAGATCAATTCGCTTTGATACATGGAGCTCGACTAACGTGCTCCAGGCTGCCTGGGTCCGCCATCTCTCCAAAGAGTTCCCAACTCTCGCTTTCCACGCTTCTATCAACAACTCTTTCGGCAAGGGTTCTTTGATCTCTCTGCTCCGCCAATTCAGCCAGCTGCACTCGGATCGCAAACAGATCTCCGTCGGTCTCATCGGCTACCCCAATGTCGGCAAGTCTTCCATCGTTAACACATTGCGCAACAAGCCGGTGTGCACAGTCGCACCTATCGCAGGAGAAACGAAGGTATGGCAGTACATCACACTCATGAAGCGTATCTACCTCATCGACTGTCCTGGTATCGTTCCTCCGAACCAGCAGGATACCGACGAAGAGCTCCTTCTACGTGGCAGTGTACGAGTTGAGAACGTCGAGTGGCCTGCACAATATGTGGAAGCCGTATTGCGACGCGTACAGCCCAAGCATCTGCAGAAGACCTACGAAGTCACTGGATACTCAGACTCCACAAGCTTTCTCGAGTTACTATGTAGGAGGATGGGTCGGTTGCTCAAGGGTGGCGAGCCAGATCTTGATGCTGTCGCGCGAATAGTCTTGAACGACTGGATAAGAGGCAAAATCCCCTGGTTCACCCCGCCGCCGGTGCCAGAGGGCGAAAGCGGCGGCGCGGTAAAAGGCATCGACGGAAGAGAAGGCAAGCTAGGTGAGATGAGGAAGCGGAAGCGTGACGACGAGAGCGAACCCGCTCTGAGCGTTGCGGCTACCACTGATGCGGCGGACAAGGACGACAACGAAGACGACGATGAGTTCGGAGGCTTTAGTGATGATGACGAAGCAGCGGAAGAGGGCGCAGACGACGATGCCGACGACGTACAAACCTTTGTTGCAGAAGGCGATGCCAGCGACGAGGACGTCGAGGAGGAGGTCGCTGCAATATCGGCAGCACTGTCGAAGGCGAAAAAGCG
The DNA here is from genome assembly GCA_015832175.1 of Paraphaeosphaeria minitans. Classification (NCBI taxonomy): domain Eukaryota; kingdom Fungi; phylum Ascomycota; class Dothideomycetes; order Pleosporales; family Didymosphaeriaceae; genus Paraphaeosphaeria; species Paraphaeosphaeria minitans. The sequence goes on from WJXW01000006.1 coordinate 2,544,588, forward strand.
GCAACGGAAAGAATAGTCACGTTACGGCCATAGTCACGACCTCAAGTAATGATACCCACGACATGCACTGCGCATGTTCCACACATCTTTTATCATCCTTCATCTATCGTATCATGTCTGTGCAATTCACCGAAGCTCTACCACCCAATGCTGTGATATAAGGCGCTACCACCTGGCTCTCCCGCCCTCGTCACTCCTCCCTCTCCGCCTAACCCAGCAACGCTCCCGGGACCAGGATTCTTGCAGTCACCACCCGCACCTCGCAATCTGTCGCGCCTAAACCTGGAAACACCAGTGAGGCCCGTACCAAGCCACTGATTGGACCTTCAGCATCCTGGCTTTCACACTGGCAGGCGAATATTTGTTACTTATCGAGCAGGTATATCACGTACCCGTAGGTAAGCATTAGCTTCGGGACGCGCAGTTTCATGTCAATTGAGCGCAAGTGAGAGTCTTTGGTAGCGAGGCGGAGGAAAAGGTCCCGAGGGAGAAGTGGAGATTGCCAATTCCGGGGGAATGAGACGTTTGATATTGGGGATTGGGTCGCGTCGAAGCCGGATGTGTGACTGGAGTGAGGGTCTGCCTGGCGCGGAGGAACCCGGAGGCCAGGCTCAGGGAGGCAAGTGTGGACTTGTAGGTACGCCGGAGGGAGAGACGACGCGGGAAGTCAATCCTATTATAGGTACTACCTAAGATGTAATTCAACCCATGCTAGTAGCTACAGCGTAGAATAGAAGTATTGTCTGTTGCAAGCTCAACTGAGAAAGTATCTCCGATGCTTAATATTGAATGTATTGGCAGTGACGTTAAGGCAGTGACGTTAAGGCAGTTGCTAGGTATCCCATCTGCTAACTTCTCTACAGATAGGCACACAGGAGGACTACCTAAGCCCCCTCTTAAGTGCGGCGACACACCACATCAAAAGCGTCGAAATGCCCCAGTGTGCTTGATGCGACTCTACAGACCCCCGCTCTTTGGCTCCCAATTTGATATCTTCCTCGAGACAAAGAATGGCTTTCAACTGTACGACTTACGTTTCCGCCCTTCGTCCTCGGCCAGGAACTTCTCGGGTAGCTTGATGTTTCCCACCACGATCACATGACGCTCTTGCGTTACAGCGCTCTTAATAGTTACCGTAGGTAGTTCCAAAGAATACCGAGTAAAGAAATCAAGTATGCGACTCTTGCCCGTACTCTCACAACATTTCAGGAAATCATCCACGCTAGGTAGGTATCAGACCTCCATTTCAGGGAACACACGGGCGCGTCGTTGAATGCCAAATCCCGCTCCACCTCAGTGCTCCACAATGCAGTCCCCGAAGATGTCCGACTCGCGGCGCGCTTCCCGGGTCCATGATATACTCTGCGTTCCTTCTGGGTATTGGGGCTTCGTTGCTTGGCCTCCTCCACCTGCCACTGATATTCCCAACATCTCCCGTGCGACAAACGGACGCACCTCGGTCTCGGCGCGCTGTGCGGCGGCTGATCGTGGGCGTTCTCGTCCCGGATCCCCAGCAGGCGCTCCAGTCTCGCATGCACGGCTGAACTGCCTATATAATGTTGTAGCACATGCGGTGCGCTTCCAGGGTATGTTGCGTAAACTGTGTGGGCACGAGGGAAGTGGCTTTTAGACGTTCGTGTTGCTCTAGGTCGTACATGTACGGTATACCTAGCCGACTCAGCTGGGGTCCTCGAGGTTTCCTTTCTTTTCTTTACTCTACCTACCTATACTAGGTAGCGGATTTGTGATAGAGCGAAACGCAGCGCATCCGGGATCTTGTTCAGGAAATAGCGCTCCATTTTTCAATGGTTGTTTCCTACAGATATAGTCTATCCTGAATTAAGAATCTAAGAAGTCTCACACCGGAAGACGACATAGAGCCTGCGCACGTAAGCTGCGGGGACGATGGGTAGTACCATTATGTTATCCCGAAAGAAACGCCCCAAATATCTGGCCATATGCGATGTGGAACATGTTCTGGCTATAGTACAATTCCGCGGCTTCGCCGGCTAGGTATCTGCTTACCCACGTACCGTTTACCCAAAATGGTTCGTTCGTGCAGGAGTTCCCATTCATCCAGGCGGCGGGGATACTCTAGCTCCATGCAATTCTTATTGAACTTCTTATTCTATGTCAGCCCATCACCCCTTCTTCCGCTGCTGAAGTAATCCGTGCATACTGCGTATCGTATGCTCATCTTTCTTCCAAGCCGCACGCTTCTCCTCTAGCACGTGGGTCCACTTGCTCCTACATTCCAACGATCTAATTTTAGCTTGAACTTCGAATCTTCTACTTTGACTTGCAAAAGCTCCGCTCGACGCTGCAGATAGGAAATACTATCTTTCAGGTAGAACCATCTAGGCTCTCTGTGTGTATCGTCATTGGAACATGGTTCGCAGAGGTAAACGCCGGCGACAAGGGTTTCGAGGCCGGTTTCGATGCCATGCTTCGATTTGCCATGAAAGTCAAAACCTGCAGTGCGGGAGCTGCTTGGATTGGTGCAGCCCAGGAAACTGTGCAATACCGATGCGGGCGCTCAACCATGCGCCCTTGATGTAAGCAGGCTATCAACCTCTCGCACTAAGCAAGAAAATTTTGGATGTTTAAAACGTCAAGGTACCAGCGGAGAAGGCAGGCATGGAATTCGATCATTCGTCTTGCTGTCACCACATCCGGCAGCTTCTCAAGCAGGTCCTGTTATAAATGACTCTGCAATGAATTATGCATCAAGTTTCAAAACATGCACAATTCCTATGTGAATAACTGTGGCACTGATGACGTCCCAAGCTAGACTTTCGATGCAGGTAGCAAGATCTTCGAACTTGACCTGAGCGGAGTCTACGTCCTGCAGCACTTTGGTAGGCGATAGGATTAGAGCAAGATGGTCATGACTTGGATTCTCTTGTAAACTAGGTATCAAGCTGTCAGTGCGTAGTTTGGGTTTGATTTGCCAGCGTTCGGAATAGACACAAAATCACCCACGTATGCCGGAACTGAGATGTGAGCTCGCTTGAGCATTTTCTTGTTGTCGCCAACATGAGTGTGGCTATTCGTAGCTTTGAAGTCCTGTTATCAATGTTCGATAGAGGCACGTGAGCAGGCGTCTAGTCCGCCTTAGGTTCATTAGGTACCTAGGTAGGTGGTAGTGTAGATGCCCCGCATTTTTAGCCCCAACCAACGCAGTACCGGTACCTATCCATCTACCGTACTTGGCGCTTAACGCGCTGTGATCTTTCAAATCCATCAGTGCGACGAAAGCGGGGGCGCACGTCTCGCTCGCATTGTCCTACTGGGATCATGAGACGATGACTCTGGTCCAGATTGTCTTTGGGGTTATTCGAGGGAGGCTGCTTCTGATTGTTCCATTCACCTTCATCTTCACCTTCACCTTCATCGACAGTTGATAGTCTGCCTGCCACCCAACATGCCTATCATCGTATCCGTCATCACGGACGAGGCCGACTTCGATGACATCTCGCCCATGGTTCTCGACGCATGGCAGCAGCCCTACAATCCACAGCTCAAGCATTTCCGGCCCGCCCTGCCCACCCGCGCTGAAGCCATCGCATGGAGCAAAGAGCGCTCCATAAAACGTCTTCGGGAGCAAGACCCGGCATTGTTCATGCTGAAAGCCGTCGATAGCGACACCAATGTCATCGTTGGGTTCGCACAGTGGTACTTGAACGACAAGCCAGATCCCTATGGCGAACGCACATTGGCGACGTGGCATCCCGAAGGCTCGGAAGAGCGTGAATTTGCCGAACGTTTCATCAACGGCCTGTGGGACTTCATTGGGAAACGAGTGACGAGGCCGCATATGGGTGAGCTAAAGCCGCCGGCGTGATGGGCATCGTGTTGACGCCCGCGCAGACCTTCATTCCATCACGGTGCATACCGAACACCGGTGTCGAGGTGTTGGGCGGCTACTTATTCGTTGGGGACTTGACAAGGCCGACGAGCTGGTCGTTGAGACGGCGATAAGTTCGCTCATAACCGCCCGCGGGGCCTATGAGAAATGTGGACTGGGCTGCATCCAGATGATTCCTGCGGACCCGTCTCTGAATGTGCCGTATCCGAGTGATAAATGGAAGGATTTAGAATCTGACAACCTGAATGGGTGGTTGATGTGGCGGCCGGTTGGGCACGACTACGTTGCCGGTGTAGACAAAGCACCGTGGGTGTAACTCTTCCACCAATACGCGACGCGACGATGATTTACGAATGCCGTCCACGTTTTGGGCATACTCTCTAGGGCAGCGCCGTCGATAGCAAGGTTTACGCCGGCACTTTTCTTTTCACAAGAGATACCTTTTTCTTTTGGAAGCGAAGAAGAAGCTGTTACGAATGGAGATAAATCCACAGCTATGCTGCTCGCGTTGAACCATCCAAGCCACGTACCTTCAAATTAGGAGTCGTTATTTCCTCGATTGAATTACCTGGCGTATCGATCGCAAGGCGATATCCTCTACTTATAGTTTCGTTTTCGCTGATTGCGTTGCGCACCGTATCATCACCACGAGCGACGATCATGTGCCTCCACATCATCCGAGCCTTCCCCATACGCCGACTTAGCGAGGCACCTCATGCGCGCATCCTTTCATGTCCCAGCAATCGGCTAGGATGGTAATTATCGATGTCGAACGAAAGACAAAACACACTGGCTAAGTCGACGCAGGGAATGGACGATCGAGCACAAAGAAGATTGGCAGGACTTCGTCGCACAGCTCCCACCCCCGGACAAGGGATGGAAGGCTCTTCGCTACAACATCCGCATTCTGGATAGCCAGGTTCCGCCATGGCGCGCATTAGTCATACAAACCGATTCCCCGGGAAGCGTGTTCAAAATCAAGTGGTGGTGGCCTCAGGAGGCCGTGGCAGATATGAAGCAGCTGCTCGTTGACAATGAACAACTGCAGCTGGAGTTCACCCCATACAAATGGTATTGGTCATATCTTCCCAAAGTTGTCCTGACGCTGGGACCCATAGATGATCGGTCCCCCTTGCCTGGGCAGCCAATTTACTCGCATGAGACAGACCAGTTGGTTGGGAAAGATTGTAAAGTTAAAGAAGGACAGGTTCTCACACGAAGCAGTGTGGAGCATCTGGAGACCTCTTCTGTTTGGCACATGATGGAGAGACCTGATAATCACTTTGACAGTATGCGTAGCACTTTGGCTATCCGGGGCTCATTGGATGACGATGCGACGCTTGCCGGGGAAGACTTACCTCCAGCGCAGACTGTTCCCGAAAACCCTGTCGCACAATCTTGAAGGGAGCCTCTTATGACTGCAACAATCGGGCTCACCTCAGCAACTGGAGCGTCAGATCGTCAAAAGCGTGGCTGTAAAGTTGCGACTGATCAGCTTGTGTCTGGAGCTCGCGTTGAGGGTCGGCTACAGACGCAGGACTACTGGGAGTTATTATCGCAGTTCTAAGACAGCAGGAAACAATACGTTGGTGTATATTAGATCCTTTATATTATTGATGCGGCGATGGAAGCGATTGTTACCAGTCGCCCCCAAATCTTGCTTGTCTCCAATCCCAGCCTCCTGTCAACGAGCCAAATGCCGATGCAAGCGACACAAGAACGAGGATCAATGCCCAATGAAGCCAGTTCAATAACGGCATCCACTGCACCCGATCTAATAGACCATTGCCCGTCTTTGCGACAACAGGGCCATTCGCGATCCACGGTACCTTAGTGCGAGGCACCTGGTTCAGAATTTGCTCGCTCACGATCTTCGCTCCGGCTAGAACAATGGGTACTCCGGTTCCTGGGTGGGTACTAGCGCCTACAAAGCTCAAATTGTGAATGGTCGGGTGGCTTGTCTTTGGTCTGAAGCAGAGAACGTTGAAGAATGAATGGCTGAGACCGAGAATGGCCCCGCGATCGAGGTTGAAAGCTTCTTTCCAGGACGGCGGAGTGTTGACAGATTCATGAAGGATGTGAGGGCCGAGCGATATCTTGAGGCGTGTTTCAATCGTTTTGAGAATGGTTTTCCGCGCTATCGCGACCATGGCATCCCAGTCTTGCGTTGCGCCATCTGACCCCGCCATGCCTTTGTGTGACTCAGATGATGATTGCAAGAGATGACCAACAGGCACCAGAACGACCACCGCATCGCAGCCTTTGGGCGCAGCCGTGGGATCAACTCGAGAAGGCACGTTGACGTAGAAGCTTGGTCGTTCGGGTATCAGATGTTTCCTGAAAATGCTGTCGAAGCTTTCCTTGTAGTCCTCTGCTAAGAAAATATTGTGTGCCGATAGCTCAGGAAACTGCTTGTCAAGTGCCCAGTAGAAGGATATACTTGAACAGGATGCTTTGCGTTTCGCCAAGGAAGTAGCATAGCTTGTTGGTGGGAGAAGGTTGTTGTACGAATATATCAGGTCGGCATTGCAAATGACTTTGTCGGCTTCGATGACCTCGCCGTTATCCAAGACAACACCCCTAGCTGTGGGGCCTGCAGGGCCGACGGGACCTGAAGGGCGTTCTTTAATCTGTACGTGTGATACTGAGGTGTTCAGTCGGTACTTCACGCCTTCCCGTTCGCCCACTTTGACAAGAGCATCAACAACCTAGATCGTCAGTAAATGGTTTCGGTGTACTGCACGATATCCGCACCTTGTGGAAGCCACCGATGGGGTACCAAATGCCTTCTGCTAGCTCCGTGTACTGCAGCAAAGAATATGTCCCCGGTGCATCAAAGGGACTCATGCCCATGTACATGCTTGCAAAAGTGAAAACTCTCCTGAGCCTCTCAGTCCAGAAATACTTGCTCGCCCGTCCGTAAATGCTTTCAAACGGATGTAACGCAAGCAGATGCCTCAGAAAGCTCGGACGCATCATGCTGAAGATCGAGAAGAAGTTCTTGCGAAGGACATGCGTGACTGATAGTTCATAGTGTCGATGTGACTCTTGTACGAACGACATGTACCGCTCAAAGCCGTCTTTGCCTTCAAAGCGTTCTATCTCTTCCTTCATGGTGGCAAGATCGGTAGACATCTTGAAGGCAGTCCCATCATGGAAATGGATGTTGTAGTTGGGCTCACACTTGACGAGTTGCACTCCCTCTTCTTCCATTGTGGTTCCCAGGTCATGGAACGTCTCATGAAACAGATGTGGTAGTAGTAGCAAGCTGGGGCCCTGGTCGAATCTCTGGCCGTACGTCAGCATGGGTCGAACGGTAGCTTGAACTGCCAACGAACATAGCCGCTCTCCCTGATAAGGCTGCACCTCCCCCCTGTGAAGTCGTTCTTCTCAACCACGGTAACTTTCCATCCCGCGGCGGCGAGGCGAGCTGCGGTGGCGACTCCGCCAACGCCAGCACCAATGATGACCGCCCTGCGATGGCTCTTTATCCTGGCCATCTCTGTTATTTGATATTGCGTCCGGGTACGCTTGATGCTTGTGGGATGACACGATGTCATGGAACGTTACGGACGCGTGCGCCGCACGTGCACGCTAAGGACCGACGAGACTCAGTCATGACGTAGGCGAAAACTCTAGGTAGACATCGAGTCTGCATTCCAAGAACGCGGAAGAGCAATTGCAGCAATGAAAATAACTGTTTAGCGACGCAAGATGCATTTCCACGAGTATTGTAGCTGTTCTCTGTGAGGAGCATCGATTGGCTTCCAGTGTTGCTGATCAACGAATGGTCTGGATTCGGCTTAGTTCCCCCAGGGTCTTCTAGTGTTCACGTGCCCAGCACTAGCCGGGCCTGGGCATCGCAGCGCTGGGTGCATCCCTTCTGGTTGTATGAACCGACCTTTCAGGATTCGTTGCCGACATCACTAAACCCTGACTACTCCCTTTTCTCCAAGGCTTCATCTGCTCCTCCCCATCACGGGTATTCAGCATCCCGATCACCACCGGGTCACTCTCCAGTTTTGGTGATCTCTATATTTACTAACATCTGCGCGTTATCGCCAGCACCTGTGCACGCCAGTCCTATTCATGACCTCTGAGAGCCAGTGGGTAACTGTCCTAGAAAAACCGCCGAAGTCGATTCTTATAGGAAGTCGGGGGTTGCACCGTTTCACGATGCGTACTTTACATAGCACTCCACATGGTGCAAGAGCTGATCCCATCATGCCTGCAGGTGGACCCAATAAGGCACTGATGCATCGTGTCCCTCTGATGTGTTGAATGCATCTCCAAAGGGTGACATGAAGTTTTTGGGCGCTGGGAATGATACTATAGGAGCTTTCTTCGAGACTTGTACCGTCATTCGGACGAAATCAGACAGTCTGAGCTTTTGTCGATGATCAAAAGCACGACTGATGACGTGAACTCGCGCTGAGATCAAGCCACTGTACACTGGGTGCAAAGATTAGTTTGTTATTTAGCTTCTGAGCAGCCAAAACATATATGTGGGGGTTTCTGTCCTATGCACTGATAGCGATAATGTCAAACGACAATAACCACACGGCCTGTTCTCTTGAATTTGGATGGTCATCATTTCCTAGCGGCTACAGCGCAATCCAGCAAAGGAAACTATCGAATATTAAATCTAGGGCTCGATTCCCGTGGCTTAGACTACAAGTATGCCTCCCAACGGCGGGGCTTTGTAAACGGTCTGCCTTCTCGTCACATCCAGACGACGTTAAATACTCCAAGCATGATACTTACAGCATACTCTAGGGAACAGGTCATCTTTCTACCTAACATCTATCTTTGTGAACAAGAGGGATGTGCGCACACTCCGTCCATCGTTATGTACGAAGCAATTTCAGTGATTATACAGTACATATGGTATTGGGACATGCCATCAGTTGTCGTGTACATTACAAAATCGGCAATCAGAAAACGAAAATGCGGTTAGTTGTTTGTAACCGTATCCAGCAAGACAAGTTTAGCGCAGCATCCATTCGCAGGATTTGCGGTACAGTAGGTGTCGGCATTTGGGATATAGCTCTGAACCTCATTGTCTGCAGTTAATCGGTCCGCTACCTACTGTGCTGCTGCGTTAGAAAGCAGATGTTAGGTTACAAAAAAAAGTCGAGTTGGCGCAGAAGATCCTGTGCGCGCTATGCGCAGTTTTGTCCTCGACATGAGTTCGCGCGAGATCAAACCGAACTCTTACCTCTGATAAGCGACGTTTCAGCTGACCATCCTGGGCAAGCGGGACCTCGCATCCTGGCAACATCGGTTCCTGCCGAGAGGTCCCCACCACGGGTGGCATTCCGGCTCAGATGGCAGGTCTAGCGTGACTGGAATTGGGGACATGCTCGAATTACGACCGCGCGTCTACTCCACTGTCTGTTCATCAAGGGACTTCCCGTGCGCATTTGACCCCTTTGCTAGCACTGAAACAATTTCAAGACACGAATAGGTATTGGTTTGCAAAATGGACGAGCCTTGTTCTGAGATGTCGTAGCTGCGTGCGACGCCCCGGGAATATAGTGAGGACGGAACGGGCACTCTTCACCCTGGTCGAAGACTCCACTTTTCATACTCCTTGTGGCAATGCGGCGTAATAATTCTCCGACATGTCATTGGAGGATACTCAAGCTGCGAACAAAACCGGATTACGTTGCCGAAACGCAAAGATTTCTGCAAGTAGAAGGTAGGCCCGGATATCAGTTTCTACATGCTACACAATGGCTCTGCAAATATGTGGCCCAATTGCGCGAAGCATGGGAGTGCAGCTTGGCTTCAGCGCTTTTCTTGCTGGGTCAGGCGCATGGCCAGTGGCGAATCCAATCGTCAGGCAATTTTTGGGTCGAGTCAGGTGGGTACAACCATATCCGGTGAGGCATGGGCGGACCAAGGCATTGGAGATTGACATGATTTGCATTGATCGACATTCTTGGCGCATAATCGGAAGCCATGGGGGGACGAGCCGATGGCCAGGAATTGAACCTCCTTTGAGCCCTTACAAGGACCGACATCCCATTCTGCTGTGTTCCTGAATACCCTGCAGTAGCATAATCACCTCCACATTGGACACTTCGCTCCGAGAACTGACTATGGCAATTCAAGAGGTAAGCTACATCATGTTACATTAGTGAGCTATGCTAATGCGCTGCTTGTAGGGTCTTGGGACGAATCTTACGGCCACAGTCTTAATATGTGGATCGCTTGCTTTCTTCACAAGGCTCCTTCGAGTGTACACAAGAGCCACGAGAAGGAATTGGGAAATCAAGGATCCTGTTGTGCTGGCAGCATGTGTAAGACATCTGCTACAGGACCTCGTATGAACACTCAACTCGAAGCTTTAGTTGTCACTTCTGGCATTAGCGATCGTGTATGCTGCTGGCTCGTACCACGGATTCCGCTCTCAAGACAGTATGTATGCGCGACCGGGCAACCACAAGTACATCAAGTAGGCTTACATTATAATTAGCATAAGGAGCTACGCTTGATTTGCCTGGACATGTGAAGCTGAAACAGTGCAGTGGTCTTTTCCTTTCGAAGTGTTCTGCTGCATCGCCGTTAGTCAAACTTAGCATTACGGGGCTCTGTCTCAGCGTCAATCTGGCCTTAGCGTTGTACATCATCTTTCGGTGCAATCCTGGCGAATTAGTCTAATTGAGATTACCTGCCGCTACGTCGACTGACCAGTTGCAGAGCCGAATGGAGGCAAGACCTTATCCTCATCGCCAAGGGAAGCTACCTAGTGCCGAGATCCCGTGTACCTGGCAAATAGATATTATATGTGTACCGCCATAGACATATTTATGGACTGGCAAGTGCACTAATGTGAGCCATACATTTCTCGCTCGCTTTGGTGTTGATAGGTCACTTAGGCGCCCACAGGCCGAAGGTGCTCCTCTGCAACGTCCAGATGAACCGGACCGGAAAATTATACGTAGCGGGGATCTTAAGTCGTGGTATACCTGTTATTAGCATTGACGTTCGTGCGCTTACATTCGTACGCTTATAATTAAACAGCAGCTCTATTTCCGGCTTAATCCGGCTCAAGTACACGATTGGCCTAACGAGCGGCATTGACGACCTGTGTACATACTACACCAATTCCTTGTGGCTTGATTCTAAAACTAATAATCATATGGGGTTGCAAAAATCGTTGGGTGGGAATGGCACCAGCAGCTTCCCCGCGATGTTGCGAGCGGGAAGGAGATCCTGGGCAAATCTGGCAACAGAATAACAGCGGACAGTTGAAGATAAGCCGGACATGATATAGTAGCCATTGTGGTGCTATTAGCTCTCCATGAAACGTAACATGTACCTAACAAATTTGCTAATTAGATTAAGGCCGAAAGATCCTCTCAAAATTTCAATCCTGCTAATACCACGAGTTGTACGTGCACGCCTTACTGGAGGTGGAAATTGCTACCTGGTATCATGTAGTTTAGAAAAACCAAAAAAGATCAATTTCATTACCACCACTTGCGACCATTCATTATCCTCACTCTTAGCTCTATTACTATAAGTCATGGAGGTCGAAGCACATCACCAAAAAAATCAATTTGCCGTCCGTGACACGAACCTCTCTTGAACAGATCTGTACTGAACTTCTAAACCATTCAAGACGTTGGGTCACTCGAAATGGCAGAGCTCGTAGAGCGGTTTAAGTCAGACGAGCTTGAAGAGTCGCTCGACGTAGTATTGCTTGGAAACTCGCTTGGAATAGTGGAACTCGAAGAGCCACCGGACATGCGAGAACCAGCCAAGTCACTCGAAACCGAAGAAATCGGAGACTCGTTCGATGCCGTAGTGATCGAAGAAGCTATAGAGCTTGTTGGGTCGCTCGATGCAGTTGAGCTTGGCGACTTACTCTCAACCATGGAGGTTGATGAATCGCTCAACGCTGTGGCGGTGGTTGACTCGCTCGATGGCGTGGAGATTACAGAATCACTCGACACAGTGGCGCTCGAGGACTCACTAGTATCGGAAGAGCTGGCAGACTCGCCTGGCAGAGGAGAGCTTGTAGAGTCACCCAACGCAGTGGAAGTCGTAGGTCCACTCAAGACAGCAGAGATCGTGAGTGGCGATTGTGTGAGAGATCCGCTTGAAGACGTGACAGAATCACTGCTTGAGACCGAATCGCTAAGCGAAGCGGTGACCGAGCTGGTAACTGAAGCATCGAAAGAGCTGCTAGCTAAGGTGGTCGCCAAGCTCGTAGATGAAACTTCCACAGAAGCGCTCATCGAGTCACTGATAAAGGTGCTCGGAATGACTTGCGAGCTTGAAAGGGCGGCGCTCGAGCTGGTTGGAGAGGCCACTAAGATAGGAGAAGTCTCTGTGCTGATTTCTGCAATAGAACTTTGGAGAGAAGAAATAAGGCCACTGGATGACGGCACGGGGCTCGACGTGCTCAAGCCTGATGAAGATGAGACAAACCCGACGCAAGTGCCGAAGGCTGGTTGACAGCCCGAATTAGCTGCGCAGTAATCGGTTGTCGTACCACAGTTGCCATACTTGCTGCAACACGTTCCAGTCTTACAGACGTAGCCGTTATTGTTGCCCTTGCTGATGTCTCCGCAAGTACCGTCCGGTGTCTTGCTTCCACGTTCGGGGGCGGGATCGCATTTTCCAAAGGCGCTTTGGCATACCGGGGCAGCGCAGTAGTCGAAAGTCGTACCACAGTTCCCGTACTTACTGCAGCATGCGCCAGGTTTGCATGTGTAGCCTTTATCTTTGCCGCTGCCCTGGTTGCCGCATGTGCCGTCTGGTGTGGTACTTTCTGGGCCGAGCGGAGTCGGTGTTGCTCTCGCAGACTCAGTGTTGGAAACGGTTCGAGAAGGTATAGTGGTCGCAGTGTTGCTCTGAGACAATTCGTCGCGGTACGTAGACTTGGGGGCATCGCATAAGCCGAAAGCAGGCTGGCAGACACTTGCAGTACAGTAGTCTGCACCGTTACCACAGTTTCCATACTTGCTGCAGCACCTGCCACCGTTCGGAGGACAGGTCCATCCCAGATTTCCCCCAGCGTTGATGTTACCGCACCTTCCGTTCAGGGAATAGGTCACAGTCGGTTCTGGCTCCATGGGTTGCCCCTGGGAGCCGATCAGTCCACACTACGTTCACGTTGCTCGCGAATACATACCGCATTGGGATCGCGGACGGTTCGGTATACTTGCGTGTCTTGTAGACATTCGGCCACAGTCACAGCTGAAAGTAGTCATTACCTGCACTAATGCCTTTTCGAGGAAAGTTGCTTACTTTTCAGGCCTCTGTCCTTGACAATCTTTATCATGTAGTCAATTAGAACACCATGAGACCAGACTTCTTGTTCATGACTTTCAACGATTGTGTGGCCCAGGTCAAGGCCGTCCACGAACAGTTTCTTGGCGATCTCGATCCCGGCTTGAGTTTGATACTCCCAATCTTTGGTGTTGAGGTCCCCGATGATGACGTGATATCGAAGCTCTTTCAAAACCGAAAGTGCTTGCGCATTGACCGAGAGGAAAGGTGGTCGCATGTAGTAAGGGAAGTAACCCAAGATGTTCACCATGGCTTCTTCCAACAGTATCATCTCTTGCTTGATCCCATCGACCGTCAGAGTGGCAAGATCCTTGTGACTCCATCTTATTGCGCTGTTAGAGTTGTTTGCAATCAGGAGTCCTGATAACTCACGTATGTGATCCAATTTGGTGACCCATGTCAATCATTCTTCGCAGAGTGGAGTTGTAATCGTAGATATTCCCTTTGTTCGCTCCATTGATGAACCAAGTGGCGATAAATCCGGTCGCTTGCATACTGAGCTCATTGTTAGTCCACCAGGAAGATGGTCGTCGCCCGAGCTTTGACTTACCGATCGAGAATATCTTCAGAGTAAATCCATGGTCCATCATCGAAGCCTGGAGCAATGACACCAGGCTTGGTACATTGGTAGATTTGGAGACCGAAAGGAACAGGTGACACGACGGGAAGAAGTGCAGCAAGTGCAGCTAGGGCGCAGGTCACACCGCCCAGGTTTGGACCCATTATTGCGGCTGAACTCGAAGATGCCAAGAATGGACAAGATCCCGTTGCTGTGGTTGAAAGGAGATGATAGACAGACCTATGTCGCGTCCAGGATAGAAATTAGATCACTGCAGCTTGATCGTCGTAGGAGCCCACAGATTCCTTAAATGCAATCTTCGCAGTGCAAGAGCCATGCGATTAGACATCCGGCTGAGCCAAGGTGTACAACATATTCTTGAGTTCCAGCTGAATGCGGGTGTCTAGATTCCGAACACGGTACAGAATCACTAGATCATACAGCCGCAAAATAAGCGAGAGGGGACAATTGTACACGCCGTAGGGGTCGAGACCCTTGTTTGAATCGAAGATCTCGCCAAAGCTTAACTGTGCACATAATAGCCTTCATGCAAGAGCGCCACCAGCAGGGTTGTTTCCCCACGATTATACGTGTCCAGCTGACTGGACTACTGGCCAAGGCACGGCTGGCACGGCACTGCGCCCTCGAGGAGAAGCACGACCTGGGACGAAAAGTTGGGGGATCAGGCCGGATCAGGTCGCCGCCTCGTTATCATGCTTGCGTTTCATTCGATCACGTCAATCTACTCACTGAATGCACAAAATATGGATGTAGTTCTCGCTGTGCACAACTGAGCAAGGGAAGACATTTTGGAGGCATTACGATTAAGCGCAAGATTAGCAATTATTGGTATCACGGTACAAAAAACGACGCCGAAATCCCTATACACAACCGACAAGGACAATGAGGGTCCCGACGTGGCTACAATGTGAGCTAAACAGCCCGGCTAACACCAACGGTGGCCTCTTCATCGTTGAGCGTATCCGGTCGCGAAGACTTCTCAGTGATCGACTCTCCGTTCGCTGCGTCGTTGTCCTCTGAGAGAACCTGGCGAGTCTTTCCCCAGGAGAAAGCATCCAGATGCCACATGGTGTAAAACAAGACAAAGATGGTGAGAAAAGGTCCGGAGAAAAAGTAGATGACGACACCCACCAAGAATTGGCACTTCGCTTGACGAGTCTTGGGCATCCAGAAGACGAGTGTGAGCATGTACATGTATGGCACAATCACACCGCCGAGAAAGCCAACCGTGACATACCAAGGAACATCTGTTGGCTGTTAGCGGTTCCTCGCCATATCTTCTTTGGAAATGCTACTTACGCTGAGCGGCGTGTATTAATCCAGCAATCGAGCCCATGATAAAGATGTTACAGAACCATGTCTGAACGTTCGAGAAAGCACGAAGACGCTCAAACCATTGAGTCCCTCTTGCGGTGATGAGGCGGAAATCGTTCACGGTGGCTCCCATGGACCAGCGTTTGCGCTGCGACATGAAGACGGATAAAGAAGTTGGCACGTCAGTCCACGCCACCGAGCGGATGGATTGTCGCGTTTGAACATGAGGCGATGCAGTGAGAACGTGACAGACGTGGTTACGATCCTCACTGTAAGCGCCTCGTAGGTGCTTAAGCATGCCGTCGGTGGGACTGGGGCAGTATCCGAACAGCGTTCGCAGGATATGATCGCCATTGTTCTCCTCACATACTTTGAGGATCTGACAGCAGCCAGGAAGACAAGAGACTTTGTGGGTAACGATTGACTGATGTAGGCGAGGAAGCCCCTGGCTGATGGTGTAGGAGGCGTTTTGCATTAGGCGCCACGGGTTCCAAGGGCCATCCTTGAAATCGACCCAAACTACGCCGCAGACGCCGTAGCAATTCGGGCGCCTCGATTCGATGATGAGGTAGTAGATACACCATGGGTCAAAAACGGTGTCTGCATCCATTCCAACAATCTGGTCAAATTTGTCGATGCAGCAGTCGTCAAGAACAAATGAGCACATCTCTCCGAACATCGCATTGGACATGACAGTGGTCGGTCGCTCTTCGCGCTGGTTGAACTTGTGTGCGAAGGATCGGAGTAAGATGAGGCCGTCACGCTTGCCCTTGTTTGTCATCTTTACGATGCACATGTAGGGCAGCCCCCGATATGTCCCTTTCTGTATAATCGCATCCATCGGTTCCTTGTCCCAGGCCATGTAGGCGTTTTTCATGTGGATGCGTGAGGTCTTTTCGGTCAGAATCGTGTCAAGGAGACATTCGCCGGTAGTCTGGGTCATGCCTGGCCCACGTGCTCGGCCATCGCAAATGATGAAAACGCACTGCTTGTGTTGTTCGATTCCCTTTTGCTCGACAAGAGAATCGAGCGATTTCCGCAGTTCCTCTTCATTTTCGTTGTAGCAAGGGATGATGAGCATGAGAGATTCTGGTGTTTCCGGGGCAGGGTCATATTTTTCAGGGCGGAACCAACGGAAGGCGAGCCATATGAGCAATGTGATGACGACAGTAAAGTTTAAAGCGACGCCGTAGGTGATGAACGGTAGGAAAACGTAGTGATAGCCTTTGAACCACCAGGATCCAAACAGTAGAAAGCCGCTGTCGCAAGTCAGTATACTGCATACACAAGGCAAACGCACGTGTCGATCTTACTTGATACCGAAGATGGTGCCCTGGAAGGCAAACTTGCGGAGCTTCATGAGTCTCTGGGCGCGGCGCACCTTAATGCCATCGGGGTCAGAGAACTCTGGCTTCTCGTCGACCATCGTGTTGAGGTCACCCAGTTTTTTTATTCTCTCCTCATGGCTCACGACTGGCGCTTCCCGAAGAACTGGGCCTTTCTTATCCCAGAGCATGGAGTCGGTCTTCACGTTGTCGAGCTCATTTTGAGGGGTACCGGGGAGTGTGGTAGCGAAAGAGAGGGTACTTTGACGGTAAGAACTCTCGAATGGGTTGCCACTGGCAGAAGCCGTGTCGCTTTCAGCAGTGATAGTCTCGGGGCGCAGATGAGCGTCTTCTGGCAAAGAAGGAAGGCTCGAAGCAAGAGAGCTAGCGGGCTTGTGCGAAGACATATTGAAGCCGGCTAGTTATTCCTGACGAAAGACAAAGAGAGGTCTAGCGAGTGTACTGTGGTGGGATGTAAATAAAGATATCAAATCCGTGTGCAGGAGGATATCGAGGAAGGAATATTGAGCACCCAAGCATCCGTTGCAAGAGAATGAAAGACCTAGACCTCACGGGAGCGCCGTGGATCCAGGTCGAACAGCTCAGCACTCCTGGAGCAGCCACACAATGAATCTGCACAGGATGCCTGCTGAGTCGCGATCTGTCGCCAAAGCTGAACATCTAGGCTCAATGTGCTCGGCTGAGCAGGTCGGCGTCGCCATATTCGCATGAGGAAAACGGACCTAGCGAAGTAGTCAGAATCGTAGCGAGCGGAATTCCAGCGGAGAGTCAAGGTGCCGTGTACGGGAACTTGGCCTCCAGGGTTGTGCACATTCACCTTGGCATCCAGACCAGCACGTTGTGCGCTCGGGTGCCTAGAGCGGATCAGAACCCTATTCCCTAGTGTGGCTTGGCGATCCTATGCTGTCCCGACCGGGTCAAGGGCGAGGGGCGTAAGCGTCGAGCTAGAGCCTTCTTGTATTCCTAGTCCACTTCGCGGCGTGCTCCCGTTGGTGGCATGGTGCCTGGCAATAACCTCTTCACAACCGCTTTGGGGCCGAGACGGCGAGGATGGGGCGAATCAGCCTCCAGCGGCAGCCTTATTTTCGCTTACCCCACGTATGCTCGCGACCCCACGGAATGGGGCTCTCAAACCCAAGACTAATAATTTCAGGTGAGCGCTGAACGCCATACGAATTGACCAAGGTTTGCCTTGGTACCTAGTGGGGATCACGACATATTCTTCGGAAAAGCATGCAGTTGGCAACAATCGGGCCTTCGCACTCACCGTGGTGTCGGTGCCCGAGCAATTATCGCCATGCCAGCTTCCCTGCCACGAGGTGCTATGATGTGCTCTTGTGGGCTGCCCTTCCATGTTTCCTCAGATACCGACAACTGGGATAGCCACCACGGGATAGCGAAGGGGCTTTCGCCCTGCATCTGATGCCAATGCCCTGGCCGAAAGGTTGCGCTGCTTCAATCCTGTCTATAATAAGACTGCGCCGAAAACTCATTGCGGCTTGGCAAGTCAAAGCGGAAGACACGTTCCTAGCAAGCCATTGTTCAGAGGGCTGGTGCCAAACGTGACTTCTTCACAGCGGCGGTAAGCCGTACGGTACCCGAGCGTAATATGCTCGCTAGACAACGCAGTGGCTTGCCAACAGTAGGACTCAGGCGGCCACGTGCTCTGCAGATACCGCTGCAGTAATCCACGGTCGGACACGTACTCTTAGATGATCCTTAGAGCGGCTGATTCCATTGCGATTCCGCCCCAACCTGTACCTACATCTGGAGTTTGCCAAGTCGCCACAAACCGTGGAATGGCCTCAATGCAGCAAGCGTCCGCAGCTGAAACGTCCAACACAAAGTTCACCGGTCCGTTGGAGACCTACGACTACCGTAGCTTGGACACACTCGTTTGTACCAGACGCAGTGTATTTTCACATCCTAGAGTCGCAATGCTGGTAGCGAGCTTTGCGTTGCTGGGTACTACGGTATTCAAGACCTGCCAAGGACATCACTACGGCACAATCAAGCAACAATGTCAATATAGCCAGACGTCGCAAAGCTTCATATTACTCGCCCAGCAATGCTTTCAGCTTCATCGGGCCGAGTTGATCTCCCGAAGGAGCCTTGGCAGACTTTGAAAAGAACTTCCAGAGCTATTATGGGGGGAGAAGATGAAGACGCATTATCCAATCATCATTTGGGATGCGAATGGCATTAACCAGTATGCATAATCGGAATGACGTGCTGGTAAACGAGGCAATGCGTATGCCAGTTTACGTTTACTTTCCCTTGACCTCTTTGCTTCTTCCGCTCTGATTGTATGGGGGGTGTTCTTGGCTTCCGACATTTCTGTTCCAGAGGTCTGGCTACAGGACGACACACAAGCACTGCGAGCGCCCCAAGGGACATGGGCTACGCAAAAACTACCCCAATGCGGAACTCACACTTCTGTCTCGACTGATGTGTTGCTTGGCAATATTTGATTCAGTACTGGCCATCTCGTCACGCTATCCAGGAGGGCAGTCGTAAGCGACAAGGCATACGTTTTGGACGCTTGTCGCCCTTGTTCTGAAGACCCTGCTACGCACGGAGCCTAGGTACGATGGCGAGCCGCGTTGTCGATCAGTTACAGCACCTACCTAATCCTGGAGCTTGATCACTTCGTCAGCCAGGGCTGGAAGCAATGCAAGCCATCACGTTGTGAACATGCTGGTCATGCAAGCCACGACACTGCTCAGTGCTCAACCCTGCCGCCCACCGCCAGTCCTGTGGTAGATTCAATCCAGAACGGACTCGCCATAGGAACTGAGACTGCGCGACGTTGGACGCTACAGCAACATTGAGCAAAGCTGGAACAATGCACAAAGAGGCGGGGACACTGAGACCTCGCCAGTCCTGACGCCATGAAGATAATGGGAGGAGCTGGAACGCGGAGGCGGAAGTGTTGGGGCTGGAATATCGCGATGTGAGCAAATTCAGGGTATAAAGTCGCCCAGCAAAGTCTGCCACTTCACCAGCAAACATTTTGCACATTTCATGCCCCAAGCTTCCAAAAATAAATACAACTGACCCCACTCACTGATTTTGGTCATCGTACTCTTCCTTTTATAATCATTATTCTTTTGTGAAAACCTCAATTCATCCTAGTATCCTAGAGTTTTTGGTTTCGTTACCATGGCCGTCACGTTCACAGATAGTATGTTCGCCGATAAGTTCACGACCGTGGACAAAAAGCTTGATGTCACCATCACCACCACGGCTATACCGCTCACACCTCCACCCGAGGAGGAGAATGGGTCCCCGGCGTGGGAAATTAACGACCCAGCGGAAATCTGTCAACAACAAGACCTTGTACCCGCTGAGCCTCAGTCCATCGTTGCTGTCGTCGGAGTTGGCTATGTTGGCACACATCTCGTTGAGGCATTTGCAGGACACTACAATGTCATTGCCTTCGATCTAAGTGAGCGAAGACTGGCGGAGGTTTCGAAGCAGCTCACTGGTCTCCCGATCCAATTCACGTCAAACGCCAGGGATATTAGCGAGGCCAGCCATATCCTCATATCTGTACCAACCGTTCTCAAGGTGGACAAGAGCATCGACACAGCGTACCTACGCAGTGCCATTGCTACCGTGGAGAAGCATGTCAAGCCTGGGTCTACCGTCGTGGTCGAGAGTTCCGTTGCCGTCGGCATGACCCGCGAGCTGGTTGGTCCTCTCATGGCGTCCAAGAATTTAAAAATTGGCATGTCACCAGAGGTAAGGGATGAGGTGACCCCGACAAGGACCTGACAAGTATTCTAACATCTGCTAGCGAGTCGACCCCGGTCGCACTTTACCCGCATTCGAAGACATTCCCAAGATTGTCTCCGGCCTGGACGCCGCATCACTTGAGTCCATCTCCGCCCTCTATGGCCGCGTCTTCCACACTCTCCTTCCTGTCTCCTCACCCGAAGTGGCAGAGATGACCAAGCTGTACGAGAATTGCCAACGCATGGTTTGCGCTGCATACGCCAACGAAATGGCGGATGCCTGTGCTTCCATCGGGATTGATGCTTTCGAAGTCAGCAATGCAGCCGCTTCCAAGCCGTTTGGGTACCTTCCATTCCGACCTGGTCCTGGGATTGGCGGTCACTGCATCCCTGTCAACCCATACTACCTGCTGTCCAACTGTTCGATGCCTCTGCTTGAACATGCCACCACAATGTCGTGGCAACGACCCGCCGACGTCGCCAACCGCTTCGTGCAAGCTCTAATGCACGAGCCGTACTCTCCACAGCGGCTGATCGTGGAACCAAGCCAGCTTCGTATCCTCGTTGTTGGGGTCGGGTTCAAGCGTGGCCAGAACGTCATGAGCAACTCGCCCGGAGCTGCAATCATCCGCACATTGAAGAGCGAGTACAGCTGCCACGTCGAGTTCGCCGACCCTTTGGTCGGAACAGATTTCTACAACGCTGTGCCAAAGATGAACACTGACGCGGATTGGAACGTCGAATACCTCAGCACATTTGACGGCATCATTGTGTCTGTGAACCAGGAAGGCCTTGATATGGATATTCTGGCAGAATTGCGAAATGTCAAGGTGCACGATTACACGGGCACACTCAAGAACAATGTAATCAGCGTCCCAAAGCCACGAGTCTGGATGAAGGGGTAATGAGCTTGCTGGAGGAAAAATTATACTGGGTAGGTATTGGGAATAAGTTTTTGGCGTTCTGGAAGGAGGCAAAATCTGAACTTATTTTATTACATTGTATAGATATCACCTAAGAGACGCACCATGTCAGAATATTATACCTTTAATATAGTTTGGCAATTGTGCCGATTGTATTGGTGATTTGCTCTAAACGCGTTTAGAGGCTGATAAGCCTTTTGGGAGACTTTTCACAACGCTAGTCTGTGAAGAGATGCTCACATGCGATAATGTATGATGATAGTTGATGGTGTTTGCATTGATTGATAATGAATACATGTATCAGGTGTTTGTCAACCATCTTCGGAACTACCCGCGCGAAATTATGAAATGCTGCCCCGATGCCCTGTTGTGGGATGATGAATGAGATAGTGTTGTCATTGTTAGATGTTGATCCACCTCAGGTCTTGCGTAACCTTCTGCATTTCAAGCTTCGACTTCAGTTGCTTGACCTTCTTGGCATACGCTTTCAGCTGGATGACATCGGTGCGGACTTGCGTAACGAGCTGTCGAACATAGCGCAAGTCCAATTTGATGATGCTTCGCTCAAGCAATAGAAGCTGCCGCTGCGCTTCATACAACCTGGTTGCCATGGTGTCTTGGTTCTGTGTTGCTTGCTGCAACTGGGTAGGGGAGACGTTGGCTCTCTTTTGAAGTGCCTCAAGCGCGAGATTGGCAGCTTTCAGATTCGCTGTGGCTTGTCGCACGCTCACTCTCCGGGCTGAGACCGTTCCTATCAATTGGTTTCGTTGCGTGGTCCGGGCATTCCTTGCTTGTTGATGACGGGCATTGCCACCCCTAGCCAGTCGTTCCTGGGTGGCGAGTTTTCTTTCTTCTACCTTGAGTAACTTAAACTCCCTGTCGTAGAGGGGTACGGCTATTGTGAGCTGGTGATCAAGCCACTCAACTCCTTTCGTCTCGTACCTGAAGAGTTCCTTGTCAATGTATTCATCCCAAAGCTTGGATAAGTCCACAACCTTGCCCTTGTCGTCTTTGGGTGGATCGTTGTTGGTTATATGCCTAATGTTTGCCGGATCTAGTTCCTGCTGGACCTTCATTTTCTCGCTGTCAAATTTGCCATCTACAACCCTCATATAATCAATTGCCGCGAGCACCTGTGCAAATCGTGAGCGTTCATGAGCAACACGACAAGGAATTGGGGACTGACGGTTCTCAGAGCAGTAAAGTGATTCGCCGAATCCGTGGCTCCGATTGCAGCATCTCTGGCAAACCGTTCAATTCTATCCGGCGCAAATGGGTTTTGATTGGACCAGAGCCGCATCTTTGCCATATTTATGCCCGCTTCGCACAGCACAAAGTCCTCTGGATGATTCTTGGACCCTAATGCTTCGAAAACAATGTCATTGATAGACTCGTCTGCTGGATTCGAGGGTGTGTTGAAAGCTGGCCTTGGGCGACTTTGTACTGTTGCAGGATCCTTTCGATTCCAATGTTGGCTTATCCATGCCGCCGAAACACCACCGTTGAGACGTACGGGTCGGGGATCGCGGGGGTTCCGGGTACTAGTGATTGCTTCTAAAAAGCGTGCGACTGTTTGGAGCTGTTTGGTGCAAAAAGTATTAGCTAGTGTCTCAAACGTACAAAGCATTGTTTATTGGTATAGGCGACGTACCTCAACAATGTGTTCCGTTACGTATTGACCGCGACGCCTCCAAGCTGGTTTGACGATAGTCTGTCTCACTTTAAATGCGTTCGGCGCTTTTGCGTTTCGGTTCGTGTAATCGACGAAGGCATGTGGAAGGGTCCTCGTTTCTGGATTGGCAAACAGTTTGTCACCGGTCCAATACTCCTTCGAGATCAAGGTGAGACCATTTGGTCCAATGTTGGTTTTGAAAGTTCGAGGCTTGCCTGGAGCTGTTGACGCACGCTTGACCAGGTCATTGCCCTCATCACGCTTGCCATTGTTGTCATGGGGGTCATACTCGAAAACGCAGTGAGTGCCTGGAAGATCACAGACACTGAAAACCTTTTTGTTGGGAGGAGTTGGCGTAAATGGTAATGGCTTGACGGTCGGTATCGACGATGCAGTTGCAGATTTAGACGTAGGACTCCTGGAGCGAGTCTTGGTAGCAGGCCTGGCCGGTTTCGCCGGTCGTTTGGCAGGCGTCTTTGCAGGCCTTTTGGCTCCTGGCCTCTTCCTGGGAGTCCTAACCGCACCTCTAGCGCGAGCTTCAATCTCTACATGAGGAAGGAGAGATGCCGGGCTGTCTGAACGTAATGCTAAAGTATTACCACTAAGCGTAATCTGTTAGAAGCTTACTTGTACCGAGTACATTGACAGGGAGAAACTTACCTGGCAACTGGGATAGAAACCGCTTGCAGTGCCACACAAAATCCAAGGATCAGAACGATTGAGCGAAAAATGAGTGAAGGCATGATAAGTGTAAGCGGCCAATTTAACGAGGGAAGTCGACCTGCACAGCTGGTCTTTTCGAATGAGCTAAATGAGGAAAAAGAGTTGTCTATGATGTGTGGCCCTGGGGCGGGACATGCTTAATAGCAAATTAAGTTGTGATGAGCATTTGAACCGTCTCACTGAGGAGGCGCACATGGCCGCAAAGCTTTGTCGAATGGTGGTGCCATGTAGCGAAGAGGATTGGTAGTGACCCTAAACACCCTTTGCGACCTAAAATGGACAATTCTGCATCGGACTTTGCTTATTACCGTCCAGACCAGGCATTGAACAGCGATATACATCGAAAATGTTCTCCATACCCGAACGCATCCTGGCCTGTATGACTGTGTCGAAAAAGAGTCAAGGTTGTTCGGCAATTTTGTCTCGGGGAACCCAACATTGATCTTAGTAAATTAGGTACCGGTAGGTAGGTATTGCGGCACATGGCGCCGGCGCATGGTGACCGCCCAGTTCGATCACGACCAAGGACTCTTCCTACGCACAAGTGGGGAGACACTTGTTTCGCGACCCGTGTACTTGCGATCAGCTGTAGAAGGATTCGATCATACCACACAGTCTCCCAAAATCAAGTCGCTAGAACACCCTGTTCCTGCACTGGCCCAGGTTAACCCCGCCCCCACCGGACTAGCGCGTCCACCGGACTAGCGTGCCAAATGCCCTGCCCAGCGCGCAAGCTTGCCTGCTTATTTCTCTGAGCTCGACACGGGAACTGTCAGATCGGAAACCCTTAAGCTGACAAGATTTCCGGGCGTACCTGCGTGGTCCGTATTCCGAGAGTCCATCGCGTCGCTTACCCGTAAGGGCCGCGCTCGCCAGCCTAGGTACCTACCTTCCGTTCCACGTCAAATCAGGCGAGCTTCCCCCCAGAACGCGTCGCCATTCCCAAGCGGCCTGCCCTGTATTCTACGCGGGCTCAGTGTGAGTTCAATACCGCAGATCACCTCCAGTCATTACACAACCCCAGATCTGTAGACGAACGGGTCAACAGCTGAGCCTTTCACCTGACAGCGCACTCCACAATGGCGGACCAAAACACGTCCTCCCAAAATCCTCCCCCACAAGAGCATTACGGGTTTGTTTTTTACCGAGCAGAATCCATAGATGACGCACAATGGGAGCGCTTTATGGCCTTCTTGAAGTATCAAGTCCGCCATTCGTTGGCTAGCGAGGGCAATCCCCAGTTTTACGACGAGATCGACTGGAAAGTCTTCGTAAGTAAACGCTCCTCGCCACGTGTTCCAGCAAGTACTGACGAATTAGGATGCCCACGGTGAAACCACCTCTGAAATTCGCCAGTACGTTCCCCTTTGTGCTGCTCCTTCTTAAAGTCAAAGTCCGCTGAGTTTGATCCTAGCCGGTTCAACCGCTGGCTCGAAACCGGAGAAGAGAGCACAAACCCCGAGAACTATCGTTACCTTGCATTCGTTGTGGTCTACAAAATATCTTGCGACTTCGTAGATCAATTCATGGAGGGCAAATCACTGCAGGATGACGATGCGGTGGACGAGCGAGACACCACGTTTCTGGCTGTAGTGTCAAGGGACGAAGAGGAGGGCGAGACTTTGGTTTCTATTCCATATCTAATACCGAGGGCCGGGGACATTATCGCATTGCAGGGCGAGGGTATGGGCTGGCAGCTTCTGCAAGAACCATTCGGCAGGATTGCGACGTCTAGGACAGAGTTTGATAGACTTACTCTCCAGTACTAAGTATTCCATTATTAGGTTTCAGGTACGAGCAATGCAGTTATATTTGGAAATAGTTAGTAGTGGGTATCTACCTCGCTTGTCCATCAAACCAACAGCACGTTCTCCGTCTCCCTTTGCCACAGAAACTGCTACAGAATACGAACAGCATGGTTTGTATTACATGCAGTCTTTAGGACTTGCTCGTCTGGCACCAGAGAAGCTGGACGACTCCAAAAGGAAGTATGCAGCATGCACAACATCTGGCTGCAACGGTTGGGACATTTGAAGGGGCCAATAATGCCCTAAATGTGGCCTAATCCGTCCCGAAAATCATAACTAGACGGAAGATTCTCATAAAGTCTTTGGATTAGTAAAGAAGCTTAATAACTCATTCGCAACTTCCATTAGTCTCTTCGTGGGTGATACAGATGTCGTCTGATATGCAAAAAAGGTGATGAATTCACTCATTTTGAGACACCATACCAATCCATCACATGCCTCCTCACTTGCGATCACATTATGTAATATTGCTTGCCGCAGGTGCGTCGAACTACGCTTTGACTCTATCCCTAACTAGTGTAAGATTTGTGAAGCCATGGTAATATTGTCGGCACAATCGTGACGGAGCTGCCTAACATCGATCCATTTTCACAGCCGACAGGGTGTGATGAACTACTCTATACTTAGCGTGACTGTAAAGGGCAATACAAAGCCCGCACAAAGACCTTCGCGTCAGCCACGAAGGTTTAGTGACAGAGGGCATCTTATGTGGACAGTACGCATCGTGCTCTAGAGGTGTCCAGGATATGGACAGTTCGATGGGCCGTAGAATCTTGCAATTACTTGAATGTTTGCTTATTTGTGGTGTTGCTTTCCTATCGTATTGCACCTAGTAACTGCGACGATTCCTACAGGTCTCGACGTTGGCGAAAAAGTTAAAAGCATGCTCTGATTACATTGCAAATAATTGCATCTGATAGGGTTATGGTATATTCCGGAGTAGAATATCTGAAATACGAAATCATTGGGTCATTTCAGTCGCGGTGTAAAAACCTACTTTACCTTCTTGCCGAAGCCAAAGGCGTGAGCGAATTCCTGCACTGCAGAGTTGCCGAGCACTATGGCTAGTGTATCATTAGACGACCGCTTCTCTTCATTCTCCCCAAGATATTCAACATGTTTCCTTTGTTTGTCGCGTATCTCGCGGTCCGAGAGTGGCTCTTCATATAGAGGTCCGTTCATCGCTGCTGGAACGACTGTGGGATTCTTGATGAACTCAACCAGCTGCCACGGAGCTACCGTTGCGTCTTCTCAGTCGATTGTTGCCTTAACGTTGCTGTCGTCATCCATCAAATGTTGCTGCGATAGAGATCACTGTGTATTACAGGAAAAGGACCTTTCTCGAAGTTGTAAGAATTATAGATTCCGAACTTCAAGGAGTAGAATGGGGCTAATGAGAGTTGCAAATAATATAATGCTGCATGCTGCTGTGACGCATCGCTTGGACATTAAGCTTGAGGGCGGATGTCGTAATTGAGTGGTTGTTATTTATGATGCAGCATATTGCTGTGCTGCATCGCCCGGAAAACGTGGGTATTTCAAGCATTTTAATAGTAGGAGACCCTTAGCTATATGCTGTGGCACCGCTTGAAGAAAACGGTCAAATCGTTATCGTTGATGGGTCCTAAGCTATCTGATTTGCTGGCAATTGAGGGGTAACTGAGGGGTAAATGTATACTACGCGCCGTGCCGTTGTAGTTTGAGATGTGATATTCCTCGAACAGGATGCGGGCGCACTATCTTACAATATAGGCACTTACTCTTCCTGCTTGACCCTCAGTCCGTAGAGACTCCATTCAGCAAATAAAATCTGTGCCGAATGCCACTTCCATATACATCGTCCCATTTAACTAACGCAAAATCCACGCCTTGAGATAACTATGTGAGTCTTCTAATTGCTCCTCATGCATATGTGACACCAATTGTAGGTGTACTTGAATCACCACCATTGAAGTCGAGGTCGACGCACAAGGCGACCGACGAACTCGAACTGTTAGGGAGATAAGGGACTGTAATAGTAGGAGTTGCGCAACATCTTCGGCAAACAATAGTCATGGTTAGTGCCTGTTGTGAGCATTAATTTACCGTGAAAGAAAAAAGGTTCGCGATAGGTTTGATTTGAAGAGTGAGGGAGCAGTACACACAAGCTATTTTACATGCTATTCACGTTCTCCTCTAACCAAATTCTAATTTTGCCCAATGCAGTTTCATCATGTTGCGGTGCTGAAAGTGTGAAATCGTCGTCAGTCCATCCTGGCGTACCAGTCGTAATAAGTGTGCATCCGAAGGGCTGACAAGAACCGAAGTCGATGAGGATCGGTTGTTGCTTGTTGAACATAATATTCGTGGGGTTTATGTCATTATGCGCTAATCCTATAGAATGGAGGTGCTTGACTGCAGAAGTAATCTGTCTCATGAAAGTATCAACGTCGAAATCTTGTAAGCCAGCTCGCAGTTGCTCTTCCATTGTCACTTCACATCGTTCCAATCCGAGACCGACAATGAGACCGCGCCTTATCAAGCAGCCGTGATATCGGACGATATTCGGGTGGGGATGATGCGCAAGAAATTGCAGTGTCTTAGCCTCTTGCAACAAGAGTTTGGGTAGTTCCTTTGTCCCTATGAAGGCTGTGTTTAACCTTGGGCCCTTGATGAACAGCTTGCCCTCATCTTCGATTGGTATGATTGTAAGGTTCGATGGAGCCTGGGGATATACCTCTTCGTCCAGAAGAAGTTTAAGGCTGTCGCGAATGTCTTCTAACCTCAGGTCGTATTTTCGAAGGGCTGACTGCCCAAAGTATGCAGTATAGTCACTGGTGACATAGCCAAATGAGGAGTATAGGAAGACAGGTTTGCCGTGCTCGTCGTCTTCATCTGAAAAACCTTCGTAGAGGGGGTTTAGATCCCGAACAGATAGAACTGGCAGCGTTTTCTGAGCCATGATTGTGATTGCTGAGTATTGAGCTGATTAGCATGCGAAGGTATCTATAAAATATTATCAGCGAATTTCTCATGAGCACAAGGCTGAGTAGGTATATCCACCAACGATCACGGCTCGGCCTCTTTCCTTGAGCTCTGCTGCACTAACAATTAGTTACGCGTGGCTGAACTACGGACGAATATTGTGCACTTATAAAGTAATGCCAGGATCTTAGCGCACGGGGTAGGGGACAGAGGAATGCGAATTGGAAACAGCCCCACCACAAAGCGCACGTTTCGAATCGATCCACGCAATCCCGCGTTGCGCACAGCCAGGCCTGCCAATCACACACCAAGCTTGATATGCGTAGTCGATGACTGCGATTGATTCTGTTTGCTTGGACAACAGTAGATTTTGAACTGGTCCTCTTTATGGTCTGATTACTTTCGGGTATCACTTCTCGCGTCTACGGAAAGACGGAGGCGGCTCGTTGTGCCTTATTGTCGTTTCGAAAAACCCGTCCCGCCATACATAACTTGCAAATAGTAGTAAAAAACGAAATCATAACGTACCTTTTTTATTGCTCATGATGAAAGACGAACGCAGTGAGGAGAGAAGAATGAGCTTCTTACGGTAGAACTTTGTACACCGGAGAAAACTCAGGGCTGAATTAGGACAGAAATACAGCTTTGTGATTGGCCTAGAAGCTTACTTTTCTAGATGCTGATTAGCTCCTAAAACCCAACGTAACAACGTTTCGCCGAGCCGAAATAGATGCACCTAATTAGACAACTACGCTATTTTAGCCACGAATATTAAAATATTAGCCCTAAATATATACGCTAGTATCTACTATCTGCACTAGTCACACTAGCCACAAAATAGCGAAATATTACTAAGATAATATATATACTAGACCTAATACTATACTAGTACTAAATATATGTATAAATATAAATATAAATATTAATATTAATAAAAATAAAAATAGAGGTATATTATTACCTTAAGAGACCTACTATCTAGCTAGTTAGAGAGAAATTCTAACTATAATAGGCTAGTACTAGGGCTGCACTAGCTATATTAGGCTAGGCCTAGTATTAGACTAGACCCAATAGGGTAATAGTGTTAAATCCAAGAGGGTAGCTAGTCCTAAAGGGTTAAGGTTGGTTCTCGGGCAGGAGTACTTACGGAAGGTGGAAGGTTTTGTTAATATAATAGTATCTTGCGAAGTGTAATAAGTTAATAATTTAGTCTACTAGAATCTAAACAATAGATTAATAAACAGATTAAACATAAGTATAAGAAGCTTATTCTTGCGTTCCTATATACTGAGTAGTCCCACACGTCCCAGAATCCCATATGTCCTAGAGTCCTATACGTCCCAGAGTCCTATACGTCCTAGAGTCCCGTGCGGGCGAGTCCCACGCGTCCCAGAGTTCCTGTATAGACGAGGCCCGTGCGGTCCTTAGGACCCTTAGGACCTATAACCTGTTATCTAACTGCTTAGTTAGCTGACTCTAGCGGACTAGTAGTCTAATAAGCTTACGCCCTGCTACTTACACGTAGCTAGATTCTAATATTATCCTCCCCCTCTAAGCTTAATGTCCTTATAAGTTAACTACTTATAAAGTTATTATCTTGTTCTATCTAATATTGCTATAGTTAAGCTAATTGTCTTAAGAAAGACTGCGTTTTTATAATAGTTACCTATTTGTACTGCGCTAAGAAGAAATATACTTATTATCTTTCTTTTTTACACTCTTAGTGTACTAACTGCGTTAGATAGGGAAACTAGAAGTGCGAGCCTAAGGAGATCCCCTTACTAGATTATTTAAAAATAGATGCTAAAATAGAAAGGTTAGAAAAGTTAGAGGCTAAAGAGGAGGCAAAGCTCTGTGTTAAGGAAGAGCTAGCTAAGGCAGCTCTCCTTCGCGCCTATTAGGCGTGAGAGAAAATAGCGCGCTTACACAATTAGTAAAAGAAATTACGTTAGAAAGAATAAGAGTTGTTTAATTGTAGTATAAGTACTATAGATAAGTTAGAAGCGCTTAAGGCGCAGGAGGAGTTAGCGTAGGCTACTGCGTTAATAAATCCTAACGCGCTGTTAGGCGCTAAGGTAATTAACTAGTTTATTTTGTAGGCTAGCCCTTGTACTAGTGGTGATTCCTAGGTGCGTTCTAGTTGTTTCTGGTAGAATTCCTTGATCTTTTGCTAATAGTTTCTTAGATTATTTTTTAGTTCCTAGGTGTTTTTGCTATGTGGGTAACCTTTTCACTTAACAAGGTACGTGTTGTTATGCTGATTGTATTCTAGAATTCTTTTAACCTTAAATTTATTTTCTTCTTTAGTCTGGTAGTAGAAGGTGGTTTTAACTAGTGTATTAGGGTCTGCTGGTTTTAGTAGTAATATGTGGAATACTAGGTGTATCTTTGTATCTGGCGGTAGTTCTAACTTATAGTTTACTAGTAATATTTACTTAGAAATGTAAAATAGTTTAACCTTAATGTAATTTAGTTTCTTGTGTTTCTTCTTCTAAGTTTAAAGGTTCTTTATAAGCAGATATACTTTATCCCTCTTCTTTAGCTAAGGTGTTATTTTTTATTTTTAGTTTTAGTATAAAATTAATTGCTACTAAGCTTTCTTAAGATTCTCTTAGAGTTATTAGTGTATTTTCTTTATATTTTCTACTATATCTATGGCTTCTTTTGCTGTAATTATTGTAGGAAATTGTTAATTAAAGAGATGTAGGTGTTTTCTATAGTTTGCATAGAATGGTGTATGTCCTAATACTACTAATACTTTGTTATTATAGGCTAACTGTGCTATAGGTAGTAATAAAACCTAGTTATTCTTCTAACTGTTGCAGTAGATGCGTAGGTACGTTTCTATAGTTTAGTTCGTACGTTCTGTCTGTCTGTCCGTTTGTAGATAGTAAGCCGTTAATAGCTTTTGTTTCGTTCTAAGTAGTGCTATAAGCGTTATCTAATAATTTAACGTAAAGAGCTTGTCTCTGTTGCTAATAATTATTTTTGGGATTCTGTAGTGTCTAACTAGTTAGTCTAGGATAAGAAAAGCGAGTTTCTTTGCTGTTATTCTTTTAAGGCATAGAATAAGCTTAACATACTTAGTTAGTTAGTAGACTATTACTAGTATACTGTTGTATTTGATTCCTATTATTAGATCCTTAGAGTTTAGAATTCCTGTAACAAAATCCATAGCAATATCTTTTTATAGTGCTGTTAGTATTCTAATTGCTTATATTTCTTTATATTTGAGATATGTGCTGTGTTTATTTCTCTAGCATTCTGTATATTTGCAGATGTAAGCTGTTACAGCTTCCTTAATTCCTTTAAAGGTGTAATTCCTTTAGATAAGTTCTATTATCTTTATGATGCCTAGGTGTCCGTATATAGGGTTATTGTGGTATTATTAGATGATCTTAGTCTATAGGTGTTCTGGAACTTCTTAGTTAATTACTAAAAGTTAATTTAGTTTTACTATTAGTTCTAGAGATCTATTTTTAGCTTTGTGAAGGATTGCGGAGAAGGTTTTTGCCTTTTCTCCTACTAGATTACTTTATTAGCTGAGAGCGTCTGCTCTGCCATTTTCTTTCCCAGCTATATAGATGATTTTGAACTTGTACTGCCTAGTAGTCTGTGACTATTTTTGTTATCTTAGCGTAAGTTCTTTTGTCGTTGTGAACCTTAGAAGGTTCTTATAATTTGTGTAGATTTCTAGCGTTAAGTAACTAAGTGTGTAAATCCTCTAGTGCTTTAAGGCTTTAATAATAGCGTAGAGTTCTTTATTGTGTATGTTGTATTGTGTTTCGGCGTTATTGAATTTGCATAAGTAATAGGCAATTAGGTGCTATTTGCTATTACGTTCTTGTTTAGCGTAGGCGCCTAGCGTAAGATTGCTAGCGTTTGTTTTAAAGCGTAGTAGTTTATTACTTCTAAAATAAATAAGGATAAGTTCTATAATACATACTATCTTAAGGAGTTGGAATGATATTCTGCACTTGTCTGTCTATTTAAAGGGTACGTCCTTTTTTATAAGATTTATTAAGGGTATTATGACCTTTGCGTAATCTTAGATAAATTATTAGTTAAATCTATAAAATTCTAAGAATTCTTAGATGTTCTTAGCTGTCTTTAGTATTAGCTAGTTCTTAATGTATTTAACTTTACTTAGTGCCATCTTGATTCCTTCTGTAGTAATAATGTGTCCTAGGAATTTAAGTTATTTAACGTTAAACTTGCATTTCTTAAGTTTAATACAAAGGTATGCTTTGTCTAGTGCTTCTAGTACTGTCTGTACATGCTTAGTGTGGTCTGATTTATTTTTAGAAAAGACGAGGATATTGTCTATATACGCGATAACAAATATGTCCAGATATTTACAGAGTATATTGTTAATAAGTGCTATAAAAGCTGCTAGTGCATTTGTGAGTTTAAATAGTATAACCTTATACTTAAATAGTCTGTAGCGTAATTAAAACGCTGTTTTTTATTCTTTACCTTTCTTGATTTGTATAAGGTGGTAACTGTTTTTTAGATCTATTATTGTAAATATCTTAGCTTGAGATAGTTAATCTCGTAGCTCTGTAATGTTTAGTAGTGGATATTAGTTCTTTATTATTATGTTATTAAGTTGTTAGTAGTTAACGCATAGTCTGTCTAATCTATCTTTTTTCTTAATAAATATGAAAGGGCTTGCTGCTAGTAACTTTAATAGTTATATATATCCTTTCTTAAGGTTTGTCTTAATAAAATTACGTTTTTTAAGGAGTTCTTCTCTTATCTTACTATATAGTGGTTTAAAGGGTGGCGTCTTCCCTTCTTCTAGGTCTATTGTAAGATCCTAGGGTTAATGTTTTAGTAGGTTTGCTTTTCCTTCCTTCTCTGTAAATATGTGTGTCTATTTCCTGTACTCTCTTAGTAAGGTGAGGGGTGTGCTATTGTCCTCCTTCTTACGCTTTTTAACCTAGTAGTTCCTACTAGCGTTTGCCAAGGTGTGCTTCTGTTTTTTAACTATCTATTGTGGTATTATGTTATTAATAACTCTCTTATCTACTATTATTTTTAGTTAATGCGTAGGCTTTGCTTATAATATATAATTGCAGCGTTTAAACAATATTTTCTTTGTGCCCTAGTTAATCTGTAGGTTGTGTATTGTTAACTAAGGTAATCCTAAGACTAACTTATACTTGGATCCTAGTAAGATATTTAAGGTAAGTTCCTCTCTATGTTCTTGGACTGTTATTGTGGTGGTGACCTCTTAGTATATTTAAGGTGTCTTAGGCATTAGGAATCTATTCGCGACATGGATAATGTAGGGTATTTTTTTCTCTAATATTATAAGTCCTGCTTGTCTTACTATTTAATAAGATATAAAGTTCCTTCCTACTCCTAAGTTTATAAGAGCTTAAGCCCGTATTTCTTTAAGCTGTACTAGTAGCTTAATTAATGCTGTGCTTACTGTAGTATTTAATTTAATAAAGGCGTTTTCTTATCTAAGTTTAGGCCTAAAAAAGACATCTGTTCGTGTAGGTTGTAGTTAAGTTCTAGTGCCTAGTATGCGTTTTTAAGCATCCGCTTCTATTGTTGTTCTTAAGTACGTAGCTTATATAGATTATCTTCTTCTTTTTCCTATAAGGATGTTCTTCTGTTTTTCCTCCTGTAGTCTTTACTATTTCTGTGTACTAGTTGAATTAGTAGCTCTATTATTGCTTCTTACGTAGGGCAGTTTACAAAGCTGTCTAAACATTTAGCTATATAGTGGTATTTGCAGTCTTGGTTTAGACACGTGTACTAGTATAGTTATATACAGTTTCTGTTAATAAGTATGTTGTAGTATTTGTTACCCTTTAGCGTGAGGTAAGGAAAGTATTTTACTTATTGTTTATTTTAGAGGTGTTTGTTGTAAGCTGCGATAGGGTAGTCTGTCTATATTTATCTGCAGCGTAGTTTCCTTTTAGGTTATTTCTTATTTTTCTTTTTCTCTGTCTTATGTTGTGCGTATGTTGGTTCTTTGTAATGCGTCCACATATAGAATTAGTGTGTAGGATTTTAGTGGTCTAGGTAGTACTTTAGTACGTAGTCTAACTTCTTATTTTTATAGGGTTGTATTCCTTTTGGTGCTTAGTGGGGTTCTATGTAGTCCTAAATATTTAGTTTGTACTTAGGTAACATAGGGTTGTCTTCTTCCTGCCTACTTTGTGGGTGAGAAGTAGGAGATCTTGGTATCTCTTCTACGTCTTTTGCGTTGTGGTATACGTTGGAGTTGTCTTCTGGATTTTTATATAGTTGTAAGTTAGGTAAATCTAATCGCTTATTTTGCTCTAGTGTGACGCGTTAGTAACTAAATAGCGTTGTAATAACTTCCTATTTCTTATTAGGTTCTTAGTCCTTAATAGTTAGTACATTTAACTTAGTTTAATAGACTTTGTTCTTTAATCTATAGTTCCTAGCTATGTGGCCTAGTTTGCTATATGTAAAGTATTTACAGGTCTTAGTTATTAGTTATTAACTTCTATTAGAGACGCGTTTGTTAGGCTGCTTAGGGCCTATCCTTCCTCCTTTTCCTTTGCCTATGTAGTTAAACTGGACATCTTCTATTAGTTTATATTTCTAGTAGTTCCTTAGCTGTTGCTTTTAGACAATTCTAATGGGGTTCTTATAAACCACTTTTGCTAGTTGTCTAAAGCTTATTGCCCTAGGGTTTTAGTAGAGCTCCTGTTGCAGTGAAAACTATTCTCTGTTAATTCTAATAGTTTTTTTGTACAGTTCTTTAAGGTTAGCAATTTGTATACTACTACGCAGGAGTTCCTTACGTAGTTTCTATTTAAGTCTTTGTTTGTACATGTCCTAAAGAGATTTATTATCCTAGTTAAGTTACACAGCGTACCTGCGAAACTTAGCTATATACTTAGCTGCTAATTATTTTTAAGTTATAGTCTAAATCTTTGCTTTTGTAATAGAGTTCTTGTTAGCGATCCTAAAGAGTTATTTAAGGTATTTCTTAAAGTTGTTATAATCTTTAATAATATTAACTATATTAGTGTGCTTATTTGCGTAATTGTTATTATTATTATTGTGGTTTATTCCTAGGTACTTTTTGAGGTAAAGATAGATCTATAATCCTGTATCTCTTCGCATATATATTACTACGAAGATAACCTTTTTTTTGTCTTTAAGGGGTTTGTTTAAGTTAAAGAAGTAGAGGTCTAACTAGAGAATCTAGACGTTAGTTTAAGATTGTTTACTAAAGTAGAGATTAGGTTTATGCGCCTTACTACTATCCTTTATAGGAGTAATCTTGGCGGCACTTAAAGCTATAGAAGAGGTAGGAGTTTGTAAAGTACTTATGTTAAGGGTGTTTAAGATGTTAAATCTAAGAGGGTAGCTAGTCCTAAAGGGTTAAGGTTAGTTCTTAGGTAGGAGTACTTATAGAAGGTGGAAGGTCTTGTTAATATAATAGTATTTTGCGAAGTGTAATAAGTTAATAATTTAGTTTGCTAGAATTTAAACGATAGATTAATAAACAGATTAAACATAAGTATAAGAAGCTTATTCTTGCGTTCCTATATACTGAGTAGTCCCACACGTCCTAGAATCCCATATGTCCTAGAGTCCTATACGTCCTAGAGTCCTATACGTCCTAGAGTCCTGTGCGGGCGAGTTCTACGCGTCCTAGAGTTCCCGTACGGACAAGGCCCGTGCGGTCCTTAGGACCTTTGGGACCTGTGACCTGTTATCTAACTGCTTAGTCAGCTGACTCCGGCGGACTAGTGGTCTAATAAGCTCGCGCCCCGCTGCTCGCGCGCGGCCGGATCCTAACATAACGCTACTAATGTTCTTACTATTTCTCTTATAACTCTTTACTAAACCTCTTTTAATACTAACTTACACCTTAACACTAACTTATACCTTAATACTAACTTACACCTTAACACTAACTTATACTTTAATATATAGCCCGTAAGCTCTTCTAGAAGCATTTAGATTACTACCCTAACTATTATTTTGTTAAATAGGTCTTACGCCGCAACCTCTATCTAGAGTTCTATTGCTATAACTACCTTTGTCTAGAATCCGTCTAGTACGACTAGCTACACAATAGCTAATAACTGCGTCTATAATTATATATATATAATATACAGTATCTACTCCTTTGTAACCTATACCTACCTTAGAGGTATTAGACTAAGTATTAGTCTTTAATAGCCCTGTGACTTCTAGTAATAATAAATTTAATAATAAAGCTATTACTACTAAGGATTTTGTAATTGCTAATAATTAAGTAAATTAGTGGAATAATCTTACTTACCTACCTATAGATCTAATAGCCCTAAACTTCCTATAAGAGCCTACGCTTCTTCTAGAAGAAAGTGTATATATATCTAAGTTCTATACTAAACTTAAATAGATATAATTAACTATCTATCTTACTTGCAACTGTAGGTGGTTCTATCTAGATATTATTTAAGGGGAATGTGTAGACTATTAGAAAAATTAAAATAAATTTAGTAGCGCTATTTTTATACTACTTTATAGAGCTAAAAATAATATAGATCCTAGCCTATTACCTCTATTATTACTATCCTTTACTAATATAGAGGAATGCCTACTTACACGTGTTTAAGTTACAATAGAGGTTTATCCGTATTAGGGCGCCTAATACTACTATAAAAGTTATATCTACAATCTTATAGTTAATACTATAATACCTTTCACTTAACTTCCTTATTTACTATAATAAGTAGAGATTATTATTCTAAAGCCTACCTAGGTAGATAGCAATAATCCTAATTAAGTTAACTAGTAATTTTAAAAAGACTACTAAGTGCAGTAATATATAGTGTAAAGGTGGTTATTATTCCTAATTATAAACTACTTAGGATACTATAATATTATTCTTAATTATAATACGCTTATATTACTTCCTCTTAATAGTTTTATAGAGTGGGACTTAGAGGTTATTTAGTCTCTACCTAACACCTCTATAAGTTCTTCTAGTACTAATACCTCGCCTAATACTAGTATCTAGACTAGATCTACCGCTACGCACTTATCCGCATCTACTATAATATATATTTATAAGAGTAAGTATAATAGAGAAGAATATACTAGCTAATTATAGTAAGATAAAGAGACTTTAAATAATACTAACTATAAAACTCCTAAGGTATCTACTGTCCCTAATCTTAGAGTAGACACTTTAGAGTTTAAGGCTCTTTACGCTTAAATATAATCTTATACAAACATAGTATATCTCTCTATAGGTATAGTACAAGCTACACCTATTAGTGAATTTATCTAAAGTAAATACTATCTTAGTCTAGCTTTTCTATCCCTATACTTTACTAGTATAGCAGACTTTAACAAACTTCGCCTACAAACTATAGACCTTATTACCTATATATAGTTTATTCTTTGCTATAAAGATAGAAGATTTATAAGACACTCTTAATTTTAATTTACTACTTTTAACACTATTATACGCTAGTTCTCTACTACCTGTGCTAGTTTTAAAGTAAGGTATAGTGCAAATAGCAACCCTATATAAGCTAAGAATATCTATACTATATTCTCTACACGTAATAGAGGATAGTCCCTTATTAGCTCTATTGTTCGCATGGGAGCTTAAATACAAGGAACTAGGCTATATTAGGAACTAGAAAGAAAGAAGCTTAATACTACAGTACGTAGTAAGCGTACTATCTATTACCTAATACTATACTAATACCTCCTAGATTTAGCAACTAAAAAGCCCTACTCTCTTTCTAACCTTTTTTACTGCTAATAACTTTTAGTATAACCTATTTTAATTTATGCTATAATTTAATAAGTGGCGCCTTACTTCTACTATTATACAACAATAACTAGCCTATAACTTTATAAAAGACTACCCACATATTATTGCTTTTTACTTCTACTGCCGCTTTTAGTTATTTAAGAAACACGTCCTTATACCCCTACTTAATATATAAGACTTATAGGATTAATATAAGTGGTAGGGTGGTAGGAGCACTTTAATGTTAAGTGACATAATAAATAAAAATTAAGGGTAATGTTATATATTAAAGTAACATTAAAGTGAGTTTTTCATCATGAGCCTATCTAATAAACTTTACGTGAATTAGCATTATATTTTAAGCGCTTAACTTATAAGGATATTAAGCTTAGAGGAGGAGAATAATATTAGAATCTAGCTACATATAAGTAGTAGGGTATAAGCTTATTATACTTCTAGACTACTAGTCCGCTGGAATTAGCTAACTAAGCAGTTAGGTAATACGTTATAGGTCCTATAGGTCCTAGGAACTACACAGGCCTCACCTATACAGGAACTCTAGGACACATAGGACTTACCTACATAGGACTCTAGGACGTATAGGACTCTAGGATATATAGGATTCTAGAACACGTAGGATTACTTCGTATGTAGAAACGTAAGAATAAGCTTCTTATACTTATATTCAATCTATTTATTAATCTATTATTTATATTCTAGCAGACTATATTACTAACTTATTATACTTTATAAAATACTATTATATTAATAAGACCTTCCACCTTTGTAAGTACTCCTACCTAAGAACTAACCTTAACCCTTTAGGACTAGCTACTCTCTTGGATTTAATAATAAGTAGCTCCTTATTATAAATAGTGTAGTTCTACTAGGTTAGTGTTAGGGCTATAGAGTAGTAAGCTATAGTGTGCTAGATCCCCTTAATATATTAGAAGAGGTAGGCCCTAGTAGCGCCGCCTAAGTAGTTTACCTCTACTAGCGTGTCGCGCTCTAGGTTCTAGAGCGCTAGGATAGGACCCTATATAAATATTCCTTTTAGGGCCTAAAAGTCCTCTTATTCTCTAGGGCCCTATTAGAATAGAACCCCTTTATTAGTAAGGATATATAGAGGTGAAGCCTACTTAAAGAATTAGAAAAAAAAGTTATAATAGAAGTTAGTAAAGCTAATAAAATAGTAGACTACACGCACTATAAAAAGGGCTTTCTATTAATTAATTTCTTATATCTTTACTAAATTAGGGTGAATAGCCTTACCTACTATAATAAAATACTCTAGATACTAGACCTCTATTATCGCGAATTTATATTTCCCTAGGTCCATATATAGTCTAGCTTGCTATAGGAGTTCTAGCACTTATTATATATAGTCCTAGTATTAGCGTAGGGGCCCTATTATATAGATAAGAATATTATCTAGGTAAGCGCAATATATATTACCTAAGGTATCCTTTTCAGCGCTATTAATATAGCGCTAAAATATAGTAGGTACCCTAGTAAGTCTAAATAGAACTACTAACTACTTAAAGAAATTAAATTAGATATAAAATATAGTATAGTATTCTTTCTCTTCTATAACTTGTACCTTATAGAAGGTAGCGTAGATATTTATCTTTATAAACTAAGTAGTCTAGAAGAGGGTGCGCAGTGTCTCTTTAATAAATAGAAAGAGGTACTAGTCTAGCTTAGAAATTATATTAATTTCCTAATAGTTAACGTAAAGACGCTACTTCCCCCTAGACTTTAGGGCTAGAAGGACTAGAGCCCCTACTAAAAAGGAGCTAACTTATATCTAGCCCTTATTTATAAGTTTTATAAGTTAGCGTTAGAGTTCTGCTAGCTAATCTCTTAACGTACTATATAGTAGGTTCTAGGGCAGCCTTAGAAAGAAGCTACTTAGAGTTTTGTTAAAGTAAAACACTCACTTCCGTGATTCTTTCTGGATCCACTGATTCATATCACGGGATTCTTGCCAAGAGGCTCGTTTCTTTTGTATATAGTCTGCCCTTTCGGCATCCTTTCCTACAATCAGCTATTTGTATTCTTTACAACTCTGCTCCTGAATATCCTGTGATAGTTCGAGCCCTTTTTACCACAATAAGTTTACTTTAGGTAGATATAGTAGTTTAATGTACTCTAGTATAGTAAAAGGCTAAACGCCTTAGTTTTATTAAAAATAGCGGCGTACTCTACTAGTTCTAAGGGGAGAGTTCTGCTATTTTTAGTAAAACCTAGCCCTACTATATTATAGGGGGGTAGGAGTCCTACTATATAAATAAGCGTTAACATAAGTATCTTGGTATTATTCTAAAGTAAAGTTGAAGTTACCCTATCCTAGTCTTTATCTAGAGTATTAATGGGCGTTGTGTTATCTTTCTTAACTATAAGTGTAGTAAGGAGGCCCTACCTTTCTACTACTTAGGTATTAAAGGTAATAAGGCCCCTAGCTGCCCTAATTATAATTTTACTACTATAGATATCTACTACTGCTTTAGACTTAGCTAGCTAGGTGGCTCCTAGAATTATATTCTAGTAGAGATTAGGGATTATATAGGCGTAAAGGGTCTATTACTATTTAAATATATTATATAGTACTACTACTATGTCTGTATAGAGCTTTGTAGTAATAACCTAGCAGCCTATTTTAGTTCTTAGGCCTAGATTATAATGCACTGTAATAAGAGTAAATCTACTAGTCTGTAGTTAATTACTATAAAATATTTACACTTTATATTAATTAGGGCCTCTATATACTATATACTGTTAAGGAATACGTAAAGGGTAGAGATAGGCCTATTTATACTTATTCTAGCTCTAGCCACTTTAACTATTACAGCTCGCCCTAATTATACCTTTATTAATACTATTGCGTAAAGTCCCTATATTAGCGCTAGACTAAGGGCTACTCTTTTCCTAACTAGATACTTACCTTACTATACTAAGATTAAGTTATAATTGCCTAGAGTAAAACTATATTAAGGTAGGCTCTAGCTATATAGTTAGGTTTACTGTAGTAAGTGTACACGCCTATGTTCTAGTGTTACTAGAAAATATAGTTAGGTATTTAGTTTAGGCACTACTTACCTGCCTCTTTACTAGCTTAGGGCTAGGTTAAGGTTAACGCTACTATAGGGGTTATATAAACGTTACTATTACTATCTTTAAAAGGGGGCTAGCTACCTTTATAGAAAGTAGCTTAAATAGTAAGCTTATCTTCTAGGGCCTCTATTTTAAAGTCTACTATAATCTGTAAGAACCTAGCAATAGCTATGTTATAGTTCCCCTTAGGAATATTGTAGTTAAGGATAACTATATAGATATTACGCTAAATTACGTAGCGTAACTTATGTAGTTTCTTAGTGTTACTCTACTAGCTACTATCTACCTCTACTAAGGTTTGTTTAAAAGTAAATATAGAAGTTAGAGAAATTCTCCTTAGAGTTCTATTTAATATATTAAGGCGTGCCTTAGCCTTTTACTAGTCGTGTTTATTAGCGTATATAAAGGTAAAGTACTATATAAATATCTATAGATTAAACTAGCTGTCTACCCCTATAGCCTAGTAGAAGGCCGCTACTATGTCCTAAGGGCTATTATCTAGATAGTTTTATATTAGTGCCTATTTTTTCTAGGGGAGCTAATAAACTGCTTATTAGCCTAGAACTTATAGTCTATTATAATAGGCCCTAAACTAGATCTTTAAGCCCCTAAACTTAGTTAAGTTTAAAAGTAGTTTATAGTATAAAGTTAACTAGTTAGCGCTAGTAAATAGAGATTCGCCCTTTATAGTAGAGGTAAACGGGCCTAGGGTAGTACTAGTGTAGGCCTACTAGCGTATAAAGAGCTCACGCAGCTCTTTATTCTAGAGTTATAGTGTTTATATAGTAGTGCGGTCTTTGTCTCTAGTAGTAATTAAGTTCTGTAGTTATTCTACTAACTTAGTAATATTAGAGGTATCTATTAGAGAAATATTCTAGACTCTATTATATTTCTCTATTTCTTTAAACAACTCGTTTCTAGAAAATCTAGAATTTAATATTATAGGCTAGCCTTAGAGAGTAAATAGAACCATAAGTGTTAAATATAAAGGATAAATTCTAGATATTAAATCTCTATAGGGGGGTGTGTCGCTTATAAAAAAAGTTTTCTTTAGTAGGTCCACTTCTTTAAGGTAGTTTCTTTTCTTAAGATCCTTTTAAAGGCTAGGGTATAGCCCTAGCCTATCCTAACTACGCCTACCTCTACCTTCTATAAATAACGATAGACCTATTATAAGGCAGTAGGTTAAGGCCTAGGCGACATACTTACTTATAATTAGATAAAGGTAATACCCTTTACCTAAGTACCTAGTAGTCCTCCTCCTACCTAATAATAAAAAGAGACTAATAATAATAGTTAACTAAATTAACTAACTACTAGTAAGTTAGACGCCGTCTAATAGGGGCTAGAGATGTATATTATAGGCTATACTCTAATAGATATCCTTATTTTACACGCTTTAACCTTAGTCTAGTTAGGTCCTTTAGATCTAATCTTCTAACCCTAGATATATAAGTCTAGTAGTAGAGGCTTAACTTCTACTTCTTATAAATTTATAAAAGTATTATCTTTAGTAATTTGGCTTATTAAGTATTAAGCCTATTATATTACCTAACTATAAGATTAGTAGTAGTGCTTCTATCTATTATATAGTAGTTTTATAACGGCTTAGGCGCTATCTCTACGCCCCTCTAAAGGTTATATTCCTACGCCTAAAAGCTATCCTTATTATGGAATAGCGTCTACACTTCTATATAAATCTATTACGCATCTATTACTTTTATTTTTAGAATTTTAAGTTTTAAGTTAAAGAGGTTAGTAATCCTCTTATTATTTTATTCTATATTTTACTATAGGTAATATGCTTATTATGTATACTTATTTACACTTAGATAAGCAGCTTTAGTAGAAGCTTTTAGTCCTAAATCTATAGTTTTATAGTTATTACTTAGCAACGTTAGTAGGTGATAAAAACATCCTACCCTATAGTAGAAAGAAGTGACAAATTTAATATAATCGGCTAGATACTTCATAAGCTAAATTACTAAAGATAATATTTTTTTAAATCATAAGGGGCAGAAGTTAAGTTTCTACTGCCAAATTTATATATCTAGGGCCAGAAGGTCGGATCCGAAAGCCCTAATGGGCCTAAGGTCAAAGTATAAAGATTAAGGATATATGCTAGGGCGTAGCGCATAATAGGTATAAGCTATATAAGCTAAGATTTCAAACAATCTAGTACTTAGATGCAAAACTCTTTCATTATACAAGATAAGATAAAAATATTCTACAGTATATTATCGCGAAAAGTAAAAGTTTTTGAAAGGTTCAGCATGCATGCTATACAAATTGAATACGTAGAACGCATGGCAGAAGCCTGGCATAATCCCACATTCTTCACTCCATGGGCTGGGTAGGAATACCGCACCTGGTACGCCTGGGTAGGTAGGTAGGGCGGGCATGCCTGGCACATAGGTCTAGGTAGGTAGGTAGAGCTGGCATCAAGGTGGTTCATTTGTCCTCTGTATGGTCCGTTAGCTGTAGCTAGGTCTCGCGGTCTCAGGTTGCTTCTTTTCCCTGCCTCCAAGCGTTCAGCTGGACCCGTTTGAAACCTGCGGATCGTCTTTCCTGAATCCAGGCGGTACAGGGACCCCTGGCCGACCACACCGCTGAGCTCGCAACGCCGCTCGGGTCCTCGACGTTCCAGACGAAGGCGCGCTTCCTGCGGTGCCAGGCCATGTTCAGTTACAACGTCGGCGCAACGCCGGGAGAGGGGTTGCGGGAAACGGACTGGCAAGTCTTCAACCAGCATATGGACGCAACTGGGCGTCACTGAAAGGACTGTGGAATATGGACTTCGTATGTGCTGAGACGATTGTGCATTTGTACTACTTGCTCGCTTGAGGGGCGGCTACGAATCATTGATTGATCATAGGACACCCCGGCCGCGCCGTCCCGCTGAACTTTAGTTGGAGGAGCGTTTGTTAAGAAGGGCGCCGAGCTCGAAGAGCAATGGAGCTAGCTGTGTGGTTATGGATAATCTTCTGAATGCTTGTATTGTGGGTATTTGCTGTGGTGTGTCTCCGGAGGTAGCGGCAAGTGTTATCGTCATAGGCACATCAGCAGTGCGATGGGATTTCTGGATGTGCGGACATCAAAAGGCTGGTTGGAAACTTTCACATGTCAAGCGCCCGAAGCTTCGGGTTGCCATCGTCGGGGTTGGGATTGCGGGGGCCGAAACATCAACCAAACATCGACATTCGAATGTGCGGTACGGTGGTGGATGACACCAAATCGTATGGAACGCATCGGCATCGTCATCAACAAGTGGAACCTCCCAAGGAGAATGCATTGAGAAAGATATCGTAGTCGTATCTTCCGTGGTCCAACTAATAACGACGCCACCATCCGGAGAGATCTCCGCACCTGGCTCTGATGTGTTGGTACGTTCTACTGCTTCCTGCACGGTGGGCCCGTAAGGTGAGTACTGTGAGGAATTGGAGGCGCCGAAGCTTTCCGATCGGTGTCAAACGAGGTGGAAGTCGGCTTATG
This sequence comes from Paraphaeosphaeria minitans, assembly GCA_015832175.1. Classification (NCBI taxonomy): domain Eukaryota; kingdom Fungi; phylum Ascomycota; class Dothideomycetes; order Pleosporales; family Didymosphaeriaceae; genus Paraphaeosphaeria; species Paraphaeosphaeria minitans. The sequence continues at coordinate 2,589,189 of WJXW01000006.1, forward strand.
CGGGATGTGGGCTGATATCATGCGATGGACTGAAAAGCTGCGTTCACAAGCCGTGACTGAGAGCGCCTGATCCATGGTTCTGAAGAAGCTGTAGGGAGGGGGGACGTGCTGATACGGGCAGCTGATAGAGGGCATCAGGAGGGGGTACAGTTGTCTGGAACATGGTCAGACGTTCCATGGGTTTATAGAAGCTGTGCATCGTTTGCTCCTCATTTCAAGTAATAGAGCCTGCAATCCAGTTACATGTGATACTCTTGTGTGCCTTGCCAGGCGCACCACGGTAATAGTGTCCCAGGAGCCCAATTGTCAGACGAGAAGGATGACTATTAAAGCCTGGTTGAGATCCTATCTTGCCCAAGTTTTCTCGTTTTGTATCGTATCATCGCCTTATTCCACAAAATCTGGCATTGCTACCATTTGCTATATACAAAATAAAAACCTATCAACTTCCTGATCCTTCAGAATGGGTCAAACTATTACTAGTCTTATCGATAGCTTGCAAAACCAGGCTGAAAAGGAAAAATTGGCGAATGACACTTTGAACTCGTTGGTTGAGATGGCGAAATTGCAGAAGGAGCAATTCTTCCTGACCATCCTGTGAGCACCCAGATAGTCAATTTCCTATCAGCTACTTACAAGGAATAATTAGGAGCGAAGCTGCAAACGTAAGGGACATACCCATCAACAAGGTCATTGCTCGTGATTCAATTCTGCAAGCAATGACTTCAGACAAGCCCGGCGACGTTGGGAAGATCATCTCAGACGACTTCAATGCTTTCGCTTCTGGAGATGTTGCCGCGGGCATCTCAAAACTCATTGCTGGCGGAATGAAGATTCTCCTCGGCAGCTTTTCTGGTAACATATCTACCAGAGATCAATAGTATGAGGCCCTTCCATTTTTCTCTTTTCCTACAAATGCACTAATAGACTCAAAAGCATCATTACGACGGGAGCGCTTGGCGGTATTACCAGAATCGACATGCACTTCTTCGCATATCGTTACACAGCGAGTCAGCTGACGGAGATAGCGAAGCAAGTCATCGGAGTCAGCCTCGTCGTCTCATCTGTTGACGCAGGGAAGCTAGACGATGGCACTCTAAGGAATATTGTGCAGATAGTCTACGGCACACTCCCTGCAGATGATCAGAAGAAAATCCTGAATCAGCTGAAGGCGGCCGCACGCGATGAGCAACAACCCAATCCTCAGCTTGCAGCCATTCAACTGAACAAAGCCGTCCGCGCTGTCGCAGGGATACCTTCGCCTGCCGATGACCAGCCGTCGCCTCCACCCACCGTCACCCTCCAGCAGGAATTTTCGGTCACATTTCCTATCGGGCAAGCCGCAGCTAACGCTCCGACCATGGAAAGTTACCTTCGCGGCGGCCTCGTTGAGGCATTCAACCACGACCCTAATGGCGCAGAGCTTTACGAGCTCAGCGTGATCTGCAAGCGTGCGGAGGACTCCATTTCGGACACTGTTGTCTCTGGAGAGGTCTCTGTGGTCCGCAAGAGCGTTGATGGAAATGACGATAAGGTTTTCTTGCAGACTGTGCTCAAGGATCTCTTGACCCACGCGCGGAACCAAGCTATCTCACCTCTGGTGCTTACTAGCTTTGATGTTCCAGAAGATTAAAAAAAAGGAGGGCTTCCGGACCGGTTGACTAGTGAATTCAATGGTAAAATTGGACCAGTGAAATAATGTCCGCTTGACTTGGGAAGGAATGTAGACATGTACATCACTCATTTTAAAGCAACATTCACTTGTGTACGACTACTATTTTGGAGAGCATCATTATCAAAATTGTCACATCAATGAGTTGCTGACTAGAAATATCGTTTACAGGTCCTCTCACTGACACCCTCCCTGTCGAAGCAAGTAATTTTCATCGCGAAGATAGTCCGGGTATTGTGTTGAGAAAGGGTAACGATGATGTTCTATATGTGACCAAACGTTGCTTGATGAGTAGACACATGTAGCAATATTTGATATGTTTCGATCATGACGCGATCGATGGTTTTGGATTTCCTGTCTCGTACTAGTTTTTTGGAGAGGAGTCCTGACGCCTACTTATACTTCTTCCTCTTCTACTTGTTATGTATACCCGTAATGATTTCGTTAAGTTGCCACAGCTGGCGAAGCGTGAGTGGTAGATCGTCTTTAGTTCTAGATCTCTGGAAAGATGATGTCGAGATCCACACGCGCAGAACTCAGCTCGGGTGAAACCCCGACAAAATCCGCATGAGATATTATTCATGTGAAGGTGAAGTAGGGATCTTAATCACTGTGCTGTCTCATCTAAGGGTGTAGAATGTTTCGGAGTGATCCCGGCATGGATACCAACAACTGGTAGGCCAGAAAATAGCTTACCAAACCCATTTTCAACCACTGCAGCAGAAGTTATACTAGATTCTTTGTGGCAATATCTCCTCCGGTTGGGTGCTCTTGGAGAGGGGTACAACGCGGAACCTCACCACGGAAGATGACAAAGAACTGGTGGGGACCTTCCCCGCTTTCTACATCCTGGTTGTCTCTAGAGTTCCTTCCTCCGGGTGCGACAGCTTGCAACAGGGTGAGGCACAATACATCAGCTGAACAGCTTGATGATCACAAGCCAGCTTGACAGTCACTATCAATCTAGCCCAAGACCTCGGCTGAAGCCAACCGAGCTCTCGTGTTGCTAGTATATCGTGTATAGGTAGCAGTATATAGATGGTTGCCATTTCCCGTGTACTTCAATTAAGAGTCCCAAAATCACACCTTGCGCTTTGTCTTCCTGTAACTGGAAAGAAACACTCCACATCACCACGCAAGCTAGCATCGCGATGTCTACTCTAGAATCGAACAGCAGGGCCGGCACGACTGGGAAATTCGAAGATATACCAGTATGGGATCCGCCCACGCCTCCGGATCGGGACATGCCCACATTGGACGACATTCTTTCCATCATCGGTCAATGGGGAATAGACAACTACCTTACCATCAGAGAAGTGTACTGGCAGAAAGGCGGATGGGAAGGCTGGGCCCAGGTCGAACTTGCTTTGTTGTTCACGCAGCAGTACAAAAAGACTAATACCTTTCGCGAGGAGCTAGTCTACTGGGGAAATAACAGACGAGCTGATCTTACCCTGGAGCTGCAGGGAGAGAAGACACAGGTAATAGAGCTGAAGATGGAGTCCCTCTTCCAGGACCAAGCTCCAGGGGGTGTTACAAGCTTCATCACGAAGATGAAAGAGGATATCCTGAAGATCGACACGTATAATCTGAAGCCGGAGTACCGCCCAGCACTGGTCTATGCCATCGGCTTCAGCTGTCGCGACGAGGTGAACGAGTATTGCCTCGATGGGAATAACTGGCAGCCGTACAAGAACGATGTCGATTACAAACTCTTGGTGCCTTCGACGGACGACCATCCAGCACTGTTTATGTGGTTTGTTAGTCTAAACAGGACGACCAATCCGGCCAAAGATCAGCACCCGAACAAGCAACAGTGAGCAGAAACCTTGGACATCCAACTACAGCGCGCAAGGAACTTTCCGGTGCGGTGGAGCTGAGGAACCGGTGAAAGGGGAAGTAGTTTTGATATTTTCACTTTCTCTCGCAATGCAAGTTTGTATCTCATAAAGCGATCACGTGAGGGAGCAACAGTGGTGAACAACGATAATGCGTCTGCTTGCTGAAAGCGAATATCGTTCAGTAAAGCGGACTAGCTTTCAGCGAATTTCTCACAGAACCCCGCATTTAGCTTAGTAAAGAAAGTAGTGACTGTGTCGGTTGGTACCTGTCTATCCGCGCTGTGTGACTCCACTTTTTCTGTCAGAAAGACGGATCCCATCGTCTTGCCCTTGACGCGCCGCCCCGATATCCACAGCAGGCGCGTCGCTATTGCCAGCCACATCACTACTCAACCAGGCGCGGTAGCGCTGCAGCTACATCCGCAAATCCACCCAGGGCTTGGTGGATTCATCCGCCTCTTCCATTGGCTCGCTTAAGTCAGCCCCCATGCCAGCCCTCCAGCCCGCTTCTATCTTAATCCAGTCTCCACTACCAAAGCCATGGCCTACCGAGAGAGTAATCCCCTAACCTTTTCGGTGATGGTGCGTTTTGACGTGGTTCACGGACACGCGTAGAATGTGCTCCAGGTGCGCGCAAATCGCCTGCCGGACGGTTTCCTCCTTTGTTACTCATGTTTCTATGCTTTCTCAGGCCAACCCACACTCACAATGGACCTCTTCCGGTATCTAGAAAATTGCAAAGTATGGGTCTGCGCCCCCTTGCGGCCATGGAGTCCAGCTTCAACACTACAATGCCCACTTGAAAGCCCGTCACGCTGACCATCCAGAACTCCGTTCCTCTAGGGGAGCCCAGGCGGTCATCACAGAGCTTCTGCAGAAGCCGCTAGTCGACCCGAGATATGCCCAGCTTCATGTCCCAGATCCAGGAGCGCTTGCTGTCCCCTTTCTTCCCGTTTATGATGGCCTCGCTCGCTTGCAGTGCTCCTACGTCTGCCGCACTGATAAGACGATACGTAAGCACTGCCAGGAACAGCATATTGAAAGCAAGCGTCGAAGGGGAGCCCAACCTAAAGCGCTCGCCGCTATTGCTCCACCACGGTGGGAAAAGGTTTCGTGTCAACGTCTCTTCGTCACCGGGGCTGGCAGCAAATATTTTGCCTCACCAGCTCAAGTTCAGGATGACGAGTTTGTACGACGGCGCTGTGACATGGCCCAAGCTCTCTCCGAGGAGGATTTTGTGATGGCCCAGGTGGATAATGCGCTTCAGAGCAGTGTTGAAGAGATAGGCGTATCGGAGAGCGTTATTCTTCACAACGCTGGCAAGACTTATACATTTCTACTATAGCTGTTACGCTTTTAAAGACAGTATTATTGTATTACATAACTATGTCTATTTATTACTAGAGCTGTGTAACTCTTATGCCTTATTTACTATAGGTGTTAAATATAAAGTTCCTTAGTAGTATTGTAAATATACCTATATTAAACTTTATCTTAAGTAGATACTATTATTTTTCTATATTTAAGTACTAACTAAATTCTCTCTACGCTATAGAATACATTTTCTTAGTTAGTTTTTTCTCTTCTATTATACTAAATTCTTAAGTAAATAAAGGTTTTTTTATAATAGACGCGTATCCTTTTCCTCTTCTACTAGATAGTATTTTTCTTTTTTATACTAAGGCCTTTAAAGATTTAAACTCTAGCTATAGCGCTGTAATAGCCTAGGGCTATGCCCTAGCCTTTAGAAAGATCTTAAGGAAAGGAACCGCCCTAAAGAAGTAGACCTACTAAGGAAATGTTAAGATCCAAAGGCTAGGCCTCCCAGGATCTTTATATGTATCTACATTCGTTATTTAAGTGACGCGGCACAAAAGGTCACGTAACCTAATTAGTGTAATTAGAGCGCCAAGATAACTAATTAGACTAAGCACTTAATATACTAAGTAACTAATTAGTGCTTAATTAGTTTAATTAGAGCGATTAGTCCACTAATTACTTAAAGTATATAGGAACGTAAGAATAGGCTCTCTATACTTATGTTTAATCTATTTATTAATCTATTGTTTAGATTCTAGTAGACCAAATTATTAACTTATTACACTTCGTAAGATACTATTATATTAACAAGACCTTCCACCTTTTATAAGTACTCCTGCCTAAGAACTAACCTTAACCCTTTAGGACTAGCTACCCTCTTAGATTTAATATCTTAAACACTCTTAATATAAGTACTTCACAAACTCCTACCTCTTCTATAGCTTTAGGTGCCACTAAGATTACTCTTATAAAGGATAGTAGTAAGGCGTATAAACCTAATCTCTACTTTAGCGAACAATCTTAAACCAACGTCTAGATTCTCTAGTTAGACCTCTACTTCTTTAACTTAGACAAACCCTTTAAAGACAAAAAGAAGGTTATCTTTGTATTAAGATCTGAAGGCTAGGCCTCCTAGAATCTTTATATGTATCTACATTCGTTGTTCGAGTGGCACAGCACAAAAGGTCACGTGACCTAATTAGTGTGATTAGAGCGCCAAGACAACTAATCAGACTAAGCACTTAATATACTAAGCAACTAATTAGTACTTAATTAGTTTAATTAGAGCGATTAGTCCACTAATCGCTTAAAGTATATAGGAACGCGAGGATAGGCTCTCTATACTTATATTTAATCTATTTATTAATCTATTATTTAGATTCTAGTAGACTAAATTGTTAACTTATTACACTTCGCAAGATACTATTATATTAACAAGACCTTCTACCTTCTATAAGTACTCCTGCCTAAGAACTAACCTTAACCCTTTAAGACTAGCTACCCTCTTAGATTTAATATCTTAAACACCTTTAACATAAGTACTTTACAAACTCCTACCTCTTCTATAGCTTTAGGTGCCGCTAAGATTACTCCTATAAAGGATAGTAGTAAGGTGTATAAACCTAATCTCTACTTTAGTAAACAATTTTAAACTAACGTCTAGATTCTCTAGTTAGACCTTTACTTCTTTAACTTAGATAAACTTCTTAAAGATAAAAAGAAGGTTATCTTCGCAGTAACATATATGCGAGGAGATATAGGATTATAGATCTATCTTTACTTTAAAAAGTACCTAAGAATAGACTATAATAATAATAATAATAACTACGCAGACAACTATACTAATACAGTTAATATTATTAAGAATTATAATAACTTTAAGAAATACCTTAAATAACTCTTTAGGATTACTAATAAGGACTCTATTATAAAAGCAAAGATTTAGACTATAACTTAGAAATAATTAGCAGCTAAGTATATAGCTAAGTTTTATAGATACGCTATGCAACTTAACTAGAATAGTAAATCTCTTTAGGATATGTATAAATAAGGACTTAAATAGAAACTACATAAGAAACTCTTACGTAGTAGTATATAAATCGCTAACCTTAAGGAACTGTATAAAGAAACTATTAAAATTAATAGAGAATAGTTTTTACTACAACAGAAGCTTTACTAAAACTCTAAGGTAATAAGCTTTAGATAACTAGCAAAAGTAGTTTATAAAAACCCTATTAGAATTGTCTAAAAGTAACAGCTAAGGAACTACTAGAGATACAAACTAATAGAAGATGTCTAGTTTAACTATTTAGGTAAAGAAAAAGGAGGAAGGATAGGCCCTAAGTAGCCTAATAAACACGTCTCTAATAGAAGTTAACAATTAATAACTAAGACCTATAAATGCTTTATATATAGCAAACTAGGCTATATAGCTAGGAACTATAGATTAAAGAACAAAGTCTATTAAACTAAGTTAAATATACTAACTATTAAGAACTAAGAACCTAATAAGGAATAGGAAGTTATTATAACACTATTTAGTTACTAACGCGTTACACTAGAGTAAAGTAAGTAATTAGATTTACTTAACTTATAACTATATAAAGATCTAGAAGACAACTCTAACGTATACTATAATATAGAAGACGTAGAAGAGATACTAAGATCTCCTACTCCTTACCTATAAAGTAGGCGGGAAGAAGACAACCCTATATCACCTAAGTATAAACTAAATATTTAGGACTATATAGAACCCCACTAGGCACTAAAAGGAATGCAACCCTATAAAAACAAAAAGTTAAACTACGTACTAAAGTACTATCTAGACTACTAAAATCCTATACACTAATTCTATATATAGACGCATTATAAAGAACTAATATATACACAACATAAGGTAGAGAAAAAGGAGAACAAGAAACAACCTAGAAAGAAACTACGCTATAGATAGATATGGACAGACTGTCCTATTGCAGCTTATAATAAACACCTCTAGGATAAATAATAAGTAAAATACTTTCTTTACCTTACGCTAAAGAGTAATAAATACTATAATATACTTGTTAATAGAGACTATATACAACTATACTAGTACACGTGTCTAAACTAAGACTATAAATACTACTACATGGCTAAGCATTTAGATAGCTTTATAAACTATCCTACGTAAGAAGTAATAATAGAGCTACTAATTTAACTAGTACATAGGAATAGTAAAGACTATAGGAGGAAAAACAGAAGAACATCCTTATAGGAAGAAGAAGAAGAAGACAATCTACATAAGCTACGTACTTAAGAATAATAATAGAAGCGGATACTTAGAAACGTATACTAGGCACTAGAACTTAACTATAACCTATATAAATAGATGTCTTTTTTAGGCCTAAACTTAGATAAGAAAACGCCTTTATTAAATTAAATACTATAGTAAGCATAGTATTAGTTAAGCTACTAGTACAGCTTAAAGAAATATAGGCTTAAGCTCTTATAGACTTAGGAGTAGAAAAGAACTTTATATCTTATTAGATAGCAAGATAAGTAGAACTTATAATATTAGAGAAAGAAGTACCCTACATTGTCTATGTCGCAAATAGATCCCTAATACCTAAGACACCTTAGATACACTAGGAGGTTACTACTATAATAATAGTCTAAGGACATAGTAAGGAACTTACCTTAGATATCTTACTAGGATCTAAGTATAAGTTAGTCTTAAGATTACCTTAGTTAACAATACATAACCTGCAGATTAACTAGGGTACAAAGAAAATATTATTTAAACGCTATAATTGTGCATTATAAGCAAAGCCTACATATTAACTAAAAATAATAATAGATAAGGGAGTTATTAACAATATAATACTGTAATAGATAGTTAAAAAATAGAAGCACACCTTAGTAGACGCTAGCAGGAACCACTAGATTAAAAAGCGTAAGAAAGAGGATAATAGCACACCCCTTACCTTACTAAGAGAGTATAGGAAATAGACATATATATTTACAGAAAAGGAAGGAAAAGCAAACCTACTAGAATATTAACCCTAGGATTTTATAATAGACCTAGAAGAAGAGAAGATGCCACCCTTTAGACCACTATATAGTAAGATAAGAGAAGAACTCTTTAAAAAACGTAATTTTATTAAGACAAACCTTAAGAAAGAATATATATAACTATTAAAGTTACTAGTAGTAAGCCCTTTTATATTTATTAAGAAAAAGGATAGATTAGACAGACTATACATTAACTACTAACAACTTAACAATATAATAATAAAGAACTAATATCTACTACTAAGTATTACAGAGCTACAAGATTAACTATCTTAAGCTAAAATATTCATAATAATAGATCTAAGAGACAGTTACTACTTTATATAAATTAAAAAAGGTAAAGAATAGAAAACAGCGTTTTAATCACACTATAGACTATTTAAGTATAAGGTTATACTATTTAGACTTACAAATGCACTAGCAGCTTTTATAGCACTTATTAACAACGTACTTTATGAATATTTAGATATATTTGTTATTGTGTATATAAACAATATCCTCGTCTTTTCTAAAAACGAATTAGACCACACTAAGCATATATAGATAGTACTAGAAGCACTAGACAAAGTATGCCTTCGCATTAAACTTAAGAAATATAAGTTTAACGTTAAACAACTTAAATTCCTAGGACATATTATTACTACAGAAGGAATTAAGATAGCACTAAGTAAAGTTAAATACATTAAGAACTAGCTAATACTAAAGACAGCTAAGAATATCTAAGAATTCTTAAAATTCTATAGATTTAACTAATAATTCATCCAAGATTACATAAAGGTTATAATACCTTTAATAAATCTTACGAAGAAGAACGTACCCTTTAAATAGATAAATAAGTGTAGAATATTATTCTAACTCCTTAAAACAGTATGTATTATAGAACCTATCTTTGTTTATTTTAGAAGCGATAAACTACTACGCTTTAAAATAGACGCTAGCGATCTTACGCTAGGCGCCTACGCTAAATAAAAATGTAATAGTAAATAGTACCTAATTACCTATTACTTATGCAAATTTAATAACGCTGAAACACAATACAACGTATATAATAAAGAACTCTACGCTATTGTTAAAGCCTTAAAGCACTAGAGGATTTACGCGCTTAGTTACTTAACGCTAGAAATCTACACAGATTATAAGAACCTTTTAAGGTTTATAATAACAAAAGAACTTACGCTATAATAACAAAAATAGTTGTAAACTACTAGGCAGTATAAGTTTAAAATCATCTATATAGCTAGGAAAGAAAATAGCAGAGCAGACACTCTTAGCTAATAAAGTAATCTAGCAAAAGAAAAGGTAAAAACCTTCTCCACAATCCTTCGTAAAGCTAAAGATAGATTTCTAGAGCTAATAGTAGAACTAAATTAACTTTTAGTAATTAACTAAGAAGTTCTAGAACATCTACAAACCAAGATTATCCAACAATACTACAATAACCCTATATACAGACACCTAGGTATCACAAAAATAATAAAACTTATCTAAAGGAATTACACCTTTAAAGGAATTAAGGAAGCTATAATAACTTATATCTATAAATGTGCAGAATGCTAGAGAAACAAACATAGTATATATCTTAAATATAGAGAGATGTAAGCAATTAGAATACTAACAGCACTATAGGAAGATATTACTATAGATTTTGTTATAGGAATTCTAAACTCTAAGGATCTAATAACAGGAATTAAATACAACAGTATACTAGTAATAGTCTGCTAACTAACTAAGTATATTAAGCTTATTCTATGTCTTAAAAGAATAATAGCAAAGAAACTCGCTTTTCTTATCCTAGACTAACTAGTTAGACACTATAGAATCCCAAAAATAATTATTAGTAATAGAGACAAGCTCTTCACATTAAATTATTAGACAACGCTTATAGCACTGCTTAGAACGAAATAAAAGCTATTAACAGCTTACTATCTATAAATAGACAGATAGACAGAACGTACAAACTAAACTATAGAAACGTACCTACGTATCTACTGTAACAGTTAGAAGAATAACTAGGTTTTATTACTACCTATAGCACAGTTAGTCTATAATAATAAAGTATTAGTAGTATTAGGATATACACTGTTCTATGTAAACTATAGAAGACACCTATATCTCTTTAACTAATAATTTCCTACGACAATTAAAGCAAAAGAAGCTATAGATATAATAGAAAATATAAAGAAAATACACTAACAACTCTAAGAAAATCTTAAGAAAGCTTAGCAGCAATTAATCTTATACTAAAATTAAAAACAAAAAATAGCACCTTAGCTAAAGAAGGGGGATAAAGTATATCTACTTATAAAGAACCTTTAAACTTAGAAGAAAAAATATAAGAAACTAGATTATATTAAGGTTAGACTATTTTACATTTCTAAGTAAATATCACTAGTAAACTATAAGTTAGAACTACCACTAGATGCAAAGATACACCTAGTATTCTACGTATTACTACTGGAACTAGTAGACCCTAATACACTAGTTAGAACCGCCTTCTACTATAGAACTAAAGAAGAAAATAAATTTAAGGTTAAAAGAATTCTAGAATATAATTAGTATAGTAACGCGTACCTTATTAAGTAGAAAGGTTACCTACACAGCAAAAACACTTAGGAACTAGAGAACTTCTTAGGAAACTATTAATAAAAGATTAGAGAATTCTACTAATAACCTACACAGTATAATAATATTTATACCTAAGATAGTAAAGGCACTAAATTATCCTAGAATTCTAATAGGAAATCCTTAAAAGCGCTCTATGTTATAGGGGATAAGAAGGGACCTAAAGGAGTCTTATTAACTACTAGATTAACAGCCTTATAAGATTTAGCCTTCTTAGTATTCTTCTTCTTAACTACTATTATATCCTTAGCATACTTATCTAGTAAGTCTATTTACTAACATAACTAATCTTTGTGTGCGCGTGTAACCTATAATTTCTCTAACGCCTCTTTATAGGCCTTAAACGCAGTCTTCTGCGTTTCTCTTAACTTTTTTATCTATACACACAATTTCTCTTTCTCCACTAATAAACGCTTAAACTTAGACTCTAAAACGCGTATATTATAATATTAACCTTAATAAACATATTCCCTATATCTTCTAGACTAAACGTAAACTTTATAAACACAGTTATATTTTGTGCATGTTAAGCATTTCTTAACTATAACTTTGCTAAAGGAGTTAATAAAATTAGTTAGGTAATAGTAATAGGTAGTGCTAGACTTAGAAGGTTGTTAGGGCATAGTATAAGTAAGCTAACGCTACTTATAATGTAGGGCGAGCTCTAGTTATAACTAGGTATAAGATATAGTTACATAATTTAAGGATAAATCCTAGCAAAGAGGGAGATAATATTAAGATCTAAAGGCTAGGCCTCCTAGGATCTTTATATATATCTATATTTGTTATTTAAGTAACACGGCACAAAAAGTTAGATAACCTAATTAGTGTAATTAGAGCGCTAAGACAACTAATTAGACTAAGCACTTAATATACTAAGTAACTAATTAGTACTTAATTAGTTTAATTAGAGCGATTAGTCCACTAATCGCTTAAAGTATATAGGAACGCGAGAATAGGCTCTCTATACTTATATTTAATCTATTTATTAATCTATTATTTGGATTCTAGTAGACTAAATTATTAACTTATTATACTTCGCAAGATACTATTATATTAATAAGACCTTCTACCTTCTGTAAGTACTCCTGCCCAAGAACTAACCTTAACCCTTTAGGACTAGCTACCCTCTTAAATTTAACAGGAAAACTCTTCTTATAAGCGGCACACCCCCTATAGAGACTTAATATCTAGAATTTATCCTTTATATTTAGCACTTATAGTTCTATTCACTCTCTATGGCTAGCCTATGATATTAAATTCTAGATCTTCTAGAAAAGAGTTATTTAAAGGAATAGAGAAACGTAATAGAGTCTAGAATAACCCCTTATAGATACCTTAAATATCGCTAAATTAGTAGAATAACTATAAAACCTAATTACTACTAAAGATAAAGACTACTCTACTATAGTAGTATACGTTGCGGTCTTGGTCTTACTCGTAACTTAGCTTAACATAGAGAAAATAGGGGTCTTTAAGCCCCTTGTTACCTATAATAAACAGGCTGCTATAATAGCAGCATTTATGCTAATATTTAGCTAGCTACTTAGAGCTATAGGGCTTATAGGGCTATTAATTTCCTAGACAGCATAGATAGGCGCTGGCCACTTAGAGCTATAGGGCTTATAGGGCTACTAATTTCTAAAGACGCACAGACAGACGCTAGCTACTTAGAGCTATAGGGCTTATAGGGCTACCTATTTTATAGATAGCGCTACTAGACGCTAGCCACTTAGAGCTATAGGGCTTATAGGGCTGCTATTTTATAGATAGCGCCACTAGGCGCTAGCCACTTAGAGCTATAGGGCTTATAGGGCTACTAATTTCTAAAAACGCATAGATAGACGCTAGCTACTTAGAGCTATAGGGCTTATAGGGCTGCCTATTTTATAGATAGCGCTACTAGGCGCTAGCCACTTAGAGCTATAGGGCTTATAGGGCTACTAATTTCTAAAGACGCACAGATAAACACTAGCCACTTAGAGCTATAGGGCTTATAGGGCTACCTATTTTATAGATAGCGCCACTAGGCGCTAGCCACTTAGAGCTATAGGGCTTATAGGGCTGCTATTTTATAGATAGCACCTACTCTAAATTTTTACCTATCTCTACGCACTAGCTCCTCTCTATATACTTTTATTCTTATTCTTTATAATATCCCTAACTAGGGTATTATGCCACTAACACTATGCCACTAAAACTTAACCTTACACTAGAAGAGCGACTAGCTTAGTAAAAGGCGTTAAAAGCAAAGTTAAATAAAGCCTATAAGGCCTTCTAGGCCTTTAATAGCACCTCTAACATTAGGATAAAGTAAACTATTTATCTCTATTTACTAAACTATCTTAAAACTAATATTTATTAGTAAGGTATTATATTCTACACTTAGTAGTAATAAAACCCTCCTAATTATACACCTATTACTAGTAACTACCTCTTAAGTTACACCTTAGCTAAAGACTTAGCTAATTATACTAAGTTTAACGCAATAATTACCTACACCTATACCTTTGCCTATACCCACTATAAGCATAGTAGCACGACTAACATTAACTAATAGGGGGCGAACTTAGGATGTTAAGCATTACTTAGCACACCTTTAATATAATAAACTAGAGACTAGCTTACTAGCTATATAGCATACTACTTATAGGCAGCTAATAATGTCTCCTAGAGTTGTCCTAGTATTAGAATAACTAAACAAAAACCTACTAATACTAGATGTTAATAGACTAGCCTTTACTAATCTAGATAACCTTATAGTAGATCTTAAGTATCTCTTTAGCGATACCCGCTCTAGTACTACAAATAAATACCTTATAGGATATTTAGATCCTCTACCTAGTGTTTCTAGTCTAGTAGTTATAGCTTCCTCTATAGGAGTTACTATACAAGACTTACTACTAATAGATTTAGTTAATTTCTTACTATAGGTTAACTTAGACATTAATTTATTATTAGCAGAACTCTACCTAAATAATAATAATGTTATGCCTATAGACACATTACCTAGGCCCTTAATCTACGCCTCTAATAATAGATTAGATAAAAACCACTCTTATAATTATAAAAGTGTAACACTAGGTACGCCAACTTAACCTATTAATATTATAGAGGCTAGGGGCTAGAGGACCCCCTTAAGGGTCTTTAGTCCCCTTCTCTTTCTCCCCTACTAATCTAAATAGTACCTAATAGTAATTACAGTATATTTGTTACTAAGTCTAAGCAAGTCCTATTATCTACTATTAAATGCTATCTAGAACTATATTAGTACACTATATAACTGCACTATGCTACTTTAATTAAGTGGCTCATAACTCTATATCTAGATATAGTAGATAAATAAATGTATACTAGCTTTTGTTCCTACTATTTCTTTTTATTTACAGCTGTTAATACTACTAAAAGCATTAGCCTACTATTTATATAATAATACCTAAAACTTTTGTGTCTAGGCAGAACTACTTATAGGTGTTCCTAATCTAAACCTATATAATATTCTATTACTAAGTATAGATCGTATAGAAGCGCACTTTCTATTATAATAAAATAGGGTACATTATCTTATTTAATAATTTAATTATAACAGTATTATTTTCTCTTCAACTAGTCTTAGTATCTTCTAGTATAACCTATCCTTCTTCTTTTTATCTAGCTTTACTAAGGGTTTTACTAGTAATTAATATATATCCTTCTTACCTGTGAATCTTTTATAACATAAGAATGTTCTTTTTAGACTATGTAATAGGTTTAAGTGTTATATATTCTAGCCACATTTTCCTCTATAGTTTACCTTAGCTAAAGGGAAGGCTATTACTAGATAAACCTAACACCTTTTAGACTATGCCTTAGCTTAATAGCTAGAGTGTATTATTCTCTTTACTCTGCGCAGTGTATATAATCTAAGTAGTACTAGGTATTATCCTATTAGCTATACGCAGCTAAAAGCGAACTCTAAAGTGCATTTTAAATAAAATTATATATAGACACTAGGTGATCGTTATATTAACACTTACTAGGATATCCTAAAATAAATTCTTAAATCTTTTTAGGATACTATTATAGATTTAGCACAAGATGTTACTTTTTTAGACTATAATATTCCTAACAATGCCTTTAGTAATCCTATACTTATTATACTTTATTACAACCTTAAACTATCTAAACTTAGTAGTTATTCTTCCTTGTCTACCTATTAAACATCTTTAGAAGAATTCATTTAGTTTTACTAGAATATAAACTTTCTAGACTTATATCGCTTCTATTAGGATCTTAGTATTTAAACTAGATTAAATGTTGCTAGTATAACTACATTGCAAAAATCCTATTACCTTAAATAATAGATATCCTTCTTTAATTATAGTAAGCGAGGATTACGTTTAAAGCCGCGTTTCTATACCTTTACTAGTACTAATACTAGATCTACTAAATTAGAGCTTCGCTATAGTAACAAATTTTACTAAGCTAGAATTTAATATGTGAAAGTCTATAACACTATTAAAGAGACTATATATGCACCTATTTGTAGGTATAGTTTATTTTTAAATCCTAATCTAAAAGTTATTAGTGCCACTTAGGAATTCTTAAATAAGATAAAATTCAGTAATACTAGACGTAATAAGTAGAGCATTATTTAAGTTAAGCAACTCCTAAATTAAATTAAGCTCTATAAGGCCTGTATACATATAATTCTGTTACCTAAGTCCTGCTAGATGTCCTATTTTAATCGCCAAGAACTTCGTATACAGCTACACTAGTCTAGAACCGCGTTAGCGCCTCTTAATATTAATAACACAGAGCATATACACTAGGTAGATACTAATACTTATTATAGATTCTAGATTCTACTAACACATAAAGTTAATTACTTCTATGCAGTAGAATGTAATTGTTAGCTAGCAGCTCTAGAATTAATTGCTGCTATAGCTTACTATTTTAACCTACTAACTAAAAATTAAGAACTTAACTGCATAGCTATAACTACATTTGCTTACACTCTTTACTTTATATTAAACTATAAAGATTTAAGTAGTCTTCCTTCCTTTAGCTCTAGTAAAGAGTACTAAAGGCCTTGTGTTTTTAAACACTAGAAACCCTTACTAGGTGGTACTATTATACTAAAACATATACAGAGATGTAAGCCTAAGCAACGCTAAGGCCTTAAATATACTAAATCTATAAAGTAATTTAGCATTATTTAGATTCCCTTTTACTTAGGTATATAGAATAAACTTATACTAAAATTCTAACTTAGTAAATATCCCTATCTAGATATCTACTACTATGTTCTGCGAAAGTTAAAGCGCTGCCTCTACCTCTATAAAATGCGAACCTTAGAGTCCTATTAGTTTAAATTTATTTACTACTTAATAGAATCTACTCTTTTAATTAGTTAAGGTGTAACTAATTTAAAAGTATAGCAGAAGCTATTCTTTTTACTATCTATATAGGTAATAAGAGCATATAATCTCTTTGTATAGGAAATTATAGGATAACGCTAGCTAACCTACAATAAAGTTAGTAATTAGAAAAACCTAGAACCTTTCTTCTAGTAAGCCTACATAGAGCACCTAGTAAATAGGGGAATAGATATACTTTCTTTCTCTAGTGTTTCTAAGATTATTAGAGCGCGACTTAGACTAAGCCACCTAAAAATTATAAAGTAATATAACTATAAGACTACCCTTTTCCTAACCTTTAGTTATAGGATATAGTAGGGCAGAGTAGCTCCCTTATTTATATTAGATAATAATAACCCTCCCTAGCTAAAGAAAGCGCTATAGATATAAGTAATACTATTACACCTAGAAGCCTTTAAAATAGTACTACTAGGATATACTATAGACAAAATATGCGCTTTGTATAAAACGTACATTTTATAAATTGCTTATGTTTATATTTAGGGGATCCTCCTATACTCTAGGAAAATAGTATCTATGCTAGGTAGCAACAGTAAGTCTATTAGGTAATTAAGTATAATAATTTAACACTAACTACTAAGTAACTTAGAGTAGACAAAATAGATGTTTCTACGTATTATACCTAAGAACTAATTAATATTTTATTATATTTACACTACTTAACAATAGTTATTAGTATCTAAAGTTAGAGAGGTCCTTAAGCGATGTTATATTTTTACTTTCTATAATAAAGGAGATGTCTTAGAACACCTATACCTGCTAGGCAGTTTGGACGAAATAGGGTCTTTACTAACCTTATTTAGTTACATTAATAAGTTTAACACTAAATTTAGTGAATAGCAGGATAACTTAAGTGAAAATAAAGATAAGGATAGTAACTGGCTAACTTAACCTATACACACAGCTACTAGTAGATTTATTATGTTAGAAAGTAAAGAGGTAAGCGATCTATCTAATCTTAAGAGTCTATAGATAGGTAGTAATAGTATATTAGTTATGTACTATTAATATATATTTAAAGGTTTCTCTAGTAATCTTTTCTCTATCTTACTACATCTTCTCTACTTATTAAAAAAATAAATATAGAAGATATAAACCCTATTTCCCGCTCTTATCTATATGCTTGGATACAGTTAATTATAGGCAATCTATAGATTAAATTATAGGTATATAAGTATAGATGTGCACTTTTAAATTTAATCCTTTTATATTTCTATATTAGGCTGCGTAGCTACTAAGAAATACTTACTAATTAGTTATAATTAAGTTGCGTCTTTCCTTACCCCACAACACTAGATATAGTTCTATTAACCTAACACCTATATCTATTAAACTAATAAACATGTCACTACGATTATCTAATAGCAGCCAAGTTAGAAAGCCTAAATCTAAACCTTAGATAAGGAAGGTTACTAAAACTAAGCGCTATAAACTATTACTAGCCACACTAATAAATACGCATAGAGAACCCTTATTCCTATTAAGTAAGTATTTAATTAATATATCTCCAGACACCTACTATTATATAGGTATATTTAAAAGGCAAGCAAATGCTAAATAGATATTATAGAATAGAGACCTTCCTAATAAAGAAGATAATGTGTAAGTAATTCGCTATCTACAATTACACAAAACTAAGAGCTTAGAATAATTTCTAAATTACTAGTAGAGCCTACGCCCCTACTATTACTAAATTATAATCTAAGCCCTTTACGAAATATCTCTGCGCACTTTCCTTACACTATAAGATAAGTAGGTTAATAGGCATTAGCTAAAACTGCCTAATATAATTATATAATAACACTAGACAGAGTAAACGTATTTACTCTATAAGCGCTGTCTATTTCTTTAACTAGTAGTCGCACATATACCCCTACAAGTAGTTATACTATAGGCTCCGCTTACTGCCTACTAAGTGTTAAACCTAAAGGATAATTACCTAGCTTTGCTAAATAATAATAGCAACTAGATGCTAAGGTAGAACTAAGAGGTAACCTACTAGCTGTAACTACTCTAAAATCTATATTATCTACGCTATAAGTGGGACGTAGTGGACATAGGAAGCGTATAATTACGCGTCCTATTAATTTGGCAGAGACAACTTCTAGGTTAATAGAATATATAATTATACGCTAGGATAGTAAGGCTACAGAACAACACATATTTAAATATAATATAGATATAACAATATAAGGTTTAACCCACGCTAGTAAGTTACGCACACTATAGGGACTAAAGGAAATATAAAAACTACTAACCTTATATACAGCGCATAGGGTATATAAGTAACTATTTGCTAGAATAAGACTTACTAATAGACAAGGAGGGAAAATTATATAAGAGAATAGTTATAGTAATATAAATATTAAAGATAAAATGTGAACAGAAGTAAAGCGTATATATAGGTTAGTAACACGTTCTCTATAATAGTAAAGCTTACTACCCTAAACTAGCCATAAAACCTATATATCTAACGTTTCTTTTAGCTATTAGCGAGCGAGACAAAGCATAACTACATAAGATAGGGTATACAAAATAGGACAGTAAAGCTAACTAAATTAGAAAGAGAGGTTGTCTTATAAACAGATTAGGGTTTAAAACAGAATAGAAGATATAAGGGAGAAGGGGCGCGATAACCCTTATATATATAATACTAAGGAATAATAATTATACTAAGTCTCTTTTTATATAACGTACTTATTACTAAGATCCTTAAGGAGCCTTTAACTACTTACTAGTTAAAATCCTATAACTAAATTATAATTTACTAGGTCCTTATTAGAAAGCATTTCTAAGAATAAGGGCTCTAGCAGCTCTAGATCTAATATACACGCCTTATACATTTCTGCTATAGCTGTTACGCTATTAAAGATAGTATTATTATATTACGTAACTATATCTATTTACTATTAAAGCTGCGCAACTATTATGCCTTGTTTAATATAGGTGTTAGATATAGAGTTCTACAGTAGTATTATAAATACGCCTATACTAAATCTTACTTTAAGTAGACACTATTTTCTTCCTACATCTAGGCACTAACTAAATTCCCTCTACGCTATAGAATGTGTTCCCTTACTTAGTTTTTCCTCTTCTATTATTCTAAATTCTTAAGCAAATAGAAACTTTTTTGCTATAAATGCGTATTTTTTTCCTCTTCTACTAGATAGCATCTTCCTTTTCTATACTAAGGCCTCTAACAATTTAAACTCTAACTAAAGTGCTGCCTATATTTAGCGCTACTATATCTTACTTATTATACTAACTACCTATTCCTATTTTACGCTCTTATATAGTAAACAGAACCTCTCTATCTTAAATTATGTAAAACTATTTTCTATAAAACTATTTTCTATAAAACTAGCACTAGAGCTTTGCGATAATGCTATACTACTTTTAGGTATAGTATTGTATCTAGTACTATTAACTATGTCTAGGAGTCTTTCCACCTTTTCCCTAAATAACTATAGGCCCTGTGTATATTTTATCCTCTAGACCTATAATACTATCTTCTAATCTTATAGACACTTAGCTATACTTATAGTAATTACTTAGCTTATTATCTCTCTTGTAATGTTAACGCCTACCCCTAGTAGTTTATATATAAATACACAATAACGTTCCTTTTCTCTATTATCTTGCGATAACCCCGCGTCTATGTCTTATGTATATAGCACAACCTCTACTATTGTGTCTACTAGCTAATGCTTTAGGTTTTAATTTTTATCCTTTGCTAAACAGCTAGTTGTATTTAATATTTGTTTTTATTTTAGAGGTAGTTTTATAGTAGTTACTCTAGTGTCTTCTTTTTTATCTAACTCTTTTTTACTATTACTTTGTCGCGCTTAGTCCCTATAGATAGAGTGTAAAAAGCGTAAAAATTCTCCTTTTTTTACTTATTTATATATCTATCGCACTGTAGACTCTAGTAAGCTACTTATAAATGCCTTAGCGGGACAACCTATTATCTATAGAATAGAACACTATAAAGGCTTCTAATTATAAACCCGCTTATGTGCGTTTTATATAAGAGAGGGAATTAGACTACTATTATCCTAAAGCACTTTAGCCTATAAGATTAAAAAATAATAAGCTATAGCGTAGTGTAGTGTAAATGTAATCTAGAATAATAAATATTATCTAGCGTTTATCCTCTTCTATTAGCACTAAAGTTTAGCCGCGTTATTTAAACTGTAGATATAGATTAAAATCTTTTGTACTACTACTAACTATAGAGACTCCTAAATATATCTACTATAATAAGACCTATTACTTTATTACTTACGTACTATATAAATATGTAATACTCCTAAGTAAGGTATTTTCTTATTTTGATAAGGAGTATAGATAAGAGATAACTAGTAAAGAGAGGTGTATTATCTAAGAAAGTATTAATAAGCTTAGGAACTTTTACCTACTACTATAAGAGAAATATAAAGAATTTATAGTTCCTAAGACTTTAGTACTAGCCTTCCCTAGCCTACGTGTTATCCCTAACGCTTATTACTATTATTACTGTACCTATATTACTACTAGGTCCTCTGTAAGCTATAACGTGTACTAACACCTACGCTAAGAATATAAACTCTACGTTGCAAATATAGGTAAAAAATTAAGGACACACTATTATAGTAAGTAAGTAAAAGGTGTAAATTACTAATAGCTTTTCCCCTCTATACTACCTATATTCTAAAACCTTTATCTTACTTATAAATTTACAGTTAAACTATCTACTAACTTATATAGCTCTAAAGCCACTACTAAAAGAGTTAAGATTGCAGCTAAATCTAGCGTAAACCCTATACCTATATCTACTCCTACTAGTAGTAGATTTGTAGATTAACTTTAGGAAGTGTTGTAATAGGCTAAGAAAGTAAAGTAGGAGTAATTAGTAGCTATAGCTAGCGCACCCTCTATTTCTACAAATTTCTAGATTGCCTATATAGGTGTCCTATAAGTGTTTAGTAACACGTCTATATAGGTAGAGGCTTTACGCTATATAGCTATACTAACTACTATAGGTAATCTAAAGTTATATTATTTCTATATAACTATAAAGAGTATAGCTAGAATATAGCAGAATATTGCTAGTAAAGCCTCTTACTACGCCTATAGGAGAGTAATGTAGGAGTATAAGACTAATGTTCCCCTTACTTTACTAGAGCTATACTAGGACCTTTGCCTCTGCTACGTAGAACTGCTCTAGAAGATTTTTATCTTCTTCTACTACGTATTAGTTAATAATATAGAGAAGCTACTAACGCTTTATTTATAACCTTACTAGGAGTAGACCTAGTAAAATATTATAGAGTATTTAGCTTTAATAGATAACATCCTAGAAGTCTAAAAAAACTACACTAGAACTTAATTTACATTATTTAAAGAGCACTACTATTACTTTTAGCTATTCTTTATAGAATAAACAAGTTAAATAGAGCATTTTAGGATTAATATACTATTATTACTAGACAAAAAACAACCTACGTAGGGAACACTATTATGTTCTATTGCGTTTAGATAGGAAATAAATAGAGTAAAGGCGACTACTAGTCCTACCTTCTCCCTACTAATTACTACCCTAGGTAGATAATACTAGTATCTAACTAGGTTAGAACTAGACCATTAAAAGACGCTTTATATATTAATAAATTTACTATTTAAAATATATAGGCGATCCTATAGGATAAGTGCCTAAAGGTAAAAAAGCTATAGAGTTGTAATATTAAAGTAATTAAAAGTAAGGACTGGGATTCTAAGAGTACTAATATATTCTAGTAACACTTTATTAGTGTTGTTAATTTTAGTAACAACTATAAAGTAGGAAGGATTATTCTTAGCCTTAATTAGCTAACGTAGACCTACTATATATCTAAGCGCTATACAGAGTTATAGTAGGACTACCCTAGCTAGGAAGCTAGTAGAACCCCTTCTATAATACTAATTTAAATATAATATAGACATAATAATAGAAGGTTTAAAATAGGTAACATATACTATAGGACTAAGGGAAACATAAGAATTTATATCTATTACATAGGGCATAAGTAAGGTAAATTAGGGGGAGAGGCTGTCTTATAAATATATTAAGGTTTAAAATAGAATAGAAAAGCGTTAGGTATACGTCTAGTATAAGTAGGAGTGTATTTATAACCCCTAGTAATAGTAATTAAATATATTACAAAAGGAAGTAATACTAAACTAAAAAGACTACTTTTAAAGTGTAAATATATCTACTAGGCTTAGCTATAGTAAGTAAGCTAGTATAAGCTTAGTGTTACTTTTACCTTTATTATTCTTACTATTCTTACCCTCTTTACTCTTACCCTTACCTTCGCCTTTCTTACCCTCTTTACCCTCCTTGCCCTCTTTACCCTCCTTACTCTCCTTTTTACTATTAGTGGCCTCCTCTATCTACGTAGGCAGCGTAGGTATAACCGCCTTAATAAATAGTATATTCTTATTACTAATAGGCTTAATTACTAACCTATCTATGCCTAACTACACACTTAGCCTCTAGTTTACCTAGTATACCTCTAGATTAACCTTTTTTACTACCTTTAGCTAGAGATTTTACTCTCTAACGCGTAGCGTCTACTCTACCTACTTATAAGTAATATTACTAGAGATTAGGCACAAGAAGCCCTAGTTAAGAGTTTTAGTAGTATTATACTACTAAGTAGCTTAGTTTAGGCGTAGCTTTTACATATTCTACGCTAACTTAGGTAGCTTATAGCTAAGAGGTATAATTATTTAAATAAGTATAGTAATAGCTTTACTATTATATTACTTAGGTAGTACCCCCTTTACTACTAGCTTAGCTATTTTATTAGCGTAAACACGCCTATAGAAGGCTATTACCTAGCAGTACTTAATATATATAGCTACTACGTAGTACTTATAGTGCGTAACTAAATAGTATATAGTAGTAAAGGTTTTATCTACCGCACTCCTAGGTGCGTAGGACATAGCCTATATTACTTATATAGTACCCGCTTCGCCTACTAGCAATGCCTCTAGCTAGATAGAGATAGGGAAGGGGCTACTATAAGAGTACTAAATAGTAAGGAAAGTAGCAGCGTGTTACTATATAGTCTTATTACTAAGCAACTATGTGTAATTTAGTATATAAGTAGTAGTTATATAGGGGCTAGTAGCTATAGTTATTAGGTTATACCTTTTATCCTTATTATCTTCCTTCCTAATGTTTTGCTTAAGGATCTAGGTAACGTTAGGCTTATTTTCTAGCGTAATACTATTATAGGTATTAACTTCTACCTAGCTAGCATTTAGGAGAGGGTAAAGTAGACCTAGCTTAACTACCTTCTTATACTACTAGTGGGCTACCTACTTATATTAGTAGTCCTATTCTACGCAGTAGTTATTATAGGTTATTACCCTAATATAGGCAGGTAACACCTAGGACGTAGGGCTCTATGTAGAAAAGAGACAGAATAGTAGTTAGAAGTAGACCTACTTAGTAGGCAAAAAGGTAGAAGTAGAGATAAAGGGCTACTATATACGCCTTAAAGAGGGCTTCTAGGCTAAAGGAGGCACCCTACTTAGGTCTTTAATATTATTATTATTAGCGTTCTAATAGTTAGGATCTATAGTAAGTTACTAGGCAGCAGTAATAAAATATTACTATATATTATTAGGTAGTGTGTTAGGGGGGAGCATCTAGCAAATTAGACTAATAGTAAATAGGAGCGATAGAGCGATTAGGACTAGCTTATAGTAGCTAGCGTTATTAGGAAGCAACTATCTAGCGCTATAATAGAAGGTTTATAAGCTTTACAAGTATAGTAGAATAGTAAGCTAGTGTGCAAAGAGCTATTTGTATACTTTATTAGAGGGGTTATAACTAAAGTTACGAAAGACGCGACCTTTAGTAGCTAAAGAAAGGCTATAGAGGCCACTATTATAGCGAGTAGTAGTATCCTTAAGAATAGCTATCTAATGCATGTTTAAGTGGGAAGTAGTAGGTAAAATACAAAGTAGTAGATAAGATAGAAAGAGGTAGGATAGAAAGTAGTAAGTAGGAAAGATATAGTAATATGCTAAGTACCTATACTTATACTCTACTACACATTTATAACCCACGCGCTAGTGTAATTAACACTTATAATATTACTAAAGCATTTAAACTAATAGTAAACACATAAACTAAAGTAAATTAACTTAATGTAAGCTGGCATTAAGTAATAGTAATTTATAATAATTTAGGCGAGGCGGTAGAGTGTAAATCTCTAAGATATAGTACTGTAAAGCGCTAATCTATATACTTACATTAGACTAACTATTTAAACCACACACAAATTATGTCTAGTTAAAATAGTTATTTATAAGTAAGTGTACTTCCTCTTATATTAAGCGCAGCTATCTAGCGTAGTATATAAGAAAAGAAGTATATAAACACAGAGCTAGGTATATCTCTAAAATACGCTGCTATAATTATTAACTTATAGCCAGCTCCCTACTAACCTATATAGCCAAAGCCAGCATAGATAGGACTAATATACACAAACTAATATAAATTAACGCGAATTAATAGGAAGCAGCATGGATTAGCACTAATTCTATAGCAATTACATAGAAGGTAAGGACCTAGATAGGCCGCTTATAACTTACTAGGACTTATAAGTATACCTTATAAATAGTAAGGATCTAAATAAGCCACTTATTCTTTAACTTAACAGTAATTAACGCTAATTACTAAGAAGTAGCGCAAATTGCCACTATATGGACTTATAGATACAAATAAGCTGCTGCTTCACTATACTATATTATATAAGAAAGAGGGCTTTGTAAGCAAAGGTCCTAGTAACGCGAATTAACGCGAATTAACGTAAATTAACGCTAATTAACGCGAATTAACAGGAAGTAGCGTAAATTACCAACATATTAACTTACAAATTATAAGGATCTGTATAAAAGTATTAAAACTATTCTACCTAGAGACTACGCTTTAGATTATAGATAAGGAAGACATAAACAAGCATCTCGCACTTAGGTAAATAGGCTATCTTAATGCGAATTTACACAAACTAACACAAAGTAGGGTACATTAGCACTAAGTTAGTACTAACCCTAATACATAGTAAGCACCTAGATAAGCTGTCTATTCTTTATTAGAGGACTTATAGGCATGCCCTATAAATAGAAAAGATATAGATAAGCCGCTTATTCCTTAAATTAACGCAAATTAATGCGAATTAATAAGAAGTAGCGTGAATTAGCACTAAGTCTATACTAACCCTAATATATAGCAAGCACCTAGATAAGCCGCCTATTCTTTATTAGAGGACTTATAGGCATGCCCTATAGATAGCAAAGATCTAAATATACTACTTATTCCTTATCTAAGGACGTTTAGCCATGCCCTATAGATAGGAAGTTATTGTCTATAGGATAAGAATGCGGTATAGCTATAAGGGCTGTATTATAATATAATTAATAGAGCTAGTATAGGTAGCAAGACCTCCTAATTATATAAATTAGGGACATTAACGCTAGTTTATACAAATTAACGCTAATAAAGAAAAAGTAGCGTAAATTACTACTATATTAACTTACAGATAGTAAGGATGTAAATATACTACTACTTTACTATATAGAATTAGGTAAAAAAGAGGGCTATGTAAGCAAAGGCCTAAATTAATATAAACTAGCGCTGTATATAGTAAATTAAGAGGGAATAGTTTACGTAAAGCTCTCTAGGGCTAGTAGCTTAAACTTTAGAGTTTATAGGGAACACCTATACACGTGCCTATAAGAACCTTAACACTATACCTACTCTACCTTACGCACTATTATAGTTAGCCTATAAGTAGAATAGAGTCTTCTATAGCCTCCTATAATAAGTACCCTTAAGAAAGTAAGTCTATATAATAGATTTAAAGCTCAGCGTGCTTAGTTTTTTTTAGAGGCTAGATCTACTACTCTAGATATTAAAAAAATAACTATATAATAAGACGTTACAAAAGGATAATACCTATACTTAGATATTTATAGAAGAGTACAGTTTTATCCTTTATATACTACCTGTTTATTAGTAAGGCGGTAGAAGCGGACTAGATAGAGTGTAACACCCTAAGAGTAGACGTAAGCATAGGCTATTTTCTGTGTAATTAGAATATCTTATTAAGGTATACACCTCCTACTACTACTACGCTTATTTACACTAGAGACGTTATATCTAGTAAGGGTCTAAAGGATACAAAAGTAGGGTAGTTGCCCTATAGAGCTAAATATAAAGTAATCTCTTATTAACTTTAATATAAGGCGCTCTGCCAGACTAAGTAAGAAGAAATAAGTAAATTAACACAGAGTAACAAAAGACAGCGTAAATTAGCACTAGGTAACAGCAATATATAATAATTTAGGTAAGGCGGTAAAGGTAATATATAAGAAATATAGTCTAGTAAAGCGCTAACGCGTATACTTATATTAGAGTAACCTCCTTACGCTTTAATATTAACTAGTTTACGTAGGTTTTAATTACTAAGTGTGCTTTAGCTAAGACTAGCTAGCCTATATAAATTAAGGAGGAGCGTAGTAGTAGAGTTAAAAAGTAGGATAAAAGCTTCTAAGGCTAGTACGCCTAAACCCTAGATATAGCCATAAGCGCTATGCCTAGTATTTAGTAGACTACAATATAAGGGGTAACAGCGCGAATATAAATAGTAATCTATAACAATTTAGGCGAGGCTAGGCCTAGTAATATAATAAAAAAACTTAGCGTATAACTACGCCTTTATAGTTAACTAGCGTAGATACTGCCTAAGTTCTTTTGTTAATATTCCTTAGCGCTAATACAGGCTAAGTACTCTTATTAATAATAAATAAATAGGAGGTAAAGCTACGTATTACGTGTATAGAAACTAGCTCTTTAGCCCACCTTATAATTTATAAAGTGCGCTAATATACCCTCTTATAATATTTACAATATTAGAAATACCTTAAACTAGTCTAGTAAGTATTATATTACATCTATACTCTATAGTAGCTGTAATAACGCACTGCGTGTAGTATATAGTTAATATTTTTAATAAAGTCCCCTTACGCCCTACCTGCCGCCTATTAACAATCTTGCGCCTACTACCTACTATAGAAAAAAAGGGCGTACAGCTCTTTAGTATCTCCCCGCCCTATAGTAATAATAATAAGTTTAACTTCTCTGCCTTCTCTAGCCCTAAGCTCTAGCCCTAGAGTCCTATAATAAGGGATGTCTCTAAGGAAGCTAAGGAGCCTAGGGTAATATTATAATAGCTAACGCCTATAGTCTCTAAAGTTAAGGAGCGCCCTCTATACTTATATAGGTCTTACTACGCTAGTAAGACTAATGTGCCTAATAACCCTTTAGTAGAAGGCTCTGTGCCTATTATATACGTAAACGCTAAAGACTAAAGTAAAAGTAATAATAGGGCTATTTTACCTATCTACACTACTGCTGCCGCCGCCGCTACTAAGGTAGTAGAAGAGGAGGAAGAAAGAGAAAGAGAAAAGGAGGTTAAAAAAGAAAAAGGAGAAAAAGAAAAAAAAAAGGAAGAGAACACTAGTCTATAGACTTATTCCCTTATTAGAGTAGAAACGTATTATTATATTGTAGGTGCGTTTACCTTAAGTGAGGAATATAAAAGAATAAGTTAAGTTCTCCTATCTAAAATCTATTATATAAATCTAACTACTCTAATTGCCTATTAGGTCTTTTCCTGTCTTATTTAGTTAGCGCTCTCTTTTTCCTATTCCCTAATTAGCTATCTTAAATAACAGCTAATTAGCCCTATGTTTCTCTAATTCTCTATCGTAGGCTAACCTTTACACTACATTTTCCTCCCTCTCTTCTAGGCTTAGTTCCTTAAGCCTACTACCTTACTACCTTTTTAACACCTTATTAGTAGTTACCTCCTAGACCTATAATTTCCTTAATTCTTAGCTAGCCACCCTTACCTAATTATCCTACCCGCTAACCTATCGCCTACCTACTACTTATGTCCCTATAATTAAAGTTGTTTATTAACTTCTTTACATATTAGGCAACGATGCAGCGTTAGTCTAATTCTAGGCCTATAATATTACCTTAGCCTCTAGCTAACTAACTGTGCCTAATTATCCTAACTACTAACCTATCGCCTATCTACCGCTTATATCTCTATAATTAAAGTCGTTTACAGACCTCTTAGTATATTAGATAGTAATATTATAGTAATATCCTCTTATAAACGCTTCTACTAAGCTGCTTAGGTGGCCTACGCTTAATTTTTAGAATATATAACCCTAGGATTTCTTCCGCTCTATCTTTCTCCTAACCCTTACTTCTACTCTCCTCTCTCTCTTTTAGTCCTTCTAATACCTATTTAATAACTCTGCTGTAGTTATAGCTACAGTTAACTACACTATAGGTAGAATAGGCGCTTCTAGTGCTAGTAGTAAGAAGAGTAGTAATAACCTAAATAAGCGTAGCCCTACTAGTAATATAAAGGCGGACCTTTTTATCTACCCTTCTAAGTCTACTAAGAAGTATATTATTAAGTAGCGTATATTATCCTAAAAACCTTTTATATCCTATTACTAACCTTTCTAGTTAGGGTAAAGGCTAATTAGTGTATAAACTATAATCTTCTGCGTAAACTGGCTTACTTTATCTATAGCCTAGATATATAAGGTGTTACTCTAGGTCCTATTCTTTACACTACTAGCGTCTATAAGAATAATAGCCACTTAGACCTTACTATTTAGCACTTTAATATTAGTAATAATAAAGTAGAGACTATTACTAAGTTCTTTAGCTTAGTCACTAGAGAGGCTCTATTAAAGTGTAGATACTATAATACCAATATTAATATAGGTATCTAGTATACTACTGCCTTCTCTTGTTTTCCTCCTTTTTCTCTAATTAACTATCGCTACACTTACTACTAGAATAAAAGTAGGAGAAGTAAGCTCTATTTTAGTAGTAAATATAGTGTTTCCTATCTAGAAGGCAAGCTGCTAAACTAGGAAAGGTATAATAAGTGCTAAATAAATAGTAACTATACCTCTTACTCCTTTTATTATAAGTTCTAGTTCTAATTCCCTATTACCTAAGCTAATATCTCTTTCCTTTTAGATAAGCTAGCTAACCCTAGCACTAGTTCTTCTATAGATAATATTATTTTAGCTGCTAACATCCTTTTTATTAGTATAATCTACTTTTAGGCTCTTTCTAGTTACGCTTCTAAGGCTGTTTCTACCTTTAATACTTTTATTCCTAGGGAGCCTATAGAACCCTAATACACTATTACTATAAACTGTAGTCCTTTTTCCTTAGTAGCCCTTTAAGATTATTTCTAAAAGTCTTCTAGAGGTTCCCTTTAGTCTCCTCCTAGTAGTGCTTTATTATTTTAGGGTTTTAGTCCTTCTACTTAAGGGGGTTCTTATTCTAGCTGTAATTATAAATCGCCTAGTCCTAGATTACCTATACGCCTAGATTCTCCTACTAGGGAGAATACTCCTTTTTAGCCTTAGCTATTCTCTTAGTCTACTTATTCCTAGTATTCTTATTCTAGTTCTCTTTTACCTTATTAGCAGTCTATTAATTAGGCTACCTAAAATTATACTAGATCTCTTCTTTAGTCTAAGGTAACTAGGGCCTCTAGCTCTATAGAGCCCTAAACCCTAAATACTTATTAGTCCTACTGCTACTATAGAGATAATATTGCTATTAATAATAAGGAGGATAATAATTAGTGCTCTAATATATCTTTAGCTAGTAACTAGGTGTTCTCTATTTCTCTTTTTTTTTTTTTTTTTTTTTTTTTTTTTTTCTTTCTCCCTCTCTTTTACTAACTGTGTACAGTTAGCTTTCCTAATTCTATATTAGGTACTTCGTGCAGCGTTTCCTTATGCGATCTAGTGTAGCCTAGGGCGCAACTTCTCTATTATTACTTCTAATAGAATAGTGTTAGGATCTGGCCGCGCGTAAGCAGCGGGGCGCGAGCTTATTAGACCACTAGTCTACTAGAGTTAGCTAACTAAGCAGTTAGATAATAGGTTATAGGTCCTAAGAGTCCTAAGGACTGCACAGGCCTCACCTGTACAGGAACTCTAGGACGCGTGGGACTCGCCTGCGTGGGACTCTAGGACGTATAGGACTCTAGGACGTATAGGACTCTAGGACGTATAGGATTCTGGGACGTGTGGGACTACTTAGTATATAGGAACGCGAGAATGAGCTTCTTATACTTATATTTAATCTATTTATTAATCTATTGTTTAGATTCTAGCAGACTAAATTATTAACTTATTATACTTTATAAGATACTATTATATTAACAAGACTTTTCACCTTCTATAAGTACTCCTGCCTAAGAACCAACTTTAACCCTTTAGGACTAGCTACCCTCTTAGATTTAATATCTTAAACACCCTTAATATAAGTACTTTATAAACTCTTACCTCTTCTATAACTTTAGGTGCCGCTAAGATTACTCCTATAAAGGATAGTAGTAAGGCGTATAAACCTAATCTCTACTTTAGCGAACAATTTTAAACTAATGTCTAGATTCTCTAGTTAGACCTCTACTTCTTTAACTTAGACAAACCCCTTAAAGATAAAAAGAAGGTTATCTTTGTAGTAATATATATGCGAGGAGATGTAGGATTATAGATCTATCTCTACTTTAAAAAGTACCTAGGAATAGACTATAATAACAATAATAATAATTACGTAAATAAGCACGCCAATACAGTTAACATTATTAAGAATTATAATAACTTTAAGAAATACCTTAAATAACTCTTTAGAATTACTAATAAGGACTCTATTACAAAAGCAAAGATTTAGACTATAACTTAGAAATAATTAGTAGCTAAGTATACTACTAAGTTTTGTAGATACGCTGTGTAACTTAACTAGGACAATAAATCTCTCTAGAATATGTATAAATAAGGACTTAAATAGAAACTATGTAAGGAACTCTTACGTAGTAGTGTATAAATTGCTAATCTTAAAGAACTGTATAAGGAAACTATTAGAATTAACAAAGAATGGTTTTCACTGTAATAGGAGCTCTACTAAAACCCTAGGGCAATAAGCTTTAGACAACCAGTAAAAATGGTTTATAAGAACCCTATTAGAATTGTCTAAAAGCAACAGCTAAGGAACTACTAGAGATATAAACTAATAGAAGATATCTAGTTTAACTATATAGGCAAAGAAAAAGGAGGAAGGATAGGCCCTAAGCAGCCTAATAAACGCGTTTCTAATAGAAGTTAATAATTAATAACTAAGACCTGTAAATACTTTACATGTGGTAAACTAGGCTATATAGCTAAAAACTGTAGATTAAAGAACAAAGTCTATTAAACTAAGTTAAATGTACTAACTATTAAGGACTAAGAACCTAATAAGGAATAGGAAGTTATTATAACGCTATTTAGTTACTAACGCGTTACACTAGAGTAAAGTAAGTAATTAGGTTTACCTAACTCACAACTATACGAAGATCTAGAAGACGACTCTAATGTATACTATAACGTAGAAGATGTAGAAGAGATACTAAGATCTTCTACTTCTTACCTATAAAGTAGGCGGGAAGAAGATAACCCTATATTACCTAAGTATAAACTAAATGTTTAGGACTATATAGAACCCTACTAAGCACTAAAAGGAATGCAACCCTACAAAAATAAGAAGTTAGACTACGTACTAAAGTACTACCTGGACTACTAAAATCCTACACACTAATTCTGTATGTGGACGTATTGCGAAGAACTAATATACGCACAATATAAGGTAGAGAAAGAGGAGAATAAGAAATAATCTAGAAGGAAACTGCGCTATAGATAGATGTAAACAGACTACTCTATTACAGTTTACGATAAACACCTCTAGAATAAATAATAAGTAAAATACTTTCCTTACTTTACGCTAAAGGGTAATAAATGCTGTAATATACTTATTAATAGAGACTATATATAACTATACTAGTACACGTGTTTAAACTAAGACTGCAAATACTACTATATAGCCAAACACTTAGACGGCTTTACAAACTGCCCTACGTAAGAAGTAATAATAGAGCTACTAATTTAACTAGTATATAGAAATAGTGAAGACTGTAGAAGGAAAAACAGAAGAATATTCTTACAGGAAGAAAAAGAAGAAGACAATCTATATAAGCCACGTACTTAAGAATAATAATAGAAGTAGATGCTTAGAAACGTATACTAGGCACTAGAACTTAATTACGACCTACACAAACAGATGTCTTTTTTAGGCCTAAACTTAGATAAGAAAACGCCTTTATTAAATTAAATACTATAGTAAGCACAGTATTAGTTAAGCTACTAGTATAGCTTAAAGGAATATAGGCTTAAGCTCTTATAGACTTAGGAGTAGGAAAGAACTTTATATCTTATTAGATAGCAAGACGAGCAGGACTTATAATATTAGAGAAAGAAGTACCCTATATTATTTATATTGCAAATAGATTCCTAATGCCCAAGACACCTTAAATATACTAGGAGGTTACTACCACAATAATAGTTCAAGGACATAGAGAGGAACTTACCTTAGATGTCTTACTAGGATCTAAGCATAAGTTAGTCTTAGAATTACCTTAGTTAATAATACACAACCCACAGATTAACTAGGGTACGAAGAAAATATTGTTTAAACGCTGTAATTATATATTATAAGCAAAGCCTACGCATTAACTGAAAATAATAGTAGATAAGAGAGTTATTAATAATATAATACTGCGATAGACAGTCAAAAAACGGAAGCACACCTTAGCAGACACTAGTAGGAACCACTAGGTTAAGAAGCGTAAAAAGGAGGACAATAGTACACCCTTTACTTTACTAAGAGAGTATAGGAAATAGACACATATGTTTATAGAAAAGGAAGGAAAAGCAAACCTACCTAAACATTAACCCTAGGATCTTACAATAGACCTGGAAGAAGGGAAGACGCCACCCTTTAGACTACTATATAGTAAGATAGGAGAAGAACTCCTTAAAGAACGTAATTTTATTAAGACAAACCTTAAGAAAGGATATATATAACTATTAAAGTTACTAGTAGTAAGCCCTTTTATGTTTATTAAGAAAAAGGATGGATTAGATAAACTATACGTTAACTACTAACAACTTAATAACATAATAATAAAGAACTAATATCTACTACTAAATATTACAGAGTTATGAGATTAACTATCTTAAGCCAAGATATTCATAATAATAGATCTAAGAGACGGTTACCACCTTATATAAATTAAAAAAGGTGAAGAATAGAAAACAGCGTTTTAATTACGCTATAGACTATTTAAATATAAGATTATGCTATTTAGACTCACAAATGCACTAGTAGCTTTTATAGCACTTATTAATAACCTACTCTACGAACATCTGGATATATTTGTTATTACGTATATGGATAATATTCTCGTCTTTTCCAAAAACAAATTAGACCACACTAAGTATGTATAGACAGTACTAGAAGCACTGGATAAGGTATACCTTTGTATTAAACTTAAGAAATATAAGTTTAATGTTAAATAACTTAAATTCCTAGGACACATTATTACTACAGAAGGAATTAAGATGGCACTAAGTAAAGTCGAATGTATTAAGAACTGGCTGATACTAAAAACAGCCAAGAACATCTAAGAATTCTTAGGATTCTATGGATTTAATTAACAATTTATCCAAGATTACGTAAAGGTCACAATACCTTTAATAAATCTTATAAAAAAGGACGTACCTTTTAAATAGATAAATAAGTATAGAATGTTATTTTAACTCCTTAAGACAGTATGTATTATGGAACCTATCCTTGTTTATTTTAGAAGCGATAAACCACTGCGCTTTAAAACAGACACTAGCGATCTTGCGCTAGGCGCCTACGCTAAATAAAAACGTAATAGTAAATGGCACCTAATTGCCTATTACTTATGCAAATTTAATAACGCTAAAACACGATATAATGTATATAATAAGGAACTCTACGCTATTATTAAAGCCTTAAAGCACTAGAGGATTTATACGCTTAGTTACTTAACGCTAGAAATCTACATAGATTATAAGAACCTTCTAAGGTTCACAACGACAAAAGAACTTACGCCACGATAATAAAGATGGTTATAGACCACTAGGTAGTATAAGTTTAAAATTATCTATATAGCTAGAAAAGAAAATGGCAGAGCAGACGCTTTTAGCTAACGAAGTAATTTAGTAGGAGAAAAGGTAAAAACTTTCTTCGCAATCCTTTATAAAGCCAAAGATGGATCTCTAGAACTAATAGCGGAACTAAATTAACTTTTAGTAATTAACTAAGAAGTTCTAGAACATCTATAGACTAAGATTATCTAATAATACCACGATGACCCTATGTACAGACACCTAGGCATCACGAAAATAATGGAACTTATCTAAAGGAATTACACCTTTAAAGGAATTAAGGAAGCTATAATAACTTATATCTGTAAATGTGCAGAATGCTAGAGAAATAAACATAGTATATATTTTAAATATAGAGAGATGTAAGTAATTAGAATACTAACAGCACTATAGGACGATATCGCTATGGATTTTGTTATAGGAATTCTAAACTCTAAGGATCTAATAACAGGAATTAAATACAATAGTATACTAGTAGTAGTCTACTAACTAACTAAGTATATTGAGCTTATTCTATGCCTTAAAAGAATAACGGCAAAGGAACTTGCTTTTCTTATCCTGGAC
This sequence comes from Paraphaeosphaeria minitans, assembly GCA_015832175.1. NCBI lineage: Eukaryota > Fungi > Ascomycota > Dothideomycetes > Pleosporales > Didymosphaeriaceae > Paraphaeosphaeria > Paraphaeosphaeria minitans. Next base: position 2,624,840 of record WJXW01000006.1, read on the forward strand.
TAACTAATTAGACACTATAGAATCCTAAAAATAATTATTAGTGATAGAGACAAGCTCTTTACGTTAAATTATTAGATAACGCTTATGGCACTACTTGGAACGAAACGAAAGCTATTAACAGCTTACTATTCATAAACGGATAGATAGACAGAACGTACGAACTAAACTATAGAAACGTACCTACGTATCTACTGTAATAATTAGAAGAATAACTAGGTTTTATTACTACCTATGGCACAGATGGCCTATAATAACAAAGTATTAGTAGTATTAGGACATACACTGTTCTATGTAAACTATAGAAGACACCCACATCTCTTTAATTAATAATTTCCTACAATAATTAAAGCAAAAGAAGCTATAGATATGGTAGAAAATATAAAGAAAATATACTAACAACTCTAAGAGAACTTTAAGAAAGCTTAGTAGCAATTAATTTTATACCAAAACTAAAAACGAAAAATGGCACCTTAGCTAAAGAAGGGGGATAAAGTATATCTGCTTACGAAGAACCTTCGAACTTAGAAGAAGAAACACAAGAAACTAGATTATATTAAGGTTAGACTATTTTACATTTCTAAGCAAATATTACTAGTAAACTATAAGTTGGAACTACCGCCAGATGCAAAGATACACCTAGTATTCTATGTATTACTACTGGAACTAGCAGACCCTAATATACTAGTTAAAACCACCTTCTACTACTAGACTAAGGAAGAAAACGAATTTAAGGTTAAAAGAATTCTGGAATACGATTAGTATAATAACACGTACCTTATTAAGTAGAAAGGTTACCCACATAGCGAAAACACCTAGGAACTAAAAAACAATCTAGGAAACTATTAGCAAAAGACTAAGGAATTCTACTAGAAACGACTAGGACGCACCTAGGAATCGCCACTAGCATAAGGGCTAGCCTATAAAATAGACTAGTTAATTACCTTAGCGCCTAACAGCGCGTTAGGATTTATTAACGCGGCGGCCTACGCTAACTCCTCCTACGCCTTAAGTGCTTCTAACTTGTCTATAGTACTTATGCTATAATTAAACAACTCTTGTTTCTTTTAATATAATTTCTTTTACTAATTACGTAAGCGCGCTATCTTTTCTTACGCCTAATAGGCGCGAAGGAGAGCTACCTTAGCTAGCTCTTCCTTAACATAGAGCTTTACCTCCTCTTTAGCCTCTAACTTTTCTAACCTCTCTATTTTAGTATCTATTTTTAAATAATCTAGTAAGGGGATCTCTTTAGGCTTACACTTCTAGTTTTCCTATCTAACGCAGTTGGTACACTAAGAGTATAAAGAAAAAAGATAATAAGTATATTTCTTCTTAGCGTAGTACAAATAGGTAACTATTGCAAAAACGTAGTCTTTTTTAAGGTGATTAGCTTAACTGTGGCGATATTAGATAGAACGAGATAATAACTTTATAGGTGGTTAACTTATAAGGATATTAAGCTTAGAGGGGGAGGATAATGTTAGAATCTAGCTATATATAAGTAGTGGGGCGCGAGCTTATTAGACTACTAGTCTGCTAGAGTTAGCTAACTAAGTAGTTAGATAATAGGTTATAGGTTCTAAGGGTCCTAAGGACTGTACAGGCCTTACTTATACAGAAACTCTAGGACGCGTGGGACTTGCCTACGCGGGACTCTAGGACGTATAGAACTCTAGGACGTATGGGACTCTAGGACGTATGGGATTCTAGGACATATGGGACTACTTAGTATATAGGAACGCGAGAATAAGCTTCTTATACTTATGTTTAATCTGTTTATTAATCTATTGTTTAGATTCTAGCAGACCAAATTATTAACTTATTACACTTTATAAGATACTATTATATTAACAAGACCTTCCACCTTCTGTAAGTACTCCTGCCTGAGAACTAACCTTAACCCTTTAGAACTAGCTACCCTCTTGGATTTAACAAATAGTAGGTTCTTAAGAGTAGTCCTAACTTTATTTTTCTATTAAAACTTGTCTTTATTATGTCCCTATAAAGACATTCCCTAATTCGCTTCTATTTAATTAGTTATTAGGCTTCTTTTCCTTTCTAGAGAGTAGTTACTAGGCCTTTAAATACAGTTCGTTCTAAGAAAATATTAATCTAACTATAATGCCTTTTACCTCTTAGGTTAGTGCTGCTATTAGGATAGAATTAGTATTTAGGGTGTTAATAAGTGCAACTAGCTCTTTATCTAATAGAAAAGTAGAGGCTATTTAAGTATTCTTTTTTCTGCTAGTAGCCTTAGCTTCTAGTACAGCTTAGATAATACTCTCCTCTATTATCTAAGTAGGTTTAGAAGCTCTTTAGTTTACTTCTATAACTACTACTTATAGCACTAATTTATCGTTGTTAATTACTAGTAGAGGAGATCCTAGGCAGAATTCTCTAATCTATAGCTAGGGATTAATTCTAACCCTTCTTTCCTAAAGGTCTCTTATTTAAGCCACTAACACTAGTTTACTTACTCTAGCCCCTACAACCCTTTTAATACTTAGTTAGTTCTATTATTCTTATAAGCTCTTTTCTACTACCCTAGTCCTAGTAGTATTTACTTCCTTAGTTATATTAACTTCCTTAGATAGGTAGGAGACCTCTAATAAAGTAGCGTAGAAGGCTTTAGCCCTTCTTATTACTTCTATCTCTAGTTCTTAGTCTCTCTACTTACTACTTATTAACCTAAAATGCGATTAGCCTAATTTGTGTTTAAAATAGGTAGAGGCTTTCTTACCCTCTAGGCCTAGCACCTAGCTAAAATTCTTCTCTAAATTTTTATTAGTAACATTAAAATACTATTTAATCTCTCTAAGTAGGTACTAGAGCTGTGCATCTTCTTAGGAGTAGAGTATAGGCCCCCTAAATTTCTCTATCTAAAGGTGTTTTAGACTATAGTAGAAGTTAAAAAACTAGCTATTAGTGTTAAAGATTTTATAGTACTAACCTCTTTTAATAAGGCCTTAGCGCTAGGGGTAGTCCTTTACAATGTGTCTAGTCTCTCTATAGGTTCTATAAGCCTAGACTTAATATTCCTAATCGCGAATCACCTAAGTACCTACACTAGGGTTTATAATAGGGTTATAGGAGCTTTTAAATAACCTATTATTACGTTCTATATAAAGGGTTAGCCTTATAAGCTTATTAAAAGCGTATTAGTTATTAGCTAGCTTATTAAAAATAAGACTAGTAGTAATAGGCATAGAAGCCTTCTATTACTTATATTCTTCTATAGTAAGGGTAAGTCCTCCTATCTTTATAATAACCTCTTAGACTTACGCATCTACTTCTTCTTTATAATCTTTATTTCCTCCTATTCTTGTTTCCTCCTATACCTTAAAGAACTTCCTAGGTAGTAGGATAAGTAGGATTGCTAATAAAGCAGTTTTAGAACAAGCTAGATTTATAGTAACCTATCTCTTCTCCTACTATATAGCCCTAATTACCTTATCCTAGTCTCTGCACTAGCGAAAGAAATCGTATATTTCTTATACCTAATAGGTGTTTACATTACCTCCTCTTAGGCAACTCTCTATTAGTATTCTATATATAACTATAGTCTTATCGTCTTAGTTAAGACCTTTAAAGAAAAGAGTTCCTACTTCTATCTATATAATCTATAATTAGGTAAGGGCAGCTTAAGTATAGCTATTAAACTTATAGAAGTAGTTATTTAGTGTAATAGGCTACTAGCTTACTTTATTAAGCTAGCTCTTAAGGTAGGCTCTAGTTAATTTTTAGTATTCTAAGTCTATTAATAAGTACTTAAAGCAAAGTATCTTCTAGAAGTCTTTTTAGTTAACTAAAGCGTTTCTATAGGCTGGTAGTTTTATAATATCCCTTTAGTAGGTGCCTAAGTAGAAGTAAGATAGCTTTTATTTCTTAAGCTTCTTACTCTACCCTACTCTTTCTACTTAAAAGTTATAGTCCTCTAAGAAGGTAGTAATATTAATACTACTAAAGCTTAGTGCGTTGCTATTATTTAAGCTTAGAGTAAACTAAGCCACGTTTCTTTTTTAGGAGAAGCCTCCTATTCCTAGTCCTCTATCCTTAAACTATTTTCTTTTGTCTATGTCTTCTAAAAGGTAATTAGTAATACCCTAGCTTATCTAGCCAGTGCTGCTCTTAGCAGGGGTAGTTAGATAAATAGGGTTATTATAAAACCTATACAAATCTATTTTATTTTCTTTTTTTTTATTTTTCTTCTATTATCTACTTATTCTTATGTTAGTTTTCTGTCAGCGATTTGGCTTTAGGTATACGGATAATAATCTCGCTTAATAGAATCCTACTACTAATATCTTGCTTCCCCTTTTGTCCTTAACTTAATTATTACTTAGACTAGAATTATTTAGGGTCTATTACATTCGCTCTTTCTAGGAGTCTAGTGGCCACTTAAAGGTCCTTTAGTCTATTACTTTTTCTACCTAATAGCTGCTTAAAAGTCTATTAGTCTATTATTATTTTATTCCTAGATAACTAATAACTACTTAAAAGTCTATATAGTCTATACTAGCACTAGATAGCTGCTTAAAAGTCTATTAGTCTATTATTATTTTATTTCTAGGTAATTAGTAACTACTTAAAAGTCCATTAATCTGTTAGGATCTAAAATCCACATAATGGCGGGAAGCTAGTTTTGTACCTAGTAGGCGCATAGCAAGGATTAAGCGGGGATTTAATACTAGCTACGCCTTAAATAAAGGAGTTACGTAACTACTCTCTAATATTATTAGGACTAAGGATTCAGACCCAGTATCGTCTGTGCGCTGGTACGTGCGCACTGGCGCTAGTCTGTAAATAGCTAGCCCACTAACGCGCTATCTCGCGCATCAACGCACTATCTTAACGCACTATCCTACACACCAACGCACTATCTCAACGCACTATCCTGCGCACCAACGCACTATCTTAATGCGCTATCCTGCGCACTAACGCACTATCTTAACGCGCTATCCTACGCACTAACATACTATCTTAGCGCACTATTATGCGCATTAATTTATAATTTACTATCTCAACCTTACACCCCTATCTATCTAGTAAGTGTAATTTCTAGCTAACTATCCCAACCGTAACTTTTAACTGCATAACTACACAACTTTACCTATAAACCACAAGCCTACCCTTTCACCTATATAGGGGACCTTTATGCGTGTGGGCTGTGAGGACTCCTCGCAGCACTACTAGGGGGTAGTTACAAAAGTTTATAGCACTATTATTATTAGGGCGAAAACTTTATTAAGAAGCCCTAAGGAATCGCACTATCTGCAGGTTATGCTAAGCCACTAAACAATTTCAACTCTATACTAGGACTAAAATTAGTATAACGTAGAATTATAGATCACGTAAACCTTTCTTAAGTACCCCTAATTAGTAAATACAACCCTCTTAAGTGTTACCTAGCTATTGTACAAATTGTTAACATCCTCTAGGAGCTGCTGACTACTTACTAGTTAGAAACCTGTGATTAAATCACAATACGCTAGATTCTTGTCTAAAAGCATCTCTAGGAGTAAGGGCTCCAGCGGCTCTAGATCTAATATATACGCTTTATACGTTTCTGCTACAGCTATTGCGCTTTTAAAGACAGTATTGTTGTATTACGCAACTATGTCTATCTATTACTAGAGCTACGTAACTGTTATACTTTATTTAATATAGGTGTTAAACATAGAGTTCCTTAGTAGTATTGTAAACACACCTATACTAAACCTTGCCTTAAGTAGACACTATTATCTCCCTACATCTAAGTACTAACCAAATTCTCTCTACGCTATAGGATGCGTTTCCTTAGTTAGTTCCTCCTCTTCTATTGTACTAAATTTTTAAGTAAATAAAAGTTTTTTTGTAATAGACGCGTATCCTTTCCCTCTTCTACTAGATAGTATCTTTCTTTTTCGTACTAGGCCCTCTAATAATTTAAACTCTAACTATAGCGCTGCCTATATCTAGCGCTGCTGTATCTTACTTATAATACTAACCGCCTATCCTTATCTTACGCTCTTATACAGCGAATGGAACCTCTTAGTCTTAAACTATATAAAACTATATTTTATAAAACTAGCACTAAAGCGTTGCAATAATACTATGCTACTCTCTAGTACAGTGTTAGCTATAGTACTGTTACCCTCTTTATATTTAACTATATCTAGTAGTCTCTCCACCTTTTCTCTAAACAACTATAGGCCCTATATATACTTTATCCTCTATACCTATAACACTATTTTCTAATTACACAGACACTTAGCTACACCTATAGTAACTACTTAGCTTATTATCCCTTCCCTAATAGTAGCGCCCACTCTTAGTAGTTTTTTTACAAATATATAGTAATGTGCCTCTTCTCTATTATCTTCTAATAACTCCGCCTCCTCTATATATTATATACATGGTATAACTTCTATTATTGTGTCCACTAGCTGACGCTTTAGCTTTTAATTTCTATCCTCTACCAAACAGCTGGTCGCTTTCAACGTGCGATTTTGTTTTAGAGGCGCTTTTAGGGCCTCTACTTAAGTATCTTCCTCCTTACCTAACTCTTCCTCACTATTACTTCGGCGCGCTTAGTCCCTATAGATAGAGTGCAAAAAGTAAAAAAATTCTTCCTTTTCTACTTATTTATATATCTATTGCACCGCAGACTTAGGTAAGCTGCACAGAAATGCCTTAGTAGAAGAACCTCTTCTCTATAGAACTAAACACCACATAGGCTTCTAATTATAAACTCGTTCATGTACGTCTCGTATAAGGGAGGGAATTAGACTACTGTTATTCTAAAGCACCTTAGCTAGCAAGATTAAAAAATAGTAGGCTATAGTGTAATGTAGTGTTTATATAACCTAGAATAATAAATGTTGCCTAGTGTTTCTCGTCTCCCCTTAGCACTAAAGTTTAGCCAACTTATTTTAACTATAGATGTGGATTGAAATTAATTGCACTACTACTAACTATAGAGACTCCTAAACACATTTACTATAATAAAACCTATTACTTTATCACCTGCGTACTGCATAAATATGTGATACTTCTAAGTAAGGTGTTTTCCTATTTTAATAAGGAACACAAATAAGAGACAACTAGTAAAGAGAGGCGCGTTATTTAAGAATGTATTAATAAGCTTAGGAACCTTCACCCACCACTATAAGAGAAATACGAAGAATTTACAGTCCCTAACACCTTAGTACCAGCCTTCTCTGGCCTACGTGTTATCCCTAATAGTTATTGCTATTGTTACTATACCTATATTGCTACTAGGATTTCTGCAAGGCATAACATGCGAGGACACCTACGCTAGGAACATAAACTCTATATTCTAAATGTAGCTAAAGAAAAAAGGCAGCTCTAGTACAGTAAGTAAGTAAAGGGCGTAAATTACTAATAGTTTTTCCTCTCTGTGCTACCCCTATTCTAAAACCTTTATCTTACTCGCAAATTTATAGTTAAACTATCTATAAACTTGCATAGCTCTAAAGTCACTACTAATAGCGTTAAAAACCTAACTAAACCTAGCGCAGTTCCTATACCTATTTCTGCCCCTACTAGCAGTAAATTTGCAGATTAGCTCTAGGAAGCGTTGTAATAGGCTAAGAAAGCAAAGTAGGAGTAGTTAGTAGCTATACCTAGCACACCCTCTATCTCCACAAATCCTTAGGTTACCTATATAGGTGTCCTATAAGTGTTTAGCAATACGTCTACATAGGTAGAGGCTTTATAATATATAGCTGTACTAACTACTATAAGTAATCTAAAGCTATATTATCTCTATGTAACTATAAAGAGCATAGCTAGAACTTGGTAGAATATTACTAGTAAAGCCTCCTGCTACGCCTGTATAAGAGTAATATAGGAACACAAGACTAATATTCCCCTTACTCTACTAGAGCTATACTAGGACTTTCGCCTCCGCTACGTAGGACCGCTCTAGAAGATATTTATCTTCTTCTACCACGTATTAGTTAATAATATGGAGAAGCCACTAACACTTTATTTGCAGCCTTACTAGGAGTAGACCTAGCGGGACATTATAGAGTACTTAGATTTAATAGATAACATCCTAGAAGTCTAAGAGCACTACACTAGAACTTAATTCACATTATTTAAAAAGCACTACTATCGCTTTTGGCTATCCCTTATTAAACAAACTAATTAAACTAAGCATTTTAAACTTGCCCTACTAACACCTATAGCGTTCCTAACACTCTCCCACAATAGAAAGGGTTTTTAAGAGGCGTATAACTTCGTAATAGACATATTAGCTATAAAGAAGTTCTACTGTTTTATAGGCCTTTAGAAACTATAGGACGACCTTGTCTATTTAAATAACATCTAGCCCTAGGCTACCACAAATAGTATGTAAACTACTGTTTCGCTTAATAAGGCTTCCCTTCTTATTACTAAGCAAGATAGTAACATGTCTATAGAGGCAGAGAACTATAATCTCACAGACACGTTTAAGGCGTAGGTATATAACTACCTTACTACAAAGTATTCTATAAGCATAAGCTAGCTTATAAACACAGCACAGTTTATTAGTAAGTTCTAATATAGTAAGAACCTAGATGCTTTTATGCACTAGAACAGGAATACAGTTACTGTGCGCAATATAAGAACAACCCTAGCCTTATTTATAATAATGGCCAGGAACGAGTATAAGGAGACCTTGAAAATCCTATGCTAGCTAACCTTTGTGTCTGCTCGTTTAGACCTTCTAAATATTCTATAGAAACTTCTAGTAGAGGAACTAAAAAATGTCACACTAGGCTTCTCTATATTTGGCCCTAACAATAGTAACCTTGTGTACAGAGCCAACTTTGTCGTTAAAAACCTAATAAAGGGGGTAGGTTAAGAAAGTTTTTTAACTACCCCCCTTATAAACCTACGTAACTTTACCTAGGTGCAGTAATACTGCAATCTAGTATAGAAATTTCTAAAGTATCTTCTTTGCCTAATTCACTTTACTAGCGGCTAACCTAGCTATAGAATAGAAGTGCTTAGCGTTTAACTTAAGAATAGTTATACTACAGGTATACATAATATCTTCCTATACAATAGTCTTATCGCGGTAGTCCTACAATACTATAAAGGGTATAACCGCGACAAGACTGTAAAGACTATATACAGATTCCTCCCAGTAAAGGTGGGCAGTCTCTTAGTGTAGTACATTTGGCTAGTCCAACTATTCTATCTAGTTATTTAAGGACAAATAGGGACAGACCTTTACAACCACTATTATAAGTAGGCGCAAAGTGTGCTCCTATAGCTAGACATAATAGGAAAACAATACACTACGTCGCATATCCTTAGTTTAGCTATCCAGAGTGCTAGTCTTTATTAGATTAGGTAGGAGATTAACATTAGCACCTTACGTTACTTTATAATCGCTTTCGCCCGCTAGTTCGCCAGCTCTAAGATACTTGTTTAGGAACTCACCAAAGAGGATGTAAATAATATTACAAACAAGATAGAGGCTAAAGCACAAGAAATATAGGCTAGACACCTACCTAAAACAGCCCACGTAGTATACGCACTTAATATATTAAAGATATTTACTTACTTATTTAATAATACAGAGGCACACTTTAAGACGTTATAGAAATAGTATTACGCTATTCATTTTAGCTTAGTAGAAGCGCAGCTAAGTCTTAACTATCGCAAGAGCATTATAGCTACCACTTAATAGCAGAATACTAAGAGAAGCAACATTAATCTCTTATAACTATTACAAGAGAACTTTAGATGCGACACCTAATTTAGAGGTATATAGAAGGCTGCCCTATTAGCCATCCTTACAGGTAAAAGTGTAGTAGTGTACATTATAAGCACTAGAGCTGGTAAAAGTCTCCTTTTCATGCTACCAGCCTGCTATCTAGGCTATAGGCAGAGTCTTGTAATAGTGCCACTTATAGTCTTGCGTATAAACATACTTTAACGCTATGTAACCCTGCGTATACGTGCTATAGTGTAGAAGTAGGACTTATGCGATAAGTAGGTAGCTATTATACTTATAACTCTAGAGAATATAGCTAGTAATAGTTTCTAGGCTTACGTACGTAGGTAGAAGTTGTTAGGCGTACTAGAGTAAATAGTAGTAGACAAATTTTACTATATTATTCTCTTTAATATGGCATACCGCCCTCATCTCCGCAACCTACATTAGTTAATATAGTATAAAGTCCCTCTAACTTTACTTACTATAACCCTACCTCTAGATAATTAGCACTAAGCGTTTTAATTACTAGGCCTTCCTATAGATATAAACCCTTACAGGGAATCTACACCTTATAGTAATGTCCAATATAAGGTCTATAGCGTCCTACTCTTAATAAGCACTATAATAATAGACATAGTAGAGTATATATAACAGGCTCTATAAAAATTTAAAAAGGTTCTTATCTATATTAACCTTGTTTCAACAGTAGATACCCTAGCCTAGGGCCTAGACTGCTTAAGATACCACAGCCAAATAGAAGAGGATAAGAAGGGAATAAGCTTAGACCTATTCCTATAATAATTAGAAGGTGCTATAATTACAACTAGCGCATTAATAGAAGGCCTCTATGTCCTAGATATCTAGACAGTTATTAGGTTCGCTCTACTAGCCAGTCTAATTAGCCTTATACAAGAATTTAGCAGGGTTGCCTAGGACTAGGAACTAGGCACTATACGCCTGGTGCTTAGTAAGTAAGTCCTAAATACACACTTTAATAAAGCCAGTTAGGATGCTTAGCTAGCTGTGCTAGCCTATGTATAGAACCCTACCTACCAACTAGTCTACTATCGCAGCATTATTAATTATTATCTTAATAGTAATAAGATAAGGAAGATGTGTAAAGCATCTAAGTAGGCTTATAATATATACTTAGACTTAATTTACTCCCTATCTAATTTACCCTACGTGTAAAGTTTATTAATTACACTAGGAAAACTCTAAGGTGCAGTAAGGGGGCTGCTGCAAAACGTGCCTTTAACGCCTATTTAGGCTAGATACAATGTAAACTCCTTACTAGCCTACATAATAGGTACCCAGAGTAGTAACTATTATATTCTATTATTTAGAAAACGCCTACTATCTCTAATACCTAGTTAATTAACTAGGCTAGCCAGCCTATAGACAGATCCAGGTCTCCTCCTAATATATACAGGAACCATGTTAGGTTCCCCTACTAAACGTTTATTTACCCCTAGTTAGTTTTTCTCTAGCTCCCTAGTCGCTGTGCTAATTGTATACACAGTAAACCTACATTAGAAGGCACTAGCCACGCCTTTTAGAGTAACCTACTAAGAGAGGGAGCTAGACTTCTTTTAACATAGAATAGAAGAGGCTAGGAAGAGAAGAGGCAGGATCTTTAGGGAAGAGATACTAGCTTATCTTAAATACTAGAGACTTTACTATATGGCTTGCTTTATTAAATAGAAGCCCTTTAACTATAGCTAGGATTAATGTGCCATTATTACTAGATAAAAGACAACCTACTTAGGGAACACTATTATGTTCTATCGCGTTTAGATAGGAAACAAATAGGGTAAAGGTAACTACTAGGCCTACCTTCTCCTAGCAAATTACTGCTCTAGGTGGCTTATACTAGAATCTAACCAGATTTAAACAGGACTATTAAAAGACGCTTTATGTATTAACAAATTCGCTATTTAAAATACGTAGGCGATCCTGTAGAATAAGTGCCTAAAGGCGAAAGAGCTGTAGAGTTGTAATATTAAAGTAATTAAGGGTAAGGACTAGGATTCTAAGAGTACTAATACATTCTAGTAACACTTTATTAGTGTTATTAATTTTGGTAATAACTATAAGGCGGGAAAGATTATTCTTAGCCTTAACTAGCTAACACAGACCTACTATATGTCTAAGCACTATACAGAGTTATGGTAGGACTACCCTAGCCAGGGAGCTAGTGGAACCCCTTCCGCGATACTAATTTAAATGTAATATAGATATAATAATAGAAGGTTTAAAGTAGGTGACGCATACTATAGAACTAAGGGAAATATAAGAATCTATATCTATTATATAGGGCACAAGTAAGGTAAATTAGGGAGAGAGGCTGTCTTGCAAACATATTAGGGTTTAAAATAGAATAGAAGAGTGTTAGGCACGCGTCTAGCGTAAGCGGGAGTGTATTTATAACCCCTAGTAATAGTAATTAAATGCGTTATAAAAGGAAGTAATACTAAGCTAGAAAGACTACTCTTAAGGTGTAAACATATCTACTAGGCTTAGCTGCAGCAAGTAAGCTAGTATAAGCTTAGTATTACTTTTGCCCTTATTATCCCTACTATCCTTACCCTCCTTACCCTTACTCTTGCCTTTGCCTTCCTTGCCCTCTTTACCCTCCTTACCCTCTTTACCCTCCTCGCTCTCCTCTTTGCTATTAGTAGCCTCCTCTATCTATATAGGCAGCGTAGGTGCGACCGCCTTAATAAGCAGCGTATCCTTATCACTAATAGGCTTACCTACTAACCCGTCCATGCCTAACCACATACTTAGCCTCTAGCTTACCTAGTACACCTTTAGGTTAACCTTCTTTACTGCCTCTAGCCAGAGGTTCCACTCCCTAACGCGCAGTGTCTGCTCCACCTACTTATAGGTAATGTTGCTAGGGATTAGGCATAGGAAGCCCTAGTTAAGAGTTTTAGCGGCATTATACTACTAAGTGGCTTAGTTCAGGCGCAGCTTCTACGCATTCTGCGCTAATATAGGTAGCTTATAGCTAGGAGGCATAACTATTTAAATAAGCGTAGTAATAGCCTTACTATTATATTACTTAAGTAGCACCCCTTCTACTACTAGCTTAGCTATCTTATTAGCGTAGGCACGCCTATAGAAGGCTATTACCTAGCAGTACTTAATATACACAGCTACTACGCAGCACTTATAGTGCTTAACCAGATAGTATATAGTAGTAAAAGTTTTATCCACTGCACTCCTAGGTGCGTAGGACACAGCCTATATTGCCTACACAGTACCCACTTTGCCCACTAGCAATGCCCCTAGCTAGCTGGAGATAGGGAAGGGGCTACTATAAGAGCGCCAGGCGGAGAGAAAAGTAGCAGTGTGTTACTATATAGTCTTATTACTAAGTGACTGTGCGTGATTTAGTATGTAAGTAGTAGTTACGTAGGGGCTAGTAGCTATAGTTATTAGGTCGCGCCTCTTACCCTTATTATCTTCCTTTCTAATGTTTTGCTTAAGAATCTAGGTAACGTTAGGCTTGTCTTTTAGCGCAATACTGTTATAGGCATTAACTTCTACCTAGCTAGCGTTTAGGGGAGGGCAAAGTAGATCTAGCTTAACTACCTTCCTGCGCTGCTAGTGGGCTACCTACCTACGTTAGCAGTCCTATTCCGCGCGGTGGTTATTGTGGGTCGTCGCCCTAACGTAGGTAGGTAATACTTAGAACGCAGGACTCTGCGTAGAAGAGAGACAGAATAGTAGTTAGGAGCAGACCTGCTTAGTGGGCGAAGAGGCAGAAGTAAAGACAAAGGGCTACTACGTACGCCTTAAAGAGGGCTCCTAGGCCAAAGGAGGCACCCTACTTAGGTCTTTAATATTGTTATTATTAGCGTTCTAACAGTTAGGATCTACAGTAAGTTACTAGGCAGTAGTAATAAAATATTACTATATATTGTTAGGTAGCGTGTTAGGGGGGAGCATCTGGCAAATTAAACTAACAGTAGACAGGAGCGATAGAGTAATTAGGACTAGCTTACAGTGGCTGGCGTTGTTAGGAAGTAACTATCTAGCGCTGTAACAGAGGGTTTATAAGCTTTACTAGTGTAGTGGAATAGTAAGCTAGCGTGCGAAGAGCTGTTTGTACGCTTTATTAGGGGGGTTATAACTAAAGTCGCGAAGAACGCGACCTTTAGCGGCCAGAGGAAAGCTGTAGGGGCCACTATTATAGTAAGTAGTAGCATCCTTAAGAACAGCTATCCAATGTATATTTAAGTAGGAAGCAGCAGGTAAGATAGAAAGAGGTAGAATAGAAAGTAGTAGGTAGGGAAGATATAGTAACGCACTAAGCACCCATACTTATGCTCTACTACACATTTATAACCCACGCGTTATTATAATTAACGCTTACAACACTGCCAAAGCATTTAAACTAATAGTAAACACGTAAACTAAGGTAAATTAACTTAACGTAAGCTAGCATTAAGTAACAGCAATTTACAATAATTTAGGTAAGGCGGTAGAGTGTAAATCTCTAAGATATAGTACTACAAAGCGCCAATCTATATACTTACATTAGACTAACCATTTAAACCACACACAAATTGTGTCCAGTTTAAATAGTTATTTATAAGTAAGTATACTTCCTCTCACATTAAGCGCAGCTACCCAGCGTAGCACACAAGAAAAGAAGTATACAAACACAGAGCTAGGCGTATCTCTAAGACACGCTACCACGTTTATTAACTTACAGCCAGCTCCCTACCAACCTATATAGCCAAAGCCAGCACAGATAGGACTAACATACACAAACTAATGCGAATTAACGCAAATAACGCAAATTAACAGAAAGTAGCGTAGATTAGCACCAATTCTGTAGCAATTACATAGAAAGTAAAGACCTAAATAGGCCACTTATAACTTACTAGGACTTGCAGGCATACCCCACAAATAAAAAGAATCTGGATAAGCCACTTATTCCTTAACTTAACAGCAATTAACGCCAATTGCCAAGAAACAGCGCAAATTGCCACTATATGGACTTATGGATACAAATAAACTGCTGCTTTACCATACTATATTATATAAGAAAGAGGGCTTTGTAAGTAAAGGTCCTAGTAACGCGAATTAACGCGAATTAACGTAAATTAACGCCAATTAACGCGAATTAATAGGAAGCAGCGTAAATTGCCACTATATTAACTTACAAATTGTAAGGATCTATATAGAAGCATTAAAACTATTCTACCTAGAGACTACGCTTTAGATTATAGATAAGGAAGACATAAATAAGCATCTCACACTTAGGCAAACAGGCTATCTTAACACGAGTTCACACAAACTAACACAAAGTAGGGTGTATTAGCACCAAGTTAGTACCAACCCTAATATATAGCAAGCACCTAGATAAGCCGCCTATTCTTTATTAGAGGACTTGCAGGCATGCCCTATAGATAAAAAAAATATAGATAAGCTGCTTATTCCTTAAATTAACGCGAATTAACGCGAATTAATAAGAAGTAGCGTAAATTGGCACTAAGTCTATACTAACCCTAATATATAGCAAGCACCTAGATAAGCTGCCTATTCTTTATTAGAGGACTTATAGGCATGCCCTATAGATAGCAAAGATCTAGATATACTGCTTATTTCTTATCTAAGGACGTTTAGCCATGCCCTATAGACAGGAAGTCGTTGTCCACAGGACAAGGATATAGTATAGCTATAGGGGCTACATCACAATATAATTAATAGAGCTAGTATAGGTAGTAAGACCTCCTAATTATGCAAATTAGGGACATTAACGCTAGTTTATACAAATTAACGCTAATAAAAAGGAAGTAGTGTAAATTACCACTACATTAACTTATAGATAGCAAGAATGTAAACACACTACTACTTTACTATATAGAATTAGGTAAAAAAGAGGGCTATGTGAGCAAAGGCCCAGATTAACGTGAACTAGCGCTATGTGTGGCAAATTAAGAGGGAACAGTTTACGTAGAGCTCTCTAGGACTGGTAGCTTAAACTTTAGAGCCTGTAGGGAACACTCATATACGTGCCTATAAGAACCTTAATACTATACCCGCTCTGCCTTACGCCTAGATTTAAAGCTCAGCGTGCTTAGTTTTTTTTAGAGGCTAGATCCACTACTCTAGACATTAAAAAAATAACCACACAGTAAGACGTTACAAAAGGACAATACCTATACTTAGAAATCTATAAAAGAGTACAGTTCTATCCCTTACATACCACCCATTTATTAGTAAGGCGGTAGAAGCAGACTAGATAGAGTATAATACCCTAAGAGTAGGCGTAAGCATAGGCCATTTTCTATGTAATTGGAACATCTTATTAAGGTATACACCTCCTACTACTACTACACTTATCTATACTAGAGACGTTATATCCAGTAAGGGTCTAAAGGATACAGAAGTAGGGCAGTTACCCTATAGAGCCAAATGTAAAGTAATCTCTTATTAACTTTAATATAAGGCGCTCTGCCAGGCTAAGTAAGGAGAAATAAGTAAATTAACGCAGAGTAACAAAAGACAGCGCGAATTAGCACTAGGTAACAGCAATGTACAATAATTTAGGTAAGGCGGTAAGGATAATATATAAGAAATATAGTCTAGCAAAGCGCTAACGCGTATACTTATATTAGAGTAACCTCTTTACGCTTTAATATTAACTAGTTTGTATAGGTTTTAATTACTAAGCGTACTTTAGCTAAGACCAGCTAGCCTATATAGATTAAGGAGAAGCGTAGTAGTAGAGTTAAAAAATAGAGTAAGAGCTTCTAAGGCTAGTGCGCCCAAACCCCAAATATAGCTATAAGCGCCATATCTAGGATTTAGTAGACTGTAATGTAAGGGGTAACAGCGCGAATATAAATAGTAATCTGTAACAATTTAGGCAAGGCTAGGCCTAGTAACATAATAAAAAAACTTAGCGTATAACTACGCCTCTATAGTTAACTAGCGTAGATACTGCCTAAGTTCTTTTATTAATGTTCTTTAGCGCCAATATAGGCTAAGTACTCTTATTAATAATAAATAAATAGGAGGTGAAGCTGCGCGTCGCGTATATAGAAACTGGCTCTTTAGCCTACCTCGCAATTTATAAAATGCGCTAATATGCCCTCTTATAATATTTATAATATTAGAGATACTTTAAACTAGTCTAGTAAGTATTATATTACATCTATACCTTATAGTAGCTACAATAACGCACTATGTATAGTATATAGTTAACATTTTTAATAAAGTCCCCTTATGCCCTACCTGCTACCTATTAACAATCTCGCGCCTACTACCTATTATAGAAGAAGAGGGCGTGCAGCTCTTTAGCATCTCCCTGCCCTGCAGTAATAATAATAAGTTTAACTTCTCTGCCTTCTCTAGCCCTAAGCTCTAGCCCTAGAGTCCTACAATAAGGGATGTCTCTAAGGAAGCTAAAAAGCCTAGGGTAATATTATAATAGCCAACACCTATAGTCTTTAAGATTAAGGAGCGCCTTCTGCACTTATATAGGTCTTACTACGCTAGTAAGACTAATATGCTTAATAATTCTTTAGTAGAAGGCTCTGTGCCTATTACGTGCGTAGACGCTGAAGACTAAGGTAAGAGTAATAATAGGGCTATCTTACCTATTTACACTACTGCCGCCGCCGCTACCACCGCCAAGGTGGTAGAAGAGGAGGAAGAAGGAGAAAGAGAAAAGAAGGTTAAGGAGGAGGAGAGAGGAGAAGAAAAAAAAGAGGAGGAGGACGCTAGTCTATAGACTTATTCCCCTATTAGAGTAGAAACGTATATGGGGCTGTCGTTGCGTAAGCGTTAGGAGGCGGATATATTGGCCCTAGCTAGTACTCCTACTAAGGGCGATATCTACTATACTCCTAACTAGCAGTATATACTGCTAGAGTCTTGTATACGTTACGCCTACGCAGAGCTTATTATTGGCATGTAGAGTGAGGATATAGAGGATATAAAGGATCTAATAGTGTACAATTATTGCGCAGGAAGCACTATTACAAACGCTATTAGACCTTATAGGGTATACTATGCAGATCTCTGTGCAGCGTACCTACGAAAGCTTAGTTTCTAATATATAAGATATTAGCTAAGTAGTAGGAATTGTAGTATTATAGATTAGCATAAGACTCTAGTAATAACGCTCTTGCGCAAAGCGTAGGGCCTATCTAGATACACACCTAGCAGCTATATAGGTAAAGGGGGGCGCCCTAGATCTACGCTAGAGGAGAAGGTAGCAGCGCATAAGCGTAATAAGCGTAAGACAAGAGAGGCATATACGCAGCGCTAGGCTATAAAGAAGCAGTAGACAGAGTAGTAGTGTAATATATAATCCTATATAAAGTCCTAATCTAGCATGCGCAGTAAGTAGACAAACCACTATAATATAGCTATTTTTAAAATTTAAAAGCTAGACGTAATACTACATATTAAAAAGTTATAGTAATAACTACTATACGTAGATAGTGTCTTAAGTATTATGTCTACTAGCGTAGGTAGCGTTCTAAGTATTATTATTAACAACAGCTACAGGAGTTATAGGCGGCCACATGCTAAGTAGTTAGCACCTAACCTTATTAAGCTTTACAGGAACGCTATAGTACCACAAGTATACATTATTATAAGCCAGAATCACAAAAGTAATCTTTTATATAGAGGTTAAGCTTTAGATTACGCATAAGAATAGCACCTCTAAGCTAGGGCAAGTAGACACTAACGCAAGTTAACAGGAAGCAGCGTGAACTAACACTAAGTAGCAGCTATTTATAATAGTTTAGTAATAGGTTAGCTTTAGGGGGACCTATTAACAAACGCATTCCTAGTCACCTATAGGAAAGTTATAAGTTGTGAGCTTAGCGAAGTCTAGATTAAATTAGAAGATAACTAAGGCGCAATTAGAACCCTACTATTATTAAGGTCGTGCTTAGTCTAGAAGGGTAAGGCAATCTATTAACGCGAAGCCAAGGGCGTATTTCTAAAATATAGTGTTACGCGTATTAACTTAAAGCCAGCTTACTACCTACTAGTGCAGTAGAGGCCAGCATTAATTATAGGGTTGTTAGCACACTAAAACTAACCAAGAACACATAAACAAATGTAAACTAATAGGAAACAGCGTAAATTAATATTAAGTGGCGCCAAATCGCATATAAAGGAAGACTTTTATTTAGATAGGTTAAAGGAAAGCATCCTAGTAGTAAAGAGAATAAAGGCGGAAAGTGCGCTTATAGGCTTACAACCTATACTCGCTCTAGAAAGAGTGGTATTAGGATTACTTATAGTCGCAGTAGTAATACTATAAATAGCTGCACATATATTAGGAAGAGTAACTTTTCATTTATAAACCGCTTTAGTTATTCTAATTAGAAATTCTACCTATAGCCCAGCGTGTTAACGTTTAACCTACCATAGGTACCTTAGGCATTTCAACCTTAATTTACTTAAACTAGTCCTTCCAACTACTATTACATCGCCGCTAGATCTCCTTGTCTACGTTATACGTTCTATCCTATAGATCTACGCCCTTCTCCATTATATCCCTAAAATTAGTAGCCATTTGTATCCGCTTCGCCTTCCACTTCTTAATATAAGACGCGTTGTTAATAAGCGTAATTACGTAGCACTTTAATTTAGTTTAGCCATGACGGTAAACCCATGAGAAGAACTGGGCTGTTGTTAATGGATTTATATAAGGCTTAAACAGTATTACTGTGTTCGCACACTGTAGATTCAATCCCACGCCAGCTATCTATAGCGTTACCACTATAATCCACGCCTTATTAATTTTATTTGCATCTGTAAACTTGCGTAAATTAGTCTTACAGTCTTTAGCTTTTATACTTACAGTGTAATTAAGGACATTTCCATCCCTATAGGTGTGGTATAGTATAGCGATTAGAATTCTGGCATAGTTAGGCTATGCTGTCCTAATCACTACCTTTTAGTGCGTCCGTTTATCCTCGCGCAGCGTTTTTTAGATAGGGTCTAGTATCCCCTTTAGCGTTAACCACTTTGCGCATAATATAGACATCTGCAATCTTGTTACTAGATAACTCTAGGTAGTAGTGTTGCGTAGGAATTCTAGATACTAGAGTAGAGCGTAATCCTTAGTAAACTCCCTAGTCTTATTATCTTACTTCTTCCGCTTATTAAAAGCCTATACAACCAGCGCCACGCTTACTATAGCTAGGGCTGTTACATATCTGTGTGCCTTATTAGCTAACCCTTTTTTGGGCTTCTAGCTTAGAGGTGCTCTACGCTCCTACTACTCCACTAGGGCTTTATTATACTTATAGTTTATCTCTACCTATAGCTTGTCTTCTGCGTCTTAGATCCACTTCTCCTCTCTTTTATTAGGTTTTACGTATATGGAGCGCCTTACCAGCTCACTAGTTATAGGAATAATAACGCGGTTGTTAAACTAATACGTGTTTAGCGTCTAGGCTATAATAAACAATAGCGCAGCTTCTTATACTATATTATTAAAATTCTTATAGGATACTGTCTTATAAAAGGACTCATTAGTTACACTAAATACACTAATACTTTTAGTTATACAGCAGCGTAGGTTGTTAAGATTATTTATCTTGTTACTACTGTAAAGACGCTAAAGCCCTTTAAAAGTATCCATAGTAGTAGTCTAGAATAGCTGTTAGAGCACAGTAGCACAGAAAATATAACTATTAACTAGATTATTCCCCTCTAGCGTACCAGATGCGCCCCAGACAATTAGGTAGCGTTAATAGGCGTTCCAGAGGGATGTGTAGGCATATTCTATTGTAGTCTACATTTTAGACCCATTTACAGCTCAGTGGCACTCGTTATATAACACGCACTTAACCACTAGGAGATCTGCTTTACGTACGTAGGTTATTAGAGTCCCTTAAAACTTTCTATCTGTACTACACTTCTTCCCTATTACAATAAGACTAAACTTAAACTTATTAAAGACGTTTCTAATATAGTAAGGAGTTAATAAGATAATAAGATCTAAGGCCCTGGTTAGCATATATAGGTAAGGGGAAAGGACGTCTAAACTATTTAATATAAACATATTAATCCAGGAGCTCCACTCTACAGGTAGAACATTTTCCTATTTGTCTTTCTACGTTCTGTTACCATTAATAATACCCTAATTAGAACTTATGTCCTTAATATTAACCCTCTTACTGTATTTAGTAACCTCTATTATAGAGAGAGGTAGGTAGTTCTGCAAAGCACCCTAGTTCTTACCGTCTTTAAAGGCGAAGCGAAAACTAAGATACATTTTAAAAAAGGTGCCACCCTTAAGTATCTTCTATATATTATCTTAGAAACTGGTTAGAGTAGTACGCGGGGTAATAATAAGAGTGCTGCCAGGCTTAGGCTTTTAGTTAAGGAAAAGTTTCTTATAATTAGATAGTGAGCACTAGCAGGCAATAAGGTTATAAAAATAGGAGGGGCAATTACTATTAATCGCATTCTATGGTAAGTGCTTTATTATGTTCCCTTACTTCCATACTACCCAAACCTCTGCGTAGTTCGCCTTATAGTGTCTAGTTATAATCACCTTAAGCAAGAGCTGGATCGTTTTACCTACGCCCTACTTATTACCTAAGATGCCACCGCCTGTAATTATGCGCTCTATTAGGAAGCCCTCTATAACTAATATAATCTAGTAGGGCTTAATGCAGATGCTGTCTTTTAGCCCCTAACGTTAGAATAGGATGCCTTAGGTCTACATTATCGCATCCCAATTCAGCTAAGGGATCACCTTTACTACCTAGCTTAAGGCTCTAGCACTTATATATACGCATTTAACCCTTATTAACTTATCTAGCTACAGATTAATAGGCTATACATCTTAACCATCCTTAAGCCATAAATTGTATTCCTTATTACTATTATTATTATTATTAATATTGTCGCTTTTGTAGTTGTTGTTGCTTTTGTTATTATTGTCGCTTTTATTATTGTTGTCGCTTTTGTTATTATTATTATCATCGATTTTAATAAGCGTCTTCGCAGGACCAATTGTACAAAACAAAAGTAGGACTCTGTTGCCCTAGTCCTGCTTAGTGGTCTGCCTATAGACACTAACGTAGCCAGGCTAGGCGATCTAGCTTTTAGTGGCAGATTTATTATCGCTAGTATATACGCGAGAAGGGTGTTTGTCTTTACCCTTACCCTGCGTAGCGCTAGTAGTGCTTAGTCTACTAATAGTAGTAGTAGGTGGGAGCACATCGCTGTTACTCTAAATAGGCGTGGTAGTGCTTAGTCTACCAATAGTAGTAGTAGGTAGGAGCGCATTGCTGTTACTCTAGATAGGCGCCTAGGACCTTACTCCTCTAATATTATTATTAGCATTCCCACGCTTAGGGCCAAGCTCACTTATATTATCCTTATTATTACTACTACTAATCCTACAGCGTTTACTATATTAGGATTCGCTTCTATAGCGTCTAGCCAGACGTTTATATTATTCTAATCCACTACTATTAGTATAACTATAACTTAAGGCTAGGCAGAGAGCAGTTGTGACAACAGTAGTGTGTACCCCATTAGACATAATATCCTAGAGTGTAGTCTATAGGCCTATGCGTGTCCTAATCTATATATAGCCTTTAACACGATCTGGCAGGTACATAACACCTAATTAGGCCAACCTAAAGAGATCTATTACCTTGTCTAGAAAGTTATTCTACTAAACACGTCCAGAACTATTGTATATGGTAGAGGTGTTCACTTCGCCAAGTATAGTCTCATTGCCTGTTACTAAGTATTCTATGAAGCGGAGATTAATATGGTCTAAATATAGTTTAGGTAGGCGAGTGACGAGTCCCTAGCCTTACACTAACATAGATTGTTTAAAGGAAGAAGCAAGATGCTATATATCCTAGTTTTTAATTATATTGCGGACAGTAGTTCCTAATAACTTAGTATTAACATCTAGTATTAGCGATGGCTTAGGCTTACGTACTAGCGTAGGTGATAGCTTAGACTTACGTACTAGCGCTTTATCCTTTAATTAACGCCTACTATACCTATTCAGTATCGCGCAGAGGGCGCTCGCCTTCTATACTTTATTAGTAATATTAACATCTAGCTTAGGGATCTTCTTAATAATCTGCGCCGCGTGTGACTCCTTTAGGATGAGGTAGTTACCTTTGTAATATTAGTTTTCTAGGTTTACAATTAGCAATATTGTTTTTAACTACTCTTTAATATGGCTAAAGCCTATTAGGTCTAGGCCAAACACTTCTATATATTTGTTATCACTAAGTAAGGACATTACTGTAGATTTTAATACCTTTAAGAATAACTATAGTAGAGCCATTATAGATCTAGTGCGCGCGCTGTCCTACGCCAAATAAGAAAGGTTTATTAGTTATAGGCGTACGCTAGGGGTAGGATAGGTGTAGTTATAAGTTTGTGTTAATTCGCGAAGACTCGTAGGGTGTAGAGTTAAGGTTATAAATTAACGTTAAGTAGTAGTAAATAGAAAGATTACGTGTTTATTATTGCCTAGGTAAATATGAATAGTGAACTATGTTAGCAACAAGAACGCGTGCAGGCTGTAACTATTATAATAAGAAGGTGTAAGGGGACTACCCAGAAGCGTAACAAAAAGTCTAGTTAAGACTAGGGAGACTGGCAGGCGTTGTATTGTTGCGCAGAGGAGTAGAAGAGAAGGGGACTACCTAGTCTAGCTAGGCGAACTAATGTCCTGGCCATAATCTGTTAGCGTACTATAGATAGTAGACAATATATCCTACCAAGTAGAAACTTATCTTGTTACCAGGCTCGCGCACAGAGCGTTAAGCTGTTGTTAAGTCTATTATACATAGGAGCGTCTTTAATACGCCTTATATATACGCTCGCAGCTTCACCTTACAAACTATAATAAGTAGGGTAAATAGCTAATCGCGTACCTTCCTATTACAGCTTGCCCAGGCCAAATAAAACCTTCGCTGTCGCCCGCTCCTCTTACTATAGTCACCTAGGTAGTCCCCTACTTCTTCTCTTTCACTCCCAACTTTACCTAG
The DNA here is from genome assembly GCA_015832175.1 of Paraphaeosphaeria minitans. Taxonomy (NCBI): domain Eukaryota; kingdom Fungi; phylum Ascomycota; class Dothideomycetes; order Pleosporales; family Didymosphaeriaceae; genus Paraphaeosphaeria; species Paraphaeosphaeria minitans. The sequence goes on from WJXW01000006.1 coordinate 2,648,585, forward strand.
TATCCAGCCCTCTTAACTCTTGTTCCTTCTACTACTCTTATACTATACTACTGCGTTAAGTTAGGCGCGTTAAGTAATTACTATCGCCCTACTTACTATTACCCTGTTAACGCTAACGCGCACCTCTATGCATAAGCACACCTTTATAAGCGCCTTTTCTAAACGCTTCCGCCTACGCCTACAAATATTAGAAACTGTCTTACAGATACTTACATTAAGGTATACTTTCTATGCATAAGTATGCCTAGTTTTAGTACTAACTACTATACCTAGTCTAGCTATTATTATAGACGCCTAGGCAAAGCACTTTACTACCTATAATACTAGCTACCTAAAGCCCAAGCCTAAGTTCTCTAAAGGCGTCGCAGTCTTTAACATTATATACAAGAATGCTATAAACCTAGGTCCTAGGCGCATCTCTATAGGCCACATCTTTGTAAAAGAGCAGCTGTCTGCCACGTTAAATAACTAGGCTAGTAATAGCCAGGCAACGTCTTAGTAGCTTTATAATAAGTGTAGACAGCTAGGCCACTTTTAAGCCAGATGCCCTAGCCAACTCTACTATAAGTGCGGTAACCCTAGCTATCTAGCGTTAGGTTACTAACTTTAAAACACCTACTATACTTATAGTAACATAGGATATAAGCACAAAGACTATTAGAACGTTTATCCTTACTACCTAATAGAGAGCTATACTACTGCCAACTACTGCGTAATTAACTGCGTACCTACACCTACTTAAGCTAGTTAAGCTGCAGCCACCTCTACTAAGAGCATAGCCCCTACTAAAGACAAGGCCATACTTATAGGTTTTATAGCTACACCTACTAAAGCATTAGGTGTCCCTACTAACACTACTATTACGCCTATAGCTAGCGAAGCTTCTACTAACTTAGAACTAGTAGAAGATTATAGTCCGCCTCTTAGTTAGTTTAAGGCCCTAGAATTAGACAAGATAGAAGTTAAGCTATATGCTATAACTATAGAGCACTATTTATCATCTATCCAGCTGCGCCTATTAGTCTTATACGCAAGCGAAAACATAGTAAGCAGCCAGTTTACTAAGGAAGCCATCCTCTAGACCTCTACCTTTAACGCTATTAGCCTAATTAAGACTTATAAGATATTAGTTAATTCGCCTATAAAATCTAACTAGTGTAATCTTAACTATTTTAGTGCCTACAGCCGCAAAAAGCTAATGTAGCTTATCTCTAGAGATGGCGCCACAGCCTATCTACTCTACGTATTCTAGGAGATTAAGGCAGATACTAGCCTAAACAAACAGCCCTAAAATCTCCTAGGGCTTACGCTATTCTCTAATAGCACCTATAGCCTATACACAGCTATAATACACGCGCTTTAAAACGCGCTATAGAGATGCCACTATGTATAGGTTTACTTCTACACTGCGGCTAGCTCGTGGTTTAAAGATGCTATAAATAAGGTTTCTAAATTAATCTAAATATAGGTAAAAGTTAACACTATAGCTACCTAGTATCTGTGTTAGGCTATTAATATCCAGCTAGAGATGTAGCTTCCGCTAGACAAGTAACCTAAGTACTCTATTCCAGCACATAAGTAGTTTAACTATTACAAGGAGTATTTCACAGTGCATTTCTATTTAGCCATTACAGAGTATAAGGCTATTCCTAACGCTGTGTTTGTGCCTACAAAGGTGCGCCTAGTTAAAATAGGCAGTAACCTAGACTAGCGCGCCTACTTTGCGCTTATTATAATAGACAAAAATATAAACCTTTGCGTTAACGCCCTATTTAACATCCAGTTCCTTAGTAATAACGTAAGTAATAGTATAGTATGGAGAGGGCGCGTAGTGCTGCTAGTAGGTATCGCTAATAGCCTTAAGCACTCTACCTTTATCTAGCGACCCCATAATAGCAGGTCTAGTTTCTAGTAGGACCCTAAGTTCTCTAAGGACCACGTTGTTAAGGCTAATAACTTTAACAATATTAACTAGCTATAGGCTGCGCTAGATAACTACCTAGGTATTAAAGTCTACATTCGCGTTAAGTAACCCTACCCAAGAGGAAGAGGCGTCGGTGGTCACAGACGCGCTAAGATTGGCTTAGCGTTAGGGTTAGAGTTAACGAATTAGGTAGGATTTGATACCAGAAACGCGTTAGACTAGGGGCAGAAACAATCCTATTCCCCAGCTATTTCTATTTCTTTCTCATTCTAATTCATCTCAACGTAACCTCTTATACTAATCTACCATCTCTTATTCACAAAATAGGATGGTGGTGGCGCAGGGTTTAGCCATTACTTTTTACTACTAATTCGCGATGGAGTTCTGCTGGGACGCTCGAGCTTCCGCGTCAAGCCCAGCTAACAGAGTACTAACATCACCACATCAACAGAACTCTCAGCAGCAACAGCAACTAGCAGGAGAAAACTTAGCGCAAGCTAATATACAAAAGTATATTCATTTTGTTAAGGAGTACGGCGTGCTTTGCTGCAGCGAGCACAAAGCCGGCATAGAAAATCTCGATGTACATCTCCGTCAAAAGCATAGTGTACCAGTTAACGAACGGAGGAAATTCATTGAAAGCTGCGCTCTTTTGAGAAGACAAGGGCTGGGCAGCGTTACGCTACCAGACGCTGGCGGACCGCCAATCCAGGTCCTAGGAGCGCCGTTGGACGGCTTCCAATGCAAGCAGCCAGCATGCAGCTATCTTACGCGAAACAAGGGCCAGATACGACTACACTGCAACAGTCATGGGTTAGCGTTCAAGACGGGATCAGATGCGCTCTACCAGAAGGTAAAGATGCAGTCTTTCTTCCCCGCTTCAGGACGGCAGCGGTACTTTGTAGTTTGCGTCCCCGATGTAGCGGACAGCGGAGCAGACGCTAGGGCGCATAAAGAAGAGGTGGAAGACATTCTGGCAGAGTACGCGCGAACGCAGGAGGAGAGGAAGCGGCAAGAGCAGGTGATGGATGCAGAAGTCGCAAAGACAGACAAGACAGGCTGGTGGAAGTTTACAGAGTGGCCAGAGCACTTTGCGAACCGCAACTGCGTGCACCTTGCCCACGCGATCCGGCTGCCGCGCCGGGACGAGCCCAAGCTGCAGAAGGCCGCGCGGGCTGTGGAGCAGCTGGTGGAGCAGAGCGTCCGAGGGCTGTCCTCGCTACCACGTGAGACCCGACGATGGGTGAAGAGTGCGCAGGCCAACGAGATCCACCAGCAGCCGATAGCCCGACTGCAGAACCCAGAGAGCCAGGCGCGCTATGCTGGGTACATTGTGATGTTCGTGTGCTATGTCCTACGTATCGTCGCCGCCGAAGAAGCGGACAAGGAGAGCGAGGACACGGAGAGTAGCGAGGGCAGCAGCACCGACGACAGCAGCGACGGCGACGGCAGCAGCAGCGACTGCAGTGATGAGAGCCCGCCCGAGGCCCACACAGGTCGCCGAGTCAAAGTTGATCCCATGAAGGACGCGCGGGAGATGTTCCCATGGAAAGAGGACCAAAAGCTGCTGGCCACCATGCTCTGGGAGGCCCTGGACAGCAACGACGAAGCCGGCCACATCGTCCTAGTGCGCCGGATGCTTAGTACGTTCATCATGACGACCTACATCCGCAGTCCGTTTGAGAGCGGGCTCGTTCACTTTGCTGCTGTGCTTGGGTTCGATTCAGAGACACGTCGACTGCGCACCGCGAAGAACTATTCGTATCTAGTGGCTGGGATGGTGTACTGCGTTCGGGTGATCAGTGTCGAACACCTACTTCCGCCCGCGCAACGGGAACAGCAGGGCTTGGTGGAACGTGACCACTATCTTGACCTGAGAAAGCGCTTCCTAGCGGACGGGTCCTTCAGCCCGACGAGCCAGCTGCTTAGTCTGCTGGCCTATGGCAAGTTCATCGGCATGAATACCGGCAACGCGGGCAACGCCTTCTGGTCAGAGGATAAGAAGATCTTCTACCTCAACGGTAGACCCATCGTTATACACCATTTCCAGCTGATGGCCCAAGAACTGTTGACCGAGCTGGAGGACCTGCTCTGGGGTGAGCTGCTCTGGGTCCGCAGTCCCGGTCAGCGTTTCCCGATCCGGCTCGACCTGATTCAGGACGATGTCGCGTGCACACGACGCGGCATGTCCTTTGTCACGCACGGGAACAACGGCCTGGAGAATGGCTTGCGATGGATGCTCGAACGGATGATGCAGGACGAGCAGGGTCGGAAGCTCCGCTCCGGAGATGGGACTTGGAACGTTGCACGCGTGAAGCTGTACCTGCGCAGTGTCAAGCGCTTCAAGGAGCTGGAGCTTGCCAATCTCCACATTGACGAGGGAATGCCAGGTCGGGGCACCGAGATCACGTCGATGCGGTTCCGCAACGGAGCACTGCAGGACCGCAACCTCTTCGTGATGGACGGACAGATCATGACGGTGGTCCGTTACTACAAGTCGCAGTCGCAGTTCGACAAGCCCAAGGTCATCCCAAGGTTCCTGCCCTCGCGGCTCTCGCAGGTGCTCGTTGTGTACCTGGCGTACGTGCAGCCGTTCGAAGAGTACCTGACCGTGGAGGTGCTGGGCGGCAGCTTCACCGACTACCTGTGGGCCAACGAGCAGGGTCCGTGGCACACGGATCACCTGACGCGGGTGCTGAAGCGCGAGACGGGCAAGCACCTGGGGGTGGCGCTGAACACGCTCGACTACCGACACACGGCGGTGGGGATTGGGCGGGAGGTGGTTGGGGATGTGTTTGGGCGGGGTTACCAAGACGAGGTGGGTGAGATTGAAGAGCCCGAGGTCGACGAGGACGGTGAGAGCCCGTTGGAGCTGCAGAGCGCGCGGACGACCAAGATCGGCCTGGCCAACTACAGCGTGCCCATCGATATTGTGAAGCATCTCAGCATGCGTTCGATCGAGACCTTCCGGCCGCTCAGTCGGCGCTGGCACGAGTTTCTAGGTGTGGATGGGCACGAGGTACGACCCAGTGCAGCCAGGAAGCGGCGATGGGAAGAAGAAGGAGACGGTCAAGACAAAGGGAGAGATGATCTCGCCGTGGTCGTGCCGCAGAAGAAAACCAAACCAGGGGGTGTCACTGCGAGTGCGATGTCTAGAGCGATGCAGCAGGCACTTGGCCAGGCTACTGCATCGTTCAAGTCGGACGAGCAGGAACAGGCCATGTTCGCTATGGTGAACGGTCAGACACCGCTGGTGGTCGTGCTCCCCACAGGTGGAGGCAAGAGTCTGCTGTTCATGGTGCCGGCCTGCCTCGACCATGCTGGCGTGACCGTGGTTGTGGTGCCGTTCCGCGCGCTGATCGAGGACCTGGCAACGCGTATCCGCGCGCGCGGTATCGACTGCGTGGAATGGGTTAACCACGAGACGAACCCGGCCTCCGTCATGCTGGTTGGTGCTGATGTCGCCGGCGGCGCGGGGTTCCTGAAGTATGCCAGCTCGCTGAAGGATAAGAAGCAGCTGCAGCGGGTGGTGATTGACGAGTGCCATCTCATCATCACCTCCAGCCATTGGCGGCCGAAGCTGGCGAAGCTGCGGAATCTGCGCGTGCTTGCATGCCCGATCGTACTGCTGACGGCGACGCTACCGCCCGTGCTGGAGGGGGTGTTGGGTAGAAGCATGTTGATTCAAGCTGCCACCTACATCCGGGCCAGCACGGTGCGGCCCAACATCCGGTATTACGTGTCGTGGTGTGGGCGAGGTAAGGCCATGGAGGCAGCACTGGCCATGTGTCGACGGCGGCAGGAACAGCTGCGGGGTGGCCAGAAAGGCGTCATCTACTGCCACAGCAGGACTGCATGCGAAATGCTGGCAGGGGCGCTGGGCTGCAAGCACTACCACGCTGGCGAGTTGGATCGAACCGAGATCCTCGCCAGCTGGCTGGACGAAGGCGGGCTCATCGTGGCAACATCAGCGCTCGGTACTGGGGTTAACTTTCCCAGCATCGTGTTCGTCTTGCACGTAGGCATGCCATGGAGCATGATCGACTACTGCCAGGAGAGTGGGCGTGCGGGGCGTAGCGGCGAGGTGGCGGACTCGGTCATCATCGTCGAGCCAGGTGAGGTGGAGAGGCGAATCCGGGAGGGTGGAGCGTCGGTGGACGTGTGCGCGATGGGCATGTTCATCGAGAGCGAAGGCTGCCGGCGCGGGAAGATGAGCGAGTACATGGATGGGCAGCGGGTAGTGTGCAGTGACATGGACTCGGCTGGGTGCGATCGATGCGGTGAGGGCCGGATCGAGTGGCAGCAGGCCCAGTCGCTCGCGGCGAGTGAGTGGCAAGAGGTGGAGGCAAGCATGGACGAGCTGCGGGCCGGGTGTGCGATATGCTGGGTGCTGGGGCGGGCAGGCTGGCAAGAGCACAGAACGATGCTGTGCACGGCGCAGCCCATGATGATGGGGAGGGACATGGACGAGTTCCGGCGAGGGGTGCGCGACGCTGGGAACTGCCACAGCTGTCGAAGGTGCTGGGTGAGCCAGAAGTGGTGCGCGACAGGGCAGGACGTCGCGAACTCGTGCCAGTGGCCGAACATTGTGATTCCTGTGGCCAGGGCAGCAACGGGGATTGCGGATGGGCTTGAGATCATTCGGCAGTGCGGGTTCCAGGGCGAGTGCGAGGTTTCGTGCCAGGCGTACCAGGTATGGCTTGGACAGCGCCATTGTGAACGTATCTGGGGCGAATTTCTTAGTAATGCAATGGTAGTAGCTATAAGAGTTATTATAAAACTTAAAGAGAAGAATTAGGCCTAGAATATAGTACTTTACTTCTATTTTTTAAAAAATCTCACTTTGTACATATTATAGTAGAGTTAGCCTATCTATTATAGATTTTATTTTACTTTACTATATATTAGTATAATAGGATGTAAGTTTTAGAAATTATAGAAAAAATAGAAACTAGAGTCTTCTAGAAGAGTTTAGGAATTGTATAAAATAAGTAAATTTCTAAAAACCTAAGTACTAGTATTGATACTATCTTATAACTTATTAGAATTTAATAAAATTATAATTAAACTATATTTCTACTTTTTTATAAACTTTACCACTAGTTATTAAATAGTAGTATACTTTTTTATATACTTATAATAATTTTTACTTATTTAGTAATCATAAGTTTTACTTTAAATAGTTTATACTAATAGTATTATATAACTACTAGAGTGAAACTAAATTTAATTTTATATTAATAATTTATATTTCTATTAAAAAGAGAATATAAAAGAAATTATTAAAGTAGTAGTATTTATAAGTAGAAGTAGGACTTATAAATAATAAAACTAAATTACTAAACTATGTAGTAGATAATAAATAATTTCTAGTTATTATAAAATTAAGAAAAAAAAACTAAAGGGTTATTTTTTATTAAAGGGAAAATATATATTTCTAAAGTTATAGAAAATATAAAGTAATATAACTTTTTAAAAAGTAATATAAGGTAAAGTTATTAACTATTCTATACAGGTATATAAGGTCGTGTTAAGTTATATAAAAGGATATAAATTATTATAAAGGGACATAAAGCTATATAAAGTAATATGTAGTAAAGTTATTAAATATTTTATAAAGTTATATAAGGTTGTATTAAGTTATATAAAGGGATATAAATTATTATAAAGTAATATAAAGGTATATAAAGTAATATAAAGTAAAGTTATATAAGGTTGTATTAAGTTATATAAAGTGATATAAATTACTATAAAGCTATATAAAGTGATATATGGTAAAGTTATTAGATATTTAATAAAGTTATATAAAGTGATATAAATTGTAATAAAGTAATATAAAGCTATATAATACTATATAACTTTCTATAAAATAGTATAAGGTACAGTTATTAAATATTTTATAAAGGTTTATAAAGTAGTGTTAAGTTGTATAAAGTGATATAAAGTAACATAACTTTCTATAAAGGGATGTAAGGTGAAGTTATTAAATGTTATATAAAGTGGTATAAAGCTATATAAAGTAAAATAAAGTTATGTAGAGTAATATAGGATGGACTTATTAAATGTTGTTTAAAGTTATTAGTTATACTATAAAACAAACTTAGTAAGGAGAGAAGAATAAGCTTCTTATTATAAAACTTTATATAGTAGAGAAAAGTTAGGACTTTTTTAGAAAAGAGATATAATATTATAACTAGATAAGGAGTATACTAATATAAGTTAAAGGGAGTTAAAGTAGGGAAAAATCTTGAGGTAGAATAGGAAACCCGTTTATAAGTGTATAGGAGAGGTAGGATAGGAAACCCGTTCGTGAGTGCAAGGGAGAGGTGGGGTGGGTGGGCCCGTCGGGATGGGAAGAACCGCTGGTGCGTAGGGTTAGGGTTAGGGTTAGGGTTAGGGTTAGGGTTAGGGTTAGGGTTAGGGTTAGGGTTAGGGTTAGGGTTAGGGTTAGGGTTAGGGTTAGGGTTAGGGTTAGGGT